>CM060908.1:827803995-830608995 GCA_030737815.1 Allium fistulosum | reverse complement strand
TAAGGAATAAGTTCTTTGTGTTTCTCAAATACTTAAGTATACATTTTACAGCAGTCTAGTGCTTATCACCAAGATTAGACTAGTATTGGCTTACACATCTTATTGCACAAGCCACATCTGGTCTAGTACATGGCATAGAAAGGACGATTCTAGATTGTGTCGGAACATTCAACGCTTGGAAATCTCCATAAATGATCATTTTCAGTATGGTATCTTTGTATAAGGATTGAGACAATCCCAACAACCACATATATCTATCTCTACAGATCTTAACAACCTATTATAAGTTGCTTCTCCCAAATCCTTCATGGAGAAGTTCTTGGATAACCAAGCTTTCACTGATTTCAACAACGCATTGTTATTGCCAACCATTAACAAATCGTAGAACTAAGAACACTGCAGCACTTTTTTGTCCTTTTCGATATATGCACGCTTCCTCTATATTCTGACAAAAACAAAACTAATTGATTACTTTATCAGAACACTTATTCCAACTCCTTGAAACTTGTTTAAAACCATAAGCTAATCTTAACAATTTGTGGGCTTGCCCTTACTCCCACTAACCTCGAAATCCTCGGGTTGCAACACGTCAACTGTCTCTTCTAAATCACCATTCAAAAATGCAATTTTCACATGCATTTTCCATATTCCATAGTCATAGTATACGACAATGGTTAGAATTATCCAATAGACTTAAGCATGGCTATGGACAAAAATATTTTGTCATAATCAACGTCTTGAATTTGACAAAACCCTTTGAAAATTATTCTTTCTTTATAAATCTTTACTTTTCCATCTGCATTTAGCTTTTTCATATAAATCCATTTGCAACCGATAGGTTTTATCCCTTCGAGTATGTTAGTCAAAGTCCTACATTGTTTTCATACATTGAATCCATTCTAGATTTTGTAGCCGCTAGCCAAAGTGTGGATTCTCTACTCTACATTGCTAGTTGCTATGAGAGAGGAGTGTCATCTTTTAAGATGCAGACTACTTTCTCGCCATCCATAGAAAACCATAACATCTCTCTGGTGCACGATTCATATTGACCTTCTAATAGGCTGCGTGATTTTGTATAATGGTGAATTTAATTTTCCCACTGGCTCAGCCTCTGTGTTAGTTTCACGGATCTCATCCAAGTCTACAACTTCATTGTTAATTTATTTTGATACAGATTCCTTTTTCAAAAAGGCAGCATGTGTGGAAACAATGACCTTTTGTTCCTTAATTTATAGAAAATATATCCCGTAGAATTCTTGAGGTATCTTATAAATTTACATAGGGTTGATCTTACCTCAAGTTTGTTAGACCCAATGTTCTTAACATAGACAGGACAACCTTGTACCTTCAAATCATTGAGGTAAGGTTTCTTCCCATGCCACTTCTCATATGGTAGTTTTAGGCACAGATTTTAATGGGTATTAAATTCAAATACGCGCTGCAGATTCCAACGCATATCCCTAATAAGAAAGAAGTAACTCTACTCATCATGGAATAAACCATATCTACTAGGGTTTGATTCCTTCTTTCCAAGACACCGTTGTTTTGTAGAGTATAAGGTGGTGTAATTTGAGAGATAATCCCATTAGTTTTTAAGTGTTGTTGGTGCTCTTGTCCAACAACTCACCTCCTTGATGAGATCGAAGTATTTTAATTTTATGTTTCATTTGATTTTCAACCCCATTCTTATACTCTTTAAATTTCTCATAGAGATGGGATTTATTCTTCATAAGATATGGTTATCCTAGTCTTGTGAAATCATCAATAAAAATTACAAAAAAGAAGTATTATCTTTGGTAACATAGGCATTGGGCTACATATACCAATATGTACGAGACCCAAGAGTTCATTAAATCTTTCACTGCTCCCACTAAAGTGATGATTGGATATTTTTACTTTAAGACATGACTCACAGGTATAAAATGTTTCAGAATCAAATGATAGTAGCAAAACATTAGTCTTCAGTTTGTGCACTGATTTTTACTTATATAACCTAGCCTACAATTCCACAGATAATTAATGTTAATGTAAACATTAGAAGAATTATTTATAGCACATACATCATTAGAATTAAACACATATATGCCATTTTCCAAAACTCTATTGCAGATTTTATTTCCATCAAACATAATGTTCATAACATTATTAACACAATGAAAAAATATATAGTCTAAGAAAATCTAGATAAAGAAATTATTCCATAATAAAGTTTTTAACATAATAGAAATTATTAAAAATTAAATATAATACATTAGGCATGACCAAGCGATAGACTCCAACTACAGTTACATCTACTAGAGATCCATCAGCAACTTGATATCTCATTTCACCCTTAGCCCCATGTTGCCTATTTCTAAGTCCTATAATGAATTATAGATATGAGTTCCATATCCAATATTTAAAACCAAGGTAATTTATTTATCACAAAACAATTTTAAATCATAAATATTTTTGTAGGAGTGGTAGAACCAACCTCTTTCTTCTTTTTGACAAGTCCTAGGTAATTCGGACAATTTTGTTTCCAATGCCCCTTCTTGTGATAATGATAACACTCACCCTTATCAATAGGAGCACTCTTCTTATTCTTCTTATTAACTAACTTTCCTTTCTTCGAACCATTCAAAGACGATGCCTTCCCATTTACAGTAAGCACCGCGCCGTGAACTTTGGGTGAAGACTCGACTAATCTCAACATATTGAGCAGCTCCACGAGGCTTACATTCAGCTGGTTCATATTGTAGTTTAAAATGAATGACTTAAACTGTAGAGAAGAGACCCTAGGATCAGGTCCACTTGCAGCTCATTGCTTATCGCAATGTCCAACTTGGAAAGTTTATCAATATAGCCTTTCACAAATAAGACTTACTTGTTCACATGCATGCCCTTCGACATCTTCTTATTGAATGATTTCTTAGTAGTCTCGTACCTTGCAGAACAAGATTTCTTGCCAAACAAGTCTTTGTGGTTGTCAAAGATTTGATGGACTAACATGATTTTGTGCCATCTTTACAATGGTTTGTCTAGAGTAGATAGCACGTAAACCTTGGTGATTACAAGGTCTGCAACTCATTTGATATAAGCAATTATTGACTCAGGATCAACATTTTTAGCGGGTCTTTCTCTTGGAGGTTCAATTATTGATGACCATAAGCATTCGTATGTAAGTGTTATTTTCATTGCTTTTAGCCAGTCTATGTAGTTACGTCTATTAAGATTGTCATTCTCGAAAAATAATTTTGGCGTAGACATTTATCTATATATAAAATTTAGTAGATTAGGAAATTTATGCATAGCAACCATTCTAATATTATTAGTAAGATTAAACATTGTATTTCATTTTACTAATAAGCTCTCGCTAGACTTTTATGTTTCTCAAAATCCTAAGACGAAATATAAAAATCTTTTGATTTCATTGGTGGATATTAGGACTCACATGCCTTGGGATTTTCACCTTAAGGAAAGCTCAACAAGTCATAGGCCCACATACGATGGACAAAACCTCATCGATTGTATCCATATACAACTCCTAACGTATGGTCATTGTCATAATCTCGTCTAGACCTTGACGAAACTCAATAAATCAAGAGATATTATTCATTTGTACCTACCATTTCACTATGGCGGCTTAAGTATAATGCGTGTACCTTAAGGAAAGCTCAACAATACGTCCATGTATCTTACCTTGTCTTGTCAATACATTAATAGTACCATATATAACATCTCTAGCTTGAGCAAAGCTTAACAACTAAAGAGTATGCAATTGATCTATTAATATACAAATGATATAGGACAATGCTTATATTAAAGGTTCATACTCTTTTAATATATTTACTTAAGTGATATCGACGTATGGAATAATGTATTTAATAATACAATACCCTTGTGATTCAATTGTCAAACACATCCAAAATCAGGGTGTACATACTATATATATATATATGTGTTTATTCCTTAAATCTAATTTGGGTTTATTACAGTTCCATTTTATTTAATTAAATCATATTTTATTTAATTTTAATTTCATTAGTTAAATTTATTTCATTAACTAATTAATTAAAATTTTAATTAAATTAACTTTATTCATATTAAACATTTTAAAATTAAATACACATATATTATAACATTTATAGTAACACACACATATCAATATACATATATTATTTATTATTTGTTAATTAACATTTAATTTATTTATTTGACTATAATTTTAAGTAAATTTAATTAATTTCAAAATTTTAATTATTATTTACCTTAGACATTTTAGGATAAATGTATAGTTAACATTATATATGTTTTTAGTTTATTTGATTAACTTTTATTTATTTGATCCAGTTATTATAATAAAATTTTCAAAAATAAAAAATTAGTCTTCAAAATATTATTGAAAAATATTTTGCATATTTTAAACTTAACCTTTTAAATTTAAAATATAAAATTTCAAAACAAAATTTGAAAATTAGCTCAAGGCTCAAAATCAATTTGGCATTTATATTAGGTATAACCTTAGGCTTATTTCATCATTCAAACCAGGCCAATAGCTAGGTATGGTAGCATACTTGATTACCTAAAGTCAAACTTAGACGCTATCTTTCTAGACATCTTACTAAATGGACACGCCTTAATAAGTTAGCCCTAATACTTTAGATTTAGAATACATGGGATGTTGGGCTTTGAAACCATTGAAAGAACTAGGTCGGGTCATAGCAGGATAAATGAGAGAATTTCAAAAAATATTCATTTTTAGATCTTATTGGGCCTATGAAGTCTAAATTATTCGGATCCAATATAAAGTATTTTAAATAATTTTTTATTTTATTCAAACTGTTTATATAAATATACTGATTTAATTTATATATTATATAATATATGTATCAAATACACATATATATGTATAGTGCATATGCAAAATATAGGAAGTGTACATGGTTTAATGTGGTCGTATATAAGTGTTGGGAATTACACTGCAATAGACATATTTGTCCCTTTATATTTGATGTCAATAATTTAATTTAATATTTATATAAAAATATATATTATATTAAAGAAATGATTATAATAATTTTATTTATTTAAAATATATTGACCAATTCAAAATGGTTTGTACGTCTAAAATGTTTTATGATAATTTAATTTAAAACCAGATCAACATCTATAAAAATCTATTTTAAATTTAAATTCAAATCTCAAATATAGATGTATTTAATATATATATATATACACACACATATACATAATTATTTTTTCAAAATGAACATTTAAAATATTTTATAATTTAGTTTAAAATATTTATTCACAAATTACTAAATAGTAAATATAATTATACATGAAAAAATATGTTTTTAATTTTGGCCAACACATTTTTAATTAAAAATTAATTTTTTATTTTTTATTTTACAAATCCATATGAATTTGTCTAAAATTTTTATTACTGTAAATCCATATGTGAATCTATATGGATTTACATTTAAAATTAATTTTATTTTTTATATGTAACGACCCACTATTTTGGACCATTCAAATCGACAATAAATCCACACATGTCGGACTTGAATAATTCAAAACAATAGATTGTAAATATAAATTTGGAAAAACGCAGAATATACAGTAAATAAATCACAGATCACAGACACAGAGTAATATAACAATGCAGCAGAAGCAAAGAAATAGTAGTTCATGAAGCTACTATATATATAATAACAGAGTTCAACAAAATACAACAGAAATCATGAATACATAGATGTCTCAATACAATAGTCAAATACAAGATCTGAATACATCATTGGAATCAACTGAATGACTGAAAGCAGAATCAATAGATGGATCCAAGCGAAGCTCCAACTCCAAAGGTAAGTCTCGAATACTGGTACAATTCAGTCTGACCGGAGCGTAAAGCAAAACACAAAACACTCGAGTCAGGACATACATACTTATACACTGTAAACCAACTCAAGTGAACTGTAATAAAATGCATAAGTAACTTAAAGTATGCTTGGGACCGCCCATCCTCTAAGGATCCGTTAAACAATTTACTATGTAGTAATATTCGCTATTATAATAATGTCTAATAATAAAATAAACTTACTTTTAAATAGCATTAAGGAGTTACCCATATCCCCCTTAACATATAATAGTCCTAGTATTCTATCCAGTATCAACATACCTCTAGATCGGGAGGCTACCCTAAATACTCCACAGGCTACGGCATAAAACCAAACTCGTAGTAAAGCTCGCTATGGTAGGTGACATGGCACAACTAGGCAATGCCAGGGTAGATATACCAATTACGCATCCGGGCTGGTGGTAACGCATAGCAGCCACTACCGCCCACCTTGGAACACGCTCCCAAATCAAAAATCGAAGGGTGGCCACCAAATCAATCACAAAGTAATATAATGGTATTGAAGAAATGCGTCCGATCATAGGTGCTACCTCATTGCCCTATCAATCGCTCCTGTTTTAGCCACCTTATGCCAACCCATGGGAGTCGGGTCCACATATATACCTCAATAGGAATCGTCGCCACCATCCTACTGCATTCTGGAATTTCCACCGCGTACACGGTTGTCAAAGTGGTTTTCGGTATCGACAGAGAGTAAGCCCATATCGGATCCCAGTCTCTTTGCCAACCAATCGTTATTATAACCCATGGATATTTATTTCGAAATAATTTATACCTCAAAAGAAAATATCATATCCATTTCAAACTAGTTTATACTTCAAAACCAAAATATCATATCCATTTCAAAGCTAGTTTATACTTCAAAACAAAAATATCATATCCATTTCAAAACTAGTTTATACTTCAAAGCCAAAATATCATATCCATTTCAAAATTAGTTTATACTTCAAACCAAAATATCATTTGAACAAACCCAATTTCCTATCACTGAATATTTCTTTCAATTTATTTAAACTTAAAATATTCCTTTTTCAATCATCTTAAACCAAAACCACTTTATAAAGCAATATTATTAAATCTAAAATTGCAAATCAATATATTCAAAACAATTCTTAATTAAATACTATTTCAAATAAATTCATTTCCAAAATCATAGTACTTTCAAAGTTATAACACCTTTGAAACCAAACACTTTAAAACCATAATACTTTGAAACCATATCAATTTTAAAATGTTATCATTTGGAAATCATAATATTTAGAAAAATCATAACACCCTTAAAAATAATATTCATTACCAAAGTTATAGCATTATTAAGTTCATTCGTTCAATTATACCAATTTCGAAAACATTGTATTAACTTATAAATTTCAAAAATGGTTTATATTTCACCTCAAAACATATTCATTTAAACCATTTAAATTCAATGTCAAAATCTTCCAAAATAATATTCATTTCCAAAGTTCATTGAAATTTCAGCCACAACAACAGTTATAAAGTGTTACAGTAAATATATTAACATTTCAAAAACATTGTCAAATTCAAAACAGCAGCACCTATAAAGTGCTACAGTAGGTATTTTAGTGTTGCGAAACAGTTCAGTTTCAGAAACAACAGCGCTTATAAAGTGCTGTAGTAGACATATTGGTATTTTCAGAAATAGTTCAAATTCATAAACAACGGCACTTATAAAGTGCTGTAGTATTATAGTTATTTCAGAACATAGTTAAATTTCAGAAACAGCAGCACTTTGGAAATGCTGCCAATACAATTCCAGATTTATTATAACATTTCAGAAACATTAAAAACTTTAGTTTTAGCCATTTTTAACTTATAAAACATATCTCACATTTCAGAAATATTCATTTGGATATCAATTTACTTATAGTTTACATAAAATAACCTTTATAATTAAAATATCCAAATTTACTATAATTCATTTATTAAGTCAAAAGTGCACTATTTACTTAACCTTTTATTTTAACAAATAACTTAACACGTTATTTGAAATACCCATTTCATAAACAAAATATTCTTTTAATAAGTCAAATTTCACATTTCCAATTAAAACCAAATTTCCATTATAAAGTTAAGTCATAATTTAAGATACATTTTACCATTTTAAATCATAATTATTTATTTTACAAAACATATCTATTTCATAAAATTAAATCTATTACCATCACTAGGTTAGATTTAAAATTCCACATTAAATCAAATTTAATTATTAAGTTATTTATCATCACTGAAGATCTTTAAATTCAATTTAAAACCATTATATCTTTAAAATTCAAGTAAAACCACTTATTGACTTATAAAATTTTAACTTATAGAAAATCAATGCATCTTTATATTATAAATCATTAAACCACAATTTAAGTTAAAATTTCATAAAATAAAATTCAAAATACTTAAAAATCATTAGGAAAATATTATTTAAAAATTATCCATGGGTCTGTATAATATTTTCTAACCTAGGTCAAGTGATATAGATATGTATTCAATCCGTAATTTAAAAAGAAAAATCTGGGTTCTATCATTTCATACCCGCAATCCCAAGTCAAATAAAATACAATAAAAATCACTCTAGCCAATCATTTCAGCTCAAAATGATTTTTCCTTATTCTAAAGTCTGTCCGGGTATGTATCATTTCAACCCATAGTGAAAGGGAACTTGCAGTGTGAGATACAGAAAATAAAATAACAGTAGAGCATATAATATCATATCAGGTGATGTAACAAATATATAAGCAGTATTTAACATCATATAATCATATCATAGGCATATATGAATTAATCAACATAGTATATCAATTTCTACAATTCACATGTCATAGTTTCACAATTATATAAGTATGAATGTCGAGAGTGATAAACTCACCTTTTTGAAGCTGGAGATGGCAATTTAAAACACAACAACTATACTCCGAAAAGCACGACAAAGCACGAATAGATTTTGAGTGATAGGAGAGCCAAATCTTGTAACCAAACAATTACAAAACATATATAAGTATAAAATTATCAAAGGAATATAAATCAAAACAAATGCACAAAACAATTCAAAGTGAAGCAAAAATGGCTTTACCAAGGCATATAGGCTCTGCCACATCACAATTGGGCTTGACCACCACCACATAAGGCTCGGCCATCATTGTTTGAGGCATCTAGGCTTAACTATGGTCTCACAAGTGCACGGCTATGGCAAGAATATGAAGAGATTGGCATGTTACAAATCATTGGAAGGAAAAAAGGCAAAAGCAAGCAACCATTGGGTTTGGTCCTAGGCTAAAGTGGCTCAGCCATTATGTGCTAATGGCTTGGTCAAGTCAGATCTGGGTCAAGGCACATGGATTCACGGCTAGGTGATGGAGATGGGTCATGGCCAAGGCAAGGTGGTGGAGGAATAAGGGGTGGCCGAGGCAAGCAAAGTGGGGATGATGATCAATAGGCTCGGCTTGGGTTTGCAACATGCTTTGGTGGTGGATTTGGATCTGATGCTCACGGCAAGGCATAGGGGAGGTGATAAGGTGATGGTCGCCGGTCAGGAGGTGGTGGTGGAGGAGGAAGATGGCCGACAAGGAGCATGGTGGCCGAGCATGGCATGGAGAAAACACAAGAGAAAAATAAAAGAAAAATGGGAAGAAGGAAGGAGAAGCCATGGAAAACTTACAACAAATTTTGTTAGGAAATGAGAAATGGAAGGAGATGAGAAGTGAGATGTTTTTGTACGTGAATTGATAATAGAATTGCACGGCCAAACAAGTAATGAACGGCTAGGGTATTGATTGAGTGGTTAGGCAAATGAAAAGGCATGAATTAAAACATGTAACCTATGTCTCTTCAAATTTCCAAAGCCAAAAATCAAAATAAAATCCAATAAATAAAATCAAGGTCTAAACAAATAAAAATAGAAATTAAAAGTATAGAAATGAACATAGGAAATAGAAAATATAATACAGAAAATAATTGCGTATAAACGTTGTAAACTATCCAATTTAAAAAGTACAAAACAGAATTTGACGAAACGAAGAGCATAACGAATATCAGAATTATATTCTGCTTCAAAGAAAAAGATTAGAAATTTAAAATTCAAATTTAAAAATTTAAACTGAAATTCAAAATTTGACCAAAGTTGACCAAAATATTAAATTTTCAAAAAATGTTTATTTTGTTATATTTGGAAAATAAATTACAAACAAAATCCAAAATTACATTTAAAAATTATAAAAATTCCATTTTAAATGATTTAAAAATCAAAGTTTCAAAAAATAAAAATTTAATTAAAAATATTTACAAAATTATGGCTTGTTACACTCTCCCCTACTCAAAACTTTTCGTCCTCGAAAAGGAACGAGACAGGGAAAACAAGGAAAACAAGATAAAATGAGATAGGATTAAGACAAGATGAAAAGAAAATTGAAATTACACCTGATAACTATTGTTATAGGTGAATTCAACAAGATAGAGATGATCTTCCCAAGATCATCCAATATCAAGAATACAAGCACGAAGAAGATTCTCCAGAATCTGATTCACCCTTTTCGTTTGACCATCAGTCTGTGGATGGTAAGAAGTGCTCAGATTCAGGTGAGTACCCAAAGATTCTTGAAAAGTTTTCAAAACTGACTGATATAAGCAATACCCTTCCATTCTCTAACAAGATAGTGAGAAATAAGGACAACCGAAATGATAGAGTTATGATATGAAATCACAAAGAAAGATGAGAAGAAAGATTTACATTGATCGCAGCGATCTTAACTGGATCAACATAAATTCCATTACTAGAAACAATATGTTCGAGAAATCGGACTTCATCCTTTCAGAAATGGTATTTTAAAAATTCAGCCTTCAACTGATGATTCCTAAGAGTCTCTAGAGTAGATTTCGAATGTGACTCCTGTTCTTTCCTTGACTTGGAGAAGACAAGGATATCATCAACAAAGACTAAAACAAACTTGGTAAGCACATCACGAAAAACAAGATTCATCAATCAACAAGGGAAGCCGGGGCATTAGTCAAACCAAAAGGCATGACTAACCATTCATAGAAAAACTATTCTCAGTACAGAAAGCAGTCTCGGGAATACTTTCCTCAGCAACACTGAGCAAGTGAAAATCAGTGGCAAGATCAAGCTGAGAGAAGACAGTAGCTCCATGGGCTGAACAATTCGAAATTCGATTTCCCAATTAGAAGGTAGGAGAATGGAAACAACCAGAAAGAAAATAGATTGGAAAACAGAATAAGATAAATTTAAAACCATGAAAATTTTAATAATTAATTTCATCCATTTGATTTCACTAAAGTTAAATAAATCTTAACTATTTTTAATCTCATTATCTCATCATACAATTATCTTAAATTAACAATTTTCCAAAGTCATAAATTTGAAAATCATTTATTATACTCATAATTTATTCACTAAATTTCATTCTTCTTTATTCCAAAAATTTTTATTAAATTTATTCCACTTAATATATCTAATCATATTATTAAGTTTATTTACACTTTTTATAACTGCTCCAATTTATTTATAAATTCCTTTAACACCATTCTATATTGTAATTATTCAATTAACCTTTTATTCTATTTACCTCTATTAATCTTTTATACCAAAATTTAAGTGTATAACATGTATTATAACCACTCAAATTCTATTTATAAAATCCTTTTATATTGTATATAATCTAATTACATATTCAACTTCTTATTAATTTAGGTAAGTTATATTGGAATGAAATAAAATTTTCTAATTCAATTATTTCAAGCTTAAATATTTATTCAACATTTTGGCTTCATTTTATAATTGAAATCATCCTTTAAGATAAAATTTAAGAATTAAATTTCCGGTTAACTTCAAGCTATTCTAGAGATAAATAAATATATATACAATATATATATCCAAAAAAATTTTAACCATATATCAATATATATATTATAAATCAAGCCAATTTTTTAGAAATTCAAATCAATTTAATTCTTCAAAGCAAAACTGTAGCAAAGCTACAGAATGGTCTCTTCACTTCGAAACTCGAAAATGAATGTCGATGGTGTTGCAGTCATCACCGAAATTATTTTCCAGCGACAAAGAGAAGAGCACTGATTTAAAACTTTAAAATTCTTTAGAAACAATTTCTATTCGGAAATATTTCAAATAATATATCTTTTAAAACATTAAAACCAAAGTTTGAAATCATCGGAAATTAAATTCTCAAATTCTTGATTTAAATTCATTTAAATTTCCAAATTAATTTATAACCATATTTTATAGTTTAATTATTTATATATGAAACAAAAGCCAATGATTACAAGATATATACAAAGTCAAATATTATTTCTTAACATCCAATTCAATTAACTATAAAATTTCAAAAGTTTTACATATATAAAATATAATTATACAAATTTTATCCATTTACCAAGTTTGAAAACAATATGGTGTCAGTTGGCTCTGTTCAAGTGTTTTGGAGATCCTATCGATAGCGTTGATTAGACGAATCGATCGGAAACCCAAATCAACATCAACAACTCAAACAACACCATATACAATTAAACATTTTAAAATATTAGTTTACAAATACACTTCAAGAATGATTTGATGATAAGTTGGAAGCAAAAGACAAGATGATTGAATAAAATAATAAGGGAATGAATAAGCTAATATAAATCACTGGCAACCTTAACCGGGTCAACCATAACTTCAAGAATAAGATCAATGTAGAGTTCTGGGACAAACCTACATCTGATCTCAAGAGATAGAATTCGGGATAACAAGAGATATATAGCATTGTAAACTGAGGATGCAGAAATCTTTGGTGAATCAATACTCCTTGTAAAGAAGTTTCACCCCTTTACAAGTCATTTTGAGATTGGCGAGACCGCCAATTTGTTATAAAGATCATTCGAAGGGGAGTTATGGGATACTCCAGAATCAAAAGAAGACAAATAGGGCAAGACAAAAATGGATTTTGGAACCGCAGGGAACCTTCCAAAATTCAAAAGAAATAGGCACGAAGAACAAGGAATTGAAGCTCGAGCGAAAGTGATTCTGTAAATAAATTTACCATATATGCCAAGCTTTGCCGAGAGCCAAAGCTCTGATATGAAATGTAACGACCCACTATTTTGGACCATTCAAATCAACAATAAATCCACACATGTTGGACTTAAATAATTCAAAACAATAAATTGTAAATATAAATTTGGCAAAACTCAGAATATACAGTAAATAAATCACAGAACACAGACACAGAGTAATATAACAATGCAGCGGAAGCAAAGAAATAGTAGTTCATGAAGCTACTATATACATAATAACAGAGTTCAACAAGATACATCAGAAATCACGAATACATAGATGTCTCAATACAAGAGTCAAATACAATATCTGAATACATCACTAGAATCAACTGAATGACTGAACGCAGAATCAATAGATGGATCCAAGCGAAGCTCCAACTCCAAAGGTGAGTCTCGAATACTGGTACAACTCAGTCTGACCGAGCATAAAGCAAAACACAAAACACTCAAGTCCGGACATACATACTTATACAATGTAAACCAACTCGAGTGAACTGTAATAAAATGCATAAGTAACTTAAAGGATGCTTGGGACCGCCCATCCTCTAAGGATCCGTTAAACTATTTACTATGTAGTAATATTCGCTATAATAATAATGTCTAATAATAAAATAAACTTACTTTTAAATAGCATTAAGGAGTTACCCATATCCCTCTTAACACATAATAGTCCCAGTAGTCTATCCAGTATCAGCATACCTCCAGATTGGGAGGCTACCCTAAATACTCCACAGGCTACGGCACAAAACCAAACTCGTAGTAAAGCTCGCTATGGTAGGTGACACGGCACAACTAGGCAATAACAGGGTAGATATACCAATTACGCATCCGGCCTGGTGGTAACGCATAGCAGCCACTACCGCCCACCTCGGAACATGTGACGACCCGGCTTTTTATCCACAAAAAGTCGTATCATCAAGAAGAAAGAAAGGGATAGAAAAGAGATAAGATAGAGAAGAAAGAAAGAAACACATCAGAATCTAAACAGCGGAACGAATAAATTATATTAATCAAATAAGATATTACATTGTATCATATACATCAGAGATACACAGCTTATACAACACATACTAGACAGTTATAAACATCTGTCTAGTCATTACAACTCAAATACACTCAACAAATGACTCATACAGACTAACACAGCGGAACACTATATCTACGAACGCTGAAGCCTCCTGCTCCATTGCTCCTCCAAAGATTCGTCAAAGCAAACCTGAATCCCTTGGCTACTCGTAAAAATTTGAGTACCCAAGAGTTTAATAAAACAGAAAATAAACACTTGGGTCAGACATGGGTCTGGTGTGAGTAAACGGTTTAAATTGCTTAACTTCAAAACCTTTTGAAAACAAAGGTATCACGTAAGACTCCCCACAAATAAACATGGGTAAGTTTTTACCTTACGCTAACCAAAACGTTTGATAGGAAATCCAGTTATATTATAATAGGGTCTAGGGTTTCCAAGTAAAATACAGAAATAGCTGGAATGCTTACATCTCACGTTCCAACATAGTTGGGCACAACTAATACGTACGGCACTTATTGGATTTTGGATTCCATACAATGGCAGAGCTACCGGGGTACCGCTCGTCACAGTACGTGGCCTAGATCAACGTACCGAGGATCACTCCCAATCCCCTGCAACACAAGGCCGGAACATCCCTTACTGGATAATTCCCGCATAAGAAACCCCGTGGTTGCGGCCAAACAACCACCCACACAGCCGAAATAAAAAGGGACTCTAGACAGAGGAATCTTATACTACTTGGGCGCTACCCACTAACCTTGCTGCACCTCCCCTGTTTTAGCCATTCCCGGTTTGATGAGGCTTGAGGTCACGATTACCTTTAATCAGAACACATCACTTAGAATGCTCATCGTCCACCTGACGATGTGCTGAAAGCATTCAATCCATACAAGTTCGTTCCGGGTTCGAACGAAACCGAAGGCATTATCTCATTACACTCATTTTGGAATCACCCTCAGAGTTAACGACAATAACCCTTGCACTCTAAATCTTCATCTTCACTTGAGATTCACGACCTATCGTTAATTTGGATCGATGTGGTATTCGGGTCTCCAGACCTGGAATACCGGTATACGGAAACCCGATCCCGGTCTCATCGAAATCCAAAACGTATCTTTTAAGGCCAAGTTGTTTAAAGGTTTAAACAATTCAATTCAATTTAATACTTGAATTCACAGAGCATTAACATAGATAAATATCACACATTTATCACAGATATATCCAATATCATATCATAGAATATCATAGCATATCATCAAATAGATATCAACCAAATCAGACATTCTACTCAACCATCATTCATAAGCAACCATTTATTAATCTCTATTATAATCAATTTAATCAATTTAAATTAAATTAATTACTTAAGAATTAATTCCTAACCTTGCTTAATCAACCATTAATTAATTACAATCCATTTAATTAATTAATCATTAAATATTAATCACTCTTGATTAATCATTAATTACATAAAGTAATTATCCTTTAATTAATTTTACAAATTAATTATTCTTATTCATTAACAGTAATTAACCTTTAATTACTTTCATTAATTACATTAATTAATAATCCTTAATTAATTATTTCCATAAATTAATTAACTAAAATTAATTATATTAATTAATTAAACTTTTATTAATCATTTCTATTAATCCACCTTAATTAATCATAAACAATAATTATCATCATGTAATTACTTACCTTAATTAATTATCTTCTTAATTAATTATATTAATCCATTGATTAATTACACCAAATAATAATCCTTAATTACTTTTACAAAGTAATCATACTTCAATTATTTCTCACTAAATAATTCCCTTTTATTAATTACATCCTGTAATTATACATTAATAACTTACAATAAGTAAATACACTTATCAATCTTATTAAGTATTCCTACTTAACCCTTTATCAAGTGATTTATCTTTAATTAATCCACAAATTAATTAACTTAATTCAATCACATTCATTTCACTAATTATACTTGAGTAATTCATCCTTTAATTACTCTTAAATAAATTAATTAATCTTTAATTACAGATTAATTATTCTTTTAATCATTAATTAATAAACCTTAATTATCAATTAATAAAACTTAATAACAGTTTAATTAATCCTTAATTACTATTTGATTAATCCTTATTTAATCTTTAATTACAAATTAATCACCCCTTAATTAATAATTAATAAAACCTAATTATTAATTAATAAACTTAATTACAAATTAAGTACTTCTTAATTACCAATTAACTAACCTCTAATTACAAATTAATTAATCTTTAATTACTAAATTAATAAATCTCTAATCATTAATTAATCAGTTTCTAATCACTTAATTAATTAATCCTTAATTATTAATTAATAAACCTTTATTAATTAATCAATTCTTAATTACCCATTTATTAATCTCTGATTACTTAATTAATGCTTAATTACAACTTAATTAATTAATCGCTAATTACAACTTAATTTCTTAATTAATTAATCACTTAACCTTGCTTAACCCATCTTTAATTAAAACTTAAAATAAATTCTTAACTTAAATTAACATTTAATAAATCTCTTATTACTCAAAATAGTTTTAAAGATAATTAAATTTAGTCTTAACTTGGTTAAACTTAAACTTGATAACCTATGATTTATAACCCGAGGTAAACCCAAAGTTTACTCGAGCATATACCCGAGTAACTCACGATATCCACTCAACTTCGAGACAAAACGCCAGAATCTTCGAGTACGCCCCGATAATCACCTTTCTTCCCCAAAAATAAACAACGCTGCCAAAACCAAACGTGTACACGTACACGTGCACAGCGCAACCCCGCCGTCGCGACCACCGATGATCCTTCCCACATGTCGACGATGCACCCTAGAATCGATTCCAACCATCGATTACACACCACTTAACCCAAATCAAAAACACGGATTCCAGTCGAACCTGGAAAACTCGACATCACCAGAAAACGCTCTCGAACCACCCACGCCAACCACCGGTGACGCTACAACTCGGGCCACACCTTGCCGACCTTCCACACTGCCATTTCCCAAAGCCTCGAGAAACTCGCATCACCAGAGACGATGCAGAGATCAAAATTCCGACCCCGACCTTAAACCCTAGTTTCGCCCAACGCCGACACGACGTCGATCGATTGCCACCTTCGCTATTTTTCCTGACCTCGCCGACCCTTCCTCCATCTCCAGTCGAAACCTCGACGACCACAGAACCTCCGACCATCAGAAATTCCTCAAACTCATTCTCTGGTCATCACTAAAATACACATTCAATCCTAAACTAAAATTCATGATTTTCATTTTAAAAATCTTAGTTTTCAAAGAAGATTCAGGTTATATACATGAATCAGCAAACCATGATGATTGATTTTAACATGTTCTTAAGTTTTCCACTGTTCTTCTTGATTTCCAGAAAATCTCAAACTTATTTCACATAAACATATTTTTAAAATTTTGATTATGCTTAAACAAAGATAACTTGTTTAAATTCCTCAGCCTATAAGAGATTGTATGAAGAGAACTTGATTTTTGTTCAAGATTTAGCCTGTTAGTATAAAAACAGAGACATGCATAGGTTTACAGATATGCACACTTATAAATCTACATATTTATAACATGCAAGCCAAAATTACACACATGCAAACAATTATCACATCACAAACAACTATTTAAAACAAATGTTAGTTGTTTACTCACAAGTTTAAAGCAGAGGACAAAGAACATATTTTCTAGTCTGTGAATACAAATATCAAAGGAAGATCATCCTACACACAGATGTTCATAGCAGTTTAATCCATATTCCAAATAAAAACATTTAAGCAACCATATTACAACATTCTTATACATATTTATCACATGCATCAACATAAGAACAGGTTTTAAACTGTTTTTAAAAGAAAATTTACTCACCAGAAAATGTTGAACAGAGAAACCAGAGAACTTTTAAATTGGAAGCTTGATTCTTTTGAAAACTGGGAAAGATTTGCTTTTGTTCTCTGAAATGCTTTGAAACTGGAAACATGTTGATTCAAGACTTGATTCCAGGTTGTAATATTAATTTGAAACTTGCAAACTTTGTTTTCAGGCTTGAAGAATGCAGGCTCTCATTTGAAAAATGGTTTGCAAATCTTGATTTTGATTTAAGATGAGGAGATGAATTACAGGGAGTTGTTTACTTTGCTTGAATTTCTGGTTAGAGGAAAGTTTTACGGATTTGTTCTCTTGAGTTTAGAAAATGAGGAGATAGCAAAAGAAAATGGAAAGGAAGATAGGAGTTTATATAGTGTAAATTTAGGATTTATTAAAATTAAAGAAAATGAAAATAAAAAGATGACACTTGTCTCATACTCTACTTATTCATTTAACACATATACTTACAAGCTCTATTATTCTAACACTTGTCATTAAGCATTTTTATTTATTTTTTTTAAAAGATTTTAAAAACTTTTATATTTATTTCCTAATTAATAAATACATTTGTACTTTGATAAATGCTTTCTAAATTTTTACATAAATACAATGTTTAAAGAAAATAGAATATAAACCAATTATGATTTAAATAAAAACCATATAAAATATTTTAAGCTCATTTTTAAATGCTAATTTAAAAGCTTTTGTATTTATTCCTATTAAATAAATACTCTTCCCTTTCTATAAATATATTTCTTTAAAGAGAATAATACAAAACAAATCTTATTTTTAAATAAAACTTTTATTCATATATTTTAAATTCAAACTATATTATTATTTCATTTTAAGATATATATAAATCTTTAAATTCAATTTTTAAATTCAATTTCAAAGTCAATTTAAAATCCAAATTAAAAATCAATTCAAATAAATATATATATTAGATTTAAATAATCACATTATTAATTGTCAATAATTATCCTATTTAAAATAAATTTAAATACACAGATATAAACATTTAGACATCACTTATTAAATTTGTAATAATATGTCTATTTAAAATCTATTTATATCTATATTTAAAAACAACTCATTATTAAATTGTTTGAAAATAACAATTTTACCAATTAATTTAAAAGATTATCACATTTTAAATTCCCCGAAATCCCGGGATATCACAGAACACACTCCCAAATAAAAAATCGAAGGGTGGCCACTAAATCAATCACAAAGTAATAGAATGGTATCGAAGAAATGCGTCCGATCAGAGGTGCTACCTCATTGGCCCGTCAATCGCTCATGTTTTAGCCACCTTATGCCAACTCACGGGAGTCGGGTCCACGTATATACCTCAATAGGAATCGTCGCCACCATCCTACTTCATTCTGGAATCTCCACCGCGTACACGGTTGTCAAAGTGGTTTTCGGTATCGATAGAGAGTATGCCCATATTCGATCCCAGTCTCTTTGCCAACCAATCGTTATTATAACCCATGGATATTTATTTCGAAATAATTTATACCTCAAAACAAAATATCATATCCATTTCAAACTAGTTTATACTTCAAACCAAAATATCATATCCATTTCAAAGCTAGTTTATACTTCAAAACCAAAATATCATATCCATTTCAAAACTAGTTTATACTTCAAAGCCAAAATATCATATCCATTTCAAAATGAGTTTATACTTCAAACCAAAATATCATTTGAAAAAACCCAATTTCCAATCACTGAATATTTCTTTCAATTTATTTAAACTTGAAATATTCCTTTTTAAATCATCTTAAACCAAAACCACTTTATAAAGCCATATTCTTAAATCTTAAATTGCAAATCAATATATTCAAAACAATTCTTAATTAAATACTATTTCAAATAAATTCATTTCCAAAATCATAGTACTTTCAAAGTTATAACACCTTTGAAACCAAACACTTCAAAACCATAATACTTTGAAACCATATCAATTTTAAAATGTTATCATTTGGAAATCATAATATTTAGAAAAATCATAACACCCTTAAAAATAATATTCATTACCAAAGTTATAGCATTATTAAGTTCATTCGTTCAATTATACCAATTTCGAAAACATTGTATTAACTTATAAATTTCAAAAATGGTTTATATTTCACTTCAAAACATATTCATTTAAACCATTTGAATTCAATGTCAAAATCTTCCAAAATAATATTCATTTCCAAAGTTCATTGAAATTTCAGCCACAACAGCACTTAGAAAGTGTTACGGTAAATATATTAACATTTCAAAAACATTGTCAAATTCAAAACAGCAGCACCTATAAAGTGCTACAGTAGGTATTTTAGTGTTGCGAAACAGTTCAGTTTCAGAAACAGCAGCGCTTATAAAGTGTTGTAGTAGACATATTGGTACTTTCAGAAATAGTTCAAATTTAGAAACAACATCACTTATAAAGTGTTGTAGTATTATAGTTATTTCAGAACATAGTTAAATTTCAGAAACAGCATGAAGTGACCCACTTCTTTTGGATTGTTATTTTTCAGTGATTTACTGTTGAGATTTTTTTTTTCCAAACCAAGTGATCACTTCTTTAATTTCATTTCCCCCAAGATCCAAATTCTTACCAATATAAAAATATTAGTATATAAGTCAATTCAAGTCATTTATATATATGAAGATATATAAATGTTTCCTTGCTTATCAGAGTATTAAAAATTAACAAGGAAAATTCAATCACACAATATTTCTCATTTTTCAGAGAATTGGTGTCACATAGCCATTTCTATTTTTACATTCCCCTTTTTGATCTCAAGCTTGATTAACATTAAATTCGAATATTGCCACTTATAATTTTCTTGCTTACTTCTCAAATTAATTGGTTTCTTGGTTTACAAGCCATACTTTTAAATTCCGGAATTCTTTTGTGATTTGGTACTTATCATATGAATACTGAGGTGATAAACTAGGTTGAAGTCTAAGCAGAGAAAAACAACACATGTGATCAAGGTTTAGGCACAACAAGCACAAACCAATCATGACAGACAAAATGCATATTTCCTGGTTAACTGAGCAAATAGTCATCACATGAGTGATGGTGTTGTGATCTACTTTATAAATCACACAACTTCTTATATCTGGAGCTAGAAAAGTGTTGAATCTGGTGTCTTACCACTTAGTATCAATTTTGAAGCTATAGTATCAGATTTTCCCAACCTAGTATTAGATCAGTAGTTATAGTATCAGAAATTTCCTACCTAGTATCAGTTTTATAGTATCAGATTTCTCCTACTTAGTATCAGTTTTATAGTATCAGATCTCTCCTACTTAGTATCAGTTTTATAGTATCAAATCTCTCCTACTTAGTATCAGTTTTATAGTATCAGATCTCTCCTACTTAGTATCAGTTTTAATTTCATAACTGAAGTGCCTCAAGACTGTCTAGGAAAACATGTTCACATATCAGATTAAATGGCATCTTCTCCTTCAGCATTATCTACTAAAACTATTTCAGAACCTATTACTTAAGTCCACAGCTCACAAACACATATAACATTTAAGTTTCTTTTTCTTCTTACATACTGTTTTCCAGATATCAAAGCAAAAGACACTCATGAAAATACTTAGAACATATTAGAGTTTGCCTAACTTAATTATTACAAAGATACTGCTACTTCTCTTAAACACTTTAAATTCCTCAAGATCTCCAAATATCCATGCAAGCAAGCAAGCAATTCATGCATCTTTCCCTGCAGCAAAACTTTGAACTGCCCCAATAAAATGAGACACCCCAAGTATTGCAAAGGCAACAAATAGGGTCAGAAATAAATTCTGGTGTGAGTGAAATCAAGTATGCAAAATATCTTGTAAATTCTTAAGGCTGTATAGAGAACTTTTCTATTAAATACTATTCAAATCCCAATTAAAATCTGAGAATGTGTATATTTAAGTTTATCTATAAACATACACCCAAGCACTCATCCATTCACTTCATTCAGTTGTACAAGTACAAAACTCCTATGGATTAACTTTCTAAATTCCATAGCATAATTTCTCTGTATTTTTAAGTTTTATCTACAAACATACATCCAAGCATCCATCCATTCACTTCATTCAGTTGTACAAGTACAAAACTCCTATGGATTAACTTTCTAAATTCCATAGCATAATTTCTCCTTCTCATCTTTTCATTTTGTTTGGTCTGAACTCTTGCCATTGAACACCATGTGTGCATTGCAAAGGGGCTCAGTTCTGTTAACCCTTTACACAGAGGCCTACGGGACTTAAACAAGTCATGCACATACCCATCAACCACCTGCTGATGAGTAGATCAAGGCACTACTCCTAAATTATTTTATAATTTAGAGACCATGCTTATTTATTTCTTTCTGGGGAATTTTTTTCTTTTGATTCCAGAGATACTCATATTCTTTCCTTCCTTATATAAGTCAAGAATTATTAAAATCACCCAAAGATCATATCCAGACATACAAAGCATTCATGTAAAATTGCACACCTTATTTCAAAGTCATTTTTGCTTTAATCACATTTTTCTAAAACCTACTTATATTTTTATTTCTAGAAATTTTCCATTGCTTACACAAATATGAAGAAGTCATTTGCAAAACTATATTTATTCTTTTACTGTGAGCATAGGGAATGGTTTTTGAGAAAAACCCATAAAAACTTATTGGTTTATGATCTGAACAAATCAGCACATATTTGTAATATTGCATTGTTCATATCATTTTTAATATAGACTAGACATAAGCATAAATCTCAATATTCACACTGCCTAATTCTTTTCTTTCATTGATACCCTATTCCACAGTAAAATATTTGATTCATTTTTCATATCAAAACTAGCATATACAAAATCTATTCCTGTGATTAGTGTATTTGTTTGATTATCTATATTTTATAACAAAAACTGAAACCATCATAACAAGTCAAAACAGATTAAAACCTCATCCAAAAACTCAACTAGAATACCATCCATGATCAACATATTTTCATCCAGAGAATAGAATCAAACAGAAAAACATAATGTAATGTTTATATAAAATAACTTGGCTGCCCTTAATCATGGGTCTTAATGCCTTACAAATCATAAGTGATTAATCACTCACCTTCCTCCTCTCTTCCCCGAGAATGCCTAAGCTTGAAAACAGGGTGAGTTCTCCTTTCTATTTTTTTTAGTGTGTTTCTGTTTTCCCTCAGAGAAAACCTCTGCTTCCCTCTTGATTTAAATCATTTTGCTAGGGTTTTACTAAAGGAAAAACCCATTTTATCCTCACATTACTCAGAGAATTATGTGTGTGTTGTTATGGCTAAATGTGCCATTTTCTCTTGATTTCTATTTCTAGTAAAAGCAGTTGCTTCTCTGCTTTTCTGTGCACATGCTATTTGCATGATCCATCTACACATCATCTTTGTATGACTCAGATACATTGTATACCTTGTTAGGCCTGAATGGTTCTCTTATATTATTTCAAACCATTTATTTCCTGATTTATTTTTAAGAAGGTATTTATGCACAATAGTACTAAACTGGTTTTCATGCAATTTAGTTATCAAAAGGACTTTATCATTTTATACTTCTTTGGCTACTCACATCTAATACATATATATTTATATATATGTGTATATATATATACAGGAGATATCTGTATATAAAATCTCACTCATATTTGATCATTTTCTTCCCATTATATTTTTATTGAAAAAAAAAATCTCTATCCTCTTATTTATTCATTTCACTTACTCCTAATATTATTATTGTCAGACTATATTTTCTTTTCTCATTTTAAAATTATTTTTATCTCAATAATTTGGGTCTTCACATACTCTCCTCCTAAAAGGAATTGTGTCCCACAATTATTCTCTCATACATTTCCATCCAAATGTATATAAAGCATAATTTCAATTGAATGAAATTTCAGAAACTCATTCATTCCAAATCAATCAAACATAAATAAATAATTTTAAGGTCTCATCATAATTTTAAACATACCTTTAAGTAGAAAACAGATTAGGATATTTATCCTTTATCCTCTCTTCAGCCTCCCAAGTGCAATCATTCCCATCCAAACTCCATTGGATTTTAACTAGTTTAATTATTTTATTTCTCAGTTTCTTTTCTTCTCTAGCCACAATGCCTACTGGTTCCTTTTTATAAACCAGATTTTCTTGAATTTCGACATGTGTAGGAGATTCAAGAATGGACTCTTTATCATGCACCCATTTTCTCAATTGGGATACATGAAATACATCATGTATTTTGCTCAATTCCTCTGGTAACTTCAACCTATAAGCTAAAGTCCCTATTCTTTGAACAATTTCATATGGTCCTACATACCTTGGTGACAGTTTCCCTGCTTTTCCAAATCTCAATATTTTCCTCATTGGTGAAACTTTGAGAAACACATAGTCTCCCACCTCAAATTCTACTGGCCTTCTCTTTTTATCTGCATAAGCTTTCTGTCTCTCTTGAGCTACTCTCATTCTTTGCCTCACTAATTCAATTCTTGCAGAAGTTTCTTTTACATGGTCTGGTCCAAGCAACACCCTTTCACCAGCCTCCATCCAACATGCAGGAGATAAACAAGGCTTTCCATACAAAGCCTCAAATGGAGCCATTCCTATGGTGGACTGGTAGCTATTATTATAAGCAAATTCAGCTAAATAAATATGATCTTCCCAGTTGCCTCCAAAATCAAGTATGCATGCTCTCAGCAAATCCTCTAAAACTTTATTAACAATCTCAGTTTGCCCATCTGTTTGTGGGTGGTAGGATGTGCTTAGGCTTAATTCTGTCCCCATAGCTTCTTGAAAGCTACTCCAAAACCTTGAAGTAAACAAAGTATCTCTATCACTAATGATAGTCTTGGGGATGCCATGCAATCTCACTATCTCCTTCACAAACAATTGAGCTAGCTTGTGAGCATTTCTGTTTGAACTTATTGGGATGGAGTGTGCTGTTTTTGTGAGTCTATCAACCACTACCCAAATACTATCATTTCCCCTCCTTGTTCTTGGCAAACCATCCACAAAATCCATTGATATACTCTCCCATTTCCAAGTAGGCACTTCCAAAGGTTGCAATAGGCCTGAGGGTCTTTGATAGTCTGCCTTTACTTGTTGGCATGTCAAGCAATTTGCCACATATTTTGCTACTGCTCCTTTCATTCCTGGCCACCAATAGTTTCTCTTGAGATCATGGTACATTTTTGTACCACCTGGATGGATAGTATACTTTGTTTTCTGATGCTCATCCATAACTTCTTGCTTTAGTTCCTCTACATTTGGTATGCAGAGTTTCCCCTTTTTCCTTAAGTATCCTTTACCATCTACCTCATAGTTCTCCACTGTCATGCCTTGGGATATCATGTTCTTTTTCTCCTTCAAATTTATATCTTGATTTTGCATTTGTCCTATTTTATCAACCAGTGTTGATTTTAAGGATAAGAGGCTTAATTTACCATATTCAATCATCTTACTGTGTGTCTTATCTGATACACTAGCTTCTTCTTTCACTTCCACCTCACTAAGAATTGTCAAATCCTTGAACTCTGCCATCATTAAGCTTGCCAATTTAGCTTGATGTCTACTTAATGCATCTGCTACTTTATTAGCTTTTCCAGGGGTATACAATATATCAAGATCATAGGCAGCTAGGAATTCTACCCACCTATGTTGCCTCATGTTCAAGTCTTTTTGGGAAAACAAATATTTAAGTGACTTGTGATCAGTAAACAATTCAAACTTAGCACCCAATAAATAATGTCTCCAAAGCTTCAATGCATACACCACAGCAGCTAGTTCTAAGTCATGTGTAGCATACCTAGTTTCATTTGGCTTGAGTTGCCTTGATGCATAAGCTATGACTCTACCATGTTGCATAAGCACTGCCCCCAATCCAGATCCACTAGCATCTGTGTAAACTACTAATTCTTCATTACCCTCTGGCACTTGTAAAACTGGAGCTTCTACCAGTGCCTTCTGTAGTGATATAAAAGCTTGTTCACACTTCTCTGTCCACACATATGGTTGCTCCTTTTTAGTTAACTTGGTCAATGGGATAGCTATCCTTGCAAAATCTTTTATAAATCTCCTATAATAGCCTGCCATTCCCAAAAATGACCTCACCTCAGTTACTGATTTGGGTCTACTCCAAGATTGCACTGCCATCACCTTATTTGGGTCTACACTAACCCCTTGTTGTGATACAATGTGCCCCAAAAATTTTACTTCCTTCTGCCAAAATGTACATTTAGAGAATTTGGCCTTTAAATCATGTGCCCTCAGTCTAGACAAAACCAGATGCAAGTGCTTTGCATGATCTTCTTCTGATTTAGAATACACTAATATGTCATCAATAAAGACAACCACAAATTTGTCTAGAAAATCTCTAAATGTTCTATTCATTAAATCTACAAAATATGATGGTGCATTTGTCAATCCAAAAGGCATCACCAAAAATTCATATAATCCATACCTTGTGTTGAAGGCAGTATACTTAATACTCTCTTCCTCCACCTTCATCTGATGAAACCCAGAGGCTAAATCTAGCCTTGAAAAGACCTTTGCTCCATTTAATTGATCGAATAGATCATCAATTCTAGGAAGTGGATATTTGTTTTTAATGGTGACTTTGTTTAATTCCCTATAATCAATGCACATTCTCAAAGTACCATCTTGCTTCTTTACAAATACAATTGGAGAACCCCAGTTTGAACTACTAGGCCTTATGAAGCCTTTCTGCTCCAGTTCTTCCAACTGATGTTTCAATTCCACAAGTTCTTTAGGACCCATTCTAGTTGGCTTCTTGATGATTGGGCTGGCTCCTGGGATTAGCCTTATTTGAAATTCTACTTGCCTATTTTCTGGAACACCTATGACTTCACTAAAGACATCTGGGTATTCATTTATAATTTTTATGTCCTCCAGTGTTAATTCTTTCTCAGTCATGCTACATATGTGGTTACAGTAATTGATTTTAGCAATTTCACTCATAACTATAATATTTTTACCATTTTATGTTTTCAGAGAAATAGTAAGATTTTCTAAGTTTAAAATTGCTTTGTATTTTCTTAACCAATCTACTCCTAGAATAATTCCTATTCCAGGATATTTTAGCACAAACAAATCAGAACTAAACATATCTCCACCTATGTTTAACTCTACTCCCAAACATTTAATCCCTAGCATGCAAGAATTACCTAGTGGGCTTTGAATAAACAAGGGATTATCAACTAAATAGCATGTGAGAGTTAATTTATTCACTATGTCTTGGGATATTAGTGAATGTGTTGCTCCAGTGTCATATATAACTGAGATGGGGTGATCTTTAATTAGAAGTATACCTTCCAATTGTCCAGAACTCCCCACTGCATTTGCTTTTGCTTTGCCCTCAAGTGCTCCTACCTTTGCTCCCTTTTTGAACTCTGGGCAGTTTCTTTTAATATGGCCTTCCTTCCCACAGTTATAGCAGCTAAACAATGCCTTCTTGGCTGCTTGACACCTATTACTCAAGTGTCCTTCTTTGCCACAATTATAACAAGTAACCTTCTTCTTAGCTTCCCCAGTGGCTGCTCCCTCCATTTTCTTATCCATATTCTTTTTGTCATAGGGATGTGCTCTATTTTTCCCCTTCTTTTGATTATTAGCCCTCATGCTCCTAAATTTTTCCCTTGCATTGTCATGTTGTTAAAAAGAAAGAGCAAGGTCTATAACTTGATCAAATGTTTTATCCTTGTATGGTAACATTGCTCTACTCAGACCTGCATTTAATCCTTGGATAAATCTTGAATTCTTTGATTCTTCATCTTCTATGAGCATAGTTCCATACTTGGACAAACTCTCAAATTTTTGAGTGTATTCAGTCACACTCATTGGTCCTTGCCTCAGCCTTATGAATTCTTCAAGCAATGTTGCCTTAGCTGTTGCTGGAACAAACCTTGCTTCAAGCATTTCCTTGAATTGATCCCATGTTATCTCATTTTCTGGCCTTCCTGTGATGATCACCTCCCACCAATCTAATGCTGTTCCTTTGAGTCTCTTAGAAGCTATCTGCCTCTTCCTTTGGTCATTAATTTGCATATCTGCAAATATCCTTTCCAAAGTTCTCAACCATGTCTGCACTCCCATAACTCCCTCAGTGCCTTCAAAATCCTTGCCTCCTAAATTTGAAAATGTCTTCAATAACTTAGCTAGTTCCTCATGAGGATTCTCTTCCCTCTGCACTGCTCCTTCTCTAAATGCCCTCACCAAATCTTGCAAGTTAACCATTGGTGTTGTATTGGAGGGTCCTGCTCCTTGACTTGGTGGTATTCCTACCATGATTCACTATTCAATTGCATAGCTAGTCAGTCATATTTCTAAATTAATTATTTTCTGAAATTTATTTCTACTGTGGATGTTTATTTCTATCATTACTATATTTTTATATATTTTTTTTTAGAATTTTATCCATACAAGAAAATTGGATAATATATTTATGCTATGTTTTAATAACATAGCTCTGATACCAACTGAAGTGACCCACTTCTTTTGGATTGTTATTTTTCAGTGATTTACTGTTGAGATTTTTTTTTTCCAAACCAAGTGATCACTTCTTTAATTTCATTTCCCCCAAGATCCAAATTCTTACCAATATAAAAATATTAGTATATAAGTCAATTCAAGTCATTTATATATATGAAGATATATAAATGTTTCCTTGCTTATCAGAGTATTAAAAATTAACAAGGAAAATTCAATCACACAATATTTCTCATTTTTCAGAGAATTGGTGTCACATAGCCATTTCTATTTTTACATTCCCCTTTTTGATCTCAAGCTTGATTAACATTAAATTCGAATATTGCCACTTATAATTTTCTTGCTTACTTCTCAAATTAATTGGTTTCTTGGTTTACAAGCCATACTTTTAAATTCCGGAATTCTTTTGTGATTTGGTACTTATCATATGAATACTGAGGTGATAAACTAGGTTGAAGTCTAAGCAGAGAAAAACAACACATGTGATCAAGGTTTAGGCACAACAAGCACAAACCAATCATGACAGACAAAATGCATATTTCCTGGTTAACTGAGCAAATAGTCATCACATGAGTGATGGTGTTGTGATCTACTTTATAAATCACACAACTTCTTATATCTGGAGCTAGAAAAGTGTTGAATCTGGTGTCTTACCACTTAGTATCAATTTTGAAGCTATAGTATTAGATTTTCCCAACCTAGTATTAGATCAGTAGTTATAGTATCAGAAATTTCCTACCTAGTATCAGTTTTATAGTATCAGATTTCTCCTACTTAGTATCAGTTTTATAGTATCAGATCTCTCCTACTTAGTATCAGTTTTATAGTATCAGATCTCTCCTACTTAGTATCAGTTTTAATTTCATAACTGAAGTGCCTCAAGACTGTCTAGAAAAACATGTTCACATATCAGATTAAATGGCATCTTCTCCTTCAGCATTATCTACTAAAACTATTTCAGAACCTGTTACTTAAGTCCACAGCTCACAAACACATATAACATTTAAGTTTCTTTTTCTTCTTACATACTGTTTTCCAGATATCAAAGCAAAAGACACTCATGAAAATACTTAGAACATATTAGAGTTTGCCTAACTTAATTATTACAAAGATACTGCTACTTCTCTTAAACACTTTAAATTCCTCAAGATCTCCAAATATCCATGCAAGCAAGCAATTCATGCATCTTTCCCTGCAGCAAAACTTTGAACTGCCCCAATAAAATGAGACACCCCAAGTATTGCAAAGGCAACAAATAGGGTCAGAAATAAATTCTGGTGTGAGTGAAATCAAGTATGCAAAATATCTTGTAAATTCTTAAGGCTGTATAGAGAACTTTTCTATTAAATACTATTCAAATCCCAATTAAAATCTGAGAATGTGTATATTTAAGTTTATCTATAAACATACACCCAAGCACTCATCCATTCACTTCATTCAGTTGTACAAGTACAAAACTCCTATGGATTAACTTTCTAAATTCCATAGCATAATTTCTCTGTATTTTTAAGTTTTATCTGCAAACATACATCCAAGCATTCATCCATTCACTTCATTCAGTTGTACAAGTACAAAACTCCTATGGATTAACTTTCTAAATTCCATAGCATAATTTCTCCTTCTCATCTTTTCATTTTGTTTGGTCTGAACTCTTGCCATTGAACACCATGTGTGCATTGCAAAGGGGCTCAGTTCTGTTAACCCTTTACTCAGAGGCCTACGGGACTTAAACAAGTCATGCACATACCCATCAACCACCTGCTGATGAGTAGATCAAGGCACTACTTCTAAATTATTTTATAATTTGGAGACCATGCTTATTTATTTCTTTCTGGGGAATTTTTTTCTTTTGATTCCAGAGATACAAATATTCTTTCCTTCCTTATATAGGTCAAGAATTATTAAAATCACCCAAAGATCATATCCAGACATACAAAGCATTCATGTAAAATTGCACACCTTATTTCAAAGTCATTTTTGCTTTAATCACATTTTTCTAAAACCTACTTATATTTTTATTTCTAGAAATTTTCCATTGCTTACACAAATATGAAGAAGTCATTTGCAAAACTATATTTATTCTTTTACTGTGAGCATAGGGAATGGTTTTTGAGAAAAACCCATAAAAACTTATTGGTTTATGATCTGAACAAATCAGCACATATTTGTAATATTGCATTGTTCATATCATTTTTAATATAGACTAGACATAAGCATAAATCTCAATATTCACACTGCCTAATTCTTTTCTTTCATTGATACCCTATTCCACAGTAAAATATTTGATTCATTTTTCATATCAAAACTAGCATATATAAAATCTATTCCTCTGATTAGTGTATTTGTTTGATTATCTATATTTTAAAACAAAAACTGAAACCATCACAACAAGTCAAAACAGATTAAAACCTCATCCAAAAACTCAACCAGAATACCATCCATGATCAACATATTTTCATCCAGAGAATAGAATCAAACAGAAAAACATAATGTAATGTTTATATAAAATAACTTGGCTGCCCTTAATCATGGGTCTTAATGCCTTACAGATCATAAGTGATTAATCACTCACCTTCCTCCTCTCTTCCCCGAGAATGCCTAAGCTTGAAAACAGGGTGAGCTCTCCTTTCTATTTTTTTTTATTGTGTTTCTATTTTCCCTCAGAGAAAACCTCTGCTTTCCTCTTGATTTAAATCATTTTGCTAGGGTTTTACTAAAGGAAAAACCCATTTTATCCTCACATTACTCAGAGAATTATGTGTGTGTTGTTATGGCTAAATGTGCCATTTTCTCTTGATTTCTATTTCTAGTAAAAGCAGTTGCTTCTCTGCTTTTCTGTGCACATGCTATTTGCATGATCCATCTACACATCATCTTTGTATGACTCAGATACATTGTATACCTTGTTAGGCCTGAATGGTTCTCTTATATTATTTCAAACCATTTATTTCCTGATTTATTTTTAAGAAGGTATTTATGCACAATAGTACTAAACTGGTTTTCATGCAATTTAGTTATCAAAAGGACTTTATCATTTTATACTTCTTTGGCTACTCACATCTAATACATATATATTTATATATATGTGTATATATATATACAGGAGATATCTGTATATAAAATCTCACTCATATTTGATCATTTTCTTCCCATTATATTTTTATTGAAAAAAAAAATCTCTATCCTCTTATTTATTCATTTCACTTACTCCTAATATTATTATTGTCAGACTATATTTTCTTTTCTCATTTTAAAATTATTTTTATCTCAATAATTTGGGTCTTCACACAGCAGCACTTTGGAAATGCTGCCAATATAATTCCAGATTTACTATAACATTTCAGAAACATTAAAAACTTCAATTTTAGCCATTTTTAACTTATAAAACATATCTCACATTTCAGAAATATTCATTTGGATATCAATTTACTTATAGTTTACATAAAATAACCTTTATAATAAAATATCCAAATTTACTATAATTCATTTATTAAGTCAAAAGTGCACTATTTACTTAACCTTTTATTTTAACAAATAACTTAACACGTTATTTGAAATACCCATTTCATAAACAAAATATTCTTTTAATAAGTCAAACTTCACATTTCCAATTAAAACCAAATTTCCATTATAAAGTTAAGTCATAATTTAAGATACATTTTACCATTTTAAATCATAATTATTTATTTTACAAAACATATCTTTTTCATAAAATTAAATCTATTACCATCACTAGGTTAGATTTAAAATTCCACATTAAATCAAATTTAATTATTAAGTTATTTATCATTACTGAAGATCTTTAAATTCAATTTAAAACCAATATATCTTTAAAATTCAAGTAAAACCACTTATTGACTTATAAAATTTTAACTTATAGAAAACGAATGTATCTTTATATTGTAAATCATTAAACCACAATTTAAGTTAAAATTTCATAAAATAAAATTTAAAATACTTAAAAATCTTTAGGAAAATATTATTTAAAAATTATCCATGGGTCTGTATAATACTTTCTAACCTAGGTCAAGTGATATGGATATGTATCATTTCAATCCGTAATTTAAAAAGAAAAACCTGGGTTCTATCATTTCAAACCCGCAATCCCAAGTCAAATAAAATACAATAAAAATCACTCGAGCCTATCATTTTAGCTCATAATGATTTTTCCTTATTCTAAAGTCTATCCGGGTATGTATCAATTCAACCCATAGTGAAAGGGAACTTGCAGTGTGAGATACAGAAAATAAAATAATAGTAGAGCACATAATATCATATCAGGTGATGTAACAAATATATAAGCAGTATTTAACATCATATAATCATATCACATGCATATATGAATTAATCAACATAGTATATCAATTTCTACAATTCACATGTCATTGTTTCACAATTATATAAGTACGAATGTCGAGAGTGATAAACTCACCTTTTTGAAGTTGGAGATGGCAATTCAAAACACAACAACTATACTCCAAAAAGCACGACAAAGCAGGAATAGATTTTGAGTGATAGGAGAGCCAAATCTTGTAACCAAACAGTTACAAAACATATATAAGTATAAAATTATCAAAGGAATATAAATCAAAACAAATGCACAAAACAATTCAAAGTGAAGCAAAAATGGCTTTACCAAGGCAAATAGGCTCGGCCACATCACAATTGGGCTTGACCATCACCACATAAGGCTCGGCCATCATTGTTTGAGGCATCTAGGCTCGGCTATGGTCATACAAGTGCACGGCTATGGCAAGAATTTGAAGAGATTAGCAAGTTACAAATCATTGGAAGGGAAAAAGGCAAAGGCAAGCAACCATTGAGTTTGGCCCTAGGCTAAAGTGGCTCGGCCATTATGTGCTAATGGCTTGGTCAAGTCAGATCTGGGTCAAGGCACATGGATTCACAGCTAGGTGATGGAGATGGGTCATGGCCAAGGCAAGGTGGTGGAGGAATAAGGGGTGGTCGAGGCAAGCAAAGAGGGGATGATGATCAATAGGCTCGGCTTGGGTTTGCAACATGCTTTGGTGGTGGATTTGGATTTGATGCTCACGGCAAGGCATAGGGGAGGTGATAAGGTGATGGTGGCCGGTCAGGAGGTGGTGGTGGAGGAGGAAGATGGTCGGCAAGGAGCATGGTGGCCGAGCATGGCATGGAGAAAACACAAGAGAAAAATAAAAGAAAAATGGGAAGAAGGAAGGAGAAGCCATGGAAAACTTACAACAAATTTTGTTAGGAAATGAGAAATGGAAGGAGATGAGAAGTGAGATGTTTTTGTACGTGAATTGATAATAGAATTGCACGGCCAAACAAGTAATGAACGGCTAGGGTATTGATTTTATGTAGCTTTTTTCAATTTGTTGGCCATGCTTGTGCGGGTATGACCCCTGCTTTTGGATAAACACTTTTTTTTTTTATGATTTTCAAGTTTTATGTCAATAAAAGTTCTTTGGTTTTTGTTGAACTCTTATGTGAATTTTTTTAAGTAGTCGAGCTATTACTTTTCCATTCAACGTACTTATAATTTTTTGCTTGTTGATTCGGACAATCATCCATTAATTTTACTCAACGCCTCCATGTGATTGTGGCCTCAAGTTGTACCAAACACTGGGCTCAAGCCGTAGTGCTACGCTATCGAATTCAGCAGCTTAAGTGATTATACTCCTGCCACCAATCTCGAGTTAAAGGAGTTAGCGGATGGTCGAATTCCATGCTTAGCAAATTTATACTCCTCTTGTGAATTTTAGGTAGGAGTTTATGAATAGTGAGTGGTCGAACCGCACTCATCTATTTGTTTATACTCATATCTGCACTCTGGGGATAAGAATTTATTGGTGGGTGGTCGAATCACACCCAATTTGTGTTTATACTATAGTCCACACTCCGAGGACTTAAAGTTATTTCGAAAAATAGTCAAACTGTACATTCCTTAATTGATTGATTTGCCCCCCAAGTCTGGAGTTTAACTTAGAGAGTGATCTGTCGTGTTACGATCGCTTTTTGATTTATGTATGTCCCATCGCTTGGTAGAAATAATATGATTATCGGATGGTCAAGTCACATCCATTTCTTGTTAGGTACTCCGCCCAACGAGTTGTGAGCGAGAATCATCAAATGAACGGTCGAACCACGTTCATTTTGTTTAGTCCAATCATGAACTTGCGTAATCGGCTGGCTCTAAACTCTTAGAACCTGCTCAAACATGTCAATACTAGTAGTCGTGTATCATAACTAATATGTAATGCTATAGAAATTATAGATACGAAGGACATTTCAAACTTTATTTGTCAAATGGAAAGAAATGACATAATTTATCTTATTACATATCTAGAAAATCAAATGCTAAAGTAGATTCATAAATTAAATAACACTAAATGAAAAAGAAAAAATTAACTGAAATAGCATCGTAAATACTCGTTATTCCATGCCCTTGGGAGTGTGACGCCATAAACAGTCGCTAGCTTAAAATTTCCTTCTCCAAGCCTTTGTTCGATGACGTAAGGTCCTTCCCAAGTAGGATTTATGTGTGATGGAATAGGAAAAACTCGTTTCAGGACGAGATTACTTATTTCAAGGATCCTAAGGTCGGACTTTAGTGTTGTAGTATCGGGCGACTCGATGTCGATGTGCAGCTGCCCTTAAATTAGCTTCTTCGCGCTTCTCATCTACCAAGTTAGGAGATTCTAAGAAGAGATCTCTATTTGTTTTGGGGTCATAGTAGGTTACTCGATGAGAAGGGACTTCAAGTTCAACAGGAATGACAGATTTTGAGCCATAAGCAAGGGTGAATGGAGTATGTCCAATCGTAGACTTGTGAGTGGTTCTGTAAGCCCATTATGTTGTTATGAGTTCATCCACACACTTGCCTCTCGACTTTTCTAAACGTTTCTTCAGAATGGACTTTATGATTTTGTTTACAGCTTCAACTTGTCCATCTACTTGAGGGTGAGCAACTGCCGCAAATCTCTTTTCAATATGATGCCGATGATAGAATTCTTTAGATTTAGCATTGTCGAATTGGGTTCCATTATCAGTTATAATGGTTCATGGAAGGCCAAGACGACAGATGATGTTTTAGACAATGAAATTAATTACTTTCTTCGTCATAATCATGGTTAGAGGATCTGCTTCGGCCCATTTGGTGAAATAATCAACTGCTACGATAACATACTTCGCACCACCTTTAGAGATCGACAAGAAACCGATAATATCTATGCCACAAATGGTGAATGGCCATGGACTGACCATTTGTGTAATTTCAATCGGCGGAGCTCTCGGAACTTCTGCATACATCTAGCACTTATTGCATCGCTTAGCATAATCAGCAGCATCTCGGTTGACAGTTGACCAGTAATACCCATAATGGATTATTTTCTTTGCTTCGGTTTGCTCCCCAGTGTGGTCGCCACATTCCCCTTCATGAACTTCCTTTAGGACTCGTTTTATTTCATCATGAGCAATACACCAGAGCAGAGGAACGAAAAAACTCTTTCTATACATGACTCCTTCCAGAATAATATATCGCGAAGCTTTGCGAAGGATTTGTCATCTTTCATTCCTCCATTTTGGAAGGTATCCCCGTAGCAAATAATCTTTAATTGGAGTTATCCACAACTACTTCATAGGCTCCATCTCTAGTACTTAGTCGATTTCCATCTGGTTTATGCTCGGAGCGTCTAGTACTTCGACTGGAACCAAGCCCATTTGTTGTGCATCCTCGGTGCTAGCAAACTTTGCCAATGAGTCGGCCTCTTTGTTTTGATCTCGAGGAATGTGCGTGATGTCATAATACTAAAAGTCAAGCAATAGTTCTTGGACTCGTATAATATACGTAGTGAGTTATTGTCTTTAGCCTTGTAATCTCCCCTGACTTGCTATACAACCAACTAGGAATCGCAAAAGATTTCATGAGTTTTTATTCCAGTTCTCTGGCAAGTTTGAGTCTGGCAATCAGAGCTTCATATTCAACTTCGTTATTCGTTACAAGGAAGTAAAGCTTCAAAGTGTAGAAAATTGAACGATCCTTCGGAGTTAGTAGTATGACTCCGACTCCAGAACAACTCGGATGGTAGGGGCTTCACTACTCTCTGAGAGATCATCCCATGCAGTGAACTCAGCTATAAAGCCCGCCAGTGCCTATCCTTGGATAGCCCTCTAAGGAAGATAGGTAATGTCAAATTGGCTCATCTCGATGTTCGACTTGAGTAACCTTCTAGACGTCTCAGGTTGTTGTAGGACCCGTTGTAATGGCTGGTCGGTTTAGACGTTGATGGGATGAGCTTGAAAATTGTGGTGGAGCCTTTGTGACACAATTAATAGGCAGAATGCCAATTCCTCTATCTTTAGATATTTCCTTTCAGCTCCTGTCAATCGCTTACTAATGTAATAGACCGATCTTTGGATCTGATTCTCCTCGCGAAGCAGTGTAGCACTTATGGTGTGTACTAACACGGGTAAGTTGATATACAAATCTTTGTGATCCATGGGCTTTGAAAAATGGGAGGTCTCTCTAAGTGGTTCACCAGAGCCTGGAATGCATCTTCACATTTATGTGTCCATTTAAAGTTCCTTTTCCCTCTTCTAATCAGGTCGAAGAACGGAATGCGGTGGCTCTAGAAATAAACCGACTCAGGGTTGCAACTTTCCCACTTAGGCACTGTACTTGTTTATTAGTCTTTGGCGCTTGGATCTTGCGAATATATCGAATATTTTCAGGATTATCTTCGATGCCGCAAACATTAACGATGAAACCCAAGAACTTTCCCGATGCAACTTCAAAAGAACATTTTAGAGGATTGATCTTCATTTTGTAATATCGAAGGATGTCAAACATTTTTGCTAAGTTTCTAATGTGGTCGCTTGATCTTCATGATTTCGCGAGCATATCATCCACATATACCTCCATCATCTTTCCAATCTGATCTTTAAACATTCGTTTAACTAGGTATTGATAGGTTGCTCCAACATTCTTCAATCTGAATGGCATTACCACATAACAGTAAAATCCAATGTCATTAATAAAATTGGTGTGCTCCTGCTCGAGTATATGCATCGGGATTTGATTGTATCCAAAGTACGGATCCATGAAAGATAGATATTCGTATTCTATAGTAGATTCCACCAACTGGTTAATTCGCGGAAGGGGAAAACTATCTTTTGGGCAGGCCTTGTTTAAATCCGAATAGTCAACGTGCGTCCGCCATTTTCCATTTTCCTTTCTCATAAGTACAAATTTTGATACCCATTTTAGGTAGAGGGTGTCATGAATAAACCCATTGCTTTTGAGCCTATCCACCTCCTTTTTAAGGGCAGCAGATCTCTCTAGATCCATACCACACCTTTTTTGTTTCACCAGGACATGCCTCGGGTCAATATTTAATGCATGGCTCGCAATGGCAGGCATGATCCTATACATATCAAAATGAATCCAAGCGAACACATCAAGATTCACTTGGAGAAAATCAGCAAGTTCTTTCATCATCGAGGGCTAAGCTGTGATCCGAACTTTAGGACCCATGGCGGGTCGCGTGGTTGACCGTGATGTCGATCGTTAGCTTAGTCGGTGCAGCATTGGTCTCTTTGTGCTCCTCCTCATCATTCCTTTGATCTATATCTTTGTAGAACCGATAGTGGCGCCCGAGCTAAGGCTCAGGTGCTAGTTGTCAATCTTTAGTGGCTTGGACGTGGAGAGACTTCTACACACCCTTTCCTTTCTCTTTTCGCTGGGCCTCTCTCAGCTCAGCTACATAACACACACGTCCAACTGCCTAATCACCATGCATAACTCTTATTCTATTATCGGTTGGGAATTTCAGAGTAAGACACCATGTGGCAATGGTGGCTAGGAATTCAGTAATGGCTGGTGGGCCTAGAAAAACATTGTATGGGGAAGGTGCGTCCAACACAACAAACAACAACATTTACACTCTTCGGCAGTCGCCTTTTCCCAATTCTACTGGTAATTCAACAGATCCAATAGCTTCTGCCACACTATCGTTCAATCCATGAATACAGGCTTGGCACGATTTTAGATCTTTGGCTTCCATTCTCATTCAGTCGTACGCCTTTTTGAAGATGATAGCGTATGCCTTTTTTGAAGATAATATTCACTGAGCAGCCACTGTCAATCAAAATGTTTCTCACTAAAGTGGGGTCGATCATGACTGAATTCACCATTGGGTCAATCGTCAGTGCCTCCACCTTATCTGCATCTCTAATTCTGAATACAATGTCATCTCCCATTATACGTTGCTGTTTGGCCGGAGCCCCGTCTTCTATATTAGAACAACACTTAAAATTCACATGCTTGATTGCACTAGAATAACCCTCCATCTCGTGCCAACTTCTATCGTCTGGGTGTGTTCCTTCGGCTATTATATTAATAACCAATCTTCCACCAGTCCGGGTAGGCTCCTCAGCCCTGTGCGGTGCTTGTCCTCGGTTTGGATTGGATGTCCCTGCCCACCATCTTGCGGGGCTTTAACAAACTGCTGTAGTTTTCTTTCCCGAATCAGTTTCTCAATAACATCCTTGAGATGCTTACATTCATTGGTGTTGTAACCATAACATTCATGGAAACAACAATATTTTCTAGTTTGCTTCTGTTTCTCTATCTATTCCTTTGGAGGTGGCATCATATACTGCGTGGTATTGCATTTAGTAAGTAGACATTCTCTAGAGATGTGTTAATTAATTAAATCATATATAACTTATATAATGATATGTGTTACATTATCTTGAATTATTAAAGGTAATGTAAGTATATATGAAATTTTCAAAATTAAAAATAATTAATTAATTTTTTAACTAAATAAAATTTTAAAATTTTAATTAATAAATAATATAACAAACATACATAAAGAAATATATGTATAGCTATAAGTGTTATAGTATTCATATTCAATACAAAATATTTAATTAAATAATATATAATTAATTAATTAAAATGTACACAATTATTGATATGTACACATAATCAAACTATAAACGTTATAGTTGATTAGTTATCTTAAATTGTTTAAGATGAGAAATGAAAAATTTTAGAATTTTAATATAAAATAAAATAAATATGATTTAATTAACATTGATTAAAATTAATTAAATATGATTTAATTAATAATATACATAAAAATATTGTATATGTTAATTAAATTATAAAAGGATATAGATAAATTAAACTTGTATAATATGAGTGTATAATTAAGTGGAACTGGAGAGAAACCAAAATGAGATTTAAGGAATAAGTACAACGTATAGTACATACGATCAATGATTTTCATTGTGAAAAAAATCGCGATTTTTTTACCACAAGCACACAACGTCAATTGCAATATTTGTGAGAGTATGGGTCAAATCGATAGGGAGTTCATTATGAATAATGTTTAATTAAATTCTAGGTAAGTTAGAGGAAACTGAGATTTAGGTCTGATTAAGCTAAAATACGAGTTTTCTAAAATTGAAGTAAAAACGAAATTTCCAAAAGTAAACAAAAGAAAAAGTTGAAAAATTCTACAAAATTAAATTGCAAGAAACAAAAAAATAGAGTTTGAGCAACGATGATTAACTAATTGATTAGCAGAAGATCAATGAAATATCTAAGAGATCTATTTGGCCTCTTGGCAAACCAATAGATTCCAAATAAGATCGAAATAGAAAACAACAATAATGAAATAAAAGAAATATAACACAAAATAGAACAAAAATAAAAGAAAAGATTTTATTACTATAATAAAATTTTGATTACATGAAAATAAATTAAAGACATAATAAGAAAAATCAAAATTGATGCATAAATTTGGCTTAGGTTCTTTCTTTACAAGATGTAGTTCAAGATTATGTTTAATAAGAATCTCGTTAGTTGATATTTCAACATTTTCATAAATTTCTGGATCAAAATTGGGTTCACATTTACCACTAGTTTCGTAAATTCATGTTTTCATCAATGGAGATTTCTTCAAAATTAAAGTTTTCAAAATCAGATTGGTGACTTAAATTTAACTTATCCATGTGTGAGAACTCATTTTCAAATAGTCTGAAAAATTACTATTCACTAGGGTATGAATCGTTGGTGTTGGTATCTTGCTTGTCCTTGTTAAAAATTGTTGCTTCTTGCTTGTCCTTGTCAAACAAAGGAAGATCGAAATTCAAACTTACATCATTTCCTTTAAGGAATTAAATTCCAAATCATTTAGTGAATTTTGAAAAACTTCATTAAGGTTATCATTTTCAATTTCATAAGTTGTTATTTAAAAGTTATCAACGTAAGTGAAATTTGGATTATCTTTTGATTCATTGCATGTTTGGATTTCATTTTTGTAATAACCCGCACCTTAGTGGGCCTAAATTTTCGCTAAATTGAAAACCCACGTCCATTAGGGTATGAATCGTTGGTGTTGATATCCTGTAAATAAACAAAAAGGGTATATCAGAGCACTATCAATATAAACACAGTGGAATATTAAAGTATAATAAAACATATAATTTCTGACCAAGGTTAATACCTGCAGTATATAGTGCCCTTGTCAGTGCTAAGCATGCATAAGAAAATCTATCCTTCCACCATTTTCGCCTTCTACCAGTATCTGTCCATCTAGATCTATCATGTGGGTTGTAATGAGAAAGGGGTTAGAACAACATTTTGGTGACTATTGAATTATATACTTTATCCATAACACTGGTTTATGCCGATTGTCTTCCATTAGGTGTTATGTCTACTACTTAAACTTGGTCATCTTCACTATATCTACACATATGATATGCCACACCTACTCGAGGTATACAATAACTACATATGTACACACATGTGTGTGCGCGTATGTGTGTGTGTGTGTATATATATGAGTACCACAGTCCCCCCATGGACCAATATACATTCCCCGTAAGTATTTGTAACTCGGTGTCGCTCCAGAACCGATGACACTCTCGACCTATGTGTACAACCCGACTCCTCACATATATGGTACCAACACTTGTTGACATAGCACCGAGCCTATGCCCACTGTCCCATTCAGATTGCCTAATGCAATCAAGGAAATGGCCACTTATTACTTAATACCCCTATAAGGATTGAATTAGACCCTACTTGGCCCTTTAATACTTCAAACCGTGACGAACCCACTTTGGTATATTTCCTTCATCTATACGAACGTATAATCCCACGGGTCCTACAATTGGAGATTTCTTACATTAGTACAACGTACATACAACCGCTTGTAGCCCCTTTTGGAGGGCTGACTTATGTTGTGCAACATTATTGACCTCGCATCCCAATCCTTACCAATTACTACGGCATTCCTAATTTAATTTAAGTAATTGGCTTGATCCAATAATTCACACCCGTCATAAAAGCATACTTGAGGCTATATAAATTCTATTGAATTTGGTTATTTTTATATAACTTACTTTTTGTTTCATTAATGGCATTTAATGTCATTTACTACTTAGTTCTAATTTAATAGACGAAATATCTTTTACTGCTTGCTTTTCACCTAACACTGTTAGATATATTCTACTGTTCCTTTTCAACTATTACTATCTTTCTTTGATTACTCATTTCGTTGCTTTACTTACACTTTATCTCTTATTGTTTATTTTCTTCCTTATCTTAAATCACATATGTTAGATTTATAATTAAATTTTTGTTATGACATCTACTTACTATACTTTGGTTTATACTTAGGAATTTCTATACGTTAATGCGTTAAAATTACATTTTCCCGAAAGATTAACAGTGTAATTTCCCATAAATTATCTAAAAGAGGACTTCTATTATGTTTGGAATTACAAAGAATTATCTTTTCTGTTATTTTTGAAATAGATGGTACAAAATACGGTAAAATTCCTATTTTGTGCATCTCTTTCTTTTAGGCATATCCGTTATTATTTCAAACGATATACTTTTATTCATAGTTATAAAACAGAATAATTTATAGAAATTTACATTGCAACACACTTCATTCCACTGAATTAAAGTACTACTCAAATCCTAATCTAATTTATTATAACTTCCTATTCATGTTTACTAACATATATCATTCAACCAACAAATATGGAATTATACAATCTCATTAATGAATTATCTCGTAAATTTAGGGGCTACATTCACCCTTACTTTCTAGATTTAAGTATATGCAATATTTAATCAAAGATAATAATTCATAGAATATGTAGGCATGGTTCTCAAATTTATTACATGAGTATATTTAAGCCTACGACTCTAATTTTGCATTCTAGACTGCAAGTAACAGATTTACAGCGATAAAAATTCAATATTATATAAAAATATATAATTTACCACTCATCTCTAAGCCTGTAAGCTTTCAAATATCCAGCTCTAAATCTTGTTATTCATGTTTGACTCCCTTTCTTCCTTCCAAAATATGTATCGATAGCATATGCATATTTATTAGAATTTTAGATCCAATAAGAGATTTGAATTTAATTTGGATTTGGATTTAGATTTACAATTTACCTCGGCATTGGCAAATTGATTCGACCCTAATCTTTTTCTTTACTATTTTCCATAATTCTCCACTTATATATACATAGATTATAGTTTATACATATTATAGAAATTGTGGAGAAAAGGAAATGGCAGAGCTTCGCCGTTACTTCAGAAAATATGAGGAGAAAAGTGAGGGGCTATGCCTTTATTTATAGGGGTTCGAATCATTATCAACCATTAGATTAGATTAAAAAAAGACCGACCATTGGGCTTAGATTCAATACACAGCCGCCAGCCTACCACCGGTCGACCGCTATGTTACCATCGGTTGATCGCTAGCGGTCCTATTGAGGGGCCGACCGGTTGGTCATTTTTATTAAACGTTTATTTATTTCCTGTTAAACATTATTCTATGCGATTTTGGCCTGATTTGATTAACGTTAATTTTACTTAGACGTTAAGTATCCGTTAACATTAATTAACTTTAATTAAATATATTTATTTCCTTAATTACATGTATAATTGTCTCTGATTTGGAATCTTCAAATGTTGATAACTTTTTTATTGGATCTTCGAACATAAAACTTTATATATGAAATTAATCAAAAAATCGCCTAGAACACAACCGTGCTTTCGTAGCCAAATTATAACGTTTGCGAAAATTTCTGTTTTTTGGCTTTACTAATTTGTAATTAATTTATTTTAACTAATTATGATTAAATTTACTTCGAGTTGCTAATTTTTCCCACGTATTGTTTCAAGAAAATTTCAAGTAATTTTAACCATTCATTATACTTATTGTTCAACTTTCTTGGTCCCTCGTAAAACTCACATGCAAGATCTTCAATTCCAACATTTTATGTATATTTTCCTTGGAAGGATATGTTTTCAAATTTATAATCCAATTCATTTTCAAGATCAAAATTATTTTCATATTAACTTTCATTTTCATTTTCATGAAAATTATATTGGTCCAGGAAATCATTTTGACAATGGAAATCTGTTTGATAAAGAAAATTAATTTGATACTGAGAATCTGGTTCGTAACCAAAACCATTGAAATTGGTAGAAAATTTATTATTATGATTATTTTCGAAATGTGGAGTTGCATCATTCTAAAAATATTTGAAACACCCCACACCCCTTAGTATACCCAAAAGGACACACTAAAAGATGCGGTGCATTGTAGGTATAACTAAAACTAGCAGAGACTAAGATTCACAAGAGAAAATATATATAAACAGTGGAAATATTTATAACAATAATAATTTATTTAAAACAAAACCTCAGAATTACTTTATAAATCAAATAAGTCGCCAAATACCAAATACATCAAATGTCAAAATAACCTTACCTGTCTTGCGAAATAAAATCCATAGTATCAATAATATCAGAGTACAATACATCCCTCACAAAATACCAGCTCAACAAAAAGAACTAAAAACTAAAACTGAAGAAAAGAAATACATGATAGAATCTCCTCCGAAGAAATCTCCAAATGCCTGCAGTCTACCGTCCTTGCCCCTGATTGCCTATGGGGGGAAAGAGGAATATGGAGGAGTGGGTCAAACTAAAAGTCTGGTGAATGATAGTAATTACTAGAATCTTTAAGCACAGTAAAAGTAATATACTTTACAACAGTTCTAGTATATAAAAGGAAACAGAGGAAATAGTGAGAAGGAATAAGCTGGAAATAAATACGAATTAACTAGATCAACATAATTGATTAACTTTGATTGTTTGCACTTGTTTTGATAGCTGCTAAGATTAGGCTGAATCCCTAATACTACCCTTTGATCGGCCTGCTACTCCAGGACATTAAAGCTCCCTGCGCAGTAGACATTGGTGCCTATGAAAGGCACACACTAAGCGCTTGGAACTCATAACGATTACTGAGCACCCGAATGGAAGTCGCACGCGTAACCGCCACCATGCTCATGTTACGTGTTGTTCCACCTATTGGGTCTTCTTATTACCTCAAGCTCCAGCATAAGCGTGCCCCTCATCTCACTTTAGGATTATGTAAGACACCTCATCTCACTTCAGGGTTATGTAAGACACCTCGTTTCACTTCAGGGTTATGTGAAACACCGTATCCATAGAAATAATAGGGGAAATGCTGTTTGTACTTGCCCGTCATCCAAATAATGTCTAGTTGCGCCCCTTGCCTAAATCCCCATGACTTGGACTTCTACTTATTGACCATTTACTACCGTTATTTACATAAGCGTGCCCCTGGTCTCACTTCAGGATTATGTGAGACACCTCGTCTCACTTCAGGGTTATGTGAGACACCTCTTTTCACTTCAGGGTTATGTGAAACACCGTGTCCATAGAAATAGGGGAATGTTATTTGGTACAGGTCCTACTTTAATTCTTATTAACTTAGATAAATTATTTAAATAAGCCTTTACTTTTGTTCTTACTATCTGTGCTTATTAATTTATCCTAAGTCTTAAAATAAGCCTCACTCTGTTCTATTTCTTATTATAACCTACGTTATAATCATGCTTATTACTTAACCCAAGGTCTAAGTGTAAAAATAAGCTTCTTTCATTTTATACTCTTTTTAGTTATAATTCTAAATTATAACTAGGCCAATTATCTTTAATTAGTCCAATTCTACCATCAATATCATAATTAGGCTCAATTTTAATCTTAATTCCATTTTTATTACAGTCTTTACAATTTACATGTTATCTTCCGTTATTTCAGTATTCTTATAATTTTAATCCATATTCGTGTTTAATCTATTCTAATCCATACGCGAAGAAGAAGGAGAAGTAAAAGAAAATGAAAATAGAAGAAAATCCAAAGCGTAGGAAAAAGATGTAAATAACGCATAAATAATAGTAAATAAATTAAAATACTGTAAATAAACTGTAAATAAATGGAAAAGCTATAATTAATAGAAATAAACTAAAATTAACTGAAAAGAATAGCTAAAAAAAGTAGACTGAAAATCATTCTAAAAACTATAAATAAACTACTAAAATGGTTATTCCAAAAATCATAGTAAAACTACAACTATTGGAAACCCTATTATTTTAAATTACTTAAAAATATAAATAATTACAATCACTCACCTGTGGTCCTAAGCTCTTCCCTTTTGGTCTTCCCGGATCGACTTGAGGGTATTAAAATATTTTTATTAAAAAGATTCTCTCCATGAAAAATTATTCCTTTTAGGGTCCTTCTTGAAAAGGTGAACCCAAGCGAAGAAAATCTAGAATGAGAAAAAGTGTTAGGCCTAGAGTCTTATTTATAGGGGTAGAAGTGAATCTCAGACCATTGGATTTGGAGATTGAATAGGATGCAACCACGTCATAGGCTGAATGGGAGCCGTCGAATGGTAGCATGAAGGGACCAGATTGAGCAAAACAATGAAAATGACGTATTAAAATCACACAACACGATAAAGAAGCTTCTTCGCTTCTTAGCCATAGGCAGGTCGACCTGGGGGTCGACCGCCCTTCTAGCTAGGTCGACCGGTCGATCGACCTAGCCTTGGAGTGGGTCGACCTCCTGGTCGACCTCCCTATGTATTTTTTCCGTTGATTCTTGTTTCGTGCATATCTTCTTCATAATGACTTGGATTCTGACGTTTTATATATGGAAATTGATCAAAAAATTTTCACGGACATAATGGTGCAACTCCCATGGCTTAATTATGATAATTTCACAAAGTTATTTTGTTATTTCATTAATTAATGAATTAATTATTATAGGATAAATTTTGGGTTGTTACATTCTCCCCTCCTTAAAGGATTTCGTCCCCGAAATCTCTAAGGGTAAAAGAATGAACTAAATGTTTTCATCCAAGTTCTACAACCAACTACTCAATCATCAACCATTCATCCATTGTCCTTAAGTTTTTTTTAATGCAATTTATGATACTTATGCAATTAGTGTAGTGTAAATGTCCCTAACTGATGCAAAAGATTATGCGGCCCACTGATTCAGTTGACCTCCTTTTATGCAATCATGTCCGTGCTATGTATCCAAATGAATGCAAAAATTCCTAATGGTAACCGATAGTTCTATATTCGTCCTTCAATCATCATCCAAATGCAACAACCATGTGATAAACATCCATTTATAGCAACCATGAAAATAAATAAATATGCAAATGCGCACACATCCATAGGCATATGCTCTAGTGTCCTAGTTAGGCCGATCCCTAAAAGATAATAGTGCCTAGTGTAAGTATATGCGTCCATTATCATCCACTAAGAAACACTTGCAATCACTAGCATACATCATACATAACATGTTCTAATAACATGTTTAAATCAAATCCTACCATCCATAGGTTAAATCCTAAGTTCTACCCTCCCAAAGGATAATAAAGGAAAGAACCTATTCAAAACTAAAGATGGAAATAGGAAATTCTAAAACTTATTATCGAAAAGATGAGGATATGAGATACGAATTTTCTCCTAATCAAACCAATCTTCTCCGAAGTCTTTCTAACCATGTCAGAACCAAGTAGCAATCTCTCTATAGACTCTAAGCAACACGAAGGCGACTTGACGGTCTTCCATAAAGAGCTTCGAAATGTGCCACTCCAATGTTAGCTTAAAAACTACTATCATACGGGAATTCCACTAAAGGAGGATGCTTCTCCCAAGTTTCTCAAAATCAAGAATACTCATTCTCAACCATGCGTGTCTTACTATCTTACTAATTTCACTTTACTGCTCTCCTTTAGTCTACACACATGAATCAACATTCCTAGGTTCTTACTAGTGTCCTACACACTCAACGAGAACTTTTATCATTACTTTTAAAAGTAATCACTGCTATGGCCTTGCACTTTTTCCGTTACACCTAGGAAATGATTCCTATCTACTTCACATTTAGGAGTTTGGTTCGGTGTTTATAGTTCCATTTAAAAAGTAAGGTTTCTAAATTTTTAAAACATAAATCCCAATACTTTGTATTTAAAAGTGTTATCTTTAACTTTCTATTAAATTCAAAAAAATACTAGGTTACTTAAAATCTTATCTTTCTAGACTTGCATCTTCACAACTTTTTGAATTTACATTATTTCCCAAACCTAGAGGGAAAAACTTTTAAGTCCAAAACTTATTCCTCGTTTTCTTTTAAAGACATTTTTAGTTTTCTATAAAAATTTGAATTTTCAAATTCTACTTTTATTAAGTTTTCATTTCCAAAAACTTATTTACTTTTTCACCAAACCATTTTCTTTTAAAATATCTTTAAAATATCCTTATGTGTTTTCAAAACATCTTCTTATTACACCTAACGGTCTCATACCTTAATGTATTGGAACTATTTTCTCCTATGAGAAATTATGAACACTAAAATCTTCTATGAACCTTTTAAAAGAGGATTTTATGTTTATGTGAAATTACAAGAAACTTATTTTATATTTTTCGAAATAGGCTATACAAAATATGGTGCTCCCATACCTTGTATATCTCTTTCATGCATTCCTTGTAACTTGCACAAAACATTTTTATTGGTTTCATAGAAATTATACCATTATTATTTTCATTCCAATAGATTAATGTATGTTTAAATTATATTTTCTTACGATAGACATCTTCTAATATCTAACTTTTTCTTTTCAGAAAAACTCATCTTCAAAACTGTTTTAATATATCCATAACCAAAAACATTTTCTTATACCTATTTAATTAATAGATATATTCACAAATCACTTTTATTTCTATTCTTAGAAATTATCTTTTAAAATTCATTTTTATTTGAGTTTAAAACCGAAGTTGCGTACAACACTGTTACTACAACCCAAAAAAATACTAGTGTACAAATTTAATTAAAAATATATACCAATAAACCTCACATATTAAGTAAAAACATTTCCTTTGGGAGTTACCTACTATAAAGGTAGCGTTATAGTCTATGCTCCCTTTATTTTCACGAAAACATCTATTACAACAATAAATGTTTTAATCTACGTTTCCGATACTTAATAATTTTTAGGTTTTTATATTTAAAATTTTTGTTTACTTACAAAGAAACTAGTGAACTATATACGTTCTGTAGTTCTTCAAAAAGAATTTCACTTTTAACAAAATTTATGTCATATAAAAACCAATTTAAATTTCTTACCATATTCCCAAAAACCCAGTATTTACTTTTAAAAAATATTGACAATTCTTCTTTTCAATTCTAATAATTTCATTTTATTGGGTTAGACATAAAGTGGATTTTCCTACTTACTATCCCAGGAGTATCCTTCCTTAACCTTGGAAATCTCATTTCCTTACTTAAAGTCTTATATTCTTGTTCCTCTTGTATGCCTATATGTATCATATAGCATTACCGTTATCCACTTTTCTGAGGCAATTTTAATTTCTGCAATTATCTACACGTGGCTTTTCTCCTTTTCTATGATACATCTCCGATCTTTGTTGGATTTTCACAATCCGAACCTAAATGTACAAAATCATTTCTCAAACTCTTTCCATGCATAGACCTTCTCTATGCCCCAAGAAACATGCTTCCTTAAAGGTAATACTTCAAGAACTTTGCTTTCAACTGAAGAATGCGAAGTGTACGAAGATCCTCCTCTAGATGAACAGCATGCTCCTCTATACACTTGGAAATCACCAAAATGTCGTCCACGAATACCACCATAACTTAGATAAATTATTTTACTTTCATCTTTGCTTATTCACTTAGATAAATTATTTAAATAAGCCTTTACAATTTATCTCTACTATCTTTGTTTATTAATTTATCCTAAGTCTTAAAATAAGCCTCATTCTATTCTATTTCTTATTATAACCTACGTTATAATCATGCTTATTACTTAACCCAAGGTTTAAGTGTAAAAATAAGCTTCTTTCATCTTATACTCTTTTTAGTTATAATTTAAGTTATAACTAGGCCTATTATCTTTAATTAGTCAAATTTTAACATTAATATCATAATTAGGCTCAATTTCAGTCTTAATTCCATTTTTATTATAGTCTTTACAATTTACATCTTATCTTCCATTATTTCAGTATTCTTATAATTTTAAAAAGATAATTTCTAAGAGTAAAAATAAAAATGATAGTAATTACTAGAATCTTTAAGCAAAGTAAAAGTAATGGACTTTACAACTGTTCAAGTATATAAAAGGAAAGAAAGGAAATGGAGAGGAATAAGATGGAAATAAATACGAATTAACTAAATTGACAAAATTAATTAACTTTGATTATTTCTGCTTTTTTTATCTATTTTGCCTTGCGAATCTTAGTCTCTGCTAGTTTTATTTATACCTACAACGCACCACATCTTTTAGTGTGTCCTTTTGGGTATACTAAGGGGTGTGGGGTGTTACAATATTGTTCATAGTGGAAATTGTTTTCAAAATGATTTTCGTACCTTTATAGATTTCAAGAAAAAATATTTTCTGATTCATTGAATATGGCAGCTTTCTTTCTTTTTTCAACAAAATCATGACAAGTTTTGAATAGGAGTTCTGTATAACTTTTATCATCATATTCTCATATTTCTAATTGAAAACTCGTTTTGTCTTTTAATGACATTTATTGTAATAGCCCGCAGTTCTGTACCTCTTGAATTAACATTTATCTCCAACAAATCAACTCAAGAAGAACGAAAATACGAACCATTTGGGTTAAAGAAGAAAGAGGTAGAAGAAGAGAAAACAACAACAACAGAATTTAACCATCGCAGCGGGATAAAATATAATATATCAACAGATTTTTACACAAAGGAAAAATGTATCTGTTTATACATTACATCATCAGAGTACAATAACCATCGACTGAGTATACACAACATACAACTGGACAGTAATCATAAACTTTCCTCACACAACTGAATGTACAACAATCAACACAGCGGAATATTCTAAAACAAGTACGGAAGTACGTATCGCCATCCAGCTCGTCTCCTGAGCTCCACAGCATCCTTTCCTGTAATCTATAATACTCAGTCTGACCCGAGCATTATAATAAAATAACACCCGAGTCAGTCTGGAATACCAGCGTGAGAAAATCACACTCAATTTGATTATTAAAGTTTCAAAATCGTTTGAAATCAAAAGCATCTCGTAAGACCACGCCACAAATAAACATGTCGGGTTTTTACCTTACGATAGCCAAACACTTTTTATCAAAATCCATTGATATTATAGTAGTGTCTATATACAAATACTTATTAAAATAGCTGAAATTGTCACATCTATTGAATTCCAGCATACTAGCCACAAAAGTGGGTTCTACAAACAGAATCCGTAAAGGCACGTAGGGAGAATGGATTTCCAACTAATGACTAGGCACTGGGGTACCACCTATCACAGTACCTGGTCTAGATCAGCGTACCGAGGACCACGCCCGATCCCCTACAACACAAGACCGGAACCATCCCTTACTGGATAATTCCGAGTAAAATCACCCCACAGTTGTGATCAGCAACCGCACCACTAAGCCGAAATAAAAAGGGACATCTAGACAGGGATGACCTTACTCTTAAGTGGGGGCTACCCACGAAGCCTTGCTGCATATCCCCTGATTTTCAGCCATTCCCGGTTGATGAGGCTTGAGGCTAAGCATTACCTTTATAGAACGTTTCACTTAGAATGCCATCGTCCACCTGACGATGTTTCGAAAGAATTCATCCATACAAGTCCGTTCCGGGTTCAAACGGAACCGAAAGCACTATTCCATCTTCGATATCAAACTCGTTTTCCCCACGAAAACGTTAAAACCGGATCGAAGTGGTTTTCGAGAAATTAATCTCGATCCCGGTCTCTTCGAAACGATCAGCGCATTGGCCAATATTGATAGTCGGTTATTTAACTATCAATTAACATCCACAACAACCATCAAACAGTAAATAATTTCTTCCAAATTATTTATTTACCTCAAAATATCTTTGCACGATATATTTCCATTTCAATCCTTCCGAAAACAGTTTTCATACCACACTCCTCTCATGGAATAAATTTCCAAATATTTATTACCACTGGAAACACCAAGTAAGACACTTTAGATTTTTAAAATAATTTAAAACACTATATTATAAAATACTTTAAACAAACCATTTAAATTTAAAAACTACTTTAATACTTTATTTAAAAAATATACTTTAAGAATATATTCAAATAAATTACTTTATGAAATTTAAAACTAACTATATCTTTAAAACATAATACCCATTTATCCTTTAAAAAATTACCACAAAATAAATTTGAAAACAATACTCACTTTGAAATCTAAACAATTTAAAAATAATAATTTTCCAAACATACTTTGGACTTCAACTTATACTTAAGGATTTGCTTTGAAACGTACTTTAGATTTTAAAAATAACTTAAAACACTTTATCATAAAATTCACTTTAAACATTTAAAAATAATAAATTTTCTAAAACGTTTCTTTATAACAAATTTTTAAAGCCTTTTACTTATACATAAAAGTCTCCTTTAAAATATACTCGGTTTTCCAGTGAAATACACTTCTCGTTTCCATACCTTTAAAAATAAATCACTATTTATTTTTAAAACAAATTCTCATTTCTTTATAAATTCCCACTGTGAAATTTATACTTCCAAATATCCACTGATATCCATTTTACTTTATAAACCCAGTTTATAAATTCCAAAATCTCACTTCTCTTTTAAATTCCCATTTCCAACACTTAAATCAATTTACAATTGATTTCCAATTTACTTCGCTTTGAAATAAATTCCTTACTTACTCCATTTATTCCAAAATCCGTTAACTTCAGATTTTACTTCTTTATTATGATTTAAAAGTTTAAACTGAAAATTTAAATTCCAGATTTCCGAATTCCCTTTTTTCCTTTTGATTAAATTTTAAACCTTAAATTAGAATAAATTCTTCGTTTCTTTAAAATAATAATAATGCTAGAGTTTTAAAATTTATTATTCCTCGGTTATTTCAAAAATCCTCTTTTTATATTCGAAATTTATTTAACATAACTTTTATTCTTCTCTAATTCTTATTTTTAAACTTATTCAATTTCTCTATAATTATTTTACTTGATAATTTACTTTTTCCATTTCTTTTCAAAAATCCAATTTTTATAGATTTTGATAACTCAGAGCTTCGAAATATATTCAAACAATCCATAGCATTAAATATTTCAATTATCAACATAATTCATCACAGGATAACAAATAATCATACCAGAGAATTTTAAACAATCTAAATAAATTTTTGAGGAATCCAGTTGGATCCCTCCAACCTGTTTCCCTACATCCACAGACGTTAGCACAATACCAATTCCACTTCGAGGTGGAATATCGCGGTATATGGGTTTAATATAATATCATCCGCTATTATGCGGTGCATAGGGTCTCATCCGCTATATAATGCGGGAATATCAATCACCAATATATATATACTATATATAATACCATATCCAATCAATTCAATCATTCAACCAATTATTTAAATTTAACTATTTAAATTTAAATTAATACCAGATGAGTGAGATTAACTCACCTTTGCTTTATTTGTAATCCATTTCCATTCCGGCTTGATTTCTCCACAATTTTGACCTTGTATAAACAATTTACGATTTATTAAAATTTGAATTAATCGAACAATTTATTTTCCATTTTATAATTTTAATTAACCAATGATTTTATTTTAAACTAATAATTTCCCTTTGAAAATCTCTTAAAATAATTAAACAGGTTAACTAACTATTTAATCACCATAATCCATTTTTAAAATTCCCTTAATACATTGATGAATTGTTAAATTTAAAATGCACATTTATTTTCTTTTGAAGCTAGTGTATACTCACAAAAAAATCTTTATCTGGTTTTATATAAATCAATCATTTTAAAATTTTCCATTTCAAAAAGCTTATCTCCATCTATACATATACTGTTCCAAAGTAAAAACATGTATATATATTATTATCTGTTTTATACCATATAGTTCACATTTCTTTTTTTTCTTCTTTTTTTATTTACTACGAATAACAAGACGGAATACAGAATAAATTTGAGTTTATTTACCTTAACGAGTCGTCCACCCAAACCCTACGACTTCGCCTCTGCCAACGCGATTCCTAAACCACTGCTCTATCCTGTGTGTGCAGCTCCCCCCTCGACTCGCCAGAGCACTGACCGAGCCCACCCAGAATCGCGTGCATCTCGTCACGAACGAGAAACCCTCCTCAATACTTCGGCCTCTGCCCACGTCGACTTTCCCCCTCCACACGCGACGACCCCCTGCGCCGCCAACACCGGTCTCGCGAACGAGCCTCCCACCATCAGTGAACACCAAACAAACCCATCGCACTCGCCCCTCGAGCTTCCCACCATCAATAAGAAGACGAACTCACTCCCTCAACTCGCGAAATCGTGATGGCCCTATCGCTGCCGTTAGCGATTTGTTTCCAACGAATCGAATTCGTGATTTTGATTTTTTTTTTAATTTGAAAATCGAATGGAAATTGAAAGAGGATGCATTTCGATTCGATTTAAATTGGGTTTTCCCGATATTGAGAGAGGGGTTCAAGAATTTGAACAGGGAGAAGGGGATCTAAAAATTTTGTTCGGCCATTCTTATCTCTGTTGATTTGAAATGAAATGAAAAGGAAAAGGAAGACAGGATATAAAGTTGAGGGGGCGTGTTGGAGAAGCTTGGCCACAGTGGAAGCAAAAAGTACCTGATGTAGAAAGGAAACGTACTGATGGGGAAGAATTACGGCTGAAGTTGATTTATATATATATATATATATATTATTTAAATTCAATTGTCTCAATATAAATTTCAAAGCGTTTATATATCCTATACTCACACAACAACTCCAATCACTACGAAATTTGAAATCCGATAATAATACAATATTACAGATCCAATGGAACTGGTTTCGTCGAATTCCGAGACTGCGCCTTTGAAGGCTATTTTTAAATATCAATTTAAACGATAAATTTTCAAAATTGAACAAAACACCTTTAAATTCAATTTTAACACTTTTACTATCTTCGGTACTATTAATATGAATTTTATAAGGCTTCAAACTATCTCTAACTGGCTTAAAATTCCCGATTTAGCATTTTACCCAATCCCTAGTAATTTAAATTAAATAATTAAATTGTCCAATAAATAGTGATATTTGAAATTCACGAAACAAATCCACATTTTAATATTTAAAATCAATTAAATATTCCAATTTCAAATATCTAAAAATTAAGGGACGTCACATTCCTCCCCCTTAAAATAATTTCGTCCCCGAAATTACTAGTTAGGAAAAATGGTTCAATACCCGTTTACTATTTCCCAAACCAAACAGTTTTAAACATCTTTCTGTAATAATCTTTTCATTAAAGACACAATCATTACTTACTAACTTCCCAGACTCTTCCATGGGTTTCAAACAATACTATTCCCTCAACTATTCAAATTTTAATTCAAAATCAAATTTTAAATTTCAAAATTTTCTCAAATTTTTCCAACTTCCTAAATTTCCGAAATTTTTTGCCAGCGTCTCCTTTGCGCGGCTAGCTCGGTACAACTACAAAATTGCCTCTACGGGCTTCCAAATTCCAAAAGAAAACAAAATGCCAAATGGCAAAATCAGAAACCCATCAAATTTCATATAGAAATTTAAATATATACCTTTGTTGAGAAATTTTATTTATCTTCTGCAATTCAAAATCCCAATCTCTCTTGTTTTAAATTACTTGTATACTACTCTGCAATAATATCCAATCACCGCATTTCAATTTGATTTTCATCCAATTATTAACTTAGTATACTTCCAATACCAAATTTACTTAAGAATTCCACCTTTCATTCTTAAGTGCAATATAAATGTTTTATATTCTTCTTATAACTATTTTCACTTTACCACTTTGGTTTATCCATACTTTTATTCGAATCTTCATTTCAAATTCATTTGAATCCAATGTCCCTTCCATTTTAAACATTGAATTCTATTCACATTATCTCATCCATTTTTATTTCCAAACTTTTATTATTCTAGTCCATTTTGAATAAATTCTTCAACTTTACTTGACTCAATTCAAATGAATTCCAATACTTCAGTTTTCAATTCTATTTGCTCACAAATTTTAAATCATTTGTCGTTACTTAAATTTTCAAAAAATTTCTAACTCCTAAAATTTCTGAAATTTTTTGGCAGAGTCTCCTTTGTACGGAGGGGCTTTTGCAATTTGACAAGAGATATAAATATATATACATCGACCCACACGGTTAGAAAAACAAAAACAGTTCATATTTCCTACTTTAATTGCGTAGGCGTACCTTATTTAGCATTTTAAGCAAGCGGATTATTATTATAGCATTTTGCACGATCAAATCCAGCCAAACGGCTTCTCGGTACCTGTACTTACTCAATTCAAACATGTAAGTGACAGATATATGCAATTTACTAGCATTTCACTTATGTTCAAATAGCTAACACATAGATTTCCTAAGTGATGTATGTGATATATATTCTTAAACACATATGCAAGGTTTCAACACTAGTTTTAAATTGTCTCCAATCAATTCACATACCATTCCATTTAATTCGAATAGTTTCCAACTTAATTTCTTACATTCAATTCATTTTAAACGAAATGAACTCATATCCATTTCAATTGATTTCAAAATCATAACTTCTATTGATTTATATAATTTTATTACTGCCGTTTACGTCGAACGACTAATTTTCTATGCAAACTTGTCAATATCCATGCATTTAAACAATCACTTTGTTTTATACTATTTCAAATTGATTCCAATTCAAGTTATATTAATTTCACTTCATTCTAATTCATTTACAACTATATACTTGTAATTTCATTTCATATCCAAAAGTTTTATTCCAAACCATTTTATTAAACTCTACTACAACCATTTAACAATTTACTTAAGTTAACACTTAACTTCGTCTCCATTTCCGATTAAATTCACTTTTATTAAATTCAATTAGTATATTCATCCAACCCTTTTTAAAATTTATTTCACATTTATTAAAATAATATCCAAAACCAAATTTAGTTTATTCATACTCGAATTGGATTTTTATTTTATTCACCCAAAATGTCAAGAAATTTTATTTAGGCCTTTATTTCTCTGTTATTAGTCATACACTTATATTCTTTTAATTTCATGTGAACAAGAATCCAATTCCATTTAATAATCTCTACACTCATTGAATTTTAATTCAATCCAATTTTATTTTAACAACATCTCCACTTATTTTAATTCATTATCAAACCAAGTCGAATTCTATTTATAATTCAAGTTTATTTCCAAACTTCATTAAATTTCCTGATTTCAATTTTATTTTATAATTTCAGTTTGGATTTCCTTTCAAATCACCATCAATTAAATTTTCCACAATTAAATTTCTCCAAATCAAATTTATTTAACCTTTGCACTTTAAATTTTAATTCCAACATTCACCTCTCCTATTTTCCTCCCTTATTTAAAAATCATCTCAATTCATAAGTTTATAACTTATCTCGTCCAGATTTCGATTCAAATAAGGATTCAGGATTTCAAACACCCGGCCTTTTTGTTTCAAATCTTTTCGAAATCACCAATATCTCAAAATAACACTTCTCAGATTTTTAAACCAATCCTTGCTCTATTCTCGACAAATTTCCTTTGAAATTTCAAAAACAAAACTAATTTTTCTGAATAAATCAATTTGGCAGCAATCTGTCACTCAAAAGTTCGAAAATGAATACTGATGATGCGGCCGTCATCTTCAGAATTATTTTCCAGCGACTGAAGTGAATTCATTGCTATATCCCTTCCAAAAATTTATTTGAAACAATTTCCTTTCAGAAATACCTCCCAAAATAATATTGCTATTATTTATCTACAAAATACTTTAAAAAACACCTCCAAAATCTCCGGGATTTTAAATTCACCAATTTGATTAAATCAAATTTTAACTATAATTCATTTGTATAACTTATGTTCCTACAAATTTCTATTTGATTTTACAAGTCATACCAAATTTTTTTTATTTATAATCTTATTTGTTTAGAATATTATCATCCAAACATCCAAGCTATATAACAATTTAAGAAAATATTTCTTTTATATCAAAATACATTTTTAGGTAAAATTATTTCATTCACCCACCTTTAAAACAATATTGTGTCGAATTGTTCTATTCAAGTGTTTAGAAACCCCTTCGATACAGTTGTCTAGACTGTGCTGACGAAGGTTCGTATGCCACTCAATAAATCAATCAACACAATATAAAACCATTTTATATTCACTAACAAATACGCGCTCATATCTATAAATACACTCAACTCATTCTAGAGTACTACAGACACTATTTCAATGAGTAATCCGACCAGTGCCAAGGTTCTCGCTTAACCTTTCAGCTCTGATACCACTGTAATAACCCGCAGTTCCATACCTCTTGAATTGACATTTATCTCCAACAAATCAACTCAAGAAGAACGAAAATACGAACCATTTGGGTTAAAGAAGAAAGAGGTAGAAGAAGAGAAAACAACAACAACAGAATCTAACCATCGCAGCGGGATAAAATATAATATATCAACAGATTTTTACACAAAGGAAAAATGTATCTGTTTATACATTACATCATCAGAGTACAATAACCATCAACTGAGTATACACAACATACAACTGGACAGTAATCATAAACCGTCCTCACATAACTGAATGTACAACAATCAACACAGCGGAATATTCTAAAACAAGTACGGAAGTACGTATCGCCATCCAGCTCGTCTCCTGAGCTCCACAGCATCCTTTCCTATAATCTATAATACTCAGTCTGACCCGAGCATTATAATAAAATAACACCCGAGTCAGTCTGGAATACCAACGTGAGAAAATCACACTCAATTTGATTATTAAAGTTTCAAAATTGTTTGAAATCAAAAGCATCTCGTAAGACCACGCCACAAATAAACATGTCGGGTTTTTACCTTACGATAGCCAAACACTTTTTATCAAAATCCATTGATATTATAATAGTCTCTATATACAAATACTTATTAAAATAGCTGAAATTGTCACATCTATTAAATTCCAGCATACTAGCCACAAAAGTGGGTTCTACAAACAGAATCCGTAAAGGCACGTAGGGAGAATGGATTTCCAACTAATGACTAGGCACTGGGGTACCACCTGTTACAGTACCTGGTCTAGATCAGCGTACCGAGGACCACGCCCGATCCCCTGCAACACAAGACCGGAACCATCCCTTACTGGATAATTCCGAGTAAAATCACCCCATGGTTGTGATCAGCAACCGCACCATTAAGCCGAAATAAAAAGGGACATCTAGACATGGATGACCTTACTCTCAAGTGGGGGCTACCCACGAAGCCTTGCTGCATATCCCCTGATTTTCAGCCATTCCCGGTTGATGAGGCTTGAGGCTAAGCGTTACCTTTATAGAACGTTTCACTTAGAATGCCATCATCCACCTGACGATGTTCCGAAAGAATTCATCCATACAAGTCCGTTCCGGGTTCAAACGGAACCGAAAGCACTATTCCATCTTCGATATCAAACTCGTTTTCCCCACGAAAATGTTCAAACCGGATCGAAGTGGTTTTCGAGAAATTAATCTCGATCCCGGTCTCTTCGAAACGATCAGCGCATTGGCCAATATTGATAGTCGGTTATTTAACTATCAATTAACATCCACAACAACCATCAAACAATAAATAATTTCTTCCAAATTATTTATTTACCTCAAAATATCTTTGCACGATATATTTCCATTTCAATCCTTCCGAAAACAGTTTTCATACCACACTCCTCTCATGGAATAAATTTCCAAATATTTATTACCACTGGAAACACCAAGTAAGACACTTTAGATTTTTAAAATAATTTAAAACACTATATTACAAAATACTTTAAACAAACCATTTAAATTAAAAAACTACTTTAATACTTTATTAAAAAAAAATATGTACTTTAAGAATATATTCAAATAAATTACTTTATAAATTTTAAAACTAACTATATCATTAAAACATAATACCCATTTATCCTTTAAATAATTACCACAAAATAAATTTGAAAAGAATACTCGCATTAAAATCTAAACAATTTAAAAATAATAATTTTCCAAACTTACTTTGGACTTCAACTTATACTTAAGGATTTGCCTTGAAACGTACTTTAGATTTTAAAAATAACTTAAAACACTTTATTATAAAATTCACTTTAAACATTTAAAAATAATAAATTTTCTAAAACGTTTCTTTATAACAAATTTTTAAAGCCTTTAACTTATACATAAAAGTCTCCTTTAAAATATACTCAGTTTTCCAATGAAATACACTTCTCTTTTCCATACCTTTAAAAATAAATCACTATTTATTTTTAAAACAAATTACTATTTATTTTTAAAACAAATTCTCATTTCTTTATAAATTCGCACCGTGAAATTTATACTTCCAAATATCCACTGATATCCATTTTACTTTATAAACCCAGTTTATAAATTCCAAAATCTCACATTTCTTTTAAATTCCCATTTCCAACACTTAAATCAATTTACAATTGATTTCCAATTTACTTCGCTTTGAAATAAATTCCTTACTTACTCCATTTATTCCAAAATCTATTAACTTCAGATTTTACTTCTTTTTTTTGAGAAAAATGTGTGATCCTCTACAAGAGAGGAGAGCACACATGCACATATATATAACAACAAAAGCAAAGGAGCTGCCAACAAGCCCGGCAGGTAGCTAAAGACCCCCTCATACAAAAGAAAAATAAAACCCTCCCAAACTCTTAAGAAACTAAAAAAACAACCCTAAAGTGACAAAATCAACCAAATACCAAGGCCTAAAGCGACACCAAAGGAGCAGCGACCAACTGAAAATCTTCTACATCCGCACCTGCAACCTCAACAAACAAGATGAAACAACACAAAGAACAACAACATCACAAACCACTAAAAATCCCAAAAACAATGAAAATCACAATAAGACTCCCAAAAAACAAACAACCCTCGCTCGAAAGACTAAAAAGCTTTACGATTTAAACGAGGACTTCTCCTAATATTACCAGCTGAATAGCTCTTACTATTTCTTTTCCTTACTTTGGCAGCACGAAGTAATTCTCTGGCATGGGCAGGAGAACGAGGAAATTTTCCTATAGACGCAAGACAGCAATACATTACGAATCTGAAACCCCCAGTCCAATAATAGACAGCTCTATCAAAACCGACGTTATTGGGACAAGAATGCTCAGTCTGTCTCTCTAGATCAACAAAGCCCAAAGAACTAATATCAACCAAATCATAATCAGAAGAAACAACACCACCAAGCTTTAAAACTCCTATTGCAAAACACTGTGGCACATCTGAACATGCGCACTTATCTGAGCCTAAAATCGAAGCACCGCTAACAATGCTCGAATCAGGACTCTCACCTGAGGACTGAGGATGGCTACCCAGAAGCCTAACACTACGACGAACAAAACCACAAGGAGCCACGACCTTCTTATGTTTACCTCTCTTCGAAGAAGAAGGAATAGAATCAGAATCGCTGGCAATCGTGAGAGCATCACTCAATGACAGATGAGAAGGATCACTAACAACTCCAAGCTTTTCCAAAACAAAAGTGTCTCCAACATTAGCAGAACTATCAAAAAAAACTCTTGAACCTAACACTGTCTTATGGTCCAGCAACGAATCATCCATACTGCCAACAGCATATTTCTTCACATTAGAACAACCAACAAACTTTCTGTTTTCAGGAGAAAACAAATTCTGAGCAACCGCAAACTGTACGCTATGTGCATCATGTACACCAGAGTCCAAATGATTAACAGACATAATTTCATCAATAAAAAAATTATCCTCTAACACTGGTTCTAATACTTCATCAATGTGAGAAACTGATGATAAAAACCATTCATGCATATCACCTAATTGCCTCAACAAACAGTCACCATCAGGATCAAAATCCACCATGTCTGGAGACTCATCAAGCAATACCATAAACTTGTCTATCCAGTAACTGAAATCTGAACTGTCAATGCAAAACATGGGTGCAGTAATTGAAGGCAAATCATTCTCCAATGTCATCGGACTCAATTCATTAATAAAGCTCTCATTATAGATGGAAATCAGATCAATATCACTACACATAACAGAATCAATAACAGGGATAGTATCCAGCTCCAAAATATTAATTATAACAAAATGAAAAGGACTGTCATTAACCACACAGTCAACAAAAGGATTCTCGCAAACAATATCCAAATTAGAATCACCATCTGATATAACATTTATATCTGAAATAGCCTCGGTATCCAGACAAGCAAATCTATTTGCTGTTGAAACCTCAAAAATTTCCAAACAAGATTTACCTTTTTTAGATTTTGCTGGAATGAAACCACTGTTTGAATCAAAATTTGTGCCCCTAAACTCAGAGAAAGAGTATTCGCCATTACAAGAAATAACATCTGGATCGAACAAGATAGGATCGAAAGATGATAATCCATCACTTCTTTCATTTTCGAACATAGTTCCATCCTCATTAATAACGAAATAATCCTCTGGAGAAACAGAATAATCATTCTCTGGATAAACAAAACTGTCTTGACGGACCTTTCTAATATTAGGCGAATTAACAACGTTGAAATGAGATAAAAGATCCTCTAAAAACTTAAGACCCTCGTTTCTTTGATGCCAGAGATGATCTAATAAAATACCTTTCAGAAGAAGAAATTTCAACACAAATTTGAAACCATGTTCAACCAACTGTGAAGAAGAGACTTCATGATTAGAAGAGATTTCCATTTTGCCAAAATAAAGTTCTGGTTTGCCAAACTTAGCTTCGTAACCCCTACCGATGTTTGGAGAGTTAACGATATTAAAGTGACATAACATATCCTCAAGATATTGAATTCCCTCAGATCTATTCTGCCAAAGGAAATCAAGAAGAATCCTTTTTAATAACATGATTTTAAAACGAATTGAAAACCATGCTCTACAAGCGTATCTGAGGAAACAGAGAAACCAGAATTATTCGAGCATCTATTACTCTTATGCCCAAATTTCCCACAAGCAAAACAATGAATTGGGTCTCGGCAATGAGATGCAAAGTGATTGTAATCTCCACATCTGAAACAGAACTTCTTGTTAGATTTTGAGTCACTCCAATTCTTGTTCGACTGCAAGGACTTAGAATAACAGGCTGGAAAATGTTCTTTAACTACTTGAGCGTAGGAACGACGATCTGAAGAAAAACGATTTAGGTTACGATCGAAGGAATCCACTTGAGCAAAATTACGGAATGAAGATGAATTGAGAGGACAGGAGGCCGATGCCATTCATCCCAAATTTAGTTTGTACTTCAGATTCTACTTCTTTATTATGATTTAAAAGTTTAAACCGAAAATTTAAATTCCAGATTTTCGAATTCCCTTTTTTCCTTTTGATTAAATTTTAAACCTTAAATTAGAATAAATTCTTTATTTCTTTAAAATAATAATAATGCTAGAGTTTTAAAATTTATTATTCCTCGGTTATTTCAAAAATCCTCTTTTTATATTCGGAATTTATTTAACATAACTTTTATTCTTCTCTAATTCATATTTTTAAACTTATTCAATTTCTCTATAATTATTTTACTTGATAATTTACTTTTTCCATTTCTTTTCAAAAATCCAATTTTTATAGATTTTGATAACTCAGAGCTTCGAAATATATTCAAACAATCCATAGCATTAAATATTTCAATTATCAACATAATTCATCACAGGATAACAAATAATCATAACAGAGAATTTTAAACAATCTAAATAAATTTTTGAGGAATCCAGTTGGATCCCTCCAACCTGTTTCCCTGCATCCACAGACGTTAGCACAATACCAATTCCACTTCGAGGTGGAATATCGTGGTATATGGGTTTGATATAATATCATCCGCTATTATGCGGCGCATAGGGTCTCATCCGCTATATAATGCGGGAATATCAATCACCAATATATATATACTATATATAATACCATATCCAATCAATTCAATCATTCAACCAATTATTTAAATTTAACTATTTAAATTTAAATTAATACTAGATGAGTGAGATTAACTCACCTTTGCTTTATTTGTAACCCATTTCCATTCCGGCTTGATTTTTCCACAATTTTGACCTTGTATAAACAATTTATGATTTATTAAAATTTGAATTAATCGAACAATTTATTTTCCATTTTATAATTTTAATTAACCAATGATTTTATTTTAAACTAATAATTTCCCTTTGAAAATCTCTTAAAATAATTAAACAGGTTAACTAACTATTTAATCACCATAATCCATTTTTAAAATTCCCTTAATACATTGATGAATTGTTAAATTGAAAATGCACATTTATTTTCTTTTGAAGCTAGTGTATACTCACAAAAAAATCTTTATCTGGTTTTATATAAATCAATCATTTTAAAATTTTCCATTTCACAAAGCTTATCTCCATATATACATATACTGTTCCAAAGTAAAAATATGTATATATATTATTATCTGTTTTATACCATATGGTTTACATTTATTTTTTTTATTTTTTTTATTTACTACGAATAACAAGACGGAATACAGAATAAATTTGAGTTTAATTACCTTAACGAGTCGTCCACCCAAACCCTACGACATCGCCTCTGCCAACGCGATTCCTAAACCACTGCTCTTTCCTGCGTGTGCAGCTCCCCCCTCGACCCGCCAGAGCACTGACCGAGCCCACCCAGAATCGCGTGCATCTCATCACGAACGAGAAACCCTCCTCGATACTTCGGCCTCTGCCCACGTCGACTTTCCCCCCTCCACACGCGACGACCCCCTGCGCCGCCAACACCGGTCTCGCGAACGAGCCTCCCACCATCAGTGAACACCAAACAAACCCATCGCGCTTGCCCCTCGAGCTTCCCTCTATCAATAAGAAGACGAACTCACTCCCTCAACTCGCGAAATTGTGATGGCCCTATCGCTGCCGTTGGCGATTTGTTTCCAACGAATCGAATTCGTGATTTTGATTTTTTTTTTATTTGAAAATCAAACGGAAATTTAAAGAGGATGCATTTCGATTCGATTTAAATTGGGTTTTTCCGATATTGAGAGAGGGGTTCGAGAATTCGAACAGGGAGATGGGGATCAAAAAATTTTGTTCAGCCATTCTTATTTCTGTAGATTTGAAATGAAGAGAAAAGGAAAAGGAAGATAGGAAATAAAGTTGAGGGGGCGTGTGCAGTGTTGGAGAAGCTTGGCCACAGTGGAAGCAAAACGTATTTGATGTAGAAAGGAAACGTACTGATGGGGAAGAATTACGACTGAAGTTGATTAATATATATATATATATATATTATATTTAAATTCAATTGTCTCAATATAAATTTCAAAGCGTTTATATATCCTATACTCACACAACAACTCCAATCACTACGAAATTTAAAATCCGATAATAATACAATATTATGGATCCAATGGAACTCGTTTCGTCGAATTCCGAGACTGCGCCTCGGAAGGCTATTTTTAAATATTAATTTAAACGATAAATTTTCAAAATTGAACAAAACACCTTTAAATTCAATTTTAACACTTTTACTATCTTCAGTACTATTAATATGAATTTTATAAGGCTTCAAACTATCTTTAACTGGCTTAAAATTCCCGATTTAGCATTTTACCCAATCCCCAGTAATTTAAATTAAATAATTAAATTGTCCAATAAATAGTGATATTTGAAATTCACGAAACAAATCCACATTTGAATATCTAAAATCAATTAAGTATTCCAATTTCAAATATATAAAAATTACGGGTCGTCACATTTATTATTCTCAGAATTATAATCCAAATTATCCTAACAACCGCATTATTTCTATGTTGATTTTCATTTCCATTTTCTGAAAAATAATATTGTTGTTGGAAATCCTTTTTAAAATGGACATTTTTATTTGATAATGAAAATTATTTTGATGATGAGAATTAGATCTGTAACAAACCAAAATTTAAGGAGGAATTAATAAATAATTATAAGTGAAAAGAAATAGTGTTTATAATTAGAATTCGTTTGAAATTAGTATTGAAATTAATTGGCAGTAGATTTATTGAAATGTTTCAATTAGAAAGGGAAAAAGGAATTAAATTGTAATGATTGAGTTTAATATAAGAACTTATATTTGAGTCAAAATGGAATGAACATTTTAAATAAAAATAAATGCATATTTTGAGATAAATAAAATAAACTTCTTATTTTTGAATATATGTATGATTTTATAAACAATGAGTTTGTTCTGTTACGAAAGAGAAAAAAAAGGCATAACAGTGTATTTAAAAAGAAGGCATCCACTTTTATAAATTTAGATGACGATGTTCAAATGAGATGGGTTATTGTAAACGAGAGAAAATGTAACCATATATTTATAAAAAGATGGCATTTAATAAAATAAACGTTATATTTTGAAAAGAAAAGGCAAGAGTGTATTATGGAAGGATTACATTTCTTACAAAAAATATAAGGTATGTTATTTCTTTGTTAGTAAAGAATAAGGGTCAATTTGATTTTTAAACATAAAAACATTAATACCAATCAATTAATGCAATTAATTGCTCCATTTAAAGGTAAAGAATTAGGTTACTAATTAATACACAACATATATACACGTTTGTGGACATATGTTATTTATCTAATTACAACAGATATGAATATGGAAAAAAATGTAGACATAACAATTCACATGTTATTTAATGAATTCAGATTTGAGTATATAGAATATTGACATAACAATTCACATGTTATTCATACAATTAATTCAAACGTGAATATGTACAATACTGGCCTAAGAATTTCTAGTTATTTATTAATTTATTTTAGACATAAACATGGAGAAATATTGACATGTTAATTTACTTATTTCAGATGTAAATGTGGAAAGATATTGATATGTTGTTTATTTATTTATTTCAAACATAAACATGTAAATTAAATGGGATGTTGAAAAATGAAATGAAACATACGAATAAAGAGAGACACATGGAAATTTAATATGAAATAAAATATCACAAATTAGAAATTAATAGAGGAGAAGAAAACGTTATTTATAGTTTGTATATTATTGAGGGTGTAATTAATTAAATTAAATATAAGATAAGGCGTTGACAAGGCGCATTGTAAGATTTGACACAGCAATGAGTCAGCAGAAATTTGTAGAGATTCTAATCAACGGTTGAAAGCACACCTAAAACACTATAAATAGGACCTAAACTAACCTAGATTTTCACTCTAAAATCAAAACCTAGCCTCCATTTCTCTCTCTCAAATATTTACCTACATTCTTCATTTATAAAATAAAATTATATTATATATATACATTCAAATAAAAGATGGAGATTGTATAAATTAGAGGAGATTTCTAAAGAATTTTGGTTGCTGTAAAAAAAAGGATTCTAGCTTTTGTCTCCAGTGAGTGATTGTAAATATTTTAAAGGTTTCTTTAAGTGATTTAAAATAATAAAGTTTCCAATAGTTGTAGTTCTACTACGATTTTTGGAATAATCTTTTTAGTCGTTTATTTACAGTTTTTAGAATTATTTCCAGTCTATTTGTTTTAGCTATTCTTTTCAGTTAATTTTAGTTTATTTCTGTTAATTATAGCTTTTCCATTTATTTATAGTTTATTTACAGTATTTTAATTTATTTACTGTTATTAATGCGTTATTTACATTTTTTCCTATGCTTTTGATTTTCTTCTATTTTCAGTTTTCTTTTATTTCTCCTTCTTCTTCGCATATGGATTAGAATAGAATTAACGCGAAATTGGATTAAATTATAAGAATTCTGAAATAATGAAAGATAAGATGTAAATTATAAAGACTGTAATAAAATGGAATTAAGACTGAAATTATGCCTAATTATGATATTAATTGGACTGAATTAAAGAGATTGGCGTATTTATAATTATGAGATGTAAATTATAAAGACTGTGATATAAATGGAATCGGACTGAAATTATGCCTAATTATGATTAGAATTGGACTAATTAATTGGCTTAGTTATAACGTAGAATTATAACTAAAAAAAAGAGTAAAAGATGAAAGAGCTTATTTTCACACTTAGACACTGGGTTAAGTAATAAGCATGATTATAACGTAGGTTATAATAAGAAAAAGAATAGAATGGGGCTTATTTTAAGACTATGGATAAATTAATAAGCGTAGAAAGTAAAAATGATAATAAAGACTTATTTAAATAATTTATCTAAGTTAATAAGCAAAGATGAAAGTAGGACATGTACCAAATAGCATTCCCTATTAAACAAAACGGTGTCTCACATTATTTTGAAGTGAGATGAGGGCACGCTTATGCTAAGAATGGTAGTAATTGGTCAATTAGAAGTCCAAATCACGGGGTATTTGGATAAGGGGTGCAACTAGATATTGTTTGGATGAAAGGCCAGTACCAAAAGCATTTCCCCTATTTTCTATGGACACACGGTGATCTCACATTAGCCTAAAGTGAGATGAGGGGCACGCTTATGCTGGAAGTTTGAGGTAATAAGAAGACCCAATATGTGGAGCAAAAGGTAGCATGGGCATGGCGGTAGTTACACGTGCAACTTCCACTCGGGTGCTCAGTAATAGCTATGAGTTCCAAGCGCTTATTATGGGTGTCTTTCGTAGACACCATTGACTTCTGTGTAGGGAGCTATATATGTCGTTCGGATCCACATTGATTGCTCTATGCATCTTTCATAGATACCATTGGCTGCTGTGTAGGGAATTATATAGCGGCTGGTCCGCAGTAGGTCCATGGAGTAGCAGGCCGATCAAAAAGGATAGACTTAGTATTACATCCTAATCATAGGATTAGGAATTTAGCCTAACCAAAGCAGAAATCAAGGACAAGTGCAAGCAATCGAAATTAACCTATCTTATAGTTAATCGTATTTATTTCCAGTTTATCTCTTTCCTATTTCCTTTTCTTCCTCTTTATATACTAGAACTGTTGTAGAGTCTATTACTTTACTTTGCTTAAAGACTCTAGTAATTACTATCATTCACCAGACTTTTAGTCTGACCCACTCCTCTACTTCCCCCATTTTCCCCCCATAGGCAATCAAGGGAGATGATAGTAGATTGCGGTTGTTTGGAGATTTCTTGGAGGAGTTTGCTACCATGTATTTCTTTTCTTTTAGCTTTTGTTCTTTCTATGTACTGGCTTATTATGAGGGATATTATGTACTCTGATTTTTGAGACTATGAGTTTTTGTTTCATGAGACATATTGGATTTTTAGACATGTATGTGGTATTTGGTATTTGACTTATTTATGAAGTAATTATGAAGCTTTGTTTTAATTAAGTTATTATTTTAAGTTTTCACTGTTTTTATCTGTATTTGTCTTGTGAATCTTAGTCTCTGTTAGCTTTAGTTATACCTACAATGCACCACACCTTTTAATGTGTCTTTTTGGGTATATTAAGGGTGTGGGGTGTTACATATTGTACCGGAGCCTAAGGTTACAGGATTCCTAAAAATTTGTTTTAAAAATAAAGTATTTTCCAAAATAATTTGTTTTAAAAAGTATTTTTAGAAAAGAAACTCTTAGAAATAGATTTCAAGTATAAAAGAGTTTTTATAAAAATCCCCTCAAAATCCATTTCAACCTTCTTTCGGTTCTTTCAAGCCTAAGTTTCCTTTTCTTTGCATAATATGGCTGACTGGTTCCGTAGAGCTATGGTACCAGAGGTGCAAGGGCAAGTGCCCAATACAACACCGGTAGGTGGAAATCCCTTTAATCCACCTACACCAGCCGATTTTTCTAAGCTATGAAAGGACTTCGCTAGCATAGGGGGGTGAACGTTTTTTAGCACGGAGGATTTCGAGGAGACACAAGCTAGATTGGAGGATATGGAGCGAAGGTTTAGGCGTTTAGGTTTGGAGGACCGACGGCGAATTCAACCTACATATTGGCAGCTGAAGGGATAACTTAAGCAGGTTCCTACAGGTTCTAAGAAGCAGTGGTGGAAGGACAAGAAAGATAAGGATAAGAGGAAAGAGGCAGGCCCTCAGAAGCAAATTAAGACGGGAGCGAAGTGCCATAGTTGTGGGATTATTGGTCATTACGCAAGAAACAACAAGAAAGAAAAGATGAAGGGAAAGTGTTATACTTGCAAACAGCCCGGTCACTTGAATATGAATTGTCCCCAGAAGACGGGACAGGGAGCGAGTACACCGGTCGCTCAGATTCAGGCGTTAGACACAGCACCTTCATGCAACATTCCGGATAGAGGTAGGAAAGTCACAGTTGAAGGTTTGATTTCTATTTTTGATTTTACCATTCGAACTCTATTCGATTCTGGACCATCACACTCTTTTATCTCTAGTTCTCTTGTGGATTGTTTGCACTTAGACATTTCTTTAGTAGTAGACCCATTGTTGTTTCAAACCCCATAGGAGGATCGGCACACTTGTCTATGATTTGTAGGGGTTTGAAAATTTTTATACTACGCGTAGAGTTTGATTATGACGCCTATATACTGGGATTTTCGGAGTATGGGATGGGTTTGGGGATGGATTGGTTATCCACTTATGGTGCGATATTAGACTGCGAGAAGGGATTCGTTAATACGGGTCAGTCATGTTGAGCTTCCTTTATTCCCTTGATTCATCACTATGAGAGCTAGATTCTATTCTAGTCGTTAAAGATTTCCCAAACAATTTAAGGAGGTTCTTTGTACACTTCGCATTCATCGGTTGAAGGAAAAATTCTTCAAGTGTCGCTTTTGGAGTAAGGAAGTGCGTTTTTAGGGCATAGAGAAGGTCAACTCATGGAAAGAGTTTGAGAAACGGTTTTGTACATTTAGGTTCAGATAAATAGATTTAACGGTAGTGCATTGGAATAAATATGAGCATAAAAGAGGAATAGGAGTAAAAGACTTTAGTAAGGAAATGAGATTTCCAAGATTTAGGAAGGGTACTCCTAGGGTAGTGAGAAGAAATTCTATCTTATGTTTAGCTCAATAGAATATAACTGTTAGAATTGAAATTTTTCATTGTTAATATTTTCTTTTAGGAAATAAATATTATTGGGTTTTTGAAAAATGGTATGAAATTTAAATTGGTTTTTATATGATATAAATTTTGTTAAAAGTAAGATTCTTTTTGAAGAATTATAGCTCGCTAGTTTCTTTGTAGATAAACAAAGATTTTAAATATAAAAACCTATAGGTTATTAAGTATTGAAAACATAGGTTACAATATTTATTGTTGTAATAGGTGTTTTCATGAAAAGTAAAGGGAGCATAGACTATAGCACTATTGTTATAGCAGGTGACTTCCAAAGGAAATGTTTTTACATAGCATATGAGGTTTATTAGTATTTATTTTAATTGAATCCATACACTAGTATTTTTTGGTTGTAGTAACAGTGTTTTATGCAACATCTGTTTTGACCCACATAAAAATGTGTTTTGAAGAAAAATTTTAAGTATAGAAATAAAGTGGTTTGTAAGTACTATAAATATTTAAATAAGTAAGAGGAAATGTTTTTTAGTTATGGATATATTAAAAAAAGTTTTGAAAATGAGTTTTTCTGAAAAGAAAAGTGTAAATTAAATATTAGGAAATTAGTAAATTTCATAGAAATTGTCTACGGTAAGAGAATATAAATTAAAAATACTTTAATCTATTGGAACGAAATGAATAATGATAAAATTTTCTATGAAACCAAATTATAAATAAAGATATTTTGTGCAAGTTATAAGGAATACGTGAAAGAAATATACAAGGTATGGGAAGCACCATAATTTGTATGGCCTATTCTGAAAAATATAAAATAAGTTCCTTGTAATTTCACATAAACATAAATTCCTCTTTTAAAGGATTCATAGAAGGTTTTACCATTAATAGTTTCTCATAAGAGAGAGTAGTTCTAATACATTAGGGTATAAAACTATTAGGTGTAATAAGAAGATGTTTAAAGATCCAAATTTTATAGAAAGCTGTAAAGTCTTTAAAAGAAAAGGAGGAATAAGTTTTAGACTTAAATTTTTGGAATTTTTCCCCTCTAGGTTTGAGGAATAATGTTAAGTAACCTAGTATTTTTGAATTTAATAGGAACTTAAAGATAACACTTGTAAAGACAAGATTTTGGGATTTGATGTTTTAAAAATTTAGAAACCTTGGTTTTTTTAAAATAAAGTGATAACCACCAAACCAAGCTCTTAAATGTGGAGTAGACAGGAATCATTTCCTAGGTGTAACGGAAAAGGTGTAAGGCTATAAAGAAGACAGTAGTAATTACTTTTGGAAGTAATAATAGAGTTTCCATAAAGTATATAGGACCCTAGTGATAACCTAGGAATGTTGATTCATGGGAGTAGACTAAAGAAGAATAGTAAGTCACGCATGGTTGGGAATGAGTATCCTTGATTTAGGAGGAACTTGGGAGAAGCATCTTTCTTTAGAGGAATCCGCATAAGATAGTAGTTCTCAAGCTAGCATTGGAATGACACCTTTCAAAGCTCTTTATGGAAGACCGCGCAAGTTGCTTTCTTATTGGATAGAGTCTATAGAGGGATTGCCTTGGTTCCGACATGGTTAAGGAGACTTCAGAGAAGATTAGTTTGATTAGGAGAAAATTCGTATCTCATATCTGCATTTCTTTGATAGTAATTTTTCTAATTTCCTATTTCCATCTTTAGTTTTGAATAGGTTCTTTCCTTTATTATCCTTCGGGAGGGTAGAATTTAGAATTTAACCTATGGATGGTAGGAGTTAATGTAAACATGTTATGGATGATATATGCAAGTGGTTGCAAGTGTTTGCTAGTGAATGCCAATGGACGCATATACTTACACTAGGCACTATTATCTCTTAGGGATCGGCCTAATTAGGACACTAGGGCATATGCGTATGGATGTGTGCGCATTTGCATTTTATTTTATTCCATGGTTGCGATAAATGGATGATGATTGTAGCACGCATATAGAACTATCAGTTATCATTAGGGAATTTTTGCATTCATTTGGATACATGACACAGACATGATTGCATAAAAAGGAGGTCAACTGAATTAGTGGACCGCCTAATCTTTTACATTAGTTAGGGACATTGACACTACACTAATTGCATAAGTATCATAAATCGCATTAGAAAAACTTAAGGACAATGGATGTAATGGGTGATGGTTGAATATTTGGTTGTAGAACTTGGATGAAAACTTTTATTTCATTCTTCTACCCTTAGAGATTTCGGGGATGAAATCCCTTAAGGAAGGGAGAATGTAACAACCCAAAATTTAAGGAGGAATTAATGAATAATTATATGTGAAAAGAAATAGTGTTTATAATTAAAATTTGTTTGAAATTAGTATTGAAATTAATTGGCGGTAGATTTATTGAAATGTTTCAATTAGAAAGGGAAAAAGGAATTAAATTGTAATGATTGAGTTTAATATAAGAACTTGTATTTGTGTCAAAATGGAATGAACATTTTAAATAAAAATAAATGCATGTTTTGAGATAAATAAAATAAACTTCTCATTTTTGAATATATGTATGATTTTATAAAAACGGAGTTTGTTTTGTTACAAAAGAAAAAAAAAAAGGTATAACGGTGTATTTAAAAAGAAGGCATCCACTTTTATAAATTTAGATGACGTTGTTCAAATGAGATGGGTTATTGTAAACGAGAGAAAATGTAACCATATATTTATAAAAAGAAGGCATTTAATAAAATAAATGTTATATTTTGAAAAGAAAAGGCAAGAGTGTATTATGGAAGGATTACATTTCTTATAGAAAATAGAAGGTATGTAATTTCTTTGTTAGTAAAGAATAAGGGTTAGTTTGATTTTTAAACATAAAAACATTAATACCAGTCAATTAATGTAATTGATTGCTCCATTTAAAGGTAAAGAATTAGGTTACTAATTAATACACAACATATATACACATTTGGGGACATATGTTATTTATCTAATTACAATAGATGTGAATATGGAAAAAAAATGTAGACATAACAATTCACATGTTATTTAATGAATTCAGATTTGAGTATATAGAATATTGACATAACAATTCACATGTTATTCATCCAATTAATTCAAACGTGAGTATGTACAATACTGGCATAAGAATTTTTAGTTATTTATTAATTTATTTTAGACATAAACATGGAGAAATATTGACATGTTAATTTACTTATTTCAGATGTAAATGTGGAAAGATATTGATATGTTGTTTATTTATTTATTTCAGACGTAAACATGTAAATTAAATAGGATGTTGAAAACTGAAATGAAACATGCGAATAAAGAGAGACACATGGAAAATTAATATGAAATAAAATGTCACAAATTAGAAATTAATCGAGGAGAAGAAAACATTATTTATAGTTTGTATATTATTAAGGGTGTAATTAATTAAATTAAATATAAGATAAGGCGCTGACAAGGCGCATTGTAAGATTTGACACAGCAATGAGTCAGCAGAAGTTTCTAGAGATTATAATCTACGGTTGAAAGCACACCTAGAACACTATAAATATGACCTAAAATAACCTAGGTTTTCACTCTAAAATCAAAACCTAGCCTCCATTTCTCTCTCTCGAATATTTACCTACATTCTTCATTTATAAAATAAAATTATATTATATATACATTCAAATAAAAGATGGAGATTGTACAAATTAGAGGAGATTTCTAGAGAATTTGGTTGCTGTAAAAAAAAGGGATTCTAGCTTTTGTCTCAGGTGAGTGATTGTAAATATTTTAAAGATTTCTTTAAGTGATTTAAAATAATAGGGTTTCCAATAGTTGTAGTTTTACTATGATTTTTGGAATAACATTTTAGTAGTTATTTACAGTTTTTAGAATTATTTTTAGTCTATTTCTTTTAGCTATTCTTTTTGGTTAGTTTTAGTTATTTCTGTTAATTATAACTTTTCCATTTATTTACATTTTATTTACAGTATTTTAATTTATTTACTGTTATTTATGCGTTATTTACATCTTTTTCCTACTCTTTGGATTTTCTTCTATTTTCAGTTTTCTTTTATTTCTCCTTCTTCTTCGCGTATGGATTAGAATAGAATTAACGCAAAATTGGATTAAATTATAAGAATTCTGAAATAACGAAAGATAAGATGTAAATTATAAAGACTGTAATAAAATGGAATTAAGACTGAAATTATGCCTAATTATGATATTAAATTGACATAATTAAAGAGATTGGCCTATTTATAATTATGAAATGTAAATTATAAGGACTGTTATATAAATGGAATTGGATTTAAATTATACCTAATTATGATTAGAATTGGACTAATTAATTGGCTTAGTTATAACGTAGAATTATTACTAAAAAAGAGTAAAATATGAAAGAACTTATTTTCACACTTAGACCTTGAGTTAAGTAATAAGCATGATTATAACGTAGGTTGTAATAAGAAAATGAATAGAATGCGGCTTATTTTAAGACTGGGGATAAATTAATATGCGTAGAAAGTAAAAATAATAATAAAGGCTTATTTAAATAATTTATCTAAGTTAATAAATAAAGATGAAAGTAGGACCTGTACCAAATAACATTCCTTATTAAATGAAACGGTCTCCCATATTAGTCTGAAGTAATATGAGGGCACGCTTATATTAAGAATGGTAGTAACTGGTCAAATAGAAGTCCAAATCACGGGGGATTTGGATAAGGTGCGCAACTAGATATTGTTTGGATGAAGGGTCAGTACCAACAGCATTTCCCAATTTTCTATGGACACACGATGATCTCACATTAGCCTAAAGTGAGATGAGGGGAATGCTTATGCTGGAAGTTTGAGGTAATAAGAAGACCCAATAGGTGGAGCAAAAGGTAGCATGGGCATGGTGGTAGTTACGCATGTGACTTCCATTCGGGTGCTTAGTAATAGCTATGAGTTCCAAGCGCTTAGTATGGGTGTCCTTCGTAGACACCATTGCCTTCTGTGTAGGGAGCTATATATGTCATCCGGATCCACAGTGGTTGCTCTATGCATCTTTCGTAGATACCATTGGCTGCTGTGCAGGGAGTTATATAGCGTCTGGTCCGCAGTAAGGTCTATGGAGTAGCAGGCCGATCAAAAAGGGTAGAATTAGGATTACATCCTAATTACAAGATTAGGAATTTAGCCTAACCAAAGCAGAAATCAAGGACAAGTGCAAGCAATCGAAATTAACCTATCTTATAGTTAATCGTATTTATTTCCAGTTTATCTCTTTCCTATTTCCTTTTCTTCCTCTTTATATACTAGAACTGTTGTAGAGTCTATTACTTTACTTTGCTTAAAGACTCTAGTAATTACTATCATTCACCAGACTTTTAGTCTGACCCACTCCTCTACTTCCCCTTTTTTTCCCTTCTTAGGAAATCAAGGGAGAGGATAGTAGATTGCGGTTACTTGGAGATTTCTTGGAGGAGTTTGCTACCATGTATTTCTTTTCTTTCAGCTTTTGTTCTTTCTATGTACTGGCTTATTATGAGGGATATTATGTACTCTGATTGTTGAGACTATGAGTTTTTGTTTCATGATACATATTGGATATTTAAACATGTATGTGGTATTTGGTATTTGACTTATTTATGAAGCAATTATGAAGCTTTGTTTTAATTAAGTTATTATTTTAAGTTTCCGCTGTTTTTATCTATATTTGTCTTGTGAATCATAGTCTCTGTTAGCTTTAGTTATACCTACAACGCACCACGCCTTTTAATGTGATCTTTTGGGTTTATAAAGGGGTGTGGGGTGTTACAAGATCCGTAACCAAATTGTTAAAGTTGGAAGACAAACTGTAACTTTAGTCATTTTCAAAATTTTAACTTGGATTATTCTGAAAATTTTGTCCACTTTGAAAACTGTTTGTACTATAACCAAAGTCTCTTCTACTGTGAAAATTATTTTCAAAATGATTTTCATAGCCGTATTGATTTTTAAAAAAATTATTTTTTTGGTTCAAAATTATTTTGATGTAGATTATATGCATAATCAAAAGTATTAGAATTTAGATAAAATAAGTTATTTCGATTATTCTTACAATATCGACTTTAGTTACTTGCATAAAGTAATTCTCAAGTTTTTTCTATCATTTGACGAGAATTCGTTACACTGACTTTTTAACATTTTTTTCTTTTGAAACACAATTAATATGAACAAATATATATATATATATATATATATTTGTAGATATATGTATATGTATATATGTATATGTATATGTATATGTATATGTATATGTGTATGTATATATATATATATATGTATATGTATATGTATATATATGTGTATATGTGTACATATATATATATATATATATATATATATATATATATCTGTGTGTGTATATATATATATACTTGATATAAAAGTTAACACTTGTAGAATTAGATTGTCCTTCCAAGTTGCTTTGACTATTCAATATTTGAACCTTCGTTGATGCAACTCCCAATTTGAGAGCACAGTGTCCACCCACTGATAGCTCAGAAGGATGCTCCTTAATTTTGTCCCTTCTCTTTTTTATTTTCTTTTCACTTTGGGCCTCTTCTCTTTTATTTTTTTCACTTAATGATGGGCTTTTCCTCCCTTCTTCTTTTTATTCTTCAGGCCTAGCAACGAAGCCCAACTCCTTTTTTTATTCTGCTTAACCAAGAGTACAACCTTGCATTTATTTCAGAAAATGAGCCGTCGTTCCTCTTCATGTTTTTTCCTTTTCATTTCCATTTTGTTTATTTTGTTTTAAAATCGCAACTGTTCTGATATTAGTGGTTGGAAGGAGGTTAAGGGTTGTCGCGGTTGGAGGCAGGCAAGGTGTGGGTTATGGTCGCCGAGGTCGATTTGCGATGGTTGGTAGCTGAAAGGCAGTGGTCAGGTTCTCGGGGTGTAATTATCAAGTATTGTGTGTTTTGCGAAATTGGGATGGAGGTGGAGTTCGGTCAAGGGAGATGGTGGAGGCTGTGACTTGTGGTGGTGATTTGGGGCTGCGACATTAGAATTGATTGGCAATTAGTGAGCATGGGTTTGGTGTTGATGTGTTGGAGGAGAGGCAGTCTCTATTTGGGTTGAAATTTGTTAGCAGATGCAATTGTGAATTGGGAAGTTATGCGAGATTGCTGTGTGGATAGAGGAATTGGTTGATAAGTGCAGATTGATTGTGGAGGAGGAGAAAGTGAAGGCAGGTTTGCTGGCTTGAGTGAGGTTGCAGGATTGATTCATGGGTGAGGTGAAGGAGATGATGTTGTCTATTTGTTTTATAGGTGATCAAGGCGTGTGGCGATGTAAGGGGTTCGGGGGGTGGCTGCCATGGATGAAGTGGGGATGTGGGTGTGCATATGGATGGTTGTTCTATTTGGTGTTGTGGCTTTGGAATTGCTGGCTATGATGATTGTGGGGGGGGGGGGGGGGGGAATTTAGGTGGAATTGCTGACTATGGTGTTTATTAATTGTTTGTGTTTTGTTAAATTCTAGGCGAGTTAGACAAAATTGAGGTTTAAATCTGATTAAGCTAAAATAGAAGATTACTAAAGTTGATTAAAAAACAAAATTTCTAGAAATAAGCTAAAAAAATAGTTGAAAAATTCTACAAAACTGTAACGACCCGTAATTTTCGATAATTAAATTTATTAATTAAATAAGTTTTGGAATTGTATGTTGTGAAAAATTAAAAAAAAATTAATATTTAATAATGAGAAAAATAACTAGAATGTAATTTTAATAATGTAAATTAATGTAATGGATGAGTATTTGAATATAATCTCAAGTAATTGTAATAATTGTAAGTTATAATTAGTTATAAATTTAAAATAAGAAAATAAATATAAATGTTATATTAATTGATGAAATAATATGTAATAAATTGAAATTGGATAAAATTTGTGTTAGTAGTTATAACATTTGTTTGTAGATAATAAACTTATAAATGTGATTAAATTAAGAAAAGGTAACAAGTGTTATTTGTTACCAATTTATTTAATATGTTGAATTAAGTTGGAAATCAATTGCAATTAAATGTAATTAAATATTACGTTAATAAGAGTTAAGACGATAACTGTAATATGTGAAGGTAATAAAATGTACAGAAATGTCAATTTTATTCTTAAGGCAATAATTTATTTAATAAAAAGAGTGAAACTAAGATAATTAATTTATTGGGACTTTAAATTATAATTAATGTGAAGATCGACTAAAATTTAATATAATTGGAATATTGCAACTAATATAGTAAAAGATGATAATTGTAGAATATTAATGCAATAAGATGTAAACAAATGTTAACTATGTCCATAGAGTAATGTTTGATTGAATAAAAAGATTGAAATCTAATTAAATCAATTTATTGGAATTAGAATATAATTAATTGGAATTAAATGTAATTAAATATTGTGGTTAATGTAAGAAAAGGCGTCATTTGTAGAAAATGAGGACAACGAGATAGAAACCTATGTTAATAATTTCATAAGCTATTGGTTGATTTAATAGTAGGAATGTAAATCAAAATAAAAGAAAAAAAATGAATAAGTTTAGTAAAGGAGTAAACATATGTTTATTTATTTGAAATGTTTGGTAGCTGAAAGATTGATTATAGAGACGAGAAACTATTATTTAGTCAGAAATGTATAATTACTGTTTGTATCCAGTGTATAAATATGTTTAAATTACTATTAGATATGAAATAATGGTTCTACTTCTCATTACATTCATTTAGTCCATTTTGAAACTTAATCAACTGAAATTAATGTAATTGAAAATTTTCAATTAATAGGAGAGAGAATACTAAATTGTAAATTAATAGGTGTAATTAAAAGTAGCTTATGTTTTGTGAAAATATAAGGAAAGTTTGATTTAATGAAAAGAACATTTACATCAAATAAAATGAATGTTTCATTTGTGAATGTAGGTTTAATTTCATTAAAATAAAGAATAGAATGATTGATTTTAAAGGAACAAATATATGTTTATTTGAACTGTGTTTTAGCTTACAGATTGATTACAAGAATAGGAAAATAATCTATTTCGGTCAGTTATTTATTACTCTTGTGTATAAACAACAAATTTATAAACGTGTTTAAATAAACAATTGTTCTATTTTTCATCCATTTTAGTTGTCTGTTTTGAAATTTAACTTTGTAAGTAATTGTAATTAATGTAATTCAAACATTTCAATTAGAAGGAAAGAAAACGTTGATTGCAATTAATAGATTTAATAAAAGAAACACACGTTTTGTGTTAAACAAAAAGGGTGTTTTAATGGAAATAAAAGATCATTTTGAGAAAACCAAATTGAACGTTTCAGTTTTAAGGTAAGTATAAATTTTTTATTTTGCGTAGATAAAAACCTAAATGCGTACAAATTTTAATATTATTTGAGTTAATGAAGTTAATTTGGTTACGTTTCAAAAAAATTGAATTTCAAAAGGTTGTGCGATGTACATGGTCCCTTCATTTCTTTTATTATTAATTGTTGCATGGACGTTTTAAAATAGTGACCTTATTATTAATACTTGATCCGTTCATTTCTCCTTCTATTTAATACCTGAGCCTAGACTTTTAGGTTGTATTTAATTCTTGCCACCTCATTTTCACGTATACAAAATTTTACTTTCCTTTAAGTTGCAAACTTTTCCATTCCTACGTACATTTCCTTATGCCTGGAGCTTTCAAAAAAAATGTGACATTTATTTTTGTCCCTCCACCTTTATTTCCTAATTATAAATAACCTGCAGCTTATTTCTTCATTTGCGTTTTGTTTCTCCTGACACCTCAAATTCAAAAGCTCTTATTCTTGCAAATCCAAAAGCTTTCTTTTATGAAACATGATTTTTTTCATTTTTTGTACACGTCCTGTCTTCATCTTAGTTGTTCTTCAATCTTTTCCTTAAGCCTCATCTTGAGAAAAAAGTAAGTATTAAAATTTGTTTATTTTTTTATGCGTACTTGTTATTATTTTAATAATATTTCTTATAACATGAATATCTTTTGTGTAACGACCCAAAATTTTCGATCCCGAAAATTTTGATAGTTATGAAAAGAAGAAAAGAGGTAGAAGAAGAAAACAGATAACAAGACATAGAATCTCACATTCGCAGCGGATTAAATTATAATATCATATAATATCATTTATACAAAGAATCTGTATCAGTTAAATTACACTTTAATTCATCAGAGTTACAACATATTCACAAACACTGGACATATATAATCAACATGTCCAAATATACAACAATATATCATAGCGGAAACCCTCCATACGTTTCTGCCATCTAGCTCGTCTCCTGAGCTCCCAAACGTCCTTACCTGAAAATCAGTAATACTCGGTCTGACCCGAGCATTACATCAAAGTAACACCCGGGTCAGGCTGAAAACCAGCGTGAGTAAACCCATCTAACATGGAATACAACAGCATGAAACTTACATAAAACCTTGGGTAACTCGTGTCGATTTACAAGCTCACAATTTGCTAGAGACATCACTTATTTCACACATCAATTTCTAAGTACACAAACTTAGATTAAATGGTCCAATTCACTTAAATCATTCCATACTTGCCTATTGATTTCACATATTAATCTATACAGAATCGAAGTGGTTTCGGGTGTTAACTAATACCCGACTCCGGTCTCTTCGAATTCAGTTCATCATAACACATGTTATTCAAGGAAATTCAATTTACTTTAAATAAAAATGTCACCCCTTTTTACTCAATAACTCGTCATTGACAGATAATCACATTATCATTGCCCACCCAAACACATCATATCACGAACCAATTCGTATCAGGGGTATCAATCAATCCAGGGCATTTAAACCATCATTTAATCATACATAAGCAAGATAAATCAATCACACCATCTCGAATGAATCTAATTAGCCATAATTGAATTAAATCAATCACCCTTAAATCCCGCTTATTAATTAATCACAACCTAATTGATTCACCATCCCATAATCATTCATCTTAGTTAATCCTCCGTGATTAATTATTTTTTTAAGATTATCATAATTATCTAATTACCTTCATTAAATAATTATACTTAACCAAACTCCATAAATGATTATCCGTATTAATTGTATCCATTATCAACCCTAATTTCTCATAAACAGTAATTGCCTCTCGGTAATTACTTACTTAAGTAATTAATCCCTTGCTTAATGATTACTCCTTTTTGATTAATTATACCAAGTAATTTATCCTTAATTACTTCTACTAAGTAATTACCCTTTAATTACTTCCCATTAAGTAATTATTTTTAATTTCTTTCTAAATAATTAATTAATATTAACTATTCCTCTAAATTAACATTTGAAAAAAATCCTCTTTAACTTTGAAAGTCAATTTATTAATAACTACAAACTTAGTGTTAATTTACTTTATACTTAACTTAAAGTAATTACTTAATTAAAATAATAAGGATTAAAAACATCGTGAGGCATTAATTAAGATAATTAAAACTTTTATTAAAGTATTAATATAAATCTGTTAAACACTTATCAAGTTTACAGTATTTAAAGCTTGAAGAAAATCTTTCACTTAACTTTCCTTTTTAACATAACATACTGCAGTTTGAAAAAAAACCCGGGCCTTCCTCTGTTAAAACTCGAGTAACACTTCGAGTTACCCACCTATATCACCCGAGTCATCTCTCTCATTCTCTCGTGAATCTTCTTCTTCTTTTTTTTTAAATTTTATTTTGATTTAAATTTTAAAACTGGAATCTTTACTCGTGAATTACCCGTGACCTTTCCCGATCCAAAATCCCAAATCCCCGAGACTTTCTTCGAGCCTATTGCTTCTTCTCCGATACATCACCATACAGAAATTGACAGACACAAACGTTAACGCTTGCACATGTACACTTGGTCGAAGCGCCTCCGACCATCATTCCGATCACCCCCATGTTGCTAGTGATCACACAAACAACCCTGAGTACTCAGATTTACGAAATTGTCTGAGAATCAAAATCGAACCATACCCACCCCTACTAGCACCAACATGACCAACCTAAACAACTCGCGCCACCACGGGATGCCGCTAGAAGCTTCGCCACTCCACCCAGTCTCTCGTCAGAGTCCCCTGTTCCGATTCCCCCAGGTGCGATTTAATCTGATCCATCATCAAAGATGGAATTGCCTCGATCCTAACCTTGACCAAAGAAGGTCGTTAAACCCTAAGACAACATCATTGCGCCACCATGGTGGATTAAAAATCCATTGACCATTTTTCTGATGACTCCCATCATCTCAACCACCTCCAGCTTCAAACTCGTCGAACAACTTTAAGTCGATCGTCGGGATTCGACCAAAATGTATTTTCTGTTCATCTTGAAAAATCTCATTGTATACAGACTTAAAAATCACAAATTTATTATCAAAATTAATCATTTTGAAATACAAATCTATTTGTAAAGTTAAAACATAAAATCGAGACTATTGATTTTTGACTTAATTTCGATTTTCACTATTATTTATAATTTGCAAAATATTTACTCAATAATTTTTTCCTGAATCTATTTTTAGAAATAATGTTATACACATACAAACACCTTCATTCAGAGATCAACGTTTATAATTGTTTGTAGGTGGAATGATTTGAAATTTTAAATCAGGGTTTTAAAACCTGTAACTCATAACAGTGCATCAATATACATATACACCAGCATGCACAACATATATACATATCTATATGTATATGAAACACAATTTCATTTTTATACTTCACATACATCAGGATGATATACAGATTCAAACTTAATAGGATAGTTTGCTCACCTGATTTAACTGAAAGAACAGAGTTTGAAGCTATGATCTTGTTTTCCAGTCTTTTATTGATGATGTTGCTGTGTTCCAGGTTGAAGCTTGCTGATCTAGTTAGTTTTCAGGTTTTCCATATATTTTTTTTTATATATATGATGATCAGTTTTCTTTTGATGCACGAAAATGAGATAAGAAAGTTGATATACAAGAATGAAGTTACTGGGTATAAAACTTTGTACAGGGTGTATATTATTTTGTTTGTACAAAGTTGATATATAGTATTTTCCTTCAGTACTACATATGTAGAGATTTTTATTAGCAAATGGGACTGATGACATTTTCGAGTTGACAAAAATGTTGCCTGCATTTAATGCAAAGGTACTTTATATCTTTTATATGTTTACTTGCTTCATTTTATACACATCTTTATGCTTACACATGAAAATACTTTACTGTCTACTTGTACAGGTTCAAAGACATTTCTATTCCTTTTTGTTTAAACTTGAATATAATTTTTTTCTTTTGTACGATTTCAAAATGAACATAAAGTAGCAAGATGCATACTTATAAATACAAGATAACAGCATGCTTAAGGGAGGTGTTATCTGGTTAAGTCACTTTCTTTATTCTGTTTTGATATGAACTGATTTATATTATTTTTTTTGTCTGAAATGTGAAGATTTGTAAACATGTTGAATCGACAGAATTGAGGCTGGGATGATGGCATTTAAATGCTAAGGTTTCCTATTGTGTTTACATACTATCATTACAATTTGCTGTATGAAGATATTTGTTTGAAAATATCACTTGCAGGCAATCACTTAGCTTATATATGAAGATAACTTGTTTATAAATATTTGTCTGGTACTATTTTTTATACCTTTGTTCTTACACATTTCCAATTTATGTTGTATGTTTGCTTATTCTTTTTAATTCTATTTTATGTTAACTATCAATATTTAAATTATATTCATAAGTTTTACTTATATTTAATATTTATATTGATAGGATTTGATTTTATTTTAAACATTATGATCCATATGTATATTTACCAAATGTTAACAAGGTAAGGCAATTTAGTTAGATTATATAAGAAAGATTCTATTGTGAATATTATTAAGAGATTTTATTTTAAATTTTCAAATCAATTTCCTTTCAAAAATACAAATCCATACAAATAAATGGAAATTATTTCAAAGGTCATATTCATTTTAAAATGATAAGTTTACTTTTTATTTAAATTAGATTAAATAACTATTAAAATAATACTGCTAAAATACCAGGTCGTCACATTCCTCTCCCTTTAGAACTTTTCGTCCTCGAAAAGGAACGGAGCCAGAATTATTAAAATACTTAAAATCATATAAATTTCTTTGATCATTTTTAAAATCAATTTAAAAAAATCTATATAATATTACTAAAATAGTTTTTATAAAAAAATACTTTTATAACTCGATGTTTTGACAAGTTCATCCTTGTCCTTACAGAAATTCGGTCATACGTTGATCAGGCGTAGGACTGAAAATCTATAAGTACTTGGTAAACTCATTTCCAACACCCAGTGAAAATACTTTGGAAAATTTTTTTATTGAAAATATAGAAAACGGTTTCGAAAATAGAGGAAATATCTTTGGTAAAAATTGCTCTGGAAATCATCACTCCCATCCATGGTCGCAGTTAACCCGATGGTTACGTTGTCGTCCCGGCAAAATCCACAGATAACTGTAAGTCTCCGCGCTCCTCGATTACGCTATGGAACCCGCTACAGATCGCAGTTATACCCGGGCCTTACGTTGCTATCACAGCACAAACCCATATAACTGTAAGCATCAGCGCCACCGAATTTCGCTGCCAAAAGAATGAAACTCCTTCACTTGACCATAGACCGCAGTCTACCGATGTTGCGCTGCCATCCCGGCAAAATCAAGTGTAGACTGTTGGCACTCATCCTCCACACGATTTTCGCTATGGTCCCCACAGTAGATCGCAGCGACATCGAGTTACAGTGTCGTCACAGCATAACCCAAATGCCCCTATAAGCAACAGCGTCATCGACTTTCGCTACCAAATAATCCTCAAGAACTAGTTTGTCCGGACTCCTCACAGGATCAACTTTATGACCTCCCCTTTAGAGGCTCAAGGCAGTACCACTCAGTGGCACTCCTGAGAAGTTCATTCAAGGGAGCGCCTTTTTCCCCAGAGCCAAATCTCAAAACGCTTTATACTATACACGTATAGTATTTTCCAAATCATACACCAAGTATGAATCTCATATAAAGCTTCTTTCTTAAAATCGATTCCCAAAATCGATAATTCTCAAATTAGGCTTTTCCAAATTCCAAATTTGATTTTCCTCAAAAATCAAAAGCCTTTTTAGAAATCCATAGGTTCCCAAAATCTTTCCTCGAAATTACTTTCACAAAATTCTTTTTATATATACATATATAAAAAAGTTTTGAAAAATCTTTGAATCAATTTGTACTTGTATAAATTCACCTTTATACTTCAAATACTTTCAAAAATCATTTTCTTCTGGCAATAGATTCAACAATAGGAGTTTTCCATATATAACAAAGATATATTACTTTGTTTAGCCCAAATCAACATTCAAATTTTGATTACTCTTTTGTAAAGTTATTAACCACATTACTTGTATTTCCATAAAGTAAATTTTTACCATAGAAATAGACAATTTCCACTTTACTTCATCATATATTTCACAAAATATACTTTCAATCCCAAAAATAATTTACAGTTCTTATCCACAAATTTTCCATATCCATTTTTTTTTCAAATCCGTACGATGTCCACATATCATTCGTACGCAATATCAATCTGATCGCTCACTCGATCACACAATCTCACTTCCGAACTAGTATCGTCCACCCGACTTCCTAGTGCGGACTCAAATCTGGTTTCTTGATCAGAAACCGTTATTCTCCTTGCATAGTCACAACTACGATAGAGAATATCCGGAATCAATCAAAAATCCATATCCAGGTTCGCCGTCGAAAATCGAGCGAAAAATCCCAACTCGGATCGATAATACTATCTCGAAATTCTGTGCTCGAATCTGAATCAAATCACTATGCGAATAGAATAATATACGTACATCCTACGTATTTATCTTCATTGATTATCAATTAAATCAATTCCCTTTCTATTCATCCTCACTTTGATCTTATTCACTTATCCACAATTACCTTAATCCCCATTTGGATTATCACTTCAATTCTTATCTCAGTTGGGTATCTAATCAATAACAGTTTGAACTCGGACCAGTTTATATTTAGAAAATAGCTTGAAAATTTTGAAAAATAGATAAGTAGTTGAAAAATAATTATTAGTTGAAAAATAGATAGTAAAATAGTTAAGTAGTTGTAAGATAGTTGAAAAATAGTAATTATTTATAAAACAGTTGAAAAAAACAGTAATCAGTTATAAAGTAGTAGAAAAATAGTACTTAGTTTATAAAACAGTTGTAAAATAGTTAAATAGTTCCAAAAGCAATTGTAAAATAAGTTTAAGATAGTTTTTGGTTTAAAAAGAAAAGTTGTGTAGTAAATAGTTTGGAAAAATAGATTTATATTAAAACAATTTATTTTGAAAATAGTCCAAAGTCAAACTGTTTAATACCCCATCTCCATTTCCATCAATTCAATTTAAATTGACACTTTCATTTAAATTGACTCAATCCCAATTTGAATAACTTCAATTTTATTTCAAATTAATCCAATTCAAATTTCCCATTTGAATTTTATACTTATCCATCATAAATCACAATTCCCATTAATTCAAATCAAATTCAGTTTGAACTAATTCAATTTAAATCTCAATTTTAAACCATCTCGAATTATATAAATTCGAGTTAAATTTTCAAAAGTTGATTCAACCCCTTAAATCAAATTAACCTTTATTTTTAAATTAATAATCCAAATCTTTAAACAATTTAATTCTGAGTCCAATTCTCAAAATTCCATTTTAAGTTATCTTTACTTAACTTATTTCAAAGTTCAAATAAGAGTTCAAAACAATTTTACCTTAAAAATTCAATTTATTACCCAAATTCAATTTTGAAACTAGTGCTTAACAATTTAAATTTCCAATTCTTTTTAAACATTTAAACCTTAAGTTCAAAGTGGTTTCATCTCCTTAATTCCAAATTTTAATTTCCCTTTTAGCTAAATAATGGATATATCACCATAATCCATTTCTTCATTCACTTAAACAAATCCAATTCACAATCTAAAGATTATCAATAACAATAGGATGATATCATCCAATTTATTTTAAAACATCCATCAAATCTCAAACCCATCTTGAGATCACACGATCTCCCAATTTAAATTAACCATTTAACTTCCCAAGTTAAATCTCAATTTCATCTTGAAATTTCCAATTCAGGTTGTTTGTTCCAAACTTATTTAACTTCATTTAAGTTAAATTCAATTTAATCTCGTCAAACTTACTCAAATTTGAATTTCCACTTCAAATTTTAAACTTCACATTAATAAATCTTATAAGTTCAAAGCTTATCACCTTGGGTTTCACATCTCATTCCAGATTTAAAACTCGACATTTAGAGTTTATTTCAACCCATTTTTAATATTATGTATATTCCCCATATACATATTTCCTTTGCACACCAAGTTATCCTTAAATTTTAAACCACCTTTGGTTTTTAAATTCAAAACAAATTCCTTTAAAACAATTTCAAGTTTTCTGGACTTAGATTTAAAACTTCACAATTTTAAGTTATCTTCAATTCCAATTTATAAGTCATACTCACCTAAAAGTTTACTTCCCTAAAACATTTCATTTGGCTTAATCATTTACAAAATTTCATTATTAAATACAACAACCATTTATGATAATAACCAAGATTATCATATCTCGAAACCAACTCATTATTATCTTCATTCAATTTCAATTTGGTTGTATTACTTAATTCTTATTATTTTATTTAATTCCAATGATTCAACAACCAATTTCTTTAATATATTTAATAATTAGGAAAAATTATTTTTTTATATATCAAAAGATAAACTTATATAAAAATCATTCAATTTCAAAACCATTTTAAAATCTTTATATAAGAAAATAACAAGTACGCTCTCATATATAATACTCTTAACTCATCTTAGGGTATTATTGACCCTATCCTTGATGAGTAAACCCACCAGAGCCAAGGTTCTCGCTTAACCTTTCAGCTCTGATACCAAATGTAACGACCCAAAATTTTTGATCCCGAAAATTTTGATAGTTATGAAAAGAAGAAAAGAGGTAGAAGAAGAAAACAGAAAACAAGACATAGAATCTCACATTCGCAGCGGATCAAATTATAATATCATATAATATCATTTATACAAAGAATCTGTATCAGTTAAATTACACTTTAATTCATCAGAGTTACAACATATTCACAAACACTGGACATATATAATCAACATGTCCAAATATACAACAATATATCATAGCGGAAACCCTCCATACGTTCCTGCCATCTAGCTCGTCTCCTGAGCTCCAGAACGTCCTTACCTGAAAATCTGTAATACTCGGTCTGACCCGAGCATTACATCAAAGTAACACCCGTGTCAGGCTGGAAACCAGCGTGAGTAAACCCATCTAACATGGAATACAACAGCATGAAACATACATAAAACCCAGGGTAACTCGTGTCGATTTACAAGCTCACAATTTGCTAGAGACATTACTTATTTCACACATCAATTTCTAAGTACACAAACTTAGATTAAATGGTCCAATTCACTTAAATCATTCCATACCAGCTTATTGATTTCACATATTAATCTATACAGAATCGAAGTGGTTTCGGGTGTTAACTAATACCCGACTCCGGTCTCTTCGAATTCAGTTCATCATAACACATGTTATTCAAGGAAATGCAATTTACTTTAAATAAAAATGTCACCCCTTTTTACTCAATAACTCGTCATTGACAGATAATCACATTATCATTGCCCACCCAAACACATCATATCACGAACCATTTCGTATCAGGGGTATAATTCAATCCAGGACATTTAAACCATCATTTAATCATACATAAGCAAGATAAATCAATCACACCATCTCGAATGAATCTAATTAGCCATAATTGAATTAAATCAATCACCCTTAAATCCCGCTTATTAATTAATCACTACCTAATTGATTCACCATCCCATAATCATTCATCTTAGTTAATCCTCCGTGATTAATTATTTTTTTAAGATTATCATAATTATCTAATTGCCTTCATTAAGTAATTATACTTAACCAAACTCCATAAATGATTATCCGTATTAATTGTATCCATTATCAACCCTAATTTCTCATAAACAGTAATTGCCTCTCGGTAATTACTTACTTAAGTAATTAATCCCTTGCTTAATGATTACTCCTTTTTGATTAATTATACCAAGTAATTTATCCTTAATTACTTCTACTAAGTAATTACCCTTTAATTACTTCCCATTAAGTAATTATTTTTAATTTCTTTCTAAATAATTAATTAATATTAACTATTCCTCTAAATTAACATTTGAAAAAAAATCCTCTTTAACTTTGAAAGTCAATTTATTAATAACTACAAACTTAGTGTTAATTTACTTTATACTTAACTTAAAGTAATTACTTAATTAAAATAATAAGGATTAAAAACATCGTGAGGCATTAATTAAGATAATTAAAACTTGTATTAAAGTATTAATATAAATCTGTTAAACACTTATCAAGTTTACAGTATTTAAAGCTTGAAGAAAATCTTTCACTTAACTTTCCTTTTTAACATAACATACTGCAGTTTGAAAAAAAAACCCGGGCCTTCCTCTGTTAAAACTCGAGTAACACTTCGAGTTACCCACCTATATCACCCGAGTCATCTCTCTCATTCTCTCGTGAATCTTCTTCTTCTTTTTTTTTAAATTTTATTTTGATTTAAATTTTAAAACTGGAATCTTTACTCGTGAATTACCCGTGACCTTTCCCGATCCAAAATCCCAAATCCCCGAGACTTTCTTCGAGCCTATTGCTTCTTCTCCGATACATCACCAAACAGAAATTGACAGACACAAACGTTAACGCTTGCACATGTACACTTGGTCGAAGCGCCTCCGACCATCATTCCGATCACCCCCATGTTGCTAGTGATCACACAAACAACCCTGAGTACTCAGATTTACGAAATTGTCTGAGACTCAAAATCGAACCATACCCACCCCTACTAGCACCAACATGACCAACCTAAACAACTCGCGCCACCACGGGATGCCGCTAGAAGCTTCGCCACTCCACCCAGTCTCTCGTCAGAGTCCCCTGTTCCGATTCCCCCAGGTGCGATTTAATCTGATCCATCATCAAAGATGGAATTGCCTCGATCCTAACCTTGACCAAAGAAGGTCGTTAAACCCTAAGACAACATCATTGCGCCACCATGGTGGATTAAAAATCCATTGACCATTTTTCTGATGACTCCCATCATCTCAGCCACCTCCAGCTTCAAACTCGTCGAACAACTTTAAGTCGATCGTCAGGATTCGACCAAAATGTATTTTCTGTTCATCTTGAAAAATCTCATTGTATACAGACTTAAAAATCACAAATTTATTATCAAAATTAATCATTTTGAAATACAAATCTATTTGTAAAGTTAAAACATAAAATCGAGACCATTGATTTTTGACTTAATTTCGATTTTCACTATTATTTATAATTTGCAAAATATTTACTCAATAATTTTTTCCTGAATCTATTTTTAGAAATAATGTTATACACATACAAACACCTTCATTCAGAGATCAACGTTTATAATTGTTTGTAGGTGGAATGATTTGAAATTTTAAATCAGGGTTTTAAAACCTGTAACTCATAACAGAGCATCAATATACATATACACCAGCATGCACAACATATATACATATCTATATGTATATGAAACACAATTTCATTAGTATACTTCACATACATCAGGATGATATGCAGATTCAAACTTAATAGGATAGTTTGCTCACCTAATTTAACTGAAAGAACAGAGTTTGAAGCTATGATCTTGTTTTCCAGTCTTTTATTGATGATGTTGCTGTGTTCCAGGTTGAAGCTTGCTGATCTAGTTTAGTTTTCAGGTTTGCCATATTTTTTTTATATATATATATGATGCTCAGTTTTCTTTTGATGCACGAAAATGAGATAAGAAAGTTGATATACAAGAATGAAGTTACTGGGTATAAAACTTTGTACAGGGTGTATATTATTTTGTTTGTACAAAGTTGATATATATTATTTTCCTTCAGTACTACATATGCAGAGATTTTTATTAGCAAATGGGGCTGATGACATTTTCGAGTTGACAAAAATATTGCCTGCATTTAATGCCAAGGTACTTTATATCTTTTATATGTTTACTTGCTTCATTTTATACACATCTTTATGCTTACACATGAAAATACTTTACTGTCTACTTGTATAGGTTCAAAGACATTTCTATTCCTTTTTGTTTAAACTTGAATATAATTTTTTTTTCTTTTGTACGATTTCAAAATGAACATAAAGTAGCAAGACGCATACTTATAAATACAAGATAACAGCATGCTTAAGGGAGGTGTTATCTGGTTAAGTCACTTTCTTTATTCTGTTTTGATATGAACTGATTTATATTTTATTTTTTTGTCTGAATTGTGAAGATTTGTAAACATGTTGAATCGACAGAACTGATGCTGGGCTTATGGCATTTAAATGCTAAGGTTTCCTATTGTGTTTACATACTATCATTACAATTTGCTGTATGAAGATATTTGTTTGAAAATATCACTTGCAGGCAATCACTTAGCTTATATATGAAGATAACTTGTTTATAAATATTTGTCTGGTACTATTTTTTATACCTTTGTTCTTACACATTTCCAATTTATGTTGTATGTTTGCTTATTCTTTTTAATTCTATTTTATGTTAACTATCAATATTTAAATTATATTCATAAGTTTTACTTATATTTAACATTTATATTGATAGGATTTGATTTTATTTTAAACATTATGATCCATATGTATATTTACCAAATGTTAACAAGGTAAGGCAATTTAGTTAGATTATATAAGAAAGATTCTATTGTGAATATTATTAAGAGATTTTATTTTAAATTTTCAAATCAATTTCCTTTCAAAAATACAAATCCATACAAATAAATGGCAATTATTTCAAAGGTCATATTCATTTTAAAATGATAAGTTTACTTTTTATTTAAATTAGATTAAATAACTATTAAAATAATACTGCTAAAATACCGGGTCGTCACATTTTGCATATAAACTTTGATTCACGCGAGATTTCTTCTGTTGGATTCATATTTAACTTCCGGACAACATTAAATTGATTTAGTTGATTTTGGAGACTGTTGAGTTTTGCGTATTTGTTTGGATTTTTATGGGCAAAAATCAAAGGTGAGTGTTTTAGCCCACTCACAACTACTAAATTGTCTTATGTTAGTTAATTTAAATTTATGATGTGATTAGAAATTGCTTGGTTGATGTTTGATATATTTAAATTGTCATTCCAGTTAAATATGACTTTTATTGCATTTAATCGTCATTTAATTTAATATTGAATTTAATTGTCAATTGAATACCCGTTGATGATAATCAGTTAATTGATGTTTTTATTGGTTGATTGAATGGTGATTGTGATGGATGTTTGATTGTTGATATTGGATGTCTGGATGTTATATTTATATTGTTTTAACACTGTAAGTTCCCTATGGGTTGAAATGATACAAACCTGAACGATCTGATAGATTAGGGGAAATCGTTATGAGTTGAAATGATAGACTAGAGCGATTTCATAGATTTGTAATTAAACTTGGGATTGCGGGTTGAAATGATATATATCCATAAATATAAAATAATTGCGGATTGAAATGATAAATATCCGTATCACTTGACCATAGGGTAGAGAATTATATACGGACAACGGATTGATTAAAGTAAACGATTTTAAATTCTTAAAATTTGAATTCAATTAAACGATATTTCAAAATAAAATTTGATTTGTATAAACTAAATTATTTTTGAAATCCAAGCTTTAAATGTTTAAAATTGGAATTGATTTAATGAATTGTTTAAAGAATTAAAATGGAAATTTCAAAGTTGAATTTTGAAGCATAAATGAAATTTATCGAAATTGAGTTATTGAAATGTTTGAATATAACTTTGAAATCTATTTAATTTGAAGTGGTTAAATTGAAAATTTAAATATGGATTTGAAATCGATATTGATTAAATGGTTTTAAATGAGAATCTGAATTGTAAGACCAATTTTAGTTAGCAAATTTGAAAGCTGGACATGGTCCAGATGTGTTGAAATGAAAGAAATGGCTTAATTTTGATATTAATTTCAAATTAATTATTTTAATATAAACTGTTTAAAGATTTATTATTTTGAATCCCGATTTCTAAGATTTTCAAACTATTGAACTATTTTAACCTATTTTAAACTGTTTAATCTATTATAAACTATTTCAATCTATTTTAATCTATTTTAAACTATTTTAAACTATTAAAAACTATTTAAACTAAATTTCAGACTGTGTAAAGTGGAAGTGTTTATATTTAAATTCTTGATTTAAAAGCGAATATGGTTAAATGATGTTATAACGTAAGTTGGGATTTGAAATGATATTTACTAGTGAAATGACATATTTGAGTAAATATGATAATTTTGAAATGAGGATTTAATCTATTTTGTGAATATGATTTCGAAAGTGAATATGATTTCGAAAGTGATATAGTTTGAATTGAATATAATATTTTGATATTAATTATGAGTTAGTTTTGGAAATGTAAAAGAATCATCCAGTGTGAAATAAGCGTTTGGTTGTTAAAGAGACCGGGATCGGATATTGTCATACTCTTTGCCAATACCGAAAACCACTTTAACAACTGTGTACGTGGTGGAGATTCCAGAATGAAGTAGGATGGTTTGATGAAGGATTCCATATGAGATATTATCGTAGCCCTGACTCCCATGAGTCAGCTTAGATGTGACTAAAACAGGAGCCACGCAGGGCCAAGTGAGGTCATTCCTCCTATCGGACACATTTCTTCGATACCATATTTATTACTTTGTGATTGATTTGGTGGTCACCCCTTGTTATGGGAGTGTGTTCCGAGGTGGGCAGTAGTAGCTGCTATGCATTACCATTAGTCCAGATCCGTAATTGGTAGAATCCTCCCCTGGCATTGCCTCAAGTGCCATGTTTACATGCCCTATCGCGCCTTCTACGAGTTTGTTTTGTGTCTTACCTATGGAGTGCTCCCTGATAGCCCACCAGTTTACGGTGGAGTTTACAGTATTTGTATAGACTACGACATTATATAAAATGTGTTAAGGGGGATATGAGTAACACTTTAACGCTATTTTAATACTTTACTTTACTGTAGACATATTATAGTAGCGTATTGTACTACATAGTAGATAGTTTAACGGATCCTTAGGAGATGGAAATCCCGAACATCTCTTAAGTTGCTACATTCGTGCTAGACACTCGATTGGAGATGTCAAACCCCGTAAACATCTCTGACGTCGTTACACTCATATTTATTTACTGTTGATTTAACTTACATAAGATCTTTCAGTTCTGACTTGAGTGTTTTGTCTTTTCAATCCGCTCAGGTTAGTCTGAGATTTTTAGTGCATCGAAGACTGCTTTTGGAGGACAAAGTGGAAGATTTAGTACTATTATTATTTATTCATTTTTTCCACTACGTCATATTGTTCCGCTACATTATTTATTAATTACTGCTATATGTACTCTGATTTTGTATTGTAAAGATGTAATCAAATGTTATTTGTAAAACAGCTTCATGAACTGTTTATTTGATTATTATATTTTTTCATTCCGCTGTGAGATTCTGTGTTTTGTTTTCTTTCTTTCTCTGCTTTTTCTTATTTACCCCCAAAACAATCTACCCTTTTGAATGGTTTGAGTCTGACGTGTGTGGTTTATCGTCGATTTAAACCGTCCAAAAAGGCAGGTTGTTACAAAAAATAATTTGGAAGGATAAAAAAGGCATTTGAGCAGTGATCTTTAACTAATGACCTCTTGGTAAATGCACCCCTTCAAAACCAGTTGAGCTACGCATTTGTGCATATTTGGCAATTGACTTCTTATTAACAGAGGTTTGAAGTTGAACCGCGTCTTTTTAATCAATTTCTCAATAAAAAATTTCGCTCATCAGAAATAATGAATCTATGATAAACACAACAAAAATACCAAGTAATTGCCTTATGAATATTAAAATGTGTAATTCAGGAGTTTAAAATATACATAATTTTAAGTTCATCAATATATATATCGTGATTTTAGATGTGTCTAACATTTGAATCACGATGGTATTTCAAAAGAAATACATTATTCTCTAAATTGATATCACTCAAAATGAATGTATTTTTTTTTGGCAAGGCCAGCCTATTTTTATAGTGGACAGTCCACAATTTATTAAACAAAGACAAAATACAAATGCTTAGAAAAAACTAAGCAAAACAATAAGGAGCTACAGCAACAAACCCAAAACATGAAATGCGCGAATGAAACAGCAACCACTCACGACAAAATTTTAAATAACAAAGCAGAAATAGTAGAGGAAGTCCGCGTAAATCTACGATTATTCCTTTCCTCCCAAATCGCCACAACCGTTAACTTGAGGATTCTAAGAAGACGAGAGGTAGAAGAAGATTTCCACCTAGTTTCTTGAAAGATGCGTAACCATTCAAGCTTGTAGTCTCTGAATGGTGGAGTCTCATGTAAGTGATGAAGAACGCGTTTCCAGAGCTGAAAGGAGAATATGCAATTGAAAAAAAGGTGCCCGATGTTTTCAGGAGCACGATTACAAAGGATGCACAACGAGTGATCGATAAAATGTCTTCTAACAAGATTATCTTGCGTATGAACTGCATTAATCAGGCATTTCCACAGAAGAAGATTGTGTTTAGGTTTCGATCCAGATTTCCAAATACGAGCGTGCCAAGGAAAAGGAGAGCTGTAATAACTTTGAACGATAGCTTTATAAACCAAGGAAATGCTACGATGTTTGGCGTTCCAACTTAGCCCCCGCTGATTCGCAGGCAAAAATGAGGTTCTAATCGAAGACCAGAGGTTGGACAAAGAGGGAGAACTGACGTGAGGCAGGTGAAGACCCTCATTGTCAATATAAGAATCTGCGTTAGCGTTCTAAGGAATACCAAGATTATTAATAAGATTATAGTCGATCGAGAGGGAAAGGATCATACCAGGAGCACACCAAGGGGATTGCAAAAGGAATTGTTAGTGCTGCATCGAACCAAAGGCAGGTAATATCTTCTATTCTCCAGAAGTCTTTTCCAAAGATAGCTAGCATCATTGTTAACATTCATTGTCCAAAACTTGCCACTTTTAAGATTGTAGTGTCTATTCCAGACCTCCCACAACCCCTGATTATCGCTAAGCAACCTGTTAACATGATGAGAGGTAGTAGCAATGTTCCATATTTTAAGATTAATGATACCTAGGCCTCCCGTATTAAAGGGGGAAATAATCTTTTTATAAGCAATTGGAATGAGTTTGGTAGAATAAATATTTCCGTGCCATAGAAAATGGTTAAAAGCCTTATTTAACATATTAATAAGCTTTATAGGAATGAAGAACAGCCTAAAATAGTACGTACACATAGCAGTGGAAATGCTTTTTATGATCACAAGCCGACCAGCTTGTGATAGTTTATCACCATTATAATTTTTGAGTCTAAATATTATTTTTTCATATAAAGGAAGGCATTGCGCATTGGATATTCTGGACTTACACAAAGGAGCACATGGGTACATGGCATTGAGATCCATGGCCTGAAGGCCAGAAGCATGAAGAATATTCTGGTAATTATTTTCCGGAACTCCAGCAATATTAATTTGTGATTTGCTTTTATTAATGTGGAGACCTGTCATCTGATTAAATGTTTGAAGAGTAGAGAACACATTGGTGATGGATTTAATATTAGGTTTAGTAAAAAGCAAGAGATCATCTGCGAACATTAAAGAAGAAATTTGATGTTTCTGACATTTAGGATGAAAGCCAATATTTTTATTTTTGCATTCCGTACTAATCAAATATGTAAGAACTTCCATTACTAGGATGAATAGCGAAGAGGAGATAGGATCCCCTTGCCTAATACCTTTATGAGTTTTAAAATAGCCAAAAGATTCACCATTGAGAGATAAGGACACATAGACAGAAGATATGCATGTGTATATCCAGGCTAAAAAAGGTAAGGGAAAATTCATCCTAGACATAATAGAAATGATAGCATCCCATTTAACGGAGTCATATGCTTTATGAATATCTAATTTTAGGAAACATCTAGGAGAGATGTTTTTCCTATTGTAACCTTTAATAAGTTCCTGAGATAGTAAAATGTTATCAGTAATAGATCTCCCTGATATGAACCCATTTTGATTAGGAGAGATTAAATCAGAAAGGCAATTTTTCATGCGAGTTGAAATAATTTTAGCTACGCATTTGTAAATAACATTGCAACAGGCAATGGGCCTGAAATCAGAAATAGATTGGGGAAGATTAACCTTAGGAATGAGAGCAAGTTTAGTATGATTAATACCATGCAATAAGGTGTTGGTTTTGAAAAAGTGTTGAATAGCTTTATAAAAATCGTATTTTACTATGTGCCAACATTTTTGAAAAAACATAGCAGAAAAACCATCAGGGCCAGGGGAGCTTGTGGTTTTCATTTTTAAAATTGTATCATGTATTTCTTCTGGGGTAATAAGGTTAATTAGATTCCCAGCTTGTTCATTAGTGATAGAATTAAGCGAAAAGTCATTTAAGACATGCAAATTAGAAGCAGAGTTAGTATGAGCAAAAAGATGCTTATAATAACTAAGAAAGGAGTGCTTTATACTCGATTGTGTGTTCACTTCAAACCCATTCATATCTTTAATCATGTGGATTAAGGTTTGAGTCTTTTTAAGTTTCAAAGAATTATGAAAAGTTTTAGTGTTTTTGTCTCCTCCTATATCCCAGATATGTCTGTTTTTATCACGGAGCATAAGTAACTCAGATTTGATAGCTAATTTCAACTTTTTGGTTAGCTCATGCTCTTTATCTGAAAGCACTAAATTTCCGGGGTCATCCTGCAACAGAATTTGAATGGCATTAAGTTCAGACCTTAATTTAGAAGAAAGAAGGTTACCAGTACCATACTTTTGTAAAGACCAAGCTTTGATAGATTCTTTACAATCTTTAAGTTTTGATTGCAGAATAAACATGGGATTGCCAAATTTAGGGAAGGCCCAAACATGCTCTATCAATGGAAAAAAATCAGGATCAGAAATCCAGCTATTGAAGAAATTAAATGTGGATGGACCTCTATCATTCCTAGAGCCCCAATCCAAGATGATGGGAATATGATCAGAAAGAGAAGGAGTGGGAAAAAACGAAATAAGAGAAGGCCAAGCATTATAAGTAGAAGCATTAAAGTAAGAACGATCCAATTTGCAAAAAGTTCTACTACCAGATCTACTACAGTTGTTCCAAGTATAAAAAACACCAGTTTTAGGCACTTCATGAAGCTGAGAAAGGAGGATGGCGTTATTCAGAGGAGCAACATCAACCAAAGACAGAGGTAATCCTCCCATCTTTTCATCAGAGTTTTGCATACAGTTAAAGTCTCCTAAACAAATCCAAGGATCGGAAGAGAGCATAGTAGGAAGTAAGTCTAGAAAGAACTGTCTATCAGCTTTGTTGTTATCTGCATAAACAAATGTAGAGTTAAATTTGAAACTAGTAGGTAAGTGATATATATTGCAATGAATGAATTGTCTATGGGTATAATTAGCATTGATAGTATAAACTTGGGGATTCCACAAAATCATAAGACGACCATAAGGGGCAACAATATGATTGTGGATTAATGTCCAACCAGGAGCAATGAGATTAGCGAATCAGTTAGTTTCTTCTTCTGAATATTTAGTTTCACTGATGCAAATTATGCCCAATTTGTTGCCTTTGATGAGCTGTTTAATTTCATATACTTTGGCATCATCATGCCCACCACGTATATTCCAATAACCTATATTATCTATCATCACTGCTTTTTGTGTTTTTTGGCCGATTGCCGTATGACTCTTTGTTGTCCTTGTTTCTTTGCAGAGGCTTTCTTGTCACTCTTTTTGGAGTTCTTTGGATTGAGCCTGGCCATAATTTGCTCGTGATTGAATTCATAACCATCATTCAAATCGTCTTCGGAAACAAAATCAGATTCTGATGATGTGCCCAGGTCTGATATAGCATTGTTATCATTTGCTGGGGGATACAACGGAATTTCGTTGGGGGGCTTTAATTTAGCATATGGACTGACTGATGAGATTAAACTAGCATTCATAGAAGATGAAGCAACTGCAGCAGTTTTAGAGTTCTCAGGAATGGTAGAGAAATTTAGGATTGAAGTCTCCTTTTCTTTATGTTTACTTAGATTTGCATCCTGCTGCTGATTGTAATTTATAATTAAATCTGCTTGGACTTGCTTCTTTTGTGTACTAATGGAATTATCTGAGTTGCCTTTATATTGCTGATTTAAATTATTGCCTACATCAACTTGCATAGTTCCTCTTGTTCGTATGTTTTCTTCTATACATTCTCCTTCCTCAACGTCAGAGAGAATGGCGAAAGCATTACTTGTTTCCACTGGATCATATGATATAACTTGAGACTGTCTTGCATTGGATACATCTACTGTTTCTGTCACTTTTAATTTATTTAATTCCAACTCTGTAACCACTTTACTAATTGCTGGCTCCACCTCTCTTAGGTTAACTTGAGTAGCTTTAAGTTTCCATTTTTGATGCTTCGTTTTCATGTTATCCACATAAATTTTACGTGGAACAGGTGCTTTAATTTTAGCTGTAGGAGCTGTATCATTTGCCACTACTTCTTTTTCAATGCTTACTTTCTCTCCTGCATTATTGTTGTCCATATCATAGTTATTTGTTGAGTGACCGAAGACTTTACATGTCGTGCAAATAAGAGGCCTCCAAGAATACTCAATGTAGACTTTTTGACATGTCTCCTCTCCGTCTCCTATCAGTAAAAATTCAGGTAACTCTTTTTCAGGAGAAATTTCAACCAAACATTTTGCGTATTCCATTCTCTCACGCCTTTTAGTGGCCTCATTGAAGCATAATAGTTTCCCCAAATGGCAAGCAATCCAGTTAATACCAATTAGAGTCCAAGCTATATGGGGAATGTTGTAAAGATGAATCCATATGGGAACCGTTTTCACTTGAGATTGAACAGAGCCGAAAGCTGGTTTCCAGGTTGTGATAACAAACATTTGACCACGAATAAAGGAAGGATCTGCTCGAAGAACTTTTTGCTTATCCTCAGGACAACTAAACTTGAAAAAGAAATTGGCTCCATCAGATTTGATGTCATAGGACCCTTTCAGTTTCCAAGTTTTTTTGATATGGGAAATAACAGCCATGTAGTTTACTGGAACTCCAAGAAAGAAACCAACTAAATACCCTTCCCAGTAACTTTTACCTTCAGACACCAGGATTTCAGGGGGAGGAAGAGGCTTTCCTTGATAATCAACAATGAAATCCGTAGGAGAAAAGGAGCCTGCGTTCCTCGGTTTAGATGCAAACAGCGATGACCAGGAAGACGGGAAGGCAGAGGCAGATGGCGCTGGAGGAGGACAGGGAAGAACCAGGTTAGGAGAGGATTGGGGTAGCGTAGGAGGGATAATAGACGGGGGCGGTGGATCGGAAGGGAGAGGAGGAGGAGGAGTAGGCACTGGAGGGAGAGAGTCTGACAGCGGAGGAGAAAGGGGAGGAGGGCGGGTAGAAGAAGAAGAAGGAACAGAACTAGCCGATATTAATGATTGCAAATTCTTAATATATAAGTTACCATCTACCATTTATATATTAATAGATTGTTTACACACTCTTTAGTTGTTAATATTCCTCAAGCTAGAGATGTTCGTGCTATTAGTATACTGACTAGACGAGATAAGATACATACAGGTATTTGTTGATATTCCTTAAAGTACGTGCAATAGACCATCACGAAATGATGGGTACGAGTGAGTAATCTTTTTTGATTTGTTCATATTTCCTAAGGCCGATATGAGACTAGGATAAAGCCCATGGGTTAGGAGTTGTATTTGATACAACCGAAAAACTGTTATCCATCGCTTTCAGGCCTATGATTTGTTGATATTCCTTAAGGTCGGAATCACAATATAAGTCGATCCTAACACCCACCTAAGAAATCAAAAGATTTTTATGTTTTTCTTAAGGTTATAAGAAGCATAAAAATCTAGAGACAGCCTTATTAGAAAAATGAAATTGTAACGTTTAATCTTTCTACTAAGAACATTTTCTATATAAAGTTAGAATAACCTACATTGATAAATGTATACAACTAATATAATTGATAAAATGTTTATTGGTTGAAATATTAATATACAATTGAACTGAATTATGATTGACAAGAAATATAAAATATACTCACCTTTCAATCCCTTGGCATGTTTTTACTTCATAACCCATGTAAGTGCCAATTTACAAAACCTTCATGCCTCAATCACTTTAGAATTTATTTGTTAGAAGTTTTGAACTTTTAAGAAATAAAAAAACATGGATACTTGATTCATATTCAATCACATATAAATGTTATATGATGAACGGTGGTAGTCCGTAATGTACAAAATTCCAATGAAATTATTTCATTAAAACTAAGAAAATAAGCTATAATGCAAAACTGTGTATTCAAAACGATTGATAACAGGAGGATTTCCTTTTTAAATGGTTCGAACATTTAGAAAAGAAAGCGAATGAACAAGAGTAGATGTAACTTAGGTGCAGTCGTGATTAAAAGAGTGAATAGTCAACTCTACTTCATGAAGTGATGTTAGAAATGAGAAATGTCACTACACCAGAAAAAACCTTTAGTAGCGTTGAAAAAACGCTACTAAAAATTTTAGTAGCGTTTTAAAGAACGCTACTACAGGCCGCGCAACTAAAAGTATTGTTTTTTTGGTTGTGTTTTAATAAATGCTACAAAATATTTCCGTATAACTGCGTTTTTTAAACGCTGCTAAAGGTTTTTCTGCAGCGTTTACAAAACCTACCAAAACTAACATTTTTAGTTGCGTTTGCAGGAAATTATTGTCAAGGACAAAATTTCTCAACGTTTTTGCCTCAAGGACATGCCTTCAATATTTTATCCTGAAGGACAACTTTCTTTAGGTATCAGTTTTTAGTCATTGATAACAGTTTTTAGGTATCAGTTTGTAGTTATCAGTAGCAGTTTTTAGGTATCACTTTTTAGCTTGGTAGCAGTTTTGTTGTCCTTATGAATAATTTTGAAAAATGTTTGTCCTTATGAATAATTTTTAGAACAATGTTTGTCCTTGTGGTAAAAATATTGAGGTTGTGTCCTTGAGGCAAAAAATATACAAATCTTTGTCCTTTAAATTAATTTCACGTGGATCATTCTTTGATTTTCTCCGGCGTTTATTTTGTGCAACTAAAAACTTTTCGTTGCATCTATTTTATGCCACTATAAATTCAGGTGGTATTTTACATTTGTTTCTGTAGCATTTTTAAAAGGCTACTCAAAGGTATTGATTATTTTGTAGCATATTTTAAATGCTACTATATACTGTTAATGGCTTATATTATTTCCAGCAACCAGTTACATAATAGTCATATTAAAATCAGCAATAATTGTATAATTACCATATTCAAACCAACAATCATATAATCATCATATTCGAATAATTGAGAACACGTTAATTACATAAGTATAATATCCATAACCATTTAGATAATAGTTATTTGACAAAATGAGCAAATTCACATACCACAAGCATTCACAAACAAGTTTACACAACCAGTACTAACAAATATCATAATATATATAACAATTGAAATCATGTCCATTGCTGCTGATGGTCTTCACTCCGGAAAAGCTAATTACCTGTAAACAAGGTTGATAATCAACAATAAGAATTTGACATGAATTATCAAGTAACTACTGTAATCATATTATCCCAAAAACAACAAAAAGAAAATGCAAGTATTAACAATACACATGCACACTATTTTGGAATTCCAGCCACCTTAACAAATGGACTATTAAGATTTGAAATAAATCTCAGTGTGCATGCAAATAAAAATGTTTCAACTGATTTATTCATGTTAATAGTTTTTGAAAGTGACCTGTATTGCAAAAAAATTACAGTAAAAGAATAACCACTATCTGCCTTTAAAATAGTTCAGTAAATCTCTACAAGTTTGCCCAATGATTTTTGTAGACAAGCATTAACCTATGTTAATCTTGCAACTTCCATTATTACTTTAAATAGCACAACATGCAAATATAATTACCATTATCATTTTTTTACCTACAACGTTCTTCTGCATAAGAAAGTTGAAAGCAATGAATCTTCAGTAAAACTGAATTGTTAAAATGAGCACTTCGCTTTTTTGTGCAATAAATCATGCAGTCCTAATGTTAAAATGTGCAATTAATTACTGTTGTTTCTTTTTCTCCTTGCACTTCTACTTGCTGACATTTTTTTTCCAGTGCACTAATCAATAGACTAAAGTAGGATTTTCTTCTATTAAATGAAGTGGATTCATGCAAAGAATCTCTCTCCTGAATTTTTTAATTTTTAGCAATTTATTATATTTTATTGAAATTTTGAAGTGAGAAAATGACAAGGCTTGTATAAGAAAATTTTCATCCACACCTCTTTTTTTTGTAGGTAACTTATATTTAGCAATATAAACCAGTGTTACCAATGAATTATCATTCCAACAACCCTCATCGAAAGTCTCGACCTGCCTGAAGCCAATCCAACCACCGTCTCCCTCCAACAAATCTCCAAACCACCATCAGTTTCAACTCCAGCCTCTGCCAAACCCATAACTAATCGCACTCAATTCCAGCCTCTACCAAACCCAGAAACACCACCATCACCCGCATATACAGAATCACCAACTTCTCCTTTCACAACAACCATCCTCTTCACCTTAACATCTTCTGCACTCCAAACATTTTCTCCAAACAAACACCTCACCAACAATCACTCCACGAACAGAATTGTCACCTATAACTACCACTGCCTACATCTCAACCATCTGCAAGCTTTCTCCGCCTGAAAACAGCTACCTCATTCATGCACTACCGTCTGCTAGTACACACTGTAACCAATCTCTACACGGACTACACATCACAACAGTGCCAAAGCTAAGGTATATAAGGTGGCTAAATAGCTAAAAGAGTAGGTATTGAACTCAATTACGGGCTAAATCCACACACACAGAGAGAAGCAAAAATTTAATAGGCATCGGACAAGTTCATTTGCCCACTTAATATCCAGACATTTCTATATGTTAATGTTGCCTGGTCGTGTACGATTTAAACTTTAACACTAGATCATTAGATCATGACACTTTTTATTTCAACTAAAACAAGCATATTATAAATCAAAAACTAGGTTATATTCCTTTATGTACATTTTATCTTTCTACGTCCCAATCTGATCTCGGTCCTTCAAATTTTACCTATTCGATTATTTTAAAATTCAACAATATGTGTGTTTGTTTATGTGCAGTCTAATAGGCAGAGTTCATATAATATTATTGTTAAACTGAAAAATAATACTTACTAGAACTTGATTCCCCAATGACATATGCCGTCGGCCAAGCTACGGTAGTCCCAAAAGCATCTTCCATGTATGTACACTCCGATGTAGGTCTCCATAGTAATGCGTCATTAACTCTCACAAGGTCTACCCAAACTTTTACCACATCTTTTCCTAATGGAACACAGTGAACCATTGTTGTTGGATCAGTTGAAGCGATAGTTCCTTCAGCCACTACTCGTCCCGTTTCACCCACATCAATCAACTTGCATTTATTCTTTGCTACCAGATTTGAGCTCTGTTGAATAAGTGAACCAAAATAACAATTTTTATGAGATAGGTCAGTCAATTGTATCAGATATTGTATCATAAACAAGATGTGTTTTTGGACAAAATCTTTATCACAAACACACTGGAAACCTTTAAAAATACAAAATTTGTTGATACAACTTCCAAAAAATTTCTTAAAATATTTATTCTAAAATCATTTCAGCTACCTATATATGTACTTTATCTAAAAATATTTTTCAGCTTTATAATGTTTGATTTTTCATATTAATAATTAAAATGCCAAATTTAAGTAGAATTCACTTTATTTACGAGAATTTTTTTTTAAACATGTGATAAAAAAGACGATTTCTTCTATACTTTTCTCAAGTTGAACCCACCAATAAAATAATTTATATAATTTCATGAGTATTTCTCCTAAATGGTATTGGATTCAGGTTGCACAAATTCGGAAATTTGAGTTGATATAATGACTTTACTTTTTTAGAAACGAGACATTTCAACTGTTAATCAAGAAAAGAAAAATTAAAGAATCTCATTTGGTTATTCATATTTTAAAAGGTTTGGTAATTGATGTCTAAGAATATCAAACTCTGTTGAATCAACGATCAAAAGACTTTTAATGCTTTGCTTGTTGTACACGACAAATTCTCTATACAGTAGCAAGGTCTGAGGATTAGCATTGTATATGTACTCCAACAAAATAAAATAAAATATGTGAACATCAACAGCCTTGCAATTTGAGGATATGTACAGTAGCAAGGTCCGAGGATTAGCATTGTATATGTACAGTAGCAAGGTCTGAGGATTACAACACTCAATGCTTATAAAATTTGAGAGAAGTACCATTATCAGTTTATCATACAACTATAATTTATATACGTGTATATACGGTGAACTTTAGTTACCTGAGGAGTTGATTTAGCCTTGCAAGAAGAAGTTGCAATGCTTGCTCTAGCCTTGTAAGGAGAAGCCACAACGCTTGCTTTTTCAGCTACAATTTTTTATTTTGGCCATGCTATTTTCTTACCCATGGCCTCTTTAATGCATGACATATCTATTGTGGGTCGCCACAAGAAAGCATCTTCTTTTCTTGCATAGTCTACCCAAACCACCACGGCTAACGGACCAAGCGGAATACCATTCACAATCATTTCTGAATCACTCGAGCAAAGTCTTCCTTCGGTAACCAACACTTCACCCTCATTCCAATCATAAATCTTGCATTTGTTGTTTGTGCTACTAGTTTTACTTTAAAAAGAACAATAAATATATTTAATGGAAAAAATATGTATACAATTACAAATAGTTACCGCGAATTATAAATTTTACCGCAATGTTTTCTATCATGTGTTCTCGCAGCGCAACAACACGATTTGCAGGCCATGCCACTGACTTACCATTAGCTTCTCCTAATACTGATAAACTAGATGTAGGCCTCCATAAATAAACGTCTGCTTTCTTTATGCAATTTATAACAACTTTCATAGCATTTGTTCCAACACGAATGTCATTGACAACTTCATTTGGATCGGTGGACACCACTCTCCCTTTGGCAACAATTTCCTCGGTTCCATCCCAATTCAACAGCTCACATATGTTTTCATTGTTATACAATTATTCAGTCGAAAATTATGTTGATTATTGGATTTAAAACTAAACTCCAAATGATGTTATATCAATATAAGTGATTTATACCGTTTCAAGTGTGTTCCCTTCTTTCGAGCATTCTTTACCCTGCCAAAGAAAAATTATTAGCAACGACAGTTAAAGGTTTAATTATTGGAGCAACAAAAATAGTTGAAATCAAGAAGCAACAGAAAATTGATAGTTAGTTACATATTATCACATGTATAAATTAAAAGTTTACCTGTTTGTTCATTAGCAAGTATACCATACTCTCCAATTCTGAAATTCTTTTTTGACATTGAGTTATTTGATTATCCCTTGATTGTGACAAACTAACTTGGTTTTGGTGTATCCCCTTCCTAGTGCTCTTAACCGTCCTGGTTTATCTTGTCCCAATTTTGTGCAATTGCATCTTCTTGGACATTCTTTATCGAGTCGGATTGTGTAGCATTATCAATTTTTTAATCTCCTCTTATATAAATTAACATACATATATGTTATATACAATGGTAAAAATGTCACAATGTTCAATTAGTGAAAAAAATCAAAATACTTACAAGAACATGTGCAACATCCGTGTTCACCGGTTCACCATTCTTTTTAGTATGAGATTTAACCCAAACATCCGCTCTAGATATGGACGATGAATCTTGACTCTGCTTTTTCTACATTTAGAAAGACACTAAATAAATCAATAGTTAATTAACTAGCTAGGTAAATAATGCTACGCTTAATTAACTAACCAAATCGTCGGTAAATCTAGCCATTCCTCTACATCCAGTTGTGTGTAGCAATTGTTTTTGCCTAATGGCTCTAAATTTCTCACTTCTTACCTGAAAAAAGATAAAGGAATTCATTCTAGATGAAATAAATAAAATCAAACAGTCTCTTAAAACATGAAGATGGAACTATAACGAGTGAAACACTACATAAACAAATATAGCAAGAAAGAGAAGAAACATTGACAAAAAAACAGATATAGCAAGAAAGAGCTGCAACCAAATTTTATATATAAATTTTAATTATTTACACATATATATATACATGTACTGTTGCTTCCACTTTTAGGAAATTCAAGTCCCACTGTTAGGAAATTCACTGTTGATGTAGATTGTTATCCTTTTGCTTTTTTTTATTGAGGGTTCCTGTTTATAGCTTTCCAATTTCTCACTGACAGTTTTATTAGTTTTGATAATACGTACAGTTTGGAATAGTTTTGATACAATTCATAGTTGGCATAAACACTATTACATATGTGCATAATTTAATTCATAGTACACATATTTCTCATAGCATAAATCATAACAGTATTATTGATATTCAAAATACTATTTAGATTTGAGAAAAGTACATTAAAAAATAATGTTTGATTTGGGAAACTATAAAATATTCAATATAGATTCGGTCTAATAAGGTATATTAAGTCGAACATTAATAGTAATTCATTATGTTTCAAACAATTACTGGATAATGTGTTTAATTGATTTAAATTGTATGGGCATTGTCAGAGAAAAGAGCCATGTTGCAATACATTTATATTGTATCCATTATTTTGTATACAAGTCAGCTAATAAATATGTTGGGTCAACATGTTCATTTATTTTTAATGAATCAATCAAAGGACAATATAATAGTGGCACCAAATAATTTATGTATAGGATGTAAATATTTTGAATAATTTTCCATGTGATAACAGGATTAGGTAGTGGTATTGAGTTATCAATCGAGTATTATGATTACTACATATAGCCTAGGACTAACAAATATATAAGCATCTTTAATAGTATCAGATTGTAACCAGTCTCAAGAGCTCTTACTAAGATCTGCTTGAAAATATTTCTACTGTAACGTAAACTTAGTTGAACTCAGCTATGGTATGCTTCTTACAAACCATTCTTATAAAAAAATTATGATAATCAGAAGCTGCTAGGGATCTAGGGTTTTGATTCCAAAAAGCAATCAGGCAACAGTACATGTATATATATATGTATATAATATATATACATAAGCATACCATAAACTCCAAACTTGTTTTTGCCTTTACAAACTTTCTCCACTTCTTCGTGTTTTTTATATTGTAAGATTTCAAACCAAGTCTTTCCTCTTCCGTCGTTGTATTAACTATTTTTCGGACCAATTTTCTTTTTGAGGATCTCCAAATAGTTCCCATTTGTTGAAATATGGATTTTTTTTGCCATTCATCCACTTTGAATCTAGCCTACAAGTAAAATTAAAAAGAAAAATAAAATTGTTGTTATTTCATATTAAAAGTATTTTAAAAGGACGTTTCTCTAAATGGATTATTTTCGTAAATAAAACAATTATTATATGACAAAAATGGTAATCTCTCATACCTGAATCGAATCCCACAATACTACTTTCAATTCATTGCTTAGAAGCCTCCAATCGTCAAGTGTAACTGGAACATGCTCTCGTACAAGCAGCCCAAATAAGAGGATAAATGTACCAAGCCTTCTCCTATGGGTATGGCTACCTCATTGAATTCAACTTCAATTCGATTCAGAAGACTTAACATGAGTTTTTTTGCTCTTGTTGGACCTCTAGCACATTTTTTTGCAGTTTTAACTTCACTTGGTCTATTGATTTCCACCTCGGCATCAACATTTTCTTCACAAGTTATTTCATCTTCTTCACGCATTTCATTTTCTTCACGGAGCATTTCAATTTCTTCATGCATTTCGATTTCTTCACAAGGCATTTCATTTTCTGCAAAGGCATTTGTATTGACTCTCGCCGTAATTCTTGTTCCTTGTCTACATTGCAAGCTTCAACATTTGGCTTAATATATTTGACCTTTGGCTTATGCTTTCGAGATTTCTCGTTCTTCAATTGTTGGCGAGTACGTAATAAGCTTGTATGCATAACCTTTCGCTATGAAAATAGTTATTAACAAAAACGACAAAATTAGATCAACGATCACAATATATATGTGTGTTTAATATCCATTTATGTAGAATAAAACCATAAAAAAATTTATTAGTGCGATTTGTGTGCCCAGATTTAAAAGAGCAAGTAAATGATGATAAATCCACTAATGTTAGTGTGATTTGGTCGTGTAATATCCACACTGGCAACACCAAACATGTCAAATAATTATGGTTGTATCTCATTTTATATACAGGTTTGGCCATTTCTTTTGAAAAAAAAAATATTAAAAAAAAGTTGCAAATTTTTTTTACAGTTCTCTTTATTTTTTCGCACTTGGTAAGAATTTATAAACAAAACCAACTCAATTAGTGTCTCTGAAAATAAAAGGATTGAAGTGGAATTCTTGTATATCAAATCAAATAAGTCAGGTTGAAAACTGTAGACTTATATCAGTGCATATTCCAATTCCAATTCCAATTCCAATTACAAAGAGAAATATAATAAGCCACATTGAAAGATGTAGATTTTCATGAGAAAATCAAAATTATGAAATAGTTGGCTGCAAAAATCTGTGAACCAATAGAACATTGCTACTTTCCTTCATATTCAGTAGTAATTGATGGAACTTAAAGAAAAGACAAGCACAACATTTTCCACACGTCCAGAAAAATAAATTATAGAAAAAATAAAAATTTAGAGGATAAGTCATTCCTTAAATTATGCAACTCAACATATATGATATATCTACATACGTGTCAACAAGTAGCATGAATTTCCAATTCAAAATGCAAGCTAAAGTAACACAACTTCAATTCTAATCTACTAAATTTACCAATTCTTCAACAGTATGTCATCAATTGTGGCACTTTTGTGTTGTCACGATGAATAAGTTAGTAAACTTTTAACCTCCCAAGATCAATCAATTGATAAAGACTCTTTAATTCTGACATGATACCAAAAATTGTAAATGTGTAAACCAAAACTAGCTTTAGCATAATCAAAGTAAAAGACCGAGTTCTTAATTCAGTAATGTTGATTAGTAGTGTGCACACACACTCTTTTATTCACAAAAGGTGGGTAAATGTTTGATTATTAATTTTATGAAGCAAGAGGTGTAGGATATACAAGTATGTTAAAAATTAACATGTATATAAAAGAAACTCACACACACATAACAGTAAACCCCCACAAATAACTCATGCAACCCAGCATGCAAACACCCAAACCACAAAATGACAGTTGGACAATAATTCAAGAATCCTCATCAATAGCATAGAAGGTTCAAATATTCAAGTATTGTGGACATAGAAGTGTGAGTGTTGAGAAAAAAATCAATTAAACAGTTATAATATTTATTTGAGTGAGGGGTAAGAGGCAAAAATCATTCCCATGGCATTTGAGCATCTATGGAAAAGATCATATATCGATAGCTTTTATGATATCATATGGAAAAAATCATATGTAATAGCCCAGATTATCTTATGATAAAAAATGTGTAAGAATGAGAACTTTAAGTAATAATGTGTCTATTTTAAATAAAAGTAGGAGTTTGTTTGCCAATAATATAGTTTTTAGAATATTAATAATTAATACATTTGACTTAACGAAAACTAAAAGTGATTTAAAGCTAACTTCATACCTTCATGATGAAGATTATGTGTGCCTTCAAGTATGTAAATCTCTATGATAATCAATAACTCGATACCTGCATACATGAAATAACAAATTGGTTATCAAACATATTAATTACGTTTGCCTAATTTAGACACAAACAATAATCATTGATCTTATGAGCAAATAATGGAAAAACAAACAAGAATGACATAAGCATGTACTCAAAAACAATTTCCATAATCAAACAAAATATTGAGCTACTCAAGGATGCCTTCGCAGTCCTCCCTAACATAGCTAACATCTTCAACATCCATATCGGTTACGTCAAAATCTTCTGGAATATCGATAGCTTCATCTACATAATCGTTTGTCTCTAAATCATGAAAACCTCTTGGTGGTGCTTTCATTACAACATACCAACTTGAAGAATCGTTTTCTCTTGAATAAAATACTTGTTTTGCTTGAGATGCAAGGATGTATGGATCTTTTGAAAATGATGTTTGATTTTGATGTAAATTGACAAGAGTGAAACCATCTTCATCAACTTTTATTCCATTTCCTATATGTGCCCAACGACACTTAAAAACAGTAATATAAAACACGTGATAATCTAATAAAATTATATCGGTCAATATTCCATAATAAGTGACCACATCAGCTACTTGAGAAATATCTTTTGCACTTGCTCTAGTCATAGTAGCTGCATCATAAGTCACTCCACTATTCTGAGTTTCTCTCCCTACATATTTTATGTGAAACCGTTGTCCATTGATGATATATCCTTTGTAAGACAAAGCACCATTCTACGGACCATATGCAATCCACTTCAGCATTTCATTGTGATCATTGGAGTTAATAGGTATCTATAAAAAGTTTGATTTACAATGGATATTTTAGAATAATATTCTTAAGAAAATGAGAGTATATTTGAAAAATTCATTTAACCTTTTTTTTAATCCAATTAGTAAAAAAATTTGTATGTGTTTCCCAAAGCAAGGCTGAATTTCTCTCCATGCGCTTGCTTGAATTTTGTAATCCCTCCAAATGCAAACTAGTATAAAACAAGGAATGTTAAGTTATATTTACTGGTAGAAACACATCAAAATAATTGAAACATAATATGACATATATTTACTCTAAAAATGGTTCCACCATGGTCATATTCATGAATATGGCTAAATGAGCACTTTCTTTCTCATTTGAAGATAATGTAACTATCTTAGACGTTGAAATTGGACGTCCCTCGAGTATTACATTGCTTTCATAATCTTCAGTTCGAGCCTCTGTCTCCTCAACGTGTCCTGATTTTTTCAAAAATTCACTAAAAAATTTCATGCATTCGTCTGCAAAATAAGATTCGGCAATACATCCCTCGGTTCGTGAATAGTTTCTTACATAATCTTTAAGTGTTTTCATATATCTTTCGATTGGATACATCCAGCGAAATTGAACCGGTCCAAAGATAGTGCTTCTCTACCAAGATGAATTGACAAATGCACCATTATGTCAAAAAATGATGGTGGAAAATAGTTTTCAAGCTCACATAGAATTTCTATAATCTCAACATTGATTTGTTGCAATTTCTCTCTGTCAAGGACACGTTGGCATAATTTGTTGAAAAATGAGCATAAGCGAATTATTTCTTTTCTTGCCTTCTTCGACAATAATCCTCTTATTGCTACAAGTAATAAGTGTTGCATTAAAACATGATAATCATGTGATTTCAAGCCACTAATTTTACGATTCTCCAGCAATATACGGTTTTTAAATTTGAGCAGTAGCCGTCGGGTCCTTTGAAATCATACAGCCTTTTGCAGAATATTGTTTTCTCAGAATTTGACAACGTATAAGGAGCCGGCGGAAGATATGTTTTCTTCCCACAAGGTTGTGCATGAAGCTCATGCCTAATTCCCCAATCCTCTAGATCCTTTCTGGAGTTGGTTCCATCTTTGATTTGTTATCGTGCAACATTGTGCCTAATATGATTTCGCCAATGTTTTTCTCCACATGCATTACATCTAAATTATGTCATAACGGAAGTTCCTATTAAAATCAATAGTGTAACCCATAATTATATTATATTATTATTTATTATTATTAAAATATTAAAAAAATAACCATTAACCTCCCAATATGGCAAATCAAAGAAAATCGATCTCATTTTCCACCTTGATAGCTCCAATTTTATAGGATCGTTACCTTCGTCATATTCATCTTCCATATCAAGGACAATGTTCCTCTTCCACTTTTTCAGCTTAATGGATTTTATCATAATGGCCTTTTTCTTATTATTTCTCTTCTTCCTTTTTTTTCTTTTCTTTCTCTTTCCCAAAATCATTTGGAAAATCTTTTAACAATACAGAAATATTTCTTCCAGTTAAAATTCTAGGAGCGTTACCTTTCTCCACCGTGTTATCAAACCAAGTCTTTTGTTTCCTCCGTGCATCAAACATAGGTAGATATCTTCTATGACCCATGTAGACATTCTTTTGAATATAATTCAACCAACGATGATGAGTATTAACACCACATAATGGACAAGCTTTTTCTCCCTTCACACAACATCAGCAAGATTTCCATAGGCTGAAAAATCATTTACTGTCCGTAGCAAGATTGCTTTCAGTTTAAACAATATTTTACTAAATGCATCATAAGCATCAACTCCATTACTCCACAAATAATGCAAGTCTTCAATCAAAAGCGCCAAATATACATCAATATCGTTCCTGGGCTGCTTCAGATCGGGAATAAGTAATGTTAACAAAATATTTTCCTTCTTCATACATAACATAGGTGACAGGTTGTATGTCACAAGCATTACCGGCCAACAACTATATTTAGAACTTAACATAGAAAATGGATTGAATCCATCTGTAACAAGACCAAGTCTAAGATTGCATGGATCGGCTGAAAAAGATTTCCATCGTTCATCCACCATATTCCATGTCATAGAATCCACAAGATGACCATTTTTCCATCATTGCTTCTATTATTGAAATGCCATCTTAAATCTTCTGCCATTTTCTGAGATCTAAACATTCTTCTAAATCTTGGAATTATCGAAAAATATCTCAACACTTTAACTGGAACACCTTGTATAATCTCCTTGGTATCTTGATTTATTTTCCATCTTGAAGAACCACATTTTGGACAAGTATTTAAATATTTGTATTCTTTTCTGAAAAGGCAACAGTCATTCTCACAAGCATGTATTTTTTCGAAACCCATGTCAAATGCTTTAAGAATTTTTTTTACTTCATATAAAGTCTTAAGAAGTACGTTATCTTTCAATAAAAACAATTGTTGCACATTTAGAAGCTTGTCAAACCCACTATCAAACAGACCGGTCTCACATTTAAGATTATACAAGACAATGATGGCAGATAATTTTGTATGATCTGTACAGCCAGGATACAATGGAGTTTCCGCATCTTCCAAATTTTTGAGTAACTCATCCTCTCTTCTTTGAGAATCAACATCATCCTTATCATTAGCAAAAAAATCATGATTCATAAAATCTTCATCTTCATAGTGAATCATCTTGAATAAGTCATACGTGTCAAACGAATTTGTTTTTTATCTACATTTGTTTGCTCGTCGTGACTATACCATCTACTGCTCTTATATTTAGAATCCATTCCTTTTATAATTAAATGCTCAATGATGATGTGGTCATCATGACGTCTAAGATTTCGACAATCCATGCATGGGCACAAAATTTTCTCCACATTTCTCAGATTTGTCTTTGCCACATGCACGAAATTCAAAGTTCCTTGCCGATACTCTATACTAGTCCTATGACAAAAAATAAAAAAATTAAGTTTTAATATTAGCATATATGTGTTAATTCTCAAAATACGTTTTAAGTTAAGTATTATATAGTCACCTATTTAAATACACCCAATCTTTTTCCATCGGCGATATAGGCAATCAAGTAATTTTTCAAGCTTTGATGTAGAATTTTCTTTTCTGTTTTAATCAAACAAAATACTACATATTTCATAATTCGAATTTCTATTAACCAAATTACTGCAAAAATGAAGATTGATGTAAATTAAACTTACTGCAAAAGCAATCCAAACTAGTAGACACATCCAAATAAATAACAGCTTTTATATTTTTATATTGCCATCCAAACAGCATCTAATTCACATCTATAGCAAGTTATTTTTATATTCCATAGATGACAATGACAGTATACATCTATAGCAAGTGGAATATGAACGGAAGACTGCGGTGTGCCAGAAGTGCGACTGTTTTGGACATCAACAAAATAATTGTACGGTTGAAAAGGTATGGGTGCAAAAATCACTAGGTCCAAATGCTGATGTAGAGAGAAATTTTAACATTAACAATACTACAAACGATCATGTTTAGTCCGTAAGTATGGAGCTTGACAACTCAGATAAGTCCACAATTAATAAGCACCATAATACACGTATGTTTGTCCTTTTATAATATGCAACAATTTTGATTTGTTCTCCATCCAGAAATCAATATATTGAACTAGAAAACTGAAGGAAGAAAAAGAAAATCCTAATTTAGTATATAATCATGTAAATATAAGATGTCATGTTTAAAAGAAGGTAAAACAAAACAAAAAATTAAACTCCAGTTCACTGCGAAAGTCTGAAGAAAAGGACGGATGGAGAAAAACTGCATAGCACATATTAATATATAGTACTGTTTAGGAGGAAGTATGATTCTATTATTCATACTTTTTGGTATATTTTTTGTAAATAGTGATAATACAGGAAAGAATTTGAGATAACATCTGCACAGCACATGATTATCAATCAAGTCAGGGCAAATTTTTATACATGGTAAAATTTAAAATATCCTCTGCTGTAAAACAAGTAAGATTGATCTCATATTTCAACTTGCCTTTCATGATATAATCAATGCGATATTAAAAATTTTGATCATGTTATTCTATTATCTTTTGTTACTTAAAACTTATAATTTGATATTGGAACAATTACAATTACATTTTTAAAATTATTTAACATACACTATACATACGTAACACACAAATTAATAAACTGGAGCACACACTTTGACATCATATTTACATGTATATCTATTTATCTATGTGTGTTATTTGTAATAGTATATATGTTAAATGTAGTGGTACTTCCACCATATAGTGAAAATCAACTATTTGTCCTAGTGAAAATCAACTATTTGTCCTAGTTTAAGTAATAAAAAAACTTAAATGGAAAATTTGTTTAGGAGTATTTAAACTGGAAGGGCAATGTTTTGAATTCTTAAGTGGGAACAATCATATATGGTAAATATATTAAATTTTATTTTTAAAATCATGAATTAAATAAGAAATGAATTTTTATGAATATATCCTGGTCTATTTAAGTGTTGAAATATTAAGAAATTTAGTTTTTCAGCAGTATCTTTAAAATTTAAGCCTTTTTTAAAAGATCTGCAAAGAAAATTTGGAAAATGAAGTTATTTTTCAATCTATACTTTATTTATAGAACTACACAATGGGAGAATCGACCATTCGGTTATATATAATTTTTATAAAAATTATTAGTAGAAATATTTCATTAATATCAATTCAAATATACATCATAGTACTATTGGATAAATAATTATTTTAATCTGGATACATATATATTTAATGATTGTCAACTTCATACATTCAAAAGTATTGATAAGAAGCCCAATCCAGTTTTCCAAATCACATATATTTGAGACAGTAATTATATACTCCTAATAAGCCATTTATATTTGAACCCTTGTATCACTTCGAAATCTCTCTTCAAAATTATAAACCTTACAAAGAAAAGCAGTAAATGTTAATTGTCTTGACTGGTTTTATATTTTTTGCAAGGGATAGGCATAACAGATTTCTACTGTGCTAGTTCATTCACAATTATTAATATTGAAATTTTCAATATACATGGTTATAACACATGAAAAATTATAATGCCAGGCCCCTACATAAACAAATTATCTGTTACATTTAAGAATTAAGCATTTACAAATATATCCTGACAAAACTAGTGTAGTGTTTGTAAATAGTAAAACATATTTGCAGCTACAGAACGATTTAATACGTCAAACCGCCAACCAAAAAAAAATTGCAGCTAAAGAACGATTTAATACGTCAAAATCAAAAATTAATTTACGTACCTTAACTATGGATCTAAATTTGAATCGATTCCTCAATGTTGACCGTTCCACTAACCCAAAAACATGATGGTATCGAACCCAAAACCTCAATCGAAAGCGCGATGGAAATAACCCCAAAAAGGCGATGGTAGTTGAGGAAATGAAGGTAGAGAATGGGATGAATTAGGTTGAATACATTGGGAGGAGACGAAAGCCAAAATTTTGTTGAATGCATAGGAGACGAAAGTAAATTGTGAATTTAGGTCGAATACGTAGGAGACGAAAGTAATAGAGGGGAAAAAAATTTCAAGTGGACAGAAGATTTGGTGAAAGAGGGAAAAGGCGAATAAACGTGACAATGGTTTGGCTATTCGCGGGTATACGCGATAAATTTTGTTCACGTTCTAGTAAAATAAAAATAAGAGGAAAAAAAGGTTTAAAATAATATTGGTTGCATTCACACCATAAACGCTACCAATAAATGCAACTAAAGACATGTTTTCTTGTAGTGTGTATAAAATACTAGAGATACTTAATATGAAATGATAAATGTAATTTTTATTCCAATTGTGTTATTCATATAGAAAATTATTTTCTATAAAAGTCATTTCTATGAGTTTTAGAATTTGATCGAAAAATCTCGATTATAAACCAGTTATAGTAAAAGAAATAAATAATCCATAATAAGTAGTTGAATGGAGCTTTGTTTTTTATATGGCATTATAGGAATGACGGAAATAGTGGGAGCATGTCATATAATACTTATCAGTGGATGCATCAAGGTATGAAAAATTATTTTTGTACATATACCAAATATTAATTAGCTTCGGTATTGACTGGAAGTGAAAATGGTCTTATTTTGTAACAAATGTTTGGGATATTCATTATGAGATAAATCTATTAGAATAACTGAAACAACCCGCAGCTTAGGGGGTTTGGATTTTTGCTAAATTGAAAACCCAAGTCCACCAAAGCATGCATCGTTGGTGTTGTATCTTGTAAATAAACAAAAATATATCAGAGCATTATCGATAAAAACTTACAGTGGAATTGTAAAGTATAATAAACATATGATTATTGATCAAGGCTGATACCTCTGGTATCTAGTTTTCTTGTCGATGCCGATCATGCATAAGAAAATATGTGATTTGTCCGTTCCCATCTTGTACCAGTACTTGTCCATCTAAATCTATCCCGCGGGTTGTAATGAGAAGGGGAGAAGGTCAGAACAAGGTTCTTGTAACTCGTAAATTACATACTTCATACATGACACTATTTATTACTTGTTATGTTAACCTTTTAAACTTAGTGATCTTGACTTCATATACGCGTACGATATGCTCCACCTACTCGAGGTATAAAATAAATACATTCATGTATATATATATATATATGTATGTATATATTTATATAAGTACCATGGTCCCCCTTTGGACCAGGATACTTTCTCCGTTAGTTCTGAAACAATGCACCTGCGTTTGGTATCCACCATTTGTGTTTACACCCTATTGTCCACGTACACCGAGTATCTTCCCGTTGGTATCTAATAATTTCTTTACAACTATTAGTCATGTTCTACTCGCTTAAAGACTCATCTAAGGGTTATTTAGCCTTACCTTTTAACTACAAACAGCTAACAAACAACTGTGAGGTGGTGTATGTCCCATACGAAACCTATACTTGTAGGAGGTATAGTTAGTCTAAGCGTAACCCATGTCTTCTACTGACCACTCTAGAATTGATGATGCTCTCGACCTATGTGTTCAGCCCTACTCCTCACATATATGGTGCCAAACTTACTGATCAGAGCTGAGCATAAGCTCACTGTCGCATTTATTGTAACGACCCATAATTAATCACTTTATATTTGAATTTATAAATAATTTTTAATTATTTAAATAATGGATTTTAATAACCAAATAAAAATATTTTTAAATATTAATTAATGAAATTAAAATTACTTTTTAATTTTGTTGACGAAAATAAATAGTTCAAATAAAAATAGAAAATGTAACCAAAAAGTATTTTCTGAAATTTCGACTTCTCGGCTTCGGAAAGTCGTCGGAAACATTGTACACATTTTTGTATCACTCCTATACACATGCACACACATGCACATATTTCATGTAATAGGTTAATGATGAGTTAAAATTAATAAACCATGTTACAAATAAATAAAAACAAGATTAGACTTTAAAAAATATAAAATAAAACCTAAGTAGCCTAAAGGAATGCATGCCATCACCTAAATTAGCTAGGAGAGGACAAGGCATGGTGCAAAGGGGGGCATATGGGGTGCGTGTGCACCTAAGGGGATGGGGAGGCATGGCCTCCACTTCTCATGACAACTTATAATGTTTAAATTAAATTAAATTAAATCCTATATTCATGCCTATAAATACCACTACCCTAACTCCTTATCTCACATTGTTCTCACTTTATACATTCACTTACAACCTCACTTCTCTCTTCTCCATGTTCATGAACATCCATGGCTTCCAAGTCCATGTTTAAAGTTGGTAAAATATAAGTTTCTTCACTACAAAACTTCACATACCCATCTACAAACCCTCCTCTTGCCAAAACAAAACCATACTCTACAAAACAAGACACTACACCCTACATACCCACCATGGCCGAGCCCATCATGCTCTAGGCCGAGCCCAAAAGGACATTAGCGGTCCACCAAATCAAGTTAAAGCTTAGTCCATGCAATTTTTGAAGAGTAGTGTGATTTCCATTCATATTAGTAAGCATTACGGTGAGTAAAGCTTCCATTTTCGAACCACGAAGTTTAAACTATATTTGTGCCTATACTTGTAGCCACTGAATGTTTAATTGTAATGATGACTTGGTCGATATTTGGTTTGTTGCTGGAAAAATAGCCGCATTTGAAAGTTAGTAAGCGAAACATTGGTTATATTGAAATCTAGTGGTCGAACTTATGCCATTGTTATTAAATATTTGATATATGTTATGTTATTGTAAATCATCATGTATTTATGCTCATACCTTGATTATGTGATGTATGGTTGTGTTTAAATTATCATATACTCGAATTTCGAACCGCCCGTATAGCGATAGTCGTTATATCAGCACTTTCGGAAAATCACCTATTATCGAAACCGTTTGGCTTCATTATCGTGCTTGGAATTATTTTACAAGTTAAGAAAGTTTTTGATTAATAATGTTTCCAAAAATAGATATTTATTTTAATAATGATTATTTAACTTAATTAATTATTTATTTAATTATCTAATTGATAAGGATTAATGATAACTAATTAACTTATTAATGATGTGTTTTAAATTTAACTAATTACTTAGTTAATTGTGGTTTGATTTTTATTAATCATTTTATTTAATGATGTTTAAGACTAATTAATTTTTGGTTAATGAAGGTTTAAGGTTAATTTATTTATTAATTAAAGGTATTTTAAAATTAATTAACCCTTTTGATTAACGACTTTTGAAGGTAAATAAATTTGTTTAACCTAAAATAAATATTTTCTTAAATAAAGTTTAAATTAATTAATTAATTTTAAATTATGATATTTAATTATTATTTAATTTAAAATTAATTAATTATATTATTAATTGAATTAATGATGTTTTAAAAAAGTAATTCGATATGTCCATTCTTTCTTATCTATCTCTGCCCATATATAGGTAGTTATAAACCCTAGCTGCTTCTCATTTCATTATTTCTGTATGTACCTCTAATTCTCATATGTTCCTGCTTCTCAAACAATAGAACATCAAAACCAAATTCCCAATTCCAAAACCCTAATTTCAATTTCAAAATCAATTTCAAAATTCAAACTCTCCAAACCCTGTCATATTATATATCGTTGGAAAGCTCTCGACGAGCGCAATCTACTGCTGTAATTCATTTTTCAATTTGTTGCATCGTTTGACCAAAAAACGATGAAGAAGCCTCGGTCGTCCATATTAGGGCTTTCGATTTCAACGGTGGATCGTCAATTTTAGGACGAACAGAGGGTACCACGGCGTAGAGCTTGGTGAATAGAGTCGATCCATGTTGTTGGTCTGTCGAGATCGTCAATGAGCTCACCAGAATTGAAGCATCTTCGAAGCGGCGGTGGCTGCATATTCACGGCGACGGAGGGGCAGGCGAGTCTACCGTAGTCGCGGCCTGATGTGGGGAGGAAGGTGGCAACCTCCGATCTGGGTGGATGTGAACGGAGGTGGCGCGGCGACGTGTAGAACGGTGGCGACTGCATGCGTATCTGGGCTTCTTCGTGCCGATGATTGAGCGTTAGGGTTTGTGGGTTGGTAATTACATATTTGCCCTTTGTTTTAATTTTAATTTAATTTTTATTATTCAAACGTTCTAACTATCATAACTTTTTCATACAAGCTCGGATTTGGACGCGGTTCCTTACGTTGCGATCGTATCGAAATTTCGGACAATCTGAAATAGGTTTGGCTGCATTTTGAGACTATTTGAATTTTGGACTTTATTTGGATTTTAAATCGATAATAAATTAAAGGTGAGTGTTTTAACCCACTCACGAATACTAAATCATCTTATGTTAGTTAAATTAAATTTATGATGTGTTTAGAAATTTATTGATTGTTGTTTGGTATTTTAAATTGTCATTTAAATTTAATTTGAATTTATATTGAATTAAATTGCCATTTAATTAATATTGAATTTAAATTGTTAGTTAATACCTGATATTGATAACCAATTAATTATTGTGATTTATTGGTTGATTTGAATGATGATTGTGATGGATGCTTAATTGTTGACATTTTGATTGATTTGACATTATGTTTATTTTATATGTTGTTATCACACTGCAAGTTCCCTTAGTTATTGTTAGGATAATCACTATGGGTTGAAATGATACATACCTGAACGATCTTATAGATTAGGGAATAATCGTTATGGGTTCAAATGATAAACCTGAGCGAATTTTATGGATTTGGAAATTTGTGATTCGAGATACGGGATGAAATGATATATATCCAGAAATTTAATTTTATTGCAGGTTGAAATGATATATATTCGTATCACTTTGCCATAGGATAGAAAATTATACACAGACAACAGATTGGTTAAATTAAATGGTTTAAAATCATGAATTTGGATTTTGGTTAAATGTTATTGTTTTAAAGGAAATAAATTATAGATTTATATAAATTTAATTATTTTCTAACAAGCTTTGAAAGTTGAAATTGAAATGGTTAAAAAGAAATTGTTTAAAACTTAAATTGGGAATGTAAAGTTAAAAACGATATATGACTTTTGTTCGGAAATTTGAATTATTTTGAAGATTTGGATCTTAAATTTTAATAATGAAGTTAAATTTGATTGAAGAGGTTTAAATAAGTAAATTGAAATTGGGCTTGAAATTGATATGGATTGAAATGGTTTAAAATAAGAATGGAATTGAATTTAAATCATTAATTTAAATTGTAGAAATGGAAATTGAAGTTAAAAATTAATGTTTTCAGAAATTTAAGTTATTTCGTATTGAAATTGAAATCACATTTATTTGGAATTAAATCGAAATCTAGTCATTTGAATTGAAAGATTAAAATTGAGTTTTGTTAATTTGAAATCTGGATATGGTCCAGATTTGTTGAAATGGAAGAAACAGTTTGATTTGATACTATTTTCAAAATAAAATTATTTTAAAATAAACTGTTTAAAATCTATTATTTTAAAATTCAGATTATTTAGATTTTCAAAACTATTTACTATATAAACCATTTCCAATAATCAAACCATTTTATATTTACTCTTTTAACTGTTTTAAAATCCTTAAACTAATTTAAATTATTAAAACTAATTTAAACTATTTTAAATTATTAAAACTATTTTTAACTATTTTTAACCATTTTTAAACTATTTAAACTATTTATAACTACCAAAATATTTTCTAAAATTCAAACTGTGCAAGGTTGAATTGTTTATATTTAAATCCTTGATTTGAAGGCGAATAAGGTTAAATGATGTTATAACCTACGTTGGAATTTGAAATGATATTTTCTAGTGAAATGACATATTTTGAGTAAATATGATGGTTTTGAGATGAAGGATATTTTGAATTGAATATGATATTTTGATATCAAATATGAATCGGTTTTGGAAATGTAAAAGAACCAACCGGTGTGAAATAAGTGTTTGGTTGTTAAAGAGACCGGGGTCGGATACTGTCATACTCTCTGTCAATACCGAAACCACTTTAACAACTATGCACGTGGTGGAGAATCCATAATGAAATAGGATGGTTTGGCGAACGCTACTGGAATGAAGTAAGAGAACGATGAATGATAGCCTTGACTTTCGGGTCATAATTAAAATGACTAAAACAGGAGCTATACCTGGGCCAAGTGGGGTCGCTCCCCTTATCGAGCATGCTTCTTCGAAACCATATCTATTACTTTGTGAGTTGATTTTGTGGCCATCCTTTGATTTGATTATGGGAGTGTGTCTTGATGTGGGTGGTAGTAGCTGCTATGCGTTACCACCAGCCCAGTTCTGCAAAACGGTAGTATCCTACCCTGGGCATTGCCTCATGTGCCTTGTCATATTTATCCTGATCGAGCTCACTACGAGTTTGGTTTGTGTCATACACTATGGAGTGCCCTCCGATAGCCCTCCAGTTTAAGAAGGAATTACGTTACTGTATAGATTACGATGCTTATATAAAAATATGTTAAGGGGGATATGGATAACGCCTTCACTCTATTTTAATATGGTATTGTATTATGCATGTAGATAGTTTAACGGATCCTTATGGAATCCTGAACATCTCTCAAGTTATTGCACGCATGTTAGACACTAGATAGGAGATGTAAAATCCTATAAACATCTCTGAAGCCGTTACACTCGTATTTACTTATTTTGATTTAACTTACATAAGATCTTTTAGTTCTGACTCGGGTGTTTTGTCTTTTCATTACGCTCGTGTCAGTCTAAGCTTTTTAGTATATTGAAGACCATTTTATTTGGAGGATGAAGACGGAGATTAGTCTACTATTTATTATGTTTATTTCACTGCATCATGTTGTTCCGCTGCATTATCTTATTATACATGCTGTATGTATAACTCTTATTGTATTGTAAAAGTGTAATCAAATGTATCTGTAAAACAACTTCATAAACTATTTATTTAATTATTATATTTTGTCATTTCGTCGTGAGATTCTAAGTTTTGTTTTCTTTTCTTCTTTTCTCTTATTTTCTTATTTACCCCATTAATAATCCTCCCTTTTGAATGGTTTGAGTTGACATGTGTGGTTTATTGTCGATTTAAACTGTCCAAAAAGGTGGGTCGTTACAGAATTGCTTTGACCTTTAAGGCCACCAAAAACTTCATTTTTGTTAAGGAAAATCAAAGCTTTAGGTCATATTCTAATCACGGTGGAAGAACGGGTCAAGTTAGTAAGCCTTTGGTAGCTTTAAAGTAAGTAAAAGCTCACCTTTTTATAAAAAATTTTGAACATTTTTTGTTGTTTACTTGATTGCTAACTTGTTAGTTGTTTGAAATGGAAAATGTTATCCCGCCTTTTGGCAAGGCCATGACACCAAGAACTCGGCTAGAAACCAGGGACAGTTCATCTTGAAAACCGATTACACATAGGTCTGCTATGGATGCCGATGAATTTTGCCCGAGTCCGGATCGGGCTGCAATCGATAAGGCACGTCAAGCAGGGTAGTAGAAACCAACGTTCCAAATTTCGGGACAGCCCGAGTTCATATGCTCAAGTTATCGCCAATGGAAGATGGATGAGATAGTATAGGTTCGAATCCCTCAGAAATAGGCTAGGGTCGAATCGATGAGGAAAGGCTGGTTCGAATCGATTAGAGGAGCATTGCGTCGAATCCACGAAGAGCACATATGCTTCGACTCCATCGAGCACGTCCTTATATGCCTAAGTTCGAACCCATCCTCGCATACTCAAGTTCAAATCCGTCGAAGGAAGGATCCTTCGACTCCATGCAGGCAGAGGAGCTCCGACTCCATTCCAAAGCACCAACATCATCAATTCGAAGGAAGCTAACCTTCGACTCCAGTACCTTCGAATCCATTCAGCTGAGAAGTCTTCGTATCGATCGACTATGGAATATCCTGATCGATACGAAGGAACATCCCTTCGATCGATTCGAAGGACCACGTCTTCGAATCCATTACCACGAGTCCACCCAGTCAAAGCGGCGAAGGACATGGAGTCGACCCAGTCAATTCGGAGTGGAAAGCGGATCGATACCGGCGGTCACTGCGCCCATCTCAGCATTGATCTCAGCCAAAATCTCATCTTCACGAGGTACTTGGGCCGCGCTGGATATACTAATGACTAGCATGGAAACACTAACAGCCGGAGTGGTCCCGCTCGTGGAGAAGGATGGATCGATGAAAGGATCATTGGGTTGATTGAGGAGTTCCTCAATCATCTGAGTGTCGAAAGATAACATATCCACTTCCCCTTCTCCATCGACCATAGAAGATGTCATAGTAGCTTCGGTAACGATAGCCACATGCGCTTGATGAGAAGCCTGAGATGCAGGAGGCGCGGGGATAACGACTTCAGTCACTGAAATGTGAAAAAATGAAGATTGTTAGCTGTGGGTATTGATCCAAATTCACCACACTAAATGTATACGGGAGGCGTTTGATTACCTTCCTTAGCCTGGCTCGCAGTATGGGCAGGTACAAAGGCAGAAACATCAGCAGAAGATAAATGCGGCTGGTCAGGATTATAAGCAGGGACGGACTGAGGATTGACCGCACCGATGTTTTCAGGCAATGTTGGAATTGCAGCTCTAACACTCGTTTCGTGATGCTCAATCCCCGAGCCCTCGCCTATCTCTATCTGTTGGAACCCGAACCTCTCTCTCGCCACAAAAACCACCGCCTCATGAAGAGCTTTCCTCTCTTCCTCAGTAAGAAAGCGCATCTCAAGCTCGAAGTCATCCAATGTTTCATCCGGATGCGCCGCTTTCTTCTCCTCCACCAATCTATTCCAGGAGTTATATAGAATCATGGAGTCATCTCCCAGCCACGTTAAATTTCTGTGCTCTAACACATTGGCGTTGTATGTAACCAGGAGATCATCGAAATCAGCATCCATCCTGGACTGCTCCGCTATAATCTTTTCCTGGATTTCTGCATCCACAGACTTGGACTTGGCCACCGCCACAGCAAGTTCGGCCCGAAGTGACACGGCTTGGTCACACGCCTCCTGAGCGGTGGTGTTAGCAGCATCTTTCTCTTTCACCACCTCAGCAAATTTGGCCTTGAGCTCATTCAGCTCCTTAACGGCTGCGTCTCGCTCAGCTACAACGTTGGTATAGCGGTGGCCCATCTCTTCAACCGTGGCACAGTGTGCCTGCTACATTCTCGCCATTTTGGCCACAGCATCTTCATACTTTTTGAGTACTTGGAGTTCCGAGCTTCGAGACGACTCCATCTCAGACTGAAGAACTTGAATGATGCGGTCTTTCTTGACGATCTCAGCATCTCGCTCCTGAATAACTTTCGCCCGGTCAAAAGCTACCTTTGAAGCTTTCACGGCTGCTTTATACCATTCCTTGTATTGGACATAGAAGTCACGAATATAGCTGTGCGCAGTGTTTTCAGCATCCTGAGGAATCCTCTTGAGGTGAGGAGGAAAAACGTATGCGTCCATACAGATTTCTGGGAAGTCCTTCTTCATTTGAGCAAGCTGGATGGCACCTTCGCTTGTCAACTCAACCGGAGCCTGCTCAACGATAGCAGTTGCCGGTGGTTCAACTCTAGGCCGCTGAGTCTCGGGCCTTGAAGCTTGGGAAGGCTGCTACTGTTGTGAAGGCCCAGGGGTATCTATGGGGGCCCTAGGTGGCGGAGGAGAACGAGATCGTGATCGGTACTGATGGCCCCGATCTCTGTCAGTATTATCATGGCCAGAACGGCCGCGCCAATAATCTATATCCCTGTCATAGCGCTCCTGGCTAGAGTAACCTTGCCCGGGGTCCCTATTTGATTCTCTCCTACGAGAATCATAATATGGAGAAGATTGGCGCACGTTACGGAGCCTATCCAAAGTAGACCCGCGACCTGACATCCCCTCGATGACTATACTCTGATTTATTTCAATCAAGCCGAGAGTTCTTAAGTTATAGTACTTCAACACCAAGTCGATGTGTCTCATCTCGCTCGGAACTTCTTGGAGACTATGGACTATGCCCTTGTAGTACCCGCCATCGGGTTCTGGAAATAATGGCTGCAAGAAAAACAAGATGTCAATACCAATGCAAAAGAGCTATTGATCAAAGAGAAACAACGACATATGAGGACACTCACGTCTAGACAACCATCGCCTAGCGAAACCAGGAGGACACCGGACATAAAACCATTCATTCTTAAAGTAGCTTAGTCTGGTCCATGCTCCAATAATAACTTGGCAATTTCTGACTGCCTCCAAAAATGTGAAGGATGGGCTATCGCCCCTGCTCTTGAAATTAAATATGTATCTGATCTCGGTTGGCCTTGGCGGGCGAAGGAGACAGTCCATAAATATGACGAAGGCACTATTTAGCAGCGCATGTCCGTTAGGATGTAGTTGTGAGGGAGCAATTGCTAAATATGATAGCATCTCCCTGATATATTGATTAAATGGAGGAAGCGTTCCAGCCGCAAGAGCATGGCGATAAAAAGCTGTATATCCTTCAGGAGGATTGTGCGGTCTATCGTTGGCACTGGGCAATAAAACATCATCCGGAGATATGTTGTGCTTCAAACATATCCTGCCTAACAAAGACTCAGAAATACTGGACTGGACGGAATCAACAGGATCCTCGATAAATATTGCGTCTTATAGCTCGTCGGGAGCAGGGTCTATTATACCCGCTGGGATATCTGGAACTACAAGGACCGGAGGAGGAGAACTCTGAATCTCCTGCTGTTGCGAGCTCGAAGATTCCATAACTAACTAACTCATTAGAAAGCAACGTTAAGTTCATAAACAACCCGTGCATTCCCCAGTGTAGTGTGTATGGATGTGCCGTGCAGTGCAAGTGCTGAACGTTACTTAAGCAGATTTTACAGATTGAAACAAGATGTCCGTACGATAAAACTTTGGGATTTGAGAATGAAAATGACCGTCATCGCTGACCGTCACTTCCACACCATCCAGACGCTACTGACCACTTCAAGTACAAATCAGTTATATTATTGGTTAAGTCATAGTTCCGTCAACGAGCTTCAAACGAAATTCAAGTATAATCCTACAGTCAAGTTCAGTTATGCAGGGCCGAAGCTCGTCGGAGTCAAGTATGCTAAAGTTCATTAAAGTACAACTTGAAATTGGTCGTAGTTCAGATGATGGAGCGAATCAAAAGAGTAATGGTCAGAGGACGAAGATGTTCGAATCCATCGACACGAATCGATGAGGGTCGAATCGATGAGGTTCGATTCCAGGTGCTTCGAATCCAAATGGTTCGACTCGATGTAACTTTGGATAGAGGAGCACTTCGAATCCATGACCTTTGCATGACTTCGAATCGATCAATATTGAGATCCCTCGAATCGATCGAAGTATCGCTACTTCGAATCGATCGCCACGAGCCTTCTTTCCTTTTTTCTCTCGAAACCATCGATTCGAAGCTATGCATTCAAAATCGATTCGAATGACTCATTCCTAGATCGATGCGAAGCAATGAAAGACAACACTCTGATCGATGTGACTCGAATGGTTTCATTCCTCAGTTCCATCGAGTCGACCGACTTCGTTCAGATCTCATCACTCCTCGAAATTTTCAGAAGGAAAGGCTGAATCGATGCCAAAAATTCTAAGTTCTATCTTTCTCATCTCGAATCGATCCCTTGATTACCTGATTTTATTACAAATGAAAGCGTAAAGGGGTTCGATCGATTCGAGGAAAGCACGTTTGTCTTGGCCTTGGAGAGATCGATTCGAAGAAGAAGCTATAGCAACAGTAAAAAGTAAAAAATGAAAGTGACACTGGCCTCGCGTATTTATATGGACCTCACGTAGGAAATGGGACGATTCGTTTCCCGGTCAAAATGACCAACTCCAACCAGTCACGTGCTGATCCATTCGAATCCATCGCATTCGAACCCATCACGTTCGAACCCATTGCATTCGAATCCCTCAAAACTTCGAATCCGTCAAGGCTGCATCGTTACAAAGCCTCATCGATGCGAAGCTACATCGATTCGAAGCTTTCAACAAAAGCTAAATTGGGGTCGTTGCGTCCCATCGATTCGAAGTACTAACTTCACGACCATTAGCATGAAATGATTCAAAACTTATCGATTCGAACGACCATTTCGAATCCATCGGATACCAGCAATTCAAGCCATCGATTCGAGCAAACATAGCTTCGAACCCATCACAGACCACTGATGAAAATGGACGAACCGTTTCAATGTGAAAAACTGCTTGTCTACCCTTTATACCGATTCAGGAGAGGATCAATACAAGGGGATGATCATAGACAATCATAAAAGCAATGTTATAACTCGAATCTCAAACCGGTCCAGGAGAGGACCGATGCAGAATTCGATAGCAAACCGAACTAGCAACGACTTGCGATCACGCAACGTTAACCAAAGTCAAGATAATACACGTATGCACACATCTCTGACTATTGTTTGATCTTTGCCATTTACAGGGATCAAAGTTGACTTACCAATAAAGAACGAAATGCTATGATTCCAAATGTTCATCTCGTCATAACCCAAACAGCTAATAGCCGGTCACAATCATACGACGGTTGATTACAACGACAAAGAATACAATTTTCAGCAGAACATGTGATAATTGGACGATGTGAAGCTGTGACATTACAAAGCACGTCATGTTTACACAAGACGTACTTTGGGGGGGCAAATGTTATCCCGCCTTTTGGCAAGGCCGTGACACCAAGAACTCGGCTAGAAACCAGGGACAGTTCATCTTGAAAACCGATTACACATAGGTCTGCTATGGATGCCGATGAATTTTGCCCGAGTCCGGATCGGGCTGCAATCGATAAGGCACGTCAAGCAGGGTAGTAGAAACCAACGTTCCAAATTTCGGGACAGCCCGAGTTCATATGCTCAAGTTATCGCCAATGGAAGATGGATGAGATAGTATAGGTTCGAATCCCTCAGAAATAGGCTAGGGTCGAATCAATGAGGAAAGGCTGGTTCGAATCGATCAGAGGAGCATTGCGTCGAATCCACGAAGAGCACATATGTTTCGACTCCATCGAGCAAGTCCTCATATGCCTAAGTTCGAACCCATCCTCGCATACTCCAGTTCAAATCCGTCGAAGGAAGGATCCTTCGACTCCATGCAGGCAGAGGAGCTCCGACTCCATTCCAAAGCACCAACATCATCAATTCGAAGGAAGCTAACCTTCGACTCCAGTACCTTCGAATCCATTCAGCTGGGAAGTCTTCGTATCGATCGACTATGGAATATCCTGATCGATACGAAGGAACATCCCTTCGATCGATTCAAAGGACCACGTCTTCGAATCCATTACCACGATTCCACCCAGTCAAAGCGGCAAAGGACATGGAGTCGACCCAGTCAATTCGGAGTGGAAAGCGGATCGATACGAAGGACGCGCACCACATCATCGCCTTCACGTACAGGAGCATGGATTCGACCCTATGGATTCAAACCATATCGATTCGAACGAATCCATGGGGCAAAAAACTCCAACTTGAATCGATCATAACTTGAGATCTACAAGTCCAAATGCTATGAAATTTTCACAGAAGCTTGAGCACATTTTGAGGAATGTTCACACCAAATTTCAGCTCGATTGGAAAATTTCTTGATCGATTCGAACATAGCTTCGAATCGATCCCAAAGTGGGCCCGGACTTCCAGAAAGCGGGCATGTGGTCCCCCTGACGTACCAGAACTGGTCTCCCTTCAGATTAGGCGAAATATCAGCCTCCTACACCTATAAATAGAGCCCCTGGTCATTCAGAAAAGGGGTCGGAGAATTCTAAGAGCTAAAGAGCACCCAGACTCTGCCAGATTTACTCAGAATCACCACGGTTGTCTTAAATTCAGACTTAGCTCACAAAACCAGTTGTACTGCGTTATAAGAAGTTGTAATCTTCAAGTGTCGAGCAATAAAATCATCAAACTTCATAGTGGACGTAGGCTAAAACGCCGAACCACTCTAAATAGCTTGTCTTTGCACTTTACCTTTCTGTTATTTGGAGTTTTTGTTAGATAAACCACAGTGTTAAATTTCATTCTTCGCGTTTATCTCTTCAAAGACTTCCGAAGAGTGTTGTGCCCATTTTTGGTACAAACACTTTGGTGCTTTCACTGAGAAAACCACTTTTTCTCCTGCTCTTCGGATCTACCATCGATACCGGATTGCGTAAAATCCAAGAGGAAGATCCAGATCTCTACTCCGGAATCCTTCCATTCTATTCAGATTTGCATAAAATCTAGGAGAGGAATCCACTGTCCAAGATGGTTAGCACAAGGACTACTTCTACAGCTGCTAATCAAGAAGCTCGGGATAAACAGAATCCCACGCAGCAGTTACAGTCCAATCAAGACAACACTGCTCACCCCGGTCCATCTGGATCGGTAACCAGACAAGAGTTCCAGACATTACTCCAGGAACTGACCCAAAGCCGACAACAGTTAGCTGAACAGTTGCGTGCCAACATTGAATTGACCAATCAATTAAACCGCCAAAGGCGTAGGAAGACAAGGACGGGCGATGCCTCCCACTCGTCCACTGAAAGTTCTGCTTCCTCTGACTATCATGGCAGAACTACACGTCCCCGGTTGGACGCAGGTCATACGCTAGTTACCGAATATCAACCCGCCTTGACTGTGGGACAATTGAGGGTCGGACCGTCAACTAGCTCCCAGGCCGAGCCCTCATCACGAGGAGGTGTTGCTCCACAGCATACCACAGGCGATCGCGCTACAACAGCCACGGTAGAAACAAGGGTTGATACCCAAAACCTGTCGGATCCAAATAATCAACAGCGTGGGCGTACTCCCGAACCATACGTCCCAAAAGATGTGGAGCCAAGGAGGCGAGATATGGGCCATCGACAACGTCCGGTCCAAGCTCGCGCTGTGGAACCCGACCACACCTTAGTTCAGCCTACACGGAATGTGGCTATGCCCGACATCTCAACCACCGTACGTCAAATGATTCGCGAGAGCCAGGGACTTATCAACGACGACTGGGGGATCTCCCGTAGTCAAACTCCTTTCACTGACGAAATACTGCACGCTGAACCTCCTCGGCGATTCAGAATGCCAACTCTCCCTCTGTACGAAGGAAACTCCGATCCCAATCAACATATCTTAAAGTATGAATGGTCAATGAGCGCCGCAAGGGCTGATGATGCAGTAAAATGTCGAAGCTTCCCCATCTCTTTGGGAGGAATTGCAACGATGTGTTTCACAAGGTTACCACCAAGATCCATCTCTTCGTTCGAACAACTAGCTAAGAAATTTGTCGAACAGTTTCGTACGCATGTCACTAGGCCTAAAGACGTTAACACCTTATCTAGTGTCACCCAGGCTAAGGGAGAGACGCTCAGGCATTACCTAGAGAGATTCCACGCAACATGCGTGGAAATTAGCAATCCCAACGACAACTCGATTCTGATGGCGTTAACCAAAGGGATCGACCCCGACTCGGAATTTGGGAATTGGTTAGCTGGGAAACCACCCGCATCATTGGACCGTTTCTACTCCAAAGCCGCTCAATTCTTGCGACAAGAGGACGCGAAACATTCTAGGAAATAGGGCGATGCGACACCCAGAACTGAAGGAATACAGAGTAATGTGGCGGTCAAACAGTCCGGTGAGAGTTCCGGAAAAGTCCAGCTAAATATACAGAAAACAAGCTCAGTCGAGAGTCAGCAGCGGTTAGGATAAGAAGAGAGACCAAAATCGAGGCCCGCAACGTAGGACCCCGATGTTTGACAGTTACACACCATTGAATACATCGTTGGAAAACGTGTATCTGCAAACCTGCAACGCCGAGAAATATAAGAAACCTGCTCCGAAGCAATCATCGGAGAGACAGATTCAGACAGGAAAGTTTTGTAGATTTCACGAAAGTTACGGCCACAATACCAACGAGTGTCGACATCTACAAGACCTTGTTGAAAAATTGATCAGAGAGAGAAAGTTGGACCAGTTTGTACGGGCACCGCCGTCTGGTGGAGCGGGCCCCTCAAAGCAAAATCATACACAGAATCAAGCAAGACAGGAAGAATCGGGCCGTGACGGAGGAAGATTGGTAATTAATGCTGTAAGTGGTAATCCTCATCCAGTGGTCCGAAGCTGGGAGGAAGTGGAATCATATGGCAACTTAGCTAAACGCTCAAACTTCGAGTATAATGATAACTTGGGCGGTAAACCTTCAACCAAACGAAAGAGAGCGATGACTAACAACATCAGTTTCCGGGACAACGACGTTGACTACGTCGGAAGCCCGACTACTGACCCACTTGTGATATCGACCCAGTAGGCCCGATGTGGATGAAGAGAATCCTGATTGACTGCGGGAGCTCTGTGAATATCATATTTTCACATGCTTATAATCAAATAAAAATGAAAGCTGGGGGTCTAAAACCCTGCCAAACTCATCTCTATGGATTCAATGGCAACGCTACTGTACCAGTTGGAATGGTAGAGTTACCAGTTGAATTGGGAACCGGAGAATGTAGGTCGGTTCGAATATTGCAGTTCGTTGTGTTGGATGTAGAGTCGCCATATAATGCCTTTTTAGGTCGACCTGCCCTTGCTGAATTCAGGGCCATAATAGCCCCATGGTGTTTAACTTTAAAATTCCCAACCGTCAACGGGGTTGGGGTCGTCCAGGGCGATCAGGTTGATTTGAGAACAATCATACACCGAATCGAGTTGCCCGATTGCACAATGCCAAGGACCGACTTAAAACTTTTGAACTTGGTAAGCTAGTCGCTAAAAAAGGTCATCCGGCACTCCGGCCCCTGAGATCAACGTGGAGAGGGTCGCGCAAGATTAAGCAAAAGCTTAAGGATGGCGAATTCGAGTTATCACCCGTTGATGGCTTAACTTCACCAAGGGCTTGGAATAGCGAAAGCCTTCATCGCCACTACAATTGACAGGCTATGTCTACATTTTTAGTTTAAATTCCATTTTAAAAGTTGTTTCAGCATTTCGAAATTAGAACTTATAATAAGGCAACTGACTTTGCCGTGTTTTCTAATTTCAGCAATAAAATGCCATTTCTTCGGGTCAGAGCTGTGATTCATTAAATACAATGTACAACATCACGATGCACGGAGAACTAAAATTCCATCACGCAATGGGGTTTGTCCAAGAAAGGAGTGGCTGTGATACGATCAACCACTCGCTAAAGGAAACCCGAGCTCGGGGGCAAGCCATCACATCAGGCCGGAAAAGGGTTGATACACGACAACCCTCCACTAAACTCCGTACTCCCAGAGTGCGAGGCGGAGTATAAACATTTCCTTAACTCCGTACTCCCAGAGTGGGAGACGGAGTATAAACATTCCTTAAATCCGTACTCCCAGAGTACGAGGCGGAGTATAAACATTCCTTAACTCCGTACTCCCAGAGTGCGAGACAGAGTATAAACATTCCTTAACTCCGTACTCCCAAAGTGCAAGGCGGAGTATAAACATTCCTTAACTCCGTACTCCCAGAGTGCGAGACGGAGTATAAACATTCCTTAACTCCGTACTCCCAGAGTGCGAGGCGGAGTATAAACATTCCTTAACTCCGTACTCCCAGAGTGCGAGACGGAGTATAAACATTCCTTAACTCCGTACTCCCAGAGTGCGAGGCGGAGTATAAACATTCCTTAACTCCGTACTCCCAGAGTGCGAGGCGGAGTATAAACATTCCTTAACTCCGTACTCCCAGAGTGCGAGACGGAGTATAAACATTTCTTAACTCCGTACTCCCAGAGTGCGAGACGGAGTATAAACATTCCTTAACTCCGTACTCCCAGAGTGCGAGGCGAAGTATAAACATTCCTTAACTCCGTACTCCGAAGAGTGCGAGACGGAGTATAAACCTTCCTTAACTCCGTACTCCGAAGAGTGCGAGACGGAGTATAAACATACATCAATTTCATACTCATCCCCAAGACTAGGGGCAGGACCAAAACAAATATCGAATTGAAGACGGAAGAGAATATACTTTCATTTCCATTATCAACAAAAAGAATTCGATTACAAGATGATTCAGAAAAGAAAAAAGATTCCTGCTAGTGGGAGCCGAGTCCACATCTATACACGGCTATAGAGAAAACCAAGAGACAAAACACTACAGAGAACTGAAGGAGTTCAATCTTTCTTCTTCCTTGGCTTCTTCTTCGAGGAAGTCCCGCTAGAGCTGCTACCCAACTTCTTCCTCATTCTTTTGCTCTTCTCCGATTTGCCCTCAGATGGCGACATAATGTCCACCTCTTCCTCAGAGCTAGAGGCAACAGAGATTCTTTTGGAGGGTGGAGCTGGAGGAATAGAATCAGTAGCAGGAGGTGGAACAGGAGCACTCGCAATTATCACAGTGCCACCAGGCGATATCATCATTAATGGGGCATGGCCTGACGGTTTCATACCGGCGGTCACTGCGCCCATCTCATCTTCACGAGGTACTTAGGCCGCGCGGGATATAATAATGACTGGCATGGAAACACTAACAGCCGGAGTGGTCCCGCTCGTGGAGAAGGATGGATCGATGAAAGGATCATTGGGTTGATTGAGGAGTTCCTCAATCATCTGAGTGTCGAAAGATAACATATCCGCTTCCCCTTCTCCACCGACCACAGAAGATGTCATAGTAGCTTCGGTAATGATAGCCACATGCGCTTGATGAGAAGCCTGAGATGCAGGAGGCGCGGGGATAACGACTTCAGTCATTGAAATGTGAAAAAACGAAGATTGTTAGCTGTGGGTATTGATCCAAATTCACCACACTAAATGTATACAGGAGGCGTTTGATTACCTTCCTTAGCCTGGCTCGCAGTATGGGCAGGTACAGAGGCAGAAACATCAGCAGAAGATAAATGCGGCTGGTCAGGTTATAAGCAGGGACGGACTAAGGATTGACCGCACCGATGTTTTCAGGCAATGTTGGAATTGCAGCTCCAACACTCGTTTCGTGATGCTCAATCCCCGAGCCCTCGCCTGTCTCTATCTGTTGGAACCCGAACCTCTCTCTCGCCATAGAAACCACCGCCTCATGAAGAGCTTTCCTCTCTTCCTCAGTAAGCAAGCGCATATCAAGCTCGAAGTCATCCAATGTTTCATCCGGATGCGCCGCTTTCTTCTCCTCCACCAATCTATTCCAGGCGTTATATAGAATCATGGAGTCATCTCCCAGCCACATTAAATTTCTGTGCTCTAACACATTGGCGTTGTATGTAACCAGGAGATCATCGAAATCAGCATCCATCCTGGACTGCTCCGCCATAATCTTTTCCTGGATTTCTGCATCCACAGACTTGGACTTGGCCACCGCCACAGCAAGTTCGGCCCGAAGTGACACAGCTTGGTCACACGCCTCCTGAGCGGTGGTGTTAGCAGCATCTTTCTCTTTCACCACCTCATCAAATTTGGCCTTGAGCTCATTCAGCTCCTTAACAGCTGCATCTCGCTCAGCTACAACGTTGGTATAGCGGTGGCCCATCTCTTCAACCGTGGCACAGTGTGCCTGCTGCATTCTCGCCATTTTGGCCACAGCATCTTCATACTTTTTGAGTACTTGGAGTTCCGAGCTTCGAGACGACTCCATCTCAGACTGAAGAACTTGAATGATGCGGTCTTTCTTGACGATCTCAGCATCTCGCTCCTGAATAACTTTCGCCCGGTCAAAAGCTACCTTTGAAGCTTTCACGGCCACTTTATATCATTCCTTGTATTGGACATAGAAGTCACGAATATAGCTGTGCGCAGTGTTTTCAGCATCCTAAGGAATCCTCTTGAGGTGAGAAGGAAAAACGTATGCGTCCATACAGATTTCTGGGAAGTCCTTCTTCATTTGAGCAAGCTGGATGGCACCTTCGCTTGTCAACTTAGCCGGAGCCTGCTCAACGATAGCAGTTGCCGGTGGTTCAACTCTAGGCCGCTGAGTCTCGGGCCTTGAAGCTTGGGAAGGCTGCTACTGCTGTGAAGGCCCAGGGGTATCTACGGGGGCCCTAGGTGGCGGAGGAGAACGAGATCGTGATCGGTACTGATGGCCCCGATCTCTGTCAGTACGATCATGGCCAGAACGGCCGCGCCAATAATCTATATCCCTGTCATAGCGCTCCTGGCTAGAGTAACCTTGCCCGGGGTCCCTATTTGATTCTCTCCTACGAGAATCATAATATGGAGAAGATTGGCACACGTTACGGAGCCTATCCAAAGTAGACCCGCGACCTGACATCTCGCCTACAATAAGAAGGAGTTACAGATTAGAATCCTACAAAACGGTAGTTAATATGCGAAAGTCATGTAGTGGTGTGGAAGTGTGTGTAAATGTGTAAACCCCCAGACCAACCGGAAGTGTTGACCGCACTCAAAGGAAAGGGCTCGCTTATATTTAATACATTTTGAAATTCCTCCAACCCAGGATTACATGGAATCAATATAAAATCCGGGATGGGAATGTCGTCAAGCCCTTTAAAAGTATCTCTCGAATGAGAAGGGGCGGCCTCAGAAATCGTAACCCCGGAAGTGGGAGGAAACACATCCACAGATTTCCACCCCTTAGACTTAATTTTTTTAGAAACGACGGTCTTGCTTTTCCGTCTTTTTCCCAACTCCTCGAAGTTGCCCGAAAGATCAGCCATCGGCTCCACATCTGTATGAGTCCTTTCTTCATCGCTCACTTCGGTTATTGTAATCCCGGGCATTTTCTTCGCCATTGTCTTCTTCTTCTCCTTGTTTTTCTTCTTTGAGGCAGGCTTTGACATCCCCTCGATGACTATACTCTGATTTATTTCAATCAAGCTGAGAGTTCTTAAGTTATAGTCATTCAACACCAAGTCGATGTGTCTCATCTCGCTCGGAACTTCTTGGAGACTATGGACTATGCCCTTGTAGTACCCGCCATCGGGTTCTGGAAATAATGGCTGCAAGAAAAACAAGATGTCAATACCAATGCAAAAGAGCTATTGATCAAAGAGAAACAACGACATATGAGGACACTCACGTCTAGACAACCATCGCCTAGCGAAACCAGGAGGACACCGGACATAAAACCATTCATTCTTAAAGTAGCTTAGTCTGGTCCATGCTCCAATAATAACTTGGCAATTTCTGACTGCCTCCAAAAATGTGAAGGATGGGCTATCGCCCCTGCTCTTGAAATTAAATATGTATCTGATCTCGGTTGGCCTTGGTGGGCGAAGGAGACAGTCCATAAATATGATGAAGGCACTATTTAGCAGCGCATGTCCGTTAGGATGTAGTTGTGAGGGAGCAATTGCTAAATATGATAGCATCTCCCTGATATATTGATTAAATGGAGGAAGCGTTCCAACCGCAAGAGCATGGCGATAAAAAGCTGTATATCCTTTAGGAGGATTGTGCGGTCTATCGTTGGCACTGGGCAATAAAACATCATCCGGAGATATGTTGTGCTTCAAACATATCCTGCCTAACAAAGACTCAGAAATACTGGACTGGACGGAATCAACAGGATCCTCGATAAATATTGCGTCTTATAGCTCGTCGGGAGCAGGGTCTATTATATCCGCTGGGATATCTGGAACTACAAGGACCGGAGGAGGAGAACTCTGAATCTCCTGCTGTTGCGAGCTCGAAGATTCCATAACTAACTAACTCATTAGAAAGCAACGTTAAGTTCATAAACAACCCGTGCATTCCCCAGTGTAGTGTGTATGGATGTGCCGTGCAGTGCAAGTGCTGAACGTTACTTAAGCAGATTTTACAGACTGAAACAAGATGTCCGTACGATAAAACTTTGGGATTTGAGAATGAAAATGACCGTCATCGCTGACTGTCACTTCCACACCATCCAGACGATACTGACCACTTCAAGTACAAATCAGTTATATTATTGGTTAAGTCATAGTTCCATCAACAAGCTTCAAAGGAAATTCAAGTATAATCCTACAGTCAAGTTCAGTTATGCAGGGCCGAAGCTCATCGGAGTCAAGTATGCTAAAGTTCATTAAAGTACAACTTGAAATTGGTCGTAGTTCAGATGATGGAGCGAATCAAAAGAGTAATGGTCAGAGGACGAAGATGTTCGAATCCATCGACACGAATCGATGAGGGTCGAATCGATGAGGTTCGATTCCAGGTGCTTCGAATCCAAATGGTTCGACTCGATGTAACTTTGGGATAGAGGAGCACTTCGAATCCATGACATTTGCATGACTTCGAATCGATCAATATTGAGATCCCTCGAATCGATCGGAGTATCGCTACTTCGAATCGATCGCCACGAGCCTTCTTTCCTTTTCTCTCTCGAAACCATCAATTCGAAGCTATGCATTCAAAATCGATTCGAATGACTCATTCCTGGATCGATGCGAAGCAATGAAAGACGACACTCTGATCGATGTGACTCGAATGGTTTTATTCCTCAGTTCCATCGAGTCGACCCACTTCGTTCAGATCTCATCACTCCTCGAAATTTTCAGAAGGAAAGGCTGAATCGATGCCAAAAATTCTAAGTTCTATCTTTCTCATCTCGAATTGATCCCTTGATTACCTGATTTTATTATGAATGAAAGCGTAAAGGGGTTCGATCGATTCGAGGAAAGCACGTTTGTCTTGGCCTTGGAGAGATCGATTCGAAGAAGAAGCTATAGCAACAGTAAAAAGTAAAAAATGAAAGTGACACCGGCCTCGCGTATTTATATGGACCTCACGTAGGAAACGGGACGATTCGTCTCCCGGTCAAAATGACCAACTCCAACCGGTCACGCGCTGATCCATTCGAATCCATCGCATTCGAACCCATCACGTTCGAACCCGTTGCATTCGAATCCCTCAAAACTTCGAATCCGTCAAGGCTGCATCGTTACAAAGCCTCATCGATGCGAAGCTACATCGATTCGAAGCTTTCAACAAAAGCTAAATTAGGGTCGTTGCGTCCCATCGATTCGAAGTACTAACTTCACGACCATTAGCATGCAATGATTCAAAACCTATCGATTCGAACGACCATTTCGAATCCATCGGATACCAGCAATTCAAGCCATCGATTCGAGCAAACATAGCTTCAAACCCATCACAGACCACTGATGAAAATGGACGAACCGTTTCAATGTGAAAAACTGCTTGTCTACCCTTTATACCGATTCAGGAGAGGATCAATACAAGGGGATGATCATAGACAATCATAAAAGCAATGTTATAACTCGAATCTCAAACCGGTCCAGGAGAGGACCGATGCAGAATTCGATAGCAAACCGAACTAGCAACGACTTGCGATCACGCAACGTTAACCAAAGTCAAGATAATACACGTATGCACACATCTCTGACTATTGTTTGATCTTTGCCATTTACAGGGATCAAATGTTCATCTCGTCATAACCCAAACAGCTAATAGCCGGTCACAATCATACGACGGTTGATTACAGCGACAAAGAATACAATTTTCAGCAGAACATGTGATAATTGGACGATGTGAAGTTGTGACATTACAAAGCACGTCATGTTTACACAAGATGTACTTTGGGGGGCAAATGTTATCCCGCCTTTTGGCAAGGCCGTGACACCAAGAACTCGGCTAGAAACCAGGGACAGTTCATCTTGAAAACTGATTACACATAGGTCTGCTATGGATGCCGATGAATTTTGCCCGAGTCCGGATCGGGCTGCAATCGATAAGGCACGTCAAGCAGGGTAGTAGAAACCAACATTCCAAATTTCGGGACAGCCCGAGTTCATATGCTCAAGTTATCGCCAATGGAAGATGGATGAGATAGTATAGGTTTGAATCCCTCAGAAATAGGCTAGGGTCGAATCGATGAGGAAAGGCTGGTTCGAATCGATCAGAGGAGCATTGCGTCGAATCCACGAAGAGCACATATGCTTCGACTCCATCGAGCAAGTCCTCATATGCCTAAGTTCGAACCCATCCTCGCATACTCCAGTTCAAATCCGTCGAAGGAAGGATCCTTCGACTCCATGCAGGAAGAGGAGCTCCGACTCCATTCCAAAGCACCAACATCATCAATTCGAAGGAAGCAAACCTTCGACTCCAGTACCTTCGAATCCATTCAGCTGAGAAGTCTTCGTATCGATCGACTATGGAATATCCTGATCGATACGAAGGAACATCCCTTTGATCGATTCAAAGGACCACGTCTTCGAATCCATTACCACGATTCCACCCAGTCAAAGCGGCGAAGGACATGGAGTCGACCCAGTCAATTCGGAGTGGAAAGCGGATCGATACGAAGGACGCGCACCACATCATCGCCTTCACGTATAGGAGCATGGATTCGACCCTATGGATTCGAACCATATCGATTCGAACGAATCCATGGGGCAAAAAACTCCAACTTGAATCGATCATAACTTGAGATCTACAAGTCCAAATGCTATGAAATTTTCACAGAAGCTGGAGCACATGTTGAGGAATGTTCACACCAAATTTCAGCTCGATTGGACAATTTCTTGATCGATTCGAACATAGCTTCAAATCGATCCCAAAGTGGGCCCGGACTTCCAGAAAGCGGGCATGTGGGCCCCCTGACGTACCAGAACTGGTCTCCCTTCAGTTTAGGCGAAATATCAGCCTCCTACACCTATAAATAGAGCCCCAGGTCATTCAGAAAAGGGGTCGGAGAATTCTAAGAGCTAAAGAGCGCCCAGACTCTGCCAGATTTACTCAGAATCACCACGGTTGTCTTAAATTCAGACTTAGCTCACAAAACCAGTTGTACTGCGTTATAAGAAGTTGTAATCTTTGAGTGTCGAGCAATAAAATCATCAAACTTCATAGTGGAGGTAGGCTAAAACGCCGAACCACTCTAAATAGCTTGTCTTTGCACTTTACCTTTCTGTTATTTGGAGTTTTTGTTAGATAATCCACAGTGTTAAATTTCATTCTTCGCGTTTATCTCTTCAAAGACTTCCGAAGAGTGTTGTGCCCATTTTTGGTACAATCAGAAAACATTATTGGTTGTATGGTTGACTATAATGTTGTGTTGTACTTAGTGTAATTTGATATTGCATTTGTTATGAACTTGAAAATAAAGTCAATAAGATAAGCTAGGGTTTAAAGTAGTAATTTTTACCTTATGTATTATGTATGGCATGTGATAGATGTTGTGCAATGTTATGTGTTGCATGCTAAAGAAGTTAGCATTTAAGTTGCTTGTTTGCGGCATCGAAATCCCTTTTATAAACTTGCTTCTTTGCTTATTTTACTTTCTATAAGTTTTACAAAAGTTTTAAAACTTTATTTCTAGTTTTAAAACTTTATCCAATGTTTATAAAAGTAAATTAAAATATAAAAAGGTAGAGTTTTGAAAGCTATTTGGATATAATTTCAAGTTCTGAAAATTACTAGTCATATAGCTATAACCGTTATAGGTGCACTTCTTAAAATGAACTAATTTTGCAAATATAAAAGTGTTTTTACTTGTGCATTCTTTTTGCAAAGTGTTTTCAGAATTTTAATTAAGTGATTAAAAAGTAATTATTTAATTATTTAGTTATTTTAATCATTATTTATTTAATTAATAAATTAAGTAAGATAATTAGTACTTAATCATTAGTTTATAAAGGTAATTAATACTTAAGTGTCAATCAATTAAGTTAATTATTATTTAATTAATAATTAGTGATTAATCATTATTTTATTATTTATTTAAGAATAATTATTACTAATTATTTATTTATAAAAGGGTTTAATTTTGAATTAATTATTAATCAAGTTAAATTTAAGTTAAGATTTAATTAAAACTTAATTATGAGTTAATTATTCTAAATAAAGGTTTAATTTATTATTTAAATTTTAATCAAAGATTATTTAATTAATTAATTAAGATTAAATAATATTTAACTATTATTTAAAAGTTTCAATTATTATTTAATGATTAATTTAAGAATAATTATGGTTTTATCATTTATTTAAAGGTTAACTATTATTTAATTAATTATTTAAGGATAATTATTATTTAATTATTTATTCAATAGTTAATTATTGTTTAATTATTAATTAAAGGTTTAATTATTTAAAAAAAGTTTAAATGCTATTTAATTATTAAATAAAGTTTTAAACGTTTTAAACCACTTTATTTCTAAAGATAGGTTTTATTTTCAAAAAAGCAATTTTCTTTTAAAAGAAGATTTTAAATCCAAGGGATTTCCTTGTCGACTACCCTAAAGTAACCCCAATTGAATATGAAACCCAATAACATCTGTTTAGCAGAATAAATCGTCGTTCTCCTAATTAATTTGTATTGGACATCTATTTGGTAGAATAAATCATTGTTCTACCATAGTTCACCAAGTAGGTTATGTTGACATCTATTAGAAAAATAAAAACCCATTATGCCATTATATTAACTTAACCATGTATTTAGCAAAACAAATTCCTGTCTGCTATTTTGGTAGCTTGGGCATTTACTTATATGATTGATTGTTATTGGCTGATTTCCTTATACATATTTGCTTGTTATGTAAATACCCATTTTATAACTTGAAAAGTAAACTTAATTAAAAGAGAACCATTGTGGTCACTAAGCTTTTTCCAATTTTTAAGGTCAATCATACTTTTAATAATGGTTTCAAATTAAGTAATGATTTTAGTAAAGGTGTTTTAAATAATCATTTTGTTTATCAAATGGACTTTATTAAATGAGTTTATTAAAGGAGTTTTGTTTGGAATAAGGAATATTTATAAGAAAGTTTTATAAATGATTTTGGATATTTATAAAGGAAGTTTTATAAATAATTTTAGAGATTTATGAAGAGATATATGAATGGTTTTGATATTTATAAAAGAGTTTTGTAAATTTAACTTGTTGATTTATAAAGAGTTTTGTAAATGAGTTTGGAATCTAAGCAAAGAAGATTTATAAATAAAAGAGATTTATTAAGAGTGTTTATAGAAGGAAATTTATAAAAGATTGGATATTTGATTCCCTTGAACCGACCTTCTTAATTCTGGTTGTATGGACATTCGTTCCACACTTAACACCGGAGGAATATTGTTTGAGGTTGTCTTTATCTCTAATTCAAATAACATTTTGTTTTGATCCTTTGATATGTTTTGGACATGAGAAATCTTTCACAAATGTTTTGTAAATACACTTATGTCAATGAGATAAGTATATGAATGTTTTGATAAACACTTTTGGAAAGAGTTTTAATAAATGAAAGATTTAGTTTGAGCTTAGTGGTTGCTATGGGTAATTACATCTCTGAAATGTTGCTTGTTTGTTTCTTTGATAGTTAGATAACTGGCTATCAATTCTAGACCAAAATATAACTCTGGAAATATCTAGGAAAAACACATAAGTTATATGGCACAGTCATCTTCGATGGTGTTGTACTGTGTGTATAAATCTTGTTTTGTTCTCCTGGGACAAATGATAGGGAGATCCGTCCACTTAAACTGTTAGGGGTGATCCTGCTCCTATGTATTGTCTGATTATTTCCAAATTAACCGGGGTTAAGTTTACCGGAACTATCAAATGTTGTTTCGAATAGGGAGGGATCGGATAAGTATAAATTATCCAAAAACCACTTTGATTCAACTCAAGCGTTTCGAACTGAAGATATCTTAAAGATGATTGAAGACAGATATTTTGAAGTGCAAGGTCTACTTGCTACTAATCCTGAGGGTGATTCTGAAATAAATGTAGTAGAGATAGTGCCTGGAGGGTAGTGTAAGCATTCCAAGATGGTTACTATATAAAGAGGTAATCACAGCCTCAAGCCTTATCAACCAAGGAAATGACTAAAGTAGGGACATGCGGCAGGGTATGTGGATCACTCCCATTAGGGTATGATCATCCCAAGATCTAGTGTCGAATCACTACATATGCTTTGGGGCCTATTATGGTTGCACGGTCACAACCAAGGGGTGATCATATTCGGCGCAATCCAGTAAGGGGTATGGTTGGTCCTAAGTAGCAGAGGTGCATCATGTTGTAGCCTCTTGTACATTTTATCTAGAGGTGTACAGATTCGGTGGGTAGACCCTTACCCTTTCATAGTTGGAATCCATTCTCCAATAAGTCCCTTCGGATTTGATTGTATACCTATTATGCTGGAATTGAATAATGTAACAATTTTGGCTATGATTAATATATATTTGTATTCTAGACATTATCATAATATCACTGGATTTTCTTTAAAAATGGTTTGGTTAACGTAAGGTAAAAACTTGTCCGTGTTTACGTGAGGCGTGGTTTTACGAGATACTTTTGTAAAAGGATTTTACAAGTTAAATAAATAAAATTTCCTGTGATTTTGGTTTCTCAAGCTGGTTTTACCAGACTCTCCAGGCAATATTTTTTTATAGTGCTCCAGTATTTTTCAGATTTAGCTAGATTCTTTGGAGCTTTTAGAAGATAAGCTGGATTCTCCAAGATGTATTCACGTATCTTATATTTGTCCGTTGTTTTGGTTACATCGTTTTTTGTTTGTATTGATCAAAAATTGTAAGGACAGACTATTATAACTGTCCAAGCTGATAATATGTTAATGTACTCTAATGTTGTGTATAATAAAGATGATTTCTTTTTGTAAAGACTTGTTCATATTATATATTACTAGTCACGTTTTGTGAGATTCTATTCTGCCTTTTTTCTCTTCACTCCAAATGACCTATCTTTCGGACACTTAAATGATCGACACACGAATATGTTGGATGTATTAAGTGTCGTCTTTAGGTGTAAGAAAGGCATATCGTTACACGTTCTATGCTTAAATCATGCTAGAGCTATTCAAATTTGTCTGCCACTATTTCTAACTATTCTAACTCGAGCCCTTCATCACCAAGATGTTCAAGTTAATATCCTAACTTATTCGAGTTTGAACCTGTTTAACATATACTTATTTTTGGAACCAAATACTTCAAATCCAAAAATAAATTTACCTTTCCAACTCTACTATCAACCAGAAAAGAATATAAATAACCAAGCATTTGAAGAATAAAATGTCTTTTTCACATAATAAAAATAAACTCTATTATTTTATTCCATTGAATATAACGAACCCCATGTTTTTCTATCTCCTCAAATATAGAAATAACTCCATCGAAGAATATTTGTAAATATAGAATAAGAAGAATGTTAATCCTAAGAGTAGTGAAAGAAGAAGAGGATGTAAGTTTTAGTAACGGTCAAATCATTACAAAAATCTTGTCTCATAAATGTTTTGCAATCTTTTTATTATTCTTCATTTGTATGCTTTTATTTAATCTGTTCGACCTGCTAGTGTTTCACTGTAACAACCCGCCCTGAAATGGACCTGAATTCTGACCCAAAAAAGGCTCATTGAAACTTAAACCTATCTCAAAGCTGGTTGTTGGTTGGTAAAAAGAACAATACATAGCTATTTATCTACACATTCGGAGTCTCACATCCGAAGGATAAAATATAATAACAACAACAATACCCATTTTATCATAAATTCAAAATGTCATTAAAACCTTAACAAAATATCCAACAATAATCATTACATATCCATGGTTCAATATTCCAAAATTATAACATCATTTTTATTTCATGGGTACATCAAAAAAAAAGAAGTAAATAAATAGACTACTGCCACAAGTCTCGTCAACGTCTCCTCCTTCCACATCGTCCTTCTAAACCTGTTTGTAATAAAGAGGGAGTTAGAACAAAATATGTTTAGTGAGTAAAAATCTCGAGCCTTACAATGTTAGTACTTGGGCAGTATAATTTAAATAGGAATGTATCATAAGTGATCTATCTATATCATAGATCTTTTCAAATATAAGCCAAAAGGCTTTTCTCAACATAAATAAAAAGGCTTTCAAATATAAGCCCCTAGCCAACTTGCTATAAACCCAATAACTCATATCTATCATCCAAAATGTAATATTAATGTAAGAGATAGTACTCAAGTCACTTAACAATTTTTATTGTAATTAGGCAAACTCCGACCATTTGATACATTATTTAAGGTATGTCCACGTCATTACTATCTATCCCAAGACGGAACCCTCATTAGTAACTATCTAGCTGACATTGCACGGAATCCCTTTAGCCATTTAATACTTCTTATTGAAGCGGACCCTTTCCCAAGATATCCTCTACCATGCCTAACCTAAAATCCCAACAATTTACTACTTCCTACATGAAGAAGAGGTAGGCCCTCACACAATCACTTAATACCTTCAATCTCTGAAGCATGTCCTTCGTAATATGACCCATATCCCACAATGACGTCTCATATTAGTCCAACCATTTATAGGTATTGGTAGCTAGATTAGCTGGGAAGATTTTACCCTATATAATTTTTGAATGACCTCGCGTAATCATAGTTACTCATTATAGACGAGGTCTCACATCAACTTCAAAATCACACCGTTGGTAGCCAGATTACTTGGGCAGACTTTAGTGCTTTTGACTGACCTTGCATCCCTGTAACTTAGTCATAACCTATATCATACTCTACATACACATATCTTAACGTTTTAATAATCAAGGCCTCATAAGAAACTTATTTCGCATTTAACATTAATTACTTTCCTAAGGGGGATTTAAATGTTAATTATTAACTTAATTAGCTATGCCATTATACGATAGTTACGCTAATATATAGTATGTACACACACACATACATATACACATGCGCGCATCTAACAATTTCTAAGCGTGCAGAATTTACACCATAAACTAGCAATTAAATGTTAACTCTTTCGACAATTATACAAGCTTCATTCCATATTCTCAAAAATGATAAATTCCAATACTCATATCCTTAACTTCAAGGAATAGATTTGCATATCATTTAAAATTTGAACTACACTTATTATATTAAAATAATGGAATATATTGATAATATAAACTTACAATTTCAATTTTACACTCTATTCAACTTTTTCACGTAAAAATAAACAAAAGGATTTCTATTTAATTTATGGAAATAAGTGGTGCAGACTACGAAAAAAATTCATACCTTACACACTATTTCCAAATCAAACCCTTTAATCAAATTCTAAGAAGTGGAATAGAAGGTAAAATTACCAAAAACTGTAAATCTGTACAATTCCCATCATTTTGACATAAACAATTGAGATTTCAATCTAGAATTGACATTTCACATTGGAGGAGTTTTGGTAGTTTATAATATGATGTTTTGCAAACCTGAACTCCCCAAGGAATATTTAAACCCAAACTATACTAATCAATTACAAAAATAGAAAAGCTAAGATTTCTGTTAGAACCTCTATTGTTGGATTTTAATGACAACAGCTATACAGTTATGCCAAAGAACCTCTAAGCTAATTTGCAGGTACATAAGTATCAAAAAGAGACAAACAAATAAGTTCAACATGAAGATACACAGTACAAAAGAAGATAAAAGTACATATATGGAGATACAAGAAGAGATATACACGTTAGAGACAAGACGAAGGTGACAAACAAAGTATTATTAGTCATAAACTGTCATGTCTAGAGTACACAGATGTTAAAATCTTCTAAAAGTGGTATGCGCACATATACATACACATTTGAAACATTTTATAAAAGCACTGAAAGTTTTTTTAAAATAATAATAATAATAATAATATATGAAGCAACACTCGAACTCGGGTCATTGGTGAAATCATATTTTAAATGAAAATCAAGTTTTTAAAAATCCATAAAGCAAGACTCGAGCCCAGGTCACTAGTTTATAAGCAAGTGCTCTAACCAACTGAGCTAAGGCAACTTTTATTCATCAACAGAATTCAGCCGACTGAACCTGTGTACCGTGCATATGTTTTCAACATTCGAAGATTCAGCCGTTTGACGTAATATATTCCATCGGTTGAAATCTGCCTAAAATACACTATAACCTTTCTTGTTTTAAAATCGATGATTCAGATGGCTGCCTCACTCTATTTAGCCGGCTGAATCTGTATAACGGCTAGTTTTCTTAAAGGGTACCTCTTCATCATGAAGAGATACATCTCTTAAATCAAGAGTTGTAGTCATAACTTTTCACTGTTTCTTTTCATGCATGGTTGCAGCTATTAAACTCTATATAAAGCAATTCATTTCATTGTTTCACTAATGAATTCTACTTATAATTCTTTTCTATCTTTTCTATTGAATTCTCAAGCATTCATTTCCAAATTGATTTATTATTTCAATTACACAATTATTTTCTTGTGACCAAAATTACTTCCTTCTTCACAAATTACATGGTATACCATAAAGGAGAAGATTATAGGAAGGGTGTGTTTTATTGACTTATCAGTGCTATTCAAGAGCATACTCAGTCAAAAACATTTTCACTATTTGTATTGGAAGTTCTATTGTAGTATCCTCAGGCATTTAAAGTCCTATTCGGTTGTCAATGTAGTTGAAGTCCTATTCGGTTGCTCAGGTGGTGTAATACCTGTTCCTCGGGTTAAGTGAGGGTATAGATTAAATCCAGAAGGAGTGTGGAACTGGACGTAGAATGGGAAGTTTGAAACAGTATAAAAATCTCTGGTGTCATTTACTTTATTACTTTTATATTTTTATTCCGCATAAGTAAATAGTTTAGTTAATATTTCATATTACACGATCCTTAGTCACTTTCACTTGGTATCAAAGCCTGGGTTTCTAGAGATCATAATAACATCCTAGAATAAATGGCCATAAAGAGATCTAGTCAAGGCAATAGAAATATGAAGAGCAATAAAGAAGAATAAAATGATCAAACTAGCAAATGCTTCATGGCTAAACTCAGATCATAATCAGTTTGCTTAGATTCTTTATATAAAGATCTTTTGTTAGCACATGATGAATTATTAAAAGATTGTAAAACTTTGTATAAAGTTAATAGAATTGCATTAGTTAAGTTAAAAAATTATGAGCAAAAAAATTCCAATTTAAAAGAGGATAATAAATTTTTGGTAAAACAAACTAATTTTTTTGAAAATACAGTAGAAAAACTTGCTTTACAAAAGGATTTCCTACAAAATAAAATGAGCAGTTAGAAGTTAAAAACAATGATCTTTTAAAGGAAATCGATGTTTTGCAAAATAAAATATATATTTTTGAAAAATTATTTAAATAATTCTAGCTCTTTAATTTTGTCTCTTGAAAAAGAGAATGAAACTTTACTCAAAAGGAACTCAGAATTATCTAAAGAATGTGAGATTTTAAAAGATAATAGTAATATTTTGCAAAAAGAAGTTTATGATTCTAAAGCAAATTTTGATAAATTAAATGAAAAAATCGTAAACTTTAAAGGTAGAGGTATCTTGCCTTCCTTAGTTACAAATTCAAAAGCGCACAAGGATAAAAGCGGTATAGGCTATAAATAAGATAAAAGTAAATATAATACTAGATATGCGTTCATGTATACTAATTTTAGTGCTAGTACTAGTAACTATGATAGTCCTAAAACCACTTACAGCCATAACAAAACTTTGTTTAGAAATGATTGAAAATATCTTTTAAGTTCTAAGCTAATGACTAATAATATTAGAATATGGATTCCAGCTAATACAATTGATCATGATAAACAACTTTATATTAGCAACTATTATAAGAATGTGATTTGTAAGGAAAGCTATATTTATAAAGGTTCAACCACACCCAAATGGGTATGGTTTCCTAAAATTTAGGAAATTTTAAGAACCTTGGGTAGTGTATGCTTTAAATGTTAAATTTTTTTGTTACCCTGATTTATAAGAGTAGTTATTTTTCTTTGATAAAATTGTTTCATTATTTTTATTTCTTTTAGAGGGTACAAACACACCTAATTTTGTAAGGTTTTTACCCTATGATTAACCCCTGGACCCTAACATGGTAAGTGGGTACCAAAAATGATTATTATTTATTGCAGATACTTGGAGAAACAAAAGGAAAAGGATAGATCTTGGAATTTTAAAGGATGATCCATACATTTAATAGAATTACGTGCTTACAATGAAATATGGACTTCAGCAAATACTGTAAAATCTAATTTATTTTCTCCATAATTAATATTGGGTTTATCTTGCTATTTACAAGATATTTTATAAAATTTATTGTATTCGCACATTCTTTTTGATAATGACAAAGGGGGAGAAATTCATATGCATATTGATAAAGGGAGATATTATACTTAAGGAGAGATGTTATACTTAGGGCGAGCTTTCAACATATTAATATTATTTTATATAGAATGAATATTTTTAAAATTGTATAGTTGTCGTCATCAAAAATGAGGAGAATGTTAAAACCTCTATTATTGGATTTTAATGACAACAACTATATAATTATGCCAAAGAACCTCTATACCTCTATGCTAATTTGCAGGTACATAAGTATCAAAAAGAGACAAACAAATAAGTTCAACATGAAGAGGCACAGTACAAAAGAGGATAAAAGTATATGTATGGAGATACAAGAAGAGATATACACGATAGAGACAAGACGAAGGTGACAAACAAAGTATTATTAGTCATAGAGTGTCATGTCTAGAGTATACAGATGTTAAAATCTTCTCAAAGTGATATACACATATATAAATATACATTCGAAACATTTTATAAAAGCAATGAAAGTTTTTTTACAATAAATAATAATAATAATAATAATATAAGAATCAAGACTCGAACTCAGGTCATTGGTGAAATTATATTTTAAATGAAAATCAAGTTTTCAAAAATGCATGGAGCAAAACTCGAACCCGGATCACTAGTTTAGAAAGAAAATGCTTTAATTAACTAAGCTAAGATAACTTTTATTCATCAATAGAATTTAGCCGACTGAACAAGATCATTCAGCCGATTGAATCTGTGTACGTGCACATGTTTTCAAACATACGATGATTCAGCAGTATGACCTAATAAATTCGGCCAGCTGAAATCTGCCTAAAATACACTATAAACTTTCTGGTTTTTAAATCGACGATTCAGATGGCCGCCTCACTCTATTCAGCCAGCTGAATCTATATAACGGCTAGTTTTCTTAAAGGGCACCTCTTCATCATGAAGAGATACATCTCTTAAATAAAGAGTTGCGGTAATAACTTTTCACTATTTCTTTTCACGAATGATTACAACTATTAAACTCTATATAAAGCAATATATTTCATTGTTTCAATAATGAATTCTATTTATAATTCTTTTCTATCTTTTCTATTGAATTCTCAAGCATTCATTTCCAAATTTCATTATTATTTCGATCACACGATTATTTTCTTGTGATCAAAATTACTTCTTTCTTCACAAATTACATGATATACCATAAAGGAGAAGACTATAGGAAGGGTGTACTTTATCGACTTATCAGTGCTATTCAAGAGCATACTCAGTCAGAAACATTTCTACTATTTGTATAGGAAGCTCTGTTGTAGTATCCTTAGGCAATTGAAGTCCTATTCGGTTGTCTAGGCAGTTGAAGTCCTTGTAACAACCCAAAAAAATAGAGTAATAATAATTAATTAAAAAATTAATTGAGTAATAAAATAGAGTTGGGAAATTGTCAGAATTGAGTCACGGAAGTTGCACCATTGGGTCCGTGGTAATTTTCTGATCAATTTCCATATATAACTTGTCAAAATCCGAGTCAGTATGGAGAAGTTACGAGAGAAACAAGAAATCAGAATTATATTATAAATAAACAGAAAAAAAAGACACATAGGGGTCGATCCTTGCTAGGGTCGGGTCGACCTATATGTTGACCTGCAAATAGCACAGGTTGACCCTCCTTTCATCTTGCACGATTTTTCATCCAGGTACGAGCCGAAGACTATAAATCCGATTTTTGTGAAATCCTGTGCGTCCGTAGGTGCATCCGATGGTTCCTAGTGAGCCTATGACGTGGTTGCACCAGAATAAATCTTCAAATCCGACAGCCTGAGATCCCTAACCAACACTATAAATAGAACCCTAGGCCTAAATATTTTTCACATTCAGATTTTCTCCCAATTGGGTTCATTGCTTGAGGCTGAACCCTAAATAGAAAAAATTTCTAGGGAGGAAATATTTTTAATAAAAATATTTTACGCCCTAGAAGTGGATCCAGGAAGGCCAATGATTAGAGCTATGGACTGCAGGTAAGTGTTTTGTAATTACTTTATATTTGTAAGCAAATTAAATAATAGGGTTCTCAATAGTTGTAGTTTTTCTACAATTTTGAGACAATTTTTATGTAAGTTTATTTATAGTCATTTTTTAAGTAAATTTCAGAAGTTCTTTTCAGTCTATTTTTATTCAGCAATTTTATTCAGTTATTTGCATTTATTTACAATTATTTACATCTGTTTTAAGTTAGAATTTAGCTTGTAAATGTTAGTCACTTTTTATAGAGATTGAATCCTTTTTAATGCGAATAAAATATTAAAAAGAGAAGAATTCGCAAATATGGATTGAAATAGAAAAACACTAAATTTAAAGAAATTAGATGTAAAATGAGAAAAACTGAAATAAAATAGAGATGGACTGAAATAGGCAAATTTAAGATATTTGCAAGCATGATTATAACAAGTGGTTATAACTAAAAAGAGAAAATAGAAGAGTAACAGTTGCAAGAACAATTATAACACGTAGGTTATAATTAGAAAGAAAGAAATAACATAAAGGGCTTATTTTAAAACTTAGATCTTGGATTAAGTTAATAAGCAAATATAGTATTAGTGGACTGTGACGCCCCACCTCTATGCTCATAATAACAAAGAGTATTAAAAGAAATACTGTCTATTATTACGAAGAATGAGGCTGGATAGGAGCGACCATCCGTAATTGGCCTTACACTAATATTGGCTATCTCGGTAGGAGTGGTATATACTTTTTATTTTTCATCTATTATTTATTTACTCCCATCGACATATCCAATTATCAGTATAAAACAAACTACGATAGTTCATAATAGTTTAGGACATTAGATATAACAATAACACAGATAATATAAATGCGGAACACAGATTAACAAAAATCTCATATATATATAACCGATGTCAGTTACAATATAGTTGACACGATACATATGATACAACTACAACTGTCGACTCTAGAAGTTATATATACAAGTACATTATCGACTAATATACATGAATACATATCGTTCTATACAATGACACGACTACTACAAAATGACACTGACAACTTCAGAAGATGTGAAAAGTCTTCAAATCCCGAACAACAACTCAAAGAAGGAAATCTATAACCTGAAATACTCGGGTCTGACCCGAGTATTAAATTCAAAAGAAAATAATACACGGGTCAGTCTAATTCAAACTCAGTTATTAATGCACAGAAGCAATAATAATCAAATAGTCAAATAGACGACAGTCATAGAAACCTCGTATATCCGACTCCTTAATAAAAGAATCGGATAACGGCAGATATAACACTAAACAGTGTTAAACAATAAATCAGCAATCCAGATCAATTTAAACAATTGAAATGTCAATTTAAAACAACAATGCTGATTGGCTGCAGTACACGCTAACGTGTACTGCCTTGCCAATACAGTCTATGAAATACTCAGAAGATCAATGAATCCAAAAGCCCACGGATAAAACTCCAATCGAAATGAACCATTTCAAATACAACTTCAAAATATTGAATTTGGACCAACTAAATAATTTAACAATCGAAACATCAACACAATCTATCAATCCCGCTAGGGCTGCAGTACACGCACGCGTGTACTGCCTCGCCACTACGATAATGCAAACAAACTCGACTAACAGACCAGGGAACTGCATGAATAAAAGTGCACCCAAATACAACTGACAAAAGTAAAGACCAGACAACATGGCTCAGGTGGGTCTGCACATACAAACAGATGCAGCCACCATGACAACACGTACGACAGGGATGAGCAGATGCAAACAACAATGACACATGAATATACAATGTATAACCAAGTCGAGGCCTGAGATATATAAACAGTGGCAACACATCTCAGTAAAGATCAATCATGAAATAATATTTGTATGCCAAAAGGTCGGAGGCAATGTAAACACAAGTATCGATTAATGCAAACTGTCTCAAACCAATAACCAAGTCAAGTGGGTAACTAATGCAACAACTCAGGTCAGCGAGTGCTTCAAAAATGCAGACCAGATCAGAGTGACAACAATTACAAGCTCACCCAAGTCAAAATGAACATTTTAGTGCTAGACAGAACTAGCAGATGAAAACGTGAATGCTAACCAGTATAATGTTAACTTAAACATTTCAATGTTTGCAAAAATAATTACCCAAGCATGCAGCTTAGAAGTAAAGCATTTCAAAAATGCAAAGTGCTTATTTACGTGTGTAGCTAGTAGTAACCTTTTAATACTGTAAACTATATGCACACATATACGGTAGGAAGCAAAACAACAAACCCAAACTGGATGCTACAGAAGTGAAAACAGTGATCAGGCAACATTACAATCACATTGGTTTACATGTGTAAATAGATATTACAACTACGAGATGGCACATGCAGACACATGGATGCAACTCGACAACAGTTCAACATATAGCTACCAGACTGGAATGAATACAAGCAAGCTCCAGAAAGTAACCAAGTGAATACAACTAACACATGTGACAATGACAGTTTAAGTACAACAATGTAGCAGCAGTTAGGATATAAGACCCAATGCCTCAATGATCAAGTGACAACATTTTCAAGTCAAATGCAACAGGTGAAACAAAGTGTCAATAACAACAATGCCAACAGAAAACCAAAATCATAATTCACAGTGAAGTTGACAAAACCAGAAATTCACAAAGATTCAAAATGATCGAAGCAGTGAAATCCATGCCGCGGATATAAAGCTACCAACAAAGCATATTCGAATTGACCAAGTCGCAATCATCTCAGTCAACCCAGCATTATCAAGAATATACGCAATTGAATTGGTCAAAAATTTGTACAACTACTAAAGTCAGAGACCATCCAAGTATTCAAACAAAATAGAATGGCCATGGTAAATCAAAACAGACTCAAACGTTCGCATACAAACGTAAACCCAAGAATCCAAGCAGTGGAAATCACAAATCGCAGTTACAAATTCTTGAATTAGATGTGAGTTGAGCTCACCTTAATCGGTTGCGATTCGAAGAATCGTGAAGCCCTAGTTACGAACGACGATCGGAGTTAAACAATAATGAAGCCAAGACGAACGAAGTTGCCGTTGCTTATCTTCTCGTTTTGATTAGGGATTTCGACAGTGGATGGGGGAGGAGTGAACGAGAAATGAGAGCCGCCATTTCCTTTTTCGTTCGATCGCGTTTGATTTAGGGCTAGGTAATTGAAAAATGAGGGAACCCGGTTTAATTTTACCACGGCATCCAAATAAAACTAGGGTTAGGCTCCACTTCAAATGGTATCAACAAACAACCAGTCTTTTATTAAAGAATTTCACAAATCTTATTTACTCTACTTACAATGTTTAATAGAGAATTATACAAATCGAAAGAAAAAAAAAATGAATTTTAGATTGATTTAAAATCTCTAACCACGAATAACAATTTTTATTAAAGAATTTTAAATACGATTTAAAACTCAATATCAATTGTCAACTACATTAAATCGTCATTTTATCGATAATTAAAATTTACAAAAATCCCGGTTGTTACAGACTCCCCTCCTTATAAAAATTGCGTCCCCGCAATTTTCATAATTAAAGTTGTCTTTAACAATTATTTTTCTAACATAAACCGGTTAAGCTAGAAAATACAGATCGGGAACGCAAATACCAAAGAAATATTTTAATCACATAAAAGAAATTCACAAATTCTCAACAAAGTCTAATTATCAATAGATAATCAGAAAACAGCTAAACTGGATAAACACAATTTATCGGCAATATTCAATTATCAACAAGATAATTAAAATATAGAAAATCATAAAACAACAATATCTAATCATCGATACGATAATCAGAAACATCAATTATCTAATTATCTCAAACGATAATCAAAAGATATCAAATCATCAATTATCTACTTATTAAAACGATAATCAAATTTCAAATTCAGCAAATATTTGATTATCAAAAACGATAACCAAATTTCAAATTCAACAAATATTCGATTATCATAAACGATAACCAAATTTCAAATTCCACAAATATTCGATTATCAAAAACGACAATCAAATTTCAAATTCAACAAATATTCGATTATCAAAAACGATAATCAAATATCAAATTCAACAAATATTCGATTATCATAAACGATAACCAAATTTCAAATTCCACAAATATTCGATTATCAAAAACGATAATCAAATTTCAAATTCAACAAATATTCAATTATCAAAAACGATAATCAAATTTCAAATTCAACAAATATTTGATTATATAAAAAACGATAATTAAACCCCAAATCAGCAAATATTTAATTATCTCAAACGATAATTAAATCTCAAATCAGCAAATATTTAATTATCTCAAACGATAATTAAATTTCAAATCAACAAATATTTAATTATCTCAAGCGATAATTAAATCTAAAATCAACAAATATTTAATTATCTCAAGCGATAATTAAATCTCAAATCAACGAATATTTAATTATCTCAAGCGATAATTAAATCTCAAATCAACAAATATTTAATTATCTGAAGCGATAATTAAATCTCAAATCAACAAATATTTAATTATCTCAAGCGATAATTAAATCTAAAATCAACAAATATTTAATTATCTGAAGCGATAATTAAATCTCAAATCAACAAATATTTAATTATCTCAAGCGATAATTAAATCTAAAATCAACAAATATTTAATTATCTGAAGCGATAATTAAATCTCAAATCAACAAATATTTAATTATCTCAAGCGATAATTAAATCTCAAATCAACAAATATTTAATTATCTCAAGCGATAATTAAATCTCAAATCAATAAATATTTAATTATCTCAAGCGATAATTAAATCTCATATCCACAAATATCTAATTATCACAAGCGATAATTAGAAATAACAAATATCCGATTATCAAAAACGATAATCAGAACTCATATCAACAAATATCTAATTATCACAAGCGATAATTAGAAACAACAAATATTCGATTATCAAAAACGATAATCAGAACTCATATCAACAAATATCTAATTATCACAAGCGATAATTAGAAACAACAAATATCCGATTATCAAAAACGATAATCAGAACTCATATCAACAAATATCTAATTATCACAAGCGATAATTAGACACAACAAATATCCGATTATCAAAAACGATAATCAGAACTCATATCAACAAATATTTAATTACCTGCAGATAATTGGAAGCAACAAATATCTAGAAATCAATTAAGAAGACTAGAAAATCAACATAAAAGCTTGGATCGATCCCATCAGATGGCGAGTTTTTAATTCGCCGCACGTGCAACAACATATGGCCGAAGCCTACCAAGCACTCAACAAAATTTTGGCGCCCATTAGATTGACCCGAAGGTCTAGTACTGGTATTTGACCCGAAGGTCCGCAGAGTGGCCCGAAAGCCCAACAAATGACCCGAAGGTCCAACAAATGACCCGAAGGTCCTCATAGTGGCTCGAAAGCACACAAAATCATCAAATATTTCAATTAACGAGTCCGGAATTAACCGAAATAGCAAACGCACATGTCCCATACCACGTGTTTTACTAAATCGTTTGATTCTCTTCATCGTTTCCTTGAAAGTGCAAAATTGTGTATTTTGTAAAAATACATTTCACATTCTCAAACGGACAAGTCCGGAATTAAGCGAATCAGTAAAAGAAAGGGGTCATAGTCCTCGATTTTGCTAAAACGTTTAAATTGCTTCCTCATTCTTTTGAAAGCGCAAACTGTTAAAATTTCTGAAAACAATTTTATTTATTTTGTAAAAATAACAATTCACATTCTCAACTGGACAAGTCCGGAGTTAAGCGAAACAGTAAAAGAAAGGGGTCATAATCCTCGATTTTGCTGAATCGTTTAAGTCGCTTTCTCATTCTTTTGAAAACGCAAACTGTTAAAAATTTATAAAACAATTTTCATTTTAAAATGATTTTCCAATCACGTGATTAAAGCAGCAAATCAGTAACAATTTCGATAAGGAAATTGTACTTCTCAAAATACCGTAAAAACGGTCACAAAACAGCATTGCGGAATAACCGCTAGAAAATCCAGTTTTAAAACTTGACGGTTACTGAAGCCAAAGCAGCAGAAATTTGTTTTTTTTAAACGTCTAAATCTCATCAAAATAATTTACATCAAAATGTAATATCAGTGAATTTTCATTCATCAGAAATGCCACAAAACACCGTGCTTCAAAATAGCACTGGTGTAAAAATCCCGTTATAAAAATAACGGCAACAAAATACGTATCATAACCAAGCATCGGTTCAACGTAAAATAAATGCAATGATGTGCAACTCAAATTTGCATGCACATTAAAATATAAACAAAGAAATCATTCGAACGTATCTTCAATGAAGACAATTCAAAACAGCAAAATCTAATCAATAGATGATTAGCACAAGAGAAAGCCAGCGGAAATTTCAACAAAAATCACATATCTGAAATTTCTTCGAATCCTCAATTCGGATTCGAAATTCTCAAAGAAACAAAATAATTACAGCTATGTAAACAACAAATGAAATTCATATTAATTTCGTATTTCGATTTTTAAATCAAAAAGATTATCAGTTGTACTCAGCGAAGACAGTTTCACTGTTTCCGCTGCGCACTCTGATAATTAGAACACAAATCAATCAAATCATCAGAACACAATTTCATCCAAACAACAAAACACAGTTTCACTTTTATTTTTAAATAAAGATATTTAAAAATTTACATCTAAAATTCAAAACTTTAGTTTTGACTCAAGCACAAATAAAACATCGACCAATAGTTGTAACATATGTTCCATCCGAGTTAAGTTTTATATTATGTCCATAAACCCCAAGCTCTGATACCAACTGTGACGCCCCACCTCTATGCTCATAATAACAAAGAGTATTAAAAGAAATACTGTCTATTATTACGAAGAATGAGGCTGGATAGGAGCGACCATCCGTAATTGGCCTTACACTAATATTGGCTATCTCGGTAGGAGTGGTATATACTTTTTATTTTTCATCTATTATTTATTTACTCCCATCGACATATCCAATTATCAGTATAAAACAAACTACGATAGTTCATAATAGTTTAGGACATTAGATATAACAATAACACAGATAATATAAATGCGGAACACAGATTAACAAAAATCTCATATATATATAACCGATGTCAGTTACAATATAGTTGACACGATACATATGATACAACTACAACTGTCGACTCTAGAAGTTATATATACAAGTACATTATCGACTAATATACATGAATACATATCGTTCTATACAATGACACGACTACTACAAAATAACACTGACAACTTCAGAAGATGTGAAAAGTCTTCAAATCCCGAACAGCAACTCAAAGAAGGAAATCTACAACCTGAAATACTCGGGTCTGACCCGAGTATTAAATTCAAAAGAAAATAATACACGGGTCAGTCTAATTCAAACTCAGTTATTAATGCATAGAAGCAATAATAATCAAATAGTCAAATAGACGACAGTCACAGAAACCTCGTATATCCGACTCCTTAATAAAAGAATCGGATAACGGCAGATATAACACTAAACAGTGTTAAACAATAAATCAGCAATCCAGATCAATTTAAACAATTGAAATGTCAATTTAAAACAACAATGCTGATTGGCTGCAGTACACGCTAACGTGTACTGCCTCGCCAATACAGTCTATGAAATACTCAGAAGATCAATGAATCCAAAAGCCCATGGATAAAACTCCAATCGAAATGAACCATTTCAAATACAACTTCAAAATATTGAATTTGGACCAACTAAATAATTTAACAATCGAAACATCAACACAATCTATCAATCCCGCTAGGGCTGCAGTACACGCACGCGTGTACTGCCTCGCCACTACGATAATGCAAACAAACTCGACTAACAGACCAGGGAACTGCATGGATAAAAGTGCACCCAAATACAACTGACAAAAGTAAAGACCAGACAACATGGCTCAGGTGGGACTGCACATACAAACAGATGCAGCCACCATGACAACACGTACGACAGGGATGAGCAGATGCAAACAACAATGACACATGAATATACAATGTATAACCAAGTCGAGGCCTCAGATATATAAACAGTGGCAACACATCTCAGTAAAGATCAATCATGAAATAATATTTGTATGCCAAAAGGTCGGAGGCAATGTAAACACAAGTATCGATTAATGCAAACTGTCTCAAACCAATAACCAAGTCAAGTGGGTAACTAATGCAACAACTCAGGTCAGCGAGTGCTTCAAAAATGCAGACCAGATCAGAGTGACAACAATTACAAGCTCACCCAAGTCAAAATGAACATTTTAGTGCTAGACAGAACTAGCAGATGAAAACGTGAATGCTAACCAGTATAATGTTAACTTAAACATTTCAATGTTTGCAAAAATAATTACCCAAGCATGCAGCTTAGAAGTAAAGCATTTCAAAAATGCAAAGTGCTTATTTACGTGTGTAGCTAGTAGTAACCTTTTAATACTGTAAACTATATGCACACATATACGGTAGGAAGCAAAACAACAAACCCAAACTGGATGCTACAGAAGTGAAAACAGTGATCAGGCAACATTACAATCACATTGGTTTACATGTGTAAATAGATATTACAACTACGAGATGGCACATGCAGACACATGGATGCAACTCGACAACAGTTCAACATATAGCTACCAGACTGGAATGAATACAAGCAAGCTCCAGAAAGTAACCAAGTGAATACAACTAACACATGTGACAATGACAGTTTAAGTACAACAATGTAGCAGCAGTTAGGATATAAGACCCAATGCCTCAATGATCAAGTGACAACATTTTCAAGTCAAATGCAACAGGTGAAACAAAGTGTCAATAACAACAATGCCAACAGAAAACCAAAATCATAATTCACAGTGAAGTTGACAAAACCAGAAATTCACAAAGATTCAAAATGATCGAAGCAGTGAAATCCATGCCGCGGATATAAAGCTACCAACAAAGCATATTCGAATTGACCAAGTCGCAATCATCTTAGTCAACCCAGCATTATCAAGAATATACGCAATTGAATTGGTCAAAAATTTGTACAACTACTAAAGTCAGAGACCATCCAAGTATTCAAACAAAATAGAATGGCCATGGTAAATCAAAACAGACTCAAACGTTCGCATACAAACGTAAACCCAAGAATCCAAGCAGTGGAAATCACAAATCGCAGTTACAAATTCTTGAATTAGATGTGAGTTGAGCTCACCTTAATCGGTCGCGATTCGAAGAATCGTGAAGCCCTAGTTACGAACGACGATCAGAGTTAAACAATAATGAAGCCAAGACGAACGAAGTTGCCGTTGCTTATCTTCTCGTTTTGATTAGGGATTTTGACAGTGGATGGGGGAGGAGTGAACGAGAAATGAGAGCCGCCATTTCCTTTTTCGTTCGATCGCGTTTGATTTAGGGCTAGGTAATTGAAAAATGAGGGAACCCGGTTTAATTTTACCACGGCATCCAAATAAAACTAGGGTTAGGCTCCACTTCAAATGGTATCAACAAACAACCAGTCTTTTATTAAAGAATTTCACAAATCTTATTTACTCTACTTATAATGTTTAATAGAGAATTATACAAATCAAAAGAAAAAAAAATTGAATTTCAGATTGATTTAAAATCTCTAACCACGAATAACAATTTTTATTAAAGAATTTTAAATACGATTTAAAACTCAATATCAATTGTCAACTACATTAAATCGTCATTTTATCGATAATTAAAATTTACAAAAATCCCGGTTGTTACATGGCCCGTACCGGCATTATTCACTTTCATGTCTATGACTGATGGTCTCACACGTAGGTGAGGCTGGGCACGCTTATGTTGATTAGGATAAATAAGTGGCCAATAGAAAGAGGCTCAAATCTGGGGATTTGGGCAAGGGGCGCAAAGTTAGAAGATTTGTTTGTTAGGACCAGTACCGTCAGCATTCCCTTTCAAGTCGTGGACTGATGGTCTCACACGTGGGTGAGGTTGGGTACGCTTATGCTGATTAGGGTAAATAAAGGGTTAAATAGGGGGCGACAGTTAGTGTGTACCGGCGATGACCGAGCGTGCGACATCGATTAGGGTAAATAATTCACTATTGCGTCCTAAGCGCTAAGAGGTGTCTTTTGCTGTGGGACCAATAGCATTGGCTCACAGTGGCACAACAGAGATAGGAAAGGCCGATCAATGGGTAGGATTAGGATTTCAACCTAATCAAGATTAGCATTTGAGAGCGGATTAGGGTTTCATCCTAATCACAGCAGTTTAAGACAAGTGCAAATAATCAAAGCAAACAATCAAAGCAGACAGTCGAACAGAATCAGAAACAGTATTCTATGTGAGTTTTATCTTTTCTGTATTTTCCTTTCATGCTAGAACTATTGCTTAGTCTATTATCTTTACCTTGCTTAGAAATGATAGTACTTACTTTCATTCACCAGACTTATTGTCTGACCCACTCCTATATCTTTCTTTTTCCCCCCATAGGCCAACAGAGTTGAGTATGGTTGATTCACGTTGCTTGGAGATTCATTTTTGGAGTTTTCTCATTTCAGATGTATTCTTCTGCTTTTCATCTTTTTCATTTGGCTTATGGCACTTGTGAGAGGGATTATGATTATTATTATTGTTGTACTCTTATTTTGTGACACAGAGATGTATTTTCATGAGACATAAGAGATTTCCGAGAGATGTTATGTTTTTATGACTTATTTTGAAATGAAGTATAATTTTGAAAGATAAGTTATTATTGAAATGTTTTTCCGCTGCTTTTACTTATTTGTCTTGTGAATCTTAGTCTTTGTGATGCTCTAGCTATACCTATAATGCACCACATCCTTTGGTGTGCCCTTTTTGGAGATACTAAGTGGTGTGGGGTGTTTCATTTGGTATCAAAGACTAAGGTTACAGGATTACTAAAAACTTGTTGTAAAAGTAAAGTATTTTTCAAAAAGAAACTCTTATTATAGAAATAGTTTTCAAGTATAAGAGAGTTTTTATAAAAATCCCCTCAAAATCCAGTTCAATATTCTTTCGAGCCTAAATTTTCTTTTCTTTGCATAGAGTGGTGGACACCCCAAATCTTCCAGAGGGTGTCCAAGTCCCTAGCTTGTTTCGTAGATACCTCCAAGCTACGACACCAGAGGTGCGAGGGTAAGAGCCCAGTGGAGCACCGACGGGTGGAGGTCCTTTTAATCCACCTGCAACAACCAATTTTACTAAGCTAAGCAAGGACTTCGCCAATCTAGGAGGCAAGACGTTTTCTGGCACGGAGGATTTCGTAGAGGCATGAACTTGGTTTAGGAATAGGAGCTGATATTTGGGCTGTTGGGATTGGAGGACCGACAGAGGGTTCAGCTTGCATCTTGACAACTGAAGGGAGAGGCTTTTTACTAGCGGGAGATTATAGAGATGGAGGGTGGAGACATTGGTTGGGTTGGATTTCGGGAAAGGTTTGAGAGAAAGTTCTTGTTGCAAGCCGAGGAAAGCATGCAGTTGGAGAAGTTCATTAGTCTAAAGCAGGGGAATCTTTCGGTGAAAGAGTATATAAATCAGTTTAATGAGTTATTGAGGTTCGGGATAGAGCTTGTTAATACTCCGCATAAGAAGGCCACCAATTTTGCTAAGGGTTTGAACCAGCCCCTCTAAGGGTTGCATTGACACATGTACCTATGGGAGCAACGTATGAGTCACTTATGGAAATGGCTCCCATTTCAGATGTTGCTAAGGAAGAAGAGGTTAAGGGGGTTCCTAAACCAGAAAACTCTAAGAAGCACAGGTGGAAGAATTAGAAGGATAAGGACAAGTAGAAAGGAGGAGGACCTCAAAAGGGACAGATCAAGAAGGGCGAGAAATGTCATAATTGTGGATTGGTTGGGCATTACTCAAAGGACTGTAAGAAGGGCACGATGAAGGGGAAATGTTACAGCTGTAGGCAGCCTGGACACCTTAGTAGAGCTTGCCCTCGGAGGACAAGGCAGAAAGCAGGTGCACCTATGGCGCAAGTACAGGCTTTGGATGCAGCACCTTCTAGTAGTGGACCAGATCGAGGTAGGAAAGTCTCTGTAGAAGGTTTGATCTCTATTTCAGATTTTCCTATTCATACTCTTTTTGACTCCGGGGCATCGCATTCTTTCATTTCTAGTTCCTTGGTTGATTATTGCACCTAGATATTTCTCTAGGTCTAGACCCTATAGTTGTTTCAAACCCCATAGGAGGATCGACACATTTATCCATGATTTGTAGGGGTTTGAAAAATTTTATACTAGGCGTAGAGTTTGATTGTGACGCCTATGTATTGGGATTTTCGAGATATGGGATGATTTTGGGGATGGACTGGTTATCCACTTATGGTGTGATGTTGGACTGTGAGAGGAGAGTCGTCAGGCTAGGGACATGTAGACGGACCCTCGAGGTTTCTTGTGAACCACAGGGGTCAGTCATGTTAAGCTTCCTTTATTCCCTTGATTCATCACCAAGAGAGTTAGATTCAGTTCCAGTTGTTAGAGATTTCCCAGATGTTTTTGAGGAGGATAAGGGGATACCCCCTAAGAGAGAGATTGACTTTAGGATCTATCTGAATGACAATGCTAAGCTAGTGGCATTGCCCATGAGACATATGGCTCTTAGGGAGAGGAAGGAGTTAAGTAAGCAGATTGGTGAGCTATTAGAGAAAGGCTTCATCAGACGGAGATTATCTGAGTGGGGGGCGCCAGTCGTCTTCGCTACAAAGGCGGATGTTTCCCTTCGACTTTGCATAAACTATAGAGAGTTGAATAAGCTCACGAAGAAGAACTGTTACCCACTTCCTAGGATAGATTATCTTTTCGATCAGTTGGTTGGCTCTTCAGCATTTTCTCAGCTTGACTTAGCCACTGGATTTCATCAGCTTAGGGTCACTGATGATAGCATCGATAAGACAACATTTTGGACACCCGATGGATTCTTTGAGTGGTTGGTTATGCCATTTGGGCTGACCAATGCCCCAGCCCATTTTGTAGATCTAATGAGCCGTGTTTTTCGAGATGTCCTAAATAAGTTTGTTGTAGTATTTGTGGATGACATTCTGGTGTTTTCCAAGAGTATGAAAGAGCATGTTATTCATCTTGAGAAGGTTCTTCGCACACTTCGTGTTCATCAGTTGAAAGCAAAATTCTCGAAGTGTCACTTTTGGCGTGAGGATGTGCATTTCTTGGAGCATGTAGTCTCAAGAGAGGGTCTAGCGGTGGATCCCGCTAAGGTAGTAGTGGTGCAGGATTGGAAGGCCCCCAAGAACATTACCGAAGTTAGAAGCTTCCTAAATTTGGCAAGTTATTATAAGAAGTTTATCAGAGATTTTGCTAAGATTTCAGCACCGCTTATTCACCTCAATAAGAAGATTGCGGCATTCGTGTGGGACGTGGATTATGAGGATTCCTCCATGATGCTAAAGAGGGCCCTTACTAGTGCACCAGTGTTAGTTTAACCCGACGGAGCTAAGCCTTTTACAGCATACACTGATGCATGTGGGACTGACCTTGGGGCAGTATTGATGCAGAAGGAGAAGGTAGTATGCTATGGGAGTAGACAGTTGAGAACTCATAAGAAGAACTACCCCACCCATGATTTGGTGCTGGCGGCTATTTTTTTCGCGCTCAAGTCTTGGAGACATTACTTGCTAGGAGAGAGGTTCGAGCTTTTCACTAACCATAAATCATTGAAGTACATGTTCTCACAAAAGGATTTAAACTTGAGGCAGCAGCATTGGATGGAGTTTCTGGCATCATATGACTTTGAGATAGCTTACACCCCTGGCAAGGGGAACGTGGTTACGAATGCGTTAAGTTGGAAGAGAACAACCCTTAGCCCAATGTTCGTGGAGTGGAAAGGCCCTAGAGTTTATTTCCACCTTTGATTTTAAGCCCTCTACGGACATTACTCCTGGATTATTGGCAGCACTTGAGGTTAAGCCTACCCTCATAGATCAGATTGGATCAAGCTAGCAAGCAGATTCAAAGCTTGTGGATATTCTGGATAGGATTAGCAGAGGAGAGGTCTATAGACATCTCCAACGCTATTTCATCGATAGTAAAGGGTGGCTAAGGAGAGATGGAAGGCTTTGTGTCCCCCGCACTGGTGATTTGATGAGTGCAGTTCTAGCAGAAGCACACCATTCTCGGATGACTATTCATCCTAGTGGTGATAAGATGTATAGGGACATGAAGAGAGTGTTTTATTAGAACGACATGAAGAAGGATGTAGCAGAGTTTGTGGATAAGTGTCTTGTGTGCAAATGGGTTATGGTGGAGCAGCAGAGGCCTGGCAGATTGCTTCAACCATTAGATATACCCGAATGGAAGTGGGATAGTGTTTTGATGGACTTCATAGATGGTTTACCCCAATCTAGGAAGGGGAATACCAGTATTTGGGTGATTGTAGATCGTTTGATTAAGAGCGCCCAATTCATTCCGGTCAAGAGTAAGAGGACATCACCTTGTTTGGCACCCATATACGTTCGTGAGATAGTCCGACTTCATGGAGTTCCCTCTACCATAGTGAGCGACAGAGACCCTATCTTTACTAGCGAGCTTTGAAGGAGCTTGCAAGGGGCTTTAGGGATATAGCTTAGATTGAGTACGGCCTATCACCCTCAAACAGATGGCCAAACAGAGAGAGTTAATAGAGTTCTTGAGGATTTGTTGAGGATGTGCATTCTTGATTTTGGAGGGACTTGGGAGGAGCACCTTCCTTTAGCGGAATTCGTATATAACAATAGTTTTCAGGCTAGCATTGGGATGGATCCTTTTGAAGCCCTTTATGGAAGACCTTTCAAGTCGCCTTCATGTTGGTTGGAGTCTACAGAAAGATTGCTACTTGGTCCCGACATGGTTAGAGAGACTTCGGAAAAGATTGATTTAATTAGAAGAAGAATGAAGACGACCCAAGATAGACATAAATCCTATGCAGATAAGCGGAGAGGGGATATTGAGTTCGAGGTAGGAGATTTGGTTTTCATTAAGGTGTCTTCGCTGAGAAAGGTAATGAGGTTTGGATTAAGTGGGAAACTTGCTCCCAGATTCGTAGGACTGTTCTCCATTGTGGAAAGGGTATGGAAGATGATGTATCAGATAAAGCTACTAGAGAGGCTCGCGGGAGTTCATGATATTTTTCATGTTTCACACTTGAGAAAGTGCTTACATGATTCGGCAGAGGTGGTGGAACCTAGCCAACTTGAGGAAGTTGAAGTGGAGAGAGAAGCATCGGTTCGTCGCATTCCTACCAAGATCGTTGGACATGATATCAAGAAGCTTAGGAATAAGAAAGTCCCTTTGGTTAAGGTGCAGTGGGGAGATAGTATTGAGGATGCAACGTGGGAGGCTGAGGAGAAAATACGTATCTCTTGTCTGCATCTCTTCGATGGTACGTCTTGAATTTCCTATTTCCATCTTTAGTTTTGAATAGGTTCTTTCCTTTAGTATCCTTTGGGAGGGTAGACCTTAGGATTTAACCTATGGATGGTAGGACTGAATGTAAACATGTTATGTATGTTAGATGTAATTGGTTGCAAGTGTTTGCTAGTGGATGCTAATGGACGCATATACACACACTAGGTACTATTATCTCTTAGAGATCGCCCTAACTAGGTCACTAAAGCATATGGATATGTGTGCACTTGCATTTTTATTTCATGGTTGCTATGAATGGGTGATTATTATATGATTGTTGCATCTGGATGAAGATTGTAGCACGCATATAGAACTATCAGTTGTCATTAGGGAATTTGCATTCATTTGATACATGGCACGGACATGAGCGCATAAAAAGGAGGTCGACTGAATCAGTAGACCGCCTAATCTTTTGCATTAGTTAGGGAATTGACACCACACTATTGCATATATCATAAATTGCATTAAAAAACATAAGGACAATGGATGTAATGGATGATGGTTGAATATGTGGTTGTGGAGTTTGGATGAAAATATTTATTTCATTCTTCCGTCCTTGGAGATTTCGGGGGCGAAATCCTTTAAGGAGGGAAGAATGTAAAAAACCGAAAAATTAGAGTAATGATAATTAATTAACAAATTAATTGAATAATAAAATAGGGTTGGAAAATTGTCAGAATTGAGCCACGAAAGTTGCACCATTGGGTTTGTGGCAATACTTTGATCAATTTCCATATATAACTTGTCGAAATCTGAGTCAGTATGGAGAAGTTACAAGAGAAACAGGAAATCAGAATTATATTATAAATAAACGAAAAAAAGACCCATCGGGGTCAACCCTTGCTAGGGTCAGGTCGACCCGCAAATAGCACAGGTCGACCCGCCTTTCTTCATGGACGATTTTTCGTCCAAGTATGAGCTGAAGACTATAAATCCGGTTTTTGTGAAATCCTATGAGTCCGTAGCTGCATCTGATGGTTCCTAGTGAGCCTATGACGTGGTTTCACTAGACTAAATCTTCAAATCCAACGGCCAGAGATCCCTAAGCCACACTATAAATATAACCTTAGGCCTAGCTATTTTTATCATTCGGATTTTCTTCCAATTGGGTTCATTGCCTGAGGCTGAACCCTAAATAGAAAAATTTTCTGGGGAGGAAATCTTTTTAATAAAAATATTTTACGCCCTAGAAGTGGATCCGGGAAGGCCAATGATTAGAGCTAAGGACTGTAGGTGAGTTTTTTGTAATTACTTTAGATTTGTAAGCAATTTAAATAATAGGGTTCTCAATTGTTGTAGTTTTTCTACAATTTTGAGACAGTTTTTATATAAGTTTATTTACAGTCAGTTTTTAAGTAAATTTTAGAAGTCCTTTCAGTCTATTTTTATTCAGCTATTTTATTCAGTTATTTGCAGTTATTTACAGTTATTTACATCTGTTTTAAGTTAAAATTTAGCCTGTAAATGTTAGTTTCTTTTTATAGAGATAGAATCCTTTTTGACGCGAATAAAATATTAAAAAGAGAAGAATTCGCAAATATGGATTAAAATAGAAAAACACTAAATTTAAAGAAATTAGATGTAAAATGAGAAAAACTGAAATAAAATAGAGATGGACTGAAATAGGCAAATTTAAGATATTTGCAAGCATGATTATAACAAGTGGTTATAACTAAAAAGAGAAAATAGAAGAGTAACAGTTGCAAGAACAATTATAACACGTAGGTTATAATTAGAAAGAAAGAAATAACAGAAGGGGCTTATTTTAAAACTTAGATCTTGGATTAAGTTAATAAGCAAATATAGTATTAGTGGCCCGTACCGGTAGCATTCCCTTTCAGGTCTAGGACTGATGGTCTCACACGTAGGTGAGGCTGGGCACGCTTATGCTGATTAGGGTAAATAAGTGGCTAATAGATAGAGGCTCAAATCTAGGGATTTGGGCAAGGGGAGCAAAGTTAGAAGTTTTTTTGTTAGGACCAGTACCGGCAGCATTCCCTTTCAGGTCGAAGACTGATGGTCTCACACGTGGGTGAGGTTGGGCATGCTTATGCTGATTAGGGTAAATAAAGAGTCAAATAGGGGGCGACAGTTAGTGTGTACCGGTAATGACTGAGCGTGCGGCATCGATTAGGGTAAATAATTCACTATTGCATCCTAAGCGTTAAGAGGTGTCTTTTGCTATGGGACCAACAAGATTGGCTCATAGTGGCACAACAGAGATAGGAAAGGCCGATCAATGGGTAGGATTAGGATTTCATCCTAATCAAGATTAGTAGTTGGGACAGGATTAGGGTTTCAGCCTAATCACAGCAGTTTAAGACAAGTGCAAACAATCAAAGCAAACAATCAAAGCAAACAGTCGAATAGAATCAGAAATAGTATTTTATGCGAGTTTTATCTTTTCTGTATTTTCCTTTCATGCTAGAACTATTGCTTAGTCTATTATCTTTATCTTGCTTAGAAATGCTAGTAATTACTTTCACTCACCAGACTTATTGTCTGACCCACTCCTCTATCTTTCCTATCCCCCCATAGGCCAGCAGAGTTGAGGATAGTTGATTTAGGTTGATTGGAGATTCATTTCCGGAGTTTTCTCATTTCAGATGTATTATTCTGCTTTTCATCTTTCTCATTTGGCTTATGGCACTTCTGAGAGAGATTATGATTATTATTGTTGTTGTACTCTGATTTTGTGAGACTGAGATGTATTTTCATAAGACATAAGAGATTTTTGAGACATGTTATGTTTTTATAACTTATTTTGAAATGAAGTTTAATTCTGAATGATAAGTTATTTTTTAAATGTTTTCCGCTGCTTTTACTTATTTGTCTTGTGAATCTTAGTCTCTGTGATGCTCTAGCTATACTTATAACGCACCACATCCTTTGGTGTACCCTTTTTAGGGATACTAAGGGGTGTGGGGTGTTTCATTCCTCTTCGGTTACTCAGGCGGTGTAATACTTGTTCCTATGGGTTAAGTGAGGGTATCGATTAAATCCAGAAGGAGTGTGGGACTGGGCGTAGAACGGGAAGTTCGAACCAGTATAAAAATCTCTAGTGTCATTTACTTTATTACTTTTACTTTTATATTGATATTCTGCACAAGTAAATAGTTTAGTTAATATTTCATATTACACGATCCTTAGTCACTTTCAATTTTCACTCATATCTTTGCCTCCTTTGGATTTGACATGCCTTTGACAATCTCCACTACACTAGAAATGCAATTTTGCAATGGCTTTGAGCCATTGCAAAATAATTTCGCAACGGCCTAGAGCCGTTGTGAAATGGGGAGCGGTAAAAAATTCACAATGGCTTAGAGCCAGTGCAACATTTAATTTCGTAACTGCTTTCAACCGTTGCGATTTTTTCTTTAGCCACGGCTAATAGCCATTGCTAATTTGCATACTTTTTACAAAAAATAATGCTTTTTTCTCACCGTCTACAATAACACAGACATATAATTTTTATAATCAACACAAACATTTGCAAATTTAACATAATATCACAAAGGAAAAATTATTAAACCAAATATTTTTTATTGATTCAACACAAAGACTAAATATAACAACAAATTTGAAATTATAATGTACAATGTTCAACAACAGTACAAACACTACAATGTTCAGCAGGCAGCAATAATAGTATTACAATATATAATACATATTTCTGCAAGCATATTACAATGTAAAACGTGGAGATCTATCTTTAACTGGTAGATAGTTCATTGTCTCGAAGCCTTCCTCCAATCAGTTCCTACCCTCATCATTGTTGCAAACTATTCTTACGTAATTTTTCCATCCTGGAAAAAATATATTTTATTATAAAGAATGATTCAGTAGTGCAAACTCTTTATTTTTTTTATTTCTTACTTCCATCCACTGATTGCAACTACAATAGTATTATTACACTGAAAACAAGGTATATATGCATATTCTTATTGTAATGACAAAAGTTCATACTAAGTACCTAAGGGATTGATTCTTTCATGTAAAGCTTATGGATTGTATCTTAACTAGTGGTCGACTTGTTGAGTATATTTGAGAATAACTTGACCATTAACACTTTATCCTAATACTATACAGGCCATTTCCACTATTGTTTATATGTGTCAGATATCATTTCACTACAGTTTAGTAAATAACTTCTTTTAGCTCCTCCTATATTAGTTTTACCACTTTCCCGTATATTTTATACTATTAAAAGGCCAAAATGTATAATGTTATGTCAGGCATTTGTGACACAGAGCAAGAAACTGTCCATGTTAATGAGAAAAATATAAGCGGTGAAATGTAATGTGTCTTCTATTTGCCTCAGTATACGTAAGAAAAATGTAAGGTTTGTCGTAAGAAATATGTTATAGATAGGTTTGTTTTTGAAATGTCATAAACTTCATCAGATAATATACTAATCATGCATGAAAAAAAAACTCAAAGAACCTTGTTTACAACTTTGCATGCATGAGATTGTTTGAACTAACTCAATTGTGGGAAACATTTGAATACATATGGTTATGTTAGCAAAATATGCGTAGTAATAATAACATGTTGAATACAAAGCTTCATATTTCAGTTTTCCAAGTAATAATAAAACACTACTTTAATTGCCTATTAATATGCTATTACCTTGCTTCATTAAATTAGATAACTTCATGTATAATATCTCTATTTTCAGCAATGTATCTTATCATTCAATTGCCGGTGTTCCTTTTATGTATAATATCTCTAGTGTGCTCTTTATATCATGTTTGAAATTCATTTTCTCCATTGAAGCTTCATGTTGAACACATAAAAAATTATTCTCCAAATCTGGAATCTACACTGATTCCTTTAAATAGCCTACAAACTAAAGTGCTAGTAAAAGTTGTCATCTATGTCAATTAATCACTCATCCAAACTAATAAATTCAAAACTATACTAATATATAATCAGTAACAAAAATGCAAATTAATTATAATATGAAATCTACACTGATGCAAGGTTTCTTCATCATTGATCCCAAATATATTATATATTTGTAGCTTATTAAGTATAAACCAGTCTTACTATTATGTAGTGTGAACTCCTAGAGCCAAGATGGAATACTGTAACTTATGATCTATTAACTAATGCAAAAAGACAAGTATGTAGATGAAATCAAAAGGTAGAGAAATATTTATATTGATCTAAGTAAGACAAGTGGGTAGATGAAATCAAAAGGTAGGAAATTTAAATAGTAAAAAGACAAGTTGGGTAAATTATTTTTATCACTACGTTAAAATTACCAAATCATAATAATAATATATACCTGCTTCCACTTCTAAAGATATCGAATAGCAGTCTTTGGATGGCACACATAACCACAGATTCAAACTTCACCAAAGATCATAGCAAGAGGATGATTTTGTTTGGTTGTGTTCTCATTTTGTAGCAGTACATTATCCACAACCAACTTCTCATGTGTTGGGGGTATAGGTTTCCTATGTATAATGGATGATGTCAAATTTCTGCATACAGAACTTGTTGCAATGACCTCTAGATCAAAGTTCAGGATTTCACATTTTTGATTTACTAAACTAAACGAATTCAGTGGATTAGCAATGTCGTTCTTCCGCATTCTTCCAACACTTATCTAACATATACCACTTTCTCCTTCATTGGAAGCAATGTTTGGTATGTGATTTCCTTGACCCACGTATCCCTTGAACAAGTCGACCAACATCTTCAATTGACCCTCCATATTGTCCATTCTAGCTTTCAAGTCTTCTGAGTCTCCTTGAGTCTTTTTGAGTTTTTTTTGGAAAAATGGTACTTTATATACTAAAATAGAACTCATATGCTTCCATGATATGCCTTATTAAAACCTTGCAATCCCCCTAACCTATATGGGTACCTTGTCAGGAAAAAGAGTACATATCATGTCCATATATTGATAATACAACAAACAGAGCCTGAACCAAGTTGTCAAATAGATGGAGGAGTAAACAAATAAGAAACACACTCAAAACTATCCATACGAACAACTTGGGTTAGCAAAACAAAATAAAATAAAAACATAAACAAAAAGACACGTGTAACAAAAACAAAAGCAAGACAAGGGAGAAACACTACTCTCGATCTTCGTATTACTGCATACATGAGAGAGAAAACCCATCTTCTTTACCAAAATAGATCTGATCTAATTGACCTATCTAGTCTGGACAGTAATGGCGAAGGCTACTAACCTAATGAAGCATGAAGAAAAGCCATCAACAAATTGCAAGAGGAGGCAGAACATCGTTCAAGGAGGACAATGGTTGGCTTTTGGGTCAGTAGCAATGTCAAATTCTACTAAGATAAGTTTTAAATCTATACATATCGTCTTAGACTCCATTTTATGTTTGATTAAGAATTTGCAGTCTTGAATTAAGAGACTGAATCTCACTTTAGTAGGCAGTTCAATACCTTTGAAAACCCGATTGTTTCTTTCACACTAGATGTTCCAAACCAGTGAAGTAAAAGCTATGTCAGTGATCTGGTTAATTAACGAGTTACTTTTCTAGCTTTAACACATAATTTCCAAGATTTGGTTTATATCATAAGTGTTACCGAAATTAAACTTTAGCTTACGCATAGTATCCTCCAGTAAACGTCTCGAATAGTTGCATTTAAAAAAAGATGATACCTGTCTTCATACTAATTTAAACAAAGCATACAAGTTCGATCAATGCCAGTATTCCATCTACTGATCCTATATTTAGTATTTAATTTGTTTAATTTTTCCATGAGAGCAAAAGTAGACATCTTTGGAGCATAACTTTTATCCCAAATTATTTTCGACCAATTAAATTCAGCATGTTTGAATTTGATTTGTTTCCATGCCGATTTCATATTGAATTGACGCTGTTAGGAAGCCAGAACCAAAAGTCTTGTTGCATTTGATTATGAATAATTATATTGTGTACTAAATGATGAATTTTTGTTGGAACATAATCAATATGATGTTTCCACTCATTACCAGATATTCACATATATAATTTTCTGTTACAACCATCAGTAACAGACAGTATTCCATCCAAATTTACCAATCAATGAGGATCCATTAATCCATGGGTCAAACCAAATATCTGTATTTTCACCATTTATAATTTTCCTATTAATTAATCCTTTGCACCATTGTATGGCTCTAAGCAGGGATTTCCAAGTATATGAAGCATTATTATCCATAGTAGCAGTCCAGAAATTAACATTATTACAGTACTTATTATGCATCCATTTGGCCCAAAGAGATTCACCTTGTATATATTTCCATAAAAGTTTTACTGAAACTGCTTTAGCAACTTCATCAATTCTTTTTATACCAAGGCCACCCTCAATTTTTGTTTTACAAACATCATCCCAGCTCATTTTATGAGCTTTAGATTTCAATATAAAGTTAGCACAGATAGAATTAATTTTCTAGATAATAGTCACAGGGAATTGTGTGAATTGTAGACAAAATTGAATCATTAGCTTAATGATAGTTTTAACTAGTTCTGTTCTTCCACTAATATTGAGCATCTTGCTGTCCCAATGATTGAAATTTTTATTTATTTTGTCTATCAACCATCCAAAATCCCTTGCTTTTAATTTGTTTTTAAATAATGGGATGCCCAAGTACATAATTGGTAGGTTTTCAATTATTATTTTTAGAATGTCAGCAATTTATTGCTTGTTATTTGCTCCTTTACTAAAGAACAAAGTAGATTTGTTTGCATTTAATTCAAGACCAACTAAATTCTTCAGATCTTGAAAAATGTGTTGTATGCTTTCAGCATTCTTAGTGGTAGCTTTAGCCAAAATTAAAATATCACCCGAGTCTTTTTGAGTTGTTTACATGTAATATTATAAGCTGCCTTAACTTGGGTCCTTGATATCTTAGTTCCTGTACTTTGACTCCGGCCCCTTTTATCCTTGACAAACACTTGTGACAATATGTCTTCATCTAATGGCAAATTTTCTTCATCATTATCATTGATTGGTTCCTTTTCTTTTGGAATTTTACCTTAAAATATGATAATACTTAGAGATATTACTATTAATTAATTGGTTATTAATCTAAAACAATAGACGTGATAAAAACATATAAACATATATGTTATAAAAATAAATCATTATTAATTTATCTTACCGACCTATTTGTCTTTAAAAGCCATGAGTTCAAAAGGTATATAAGATATAGGATATAACTACAATATATCAAGCTTGATACAAAAATGCAAAATGTACAGCAAAATATCAATGTTATATAGGAATTATGATGACATTGACATACTTTTGGGATAATGATAATTGATCCTGAATTACATAAAATTGAAATTCTTACTACACCACATAACATTGATCATTTCCATAATATTTTGTTATCTGAGGTTCAAACATACAATAACATGAAGTACAATGTGGAATGCATAATATGGTTCTTTGACATTGTACCACTGACTATACTTTCACATGAGTTAAGACAGGGACTTTTAATCATTTTAAGCTGAAATAGTGCATCATTTAAATAAAAAGTATCATATCAGTATACATAATTGGACACATCTTGGACATCGACTAAACCAAAGAAAAAAAACACTTCATAATTTGTATTACATAAACTTTATAAAACATATGATTTATTATTTGTTTAACTTATGAAGTATGAAGAAATCGAATCTGATATGATACCATCCTTTTTCATGTGATTTTTATCCCACACTTGACGATGAGGGATTTCTTTTTTTGGATTTGCACTGGCCTACAACCAAAAATGAAATATTATTATACTTGTAGTTGTCACTGCAACACTTAACCAAAGATTTACCCTTATAGGGATCATACACCTATATAGATATATTATAGCATGTCACCTTGTATAAGTACCAAAAAGAACACCATCATATTACTGGAGTTGAGGCTTTAATTATTCATAATGAAATTTAAAGTACCAATATGGAGCTTTAACCATATGGATGGTTGAAACAAAAAATAAAAGAGATTATTTAATTATGGGTCAATTAATAATCAAAAAGGCAGGGAAAAGAAAATTATTGTCTTCCTCACCGCTAGATCTGAATATTTTTCATTACTTATCTAATTTTCCTCTTGAATGGTTTGTGTAGAACATAATTTGTTCAAAAAATAATGATCTTGAGGCACACAGTGTTCTATTCATAACTAGTTGGAACAAAACGTCATAGGTATATACAAAACTAGACATTCATCGATTTGGAGAAATATACATTTAGACAACCTCTATTTTCATAAGGTACAACTACAATATAGAGTTCTACTGAAAGCTATTGTCTGGTATAAGCATATGTGTTACAAAAGAGAGTTAAATAAAAGCAAATTTTTATACAACTAGATAAAAAGAAGTACATGGTGTTGATATGCATGCAATCATAAACGAAACCAATTGTTAATAGCACATTCCTTTTTGGTCATACATAAACCTACTTCATATAAGACCGTAATCCTTAATTGTTATAAAAAATTATTTAAGTAAATTTTTAGTTATTTAGGTTTCTACATAGTGAATTTTAACTAACTGGGTAGTGGTGTACATTGTGGTACTGAAATGATCCAAAAATTCTACTAAGCAAATATAGTAAGCATGCATAAAGGTCTAAGTCCAGATCAGTGCAGAATACAACATTCTAGAAGTATAATCTAATTGTATGTAATTAATTATATATAATCAATAAAGATTACGCCTAATTGTAGACAGACAATGATACTGCAAACCCAAATTCAAAAATATACTTTATACATCTAATTGTATGTAACTAATGAAGAAAACATATATATTATTTTAAAAACACTAAATCTCAATTAACAGTCATAAGCAAAATTGTTAGTGATTTGTATAATTTGTGAGACTATCAACTAAATCTAATTGTCGTAATAAATAGATCAATGAATCAGATGACCAAGCAAATCATGTTACCTGAAGAAAAATTAGGCTATTAATGATTATCAGTGATAATGAAATGGTAGAAAGATATAGACTTTTAACTTCTGCAAATTAGAAAACTTTCGGTGATGTCAGCAAGCCTTAATGCAAAAAAACATATAAGACTGACTTCTTGGCTATACAATATTCCTATACTTCTGAAACTATAATACAAACATACCATTTCATGTTTACCTCTATATTATTTATTTAATAAAAAAAGATGAAATAAACGTACAATTTCATGTTCTACTATAGAGTGACTTGTACGACCATTGTGATGGCTATAGTTGTATAATGATATGTTCCTTAGTGGTAGCTTTAGCCAAAATTAAAATATCATCTGCATACAACAAATGGGTAATCATTGGTTCAGTTTGGTATATGGGTATAATATTACCTTTCAAGTATTCCACACCAATATTATTTGTAAGGAATTCCATAGCAATAGAAAATAAATATGGCGAGAGAGGATCCCCTTGTCTTAATCCTCTCGAGCCGTCAATGAATCCAAAGGGGGATCCATCAATTAATACCGAAAACGAAGGAGTAGAAATGCACTCATAGATAAGATTAACAAATAACAGTGGAAAACCCATAGAAATCAGTATGTGATGAATAAACTCTCTACTTATTTTATCATAGGCTTTATGCAGATCAATTTTCAGGCATAGATTGTTAGAACTTTTCCTGTTGAATCCTCTGACCATTTCATTGGCTAGCAAGGAATTCTCAGTAATTAATCTACCAGGAATGAAAGCATTATGATTATATGAAATAAGATCATTCATATAATCTTTCATTCGATTACAAAGAAGGTTAGCTAAAATTTTATATGAGACATTGCATCGAGCAATCAGTCTAAAATCAGTCATATCAATCGCGTCAGGTTTTTTTGGAATTAGACAGATAAATGTATGATTGATTTCTCTGATAATTTTTTCGGATTGGAGAATGCCATTCATAGCATTCCAGATATCATATTTAATTTGATCCCAATGGACTTTGTAAAATTTTGAATTAATACCATTTGGTTCAGGGGAGCTGTTATCATTAATCTGGAAAGCAGCTCCTTTAATTTCCTCTAGCTGAAATGGTTTGCATAGATTGTTTCTAGCATTGTCAAATAGGATTTTCTTGCATGTTATGCCTAGAAATTGGTATGTAGCCTGAGATGAAATGAAAAGTTCAGAAAAGTAGTTAATAGCTTCATGTGCAAGTTTTTCTGATGCTGATGACCACGAACCATTATCATTAAGAATGAAATTATTCCTTCGTCTAGGATTAAGAACATTAATTTTACTGAAAAAGAATTTAGTTGGTTTATCCCTTTTAATTAGCCAATTTATTTTCATTCTTTGCTCATTTTCAACTGCAATTTTCCTCATGATAGAATGAATCTACTCAAAATTCAAAGTGTACTGCTCTATTAAACTATCATTCAAAGGGTTTCGAACTAGCTGTTTATAAAGCTCATTAGTCTCATCTTTTAATTTAGCAACCACTGTATATATGTTAGTTTTATTTTTTTCCCATTTCTTCAATGCATATTTAACTGATTTCAGTTTGCATAAGAGCATGTGAGGAGGGTTTCCAGTGAACTCTTGCATCAGTGCATCATGAAGGGAAGAATAGTATCCCACTTGAAGGTGCCAAGAATTGTTATACCAGAAAGGTACTCTAATCCTCTTTTTATTATGTAACATAAGTTTGATAATGATAGGAGAATGATCACTCAAAGAGTGACTACAAAAATTAATTCCAAAGTGATAAAATTTATCTAACCATAAGGTGTTAACAAAAACACGGTCAATCTTACTGTGAATAGAGAGACTTTGACCTCCTCTCCAAGTAAAATAGTTACCCGTGAAATCTGGTTCCACCAGTTTAGAAGAAGAAATGCAGTCTATAAAATACTGTTCACCTATCGAATTAAAGAGACCATTACTCATTCTATCATTAGGTGATAAAATAGCATTGAAATCGCCCGCTACAATCCATGGGAGATTAACACTTTTAAACTGCTCTGCAATATACTTCCATAAATCTGTACGCTTCACTTCTTCATTGAACACATAGAACGTGGTGCACAAAACACTAATACCATTTACATTATGTAATATATGCAAGAAATGTATTGGTCATTAGAGTGTAAAATGATATTCGACCATTGAGCAGAGTCCCATATGATTAAGATTCGACTTTTCTGACCAGTAGTTATATTATGAGAATATTTCCAATTTTTATTGATTTTAGTCATAAATCTATCAATATAATCTAAAGTTAATTTATTTTCAAGAATGCCAAGGAAGAAAAATCTATTACTATTCAAAATTTGCAACATTTCCAACTGTTTAGCCGGAGCATTCATACCCGTGATCTTCCAAATAAGGAACTCCATCTATAGGGTATTTTCAGGATTGCTACTGCCTTCAACGGAAGTAGTTGTCCCCGATGTCTTAGCTTTTTTTGTCTTTTTATTTTTACCTTTCAGCCGATTAACTAAACTGGCCCATGCAGGGTTCTCAATAACATCAGAAGAAGGAGTGGCTTTAAATTCGAAAGGAACTTCCTCTCTCCTAGTTTTTCGAGTTGATCTTGTTCTGGAGATATATAGAGATTCATTATTCTGTTCAGCAGTTACAGAGCTCGAGGATGGATTCGGTGGCACATCAGACATCTCAACGGAATCGTTGTTACCTTCCTTTATACAGTTACTTGATGGTTGCATTTCCATATCAGTTTCTTTAGGCACAAAATTATGTTGCAAATTTGTATTAATAGTCGAAATTAGGATATTCGACTGGACATTTTGGGACTTATAAGTTGTATTTTCTTTTGAAATATTGTTTATGTCATCTTTTGTACTGTTGTTATGAGTAACTTCCTGTTCTGGACTGGCTGAGTTCAGCTGATCATTTATGCTATTTGAATTGTTTACCAGATTATTATCAATATTGGCATCGATATTCATATTAGTACTGTCTGTCGTTAGTTTCTGAGTAGTTGCTTTAGGCATCCAGACTTTGTTAAATTGACAATGATTTTCAACATGTCCAAAGCTTGAGCAATTCGAGCAAATAGATGGTTTCCATTCTTACGTTACTTCTTGTCAAATGATTTCATCCTTCTCAGATAGTATAAGGATTTTATTCGGAAACTTAAAAGAGTTATTAATTCAATTAATACTTTAGCATATGCAATTTTTATAATACCTTTTATGAATCTATCCAGTTTGATGAGGGTTCCAAGCACTGAGACAATACGACTAATCCCCTCTTCCGTCCAATAATCAAGAAGTAAGTTGGGAAAACAAATCCAAATCAGAATAGAGTGAAGAAGTTCTTTGTTGAGCTACATTCCAAGAGACCACCTCTTCATCATCATCAACTTTTTATTGTAAAAGTATGTACCTCCTTCCAATATTTTATCACAGCCTTGCTTTTTGTTAAATTTAATAACATAAAATTCATTTTCCTTAGAGTAAATAGAGAATTCTTCATTTGGTTTTCATACTCTAATAATATAGTCTTTGAAATATGGGTAATATGGCTTAGGACCAACCACATAGACCATAATGGCATTATCCCATTGTTTTCTAGCATCCTGAACAACCTCAATAGACATTTTAGCACATTGCATAGAATTAAATTCACGTGGATGATAGAACTTTAACGGAATAGAGACTGGAATATTATTACCCTTGACAACTTCATTCCATTCCCGGCTAGACGTAGTGGAAAAATTCCATTTATTGGCAGTAGATCTGTTATCAGATTGATTGGGGCAATCAATATTACTATTGGTGCGGACATAGTTCTGATGTACATTTTGATGAGAGGGCGATCTTAAATTCTTATTCTGTAAATCATGGGGGATGTGATTAAATGATTGAGGTTGATGCATAATCTTTGATTGTCGTTTCCACTTATGAGATTGAACCTGAATGAAACGATTATCATTTTCAGCAGCGGAATCAGGAGGTGATAACGGAGGGAATCCTAGTGCAGGGTCTGGGAGGCGGGGAGGCGGATCAGGAGGGGGGAAGCCTGACGACTGATAGGGTTGGAAGGAGACATATTGGTGGCTGGGAAAAGGGCGCCACGAGGCGAATAGGGTGGGGCGATGGTCGGAGACTGGCGGCAGAGGCCAGTCAGGCTGGAATCGACGAGATCAAACAAGGGAAGGCTGGTGGCTGCACCGGGTTTTGCTTCATTTTTCAAGAATCCATCTAAATCTTCTTGGCTAATTATTGATGGATAATTTTTCAACCTATCTTCATCATTATCAAATTTGTTATAATAGCTTGTCCTCAATTCGCTCTTGTGCCTCTTAAAGGACTTGCACATTTTTTTAAAATAAAAGTCTTTTGCATCCGAGCCTAGTTCAAAAAATGTCTGTGTGCTTACTTAAAAAAGCAACATAGCAAAATATATTTACAAAGAAAACTGAAGGTGGTATATTTTAGCTTACCAGTAATTCAACCCGAACGTCATCCTTATATTTTTGAGGTACTTTATCCCAACTTTCATATGAGATCGGCATATGAATTCGTACTAGTTTACCAATTCGACTGCCTATTTTTCTAGCATTTTTTGAAATGAGAGCACCATATGCGTTTACCTCAACTTGGGTTGTGTAGAGGAAAATTGCGTAATTGAATGGATTGACGCTTCTACGGCTTCTGACATTGTTACTCTCTTCTATAACACTATCAGCACTCCAGCGTATATAGAAATGATTGAAGTATTATTAAAACCATGATACAACTCATTAATTTATAACTATTGATGTTATGTTATATAAAAAGCATACATAGGTATAAAGAGGCAACAAGTCATACTTTTTTCATTTGTATTCATATTTGGATGAACTTCTCTCTTCTGATCTTTTTCAGTCAATGAATATGATACTGTGGTAGTGGTATCTCATAACTCTCATAAATATTAAAGTTCATGCAACACATTCAAAAGAACATATGATAGTCAGAGGTAATGTGTTGTGATTAACAGATTATATATTGAAAGGTGAATAACATACTAGGCAGACAAAGATAATGTATTGTGATTAACAGACTAGACAGTCAAATATAATGTATCTTCATATTCTCCATTTTGTTTTAGTTTAGTCAAGAGAAGGATGAAGTTATAAATATTCTTGATTTAAGTTCTTATTAGTTTGAATTTGAAATTTTAAATGACTAGGTAAATCAAAAATTACAATACTTATAAAACACCTTACTGTTAGGATATAGAAAGGTGAGACCTAAGAGCATCTCCAACCGTACTAAAATTTTAATGTCAAGTGTTTTACACATCATCAATCTTCTATTACATTCAAATATCAATCTCCAATGGAAATGTTAATTCAATTGTAAAGATGATTTGGCATAAACTTCACTAGACATTGTCAAGTGCAATATCTAGCTTTAGACATTGTACTTCACAATGTGAAGTAAATAAATACATGGATTATTAATTATTTTAATATAATACTTTTATTTATTTATAATTTGATTGGAACACATAAGCTAATTATTTTCTATGAATACATTAGCATTGTAGATGTTTTTTCACTTTTAGTGAACCTTCCAAGTATTTTATATCACAATGAGTTCACATCGTGATGCAGCGTGAATTAAAGCTAAACGACTTACTTTAAGTCGCTGCCTGAAAGTCGCCTCCATAGGTCGCAAATTCATGAATCGCGATTCCTTTAGGTCGCCGAAGCCTTGGGTCGTTCCTCCATAGGTCGCGAGCAGATCCATCAGAATTCCTAAATCGCGAACGACCTAACCCTAAGTCGCGAAACTCCATCAAACTTCGACCTAATCGTAAGTCACGAACTCCTACCTTAGGGCGTGAATATCTCCAGTTCTTCTGAATAGTTAGGTCGCGAAGCTCTTAAGTCGCGAACGAGAATCCAGTTAGGTCGCGAAACTCCATAAGTCGCTCCAGATCCTTAAGTCGCGAAGTTTAGGTCGCTGAAGCTTCCTAATGTCGCAATTTTACTTAAGTCGCTGCTTGGTCTTGTTGAGTTGTATGCTGATAGGTCATGCTTGTTTAGGTCGTTATTTTTTTAAGTCGTTTCTTTATATCGCACTGTTTGTTAAGTCGTTTGTTAAGTCGTTTGTAATTTGTTTTCTTATGTTGCATGTATTTTGTAATGTGTTGTAACTTGTTAAGTCGTGTGTGTTGTAACTTTCCCTATAAATAGGGATGTGTTGTCATTTGTAAAGGAGTTGATTTTTGAATAAAAATTTGGTTTGTGTTTTGTGCCTCCATTAAAATTGGAAGTTAAGTGTTATCTCCTTTCTCCATCTTTGGATATTCGAGTGCGCTCGAATCAACGAACTTGAAGCCGATTCACGGAATCTCGTGCGCGAGATCAACGTCGAAGAATCGTAGATCTTCTAACACGGTATCGTGCGCGATCAACGTGTTGAAGATAGCTAGAATTCGGTATCTCGCGAGATCAACGGATTTGGGTGGGCACTTGGGTATTTTCAATCCATCAATTTATCTTGTTCATCGATTGTATTTCCGCAATACGTGATTAGATCCGGGATAGATTTGACCACTGGTTTAGATCTACTTCCGTGCTGCGTCACATCGTGACGTGTTTCTTGACACATAAGACTAAATGGACATTACATTCAACTTGCATTGAAGATGCTCTAAGCCATATATAATATGACATATACAAGTTATTTAATGATTTTACTTAAGCATGCATCTAATTTTTTCGCATTTGCATATGGATTGCTCTATGGAATAGAACTAATTCATGTGACGTGTTTCATCTAACATGTAGCTAGATTTTTTACCGCCTAAAGAATATTTGAAGAAACTGCAAAATTATACTTCTTTACTATATATGGAACATTTCAATACACACATGTAAAGTAATCTTGAATATCCTTAAACAAACTCAATGTTGTTAGAAAATGAATGGAGTAGTGGTTGGGGAAGAAAGTATTTGGTGTTGTTGAAGTGAAACAAAGTCCCACTTCATGGGATATTTGTACCAAAATCACTATATATATAACAACTTAATATACTATGTCAAAACAAAGAGAATGAGGACAAAAGAGAAGAGGATGTGGCAATGTAGGCTTTGGGCCTTCATAACAATATTAAAACGTCAAAGATTGGGCCTTGGGCCTTGGGGCTCTTGGGGTCTCGTGATTAAATGGGCTACCGGCCTGCGCTGAATGGCTATTTTTGAAAGGCCGTGGCTGTTCGATTGAACAGTGACCAGATGCATGCGCACAAGGGTCACTGCTGTTGGTTAAACGGGTCGCAACCTTTCCAGCAGTCGTGACCGCTCCGAATAGGCACCTCCTCCAGCCTATATATATGCAGCCCCAAAAACGAGATTACTTACTGAATAATTCTCGTCCTCTCTGTCACTTCTTCCTGGCATTTCTGTTCTGGTTTATATACTCTCTTCAGTTCGTCGGCGCTCCGTCTGCAAACAACACACTGCGGGGCAGGTCCGTTTCATCTTGGGAAACAAATTGCTAACATACGGCGGCAATATTGTTTCAAGGAAACAGTATTCTACTGGACTCGGACGCCTCAACCGGTAATTATCTACCATACCAATTTTGCTACAGATTTAGCCACGCCTTCTGCTGTTACAATTTCTCAATTTCATTGAAAAATTTGTGATATATATTTCCGTGACTATTTCTGTATAATTTAGTAACATTGTTAAGTTACTGTTGGTTTCGTGACACTTTCTGTGATTACGAATAACAATCTTGAAACAATATTGTATTGTTGCAGACGACGATGTCTCAAAATAGCAACAATAACGCTGCACCAACACAGACGGTGACAACCGCTCAGCCTACGGCTCTGGCTCCAACTATGGCAATGTCTCATGGAGAAAGGCTAGAAAAATTCAATGGGACAGATTTCAAGCGTTGGCAACAGAAGATGTTGTTCTATCTGACGACATTAGGGCTCGCCAAATATCTGACTGAAGATGCTCCTGAAGTTGGCGAACTCGAACCCGATGCAATCAAAGTTGAGGCTGCAACTGTCTGGAAAAATTCAAATTTTATATGTAAAAACTATATTCTGAATCTGGATAATATCCTCTACAATGTTTATTGTACTGTTGCAACATCCAAGGAACTCTGGACAGTCTTGGACAGAATGTACAAAACTGAAGATGCAGGCTTGAAGAAATTCATCGCTGGCAGATTTCTCGACTTCAAAATGGTAGATTCAAAGACTGTGATCAACCAGACTCAAGAATTACAAGTAATCATCCGTCAACTACATGATGAAGGGATGACACTGAGCGAATCTTTTCAAGTCGCCGCAACCATTTAGAAACTTCCTCCATCTTGGAAGGACTTCAAAAACTATCTTAAGCATAAGCGTAAGGAAATGACAATGGAAGAACTCATAGTTCGTTTGCGGATTGAGGAAGATAATAGGAATTCCGAGAAAAAGATTTCTCCGAATATGGCTGCCAAAGCAAATGTTGTTGAGTCAGATAACCCTAACAAGAGAAAACGTGAAAATGCGCCTAAGAAGTCGAAGAAGAAATTTCAGGGTTCTTGTCATAACTGTGGAAAGAAGGGGAACAAAGCAGCCGAATGTCGCGCTCCCAAGAAGAAGAAATCAGAAGCAAATATGGCTGAAGTTGCAGATGGCATTTCTGATATGGATTTATGTGCAGTAATATCAGAATGCAACCTTGTTGGTAACTCAAAGGAATGGTTCGTAGACACAGGAGCCACTCGACACATATGTGCTAATAAGTGGATGTTTACGACCTATAAAACTACAACTGATGATGAACAACTTTTCATGGGCAATTCATCTGCATCAAAGGTAGAAGGCAAAGGAAAAGTTGTGCTAAAACTAACTTCTGGAAAGGAACTTACCTTAAGTGACGTTCTCCATGTTCCAGACATTCGAAAGAACCTAATTTCAGGGTCCTTGCTTAGCAAGCATGGTTTTAAATTAACCTTTGTGGCTGATAAGTTTGTGTTATCAAAGAATGGAGTGTATGTAGGAAGAGGATATGTGTGTGATGGTTTATTCAAAGCAAATGTAACCACTATTGTACCAAACAATGATATGAATAAAAGTGAATCTTCTGCTTATATTGTTGACTCCTCTAATATATGGCATTCTAGATTAGGGCATGTGAATTTTGATACACTACGGAAAATGATTAATCTAGAATTTATACCAAAATGTGATATAGACTCCAATTATAAATGTCAAATTTGTGCAGAAGCAAAATTGACAAGAACCTCGTTTCATCATGTTGAACGAGAAACTGAACCTCTAGACCTTATACACACTGATGTATGTGACTTGAAAATGTGTCAAACTAGAGGTGGAAAAAGGTATTTCATTACATTCATTGATGATTGTACTAGATACTGTTATGTGTATCTCCTTAGAAGCAAGGATGAAGCATTCGACATGTTTAAACAGTATAAAGTCGAAGTTGAGAATCAACTCAATAGGAAAATTAAAGCTTTAAGAAGTGATAGAGGAGGAGAATATGAATTTCCTTTTGAGGAATTCTGCACTGAGCATGGTATTATACACCAAACTACAGCACCATATTCACCTCAATCCAACGGTATAGCCGAATGGAAAAATAGAACTCTTAAAGAAATGATGAATGCTTTACTAATCAGTTCTGGCTTACCAGATAATTTTTGGGGAGAAGCTATTCTTTCGGCAAATCATATTTTAAATAAAATACCACGAAAGAAAACATCCAAGTCTCCTTATGAACTTTGGAAAAATAGACCGCCATCCTACAAATACTTAAAAGTGTGGGGGTGTCTGGCCAAAGTAGAGATACCTAAACCAAAGAAGGTCAAAATTGGACCAAAAACAATTGATTGTGTATTCATTGGATATGCACAAAACAGTGCTGCTTATCGATTTCTAGTACATAAATCTAAAATTGATGATATTCATGAAAATACCATCATCAAGTCGAGAAATGCAAGATTTTTCGAACATATATTCCCTTTAAAACAGGGTATTGACAATTGTGTTCAGAAGAGAGCAAAGGAAGATGAAATCACTGATTCTCTTGAGAATACTGAACAAAATAACCTTTGGCAAGATAATGCTGATCAACAAGTGGAGGAACCAAGAAGGAGCAAGAGGTCAAGGACCTCAAGAACTTTTGGACCAGATTTCTACACATTCATGTTAGAAGATGATCCATTAACCTACAAACAAGCTATGTCCTCCAGCGATGCCCCTTACTGGAAAGAGGCCATTAACAGTGAGATAGAATCCATCATGGCTAACCACACATGGGAGTTAGTTGATTTACCTCAAGGATGCAAAACCTTAGGTAATAAATGGATATTCAAAAAGAAATTGAAACCTGATGGTTCAATAGACAAGTACAAAGCTCGTCTTGTAGTCCAAGGATTTAGACAAAAGGAAGATCTGGACTATTTTGATACATATTCACCAGTAACAAGGATAACATCGATAAGGATGCTTATTGCAATTGCATCCATACTTGATCTAGAAATACATCAAATGGATGTTAAAACTGCATTTTTGAATGGTGAACTACATGAAGAAATATATATGAAGCAACCCGAAGGGTTTATGAGCTTTGGAAATGAGAATAAAGTGTGCAAATTAGTAAAATCGCTTTATGGCCTTAAACAAGCTCCAAAACAATGGCATAAGAAGTTTAATGAAACTATGTTATCAAACGAATTCACAATAAATGAATCAGATAAATGTGTCTATATAAAACAAGCACATATTGGGTATGTCATTGTTTGTCTTTATGTTGATGACTTGTTGATCCTAGGTAATAACAAGGCCATAATAACATCTACAAAGAATATGTTATCCTCTAGATTCGATATGAAAGACCTAGGACTGGCTGATGTGATATTGGGTGTCAAAATTTTGAGAACACCACAAGGATATGCATTATCTCAATCACATTACATCGCCAAGATACTTGAAAAATTCAAGCAATATAATATTACTATTGCAAAAACACCAGTAGATATGACCCAGAATTGGGTAAAGAACACTGGTGACGGTATCTACCAGCTTGAATACTCTCGTATACTAGGAAGTATCATGTATGTTATGAACTGCACTAGGCCAGATATCGCATACGCTGTAAGTAAGCTGAGTAGATTTACCAACAATCCTGGTAAACATCATTGGAAAGCGATAATCAGAGTTCTAGGATACCTAAAGTATACGCAGAACTATGGTTTACACTATACAAACTATCCTTCAACAGTGGAAGGATACAGTGATGCCAATTGGATAACTGGATCACATGATACAAAGTCTACAAGCGGATATGTGTTCACATTAGGAAATGGAGCAATATCATGGAAATCATCCAAACAGACTTGTATAGCTAGATCTACGATGGAATCCGAGTTTATTGCACTAGATAAGACTGCAGAAGAAGCAGACTGGCTTCGAAGTTTCTTGGAAGATATTCCAAATTGGAGCAAACCTGTGCCTCCAATATGTATACATTGTGATAGTCAATCAGCTATTGGAAGAGCTAATAGTACATTATACAATGGTAAATCTAGGCATATTCGTCGTAGACATAAGACAATAAGACAACTTCTCTCTAATGGAGTTATCACTATAGACTACATAAGGTCTAAAGATAACATAGCGGATCCACTAACAAAAGGCTTGCCAAGAGAGAAAGTTCAAACCTTATCGATGGGAATGGGGTTAAGGCCCATAGAATAAAAGTTTTTCTAAAATGGAAACCCCACCTAGTTGACTGGAGATCCCAAGATCTAGGTTCAAAGGGACAACTAAGTTTAAAAGAAACTTGAAAGCACTGTTACACTCAAACCATTCCTATGATAAGTCAGTGCATTATTTGTTGGAAAATAGGATAAGTATTGATACTTTTAATGACGTCTGTACTTGAGGAATTGTGAATACCCTTTACAGAATCACCTACGTAAGTGCGAAGGCGCCGCTTCAAAGAGAATTATAAGGCCAAATTCTCTAAGCACTTATGAGACCAGGCAGGTGTTCAAGGCAAAAATGAACACAAACAGAGAACGAAGGATTATAAGAAACATTTATCGTGTGATATCTATTTTAGGATTACACAAAAGGCTTACAGTTCAAGGACATTCTAAGTCTACTGATTAGCTGTAATTCATATAGATAATCACTAGGAAAGTTCAAGGCCCATGTGCTACTTTAAACCGATGCGATAAATGTCTCGTAAAACTATGAACAACTACTCATTCATGTGGGGGATTATTAGAAAATGAATGGAGTAGTAGTTGGGGAAGAAAGTATTTGGTGTTGTTGAAGTGAAACAAAGTCCTTCATGGGATATTTGTACCAAAATCACTATATATATAACAACTTAATATACTATGTCAAAACAAAGAGAATGAGGAAAAAAGAGAAGAGGATGTGGCAATGTAGGCTTTGGGCCTTCATAACAATATTAAAACGTCAAAGATTGGGCCTTGGGCCTTGGGGCTCTTGGGGTCTCGTGATTAAATGGGCTACCGGCCTGCGATGAATGGCTATTTTTGAAAGGCCGTGGCTGTTCGATTGAACAGTGACCAGATGCGTGCGCACAAGGGTCACTGCTGTTGGTTAAACGGGTCGCAACCTTTCCAGCAGTCGTGACCGCTCCAAATAGGCACCTCCTCCAGCCTATATATATGCAGTCCCAAAAAACGAGATTACTTACTGAATAATTCTCGTCCTCTCTATCCCTTCTTCCTGGCATTTCTGTTCTGGTTTATATACTCTCTTCAGTTCGTCGGCGCTCCGTCTGCAAACAACACGCTGCGGGGCAGGTCCGTTTCATCCTGGGAAACAAATTGCTAACATACGGCGGCAATATTGTTTCAAGGAAACAACATTCTACTGGACTCGGACGCCTCAACCGGTAATTATCTACCATACCAATTTTGCTACAGATTTAGCCACGCCTTCTGCTGTTACAATTTCTCAATTTCATTGAAAAATTTGTGACATATATTTCCGTGACTATTTCTGTATAATTTAGTAACATTGTTAAGTTACTGTTGGTTTCGTGACACTTTCTGTGATTACGAATAACAAATGTTTCATAAAAAATCATTGCCATGGTGTAAACTAATGAAAAAGAAAATATTAAATAATGCGTAGGTTTACAGGTTTAACAGGTATAAAATGTGCTATAAAATATAACCGTTGATCATGGACAAAAATGAGTTGTGTTAGAAAAGGTAAAATAAAACAGTATAATATTAGTAGTTTTATGAATTAGGTAACAGTAAGCATCAGTATTTATTTCACAACCATGATTTTATTATAGGATCGACTAAATAAACCGAACAATCAATAGTAGAATGTCCCGAGACTATGTTAGTTGTTTTAGACGGGTTGATTGGTAATAATGTATTGTGATTTTGTTTCAGATGTATCGCATGCATGGAGCGATGGATAGGGATCTGAAGCTTGAAAACTTTTGGTTTGCAAATAAGAAGGAAACCGCTGCACTCAAGGCTATTAACTTTGGGTTGTTTGTGTTCTTCAGACCTGGTACATATTCTACTTATTATTCATGTTCTAGTGGTTTTCAATTATCGTGTATTTTGTAGGCAAGAGACATTCAAAGGTGCCAAACTAAAACAAGATTAACAATGATTCACTACTAAACTATAATATTTAGCTTGAATCAACAAATAATTGATTAACAATATTTGATAGTAATTAACATTGATTCATAATGATTAACCAAAACCTAACATATGTTAATCTTGCATTCAATTAATAGTGACTAACTAAATCTAAGATATTCACAAAGAGTAATGGTGATTAACAAATTCTAAATTAAGTCACACTTGAAATTTAACTCAATTCAATTAAGAAATACATCTTATATTAATATATGCATTTGGAAAGGTCTTCAAATTTTTTATTATCTTTAAAAGCTGATTAATATGGAGTAGGAAACTCATTGTCATACACATTCGTAGTCAATCGTTTTGGTATGTGCAAAACCACAAACCATCCATTATTTTTTAAATCTATTGAGCAGAACACTAGACTCGCTTTTTGATGCAAGAATAAATAGCTAATCGTTCACTCCATCTTTCGTCTTTAATTTCCCTAAGTTAACATGATCAAGTTTGAAACAGGATCAATCGTGCAACCATTGACCATATCTTCGACCTTTACCTAACACAATAAAAAACAGTTTATTTGAAGTCAATGTAATCCAACTCAATTATCTACTGAATAAATCCATAATACATTGTTTCTACTTCCTTATAATTTTATCCTTCTCACCCGCCTTAAATTTTGTAATTGCTCTCATACATACACCGTTGTCCTGTGTTATCATCCGCTCTTCGTAACTTTTTAGGAAAAAATGTAAACTCATTTACTTGGTACTTCATATAACTACACACCTTGAACTTTGGTCCATTCACTAGCCGTCAAAGAGTTGAATCAACATCGTTGGTCTTCACTAACTAAAAAAAACACAATAAGTGAAAAGTATAGTCATGAAGGTGTATGATCTGCTTAAGTACACGTGAAATATTTAATAAGATGTAATATATACATCATCACATATATAACCATATAGTAAAACTTTGACATGCTTCCAAGGATGTAACACCACTTTGAGGTTGAGATTTAGTACTTTTCACATAAATTTTATACCTCCTGCAACAAACAAGTTTCAAAATGTATATATGAGTTGATTTACAATAATAGGAATTTAGGACAAATTCGTTTACTTCTCTAATTCATCCAATCCATTGTACTAATTAAGGACCCATCTAAAAATTTATTCAAACTGCACTTGGGTTAAGGTTATATCTTTATAATTATCTAGAGGCATCTCCCCAGCAAACTCATCATCCTCGTCTAAAAATGCTTCGTGAGTATGTTTATGAGTGCCATCACCTCCTTTTGGCATATACCCCATGTAGTAAAGACTGGCTTCTTGTACGATATATCCTTTTGCAACACACCCTTCAATATACCTTTTGTTGCACTCACATCCTTTATATGTTTTCATTAACCTATGAAGGTAATCAATTATAAATAACTACTAGCTATTTAAATTGAACGATGATGAACAAAACTAAAATTATTAATTTACCATTCAAAAGGATACATCTACCTATATCTAACAAGGCCGCAAATCAATGCTTCACCGGCTAAATGAACCATAAGGTGGATGTTGATAACAAAAAATGCAGGTGGAAAATGTTTTTCAAACACACATTGCTTCTACTAAACTAGGCGTTGCTTTTAAAAGGTATGTTCCCTGTTGATTACTAATGAGCATAAAATGTTAAAGAATAAACTTATATGATGTACATCATTACACAAATCCTTATGTTATGGATAAGAATGCTGAAGCAATACTAAAAGTAATTGTTGCATTATGGCATGTTAATCATGAGACTTCATATTTGTTAGTTCATAAGGATTGATACTCACATTGTTATGGAAGTTGGAAGAGAATTTGTTAAGCACTAACAGGTTTTTCATAAAGGTGCAAAATCGTAACTTTCTTCTTTGCTCAAGATGAAAGTTGCCTGTGGGTTGGTTATTTTATTTGTTTTAGGATCTTCCATTATCTACAATTTTTTATACCCATGGTTTTCATATCCTTACGTGCATTGGTGTTGTCTTTTGACTTGTCTTTATGACCCATAATTGTGTTGATGAGATGCTCAGTGGCACTCTTCTTTGTATGCATAACATCACATTATGTCAAAGCAAATTTGCTTTCCAATATGGAAAATCAAAGAGGATGGACCTTCTATACCATGCAGGAACATTATCAAGTTCTTCATCGGTTTTCTTTTTTCTATATTCGATCGATTTCTAGTTTGTTTTTACTAACTTTCATTATTCGCTACCTTCTCCTCAACTTGATAACCATTCCGTGGCCATGGAGGACGACAGTATTCTTGTTTGTTATTAAAGTTTTCTTTATCGTATCAAAACATGTGTTTGGAAGAAAGAAATCTTCAATACCTCATGTAACACATCTTCTTACTTTTAAGAAGATGATAAGAACAAGTGTCTTCCCCACATATAGGACATACAAAACAGTCGTGAGCTGTGCACCTCGAAAAAATCCTAAGTGTAGGATGGTCATGAATTGCCACAACACTCTGGCTCTCATTGTGAACTCAGATTTATTAAATGAGTCAATGCAATGACTCATTCCCATAACTAATTTAACTCATCCATCAACGGTTGCATATAAATATTAGTATTCTTCCCTGGTTGTTTTGTCCCAAAAATCAACAATGTCGACATTGAAAACTCCCTTTTCATGCACATGGATGGAGAAAGATTATACGGTACTACAATTATTGGCCAACAATTATAACGGTGAGCTAGAGATGCATTTGGATTGAAACCATCCATTGCTATTCCAAGCATAACATTTCATGGTTCAGCAAAAAACATTTTGTCAAAAGAATATGCAGCTCGCCATTGAGAAGTGTCACATAAGTGACACATTACAGCTGGATCAGACTTGGCATGACCATGCCAAGTCATAGCATTTGCTATCCATGGTATAGTATGAGTGTCCTTAATCTAGAAATCAAAGGGAAATGTCTAAACGTCTTTTGAGGTACTTTGGTGGCTCTTTTATCTTCATTGAATATTGTCTTATATCTTACCTAGTTGTAAATTGTACAAGAAACTCTATTTGCATCATCTTTCCAGTATAAAACGCAGTCGTTAACGCAAGCCTCATAAGTATTGTAATCCTTCCTAACTTGTTTAATCATCTTCTTCATGTCAGTGTGCTTTATTGGTAGCGTGTTACTTTCAGGGGGTAACTCCTTTATAAATTTGAGAAATGCAATCACACCGTTGTCAGATAAGCCATACTGGGTTTTCAAGCTTTTCAGGTTCACAATGACATACAATTTTGTTATCCCTTTTGGACATGAAGGATATAATGGCTCTTTTGGACTACCAGAAAGTGGTTTTTACTTCTTACTTTGATTGGCCTGCTAATCGACATCAATCATAGCCGATTCCTCAGTATTATTGGGCAGTGGACTTGTAGATTGAAAATGATGAAATCTATCAGCATCATTGATCAGATCTTCCATCCTAGGATGTTTAGACTCATCGGTACTTATGGATTGACTAATGGGTTGTTTATGCTTCTCCATCAACTCTTTCCCATGAAAATACCAAACGATATATGATTGGATAGTTCCCTATCTAAGAAGATGATAATGAATTTATAATTTAATCTCCATTTTCATATTTTGCACTGTGTGCAAGGACAATAATAGATTTCTTTATTACCACCTTTCTACAACGATTCATTAAACTTTTACACTCCTTCCGCATATCGTGTAGTTCTTCGATCAAATTTTTTTATCCACTGTTTGTCTATACTATAAGATATATTGACCTATTATTGCATATATGATATGTCGTTAATTATTTTTCTACAGGTCATTATATTATCCTACCACATACATAAACACATAACACAACTCAAACTAGTCTAATGTATAATTCATTTATATATGTTTTGGGTGACAAAATAATCATTCGCAACTAAAAATTAATCATCGCTTTCCCCAAAGGAAATCGTAAAACAACCTTGATCTTCGGCTTAACTCTTACATTTATAAAATGTAAGAGAAACGAGATATGTTTATGTGCCATGCTATGTATTCACCACTTCACCTAGTGCTAGAGTTTTAATATTTTTTATATAAAGCCGCCCCACTAGATACATTAAATAGAAGCATATTCTAAAAGATATAGAAATTTTTGAATTTATATGGATGTTATCTATCACAAATACTAGAGAGTATATTTGGCCCCTCTATTTATGCCTAGAAAGTAAAACAGTTTAAGGTGGAGTATGACAAAAGTTCCATGGATTTACACATCAAAATTAACTCTATACTTAATGGATCCAACTAATAAAATCATGTCTATGTATGTCAAGAATGTGAAATGAGTAATCAAATAGACATAACTATAAATATTTGATTAAATTATAAATAACATAGCATGATAGAGTTATGGACCCAACTAAAGTAAGTACAAAATGACGAAGAATAAAAAATAAACACTTTTTTAAAAATAAAATCCACTTATTGTTTGAATTGGTTGATTAAAATGAAGACCTGTTCTATTTCAATCTCCATAACTTTTGATCCCACCCATCTTTTTATTAAAACAATACAAAATTGCTTTTCAATTTTTCACTATCATCTCATCTAATTCATATTGAAGTGAGTAACATAAAACGTTTGAAGCATCAACGTGTAAATTTGATAGGTGATACTAATTCAATAACATTTGATTACTCAATTTTAAAAATAGTTGATCATACTGCAAGACTTTCAGCAACTAGTTTGACACTTTTATAGATCGCACCTTCATCAAGTGAACTTTTGTAGCAGAAACAATAATACTAGTTATCATCAACTTACAGATTAAAAAGGTTAATGAATGATCAATGCGAGGACCCACCTTTTTGAACAGATCAAGTCGACAATAAACCACACATGTCCAACTCAAACCATTTAAAAGATAGATGATTAATGGGTTTATTTTAAAGAAAAAAACAATAACGGAATCTCACAGCGGAACGATAAAATACAAAAATCACATAAACAGTTCATGGAGCTGTTTAATAATATATATACTTAATTCAATTTACTACATAAATTACGGTTATACAATATTATCAAAGTTATACAATTTTATTAGACAGAATGAAATAGTGCAATGGAATAAATACTAGTAAGTGTGATATACCAACTCTTCGTCTTCGTCCTCCGGAATGACTATCTTTGATAACTGAAAAACTCGGTCTGATCCGAGTGTAATGAAAAACAAAACACTCGAGTTGGGACTAAAATACTTATGTAAGACATATCTGTAACATCCCACTATTTTGGACCATTCAAATAGACAATAAATCCACACATGTCGGACTCGAATACTTCATAACAGTGGATTGTTAATTTAAATTTGGAAAAACTCACATATACAGTAAATAAATCAATCACAGAATCACAGACACAGAGTAATACAATAATACGCAGCGGAATAAATAAATAGTAGTTCATGAAGCTACTATATAAACATCAGAGTTAGAAATAAAATACAACAGAATATCTCAAATGCAGTGAAGTCTTCAGTACTCTCTGAACGAATCAACTAGAAAAGCTGAAAGCTGAGTCGATAGTTGGATCTCCAAATGAAGCTCCAAACTCCAAAGGTGAGTCTCAAATGCTATATCACTCGGTCTGACCCGACCATAAAGCAAAACACAAAACACTCGAGTCAGGATTAACATTCTTATATCAATAAATTCAACTCAAGTGAAATATCAACTGAAATACAATTAACTCAAAGGATGTTTGGGATAACCATCCTCTAAGGATCCGTGGAACTATCTACAATGTAGAAATATACACTACAACACCATGGCCATTTCAAATTAATTTATACTTCAAAACCAAATATCATTTTCATTTCAAATATATCTATTTTCCAAAATAGTATATTTATATTAAATAATTTATAAAGTAAAGTATTTTCAATTCCTCAAATTTCACAAATCGCTTCAAAATCAACTCGATTTCCCCATTCAAATCAAATTCAATCTCAATTTATCAATTTCCATTCAATTCAGTTTTCTAAATAACAAATTCAAATTATATTGATTTCTAATACAGATCTGAATCACAAATAAACCATTTAAATTCCAGTATATTTCAAAGCTTTAATATTCAACATTTTCAAAGTTCAATTTAACAGTTTCATATAGATCTTGATTTAACTTCATTATTATTTAGTCTTGAAATATTCACTTAATAAATTCAGTATTATTTAAATAACCTTAAATTACCTTTAAACTAAATATTCCTTTCGATTTATTTTAAACTTGAAATATCCATTTAATCACTTAAAATAAATAAAAAGTCAAGTTATAAAAAAAATCAAATCTTAAACTTCAAATTCAATAGTTCAAATTTATTTAGTAGAATTCTTAATTAAATACAATTTCAATTTATTCAACTTTATCTTCTCAACCTTAACTTATTCAAATTATTACAACAATCTATTTGAAATATAAATTTAAATAAATACTTAAACATATTATATGCATTAAATCAATCTCAATGATATTATTATGAACTCTATATATATATAATTTCCATCTATATATAATATTTTAAGAACCAATATTTATTAAAACCCATATATTTCTTTTCAAAACCATAGAAATTATTTTCAAACACATATATATATATATATATGGACCAACGGTGTCTGTATATATTTTCCTATCCAATGGTCAAGTGATACGGATATTTATCATTTCAATCCATAATTTAAATATATACGGGTAGATATCATTTCGACCCGCAATCCCAAATTTAATTCAATGAAAATCGCTTGGTTTGTCATTTCAACCCATAACGATTTTCCCTTATTCTACAGATCGTTCGGGTATGTATCATTTCAACCCATAGTGAATTCTATACTAACAGGGAACTTGCAGGGTGATAACAGATAATATGAAATATAACAACAGGCATATATCATCAATATAAATAACATATAATGGTGTCAGATGTCACATGTGAACATATATAGATAACTTCATATAAATAACAATGAAAATAACTAACAGCAGCATATTTCAATTGTCGTTTCAATTGAAGTCAAATTTAATAAATAAAAGAACGTTAATCGTGAGTGATTGCTCACCTTTCGAGGTTAGAGAGATAGACAATGAAGTGGTTATGAAATCCAGGCACGAAGTCTCAACACAAGGCAAGATTGAACTCGAATCGACGAACGAAGCTGATAAATAGGAATTTACGAAATCAAGTCAAACAGGATTGATGATGATAATTGGTATAAGTAAAAATATATATACTATATATAACTACTTATATATAAAATAATATATATATATATATATACTAATTGAAGTGCAAAATACTAGCATACATGCTATACCTTTTAAAATTAATAGTTAAAAATGAAATTTATATAAACTTGCTTTATTTAATACATATAAACCAACATGTATATATTATATATTACAAACAACTCTATATATGACTAATGAATATATGCATATATATCCTATTATAAACTGACTTTATATATATACAGAACACATAAAATAAACCAGAAATTTATATGCACAGAGTATTATAATACATGTATTACACTTAGTAATCTATCAGGTTAAACAGATAATAATAATATAAAGTAAACATGCTACTATGCAACATTGCAACCCCATTTATATATCTACATACCCTTACCTATATATTATAACTTTAAAATCAATGGTTATAAAATATATATATATATATAATATTACTTTACACCGTTTTATGGATTCTAACAAATCTTTATAAACCTCATAAAATTTGCATATAGATACAATACAAAATAAACATTAATAACAAACAAATCTTTCCCTCAAAACAACCGTATACATATATACGCAGTCATATATATCTGTGTATACAAATATACTATATTAACATGTTAAAGTAGCCACTTTATATAAACTAACATATATAAAAGGTGTTCCTAACATAATTTTATATATATATATATATATAATAGAGAAAACATATATCATTTTATGCAAGTACTGACATACCTATATGCAAACAGCATAGCTAACCTATTGTACATCTACATAGACTAATACATGTAAACTGACGTGTATATATATATATATATATGTACACTCACGCCCATATAACCATTTAAATCAATATTTAATAAAACAACAATATTATCTTTCCAAAATATCCTATATATAAATATACAAACTATGCAGAATTTATATTATAACTTTAGAAATATGAGATATAAATATCAATACCTACACGTCACTATAAATAAACAGACAAATAAAAACATTAGAACGTATAGTTTCACATATAACACACAGCTAAATACTATGTATACTAAATATACTTTATAAGCAAATAGAGAATGCCAGACTATGCATATACCCATGTAAACTAAGATATAGAAACACTTAAAACAATATTAATGAAAGTCTAAATAAGCAATCTGATATACATATATATACTAAATAAACTATATGCTTTCATATATATATATATATATATTAAACCCATATGCGTATATATGTATCGAATTAGGTTATCAGTGAATTATACTATATATATACTCCTTAAAGCAAAACGAAACACATATACGTCTTTATACATATCAAACAAATATATGTAGCTCTGAAAATAATATATTCAAATAAACAAACAAACTTTACCTTAGTATATATATATACACACAGCGGGCTTAAGCAACAGAACGGATCGGAGCTGCTTTGGTGGAGATTCGGCTTGGGGGCGAGTGGAAGGGGAAGAGGGGCTGTCGATGCAAGCAAGGGAGAGATGCAGAGGTTGCGGGATGGGGAGAAACAGGGTTTTGCGGTGGAATACGAGCAAGGGTCAGAGAGGGGACAAGGCTCGGCAAAGGGGAGGTGAAGGATGGCGGAAAGGCGTGATCTTGTATAACAAATGTAGCAGAGGCTTGGGAAAAAAATGAAAGGAATAGGACGATCAGGTTTTTGGGAAAAAACCAAATCTTATTATATAACTTATAAAGTTTGTCAAATCAAAGCAAGGTACAGAAGCCAAAAGAGGAAGGTGAGGAGAAATAGGAACAAGCGAACCAGGTATTACTTCAAACAGTGGGAATAGTAAAAGTTAAAAACTGAAATCAAATAAATGTGACTGGCCGGTTTCCAAGGCAAAATGAATATATATAATAAAAAGAATAAATGTGATATGAACGGTCACAAACTAAACCAGGTAAAATAATGAGAGCAATTAATGGCTTGATTGGACAGCATGTTTCAAATTTTGAAACCGAAGGAAGAAGTTAAGTCACAAATTAGGGTACCGTTACAACGAACAGTTTATTGTTTTCGTCGCGTATCGGACCTCAAAATACAGAAATAAATATACCGCTGAGATCAGCACGACGAGAAGAATCAAAACGACATACAGATATCAGTGGTATGATCATCCGATCAAAAGTCGATAATCGGTACCGATATACGTTGTTATTCCGTATGGAAAAATCCAAACGGAGCTAGAAACGTCCGAATTTCACGAAACGAATTTCGCAGTCTGATTCAAAGTGTTCTTAATAAATTTTCTCATGTTGACATATTTAGGTTTCGGAAAACTTTTAAATTCAGCTGTTATTAACCGATTTAAATCAAAATAAAATTTCACAATAAAATAAACTTTAATATTACCAGATGAAAATTTTGCAGTTGCTATGTTTAAATAGACGTATTCCAAATAATAAATTTTTATTTTCAAATTTTATTGTTTAAAAATTTCACAAAATTTCAATTAATTTAATACATAAAATCACTAAAAAAATTGGGTCGTTACAATCTCCCCCACTCAAAACTTTTCGTCCCCAAAAAGAAAGGAGGTAGGAGAATAGAACAACCAGAAGTAAAGTAGATTGAAAGTCAGGATTAAACAATTAATTTGAAACTATATAAATTTTACTTGAAAACTTCATTTGAAATTCAATTTTCTTTAATACTTTATATTTTTCAAAACCCATTTGTAAAATTTCTTGCTTCCTTTAAGTACCATTTATGTGTTTAAATAACACCTTTATAAATATATGAAAACTACTTGAAAACAATTATTTACATCATTACTTATATACAAAGAAGCTATTGAAAACATTAAATCCATAATTCATAAATTTATTAATTTATCTCAAGATACCTTTCAAACAGTATTAATAAATTAATAATCATTTCTTTAAATATGTTGTATTTAATTAATAACTTCAAAAATATTTACAACACTAAAAATTTATTATTAAACCATGTAGTATATAAATAAACAATATTTTAAAATATATATATATATATATATAGTCAACAAGGAAAAGAAGGAGGATTTGGAAAAACAGAATATAGGTGAATAAATAAAGCTGAGCAGATAAGGTAGATTCAAAAGAATAGTATCGAGTATGAATAATTAATTCAAATCATAAGAATTCCAATTTCAAATATTAATACAAAATTTCTTTGTTGGAAATACTTTTATAATAAAATACCTTTATAATAAAATACTTTTATAACTCGATGTTTCAACAAGTTTATCCTCGTTCTTGCAGACTCTGGTAGTGCGTTGATCAGGCGCAAAGCTAGAATTCTCCAAGTACTTAGTAGACTTGTTTCAACACCCAGTGAAAATACTGGAAAACTTTTTAAAAAAATAAACAGATATGGAAAGTACAATCCAAACAAAACAACCAAAACCTTTGTCTAACCATGGATCGCAGATACACAATGGTTATGCCCAGATCCCCCAGGAAACAATCTGTATCCGTAAGCTTTCTCAGCCCTGCGGGTTACGCCATGATGACTAGTAGAATGCAGGATACACAATGGTTACACCTGGATCCCCCAGGAAATAATCCGTACCCCTGGGCCATCTCAGCCAGGCAGTTTCGCTACTAATGCGACCTACATAGATCATAGGATACACAATGATTACGCCTGGATCCCCCAGGAAACAATCCGTACCCCTAGGCCATCCAGCCAGGTGAATTACGCTATGCAGTCGCGCTCGTAAGACCACGGGTAACGCCATGGAATTCGATGGGCACTCGAGTATCATATCCGGAAAACCAAAATCAGAAAAATATCGATAGAATGAATCCACAATGTGGCCACAAAGCGGATATCAAGCAGAAGGCACTTTCCATATCTTTACTTCGAAAATATGTATCATATAGTACCTTTTCAAATCACTTTTAAATATCATACTTATATAAAGTCCATTATATATAAGATTCCATTTTCAAATCAAATACTTTCCAAAATCAATAGTATATCAAATCACACTTATATAGACTTCGATTATATAAGATTTCACTTTTCAAATTGAGTACCTTTTCAAATCCATAGTTTTTGAATCAACATCATACTTATACAAACCAATTTTTATATAAGTTCGATAACTCCCAAATCAAGTATTTAGTAAAACAAGGTTCTCAATTTCAATTCGTTTCAATATCAGTTCAGTTTCAAAATCATATACGATTTCACCAAATTCTTCCAAATTAAATATCTTCAATTTCAAAGTTTCCAAAATAATAAGTTTAGAAAATAATCCTAGTTTCCAAATCAACATAATTTAGGTCAACCAAATTCATTTCCAAAATCATCATACAAATACTGGGTTTTAAATTCCAATCTATTTTCGAAACCAAATGTTTTTCTCAAAATCAACTATACCCAAAGATGATTACCAAGTTTATAACCATCCCTTTAAAACCTTTAAACTGTTTATTTCTTTTTGAAAGATCCAATTTACCTTTTGAAAATTATTATTCTATATATATAGTTTTATAAAAGATGTTACTAAGTTAAAACATTTAGAACTAAATTTTATTCAAAACATTTCAAAACTAAATTTCATATTGGTATAATCCAAAATAGTCTTATTCATTTACTTAACAAAACATTTTCAAATCTATTTAAATCATATTACTTCATACTTAAACATTCAAAACTAAACTTATATACTTTATCAAATAATTCATACTTTTCAAAATTACTAGGCTTTGGAAATTAAACCTTGATTTGGAAGTGTTCGAATATTCAAAATAGTTGGAGGAATCAAATTTCCAATTCAAGAGTTGGAAATCAATAACAAATCAACAAATCAGTTTTAATAGATAGGGTTATATCAAATCCGAAACTCGAGGACTGAACACCAGCTTACTTCAAATCATTTCAAATATATATATATATATATACATATATCTTTCGAATATCAAATCATATTTCGGAATTTGAAATCAAAAATGGTTTCACAAAATCACTCGCATAGCAAAGCTACTGAAGTGGCCTATCCCCCACTCTAAAACTCGAAAATCAATGTCGATGATGCGTGCACTCATCACCGAAATTATTTTCCAGCGACATAAGTGAGTTCTGGACCTCTATTTTCTCAAACTTCTTTTGAAATTTCTTCGAAATCATTCGAAACACATTAAAATCATTTAAAACATTTCTTATTCGGAAAATACTTTTAAATCATATTATTATTATATATTTCAAAATATTAAAACCAATTTCAAATTACCGGAGTTCAATTCTCGAATTTCAAATTTAAAATCCTTCAGTTATAAATCATTTTTAGATAAATCAAATTTCTTATATAATTTTTTTCAAAATTACAAATCCTTTCAAAACCTCAAATTCTCATTTTAAAAAGGGTATATAATCTTTATCGAAAACATTTCACTTTTATATATATAATATAATCATACTTATCAAAAAATAATTTCGATATATAAAACACTTTCTAAAAATACAAACAAACCCGATTTTTAATGGATTTCAAAACAAAGACAGAGATTCCAATTAGAGGGACTCCAATCGGATAGAATTCTGACTTGAAGATAGGCTCGAACGAAGATGAGATAATTAAATTTAAAAATAGAAGATGGATTTACTTATATAAATCGCGGGCGACCTTAACCGGGTCAACCGTAACTTCAAAATAAGATCGGTGCAGAATTCTAAGGCAAATCGACATTTGATTGCCAAAGATAGAATTTGACATAACAAGAGACAGCAGCATCTAAACCGAGGATATATAAATTCTCCGGTGGTTCAATGCAAATTGTAAAGGAGTTTCACCCCTTTACAAATCATTCAAAGATTGGCGGGCCGCCTATTTTTATAGAGATCATTCGAAGTGAGTTATGGTATACTCCAGAATCAAGAAACACGGATAGGGGAAGAAGATAATGGATTTTGAACCCACAGGGAATGTTCCAAAGTCCAAAGGAAAATCAAATCAAAGAGGAAGAATTTCAAGCTCGAACGAAAGTGGTTCTACAAATAAATTTACTATATATGCTATGTTTTGCCTAGAGTCAAAGCTCTGATACCAACTATAACATCCCACTATTTTGGACCATTCAAATCGACAATAAATCCACACATGTTGGACTCGAATACTTCAAAACAGTGGATTGTTAATTTAAATTTGGCAAAACTCACATACAGTAAATAAATCAATCACAGAATCACAGACACAGAGTAATACAATAATACACAGCGGAATAAATAAATAGTGGTTCATGAAGCTACTATATAAACATCAGAGTTAGAAATAAAATACAACAGAATATTTCAAATGCAGTGAAGTCTTCAGTACTCTCTAAACGAATCAACTAGAAAAGCTGAAAGCTGAGTCGATAGTTGGATCTCCAAATGAAGCTCCAAACTCCAAAGGTGATCTCAAATGCTGTATCACTCGGTCTGACCCGAGCGTAAAGCAAAACACAAAACACTCGAGTCAGGATTAACATTCTTATATCAATAAATTCAACTCAAGTGAAATATCAACTGAAATACAATTAACTCAAAGGATGTTTGGGATAACCATCCTCTAAGGATCCCTGGAACTATCTACAATGTAGAAATATACACTACAACACCGTGGCCATTTCAAATTAATTTATACTTCAAAACCAAATATCATTTTCATTTCAAATATATCTATTTTCCAAAATAGTATATTTATATTAAATAATTTATAAAGTAAAGTATTTTCAATTCCTCAAATTTCACAAATCGCTTCAAAATCAACTCGATTTCCCCATTCAAATCAAATTCAATCTCAATTTATCAATTTCCATTCAATTCAGTTTTCTAAATAACAAATTCAAATTATATTGATTTCTAATACAGATCTGAATCACAAATAAACCATTTAAATTCCAGTATATTTCAAAGCTTTAATATTCAACATTTTCAAAGTTCAATTTAACAGTTTCATATAGATCTTGATTTAACCTCATTATTATTTAGTCTTGAAATATTCACTTAATAAATTCAGTATTATTTAAATAACCTTAAATTACCTTTAAACTAAATATTCCTTTCGATTTATTTTAAACTTGAAATATCCATTTAATCACTTTAAATATAAAAAAATCAAGTTATAAAAAAAATCAAATCTTAAACTTCAAATTCAATAGTTCAAATTAATTTAGTAGAATTCTTAATTAAATACAATTTCAATTTATTCAACTTTATCTTCTCAACCTTAACTAATTCAAATTATTACAACAATCTATTTGAAATATAAATTTAAATAAATACTTAAACATATTATATGTATTAAATCAATCTCAATGATATTATTATGAACTCTATATATATATATATATATAATTTCCATTTATATATAATATTTTAAGAATCAGTATTTATTAAAACCCATATATTTCTTTTCAAAACCATAGAATTTATTTTCAAACATATATATATATATATGGACCAACGGTGTTTGTATATATTTTCCTATCCTATAGTCAAGTGATACGGATATTTATTATTTCAATCCGTAATTTAAATATATACGGGTAGATATCATTTCGACCCGCAATCCCAAAAATTCAATGAAAATCGCTTGGGTTTATCATTTCAACCCATAACGATTTTCCCTTATTCTACAGAACGATCGGGTATGTATCATTTCAACCCATAGTGAATTCTATACTAACAGGAACTTGCAGGTGATAACAGATAATATAAAATATAACAACAGGTATATATCATCAATATAAATAACATATAATGGTGTCAGATGTCACAGGTGAACATATATAGATAACATTATATAAATAACAACGCAAATAACTAACAGCAGCATATTTCAATTGTCGTTTCAATTGAAGTCAAATTTAATAGATAAAAGAACGTTAATCATGAGTGATTGCTCACCTTTCGAGGTTAGAGAGATAGACAATGAAGTGGTTACGAAATCCAGGCACGAAGTCTCAACACAAGGCAAGATTGAACTCAAATCGACGAACGAAGCTGATAAATAGGAATTTATGAAATCAAGTCAAACTGGATTGATGATGATAATTGGTATAAGTAAAAATATATATACTATATATAACTAATTATATATAAAATAAATACATATATATATATACTTATTGAAGTGCAAAATACTCGCATACATGCTATACCTTTTAAAATTAATAGTTAAAAATGAAATTTATACACTACAACAAAAATAGCCTATTACAACGCCCTTTTTACAACGGGCATTGGTTGCCCGTTGTAATAGATGGCTATTACAACGGTCCATTCAGGCCCGTTGTAAAAAATGCCACATACGACGCCCTTTTTACAAGGGGCATCGGTTGCCCGTTGTAATAGAAGGCTATTACAACAGTCCATTCAGGCCCGTTGTAATAGGTGCCAATTTTACAACGGGTTAAAAACGTCCGTTGTAATAGGTGCCCAATCAAAACTCTAATTTTCAATTAAAAAAACAAGGCTGGTCTTTTTATTTCGTTCCTCCATTTGCTCTGTAAAAATATTGGCCGCTCGTTCCTTTTGCTCGAAATTAGGGCTTTGGAAAATATTGAAGCTGCCGTCTTCAATTGCTCGATCGAATGATGATTTAGTGCTTCCTTTGTTGGTTCAAGGGATCTTCAATCTCTGCTCTTATATGGCTGAAGATGTTTCACGCCATCAAATCCTATGCCGGTCCATACCAACACATGTCGAGATTCAGAAAGGATGCGCCAAAGGCGAATTCTTATGTGCCGATTCATCTATAATTTTGAATTTTCAATTTGAGATACAGGAACTCAAGAATCAAATACCTTCCAACATGAATGGGTAATGTCCTCAACCGATTATGGTTTTTATTTGGATTTGGCGACTTAGGATTTTGGCCTTTTTAAGCCCATAGTGATTCAACGATATATATCGGGCATGCTTGATTTCTGGTAAGCATAAAATTTATGAATTTCTGGTGCCTATCGACTATTTTGGAGAGACGATTTTATGAGTATTAGTTTAAATTGGGATCTGGAATCAAATGCAGATTTAGTTAAATATCCCTTCGTGTTTCCATACTATTGGTGAATCTGTGCTATTTTAATACCAAATCAAATGCCAACTAGCAAATTCAGTTATTCAAGTATGAGTTAATTCTAGACTTTCATAATTAGACTTAATTGATGAAGACTAGTTAATATCGAATCATTTCCGATTAAGTATATATGGTGTTGTTAGTTTATTCTAGGATCTGAAAATCAACTGCCAATTACTGATTTTGGCATCTGTCGTAGATCTACTATCTAATACCAAACACAGAACTCGACCAAGTCTCACATCTGCAGCATCGTGTATTGTCAGCGATAGCGTTAGCGGAGTAAAAAGGGTGGATGTTTTGGTTTGTGGTGGCAGATAGTTTGACGTTGATAGCCACTGCCGATGAGACTCTCGGAATAAGTTTAAAGAGTTAGAGTGGAAGCAGTTTTCACCACTGACAACAATTGGGTTTAAAGACATGCATTCGCTCTTGAACAAACTAACATATTATAGTTTGTATTATGGAGTGTGCTCTATGTCAGATATAAGAAGAAAGATGATGGATGGTAGATTTATAACTTCACAAATAGCCGAGATAGAAATATCTGTTTACTCGATTTGGAGAACAAGTAGTTGAGTGCTGCAAAGTCTTGGAATTAGAACACAGGCAACTTTTTATGGTCTTAGATTTATTTGTTTTATTTTGCCTTTTGTTTTTGAACTGGATTGGGATGTATAGGTGGACTTAGATGATTGTGATTCTAAGGGTAGTGTTTTTGTGCTTGTTGCATCATATGAAATTCCCACTGCCCTTACATCAGTGCTCGGTTGCCAAGCTGCAATCAGATGGTATGTTCTTATTACTTGTTTTCTGAAATTAAAATTTCATGAATGGTGTATGAGATGGATGCATAAATAAATATAGTTAATAAGGTATAACAAAATACTTCTATTCCATGGTGAAACAATTATGCATCTATAATTAGAATTACTTTTTAAATTACTAATGTAGCCACTATTCATTTTTTTACATGTGCAACCGATAAGTGTTATGTAACACAAGCTCACATCACCTTATTTTTGTAGTATGATGGAGAGTGCAGGTAGCTATTATTGTTACTTTTGTTCCTTTTTGGAACATTTAGTCAACAAAATGTCTAGCATGATTAGATGTTATTGTTTTTGGATTGTGGAGTTATTAGGTTAGTTTAGAATAAAGACTGTTGTGTATGCACAAATTTAGGAGAACGTTCCAATTAGGCTCAAATTAGGATCAAACGGGACTGTCCTTTAATATGATTATTTAATGAACTAGAGCATGATTTGTTGGGAAATAGTATGAAATTTATACGGTATATTACTTATTAGTCAGTAGTTAACGGATAACTCTCATGGCTCTTGCACACATTAACGATGTTGACCAAAACCAAATTTCACTTTTCATGTATGTGCATGTCTAGTTGGCTAAACTTCTCAATCTATTTAGCAGGCTCTGTTTTGATAATCATTCATCTATTGCAGTTGTATATTTTCTATAAACTATTTTATGTAAAAGAAGTATACATGGTCATAATGATTGTTTTAAAAGACAAAACTGTACGCAAGGCGTTTTGGTGTTTGTGAGGCAAGGCGTAAGCCTCGAGACGTTGAAGCACAATTTTTCAAGGTAAAAATAACAAGCACATAACATATAAAGAAATTATACAAAGAATCATATAGTAATGCTAATATCTAGTATAAGAAATGATATATAAAGCATTCAAAATAATTCAAACCAAATACAATCAATCATAAGCATTTAAACATTCAATCCGAATGAATTACAAATAAAAAACATTCGAAATATAAAGCTTTTTTTAGAACTTTGATCTATACAAGTTAAAAAACAAATTAAAATAGTGCAGTTTTTTAATATACAGCTGCAGCTTTTTTTTAATGCAAAGAACAACAATAGTTTTTTTTAATGTATAAAATATAGAATGCAGGGTATTATAGCAGCATATTGTATACATTGATGGCATCTCTACTTCAATCGATTTGTGTAGTGTGATAGAATTTGGAGAAATGCGGCTGAACGTATCACTTCAAACTGAAGCAGTCTTTCATCATCATCTCTAACGCTTCCATTTTCTTAACTATATTGCGAACTCAAGCAAGATATTCTAGGAAATTTTGAGTTGATGTAGCAACACTAAATAATCTAACTGAAAAATAACATGAGATTTGATTAAGAAACTAACCATGTGCTAATCAACTTATATTCATATTTATACTATCGTCGTCTTAATTTATCTAGAAGTAAATTGTGTACATTGATGAAATATTATTGCACCAATTGTGGTTTACACCTGAAATTGCACACGATTATGCACTTTGTCCATTTATGAACCTGTTTTGTAACTCTAAAGTGATGATGTAGGATTGGCTGGTCTTTCTACTGCAAAATATCTAGCTGACGCTGGACATATACCTATATTATTGGAAGCTAGAGATGTTCTGGGGGGAAAGGTCTATGTACTGCTATTCATAATATTTTCGAACACAATATTTGATCATAAATTAGTTTATATGTAACAAAGTTTGTATAAAATGAAATAGTATACGTGTTATAGGTTGCTGCTTAGAAAGACAAGGATGGGGATTGGTATGAGATAGGCCTTCATATTTTCTGTAAGCACCTACTTTAGTTTTAAAGAAAATACATCATTTTAAATTTTAGTTCTGTGTATAACTGAATAAGATATAAACACGATACACCATTCCTCCATCCACAATCATCAAATTTTTATGTATAGTTGGAGCTTATCCTAATGTACAAAATTTATCTAGAGAGCTTGGGATTAATGATCGGTTGCAATGGAAAGAACATTCCATGATTTTTTCCATGCCAAATAAGCCTGGGGAGTTTAGTCGATTTGATTTTCCCGAGGTTCTACCTGCCCCTCTAAATGGTATGCTATAGTTTCTCAAACATAATATGAGTTTACATTTGGTTTTTATTGAAGCGTTTCATGATAAAATTAGGAATATGGGCTATCTTGAGGAACAATGAAATGCTGACTTGGCCTGAGAAAGTCAAATTTGCCATAGGACTTCTACCCACCATTTTAGGAGGGCAGTTATATGTCGAGGCTCAAGATGGTTTAACCATTACTGAGTGGATGAGAAGACAGGTACATATCTATGGTAAATCTGTTCTTTCTAGTTTGAAGTTAGAAGTTGTTTTACTTTCGTGAATAATCAAACGCAAAAACAGAAATTATAACTGCTAGTTATTTTTCATTAATTCCTCATCAAATTTAAGAAGTCTTTGTGAACAATTTATACAAGTTGCATCTGCTCTGCCTAGTTTGAATTGTACATAAGTTAATGCCATTCCGAACATAAATATTTTGATCATCCATAATTCCTAAACCATCAAGTGGATGAGAAGGCAAGTATATCTATGTTTATTCCCTTAGTTCTAGTTTGAATTTAGAAATTTTACTTTAAGACATAATCAGATGACGATGTAGAAATAAACCTGGGTTAGCAATCAGTAGTCTACATAAATTCTTAATTAAATACTGTATGTCTTGTTGGAGAATAATTTGTATGATACTTTCAAAATTTTGCAATCAAAATACAACCCATAGTGAATTATATATTTGCACATCTGGGAATAACATCAATTGAATCTGATCACTATGGGGAATTCCTGATTGAGTAAATGATGAAGTTTTCATTGCAATGTCAAAAGCTCTTACCTTTATAAATCCTGATGAATTATCCATGAGTGTATGCTGATTGCCCTTAATCGCTTCCTTTAGGTATACATTTCCTTAAATTACTTGTGCAATTTTTATTTTATTTATTTTTGGATGAAAATGCTAAATTTACAAAATAATCTGTGTAAATTCTTACAAAAATGTTGTAGCTTCATATTAGCCACTCGCTCTTTCCATTAATTTTCCATCTTTATGGTTAATATCAGGCCACATCAATTTTGTAAGCACATAAGAATACTATTTTTGTAAGTGTACCATCTCTCTTTTATAGATGCATAACTAATGACAGTATCTGTAAACTCCTAGGGAGTGTACAATTAAAAAGGAGTTTATTGCTTTTGATAAAATTCAACTCTTAAATATTTCTTGATATCGTAGTGCGCCGGCCAGACGTGCTAACATTTGAGGGAATTTAAAAGAGAATTCTCACAAATGAACAAACATGCATGTTTAATTTTATTACAGGAAAAGCATGGCTCGAAAATGGCATTCTTAGATGGCAACCCACCAGAGAGATTATGCATGCCAATATCCGAACACATTCAATCTTTGGGCGAAAAAGTCAAACTTAACTCACGTCTTTAAAAATTGAACTGACTTCAGATGGAAGCGTGAAACATTTTGTACTTGGAAATGGAAATATCGTAACAGGTGATGCTTACGTAGTTGCTGCTCCTGGTATGACTTCTATTTCTTCTTAGTTCTCCTTGTAATGTGTGGAGGTATTTATCATGAATTATAATCTATAGTTGATATATTCAAGCTTCTGTTACCTGAGGAATGGAAAGAGATATCTTATTTCAAGAAATTGGACAAATTAGTAGGTGTTCCAGTAATCAATGTGCATGTATGGTCAGCATTTAAATCCTATGTCTTTATTGTTATCTTTTTTTCCCTTTCTTCTTGAATTAAATTATCTAATTAGACTAGGATGTGGTAAATATTAACCTGAAAATTTTGTCTTAAACTTGCAGGTTTGATAGAAAACTAAAGAAAGAGAGGAAGATTATATGGATAAAAGTAAGAAGAAAAACAAAAGGAAAAGAGAAAGAGGGCGTGAAAAGAGAAAGCGACAATCAAAGAAAGATGAGTTCGTTGACAAAAGCTTTATGCTTATGTGTTAATGCTTTATGTATTTGGTTGTTATGAAACTAGTTGTCATGTGTATATTAGAACTATGTCGATGTAAACTTATCTAACTTTTTGGAATGTGTTGGAATTTTATGACTCTAGCTTTTACTTTTTTCATATGTGATTTTGGTTGTTTTATGATAATATTTATTACTCGTTAAATTATTCATTATTGGTATGGATGTACTACATGGATGCTGCTGTAAATTTTTTTAAAATTTGCATTTATTTTGCAACGATCAGAAACCGTTGCAATATCATGTATTACAACGGGCTATGTCAGTTGTATTATAGTCTATTACAACGGGCTTTAATTGTTGTTATAGAGCCTATTGCAAGGGTCGATGACCGTTGTAAAAAGGTGTATTACAACGTTCATTGCCCATTGTAAAATATGGTTGACCTATTACAATGAGGCCTAATACAACGGGCGCATGCCCGTTGCGAAACCCATATTACAACGGGCATTGCCCGTTGTAAAATGGCTGTTTTGTTGTAGTGATATAAACTTGCTTTATTTAATACATATAAACCAACATGTATATATTATATATTACAAACAACTCTATATATGACTAATGAATATATGCATATATATCCTATTATAAACTGACTTTATATATATACAGAACACATAAAATAAACCAGAAATTTATATGCACAGAGTATTATAATACATGTATTACACTTAGTAATCTATCAGATTAAACAGATAATACTAATATAAAGTAAACATGCTACTATGCAACATTGCAACCCCATTTATATATCTGCATACCCTTACCTATATATTATATCTTTAAAATCAATGGTTATAATATATATATATATATAATATTACTTTACACCGTTTTATGGATTCGAACTGATCTTTATAAACCTCATAAAATTTCCATATAGATACAATACAAAATAAACAATAATAACAAACAAATCTTTCCCTCAAAACAACCATATACATATATACGCATTCATATATATCTGTATGTACAAATATACTATATTAACATGTTAAAGTAGCCACTTTATATAAACTAACATATATAAAAGGTGTTCCTAACATATAATTATATATATATATAACAGAGACAACATATATCATTTTAAGCAAGTACTGACATACCTATATGCAAATAGCATAGCCAACCTATTGTACATCTACATAGACTAATACATGTAAACTAACGTGTGTGTGTGTGTGTGTATATATATATGTACACTCATGCCCATATAACCATTTAAATCAATATTTAATAAAACAGCAATATTATCTTTCCAAAATATCCTATATATAAATATACAAACTATGTAGAATTTATATTATAACTTTAGAAATATGAGATATAAATATCAATACCTACACGTCACTATAAATAAACAGACAAATAAAAACATTAGAACGTATAGTTTCACATATAACAGACAGCTAAATACTATGTATACTAAATATACTTTATAAGCAAATAGAGAATGCTAGACTATGCATATACCCATGTAAACTAAGATATAGAAACACTTAAAACAATATTAATGAATCTAAATAAGCAATATGATATACATATATATACTAAATAAACTATATGCTTTCATATATATATATATATATACACACACGAGTACTTTGGCACGTGCGATGCACGTGCGCAGGAGGGACTGTTATTAAAAAACACTGTTTGTAAGATTTTTTGGATCTTATAAAATGACTTTAATTGTACGTAATGTTGAGCCCGTGCCGATTACACGGATACAAAGTTTGAGTAATATCAAAGTTTGATCGATGTAAAATTTGTAGTACATAAAAAATATGAAGAAGCATAACATACGGAGATTGATCATCGTGAAATATAACAATCGCCGTGTACATAATTTGTAAATATTATGTGTATCAAAATGCAAAATGCTTAAATATATGTTTGAACGTGAACACACTCTGTGTGTGTATGTGTATATGTATATGTTTGATGTCTACTACCATGAATGGGAATAGGTAATGCAATTTTTTTTTGTAATGCATTTGGTTTTGATATATTCATTATATGCTCGTAATTTTGCATCCATTAAAATTTAGATCATTTTAATAATGAAGCATTTGAATGTTGCTTGAGTTTGAATAGAGAATATGAAGAGTTAAAGTTTGATGACTTAAAAGTATAATTTCGAACTTAGATTCAATATATTGTAAATTATAGTCAATGTAAAGCATCAAAATGTAACAGTAATTAGGTGTTTTATTATTATTATTTTAGTTTCTAGTATTTTTCTATGGTCATTTTTGTATTAATCGGTTTTCACTTATGTAGGTATTTAAGTTTCATAGTTGTACAGAATCTCCATTTGTTTTAAATTTTAAGATCTAAGAATATATATGCATAAGGGTTGGAAAAAAGATCTTAAAAGTGGTGCATTCCACAATTATAGGGAAGTAACCAACCACTTATAATGAAGGGGATTTTCATTCAAATTACTTCTCAGTCCAGAGTAAAGAATTTTAAGGACGACACTTTTTAAAAATTAGTTTTAGAACAATTAACAGAAAAATGATAGACGAAATCATTGTCAGTTATACAGCAAAAATGATATATGGATTTATCATTTTTCTGTATAACTAAAAACGGTAAATGGATTTATCATTTTTCTATAAATTATCGTTGAAACTAATTATTCAGAAGTGTTGTCCTTAAAACTTAGTACTCTGGAATGAGAAACCCTTCAACCTAATTTCCACTATAATGAATCACTTGATCGTTTACTTAGAAAAGGAAAATTAGTCATCTACTTGTAAATGAAATGTGTGGGCCAGAGAATAAAGCTTCAGAAAATTTGGGATGCAAGCTATAGTTGTAGACAAATTACTGGTGATGGATCATTAGACCTTATCCTGGGAAATACTCTTTTTTTTTTTCAAAAACCAGAATATTATAATAGAATGGAGAAATAAGCCTTTCTCCAACGGCGCACAAAATATAGCAAGACATACAAAGTATGCGACACACATACCCAGTAAACAAAGTATCAGAAAAAAGAAGAAAAAGCTAAGCTGACAGTAGCAACATAATACAAAGCTAAAAGGACTAAATAAACATCCGCTCAACCAACAATCCCGCTACAGCCAAAGGTGTAGGCCAGTCCACCTGAAAGTAAACCACCCACCGACATAGAGAGCAAGAACCACATAGAACCGCAAGCCAACACTCGCTAACCATAGAGAACCATAAAAGCTGGCCTCAAACAAACCCAACTAGCGAAACAGCAATACCAGATGAGCTCTGGATACCAACATCCGACTAGAATAACAGAAAGCTGAAGTGCAACCAATTGAATCAATCCTAGGAGAATATAAAACTCCCTACAAAACCTGGACCTGAAAAACTAGCGACCACATCAAAACAAACAATAAGGGGGGGAGGGATATTCAGGAACGTTGGATGTAGACCAACGTCCTGTCAGGAACACTCAACCGATTCCCGTTCTAGCGGACCTCATCGCACAAGTAATAGAAAGTAGACCCACAAGAGGATGGATCCCGGAACTTAATCGTCCCCTGAAAGGCCGACCTCGAAAAGCAAGGAAAACATCATTCCTGACTCGCCTAATAATGGTCACGGGCTCCATAGGAGTACTATCGAAGATAGCCTTGTTCCTAGCACACCAAATGTGCCAGCAAAGGAGACAAGGAATTATGCGATGAATGATCGCATGAAGAGATTTCCTGGAGTTCCCATACCACCATGATAAAGGTAGATCGTTAACAGATCTGGTAATACCTCGGACACCTACCAAATTTCCGAAGAAGTTCCAGCAAGATCTGGCTGTAGAACCAGTGAAGAATAAATGGTTCAAGGATTCTGAATCCCTGTTGTCGCAGCAACTGCAGCGGGAAACTAATGGGATGCCTATCCGCTGAATGTTCTCGTCTAAAGGAAGGCCATCATGGAGGATACGCCACATGAGGGTCGAAACTTTTGGTGGAGAGCGAGAATCCCAGATGAAAGAAAACAAAGGGCGAATGGGGGAAGGAATACGAATCGAAGTCCAAGCTCTGAGGATGGAAAACGGAGCGCCATCCCATCCTACAAGACCGCCATGGGAGTCAGATAAGGATTTCACTGACTGCATGTGCTTCCACGTCTCGCTAGCATAGGACGGAGAACCCGTATAATTAGCGCTCGCAAGCCTTCGGTACTTAGCGTGTAGGAAAGAGGACCATAAAGAGTTGTTAGCACCGAATCTGTACCACAGTTTGCAAGCGAAGGCGGAGCAAATATCCTTGGGGTTGCGCAACCCCAATCCGCCCTCGTTCTTGGGGCGACAAACCGAGTCCCACGAGATCCAGTGATGGCGGCGATCGCCTTCCTTGTTGCCCCAGAAAAAGGAAGAGGCCAAAGAACGGTACGACCTAAAGAAGGAGGCGGTAGGGGTCATAGTCGCAAAGACATGAGTTCCCATAGAATCTAACACAGACTTTATGAGAACCAGTCTGCCAGCCTGAGAGAGAAGAGCCGCATTCCAACGAATGACCTTACCCCGTACCTTGTCAGCTAAAGGATCAAAATAAGCATTAAGCTTCCTACCGCGGTACAGAACAATACCCAGGTAGGGAAGAGGAAGCGTGGTCTCTTTGAAACCAGAAACTGTCTCAATCCAGGAAGCTCTAGAGGGGGAGCAATCCTTCGCCCGGACGAAACAACTTTTCGAAGAGTTAACGAGCTGACCGGATGATCTCTCGTAAAGATGAATGAAACTAAGGAGCCTCCGAATAGATGAGCGACTACCGTTCGAGAAGATAACAATGTCATCTGCAAAGGACAGAGACGATATGAGAGGACAGCCCCTCGGAATCCCGAAACGCTGGATCTGACCGTATATCGTCAAGGAATGTAGACCGCGAATGAAAGCCTCAGCCGCGATCACAAAAAGAGAAGGCGATAGCGGGTCTCCTTGGCGTAGACCTCTCCCAGCCCTGAAATACCCATTAGCCGAACCGTTAATGAGCACAGAGAACCAGCAGTTGGAGATAAGCCTCCAAACAAGGTCAATGAATGTTTCCGGGAAACCGAAAGTTCTCAAGACCTTAATGATGAAAAACCACGACATACGATCGTAAGCCTTAGCCATGTCAAGTTTGAAAACAACATTAGAGCCCCGCACTTTCCTGTCTAACTGTGAAATAAGTTCCTGAGCCAACAGCACATTGTCAGAAATTAAGCGCCCTTTAACAAAGCCCGCTTGGGATGAAGAGATAATACGCTCAAGGAAAGGGGCCAACGGGGTCGCTAAGATCTTGGAAATAACCTTGTTAGAAAAGTTACAAAGGCTGATGGGCCGAAAGTCGCCACAGGAGCGCGGCAGGTCGCACTTCGGGATGAGAAAAAGGTTGGTGGATGTCCAGCTAGAAGGGAGGAAACTACCAACGAAAAAAGACTGAACAGCACGACAGAAGTCATCCTGAATAATAGGCCAGCAACAACGGTAGAAGGTACCGTTGAAACCGTCTGGGCCGCTAGCACTATCCTTACTTAGAGCGAAAGCACTAGCTCGGATTTCCTCAGGCGACGGGAATTCTGAGAGGATATCACTTTCTGGCGAGAGGACCATCCTGGGAATGAAAGCTAAAAGAGAAGGGTCGGTTTCGGAAACCGAAGGCGAGCCTAGGAAGGATTGGAAGTAAGTCACAATTGTATCTATGACTTCCACAGGCGACGATGCTAAAGATAGATCAGGGCGCATGATCTCCCGAATGGTAAGAAGGTTGTTTTTTTTCCGAATGAAAGAGTGGAAGAACTTGGAGTTCGCGTCGCCGTCGACTACCCACTTGACTCTCGCCTTTTGGCGAAGGAAGTCATTCTCAAGACGAAGTTCCGAGGCAAAAAAGGATTGAGCAGAAGCCCACGCCTCCTTGTTGGTTAATGACGGAGACTCATCAACCAAAGCTTCCGCAACAATTAGAGCTTCTTCGGCAGTTCGAACACGATCGAATATGTTCTTGAATACGTTCGTGTTCCACACTTTAAGATAGCCCTTGAGGCGCTTCAGCTTGCGACTGAAAACAGAACAGGGAGGACCGATGATGGGAGCTGACCAAGAATCAGCTACCACTTGATGAAAAGTATGGTGAGATCTCCACATACTTTGGAAGCGAAAAGACGAGGGCCCAGACAGCGAGAAAGGAGAGCAACGAACTATAAGCGGGGAATGGTCAGAGAAGGTCCGATGAAGATGGACAACCGAGAAAGAGAAAGGTAATCGAAACCAATCCTCCGAACCAAAGACCCGGTCTAGCCTGGATAGGATACGACTAGGGCCAACCTGGTTATTAGACCAGGTGAACGCCGATCCCACGAACGGGAGCTTTGAGAGACCAGATCCGATAATGAAAGAGTTAAAATCCGCCATTGCAAGACGGTTGATGGCAGCTCCACCCCGTTTCTCTGCCTGGCATGCGACGATATTGAAATCGCCGCCAATCACCGAGGAAGAAAAACCCATAGAACTGAGACCTAAAATATCGGACCAAAGAGTTAGCCTCTCTGACCGAACACATTTGGCATACACTGCCGAAAACAGAAAAGGAGAAGCAAAAAAAGAAGAAGTGCAGGCTACCGATAAGAGTTGAGAGGATTCGAAAATAGGGTGTACCGAGTAGGATTTGGACCATAAAATCCAAATCTTACCCGTTACATTGGCAGACCCTCCGCCAAAACCTAAGGATAAGACGGTACTGATTATTCCCACCGGGTCTAGAAGAGGTTCCAGGATTGCTAGCACACCGACCGAATGTTTCCGAACAATGCGTTTAAGCCTAGCCAAGGAATCATGGTTCCCAATACCGCGAACATTCCAGAAGAGAAAATTCGACATGACGAAACAAAAAGAAGAAAGATAAAGCAGACAACAACAAGCAGAAAGACCTAGCGAACTCAGACAAGATATAGTGAGTGTCGAGAAGATCTATCGACCTGCTCGGACGCCGCTATAGAGCGTGTACGGATGGTGCGAGGAGTAGAATGGACTCTGCGCACTCTGCGACGGGGAGGACGAGCAAAAGAAACCGCGGGCTCAACAGAAGCCATAGATGACTCCTCATAATCGGTCGATGATAACCGATAAGCCCCAGCAAACTCCGAACAAGAGTTCCTGGACAGACAATCAAGGCGCTCATTCAGAAGCGCAATTTCTGCCTTACTCATCATCGGGATGGTAATGGACAGAGAGCATGAAGAGGAGGGTAAGGAGCACTCTGCTGAGTAGAACGCTGGAGATGAACGCGAAGGAATAGGAGGGGCAGAAACAACAGAAGTACAACGTAAGCAAAAGGGAAGGCGAATAAGGCGAACAGTGCACTGCCACCGGCTCTGATCTGAAACGGGGCAGATAGGAGCTGCTAAAGAGCGAAAGAATGATGAGGCTGGGATAACAGGAACTGATACCCCCGACTCAGCTAACTGCTGGGAAAGAACAGGGTAAATGCGTACCGGAAGAGCGATACGGGGGAGACAGAAATAATACCCATCATATGTAAGGGAGCTATCCAGATGCGTCCCATCTTGCTGTGGGAATCTTACCATAACGAGACTGTCACTAAAAGTACAGCCCCATATCGAAGGTGAGATTTGCGCGGCGCACCAATCTGCGGAACGATGATAACGGAGCGCCGATGGCTGACAGTATTCCCTGCTGTCCGTATAGTGATCACCGACGATCACTATACGCACAGAGAAGGAAGTAGGATACCGCCCACGCCAGTCGCTCCCGGCCCACTGAGCAGATCGATGGCCCCGATAGAGAATAGTAAATACCGCCGAACGAAAAAACAACCAAGTCACTCGCAACACCAAAATGCAGTCGTAGTGAATCAAAAACAAGACCCAACATAAAGTACCAGACGAAAAGTTCCAGACTAGGGACGAGAAAAAGACAACCACACTGCTGAAAGCCAACAACACCTACGAGAGCCTAACGCTCGACATAAAGCTATCAGTCAAACAAAAAGGCGATAAGGCAAAAAATTCACCACTTTGACCTGACACACTACCAGGCCCGGCATAGGCGGAAGTGTCAGGGAGCACACACCTAAGTGTGTCATGGCTCAAGAAAACTAAATCGACAACAAAGGATAATCCCCAACAGTCACAAGGCAACCCAGCAGTAACTACCACCAAAGAAGGCGAGCAAGAGAGACATACCTTCCAACAAAGCTCCTCAACAACGGCAAGACAAGGGGCAGCCGAGCCCTTATCTGCTGAATCGTCCAAAACCGCAACTGCAGACAAGTTCCCACCACCAACCATAGACCACTCATCAGAACCACTCACGATACCTGGAGAAAACCCACACAAAACCGAAGCAGGCACCATCGGAAGGCACGGGGATGGAGACAAAGTGATCAAATCTTCATCTGCCAAACCACCATTAACCTCACCAAAGCTGAAATCGACAGAAGAATGACAAGTAACCGCACAACCCAGAACAGATAAGCGAGGAGAGAAAGGAGCGGTGAACTCTCCCTTCTTCCTATACTCTAACTCATCCTCTTGGTTCAAGCCCATCTAACCACAGTCGAGACCAACATCAACGGAGCCAAAAGAAGTAGCAGTCGACAAAGGATGCGTCAAACCCAACGCCTCCCCATAAATCAATTTGGGGGCAAACTGGATCTGAAGATCCCTAAAAGCCAGATCATCAGATCTAAACGAAAGCTGGGATGACTTCACAAAGCAAGGCGCCAAAACCATGAACTGACCATCCACCAACAAGTACTTGTGACGAGCCAGAGTAGAGAATGCCCCGGTGGAATAAACTTCAATGGCGACCGATCTGTCGCTCGAGAAACAAACCAACACCGGAGAAGGGACAACCGCTAGCAAGGCGTCAGCGACGACAGCGAAAGGAGGACATCGCTTTACAAAATCGCCCGTAAAAGCGAAAACCCCCAAATCCATATAATAACCCATAGCCTCTCGCGGAGAAGCAATACGAGAAGCAGAAATGTCGAAACGCAAGTAGGTTGAGAAACAGGGGAGAGAAAGCAGAGCAGAAAAAAGAATTCAGGCTGCCATTAACGAGAGTAAGAAAAAAAAAATTCTGGGAAATACTCATCTCTAGGGAAACCTAAAGAATTTGAGCAATGCTAGATTTCCACATGTTGTAACATATCAAATAAAATACTGCTCTTAATTTATACATTATGAATAATGAATGGAAATAGATGAAGTTGAATTATGTGAAGAGGACAATTATGTATATTACATGTGTCTTTATTGGAGTGAGAGCATATTTCGTAGACCTATATATATAGAAAGGAATTATAGCACTTCAAAACATGAAGCACATGCATTCATTTATTTGTAATCGGTTGTCACTGACAAATTAACATATAATTATATGCAACATACATAATTTATTAACTTACATGATATGATAAGTAATTTGATCATCTTATTAGTTTTGCTACATTCTCCAAAAAAGGGAAAATGAAAAGAAAAAATGGAATAGATAATACTTTGGAAGAGATAAATAGTTTGACCTTTGATAACTACCAAAGCAACTGAGCAGAAAGGAAACGAAACATGATACATGAAAACATCATCCTTGCAAGCAATTGACCTACTTTCAAAAATCGACAGCTCCCTATTGGTTGACACGCAATCGCCTAACCTACCTATGACTAAGTTGAACATTTTCCTTTAGCGCGACTATGGATAATGTGAACTTCTAAAGAGGAGATAAGCTTATATTGATTTGATTGAAGTTCTGCGGTTACTATGCAGCCTGGTTGATAGGATAAAACATGACCAAATTCAGTAAAGTCCATTCTTGGATGTTACTCACTAAAGCAGATAAAAGTGACAGTATGATTCACAAATCAATAGCACAACAACAATATTGGTAAAGAAACTGACGAAATCATGCATCAAATACTTATTGGCAGTTCAACTAAAGAATGAGAATCAAAATGTTGTCATGGAATTGTTATCAAAATTTTGTGTCAAAACTCAAAAAGGAAAAAAGCATCTAAAGCTACAAAGAAATTGGCATTTGCAATGTCGTAACCTTGGGAGTGTTGTGTATTCTTAAAGGAACTGGTCCATTCACAATTAAGACTTCATTTAAGAAAATACTGGATATATCCCCATCTTCATCAAAGTTGAGTCATTTACCATACCACTGAAATCCTATTAGACATGGAGCAACAAAAATTAGAGCTGCAAGCATTGGCGTGTCTTGTCTAAAAAATGATGTATAGAATTGGGTCAACTATGAAATTGGAAAAACCGATTTCAATAATAAATAAATAAAAAGATCAATGAGCGAAAGGATCTACTAATAATATCATTCTATTTTGCAGAAGTTACATACGTGTTGTCAAAAATTCACATATATGAATCAGAGCTTTCTTGGTATATTTTTCAACAAATGTGTTTCACGTGTTCTTTAAAAATGAGACAAAAATAAAAGCTAAAGTGGATCATATTTGCACTCAAGAACAAAAGACAATATTTATAACACCTCCAATTGCACCATGAAGATGTTGGACTACATATTATCATGAATAATTAGTATATGGAAAAGTAAAGGAAATGCTTCATATTGCATGATATCTTTTTGAAGCTATAAACGAATCTTACAAAAGTGTATTTAAACATCAACGTGGGCAACTTCAAAAAGAAAATGGAGTAAATACTGACATAAAGTACTATATCCAAATTTTTAGTAATGAAATGTCATTGAGTTTAGATTTAGAATAAACAACAAACTTAATTCGATAATGATAAGGAGTATATAACCGAACTTCTAATCTCGACTCCACAAATAAATAGGTATCCACCTATCTTGTATATCTTAAAATCTAAGGTTGAAATCACCATATACTTAAAAGACCAAATTATTAAAAACTAAGTACGAAATGAAAAATGAATATCAAATAAGTAAATTGCTGACCTTGAATGTATAGACAGGTGTGTAGCTAGATAATGGATTTGAGAAGAAAGCTCCGTAGAAAAAAGAAAACAGGGTTTGCAAACAAATTGTGGGTTAACTGCAAATGCATTGAAGTTTGAATAGAGCGATCCAATGCAAAATTGGGAAGAGAAATAGGATATGGACGTAGTGGAGGAGTTAGGGGATGAGGAAAATTTAATGTCATTATGTAGATCTTTAACAGTGGGTTGGTTTTGCATTAATAGCCATTTGATATCTATTTCACGGTTGAATCTCCAACCTTCTTTTATCTTTCCATCATCTTGCTTTTAACGAAGAGCGATTATATATAACCAAACTGCTCTGTTAACTTTCTAGAAAATGAAGTGCCATGGTTACATAAAAATTAAAAATAATGCCAGCCTGATGAATAAAAAAGATGTGCGGGTTGACTTTTCCAGTTCAATTTCAATGCAAAAATGGTATATCCAACTGCATCATCAATCCAAAAACAATACTGCTTTGTAAAATAACATAATCTGATTAATATCAGTAAAAATTATAAAACCACATTAATGCACACGTTTTTAAGCAAAGTATGGGTAGTTCAAGTTTATATTTAATTACTTTTTCCATTACCATATCAATGCAGTAAAACTTTGTATGTTCATGACAATATAATTTTTTGATATTACAAATTTTATGCTATTAGCATGTAAGTTTTATATCAAAAGTCAGTATTCTATTTATATTCTTTAATTATATATATATATATATATAGTCATGCCAATGTAAATACAATTTTATATTTCCTTTTCTGCCACTCACAATGTGTGCATGTAATAAAATGAACTTATAATGTATAATATTGCCCACTTTCTACCATCAGCTGCATGAGAGAAAATTCATAAACATGGTCCTTGAAAGTTATTATCGGATTTCTTTCCCTTTTTTACATGTACTATTTCTATTTTGTTTCTTCAATATCAACTTCTAAAAAGTCAGAGTATTTCCATTGCCCAGAAACATTTTATTATTGTAGACGGGGATGAATTTTTGTCAACTTAGGAAGTAACTTATGTCAAATCAAAATATTTCAAACTTTAAAAAGAATGTTAGAAGTTATGAATTAGTCTTCCTAGTTATTAGCATAGAAAGTAGTGTTCCCTAAAATAATGCATTTTACCTGTTCAATAGGTTAGTGGTTTAGTCTATTTAAAAGCTTTGTAATTCCTATCGTTTAATCAAGCAATACAATGTAGTCTATTTCTTTTTTAACGTTTAATCTCTCTTCCTCTTCTCTATATCAAATCCCAACATGGTATCAGAGCCAAACAAGAGGAAAGAGAGGTAGAGAGACATGTTTTATTTCGTTTGTTGCCTTTTTAAATAATTCCAACTTCCAAGCCTTTCTCTTCTCCTTCTGAAATCAAGTGCTTCCTCCTCAAAATAAGACACCGCAAATCACGCTGCTAGAAAAATCGAGCTAATTGAGGCTTCTTGATTTGAAGTGCTCGTTGCTTCTTCTAGATTCGCTCAGCAACCGTGGAGTTCATTGCTGCCTGGAAACAATTGGATGCCGATATCTGAATCGAATCGTCATGAGCGTCGATGCTTGCTGCCTACGATTTTGAAACCCAAAAGATGTGTTGTTGGAGATGCGCGGTTTAGCTGAGGTGTTGGGTAGCGGTTTTGGCAAGCTCGGATGGAGTATAGTGGCAGGTGAATGGAGGTTGTATGCCGATTTGGGTTCTTTGATTGGAGATTTGAGGTGATGTACTGCGTAGGAGTTGGATGAGGAGATTCTTTGCAGGGTTCAATCAGAGTGTAGTCAGTTGCGGTTGAATGGAACTGGTGATTTGTTTGTGGTTGTTGCTGTGTGAGGTGAAGTAGAAAGATGGCAGAGAGAAATATTGCACTGTAGTTTTGATTTCTATCAGGTGTATGTGAGTATTTAGTGGGTTGTTTTGAATGGTTGCAAGGTAGTTGAAGAGAATAGCAGAAGCAGTTGCTCTAGATGCAGGCAGAAGAAGTCGTGTGCTAATTCTATGAAGGTCGCGACAGGGGTAAAGCGATTTCAAGTTGATCGATTTGGGCGTTGTCGGCGGCGGATAATTGGAGGTTGCAGAGGTATTTGATTAGAGGAGTTTGGAATTCGTGGAGAAGGCAATGGTTAGAGATTGCAGATGGTTGGTTTGCGAGTTCAAGTTGTGGTGGAAGTTGAAGTGGTGGTAGACGAGGTTAATTCTGGAAGTAGGGGTTTCTGTGTTGTCCGATGTCGCTGCAATTGCTGCTGTCAGGTAGCTTCTGTGGTCTAGTAGAAGAACGACAGAATGGATGAATTTGAAGTTGTATATGGTCGGAGAAGCACACTGAATTTTGACAGTTTGGCACTGTGATGAAGGCAGTGGAAGGATATAGTGAGGTGGAAGGACAGTGAATATACAAGGATGGTTGTGATTGATTTGTTGAAGGAAGTTGTGGCAGTTGCAAATGTTTGTAGTGGTGTGATACAATCTGTAATATGATGATGAGGGAGTTGTTGTAGTTCTGTTGGTAATGTGATGTTGCTAAGTGCAGAAGTTTTTTTTTGAAGTTGTCAATTTAGGTAGCCAGTTTGTTGTATTGGTTAGCACAGTTGAAGTATGCAGGTTGGATTTGGGATGTGATGTCTGTCGTTTGCAGTGGGAGGAATTAGAGTCAACTCAAACTTAGGTGGAAGTGCAGTCTTGTGAAGTGGGAGGTTGTACGGTTGAATGGCAGTGAAGATGATTGTAACTGGATTGTGAATGGTGGTGATCAGGTTAACAGTGCAATGGAGGCTGGTCTATTTGTTGATGGACCAGTTTTGTATCAGTGAAGTGGTCGAAGATGTATTGTGGTCTGTTGAAAATGTTTCAGTAGAAAATATTGTCTGACAATAAGGCAAGGCTGTGGTAGTTGAACTGAATTGGTCGAGGGAAGTATGTGTAGATGTGCAGAGGTCAGGTGAATGAAGTGAATGGGCAGAAGCAAGATGTTGTGACAATAGTGAAAACAGAGAGAGAGAGAGAGAGTGGCAGAGAGGAAAATTTTAACAGTGTGGAGCAAGGAAGTTTTGAGGTTATGGGAGAGATAACAGAGAGTTTTTTTTTTAGATTAGAAACGAGAATTATTGATGTAGAAGAGACCGAGGCCATTAATGCAGAAGCTGGTTTGTGTGTGAGTGATGGATAGTGAAGAAGACGATGTCGGTTATGAGGTTGGACATTTATGGTGAGCGCTCGAGAACTGTTTGATGATATGCTTATATGAAGATAAGCATGCTTACAAGTGAAGTAGGTAGAACTGCGAGTGAAGCAGACTTGGTTTTGTGTCATCCAACAAGCAAAGGAAGAAGAGCCGCAGCTCTAGCTTGTTGGGGGATGACAGATACAACAGTATCAAGAGACGACCCGAGTGGAGAGGTCGATGAGGAAACCAAGAGTAGTTATTGATGGTTACAGTACCAATCAATGCAAAACAGTTGAGCATGTCCAACCAGGTAGAGATAGATGTTGTGATCGAGTTCGTCTATGCAAGACGATGAAGAAGTTGAGAAGCGCGCTTCATTACTTTGTAAACTGGATGTTAGCACATCTAGTTTAAGGGAGGGTGTTAGAAGTTATGAATTAGTCTTCCTAGTTATTAGCATAGAAAGTAGTGTTCCCTAAAATAATGCATTTTACCTGTTCAATAGGTTAGTGGTTTAGTCTATTTAAAAGCTTTGTAATTCCTATTGTTTAATCAAGCAATACAATGTAGTCTATTTCTTTTTTAACGTTTAATCTCTCTTCCTCTTCTCTATATCAAATCCCAACAAAGAATAGTATATTATCCCTAATTATATTCCATAATTTTTTTTAAATATTATGAATGGTTGATTTTGTGCTCATGGTATATAACGGTTTTGAAAATCATATTACCACTCTTTATTCATTGAATATTATTTTGTATTCAAAGCTTATCCTCATGTAGTAAAACCAATATAACAGCCAAATATATCATTACATTTTGATTGAATTTTAACTTTGTTAGAGAACTTCTAATTTGATTGATAATTAATTTTTTAACTATTCCCAAATGAAAATGCTAAATAAAAATATTTTAAAACTTTTGCTAATTGTTCCTATAACTTTTTCGAGATATCCATGCATGATCTCTCATGTCATTTCTAGAAACAATGTAACCTTATAAAATACGGTCAAAATAATGAAAAGCATTCATCTTCTGACGGAAACAAAATGCAAGTTTGTACCATTCAACTATAGTGGCAACTATAGAACTCAAAGAATGTTATGCATAATGTTCAAAACAAAGAACTTTCACTATCATCATTGTCAACTTCATGCATGGATATCTCGGTCCATTTAACGCTAAAGTAATCAATTACATGGAACACACATTTGCTTTCCAGAACACATAAGCTGTACAAATAGCCTAGGCATGCAGCAGTATAACTAAAAATTGTTCTAAATTTAAAGAATGGTATAAATATTTACACATATATAGTATAAAAGCAATCAAAAATGAACCCATTTTTTGCAACAATAGGAACAATATCTCAATCTAACTATGTAAGTACTTGCCTACGCTCACTGAATATAAAAAACTTAGAAATTAAAATGTTTACATTTAACTAATTTGAAATCTTACCGTCTCTTTTATACTCCACCTTTTCTTCCATCATTGTTAATTTTCTCCTGATAATGTTTCCTTTTCTCTTGCAAATTGATTCAGTTGGAAAGACTAAAAAAATGGCATGCAATGTGGTAATGATGGAGAAGAACGTGAAGTAACAGTGCACTTATATGAAAGAATAAAATAAGTACTAAATTATATAGTTTTACCTTGTATGTAACAGTATATATACCTAACAAATTGCATTAATTTTAATAAGCTACTTAAGTCCAATATCAATTTTAATTCCACTTATTGTTTCAACCATCCTAAGTAACCTAATTATTCCACTTTTGAAAGGCATGAAAGAACGACAAAGAAATTAGGATTAAGATTAGGTTAAACTATTAAAAAGATTTCAACAACATCTATGTGAAGTAACTATTTTTGTGACAGCTATTTTAGATTAAAAAAGCTTGATAAGCAACACATCAATACTGAAGTTTTACACACAATATTTCATGGTAAGCTTACATCTGCTTCATTGTATGATAATTACATACACATTATTCCTCCTCCTCCAATGGATTGTTGGAGCTCCACTCAAAATCCAACTCTTATGCAGCGAATGTCCTACAAAATTAAAATAATGGGTTGATGAATAAAAAATAAATGAAAAATCGAGAAACAGAGAGCATATTTGATGTCAATGAAAAGCAGATACACAGTTAACCAAAAAATATTTAAAACTACCCTTTTCAACTTTGACTAACTGGAAGAAGTAGATGAGGGAGGGGACTTGGCCATAAACATTTCTCTGCCTATTTTTTTCTTTCTTAGATTTTACTCAAAACTGAGAATAAGTTCTTATAGGTACATGCATTTCAATATGATGGAATACGGAAAGGGCTCCAGGCATGAAGAATAATGTCAGCATTTATTCGATGGGTAAAATGTTGATTATAGCCCCCAACTATCATTTTATACGCATATTAAATTGCATTAGACTTCTCACTACTTAATAGTTATGAAAGTTTGAAGATGATAAAAACAAAAGCGAAGTTGCTCAGTGTTCAAATTTCTTAAAAGTCTAATGCTTCAGTGCTTGTTGTGATAAATGTATTTGTTTTGTTTGCTACTAACCATTGTCAGACTTAGCATGAAAAAAATATGGAAAGAAAGTGAATACCTGGTTTTGAGTAGGAATGGAAATCTAGCTTCCTGAATGTGTAGACATAATTGCCAGTCCCAAAACAAATCGATCCTCTTTTCATTGTTAGAGGTTCCTAAACCATAAAATCAATAGTATAATAAACCAAAAATAACTGTAAAAAACATCCAATCCATGTAGCATAGATCCATATCATAATTTGAAAAGCCAAAACGTCATCTAGATAATTATTTTATTTCCTTACAAATTTCATAATAATAACATCTAACAAAGGATCTGATTAGACACAGAGATGACGCAAAATAAGTTTTGAAAATCAAAATCCAAAGTTAGCAGTTGAGTAACCAAATCTTTGAGATTCAGTGGAAACAAATTTACTACGACCATTAAAACCGAAAGTATAAAAAGATGAACTGATAAAAAAACTAAAAATAGGGCTTCGTATAGTGCCGTGGTTATCTGGCTATCGATGTTTGCTAAAAGATAACAATTGGAAGAGAAATAGTGGTAGGAAGTGATTAAAATTTGCTGTAAATTCAGTAAAGATGGGTGGATTTTATTTGGTAGCAGAAAGACAGTGGGACATAGGAGGAGGAAGTTAAGTGACGGAGGTGAAGGCGGACGTAGAGGCGGAAGGAAATGGAATTCGAGGCGGAGTTACGTTCAATTAGGGAGGGGACGATAAATCTGGTAAAATCAAAACATCAAAAGAGGGAGAGAGGTGGAGATCGTACCTTCGAAAATGAAGACCGTCGATGGTGGAAGGTGTGAACAATAATCGGCCACGGAGATGGTGTCGGCGTTCATTGCAGTGGCGATTAGGGAAGTGAAGGAGGGGAGTTGCCATTTTTTGTGCATGAGGGGAAAGTGGATTTGAAGGAAAGTGGAAAATGAAGAGGAGAAGGAAAGGGAAACGGAAGAGGTAGGTACGGAGACGTGTGAGAGAAGACTGCTGGACAACGTGGGAGTGGGTGGGGGAAAAGACGGAACTGCCCCGATGGAATGTGTTGTTTTTAATTTGAATTGGGGCAATATGGGTCAAGGCAATTTCAACCATACCCAATGGATATCAGCTACATTTTTACTTTCTGGTCTTCGAATGAAGGGCAGTTTTGTCAATCCGAAAAAGGATTCACCTCCTCAAGTATTAGCTTTATATATAAGATATATATATATATATATATTTATATTTATATTAAACCCATATGTGTATATATGTATGGAATCAGGTTATCAGTAAATTATACTGTATATATATACTCCTTAAAGAAAAACGAAAAACATATACGTCTTTATACATATCAAACAAATATATGTAGCTCTGCAAATAATATATTCAAATAAACAAACATACTTTACCTTACTATATATATATACACAGCGGGCTTAAGCAACAGAACGTATCGGAGCTGCTTTGGTGAAGATTCGGCTTGGGGGGCGAGTGGAAGGGGAAGAGGGGCTGTCGATGCAAGCAAGGGAGAGAGGCGGAGGTTGCGGGATGGGGAGAAACAGGGTTTTGCGGTGGAATAGGAGCAAGGGTCGGAGAGGGGACAAGGCTCGGCAAAGGGGAGGTGAGGGGTGGCGGAAAGGCGTGAGCTGGTAGAACAAATGTAGCAGAGGCTTAGGAAAAAAATGAAAGGAATAGGACGATCAGGTTTTTGGGAAACAACCAAATCTTATTATATAACTTATAAAGTTTCTCAAATCAAAGCAAGGTACAGAAGCCCAAAAGACGAAGCTGAGGAGAAATAGGAACAAGCGAACCAGGTATTACTTCAAACAGTGGGAATAGTAAAATTTAAAAACCAAAATCAAATAAATGTGACTGGCCGGTTTCCAAGGCAAAATGAATATATATAATAAAACGAATAAATGTGATATGAACTGTCACAAGCTAAACCAGGTAAAATAATGAGAGCAATTAATGGCTTGATTGGACAGCACGTTTCAAATTTGAAACCGCAGGAAGAAGTTAAGTCACAAATTAGGGTACCGTTACAACGAACAGTTTATTGTTTTCGTCGCGTACCGGACCTCAAAATATAGAAATAAATATACCGCTGAGATCAGCACGACGAGACGATCAAAACGACATACAGATATCAGTGGTACGATCATCCGATCAAAAGTCGATAATCGGTATCGATATACGTTGCTATTCCGTACGGAAAAATCTAAACGGAGCTAGAAACGTCCGAATTTCGCGAAACGAATTTCGCAGTCTGATTCAAAGTGTTCTAAATAAATTTTCTCATGTTGACATATTTAGGTTTCGGAAAACTTTTAAATTCAGCTGTTATTAACCGATTTAAATCGAAATAAAATTTCACAATAAAATAAACTTTAATATTACCAGATGAAAATTTTCCAGTTGCTATGTTTAAATAGACGTATTCCAAATAATAAATTTTTATTTTCAAATTTTATTGTTTAAAAATTTCACAAAATTTCAATTAATTTAATACATAAAATCACTAAAAAATTTGGGCCGTTACAATATCAAAATCAAGAGAAATATAGTTTCAAAATGAACTGTTTCTTTCCATTTCCAACAAATCTGGACTCAGATCCAAATTCCAAAAAAATGAATTGAATTTCCAATGTTTCAATTCAATTCCTTTCAAATTCAGTTTCATTCAATTTCGATTCAAACGATTTAATTTAGTGGCTCGAGTTTCAATTCAAATCTCATTTCAAAACCATTTCAGTTTATATAAATTTGAGTCTAATCTCAATACACCGATTTAAATCACTTAAATCAAATTAACTTCAATGATCTAATTTTAAGATTCAAATCTTTAAAACAATCTAATTTCCATAATCCAAAACATATATCGATCGAATTTTAAGATTCAAATCTTTAAAATAATATATTTCCATAATTCAAAACATATATCGATTATAACTTCGAAATTTCAAATTGAATTCTAAAAATAATATATTTCCATAATTCAAAACATATATCGATTATAACTTCGAAATTTCAAATTGAATTCTTTAGACAAATTCTTTTAAAAAAAAAATTCCAACATTTCCCAAGCTCGAATTTGAAAATAATTTAATTCAAACGTATCAAGTATCAAAATCATTTAATGGTTGGATTTCAAACATCGGCCTTCTTATAACATTTCCTTTTTATTTATTATAAATATAGAAAAATTTGCAAACCCTTTGTTGCACTTTAGGAAAAAATATATATTATTAAATAAAAATTAGAATTTAAATTTTATAAATGAAATTCAATTTATTTTCATATCTAAATTCCAGTTTATCAAAAATCCTCAATTTTTACCAAACGACTATACAATCACAATAATCACATTTCTGCAACAGCAGTCAACGATGCATCCAAAAATTCACATATCAAATAGGATGTCCAAAGTTCCATACCCAAATTTAACGTATAGATGATCAATCGTATCAATAGTGATAATAACAGAGTGATAATGTGGATATATCAAAATCACTAAACATCTTAACAGCCAATCACAAATATCATCCATCTCAATATCAACCAACATCCAAAACAACCAATTCATTCATCTCACAACAATCAACAATCATCAAGGTCGGGTGTTTAAAAGTGATATGAAATTTCAATTATCAACATCAATTTCAATATTAAGTTAAATGTCGATTTAACCATCGGATTTAAATGTCACATCTAATGTCACAGATTTAACTATCAGATCTACTATCAATTCCTATTATCAATTTTTAGTCAAATTTAACTAACAAATTTATTTATCAATTTAACAGTCAAATTTAAATGTCGATCTAAATTCAGTCAATACAAATTCAATAATTTAAATTTTCAGTCAATTAAATTTTCAACTAGCAATCAATATAAATTTTCACTTCGTTAATTGGTTTAACTAACAGTAGAAAATTTAGTACTTCGCGAATGGGTTTAACCACTCACCCACTAGTACAAAACAGATCAGTTGCTTCGCCTCATTTGTGTCGGTTGTCCATAAAACCGACACAAATAGTGTAATTTGTGTCGGTTGTTTATTAACAACCGAAACTATTGACTTATGGGGTAAGAAGAAAATGTTAAAAATGTAATTTGCATCTGTTGTTATTAAGAAACCGACACAATTGAAGGGAATCAATAGATTTACTCGTGTCGGTTGTTTGAACAACCGACACGATTAAATACAATAGCATCGGTTGTCAAAAAACCGACACCATAGACACACAACTTTCCCCCCAAATCCATTTCAGCCGCCACATCTTTTCCCGCGAACCCTAAATTTTAGAGGGAAAATTTCTTCGCGTCTATCGTTGCTGTCTTCATTCGATCATTAGTTCCCACAGTGTCTCAAATTTTAATTACCTAGCCCTAAATTCCAATATTCCTTCGCTCCATTCGCTCTTCGATTTCTCCACCCTAACTGGAATACTTCCATGATTGTTCAACGCAATTAGCCGATAGCCTAATTCCTATTCGATGTCGTCAAAAATTCAATCGACCTACTACGAATAACTAGTTGTCGTACCTATCAAGTCCTTTGTCATATCGTGAGTTAGGAATTATGCGAGCTTATGAGAACGAAGATGAGTCTGACGATGAGTTTTCTGCGTCGGATGCAACGTACTCGTGCGACGAGTTTAGGATGTACGAGTTCAAAATTAGAAGGTGCGTTCGAGGGAGGAGCCATGACTGGACTGATTGCCCTTTTGCTCATCCAGGTGAGAAGGCCAGGAGGAGAGATCCGAGAAAGTATCATTATTCTGGCACCGCTTGTCCTGATTTTCGTAAAGGTATTATTCAATGTTTGATTTATTTTTTTATCATGTTGGTCTTAAGCGAGTTTAATCATTGTTCGTGGCATGCATGAGTAGTATATCGATACTTGTCTTTATGGGGTGGTTATAGCTTAAATCTTCATACTTTAAATTGTAATAATAATGTAATAGTTTAATTTGACATTAAGTCGGTAGATGTTAAGTCGCCATTATTTAGGTTCTTTAAGCATGAATCTTTTTGTGATGTGAAAAGTATAAAAACAGTATGTGTGAGGAAGCTCTTAATTAATTTGTTCATTCATCAATAAAAAAGGATAGATTAAACAGCCATTAAATATTTTCTATGTCAAGGGCCTATTGGTATGTTATTATTTGCTAGTTATCCTAGTTGTAGGATATATGGTATGAGTTAGTTGATCAAAGTGTTGGGTTTGAACGAGTGGTTCCCTTTGGATGTAAACCTTACATCAAACTTACTCTTGCTTAAGTCAAATTTAAGCTTGCAAAATTTGGTTTTCTTTGCCTATAAATTTAATCTAAATTAATAAAATTTGTTGGTTACAGTTATACAATTTATCGTCATATATTATGTAACGAATATTGTAAATTGTTTAATGGACGTTATATATTAATCACTAATTTTACTTACCTTCTACATGTTGCATTATAACAAATTTAGATGGAAATCCTAAACGAGAAGGTTTCAGTAAGGTGCCATAAATATCTATGTTTAGATACAGTGAGATATAAAGCAGTAGTGCACCCACTAAAACAAGCAGGCTTTAGATAAGGTTGTAGTAGTGCTTCTTAAAGTCTAAGATTAGTTTATGGAGATGTTATACGATTTAGATGACTATAACCAGTATGGTGCATCAGATGTATGTCACTTTGTTTTACAAATGGACTATTGTATTCAAATCTCAGTGCGTATAAATATGTTTTATTTTTGAAAGTTACTCCTGTAGGTTGTAGTAGTGTATAAACTTGCATTCTTTAAACACTTGGGTATGTTTTGTATCTTTGTGTGTCATTGCAAACATTGGTTATTTAATTCAGTTTCTCCTAAAAATGCACGTGTAAATGCATCTTTGTAATTGGCAGCAATAGTATCAGCCAAATGTATTGTGACTTTCCATCTCGGTACATGAATGAAAAATTAAAGACGTGCTCATGATTCGCATAAAATAAATCATGACGTGCTCATGATTCGCATAAAATAAATCATGCCGTGTACATGATTCACGGAAAAATGTAGTTATTGTTACAACCCCGTAGATTCATTCTCCTCCGTTTTCTTTTGTTTCGAAGCTCCAGAACTTCTATACAACATGGCATGATTTAACACATTTGAATCGCACATATTCAACAAGAAATACATACATCTCTTGCAATTTATGTCTATTGTTTATTATGCTTTATAATGATTTAACATGAGAGGTTCTTGTACCCAAAAGCTAAAAATTCCGATAAGAACCACATTCACTCATACCCAAACCTATACATTGATTAATGAAAATGAACAGTTACAGACATACATACAGAAAGAAAGATAAATTACATCTTACAATCTGTATATGAATATATGAACATCTATCTATTTACAGAAAATGAGGCAGCAAGTAAAGCTGCTCCAACTCCTGATCCATCCTCAGACACTCTCAAAACAACATTTCTTGCAATGTCATCCCCTAATATTTCCACTACAGCTTCATTTAGATACTCTCTAAACATTGAATACTCTGTATAGATCACCTTCAACTGTGACAACTGTTCTTTTTACTTCAGCTTTCCTTCTTGAACTTCCCAAACCACAACTCCCATCTCTTCCTATTTTCTTCAATATTCCAATTATTCCAGTTGCAGTCAGTCGGGCAGCTCTTCGTGTGACAATGTCGCATACAGTTACTACTACTTTTCTTGCTTTTATAGATATCTCTGGCATCTGTATTTAATTATACAGTACGGCTATATTGAATAATCTTATGATAACATAATGTACGAAAGGTTATACGAAGAATGCATGAAGAGCTCTATGCTTCATACCAACTGAAAATGACTTTTTACTCGGTTAAACTACTTTCAAGATCATATTTCTGAATCAATTTCAAAACTGTTTACAAAAACAAATTGTCTTCAATTAGACTACTCGGCATGCAAATAGCAAATGCATAATATAGAAAAACAATTACCATTTTGGTATCTATATGTGTTCTTTGTCAAAGTAAATATACTTTAATGAAATTACAATTTTTTGCTTGTCTAATTAATTAAGAACATATCGACTCTACAGGGGTCATCGAAGAACAGTGTTTCGAGTATTAGGGAGGTAATGCGTAGTTTTGTGCCAGTTGGTTTAACATATAATAAAACTTCAGTACGTTCATGGCATCCTTATTTTTGTTTGTAGAAGTGAATCTTGATAGTTTGTTTTATCGTTTTAGGTTTAATTGCCGTGAAGTAATTAAACTTTCACCTATCTCGAGCACGGTTATTTATCATAAATCAGGCAATGGAAATGAATTTAAGACTGGATACGTGCGTCTATCTACTTTTTCTCAGGTACTCATATAATTGAAAAAGAGTAATAGTATAACATGACATGGTTTGGTAATTGTATATACAATAATTCATAGGCAATAATTCATAGGCAAGTCATCCTTGGCTATCGTAGATAAGCTCTTATCTTCATGCAAGCCTTCCCTTCTTTTACGTCATTTGCGTACCCTATTATCTTATTTTTATGGTTCATATTTCAATTCTGTCGCTCAATCTATTTATAGAACTCTATCCTCAACTGGCCACATTATTCTACACTTTGGAATTATGGATAGTGTGAACTTTCCTTTAATATTAGTAGATTTGGATGAACTATTAGAAATACAACACATAAGGTTAATTATCAAACGGTACAATTAGGCTGGAATGTAAATTATCAACTTAATCAAGGTACTTTGACCAAACAGATAGTGACAGTGTGTTTTCTATTATCACTTTTAATGTTTTCTTACATTGTTTAATGCACACCAATGTTTATGATGGTAGGGAGTGAAAGCAGCGGGGGTCAACAACCAATCACGTGCATTCTGGAGGCTCCAGTGCCCTTACCAATGCATACGGTACCTCACCCTTCAGTGATCGGTACAACGCCACAGCCCTTAATGCTTGAAGCCCCCCTTCCAAATTACAATCATCACTATCAGCAACAACAACAGCATCATCATCATTGCAATCATAATGCAATGCCTCAAGGTATAGTAAAGCTAAAATTTCCCAATTCCTCCAAAAAAATACTAATATTAAAAGTGCTATAAACTATGTAGGTATGTCAGGGTACTTAACACAACCTAATCTGTTTGCTGCTGGACCATCTAGTGTTAATCGCTCCATGGAGGCAGATCCGTTAAGTTTTCTTGATCATGGTATGTACTCTTATATACGTAAATTATGTACTCCTATATACGTAAATTATGTATCAGTTTTGCATTAGAACTTTCCTGTTATTTTGTCATATATATATTTTTTAACAGAAATTCCAGATTGGATGAGAGGAGCAAGTAGTCCAGAACCGGAGGAAGAAGATGATCAAGTTATAACACCCAGGCCTACGGTTGGTATTCAGGTATGTATACTTTAATTATTTCATATTCAAACTTCCATTGTTAAAGGGTATTACTGTTATTATTAACAGAGAGAAAAAACAGCAAACATGTCATTATTGGACCTGGCACGGTACTTTCATGTTAAAGCCGAGAAGGCATCGACTAAGTTGAAAGTGTGTTCGACTACACTGAAAATCATGTGCCGGAAAAAGGGACTTAAGTGATGGCCATACAGGCAGATAAGAAGCTAAAGAGAAGAAGAGTGTATTTCTTCACTCAGGTGAGTATTTTAACAATCAAATATATGTCTACATAATTACCAGGAGTTGCTATTTTTTTATACGTACGTGTGGGTTTTCCCTATATACAAAACTATGCATACAAGTGTGCATTATGAACTGCTGCTACATGTTGTGTAAAACAGCATGCCTATCTCGTTTTTGTAGGTATGTGTGTTTGTGATATTGCATGTATATACTTGGTGAGCTGCTATCAAGTTCGGTGTATTTGTGTATATGATGGTGTCAATGCATGGCTATGTTAATATGTGTGTGTATGGGTGTAGTGTTCATGTGTGGGTTGAGTTTGCTTGAGTACTTGCTGTTTTTATTTTGTTTTGTTTGTCTTATGCTGAGCTAATTTTGGACTCATCCTTTTTGTATTTTCTTAGTTGTTGGATTTGATTTCTTTGCACGTTTATGTATATTATTCTATATATACCTGAACCTTTGAGAGCTGGGGAAGAAATGTAAAGCTTTCGGAATCAATGAGTCAGTCCAATGTCTACTTTTAGAGTTGGAGAGATCATACAACGTTACAACCAATACACCTATTTTTTGCTGTCTTTTTATGATGGATTTTTTGTTGAACTGAAAGTCACTATCGACAGCTCTCCTTGGCAAAAAATTGCTAACCTTTCATATGAAAGTTTGAGGTTTGTAGCTGTTAGTTTTTGGCATGTGGATTTTACATTTCATTGGCCTATTAGTATTGTGTGGTTTTGAGTAATATGTCAGGGACGTGCCTATGTGTGGTTTTTTTCTTACAACTTACATTCTGTATGTTACCAGTAAAATGTAACTTTGAACAGTTTCTCATTGTTGCATCTGGAAAACAATGTTGAATCTGAATATTAATAAGTGAAAAGGCACCCTCCCTTCACCGTAGTGCACTATGTAATGCACCATGGTACAAATCAAATACTGCACAATTGACCCTGGTACAAATTCAGATGGTAGTGTAACTTGTTTTGAATGGTATACTGAGAAATAACAACTTGTACATCTTCGTTTGTGGATTGTGTACAAGTTCTGGACAAAGAAAATAATTATGGTTGTAATTTGTTTTGTGAAATGCAAAGTAGATGAATCTGAAATCATAACTGATATATTTTTAAAAAATTAGGAATTGGATTATATTTTCTAATTGGAAATAAATAGTAAAGATATTTGTTTATAATCGAGTAAAATATTGAACTTGACAAATTGGAAATGAAAATCAATTATTAAATGGATTGTATGATATGGATTGGGGATAATACATAATATATTCAGCTTATGGTTCAACCTGTGTTTGAATTACACTCTCTGATTCTTTTATGCAGAGCATTCCTGACTTAATTATTGTCTTTTGTATAACAATTCTCTTAATTGCAGGACTTTGTACGAGACGGTTCTTATAACCAACAAGAGATAGACGAGGTTCGAGAGAATTTAGCTAGTTATATCATGTATAATTGGATGTAGTTGTTTTTTGTTGTGTACGCTGATCTTTTGTAACGTACGTTGGTATTTTGTTATGTACGTTATGTTTGTGATAGATTATATTCTATTTTGTTCTATAAAGAAGAATTATGTTGATGGATAATATAATTATATTTTTTGTTCAATCAGTTCATAGTAACGTTCGTTTATAAAAAATTAAAATTCAATTTCATGTTGTTTTTATAATCTTAAACGGTAATAATATATTTTTTTTGCTTCAGATATAACTTGTGTTGGTTGTTACTTCAAAGGGAACCGATACAACTGCATATCAATTGTGTCGGTTGAAATAACAAACATAACCGACACAAATATCAATCATTTGTGTCGGTCGTCAATAAGGAACCGACACAAAACAAGCAACAGTTGTGTCGGTTTTTCTTAAAGGACCGACACAATAAACGGCGGTTTGCTTCACTATACAAGTTGATTTGTGTCGATCCTATTAGAAAGACCGACACAACTGTTCATAGTTTTGTGTCGGTTCTCTATTACCAACCGACACAAATAATTGATATTTGTGTCGGTTGTACAACCGATACAACAGAAAAATGTCTTTTGTGTCGTCTTCATTTGAGTCGGTTGTAAAACCGACACAACAGGGATTACACAACCGACACAAATGACCAGTTTTGTACTAGTGACCTTTATTTGAAACTGAAAAGTTTTCAACTTCAAATAAATTCCAATTCAATGCTTTGTCGTAGCCTTCATTGGTACGATTCCAACGCGACTTGTTTCGCTCGTATCGGACCTCGTATGAGAAAGTTACGATTTAGTTAATATAACGATATAATTAAAGTTAATTAACTAAACTAATATAATTAACAAAACCTAACCCTAGTTATCATTAACGTGCGCGCGCCACCAGGAATCACCGAGCGCCGATCGGAGCCCGCCACATCGCACGCCTCAGCCAGCTCCACCAGCACCCCAAATATCATCGCCTCCGTCGCCGCTATTTCCACGAACGAGACCGAAACCCACCGCGACTACAAACCTAGATCTCGGCGAATTTGAGACGATTCTCCTCGATCCAACCACACAACGTGTAGATCTTAACGTGCTCTCCACTTTTGCTTTTGGAATCGTTTGATTTTGTTCAACGGATGAGGAGAAATCAAGGGAGAAAGATGAACGAATTTCGGCCATTAAACGATATAAGAGAACGATTGAAGAATTTTAGGGTTATGCGAAAATGAAATGGAACGACCTATATATTTTCCAAACTTCAAATGAAGCGTGCCGCTTGTCATTTTATTTGTTATACCCCCATTCCGAACACAGTGGAACCTATATATCGGAAGCCAATTCCATCATATTCATAAGATGGCTTTTCAAAATCAATTTATTATAATTAAATTCTTTTAATTAATTTTTATGCGTTTCAAGCTCGCACGGCCAAACGATAAGTCTAGTTGCTACGAAACTGGAAATCCTATAATAATTCACTATTACAGATTCGATGAAACTGGTTTCGTTGAAATCCATGATGGGGCCCAAAATGACTATTTTTACACGTTAATTAAAACGAGAAATTTCCAAAATCAATTTATTCACTTTTAAATCCAATTTTAAAAGTTCACTAAATCGATTCTAAATTAAATAGAATTTAAATCAACTTTTAAAATCGTTTTAGTTCGTATTAAATTCAGGATTCAATTATTTAAATAATTCCAATATTAACTATAACAACTAAATTGTCAAATAAATCGCTATATTTGAAATATAAGTTATTTAACTTATGAAATTAACCTATCAATATTTAAAATCAAATAAATATTTTAAATTCAATTTTATCTAAAACCGTTTTGTAAATTAAAATCTTTGTTCAAAAATTTCACAACCAATGCTCTAACATTTAAATTCATAAACAAATTCCCTTTTAAAATAAAATGTTCGTTTAAATATAGAACAACAAAAGTTCTTACACTAAATACAAAGATTACACTTCATAAATCAAAGCCCTTGGATAATTCAGTTACGATGAATTCCAATATTAGAATTTCAGATGAATTTTAGTTATCAAACAATTATTTTATTACATCTAAATAATTCAATATTCATTATTCAATTCCAGTTATTGATTATAAACACGTTCAATACATAGAATTTCATATAAATAAATTTATGCTTATACTTTTAAATGAACATTCATTTAACTCTTTATTTATTTAAGATTTATCATTTCAATTTCTGTTATCAATTACTTACAATTTAATATTATTTAATTTACGTTCTAATATAAGTTACCATTTTTCTCATATTGAATCTTGTTATTTAAAATTTTATCTAAGTTCATATCCAACAAAATAACATTAATAAATCATTAAATTTTATTTTTAATCATTTTTATTCAAAAAACATAATAAATTGAATAATTTAAAATAGTTAAAAATACGGGTCTCTTGCAATCGATGTAACTTATAAACGAGTAATAAAAGCAAAACAAGTACAACTACGTGGAATTTGCAGCATGAAGCAAGTGTAGCAGAAACAATAATTCACCGATAGCTTACAACTCAAACTACATCAAAAAGAGCTCTTATAACCCAATCATACAGCTACAAAACTCTAAAAAACTTACAAAATGGATATTTATAGAACAAGTTAGATAACTATATTTTTAGAATATATTTATGTGCCATGCTATGTATTCACCAATTTACCCGGTGCTACATTTTTAGAATATTTTTATATAGAGTTTCCCCACCAGATAGATTGAGTAGAAGCATATTCTAAAGAATATAGAAACTGTAGCATTTAATTAAGAACAATGATGAAGAATGAGTGCATGTGTGCAGAAGTCAGGTATCTACGTGTCACACTCTTAAATGAGATCATTTCTATCTTTTTTATGTTCATAATACACAACTTATAACCTAAGTTAGATAGCAGTAATTTTTTAAATGCGAGCTCCTTAATTATCTCACATGCAAATATTCAACACAAAATGACAAAAATAGGACCCCTATAAGGTACATTTCTGCACTTTAATCTTAGAACAGTGAGAAAATGATTTATATTTTTAAAAACACCAAAAAAAAAGTAGTAAAACATTAGTATTTGACTGTAAGAATCAATATTGTTTTAAGCTAAAGTACATGGTGCCTAAATTCAAGTAAAAGTGGTGAATACACACAGAGGTGTGTGTGTATGTATGTATAAAATCCACTAACAATTGTACGTTTCAAGAGAGATTATATGTGGGAACAAATAAGGGAACACCTAATAAATATGAATGCGACCTACATGATAGGGTGTGCATAAATCAAAGCAAGAATTACTACTGCTGATATTAGGATTGGAAGTGGGAGAGAACTCAAGATTTTGAGTATGAATGGTAAATAAAGATGGAACATATTCATTCCGTGCAATACCCACAACAATATCATGATTGTCCGCACTAGGAATTTTTGTACTATGTAGCCAACCAATATTTTGAGTAAAACTAAAGCTTACTTTATGAGATGCCAAAACAAGTTGAACTAGCCTTTCAACAACATGAAATTCAGTACTTCTGACTGGTAGCAAGATTAACACCTATTTTGATAAGAGAATACACATCAACAATCGTACAAGAGTAAGAATATTGGATTTGCAATCCGGATATACGCGAATGTTAAAAGAAATAGAAACTTAATAGGCACTAAGACAATTAATACAACGTGTGAAGGTTTTTGCATTTTAGAAGCTTGCACTCGTTTCATGTAGTACATATGATAAAATAACCTATAAAACTTAACAAACGAGTAAATCTTGCAATGCTAAGGTTATCTGTGCGCTTTCCCAATGAGTAATAACTAAACATGGAATCCATTTAGCTCTAGTGGTAAACATACATTGGTAAAAATTGCAATAAAAGACAAAACAAAAAAAAACGTAGTGCCATGTTATTAAAGGTACATAATAAAGATTAATTCAATATAATTAGATTAAAATATCTTTATATATCTTATGAATTTAGGGGACTTACGAAAACTACTTGCAGTTAAACATCTCATTGTTCCTTTTATTAATGTTTGTTTGGAGTTTTTTACTTCAGCTTAGTTATATTATAACAACCTAGAATTTTGGTTATTTAATTTTAAATGTTTAATCAATTTTAAATATTTAAATAATTGAATTTTGGAATTTAATAATTTATAATTCAAATATATGGTATATATAAATATTTGAACCATGGATTAAATATTAATTAAATGGATTCAATAATTTTATTTAACTCCATTTAACCAATAAATAATATTGGTAAGTTCAATTTGTAAGTTTATAAACAGATCGAATAAATATCGATAATTAAATATTTAAAAGTAGGAAACTAACCTTTTGGTGCACAGTCTCGGATTTTGACAAAACCAGTTTCATTGGATCCCCAGTAGTGAATTATAATACGCCGTCAAATTTAATGACGATCGGATGAACCATTTGGCCGTGGGAGATCGAAACGCATTGAAATTAACATCAAAATTTTAATATAATAACTAGGTCCAAAAATCTGTCTTCTGCATATGATCGAATTAGGTCTTGAAACAAGTTCCACTGCGTTCGGAATAGGAGTAAAACATTAGAAACGCCAAGCGGCACGTCTCGTTTGGAGTTCGAGATTTTTGGGTATGTTTTGTTGAATATTTTAAAATTAAAATAATATTTATATGCACATACCGACTATTTCATAGCCCACAAACCCATCATTGCCCACAAACATTTTGGAGGATCAAAAACATTTTGGTGGCTCAAGAATTTGATTAGACATGTAAAAGAAAACATATTCATTTTTTTATCAAAGAAATTCAATGTATAAAACCAGGTAAGCACACTTGCTCTCTCACCTCTCATATTTTTTATGGCTTCGTCCTTCCCTTAGTTTGAAAAACAAAAATAGGGAAAAAACAAAACTTGAAAAATCAATATCTAAAATTTTACTCAATTAAAAATCATGAAACCTGTTTTTAAAATCTAATTTGGTGGAGAGTTTCATTTCGTCATGATTTTTGTGGGTTGCGGCACCCTCTGGTCGAACTTGTCTTTGTTAGGCATGACCTAGGGTTAGCTAATCATGGCGATAGGGGAGACGGTTGGCCAAGTTGAGGGTGGATCTGAGTTCGCGGTGGAGAAGGGGTGCTCGTGGGTGCAGTGGCGGCCCAACCAATTGGCTGCCCGAGCCATAATTGATTTTGGTTGCCCTCCAACACAAACATCATTAACTATTATTTCTTTTGCAAGCTAATATAATGTTAAACAAAAAATATCACACGCAATCAAATGGATAACAATAGTTGATTCAAAAAAATATTAAATACTAGTTTCTTATACAAAATGCTACAACTTTTCAAGAAGTTCAAAGAAAAATGCTTCTCCTTGCATTTTTTGAAGCAAAATCTTCAATTAAAGTGTCATAATCAAGTTTCTCTAAAAAATAACTTTCAATTGAGATCATTGATAATCCATTCAATCTCTCTTGTGACATGGTTGTTCGAAGATAACTTTTAATTAACTTTAATTTAGAAAAACTTCTCTCCGCGGAAGCAACCGTGACCGGTATAGTTAGCAAAATTCGATAAGCAACCCTTGCACATTGAAAACCTCCATCATCCACATAAGATCTTATGAAGTCAAGAATGTCAATCGATTTGGTTATTTCTTTAGGTAGCATAGTTTGCAAAGCTTTTAAATCTTGGAATAAGTCTTGTCCATATAGATCACATTATTGGTTGTATTTCAAATAACTTTCTAAACAAGTGCACCGTTCCATCAACTCTTCTTTATCAATTTCCATAAACTTTGCATTTAACAAAAATCCGAAAATTTTATCATACACTTCAAATTGTTCAAATCGATTTTTGAATGATGTTAGAGCTTGATCTATGATATGGATGAAGTATGTGACTCTAAAATTTTCTTTCGGTGATTGACTTTCCTCAACATTGGCTTCAATATTTTCATCAAAAAATTTCTTTCTACGAACAAATCTTTTCTTCTCAAATATTGGTTCGATACCAACATCTATAGCAAGTTCATTAGCTTCTTTCATCATTTCTTCAAAACCATATTCTCTAAAGTTTTGAAAAAATACAATAAGTTCTTTTAATTTTGTAATGGCATCCTCTAAATTCATATCCTCATTTTGAAGTGTTTTGCTTACTTGGTTTACATTGTTTAATAACTTATACCAAATGCAAAGAGTAATCAAAAAGTCAAAATTCTCTAGAACATTCTCACATAAGCCTTTAGCTTCCGCCATCACCATATCCTCTTTAGAGCTATTTGCAATTTCAATCAAAGCATCTCTCAACATTGGCGCTTGAAATCGAATAGCTCTCACAATTTCAACATGACTTTCCCACCGAGTAGTCGATAATGACTTAGGTGTTAAACCTTTTACATACTTTTTAAGAACATCCCACCAATGAGTAGATCCCGAGAATAATGTATAAATTTTTTGAACGGATGCAAAAAAACTTCTTGCTTTAACACAAGATTTAGCCATATCACATAGTGCAAGATTCAAACTATGACATCCACATGGTACATAAAACGCTCTTGGATTTATGTCATTAAGTCCTTTTTGCACACCTTGATGCTTACCTTTCATATTAGATCCATTGTCATAACCTTGCCCCCTTATATCATCAATGTTAAGTTTGAGTTCATTCAAAATGCTTTCAAGTTGTTTAAATAGACCAAGTCCAGATGTATCATCAACCATTATAAATCCAAGAAAAAATTCTTCTATCTTAACTTCATCAATATCTTCAATATCCACACATCTTATGATTATAGACATTTGCTCTTCATGACTTAAATCCGGCGTACAATCAAGCATAACGAGAAAATATTTTGCTTTTACGATTTTTTTTATTATATTCCCTTTGATATCATTTGATAACAAATTTATTATCTCATTTTGGATCTTATGACTAAGATAATGATGTTGAATTTCTTTATTTACTACACGTCGAAGATGGTCTTGCATAATTGGATCAAACTCCGCTAGAAACTCAATAAGTTGGCAAAAGAGTCTATTATTATTTTCATAAATCTTCTCATTCTTTCCGCGAAAGGCCAAACCATTTCGAGCAAGTGTTTTCACAACCCCAATTATTCGAATTAAAATCATCTTCCAACGGGACTTTTCTTTGTCAATTTGAACTTCCATCTTTTTGTCAACCGTTGCTTTTAGTTGTAGCCCTTTTTGCAAATCAACCCATTTCACTACATTTTCACAATGTTCCGGATTAGTTTCATGCTCTCTAAGTTTTTGGGGAAGATTATGCCAATCATCAATTCCATCATCGGATAACTTACTTGACATCATTCTATTTTTGAATAATTTACAACAAAAACAAAATACTTTATTCAATGCATTTGAATATATAAGCCACTTCCTTTCATGTTCTTCTCCATTTGGAAAATGACGGATGTAATGCCTAGATGAAAAATTTCTATTCTTTCTACATTTCATGACACTTGGAAACTTATCATCCTTTTTTACGATTTTGATAGGGCCTTTTTGAACTATAATTATTCTTTTAGTGTCATTTATAGTTCCCCACAACCCCGGATCATAATCCACATCCACATTTTTGTTAAAATCAAATTCACTTTCGTATATCTCTTCATTAACAAGCTCTTTCTCTTCTTCATTATCAATTTTTTCATTGACATGTACTTCATCTTCCTCGCCCATAAGCCCTATACAAATGTATTCATTTGCATGCTCTTCAATGACATGGACTTCATCTTCCTCGTCCATATTAATTCTTTCATTTGCTTGACTTGCACCAAGTGATTGTTGTGCTCTCGCATTAAATAACTTAGAAATCGAACCCACCAACGATGTGGATATCGCATCTTGTCGTTGCTTCACTCTTCTATTATAAGCTCCGGAGTTTTGTTTTCTAAACCTCACTCGATCTTTATCTTCGTTTTTTGGCATGGTATCTAATAATATATATTAAACAAATTAACTTGCAACGAAATGTTTTACTAGTATAATCATTATTTTAAAAGACTCGACATATTTTTACAACTAAATCAGGACATCAACATATTTTCATAAGAGGACCTTTTTTTTGACTAAATGCAACTCAACAGTTCAAATTTTCAATTGCAGCGTACAAAATACAGCTCAATCCTGATATGAATTAGATTTTGAGTGTACAAATTGCAGTTTTCAAATTTTCAATTATAGTGTACAAATTGCAGTGTACAAAATACAACTCAGCAGTTCAAATTGCAATGTACAAAAAAGGTCCTCTTATGAACTAGTATTTTGCTTCAAAAAAAATGCAACTCACCAGTTCAGTTTCAATTTTTTTGTGAGCTATTATTCCCAAATTAAAGCATAAACCATTTCACAAAATAAAGCATAAGCCACTCCAAATTGTGCTACTATTCCCAAATATCATTTCACTAATTAATTAAAACATTAACATTAACTATTTCAATTTCAGCAATTTAAATCATATGCAAATTTAGAATAATAAAAAAGCACAAAATTTACCTTGAATCTCAAATTTTCAGTTTGGAGAAGGTGAATGACAAGAGTCTAGAGATACGAGGTTGAGTTGCTGACGGAGAATCAGTGGAGCGGTGGAGGAGACTGTTGAGTGCTGAACTGTTGATGGAAGTCTGGAACCTGGAGGAGACGCAAAAAAAAGAAAAAAAGAAATTGAAACTGAAAGGGGAAGAAGCCCTAGTGTTTTATCTAGAAATGGAGACAGTATGCAATTAGGTTGTTGTTGCTTATCTTATTTCAGGAAGGGCTGGATTTTTTTTTGTTGCCCATGCCCAGTGGGTTGCCCCAGCCCGTGGGCTTGCTGGGCTGCCCACTGGGCCGACTCTGCGTGGGTGGAAGCGGTGGTGTGCGATAGTGATTTTCGGTGTGCAACATTGTCGTGTCACTATGAGGGTCATGCCAGGCCGAAAGTTGAAGGAGTGGTGCGGAGTTATCATGGTGGTGGCATTTAGGTTGAGTTCGCCGAGAGAAAGTTGTTGGCGAAGACGGATTTCGATTTCATCGACTATTGCTCCGTGTTAGTGCAAAATCGTGCACACATGAATGGGTTTTTGCATCATGCACGTTACTGGGAGGATGGAGAGATAGGAGAGGGGTAGGGTGGTAATTATTGTGAAGTAATTATAATTTTTAATTTAAATCTATCGATAACTTCTAAAATTCATATCTGGCTCTAACGAGGTCGGATTCGAATGCCATTTATTGCGTTGGACTCATGTCGTCAAGAGATTTGCGATGGAGTTGGTTTGGTCAGATTTGGAGCAAGTGAAAATTTTGGCTAAAATCGAACGGCCTTTCGATTTTAGTCCAAAATCGGGGCGTTTCGGCAAAAACGAAAATCAATGTGAGTTTAACTCACATTTAATTTTAGTATATCACATCAATGATTGTTATAAACGTTTATTAATCGTTTGGATGCTAGTTAAATTGTTCGATTGCTTGTTTGTTGAATTTCCGTTTGGAAAATTAATGACATATTAAATTGATCGTTATAAACCCATATGATCATATATTTATTATCCATAACCATTGTTTTGCAAGGAAAATCTGTAGAGAGATCCAAAAGGGGTTTCTCGACCATAAATTATTTTATTTACATCCATATGCTGTTATTGATGGTTTATTGAAATTAATTATTGATGTTCCCTTTTATAGTTTAAATGTCATTATAACGTTTTTCGTTATGTCGTCATTTATTAAATTTCAACCCGGAACCCTGTCATATGAACTTGAGCTTATATTTCCGCTAAAAAGAATATTGAAAATTTATTAATCATGTTGATTAATGATAATTTAAATTAATTAATCTTTTTAATTGATTAATTAATTTGAGATTAATTAAACAATTTAATAAATGATGATTTAAAATTGGTTTATCTTTAGATTGAATTAATTGATGTTTTATACTTAGTTAATCTTCTTAACTAATGATTATTTAAGTTTAATTAATTAATTATTTTAATTAATGATAATGGAGTTTAATTAATTAATTTATGATAATTGAAATTAATAATCATTTTAATCAATGATATTTAAAAGTAATAAATCGTTTTAAATAATGATATTTGAATTTAATTAATCATTTTAATTAATGATTATTTTAAATTTAATTGATTGTTTTAACTAATGATATTTGGAATTTAGTTAAATCATTTTAATTAATGATGTTTTATAATTAAATAAATCATTTTTAACAAATGATGTTTTAATTAATTGTTATAGCTAATGGAGTTTGAATTTAATTAATCCAATTAATTTATGATTATTTGAGCTTAATTAATTGTTTTAATTTATGGAATTTAAAATTATTTATCATTTTAATTAATGATGTTTGAGATTATTTATTAATTTAATTAATGGTTATTTGAATTTAATATATCTTTTTAATTAATGATATTTAAAGTTACTTAATTGATTTAATAAAAAAATGATTTAAGTAAATTAACTAATATAATAAAAATTGCTTCAATAAACTGATTTAAAGTTAATTGACTGATTTAATAAAGATTTTAAAGTATATTTACCAATGTTATAAAAGTGTTTGGAAATTTTATTATAGATATCGAATTGTTTATTTAAAGGGATTTTTAAATGTGATTAATTATCTTTTGGGATAATTAATATTTTTAAAGGTATAAAAAGGAATTGGAACTCGATTATTGGGATGATAAGTTGGTTAATCTTCTGGGTGTTCGTTCTGATGTTGGTTTAGGCCTTCGGAGCCGCGCACTTAGAAAAAATTATTCTCTTAACGTTTTACCAATCTGGAACTAATTCTAAAAGTGTTTTACCAATACAGAAATCAAGCCAAAAAGTTCAGTTCGTTTTTAAAAAGAAAAGGTTTGATTCGTTTATGGAAATGAATTATTTATGTAAAGCGAATCACTTATATGGAAACGATTTATTTGTACAATTAGCACTAAACATCAAAAAAGTAGACTTGTCGCTATTTCGAAAGTTAAGAATAATCGTGTGACATGACTTTGAGGTAACACTACCTTGACTTGTCCGATATTATTATTAACCCAGAAATAGTACAAGTTTGAATTCAATGAGTGGTGATAAGTATACAAGACTTAATTTCCATATACGATCGTTTTATGTCCTCGATAGTTGGTACCTCGATTATCGGTTACTTCAGCCATTTTATTTTCGTCACTCTAAGACGATGTGTTGCTTATTTGAGCTTTGTTATTCTTTGTTGGAAATGACTAAACCCAAAGAGCGAGTGGATGCCAAGCTAGGTGGGGTTGCTCCCATTAGGGTATTTTCACATCCACTCTAGATTGGATTCGGTGTTGCGCATTGAGATGTGAAATACTCGGATTCTCGGTAACCGTTGGCGGGGTCTGGCTTGGACGTGTCCGAGAGCCATTGGAGTTCTCAAATATATTTCTAGAGGTATAATTTGAGGGGGAGTACCCTCCTAGTCATTTGTCTGAAAATTTCCTTTCCTTATTTAATTCGAAAACCCTGAATCTGTTTTTGCTTTAAATTGCCACGAGTAGAGCCAACTCCTCATCACGGCATTTAAGTGTTTATTTAGTCCATTCTATCGAGTTTGGACTGTTACTTTATTTAGCTCATTCTATCGAGTTTGGACTGTTACTTTATTTAGCCCATTGTATCGAGTTTGGACTATTACCTTATTTAGTCCATTCTGTCAAGTTAGATTGTTTTCTTTGTTCTATTCATTCTATCCAATTTGGATTTTACTCTATTTAATTCCATCCTTTTAAGTCTGGTTTAATATTATTTATGCTCAATCATATTTGGTTTTGTTTGCTGATATTTATTTCTACTCTTACCTGTATGGATGTTATTCTTGTGAGGTAAAAACTCATTCCGCGTTAGCGGTGTGGTCTCATAAAATTTTTATATATGTTTCCCCTTATTCGAGTTATCTCACGCTTGTATTTCCAGACTGATCCAGGTGTTATTTATTTATAATACTCGGGTCAGACCGAGTATTTTCCAGATTGGATTTGGTGTTTTGGGATTCATGGAGGGGAGTTGAAGATTCACCCGACGTATTATTTTATTTTTCGCTGTATTACATAGTATACCTATCGACATTTGTAAGGTGTGATAAGGTTTGTTTTTAACTTTGATATACTCTGTATGTTTGGAGTGATAGTTTCTACTGTTCTTGTTATATTATATGTTGTCAATTCTGTTGTGAGATTATGTTTTTCTCTATTCTCTATTCTCTGTTCTTTTCTTTTTATTTACCCTAACAATCTGCCATTTTGTTGATTGGATGCGCGATATTTGAACACAGTGGTAGTGTTTGGTGTCGACTTTCGATGGTCAAAATGGCAGGTCATTACATTTGGTACCAGAGCGCGAGGTTAAGCGAGAACCTTGGCTTTGGTGTGGTTTGACTCATTAGAGATGGGGTAACCGACACCCTAGAATGAGTTTGAGAGTATTATATATACGAGAGCGTATTTGTTAATGTTATAAAAACTTATTATGTTAATTGGCCTATTGAGTTTTTATGAACTCTGGTTAAGACATGGGAGAATAACAATATATTATGTTAATTGGTCTATTGAGTTGGAGAATGATAAGATATTACTTATAAAAAACTACAACAAATTTGTTTAACTGTCGCATAAATACTCTACTCATCAAATCTAGAAATATGTAGGGGCATTTTCAATCCAAAAGGCATCATCTCCTATTCATAAATCCCATCTGCTTTGTGAAATGTGGTCTTTGGTTTACTGTCTTCTGCAATCCTTAGTTGATGGAATCCAGTTGCCAAGTCTAATTGGGAGAAGACTTTAGCTCCCACAAGTTGATCAAACAAATCATCTATCCTAGATAAGGGATACTTATTCTTTTTGTACACTTGTTGAGTTCCTTGTAGTCAACACAAAGCCCCAATAAGCTATCCGCCTTAGTGGCAAAGACAACAGGGGCTACCCATTCCAAGGTACTCCACCGAATGAATACCTTCTTTAATAATTTTGAAATTTGCTTGTCTAATTCTCGTCTTTCCTTTGGAGCCAGCTACCTCGAGGAATTGACTACATGCGAATTAAATTTATGTATTCGAAATGAAGGCGTTAGCCTTCTTAATATTGAAGCCGCCTTCCCAATGCTTTTGAAAGGGGTGTCTTAGCTGCTTTTACTAATAGTTTCGGAGGCAATAATTTTGAAAGAGTAGTTTCAAAGTTGCTCTCTTCCCCAATCCTTTTACTTGAGATCAATGCTTACGAAAGTTATGCTTCGCTTCTGTTCTCTTTGACCCCCATTGTTATATTAAATGTTGAACCTAATGATATCGAAAAAATACTGTTAAATGGTTTCGAAGCTATGTTTCCACAAATTTTTACTTGAACCTGATGCTTTCGAAAGGTACGTTCTTAAGTGTTTCTAAAGGAATGTTTCCAATGCTTTCGAAAGACATGTCTAATGGTTTCGAAAGAGGATGTCTAAGGTTTAAGCAATGATTTCGAAAGGAATGCTTTCAATAATGTAGAAAGGGATTTTTTAAGGTTTTAAACAATGGTTTCGAAGGTGTTGTTTTAGCTTTATAACCTAAAGTTTTTTAAGTTAAAAAGGGGCTTTAACTTATTTTAAAGGGATAGGTAATCCCATTGGTTTAGATTTCATCAACATTGTTTTATGTAAAGCATATATCATGGAATAGGTATTTTGAGCAAAGCAAAGAGTATATTTTCCTTGTTTAAGTATGATTTAGAAGGTTTAAATCAATTTGAAAAAAATGTTTTCAATTAGAATTGAATAGCGTAGTTAACCCTAAGTGTATGACTCAGATATTAGAAGACCAGATGGGACTGGTGTAGGGTCGCGCCCTATACTTTAGCTAGTAGCCCCTAGCTAATATAAGTCAAAATTCTAGTGTGTAGGGCTTTGTCACATGTGAGACTAAAATGATGTTACATACAGATAGGAATACACAGAGTAGAGATAGGCTATTGGTGAGCCTACAAAACCATTAGGATCAGTGGGTCCTAGAAGAATAATGTTATGAACAGATCATCTAGTATTGTGTCTAACAGAATTTAGAATATTTATTATGTCTGGTAGGCTCGAGTCAACCAATGGTTAATAGTTAGCCAAATAAAACTATAATGTTCGGACAGATAGTCCAGTGATACCTGATTTATATGCATATATGTTATTGTTGTTGTTGTTATAACCAGTTTGATTGCAGGATTTTAATTTGCAAAGTATATGATTTTAAAAGGATATTAGTAAGGGGAAACCCGTTCCGCTAAGCGGTAATGGACTCACTTAATATCAGTAATGTAATAGAATTACTCACACCAGACTTTATGTACTCAAAGTTTATGTTTTCCCTTTAAACTCTCGGGTGCTCAAAATTTAATTTGAGTAGATTGAGAGTTAAGGACTTTTTAGGTTTAGTAGGTTGGACGAATAAGCTTCCGAAGACGTGCAGGAGGCAAAGCTAGCTATGTAGGAGTTATTTAGTATTATTTCCACTATGAAGTATCTATGACTGATATTTCTATCTATTTAGTATCTGATCATCCAAGAGGGCATCTTCATATGTCGCTCTTGGCATATTTTATAATAATTATATTTATCAGAACCTGGGAATCGTTTTGGGATTATGTAAATGAATATGAAATATTGATTTGAAATGTAATCATAAAAAGCTGTTTTTGAAGTCTATGTTGATTTTATTTCATATTCATGTGCTTCTGATATTATGGATACCATTAACATTACCATATTTTGTCACTGAAAGTTAATACTATAGATTACTGCAGCATTTGTAGCGCTTAGCTTCGAGCCTCAAGATAGGGGATGTTACACCTTAGCATCAATACAGCCCCAAGTCCAATACCATATGCATCTATGTATACCATCAACTCCTCATTCCCATCTAGAATGGCTAATATTGGTGCACTTGTCAATTTCTCTTTCAGACTAACGAACGCACGCTCAAACCTCGCATGCTAATCAAAAGTCAGATTCTTCTTCGTCAAATGAGTCAACGGTGCAGTTATCTTAGAGAAATCTTTAATGAACCTCATATAATAACCCATAATCCAAGAAACCTTCTTACATCGGTCATATTCTTATGTCTTTCCCAATCTTGGACTGATGCTACTCTGGCTGGAACTACAACAATGCCTGCTTTGAGACAACATGTCCTAAGAACTTCCTTCTCTCCTCCAGTGATGCTTCGAAAAATTAGCTTTTAATTGTTGCTTTCTCAAAATCTTAAGAACCACTCTTAAAAGCATCTTGTGTTGCTCTTATGTCCAAGAATATACCAAAATATCATTTTCAAACACAAGTACGAACTTGTTAAGCTGATCTCTGAAAATACAGCTCATAAAGTTTGCTAGTGCATGGGTTAGCCCGAATGACATAACTAACTAATCATAAAATCTTGATATTGTATGGAATGCAGTAACCAGACTATCCCTTGCCATTCTTAGTTGTGAAAACCCATCGCCAAGTCCAACTGAGAAAACACCTTCAGGCTGTGATGACTAGGCTACCTTGGAAAGATGTGAAGTTTGTTTGGATTGATAAATGTGAGGAGGCATTCCAGAAACTGAAACATTTATTGAATAATGCACTTGTATAAATTATGCCAGAGGGGAATCAGGACTTAGTGGTATACATGGATGTATGTGGAGCAGGATTAGAAGCTGTGTTAATGTAGAGAGGTAAAGTGATTGCATATGCTTCTCGACAGCTCAGATCGCATGAAGTTAGATATCCAACTCATGATTTGGAATTAGCTACGGTAATTTTCGCATTTAAGGTATGGAGATATTTCCTTTTGGGAGAAAGATTCGAGTTGTATTCGGATCATAAGTCACTAAGATATTTATTCTCTTAGAAGGAGTTGAAAATGAGACACCAAAGATGCATCCGTATTAAATAGAACACTAACTGACATACCGTGAATCATAAGCATACCTCCCAACATAGCTTTTCCCTTTTCCTCTGTTGTTGGCCTCGAGGTAGCTGGCTCCAAATGTTACAAAATGACGGTTGAAATATTTCCGTCTTTCAATATTTCAACCGTCATTTCATGTGAATTAAATTTACTATATATAAGAATGTTAATCGTGAGTGATTGCTCACCTTTCGAGACTAAAGAAATTTGATAATGAAATGAGCTACGAAGCCAAGCACAAATTCCAAGGCATAGCACGATAAATACAAATTTGAGAATAGAGCAAGGCATGACGGAGTTGAATCGATGAAACAAAATATGTATATGATCTAAAAAGTTAAAAATTTACACCATATTAAAATAAGATTTTTTTTCTTTTTTTTATATTCTATTTACAACACATATATAAATAAAATCTCCATTCATTATGTTTTAAAGAAAATCAATATATATATATATATGCAAACTATATTTACAAACAAATATATCTGTAGGCTAAACACCAATGCAGACTGCACAGATGCAAACAAAAATAGATACATGCACGCTAAACATATATGCATGCTATTCGTATGCAACAACAACAAGGAAAATATTGTATATACAGGCTAATATATATGTTAACATATATGCAGACTATACTATATGTAGTTTATATGTATACACTGTGCTTCTCAACAACACATATACAGACAATAACAACATAAATGCAGACAATATATACAACAAAATATACCTTTAAATTATGCTTTAAAAAATGTATTCTAAGTTAACATACATACATACATACATACATATATATATATATATATTTACATACCATGCTAAACTTGAAAGACGCTAGTAAAACATGGCGGACTACGTGGTGGGGTTTTGGGCTATTATGGCAGCTTTTGTGGGAGGCGAGTGCTGCTATGGTGATGGACAGGCGGCAGTGAAAGACTCGGGTGGAGGAGCAGGGGTTCAAGCTGGTGGATGTCGAGCACGGTGCAAGGCTTGGGTTGCTTGCATGGGAAGCAGTTACGCATGGGGTGAGGGATGTTTGTGTTTGTTCTCTGGTGATGTACAGTTGGTCACTAGCCAAGTTGGAGGCATTGGGCATAGGTTGAGGTGGCGAGTCTACTTAGTGTTGGATGGCTACACATGCAGCTGCTCGGCGCATGGGTTTAAAGATGCAAGCATATAGATATATGAATGTTACAGGTTTATATTGTTTGTACCAAAAATGGGCACAACACTCTTCGGAAGTTTTTGAAGAGATAAAAGTGAAGAAAATAAACTGAAAATGAAGATTATCTAACAAAAACTCCAAACAACAGGAATGTAAATGCACAGACAAGCGATTTATAGTGGTTCGGCGTGTTGCCTACGTCCACTGTGAAGTTTTTGTAACTTTATTGATTCTCTTTGAATGATTACAAGCGGTTACAGCATACAACGGCGAAATACAACTTGAAATTCGAAATCAACAGCAAGGGTATGATGCAAGTCTTGATCCGGCGGAGTCTGGGCGCTTGAGAATCCAAAGATCCTTCTTCTGTAGGCTCTGGGGTGCTATTTATAGGCGTAGGAGGCTGATATTTCGCTCAAATCTCAGGAGACTTGTTCTGGCACGTGAGGGGGCCCACACGACCAATCTCAGAAAGTTTTGCCTCGATCTGCGATCGATACGAATCCATTTTGTATCGATCAAGATGATGTCCAATCGAGCTGAAATTTGGCAGAGACATTCCTTAGCGTGTATGCAAGCTCCTGTGAAAATTTCGTAGCATTTGAATCGGTGGATCTCGAGAAATTGTCGATACGAAATGGGGTTTTCCGGTGGCTGTTTGGTTTGAATCGATCAGTTCGAAACGATCCCTTCGATTCGATCACCCCACGTGGTTTCGTGATGATGTGGCACACACACTTTGCCTCGATCCGAGTTTCACTCCTAGTTGACCGTGTCGACTCCATAATTCTCGCCTTGTTCGTATCGAATTTGACACGTCACCCAGGCTTGTTGACTCGATGGATACGAAGTAGTCATAAGCCATGGATTCGAACAATAGTTATATCGATGGATACGAGCTAACGAAGGTCGATGGTTACGAACAGGCCTTTCCTTGATGGATACGAGCCACATAGCTCCTTAATGGACACGAAGTCAATCGATGCGAACCGGAGTCTTTTGATGGATACGAAGTAAGGTAACCTGATGGATACGAATCGCTCTGTCCAGATGGATTCGAAGAGAGGTTTCCATGATGGATACGAAGCATACATTTGGCCAATCGATACGAGTCGTACTAGCTGTTGATGGGTACGAAGTCCATTGATACGAACTCGATGGATTCAAACATTGCTGACCTGATCGATACGAACCGATGGGAACTGACCGATGCGAAGTGGGTGATGGATACAAACTGGATCGAGTCGAATGGTGGTTCACTGATGGATACGAAAACGAGGTCGTTTCCTATAGATTGAATCGATCATAACTCGAGCATACGAACTCGGATTGACCCGAAATTTGGAATGCTGGCTTTCACGGCTTTGCTTGTCATGTCCTATCAATTGTAGCCTTATTCGGTCTCGGACAAAATTAATCGACGTCCATGGAGAAACAATATATAACCAATCTTGGAGACGAACTGTCTTTAGTTTCCAGTCAGTTTTTGGATGTCACGGCCTTGCCAAAAGGTGGGATAACATTTGCCCCCCAAAGTACGTCTTGTGGAAACATGACGTGCTTTGAAAAGCTGCATTTTCTCTCTGAACAATTATCGTATTTTTCGTTGGAAGTTGTACTCTGTATTGCTGTAACTGACTGTTGTGTGATGGTGATTAGCTGTTTGTCATCGTAATCGTAATGAGATGAGTATTCGATCCCCGGGAATGTTGAAAATCGAATATTAGTTCGAGATATATGCATATATGTTAACTTGACTCTCGTTAATGTTGCGTGTTCACGAGTCGTTGTTAGTTTAGTTTGTTTTTGTTTTATATCGAATTCCGTATCGATCCTCTCCTGAACTGGCGTGAAATTCGAGTTGCAACAACACTTGATGGTTGTTCTTGATTATCCTCTTGTATTGATCCTCTCCTGAATCAATGTAAGAGGTTGAAAACCAGTTTTTCACATCGATGCGATCCGCCTTTAAGGATACGAAATGGTCATTCGTACCGATGGTCACGAACTTTGGTGGACCTTGCTTCGCATTGATGCATTTCGATGGATACGAAATGTCCGTTCGTATCGATGAACTTTGAAGGATACGAAATCAATGTTCGTATCGATAGACCTGCACTGTTGTGAGTCGATGGTTGTAAAATAGACACTTCGAATCGATGGAGTCCAGTGGTAACTTCGCCTTGATGAAGGCAAAGTCCGATGGATTCGAAAAGAGCATCCACACCGATCCGTTATTTGACCTGTTGCGACCGGTCATGTTGACTGGGAGGCGAATCAGCCCAGTCTCTCCTTAGGCTCCATATAAATATCTGGGACTTCGGCATTTTTTCACTTTTTACTTTTCACTGTTGCCTTCTGTCTTTACTTTCGTATCGATCTACAAACTCGAGAGGAAAAACTGTTCTTGCCTTCGAATCGATTCAATCCTTCGATCCTTCGAACTTAATTCATTAAAATCAGGTAATTAATAGATTAAACTATGCCAAGAACGATGAAACTCGACATCTCCGCCATCCTTTTTTGTTTCTACGATCAATTTTAATGAATTTAAGATCTGGACGAGTCAGAGCAAGATTGGGGATGGAGCCTGGCCATGGAGTTGAGGCCCTTTGGAGAAGAAGGAGGTGTGGAGGAATCACTTTGTCTCTGTTTCATGTCGATCTGGAATGGGAGTATGCGAATCGATCCAGATAGCATGATTTCGTATCGATACGAGGGATAGAGCGGCGATCGACGCGAAGTCAGTGGTTTCAGACTGATGCGAGATCAGTGGACCTGGTCGATGCGAATATGTTAGCCCTCGATCGATATGAAACGTATCGGTTCGAACCTGATCGATACAAAGCATATCGAGCCGAACCTGATCGATACGAAACACATCGAGCCGAACCTGATCGATACGAATGTATCGATTCGACCGCGGTCGATTCGAAATGTGAGGTTCCTCTGAATCGATATGAACATGAACTGCGGCGACCAATTCCAATCTAAAATTCGATGCACTTAGGGAAATTTTAGCATACTCGAACACTTGATTCCGACGAGTTTTGCCCTGCACGATTGAACTTGACCGCAGAACTGCATATTAAACTACCTTTCGAAGCTCGCCGATGGAACCGTAACTTAACAAAAATATAACGAACTTTAACTTGAATCGATCATTAGCATCTGGATGGCACGGTTGTGACGGTTAGCGATGACGGTCATCTCCGGTCTGATTTTCAGAGTTTTGTCGTTCACACATTTCGGTTTTTTCCGTAGAATTTGCTCAAGTAATGCACAACACTTGCACTGCACAACACATTCATACACTTTACACTGGGGAATGCACGGGCTCTTTATCGTCTAATGATGATTTCTCGTGAGTTAGCTAGTTATGGAACCATCAAGTTCGCAGCAGCAAGAAACTCAGAGTTTAACTCCTTTCAGACTTGAAATACCGGAGATTGAGGCTGAGGTCATCGATCCAGCTCCGGATGAATTACCTGATGCATCCTTCATCAACAATCCACCAGACTCTGTTCCATCTAATATCTCGGAAGACATGCTATGAAGAATAAGCTTAAGGCATGGTTTGTCAGTGGATGACGTTTTATTGCCAGGGCCAAACGACAGACCACACAATCCCCCGGAAGGGTATACCGCATTCAATCGCCACGCGTGTGCAGCCGGGATACTTCCTCCGTTTAATCAGTATATAAGAGAAGTGTTGTCGTTTCTGGGGATCGCCCCATCTCAGCTACACTCGAATGGATATGCTTCGCTCAATAGCTTGTTCATTGCATTTATGGAGTATCTCTATCGTCCACCCCGCCCGACCGAGATAAGATATCTATTCAACTTCAACAGTCGAACATACAGCCCATCTTTTACATTCCTGGAGGCAGTAAGGAATTGTCAAGTGGTCACCGGATCTTGGACCAGGCTAAGCTACTTCAAGACGGAGTGGTTCTACGTCTGATGTCCTCCAGGATTTTGGCTATTCAGACGTGAGTATCATCACTTTCCCAAGTAGCTGATAAGGCAATCATGAACGAAATCGAACTCACGTTGCTTTTTCTTTTTCTTTCAGCAATAATCCAGCGACCCGAAGGTGGTTATTATAGAGAGATAGTCCGGGTTCTCCAAGAAGTCCCGAGCGAAGAAAGAAACATTGACCTGATCTTGACGGATAAAAACCTTAGGATCCTTGGACTGATCGAATGAGGACAGAGTATAAGGCTCGACAGTGTACTAAAGACTATCTCAAAGGAGCGAGTTAGGCGCAAGAAGCCCAAAGTTATCATTATTGAGGAGGCTGACTCCGAGAGAACCCATACCGACACTGAACCTTTGGTCGGGCCTGCTGATGTGACCCCGGAATCTGAAGAAAAGAGAAAAGGCAAGGCAGTTGCTTTTAAGCAATCTAAATCTGGGAGGCAGAAGTCTGTGGTCACAAACCGACCCCTTTCTGGAGTTAGAATCTCGGAGGCTTCCCCCCTGCAGGCGGAAAATCCCTTCGAAGGGCTCGCTGATCTCCCAATTCCAGACCTTGCGTCCACACAGCATGATGTCGAATTGGATGAACTGCAACATACTTTTGATGTTAGCGAGTCTCTTTCTACCAGTGTAGTCGACACTTCTGGTTGGTCTGGGGGGTTACACATCCATACACCCTTCACGGCACTACACAATCTTTGACTGCAAACCACATACCATAAATGGTTACTAATCCTCCTTATTTTACTTTGCAGGTACGATATCCGGTCGAGGCTCGGTGCTTGGTAGTTTTCGTAGCAAGCGCCGATCTTCATCATATTATGAACCACACAGGAGAGAGGGAGATAGAGATTATGAACCGGGGGATTCCAGTCAAGAACGGTCTAACAGAGATAGGGGATATGTACGCCGGTCTCGATCTCTCTCTCCTCCTCCTAGGACCTCTGTACCACCCTTAGTTCTAGTTACACGTCCTCCCGAAACTTCACGGCACAAGCCGCCCTCTCATGTTCCTAGATCCGACCCTCAACGTGGAACTGAAATAGCCGCCCCCTCGACTACTACACCAGTCGTGACTGATCCGACCGGGGAAGGAGCAGCCAAACTCGTACAAATGAGGAAGGAATTCCCCGACATTTGCTTTGACGGTTACGTCTTTCCCCCACACCTGAAGAGAATTCCGCCAACGGTCGAAAATACTATTCACGATTATGTTGCAGACATATTCTTTTAGTATAAGGAGTGGGCAAGGGCCGCGAGAAAAGCATCAAAAGTGGCATTTGATCGGGCCGCCACTATTGAAAAGCTAGAAAAAGAGTTGGGTTAGAAAGACCGAATTATTCAAGTGCTCAATGCTGAGGCCGAGTCTTCCCGTAAATCTGAAATAGAAGCTCTCAAAAAGGCCAATGATGCAAACTCGGCCATGGGTAAAATGAAACAAGAGCATTACACTATGATGGAAGACATGGGTCATAGGAACACCACCATCACTGTTGAGAGAGACGCAGCCCTCAAAGACCTCAATGAGCTTAAATCTAAGTTCTCCGAACTTGCGAGGGAGAAAGATGCGGCCAACGTCTCTGCGCAAGAAGCTTGTGATCAGGCGGTGGTGCTTCAGAAGGAGAGGGATGCGGCTATGGAAAAAGTCCGCGAGGTCGAAGCCGGGTTTGACGAGAAGGTCCGACTGGCGGAAATCAGGGTTGAGGCTGAGGTAGAGGAGCTTCTTGTCACTTATAACGCCAACGTGTTAAGGCATAGAGATCTGACTTGGCTCGATGATTACCCAACACATCTTTACAATGCCTGGAACCTGCTGATTGAGGAGGAGAAATCGGGGCATCCTGACGAAGCCTTTGACGAATTTGAGCTAGAGAACCGTATACTTAACGATGACGAAAAGAAGTTTCTTCACGACTCCATGATTTCTCATGAGAAGGAGAGGCTCGGTACTCAGCCCCGGGAAGTTGGAGAAGGCTCTGGTGTTGAGCATCATATTACGAGTTCCGAGATTGTTATGCCACCTCAGTCTGAGCCGACTCCAATGATCGACTCTTAGCTTATACCAGCTTATGACCCAAAACAGCCACATCTATCTCCTATAAGGGAGCACCCTTCTGAAGTCGTTCAGCCGACCTTGAGCCAAACTGAGGAAGGTACTCTGCACTAATCTCTTGTACATTTGGACTGAAGAATTTGTATAAAAGTGTATACTAACAAATGCTTCTTTTCTCTGGTCAGCGATCGAAGTTGTACTGACAATGAATTCTGAAATCCAGGAATCATACCAAGCGCAGGAGGCCATCATCTCTGAGGCGACCTCTGTTGTGACGGTTGTGCCTGTCGAAGTAACGCAGGGGAGCTCAATCTCTTTTGACGAACAGATGATAAACGAGCTTCTTGGTCGACAGAGTGACCCCTTTGCGGACTTACCATTTGTTCCGGGTGGATTTTCATCTACTTCTAATACTTCGACACAGACCACCACGGCACACAGTGAATCCCGAGCCCTTCGAGAAGCAAACATACTGGCTGAAATTGATGCCGAGATGGAGGCAGCGGCACATGGTGGCAGCACAAAGGGCGGAGCAGTGGTGCATGGCCCTACACCACTTATCATGGTATCTCCTGGGGGCACGCTTGTCGATACTAGTGTGCCAGTCCCGCTTCCGGCTATAGATCCCGTTCCTCTGACTCCTCCCGCGGGAAGCATTCCCTTAGACTCCAGTTTGGAGGAGGATGTCAACATCATGCTCCCGTCCGAGGATAGCCTACCTAAAGAAAAGGGCTCAAAACGGAAGATCACTAGTGGCTCCAGTAGCTCCTCGTTGAAGAAGAAGCCAAGGAAAAAGAAAGAGTAGATAGACTTTTTAGGCACATGTTTCCTTTTGCAGTTAGGAATTTTATCATCTTTTTTCTTTCATAGGTCGTGTATAGATGCGGGTTCAGCCCCCGCTAGTAGGATTTTTTTTGGAAGGGCTGGTATATGAGCCATCGCTCTTGATTAGTTGAAATAAAGTTTTGTCTTCTTGTTTCAACTTTCATTCCTTTTATGCTTAAATGTTGAAGTGTTTGAACCTCAGTTCTGTGTGCTTGCATTATTTTTACTCGTTTCGAGTAGTGATTAACACTTGCATCTGCCCCCAGTTCCGGGGTTAAGTTGTAAAGATGAGTGTAACGACATGATTTTTCGACGCTCAAAAGTCGACATTAATACGTCCACTGTATCAAATGTCACACAACAGAATGCCGGAAAACCGAACCATTAGGGTTAAAAGAAGGGGTAGAAGAAGACAGAAGAGAAGAAAGAACAGAAAAACAGAAACAGAAAACAATATCAGAATCTCACATTCACAGCGAAACAACATATAATAGATGAATCAATAATCTTTAAAACAAAAGACTATATCAGTTTATACATACATCAATCAGAGTCAATATACAACTCAATATAACAATGGACAGTTATATAAACTTGTCCCATACAGAATACACAGCGGAATAAAATAAACAAGTACGGTAGTACGCTTCGCCATCCAGCTCGTCTCCAAAGCTCCAGAATATCCGGATAACATAACTCTAGGCTGCCCGTGTGGAAAATTATGGGCACCCAGAGTTTAGAAGGGAACAATAAACTCCGAGTCAGTCATGGTGACTGGTGTGAGATCGTAAAACAGTTGTTTTCACAAAGAAAATAAAACAATTTGCGATGCTTTTGGAAAATGAAACTACCATAAGGCCTCCCGCCACACACACAATGCAAACGCAGAATTGGAGGAGATTTCTCCTTATGATAGTCAAAAATGCTTACTACGCAAAATCAATTGATATTATTATTAATGTCTAGTGTGGAAAACATTTCAAAAGTATAATATCAATCTTAGCCAACATACAACCATTGTTGTATGCCTACTATAGCTACTACGTTCAATAGCAGTTTACCGCCACATTCCATAGCAGGTAATACAATTAAAAACCGTACAGGGTTCGTATTATTTCTTTGGATTTCCAACAAATGGTCAGACAAAGGAACTTCCTTATACCGAAATAGAACGCCTCTGGAAAGACGCCCCGAGAACCTAATCATATCTCTGCAAACAAAAGGCCGATGCTACCTCACGCTCTAACCGAGCTGTAACTAGGTAACTAACACACGAGCTATGCCATTCCCCGGTCGTTACCGACCTTTATCCGAGGATCCTCAATCACAAAGCAACAACCACAAGATATAATAAATGTGTGGCATCAACATAGGTAAAATATCTGGGCTCCATACCATGATATCACTTTTTAACCAGAAGGAAATGGCATTCCCTAGGGGAGCTACCCCTACAAACCTTTGCCGCAACATTCCTGTTTCGACCATTACCGGGTTGTGAGGCTCGATGAAGTCTCGTCCACAAAGCTGCGCTTTTTCACAAAGCCACGCTTTTTCACAAAGCCACGCTTTGATCAACAAAAGGTCAACTGCACTTCGTGTGACACATTACCAAATTGGGAATGTATCACTAGTAACCATCAACTACATAACCTCTGAGCTCGTACGTCTCAGAGAAGGGTGTTAAGCTAAGAGAATAAATTCTCTGCCACCAACAGAAATGTATTTGATAGAAACCAGCTTTATATCTCAAAGTGTAACGTCAGACACACATCCATACAAGTCCGTTTCGAGGTCGAACGGAACCGAAGGCACTTCCAAAGAAGCCCTTGCAATCCGGATATTCACTAATCACGTCCGGACTTCCCATCACAAAAAGAGTGATATAAATCTCTATACCGGAGCAACTCGGTGCAGAGACATTCGACAGGTTGTCCTTTCATTTTCGAAAATATCCGGTCTTCACCATCGGCCTTCAATACGATCCATATCGTCGTATCACTAATTCGGAATGGGTTATATGACACAAAGGTCTTTTCCCGACTAACCCGAATAGTGAGCGTTTGTTTTAAAAACAAATCAAGTGCCATTTCAATGGCAAATATTGATAGTCGGTTATTTAACTATCAACAACATTCACAACAATCAATCAATTTAAATAATTTTTCCCAAATTATTTATTTTCAAAATATCTTCAAAAGATATATATTTTCCACACTTCACATTTGAAAACCAATTTCAAATCATATTTCACACTTCACATTTGAAAATCAATTTCAAATCGTATTTCACACTTCACATTTGAAAATCAATTTCAAATCATATTTTCCACACTTCACATTTGAAAATCAATTTCAAACCATATTTTCCACACTTCACATTTGAAAATCAATTTCAAATCATATTTTCCACACTTCAAAAATAAATCAATATTTATTTTTAAAACAAATTTCCCTTTCCTTTATAAATTCTATTCGGAATTTACATTCTCAAATATTCACTTTTAACACCAAATCAACTTTCAAATTGATTTCTCAATTTATTTCAAATCCCAAATCGAATTTCAAATTGATTTCTGAATTTACTTCAACATCGAATCACATTTCAAATTGATTCTAACGTTTAATCCCAAATACCAAATCATTTTTACAAATTGATTTCTAATTTATTTCAACACAAATCGATTTTCATTCAACATCAAATAAGTTTTCATATCGATTTCTCAAAGATTTATTTCAAATACCCAATCAATTATCAATTTGATTTTCAGACAAATTTATCTCCTTTTAAATAAATTATTTTATTCTTCCAAACCATCTAAAATTCAATTTTTAATTTCAGAAATCCAATTTCATTTATTTCTGGTATCCAACGATACCAAAAATACATTCGGCTAAATTATAGCCTTCAACAAATTCAATCACAGATATAATCATACACAGATTATAAATAATCAATCACACAACATATGAAATCAATTCAAATGTTATGAGGAATCCTGTTGGATCCCTCCAACCTGTTTCCCTGCATCCACAGATGTTAGCATAATACCAATTCCTCTTCGAGGTGGAATATCGCGGTATATGGGATTTATAAAAATATCATCCGCTATTATGCGGCGCAATAGGGTCTCATCCGCTATATAATGCGGGAAATCACAACTGCAATATATACATATGCCAATATATATATATATATTGCTATATATATATCCTACTATATCTAATATCACAATCCAAACAGCAATCAAATCAATAACTGAAAATTCCACTTTTCATTTGAGTGAGAAGTCTCACCTTTGCTTTTATTTTGCAATCCATTTCCATTCCAGTTTGTTTCTCGATTTTATAAACCTTGTATAAACATTTATACAATTTATTAAATATTCGAAATAAATCGAATAATCAATTTCTATTGGATAAATTTAATTAACCAAAATTTTTATTTCAAACAAGTTTCTTTTAAATAAATTTATTTACCTAAACATTTCAATTTCAAACTAACTTTCCTGTTTCTTTAAACAAAAATCTTATTTACAGATATATCTCAAACATTTTAAAATCTCCAATTTCAAAAGTTTTATCTCCATACATATACCTACTGTTTTAAATATGTGTGTGAATATATACGTTTTTATTAAATTACAAACAGAGCTATACTTTCCATTTCTCCCGGTTACCCAAACTATACATATATGTTATTTTTATTCATACTTGTATATAAATTTTACCTACTGGGATTTCTATTCTGTAAATGTATATACTTTTTTTTCAACGTACATATATATGTATAAATTAAGTAAAGAAATACCCCACCAGAAATCGCTCGACATTGCCACGCTTCGTCTCCATCGGCGACTTCGACTTCGCAACCCACTGCCTGCCTGTCGCCATCGCGAAACCCTAAATCTCTCCTTGACCACGACACCATCTGACGCCGCGCCCACTGCCCCAGTCGCGAGCCTAGACCCTCACCAGAATGCCGATGCCACATCCCCCTTTCGACGCCGCCTCCCTCGAATCTACGGCGGCGCTCACGTGAGCGCGCGCGCGAGCCTTAGTCACTCACCAGAATCGCGAGCTCGAATTGATTTTTTTGTTTCTTTGAATTCGATCTTGAATTATCTGAAGAAGTGGCCATTGTTTTGTAAACGAGAACGATTCGTTCGTTTTATTATTATTTTTTTCTTTTTCCCCCCCGAGCTCGATCGAAATAGTTGAAGAAAGGAGGAACGTGATTTTAGTTTAGGAGGGAATGAGATTTTGTTTTGGAATTTTTTTCATTTGCCTGGAGATGTTTGGCCATTATCCATATTTTTTTCTCGTGAGGAATGAAAGGGCTTTGGCCATTTAAATTTTGAAATGAGAACGAACTGATCTCGTATGAGATTTGTAGAGAAATGGGGAGACAAGAGAACGTGATTAAGCAGAGAGTAGGTCGGCATTGAAAAGTTATAGGGTGGCTGTTGATTAAAAGTTTATATTTTTATATTCAAAAATATCTCGTTATATTATATCAGCGCGTTTGCTTATCGTACGGTCACACAATACCTCTGATCACTACGAAAATTGAAATCCGGTAATAATACAATATTACGGATCCAATGAAACTAGTTTCGTCAAATTCCGAGACTGTGCCCCGGAAGGCTGTTTTTAAATATCGATTAAACGATAAAATTCAAAACTGAACAGAACAGTTTCAAATTCAATTCTGAAAGTTCCAGTACCTTCAGAATTATCAATATAAATTTTCTAAGCCTTGAAAATATTTTTAACAAGCTTAAAACTGACGATTCAAATTTTTACCCAGATTCAATAATTAAATTCAAAAATTTAATCGCCAAATTCATTCCGATATTCGAATTTCAAATTAAATTATCATTCGAACATTTAAACTCAATTAAATATTCACATTTCTAATGTCAAAAATTCAGGGTCGTTACAATCTCCCCCCCTTAAAAGAATTTCGTCCCGAAATTACAAGTTAAGAAGAATGCCCTTATCTCGTCTATTATTTTCCCAATTCAAACAGTTTTATCAACTCATCAACCCAAATCTTTTTTATTAAAGATCATTATCATTCCAACTATCTTTATAAAATCTTCCATAGTTTCCAAACAACTTCATTTACTTCATAATTCAAATTCAAATTTAAATTCAAATTTTAAACTTTCAATATTTCTCAAAAATTTTCTAACACCCGATATTTTCAAAAAAATTCGCCAGCGTCTCCTTTGCGCGGCTAGCTCGGTACGACTACAAAACGTCCCTATGGACTCTCAAATCCCAATAGAAAACAAAATGCCAAGTGGCAAAATCAGAAACTCATCAAATTTCATACTGAAATTCAAATACATACCTTTTGGTCGAGCAATTTAAATTATCTTCAAAATCGAAAATCCAATTCCAATTTCCTTAGCCTTTACAACCCCTGTATAATTTACTTAACAACAATGGCCAAATTCACTTATTGGATTCCAAATACCCATTTACTTAAGAATTTCATTCATTCATTTCTTAAGTGCAATATAAGTATTACATACTTCTTATATTCATTTTCACTTCACAAACAAAGTTATATATTCATTTCCATTCAACTTTGCATTTCAATTCCATTTGAATTTAATTTGACAATTTCAATTCATTTTATCTTCAAAACCCAAAAATTCATTTTAGTGAAAACTCGATGTTCACTTTTTCTAGAACTTTTAACTTCGACCAAAACAATGGTTTTCATTTTCTAATCCAATTCCTACGTTTCCATTACAATTTGAAAATCAATTTTTCCGTTAATAAAATTTTCCAAATTTTTTCTTCTAATTCCCAGTGAAAACACTTAAAAATCCTTTTTAAAAATGGATATGGAAAGCACGTTCCCCCATGGATCACGGTTACTCGGCGGTTTCGCTACTATCCCAGTAGAATCACTTGTAACTGTAGATTTCACATCTCTTGAATTTCGCCATGGTTGTTGCCATAGATCGTAGTTCACACGGCGGTTACACCACTATCCCAGTGGAATCGCTTGTAACCGTAGGCATCTCGCCCCTCGAATTTCGCTATGGCATCTAGATCGCAGTTTACACGGCGGTTGCGCCACTATCCCAGTGGAATCGCTGTAACTGTGGGCATCACACCCCTCGAATTACGCTAGCATACATCGTGATCAATCAATATGATCCCATCCCGATCAAATGGACACCCATACCGAGTTCCAACACCTTCACAATTTTTCTCAATGGAAGGTACTTTTTCATATCCTTAGTTTAGAAAACCTAATATGTCATATATGTATAGTACTTAATTTCCAATTGATTCCATTCAATTTTAATTGGCATTCCACTCAAATCTCATTGAAAACCATTCAAATCTATTCCATCTACTAATTTATTAGTATATTCACTCATCCATTTAAAATTTCAAATTTCCATATTGAATTCGTCTCGAGTTTATTTTATCAATAGCAAGGAAATTTCAATTTATTTTTCTTTCTTACTTACTTGAATTTATATACAAATTCAAACCATTTCATTCAACTCACAATTCAATTTTTTGATTTACTAACTCAACTTCCAATTCACTATTTCATGAATTAATAATTTATCAAGTTAGTTTACTTGAATTCAATCCATTTTGTTTCATTTTTTCCAAGTTTGGATTTTTTTTCCTTTAACTTGATTCAAATCAAATATCATTTCATTTTTCAATTCCAATTCATTTATTTACAAATGTAGCTTCATTTGTTCATTCATAAATTCATTCATTTTTCAGTTTGAATCTTATTCCAATTCAATTTCAACTATTTTATAAGTTATCAAATTATTTACATTCCATTAATGAAATTATTTTCAAATATTCCCCTGGAATCCCATTTCAATTTGTAAATTACATTTACAATTCACATTTCCAAATCTCATTCGTATATGGATTTTATTTCATTATCTTTCAATTCATATTTATAAATTTCATTTGCCAAATGAATTTATCTTCAAAAAAATTTTGTTATTATTTTAATTTCTTATTCAATTTCCATATAACAATGATAATAATTCAATATTATCTCTTCCTAACAACCAAGCATCCATATACTATGATAATTCATAGAAAATCATTTCTTTTCTATACAAAAATAGTTTTGGGCAAAATTATTTCATTTACCCTATTTTAAAACAATACTGTGTCAGTTTATTTTTTTTAAGAGTTTAGAAACCCCTATCTATTACCGTCGGCCAGACTGCAACGACCAGAATCTATAAACAATCAACCGATAAGTCAACACAATACAAAACAAATTTTGTATTCACTAACAAATATGCGCTCATATCTATTATTACACTCACACTCATTCTAGAGTACTACTGACTCTATCTCTAATGAGTAACACCCAACAGAGCCAGGGTTATCGCTTAACCGGCTGCTCTGATACCACTTGTAACGACATGATTTTTCGACGCTCGAAAGTCGACATTAATACGTCCACTGTATCAAATGCCGCGCAACCAAATGCCGGAAAACCGAACCATTAGGGTTAAAAGAAAAGGTAGAAGAAGACAGAAGAGAAGAAAGAACAGAAAAACAGAAACATAAAACAATATCAGAATCTCACATTCGTAGTGGAACAACATATAATAGATGAATCAATAATCTTTAAAATAAAAGACTATATCAGTTTATACATACATCAATCAGAGTCAATATCCAACTCAATACAACAATGGACAGTTATATAAACTTGTCCCATACAGAATACACAGCGGAATAAAATAAACAAGTACGGTAGTACGCTTCGCCATCCAGCTCATCTCCAAAGCTCCAGAATATCCAGAATATCCTGATAACATAACTCTAGGCTGCCCGTGTGGAAAATTATGGGCACCCAGAGTTTAGAAGGGAACAATAAACTCCGAGTCAGTCATGGTGACTGGTGTGAGATCGTAAAACAGTTATTTTCGCAAAGAAAATAAAACAATTCGCAATGCTTTTGGAAAATGAAACTACCATAAGGCCTCCTGCCACACACACAATGCAAACGCAGAATTGGAGGAGATTTCTCCTTATGATAGTCAAAAATGCTTAATACGCAAAATCAGTTGATATTATTATTAATGTCTAGTGTGGAAAACATTTCAAAAGTATAATATCAATCTTAGCCAACATACAACCATTGTTGTATGCCTACTATAGCTACTACGTTCAATAGCAGGTTACCGCCACATTCCATAGCAGGTAATACAATTAAAAACCGTACAGGGTTCGTATTGTTTCTTTGGATTTCCAACAAATGGTCAGGCAAAGGAACTTCCTTATACCGAAATAGAACGCCTCTGGAAAGACGCCCCGAGAACCTAACCGGATCTCTGCAAACAAAAGGCCGACGCTACCTCACGCTCTAACCGAGCTGTAACTAGGTAACTAACACACGAGCTATGCCATCCCCCGGTCGTTACCGACCTTTATCCGAGGATCCTCAATCACAAAGCAACAACCACAAGATATAATAAATGTGTGGCATCAACATAGGTAAAATATCTGGGCTCCATACCATGATATCACCTTTTAACCATAAGGAAATGGCATTCCCTAGGGGCGCTACCCCTACAAACCTTTGCCGCAACATTCCTGTTTCGACCATTACCGGGTTGTGAGGCTCGACGAAGTCTCGTCCACAAAGCTACGCTTTTTCACAAAGCCACGCTTTTTCACAAAGCCACGCTTTGATCAACAAAAGATCAACAGCACTTCGTGTGCCACATTACCAAATTGGGAATGTATCACTAGTAACCATCAACTACATAACCTCTGAGCTCGTACGTCTAAGAGAAGGGTGTTAAGCTAAGAGAATAAATTCTCCGCCACCAACAGAAATGTATTTGATAGAAACCAGCTTTATATCTCAAAGTGTAACGTCAGACACACATCCATACAAGTCCGTTCCGGGATCGAACGGAACCGAAGGCACTTCCAAAGAAGCCCTTGCAATCCGGATATTCACTAATCACGTCCGGACTTCCCATCACAAAAAGAGTGATATAAATCTCTATACCGGAGCAACTCGGTGCAGAGACATTCGACAGGTTGTCCTTTCATTTTCGAAAATATCCGGTCTTCACCACCGGCCTTCAATACGATCCATATCGTCGTATCACTAATTCGGAATGGGTTATATGACACAAAGGTCTTTTCCCGGCTAACCCAAATAGTGAGCGTTTGTTTTAAAAACAAATCAAGTGCCATTTCAAAGGCAAATATTGATAGTCGGTTATTTAACTATCAACAACATTCACAACAATCAATCAATTTAAATAATTTTTCCCAAATTATTTATTTTCAAAATATCTTCAAAAGATATATATTTTCCACACTTCACATTTGAAAACCAATTTCAAATCATATTTCACACTTCACATTTGAAAATCAATTTCAAATCGTATTTCACACTTCACATCTGAAAATCAATTTCAAATCATATTTTCCACACTTCACATTTGAAAATCAATTTCAAATCATATTTTCCACACTTCAAAAATAAATCAATATTTATTTTTAAAACAAATTTCCCTTTCCTTTATAAATTCTATTTGGAATTTACATTCTCAAATATTCACTTTTAACACCAAATCAACTTTCAAATTGATTTCTCAATTTATTTCAAATCCCAAATCGAATTTCAAATTGATTTCTGAATTTACTTCAACACCGAATCACATTTCAAATTGATTCTAACTTTTAATCCCAAATACCAAATCATTTTTACAAATTGATTTCTAATTTATTTCAACACAAATCGATTTTCATTCAACATCAAATAAGTTTTCATATCGATTTCTCAAAGATTTATTTCAAATACCCAATCAATTATCAATTTGATTTTCAAACAAATTTATCTCCTTTTAAATAAATTCTTTTATTCTTCCGAACTATCTAAAATTCAATTTTTAATTTCAGAAATCCAATTTCATTTATTTCTGGTATCCAACGATACCAAAAATACATTCGGCTAAATTATAGCCTTCAACAAATTCAATCACAGATATAATCATACACAGATTATAAATAATCAATCACACAACATATGAAATCAATTCAAATGTTTTGAGGAATCCTGTTGGATCCTTCCAACCTGTTTCCCTACATCCACAAATGTTAGCACAATACCAATTCCACTTCGAGGTGGAATATCGCGGTATGTGGGATTTATAAAAATATCATCCGCTATTATGCGGCGCAATAGGGTCTCATCCGCTATATAATGCGGGAAATCACAACTGCAATATATACATATGCCAATATATATATATTGCTATATATATATATCCTACTATATCTAATATCACAATCCAAACAGCAATCAAATCAATAACTAAAAATTCCACTTTTCTTTTGAGTGAGAAGATCTCTCCTTTGCTTTTATTTTGCAATCCATTTCCATTCCAGTTTGTTTCTCGATTTTATAAACCTTGTATAAACATTTATACAATTTCTTAAATATTCGAAATAAATCGAATAATCAATTTCTATTGGATAAATTTAATTAACCAAAAATTTTATTTCAAACAAGTTTCTTTTAAATAAATTTATTTAACTAAACATTTCAATTTCAAACTAACTTTCCTGTTTCTTTAAACAAAAATCTCATTTACAGATATATCTCAAACATTTTAAAATCTCCAATTTCAAAAGTTTTATCTCCATACATATACCTATTGTTTTAAATATGTGTGTGAATATATACGTTTTTATTAAATTACAAACAAAGCTATACTTTCCATTTCTCCCTATTACCCAAACTATACATATATGTTATTTTTATTCATACTTGTATATAAATTTTACCTACTGGGATTTCTATTCTGTAAATGTATATACTTTTTTTTTCAACGTACATATATATGTATAAATTAAGTAAAGAAATACCTCACCAGAAATCGCTCGACATCGCCACGCTTCGTCTCCATCGGCGACTTCGACTTCGCAACCCACTGCCTGCCTGTCGCCATCGCGAAACCCTAAATCTCTCCTCGACCACGACGCCATCTGATGTCGCGCCCACTGCCCCAGTCGCGAGCCTAGACCCTCACCAGAATGCCGATGCCACATCCCCCTTTCGACGCCGCCTCCCTCGACTCTACGGCGGCGCTCACGTGAGCGCGAGCCTTAGTCACCCACCAGAATCGCAAGCTCGAATTGATTTTTTTGTTTCTTTGAATTCGATCTTGAACTATCTGAAGAAGCAGCCATTGTTTTGTAAACGAGAACGATTCGTTCGTTTTATTATTATTTTTTCTTTCCCCCCCCCCCCCGAGCTCGGTCGAAATAGTTGAAGAAAGGAGGAACGTGATTTTAGTTTAGGAGGGAACAAGATTTTGTTCTGGAATTTTTTTCATTTGTCTGGAGATGTTCGGCCATTATCCGTATTTTTTTCTCGTGAGGAATGAAAGGGCTTTGGCCATTTAAATTTTGAAATGAGAACGAACTGATCTCGTATGAGATTTGTAGAGAAATGGGGAGACAAGAGAACGTGATTAAGCAGAGAGTAGGTCGGCATTGAAAAGTTATAGGGTGGCTGTTGATTAAAAGTTTATATTTTTATATTCAAAAATATCTCGTTTTATTATATCAGCGCGTTTGCTTATCGTACGGTCAACTCTGATCACTACAAAAATTGTAATCCGGTAATAATACAATATTACAGATCCAATGAAACTGGTTTTGTCAAATTCCGAGACTGTGCCCCGGAAGGCTGTTTTTAAATATCGATTAAACGATAAAATTCAAAACTGAACAGAACAGTTTCAAATTCAATTCTGAAAGTTCCAGTACCTTCAAAATTATCAATATAAATTTTTTAAGCCTTGAAAATATTTTTAACAAGCTTAAAACTGACGATTCAAATTTTTACCCAGATTCAATAATTAAATTCAAAATTTTAATCGCCAAATTCATTCCGATATTCGAATTTCAAATTAAATTATCATTCGAATATTTAAACTCAATTAAATATTCACATTTCTAATGTCAAAAATTCAGGGTCGTTACAATGAGCTTGCGATCGCAATAAGTGAGGATCGAGCGGTCGAACTACACTTGTTTCTTTATAAATCGTTACATCCGCACTCTGGGTGTTTACACTTGCATTCTTGCAGTCAGTCACAGCTATTGAAAGCTTTCAAGTATTAGTCCACACTCTGGGGACACAAGTCATCTTGTGAGCGGTCGTTCACACTCTGGGAACTTAGGGTTGACGTTAATACTCCAACCCATATTCTGGGAAATTGGGGTTAGCGTTCACATTCCGAATTGCACTTCGGGAGTTCGAAAGGCGTATCAGGATCATGGATGGTTAGATCATATCCATCCTGAGTTAACAAGTGAGATCGTTAGACGGACGGGTCCATCCCTCTCGAGCTAGGTTAAGTTATGGTCGAAGTCGTTAGGTGAACGGATTCACCCTCTTCGAAACTGTATTTTAAAGTTTATACTCCACCTCGCACTCTGGGAGCATGGAGTTGGCCGACAAACGGTCACTTACGTTTGTTTGGGCACTTGGATTACGTTCGCACTCTGGGAACGGTGGATTAATCAGGATCGTGGATGGTTGATTCGCATCCATCCTAAGTTGACAAGCGAGGTCGTTAGATAGACAGGTCCATCCTCCTCGAACTTATTTAAGGTACAGCCGAAGCCATTAGGTGGATAGGTCCACCCTCTTCTGAACTGCATTTAGTCGTAATACGGTCGGGATCGTTAGGTAGACGGATCCACCCTCCTCGAGACCGCATTCGTTTGACGTCTATATTCCAGCTCACACTCTGGGAGTTCGGAATTAGTTATAGGATTGTCGTGTATCAATCCTATTTATCATTGGTGTAATGGCTTGCCCCCAAGCTCCGGTTTCACATAGCGAGTGGCCGGTCGTATCATAGCCACTCTCTACTTGAATAAATTCCACTGCATTATGGAATTTAGCTCTCCATGCATCGTGATGTCGTACATCGTATTCAATGAATCACTGCTCTGGCTCGAAGAGATGGCATTTTATTGCTGAAATAAGAAAGTGCGGCAAAGTTAGTTGCCTTATTACAGAATTCAAATTTAAAAATGAGGAAACAAACTGTAAATGGAAAAATAGAATGAAACAAACAAAGCCTGTCAGGTGTAATAGCGACGGAGACTCTCGCTGTTCCAGGCCCTTGGCAAAGCAAGACCGTCAACGGTCGATAATTTGAATGTGCCATCTCCAAGTCTTTGTGTAATCACGTATGGTCCTTCCCAATTTGGTTTCATGTGTGAAGGGACCGGATAAATTCTCTTGAGAACGAGATCGCCGAGTTCAAAGGTTCGAGGTCGAACTTTGGCATTGTACAATCGGGCAACTCGACTTCGATATGCGGCTGCTCTCAAATCAGCCTCTTCTCGTTTCTCATCCAATAGATCCAAAGATTTAGCAAGCAATATAGCGTTCGTTTTCGGATCATAGTAAGTCACGCGATGGGAAAACACTTCCATCTCGACTGGAATACCGGCTTATGAGCCATAAGATAGGGAAAATGGGGTGTGTCCGGTCGCGGTCTTGTGGGTCGTTCGATAAGCCCATAAGGCCATAGGAAGTTCATCAACCCATTTGCCCCCGGCCTTTTCCAGTCGTTTCTTTAGAATGGACTTTATGACTTTATTGACAGCTTCGACCTGACCATTTGCCTGAGGATGTGCAACTGCCGAGAATTTTTTATGGATATGAAACCGTTGATAGAAATTCTTGAATTCCGCACTATCGAATTGGGCTTCGTTATCGGTGATGATGGTATGCGGGAGTCCAAATCGACATATAATGTTGCGAACTACGAAATTGATTGCTTTTTTTGTCGTAATGGTTGCGAGGGGTTCAGCTTCAGCCCACTTGGTGAAGTAATCAACTACAACGATGGCATATCTTGCCCCACCTTTGGCCAGAGGTAGTGTGCCGATGATATCGATGCCCCACATTGCAAATGGCCAGGGACTGACCATTTGGGTTATCTCGGTAGGTGGGGCTCTTGGAATTCGGGCGTGTTTCTGGCACCTATCGCATTTTCTGGCATAGTTCGCTGCATCTCGGTTCATTGTCGGCCAATAGTATCTGTACCGGAGTATCTTTTTAGCGAGAGCTTGCCCACCGATGTGACCGCCACATTCTCCTTCGTGTACGTCATGTAACACTCGTTTGATTTCATCGTGCGTGATACATCGGAGGAGAGGAACAGAATACCCTCTTTATACATGACTCTGTTCTGAATGACGAACCATGAAGCTTTTCATAGAATTTGTCTTTTCTCATTTCTACGCTCAGGTAACATCCCATTCTCGATGTAATTTCGGTACGGAGTCATCCACGATTCTCTACTGGGAGCGGTTTCAAACACAAAATTCATCTCTACTTGATCAATGCTTGGGGAGGACAAAGTTTCGACGAGGACAAGTCCCATCTGCTGTGCTTCACCTGTACTTGCTAACTTTGCTAATGAATCAGCCTTCTGATTATGCTCACGGGGTATATGGTAAATAGCATAATAATCGAATCGACCTAGTGCTTCTTGAACTCGGGCTAGATAGGCAGCTAGTCGTCGATCCTTGGCCTGATATTCGCCCCGAACTTGATATACAACCAACTGGGAATCGCAATAAATTTCCACAGCAACAATCTTCAGATCACAGGCAAGTTTTAACCCAGCAAGCAAAGCTTCGTATTCGGCTTCATTGTTGGTTGCATGAAATTCGAACCTCAGAGCGTAGCATATGGATCGGCCTTCGAGAGTTTCAAGTACTATTCCAGCACCTGAACATTGATCGTTCGACGCACCATCGGTGTGCAGCTTCCAAATGCATTTAGGAGGTATAGTGGTTTTAGGCAAATCCTTTGAAACAGTAAATTCGGCTATGAAATCCGCTAGGACTTGTCCTTGAATGGCTCTCCGTGGAGCTTAAGCGATATCAAATTGACTCAGTTCAATGTTCCACTTGAGTAGCCTACCGACGTCTTAGGCCGCGTGAGGACCTGTCGTAACGGCTGATCGGTGTACACAGTAATGGGATGAGCTTGGAAATAAGGATGGAGCTTTCTTGAGGCAATGAGCAGGCAATAAGCCAGTTTCTCTAGTCTTGGGTAATTTCTTTCAGCTCCTGTTAACCGTTTACTAACATAGTAGACCGGTTTTTGCACTCGGTCTTCTTCCCGAACTAAAGCAGCACTGATTGCATGCTCTGATACTGCCAGGTAAAGGTACAATTGCTCGTGGTCAACTGGTTTTGACAAGATCGGTGGTGTGGAAAGATGCTGAACCAGCGATCGGAATGCGTCTTCACACTCCATGGTCCATTCGAAGTTTCGCTTTCCTTTCCGGATCAGATCAAAGAAAGGAATGCATTTATCGGTGGACTTTGAAATGAACCTGCTTAATGCTGCTACTTATCCGTTGAGACTCCGGACTTGTTTTATGGTTCTTGGGGTTTGTAGGTTCCTTATTGCCCAGATCTTTTCGGGATTTGCTTCTATCCCTCGAGCGTTAACGATGAACCCGAGGAACTTTCCAGATGCGACACCGAAGTGACACTTTAATGGATTAAGCTTCATCCCATATTCCCGAAGGATGCAGAACATCGAATTTAAATCTCTGACGTGATCTGTGGAGAATCGAGATTTTACTAGCATGTCATCCACATAAACCTCCATGGTCTTCCCGATCTGTTTGGCGAACATCTTGTTGACCAAGCGTTGGTATGTTGCACCGGCGTTTTTTAGACCAAAGGGCATGACTCTGTAGCAGTAGAGTCCCAGATCAGTCACGAAGCTGGTATGTTCTTGATCAGGCAAATGCATGGATATTTAATTGTAGCCAGAATAAGCATCCATAAAAGATAATAATTCATGCCCAGCTGTTGAATCTACGAGCTGGTCAATTCGAGGAAGCGGAAAACTATCCTTTGGGCAAGCCTTGTTTAAGTCAGAGTAATCAATGTAAGTTCTCCATTTCCCATTCGGTTTTCAAACCAGTACGGGATTGGATACCCATTCTGGATACAAAGCATCGTGGATGAACCCATTTGATCGTAACTTATCAACCTCCTCTTTAAGGGTGGCAGATCTCTCTGGATCCATACCACGCCTTTTCTGTTTGACCGGGACATACCACGGATCAACATTCAGGGAGTGACTGGCGATGTTTGGCGAGATCCCGCACATATCAGAATGTGTTCAAGCGAAAACGTGGAGATTCGCCCGGAGAAATTCAACCAACTCCTGTTGTGTCTGTTGGCCCAATTGAGACCCAATTTTTAGCATCCTCGAATCATCATCCTCACTGATTGGAACATCCACAGTCAGTTCGGCCGGGAAAGCTTGATTCTCTTTAGACTCATCTTTATCTTCACTGTCTCTAGGGTCAAGGTCATTCTGGAATTGGTTGTGGTGCCCGGGCCGGGGCCCAGGCATCAATTGTCAATTATCAGCAAAATGGACGCAGAGAGATTCCTCTACGCCCTTTCCTTTCTCCTTTCGCTGCGCCCCGCACAGTTCAGTAACATAGCAGGCCCTCCCCGCTGCCTGATCTCCTTGAATGACTCCAATCCTGCGATCAGTGGGGAACTTCAGAGTCAAGCACCATGGGGCAATGGCCGCCCTGAACTCATCAAGGGCCGGTCGGCCCAAAAATGCGTTGTAAGGTGAATCAATATCCAAAATGACAAACTGCAACACCCGGACTCTCCGGCGTTCTCCAACTCCCAACTCCACTAGCAGCTCCACCACTCCAGTGGGTATTGTAGCACTTCCGTTGAAGCCGTGGACTCAAGATTGGTAGGGTTTCAAGTCCTTCGCTTCCATTTTCATTAAATCATAAGCCCGTTTAACCAAGATATTTACGGAACTCCCACTATCAACCAAGATCCTCTTCATCCAAGCAGGACCTACCTGGGCAGATATGACCAGTGGGTCGATTGTGGGGCCTTCGACCTTATCAGCGTCTCGGTTTCTAAATACGATATCATCAGACATTGTCTTCTGTTGTTTGGCCGGAGCCCCATCTTCACAATTACTACAACACTCGAAGTCTGCATGCCTGATAGAGCTAGCATACGACTCCATTTCCCTCCAGCTTCTGTCTGCTGGGTGGGGACCACCACTTATCGTGTTTATAACTAGCCTTCCGCCCGTACGAGCGGGTTCTTCCTGTCTTTCTTGATTTTGTACACGATTTTGATTTGAAGGGCCCGCACCACCAGACTGCGGCGCCCGCACGAATTGATCTAACTTTCTCTCCCTGATCAACTTCTCGATGAGGTCCTGCAAATGTCGACACTCATTGGTATTGTGGCCATAATTCTTGTGGAATCTACAAAACTTCCCCGTTTGAATCTGCCTCTCCGACGGCGGCTTCGGAGCAGGCTTCTTATATTGCATAGTGTTGCAAGTTTGTAGGTACACGTTTTCCAATGACGTATTCAACGGCGTGTAATTATCGAACATTGGAGCCCTACGTCGTGGGCCTCGGTTCTGATCTCTTTTCTTATTCTGACCATTGTCGCCTCTCGGCTGGGTTTGTTTGTTCTGTATATTTAAATGAACTTTTCCGGAACTCTCACCGGACTGTTTAACTGCTACGTTACTTTGTATCCCCTCACTACTGGGCCCCACATCGTCCGGCTTCCTAGACTGTTTCGCGTCCTCTCGCCGTAAGAATTGAGCGGCTTTGGAGTAGAAACGGTCCAACGATGCGGGTGGTTTCCCAGTTAACCAATTTCCAAACTCAGAATCAGGATCAATCCCTTTGGTTAATGCCATCAAGATCGAGTTATCGTTGGGATTACTAATCTCCGCACATGCTGCGTGGAATCTCTCTAAATAATGCCTGAGTGTCTCTCCAGGAGCTTGAGTGACACTAGACAGGGTGTTAACGTCTTTAGGTCTAGCAACATGCATACGGAACTGTTCTACAAACTTTTGAGCCAGCTGATCGAACGAAGAGATAGATCTAGGTGGCAACCTTGTAAACCACATTGTTGCGATTCCCCCAGAGAGATGGGGAAACTTCGGCACTTCACTGCGTCATCAGCTCTCGCAGCGCTCATTGACCATTCATATTTCAAAATATGTTGATTGGGGTCGGAACTTCCTTCGTACATTGGGAGAGTTGGCATTCTAAATCGCCGAGGGGGTCAGCGTATAATATCTCATCTGTAAAAGGGGTATGACTACGGGAGATTCCCCAATCGTCATTGGTAAGCCCCTGACTTTCGCGAATCATCTGACGTATCATGGTCGAAATATCCAGCATTAGCACATTCTGTGCATGTTGAGCTAAGGTGTGGTCGGGTTCCACAGTGCGAGTCTGGACCGGGCGCTGTCGACGGTCCATGTTTCGCCTCCTTGGCTTGGCATCTTCCTGGACGTATAGTTTAGGAGTACGCCCGCGTTGCTGATTGTTTGGATCTGACAGATTTCGGGTATCAACCCTTGTTTCTACCGCGGCGGTTGTAGTGCGATTGTCCATGGTGTACTGTGGAACAGTACCTCTTCGTGATGAGGGCCCGGTCTGGAAGCTGGTTGATGGCCCAACTCTCAATTGTCCAACGGTCAAGGCAGGTTGATATCCGGTAGCGTGTGTGTGACTCCCGTCTAATTGGGGACGGGTAGATCTGTGGTGATAGTCAGATGAGGCGGAACTTTCAGTAGACGAGTGGGAAACATCATCCCTCCTGGACCTCCTGCGCCTTTGACGGTTTAGTTGGTTGGTCAATTCAGCGTTAGCGCGCAGCTGTTCAGTCAATTGTTGCCGACTTTGAGTCGGTTCTTGGAGCAACACTTGGAACTCTTGTCTGGTGACTGGTCCCGACGGATCTGAGGGAACAGTGTTGTCTTGATTGGATGGTGGCTGCTGTATAGGATTCTGTCTATCCCGACCTTCTTGATCAGTAGCTGTAGAGGCAGTTCTTGTGCTGACCATCTTGAGTGGTGGAGTCCTTTCCTAGACTTTACGCAAATCTGAATAGGATGGAAGGATTCTGGATCAGAGATCTGGATCTACCTCTTGGATTTATGCAATCCAGTGTCGATGGTTGATCCAAGGAGCAGGAGAAAAAACTGGTTTCTCTCAATGAAAGCACCAAAGTGTTTGTACCAAAAATGGGCACAACACTCTTCGGAAGTTTTTGAAGAGATAAAAGTGAAGAAAATAAACTGAAAATGAAGATTATCTAACAAAAACTCCAAACAACAGGAATGTAAATGCACAGACAAGCGATTTATAGTGGTTCGGCGTGTTGCCTACGTCCACTGTGAAGTTTTTGTAACTTTATTGATTCTCTTTGAATGATTACAAGCGGTTACAGCATACAACAGCGAAATACTACTTGAAATTCGAAATCAACAGCAAGGGTATGATGCAAGTCTTGATCCGGCGGAGTCTGGGCGCTTGAGAATCCAAAGATCCTTCTTCTATAGGCTCTGGGGTGCTATTTATAGGCGTAGGAGGCTGATATTTCGCTCAAATCTCAGGATACTTGTTCTGGCACGTGAGGGGGCCCATGCGACCAATCTCAAAAGTTTTGCCTCGATCTGCGATCGATACAAATCCATTTCGTATCGATCAAGATGATGTCCAATCGAGCTGAAATTTGGCAGAGACATTCCTTAGCGTGTACGCAAGCTCCTGTAAAAATTTCGTAGCATTTGAATCGGTGGATCTTGAGAAATGGTCGATACGAAATGGGGTTTTTCGGTGGCTGTTTGGTTCAAATCAATCAGTTCGAAACGATCCCTTCGATTCGATCACCCCACGTGGTTTCGTGATGATGTGGCACACACACTTCGCCTCGATCTGAGTTTCACTCCTAGTTGACCGTGTCGACTCCATAATTCTCGCCTTGTTCGTATCGAATTTGACACGTCACCCAGGCTTGTTGACTCGATGGATACGAAGTAGTCATAAGCCATGGATTCGAACAATAGTTATATCGCTGGATACGAGCTAACGAAGGTCGATGGTTACGAACAGGCCTTTCCTTGATGGATACGAGCCACATAGCTCCTTAATGGACACGAAGTCAATCGATGCGAACCGGAGTCTTTTGATGGATACGAAGGTAACCTGATGGATACGAATCGCTCTGTCCAGATGGATTCGAAGAGAGGTTTCCATGATGGATACGAAGCATACATTTGGCCAATCGATACGAGTCGTACTAGATGTTGATGGGTACGAAGTCCATTGATATGAACTCGATGGATTCGAACATTGCTGACCTGATCGATACGAATCCATGGGAACTGACCGATGCGAAGTGGGTGATGGATACGAACTGGATCGAGTCGAACGGTGGTTCACTGATGGATACAAAAACGAGGTCGTTACCTCCAGATTGAATCGATCATAACTCGAGCATACGAACTCAGATTGACCCGAAATTTGGAATGCTGGCTTTCACGGCTTTGCTTGTCATGTCCTATCAATTGTAGCCTTATCCGGGCTCGGACAAAATTAATCGACGTCCATGGCGAAACAATATATAACCAATCTTGGAGACGAACTGTCTTTAGTTTCCAGTCAGTTTTTGGATGTCACGGCCTTGCCAAAAGGCGGGATAACATATATATGAGGCGGGCTTGGCCAAGGGACGTACGCATGCTAGAGGTGAGTTGTTTGGGTTTGGTGTTGGAAGAAGGTGGCAGGGAGATGAGGTGATGGGTTGAGAGGAAAGGGAGTGGTGGAGAAAACGTTGGAAGAGAAAGGGGGGGTTCGGTGGTCCGGTTTTTTTGTGTGGGACAGGCGGGCGACAAAGTGCTTGGTGGCGGAGGCTCCTGAGGTGACTGTTGAAAGGGATGGAGATGGTGGATGAAGGGGTAACAAGCAGGCATGGTGAAGAGTTTTGAAAAAAATGAAAGGCCGAACAAAGCTTCTCGGGTTGATAAAATAAATGGCCACATGTTTATAACTTGGATATATATTTTTAATTTATTATTATATTAATTTTTTTTTCAAACGAAAGAGCAGAGAAGGTGAAAAGGGAGTGGCAGGTTTCCAAAGCAAATATGTACAGCAGTTCATATTTAATAAAAAAAATTCTCTCCAATGAACAGTAGGAAATTGAAAGGAAGATAGAGAATGAGCAAGCGAACCATCAAATTATAATAAATTGCAATGGGAATAGTAATAGGCAATGTTTATTTCTGGGAAAATAATAATAAAAGCAAAGGCATTTTGTTTTCAATTGTTAAATAGATAAAAGGCCACATGGAAAAGCAACAGGTTCAAAAAGAATCGAGTACGGTACAACTAACCGTTTCACCGATTTTACTGCGTACCGGATGCTGAATTACAGGAATGAATATACTACGGAGATCAGCACGACAAGATGAACAGAATGGTACATAGATATTAGTGATATGATTATCCTATCAAAAATCGATATTCGCTGCCAAACAACTGCTAATTCGCCGAAAATAAGATAAACGGAGCTAGAGAAGTTCAAATTTTACGAAACGAAATATGACGTCTCACTCAGAAAATGATTTACATTTTTATTATATAAAAATATTTAGATTTCGAAAACATTTTTATTTTCATCAATTTAACTTGATTTTAAATTGAAATTGAAAATTGCACAACAGAACTAACATTTATATTTTCTGATGAAAATCTGATATTTGCCAAGTCTAAATAGACGCATTATAAATATCAAATTTTCGTTGCAAAATTTTAATTATATATTTACAAGAAAACCATTTAATTACGTTACAAAAATCGTTAAAATTCTTGGGTCGTTACACTCTCCCCCACTCAAAACTTTTCGTCCTCGAAAAGGAACGAGATAGGAGAATAGAAGTAACAGAAAGGAAAGATAGATTCAAAATACATAGTACCAGATACAACAATTAATTTAAACCATATAAATTTCATTTTTGGATATTTTATTACCTACATTTATATTGTATGTTATTCAATTACATATTCACATGAACATTTTAACTTCTGAATATCTTAAGCAAGTTATATATGTTCTAGAATGCAATTGAGTATTATACAAATAAATTTTATCCTAGTTCAACTGTTTAAAGTTGTTTCAAATTTCATTTCTTATTTTAAACACTTAAATTATTCAAAATTTTGCTTAATTTCAATAATTGAAAACCATTACTTAACAGAATACTTCAGAGTTAAATTTCCGGTTTTAGTTCAACCCATTTTGAAATAAATATACATATATATATTTTATAAATCAAATCATACTCAAGAAATTCTAAATCAAATCCATTTTCCAAAACAGACGTGTAGCAAAGCTACTAAGTAGTCTCTCCACTTTGAGACTCGAAAATGCACGTCGATGATGCTACAGTCATCATCGAAATTATTTTTCAGCGACAAAAGAGGAGAGTACAGACTTACTTCTTTTAAATTCTTTAGAAACCATTTCTATTCAAAAATATTTTCAACTAATAATATTTTCCTAAAACTTTGAAAAACAAATTTAGAAAAGCACCGAAAATTTGATTCTCAAATCCTTAATATAAATTTATTTCATTTGCAAATTAGATTTATACCGTGTTTAAAATTCATCCTCTTATGACATATAGAAATAGTTAATGGTTTAGGAATGTTGACAAACAATAAATGATAATATAGTATTATCATTTCACAATCAATTCATTTAACTATCTAATTCAGAACCTATACTTTTATATATATAATATAATCATACATAAAATTATTTCATTTACCAATTTTGGAAACAATATTGTGTCAGTTTGCTCCGTTCAAGTGTTTTGGAATTCCTATCGATAGCGTTGGCCAGACGAATCGATCGAAATCCCAAAATTCAAACTTAACAACTCAAACAACACAATAGAAAACATTTTAATATCAATTTCAAATACACTCCCTCACAGGATGATTCAAGAATGCATTTTAAAACAAAGATAGAGATTCAAAGTTAGAGGGACCCTAACCAAAGAGAATTCTAACTATGAAGATAGGCTCGAAAGGAGATAAGATAATTAAATTACAAATGAGGAAAGGTAGATAGACTGATATTAATTGCGGTGGCCTTAACTGGATCAACCAAGACTCATAAAAGACAAGAATATTATCAATGAAAGTGGGGACAAACTTGTTGAGACATCGCGGGAAATGCGATTCATGGGATCGATGAAAAAGGCAGGAGCATTGGTTAATCAAAAGGGCATGACTAACCATTCATTGAAACCATTCGTCCGGGAGGAAGGACAACAGGTCGAGCACCAGGAATAAGATCGATGCAGAATTCAATTTCCTGCTTGGGAAAGAGAAGTGACTTCACCAAAATATCAGGATAATCTCTGACTATCAGGGTGGAGTCAAGATCACAAGGCAGAGAATCAAGCGAAAAGACAAAACTGCCTGCAAAATCATGAGGCAATCGATATTCGATTTCAAGAGAATTAACCTTATCATCTACTAAAGAAACGGTTCAGGTTATTCAAGAAATAACAGCATCCAAACCAAGGACGTAGAATCTCCGGTAAATCGATGCCAGTTGTAAAGGGTTTCACCCCTTTGAAAATCATACCAAGGTTGGCGGAACCGCCGATGGGATTAGTCACTCAAGAGGATGAATTTGCCAATTGAGGTAGCAAGATGAGCTCAAATTCACTACAGAGGTCAACCGAAGTGGAGCTATGGGATGCTCCAGAATCAAGAAGAACACGAACAGGAAAGGACAAGAATGAGTTTTAGAACAAAGGGATAGTTCCAAAATCCGAAAGAAATCCTAATCTAGGAGGATCATAACAAAGAATTTCAAGCTCGAACGAATATGGTTATATAATTGATTCTACTCATTCTAGGATATTACTACCCTATCTCTAATGAGTTTTACTCCATATGCTAAGTTTGGCCTAAACCAGAGCTCTGATACTACTGTAACGACCTGGTATTTCAAACCATTCAAATCGACAATCATCCACTCATGTCGGACTTGAATTTCTCAAAACAACAGATTGTTAATTTATAATTGGCAAAACTTAGCATATACCGTAAATAAATCAATCACAAAATCACAGACATAGAGAAATATAACAATAAGAAGTGGAATAGATAAATAGTAGTTCATGAAGCTACTATATAAACATTAGAGTTTGAAATAAATACAAAATAAAATCTCAAGTACAAAGAAGTCTTGAATACAAAATCAACTGACAAGACTGAACATAAGCAACTGGAAATAACAAAAGGCGGAACAAATATAAGACAAATCTTCAAGCAAAACTCCAAGCTCCAAAGGTGAGTCTTAAATGTTGTGATACTCGGTCTGACCCGAGCATAAAGCAAAACACAAAACACTCGAGTCGGGATTAACATTCTTATACCAGTAAATTCAACTCAAGTGAAATGTCAACTAAAATACAAAATAACTTAAAGGATGCTTTGGATTCCCATCCTCTAAGGATCCGTTAAACTATCTACATACATAGTACAATACGCTACATAGATAATGTCTATAGTAAAGTAAACTATTAAAATAGTGTTAAGGAGTTACCCATATCCTACTCAACACATTTTATATATTCCCGTAGTCTATACAATACCGTAAGCTCCACCAAACCGATGGTTTACTCAAAGGGAACTCCATAGGTACGGTACGAAACAAACTCGTAGAGGGCACGATAAGGCATGTGACAAGGCATGCGAGGCAATGCCCAGGGTAGGATACTACCATTTTGCGGATCCGGACTGGTGGTAATGCATAGCAGCTACTACCGCCCACTTCGAGACACGCTCCCAAATCAAAGGTGCACCCAATCAAATCACAAAGTAATAGAATGGTATCGAAGAAATGTGCCCGGTCGGAGGTGCGACCTCACTTGGCTCGGCATGGCTCCTGTTTTAGCCACATCAAGCTGACTCACAGGAGTCAGGGCTGCGTTAATACCTCATATAGAATCGTCGCCAACCATCCTGCTTCGTTTTGGAATCTTCACCATGTACACAGTTGTTAAAGTGGTTTTCGGTATTGGCAGAGAGTATGACAATATCCGATCCCGGTCTCTTTAACAACCAAACGTTTATTTCACACCGTAGTCATTTTTATTTCAAACAGTTTATACTTCATTTCAAAATATCATAAACCTTTCAAAATCATACCACTTTCGAAATCATATTCACATTCAAAATCATAACTACAAAATAGATTAACCCTCTTTTTAATATTGCATTTAAATCCATTAAATCTAAATCATAACAGTTCGCACAACAATTTGAATATTGTAAAAGTAGTTTATATATATTAAAATGGTTTATATTTGAAATAGGTTATAAATAAATAGTTTTATATTAAAAGAGTTTATATTAAAAGAGTTTATCGAAAATAGTTTCAAATTAAAATTGTTTCATCCAATTCCACAAATCGATTCAAATCAACTTGGTTCTAAAATTCAATTTAAATCAATCTCAGTTCATCAATTTCAATTCAATTCAAATTCTCAATAAAACAATTTCAATTTATATCAATTTCAAATCCAAGTTTGAATTACAAATTTAAATTACTTTCAAATTTAATAGGTTTCAAAGTTTAAATATTCAAACGTTTACAATAATTCAATTTGATATATTTCATTCATATTTCACATTCAACTCTTAATTTTATTAAAAATTTGAAACCATTCACTTAATCATTTTAATAACATTTAAATAAAATCTCCAATTACACATTTAAATCAAACCAAAGATTTAATTTCAATTTTTTTAAACTTGAAAATATTCATTAATCACCTTTTATAAAAATCAAGTTATAAAATCATATCTTTAAAATCTCAATTTCAATAAGTTTCAATTTTTTTTATTTAAATACAATTCTTAAACAAATACAATTTCAAATCAATTTCAATTTATCTTCCCAACCTTAATTTATTGAAGTTATTACAAAATCTATTTTTAAAATATAATTTTAAATAAATACTTAAACATAATATATATATTCATTAAATTAAATTTTATTAAATTAAATCTTATTTTATATATTTAAAAAACAATAATAAAGTCATAAGAAAAATCTTAAAAATTATATTTTCAAAACTAACTTATAAAATTAAAATTTCCAAAACATATAATTTAAAAATCTAAATTTATACATATATAAAAATAACATTTATATATTATATTTTAAAAATAAATATTTATTAAAATCCATATATATCCTTTCAAAACTTTGGAAATCATTTTGAAAATATAGACCAACGGTGTCCGTATATAATTTTCTATCCTATGGTCAAGTGATACGGATATTTATTATTTCAGTCTGTAATTTAAATATCTATGGGTATATATCATTTCAACCCGCAATTTAAATTTCTACGGGTATATATCTTTTCGACCCACAATCCCAAAATTCAAAATCAATGAAAATCGCTTGGGTTTATCATTTCAACCCATAACGATTTTCCCCTAATCAACAAGATCGTTCGGGTATGTATCATTTCAATCCATAGGGAATTCTAAACTAACAGGGAACTTGCAGAGTGAGAATAAATATGATAATAACATAACATATCAACAATAGGCATATATCATTAGTAAAAAATTTAAATATAATATATACAACAGGTTATGGTGTCATATGTCATAGGTGAACAACTATAGATAATGGCATATCATATTTAACAATTAAATAATTTAACAATTCAAATTTAACAACATATTTCAATCGTCATTTCATGTGAATTAAATTTACTATATATATAAGAATGTTAATCGTGAGTGATTGCTTACCTTTCGAGGTTAAAGAAATTTGACAATGAAATGAGCTATGAATCTAAGCACAAATTCCAAGGCACAGCACGATAAACATGAATTTGAGAACAAAGCAAGACACGACGGAGTTTATATATATATGCGGACTATATTTACGAACAAATATATCTGTAGGCTAAACATCTATGTAGACTACGCATATGCAAACAAAAATAGATACATGCACGCTAAACATATATGCACGCTATTCGTATGCAACAACAAGGAAAATATTGTATATACAGGCTAATATATATGTTAACATACATGCAGACTATACTATATGTAGATTATATGTATACACTATGCTTCTCGACAACATATATACAGACAATAATAACATAAATGCAGACAATATATACAACAAAATATACCTTTTAATTATGCTTTAAAAAATTTATTCTAGGTTAACATACACACACACATACCATGCTAAACTGGAAAGATGCTAGTAAAAAATGGCGGGCTATGTGGTGGGGTTTTGGGCTGTTATGGCAGCTGTTGTGGGAGGCGAGTGCTGCTATGGTGATGGACAGGCGGGGTTTGAAGACTCGGGTGGAGGAGCAGGGGTTCAAGCTGGTGGAAGTCGAGCACGCTGCAAGGCTTGGGTTGCTTGCGAGGGAAGTAGTTGTGCATGGGGTGAGGGATGTTCGGGTCTGTTCTCTGGTGATGTACGGGTGGTCACTGGCTGAGATGGAGGCACTGGGCATAGTTTGAGGTGGCGAACCTGCTTGGTGTTGGATGGCTACACATGCAGCTACTCGGCGCATGGATTTGAAGATGCAAGCATATAGATATATGAATGTTACAGGTTTATATATGCTCTCATTTTTTCAAGAGGAGGAGGGGGGCTTGGGCAAGGGATGTACGCATGTTGGAGGTGAGTTGTTTGGGTTTGGAGCTAGAAGAAGGTGGCGGGGAGATGAGGCGATGGGTTGAGAGGAAAGTGGAGCTGTGGAGAAAACGTTGGGAGAGAGAGAGGGGGTTCAGTGGTCAGGTTTTTTTTGTGGGACAGGCGGGCGACAAAGTGCTTGGTGGCGGAGGCTTCTGCGGTGACTATTGAAGGGGATGGAGGCGGTGGATGAAGGGGAAACGAGCAGGCATGGTGAAGAGTTTTGAAAAAAATGAAAGGCCTAACAAACCTTCTCGGGTTGATAAAAATAAATGGCCACATGTTTATAACTTGGATATATATATTTTTAATTTATTATTATATTAATTTTTTTACAAACGAAAGAGTAGAGAAGGTGAAAAGGGAGTGGCAGGTTTCCAAATCAAATATGTAAAGCAGTTCATATTTAATAAAAAAAAATCTCTCCAATGAATAGTAGGAAATTGAAAGGAAGATAGAGAATGAGCAAGCGAACCATCAAATTATAATAAATTGCAATGGGAATAGTAATAGGCAATGTTTATTTCTGGGAAAAAAATAATAAAAGCAAAGATTGTTTGTTTTCAATCGTTAAATAGATAAAAGGCCACACGGAAAAGCAACAGGTTCAAAAAGAATCGAGTACCGGTACATCTAACCGTTTCGCTGATTTTCCATGTACCGGATGCTGAATTACAGAAACGAATATACTGCGGAGATCAGCGCGATGAGACAAACAGAATGGTACATAGATATCAGTGATATGATTATCCTACCAAAAGTCGATATTCACTGGCCAAACTACTGCTAATTCGCCGAAAATAAGATAAACGGAGCTAGAGAAGTTCAAATTTGACGAAACGAAATATGACTTCTCACTTAGAAAATGATTTACATTTTTATTATATAAAAATATTCAGATTTCGAAAATATTTTTATTTTCATCAATTTAACTGATTTTAAATTGAAATTGAAAATTACACAACAGAACTAACATTTATATTTTCTGATGAAAATCTGACATTTATCACGTTTAAATAGACGCATTTCCAATATCAAATTTTCGTTGCAAAATTTTAATTATATATTTTCAAGGAAACGAGTTAATTACATTATAAAAATCGTTAAAATTCTTGGGTCGTTACATCGTCCTTTTTAAACCGTGTTGTAATGAGGAGGGAGTCAAAACAACATATGTCTGATGAATAAAAATATCGAGCCTTACTATGTTAGTACTTGGGTAGTATAATTTAAATAGGAATATGGCTTACATATTCTACCTATATCATAAATCTTTTCAAAAATAAGCCTAAAGGCTTTTCTCAACATAAATAAAAAGGCTTTCAAAATAAAAGCCCATAGCCAACTTGCTATCAACCCAATAATCAATATCTATCGTCCAGAATGTCCTACCAATGTAGGAGATAGTATTCAAGTCACTAATATCTTTTAATGGGAATTAGACAAACTTTGACCATTTAATACATTATTTAACGCAGGCCATGCCATTTACTACCTATCCTAAGACAAACCCCTCACAAGTAACTATCTAGCTGGCATTGCATGGAATCTCTTCAGCCACTTAATACTTCTTATTGAAGTGGGCAGTTTCCTGAGATATCATCTATCGTGCCTTACCCCAAAACCCTGAACATTTACTACTTCCTACATGGAGAAGAGGCGGGCCCTCACACAACCACTTAATACCTTCAATCTCTAAAGCATGTCCTTCGTATTATGATCTGTATCCCACAATAACGTCTCATATTGGTTCGATTATTCGTAGGTATTGGTAGCAAGATTAGCTGGGAAGATTTACCTATAGAATTTGGGACTTACCACGCGTTGTCATAGTTACTTATTATAGGTGATGTCTCACCTTAGCCTCAAAGTCACACTATTGGTAGTCAGATTAGCTGGGCAGACTTCTCTGTGCTTTTAACCGACCTCACATCCCTATAACTTAGTCATAATCTATATCACACTCTACATATATTATCACACATCTCACTGTTTTCATGATCAAGGCCTTATAAGAAATCTTTCTTATTTCGCCTTTAACATTAATTACTTTCCTAAGGGTGTTTAAATGATAATTATTAACCTAATTAACTATGCCATTATACATTATAATTATACATTAATTATGCCAATATATATAGTGTATATGTATACATACACACATGCGTACGTAACTAGCAATTTCTAAGCCTGTGGAATTTACGCCATAAACTAGCGTTTAAATGTTAACACTTTCAATAATTATACAATCATCATTCTGTATTATCAACAATGTCAAAATTCCAATAGTCATATCCAAATTCTAAGCGGTAGACTTCCATACCATTTAAAATGTAAACTAAAATAATTACATTAAAATAATAGAATATATTGATAATAGAAACTTACAATTTAAATTTTACACTCTATTCAACTGCATTTACGCGTAAAATAAACAAGAGGATTTCTATTTATTTTATGGAAATAAGTGGTGCAGACTACGAATAAAATTCGTACCTTACACACTATTTCCAAATCAAACTCTTTAATTAAATTCTAAGAAGTGGAATAGAAGGTAAAATTATCAAAAACTGTAAATCTATACAATTCCCATTATTTTGACATAATCAATTGAGATTCATTCTAGAACTGACATTTTGCATTGGAGGAGTTTCGAGGGTTTATAATATGATGTTTTATCAAACCAAAACTTCTCAAGGCATATTCAAACCTAACTATACTAGTCAATTACTAAAATAGAAAAGCTAATATTTCCATGCAAAGTATATCCTTAGCTTTTCCTCCTTTGGATTTGACATGCTTTTGACAATCTCTATCAGATCTCTTCTTTTGACACACACACACACACACACACACACATATATATATATATATATGTGTGTGTGTGTGTGTGTATGTGTGTGTGTATGTATACAACAAGGTATTTGTATTTAGTTTTTATTCAGAAAATTGGGGAAGAGTAGGTTGGGAAAACAAAATAGATATATAGGCTTTCTTACCTAAAACCCTAATGGAGTTTTCCAAATCCATGAAGAGATGAACTAACAGAGCTTCGCTAAAGTCCCAAAATATTTTGTGAATAAAAATGAGGGGGCTAAGCTCCTATTTATAGTGGTTGAAATGCATCAGAACCGTCAGATTTAAGTCGGTTTAATATTATATGATCCAGCACGTTCATTGTGCAAAAATCTTAGCCGCCATCGTTCACGACCGGTCAAGCGTCACTTTCCACCGGTCGACCGCTAGCAGTCGACTAGCCCAAGGGGAGCGGTCGATCGATACATGCTATTTTAGGAAGAATTGTTTTGCTGTTGATTTTTAATTATTTTATTTCTTAATTACTTTCTAACATTAACGTTGATTTGAACGTTTACATAACCCCAAGTCTAATTACTGTTAACTTTTGAATTTAAAATTTTAAAATTAATTATTCATTTAAATTTGAATTCTTTTTAAGTTATTTTAAATCTAAAAATTTCAGACGTCGATAACTTCTTCGTTTAAGTTCCGTTTTCATCATATTATATATGAAAATTGATCAGAATTTCGCAACAAACGTAACGACATAACTTTCATTTTTATTTATTTATGGTTGCTTTTATGTGGTGTTACATACACATTATTTCATTTCTAGTATTTAAAGACTCGACTCAACCACAGTTTGACCACGGTTGACCTTAGATCTTGGAACGCTATGACTTTGAAAATGAAATAACTTTGCGCATGCATGAACCTACGATCTAATCTCAAAACCTTGAAAAAAACCTCTAGACCGAACTTTTTGAACCACACGGTTCTTTAAATTTGAGAAAAAATTATCACTTCATTCTTCATTTTTTCTTCACATAATCAATTTCACAAATATTTTTATAACATTAACCAGTAAATTATTGAGTTATCTTATTGATTTTGGCGACATAATACATTATTAGTGTATATTTTTCGAATCATTATTGAACTGAACCTGTTTTACCTTTATAAAATAAAAAAATTATAATTTTGTATTGAAAAAATTATTATTGTTTGTACCAAAATTGGGCACAACACTCTTCGGATGTGTTTGAAGAGATAAAATGAAGAATATAAATTGAAAATGAGGAAGATCTAACAAACACACCAATAAACAGATCAGAAAATGCACAAAAACACATGGATTTAGAGTGGTTCGGCGTATGGCCTACGTCCACTATGAAATGATTGACTTTTATTAACTTTTGCTTGCTGGTTACAATGAATTACAACAGTACAACTTGAATACAACAGTGATTTCGGCAGAGTCTAGACGTAGAAGAGCCAAAAATCCATTTTCAGTAGGTTCTAGGCTGCTATTTATAGGCGTAGGCAGCAAATATCTCGCTCAGATCTCGAAAGACCTCTTCTCTTACATGGGTGGACCCACATGATCGATCTCATGCCGTTTGCACTCGATCCGTGATCGATACGAACGAATTTCGTATCGATCAGTATTTCGTCCAATCGAGTCGAGATCGATCACGAACATTCTTGAGGATGTACGCAAGCTCCTGTGAAAATTTGGTGGCATTTGGACTTATAGATTTTGAGTTATGATCAATTCAAGTTTGGATTTTTCGAAGGCTATTGAATTCGTATCGATGCTGTTCGTATCGATAGCGTGGCTCTATTCGTATCGATGCTTGCATGCTACTTCGTATCGATGGTTGGAGGCCGCCTTCGTATCGATTCTTCATGTTGCTTTCTTCGTATCGGTGGTTGTTGCTGTTCGTATCGATGGTGGGAGATCGATACGAGATGGATGGAGGAAGACCGATACGAAATGGGCATTTTTTGATGGATACAAAGTGCTGTTAACATAATGGATACGAAGTAGCTTCATTTTATGGATGCGAAGGAAGTTAGTAGGCGATGGATACGAACTGAATCTCTCTTGGGGAATGGATACGAAATTGGATGGATACGAATAGAGTTGGAATTCTCAACCGTGATCGATCAATATCTTGAGCATACGAACTCTGATTGACTTGAAATTTGGAACGTTGGCTTTCATAGCTTTGCTTGTCGTGTCATATCAATTGTAGCTCGATCCGGACTCGGGCAAAATTTACCAGTATCCATAGTACCTATGTATGGCCGATCTCCAGGATGAACTGTCCTTAGTTTCTAGTCAAGTTCTTAGTGTCACAGCCTTGCCAAAAGGCAGGATAACATTTGGCCCCCAAAGTACGTCTTGTGCGAACGTGACGTGCTTTGAAAAGCTGCATCCTTCATTCTGAAGAATTTCTATCTGATTCGTTGAGTAGTTGTTATCTTTTCGTCAAAAGATGTAACCTTCGATTGATTTCCAGTAATATAAATCACAACACCAGAATTGTCATTTCCCAACGGTTATAACCGTTACAAACCAAATTTGTAACGGTTATAACCGTTAGTATTAGGTACGTGACAAAATCTGTAATATATTTCCCAACGGTTATAACCGTTGGGAAACTCCATAGTACCAACGGTTATAACCGTTGGAAAACTCCATAGCACCAACAGTTATAACCGTTGGAAATAAAAATTTTCCCAACGGTTATAACTGTTGGGAAACTCCATAGTACCGATAGTTAAAGTCCATATTTCCAACGGTTATAACCGTTAAAAATTTTGGTATAACTAATTTTAAATGTCTAAATTAAACTTCGCAGCAATGATTTACAAGATAAACAATATCAAACACACATTTCATATAAAAATCAACAAAATTTCAAAAATCACAACTTTTCTTGCTTTTCTACCATAAACCATTAAAAATGAAAATACATTTCTATTAAGATTCTACCAACAGGAAACGTTTATACAACCTTGAATTTTGTACGGTTTTTGGAAGTATCGAATAATTCTAAACGGTTAACAGAGCCTTCGGCTATAACCGATACAATTGAAAGGATACAAAATAACTACAAAAGAACTTAGCTTAGTAATCCCCATTAATACCAATAAAAGAAACATCAGTTCTTTAACTGAGCCAAATCAGCAAGTAGCATGTTTCTCCATGTTGATTCAACCATCTTCAAAACTTGAGTAAACTAAAGCTGAGCTTGCTGCCAGAAAAATTGAAGTCAATTAATGTTTTTGCCGTCAACCTGAATGTATAAGAGAAAAAAAATTATACACATCATTAATATAGTATAGTGTTTGAATTACTGAAAAAACTATAAACAAAGATTGCAAATTAAAATACAAGTTTCAAATACTTTAACTCACGTGAGTGTTCTTTGAATACAATGTATAAATATATGGGCGTTGAAAGTCAATATTCAGCAGTGGAAAAGTGTGAATAATTGAAGTAAGGTAATAGCTAAAATTGTTTATCAACATAATCTTTTCATACAGATATAATTGTGATACAATATAATTGTGCTGGTTTCATATAGATAGCACCAGCACCATAATCTTTTCGACCATAAGATCGTATAAAAAAAATTAAAAATGCATGCATGTTTGGATAGGTTACATGCAACAAAAAATAATGCGTAGACATAGCCTCTTAAGAGTGCAAGTCATAACCAAAAGAGGAGGATATGCTTACTTCATCCCTCGTAGCTACTAGCAAAAACAATGGCTATGTTTGCTTTTCATTGATTAGTGTTCTCTTGCAAGTCTTCCATTCTTGTTATTCTAATCAATAAAACTTCAGTATCACAATCTAAAGCAAATATGTGTCTGAAGTCGTAGAATGATAACACAATAGATTGTATTAGTAATGTAAAAAGGAAAGGGTAGTTCATGGACAATAACAAAACTTACCATCTATTGTGACCTTCCTGCAAATACTCACTGTTAATAATTTTTCAAGTAGATATCATGCTCTTCCATCTCTATTCCATTTATTATATTTTTTTTTTTCTATCTCTTGGAAATTAGCTTTAGTAAAATATTCTTAGTAACTGTCAAAGTAATGCTAAAATAATGTTAATATTCTTGTACAAACTTTTGATAAGGAATTCCAATATAGTATTCTTGTACTTATTTTCGGCAGCTATATGACATGCGTATAGAGACTTATTACTTGGTTCCTTTCAAATCCAATATAAATTATGATTTATTTGATCAGAAATAATCATATTAATTACCTTATATATAGTAGAGAGTACTGATAAACTATAATATTCTTTAACTCAAACGCATAAACTATCAACAGTTGATTGTTACCATATCATTAATTCTCAACGAATAGCTTTATAAAGTCCATAGTCGAGCAAATGCTGTTATTATAAACCTGAGCTTTAAGCAACTCCTTTTATCGGCGAAATTATGTGCATTTCCTTTGCTTTCTTTTCTCTACATGAACCATTAAAAATAACCTTCAAATGGATACAGTAAACCAGCATGGAACAGCATTATTAACTCCATTGTCGAGCCAAAGCTATTAGTGAAAACCTTAGATTTAAGCAATTCTTAATATCAACAAACTTATGTGAATTTACAATATAAATTGTGTGAATTAAGATATTGTTTAAACAAAGATGATTCCGGCAATCTTTGGAATAATATAAACCTTTGGAATGAAAAATTATAGAAAGGGGATTTATGTGTAGCAAAATACGAAAAGAATCAGCGGACGGGTATTGGCAATAGAGGATGTCGCTGCCATACATACAAATGAATCTATATTTCTTATCAGAAAAATTTACATTCTTCCACCATACTAAGCACACATTAATAACTAATGACCTAAGCCTATTGACAAGTGATAAAGCATTACTCATAACCTTAATTGCAGCAAGCGCCTTTTCCCTTATAATAGCATTCATACTATTTTGATGTTGTTAATTTAGCACTTATGATTAAGCCAAATCATTTTAAAATTAACGTGGACAATAACACTTTAGACATGATTTGCTATTGGCAAGCCTATAAGGAGAGCTATTGGTCAAATTGAAAAAAAATGGTGAAAATTCAGTCCAATTGTAAAGAAATGCACATATATTTGTAAAATTTTGCATTAATGATTTACAGTGGTGGGAGAACCATATTTTAAACAATCAAAGTATCAAATTGGTTAGAAGCATTAATTAACAAAATTTATTTATATCTGTTGATGCATTATTTTACGTATATACAAATGCATTATTTTAAGTATATACAATCTTTGTTCTCTTTATATGTTACTTTTATAATCACTAAATGTTCTATTAGTATACTGAATATATAGTTTGTTATTTTGTGTTAAACAATTCAGATATAATTCTTGGATAGTCGAATAAAATGATCAGTACTGCAAATTACTAATTTAGTTGACGTGGTCTATATTATTTTATCTAGCCTGACTTCTCCAACTTATCATTCTTGGGTCTCCTGCCATTGTTCTCGCGATATAGTTGAACATGAGTTTTATTGCAAGATATATGCATGTAGTGTATCACTGATAAACAAATATAGTATATTTTATACTTTCACACGGTATCCTATTTTGATCATAATCCAAAAAATACCCAGTTATATACTTAAATCTCAAAATACTAATATAAGATTTTAATTAAGAAGATATATCTGATCATATATTAATGCACATCAAGCTTAGAGATGAAAATAAATTGAATATTGACTTACATGAATCTTTAATGTCAATTTTCCATTTGCACCCATGGTAGTAAAAAAAGGTATAAATACCTTGGAACTCAATTTTCATGTTGATACCTTTTCCTTCCGCCGATTGCATTGTGATGTAAACTTTATCAAGCTTTTGTGCAACTTTACATGATTATGGTGATTAACTGCAAATAACATGGAGTACACAAATTTAATGGTTATATTATAAAATACCATGAATGGTAAATTTGATAGGGAATTAAATCATAAACCATAAGCATAGTACAATAATATATTTCCTTAAATTAAGAATAATGGACGATTTTGCTGAGAATAAATGAGGAATGGAAATTTTTGGTGAGAGATTGATTTTTTACAATAGAGTTAAATTAATTGATGTTAGATTTGTTTATTTAAAATCCAATGAGATTTGAAAATTGAAAGGTCTAATTTATAAATCATTGTCATACATAAATATATCCAAATATTTTGTTCATTCTCATTCATTTCTTTCTTTCTAAGCATGTCACAATCTTTCTTAAGCATGTCATATGTAAGATACTAATGTCCTAAATTTCAACTGCAGTTTTTACTTAGTAAAACTTGCAAACATTACAAAGAATTTGATATCTCAAGATAAGTTAAATAAAAAAATATTTGCAATGACAGTTTTATTTGATCTTAACAAATATTTAAACATTTTAATTTCTAACTATACTAATAATAAAACAATACCAAGTTGCTGTACTCTATGTGTCTCATCAAACAATGCATTAAATGACTTAAACCTCTCCCTCAAAGCAGATTTAGAAACCACGGATGAAAAACTACCACTACCATGAATTCCTTCTTCTTTCCAACAATTAAGAATTCTTACCCATATCGCTCTTTGATAGCTAGTTACACTTTGTCTGAATTTCCCCATCATTTTCCTTAAATAACCATCGCTAATAAATTCTCTTAGCTCTAGCAATCCTTTAACATTATAAACTATGTAGTGAACGTTGTTCATTAAAAACAGATGACCTAGTGAACTGTCCTTATATAGGTTGGCCTTATTTTCAAGGTTGAACTGAAGTATAGAGATTATCCAAATCAAATGTGATGACAACGGAGACTGATTCTCCGATTCAGGAAACTCAATCTCCACCACTCCATCATCACCATTGGAATCATCGACAATCAACCTTGCAGGTCCAGAAGGTTTAGTCATAATCAAGTTAACTAAAGTTTGTTTGTAATCTGATATCAAACTAATATAATTCATCACATACCGTGTCAAAGGATGAACCGTACCTCCTAGAACTAGAATCTTGGATGGTTCTTTGGGAACTGCATTCTCAAATTTAGACAATATCCCTTGAACTGCTTCTGTAAGTCTAGTTAATATCTCTGAAACATGAGTACAAATTGAAGATTTAGGCCCAAATATTTCAGACACATCAGGCAACAATTCATAAATTGCTTCATGTAAATCAAGAATTTGAATAACTTTTCAGGAGACCTTTTTCCAATGCTTATAGCATCAGAGAACCCAAACAACTGTAATGATGCAGCTTTAACCGTATCGAAAAATGGTGACCGTATTAGTATTGTTTACACTATTTTCATCATCATCAGTAGTAGAGTCAAATATGGAATTGCGTAAACTACTTTCGCTAGGGAAAACGATCCTAACACTAACTTTGCCAGCACGAATCCAGCGCCTAATCTTATTTTCAAGAACGTCAAATCCAACTTCTGCACATCCCCGATACTCAGCTTTTCAATGCCCAAAGATTTGAAAGTGGAATCTATAGCAGACTTTCTCACCTGCTGTAAACATGAGCGATTTCATGGGCGTGACATTTACTTATCATCTGATCAACAATGGATCTAAGCTCGAGGACACAATCCGATGAAAATATATCAATTTGGTTCGTGCTTTTCCGAGAGAGGCTTATTCTCGAAGTCGACAAAGAATCACCTCTGGTTTCAATTGACGATGACTCCTCATTTTTTGATCGATCGTCGTCGCAAGATCGTCTGTCCATGAATAATGAAGTTGTTAAATCGATTAAGGTATTGAGTTCGAGATCGTTCGATTTGTTTAGGAGGATGTTACGGAACTCGTCTTCGAGTTTTGCCAGGGCGGTTTGAGCTGAAGAGGAAGAGGACGAGGTAGAGAGGCAGCGGGCCTGCTCACTACTTATTGATGTTCAGGTTAGAGAAGACGAATAGCTACTCGAGTACAACACGATGAAACCCTGAATCAGAAAGCATCGATGTTGAAGGCCAAGACGACGAAGAAGAGTAAGATTAGACTAGGTAATTCATTTAAATTTGAAAAAGAAAGATTACCTCTAATTTTGATTTTCAAAAGAGAAAGGGTTCGGGGAGAAGCCCTAGATCTGGAAGAAAAGGGAAAACCACGAAATGCGTTAGAAAGCATCCAGGAAGGAGCAAGGAAGAATAGAAACAAAAATTACAAATTTATCCCCCTTAATTCACCTTATTTACATCATAAGTGAATTTCCTTGCGTTAATAACCGTTACAAAAGTTAAGTAACGAAAATAACTGTTAGCATTTCGTAACAATTATAATTGTTGGAAATTCTAAAATTTAAGTGTTCCAAATTGACTGATTTGGTGTAGTGAATGCTGATTTGTTGACTGCCAATGATTATGCAGTGCATTGTTGTAACTGAGTGTCGAGTGCTAGCGAATTGTTGTTCACTGTTGTAATTGTCATCAGGTGAGCATTCAACTCCTGTGAATTTTGAAAATTGAATGTTAGTCCGACATACATGCATGTATATTAGCCTGACTCCCGTCAATGTTTGCACGTTCACGGGTCGTTGTCAAGTTTTGTTTTGTATCGCGTCGTATCGATCCTCTCCTGGATTGATATGAAATTCGAGTTGCAACAACGTTCGATGGTTGTTTTAAGTCCTTCCTTCGTATCAATCCTCTCCTGGATCGATCTGAGATGTTGGAATGTATGTTTCATATCAATGGCTATCGACCACGAAATGGATAGTCCCTAGGAATGCTTCATTATAGATGGAGTTGAGTGGCTTAAATTTGATCATGTAGTGACTTTCGTATCAATGGGCTTCACATCGATGGATACGAAGTTGATGGCTGGTCACTGATGGACACAAAATGTACAAGTGTTAACTCATGGGACAGCTTCGCGAAGGATATGCCATTTCTCATTCCTCTATTCAAGAGGGATGCCTTGTTGTAGATAATATTTGATAGGAGTCATCCATGACTCCCTTTTTGGCTCCGTCTCTAAGATCTAGTCAATCTTCATGCGTCAATGCTTGGAATAATAAGTATTTCAACTGGGACAAAGTCTATATGTCGTGTATCCTCGAAACTGCCTAGCTTGGCCAGTGACTCGGCTTTTTCATTTTTTTCTCCGAGGATGTGTGTAATGGTGTAATACTCGAAGTCGGCTAATAGCTCTTGGACCGAGCTGAGATAAGGAGCAAGACGTTGCCCCCTAGTCAGATAATCTTCCCTGACTTGGCATACTACTAACTAGTAATCACATAAGACATGTAAATTTTCCACTCCTAGTTTTCTTGCAAGTTTGAGCGCCAATGCTTCATACTTAGCTTCATTATTTGTTGCAGGGAAGTTGAGTTTGAGGGCGTAGTAGATCGATCGTTCCTTAGTAGTCATTAACGCAACTTCGACGTTAAAAAGCCGATTATCGGAAGTTCCATCTATGTATGTTCTTCATCGATTTGACAGTTCTCCGCTGCTCTTCGTATAGTCGTCTAAAGTAGTGAATTCAGATATGAAGTATGCTAATTGTTTGGCCAAGGGTAGCTCTTTGAGGGAGATAAGTGATATCAAATTGGCTTAGATCGATATTCCATTCGTGTAACCTTCCGGACATCTAAGGTTGCTATAGGACCTATCGTAATGGCTGATCGATACGACGTTAACGGGGTGAGCTTGTCAATAGCTAGTTTTCATCAAATACGGTTTTTGGATTCGTTTCTCTTCACATAGCAATGCGATGCTTATGGCGTGTGTTGACACGGCTTAATTGATGTATAAATCTTCACGACCCAAAGGCTTAGGTAAAATGGGAGGTCTTTTTAAGTGATTTATCATAGCTAGAATTGCATCAACGCAGTTGTTAGTCCATTCAAAAGTTATTTTCCCTCTCTTGGTCAGGTTGAAGAAGAGAATATACTTATAGATGGCCCTAGAGTTGAATCAGCTTAGGATGGCAATCTTCCGACTTAGCTCTGTACATGCTTAGTTTCCTCGGTACAAGGATGACTCTAATCTTCGGAATTTTCTGACATTAGCCTCAATCCCACAAGAATTGATAACGGAACTCAAGAATTCTTCTTACACAATGTTGAAAGAGCATTTCAAAGGATCAAATTTCATTCTACAGTTGTTGGAGAGCACTGAATATCTTCGCCAAGTCATTGATATGGTCGTTTGATGGTCGTGACCTCACGAGCATATTAACCACATATACTTTCATCGATCGGCCGATCCGATTTTTGAATGATCTGTTAATCGTCCTTTAGTAAGTAGCATAAGCATTCTCAAGTTTGAATCCGTGGATTGCAACATAGTACTGTAGGCCTAGGTTAGTAACGAAACCGTTGCATTTCTGGTTTGGGACATGCTTCAGTATTTGATTGTATTTGGAATTTGTGTCCATGGAAGTGAGTAATTCATGTGTGATGGTCGAGTCCACTGGTTGGTTGATCCTTGGAAGTGGAAAGCTGTGCTTTGTCATACCCCGTGTAAATCTGAGTAGTTGACATATGTCCACCACTCTCTGCTCGTTTTTCTTATAAGTAAAGGATTGGATACTCATTTTGGTTGGAGGGCATCATGGATAAACCCACTAGTTTTGAGCAGATTCGCCTCCTCTTTAAGTGCAGCAGATCTTTCTGGATCCACATTGCTTCATTTTTATTCGGAGAGACATGCCTCGGGTCGACATTTAATGCAGGGTTCTTCTTGGCTGGCGAGAGTCCATATATATATGAGATCGAGTCCAAGCGGACACATCAAGATTCACCTGAAGTAAAACAGTTGACTCTTTCATCATCATTGCACAGAGTTGTGATCCGATCTACAATACTCGTGATGGGTATAGGTGCTTCATGTGTTTATTTGCAATGGTAAATGATCAGGCTTGTAGGGACGTTGAATCAAAGGATTAGTAGAACTTAGCCTTGTACTGCATGCTGCTACATAGCTGACTCCAACTTTGATATTGAATTTACTTGTGTTTCTGAATGATGTGCTTTTCATTCAATGTACTCGCGATCCATTGCTCGTCGTAAGGGTTGGAATAATGATTATCTACCATAAGTCCGGGTATTGATCTGATGATTCCATCACTAGGCATCCCTTTAGCCATAACCTTGAGTCGTTATGAATATAAGGCACGGGTCATAGGATCGAGTTGTCATAGTAAACTCTTGGATAATCACTCTTTTGCCCCCAGTCGGGTTGATGGACGTATTATGCGAATGGTCGAGCCTAGCCCTTACTATGTTTATATTGTAGTCCAAGTCGTAAGAGCTAGGGTTGTTTGATGAACGGTCAAACCATATTCGTCTTATCCCTCGCATGTGCCCACAAGTCTAACCGATATGTGGCAAGGTAGATTATGTCCACTTCAATTTTGTATTCTATCCCGTTGAACCATGGGATCGAGTTAACTTATGGAAGGCTGAGTCGTACCTATCCTGCATTATGTTTTAGTTCATTCCTCTAGGCGGAATACATTGTTGCTTTGCCGACATTCAACCAAGAGCTAGGTATTGGACGGTCAATGACATTCACTTTGCTACTTATGTCGCCATACTCTAGGCAAAAACTGAAGAGTGAATCGTCCAGTCAGATCCAATGCAGGATTGATGCTTCCCTTGTCGAATGCAGGGCAAGAATCGGTGTGCAGACGTTTAGGTTGCACTTTTTTTGAATTTCTCTTTTAGTCGGATCATGGTAAGTGTCCATGAATGAATGGTCACGTTGCATTCGTTTGGAGTTGAGAGATCAACCACGTTCATTTCGATTTATGTTCTCTCATTAGATCTAAGGATAAAGTCAGCTCAAATGCAGTCATGTCATGCTCATCCGGTCTCATGCTCTTCCTGACGGATCGAAGGAAGGCAGCGAAGGACGAATGGTCAAGTCACACTCATTCGTGGTTTATTCTTCTATCCATGCTCTGTTGGTCAAAGGTATTCGATGGAGTTCGGGTCACATCGATTTGTAGTCGAAGAGGATCAATATTGACCGTAGATTCAACAGCACGATGTAGAATGCTCGAACCTCATTTCATGTCGATCCAATGGTATGATATGAAAGGTGCATATCGATATTGCCCGTCGATCCGGTGGTACGTTATAATTGGTTGCCCGTAACTTTGGGCATCATTCCGATTGGTTAGCATTAAGGCCTCGTTGTAGTCATTGCCTTAAGTTGTAAAGGACGCTAAGCTGGAGATGTAGTGAGTCACCTTTCTCTTCTTTCAGCGATTTGTGCCTCTGCCCCCAGTCTTGGGTTAATAGAGTGAGTTTGTGGATGGTTTAATTGCATCTGTAATGAGTTTATACTCCTTCTGTCGAGTTTAGGTCAGAGTTGGCGAATGAATGGTCAAATCACATTCATACATCTGCCTATGCTCGTAGTCGCACTCTGGGGATCTGGAGTAAGCTGAAGGGCTATTCATCACACCTATTTGATGTTTATACCCCTGTCCACACTCTGGGGACTAAGATTTTAGTAGATAATGGTCGGACCGCAGTTTCCTCGATTAATTCCTCTGGCACTATTCAATGGACAAAAGTCGAAGTGTGGTCGGTCACACTACGACAACTTTAATTTGATGTTTCTCCTACTAAATTGTAGGAAGGAATTGATTGGTGGGTGGTTGGGTTACACCCGTCCATGTTGCACGCACAATCCGTCGGATTACAGGCGAGAGTTAGCAGATGAACGATCATGGCACGTTCATTTGCGGTTGGATGGTAGTAATATCAATCTAGAATAGGACATCCAACTAGGTTCGTTTTGCGAATCTGCGTCTCCCTGTCGAATCAAGGAAGAAATTTTGTCTTGTAGGGTTGGAGTGCATCCCTATAAATTTATGTTATGAGTCCCATGCTAAGGACAAGAGTTGATGCATGGACGGTCGTGTCGTGCCCGCTTAGTGCTGGATGGTCGGATCGCATCCGATTTTGTGTGACAAGTGTGCCCCCAAGTGAGGGTAGAGTTGGAAAGCGGATGGTTGAACCACATCCACTTTTTATACTACAGGACTTGCTGAGGAATCAGAGTTGATAGATGGACAATTAAATCGCATCCCTTCTGGTATTTATATTCCAATCCTAGCTTTGAGGACTGGAGTTGGCTAATGGGTGGTCTGTCACACCCATTTGGCCTTTATACTCCAGTCTACGCTCTCGGAACCAGAGTTAGTTGATGGGTGGTCAGTCGCACCCAGTTGGTGTTTATACTCCAGTCCGCACTCTGGGGACTTAGAGTTAGTTGATGTTTATAATCCAGTTTGCACTCTGGGAATCTGGAGTTAGTTGATGTTTATACTCCAGTTCGCACTCTGGGAATCTAGAGTTAGTTGATATTTATACTCTAGTTTGCACTCTGGGAATCTGGAGTTAGTTGATGTTTATACTCTAGTTCGCACTCTGGGAATCTGGAGTTAGTTGATGTTTATACTCCAGTTCACACTCTGGGAATCTGGAGTTAGTTGATGGGTGGTCAGTCACACCCATTTGGCATTTGTGCTCCAGTCCGCGCTCTCGGGACTAGAGTGAGTCGGGGTTTTATACTCCAGTTCGCGCTATGGGAATATGGAGTTGGTTGATGGGTGGTCAGTCACACCCATTTGGTATTTTAGGATTATGTCCGCACTCCGAGGACTTAAGTTGTTTTACGGGTGGTCGGTCACACCCGTTTTGATGTTTATACTCCAGTTCGCACTTTGGGAATCTGGAGTTTGCCGACAGATGGTCGGTCACATCTGTTAAAGCATTTGGATCCCGTTCGCACTCTGGGAACAGGAGGTCGATTAAGGTTGTGGATGGTCGGATCGCATCCACCTTGATTTGGCAAGCGAAGTCCTAGATGGACGGGTCCATCCCCCTCGAGTTTGGATTTGGAATTTTGTACTCCATCTCGCACTCTGGGAATTGGAGTTTGTTCGAGGATTGTCGTGTTTCAAACCCTTTTGATTTAAGTGTGTCAGCCTCCGAGCTCGAGTTTCGCTTAATAAGTGATTGGTCGGATCTCGATCACTTTCCACTTATCCGCCCTCAACGAAGGATAAGATTTAGTTGATGGACGGTCGAATCACGTCCATGTTCATTTGGATTCCACTGTTGCTAAGCCTAAGGAGTAAGATTAGTGTTCTGGCAAGCTTTGAGCTCGAGCAAAGGAGAGGATAGTCAAACTACATCCACTTTGAGCTGTACATTTTTTCTTAAGTCAGGGGCGAGAGTTGGAGAGCAGGCGGTCGAGTCACGTCCACTTTATGCTTTGCACTCTTCCGGTCGAGTTGAGGAAGAGAGTCGAAATGATGGCTCATGATGGTTAGCGAGTAGGAAGTTAGTCCTTGATGACTTTAAGTTGAGGCTTGGGCCCTGACGAAGTTGGTTTAAGGCATGATTGTTTTTGTCGAATCACAGACGCAAGCTGGAGAGTGAATGGTCAAATCATATCCACTTTAAACATATGTTCTCAAATTACCCTAAGTTCTAATGTACGATTGGATGCATAGATGGTCATGTCACATCCACCCTTGGTGTGATTCCAATTTTATTGGGCATCAGAAGAAGCATAAATATTTTGTCGAGCTTCAAGTATGAGATGGAGAGTATATTGTTGGGACATATCACTCCAAGTCTTTTCCAGATCTCCAATTAAATTGCATAGGCGGATGAGTGGATGGTTGGTTGCATCCACTTTGTACTAGAGTCCTGACCTTGTAGGTCTCTTCCGCTTTGATGCCTTGCCCCCAGTCAGGGGCATATAGTAGCCGATGAGTGGTTGAATCATGCTTGTCATGATGATACCTCAATGATTTGATCATAGTCCGCGGAGGTTGTTTTGCACCCAACCTTAAGTACTCGGTTACCTGCATCATTTGCAAGTAGTTTAATTCAAGTCGGTCATATTTCGCAACATAAACAAAATTGAAATAGAAATAATTCAAAAGAGATCATATTAAATCTCATTGATAAGTGAAGCGGCGTCGTATGATCGCTATTGCACTTCAGTCCAGCCCTTCACAGTTGGAAGTCTAACGCAAATGGTTCAATTTGATCAAAGTCCTTGATCGATAGGGATCGGGTGTTCCCGGTCCTTCGTTTTATGGGGCTTGCACATATTGTCTGAGCTATCCTTTCTAGAGCAGCCTTATGGCGTTGGTGTTGGCGTCCACGGTAGCCATCTAAAGAAGAGGAGTTTTCCGATCTAGAGTATGGAGTAGGTTCCCTCCTTATTTCGCCATGTTGATCCTTCATCTGATTCATCAACTCAATATTGGCCTGGACATGTTGGTGTAGTGGTCGGCGGCTATCCACTGGTTCTCTTATCAAAGTCTGGAAATAAGCTCTAGTGATGAATTCATTTATGGGTATTAGCAGCAACTAGCTGTGGGCTTTTGATAAATTCATTGGCTGTCAGCTTCTTCATTCCCTTCAACAATATGAGAAGTAGAACTGGTATGTCTAACCACGATTGACAGTTTTCTTTGAGGAATGGGGGAAGACATCTACACTTGATGGCAGTCATCACTCTTGGCGGAAGCCATGCGCAATTCTCACTTCATGAGGTAGTGCCGGGGGTTATATTTCCAAGGTATACTGATGTAGTCAACATGTTGAATTTTCGCTGGAAAATCAGCTATGCTTTGAATTGGCAGAGCAGACTGTGTATGGCAGTCGTCATATTAGCCATCGTACCATAGTTGTCAATTCAGGAGTTTAAAAACTGGTCAATTGGGGGAAGTTGCAGTCCACCTTAGAAGCATGATATACTAACCAACTCTAGTTCTTGGCGTATTAGCTAGGTTCTCCAACCTCTGGGAGCACCGGTTGAGTAGTATTTCTTTACCCATTCCCTGATTGTAATTCAGCATTTGTTGTTGTGATCCCCTATGTCTTGTTCAGTCATGGAACAATCAGAAGCATGGATGGAATGTTCCTTCATTAAATTGAGCTTTGAATTCACTATGCGGGTGCTTTGCGAAAAAAAAAATTAGCCTCTTTTTTCGAAATTTGGGTCATACCCGAATTTTTTTTTAATTTTGTATCGTTCTCAGCAACGTTTGAACGATACAAATGTAGGTGAAATTGAACGATCCGAAAAGTGGACAATTGGATCGATACGAAAGGCGCACAACTGGACCGATATGAAGTGGTATCCGAGGATCGATACGAATTGGACGCAGCTGGATCGATACGAACTGGATGTGAGTATCGATATGAATTGGACGCAGATGGATCGATACGAACTGCGTGTGAGTATCGATACGAATTGGGCGCAGATAGATCGATACTAACTGTGTGTGAGTATCGATACGAATTGTGCGCAGATGGATCGATACGAACTGCGTGTGAGTATGGATACGAATTGAGCGCAGATGGATCAATACGAACTGCGTGTGGGTATCGATACGAATGTTGATCGATGCGAATGCTAATCAATACGAAAAGTGATCGATACGAATGTTGTTATATTTTCTGGGTGCGAAAACATGGATACAAAAATCTTCATATTTTCTGGATACGAAAACATGGATACGAAAATCACTATATTTTCTGGATACGAAAATATGGATACGAAAATCACCATATTTTTACGAAAATCACCATATTTTCTGGATACGAAAACATGGATACGAAAATCACCATATTTTCTAGATACGAAAACATGGATACGAAAATCACCATATTTTCATGGATACGAAAACATGGATACGAAAATCATCATATTTTCTGGATACGAAAACATGGATACGAAAATCACCATATTTTATGGATACGAAAACATGGATACAAAAATCACCATATTTTCATGGATATGAAAATATGGATACGAAAATCTTGATGAATGTAGTTCCTCTTAGATCTAGAGCAATCTGAATAGAATAGAAGGAACCACTTGACGATAGGTCTGGATCTCCTACTTAGATATTATAATCCAACGACGGTAGTAGATCCACAGAGCAGGAGAAAAGCTGGGTTCTCTCAGTGAAAGCACCAAAGTGTTTGTATCAAAATTGGGCACAACACTCTTCGAATGTGTTTGAAGAGATAAAATAAAGAATATAAATTGAAAATGAGGAAGATCTAACAAACACACCAATAAACAGATCAGAAAATGCACAGAAACACACGGATTTAGAGTGGTTCGGCGTATGGCCTACAACCACTATGAAATGAATGACTTTTATTAACTTTTGCTTGCTGGTTATAACGAATTACAACAGTAAAACTTGAATACAACAGTGATTTCGGTAGAGTCTGGACGTAGAAGAGCCAAAGGTCCATTTTCAGTAGGTTCTAGGCTGCTATTTATAGGCGTAGGCAGCAAATATCTCGCTCAGATCTCGGAAGACCTCTTCTCTTACGTGGGTGGGCCCACACGATCGATCCCATGCCGTTTGCACTCGATCCGTGATCGATACGAATGAATTTCGTATCGATCAGTATTTCGTCCAATCGAGTCGAGATCGATCATGAATATTCTTGAGGATGTACGCAAGCTCTTGTGAAAATTTGGTGGCATTTGGACTTATAGATTTTGAGTTATGATCAATGCAAGTTTGGATTTTTCGAAGGCTATTGAATTCGTATCGATGCTGTTCGTATCGATAGCGTGTCTCTATTCGTATCGATGCTTGCATGCTACTTCGTATCGATGGTTGGAGACTGCCTTCGTATCGATGCTTCATGTTGCTTTCTTCGTATCGATCGGTGGTTATTGCTGTTCGTATCGATGGTGGGAGATCGATACGAGATGGATGGAGGGAGACCGATACGAAATGGGCATTTATTGATGGATACGAAGTGCTGTTAACATGATGGATACGAAGTAGCTTTATTTTATGGATGCGAAGGAAGTTAGTAGGCGATGGATACGAACTGAATCTCTCTTGGGGAATGGATACAAAATTGGATGGATACGAATAGAGTTGGATTTCTCAACCGTGATAGATCAATATCTTGAGCATATGAAATTTAGAACGTTGGCTTTCATAGCTTTGCTTGTCGTGTCATATCAATTGTAGCTCGATCCGGACTCGGGCAAAATTTACCAGTATACATAGTGAACCTATGTATAGCCGATCTTCAGGATGAACTGTCCTTAGTTTCTAGTCAAGTTCTTGATGTCACGACCTTGCCAAAAGACGGGATAACAGTTATAGAGTTATTTTAATTAATATTTATTATCAGATGTTCAATGCATTAATTATAATTGTTTAATTTTTAATATTAATTGACATAATTTTACATTTAAATTAAAAAATAAAAATAAAAAATAACGATCAATGCAGTTTTTACGATTTTACCGGTTGAACCATTATAACTTTTGGTCTTGCACGGACACGGTACGACTTAAGGTTCGGTCTTCGAAACTATGTTATGATTACATAACACAAGTAGATCAAAATGTATAAAAATTATTTGTTTATTATAACATTGCACGATCAAAGAAAGTATAGATGTATGTGACGTTAGTGCTAATTTTGGTCGTAGACCATTAGTAAGGACTGAGGATTATGTTAGTTTAGTATATATAGGTGTCAAAATAACCCTCTTTGCCACTGTAGGTCTACTGAGTTACATATCATGTCTAGCAACGTCCTTGTGAAGCTATACATTCGAAGTACATAATGTATAGCATTCGAGTACATAAGAGGAACAGGGATATGCCAAACACAAAATGACAATTAGTAAACTAATCAAAAAGCCTAAAGCAACGCTACCATGTTTTTTTTAACCTTTTCCAGGTTCAGATTACTGAAATGCACCTTCTCTACGTTTTCCTAGTATATATACTTTATTTACATCTCTTTCATATCTTATACACATACTATGTTTTTGAAGTTTGACCATCTTTAGCTATTGCGCGCTATATTTTTGTTGAAATTTGAAATCATTTACGAGTTATTCTACATTACTTCAGATTTTTTATTTTCTTTTTCAAAACTTAAACTACTGATCAATGTATGCCAAACGCAAAAGGACAATTTTAGTGTTTAAAGGAATATGTATGTTGTTCTACAGTGTTCAGAATTTCTGCAAAAATGGAGACTGCAGTTTCGCTGCGTTTTCCTTCTGTTGTAGCCTTTTCAGAGAGTAATTCTAGCTTAGGACTTCAACTTAACCTATTTTAGCATGGTTAACATGCATATATTTCATCAATTGCTTAACTGATCTTGCAATTTGGAATATCTGAAACTTAATAAACAATATAACCGTGACACTAATTAACGCGTCGTTATTATAAACTAAATTTAATAGAAAATTAGAGAGGATTGCAATTGGTTGGCATATATACGATTAATATGATGAATAGGGACAGTAGATATATATAGTAGGAATGCTCCTACCGACTTGCACAAAATTTTAATAAAACAAAATAAAAGATTTTGGCAGTTGTAAAAGAGCAAGAATAGATATTCTGCATGTTTTGGTAATATGGAAAAGAAAAGGCAAACCAAGAAGAGAAGCAACACTTATACCTTGTGAAGGGGGATGATGATGATAAGAGCTGTGGTAGACGAGAGACATAATAATCACCTACTCTTCTTCTTCTTCATCATTCTATGTTCCTGCTGTATTGGCTATAAAGCTGTGGCAATTCGACCATCGCCATTAAATCACCAGGTCAAAATGTATGTTTTTGGAAGCAGATCAACTTCTATTCCATCTCCTAGTTCGTTCATACCAATAGATAGATTCAGCCATGACAAAAGAAGAGTGCCGAGTTGTCCTAATCCACTCCACAATTAATTAATCCTTTTATTATTCAGCCAAACCGCTCTCTTTCTAATAAATAGTCCGGTGATTCCATTGTTGTTCTTCACGGAAGCATATGTTCTTCATAAACTCGTATGTATAACAGCATTTGGTTTATTAACTAAGAAACTTGTTATTGTTTGAATTTGATTTTTGCAACATTAATTCAATACTCTGTTCTGCATGGTGTACAATGCTCTTTTTTGTTTTAAGTTGGACAAATTACATTTATGCTGATTAGTATTTTTGAACCATGTCGGAGGTGCCAAGGAGTAGTGCACCCACACAACTCATATTGATCTTCTTAATTAATTGACTCTAATGTTGTTGTTTTGTTCGACATAGTTTATTTTTTTAATCTATTGTCTTTGTGTTTTAATTATTATTTTTTGGTGGTACTTGATATCCAGTTTTTACGCTTTGTCATTCTTTTTTTTTCTCCCTCCAAATGAAAGCTGAATTTGATGGTACACGCTATAATATGAAAAGTATATGTCTATAACATGGGCTTGTTTTTTACTGTATAGTCCGTTAGTTCAGTGTTGACTTTGACCTCACACAAGAGTACATGGGCTAAATATATAATGTAAAATATCCATCGTTTTGTTTTTGTTATAATCCCATTTTTCACAAATTCATTAACTTTTCGAAGAGACGGCTGGTATCTCGCATTTAAACAAGCAATATCCCAATGAATCAGAACTATTGAATGTTTATGAACAGACTATAAGTTAGTGATGTAAGTTAATGTTAGAATTCATGTGAAGTCCCAAGAATTAGCATTGATTTTGTCTATTGCTAAAGACATCCAAAAAACTCTTTTAACCACCGTAACTAATTGTCACCATAGAAATTTTGTGTGCATGCTTACTAACACCATGCATTATTTTATTTTATTAAATAGGCATCCAAATATTGTTTGGTTTGTTTATCATCGTGGGACAATGAACGACCATTGAAAATTAAAGTTGCACGGCGGTTTTTCGTTGTACGGCAGCGAACGACCAATCAAAATAAAAAACGCACGACCGTTTAGGGCCAAACGAAAAAATTGTGTTTGATGTCACGTAGCATATAAAAAAAAGTTGATATTTATTAAAATTTTCTTGGTAGTTAGAAGCATAATTTTGGACGTCAATAACAACACACTTGATCTTTGCTTGCCACAAGAGAGTACTTAGTCATTCTTCAGACAAGTCAAGTTGACAAAAAGCAAAAGGTGGAATTATAAGTCAAGAAAATGGAAGTCAAAGCAAGTAAGGCACAAGAAGACAAAATCATATAACTTGATACCAAGTTATGAACACAACTCGTTACCGAGTTATCATTATTCGTGATTTGGCCACGATCTCTTGCCTGAAGTTTCATGCCGGAAGTGGAGAACATGGGAAGCTTATTTTGGCCCTTTTTTTATGGTTTTCATTTATAAATAGAAGGGTAGGTGAAGATGAAAACGTTCTTCTCTTCTATTACTTGGTAATCCAAATTTACCCTGGAACTCTATTGAATCCTAACCCAAGTTGTAGGAAACCGATTGTAAAAGAAAGCTATAAATCTTATGTGTTCTTATCTCTTTTAATATCTTAACTGTTTTAATTTTTCGTTCATTAATCGATTGGCCGGTTGCTCATCTTTTGGTCCTAATATGTCAACGCTTTTACTGAAAGATTTCGAGATTCTCAGTTGTAAATCTACCTTAGAACTTTGTATTTGAACATCCATAAGCTAGATTTAAGGATTTGGTGTTAGAAGATTCGTGGTTATTTAGATTTAGAAGAGAATCTATCATTAGATCGCACCTAGGAAAGATAAGGAGATGTCAACCACCTCAAGACCTGTCAATAATGTCAATAACAAAGGCTCCCAACATGGAGAAACAAATCAACCCTCTCCAACCGAAGTCCCGGGTGCACCAGAGATTATGACAAGGGCAGATTGGATCGGATGATGTCTGGGATGAAAAGAGATATTGGAGAGTCAAAATGCTATCTTGAAGGAGGTGAAGAGAAGTACTGCTATGATGACTCATCTACCCTAAAGGCGGAAGAAGAGCCATAAAAAGTCATCATCTTATGACTCGGAAGAAGAAAATTGTTCTTCATCGGACAAAAATTGGAGAAATGGAAAGTACAAGATGAAATTGGGAGAAGCTAAGACATCAAAAATGAGACTGGGAAAAGCCCCAATTGAAAAACTCCAACTCGATACTGAACCATCATGACTCGGCACTGAGTTACCAGGGAGAATGGTTATTGATGATTATGACGGTGAACTACATATGGAGATTGGCGTTTGTCCTGAGAGAGTTACTGATGGTCAAAATGGTTGTATTCAAATGAATGCTGCAAAACCATCAAGGAAAGAATGATGATAACTAGAGACCGGATGAATGGCTCTTCCAAAGGTAAGGGAACCCAACATCATGCAACTAACCGAGAACGTTTGCATAGTCAAACACTCAGGACTATTCCTAATGATCACTCTCTAGTCCTCTAGACCAGTCCAGAGTACACATCTAATATGACGAGATTGCTGTTGAATGAGAATCACTCAAGTAATGACGATTGGGGTTTATCGCCTAGTTGCACTCTATTCACAGATGATATATTGTAGGAAAATTATCCCAGGAGGTTTGTTATGACGATGATGTCGTCTTTCAACGAAACAACTGATCTGAGATAACATCTTTTGAAATATAAATGACACATGGATGGTGCCAGAGCTACTAATGCAGCAAGATGTAGGTTCTTCCCTATATTTCTTGAAGGGATGGTCATGATGTGGTTCACTCAGCTTGCTTGAAGGCTTATATCTTCCTTTGACCAATTAGAAAGAAAGTACATGCAGAAGTTTAGGCTCCATACAGCTCGATCCAAAGATGTGATGTCCTAGTCAAACATTCATCATAGTTCCGGAGAGACTCTAAAATATTTCCTAAAATGATTTAACGATGTTGTGACTAATGTTAACAATCCGAAAGATTTTGATGACTTTGATTTAGGCCATTCACCTTGACATGGAATTTGGTAGATGGCTAAAAAGGAAGCAACCGCCTACCATGGAGCAGTTTTATCATAAAACATCCCGGTTTTGCTTGGAAGAGACTGACCTGACCGTCGGACCTTTTTGGTAGGATGTCGAGATGAGGTAGTGCAAAGCAATGTTGTTATTAAAAAAACCAATAAGAGTACCGGGAACCTTGCTGTGAATGTCAAAAAAAAATCCAAAGAGAAGGAACCAAGATGCTGGTGGGATGAAGCCAAACATCAAGAAGCGTCCATGGTATATAAAACCCAAAAGACTATGCTCAATTAAACGATTTTATTGAAAGTATTTACCTTACTCAAAAGGGACTAAAAATTATAGGAAGTCATCTCGGAGGGAGGCAACTAAACAAGAAATACAATTAGGGATGCATTGTCACTTCTATGAGATACAAGGACACAATACCAACAAGTGCTGGAATCTAAGTGATATATAACAAAGAACTTGATCAGGAAAAGGAAATTACAATAGCATGTGAGAGACCCGTAGGTTGGCGGGTAGAAGATAATAGACCCAAAAGGCAAATGGCCTGACGGAATCAAGCAAGGCTTATCGGAGAGGGGCGTAAGTAGTCTAAAAAGGGAAATGAGGTTAGCATTATCACCGGAGGATCTTATCTAGCTGAGAAGAGCTGGAGAGGTATGGTATTATTTTAAGCATGTGCTTCGAGAGACTTGTTTCTCTATCGAAGACGGATCTCCGACAAAACAACAAAGACAATGAATGATGATATCATTTTCAAAAATAGAGAAGCTGACGGGGTGTAAGCATCGATGCTAGACCCCATGGTGATTACCATTGTTGTTGGAACAACGATTGTGCATCGAGTTTTGATTAATTGTGGGGGCTCGGTTAAAATTCTGATTAAGAAGACATTTGACCAGATGAGGATTAGTAGGTATGAATCCATGTAAGTCCTATATTCAGGTTTTATAGGAAGGGTTAAGGAGCATATCAGTTGTATTGATTTATCGGTTAAGCTGGGCGAAGGAGATCGCAAATGGTGCATGTGCAAACATTTGTGGGGATTGACACGTACTCAGCTTACAATTCTTTCTTGGGTAGATCGACCCTTGCTAGTTTAAGAATAGCCTTGCCTTGTGGTGCCTATAATGAAATTCTCCATCGAGAATTGAGTAGGAGCTATTCAGGGAGATTAAAGTACCGGTCGTGAGTGTTACATTATAGAGCTCAGAGAGGCGAAGTGACGTGAAAAAGGGAAGTTTGGAGAGAAAACTCTTCACATCAAAACCATCAATGCATAACAACCACCGCCTAAGCCCTAGCTCAGGCACTATAGTAAATTTCATAAGTCTATGGACCCATGGAAAGAGCCAGATGATGCAAGGCAACATCGATAGAGTTGACGATCAACATCCTGGTCAATGAGGATGACCCCACTCGGGTCCTATAGAAAGGATCCCAGCTTGGCATAAAGATAAAGGAGGGGTTTCTCTCAGCTGAAATGGAATTGTTTGCCTGGACACATTCCAATATGTGTGGAATATCACCAGAGATAGCATACCATACATTGAATGTGGACCTACAATACCCTCCTATGAAGTAGAAGAGTCATAACCTTGATTTGAAGAAATCCGCTGCAGTGAAGAAAGAAGTGGATAAGCCGAAGGCAAATAGCTTTATCCACGATGTAATTTATAATGAATGGGTATCAAACCTTGTTCTGGTAAAAAATCCAAGTGGAAAATGACAGACATGCATCGATTATTTGGATTTGAATAAAGCATGCCCAAAGGACAGCTCCCCACTGTCCATAATCGACCAGCTTGTGAACGAAACTGTCAGTCATGAATTATTGTCCTCCATGGATGCATACTTCCGGTACAATCAAATAGCAATGCATGTTCCAGATCAGGATACTAGTTTCATCATTGATTTGGGAGTTTATTGTTATCAAGTAATGTCCTTTGATTTGAAGAATGTTGGAGCTACTTACCAACGATTGACGAACTTGATGTTTAAAAATCAAATCGGATAAACGATAGAGGTCTATGTGGATGACATGCTTGTGAAGTTACAGCGATCGAAGAATCACATGCACAACCTCTTAGAGATGTTCAATATTCTCTAAAAGTATAGGATGAGACTTAATCTATTAAAATGTTCTTCTAGAGTCGCAGTGTAAAAGTTTTGGATTTTATAGTAAACTCAAAGGGCATTGAAGCTAATCCAGAGTAGATAAAAGCAATGAAAAATGTTACTGCCCCATAGATGAGGAGGGAAATGGAAAACTTGAATGAAAATATCACTGCACTGAGCCAATTTATGGCAAATGCAACGGATAAATATGTACTGTCCTTTGGTGCCCTCAAGAAGGATGAAGGAAAGTTTATCTAGACGAAGGAATGTCATGATGCTTTTCAGTGCCTACTAGACCATATGGAGAGACCACCAATCATGTCAAAGCCTTTGGAAAATAAAGTTTCCAACTATCACTTTTGGAAGCAGGAAGTTAAGTTCCCAAGCCATGTAGTTTCTAAGACAGGATTAGTTGTAGATCCTTTGAAATTCAAAGCTGTGAATGGTTGGAAGAAATCTGAGATAGTTACCGAGATAAGTAGTTTCTTGGTCTCGGCCATATACTATCGAAGAGTCATTAAGAAATTCTCTAGGATAGCAGCACCCTTAAGAGAATTTCCTAAAAGAATGAAAGGAATATTTTGACAAAGGAATGTGAAACCGCATTTTAGGAGTTAAAGCTTCGACTAATGGAAGCTTCGGTCTTAGTAATACCAAAAGTGATTGCAGATACGGTGGTATATACTGATGCTTCGAGATTTGGGTTAGGAGCAGTGTTGATGTAGAAGGCCAAGATTATAGCTTATGCATCTAGGCAGATGAGACCTTATATGGTTCGTTATCCAACTCGTGATTTAGAGTTAGTAGTAGTTATCTCTGCTGCATTGCCTTTTAATGGAAAGGTTTGAGTTGTTTGTTAACCATAAGTTGAAATATTTGTTCTCTTAGAAGGAGCTGAACATGAGACAACAAAGACGGTTAGAGTTATTAGCATCATACGATTCAGGATAGAGTATTCCCTAAGAAAAGGAAATAAGGTTGCTGAAGCCTTGAGTCGAAAGCAGCATATTTGCGTTTTGCCTATGATCGAAGAGTGGAATGTTTTAAAGACTTTGGCTACATGTAATGTGCACTTCCAGTCGAGGACTAGTCCAAGTTCATACTTTTGGACATTAACATGTTAGGAAATTTACCTAGCTCTCAAGAGAAGATTGTGGAAAAGGAGAAGGAAGATCTACTGCATGCTAAAAGGATCCAAGGCTTGAAGAGTGGCGTCGAAGGGCTGAAGGGCCTCATTGATGAGAAAGGTTGGCTTTAGAAGAAGGGAAGGTTGTATCTTTTGAATAGGGGAGACCTTTGTAATTTGGTTTTGGATGAATGTCATTATTCAAAGTTTTCCATTCATCTTGGAGATACAAAGATGTACCATGATATAAAATAGAGCTTTGCTGGGAATGGATGAAGATTGATGTTAGGGAATGTGTGAAGAGATGCTTCACATGTCAATAAGTTAAGTCAAAACACAAGAAGCTAAGCGGTCTTTTAGAGTTTCCAGAATGGAAGTTCGATTTGGTTTTGATGCTTGTAGATGGCTTGCCAAGAATAACCATGGGGTACGAGAGTATATGGGTTATAGTTGATAAGTTGACCAAGAGTGCCCATTTCACTCCAATAAAGTCCATGAGGACAACAAAAAATTAGTCGAGATATATGTTAAGACTATAGTAAGATTTATGGAATTCCAAGAACTATAGATAGTGACCGAGATGCATTATTTGCCAGTGAGTTTTGGTAGAGCCTATAGAGGTTTGGAATTGCATATGAATACAACATACCATTTGTAGATAGGTGGCCAAATAGAGAGAGTCAATCAAGTTCTTGAAGACTTGTTGAGCGCACATGTATTAGATTTTGGTTAATCTTGGGAAGATAATGTACCCTTAATGGAATTTTCATACAACAATAGTTACCAATTCAATATTGGGATGGCCCCTTTTGAGGCATTTTATGGAAGACCTTGCAAGTCGCTAGTAAGTTGGTGCGAGGTAAGAGATTGACTATTTCTAGGGCCAAATCTTGTAAGAGAAGCTTTAGAGAAGGTTGAGTTGACTCAACAAAGGATGATCAATCAAGGCTAAAGTTCTACGCTAATAGAGGCAAATGGACTTACAGTTCGATCTAAGGGATTAAGTGTTCATTATAGTGTCAATGAGTGACACTATGAGGTTTGAAAAGGCTGAAAACTTGGCATCGAGATACGTTAGTCCATTTTCGATACTAGAGTGAATCAGTAAAATAGCTTATAAAGTTGATTTGCTAAGTGCTTTTGCTGGGTCCATAATGTGTTTCATGTATCACATCCACAGAAGTGTGTCCGAGACCCTAGGATGTTGTCGTTCCAAAAGTAATGGAAAACTTGGTGGTCGAACCAAATATGACTTATGTTAGGAAGCTTAATCAGATTTTAGACCAAGATGTGAAGAAGCTTTGGAATAAGGAAGTTAAACTTGTGCGGTTCTAGTGGCGTGAGGACTGAGATGATTGTACTTGGGTGACAGAGGATAAAGCCAAGAAGACTTATCCTAAGTTTTTTATTTAGATTAGCATGAATGTTTGTTGAAAGCCAAATATATATATATGCATGTATGTATGTATGTATGTATTTATCATGATTGATTTTTTTATGTATTGGTAGATGAACTAGTACATTTGTTTGAGACGCATGGGTATGGATTTATGTACTTACGCTAGAGTAGGCATCGAATGGTTTAGTATCATGCCTTAACTGGTTGAGGACAAAATTTCTATAAGGGAGAAGCCTGTAACACCCGTAATTAATCGATATTCAATTAAAGAATTAATCATTTGAATAAAGGTTTAAATGATTTAATTACGAGCATGAATTATAGAATGGGATAAGTACTTGGGAGTACATTTACTTATCAACATTTTTTCAAAAACTTAACTAAAAAGAATTAAATGAAGAAGAGGGGAATGGGTTCGTGGCAAATTTATTCATTAGAATAAGGGTAGCCACTTCCCTCTTTTCATTCATTCTACCTTCAAAAATTAATATAGAAGATTTGAATCTCTTTATTGGCGATTGCGGCCTGACCAAGTAAGAATAGGAAAAGAAGAAGACCAACTAATAATATGAATCAACTGCGAAATATAGTTGAGTAATATATTCTCTATTCCATTTTCTCCCTTACATTGTTCATGAACGAATTAATAATGAATGTTTGTAACAACCCTGCTTTCTATATCGTATTAACAAATAAAATTATAATTAAAATAAAATTATTCAAATTCGATATTTGATAAATTAATATTTTGAAAATAAATTTTTAGTTAATTAAATTCTATTTAACATAAGATTTTGATTTAGTCAATTGAATTAAAATTAATAAATTCTTTTCGGATAATTTATTTAAAATTGGATAAAATGTTTTAATTGAATATAAAATATATTTTTATAGTGTAAATAATTTTTATGCAATTGAAATAGTGAAAATAAACGGGTAATGAATTGAATAAGATTATCTAATTAGCAAAATATATCTAATAAAATGCAGAGTAAATTAAATTGAATAGATTGGAATAAATTTGCAAATAAATAAAAAGGGTTGTTAAAAAAAGAGAAATGAAAAATTATTAAATTAAAATCAAAGCCCAATCCAATTAAGCCCATCTAAAACTATTTTCTTTCTTTTTTCTAGAAAACCCTCTCTTCTACTTCGTATGCAAGCCTCATGTCCCTTATTATCCATCCCAACCCCTAAATTCAAAATCACGAGAGGAAAACAATGGTTGTACATAAGGCAATGACGTATGGTAGTGCAATGATGGAGGCCTGGTAGTGACGACGAGTCACCATAAAGGGCGAAAGCCACTATGTGACTACAGCGATGATGGGCGAATAGTGTCGACGAAGGCGGCTCATGGCAACTGGCGATCGATCGATGCAAGAAGAAGGGTGGTCGCAATGTGGACGCGTGACGACAAATTGATGTCATGATGGAGGGGTGTAGTCGCGACCTGATGGAGGAGTGTGCGAGGCGCGATGTGGTGCACGAACGTGTTTGGGTGGACAATAACTCAGAGGAGGAAGACGTGGTGATTGCATGTGATGAAATGGATGGGTGTTGTGATGTGACGCTAATGACAGTGAAGGCAGCGGCTTAAGCTCTAACGATGAAGCTCTGGTTAGCAAATAGGTGAGATGTGTTTACACTCACAACCATATTCTAATGTCTATGCGAGTTATGAATATACCCATCTATTATCTGAGTTATTTGGTTGAATCGATTGGTTTGATTATTTGTTTCGGATTGATTTTTATTTTCATGTTGATAAATTGTGTTGGTTGGAAGTGTTAATATGCAAACACAATTTTATCCGATTGCGAATTGAAGAATATATTTGTATGTCGATACATGTTTATTCTATAGATGATCGGAGTTCGATGGAACTCGCCGCACATCACACGGTAAATTCATAGTGTTGATAGGTTAATAAATATTCTTGGAGTATTTTTGTAAGTGTTTTAACTTAAGCGTTTTAAATCTTATTAAAATTATTTTTATAAATAATTTACTAAAGTTTATTCAATTTAGCTATTTTTGTATTTACAAATATGTTTTAATTATAATTATAAATATAGTTTTCGTTTGGATATAAAACCCTTTTAAAGTTATATTATAACATGCTATAAATTTGGATTTGTTTTAAAGGAAAATTAAAACGTAATGTTATTTGATAAAATATATTATGAAAATAGTAATACTACTTTTAAATGATATTTTATTATAAAGGTTATTTAAATATTTTCGAAAGAGTTTTCAAACCTTGGGAAATTATAGAATTTTTTTATAAAATATTTATAAGATTTTGGATATGTTTTGAATAAATTAAAAATTTCTTTTTATAAATGGCAATTTCGATTATGGTATAATTAAAGGATAATGCTTTAATTCTAATTAGTTTAGTATAAATTGAAGAATTTGAATTATAGATATTTTTTGGAAGTTTATAAATTTATTTTAAAATAGAATTTCATTATCATAATCTCTATAAGTTACGTTTTGATGTAAAGTGATTATGAATGTTTTATATGTTTACAAACAAAGATTTAAAAGTAAATTATAGTGTTAAAACCTTATTTTGGTATTATGTAAATAGTGTGAAATTATTTCGTGTATAAATGTTTTACTAGTTTTATTAGTTCTCAAATGTAAAATTGATTGAAGAAAAGTTTTATTTAAAATTATTAATATATTGAAAAGAAAGCTATAATTCATTTTAAATTGTTATTTAAAAAGTTTATATAATTTTAGAAATAAGAAATACTTTCTTTTTAATATTATAGGCATTTTAAAAGTTATTTTATAATCAATAAGAATAATTAGGAGTATAAGGTATATATTTTAAATATTTGTTTAAATGATGGTTTACTATACTTTTATGATTTCTTATTTCTTCCACATTGATTTTTGTTGTTATGAATGATTAACCATTAGATGTCGGTTTGATTAATTGTTGTTGATGTAATTTCTTATGTTGATGACATCTGTTTGATTTTGTGATATTTTATTCTTGATGACGAGAAATCTAAAAAAACGGAGCTATAATATCATATGGTATGGGACTTTCAGTAATATTTCTCCAATTATTCTTTGGACTCATTATTTAGAATATGGTAGAGATTGAGTGGAATTTATTAGTAGTGTATAAACAAATGAGTATCACATTATGGTATGAGACGCTGTTATGATATTTATTCGGTTATTCATTGTAAGTAGACGAGACTCGCATGAAAGGAATATAATTATAAGATCGTACTTACATGAGGTGATGCTTGTAGGTGTTAGTATGGTAGGTGCCCTTGTATTTATTGATACTGTGTGTCACTATCATAACGTACTCTTGTTCTTGGTGTTGGAGAGAACCAGATAGCTAACATCCAACCTAACGGCATGATCATGGGGTCACGCCCCAGATCTGCCATACCTTATTGGATATTATATTTGATGCACATCACGGGATTTGTGTTAGATGACCCATAGGGTATGTGTCATATAGTCCCTTGTGTCGCATAAGCCAGTAGTTTGTTGACTATAGGCTCAAAGCAGGGTCGTGACTGAGGCTATGTGTAGACGAGCCACTGATGGATATGTGTCACAATATCCGTCGAGGTAACTGAAGACTATAGGAGCAAATTTGGTTAGGTGACCTTGGACTCCTAAAGTGAGTATACGGTGGTCAGTCTCGCTTCTGGTTCTACAGTGAAAGATTAGCTTATATTATTGATACAACTCACTTAAGTGTAGATATGGATTAGGCAACCCAGGGTTAGTTGGCCCACATATTGATGTATTAATGACTCTACTTAGGACTTCATGTCTATCTACAATCATTTCCTATCATGATTTATTATAATTTATTCATATATGAGGAGATGAGATTATATTTGTCCAGAGTATAGTGGATTCTCGTATCTTTTATTGTATATGATTTCTTTGATAGGCTGCCTATATTTTATATTGATTTTGGTATTCTATTACTCAAGATTGAGAGATATACTTGGGCATTGATGTTTGTTAGCCTAATTATTCTTGATGACATCTCATATTTGATGATTCTGAACTTTGCTAATGATTATGGATATGGATGATTCACCCATTTGATATTGTTTCGATTAGATAATATTCGATGTGATTTTATATGGGTGATGACATCTTTATTCTTAGTTTTGTGGTTGTTGTTATTTTGTTATACTATTATTTGTTTGTCATCTCTATTATGTTATGCATATTCTATATCTATATATGTGTTGAACTCTAAATTTAGATATATTCTGACCCGTGTTTTATTTACATAAGACTTGTGTTTTGGGCATAGAATAGATTACTATGTTGTATATCATTATAGTATTATGTAGTCTCATATGTGTGTGTGTGTGTGTGTGTATTTGTACCATATTCTAGACATACTTTGTATATTTTTGTATTATATATTATTGATTAACTCTATGATCTTTGATATATACTATGTACTGTGTATTGTTTTATCCTAGTGGCATACATATTTATTGCTTTATGTCGATACTGTGTACACATAGGTGAGTTATTTATTCGATGTTTAAATACGTACAAGTGTTAGCCCAAGGGAATATTCACGTGTGTACCCTATATAGTCTCATTCTCCATATTATCTAATAGTATTACATAGCGGTACTCTTGGATAGTATGGGTATAGAGGTAGGGTGTTTCCTTTGGTATTAAAGCAAGGTTTAGAACAATACATCATATATAAGAGATACAAGTCTTGACCTTAGATGAGACTTAGAGTCTTTATCCCTTTGGGTGCGTTGGGTCGTTGACTTATATTAAAGGGATAGTAGGAGCATACGATGATGACCAGAATAATCATCTGGGGATTGTCTTATTATTTTTTATGTTGTATTATTACTACTACTATTCTTACCTCTCTCTCTTTAGTGTGTCTGTCTCTGAGTGTAATTTAAGTTATTGATGGTGGTAAAGAAATAAGAGATTGTTAGTCAGACCAGAAGTGTCGGGACTAGTGAGGGTGAAACCTCTTTATGGCTTTGAATAGAGTAGTCTGATCCAATAGAGTTAGAGTGCATAGCAGATGCTGACAGATAGCTTTCTGCTAAAGATGTTTATTTTTTATTCGATTGATGTGTGTTAGGTTGTACTAATTTTTTTTTTCAGTTGGCTTAGTCTAGAATGTGGAAGTTGAGTATGAGTTATCACTCAAATATTTATAAACCTACTTGAATCTAGATGGAACCAAATATTAATAGAAGCTAGGGGTTTATCTAAATCTGAACCACCAAGGGATAATAAAATCTATTTAAGAAATAACAGTAATAATAATAACACATAATTGAAGATGTGGAATGAGAAATTAAATTAATTAATAGAATGCTTGATTAATATTATAGATGTGTGATGATTTGTACTATTATTAATGATTGCTGAATTGAATGTATATATGAAATTTAAAAATAAATATTTTATTTAAACAAGAAAATAATTTATTAAAATATGAAGATTGTTTTATGAAATGATTGGAAATATTTCAGTAGTTTGTTATGGTGTTAGTTTATCGGTAGAGTGATTTAAGGATTCTGGTCGATACGTTTGATCGGCGTTTTCTATAGGGGTTCCTAAACACTTATACCAGGCAACCCGGCACACTATTCTGGAAATGGTGTAGGAAATATTTTACCTAAAATCGTGCTTTGTTTTATAAAGTAATATATTATCTTAGGCAATTGAGAATATTAAAATTTATAGATTTAAATACTTTTGAACAACGTATGCAGCCATTGAATATTAGTGTGAAGTTGAGATCACATGCGAGACGATATTGATAAATTATCTTAAGTAGTCAATATTGCAGCCAATTGACGAAATGAATCACCAGATTTTGTGGCATGGAAATGTTGTATATTATAATATAAATTGGTTTATGAATTATAGTGTAGAGAAATATATATTATTTAATTTAACTAGAAGAATTATCCAATGAAATATATATATATATATATGATAGATTTGTTTTGAGTTAAAAATAAAGAGAAAAATAAAATAAAAATAACTATGTTATCTACTTTATTAATAAAGAATTGTCAAGAAAATATGAGAGATTGTCAAGTATTTAAAACATGTTTTCAAAAAAATATAAGGTGAAATGTATATAAGAGTGTAAAAAGAGATAATTTATGTAAGTATTGATAAAATAAATATAAAATGTAAGCTTTTAAACTATGATGTGGTAATGGAATAAAAGAGATGAATTGAAATTTCAATAAAAAGTGAATGAATATGTTGGCCAAGGTTTTCAAATGATTGTAAAAAATTCAAACAATGTTGATAATTTGAAATGAATTTTTTTTTTCGCTTTTGAATTTAGTATGAAATATTTGATTTGTGGTAAAGAAATTTAAATAAAATGATGAATGTGGTTTATATTCCATTATTTTAATTTTGTTAAGCATTATTATTAATCAAACTAGTAGTTAGTAAAAATTAATAGTTTTAAATTTAATTCAAGTATTTTGGCTATGCATAAAAGATTTTGCGAAAAATAATGATATGATTTAATCATAAATTTAGAATCTTTGATCCATTTTTGTCGTTTTTAAATTCATTGGAAGGCTCTAACATTAGAGAATCATTTTTGTTTGAAATGCACTGTAAAAATTTGAAGTTAGTTAAGGTTAAAACATGAATTATAAATGAAGTGTTTCACTGTTTGAAAAATGGAAAGTTCATGTAATAAGGATGAATTCATTTGGCCATAACTTTTAAACGGTTTATTCGATTTTGTCGATCTTTCCCATCTGGGAACCTAAGAACATAAGAAACAACTTTTGTTCTAAGAATTTTGTAAAATTTTGAAGTTTTAAACTAAAAATGCTAATTACTAAAGTGGGCTTGCATATTTATCATAAAACTTGAATTGATTCCTTTAAGAAAATCCCTCATAACTCGAGTTGTAATCCATATTTATACAATTCGAATTTTGTTTTGAAAAGTTAACACCCTATGTAACGATTTATTCTTAGAGACTAGTACTTAACCTAGTCATTTTCACCTTTAAAATTTAAATAAAAGGTGGTTTAAATATGATAATGATGTTGCTTTTACTTTTAATAAATGCATATTTTTTTATAACTCTTTATATGTGACTAACATTGGAACTTACATGTCACGACCTGGAATTTCAAACACTTTGATTTAAATATCTAAATTATTTAAATATTTGATTCTTTGATTAAATGTGATTAAATTGATTTAATAACCTTCTTAACCCTCTTTTAAATCATAACTAATGATAGGAAACTTGTTTTCAAAAATTGTTTATAAAAATAAATACTCTGAAGAAAAATCGATTATGTGACCAAAAATCGGTTTACAACAAACAACTTTTTATTCAATATAAGTTATTCGAACTCTTATGCATTTGTCTAATGGTTAAATTAACACATTAGGAACTAACTAACACACTTTGATTCATAAAGCAAATGGAATGTTTTAGAATTTTCTAATGGATAAGAGATATTAACATGTTAAGGGGATTAATGTATTTTGCTAAAAGAAAGAGGTGTAAAGGAGAAGTGATGGGCACATGTAGAGATAAGGCTTCCATTATATCAGAGGGGGTGAGAACAAGCTTAGGCAACACTAGCCTATATTTGGAGGAGCATACCCTAGTATAATAATCACAAATTCACAAAGCTAAAAGCAAGCTCCTTTAATGTTTTCTTCTTCTCTATATTTATAAAGAAACTTTTTGCAAAACAACTCCAAATCAAGTCAAACTTTTCCACAAGCCTTAGGGAAACATTATAACACCTTCTACCTAGTTATATTTGGAAGAAGAAAAACCATGCTCCTCCTCAAGAGATGGCCGTGAGCAAATATAGGGTCTTTAGTACCTAAAAACAAGTTTAAAGCAAAGAAGGAAAGAAGGAGGTGGTTTCAAGGTGATGATTGGAAGTGTTCTTGAGTTTGGTTGTGCTTGATCATGTGTTTAGCTTAGATGTAAGTGAGTTATCTTTCTATCTTATTTGTATATATTGTGTATATATGTTGTGGGCTTGAAATATAAAATTATAGTGACATTAACTAATTAAAGTAATAAACTTTGAACCCCTCTTGCTTTTAAAAGAAAATGCAACTATATATTGTATAACATCACTTCTATTACCTTCTTAAACATATGGTGCTGCCTTTGACTTTATGTTTAAATGGCTGCTTTGATTGTGTGTTGAATTTAACTATATTTGAAAGTGTTTGAAGCAAGAATAGTTACTACAAGTGTACTTCGATATCCCTTAACTTTACTTGTGTAAAATGGATGTTTTATGAACCTAACTTGGAATAATTTGATTTGGTTGTATTCTACATATATTATGGTGTATTTTTTAGAAAATAAATGGTTTGGGAAGTTATAGAAATTATGAACCAAAGTTGTGAAAGTTGAAGTATCTGTGAGGGTTAAGATTGATGTTCGAGTAGGGATATGAGCAATAGAGATCTAACCTACCGACTTCCCACTTGACTGAGGAATGGTTAATTCAGGAATGTCGAAAATGTGTTAGTTATATTGTTTACTACTTATTTACGAAAGCCATTAATATGATACTTCACACTAAAAGCCGACGAGTTAGATTTATCTATTTGTGAGATTCAAGAATGAAATGTCTAGGCAAGGTTATGATATGTAACCAGTGCTCTAACTTACCTAGCTTCACTCTAGGATGAGGAATAGTTATGTTGGAATATTGAAAATGAGTTAAGTATACGAATCATGGTTTCTATAAGTAATTGTTTTTATTAAATAGTTGATTAGTTGACTATCAAACTTAACCAAATATTATCTTATATCTTTAAAATAAAGTTTTAAAAATAAGTGTTAGTTCTGAAGATGATGGTTTTGATGACAACAACCTTAAGACTTGTTATAAAGTATAAATACTAATATTCTTGTCTGGATATATATGTATATGCAGGATATATATACAGGTACTGAAGAATGAAGACTGTACAGTATAGAGATTCAAGACTAACGAATTCAAGATTGAAGAAATCAAGACTGAAGACTCATGATTATCAAGAGTTCAAGATTTCAAGAGTTCAGATATCAAGAGAAGTATTAGAGTCTAGATTTATGTTAAAACTTCATAATAGCACTAAAATCTTTATTCGGATTTTAATTGTGGAATGGAATCCACCTTCTCACTTTAATAGTGGGATGGAACCCACGACCTTCTCTAGTGGAATGGAATCCACGAAATTTTCAAAATGATTTATTTTTCAAAAAAACTTTTTAAAAGTCATTTCTCTCGGTTTAAATATTTTAGCCTTAAACTATTTTTATCATCTTTTATATTTTGATTTCAAAATCATCTTTTGTTTTTAAACTATCTCCTGGTTTTAATATTATAAGTTTAAAAATCTCAAAATATATTCTATACTTTGTTTTTAATATTACTTTTATATTATATATTATATATTTTAAGTTATTTTTTAAATCTCTTTTATAAGTTTATATTCAAAATGGTTTATAAACTTCAGAAATTGTTTTAGCAAGTTTTAGAATAGAAATATTTTTAAAGAAAAATCAATTTTCAAAATATACATGTGCATGTCGACATACCCCATCCCCCCATGTCGACATGGTGGCAGTTTATTTCAAAATTTAAATTTTCAAAAAAAGTGTCTATTCGTCATAATCTTTCACGAATGAACATGACTGTTGCTCTTCTATAAATACCAGTTGTTTTCAACGAATTTTAACTTAGTTTTTCTTCATTTCTTCACTCCTTCTTCTCCACCCAAATATTCTCTTATATTTTAACAAAACTCTGCCAAAATCCTAAGTGAATCAAATTCGATCATCTCTAGTTTGATTCTATGTCACTCTCTCTCAAAGATCTCAGTGCTATTCAGAGTTATAGGATCATTTGTAATCAAAGAAGTTTATTGAGTCTCTCTATCTATCAAAGTGACATTGGAAACGGTGTGATTGTGGCCCGTAAATCTATTGGGTGTGATTGTAGCCCGTAAATCAACTAGGTGATCTTGTAGCCTGGTTAAATAAAGAGAGTTTGCCCTAGACTCGAAGACAGAAGGGTGTATCTCATAGCCTTGAAATCGAGGTTGTAATATCTACATTATATTTGAAAAGAAATCCGCACAAGAAGTTGTGTGGGACTGGATTAGGGTAACTCCGAACTAGTATAAAATTCCGGTGTGTTCTTTCCTTTACTGCTTTTATTTACTATTTGCATCTGTGTCTGATTCTGTGATTGTCTCTGTGTTTGTGAATTGCATCTGTCTATGTTTAATTTCAAAAGATTTCAAAAATTCCATAAAATTCATTAAACACTAATCAGCATCCCTCTAGTGTTAATCCAGCCTTAAGATCCGTAATCCGCATTCCCTACATTTGGTATTAGAGCATCGGTTTTCAAAGTTATCATAATCTGAATTTTGAAAAAGTTTAAAATGTTAATTGTTGGAAATTCTGTTAACACTAGTTCAAAACTGTCCAAATCATCATTGTCTCATAAGTCTGCATATTGTTTTATAGAAAATCAAGTTATCTACTGAATTGGTGTGTTGTGCAGGAACAGATGTGTTATATGGCTTTTGATGAATCAACACTCAATGGAAAAATGGTGCAAATCAAGAAAAAAATGGATACTTGATAGTGGATGTTCGAGACACATGATTGGAAATCCGAAGATACTTAATGACATAATTTGTGAAGATGGAGGACTGGTCAACTTTGGAGACAACTCAAAAGGATATGTGATTGACATCAGCAATATCGATAACTCTAAAACTCCTACTATTTGTGGTGTTTTGTTAGTTAGGAATCTAAAACACCATTTGCTTAGTATAAGTCAACTTTGTGATAAGGGCTACAAAAATTTGAAAAAGATAAGTGCCACGTCGAAGATAATAAATCAAATATTATCTTTGAAGGAATTAGGAAGATAAACATTTATATCCTCAGTATGAAAATCTCAAATAATAGCCTATGTCTTTTGGCTAATACAAGTGACCCTTGGATTTGGCATAAAAGATTTGGGCATTTGAATTTCAAACTTTTATCTAGACTTTCAAAACTTGATTTAGTAAGAGATCTCCCTAAAATGGATTTTAAAGTAGATAGTATATTTGATGCTTGTCAATTAGGAAAACTTAGGAATAGTTCATTTAAATTGAAAGATATGATTTCAATGTCAAAACCTCTTGATTTACTTCATTTAGATCTGTTTGGTCCATCTGAAGTTCAGTCAATAAATCACAGTAAATATGTTTTTATAATTGTAGATGATTATTCTAGATTTACATGGGTAATTTTTCTGGAACTTAAAAGTTATGCTTTTGATTTATTCAAAACTTTTGAAAAAAGAATTCAAAGTCAACTTTTTTTAAAATCAAAACTATTCGTAGTGATCACGGTGGAGAATTTGAAAACGAAAATTTTGAGAATTTATATAATAAAAATGGAATAACTCATATTTTTTTCTTTCCAAGAACTCCACAACAAAACGGAGTGGTAGAGCATAAAAATAGGACGATTCAAGAGTGTGCAAGAACCATGCTTTCAGATAGTAAATTACCAAGAAATTTTTGGGTTGAAGCAGTTGCTACAGCTTGTTACATTTTGAATAGAATTTTAGTTAGACCACTAACCAATAAAACACCATATGAACTTCTTTTCAATAAGAAACCAAAGGTATCTTATTTTAAAGTTTTTGGAAGCAAATGTTTATTCTAAATACAAAAGACAATTTGGATAAATTTGTTCCTAAATCCGACAAAGGAATCTTTATCGGATATTCTAATAGAAGTAAAGCATACATAGTTTTCAATTTAAAAACTAACACCATTGAAGAAGCAATGCATGTATCTTTTGATGAAAATTTCAAAGATTTTGTTCTAATAAACGATGAAGATGATTTTGTTACTTTAGATAATGAATCAAATCAAACAAATTGTGAAATTGTTCATCCTAATAAAAGAATCAAGCTTTTAAAAGATCATCATATAGAAAATGTACTAGGAAATATTGAATCTGTTGTTAGAACTAGAAATCAATTAAACAAAATGAGTAATGTAGCCTTTATATCAACTATTGAACCTAAAAATCCAAAGGAAGCATCATCTAATGATTCATGGATTCTTGCCATGCAAGAAGAACTGAATCGATTCACCAGAAATGATGTATGGGAACTTGTTTCTAGACCCGAGGATAAAACTGTAATAGGAACTAAGTGGGTTTATAAAAATAAAATGAATGAACAAGGTGAGGTCGTTAGAAATAAAGCTCGGTTAGTCGCACAAGGTTATTGTCAAGAAGAAAGAATAGACTATGATGAAACCTTTGCACCCGTAGCAAGATTAGAAACCATTAGAATTCTACTTGCTTTCGCAAACCACAACAATTTCAAATTATTTCAAATGGATGTCAAAAGTACCTTTTTAAATGGTTTTGTTAAAGAAGATGTTTATGTTGAACAACCCCCACTTTTTGAAGATGAAAAGCTTCCAAATCATGTTTACAAATTAAAGAAAGCTTTATATGGTCTAAAACGAGCTCTTAGAGCCTGGTATGACATACTAAGATCTTAGCTATTACAATCAAAATTTGAAATTGATAAAGTAGATAATACTCTTTTTATTAAAAGAAACAAAATGATATCCAATTAGTACAGATTTATGTAGATGATATAGTTTTTGGATCAACAAACAATGAAATGAACAAAGAGTTTTCTGAAATAATGACAAAAGAATTTGAGATGAGTCATATGGGTCAACTTCCTTTCTTTTGAGGATTGCAAATAAAACAACTAAATAGTGGTATTTTCATTAGTCAAGAAAAGTATGCTAGGGATCTTATTAGTAAATTTAGTATGACTACTGCGAGTGGAAAACCCACTCCTATTGCAACCAATGTAGCCTTAAATAAAGAAGACATATCAAAAGATGTTGATCAAAAACTATACAGGGGAATGATTGGATCGCTACTCTATATAATTGCGAGTCGACCTGATATCATGCATAGTGTCTGTCTCTTTGCAAGATACCAATCTCAACCCAAAGAGACCCATTTAAAAGCTGTTAAACGTATATTAAGATATGTTAAACACACTTTAGACTATGGCCTATTTTACCCTAAAAATGATTCATTTGATTTAATTTCATATTGTGATGCTGACTATGCTGGTTGTAAATCAGACCAAAAAAGTACAAGTGGAACTTGTCATTTTCTAGGACATTCTCTGGTTTCCTGGTTTAGTAAAAAAGCAAAATACTATCTCTCTATCAACAACTGAAGCAAAATATATCTCTGCTACTTTGGCTTATTCTCAAGTTATTTATATGCAACAGACCCTAAAAGACTTTGGATTAAATATTTCTAAATCACCAATTTATTGTGACAATACAAGTGCAATAAATTTATCCAAAAATCCTACTCACCATGCTAGAACCAAACATGTTGATATCGGACATCATTTTCTCAAAGATAATATAAGTAAAGAGATTATTTCTCCTGAATTTATTAACACTGAGAATCAAATAGCTGATATTCTGACCAAATCTTTGAATCAATTAACCTTTACTAAATTTAGAAGGGAACTAGGTATTTGCTCTATAACTGAGATATAGAATATAGATATAGTAACATATATACAAAAATATATAAAGAAAAATAAAATTGTCAAAATTTCCTTAAGCATGTCGACACCCCCTACCCCCCATGTCGACATACAACGGTAAAAATTGGAATTTTGATTTCCCTCTAAAATTAGTTTGGTAGTTATATATTCTCTATAATTCAAATTCTTCTGTATTTCACTTCATTTCTCTCTATAATAAACTTCTGAAACATAAAATAATGGCCTCCTCTTCCAAATCAAACCAAAATGCGACTTTTCTTTCCCTTCTCCCAATACTGGTCCATTTCAACGAACTACACTGGCTCGAGTCATGAAGATAGAGGGAACTTTGAAGGACTCTGTAACAACCCGCATATTTTACGATTGTATATTTAAATATTTTATTTAAATATACAATCGTTAATCGGATTAAAGTTATAAAAGCTACTTTTTGCAAATAGTCGAATTAGGACTCGAGACCACTTCCATTGAGTCCAAAATGGCGTTTGCGACTTTTTTAAGTATAAGCATCGATATGTTTGGAATTGAGCGAATTTTGCTATTTTTCACTTAGGGCTTTGGGTTTGGGTTTCAGCCCAATAACCTAACATAAGACCCTAGCTCCACCCCCTCTTCTCTTCATTCACTTTCATTTCCTAACACTTTCAAGTTTTTGAGATTAATGGGGGAAAAAGATTGGAAATAGAAATTCAAAACCCTAGTTTCCTTTGCAAGCTCCATTTCTTGCTCTAAATTCAAAGAGAAGCTTAGGTAAGCATCCTCTTCATCTTCTCCAACTCATTCTCTCTTCAAATTCAGAAATTTCCTAAACCTAACTTAGGGAATGTTCTTCTTTTGAGCTTACATTCAAGCTACTTGGATTGAAGTGAAGAGTGTTGATCTTTCCTTTGTGATTAAGCTTCTCATTCATCGTTTTTGGGTTCAAAGGTGAGATTTTTATCTCACATCTATGTCTATAAGTATCTTTGATTGTTAGGTATGAAATCCTAACATCTTTACATGTTCATTTGATTTTAATTTGGATTGATTTGGTGAATATTCCAATTTTTGGTTTTTAAGTTCAATTTTGTGAAAATCCTTTTACAGATGTTTGAACATGTATTCGGTGAAGCATCGAAGAGCCTATAGGGCTGGGTTGCTGATTGGCGTAAACCCCTAGCGCCCGTGGCTCGTCCGATCGTGATTTGTGGAACTTTTGCCCCACAAGGGGGCTAGACTGAATGTGCTTCAGAAGCAGGTTCAGTCGAATGAACCAAAAGGCAGGAAATGCCTTAGAAGCAGGTTCAGTCGACTGAACTAGTGGGTCAATCGACTGAACCAGACCCAGGAAATTTCCTGGGTCTGTATCAGTCGACTGACCATCTGTGTCAGTCGACTGACCCTGGGGATACAAAATTCGTATCCTTGTGTCAGTCGACTGACCACCTGGTTCAGTCGACTGACCTGCTTGCTTCAGCCTCATTTGTCTATTTTGCTTGAGATTCCAAATGTTAATCGTTTCGTGATTATCCGATTTGTTGTTATCATTTGTTATCGATTTTGATGACTTCTATTTTGGGGTTTTTCTGAGAATATCCATTTTGATGGATTCCGTATCGATTTCTTTGGATTTGATTCACGTCTTCGTATGTGGATTTTGGTGATTGATTGTTTCTACAATCATTCCTATGATTTGTCACTTTAAAATACAAAGGTTTCTATACTAGTAGTAAATATTTAAACTCTTTTACAAAGATGATTTCAACTCTATTTTTAATACAAAGCTCGTTTATAAAACCGTCTTCTAATCTATTAGTATATACAAACCTTTACCTCATTCGTATGAGAAAATCTAATTAAACGGCTTAGCAAAACAAGTGGTATGAAACGCTTGCGTTTACTTCACCGGTTAATTCTTGGACTTGTTCGATTAAACTCTTGTTACAATTTCGAGTGGGAATCTACAATCTGTTCGTAAATATTTGAGTTAAGCTAGTGGTTATGGGACATGAAGCTAAACTCTTACATTTACTAGCTTAGTGTAATTTACACTAATTTTCGAGTGGAAGTCTACAATCTGTTCGTAAATATTTGAGTTAAGCTAGTGGTTATGGGACATGAAGCTAAACTCTTATATTTACTAGCTTAGTGTAATTTACACTTGTCGATCATTGATGATCATTTTGTGATTTAGACTAGCGATTGAGCGATGTCTCTTTGTTGGTATGGGGATTAAAACCCATTTGGGGAGCTTCGGCTCAAATTTGGCGGGGTAGTGACCTGTGGTCTTCGGACCGTTCGTGGAGCAATCGGCTCAATGAGTCTATGCATGAGTCGTATCTTTTAGGGTGCGTCGATGTTCGGCTCATTCATCCGCGTGTGGAACTGTACCACGACCGAATCTGTGCATGAGTCGTATCTTTTAGGGTGCGTCGATGTTCGGTTCATTTATTGGGTTAGCGACCCATGGAATAGCGTTCCGTTTGTGATACACGTGTTGGTGAGTTTTTGTGCTCCCGTTTGTGATTGGCCTTCCCCCTTTTTAGATTTTTGGATTTCTGGTTGTGATTTCTAGAGATTGTGTTTCACCAATTTTCGTGGATTGGCATTGATATGTTTTGTCAATATTTGTGCTTTGGTGAATTATTTAAAGAATGTGATTCTTTTTGGTGTTTTGAGATGATTCGAGATATGGTATGATTTTTGATTGTTATTTGATGTATACTTGACACAGTATGGCATTTCTTTGTTATCATACGTTTTGGTCACATCTCTTATCCTATCTCATTTTATCTGATATTTATAGCTAAACTGATCCGTTTATTATTTTCTTCTTAAATAATACTCGGGTCAGACCAAGGTATTTCAGGTGCTTCTGCTTGACTTCCTATCTGGGATTATCATCTGATTTTTGGCTTACTACTTTAGATTAGTAGTTTTTGTTATTATACATTTGAGATATAGACTCCTTGATGTGTAATTATTCCTTTGTCTCGCACTTGTATCTATTCATTGTGATGTAGTGGATCTTATATGACCACTATTTTGATGTACGCTTTCATGTGATATATTCATATCTTATTCCGCCTTTGTGATATGAATGTGTGTGACTGATTTATGTTATGTTTATTTCTACGTTTGTTTCCGAGGTCCACTTAGCCACTGTGTGGTAGCTTCGAGTTTGTATTTGATATGTCGGATTTCCTCTTGAAATGAAATGTAAGTTATATTTTCTGACATATCGGTACTCGCACAAAGCAATTACACAGATGGTCGCTCCTCAACAGCCTTATTCTTCGCGCTAGTCGACGGCATTACCCAGTAGTGGCCTTGGCTAGCGTTAATATAGAGGTGGGGCGTCGCAACATGGTATCAGAGCCAAACTTCGGAACAATGTAGAATAATCTAGCAAGGATCATTTTCCTAAGTCTTTCTTAGGAATCGTGCCATAGGATTTAATTCGGGTCTTCGTACCGTTCTATCCTATTTCTTTTTATGATGCCTTGTTTTATCAATCAAGTTTGTTTGATATTCATTTTAAGCATAACCTTTTTCTTTTTCTTCCTTTCTTAAAGAAGAAGAGATGGTTAGATCTGGCAGTCCCAGCGCCGGTCAATCCAGTAGTCCTTCTCTGGATGGCGTATTTATGTCTGCCCAACAACTTTTAGATCTGGTAAAGAATCAAAAGTTCATCCGTACTTTGAGTAAGGACCCCAAAAAGGTTTTGCCACTAAAAATAGAAGTTCCTTTCGATAAGCTTGTAGATATCACTCTTCGACTTGAAGAGGCCGATAAAGAAAGTGATGTTGAAGTTATGGATGCCAAACAAAACTCCAACATCAACCAGAAGAGGCGCATTAAGTTCAAAAGCCCTAATCCCAACAAGAAAAGGAGGCAGGCAATTTTAGTAGCAAAGACTCCTACCTCTAATCGTGGACAATGCTACAATTGTGGTTCTATGGACCACTATGGGATTGAGTGTCCAAAACCCTTTTCTTGTCGCTATTGCAAAAGGGTGGACCATCTTTTATTTTCATGTCCCAAACTTCAAAGTATGAGAGAGGTAAAGCTAAATGTTGTTCAAGCCCCTAGTGACACTTCTCTTGGTCAAGGTATTTCACCTTCTATCCTTGATGGCATAATTTTATTTCATGATTTTTCTATTTGATTTCTTTTGATACGGGTGCGTCCCACTCTTTTATATCAAAAGAACTTGTTGATTCTTTCTCTTTTAATATTATGGGCTTGATGACTTCACTGAGAATTGCGAATCCGGTTGGTGGATCCGCAACACTCAGTTTGCTTTGTAAAAATTTCGAGATTATTTTTGTGATTATTCTTTTCGAGCCGATTTGCATGTTATGCGTTATTTAGGCTTCGAAATTGATTTTTTGAGAAAGAATTGGCTTAATCATTATGAAGCCCATATCCTATGTCCTATGTGGACTATTCATCTTCGACATCCTCAATCTGTTAAGCAGATTTCTTTTGTTCTTAATGATTTTGATTTCCAAACTTGGTGGCAACATTTTATTCTTTAAACCCACTTGATGAGGAAGATGTTATTTTTCTCATTCAAGTAGTTTGTGAATTTTCCGGGATATTTGAGCTTGTCTTTGGATTATCACCTAAGCAATCTTTTGAGTGGTGCTAAGGTCTTTTCAGCTCGACCTTGCCACCGGTTTTCATCAGCTACGAGTTCGGAAGGTAGCATCTTCTTACCGCATTCCGCACTCGTTGTGGTTTTTGTGTTTGGTTCGTTATGTCATTCGGTATGACGAACCTTCTACCTTATTTCATCCATTTTGTGAATTGAGTGTTCGATGAATATCTCGATTAGGTTATCCTTGTATTGATTGTTTATGGATGAAAACAACAATTTAAAATTTGAAAATCTTTTTAACAAGATATTTATATGTATGAATGGATTTTATTCCTAAAACGAGCAAAGAATATTTGTAAAAATTTTAAGAGACATGTTATCATATATAAGATGATTTTGTGTTGTTTTGCCTATTGAGTGCTTTAAGAATTCTGGTAGATGCGCTTGATCAACGTTATCGATAGGAATCTCCTAAACGCTATGATGAGACAGTCAAACATAGTAAATTCCTGTAAAGAGTTAATTTTTCTAAAATGATGAATATATATAAAGTTAATTATAATTTTGAAAGTCTTAGCTTTTCGGGAAAGGGAATCGATTAAAGGAACTCTTTTCCAATGCTTTTATTCTTGCGGTTCCCAAAGGGAACCAAGGCTTTATTGTTTGTACCGATACAAGTCGTATTGGTTTTAGTGTCATTCTCTTGCAAAGGGAATGTGTTATCGTATTTGCTTCTTGACAATTAAAGCTTGTCGATACTAGATATGCCATTCATGATCTAGTGCTTGCGGCCATTATTTTCGCTTTTAGAATTTGGCATCATTATCTTTTAGTAGGAAAATTTGTCCTCTACACCGATCATAAATCTTTGAGGTATTTGTTTACTCAAAAAGGAACTCAATTTGCGTCAACAACGTTGGCTCGAGTTCCTTACATCTTATGATCTTGATATTCTTTATACTTCTGGAAAGGGAAATCGTGTTGTCGATGCCCTTAGCCGAGAGCAACAAACGAATGTTTCTTTGTTGATATCCGAATGGAATAATCTCGAGACTTTATCCACTTGTGAGATTCGAGATCGTGAATCCAATTTATATTCATCTCTTGTTTTATGTAGCCTTGGCCCTTGAGGCTCATCCTTCTCTTTTAGACCGCATTCTTGAAGCTCAAAAGCATGATTCTGAATTGGTTCTTTTTTAGCCAAAGTTGTAGGGATAAAATTGATATTGAAGGTTGAAAAACTTTTAAATTGATGCTCGTAGCGGTAATCGAAAATTTGGTAAACTTATTATGCCAAATATTATTGATCTTCGTAAAGACATTTTGGAAGATTCTAATCGTTCTAAATTTACTATTCATCCTGGTAGTAGTAAAATGTATGCTGACATGAAGCGACTTTATTATTGGGATGGAATGAAATCTGATATTGCTAACTTTATTAAGCGTTGCATGACTTGCCAACTCGTGAAGGCCGAGCATCAAAGGCCGGTGGGTTAATTGCAACCTTTGGACATTCCAATTTGGAAGTGGGATTAAAATTCCATGAACTTCATTTACGGTCTTCCCCGTTTTCGTCCGAGTCATGACAGTTTATGGGTAATTGTAGATAGACTTACAAAATATGCCCATTTTCTTCCCGTTCGGTCCAATCGGACCGTACCTCTTTTTACTAAACTCTATGTCTAGTTAAATTGCATGGAGTTCTTACTTCTATTATTAGCAATCGTGATCCATTATTTTACTAGTGGATTTTGGTAGGGTCTTCAAAAGCTTTAGGAACAAAGCTTAATTTTTGCACCGCTTATCATCCTTTGTCCGATGGACAAACCGAGCGTGTGAATCAAAATCTTGAAGGTCTCTTTCGTGCATGTGTTTTTGATTTTTTTTTTGTGGAAGTTGGGAAGATCATACTCTTGTTGAAGTTTTCTTCCAATAATAGCTTCCAATCTTGTATTGGTATGGCACCTTTCGAGGTACTCTACGGAAGGCCGTGCCGATTCCCTTCGTGTTGGCTTGAAGCCGGTGAGAAGCTGGTTTTAGGTCCAGATTTTATTGGTATTCTTTTGTGTTTCACATATGATGGGTGTTGTGCGTTTCAGTTGATCGGGAAAGTTAGCACCTCGTTATGTTGGTCCATTTCCCATCACCGAACGCATTGTTCCGTGGCTTATCGCCTTTTATTACCGGCTCAATCTTTTGCTATTTATGACGTTTTCCACGTCTCTCTACTACGGAAATACCTTAGGGATTCCGATTTTTATTCTTGAGCCCGGTGTAATTGTTGAAATTGAAGTTTCACCAAATTTGACTTATGAGCAACATTCTATTCGTATCATTACTTCGGAGGTTAAACGCTTTCGAAATAAAGATGTTCTTCTTGTGGAAGTTCAATGGTCCTCAAATCCTAAGAATTTCTCTTGGGAATCTTGAGAATTCATCGAGCGAACACATCCGGACTTACTCTTTTGTGCTCTTTATGATGAACTCTTATTTCAAATTTTCTTTTGTGTTGATATGCTTTTATGGTTGTTACTTTTTATTTTCCTCTTAATTATTGCGAGGACGCAATTTCTTTAAGGAGGGGAGTCTGTAACAACCCGCATATTTTACGATTGTATATTTAAATATTTTATTTAAATAAAGAATCGTTAATCGGATTGAAGTCCGAAAAGCTACTTTTTGCAAATAGTCGAATTAGGACTCGAGACCACTTCCATTGAGTCCAAAATGGCGTTTGCAACTTTTTTAAGTATAAGCAGTGATATGTTTGGAGTTGAGCGAATTTTGCTAATTTTTACTTAGGGCTTTGGGTTTGGGTTTCAGCCCAATAACCTAACATAAGACCCTAGCTCCACCCCCTCTTCTCTTCATTCACTTTCATTTCCTAACACTTTCAAGCTTTTGACACTACAACAAAAAGTGTCTTTTATAGCGGCATATAGCCGCTATTAATCACAACCATAGCGGTTTGATAAGCGCTGTATATCGACATGTTATAAAAAACTGTTGAATATTTATAACACAAAATATGCCGCTATGGTTGAGCTTAGTTTTATAACGCAAATTCGCCGCTATGGTACGTTAATTCAATAGCTCATTATAGCCGCTATAATACAGCTAAATCTCAACGGAACTGGAAATCTTTATAACACCATTTTGCCGCTATAAAATATTTATTCAATAGCTCATTATAGCCGCTATAATACAGCTTTTTAGACAATGTGCATCAGTTCATGTTGTATCATAAAAGCCAGAATCTTTTTAGACAAAATATTTTATATTTCCTACTACGACTACTACACGAACACCAAAGTACAAAGACAATTAATGGTCACAATCCTGCTTTCGATTTACTACGAGAGATACGTAATCTAACAATATGCATGCATAAGATATTATATATAATAAAAAAGGCATAATCTTTTTAGACTATCCAATATCTCCTACCACACAAACACCAAAATGCAAATACAATTAATGTCATAATCCTCTCATCACCATCATATGCCGTTTCTTCTTCTTCCAGAAATCCAAATTATGAAGAATAAAACAGGATTCAACGACCTCAACGCAGCGCACGTGTCAACCTAGTCACATCTGACGGTTTAACTGGCTTCAGCAATAAATCCTCTGCTCCCTCTTCCAAGCACCTGCATTCCATTTCCAAAATTTCAGAACACACACAACCTTTTAACATTTAACCCCTGAAATTTTATTAATTATAGCTTTGATCATACCGGTTGATGTTATTTGGAATGTTCTCAGAAGACACTATCACAACTGGAATTTTCCTAAGCTGAGATGAATTCTGCTCAACAATTAAACATCAATATTTATACAAAACATTACTATTATTGCATAATGCCACTAGCAATATCCGCTATTATATATAGAAGATTACACTGATAATCTTATTTTTGGCCTAAAGGCTCTTTCTCTTTTGGGTAATTATGTACAGTTGAGTTGTAAATATTTTAAAAAAAATTAATTGTAATATAAAAGAAAACATCTTGGTGGAACTTGTCCAAACCATTATTTGTGCAATGGTAAACATAATATGTGCACAGTAAGATAATACTATACGTGCACAGTAAGTGTCTATAATGAAATTAAATATAGACATGAATTTGAGAATATATCATTAGTTTGGCAAGCCAATCTAGACTGGGTTATATATCCATTCCAATTCCACTTCTACATTACCTGGGGCAAACAGAAATGAGTATTGTGACTGCCTTCCTGTAAAAGGAAATGATTAACATTAGAAATTTATTAATGATATAAAAATTGAACTGATGACGCAAAAATAGAGAAAGAGAATGCAAAGCCAAATGCCTTCTAGAAAAAGGAAACACTTCCAGTACCACAGAAGTACAAAGTCCAAAAGTTACATATCAGAAGTTAAGACATGCAATACTTCAGTGAGAAAACAGTACTATAGCTAACTAAGCAATCCTATGGGTTGCTTGGTTTGGTGTAAATGGACCAAACAAAACTTAAAGAGGGTGGGTTGCCTAGCAACCACAACCACTGGAATTGCTCTATGGTTTCTAATAGCTAAAACTATAGCAATACGGGCAAACGAATAAAGTGACTGGTGGCCACTTAAATGTCCTGTTTCAATTTCCTAAGCAAAACCGACAAAACCATGGAAATGTTCTTGCATTGCTTATCAGAATTTGCAGAACATAACCATTCTCAATATTTATTTGTAGCAGATAGCAATCAACGAAAAAATGATAAGCAACATACTGGGATAAATTAAACACAATAAACCAAGCCCATATTAAACTATTTGTTAACAGCTGTTTACAAACAACAGTTCCATCTAAATTCTCATACATTTCAACAATTCAGCATCTGAACCATGAATGGTTCAAATTACTCAATCTCTAACCCACGTTTAAATACACATTATATTAATCACGTACCTTTGTATTTGCATTTTTTGTTTTCTTTACTATATTTTGTCAGGATATATTGGAAATCATCCCACTCAGCGGTCCTATCCCTGTTTGATTGTAGATGAACAATTAATTAACCATGATATTGCTAATGAGAGTAGTAGTAATAATAATTAGTAATCGTTAACAATAAGAATATAACTATAAATATTAAGCATTCACATATTACAACGGTACAAACATGTACTTTAAGATCCATGTTAATATTCATCCAAGCTAGAGATGGGTGGGTAGTACGACCAACATCCATGAGCTTGTTCTAGAAAAAACGTCATGGTCCTGTCCTCAACCTTAGAACTAACCATTATGTACAGTTCAGATCCAACAAATCTACTACAGAAAGAAATTAGAAAAAACTTTTCTTTTTTCTTTTTTTTTCAAGAAATATAACTCTAATGTAAATTGAAAATCCATGCAATCTTAGATTGCATATCAGGCCTTTATCATAGAACTGCCATCGAATGTCTAAATGTAACCTATAAACGCTAAAGCTTATCTTAATCTAAGCAAACAAGCTTACAAACAGATTTAACTACATCCCTGTTCTTGTTAATTTCACAGGGATTGAGTTATTTCTTCGATTAATATTGGCCGCGGTTCAAAATACCAAGCTAAGTGCCGCTCTCTTTTATATTTGTTCAGCTTCCATGATTTTATGCTCCTCCCAGACTCGTAAACTATTATAATTAATGCTACTTTGTCTGATGTGATAATGCAACACTAAGATTGCAGGTTACAAAACTTTGTTGGCCCCCTCAAACAAACGTTTGAGACAGAGACCCAAAATTTTTTATCAAAAGGACAGGCCCAACAGGATTGATAAAGGTTCGACAACTTAGTTGGCAAGATATAAACCTTACTGTTATCAACGCAAAATATGTATTATTTTATATGAGCCTCCTGACTTATCAATTGATAAACTATAAAAATCATCCGCCTTTCTTTAACAAAAGGGTTTATTTCCTCTGTAGCCTCAGTAGAACCTAGTGATGAAAAAGGGAATATTTTAATTGTTCAGGTAGAAATCATAACAAAATATATCCAAACATATATGGATACAAATTAAGCAAAGCTCTTTAGATATGTTCATACATATTATGAATATTTATATTAATTTTAACAAAACGGATAAAAATTCCGTTTTTCAAAATAGTATATTCAAACATACTATTAATTATTCTCTACCCTAACCTGATAAAGTATGCTACGGAAAATATAGCGTCAATGAGAAAGTAGAGAATTTAAGTAGGTGTGATTACATTAATCAAAAGATATCAATTAAATACCAAACTGAAAAAAATGAAAACATCAATAAAAAAGATATCAATTAAATACCAAACTAGAAAAATGAAAGCATCAAAATTTAAAGAGGAGTAGACACATCTAATAACTAATTAGATAAAAAGAAATTTCAAAAGTTTAATTTTGAACGTAGTGCAAACTATTGAAGGGCGAACTGCTGAATAAACAAAATTATCATGAGATTTTATGTTCTGCATTGATTCAGTATTGCATGTCACCGCATAAGTTGCAAGTTCGATAGTACTGCAATATATGTATGTGAATCACACTTTCACCAAGGGGTTTATACAATAGAGTTGAATATTTCTCCACCTAAAACTAGTTTCATGAACAATATTTTTTTCACGATTCTGATACGATTTGCATCATGTACATTTCAAAATTTGTCCATGTTCATCGAGATGAACCAAAATCAATAATAATCATTCTACTATTTGCTATATTTTACTTAGGTTATTACATATCAAGTAATTTTCCTAAGTAAGCATGCATGATATTAAAAATTATAAATTAAGGTTCACTACACAAACTTGAACATACCTGTTTGCCTGGTCTGAGCACAAGAACGGTTCTTCCTTCCCGGTCCTTGAAATTTGCTCTGTAGCTTTTCCGGTTTCACCTTCATGGGCAATTTCATTCTGTAGAAACATATAATTTTCAATGAATTAATATTCACTTTTTGAAATTGAAGATATAACACAAAAAGCAGTCGCTACCCAGCGAATCTCTTCTGGCTTGTATGTTGCCCTCCACTTTAGTGTATCCTTCAACATAGGTGTTGCCTTCGCAACATTCCAGTTTCGAGCTTTCAAATACCTCCTCAAGTAAGCATCAGTGCAATACTTCAAGCTATCACCAGATAATGGTCCTATAGCAGTCCTCAGCTCATTGACCTGTTAGAAAGCATAAGTGCACATACATAGCACCCTTAAATTGTGAGGTTAAAAATACGTATTTTGCACACATACAGACATATATAACATAAGTAAATTACTTACAACTAGGGATGCATATATGTACCTGGGCTACTACTAGGGTCAATATACTAAAAAGACAAAAATCAAAGACAAAGCCCATTTAATCCTTCAACAGGTTTACCCATTCATTCCGTTTCATCAAACCGATGCAAAGAAGTTGACAAAATAAAGTTCATTAATCTCATGAAGTGTTGTCTATTTTTAAGATTGCTTTAGTGCTGCCAAGTTTCTTATTCAGTAGATAAAGCTCCAATTTGCTGACTTTTCATCTTGATACTGACTATGTATTTGATTGAGTTTGTTGAATATTGGTTGGATATCAATTTTTTTTCTACGAATTAAATATATTTTCTTAGTAAACTACTTGAATCCGGTTTTTTTGTCCATGAATATATAATTACTATAATAACTCTAATTGTTCTGATCTGGCTGTATACTTTTTAGATTACAATGTTTGTACTTGTTGATTACAGCTTAATTATGCATGTTGATTTTGGTATTTTTAGCTCTGGTTAATATGAAATTCTAGGTTCGTCCTTGTTTACAACCCACACTAATTTTAATTTAAGAACTTCAAATATGATCATCCTGAATTATCTTTGCCAACTCAGGACTTGCCAGTTTATGTTGAGAAAATAGGCCTCAAAGTTCGAAGGATTTACACGCCATATCCGTGATTCGACCTCTGCAGTCTTTGTAAAAAAAATGGAAAGGTGACTTGTGGAGAATTATAATAAATCAACATGTAAAAAACAATGGACCTGGGCTAAACAAACACACATCAGCACCTAACTGGATCAACAAGTTTGGTCCAGCATATGGGAATGGGATACTCAAACATACTAAAGGCCTCCAATTTTTTTAAAGATAACTCTTCCTATTGGATAACAGTAATTACTATTTTAGGTCCCCTACCACATTAAATTCCAATCAAAACCAAAAGTTTTCTATCTTTATCAACTAATTATGAAGCTATAAATTTCAACTGCACCTTTGTTTCTTGATAAGCAACATCATCTTCCTGATCATTATGAGTGCTGGGCCTCTTACGAAACATCCTACCACTTCAATATGTTCTGCATTTAAGTGGTTTGTGTGAGATTATAAAAATAAATATACAAACTGCACTGAACTATAGAGCTTACGGTTCAAAGCATAAACATAAAACTACTACCTCAACTATAAAGCTTAAGGTTCAAAGCAAATAACGTATGTGTTCTAATAGATGTAAAATTTAGGCCATGTTTCACTATAATTGTGAATAAAAGATATTTAGCAACTTGTTAGAAATTTTAACTTATAAGCCATGAGCTGCTATTTGCTCCTTCTCGTTTACACAATAAATCAGTATATAAGTCAGTATTAAGATGTTAGCAAACTCTAATTTAGAGAAATAACTTAAAAGCAAAAAGGAGCATGGATAAGTAGTTCTGAGAAAATATACGAGTTCAAAGATATAACTATAATAATTTAGAGATATAACACAAAAAGTAGTTCGGGCAGCCATGTTCAGACTCATGTTTTCACGTTCAACCAGTTCAGATCATGATGATGCTCATGTCATGTCTTCATTTGATCCATATCGAACACTTTTGGAATATTGTCGATATAACTATAATAATGTAAGCTAATTTACCATTCTTGAATGGTCTCTACAACTTTTCACAAGCATTTTGAATAAAATGACAAGAGCTTAAGAGTTCACACACGATGTTAAAATTACAATTAGTAGTTAATTCTCCTTCTAAGTTGAATACTTCTTCAAGCCTGCCTGGATGCCATGGTAATTCTCATATTTTGTCCAGGGCTTCTGCTCTTCTAACTGTTGCACCTGTTTGTATTAAAATATAGTAAAAACAAGATATACACAAGTATGAAGCATATACTACTATGGAAATTAGAAAATTATGGTTCAAATGAGAAATATATATGTATATAAATTTACTTAACATGGAAAGATCAATCTGAATAAACATGACAATAGTAAGATCGACATACAAATTTAATAAAGGGAAACTCTCAAATGCAAATAACCGAACTTACAGGAGTCTGTATAATTAATGTAATGACAAACTGAATTCAAAGAGGGGGAATGAACTACAACTGATGGACTGCATGGAGATAACATAGAAAGGGAAGTAGAAGGCAGAACCACAAAATATATCTCTTAATTTATCTTAATGAAATCCACACTATCTAGTATATGAATCTTTTGCGAAAAACTGAGAAAATAGTTTCATTCAAGACCTAATTTAAGATCGAGAACTCAAATCACGTAATTATCAGAATCAAAGATTATATCGCTTACCAAAATCAAAATCGAAGATTATATCCAAAACGCGAAGCCCTAGCTTCGACAGATCGGAGCTACACGCAAAGCCCTAGCTTCGAAATCGAAGGAGTTTGCTTTCTTCGACAAAACTTGAGAGGGTTTCTGCTTTCTTCGAATCGCTAACGTTAATTTGGAGGAGGGAGCTGCGCGTGTTTTGGAGTCTTCGAATCGCTAAGGTAATTCGGAGAAGGGAGATGCGTGCGTTTTGGATGGAGGCGGAATCGTTTTGGAGGGAGAGGGAAAATAATTTGGAAAGTTGGAGGGAGATGTTTTGGGGCAGCGTTACACGTGATAGGGGAGGGAGATGCGCGCGTTACACCTGTAGGGAGAACAAAAATCAACCGGTAAGTAGATAATTAGGGGTCAATAATAACGCTTCAGAATAACGCGTTATTAAATAGCGTTATTAATATCATATTTTGTTGTAGTGTGAGATTAACGGGGGAAAAAGATTGGAAATAGAAATTCAAAACCCTAGTTTCCTTTGCAAGCTCCATTTCTTGCTCCAAATTCAAAGAGAAGCTTAGGTAAGCATCCTCTTCATCTTCTCCAACTCATTCTCTCTTCAATTTCAGAAATTTTCTAAACCTAACTTAGGGAATGTTCTTCTTTTGAGCTTAGATTCAAGCTACTTGGATTGAAGTGAAGAGTGTTGATCTTTCCTTTGTGATTAAGCTTCTCATTCATCGTTTTTGGGTTCAAAGGTGAGATTTTTATCTCACATCTATGTCTATAAGTATCTTCGATTGTTAGGTATGAAATCCTAACATCTTTACATGTTCATTTGATTTTAATTTGGATTGATTTGGTGAATATTCCAATTTTTGGTTTTTAAGTTCAATTTTGTGAAAATCCTTTTACAGATGTTTGAACATGTTTTCGGTGAAGCATTGAAGAGCCTATAGGGCTGGGTTGCTGATTGGCGTATAACCCCTAGCGCCCGTGGCTCGTCCGATCGTGATTTGTGGAACTTTTGCCCCCACAAGGGTGCTAGACTGAATGTGCTTCAGAAGCAGGTTCAGTCGACTAAACCAGTGGTTCAGTCGACTAAACCAGTGGTTCAGTCGACTGAACCAAAAGGCAGGAAATGCCTTAGAAGCAGGTTCAGTCGACTGAACCAGTGGGTCAGTCTACTGAACCAGACCCAGGAAATTGCCTGGGTCTGTATCAGTCGACTGACCATCTATGTCAGTCGACTGACCCTGGGGATACGAAATTCGTATCCCTGTGTCAGTCGACTGACCACCTAGTTCAGTCGACTGACCTACTTGCTTCAGCCCCATTTGCCTATTTTGCTTGAGATTCCAAATGTTAATCGTTTCATGATTATCCGATTTGTTGTTATCATTTGTTATCGATTTTGATGACTTCTATTTCGGGATTTTTCTGAGAATATCCATTTTGACGGATTCGGTATCGATTTCTTTGGATTTGATTCAAGTCTTCGTATGTGGATTTTGGTGATTGATTGTTTCTACAATCATTCCTATGATTTGTCACTTTAAAATACAAAGGTTTCTATACTAGTAGTAAATATTTAAACTCTTTTACAAAGATGTTTTTAACTTTATTTTTAATACAAAGCTCGTTTATAAAACCTTCTTCTAATCTATTAGTATATCAAACCTTTACCTCATTCGTATGAGAAAATCTAATTAAACGGCTTAGCAAAACAAGTGGTATGAAACGCTTGCATTTACTTCACCGGTTAATTCTTGGACTTGTTCGATTGAACTCTTGTGACAATTTCAAGTGGGAATCTAAAATCTGTTCGTAAATATTTGAGTTAAGCTAGTGGTTATGGGACATGAAGCTAAACTCTTATATTTACTAGCTTAGTGTAATTTACACTAATTTTCGAGTGGAAGTCTACAATCTGTTCGTAAATATTTGAGTTAAGCAAGTGGTTATGGGACATGAAGCTAAACTCTTATATTTACTAGCTTAGTGTAATTTACACTTGTTGATCATTGATGATCATTTTGTGATTTAGACTAGCGATTGAGCGATGTCTCTTTGTTGGTATGGGGATTAAAACCCATTTGGGGAGCTTCGGCTCAAATTTGGCGGGGTAGCGACTAGTGGTCTTCGGACCGTTCGTGGAGCAATCAGCTCAATGAGTTTGTGCATGAGTCGTATCTTTTAGGGTGCGTCGATGTTCGGCTCATTCATCCGCGTGGGGAACTGTACCATGACCGAATCTGTGCATGAGTCGTATCTTTTAGGGTGCGTCGATGTTCGGTTCATTTATTGGGTTAGCGACCCATGGAATAGCGTTCCGTTTGTGATACACGTGTTGGTGAGTTTTCGTGCTCCCGTTTGTGATAGGCCTTCCCCCTTTTTAGATTTATGGATTTCTGGTTGTGATTTCTAGAGATTGTGTTTCACCTATTTTCGTGGATTGGCATTGATATGTTTTGTCAATATTTGTGCTTTGGTGAATTATTTAAAGAATGTGATTCTTTTTGGTGTTTTGAGATGATTCGAGATATGGTATGATTTTTGATTGTTATTTGATGTATACTTGACACAGTATGGCATTTCTTTGTTATCATACGTTTTGGTCACATCTCTTATCCTATCTCATTTTATCTGATATTTATAGCTAAACTGATCCGTTTATTATTTTCTTCTTAAATAATACTCGGGTCAGGCCGAGGTATTTCAGGTGCTTCTGCTTGACTTCCTATCTGGGATTATCATCTGATTTTTGGCTTACTACTTTAGATTAGTTGTTTTTGTTATTATACATTTGAGATATAGACTCCTTGATGTACAATTATTCTTTTGTTTCACACTTGTATCTATTCATTGTGATGTAGTGGATCTTATATGACCACTATTTTGATGTACACTTTTATGTGATATATTCATATCTTATTCCGCCTTTGTGATATGAATGTGTGTGACTGATTTGTGTTATATTTATTTCTACGTTTGTTTCCGAGGTCCACTTAGCCACTGTGTGGTAGCTTCGAGTTTATATTTGATATGTCGGATTTCCTCTTGAAATGAAATGTAAGTTATATTTTCTGACATATCGGTACTCGCACAAAGCAATTACACAGATGGTCGCTCCTCAACAGCCTTATTCTTCGCGCTAGTCGACGGCATTACCCAGTAGTGTCCTTGGCTAGCGTTAGTATAGAGGTGGGGCGTCACAGACTCTATGCAAATGATGACTGAGTTGCAAGTCATGCAAATAAAGATGGCTAAGGAACAAGAGAAACAAGGCAAGAACCTTAGAAATTTGCAAAAATTCCTAATGGATAATCATGCGGACCCGATCATAAATTGAAGATGACTCCTCTAACGTTCATATTCACAATCCATTAGAAGAAGATGACGACAAAGAAGAAGAAGAAGCACAAATGGACGAAGATGATAAAGTTATTTGCGTTGAAGAAGTCTGTTTTGATAAAGATGGTAATTTAGTCGAACAACGTGGAAACTTTTGTCTCCATTATCCAAATTGTTCGATTCACAAGTCACCAATTATCAAAGACTCTCATTAGATTGTTTTTATGATAATGTTTTTATATATTGTATGTATTTGTATATATTTGTGTAAAATAACAACGTATATAATAAAATTATATTTATGTTTCACTTATTATACTTCGTCATCGGTATTTAGTTCCATAGTATTAGTTTAAGGGGGAGTTATATAGTTTAGGATCAATATTTGTTCATGACAAAGGGGGAGAATTATAAAATAGGTTAGATAGGCTTAGATTAAGGGGGAGTTAGTAAATTAAGGAGGAAATGTTGGAATAAGGGGAGTTAAAGTAGAATCAGAGGATAGTGGAGTAGATTTTATAAACAAAGGTTGTCATCATCAAAAAGAGGGAGATTGTTAGTTCTGGAGATGATGGTTTTGATGACAACAACCTTAGTGCTTGTTATAAAATATAAATACTAATATTCCTGTCTAGATATATATGTATATGTAGGATATATATGCAGGTACTGAAGAATGAAGACTATACAATATAGAGATTCAAGACTGACGGATTCAAGATTGAAGAAATCAAGACTAAAGACTCATGAGTATCAAGAGTTCAAGATTTCAAGAGTTCAAGATATCAAGATAAGTATTAGAATCTAGATTTGTGTTAAAACTTCATAATAGCACAAAAATCTTTATTTGGATTTTAACTTTGGAATGGAATCCACCTTCTCACTTTAATAGTGGGATGGAACCCACGACCTCTTTAGTGGGATGGAACCCACGACCTTCTTTAGTGCAATGGAATCCACGAAATTTTCAAAATGATTTATTTTATAAAAAAACTTTTTAAAATTCATTTCTCTTGGTTTAAATATTTTAGCCTTAAACTATTTTTATCATCTTTTATATTTTGATTTCAAAATCATCTTTTGTTTTTAAACTATCTCCTGGTTTTAATATTATAAGTTTTAAAATCTCAAAATATATTCTTTACTTAGTTTTTAATACTACTTTTATATTATAGTTTATATATTTTTAGGATTACTTTTTAAATCTCTTTTATAAGTTTAAACTATATTCAAAATGGTTTATAAACTTCAGAAATTGTTTTGACAAGATTTAGAATAGAAATCATTTTAAAAGAAAAATCAATTTTCAAAATATACATGGGCATGTTGACATACCCCATCCCCCCATGTCGACATGGTGGCCGTTTATTTCAAAATTTAAATTTTCGAAAGAAGTGTCTATTCATCATAACCTTTCACGAATGGACATGATTGTTGTTCTTCTATAAATACCAGTTGTTTTCAACGAATTTTAAGTTAGTTTTTCTTCATTTCTTCACTCCTTCTCCACTCAAAATTCTCTTATATTTTAACAAAACTCTGCCGAAATCCTAAATGAATCAAACTCGATCATCTCTAGTTTGATTCTCTGTCACTCTCTCTCAAAGATCTCAGTGCTATTTAGAGTTATAAGATCATTTGTAATCAAAGAAGTGTATCGAACCTTCCTATCTATCAAAGTGATATTGGAAACGGTGTGATTGTGGCCCGTAAATCAATTAGGTGTGATTGTAGCCCATAAATCAATTGGGTGATCTTGTAGCCAGGTTAAATCAAGAGAGTTTGCCCTGGACTCAAAGACAGGAGGGTGTATCTCGTAGCCTTGAAATCGAGGTTGTAATATCGACATTATATTTGAAAAGAAATAGGCACTGGAAATTGTGTGGGACTGGATGTAGGGTAACTCCGAACTAGTATAAAATTCCGATGTGTTCTTTCCTTTACTGCTTTTATTTACTATTTGCATCTATGTCTGATTCTATGATTGTTTATGTGTTTGTGAATTGCATATGTCTGTGTTTAATTTCAAAAGATTTAAAAAATTCCATAAAATTCATTAAACACTATTCACCCCCCCCCTCTAGTGTTAATCCAGCCTTAAGATCCGTAATCCGCATTCCCTACAATAATCATAAGTGAAATGGTTTTAGGTTTGTTGTGACAATGTGGTAATAACATTTGTCTTTAACCCTTTTAGATTAAACTTATGAATGCATGTAGATCTTTAAAAGAATGTTTTAAAGATAAACATAAGTGAAATGGTTTTAGGTTTGTAGTGGCAATGCTTAAGTAAATTTAGTCTTAAACCTTTTTGAACGAATTTGTAAAAGTACTTAGATCCTTAAAATGGATATTTTGAATGAAATTATAAGTAAGGAATCTTTTGGAAAAAATATATTAAAAGCTAGGTTTAAAGTAAGAAATCTTGTTAATGATTTGTGAATATAGTTATATCATTTAAGATAAGTATATGAATACTTTTTGAAGTATAAAAAGAGTACAAATGAATAATAAAAATTGATAAACCATCTTTTATTAGATAAAAGAAGATTTACTAATAAAAGAGGTTTCAATTAAGAAAAGATTAATTAAAGAAAAAGAGTATTAGAAGTCGCTTATGTGACTTAATCGTGTTTTATATGACTTAATTGTGCTTTGTACTTTTACTCCTTTATATAAAACATTTAGGTTTATACTTAGCATTAAAAGCTGATGAAGTAGGCTTGTCTATCTACAGAAGTTATGACTGATGTTCGAGTAAGGATATGAGCAATATACCACTAACCTACCGGCTTCACTCTTGAACGAGGGATTGAGTGAGATGAAAATATTAGAAACGTGATAAGTATACGAGACTTTGTTTCCATATGCGATAATTCTCATTATTTTTGAATGACCAAATTCGTTGATTCAATCTTGAAGAGAACGGGATCGAAAAGTGTATTACTTATCGAAAACCACTTTAAGATTGAGATGTGTGTTCTATCTCTTGGAAGTGGATATGTTTGAGATGTTGGAATCCGTATGTGCTTTCGAGATTTGTTCGAGATATGGAAATCCAATTAAAGATTCATGTTCTATTCGAGTGATAAAGACTCATGTGAAAGATGCTGAACGTAACTTCGACATCAGAAATAACTAACAACAAAGTAGGCCTTATAGCCTAGGGATTAGCTAACCCGCGATAGGATATTATCACTCCATATCTAGAGTATGCTTATCGATGTTGTGCGCGGTAGGTGATGATATGTGGGATCATGTGTTAGGGAATGAACTAGCTATGTTCACGTAGACTTATATTTTATCTAGGGATATACGATGCTCAAAGGTAGTTTCCAACCCCTGTGTAGGAGATCCGCTTTAGTTCACAAGAGGCGTATCCACGTAAGCCCATTATGTGAACGTTCCTTATCGGTTTCGATTGTACCCTCTAATAAGCTGTTGAATGTAATCATTGTAACCATTCCGACCATGTTATATATTTATATTCATACCCTATGCATTATCTCTTAAATCACCATGTGTACTTATTAGATGGTAGTTCTTTTGAGAGAATAACCGTTATGGCATTCCATGCGGTCTCAATAGTACTGTTATATGTTAATCATATATTTCTTAAGTTTCTCATATTAGACTTATGTCTGATGTATGTAACATCCCACTATTTTGGACCATTCAAATCGACAATAAAACCACATATGTCAGACTTGAATAATTCAAAACAATAGATTGTTAATAAATTTTGGAGAAAATAAAATCAATCACAGAATCACAGATACAGAATATCAGAATAACACGCAGCGGAATAAGAATAACACGGTAGATCATGAAGCTACTACAATACATAGTCTCAAAACAAATACATAATACTAGAGTCTGAAAGCAAATACGACTAGAAATCCAAATACATAAGTTAACTAATACATAAGCAAGGCTGAATGGAAATAACTGAAATAGAAATAGATAGACAAATAGATAGATAGATAAATCTCTAGCTCCAAAGATGAATCCAAAGCTGTGATACTCAGGCTGACCCGAGCGTAAAGCAAAACACAAAACACTCGAGTCAGGACATACATACTTATAAAATGTAAATCAACTAAAGTGGACTGTAATAGAAATGCATCAATACCTTAAAGGATGCTTGGGATCGCCCATCCTTTATGGATCCGTTAAACTATCTACTATGTAGTAATATACGCTATTATAATAATGTCTAAAGTAAATTAAACTATTTAAAAATAGCATTAAGGCTTTACATTTTCCACCTTAACACATTTTTATAGTGTCAATAGTCTATACAGTACCGTAATACCCCGTAAACTGGAGCTACCAGAGGATGCTCCATAGGTACAACACAAATCAAACTCGTAAAAGGCGCGCTAGGGTAGGTGACAGTGCACAACTAGTCAATGCTAGGGTAGACATACCAATTACACTTCCGGGCTGTTGGTAACGCAAAGCCGCAACAATCGCCCAACTCGAGCCACACTTCCGAATCAAAGGTGTGCACCAAATCAATCACAAAGTAATAGAATGGCATACGATGGAGTGTGTCCGATCGGAGGAGCTACCTCACTTGGCCCGTCAATTGCTCCAGTTTTAGCCACCTTATGCTAACTCACGGGAGTTAGGTCCACGTTTATACTTCATATAGGATCATCGCCACCATCCTACTTCATTCTGGAATCTCCACCGCGTACACAGTTGTTAAAGTGGTTTTGGGAATTGGCAGAGAGTATGACAATATCCGATCCCAGTCTCTTTAACAACCAAACATTATTACAACCCGTGGTTTTTATTTCAAATGGTTAACATTTCAAATCAAAACATATTTATTTCAGAACCATTAAAATCCGATGTCATTATTATTTCAAAATATTATTCATTTTTCCAAAGTTGTAACCCTTCCAAATCTATACACTTAGTTATAACACTTCAAAAATGTAATATTTAGAAACCATAACGCTTTAAAAAAATGTGACCCTTGTATAGTAGCATTTCGAAAATGTTACATTTTAGAAAATAGTAGCATTTTAAAAACATAACCTTAAAACCATAGCATTTTGGAAATGCTGCAATTTCTATTTTATTTTCTACCATAACATATTTAAAACATCATATCTTATATTTTTATCATAGTTATTATATAAGATCTATTTTACTTTACAAACTTATTTATTTGGATATTAATTAAATTATGATTTTAGTTAAATGAAATATATTACTAAAATATCCAATTAAAATTGTATTTTCTTATATTAGGTAAAAATACATTTAAACCATTTATTAACTTATAAAATTTTAACTTATAGAAAATCAGTATATCATTTGAATCAAAAATTTAAGTTAAAATTTCAAAACTTAAAATTCAAAATACTTAATAATTTTTTTTGAAAACTACTATTTAAAAATTAATCACAGGTCTGTATAATATTTTCTAACCTAGGTCAAGTGATACGGGTATATATCATTTCAATCCGAAATATAAAATTCTGGGTTTTATCATTTCAAACCCGCAATCCCAAGTCAAATAAAATTCGCTCGAGCCTATCATTTTAGCTTATAACGATTTTTCCCTATTCTAAAGTCCGTTCAGGTATGTATCATTTCAACCCATAGTGAGGGAACTTGCAATGTGAGGAACAGAATATAAAATGAACAATATAGTATAGCATATCATGTTAGGTGATGAAACAAGTATAACATCAGGTTATAACATCATATAATATCATATCACAGGCATATATGAGACTACTATCATCATGGCATATCACTATCACAATTCACAAGTCATTGATTCACTAGAATATAAGTACGAAGTCGAGAGTGATAAACTCACCTTCTTTGGCTAGGACGACAATTCAAACACAAGACAACTTCCGAAAAGACACGACAAAGCACGAATCAAACTTTAGTGGAAGTAGAACCCAAATCCAAGTCTTAGAAGCAAACTAAATAATATATATATATATATATATATATATAAGAAAATGATTTATACATAAAAGAATAAAATAAAAGACAAAGAAAAATTGCTAAACAAACACAAGTGGGCTCGGCCACTTTGGAAATAGGCTCGGCCACATGTGCTTTGGGCTCGACCATGATCATTAGGCTCAACTACTTGATGGTTTGCACGACCAGGATTGGTTGAAGGGCTACAAGGCTCAGCTATGGTCAAAACAATGGAAGGCAAAGCATGGGAAGGCAAAAAGGCAAAGGAAAGTGACCTTTGGGTTCGGCCATGGTCAATTGGGTTCGGCTACTTGGTTTAGGAGGCTACAAAGGCTCGGCCATGGTGCAACATAAAGGAAGGCAAGTCAAAGGCCATGGCAATGTTTGGAAATAGGAAGGGATGGTCATGGCTAGTAAGGAGGAGGTGGTGGCCGAGGCAGATAGGAAGAGAGGAAGGGAACAAGGGGTCGGCTAGGGTTTTAGGCTAGGGATGTGGTGGTTTGGCCAAGGCTAGTTACGGCGATGGGATGATGGTCGACCTATGGAGATGGTGGTGGATCATCATGGGGTGGAGGCAAGGAGGAAGTGAGTCGGCTATGGCATGGTTTGTGGCCGAAATAAGGAAGGGAAAGAAGAAACAATAATAAGAAAAATTGGAAAAGGAAGAACAGAGCTTACTGTAGTTTTCTTAGAGCAGGAAGAAGAAATGAGGAAGAGATGAGAAGTCAGAAGTTTTGTACATAGATTTTATGAAATGGCATCTCTTCACAATGAATAGACAAAGAGATGTCTATTAGGAATATTAGCCCATTAGCCAAGCCCATCAAGCAAAACCAAACCAGATCATGAATCAAATCAAGCCCAAACCCAAATAAAAAAATAGGAGATAAAAATACAGAAAATAATTGCGTGTAAAACGCTGAAACTTTGCAGATTTGAAAAATATAAATCGGAATTTAACGAAACGAAAAGCATAGAGAATGTTAGAATCAAATTCAGCTTCAAAGAAAAAGAAAAAGAAAAGTTTAAAATTCAAATTTAAAAATTTCAACCGAAAGTCAAACTTTGACCAAAGTTGACCAAAAATTAAATTTTAGAAAAATCTTTATTTTATTATATTTGGAAAAATAATTCTCAACAAATCCCAAAATACATTATAAAATTCCAAATTTTCAATTTTTAAATGATAAAAAATCAAAGTTTCAAATAAATTGAATTTAAAATATTTGCTAAATTACGGGTTGTTACACTCTCCCCCACTCAAAGCTTTTTGTCCTCGAAAAGGAACGAGACACGGAAAAACAAAGGAAGATAAGATAGAATAACGAATAGTACCTGAAACAAACAATTCCGGATTCGAAGCATGCATGCTCTCCTCCGTCTCCCAGGTACAATCCCGATCATCAGTACTCCACTGCACTTTGACCAGGTTGACAGATTTCCTTCTTAGCTGTTTCGTACCTCTATCGATAATACGAAGCAGCTTCCTCTCGACAGTAAGATTTGGCTCAATATCCAAACTCTCAAGAGCAGAAGGCTGGACAATCAAAGATGGATCATGAAGATACCGACGAAGATGCGAAGCATGGAATACATTATGCACTCCAGAAAATTTCTCAGGCAAATCCAAGCGATAAGCTAAAGAACCAACTCTCTCTAAGATGCGGAAAGGACCAATGAACCTAGGAGCAAGCTTCCCTCTCCGACCAAACCGAATCACATTCCTTAAGGGAGAAACCTTAAGGAAATCTTGATCACCAACAGAAAACTCCAAACTCCTCTTACGCCGATCAACGTACTTCTTCTGCCTATCATGAGGACTCCTCATCTTCCTCTTAATCTCCTCAACTCTCTCAGAAGCCTCCAGAATCATATCAGGACCAAGAACCAAACGATTACCGGATTCAATCCAGCAAGATGGAGATCTGCAAGGTCGTTCGTAAAGAGCAGCAAACGAAGACATTGCAATACTAGCTTGAATTCAAAAGATGGAATGAGATAGATAAGGAATTAAGATAAGATTAAAATAGAAGATTTGAGATTATACCTGATAACTGTTGTTATAGGTGAATTCGACAACATGGAGATGATCTTCCCAAGATCCTCCATAATCAAGAACACAGGTACAAAGAAGATCCTCTAGAGTCTGATTCACTCTTTCCATTTGACCGTCGGTCTGCGGATGGTAAGCAGTGCTCAGATTCAGGTGAGTACCTAAAGATTCCTGAAAAGCTTTCCAAAACTGGCTGGTAAAGATGGGATCTCTATCACAAACAATACTGACAGGAACACCATGAAGACGGACGATCTCTCTCATATAAATCTCAGCCAAACTCGAAGCATAACAGGTAGACTTGACCGGAATGAAATGAGCTGACTTGGTCAATCTATCCACAATAACCCAAATACTCTCATTACCCCTCCTAGTCCTTGGTAATCCATCAATAAAATCCATAGAAACCTGTTTCCATTTCCAATTGGGAACCTCGAGGGGCTGCAATAATCCAGGGGTCTTCAGATGATCGGCCTTGACTTGCTGACAAGTCGCACACCTACTACCAAAAATGGAGATATCACGCTTCATACCTCTCCACCAATACAGCTTCTTCATATCCTGATACATCTTCATCACTTCTAGATGAATAGAAAGTTTGGATCGATGATTTTCCCGAAGTAACTCTTGCCTCAAACCATCGACCTTTGGGACACAAATCCGATTATTAATCCTCAAAATCCCTCTATCATCGATCTAAGCTCCACTGCCATCCTGACTACTACCACCAACCCTGCTATGAACATTCTCCTTAATAAGCCTAAGCATCCTATCCTCATTCTGCTTAGCAATGATACGATCCATAAGAGGAGAAGAAGAAACAACAAGCTGACACAACATCGCCTTCTTCCGACTCAAAGCATCAGCCACAACGTTAGCTTTTCTAGGGGTATAGTTGATTTCGAGATCATAAGAAGCAAGGAACTCAAGCCACCTACCTTGTCTCTGATTCAAATCCTTCTGGGTGAAAATATATCTCAAAGACACTGTAACGACCCGCTATTTTGGACTATTCACATCCGCACATGTCGGATTTGAAGAATTCAAAATATCGAATAGTTAATTTAAATTTGGCAAAACTGAGATATACAGTAAATAAATAATCACAGAATCACAGACATAGAGTAATAATATGCAGTGGAAATAAAAGAGATAGTAGTTCATGAAGCTACTATATAAATGTATAAGTTACATCAGAGTTAAACCAAATACAATGGAAGAGTAACACGATACATCAGATACAAATTAGAATACATCACTGGAATCATCGAATACTGAAAGCAGAATAGATGGCTGGATCTTCAAGCAAAGCTCCAACTCCAAAGGTGACTCTCGAATACTGGTACACTCAGTCTGACCCGAGTGTAAAGAAAAACACAAGACACTCGAGTCAGGATTAACATTCTTATATCAATAAATCCAACTCAAGTGAAATAACAACTGAAATACAAGTAACTCAAAGGATGTTTGGAATAACCATCCTTTAAGGATCCGTTAAACTATCTACTTTGTAATAGTGTACGATAAGTAGATAATGCCTATCAGTAATATAAAGTATCAAAATAGTGTTAAGGCGTTACCATTATCCCCCTTAACACATTTTATATAAGCGTTATAGTCTATACAGCACTGTAAACTCCACCGTAAACTAGTGGGATATCACGGAGTACTCCATACGTATAACACAAAACAAATCGTAGTGGTCGCGTATATAGGGATCCAAGTATGACAAGGAACATGAGGCAATACCCAAGGTAGTGAAACTACTGTTTGCCTGATCCGGACTGGTGAGAACGCATCGCCGCAGCGATCGCAACACCGCGAAACAACACTCCCAAAATCAAGGGTGCACCAATCGACAACAAGTAATGAGTAGTTTCGAAGAAGTGTGTTCGCTCGAGGTAGCTAACCCCCAGTTGGCCCGACACGGCTTCTATTTTAGTCATTTCCAATTTGACACAAGTGTCAAGGCTATCCATTATCGTTCTCTTTCTTCAGTCATCGCGTACATCATTCCAACCACTTCATTCTGGATCACACTTCGCGTATTGTTATTAAAGTGGTTTTCGGTTTAGACAGTGAGTATGTCCCTAACCGATTCCGGTCTCTTTAATAACCTTCGTAATTATTTCATCGATTGGTCGTTTATTTATTTCAAAACCAAATCAATTTCAATTCCAATTTCAATTAGAAATTTTAAATCAACATTTCATTTGTCTTTCTATATCAATTTTCATAATTTACAATTCAAAACTACCACATTCATAATTTCAAAATCTCATAATACAATTTCTATTTTATTTAACACAATTCAAATATAAAATTCAAGTTCGTATATATAAGTCTCATTCTGAAATCATTTAAATTAATTTAATTTAACATTTGGATCAATTTAAATTCATTTATCGATTTCATTCAATATTCGTTAAGTAAATTTGTCATTCAAAACAATTTCTATTTAATTTCCCATTCATTAAATCAATTACTTAAGTTTAACTCCATTATATCAAAACTTACAAATTGCATTAAATTAAATTCATCAAATCAAATTCTTTACATTTCAAGTCTTACATTAATTTCAATAAATCACATTTTATTTCTTGTTAAAGAAATTCGATTTCACTTATTAATTTACTTAATTACAAATTTCAAAACTCAATTAATAAAGAAACTTAATTTCACTTACTCAAGAAGTTCAATTTCACTTATTTAAAGAATTCAATTTTATTTAATTATTAAATAATTCAATCTTATTTAATTATTAAATAATTTCAAAACTTAATTATCAAATAATTTCAAACTTAATTATAAAAAAAATTTCAAAACTTAATTCAATCATTTCTCAAATTAAACAACGTTCTTCATTAATTACATTGCTAATATTTTGTTTCATATTATTAAATATTAACATTTTCCGTCCATAAAAATTCAAATTCCAACCTCATTTAAAAACCATTTTTATTTATTCAAATCAAATCTTCATTCTATTTTAAATCAAAGTATTGACCAATCGGTTTTTATTTAATTCTCTATCCTAGGTCAAAGTTCAATTTGGGTATTTACCATTTCAACCCGATTCCAATTCAATTCAAAATCAAAGCATAACAAAGGGAACTTGCAGTGTGATAGCTAGGATGGTGTCAAAGTAAATAAACAAGCAATAACAACAATCAATAACAACAATCAAATAATCAATTCAAATAATCCCGAAATAATCGTATTAATTTACATTGTTGTTTGTGCAAATTAATATAATTATTTCTAGAATCTACAGTATCATTTCATGTAGATTAAAGATTATTACATTATGGTTTTTTCACTTGTCATCTATTACAATTTCATCCATCATCAATTTAAACAACCTACATTCAACGGTTCATGGTGTAATTAACCAAATCCTACGTGTCAATTAATTTAACATTAAAGGGGTCACATTATATGAATTTTTAACTAATCAAATTCAACATATAGATCCAATTTAAATCATTAACTATCATATATCAATTCAATTGCATATTATTTATCACTTTAACATTAACAATTTAACGTCCAATATAAACATCAACAATCAATCAATTATCAACCAAGGTGTATTATCATCGCATAAATGATAGATAATGGTGTCAGATGTCATAGGTGAACAGATATAGGTACAGTGTAAATAACTAATAGCAACATATTTCAATTTATCATTTCAATTGAAATCAAATTTAATAAATAAAAGAACGTTAATCGTGAGTGATTGCTCACCTTCGTGGCTGGGTGGGTTTTGATGAAGAAATTGAGTTATGAAATCCAGGTACAAATCCCCAAACAAAGCAAGACTTGGCACGAATCGACGATCAAGCTGATAGATGGGATTGACGAAATCAAATTAGAACCGATCGATGATGACAAGTGGTATAAGTGAACTTATGTATAACCATATATAATTAATTACATATAAAAGAAATCATATTCTAAATTCAAATACATTGTAAATCTAAACCATATTAATGTCTTTTCAAACATATATATAAGAAATCAAACATACATATACAATATATATTTTGGGATAAATACATATATGTCTACAAAATAAATAAATAAATACTTAGCTATATTGTATGTTCATTCAAGAATAGCTATATATATGTATATATCCAAAATCAATTTAAACATAAATTTCAGATAAATATTTTAATTCAAATATATAAAACAAAGTCTCAATATATCTAAACTTGAAACCAAACTAATGTATACAAAGTTGAGTATGTTGAACATATATAGAACTGTACACAACAAAAACGGCAACTGGAACTCCCACAAAATGGAAAGAGATGAATACATAGATTCATCTTCACTACTGGTTATATATGCTTTATTACCCTTTCATAAACAAATGTGTATATAAAGTAACTTGTATAAATTATAAGAACATGCTTATATATTCTCCTAACAAACAGCTGTATATATAACTTACAATATATATATATATATGTAAACCACGGTTATTACAAATCTTACACACATATATTATATAATTAACATATTTATTAAAATCTATAACTGTGTTTTAAAACAAATATAAACTTAATACATGTAACAAATACTGTAAAGTTATATTCGAAACATATATCTAGACTGAGACTAAAACTTTATACTTTTTTTACATCTTTTCAGTTTGCTCACATATAACTTTCAAGAATCATAGAATAAGACATTATGTCGGCTACAAATTCAGTCTATTCTGTGTAAACTTGCTAGTTTCGACATGTGTCAGAAAGACAAGTTATCACACTATCTAGTGTAACAAAAAAATTACATAATGAACCAACGGTATCCTTAAACCAGTACCACATTACCTTGCACTGCTAAAATGAAAGTGAAGCTTTATACATACTGATACTGCACGGTAGAGGCCAGGAGGGTGGAAGAGATGGCTGCATGGGATCGGCATGCAGCAGGGAAGATCAGCGAAGGTCGGCTATGATGGCAGTGGAGCCGACGAAGGCTAGCGGAGGGGTCAGAAGCTGGAAGAAAAAGGTAGTCTTGGCATGGAGTTCCGGCTGTCAAGAGATGCGAGCACTCAGCAATTGCAGGCAAGGTCGGAGACAGGTTTTGGGAACGGAAGTGAAGAGCGTGGGAGTAGGTGAAAGGGAAAGGCTGGGTTCGGTTGTTGGCCGTGGGTTCCAGTGGCTGTGACTGCAATGGTGGAGGAGATTTGTTGAGGTGGTGGAGCTCGAAGTAGCGGAGGCGGACTGTCGCTTTGGGTTGTGGTCGGCCTAGAGGTCGTAGGCGGGTAGCTAGATCCGGTTGTGGTGAAAGGGCAAGGACGGTCGGGCTGCTGTTTGGTCATGTGCATCGGAGTGGGGAGGAAGGCGAGGGCTTGTGGGCCGCTCGGTTGCTGGCGGAGCTCGGTGGTGAGTGGAGGCCGAGCATGAGGTGGAGAGAGGATAGTGAGCGGATGAAAGTTTGGCTATTGAGTGCGGAGGAAAAAAAAATGGGCGAGAAAGTTTATATGCTCACTTTTTTTTAGTAAGAGGAAGGTAATAAGGTCTGGAGGAGAGCAAATTTGAAGTAAATGGGAAGCTCGGGCCAGAGAAAGTAAGGTCACAGCAAATATCCATGCGTTTAGACTTCCAAGATGAATGGGTGGCAACGGCTGAATTCTATCAGATAATAAGTATTATAATAAATGCTAGTTGCTGTCTTTGAAATTTGAACGGACACAATTATCAAAAGCAAAACAGATACCATGCATTGGTCTGCTACGTAGTTTTTTTTTCCGTTGCGTACCGTACTCAAAATACATAAATAAATATGCCGCAGAGATCAGCACGACGAGACGATCAAAACGGTATACAGATATCTGTAGTACGATTGAATTATAAAAATTCGAATTTTCTACTGACGGAAAATGCAAGAAAAACGTAGAAAAATAAGATCGACGGAGCCAAAGAAGTCCGAATTTGGAAAAACGAAAAATGACGTTTTGCTCAGAAGATGGTTTAGAATTTTTCTATGTAAAAATATTTAGGTTCCGAAAACATTTTATTTTCATCGCTTTTTAACTGATTAAATTGAAGTAAATTTACGCGCGAAATTAACTTTTGTATTTTCGAACGAAAATTTACCAGTTACTATGTTTAACTAGACGCATTCCAAATATCAAATTTATATTTCAAAATTTTATTGTTTTAAAATTTCGCAAAATTTTAATTAATAACGTTATTAAACAGTTAAAATTTACGGGTCGTTACACTCTCCCCCACTCAAAACTTTTCGTCCCCGAAAAGGAACGAGGTAGGAGAATAGAAACAACCAGAAAGAACAACAGATTTGAAATACAAAATAACAATTAATTTAAACCATATAAATTCAAATTTAAATTAATTGATATTCAATAATTGATTTAATCCATTTGATTTCACTAAAATCAAGCTCAACTATTTTTAAATTCATTATCTTATTATCCAATTATCTTCAATTTACAATTTCTAAAACCATAAATTTGAATAGTCTTTTATTATAATCATATTTTTTTTTCAGCAATTTAAATTCTTCTTTATTCCAAATTATTGTTAAATTTATTCTACTTAATATATCTAATCACATGTGTTTAACCTATTAATTTAAACCATAAAAGTTTCGATTTAAATTAATTTATATTTACTAATTGCTTTTAAATTCAAGGTATTTTCATAAGTTGATCAAATTTCAATTTATTATTTCTTTCAAAACAAATTTATTTCATTATTAACTGAGTTTTACTTATTATCCTATCTAACTCTATTAACATCTCTATAATCAAAATTTAGTGTATAACATTTATTATAAACACTCAGATTTTATTTATAAAGACATTTTTTATTGTACATTATCCAATTACATTTTAACTTCTGAATAGTTTAGGTAAGTTATATTGAAATGCAATTTAGTACTATACAAATAAAATTTTCAAATTCAATTTTTTTTCAAGTTTAAATATTTATCCAAAATTTAGCTTTATTTATAATTGAAAACATCTTTAACATGATTTTTAAGAATTAAATTTCCGTTTAATTTCAAACCCTTTAGAAATAATTATGTATATACTATATTAAATCAAATTAAATTTAAAATAATATACCCATATATATATATATAAATCAAGTCATACTTAAGAAATTCAAATTAAATATTTTCCAAACAAAACTGTAGCAAAGCTACAGAATGGTTTCTCCACTTCGAAACTCGAAAATGAATGTCTATGATGCGGCCGCCATCACCGAAATTATTTTCCAGCGACAAAGAAAAGAGCACTGATTTAAACATTAAAATTCTTTGGGAATGATTTCTATTTGAAAATATTTTAAATACTATGCACTTTAAAACATTCTAATCAAAGTTTGAAATCACCAGAAATTAATTCTCAAATTCTAGTTTAAATCCATTTCAATTCCTAACAATTTATAACCAAGTTTATAAATTCATTTATTTATATTATGCAATAGTCAATGGTTTACAAAACAATAAATGAAAATCAAATATTATTATTCCTGACAACAAATTTATTAACAATTTAGTTTCATAATATAATCATACAAAACTTTATTTTATTTACCAAATTTGAAAACGATATTGTGTCAGTTTGCTCTGCTCAAGTGTTTTGGAAATCCTATCGATAGCGTTGATTAGACGAATCGATCGGAAACCCAAATCAACATCAACAACTCAAACAACACAATATATTTTAAAACATTTTAAATATTAATTTACAAATACACTTCCTCGCTTGACTACACAAGAATAGATTTCAAAGCAAAGATAGAGATTCAAATTTGATGGACTCACATCAAAGAGAGTTTCGATTCGAAGATAAGTTCGAAACAAAGATATGATGATTAAATAACAAATTAGAAAGATTTGATAAGTTTATATAAATCGCGGGCAACCTTAACCAGGTCGACCGTGACTTCAAGAATAAGATCGATGTAGAATTTCGAGGCAAATCTTCATTCGATCTCAAGAAATAGAATTCAAGTATAGCTAAAGATAGATAGCATCGTAAACCGAGGATACAGAAATCTCCGGTAAATCGATGTCTATTGTAAAGGAGTTTCACCCTTTTATAAATCAATTTGAAGATTGGTGAGACCGCCAACTCATTATAAAGATCATTCGAAGTGGAGTTATGGGATACTCCAGAATTAAAAGAAGACGAAAAGTGAGGGACACGGATGAATTTTGGAACCGCAGGGAACGTTCCAAAATTTAAAGGAATCGAGTCAAAAGGAAGAGATTCAAACTTCAATGAAGTGATTCTGTAAATACATTTACCCTATATGCTAAGTTTTGCCTAGAGCTAACAAAGCTCTGATACCAACTGTAACGACCCGCTATTTTGGACTATTCGCATCCGCACATGTCGGATTTGAAGAATTCAAAATACCGAATTGTTAATTTAAATTTGGCAAAACTGAGATATACAGTAAATAAATAATCACAGAATCACAGACACAGAGTAATAATATGCAGCGGAAATAAAAGAGATAGTAGTTCATGAAGCTACTATATAAATGTATAAGTTACATCAGAGTTAAACCAGATACAACGGAAGAGTAACACGATACATCAGATACAAATTAGAATACATCACTGGAATCATCGAATACTGAAAGCAGAATAGATGGCTGGATCTTCAAGCAAAGCTCCAACTCCAAAGGTGAGTCTCGAATACTGGTACACTTAGTCTGACCCGAGCGTAAAGCAAAACACAAGACACTCGAGTCAGGATTAACATTCTTATATCAATAAATCCAACTCAAGTGAAATAACAACTGAAATACAAGTAACTCAAAGGATGTTTGGAATAACCATCCTTTAAGGATCCGTTAAACTATCTACTATGTAATAGTGTACGATAAGTAGATAATGCCTATCAGTAATATAAAGTATCAAAATAGTGTTAAGGCGTTACCATTATCCCCCTTAACACATTTTATATAAGCGTTATAGTCTATACAGCACTGTAAACTCCACCGTAAACTAGTGGGATATCAGGGAGTACTCCATAGGTATAACACAAAACAAATCGTAGTGGTCGCGTATATAGGGATCCAAGTATGACAAGGCACATGAGGCAATACCCAAGGTAGTGAAACTACCGTTTGCCTGATCCCAACTGGTGAGAACGCATCGCCGCAGCGATCGCAACACCGCGAAACAACACTCCCAAAATCAAGGGTGCACCAATCGACAACAAGTAATGAGTAGTTTCGAAGAAGTGTGTTCGCTCGAGGTAGCTAACCCCCATTTGGCCCGGCACGGCTCCTGTTTTAGTCATTTCCAATTTGACACAAGTGTCAAGGATATCCATTAACGTTCTATTTCCTCAGTCATCGCGTACATCATTCCAACCACTTCATTCTAGATCACACTTCGCGTATTGTTATTAAAGTGGTTTTCGGTTTAGACAGTGAGTATGTCCCTAACCGATTCTGGTCTCTTTAATAACCTTCGTAATTATTTCACCGATTGGTCGTTTATTTATTTCAAAACCAAATCAATTTCAATTTCAATTTCAATTAGAAATTTTAAATCAACATTTCATTTGTCTTTCTATATCAATTTTCATAATTTACATTTCAAAACTACCACATTCATAATTTCAAAATCTCATAATACAATTTCTATTTTATTTAACACAATTCAAATATAAAATTCAAGTTCGTATATATAAGTCTCATTCTGAAATCATTTAAATTAATTTAATTTAACATTTGGATCAATTTAAATTCATTTATCGATTTCATTCAATATTCGTTAAGTAAATTTGTCATTCAAAACAATTTCTATTTAATTTCCCATTCATTAAATCAATTACTTAAGTTCAACTCCATTATATCAAAACTTACAAATTGCATTAAATTAAATTCATCAAATCAAATTCTTTACATTTCAAGGCTTACATTAATTTCAATAAATCACATTTTATTTCTTGTTAAAGAAATTCGATTTCACTTATTAATTTACTTAATTACAAATTTCAAAACTCAATTAATAAAGAAACTTAATTTCACTTACTCAAGAAGTTCAATTTCACTTATTTAAAGAATTCAATTTTATTTAATTATTAAATAATTCAATCTTATTTAATTATTAAATAATTTCAAAACTTAATTATCAAATAATTTCAAACTTAATTATAAATTTTTTTTCAAAACTTAATTCAATCATTTCTCAAATTAAACAACGTTCTTCATCAATTACATTGTTAATATTTTGTTTCATATTATTAAATATTAACATTTTCCTTCCATAAAAATTCAAATTCCAACTTCATTTAAAAACCATTTTTATTTATTCAAATCAAATCTTCATTCTATTTTAAATCAAAGTATTGACCAATCGGTTTTTATTTAATTCTCTATCCTAGGTCAAAGTTCAATGTGGGTATTTATCATTTCAACTCGATTCCAATTCAATTCAAAATCAAAGCATAACAAAGGGAACTTGCAGTGTGATAGCTGGGATGGTGTTAAAGTAAATAAACAAGCAATAACAACAATCAATAACAACAATCAAATAATCAATTCAAATAATCCCGAAATAATCGTATTAATTTACATTGTTGTTTGTGCAAATTAATATAATTATTTCTAGAATCTACACTATCATTTCATGTAGATTAAAGATTATTACATTACGGTTTTTTCACTTGTCATCTATTACAATTTCATCCATCATCAATTTAAACAACCTACATTCAACGGTTCAAGGTGTAATTAACCAAATCCTACGTGTCAATTAATTTAACATTAAAGGGGTCACATTATACGAATTTTTAACTAATCAAATTCAACATATAGATCCAATTTAAATCGTTAACTATCATATATCAATTCAATTGCATATTATTTATCACTTTAACATTAACAATTTAACGTCCAATATAAACATCAACAATCAATCAATTATCAACCAAGGTGTATTATCATCGCATAAATGATAGATAATGGTGTCAGATGTCATAGGTGAATAGATACAGGTACAGTGTAAATAAATAATAGCAACATATTTCAATTTATCATTTCAATTGAAATCAAATTTAATAAATAAAAGAACGTTAATCGTGAGTGATTGCTCACCTTCGTGGCTGGGTGGGTTTTGATGAAGAAATTGAGTTATGAAATCCAGGTACGAATCCCCAAACAAAGCAAGACTTGGCTCGAATCGACGATCAAGCTGATAGATGGGATTGACGAAATCAAATTAGAACCGATCGATGATGAAAAGTGGTATAAGTGAACTTATGTATAACCATATATAATTAATTACATATAAAAGAAATCATATTCTAAATTCAAATACATTTTAAATCTAAACCATATAAATGTCTTTTCAAACATATATATAAGAAATCAAACATACATATACAATATATATTTTGGGATAAATACATATATGTCTACAAAAAAATATATAAATACTTAGCTATATTGTATGTTCATTCAAGAATAGCTATATATATGTATATATCCAAAATCAATTTAAACATAAATTTCACATAAATATTTTAATTCAAATATATAAAACAAAGTCTCAATATATCTAAACTTGAAACCAAACTAATGTATACAAAGTTGAGTATGTTGAACATATATAGAACTGTACACAACAAAAACGACAACTGGAACTCCCACAAAATGGAAAGAGATGAATACATAGATTCATCTTCACCACTGGTTATATATGCTTTATTACCCTTTCATAAAAAAATGTGTATATAAAGTAACTTGTATAAATTATAAGAACATGCTTATATATTCTCCTAACAAACAGCTGTATATATAACTTACAATATATATATATATATATGTAAACCACGGTCATTACAAATCTTACATACATATATTATATAAATAACATATTTATTAAAATCTATAAATGTGTTTTAAAACAAATATAAACATAATACATGTAACAAATACTGTAAAGTTATATTCGAAACATATATCTGGACTGAGACTAAAACTTTATACTTTTTTTTACATCTTTTCAGTTTGCTCACATATAACTTTCAAGAATCATAGAATAAGACATTATGTCGGCTACAAATTCAGTCTATTCTGTGTAAACTTGCTAGTTTCGACATGTGTCAGAAAGACAAGTTATCACACTATCTAGTGTAACAAAAAAAATTACATAATGAACCAACGGTATCCTTAAACCAGTACAACATTACCTTGCACTACTAAAATGAAATTGAAGCTTTATACATACTGATACTGCACGGTAGAGGCCAGGAGGGTGGAAGAGATGGCTGCATGGGATCGGCATGCAGCAGGGAAGATCAGCGAAGGTCGGCTATGATGGCAGTGGAGCCGACGAAGGCTAGCGGAGGGGTCAGAATCTAGAAGAAAAGGGTAGTCTCGGCATGTAGTTCCAGCTGTCAAGAGATGCGAGCACTCAGCAATTGCAGGCAAGGTCGGAGACGGGTTTTGGGAATGGAAGTGAAGAGCGTGGGAGTAGGTGAAAGGGAAAGGCTGGGTTCGGTTGTTGGCCGTGGGTTCCAGTGGCTGTGACTGCAATGGTGGAGGAGATTTGTTGAGGTGGTGGAGCTCGAAGTAGCGAAGGCGGACTGTCGCTTTGGGTTGTGGTTGGCCTAGAGGTCGTAGGCGGGTAGCTAGATCCGGTTGTGGTGAAAGGGCAAGGACGGTCGGGCTGCTGTTTGGTCGTGTGCATCGGAGTGGGGAGGAAGGCGAGGGCTTGTGGGCCGCTCGGTTGCTGGCGGAGCTCGGTGGTGAGTGGAGGCCGAGCATGAGGTGGAGAGAGGATAGTGAGCGGATGAAAGTTTGGCTATTGAGTGGGGAGGGAAAAAAAATGGATGAGAAAGTTTATATGCTCACTTTCTTTTAGTAAGAGGAAGGTAATAAGGTCTGGAGGAGAGCAAATTTGAAGGAGAGCAAATTTGAAGTAAATGGGAGCTCAGGCCAGAGAAAGTAAGGTCACAGCAAATATCCATGCGTTTCGACTTCCGAGATGAATGGGTGGCAACGGCTGAATTCTATCAGATAATAAGTATTATAATAAATGCTAGTTGATGTCTTTGAAATTTGAACGGACACAATTATCAAAAGCAAAACAGATACCATGCATTGGTTTGCTACGTAGTTTTTTTTCCGCTGCGTACCATACTCAAAATACAGAAATAAATATGCCACAGAGATCAGCATGACGAGACGATCAAAACGGTATACAGATATCTGTAGTACGATTGAATTATAAAAATTCGAATTTTCTACTGACGGAAAATGCAAGAAAAACGTAGAAAAATAAGATCGACGGAGCCAAAGAAGTCCGAATTTGGAAAAACGAAAAATGACGTTTTGCTCAGAAGATGGTTTAGAATTTTTCTATGTAAAAATATTTAGGTTCCGAAAACATTTTATTTTCATCGCTTTTTAACTGATTAAATTGAAGTAAATTTACGCGCGAAATAAACTTTCGTATTTTCGAACGAAAATTTACCAGTTACTATGTTTAACTAGACGCATTCCAAATATCAAATTTATATTTCAAAATTTTATTGTTTTAAAATTTCGCAAAATTTTAATTAATAACGTTATTAAACAGTTAAAATTTACGAGTCGTTACACCGATGATCCGTAAAGAGCTCAAACTTAGTTCCCAAAAGATGATGCCTACAAAGCTTCAAAGAAAAAACCACGGCAAGCAATTCCAAATCATGAGTAGCATAATTGGCTATATGGGTCTTCAACTGATGACATGCATAAGCAATAACCTTCCCATCTTGCATCAGAACAGCTCCCAAACCTTCACGACTAGCATCGGTGTATACCGTTAATTCCTCATTTCCATTTGGAACGGTAAGAACTGGTGCGGAAGTAAGCTTGTGCTTTTACTCATTGAATGCAGCTTCACACTTATCATCCCATATAAACTTAGCATTCTAACGAGTCAAAGCTGTGAGAGGTGCAGCAATCTGAGCAAAATTCTCAATGAATCTCCGATAATAACCGGCAAGGCCCAGAAAACTACGGATATCAGATGAAGTCCTAGGGGTTTCCCAATCCTGAAATAGAATAGGGAAAAATAAGGACTACAAAGAAAGATAGAATGATTAGATTACAAAAGAAGAATGAGAGAAGGTAGACTTACATTGATCGTAGCGACCTTAACTGGATCAATAGAAACTCCATTACCAGAAACAATATGTCTAAGAAATCGGACTTCGTCCTTCTAGAAATGGCATTTAGAGAATTTAGCTTTTAATGGATGATTCCTAAGAGTCTCTAGAACAGAATTCAAATGGACCTTATGTTCCTCCTCTGACTTAGAGAAAACAAGAATATCATCGACGAAGACTAGAACAAACTTGTTAAGAACATCACGAAAAACACGATTCATCAGATTAATAAAGAAAGCTGGGGCATTAGTCAAACCAAAATGCATAACTAACCATTCATAGAAACCATTCTCAGTACGGAAAGTAGTTTTGGAAATACTTTCTTCTGCAACTCCGAGCTGGTGGAAACCGGTGGCAAGATCAAGCTGAGAGAATACCGTAGCTCCATAGAGCTGATCAAACATATCATTGATACGAGGCATAGGATATCTGTTTTTCATAGTGAGCTTGTTCAGCTCCCTATAATCAACACACATCCCTAAGGAACCATCGAACTTAGTGATGAAAACCACTGCCGCTCCCCATTCGGAATGACTAGGTTTGGTCAGACCCTTGGAGAACAAGTCCTCAATTTGTTTCCTCAACTCAACCTTCTCGCGGGGTGCCATTCTTCTGAGAGGAAGAACTACATGTCGAGCTCCAGGAATAAGATCAATATGGAAATCGATTCCCGCTTAGGAGGTAAAGAAGAGACTTCACCAAAAACATCGAGATAGAGTTTAACCACAGGGGTTGAATTAAGATCACCAGGAGAAGACTCAAGAGAATAAATAAAGCTGCCAGCAAAATCCTGAGGTATACAGTACTAAATCACCAAAGGATTACCCCGATCATTAACAAGAGAAACAGTTCGGGTTTTACAAGAGATAACGGCTTCATGCTTCTTCAGCCAATCACCTCCAAGTAACATATCAAAAGCATCGTACTAAGAACATAGATATCATCAGAAAATCGATGATCAACATAGAAAAGTTTCACACTGGTACAAATCCTACTAAGGTTCGCGGGACCCCCAATAGGATTAGTAACACACAAAGGTACATCCGCAAACTTAGGTGAAAGGAGATGTTCAAACTTATCACAACGATCCACAGAAACAAAACTATGGGAAGCTCCAGTATCAAATAAAACACGAACATGAAAATTAAATAGAGAAAAGGTGCCCTGGAGAGTACCTTGGGTATCACTAGGAGCAGGTGGAGTAGGCAGAGCTTGAGTGGAAGAAGTCATAGCAAAGACTCTAGATGTCTTGCCCTTCTAATACAAGGGGCAATCCTTCTTGAAATGGCCAGGCTGCAAACAGACATGACAGAGGTTGTTCCTGGTATCCTGAGGTGGAGGAACAGCAGCACCAACTGAAGTAGGGCAACTATTTGCATAGTGACCCTTCTGATCGCACTTGAAGCAAGTAATGGAAGATAGGTCAATAGGATACTTCCGAGGAGTAGATCCTAAACCTGGATTCTTAAGCCAATTCTGCTTCTGCTGATGAAAGTTAGGCTTTCTCTTCTTAGAGTTACCAGAACCAGGCTGAGATGGAGAAGCACGAGAAACAAAAGCTTCCTTAGAAGTGGGGTTCTCATATCTGATAGCCATATCCATCAATCCAGTAAAAGAGCTATGTACATGAGAGATGAGACGATCATAATACTCTGGGCGAGCTCTAGCTATAAACTTCTCATTCTTCTTAAGAGGGGTATCAATCAGACTAGGACCAAACTTGGAAAGTTCATTGAACTTCCGCTCATACTCAGAAAAGGGCATATTCCCCTGCTTAAGATCCATAAAATCCCTGTATATCTGAGACTTCCCGGCTTTGGGCATCCACTTTGCCACAAAAGCCTCCCTGAAATAAGATATCCAAACTTAAGAGATACCAAAGAGAGAAAACTGAACCAAACTCAAAATCCAACTCAAGATGATACCTAAACTGCTCCCAAGAAATATTTGCCTCAACAGTCTGAGCAGTAACAGATTCCCACCAATCCTGGGCTGCCTCCTGCAGCTGCCAAGCTGCTAACTGACTCTTCTGAGCATCGGTGATCTCCAAACCAGTAAAAATCCTCTCTAAACTCCTCAAACACTGCTGAGCTTCAATGATGGTCTCTGATCCAGAAAACTTGGTACCACCAAGCTGAGTAAACTCCTTACAAAGAGTGGTGAACCTAATGGGTGCAACAGGCTCAAGAACTGGGGCAGCACCACGACCCCTACCTCGACCTCTGGCATTCCGACGATTCATCCTGGAAAATCAAGAATGAATTTTAGGACAGAGGTAAAGGAGAAAGACAAAAGAAAAGATTCAACTAGAATGAGATTTTAAAACAAGAAAATTTATATACAAAATAATCTTTTAAAATCCTTTGAAAATCATTTGAAATCATTTCATACTTAAAAATACGATCTCTCTCACAAAGAAATGATCCTAAGATTGATTTCACTCATTCTAGGGTATTTCTACCCTATCTCTAATGAGTTTTTGCTCCGTTGGCTATGGTTTGCCTAAAACCAAAACTCTGATACCAAATGTAACATCCCACTATTTTGGACCATTCAAATCAACAATAAAACCACACATGTCAGACTTGAATAAATCAAAACAATAGATTGTTAATAAATTTGGAGCAAATAAAATCAATCACAGACACAGAATATCAGAATAACTCGCAGCGGAATAAAAATAACATAGTAGTTCATGAAGCAACTACAATACATAGTCTCAAAACAAATACATAATACCAGAGTCTGAAAGTAAATACAACTGTAAATCCAAATACATAAGTTAACTTATACATAAGCAAGGCTGAATGGATATAACTGAAATAGAAATAGATAGACAACTAGATAGATAGATAAATCTCTAGCTCCAAAAATGAATCCAAAGCTGTGATATTCAGGCTGACCCGAGCGTAAAGCAAAACACAAAACACTCGAGTCAGGACATACATACTTATAAAATGTAAATCAACTCAAGTGGACTGTAATAGAAATGCATCAATAACTTAAAGGATGCTTGGGATCGCCCATCTTTTAAGGATCAGTTAAACTATCTACTATGTAGTAATATAGGCTATTATAATAATGTCTAAAGTAAAATAAACTATTTAAAAATAGCGTTAAGGCTTTACATTTTCCACCTTAACACATTTTTATAGTGCCAATAGTCTATACAGTACCGTAATACCCAGTAAACTGGAGCTACCTGAGGATACTCCATAGGTACGACACAAATCAAACTCGTAAAAGGCGCGCTAGGGTAGGTGACACGACACAACTAGGCAATGCCTGGGTAGACATACTAATACACTTCCGGGCTATTGGTAACGCAAAGCCGCAACAATTGCCCAACTCGAGCCACACTCTCGAATCAAAGGTGCGCACCAAATCAATCACAAAGTAATAGAATGACATACGATGGAGTGTGTCCGATCGAAGGAGCTACCTCACTTGGCCCGTCAATTGCTCTTGTTTTAGCCACCTTATGCTAATTCACGGGAGTTAGGTCCACGTATATACCTCATATAGGATCGTAGCCACCATCCTACTTCATTCTGGAATCTCCACCATGTACACAGTTGTTAAAGTGGTTTTCGGTATTGGTAGAGAGTATGACAATATCTGATCCCGGTCCCTTTAACAACCAAACGTTATTATAACCCGTGGTTTTTATTTCAAACTGTTAACATTTCAAATCAAAACATATTTATTTCAAAACCATTAAAATCCGATGTCATTATGCTTTCAAAATATTATTCATCTTTCCAAAGTTGTAACACTTCCAAATCTATACACTTAGTTATAACACTTCAAAAATGTAATATTTAGAAACCATAACGCTTTAAAAAAATGTGACCCTTTTATAGTAGCATTTCGAAAATGTTACATTTTAGAAAATAGTAGCATTTTAAAAACATAACCTTAAAACCATCGCATTTTGGAAATGCTGCAATTTCTATTATATTTTCTACTATAACATATTTAAAACATCATATCTTATATTTTTATCATAGTTATTATATAATATCTATTTTACTTTACAAACTTATTTATTTAGATATTAATTAAATTATGATTTTAGTTAAATGAAATATATTAATAAAATATCCAATTAAAACTGTATTTTCATATATTAGGTAAAAATACATTTAAACCATTTATTAACTTATAAAATTTTAACTTATAGAAAATCAGTATATCATTTGAATCAAAAATTTAAGTTAAAATTTCAAAATTTAAAATTCAAAATACTTAATTTTTTTAGAAAACTACTTTTCAAAAATTAACCACAAGTCTGTATAATATTTTCTAACCTAGGTCAAGTGATACAGATATATCATTTCATTCCGAAATATAAAATTGCGAGTTTTTTCATTTCAAACCTGCAATCCCAAGTCAAATAAAAAACGCTCGAGCCTATCATTTCAGCTCATAATGATTTTCCCCTATTCTAAAGTCCGTTCGGGTATGTATCATTTCAACCCATAGTGAGGGAACTTGCAATGTGAGAAACAGAATATAAAATGAACAATATAGCATAGCATATCATGTCAGGTGATGAAACATGTATAGCATCAGGTTATAACATCATATAATATCATATCACATGCATATATGAGACTACTATCATCATGGCATATCACTATCACAATTCACAAGTCATTGATTCACTAGAATATAAGTACGAAGTCGAGAGTGATAAACTCACCTTCTTTGGCTAGAGACGACAATTCAAACACAAGACAACTTCTGAAAAGACACGACAAAGCACGAATCAAACTTGAGTGGAAGTAGAACCAAAATCCAAATCTTAGAGGAAAACAAAATAATATATATATATATAAGAAAATGATTTATAAATAAAAGAATAAAATAAAAGGCAAAAAAATGGCTAAACAAACACAAGTGGGCTCGGCCACTTTGGAAATAGGCTCGGCCACATGTGCTTTGGGCTCGGCCATGATCATTAGGCTCAACTACTTGATGATGGGCACGGCCAGGATGGGTTGAAGGGGTACAAGGCTCGGCTATGGTCAAAGCAATGGAAGGCAAAGCATGGGATGGCAAAAAGGCAAAGGAAAGTGACCTTTGGGTTCGGCCATGGTCAATTGGGTTCGGCTACTTGGTTTAGGAGGCTACAAAGGCTCGGCCATGGTGCAACACAAAGGAAGGCAAGTCAAAGGCCACGGTAATGTTTGGCAATAGGAAGGGATGGTCACGGCTAGCAAGGAAGAGGTGGTGGCCGAGGCAAATAGGAAGAGAGGAAGGGAACAAGGGGTCGGCTAGGGTTTTAGGCAAGGGATGTGGTGGTTTGGCCAAGGCTAGTCACGGCTATGGGATGATGGTCGGCCTATGGAGATGGTGGTGGATCATCATGGGGTGGAGGCAAGGAGGAAGTGAGGTCGGCTATGGCATGGGTTGTGGCCGAAATAAGGAATGGAAGGAAGAAACAAAAATAAGAAAAATTGGAAAAAGAAGAAGAGAGCTTATTGTAGTTTTCTCATAGCAGGAAGAAGAAATGAGGAAGAGATGAGAAGTCAGAAGTTTTGTACGTAGATTTTATGAAATGGCATCTCTTCACAGGGAATAGACAAAGAGATGTCTATTAGAAATATTAGCCCATTAGCCAAGCCCATCAAGCAAAACCAAACCAAATCATGAATCAAACCAAGCCCAAACCCAAATAAAAAAATAGGAGATAAAAATATAGAAAATAATTACTTGTAAAACGCTGAAACTTTGCAGATTTGAAAGGTATAAATCAGAATTTAACAAAACGAAAAGCATAGAGAATGTTAGAATCAAATTCAGCTTCAAAGAAAAAGAATAAAAATTTAAAATTTCAACCGAAAGTCAAACTTCGACCAAAGTTGATCGAAAATTTAAATTTCAGAAAAATCTTTATTTTATTTTTGGAAAAATAATTCTCAACAAATCCCAAAAATACATGATAAAATTCCAAAATTTCAATTTTTAAATGATAAAAAATCAAAGTTTCAAATAAATTGAATTTAAAATATTTGCTAAAATTACGGGTTGTTACAATGTACGTTTTTGTTTTTCCTAAATTCCTTTTGTGCTCTTTCGAGTAGTCTAAGAAAGGCAGATTTTCATTGATGTTCTTTGGAGCTCGAGAAGACGAGATGGATGTTTCACTTACCATAGTATTCTTATTTCCACTGCATTACTATATTATACATATCTACATTTGTGAGGACATGTAGTTATAACTATCCAAGCTAGTGATAGTACTTAGGTTTTGTAACTTTGAAATTTGGGTATCAAAGTAACTCTTTGTACTATTCTTTTGATATTATATATTATCGTTTCGCTATGAGATTATGATATTGTTTTCTCCTCTTTCTTTTTCTATTTCATTTTCTTTTTTTATTTTACCCTCATAGTTTATCTTTCTGGCACTTAGGTGTTCGACAGGTGAGTATTATGGATGCATTAATGTCGATATTCGGAGGTCGAAAAGGCATGTCATTACATGTGGTATCAGAACTGAAGGTTAAGCGAATAACTTATCTTTGGTGGGGTATGACTCATTAAGAGATAGGGTAATGGAATTCCCTAGCACGAGTTCAGTATATTATACATACAAGAGCGTATTTGTATTTTTATAAACGTATACCTTAAAGGTAATTACAACTATGAAAATTAAAGATCTTATATAAGGTAACTTATATAAGTCTGAATTATTTAAGTGTAGTTCAATTAATATAGGGATTAATGATGTTCATTCGTTACCCATCATTAATTTGTTTAGTCATGCTTGACCAGTTTATGAGCTGTTTTACCTTTTCACTACATGGGTTTGGTATGCAATATTTGTAGATGTATTGAAATGAACACCTTGTGAATTTAGTTTCACAATTTGACTATAAGGCGTTTGAAGGCAATGTTGGGTTAAAATTTAGTTTTAGTAAAAGATGCAAGATGTTTATTTAATCTAAGGAATGATAAGATATTTTAATAAACATTTATGAAAAGATTTATATAAGAAAGTGATTTTATATAAGTAAGTTTTAGGAAAAATGATTTATAAACAAAAAGGATTTAATTGATATTTTGAGAATTTAAATCCCGGTATCTTTGAAAATGTTTTTCAAGATTTAGAAAATGTACTGGTAGTAGTATTATTTGAATGTAAGTATTTAGGAAATTGGTTTATGAAATTGGGATCATGGCACTTAGTAATATTTATAAAGTATTTGAAACCGTTCGGAAATAATTTTGGTGAAGTCCCAAAGGCATAAATTAGATTTACTGAACTCACTTATATCGCTTAAAAATAACTCTGGAGATGACTTCAGTGTTATCGGCATTCATTTTCGGGTTTCTAAGTATTGGATGCTATAGGGTTGTTTTGGTAAAACGGATTTCGATTTGATTCCAAAAGTATGATTAGTTATACAAAAGATATATGTATGTACTATTATTTCAAAGTGATTTGAAATAAAACTCGGTGTTTAATTCCAAAGTTAATCTTTGGAAAGAAGTTTAATATGAACTTTTTAATGTAAAAAGTTTTATACGTATACTATGTAGGGTGCCCGAGCGGTAGTGGCATAAACTGGAATAAATGTTCGAATGTTTCATGTTTTCCCTTTTGGGGTAAAGTGTGTTCAATGAATTATTGAAATTTCTTAAGTTATTTTGTGGATACACATAGCCTATGCATTAGAATTGTGTGCTATTTGCATCATGTTATGACGCGTTGTTTGGTACTTATCATTTGTTAAAATGAAATCGATTTTTAGCGATTTTGGATAGTTGGAAGCTTCCGCATCATTATAGAATTTGAAGTAAAATGTTCGTATGTGGAAACATAAAAGTTGAGTTCATATAACATATGAACTGAGAAGGCTGTAAGTTAAAACAAGTTTTAAATTTATTGAACATCCTTGTTAATTAAATTGAATTTGATATTTTTGTATATACCGTTAGGGTGTAATAGAGTATTGTATGAATTAGAACTTAAGTTATAGCTGTTTATAAAATTGAAGTTATGTTTCATGAGATGGTTCATAAAAGATTTTAGTATTAACAAGACATACTATTTATGATAAAAGATATTGGTATAATTAAGAAACTAGTAGAATGGATACGTAAGTAGTATGTAGATTATTTTATTTGCATGGTTGTTCTTGATCCAATATTGGAGTACATGATCTAAAGGTGGTTTACACCGGTCTGAACACTAGATTCTTAACCGCGAACACTTGGGACGAATTTCTGATAAGATCCCAAAGTTTTCTATCATAGCATATGGCTATTGTAACAACCCTGTATTTTGTGATTATTTTAATTGTATATTTTAATTATTTTAATTGAATTCTCTGATTTAAAAACTTTATTTTATTATTTAAAGAATAAATTTTTTTATTTTAAATATAAATTTTGATTTTGTGTGAATTATAATTCCAAACCTGGATAAATGGAATATTTCCAAAAAAGTGGATTTTGGTCAAAATGGTCAAAATTTGACTTTTAAATTTAAAATTTAAATATTTGAAATTTTGAATTTTATCTTTTATTTTGAAAATAGATTTAATTTTAAGAATACTGCTTTTCGTTTCGTTGAAATCGGATTAATATTGTGAAAGTTATGCTTTTTACAATATTGTGTGCAAATTGTTTTATTTAACAAAATTGTGTATTTTAATTTATATAAATAATATTTTTATTTGTCATATCTTGTTCTAATTTGTGTATATTGTGTAATATGACATGTTATGTATATATTTTGGTTTTAAAACATTTTAAAAGTATATTTGACATTTTCCAGTGTCAGTTGTATTCTGTTTATAAATTTTAATTTCCAGCTTCAATTAATTAAAGAAATTCTTTATTTATTCCTCTATTTCCTTAATACCTTATTTTATTTAATCTCCACTTTATTTTGTTCATCATTTATTTTACTTATTTGACTTTTATTTGTTTTAAAGTGAAATAGAAATTTTATAAAGCTAGTGATGTTTTATTTGTGGTTTTAAGCCTTGTTTAAATTAAATAAACTATTTCTTTATTCTTTTTCTATTTTCTCTAAATTTAATTATTTATTTCACTTTAGAAATGATAAATGAATTATTTTATTTCAAAACTCTGCTTTAGAATAATTTTTAAAAATGAAGTTGTTAATTTTCCAAAGTCAATAGTGATTTATTTGTAATTTCTGGACCCTGTTTTCAATTTTTAAGTAATTTCTTATATTCATTTTCCATTTTCTTTAAAAATTTATTATTTATTTTTATTTTATATTACTTTGTTTCGGTTCTAAAGTCCAATTACTGATTTTATTTTGTTTTATTTGAATTAAAGAAAAAGGAAATATGAAAGAGTTTAAAGTGCTTTAGAAACTGAAGTCGTTTCATCTCCTATGTCCTTTCAATTGCCACAACTCCTCATTTACTTCTTTTGGCTGTGTATTACTTTATTTGGCCTTGTATTCCGGTGCTCATTCCTGCAAAAAAACATTTTTTCCTCATTCTATTCATGGCTTGCAAAAAAATTTGGTAATGGCTACTTTTTCCTTCTTCTTCTTCTCATTTTTCATGGTTTTTGCCTTGTTTCTTGGATTCTTTTGCACTTCCTCCTCCTCATATCCATGGCCCCCACCTCCTACACCTCTTCCCTGCCATCATCACCAACTATACTCCAGGTCATGACCATGGTCGAACCCACCAAGGTGACCAAACCCCTCAAAAATGCAACCTAGGCCTTAAAAACAATGTTGTGACCACTATTTGCATCACCACTTCATTTTCCACCACCAACACCACCTTTGACCGCCACCACCATCTCTGACCAGACCACCACACACCCCTCTAGCCTCTGACCTGACCCACACTCCACTGGCCGACCCCAAACACCCCATGGCGGAGCCTCTTTGTTGAACCAAAACTCCTCTTTGTTGCCTAAAACCTCTTCACCTTCCTATGTTGTAACTTCCTCCACTTGTTCTAGCCTTTGTGCCATATATTCCTATGTTCAAACCTGAGCCAAAGTCATGCCAAACCTGAGCCAAAACATCCCCTAGGCTGTGTAAGCAAATGTAGAAAGCAAGGAAAAAGTCGTTGCATTCATATTTGTTTTTATTCCAAAGTTATATCATTTCAAGGTTGCATTGAAATTTATAATTTGTTTGGTTTTGTTTTGGGTTGTAACACAAGATCTATAGCTTGGATCTCACTCTCCACTCAAATTCTAGTCTTGTCATCGTGCTTTTCATTCCGTTGTATCATTTGTATTGCAATCTCCAGCCATAGAGGTGAGTAAATCTCACCTGACATTTTATACTTATGCAAATGTGAATTGACAACAATTGAATGTGTAGTACTATTATGTTATGATATAAATGCCTGTGATTATTTATGTATGATGTTAAACCTGTAAATTACATGTCATATCATCTGTTACTGTTATATAATGCTATTCTGTTTATTTATATAAGTTTATCACACTGCAAGTTCCCTATAGAATAGAATCACTATGGGTTGAAATGACACATACCCGAACGGACTTTAGAATAGGGAAAAATCGTTATGGGCTGAAATGATAGGCCTGAACGATTTTTATATATTTCATTTAACTTGGGATTGTGGGTTTGAAATGATAAAACCCGGATTTTTCCTTTGTAAATTACGGATTGAAATGATATATTATCCGTATCATTTGACTTAGGTTAGAAAAATTTATATAGAGACCCGTGGTAAATATTAATATATATATTTTCTTGAAATTATAAAATATGTTAAAAATGTAAATATTATGATAATTTGATTTTTATTTTAATTTAAAATGATTTTATAAAGTGTTATTGATTTTTCTATAAATTAAAAATAGTTAAATAAATAAATGTTTAAAAGTTGAAATTTGAAGTATAACTTAACTTGGAAAATGTGAAAGTGTTTTAAAATAAAAGTTAAGTAAGAAAATAAAATGGAATTTAAATAAAATTATGAAATGGTAAACTTAATTAAAATGTTAAGTAAATGAAATATTATAAATTTTACATTTATTTTATAAGCGAATTATTAAAGATTTGATAATTGTTTGTGAAACTTTCACTTTGTAAAATCATAAATTAAGGGTTATTTAAATGATTGTTTTTAAAGTAAGAAAATATGATTTTTATAAGTTAAAATGGATTTAAATAAAATTTAATTGTTTATGAAATTGTAGTGAAAGTTTGGAATTTAAACTGTCCTGAAATGCTATCATTTCTAAAGTTAAAGATATTACAGCATTTTGTAAATGCTGTAATTGATGTAAATGAACTAAATGGCTAAAATGAACTAAGTGCTGTAGTTGCTGAATTTAACTAAAGTTTTATTTGAAATCTAAACCTATTACAGCATCTAAATGCTGTCTTTTGCTAATTGAATTGTTTTTTAACATAACTTTCCGTAGCATTTTCTAAATGCTGCAAAAGTTGAAATTTCACTGTTTTAATAAATTTAAGTGAATAAATGAATTCTGAAATGGTAAAATTTTGAGAATTGAATATTGACTATTTAATATAATAACTTCATTTTTAAATGATTTAAATGGAATAATTTGATTTGAAATATTTTGATATTTTGAAATGGATTTGAAATGATATTTGATTTCAAAGTATAAATTACCATTTTGGAATTTTAACCACGGAATGTAATTAAATTGATGGTTTTATGGATCCTTAAAGGATGGGCGATCCCAAGCATCCTTTAAGTTATTATGCATTGCTATTACAGTTCACTTGAGTTGGTTTACATTATATAAGTATATATGTCCTGACTCGAGTGTTTTGTGTTTTACTTTACGCTTGGGTCAGCCTGAGAATCACAGCTTTGGACTCACCTTCTGGAGCTAGAGATCTGTTGGAGCTTATTTATCTATCGGTTCATCGACTTCTATTCCAGTTATTTCTTATTCAGTATTGTCTCGGTATTATTGATTTATGTATCCTAACTTCTATTATATTTATTTTGACTATGAGATTTTTTTATATGTTTTGAGAGTTTGTATATAGTAGCTTCATGAACTACTATGGTATTTTATTTCCGCTGCGAGTTATTTTGATATTTTGTGTCTGTGATTCTGTATTTGATTTTTATTTTCTCCAAAATTTAATTACAATATGTTATTTTGAATTATTCAGGTCAGACATGTGGATTATTGTCGATTTGAATGGTCCAAAATAGTGGGTCGTTACATTTGATATCAGAGCTTTGGTTTTAGGCAAACCTTAGCCTACGGAGCAAAAACTCATTAGAGATAGGGTAGAAATACCCTAGAATGAGTGAAATCAATCTCAGAATCATTTCTTTGTGAGAGAACGTATTTTCGAAGTATAAAATGATATTCAAATTATTTTTAAAGAATTTTCAAAGATTATTTGATATAAATTTTCTTACTTTGAAAGTAAAATATTTCTTAAGCTTCATTTCTTTCGTATCCACCTTGTTAGTAATTTCTTTGATTAGGATTCTCTTAAATTTTGAACCTCTAGCTTGTTTGATCTAGATTCATTGTTGATAAGAATCTATTTTGGGTAAGGCAAATCAGTAGTATGTTAGGTTGCTTTGAGTAAACCCTGTTGTATCTTCTGCTTAGCTGAAATTGTCAAAGTAAAGATATTTATGCTTCTGTTTTCGTATGATATGAATTTGAGTCTTTTTTAAATTTTGAATGGGAATTCTTTTGTATTAATATAGGTTATATATCTCTAATCTTGGTTTGGATTCTTATCGATTAGGATTCCTTTGAACTTTGGAATGCTCCCACTTGTTCTGTAATCCATTCATGTCTCCTCTATCTTTATTCTTTTGATTTTGGAGCATTGCATAACTCCACTTTGTATGATCTCTAGAAAGATCGGCGATTCTGCCATTCTTTGAATGATTTGTAAAGGGGTGAAACTCCATTACAACTGGCATTGATTCACTGGAGATTTCTATATCCTTGGTTTACGATGTTTTCTATCTTCTGCTATACCTGGATTCTATCTCTGGCGCTCGAAGGTCGATTTGCCTTAGATTTTCGCATCGATTATTCCTGAAGTCACGGTTGACTGGTTAAGGTCGCCCGCGATTTATATGAGCTTATCCATCTTCAATTTGGTAATTTAATTATCTTATCTTCGTTTGAGCTTATCTTTGAATCAGAATTCTATTTGATTAGAGTTCCTCTAAATTTGAATCTCTATTTTGTTTTGAAATCCTTCCTTGAATCATCCATTGGAAAATTTGTGGTTGATTGTCTTTTGAAATTTTTGTATTCATCGTAGTTGTTATTTGATAAGGATGACCATAATTTTATATAAAGGTGAAATTTTTTCGATAAGGATTATATACCTTTTTAAAATGAAAATTTGAAGTTCGAAAGGATTTGAAATTTTGGAAGTTATATAAGAAATGGTTTCATATAAAATAATTTATAACAGAAGGTTTTGAATATGAATTTGAGCGATTGAACTCAGGAATTTTGGAACTGGTTTTAAGATTTTGAAATAATAAATAATCTAATTTGAAAGTATTTTTCGAATATGAAATGTTTCAAACGATTTTAATGAGCTTCAAATGATTTCAAAGAAATTTCAAAAGAAGTTGAGAAAATAAAAGTCCAGAACCCACTTATGTCGCTGGAAAATAATTTCGGTGATGAATGCATGCATCATCGACATTGATTTTCGAGTTTCAGAGTGGGGGAGAGGCCACTTCGGTAGCTTTGTTATGTGGGTGACTTGTGAAACTAATTTTGATTTCAAATTCCAAAGTGTGATGTGATATTTGAAAGATATATGTATATATATTTGAACAATTTGAAATGAGCCGGTGTTCAGTTCTTAAGTTTTGGATTTGATTTGATATAACCCTACTTTTGGAATTGATTTACTGATTTGTTGGTGATTTCCAACTCTTGTATTGAAATATGATTTCTATTTTGAAGGTTCAAGCACTTCCAAATCAAGGTTAACTTTTTAAAGCTAAGTAATTTTGAAAAGTATAAAGTATATAAGTTTGGTATGTATGTTTAAAGTATTTAATAATATGATTTAAATAAGTTGAAACTGTTTTGTTAAGTAAATGAAAAAGGCTATTTTGAATTTTTCTAATATGAAATTTAGATTTGAAATGTTTTGGAAAAAATGTTGGTCTTCAAAATATTTTGAAATTTTTTTTATGTTAGTAACATCTTTATGAAACTATATATTTAAAAAGTTGGAATAGATACATAAGTTGTACGTATGCTGTTTTATTCGCATAATTAAATTGATCCAAGTTTGAGTACACAAGTTCGAGGTGAATTACACCATTTCATGTTAGGATATTTCATTTGATTCTTGATGGCGAATATTTGATATGGATTTTGGGCTTGATTTTAGAATTCTCTATCATAGTATATGGCTATGCAAGGAGACTGATGGTTTCTAGTTGAGAAACCATATCGAAATCCGCATTAGGGAAGTCGAATGGACAATACTAGTTCGAAAGCGAACTTGTGTGATCGAGTGAGCGATCGAATGTGATTTTGCGAAATGATGACATATGCACATCTTATATTCTAATATCATTGATATACTTGACACTGAAATTGGAAGTTGTTGGGTTGGATATCTTTGTAATTTAATTGGAATTTTTCTTTTATGCAAAACTACTATCAATTTAAAACCATTTTCCAAAAAACTATTTTATATACAAAACTATTTTTTTTCAAAACTATTTTATATGCACATTATTTTACAAACTATTTTATATACAAAACTATTCTAAATTAAAAATCTTTTATAAAGCAAAGATGTTCAATCCCATATGACTCTTCATGCAGCGAAATTGATTTTTGATCCTTATATAAGATGGACTTTATGTAAACATAAGATGATGTTGAAAACCATTGATGTTGGAAATAAATTGTTTGACTTAAATTATATTGATTTGGAAATTTGGATTTATTTTCTAAATTTATTATTTTGGAAACTTTGGAACTGAAGATATTTAATTTGAGAAGAAATAATTTGGTGGAATTATATATGATTTTGAAACTGAAATGATATTGAAACGAATTGAAATTGAGTACCTTATTTTAAATCCTTGATTTGGGAGTTATCGAACTTATATAAAAATTTGGTTTGTATAAGGATGATGTTGATTCGAAAAATATGGATTTGAACAGGTACTCAATTTGAAAAGTGAAATCTTATATAATTGAAGTCTATATAAGTGTGATTTGATATACTATTGATTTTGGAAAGTATTTGATTTGAAAATGAAATCTTATATATAATGGACTTTATATAAGTACGATATTTGAAAGTGATTTGAAAAGGTATTATATGATACATATTTTCGAAGTAAAGATATGGAAAGTGCCTTCTGCTTGATATCCGCTTTGTGGCCACATTGTGGATTCATTCTATCGATATTTCTCTGATTTTTGGTTTTCCGGATATGATACTCGAGTGTCCATCGAATTCCATGGCGTTACCCATGGTCTTACGAGCGCGTCTGCATATCATAATTCATGTGGCTGGATGGCCCAGGGGTACGGATGTTTCCTGGGGGATTCAGGCGTAACCATTGTGTATCCTGTGATCTATGTAGGTCGTATTAGTAGCGAAATCCGTAGGGCTGCGAAAGCTTACGAATACGGATGTTTCTTGGGGGATTCAGGCGTAACCATTGTGTATCTGCGGTCTACTAGTCATCATGGTGCAATTCGCAGGGCTGAGAAAGCTTACGGATACAGATGTTTCCTGGGGGATCCAGGCGTAACCTTTGTGTATCTACGATCCATGGTTAGACAAAGGTTTTGTTTGTTTTTGTTTGGATTGTACTTTCCATATCTATTTTTAAAATTTTTCCAGTATTTTCACTGGGTGTTGAAACAAGTCTACTAAGTACCTGGAGAATTCTAGCTTTTCACCTAATCAACGCACTGCCAGAGTCTGCAGGAACGAGGATAAACTTGTTAAGACATCGAGTTATAAAAGTATTTTGATAAAATATTATATAAAGGATACTTTGATCAGTTATTTTCTTTCTAAAAGATTTTAAAGTGTTTTAAATATTGTTTACCTCTTTAACTAACAATTTGAATTAAATGACTTTTATGGATATAATAAAACGGGTTTAACCAAATTATTAAGTATTAAAGAATTCCAATTGAAATTTATATGGTTTTAAATTAATGGCTCATCCTTGTCTTTCCTCCTATTTTCCCTTCTAGCTATTCCTATTCTCCTATCTTCTTCCTTTTCGGGGACGAAAAGTTTTGAGTGGGGAAGAGTGTAACAACCCTGTATTTTTTAATTATTTTAATTGTATTTTTTAATTATTTTAATTGAATTCCATGATTTAAAAACTTTATTTTATTTATTTAAAGAATAAATTTTGTTATTTTAAATATTAATTTTGACTTTTGTGTGAATTATAATTCCAAACCTGGATAAATGGAATATTTCCAAAAAAGTGGATTTTGGTCAAAATGGTCAAACTTTGACTTTTAAATTTAAAATTTAAATATTTGAAATTTTGAATTTTATCTTTTATTTTGAAAATAGATTTAATTTCAAGAATACTGCTTTCCGTTTCGTTGAAATCGGATTAATATTGTGAAAGTTATGCTTTTTACAATATTGTGTGCAAATTGTTTTATTTAACAAAATTGTGTATTTTAATTTATATAAATAATATTTTTATTTTTCATATCTTGTTCTAATTTGTTTATATTGTGTAATATGACATGTTATGTATATATTTTGGTTTTAAAACATTTTAAAAGTATATTTGACATTTTCAAGTGTCAGTTGTATTCTGTTTATAAATTTTAATTTCCAACTTCAATTAATTAAAGAAATTCTTTATTTATTTCTCTATTTCCTTAAGACCTTATTTTATTTAATCTCCACTTAAATTTATTCATCATTTATTTTACTTATTTGACTTTTATTTGTTTTAAAGTGAAATAGAAATTTTATAAAGCTAGTGATGTTTTATTTGTAGTTTTAAGCCTTGTTTAAATTAAATAAACTATTTCTTTATTCTTTTTCTATTTTCTCCAAATTTAATTATTTATTTCACTTTAGAAATGATAAATGAATTATTTTATTTCAAAACTTTGTTTAGAATAATTTTTAAAAATGAAGTTGTTAATTTTCCAAAGTCAATAGTGATTTATTTGTAATTTCTGGACCCTGTTTTCAATTTTTAAGTAATTTCTTATATTCATTTTCCATTTTCTTTAAAATTTATTTTTTATTTTTATTTTATATTACTTTGTTTCGGTTCTAAAGTCAAATTACTGATTTTATTTTGTTTTATTTGAATTAAAGAAAAAGGAAATATGAAAGAGTTTAAAGTGCTTTAGAAACTGAACTCTTTTCATCTCCTATGTCCTTTCAATTGCCACAACTCCTCATTTACTTCTTTTGGCTGTATATTACTTTGTTTGGCCGTGTATTCCAGTGCTCATTCTTGCAAAAAAACATTTGTTCCTCATTCTATTCATGGCTTGCAAAACAATTTGGTAATGGCTACTTTTTCCTTCTTCTTCTTCTCCTTCTCATTTTTCATGGTTTTTGCCTTGTTTCTTGGATTCTTTTGCACTTCCTCCTCCTCATATCCACGGCCACCACCTCCTACACCTCTTCCCTGCCATCATCACCAACTATACTCCAGGTCATGACCATGGACGAACCCACCATGGTGAACAAACCCCTCAAAAATGCAACCTAGGCCTTAAAAACAATGTTGTGACCACTATTTGCATCACCACTTCATTTTCCACCACCACCACCACCTTTGGCCACCACCACCACCTCTGACTAGACCACCACACACCCCTCTAGCCTCTGACTAGACCCACACTCCACTGGCCGACCCCAAACACCCCATGGCGGAGCCACTTTGTTGAACCAAAACTCCTCTTTATTGCCTAAAACCTCTTCACCTTCCTATGTTGTAACTTCCTCCACTTGTTCTAGCCTTTATGCCATATATTCCTATGTTCAAACCTGAGCCAAAGTCATGCCAAACCTTAGCCAAAACATCCCCTAGGCTGTGCAAGCAAATGTAGAAAGCAAGGCAAAAGTCGTTGCATTCATATTTGTTTTTATTCCAAAGTTATATCATTTCAAGGTTGCATTGAAATTTATAATTTGTTTGGTTTTGTTTTGGGTTGTAACACAAGATCTATAGCTTGGATCTCGCTTTCCACTCAAATTCTAGTCTTGTCATCGTGCTTTTGATTCCGTTGTGTCATTTGTATTGCAATCTCCAGCCATAGAGGTGAGTAAATCTCACCTGACATTTTATACTTATGCAAATGTGAATTGACAACAATTGAATGTGTAGTACTATTATGTTATGCTATAAATGCCTATGATTATTTATGTATGATCTTAAACCTGTAAATTACATGTCATATCATCTATTACTGTTATATAATGCTATTCTGTTTATTTATATCAGTTTATCACACTGCAAGTTCCCTGTAGAATAGAATCACTATGGGTTGAAATGATACATACCCGAACGGACTTTAGAATAGGGAAAAATCGTTATGGGCTGAAATGATAGGCCTGAACGATTTTTATTTATTTCATTTAACTTGGGATTGCAGGTTTGAAATGATAAAACCCGGATTTTTCCTTTGTAAATTACAGATTGAAATGATATATTATCCGTATCATTTGATTTAGGTTAGAAAAATTTATATACAGACCCGTGGTTAATATATATATAGTTTCTTGAAATTATAAATATGTTAAAAATGTAAATATTATGATAATTTGATTTTTATTTTAATTTAAAATGATTTTATAAAGTGTTATTGATTTTTCTATAAATTAAAAATAGTTAAATAAATAAATGTTTAGAAGTTGAAATTTGAAGTATAACTTAACTTGGAAAATGTGAAAGTGTTTTAAAATAAAAGTTAAGTAAGAAAATAAAATGGAATTTAAATAAAATTATGAAATGGTAAACTTAATTAAAATGTTAAGTAAATGAAATATTATAAATTTTACATTTATTTTATAAGCGAATTATTAAAGATTTGATAATTGTTTGTGAAACTTTCACTTTGTAAAATCATAAATTAAGGGTTATTTAAATGATTGTTTTTAAAGTAAGAAAATATGATTTTTATAAGTTAAAATGGATTTAAATAAAATTTAATTGTTTATGAAATTGTAGTGAAAGTTTGGAATTTAAACTGTCCTGAAATGCTATCATTTCTAAAGTTAAAGATATTACAGCATTTTGTAAATGCTGTAATTGATGTAAATGAACTAAATGGCTAAAATGAACTAAGTGCTGTAGTTGCTGAATTTAACTAAAGTTTTATTTGAAATCTAAACCTATTACAGCATCTAAATGCTGTCTTTTGCTAATTGAATTGTTTTTTAACATAACTTTCCGTAGCATTTTCTAAATGCTGCAAAAGTTGAAATTTCACTGTTTTAATAAATTTAAGTGAATAAATGAATTCTGAAATGGTAAAATTTTGAGAATTGAATATTGACTATTAAATATAATAACTTCATTTTTAAATGATTTAAATGGAATAATTTGATTTGAAATATTTTGATATTTTGAAATGGATTTGAAATGATATTTGATTTCGAAGTATAAATTACCATTTTGGAATTTTAACCATGGGATGTAATTAAATTGATGGTTTTATGGATCCTTAAAGGATGGGCGATCCCAAGCATCCTTTAAGTTATTATGCATTGCTATTACAGTTCACTTGTGTTGGTTTACATTGTATAAGTATATATGTCCTGACTCGAGTGTTTTGTGTTTTACTTTACGCTCGGGTCAGCTTGAGAATCACAGCTTTGGACTCACCTTCTGGAGCTAGAGATCTGTTGGAGCTTATTTATCTATCGGTTCATCGACTTCTATTCCAGTTATTTCTTATTCAGTATTGTCTCGGTATTATTGATTTATGTATCCTGACTTCTATTATATTTATTTTGACTATGAGATTTTTTTAATATGTTTTGAGAGTTTGTATATAGTAGCTTCATGAACTACTATGGTATTTTATTTCCGCTGCGAGTTATTCTGATATTCTGTGTCTGTGATTCTGTATTTGATTTTTATTTGCACCAAAATTTTATTACAATATGTTATTTTGAATTATTCAAGTCAGACATGTGTGGATTATTGTCGATTTGAATGGTCCAAAATAGTGGGTCGTTACAGCTATGTAAGGAGAACGAAGGTTTCTAATCAAGGAACCAGATCGGAGTTCGCACTAGAGAGGTCAAGTGATCTATACTGGTTAGGAAGTGAAATTTATGTGATCGAGCAACTGATCGGAAGTGATATTGTGTACGGATGGTCCATGTACATTCTATGGGCTTTAGTGTATTTGCATACCATGTTTTGTTGGCTTACGAAGAGTTTAGGTTATGACTCTTCGATTTCTTATGTGGTATTTTGAATCGTCGACTAAGTAATAACCTGATGCTGTTGAGCGTAAGGTGGGCTTAGTAGATTGTTTATCATCCTTATATGATGAGAGTGTTTTAGAACCTAGACAATCCGAGAGCTATGTTTTCTAGTGATTGAATACTTTTGAGTATTGCTATTTGGTTGTTTTTTTATTGTTGCTCGTGTTGGAATTTCAAGAACGAATTATTTTAAGGGGGGAAGAATGTAACAACACAGAATTTCAAAAACTTTGTATTTAAATATCTGAATTACTTAAATAAATGAATCTTTGATTAAATGTGATTAAATTGATTTAATAACCTTCTTAAACCCCTTTTAAATTATAAAGAATGACATGAAACTTGTTTTTGAAATTTTTTTACAAAAATAAATACTTGAAGAAAAATCGATAATGTAACCAAAAATCGGTTTATCGATGAACAACTTTTTATTTAATATAGGCTGTTCAAACTCTTGTGCACTTATCTAATTATCAAATTAACACATTAGGAACTAATTAACACACTTTGATTCATATGGAAAATGAAATGTTCTAATAGTTTCTAATGGATAAGAAATATTAACATGTTAAGGGTATTAATGTATTTTGCTAAAAGAAAGAGATGTAAAGGAGGAGTGAAAGGCATGTATGGAGGTAAGGCTTCCATGACATGAGAGGTGATGAGAGCAAGCTTAGGCAACACTATATGAAGCTGATATAAAGAAGGGAATACCCTCGTATAATAATCACAAATTCACAAAGCTAAAAGCAAGCTCCTTCAACGTCTTCTACTTCCCTAAATTTCTAAAGAAACTTTTTGCAAAACAACTCCAAATCAAGTCAAACTTTCTCTCAAGCCTTAGGAATGTATGAGAACACCTTCTTCCTAGTTATATTTGGAAGAAGCAAAGCCATGCTCCCCCCTCAAGAGATGGCTGTGAGCAAATATAGGTCTTTAGCGCCTAAAAATAAGTTAAAATCAAAGAAAGAAAAAAGAAGGTGGTTGCAAGTTGATGGTATCAAGTGTTCTTGAGTATGTGTTTGGTTTGGATTTAAGTGAGTTATCTCACTATCTTATTTGTATACATTGTGTAAGTATGTTGTGTGCTTAAAATATAAGGTTAAGGTGACATTAACTAAGTTATAAACTTTGAACCCCTCTTGCTTTTGAAAGAAAATGAAAACATTATATTGAATAACATAACTTATATTGCCTTCTTAAATATGAAGCATGGCCTTGACTTGATATTTAAATGATTGTTTATATTGTGTGTTGAATTGAAGTATGTTTGAAGAGAGAATAGTCACTATAAACGCACTGTGATATCCCTTAGCTTCAACTTGTGTAAAATGGAAGTTTTATGAACTTAAATTGAGATAACTTGATTTTGTTATTCTCTACATATATTTTTGTATATTCAAAAGTAAAAAAATGGTTTGGAAAGTTATAGAAATTGTGAACCAAAGTTGTAAAAGTTGAAGCAGAAATATGGTTATAAATACACTTTGTAAATATAACATGTTTTCAGGAAATTTTATGAATAAATGGGAAATTTTATGAATAAGTGGTTAAAACTAGTCGTAAAGATTGTGCATTTCAATGTGTTATTTAATATAGGCTTTTAACATCATTTAAAAATAGTATAGTAAGTCGCTTATAGCTTTAAGTGTTTAAAAATGATATTTAAATTTAGAATTTTTCTTTAATCCTTTTAGAGATGTTTTGTAACCTATTTTAAATAATATTAAAGTTTGTTTGAAGTTTAAATATATCTTTAATAATTATATATGTAATTTCAAAGTAAAGAGGTTTTATAATATAAAACATGTTTCCAATAAATTATTAATTGGTTATTTTCATGTAATATTTTATATAGATATTTAAAAACTATTTACAAGTATTTTTAAATTGTTTATAACTTTTGAAAAGGTAATTGACTTGGCTTAATAATAAAAGCCGGTGAGGTATACTTCTCTATTTGTGAGAGTTAATATTGATATCGAGTAGGGATATGAGCAATAGAGCTATAACCTATCAGCTTCCCTTTTGATCGAGGAATAGTTAAGTTAGAATGTCGGAAACATGTTAATCTTGTTGTTTACTTATTTTTTAAAAAAGTAATTAACTCTGCTTAATGCTAAAAGCCGACGAAATAAGCTTATCTATTTGTGAGAGTTAAGATTGATGGTTGAGTAGGGATATGAGCAATAGAGCTTTAACCTGCCGGCTTCCCTCTTGGCCGAGAAATAGTTAAGTCAAGAATGTCGGAAATGTGTTAATTATATTAATATGTTTGCTCATGTTAATTGTGGTTTATCAGGATAATCGATTACTGCATCTTTGATGCACTACTAGCACATCATCTGAGCATTCTCAATTGACTAGTTATAAATAAACATAGGGCTATTTAGAAGGCAGTACCTTTGTTTAGTTACTCGTTTATGAAAGTCATTAATACTAACTTAACAGTAAAAGCCGACGAGGTAGATTTATCTATTTGCGAGATTCAAAAATGAAGTGTCTAGGCAAGACTTTGATATGCAACCAGTGCTCTATTACCTGGCTTCACTCTTGAATGAAGATTAGTTAAGTAAATATACGAATCATGATTTCTATTAGCAATCATTTTTACCTAGATAGTTGGTTAGTCGACTATCGAACTTAATGAAATATTATCTTAGATCTTTAAAAGAATATTTTAAAGACAAGCATAAGTGAAATGGTTTTGGGTTTGTTGCGGCAATGTGTTAATAACATTCGTCTTTAACCTTTTTTTATTATACTTCTGAATGTAAATTGATCTTTGCAAGAATGTTTCAAAGATAAGCATAAGTGAAATGGTTCTGGGTTTGTAGTAACAATGTTTGAGTAAAATTAGTCCTAAAACTTTTTGAATGGATTTATGTAAGTACTTAGGTCTATAAAATGGATATTTTGAAGGAAATTATAAGTAAGAAATCTTTTGGAAAAAATAGAAAAGGCAAAGGTTTAAAGTAAGAAATCTTGTCAATGATTTGTGAATATACTTATACCATTTGAGATAAGTATATAAATACTTTTGGAAGTATTGAAAGAGTACAGATGAATATTAGAAATTGGTAAACAATGTTTTTTTAGATAAAAGAAGTTTTACTAATAAAAGAGGTTTTAATCGATAAAAGATTAATTAAAAAATGGGATTAGAAGTTTCTTGTGTGACTTAATCTTGCTTTGTTTGACTTGATTGTGCTTTGTATGTTTACTCGTTTATGGAAAATGTAGTCGTATACTTAGAACTAAAAGCCGATGAAGTAGGCTTGTCAATCTATGGGAGTTAAGACTGATGTCCGAGTATGGATATGAGTAATAGAGCTCTAACCTACCGGCTTCTCTCTTGACCAAGAGATACTGTGAGATGAAAATATCGAAAATGTGATAAGTATACACGACTTAGTTTCCATATGCAAGTCGTTCTCATTATTACTGAATGACCAAATTTGTTGATTCAGTCTTGAAGAGACTGAGATCGACAAGTGTTTTACCTATAGAAAACCACTTCAATACCGAGATACGTTTTTTATCTCTTGGACGTGGATCTATTCGAGATGCTGGAATCCATGTGTAGTTTTGAGATCTACCCGAGATGTGGGAACCTAGTTGGGGATCCATGTTCTGTTCGAGTGATGAAGACTCGTGTGGAAGATGATGAACATAACCTTGACATCGGAAATGACTAAAAATAGAGTAGGCCTCATAGCCTGGGGTTTACTAACCCACGAGAGGATATTATCACTCCATATCTAGAGTATGCTAATAGATTTTACGCGTAAGAGGTGATGATACGTAGGATCACGTGTTAAGGCATGGACTAGCTACAGTTATCTAGAAGTATATTTTATCTACAGATATTTGACACTCAAAGGTAGTTTCTAATCCTTATGCTGGAGATCCGCTTCAGTTTACTAGAGGCATCTCCACGAAAATCCATTATGCGAACGTTCCTTATCGGTTTTGCTTACACCCTCTAATACGCTATTGAGTGTAATCAATGTAACAATTCGGCTATGTTATATATTTATATTTTACACCATAGACATTATCTATTATATAACCTTTTGTGCTTATTAAATGCCGGTTCTTTTGAGGGGATAACCGTTATGGCATTCCATGTAGTCTCAAAAGTACTATTATATGTTGATCACATATTTCTTAAGTTTCTCATATCAGACTTATGTTCGATGCTTGGTTTTTCTCCCTAAATTCCTCGTGTGCTCTTTCGAGTAGTCTAAGGAAGGCTGTTGTTCGTGCATGTTCTTTGGAGCTCGGGAAGATGAGCTGGATGTTTCACCTATCATAGTATTCTTATTTCCGCTACATTACTATATTGTACATATCATCATTTGTGAGGACAAACAACTATACCTGTCCATGCCAGTGATAATGCTTAAGTATTGTAATTCCGAAGTTTCTGTATCAAAGTATCCCTTTGTACTGTTCTTTTGATATTATGTGTGTTATTGTTCCGCTATGAGATTCTATTATTATGTTATCTTCTTTTTCGTTCTATTTCTTTTGCTTTTTTATTTTTCCCTAATAGTTTGTCATTCCAGCACTTGGGTGCTCGGCATGTAAATATTGTTGATGTATTAGTATCGACATTCGGGGGTCGAAAAGGCATGTTGTTACATTGCGATTGGGAATAGATATTTTAAAGAAAAATTGGACTAGTCGACAATGGTTGGTTCGCTTTTGCTTGCATAAGAAAAAGGTAACTTGCTTTAAATGATAAATAAACCTACACTTTTATGGATATCGAAATATATGTAATATTATATTTTTCCCATGTTTCAAGATGCAACGTATTCGGATATATTCATTGTGTTATGAATTTTGCGGAATGTTCTCCGTACAAAAGGAGACTCTATCGAAATTTTTCGAAAAATCTGACACTTAGAAAATTTTAATAAATTTTTTATTGTATGCGAAAGTAGATAGTCGTTGAATTGAATCTATTTAAATTGTAGCATTGGATAAGAGAAATTAGAGAGACAGCCACATAAAGAATTGAGTACTTTAAGTTTGATAGAGATCATAGATACGAAGAATGTTAGGGTATGAGTTGTTTGACGTCTCCCTATAGGAAATTGCGAAGATGCAATTTTAGTAAGGGTAGGAGTATGTAACCACCCTGCTTTCTACGCTGTATTAATAAATAAAATTTTAATTAAAATAAAAATATTCAAATTTGATATTTGATAAACTAGTATTTTGAAAATAAATTTTTAGTTAATGAAATTCTACTTAATATAAGATTTTGATTTTATCAATTAAATTGATAAATTCTTTTTGGATAATTTATTTAAAATTGAATTAAATGTTTTAATTGAATATAAAATATCTATATATAATATAGTACCACCAAATGAAGCTTTTGAAGTTACTTAAATGCCCCTATCAAACTGAATACTAGAGTAAGGGCATTTCTAAAACATTCCTTTCAGTTCTCTCACACGTTGAACCTTTTCAATTACCTAAACTGCCCATTCACGCATTTCTCGCATTCCTATGTTCTTACACACATACAAAAAAAACAAATCAGTTTCCATCTTCCATCTGCCTCTCTAATCCATATGTTATTCATCACAACCATAAATAACTCAAGAAGGGTTTTCAATAAGAAACCTAGGTATCGAAAACTTAGATTCCATAAATGTTTAGAATGGAGTCTAATTTGAATAAGGTGGTGAAGATATAGAGGTGCGTTATTTATAAGGAATAATACCATACCTCATAAATCTTAGATCTGAAAGTTATGTAAGAATATATTTTAGCTTTATAATTTTGGTGGGTTCTTGAATTAGTTATGTACTTGAACATTAAATCTTTAGTTTTACATTTTTATTGTATCTGTTGTACAACATTTAGTTTAATGAAATTTTGTTTATTATTAGATGTGGCATTTGCAACACATTCGAAACCAAAGCCTCTTACTTCTCAGGAGCGGTTCTTCACATTTAGTAGTTTCATAATAGAAGATGCATTAGATACACAAAGCGTTTAATGAATAAAGAGAAAGGGACCATAATTTTTTATTCTAAATGGTATTGTAATTTTAATGCAGAATTCAATAGCATTGTTATCTAATTTCAATCTATCTAAAAGAAATTTTCAAACTTAATCTTTTGCAAAGAAAAAACTAAATTTAATCTAATTAATTGTTTAATTGTTTCAGTGCTTCATCTTCTTTATTGCATCCATTTACTATCTTCGAATTTATTTCTAATGTCATAGATTTTAAAGACTATGATTATTTAATCTATAGGACCAACCATAATTAGCTCAATTGGCACAACAATCTTGCCAGCTGTTGGTAGGAATAAAATTGGTATACGAATTAACATCGATGAATTTTATGCGAAACCATCTATGTTTGTTTCCAGTTAGATTCATTTTTATTTGAGGGTTAAGATGCTTAACTCCCTTCAAAATACTATGTTAGTAGTTTGAAATAAACTGTAGTTGATAAAAAATGCTAATCGAATATAATTGTTTGTATAGATTCTCAAGAAGGCAACAATAGAATTTAAACCAATAAAGGTATTAACTGAATACGGTTGCTTCTTATCAGGTAGGGATATATAAATAGCAAGTTGAATAAAATACAAATAAATCATTTCCAATTGTAAATGGCAAGTCTAAGATTTTGTAGTTCAATTTTGTTAGTGATCTGCTTTTTTTTTATTAAATATAACATTTCACAGTTTAACAATGAATGATTGCTCTATATTTGTTTAAACATTGACATTCCAAGTATTTAAGAAACTTATATTGCATTAAGAGACATTTAATTCGTGTAATAATATTAGGAGTTTTTACTTAATAATTAGATCACCCATATGCAGTTGGATGCACACCTGTCAAATGTTATTACTTATCCTGTGAACAAATGTTAATTTCTACTTTCTTTTATTATACTCTTATTTATTTTTATATATTTCAGTAAATTACAAAGAAAATAGTTTAATTATATGCTATAGTATAAAAAATTACAATTAGAAATATTTACAAGGCTACAATAATGTGCACTAATTTAAATTCTACTATTAACCTATGATGATTATGACACATAAGGCAGTATGTTGAAATCAATGTTACAGTGTGAATGATTTATTACCATGGATTTTTTTGCAAATTACTTATTATTTAACAAAATATTTAATTACAATAAGTTTGAGAGGATATGGAAACGGTTTGAGCATTTTTTAGTATACAATAATGTTTCTATAACCATTTACCACTACAGTTATAACTTAACTCAAATAGTGCAATATTCAATAGTATAGTTAAAATCAGCACAACTTGCTTTCTTATTTTTATAGGAAAATTAAAAATACCATTATGTAGTAGGTCTAATTGCTTTCAAAATTACTATTTGATGCAGCACATACCTCGATTCGCCAAATCCCTAAATCACGAACCTTAGATCCCAAAGAAGATGATGCCTCTCCAGAACTCTTTAGGTCGTGAGCGACCTACCAATCTCCTAGCTCGCGAACGATCTTCCATAGGTCGCGAGTCTCCATAGGTCGCGAGTGTGATATCCCGGGATTTCAGGGAATTTAAAATGTGATAATCTTGTAAATTAATTATTTAAAATTGGTAAAATTGTTATTTTCAAACAAATAAATAATGAGTTGTTTTTAAATATAAATATAAATAGATTTTAAATAGACTTATTATTTTCAAATTTAATAAGTGTTGTTAAAAATATATGTATATATGTGTATTTAAATTGATTTTAGATAGAATAATTATTTAGTATTAATAATGTGCTTGTTAAAATTTAATATATATATATATATATTTATTTGAATTGATTTTTAATTTGGATTTTTAAATTGACTTTGAATTTGGATTTAAACTTGAAATTTAAGGATATATATATCTTAAAAATATTTTGGATATAAAATATATGGATAAGGTTTTTATTTAAAATAAGATTTGTCTTATATTATTTTCCTTAAAGAGTTTTATTTATATAAATTAAGATAGTGTTTATTAAATAGTAATAAATACAAAAGTTTTATATTATCATTTAAAAATGGATTAAATATACTATATATGATTTAGTTAAAATCTAATTTGTTTTTATTTTATTTTCTTTTAAAAGTTTTATTTTTATAAATTAAGAAAAGCATTTATAAGTTAGGATATGTATTTATTAATTAGGAAAATTTAATAATAAAAGCTTTTAAATCCATTTAAAAGAATATTAATTTAATTATGCATGTAAAGTTATAGGTGTTAGCTTATAAATCCTCCTAAGTAACATGTGTTAAGAAATTAGATAAGATAAGGGACAAGTGTCACATTTATTTTAATTTTCTTTAATTTTAATAAATCCTAAATTAACACTATATAAACATACACCTTCTTCCTTCATTTCTCTTTTTCTTATCTTCACATTTTCAAAAGCTAGCAAGAAAACAATCTGTAACCATTATGTTCGAAACCTGAATTCACTCCTCAAAAACAAATACAAAACCAGAAATAAATCCAAATCAAAACCTGTAAACATTCCTCAAAACAAACTCTCAAAACTCAAATGAAAATCTATCATTTCTCTAAAGCCTGTAGTCTAAATCTCTGTAAACCAAGATCAAAAACCTGTAGAGCAATCAAACAAGTTTCAGCCTGTAATAAAAAACAAGAACATCTCAGTTTCAAAGTTAAGTCATCTCTACAACATGTTTCCAGTTTCAAAGCATTTCAGAAATCAAGCAAATCCAGTTTTCAAAGTTTTAAGGCAATTCAAAGTCTTCAGCTCCATTTCCATTCAAGTTTTCAAAGTTGTTCTCTGTTCTCTGCTCATGTCTAGTGAGTAAACTCTTATTTAAAAACAGTTTTAGATGTTGCATGTGATGATTTTGTGTGATAAAATTTTGATATAGTTTGCATGCTTTATTTATCTGGATATATGTATAAAACTTGCTTGTTTTCCAGTATGTGACTGTATGTGTTTATATGGTGCTCTGTATTTGTAATTAACAGACTCAATCATCATCATAGAAATTCCTATCTTCTCAAACAAGTAAAATTTGACTTTGATTGTTGAAAGAAAATTTTTAATAACAATGAGTTCTTGTTTTTAAAAATAATTTTAGGTTGTTTATTTATTAAATATACTGTAAATTTAAAAATTACAGTAAAAATCAGAAAAAGGGTAAATATCTTTTTTTTTTGGCAAGGCCGACGGGGTTGGATGGTCCCCGACCATTTTATTGCAACACCACAAAGAATACAACACAAACATTGAGCAAGCTCAAAGACTACAGAGGAAAACATAGTGCTACAAAAACTGGAACTAGAAAGAGAAAATAAAGAAACAGAAAAACATAACAATAGTCAGTCTTAGAAAGAGTGCTGTATGCCGGGATCAATGGGAAAAGACAGCATACTCAGAGAAGTTTTGATCACATTCATCACCCAATGTAAGAACATTTCATTTGATTTGCCTTTCTCAGAGTGAAACACCCTAGTATTTCGTTCTTTCCAAACCGCTGCTATAAAACTTTTCAAAACAGCTAGGAATAATCTTTTTTCTTTTCGTTTGTGTCCTGTCATATCGAATAAAGCTTTCCATTCAGCCGAGTTGTCTAGTGAGGGCACGCTCGAACAAAGTTTATCCTTAACAAGTCTCCAAACATTATTTATATTAGCACATTCAAAGAACAAGTGTTCCACAGTCTCCACTTGAACACTGCAGAAGTCACACAGAATGTTCACTTCCATTCCCATGCAGACGAGTTTAGCCTTGCTGAGTAATGCACGATGTAACACCTTCCAGAGTAATAAATTATCTCTCAGACTACTATCCTTATGCCAAGTACGTTTGCTCCAATTCCAGTTAGCCAACTGCTTGTTATTCATCAGAAAACCGTACACATTGCTTATTCTGAAAGCAGACGCTTTATCTCCCCAAACCAGCAAATCAGTGGAAGGTAGCATGGGAATATATCTTCTTATTTGGTTCCATATACGCTGGATTCTCTGATTGGACGAAAAAGTATTTGAACTCTGAATATTATGGAAAACATCTCTGACCTTGGCAGCATGATGTATGCCAGTTTGCATCATTTCATTATAAGTAAGATGTCTCTTCAGAATCAGTCCCTTGTCAAGCCAGGGATCGTTCCAAAAGCTTGTATTATAGTTAGTATTGGTGCTCAGTTGCATGAGAGGAAGAACCTCCTCCTTTATCTTGAATATACTCTGCCATGTCCAACTAAGGTTCTGCGGCTTGCGCATAGTCCAGATATTTCTGCCTTTGATTACGTTGTTCCTTGACCATGCAGCCCAATTGCTGTCAGTACTGTTATAGAAGGTATCAATGTGTTTAGCAAACGCCGCCTTATTCCATTGTTTTATGTTGATGATACCTAAGCCCCCTTTATTCATCGGTTGCTCGACTGTTTTAAATTTGACTGGTGCAATATATCTGCCATTGGTTCTTCCCGTCCATAGAAATCGCATAAAGGCGCTTCTTATCATTTTCATAAGTTTGATAGGTAGAACATAAGCTCTAGCCCAATAAACTTGCATAGCAAATACAACAGCCTTGACTAGGGTTAATCTACCCGCTTGGCTAAGTTTCATTGTCGTCCAGCAATTTAATCTCGCAGTAATCTTCTCGTACAAAGGAAGGCAAAGATTAGTTGATATTCTTGATGTAGTCAGTGGCAGCCCTAAGTACGAAACCGTGTTAGGATTGGGGTAAAGACCAGTAGCCTGTGAGATTGCTTCCACTTGTTCTTCATTAACCCCAGCAATAATTATTTCTGATTTCTGAATATTAACTTTCAACCCAGTCATGGCATAAAACTGTGCTAGCGTATCCATTAAGCTGTCGACAGTTGCGATGTCAGGTGTGCAAAACACAACGAGATCGTCAGCGAACATTAGCGTAGAGATACTAGGTTGACTGCAATATTGATGGCACTTAAACTTGCCATGAGCAATGAGCCTATTTATCATTCTGGTCAGGAGCTCCATAACCACTATGAAAATATACGCAGAAATCGGGTCTCCCTGCCTTATACCCTGCTTACTTTGGAAAAAACCAGCAGGTATACCATTGATTAAGATCGAATAAGATGGGGTTGAGATGCATTCATAAATCCATGCAAGAAAGTGGGGTGGGAAATTCATATATCCCATGATTCGAATGATACTATCCCATTGTAACATATCAAAAGCTTTCATGATATCCAGTTTAATCATAGCTTTTGGGGAAGAAGTCTTTCGATTATAGCCTTTAAGAAGCTCATGCACAAGAAGAATGTTGTCTAGAATATTCCTACCAGGGAGGAAGGCAGCTTGGTTACTAGAGACCAAACTAGGAAGAACATGCTTTAATCTTGAAGCTATAATTTTGGAAATACATTTGTAAATCGCATTGCAGCATGATATAGGACGAAACTCACTGACATGATGCGCATTATGTTTCTTGGGGATAAGAGCAATATTAGTGTAGTTGAACGACCTGAATAGCTTGGATTTTTTGAAGAAAAGTTTAATTGCATTGATAACGTCATTGGAAACGATTGACCAACAACTAGTGTAGAATTTGGCGTTTAATCCATCTGGGCCACCGCAAGAGTTACTGTTAAGAGAAAACATGGCTTCTTCAACTTCATCTGATGAAACTTCAGAGCATAGGTAGGAATAATCAGTTTCAGTTATTCTGGGAAGTATGTCAGTTGGAATTTCTTCAAGACTTGGTACAAAGTTGTTGTCATTGCCAAAAATGGAAGAGAAGTATTGCACAAAAGCTTCCTGTACATCAGTCACAGTGGATCGCAGCTGATCATCCTTAGATTTGATAGTGGTTATATTCTCTCTACGATGTTTGTTCCTGAGACTAGCATGGAAATACTCACTGTTTCTATCTCCATGCTCAGCCCATTTAATTCTACTTTTTTGTTTAATCATATCGCTCTCGGTTGTTAAGGCTTCACTGTATTGTTGGGATAAAATATGCTCAGCCGCAGAAAGATCAGAATCATTGACATTCGATAACATTTCCTTTTGCACCTCAGCAAGTTTCTGACCAATGGCAGTGCTCAACTTATCTCCCTTGCCATAAGTCTTGAAGGACCACTGTTTCAGGGTAACTTTAACTTCTTTTATTTTCTCCTGCAAAATAAAAAGATGATTACCATGCTTTTCTTTTATCCAAGCATTTAATACAATAGTTTTAAATTCTGGATTTTTAATCCAAGAGTTAAAAAATTTAAAATTAGATTTTTCTCTCTTGTCTGCTCCATGAAGGTGGATGATTTGAGGAGAATGGTCAGATAGAAGAGGAGGCGGAAGTTGAGTGAAAAGGAGAGGCCATTTGGTAAGAGCTGCTAGATTGGAAAAGGTGTGATCAATTCTAGAGAAAGTCCTCCTTCCTTGCCTTCTTTTGTTATTCCATGTATACTGCATTCCAACAGTTTTTACAGGGATTAATTCTGCTAGATTGAGGGTAGTAGCAAGCGGTTTGATTTCGTTTAGAGAAAGGGGATTCCCACCAACTCTATCAGAGAGCATAAAACAACAATTGAAGTCACCCAAAATTATCCATGGATGAGTGTTTTGACGAAGAGCTGGAATAACATCAAACAGCACAGCTCTGGCCTCATAAGAGTTGAAGGCATATACAAAGGTAACGTAGAAGGAAGTGTTATCAGTGAAAGATTGAACATGGCAGTGTATCATTTGAGGATTGGAGAGGAGAGGAGTGATTTGAACATGAAGGGGATTGAAAAGAATCAGGATCCTACCGTAAGGTGCTTCATCCAGGTTATGCACGTAGTTCCAGTCAGGGTTAATGTAATTGGCAGCCCTGGTCGTTAAATCACGATTTAGCTTAGTCTCTAGCATAGCAATGATGGATAAGTTGTGGTTACCAATAAGCTCTTTACATTGGTTAAGTTTGTTGACGTGGTGTCCGCCTCGTATGTTCCATGCTCCCAGATTCGTCATCATTGGAGCGCACGTGCATTGATTATTTCAATTTTCATTCTCCTCGTAACTGCTTGCGAAGAGGTTAAATAGTTAGGGATATCCACCGAAAGTGGAGTTGTTTCTCTGCTGTTATTACCATTTTTGGTTGGTGGAGTATTCTGAGCTGATACAATGGGAAGTGTTGGTGAGGTGGGTGGAGAGGTTATCGGCGGTGGCAATTTGTAAGCTGCAGGAGGTTTAATGTTGGTGTAGACGAAAGGGGGAGATGGGTCAAGAACGTTAGTTGAATTGGGTTGTTTGTTATCCAGAGTTGTGGTAGCAGTATTGTGCATGCATGCATGCAGAGGATTTTTCTTCCTATACTTTTTACTCTTCTTTTCACCTGATATTGTTCCTTCATCACGTTTGCTTTCATTGCTTACCTTGCTTGCCATAAAACCGGTATCAGATGATTTATCAGTAAGCGTAATATCAGCCTCTTCAGTCGTCTGTTCTGAGTGTTCCATTTTTTCTTGCTCAGTAACTTTGCTATAATTTGCCATTTGCACTTCATGTTTCGCATTCCCAGAATTTATGACTCCTTTGATATTGTCATTTTTTGCTTCATTTTCTCCGTTCTTCTCAGCCACTGTCATACTTTCAATATCTCCATTACCTAAATTTTCCTCAGCATCCAGATTATTGAGAATATCAAATTTGTTGAAAGTCAAAATATTTTCCTCTAGTTCAACTACTTCACTGATTGTTTCTTTCAGGTTGCTTATCCCTACGTTTATCATATTAGTTTTCCCTGGTTGACTATCTTTCTCGATCTCTCTCCTTTCCTCCCCACCGAGTTCAACAGGCTCTTCACTGCTTTTCTCAGTTTCTTTATCATTTCTTTCTTCCTCCCCGTCAATCACACTTTCATGTGTTACCCTGTTGACTTTTGACAATGCTATCTGATCTCTCACCTCCTGTGCTTGTTCCACTCGATGTTCAATGACATCTTTAACTACTTTCTTTCTTGCAACACGTTGCCATGTCCTTATGCTTTGCTTCTTAATTGGTTTGGTATATCTTATAACTTGGACCGTCTCTGTGCTTTCTTTTTTGTTTTTTTCCCTAACGTCTTTACTAATATCCTTATCCCCATTTGACTGTCTGTCATCATAGTTGTCACACTCCACCGTTTTGTGTCCGAACTTCTTGCACTTCACACACACATCTGGCCTCCATAAGTACTGGACATATATTTTTTGTTGACCTCCCTCTACCAGTTTCACCGAAAATTCTTCAGCTAGTTCTTTTTCCGGCCTTACTTCTATCAAGCACTTCGCAAAGCTCAGCCTATCTTGCTTCTCAGTCATTTCATCCATACATAACAGCTTGCCCAAATGACTACAAAGCCAGTTTATACCTAGTGGTGACCAAGCAAATATAGGAAGGTTGTACAGGTGTACCCAAACTGGCACTGCGGAGACTGAACCCCTCACATTACTTACAGTAGCATCATACGGTTTAATTATGAATAGTTTATTATTCATAATAATAGGATCACTCTGCAAAATAGTTTCCCTATCTTCACTACTAGTGAACTTGAATAAGAAGACGGTTCCATCAGATTTAACTGAAACAGAGCCTTTAAGTTTCCATATGAGCTTTAACTTCTGAACTACAGCAGTATACGATAAAGGCTTGTCGAGGAAGAAACCTACTATAGTGTCGCTCCAAATAGCCGCACCTGCCTCTAAAACTTCAGTAGGAGGCACCATCGCTTCTTCTTCATACACTGGAGTAAGGTCAACGGGTATGTACTTGCCTGCGTTTCTAGGTTTACGCTTAAACAGAGAAGTCCATTTCCGTTCACAAGAACTAGAGGGAGTGGGGATACCAGACTGGTTTGAGTTAGAAGGAGTGGAAGAAAGAGGAGGTAGAGAGGTGGATTGAGAGAAGATAGGGGGAGTGGGAAGAGGACCAAACGCAGATGTGGGGGGAGGAAGAGAGCGTGACGGCGAAAAGGTTGAGCCAATTGAAGGTGGAGGAGGAGCAACAGGAGTCAAGGGAACTAAAGGAAAGCGGAGTGAGGGGACAGAGGTGGAACTAGAGGGTACCAAAAAGGGAGTAGGGGGCGTTGGTACAGAGGAAGGTACGGCAAGAACATCGGAGGGAAGGATGGTAACAGTTGAGAAGACAGGTAATGTAGGAGCAGATGAGTTGATGGTAGGAGAAAGGGGTGGGTCATCAGGAGCAGACATGAAAAAAAAAAAAAAAAAAAAAAAAAAAAAAAGGGTAAATATCAAATATGGAAATTTATATATTTGATCTTATAATCTGGTTAGTGAATTCAAATGATGATTTTAGAAAGTTATTTCAGGATTTCTAATAATGTATTAAGAATGCAATTTGGAATTGACTAGAAAATGGGTTTAAGGGAAATTCTGGCGATCGATGATGTTTTGGAGGTCTATGTTGTTATCGAAGATAGCCTAGGGAATGTTGATCGCGGGAAAAATACTAGTAGATTTTCTGGTGGGCCGTGGTGATGGGATTAGATCGAACTAGGGTTCGACGTTGGTTTTTGGCTGATGTGATTCTCGGAGAATCTGCAGCGTCATCATGAAAATGGAGACGATCGCGATGGGGGGAAGTGTTCGCTGGAGATCAAGGCGATGTTTCGGTGAGGTCGGAGGGGCTTCTCGGGGTCGGAGGCGATGAGGAGGAGCGGTTTTCAGTCGATGTATGGTTCCAGTAGTCGAGATTTTAATTCGATTTTGGGTTCTGGCGTAATCAATGTAGCTGGGTGGTCGGAGTGTTCGAGGGGATCACTGGCGACTGGTAGGCGATGGCGAAGTCGATCGGAGGAGGCTGGAAGCATTGTGCACGTGCACGTGCACGATTGTTTACATTCGCGTGTATCTGATGGGTTCGTTGGAGAAGAAGAAAGCGACTCGGAGTGGATCTCGTGTGGGTTGCGTTACGACTCGAAGCAGATGCGTGAGGAAAAACTCGGGGTAGCTACAGGGTAGTCTCGGGTATGACCCGAAGTAAATCTAAACCAGTTTAAAAAGATTTTTATAAAAGCAAGTTTTTTTTTTAAATCTAAATTAAAATTAGTTTAAACCTATTACTTAATAAATGTTTTAAGTTATTGATTGGAAGAAGTTATGATTTGGTAATTTTAATTTATCAAGTTAAATGAGTATTTTAAAAACTAAATTAATATTTTAATTAAATAAAGTCAAAAGATAAAATGGTTTAAATGTTAATAATAATTAATAAGATAATGTTTATCTTAAGATAATTAAAGTTTTAATGTTTTGTTATTAATTAAGTTAATTAAGGAAATTAGATATAATTAATTAATTTAATTAGTAATGATCAAGGATTAGTTAAGAAATTAATTAAGAGTAATTAATTAACTTAATTAACTCAATAATGAAGGTTGATTTAATTAATGACTAAAGGATAATTAATTTGTAATTAATAAATTAAGTAATTAGAGGTAAACTCAATGGTAATTAAGAAGTACTTAATTTGTAATTAAGTTTTATAAATTAATAATTAAGTTTTATTAATTATTAATTAAGGGGTGATTAATTTGTAATTAAAGATTAATTAAGGATTAATCAAATGATAATTCAGGTTTAATTAACTAAAATTAAGGATTGATTAATTTGTTATTAAGTTTTATTAATTGATAATTAAGGTTTATTAATTAATAATTAAAAGGATAATTAATCTATAATTAAAGATTAATTAATTGGTTTAAAGAGTAATTAAGGATGAATTACTCAAGTATAATTAATATGAATGTGATTGATTTAAGTTAATTAATTTGTAAATTAATTAAAGATAATCACTTGATAAAGACATTAAGTATGAATACTTAATAAGATTGATAAGTATAATTACATAGTGTAGGTAATTAATGTATAATTACAGGATGTAATTAATTTAAGGAAAGTACTTAATGGGAAGTAATGGAAGTATAATTACTTTACAAAAAGTAATTAAGGATTAATTATTTGGTAATTAATTAAAGGATTAAAGAAATTAATTAAGAAGTTAATTAATTAAGGTAAGTAATCATAGGATGATAATTACTGTATATGATTAATTAAGGTGGATTAATAGAAATGATTAATTAAAGTTTAATTAATTAAAGTAATTAATTAAGGATAATTAATTAATTAATGGAAATAATTAATTAAGGATAATTAATCAATGCAATTAATAAAAGTAATTAAAGGTTAATTACTGTTAAATGGTTAAGAATAATTAATTTGTAAAATTAATTAAAGGATAATTACTTTATGTAATTAATGAATAATTAATCAAGGATGATTAATATTTAATGAGTAATTAATTAATTAAAGATTGTAATTAATTAATGATTGATTAATCAAGATTAGATAATTAACTCTTAAGTAATTAATTTAATTTAAGATAATTAAATTAATTATAATATAGGGTTAATAATTGTTGCTTATAGCTGATTATTAATATAGAATATCTAAATTGGATGATATCTATTGGATGATATGCTGTGATGTTCTGTGATATGATTTTGGATATATCTGTGATAAATGTGTGATATTTATCTATGTTAATGCTGTGTGAATTCAAGTATTGAATTGAATCAAATTGTTTAAACCTTTAAACAACTTGGCCTTAAAAGATACGTTTTGGATTTCGATGAGACCGGGATCGGGTTTCCGTATACCGGTATTCCAGGTCTGGAGACCCGAATACCACATCGATCCAAATTAACGATAGGTCGTGAATCTCAAGTGAAGATGAAGATTCAGAGTGCAAGGGTTATTGTCGTTAACTCTGAGGGTGATTCCAAAATGAGTGTAACGAGATAATGCCTTCGGTTTCGTTCGAACCCGGAACGAACTTGTATGGATTGAATGCTTTCAGCACATCGTCAGGTGGACGATGAGCATTCTAAGTGATGTGTTCTGATTAAAGGTAATCGTGACCTCAAGCCTCATCAAACCGGGAATGGCTAAAACAGGGGAGGTGCAGCAAGGTTAGTGGGTAGCACCCAAGTAGTATAAGATTCCCCTGTCTAGAGTCCCTTTTTATTTCGGCTGTGTGGGCGGTTGCTGGCTCCAACCGCGGGGTTTCTTATGCGGGAATTATCCAGTAAGGGATGTTCCGGCCTTGTGTTGCAGGGGATTGGGAGTGATCCTCGGTACGTTGATCTAGGCCACGTACTGTGACGAGCGGTACCCCGGTAGCTCTGCCATTGTATGGAATCCACAATCCAATAAGTGCCGTACGTATTAGTTGTGCCCAACTATGTTGGAACGTGAGATGTAAGCATTCCAGCTATTTCTGTATTTTACTTGAAAACCCTAGACCCTATTATAATATAACTGGATTTCCTATCAAATGTTTTGGTTAGCGTAAGGTAAAAACTTACCCATGTTTATTTGTGGGGAGTCTTACGTGATACCTTTGTTTTCAAAAGGTTTTGAAGTTAAGCAATTTAAACCGTTTACTCACACCAGACCCATGTCTGACCCAAGTGTTTATTTTCTGTTTTATTAAACCTTGGGTACTCAAATTTTTACGAGTAGCCAAGGGATTCAGGTTTGCTTTGACGAATCTTTGGAGGAGCAATGGAGCAGGAGGCTTCAGCGTTCGTAGATATAGTGTTCCGCTGTGTTAGTCTGTATGAGTCATTTGTTGAGTTGTATTTGGGTAATAATGACTAGACAGATGTTTATAACCGTCTAGTATGTGTTGTATAAGCTGTGTATCTCTGATGTATATGATACAATGTAATATCTTATTTGATTAATATAATTTATTCGTTCCGCTGTTTAGATTCTGATGTGTTTCTTTCTTTCTTCTCTATCTTATCTCTTTTCTATCCCTTTCTTTCTTCTTGATGATACGACTTTTTGTGGAGAAAAAGCCGGGTCGTCACATTTGGTATCAGAGCATTAGGTTGAGTGAATACCTTAGCTCTGGAGTGGTGTCTATCTTGAGAGAGCGTATTTGTAATTTTTAAAACTATATATATATATATATATGTATATAACTACCTAATGTGTTGGATTATCTGTTCGGGTTTTCCAATATAAGATATAAAGGTAGATAGGGTGGTGGTGTGTGAAACACGACTACCAATGGTTGGAGTTTGAATGTTGAGGTTAGAAATGTATCTGTCGAGACTGTAGACCTAATACCGTCTCGAGTGAGCTTTGCTATGGTATAAGGATTTCTCTGATCTCTGAAGGAAACCTGTTAAGGTTCGGAGTTCATCTTTGAAGTGCGAGTTTGATAGTGCTCGTGTGAGCAGATTTTTGAGAGTTTGAATCTGTCGGATGAGCAGAAGCGAGTAATGGTATCTTGGCAATCTCAGGAAGAAGTAGTTGCGTGATGAGACGCAGTGACTATGGATGTCTCCAAAGACATTTTCTTTTGGAGAAAGTTGAAGGAAGTATGTATGCTTCGGCATTGTGGCTGAGTTCAGCATGGTCTTTTCTGTTTGGTTTGGAGTCCGAGTTCCTCAAGAAGCTTTGGATAGGAAGTCTTGGCATCTGTGTCAGCGGTGCAACTCGGAGTGTTTCGTGTGCCGGCAGGAAGTTTTCTGGCTAAGCAGTTTTCTAGAGTTGGAGTTCAAAAGCATCAGAGTGGATCCAGTTCTTCGATGGATGGGTTAGTCAAGCATAAGCTATTTTGATTTGTTAAGAGAGAACAATATTTTTGGATACTAGACTGGGTTGATCGCAAAAGTGACTTGCGATAGTTGAGTATTCTCTTGAGTTATCTGAGACTTTCTGGATGTCTTATCCGAAGTCAGAGATTTGTCTGCATTTGAGATTGAGTTCCTTATCGACTTAATTTCAGGAGTAGTACCGGTAGTTCAGCTAGGTAGAAGGGTGTCTCCTAGAAAAAGGATTTGGTGAAGCAGCTCAGTATTTCATGGAACTTCTGAGTTTTCTTTTTATGGATCTGTTGAACCTTATCTCCAGGATGTGTTGTCTAGTTTGTGCTCGAGTTCATCGACGGCATTCTCATCTTTCTCTAGATCAGAGTGGTGCAGCGGAAGCAAGGTGTCAGCTGGAAGAGCCTGGAAGTTGCAGTGTTTGGATTAGAGGGTTTCTACAGGAAATTTTTATGGATCTAAAGGACAGATTGGCAGTACATCTGTATATCTTTTCCGGATAGGAGAAGTAAATTATAGCCTACTGATGGTAATAGAGTTTGTGTTCTGGATTTTGGGTAGATTTTGAGAGAATTCATTTGTTGGGTTGTTTTTGGTCCTGTTTGTTTCGAGAAGCATCGGCAAAGGATGAGCTGATCAAGAAGGATGTAGGCAGCCCAGGATCGTCAGAAGAGTTCTGTGGATTAGAGACGGAGGAATTTGGAATTCGAAGTTTGAGATTTCATTGTTGTTGAAGTTTTCTCTAGTAAAAGGAAGCTATAAGATTGGGTAAGTCTGGGAAGTCAGCTCCGAGGTGTTTTGGATCTTTTCTGTGTTCTGATTTGGATAAGAGTTTGGTCTACTTGGTTGAATTGTCAGTTTGGATAACTGGGATTCGGAGTATATCGCGTATCTTTGAGGAAGTACGTGTTTGATCTATCTCTGGTTTTGGAACCAGTAGTTCGGGAAGTTTTGGTAGTTGAGTTGATCTTGTCTGTAGATTGATATCATGTTTATTGTTGTAGATCTAGATGAGTAGGAGATCTATAGTTTAGTAGTATAGATTGTTTGGATTCTGTTGAGCGAGTATCCCGGTATATATATATACTTGGGGAAACTCGAGGAAATTTTAGGAAGCTTATCCGGATCTGTGTCCGGGTAGCTAGTATAGTTGTTTGGATAAAATTGTTTGTTTGGATGAATAGTTGTTTGTTGATAGTGTATGGTTGATAAGTAGGCTTGAATTGTTTTAAAATTGGTTAAAATAAAATAAAAACTTTAGATTATCTTTTGTTTTAAATTTCGAGGACGAAATTATTTTAAGGGGGGAGGAATGTGATATCCCGGGATTTCAGGGAATTTAAAATGTGATAATCTTGTAAATTAATTATTTAAAATTGGTAAAATTGTTATTTTCAAACAAATAAATAATGAGTTGTTTTTAAATATAAATATAAATAGATTTTAAATAGACTTATTATTTTCAAATTTAATAAGTGTTGTTAAAAATATATGTATATATGTGTATTTAAATTGATTTTAGATAGAATAATTATTTAGTATTAATAATGTGCTTGTTAAAATTTAATATATATATATATTTATTTGAATTGATTTTTAATTTGGATTTTTAAATTGACTTTGAATTTGGATTTAAACTTGAAATTTAAGGATATATATATCTTAAAAATATTTTGGATATAAAATATATGGATAAGGTTTTTATTTAAAATAAGATTTGTCTTATATTATTTTCCTTAAAGAGTTTTATTTATATAAATTAAGATAGTGTTTATTAAATAGTAATAAATACAAAAGTTTTATATTATCATTTAAAAATGGATTAAATATACTATATATGATTTAGTTAAAATCTAATTGGTTTTTATTTTATTTTCTTTTAAAAGTTTTATTTTTATAAATTAAGAAAAGCATTTATAAGTTAGGATATGTATTTATTAATTAGGAAAATTTAATAATAAAAGCTTTTAAATCCATTTAAAAGAATATTAATTTAATTATGCATGTAAAGTTATAGGTGTTAGCTTATAAATCCTCCTAAGTAACATGTGTTAAGAAATTAGATAAGATAAGGGACAAGTGTCACATTTATTTTAATTTTCTTTAATTTTAATAAATCCTAAATTAACACTATATAAACATACACCTTCTTCCTTCATTTCTCTTTTTCTTATCTTCACATTTTCAAAAGCTAGCAAGAAAACAATCTGTAACCATTATGTTCGAAACCTGAATTCACTCCTCAAAAACAAATACAAAACCAGAAATAAATCCAAATCAAAACCTGTAAACATTCCTCAAAACAAACTCTCAAAACTCAAATGAAAATCTGTCATTTCTCTAAAGCCTGTAGTCTAAATCTCTGTAAACCAAGATCAAAAACCTGTAGAGCAATCAAACAAGTTTCAGCCTGTAATCAAAAACAAGAACATCTCAGTTTCAAAGTTAAGTCATCTCTACAACATGTTTCCAGTTTCAAAGCATTTCAGAAATCAAGCAAATCCAGTTTTCAAAGTTTTAAGGCAATTCAAAGTCTTCAGCTCCATTTCCATTCAAGTTTTCAAAGTTGTTCTCTGTTCTCTGCTCATGTCTGGTGAGTAAACTCTTATTTAAAAACAGTTTTAGATGTTGCATGTGATGATTTTGTGTGATAAAATTTTGATATAGTTTGCATGCTTTATTTATCTGGATATATGTATAAAACTTGCTTGTTTTCCAGTATGTGACTGTATGTGTTTATATGGTGCTCTGTATTTGTAATTAACAGACTCAATCATCATCATAGAAATTCCTATCTTCTCAAACAAGTAAAATTTGACTTTGATTGTTGAAAGAAAATTTTTAATAACAATGAGTTCTTGTTTTTAAAAATAATTTTAGGTTGTTTATTTATTAAATATACTGTAAATTTAAAAATTACAGTAAAAATCAGAAAAAGGGTAAATATCAAATATGGAAATTTATATATTTGATCTTATAATCTGGTTAGTGAATTCAAATGATGATTTTAGAAAGTTATTTCAGGATTTCTAATAATGTATTAAGAATGCAATTTGGAATTGACTAGAAAATGGGTTTAAGGGAAATTCTGGCGATCGATGATGTTTTGGAGGTCTATGTTGTTATCGAAGATAGCCTAGGGAATGTTGATCGCGGGAAAAATACTAGTAGATTTTCTGGTGGGCCGTGGTGATGGGATTAGATCGAACTAGGGTTCGACGTTGGTTTTTGGCTGATGTGATTCTCGAAGAATCTGCAGCGTCATCATGAAAATGGAGACGATCGCGATGGGGGGAAGTGTTCGCTGGAGATCAAGGCGATGTTTCGGTGAGGTCGGAGGGGCTTCTCGGGGTCGGAGGCGATGAGGAGGAGCGGTTTTCAGTCGATGTATGGTTCCAGTAGTCGAGATTTTAACTCGATTTTGGGTTCTGGCGTAATCAATGTAGCTGGGTGGTCGGAGTGTTCGAGGGGATCACTGGCGACTGGTAGGCGATGGCGAAGTCGATCGGAGGAGGCTGGAAGCATTGTGCACGTGCACGTGCATGATTGTTTACGTTCGCGTGTATCTGATGGGTTCGTTGGAGAAGAAGAAAGCGACTCGGAGTGGATCTCGTGTGGGTTGCGTTACGACTCGAAGCAGATGCGTGAGGAAAAACTCGGGGTAGCTACAGGGTAGTCTCGGGTATGACCCGAAGTAAATCTAAACCAGTTTAAAAAGATTTTTATAAAAGCAAGTTTTTTTTAAATCTAAATTAAAATTAGTTTAAACCTATTACTTAATAAATGTTTTAAGTTATTGATTGGAAGAAGTTATGATTTGGTAATTTTAATTTATCAAGTTAAATGAGTATTTTAAAAACTAAATTAATATTTTAATTAAATAAAGTCAAAAGATAAAATGGTTTAAATGTTAATAATAATTAATAAGATAATGTTTATCTTAAGATAATTAAAGTTTTAATGTTTTGTTATTAATTAAGTTAATTAAGGAAATTAGATATAATTAATTAATTTAATTAGTAATGATCAAGGATTAGTTAAGAAATTAATTAAGAGTAATTAATTAACTTAATTAACTCAATAATGAAGGTTGATTTAATTAATGACTAAAGGATAATTAATTTGTAATTAATAAATTAAGTAATTAGAGGTAAACTCAATGGTAATTAAGAAGTACTTAATTTGTAATTAAGTTTTATAAATTAATAATTAAGTTTTATTAATTATTAATTAAGGGGTGATTAATTTGTAATTAAAGATTAATTAAGGATTAATCAAATGATAATTCAGGTTTAATTAACTAAAATTAAGGATTGATTAATTTGTTATTAAGTTTTATTAATTGATAATTAAGGTTTATTAATTAATAATTAAAAGGATAATTAATCTATAATTAAAGATTAATTAATTGGTTTAAAGAGTAATTAAGGATGAATTACTCAAGTATAATTAATATGAATGTGATTGATTTAAGTTAATTAATTTGTAAATTAATTAAAGATAATCACTTGATAAAGACATTAAGTATGAATACTTAATAAGATTGATAAGTATAATTACATAGTGTAGGTAATTAATGTATAATTACAGGATGTAATTAATTTAAGGAAAGTACTTAATGGGAAGTAATGGAAGTATAATTACTTTACAAAAAGTAATTAAGGATTAATTATTTGGTAATTAATTAAAGGATTAAAGAAATTAATTAAGAAGTTAATTAATTAAGGTAAGTAATCATAGGATGATAATTACTGTATATGATTAATTAAGGTGGATTAATAGAAATGATTAATTAAAGTTTAATTAATTAAAGTAATTAATTAAGGATAATTAATTAATTAATGGAAATAATTAATTAAGGATAATTAATCAATGCAATTAATAAAAGTAATTAAAGGTTAATTACTGTTAAATGGTTAAGAATAATTAATTTGTAAAATTAATTAAAGGATAATTACTTTATGTAATTAATGAATAATTAATCAAGGATGATTAATATTTAATGAGTAATTAATTAATTAAAGATTGTAATTAATTAATGATTGATTAATCAAGATTAGATAATTAACTCTTAAGTAATTAATTTAATTTAAGATAATTAAATTAGTTATAATATAGGGTTAATAATTGTTGCTTATAGCTGATTATTAATATAGAATATCTAAATTGGATGATATCTATTGGATGATATGCTGTGATGTTCTGTGATATGATTTTGGATATATCTGTGATAAATGTGTGATATTTATCTATGTTAATGCTGTGTGAATTCAAGTATTGAATTGAATCAAATTGTTTAAACCTTTAAACAACTTGGCCTTAAAAGATACGTTTTGGATTTCGATGAGACCGGGATCGGGTTTCCGTATACCGGTATTCCAGGTCTGGAGACCCGAATACCACATCGATCCAAATTAACGATAGGTCGTGAATCTCAAGTGAAGATGAAGATTCAGAGTGCAAGGGTTATTGTCGTTAACTTTGAGGGTGATTCCAAAATGAGTGTAACGAGATAATGCCTTCGGTTTCGTTCGAACCCGGAACGAACTTGTATGGATTGAATGCTTTCAGCACATCGTCAGGTGGACGATGAGCATTCTAAGTGATGTGTTCTGATTAAAGGTAATTGTGACCTCAAGCCTCATCAAACCGGGAATGGCTAAAACAGGGGAGGTGCAGCAAGGTTAGTGGGTAGCACCCAAGTAGTATAAGATTCCCCTGTCTAGAGTCCCTTTTTATTTCGGCTGTGTGGGCGGTTGCTGGCTCCAACCGCGGGGTTTCTTATGCGGGAATTATCCAGTAAGGGATGTTCCGGCCTTGTGTTGCAGGGGATTGGGAGTGATCCTCGGTACGTTGATCTAGGCCACGTACTGTGACGAGCGGTACCCCGGTAGCTCTGCCATTGTATGGAATCCACAATCCAATAAGTGCCGTACGTATTAGTTGTGCCCAACTATGTTGGAACGTGAGATGTAAGCATTCCAGCTATTTCTGTATTTTACTTGAAAACCCTAGACCCTATTATAATATAACTGGATTTCCTATCAAATGTTTTGGTTAGCGTAAGGTAAAAACTTACCCATGTTTATTTGTGGGGAGTCTTACGTGATACCTTTGTTTTCAAAAGGTTTTGAAGTTAAGCAATTTAAACCGTTTACTCACACCAGACCCATGTCTGACCCAAGTGTTTATTTTCTGTTTTATTAAACCTTGGGTACTCAAATTTTTACGAGTAGCCAAGGGATTCAGGTTTGCTTTGACGAATCTTTGGAGGAGCAATGGAGCAGGAGGCTTCAGCGTTCGTAGATATAGTGTTCCGCTGTGTTAGTCTGTATGAGTCATTTGTTGAGTTGTATTTGGGTAATAATGACTAGACAGATGTTTATAACTGTCTAGTATGTGTTGTATAAGCTGTGTATCTCTGATGTATATGATACAATGTAATATCTTATTTGATTAATATAATTTATTCGTTCCGCTGTTTAGATTCTGATGTGTTTCTTTCTTTCTTCTCTATCTTATCTCTTTTCTATCCCTTTCTTTCTTCTTGATGATACGACTTTTTGTGGAGAAAAAGCCGGGTCGTCACAGCGAGCCTCCAATTCCTTACGTCGCAAGCAATAGGTCGCCCTTTCTTCAGTTAAGTCGTGAAGCAGAGCAGAAGATCTCTAGGTCGCGAACGGTTTCTTAAGTCGCTGATGATTTTAGGTCGCTGATGCTTTGTTTGTTAAGTCGCAAAGTCATTGTCTGAAGCTTATACCGAAGTCTGTTAGGTCGTGGATGATATGTCGAGAAGTTAAGTCGTAGACGACCTACTTAAGTTGCGAAGAGTGTTAAGTCGCGTGTTTTTCTTTAAGTCGTTTGTATTGTATGTTGTTTTTAGGTCGCGTTTTATTGTTACTTTCTTATGTCGTTTGTTTTGTAAGTCGTTGTGAAGTGTTGTAATTTTCTTAAGTCGTGTGTTGAGTTGTAAATCTCTATAAATAGGGATGTGAGGTCATTTGTAAAGGTGGTTGAATTTGAAATAAAATTTGGTTTGTGCTTCTTGCCTCCATTAAAATCGGTAGTTGAGTGTTATCTCCTATCTCCACTTTCGGCATTCGAGTGCGCTCGAATCAACGATTGTTGAAGCCAATTCACGGAATCAAGTGCGCTTGATTAATATTCGAAGAATTGTAGATCTTCTCTCACGGCATCGTGCGCGATCAACGTGTCGAAGATAGCTAAAGTCTGGTATCTCGCGAGATCAACGGATTTGGGCATTTGGGTATTTTCAATCCATCGATTCGGCATCAATTCACCGATTAATTCCGCTAGTCGGATTGGATCCTGGACGGATTCGATTGACATCGTCGAATTCGCTTATCCTAGGCTGCGTTATTTGGTATCAGAGCTAGATCGCAAGGAGTTTGCGTAGATTTTTGGAGTTTGTGCGAGATTTGCATCATTTGGAGAATTGGGTTCTCGAGATTTTGAAGAGATTTATTCATTTGGTGATTTTTGAAGATTTCAACAAGTGGGTAGTTTTGATTTGAAGATTTTTAGATCGAAGTGAAGTTTTTGTTGGAATTTGTTGAAGAGTGATCATGCCTCCGAGAAGAGCTAACCGTTATTGCAACGTTTATGCTTTGTATGGGAGAGAAGAGGCCGATGAGATGGAGCAAAGAATTAACGAAAACTTTAATGAGAAGCTTAATGAAGGGATTGGTCGATTAGAGAGAATGATGTTGGAGATGAATCAAAATCAGAGAAGGGTTTCACCAGAATCTAACCATGGGGGAAGTAGAGTTTCACCACATTCAAATCGAGAGAGAAGTGTTGATAGTGATCATAGAAGTGTGGGTCGAGATTGTGATAGAAATGTTGATGATCGAAATCGTGATAGAAATGTGAATGATCGTGATCAGAGGAATGTAGATCAAAGGGATGTTGATGGAAGAAATGGTGGTAGTAGAGATGTTGGTGGTCAGGATCGACATCGATATGCATCAGATTTTGAAGAGGAGTTTAATGGTGGTAGTGTTCATGGACGAGGACGAGGTCAAGGAAGAAATCATTCGGAGTATGATCACAAGTGGGAGTCCGGGATGAAAACTGAAATACCGGAATTCAAGGGAGGTATGCAGGCCGAGGATTTTCTTGATTGGCTAGCTTATGTTGAGGAAATTTTTGACTTCAAGGATGTTCCGGAAGATCGTAAAGTGAAGTTGGTTGCTACTAGGTTGAGGGGGAGAGCTATGGCGTGGTGGCAGCAAACCAAACTTACTAGAGAGCGGTTGGGGAAGTCGAAGATTGTTGCTTGGGAGAAGATGAAGAAGTTGATGAAGGCTACTCTCTTGCCCTACAATTACCAATCACTGATGTATCAGAGATTACAGAACCTGAGGCAAGGGACGAAGACTGTTACTGATTATGCTGATGAGTTCTACCAGTTGATTGCTCGAAATGACATTATGGAGACAGAAGAACAATTGACCGCTAGGTTTGTTGGGGGACTTAGAACATAGATCCAGGATATGGCGAACATGTTCGACCCTAGATCTGTGGCAGAAGCACATCAAAAGGCGTTGGCTTGGGAGAAACAAGGTAGACGTGGGGGAGGTGTGTTTCCAAGTTCTACGGGGCAAAACAAAGGAGCGGGTAGTAGTTCTAATGTTCCTAAAGCATCGAGTAAGCCGGTTGTTCATGAAGTGGCTAAACCAAAATTCAACACCAATTTCAAATGCTATAATTGCCAGGAAGTGGGTCACAAGAGCAACGAATGTCCGAAACCGAAGAAGAGAACTATGATTGCTGAAGTGGAAGATGAGGATGTAGAAGAAGATCTCAATTCACACCGTGATGAGGAGGAAGAAGAGGTGTCGGGAGACGAGGGATGTAATCTGATGCTACGAAGATCTTGTTTAACCCCGAAGTAGGAAGAGGAGTAGAGTTGGTTGAGGAGTAACATTTTTCAGTCAACGTGCACTATTTTGGAGAAGGTCTGTAAATTTGTCATTGACGCTGGGAGTTGTGATAATATCATTTCAATGGAAGTTGTGAGGAAGTTGAAGTTGAAAACGGAGAAACATCCTAGTCCTTATAAACTTGCTTGGTTGAGGAAAGGAGGAGAAGTGAAGGTAGAGAGGCGAGCTCATGTTCCATTTTCTATTGGGAAGAAATACAAAGATGAGATTTGGTGTGACGTGGTTGACATGGATGTTTGCCATTTGCTGTTGGGAAGGCCGTGGCAGTACGATCGGGAGGTACAGCATAATGGTCGAACAAATAGCTACAGTTTCTTGTTCGAGGGCATGAAAATCACTCTAGTTCCGAAGAAGAGACAACAGAATGAGAACAAGCTGGAGGAGATTGAGGAATTGAAGACTTTGTTGTCCTTGAAGGAGTTCGTGGAAGAGGTAGATGAGAGCCCTGAAATTTTTATGTTGATTGGGCATGAAAGTAGTGAAGTTACTGAAGTTCCAGAGGAAGTGAAGCCAATTTTGGAGGAATTCAAAGATGTGTTTCCAGAGGAGTTGCCGAAGGAGTTACCACCGCTTAGAGACATATAGCATCAGATTGACTTGGTGCCAGGTGCTGCATTGCCTCATAGACCGCACTATCAGATGAGTCCAAAAGAACATGAGGAGTTGAGAAGACAGGTGGAGGAATTAGTGGAACAAGGGCGTGTTCAGGAGAGTTTGAGTCCTTGTGCAGTGCCAGCTTTGTTGGTGCCGAAGAAGGATGGAACGTGGAGAATGTGCAAAGATAGTAGAGCATTGAATAAGATTATACTGAGATATCAATTTCCTATGCCGAGACTGGATGATCTATTGGATCAGTTGAGCGGTGCTATTGTGTTTTCGAAGATTGACTTGAAAAGTGGATACCATCAGATTCGTATTAGACCGGGTGATGAGTGGAAGACTGCTTTTAAAACTCGGGAGGGTCTGTATGAATGGTTGGTGATGCTGTTTGGCTTGTCAAATGCTCCGAGTACATTCATGAGAGTCATGAACTAGATTTTTCGACCATTTATCGGGAAGTTCGTAGTGGTATATTTTGATGATATCTTGATCTACAGTGGAAGCACTGAAGAAAACCTACAGCATTTGCGGGAAGTGTTGTTGGTTTTACGACATGAGGAATTTTATGCTGCAACGAAGAAGTGTACCTTCATGACTACAAGTATTCTATTCTTGGGCTATATTGTGTCGAAGGAAGGTATTCAAGTTGATCAGAGTAAAGTTGAAGCTATTCGAAATTGGCCACAGCCTAAGACAATAACATAAGTCAGGAGTTTTCATGGTTTAGCATCATTCTACCGAAGATTCATTCCACACTTCAGTAGCGTGATGGCACCAGTTACGGAATGTATGAAAGGGAAGAAGTTTGTTTGGACTGAAGAGGTTGATTCTGCTTTTCATAGAATCAAGACACTCTTGACCACAACGCCCATTCTTAGATACCCGGACTTTCAGTTACTCTTTGAGCTAAATACTGATGCGTCCAAGGTTGGAATTGGGGGAACGTTGAGTGAAAGGGGTCATCCTATTGCCTACTTTAGTGAGAAACTGACGGGAGCTAAAACGAGATACAGTACTTATGACTTGGAATTCTATGCTATAGTCCAAGCCATAAAGCATTGGAGAAACTATCTATTTCATAAAAAAATTGTGCTATACACTGACCATGAAGCTTTGAAACATTTGCAGGGGCAAGATAAAATTTCAGCAAGGCATGCTTCGTGGGTTGCTTATTTACAACAGTTTACTTTCGTTATGAAGCACAAATCAGGAGTAACTAACCGAGTTGCCGATGCATTGAGCCGTAGAAATCATTTGCTGATAACTATGCGAGTGGAAGTAGTGGGATTTGACTTGTTGCCAGAGTTGCTTATTTTAGATTCTTATTTTGCGAAAGTGCTGGATCAGGTGTAGGAAGGGAGTTCTGATGATTTTGTGATGAAAGATGGATTCTTGTTCAGAGGAAATCGATTGTGTATTCCAGATTGTAGCTTGAGGTTGAAGATTGTCAAAGAATTGCATGAAGAGGGTCACGTGGGCAGAGATCGTACCTTGTAGTTGGTGTCACAATCTTATTTCTGGCCATCGATGAGAAAAGAAGTTGAAAGATTTGTGCAGAGATGTCACATATGTCAAGTTTCCAAGGGGACAGCTACTAGACCATGGGTTGATGTTAGCATGGATTTCGTTTTGGGTTTGCCTAGAACTCAACGGGGAAATGATTCTATATATGTTGTGGTAGACCGTTTCTCGAAGATGGCACATTACATTGCTTGTAAGAAAACGATGGATGCAGTTCATGTGGCACAGTTATTATTTAAAGAAATCTATCGTTTACATGGATTACCTAAATCTATTGTTTCTGGCCGAGATACTCGATTTCTGAGTCACTTTTGGTTGAGTCTGTGGAAGATGGTTAGGACAAAGCTGAATTTTAGTAGTGCATATCATCCTCAGACGGATGGGCAAACTGAAGTTGTGAATAGATCATTGGGAAATCTGTTGAGATGTCTTGTGTCGGACAATTTGAAGAGTTGGGACTTAAAGTTGTGTCAGGCAGAGTTTGCTCATAACCATGCTGTTAATCGAAGCACTGGTTACAGTCCATTTCAAGTTGTATATTCAAGCTTGCCAAAGGGGCCATTGTATTTAACGGTAGTGCCACAACCGAAAGGAGTGATTAAGAGGGCGTCAGATTTCGTTGATGAGTTGAAAGATTGTCATAGAGTCGTTCAGGAATGTTTGGAGAAGACGAATGAGAAGTATAAACGAGCTGCAGATAAAAAGAGAAGAAGTGTGGAGTTCAACGAGGGTGATTGGGTGTATGCTGTGTTAACGAAGGATCGTTTCCCAGTGGGTGCTTATAATAAGTTGAAAGCCCGAAAGATTGGTCCAGTAGAAATTATAAAACGGATCAATGAAAATGCTTATAAGTTGAAGCTGCCAGAGGATGTTTACACTTCTGACGTGTTTAATGTTAAACATCTTATACCTTATTGTGGAAATGAACAACCTAATAGGGAAGAACTTTTAAATTCGAGGATGAATTTTTCGCAACCAGGGGAGGATGATGCAGCACATACCTCGATTCGCCAAATCCCTAAATCACGAACCCTAGATCCCAAAGAAGATGATGCCGCTCCAGAACTCTTTAGGTCGCGAGCGACCTACCAATCTCCTAGCTCGCGAACGACCTTCCATAGGTCGCGAGTCTCCATAGGTCGCGAGCCTCCAATTCCTTACGTCGCAAGCAATAGGTCGCCCTTTCTTTAGTTAAGTCCCGAAGCAGAGCAGAAGATCTCTAGGTCGAGAATGGTTTCTTAAGTCGCTGATGATTTTAGGTCGCTGATGCTTTGTTTGTTAAGTCGTGAAGTCATTGTCTAAAGCTTATACCGAAGTCTGTTAGGTCGTGGATGATATGTTGAGAAGTTAAGTCGTAGACGACCTACTTAAGTCGCGAAGAGTGTTAAGTCGTGTGTTTTTCTTTAAGTCGTTTGTATTGTATGTTGTTTTTAGGTCGCGTATTATTGTTACTTTCTTATGTTGTTTGTTTTGTAAGTCGTTGTGAAGTGTTGTAATTTTCTTAAGTCGTGTGTTGAGTTGTAAATCTCTATAAATAGGGATGTGAGGTCATTTGTAAAGGTGGTTGAATTTGAAATAAATTTGGTTTGTGCTTCTTGCCTCCATTAAAATCGGTAGTTGAGTGTTATCTCCTATCTCCACTTTCGGCATTCGAGTGCGCTCGAATCAACGATTGTTGAAGCCAATTCATGGAATCAAGTGCGCTTGATCAACGTTTGAAGAATTGTAGATCTTCTCTCACGGCATCGTGCGCGATCAACGTGTCGAAGATAGCAAAAGTCCGGTATCTCGCGAGATCAACGGATTTGGGCATTTGGGTATATTCAATCCATCGATTCTGCATCAATTCACCGATTAATTCCGCTAATCGGATTGGATCCTGGACGGATTCGTTTAACATCGTCGAATTCGCTTATCCTAGGCTGCGTCACTATTATTCTTTTGACTATCACATGATAGCTAATTCGAAAATGATATGAAATATTATATGAAATATTATATGCAATATAAGAGAGAATGGATCTTAAGGTAATCTTCGATGTCTGTAACACCCCGCATTTTTATATAATTAAATAAAATCAATTGAATTAACATAATTGCAAAATAGAATATAAATGTCAAATATATGCATTTTAGAATTATGAGGTTACATAGATTTATGCAAGCAATGAGTGTGTGATTAATTAATGCATCAATTAATTAAAAGGGGAATTAATTAAGATACATAGAGGCGTCAATTAGTCAAAGAATATGTCACTTTTATAACATTAATTAATTAAGGGATCTTCTAATAAAGGGAAATGTATGTGGGGAATAAATTAAATGATAACATACATATATTAATTTATAATTGATGCAATCAATTAATTAAGAAATTAATTAAAGACATTAAGTAAGCATCAATTAATAAAAGAGGGAAACTTATATGTCAATTAATTGGGTAATGAATTGGCGGTTTAAATATATACAACTAATAAATGCATGATTGAGTGACGCATAAGAATTAGTTAGAATAACGATTAAAATGGGAAAACATGTCAATTAATTAATTGGCAATTAGTTGAGCGTTTTAAAAAGGGTGTCAATTAATCAAAGAATATTCCATTCTTACAATAGCTAATAATGTAAATTAATTATTTAGAAGAAAACGCCAGTTACAGGATTATTTGTTTCCAAGTAAAAAAGAAAAAAAAAGAATTGGAATGCGTATAAAAATCAAACGGAGCAATTAAGTTTATGATGAAGGTAAGTTAATAAGAATAAATTAAAAAAGTATAACTTTTATATACAATCAATTAATAGAGGTATTAATTGACGTGTTCAAATAGGTAAGAAATTATAACGTATAAGAACCAATTAATATTGGATATACATACATACATACATACATATATATATATATATATGTGTGTGTGTGTGTGTGTATGATCGAATTAATTGGATAATTAATGAGAGAATCTTATTTAGAAGGAAACGTGAATTAATATGGTCGTATAACAAAAGAATAAATAAATAACATTGGAGAATTATACGTTATAAGCTAACGTAAACAAATCAATAAATGATGGTGAGGATTGTTTTTAGGGTTAATCGGATGTTTTATAGTTATTCACTACACATATGAATTGAATGTAACTTAACCCTAGTCCATACTATTTTCTCTAAATCAGCTGCTGTCATTTATAGTAAACTCCTCTTCTCTTCTCCCTCTTTCTTTCTCCTCTGGCAATCAAATCTTTCCCCAAACAAAAAATAAAATTAAGCTAGGAAATACATACAAGCAAATCAAAGAATTGCGCAAATAAATCAGGGAATTTACAGCGAATTAGAAAGGGGGAAAAGCGGAGAAAAGTGTAGCAATTTAAAAAGGGATAGAGATTGAAGCTAAGGACGACATGTGAGTGGATTTAGTTATATTCTTTTACATTTATAATATATATTATCATTGAGTTTCCGTTTGATAATTTATTACAGCAATTAATTCTATTAGTTACGCAAATACTGTAAATTTTATTTATATTTAATTAGGCTTGACAGTTAGAAAAGGCGTAGGCCTAAAAGCAAGAAATTTACAGTTATTTACATCTATTTTGAAAGTCATAATTTAGCCTAAATACTGGTTCCTTTTATTCCCTCTTTACGGGAATAATATAGTTAAAAAGATAATTTGCGGTTATGGATTAAAATGCTAGACTTTATAGAAGTAGATGTAAAATAAGAAAATTAGGAAATTGGAATAAAATTAGAAAAAGTGGAATTCTGCAATAAATTACGCTGAACGGAAACAATAAATTTATCTGATAATTTAATTTGGGGAGTAAGTAATAGATTAATTAGTTAGTTTGGAAACTAGAATACATTTCTATAATTTAATAATTAAAAGATAACGATAAACGTAACTGCAAGAATAAAAAGGAAAGAAAAAGGGAACTGATGTAAAATAGAGGGACCACTATATTTTACACTATCCCAAAATAATAAAAGCAATATCTTGTAGTTATGAATTATTGTTTATAGTATTATTTAGTATTAAATTATGGAATATAGCTCTTACAACCATCCAAATAAAATAGAATTACTTCCTAGAATAAAAGAAAATAAAGTAGAGTATGAAATTAATCAAATAAATTATTAGATAAGAAATTAAGGCTGTGAACAATAAACGAACCTAGGTTTGCATTTATCATGCAGACTATATAAAAAGACAGTTATTATGATAAGTTAATTATATAATAAAAGATAATTAAAAAGAATTCTATATCATAATAAAAGAAGACAGACTAGAACAGAAAAGAAACACTTGAAATTATATACAGATTTTAAAAGAAATAATACTGACAATTACAAGTATAATTATAACATAAGTTGTGATTAAGTAAAAGAAAAGGCTTATTTGGGAACTTAGAATAAATAAGCAATGATAGCAAAGATAAATAGTAAAAGTGTTTGTACCAAAATTAGGCACAACACTCTTCAGAAGTTTTTGAAGAGATAAAGTGAAGAAATTAAATGAAAAAAGAGGAATTATCTAACAAAAACTCCAAATCTCAGATATGAAAATAAGTAAAATGCAAGGAGACACAAGAATTTAGAGTGGTTCGGCATATTGCATACGTCCACTATGAAGTAGTTTGCTTTATTGATCTTTCTTTGATGTTTACAATTGATATCATCAAATTACAGCGAATAACAATGATTTGCAGTAGTGAAATTCGTGGGTAGCAGCAGTAATGGAGTTCAGATCTGGATCCGGCAGAGTTTGGGCGTTCGAGATCTCAAAGAGGAAGCATAACCCTTTTTCTGTTGGCTTTAGGGCTCTATTTATAGGTGTAGGAGGCTGGTATTTCACTCAGATCTCGGGAGACCCTCTCTGGCACGTGACCAGGCCCGCGCGCCCAAGCCCGTGAAGTTTCGGTCCGATCCGTGATCGATACGAACAGATTTAGTATCGATCACGATTTCATCCAATGGAGTCGAAATTTGGCGTGGACATTCTTTAGCATGCACGTAGTCATGTGTGAAAATTTCATAGCATTTGGACTTGTAGATTAGGAGATATGATCGATACAAAATGGGATTCTCGGTTGGCTGTTTCGTTCGACTCACTCTTGTTTCGACTCGCTCTTGTTCGACTCGCTCTCGTTCGCATCGCTGTTTGACTTGATGACGTGGCGTTTATTCGTATTGACTGTTGTGCCTTGCTCCGCATTGATGGACACGAAGTAGAAGTCTCCGGATGGATGCGAAGTGGAGTGAGTCGAAATGGGGTTCTCTGATGGAGTCGAACTAGATGGAGTCGAACAATGGTTTTGCGAAGGAGTCGATGTAGACAGAGTCGAACTGTGGCTCTGCGAAGGAGTCGAACTAGATGGAGTCAAACTGTTGTTTTCTGAAGGATGTGGAGCGAGTCGAAGTAGGCTTCCCAGATGGATTCGAATGGAGCGAGTCGAAGAAGGTTCTTCTGAGGGATGCGAACTGAGCGAGTCGAAGAAGGCTCTTCTGAGGGATGCGAACTGAGTGAGTCGAAGAAGGCTGTTTTTAATCAACTTTACATCGGTTGTAACTTGAGCATACGAACTCGGATTGACTTGAGATTTGGAACATTGACTCTCATAGCTTAGCTTGTCATGTTATATTAATTCAAGCTCGATCCGGAGTCGGAAAAAATTCGTCGATATCCATAGTGAGCCTGTGTATAACCGATCTCTGGGATGAATCGTCATTGGTTTACTAGTCAATTCCTTGGTGTCACGGCCTTGCCAAAAGGCGGGATAACATTTGCCCCCGAAAGTACGTCTTGTGGAAACATGATGTGCTTTGAAGTGCTGCAGTCTTCATTTTGAATAGTTATCGTCTTTCTGATGAAAGCTGTAACCTTTGACTGTTTTTTTCGATAATGTAAACTGTTGACTGTCAACTGCTGTACCCTGTACTGTTGAAACCGATTGCTGTATGCTAGTGATTAGCCGTCTGTTGCTGTAATCGTTATTAAATGAGTTTCTGATTCCTGTAGATCTGGAATATTGAATATTAGTCCGACATACATGCATATATGTTAACCTGACTCTCGTTGACGTTTGTACGTTCACGAGTTGTTGTCAGTTTATTTTATATTGAATTTCGTATCGATCCTCTCCTAAACCAATGTGAAATTCATTGTAACAACGCTTGATGGTTGTTTTTGAATGTTTCTTCGTAACGATCCTCTCCTGAATCGATGTGAAGGGTTGAAACATCGAAGATGATTTTTATTGAATTTAGGGATGTGAATTGAATATTTCGAATCGATAGAGTTGGCCTCTGGAAGCCATGATTTGATGGATCCGAACTGACTGCTCGTATCGATGCTCTGGGAAGGAGTTGGAAACTATTGATACGAACAAAGATTTCGTATCGATGGACGCAGAGTTCGATGGATACGAAGTGCTTGTTCGACTCGTTGATGGACACCAAGCGCTTGTTCGAGTCGAAGTAGGCTTCCATGATGGATGCCAACTGAGTGAGTCGAAGTAGGCTTCCATGATGGATGCCAACCGAGCGAGTCGAAGTAGGCTTCCCGATGGATTCGAACTGCTTGTTCGACTTGATTTTGTGGTGACACTTTGTAGCCAGTTGAACGCACTGGGGAGGCAAATCTTTTTACCTTTTCTTTTGAGTCCATATAAATACTCCATACTTAGACATTTTTTCACTTTTTACCTTTTGCTTCTCTGCCTTGCCTTCGTATCGCTCAGAAACTCGAGAAGAAAGAAAAAACATTCTTGCCTTCAAATCGATTCTTAATCATTCGTACTAACTGCCAGTTTTAGGTAATCCCCTAAGCGAACACAACGCGTAAACGATGGGACTCGATTTTCAACACCAAATCAACTAGAGTTGCAATCGATCGAGATTCCTTTGCCTCAGCTTTGCGTCGATTTGGAGTAAGGGCTTCGAGATGGTGAGACGGAGGCCTTCGTATCGATCGATGGTTAAGCTTTGCATCGAATCGAGAGCTTTGAATACGTAGATTGATACGAAGGGGTTGCGTCTGATTGATTCGAAATGATGGCCTTCGATCGAGTCAAAGTGGATGGCTTTGGATTGAGTCGAAGTGGATGGCGTTGGATCGAGTCGAAGTGGAGGACTAGTAACGAGTCGAATGGGAGGCCTTGGAATGAGTCGAACTGCGCGGCCCTCGGATCGACTCGAACTGGAAGCTTTTAATCGATTCGAAGTGTTGCACTCCGATCGATTCGAAATCCCCAGCCGCTTGATCGAATCGAACTTGCATGCCAACCTTCTGGCCGAGTCTAACCCATACGCAGATGACCATGACTTATCGATGCTAACACGGCGCTCGTGAGCGATACGAATTGAACATTAAAAAATTTGAAACTCCTTGCACATTTGAACAATTGACTCCGGCGAGCTTCAAACTTGCATAACTGGACTCAATCGTTTCACCGCATATTTGATTGCCTATCGAAGCTCGACGATGAAATTGGAACTTATCAAAATGATAACAAACTTTAACTTGGAATGATAGTTAATAGCTGGATGGCACGGTTGTGACGGTCAGTGATGACGGTCCTTCCGACTGAATTCCGAAGTCTCATGGTTTACATGCTTTCTTCTATCCTGTAGATCTTCTCAAATGATATACAGTATTGCACTACACAACACACTCACACACTCTACACTGGGGGATGCACGAGCGTTATTGTCAGTTTAACAATGATTTTTCATAAGCTAGCTTGTCATGGAACCTTCAAGTTCTTAGCAGTAGGAACTCCCGAGTTAAATTCCTCCATCCATCGAAATACCGGTTATCAAAGCCGAAGTTATAGAGCCAGCTCCGGACAAGCGTCTAGGTGCTCGGTTTATTTGTCGTCCACAAGATTCTGTGCCATTGGATATCTCCGAGGATATGCTAGGACAGATTTGTTTAAGGCACGGTTTGTCGCTCGATGACGTATTACTCCCTAGGCCAAATGACAAGCCACATGTTCCCCCGGAGGGGTTTACTGCTTTCAACCGTCACGCTTGCACAGCGGGGACACTTCCTCCCTTCAATCAATATATAAGGGAGATGTTATCATTCATTGGGAATAGGTCCATCCCAGCTACACCCCAATGGGTATGCTCTGTTGAATAGCACCTTTATTTTGTTTATGCAGATCCTCTTTCGACCACCAAAGCCGATCGAGATCAGATACCTATTTAACGTTAAGAGCCGCAGGGACATCCCTTCTTACACCTTCTTGGAAGCGGTCAGGAACTGCCACATTGTAATGGGTTCCTGGGGAAGGCTAAGTTACTTCAAAACTGAATGGTTCTACATTCGGTGCCCCCGGATTTGCTAGGCGGTGGTTGGACAGACGTAAGTGTTGAAGTTTTTCCTTTGAATTATCGAGATAATTATGACCGCCCTCAAAACTAACATATTTCTCTTCTTTTACAGCTGCAATTTCCCGACCTGATGGTGCATACTTCAGGGAGTTAGTTCGGATTCTCCAAGCGGCTCCGGGCGAAGAGAGGCATATCGACTAGGTTCTGACCGACAGAAACTTGAGGACTGTTGGGCTAATTGAACGGAGGCAGAGCATACGGCTGGAAGGGACACTTAGAGTGGTCTCGAAGAAACGAGTGAAGCTCTAAGTGCCCGGAGTCGTAATAGCCGAAGAAGTTGATCCAGAGAGAACGCCTACCGATAACGAGCTCCAAGCTGGGCCTTCTTCCGATGTCCAGGACTCAGGAGGAAAAAGAAAAGGCAAGGCTGTTGCTCACAAGTGTTCTAAATCCAAGAGAATAAAATCCGTAGTTATGTCCTTGCCTGTCCCGGGGATTAGAATTTCAGAGGCTCCTCCCCTGCAAGTAGAGAATCCTTTTGAAGGGCTTGCTGATATTCCGATTCCGGATTACGTGTCGTCTCAACACGACGCCGGGATGGAGGAGCTTGATAACGCTCTTGAACTGAGCGGGTCACTTGCTACGAGTGCGGCCGACATTTCCGGTTGGTCAGGGGGTTGCACATGCTTACACTTCACTGCACTACATGATTTCAAAATGTAAATCGTCCAACTTAAGAAACCACTAACTCTTCCTTCGTTTCTCATTTTCAGGTACGATGTCTGGAAGAGGGTCAATACTCAGGAGTCTTCGCTCGGCCCGAAAGGCTTCTTCTTATTATGATTCCCTCTGGAGGGACTCAGATAGAGACCGCGATCGCGAGTACTCTAGTCAAGATTGATATGGACGTGACAGGGACAGAGAGTACAGACATCGGTCTAGATCATGCTCTCCTCCTCTCAGACTCCCATCTCCACCTCCCGTTCTTGTTCCACATCCACCAGAGCCTCCTCGTCACAGGCCAACTTCTCATACTTCTAGATCCGAGACTCATCTTCAGAGAGTTGAGACCACCGCCTCCATAATTGCAGAGCAGGTCCCCACTGAGCCCATAGGAGATGAGGCCCTTAAATTCGCTTAGATGAGGAAGGATTTTCCAAATATTTGCTTCGATGGCTATGTCTTTCCGCCTCACTTAAAGAGAATTCCGTCTGGAGTGGAAGGCACGATGCATGATTATGTCCATGACATCTACACCTAGTACAGAGAGTGGGTAAAGGCCACGGAGAAAGCTTCTAAGGTGGCCTTTGAGCGAGCCAAAGCGCTTGAGAAAATGGAGTCCGAACTCGCTCAAAGGGATCGGATCATTCAAGTGTTGACTGCTGAGGCCGAGTCTTCTCAAAAATCTGAAATTGAGGTCACCAAAAAAGCCGACGAAGCGAAAGCAGCAATGGAGAGGTTGGGGTAGACACATGTTGCCTTGGTGGAGGAGATGGGCCACCGGAACACTACAGTCACCACCGAGCGGGATGCGGCGGTCAAGGAACTCAAGGCCAAATTTGCCGATATGGCCAAGGAAAAAGATGATGCGAACAACGCAGCCCAGGAGGCATGCAAACAAGCTATTCTGCTCAGGGGTGAACGGGATGTGGTTGTGGCTAAATTCCACAAGGTGGAGACTGAGGTCGAGGAGAAAGTGAAGTCGACCGAGTCCAGGCTAGAGGCTGACATCGAAGACCTTCTCGTTGTTTACAACGCTAACGTGCTGAGGTACAGGGGTCTAGCCTGGCTCGATGATTATCCGGCGCATCTGTACAACGCGTGGGGCCGACTGGTTGAAGAAGAGAGGGAGGCGCATCTGGGCGAGTCTGTAGATGAATTCGAACTCGAGAATCGCATTCTGACTGAAGATGAAAAGAAGATTCTTCACGAGTCAATGATTCTACACCAAAAGGAAAGACTCGGCGGCGCCCCAAACTTTGAAGTAGGAGAGGGCTCAGGGGTTGCACATCATGAGGCGAATCTTGAAATTCCAGTGTCAACCCAACCCGAATCCTCGTCTGCGGTCGATCCCCAAGCCGTTTCTACTTACGATCCAGATCAGCCGCAGATGCCTCCGGCTATAGCGCAAGTGACTGAAGCCGTTCTACCGCCGTCAAGTCAAACTGAGGAAGGTATTCTGAACATTCCACATATCTGCCTTAGGTCGGAATCTTTATCTGAATTAAATTCTAACAGTTCTCTTTATTCTTTGTCCAGTGATTGATGCTGCACCGGTCGTGCCCCCTGCTACTCAAGAATCATATCAGACGCAGGGGGTTATCATTGCTGAAGCGAATACCGTGACTACTGCTGCGTCTCTTGACGATATGCAGGGAGGCTCACTTGTTTTTGACGAGCAGGTAATGGAGGAGCTCTTTCGCCGTCATGGTGACCCTTTAGCTGACTTACCATTCGTCATGGGCGGAGGCGTTCTTGCTACAAGCTTCTCGATACCGTCTGTTGATGCTCCCAGCGTGGCCCGAGCGGTTAATGAAGAGGAAATCTTGGCACAAATCGCCGCTGAAATGGATGCAGCAGCACATGGTGGTAGTTTTGGAGGTAGAACGGCGGCGCTTGGTCCGGCTCCACTTAGAATGATATCGCCTGGCGGTACATTTTCTGACACTAGCGCGACCATTCCATCTTCCACATCTGACCCTATCCCTCCAACTCCGCCGGCAGGCAGCATTCCTATCCATTCGAGTTCGGAGGAGGATGTTGATATAATGCCCCCGCCTGGAGACCAGCCATCGAAAGGCAAAGGCTCGAAGAGGAAGGTTAGCGGCGGCTCCAACGGGTCTACTCCGAAGAGGAAGCCAAGGAAGAAGAAAGATTATACATGCTTCCCTGGTTCATTTTGACTTGTATTTTGTTGGCCGTGTATAGATGCGGGTTCGACCCCTGCTAGTAGGAATTTTTGGGACAAACTTGTATACAAACTCCTTTTATAAACAATAGAAATGAAACTTCTCTTTTTTGGCTTCTTTTCTATCATTGTGCATTCGCCTAAGTGTTTCGATGTCTGAAGTGTACTTGTGAAGTTTTAGCTTCTGAATCAAGTTTGTTTTTGTTTGCCAAGTTCGGAAACTGTGGACATGGCTTGCTACCGAAAAGCGAGTTGAACTTTGACGTCGCATCGCTTCAGTCAATGGTTGATCTTAAGTCTTAACCCCTAGTCTTGGGGGTGAGTTGTAGAACATCAGTCGAAGATCGATTCTCATTTTTAACATGTTGAGTCTAGTGCCACCGAACGGATGTCTGAGACAAGCGGAGATTGAGTAATTCATCCATGCTTGTTTGATTGTCGATTATCATATCCGCACTCCGAGGATTCTCATTTGTTTATCGGTGGTTGGTCACGCTGGCTTAAGTTTAAATCATACGTCCACACTTTGGGGACTTGGAATCGACACTTATACTCCGACTCGCACTCTGGGAGTTTGGAGTTGATATTTGTACTTCAATTCACGTCCTGGGAACTTGAAGTTGCTTTTTACACTCTGTTCCGTACTCTAGGAATCCGGAGTTGTTGTTTATACTCCAATTCGCGCTTCGGGAATTTGGAGTGGATGTTTATACTCCGACTCGCACTCTGGGAGTTCGGAGTTGGTGTTTATACTCCAATTCGCGCTCCGGGAATTTGGAGTTGATGTTTATACTCCGACTCGCACTCTGGGAGTTCGGAGTTGGTGTTTATACTCCAATTCGCGCTCTGGGAATTCGGAGTTGATGTTTATACTCCGACTCGCACTTTGGGAGTTCGGAGTTGGTGTTTATACTCCAATTCGCGCTCTGGGAATTTGGAGTTGATGTTTATACTCCGACTCGCACTTTGGGAGTTCGGAGTTGGAGTTTATACTCCAATTCACGCTCTGGGAATTCGGAGTTGATGTTTATACTCCGACTAGCACTCTGGGAGTTCGAAGTTGGTGTTTAAACTCTAATTCATGCTCTGGGAATTCGGAGTTGATGCTTATACTCCGAATCGCACTCTGGGAGTTCGGAGTTGGTGTTTATACTCCAATTCGCGCTTTGGGAATTTGGAGTTGATGTTTATACTCCGACTCGCACTCTGGGTGTTCGGAGTTGGTGTTTATTCTCCAATTCACGCTCTGGGAATTTGGAATTGATGTTTATACTCCGACTCGCACTCTGGGAGTTCGGAGTTGAATGAAGGATTGTCATTTATCAATCCTTTCTTGACTTTGATGTGATGGATGGTCCCCGAGCTCGTGTTTCAATTAGCGAGTGATTGGTTGCATCGCAGTCACTCCCTATTTGAATAAATTCCACTGTATGGTGGAACTTAGCTCTCCGTGCGTAGTGATGATCATATGAAGCTCTGGCTCGAAGAGATTGCATTTTATTGCTGAAATAAGAAAATATGGCAAAGTCAGTTGCCTTATTACAAATTCTAATTTCGAAATGCAGAAAAAAATTGCAACATGGAAAGTAATCTAAATGGGTAAAGATAGCATGTCATGTGTAATAGCGGCGAAGGCTCTCGCTATTCCAAGCTCTTGGCAGAGTAAGATCGCGACGGTCGATAATTTGAATGTGCCATCTCTGAGCCTTCGTTCAATAACATACGGTCCTTCCCATGTCGGCTTCATATGCAAAAAAACCGGATAGATTCTTTTCAAGATGAGATCGCCTAGTTCGAAGGTTCGTGGATGGACCTTGGCGTTATACAATCGGGCGACTCGACTTCGATGCATAGCTGCCCTCAATTCAGCTTTTTCACGCTTCTCATCTAATAGATCGAGAGATTCAGCAAGTAATATAGCATTTGTCTTCGGATCATAGTATGTCACACGATGAGAAGGTACTTCTAGCTCGACTGGAATAACGGCTTCTGAACCGTAAGAGAGAGAGAATAGAGTGTGACCGGTCGCGGTCTTGTGGGTTGTTCGGTAAGCCCATAAAGCCATGGGAAGTTCATTGACCCACTTGCCCCGTCCTTTTCCAGTCTTTTTTTCAGAATAGACTTTATAACTTTATTAACCGCTTCAACATGTCCGTTTGCCTGAGGTTGTGCAACCACGGAGAATTTCTTTTGGATGTGAAATCGTTTGCAGAAGTCTTTAAATTCAGCACTGTCGAATTGGGTTCCGTTGTCCATAATAATGGTGCATGGAAGACCGAATCGACAGATGATGTTGCGCACCACAAAGTTGATTACTTTCTTTGTTGTTATGGTTGCAAGAGCTCCGGCTTCAGCCCACTTTGTAAAGTAATCAACTGCGACGATGGCGTATTTCGCACCACCTTTTGCCAGAGGTAAAGCACTAATGATGTCGATACCCCACATTGCAAACGGCCACGGGCTGACCATTTGCGTTATCTCGGTAGGAGGAGCTCTAGGAATTCGGGCATATTTCTGACACCTATCGCATTTCTTTGCATAATCCGATGCGTCACGATTCACAGTCGGCCAGTAATATCCGTACCGAAGTATTTTCTTAGCGAGTGCTTGCCCCCCGGTGTGATCGCCACATTCTCCCTCATGCACATTGTGCAATACTCGTTTAATTTCATCGTGAGCGATACACCGGAGTAAAGGGACTGAGTACCCTCTTCTGTACATGATTCCATTCTGGATGGTAAAGCGTGAGGCCTTCCGAAGGACTTGTCTCTTTTCACTCCTGCGCTCCGGCAGGGTTTCGTGCTTAATGTAATTTCTGAGTGGAGTTATCCATGAATCCGTTTCGAGGACGGTTTCGCATACCCAGTCTATCTCTGCCAGGTCAATGCTTAGAGAAGACAATGTCTCTACGGGAACGAGCCCCATCTGCTGAGCTTCACCTGTGCTGGCTAGCTTCACCAATGAAACGGCTTTTTGGTTGCGTTCTCGAGGTATACAATAAATGGCATAATAATCAAACTGATTTAGTACTTCCTGAACTCGAGCTAAGTAAGCAGCCAACCTTCGATCTCTTGCTTGATACTCTCCACGTACTTGACACACAACTAATTGTGAGTCACAATAAATTTCCACTGCGATAATTCTCAAATCTCTAGCAAGTTTCAAGCCAGCTAAGAGGGCTTCATACTCAGCTTCATTATTAGTTTCCTGAAAATCGAACTTCAAAGCATAACATATGGATCGGCCTTCGGGAGTTTCAAGTACAACACCAGCGCCCGAACACCGGTCGTTTGATGCACCGTCGGTATAAAGCTTCCAGACGTATTCGGGGGATTCACTGGTTTTGGGCAAGTCCTCTGGAATGGTAAATTTAGCTATGAAATCGGCCAGGACTTGTCCTTGTATGGACCGTCTTGGAGTGTAAGTAATGTCGAACTGGCTCAGTTCAATGTTCCACTTGAGTAACCTACCAGACGTCTCAGGCTGCGAAAGGACATGTCGTAACGGCTGGTCGGTATAAACAGTAATGGGATGTGCCTGTAAATACGGTCGGAGTTTTCTCGATGCAATAACAAGGCAATAAGCCAACTTCTCTAATTTCAGATAACTCCTTTCGGCCCTAGTCAATCGCTTGCTGACGTAGTATACTGGCTTCTGTATCTTGTTTTCTTCTCGAATTAATGCAGCACTGATAGCGTTTTCTGATATCGCCAAATATACGATCAACTTCTCATGATCAATGGGCTTCGACAGGATAGGTGGTGTGGATAGATGTTGGACTAGTGCTTGGAAAGCGCCCTCAGACTCCATGGTCCATTCAAAGTTTCGCTTCCCTTTTCGGATCAGATCGAAGAAGGGAATACATTTGTCAGTGGACTTTGAAATGAACCTGCTAAATGCTGCTACTTTTCCATTGAGACTCTGAACTTGTTTTATGGTTTTTGGAGTTTCAAGATTTCTGATAGCCCAGATCTTTTCAGGATTAGCTTCGATCCCTCGAGCGTTGACGATGAATCCAAGGAATTTTCCGGATGCAACTCCAAAATGACATTTCAATGGATTTAGCTTCATTTTGTATTCTCAAAGTATGTTGAACATGGTTTCCAGGTCTTTAACATGGTCGGTGGAGAGTCGTGACTTCACGAGCATGTCGTCTACATATACTTCCATTGTTTTCCCGATTTAGTTGGCGAACATCCGATTAACTAATCGTTGATAAGTAGCCCCGGCATTCTTGAGTCCGAATGGCATAACTTTGTAACAGTAAAGTCCCAGATTGGTTACAAAGCTGGTATGTTCTTGATCGGGTAAATACATCGGTATCTGATTGTAGCCAGAATATGCGTCCATGAAGGATAAGAGTTCATGCCCAGCTGTCGAATCTACTAGCTGATCAATTCTAGGAAGCAGGAAATATCTTTGGGACACGCCTTATTCAGATCGGAATAATCGACACATGTTCTCCACTTTCCGCTCGGCTTTCGGACGAGCACGGGATTCGACACCCATTCAGGATATAGTGCATCTCGAATGAACCCGTTCGCTTTAAGTTTTTCTACTTCTTCTTTAAGGGCGGTAGATCTCTCTGGATCCATACCACGCCTTTTCTGTTTGACCGGGACATGCCGCGGGTCAATGTTCACGGTGTGGCTCGCGATGTCCGACGAGATCCCACACATGTCAGAATGCGTCCAAGCGAATACGTCAAGATTCGCCCGTAGAAATTCAACCAATTCCCCTTGAGTTTGCTGGCCTAGCTGAGACCCAATCTTTATCATCTTCGAATCATCATCATTGTCAATTGGGACGTCGATTGTCAGTTCGGCCGGGGATGCTTGACTTTCTTTAGATTCTCCTTCGTCTTCAGTTTCTCTTGGGTCAAGATCCTTGAGGAATTGGCTAGGGTGCCCGGGCCTAGGCCCACGCGTTAATTATCAATTATCAGTAAAGCGGAAGCAGAGAGATTCCTCCACGCCCTTCCCTTTCTCCTTTCGTTGTGCCTCCCACAACTCAGCAACATAACAGGCTCTGGCAGCAGCATGATCTCCCTGCATGATTCCTACTCCGTGATCAGTGGGAAATTCTAAAGTCAAACACCACAGGGAAATTACTACCCTGAATTCAGCGAGGGCCAGTCGGCCCAGGAAAGCATTATAAGGGGAGTCTATGTCCAAAACAATGAACTGCAACATCCGTACTCTCCGACGTTCTCCAACTCCCAACTCTACTGGCAGTTCCACCATTCCAGTGGGTATAGTAGCACTTCCGTTGAAACCATGGACTCGGGATTGACAAGGCTTCAAGTCTGTGGCTACCATTCTCATTTGATCATAAGCTCGCTTGAACAAAATATGCACAAAGCTTCCACTGTCAACTAAGATCCTCTTCATCCAAGCGGGACCCACTTGTGCTGAGATGACCAGTGGATCAATAGCGGGGGCTTCAACTTTATCAGCATCCCTGTTTCTGAACACAATGTCATCTGTCATTGTCTTCTGTTGCTTGGCCGGAGCCTCTTCATCGAAACTACTACAACACTCGAAGTCCGTATGCCTGATAGAACTAGCATACGACTCCATTTCCTTCCAGCTTCGATCTGCTGGGTGAGGACCACCACTTATTGTATTGATAACCAACCTCCCGCCGGTACGGGTGGGTTCCTCCTGTCTTTCCTTATTCGGCGCACAATTCTGATTTGATGGGCCCGCACCACCAAACTGCGGCGCCCACACATACTGATCCAACTTCCGTTCACGTATCAGTTTTTCGATGAGGTCTTGTAAGTGGCGACACTCATTGGTGTTGTGGCCATAACTCTCATGGAATCTACAGAATTTTCCTGTTTGGATTTGTCTTTCAGTTGGTGGTTTCGGGGCAGGCTTCTTGTATTGCATGGTATTGCAGGTCTGCAAATACACATTTTACAACGACGTGTTCAATGGAGTGTAATTATCGTACATGGAAGCTCTACGCCGTGGACCACGATTCTGATCGTGTTTTTTGTTTTGATTTCCATTGTCCTTCTGCGGCATGGAATCGCTCCAAGTAACGTCTAAGTGTTTCTTCGGGAGCTTGTGTAACACTAGACAGAGTGTTAACATCTTTAGGCCTTGCCACATGCATACGGAATTGTTCAACAAACTTGGTGTCCATCTGATCAAAACTAGAAATGGATCGTGGTGGCAAACGAGTAAACCACATGGTTGCAATGCCCCCCAGGGAAATGGGGAAACTACGGCATTTTACTGCATCATCAGCTCTTGCAGCATTCATCAGCCATTCGTACTTCAAGATGTGTTGATTGGGATCAGAACTCCCTTCGTAAACTGGCAAAGTTGGCATCCTGAAGCGCCGAGCTGGTTCAGCATACAATATGTCATCGGTGAAAGGGGTATGACTCCGGGAGATTCCCCAGTCGTCATTAGAGAGACCCTGACTTTCACGGATCATTTGGTGGATCATCGTTGGTATATCTGGCATTCAGATGCTGGGAGCATGCTGTGCCACGGTGTGGTCGGGTTCCACAGCGCAAGTCTGGACCAGATGCGGTCGACGGTCCGTGCCTCGCCTCCTTGGTTCAACATCCTCAGGGACATAAGGCTCAGGAGTCTGCTCTCGTTGGTTACGTTGAGGATCATCTTGGTTTCTAGCATCACCTCCTCGTCCGACAGTGGTGGTAGTAGCAATGGTGCCGGTGACATGGTAAGGAGCAGCACCCCCTCGAGTAGAAGGTTCTGTACGGAGACTAGCGGATGGTCCAGCTCTAGGTTGCCTAAGATTCGAAGCAGGTTGGTGTCCCGTGGCTTGGGTGTAGCTTACACCTAGCCGTGGACGTGTGGATCTGGTTTGGCCATCAGAGGAGGCTGAACTCTCTGTGGAAGAATGGGAACCTTGGTCTCTTCTGGATCTTCTTCGCCTTTGGCGATTTAGCTGGTTGGTCAACTTTACGTTGGCGCGCAGTTGTTCAGTTAGCTGTTGTCGACTCTGGGTAAATTCTTGGAACATCGTTTGGAACTCTTGTCTGGTAACTGGACCTGTTGGATCTGAAGGCCCGGCGGCATCTTGGTTTGATGGAGGCAATTGCGCGGGAGTTTGCCTGTCCCGTCCTCCATGATCAGCAGCTGTAGAGGTAGTCCGTGTACTTACCATGGTGAAGTGATGAAAGTCCTTTCCTAGATCTGATGCAAATCTGAATAGAATGGAAGGGCTTCAAAGTTCTGGATCTGGATCTTCTTCTTGGATTTATGCAATCAGATATAGATAGGAGATCCAAAGAGCAGGAGAAAAATTGGGTTCTCTCAATGAAAGCACCAAAGTGTTTGTACCAAAATTGGGCAAAGCACTCTTCGGAAGTTTTTGAAGAGATAAAGTGAAGAAATTAAATGAAAAAAGAGGAATTATCTAACAAAAACTCCAAATCTCAGATATGAAAATAAGTAAAATGCAAGGAGACACAAGAATTTAGAGTGGTTCGGCGTATTGCTTATGTCCACTATGAAGTAGCTTGCTTTATTGACCTTTCTTTGATATTTACAATTGTTTTCAGCAAATTACAGGGAATAACAATGATTTGTAGCAGTGAAATTCGTGGGTAGCAGCAGTAATGGAGTTCAGATCTGGATCTGGCAGATTCTGGGCGTTCGAGATCTCAATGAGGAAGCAGAACCCCTTTTCTGTTGGTTTTGGTGGTCTATTTATAGGTGTAGGAGGCTGGTATTTCGCTCAGATCTTGGGAGACCCTCTCTGGCATGTGACCAGGCCCGTGCGTCCAAGCCCGTGAAGTTTCGGTCCGATCCGTGATCGATACTAACAGATTTCGTATCAATCACGATTTCATCCAATGGAGTCGAAATTTGGCGTGGACATTCTTTAGCATGCACGTAGTCTTCTGTGAAAATTTCATAGCATTTGGACTTGTAGATTAGGAGATATGATCGATACGAAATGGGATTCTCGGTTGGCTGTTTCGTTTGACTCGCTCTTGTTTCGACTCGCTCTTGTTCGACTCACTCTCGTTCGCATCGCTGTTTGACTTGATGACATGGCGTTTATTCGTATTGACTGCTGTGCCTTGCTCCGCATTGATGGACACGAAGTAGAAGTATCCGGATGGATGCGAAGTGGAGTGAGTCGAAATGGGGTTCTCTGATAGAGTCGAACTAGATGGAGTCGAACAATGGTTTTGTGAAGGAGTCGATGTAGACGGAGTCGAACTGTGGCTCTGTGAAGGAGTCGAACTAGATGGAGTCGAACTGTTGTTTTCTCAAGGATGTGGAGCGAGTCGAATTAGGCTTCCCAGATGGATTCGAACGGAGCGAGTGGAAGTGGTCATTTCTGAGGGACGCGAATTGAGCGAGTCGAAGAAGGCTCTTCTGAGGGATGCGAACTGAGCGAATCGAAGAAGGCTCTTCTGAGGGATGCGAACTGAGCGAGTCGAAGAAGGCTATTTTTAATCAACTTTGCATCGGTTGTAACTTGAGCATACGAACTCGGATTGACTTGAGATTTGGAATGTTGACTCTCATAACTTAGCTTGTCATGTTATATTAATTCAAGCTCGATCCGGACTCAAACAAAATTCGTCGATATCCATAGTGAGCCTATGTATAACCGATCTCTGGGATGGATCATCATTGGTTTACTAGTCAATTCCTTGGTGTCACGGCCTTGCCAAAAGGTGGGATAAAAAAAGCTTATTTTAGATTTCTATTAAATTAATAAGCAAATAGAACAAAAGATGCTTATTTAATAAACTTAAGACTTAAATTAAGTTAATAAGCAAGAAGTGGCAATACCAATAGCATTCCCTATTAGATCAATGGTGGTCTCACAATAGCCAGAAGCGAGACGAGGGCAAGAATATGCTAATTGGGGGTAAATAAGTAGCCAACAGAATAAGTAAAGCAAACTAAACACAAATTAAAAGATTAGACTTAGGGTCTAATAAAAGAATTGAGATGCGTTTGGAGCAGCCCAAAGGATGAAGCGCCTAACGAAGCAGTTCATCACGGATTTCAGAAATGGAGAAGCACGTCCAACTTAGTATTTTTTTGGCTTCAAGGAAGTACGAGACTTCAATGGGATGTGAGGATACTCTAGGATGGCCCTCTGGGTAGGTATAACGAAGCTGCACCCCCGGAGGCAGGTCTGTAGGTGTTCCATCAAGAGAGTATGCCCTGACTGCATTTGCATTGTAGGCCTAACAAAGCAGACCTTTGTAGGCAGTCAGAAGGCTTGGTGTTCGGATTAGGGTATTCGTATGTCCAGTACTTGCAAGTAAGTTTAAGGATAGTCGCATGCGAATATCGGCCAGCATCAAAACCAAGAGAGATTTCGAGAAAGACTAGAGTTAAACCATCAGGCCAATGATTCTTTCACTATCGAGACATTGGATGAGGGGCACTGCCAATTGTACGTTAGATTTTTTGCAGTAGGGCACGACCACTTAACTCTTTAGAAGTCTTTCGGTTAATTGAGGGGGGCTGCGTGGGGCCATAGCCACGATGAAAAAGAGACAGACCAACTAGAATATTGTATTGTAGGCCTAACGATGCAGTCCTTTATAGATATAGAAAATCCCCGACTGAACTTCATACAAGGTAGACCTTGTTGGCGGGATTCAAATAGTAGACAGAACGATTACGTAGTCTACAATGTACGCACTGGGTGGTACATTGTGGATGTCCGAGCACTAGCATAGACTTGTGCAGATGCGATTTACATTTTCATAGTAAGTAGTGGAGCATCTATATTATAGGCCTTATGAAGCAGTCCTTTACAGATATAGCTACGGAGCAAGACGATGGAGCCCTTTTCGAGGAGGATACGGAAGGTACCATGGGTGGTACCTAGGACTAATATGGTCATTGGGCATATTGCTATATATATGTATATATATATATATATTAGTTATTAGGTTTTAATCTACTATGGAGTAGATGGGCATGGTTCACGAACAGAGGCGAGAGTATTGTAACATAATGAACCTAATATAAGAGTAAATGGAAATAAAACAATATATGTAGAATTAAGCGTAGAAGTTTATAATTTATTCATTCACCAGAACTTTTGTTCTGACCCCCTCCTTATAACGTCCTACAGGTTAGGTAGATGGCAGAGACTTCTCAGCTTTATGACACTTGCTTAGAAAGTGTTATCATTGGGTGAGTACTTACTTACTATTATTTTTTAGTCAATCCCGCCGTGAGATAAAGTATTGAGCTCTGATATATTTGTCTTTGCCCATTTGCAAGATACCAGATACCCAACTCGAGCTTCAGTAGGCTTGGTTTTTTGGCATTTTAGCGAAAAACCGGACCATTGGAATTTGTGTTGTTACATTTGATATCAGAGCCAGGTTTAGGATTCCTAGGTAGATAGTGAGTGAACATATTTGTATTTTTGAGTAAAATATAAATATATTATGTACCAAAATCCAAATAGTCCTCAATTATAGATTTTTAACATATGGAAAGTTTTTGGATAGTTTGCTAGTTGGGTTTTGGATGACCCAGTATGTTGAGCCCTATGTTAATTACCGATTTATAGCATAAAAATAAGTCATGTTTTGATAGAAGATTGGTGTCCATATGTTATAGGAAGTGGAAAAGATCCCCAAGGAGAGTAGGGAGAGGGTTTTTATTTTGGAAGGAATAAGAGGTTTTAGTAAGAAGAAAATCCACTTTATGTCTAACCCAATAAAAATGAAAGTTCTGAATTGAAAAGTTGAAAAATATAATTGTTAATATATTTGAGGAAGTAAATATTGGGTTTTTGAAAAAAAATATAAGTGGTAATAAATTTAAATTGGTTTTTATAGGATGTAAATTTCGTTAAAAGTGAAATTCTTTTTGAAGAATTATATAGCATGTATAGCTCGCTAGTTTCTTTGTAGGTAAACAATGATTTTAAATATAAAAGCCTAAAGTGTGTTAAGTATCGAAAACGTAGGTTACAACATGTATTGTTCTAATAAATGTTTTCACTAAAAATAAAGGAAGCATAGACTATGACATTATTATTATAGTTGGTGACTCCCAAAGTAAATGTTTTTACATAGCATATGAGATTTATTAATGTTTATTTTAATTGAATCCATATATTAGTATTTTTGGGTTGTAGTAACGGTGTTTTACCAACATCTGTTTTGACTTAAATGAGTTTTGGAGATAATTTCTAAAGTGGGTTGTATGTACACTTATTATTTAACTAAGCACATGAAAATATTTTGTAGTTATAAAGAAGTTTTAAAAATGAGTTCTTTTGGAAAATAATGTATGATAAATTAATGAATTTAGTAGGAAATATCTTATACAAGTAAATATAGAGTAAACATACCTTAATCTATTGGAATGAAATGAATAATGATATAATTTTCTATGAATCGCAAATAAAGATGTTTGGAGCAAGCTATAAGGAATACGTGACAGAGATGTACAAGGTATGGAAAGCACCATATTTTGTATAGCCTATTTCGATAAAATATAAAATATATTCCTTATAATTTCACATAAACATGAAATCCTCCTTTAAAGGATTCATAGAAGGTTTTAATGGTTTCTCATAAGAGAAAGAAATTCCAATACATTAAGGTATAAAAGCATTAAGTGTAGTAAGTTAGTAACTCCTTCAAGCATAAGTAATTAGAAGAGCAGGAAAGTTAAAAGATTTTTGATAAAATAATTATTCTTATTTACCCCAGTTTTAGTAAATTTGAAAATCTATGAAAAAAAGAAGGATATTTTGAAAACAAATGAGGACATTTTTTTAAGTCAAGAAAAAAAGAAAAATGTTTTAAGAACAAGTAAGACATGTTTTAAAGAAAGATGGTTTGGTGGAAAAGTAAATAAGTTTTTGAAAAGATAAAATCTTAAGTAACCAAGAACCTTTTAATTTAACAGAAAACTTCAAAATAACACTTTCAAAGGCAAGAATTTTGGGATTTGATGTTTCAAAAAATTTAGAAGCTTTAATTTTTAAAGTAAAATGATAAATACCAAACCGAACCAGACTTTTAAATATAGAGTAAATAGAGATCATTTCCTAGGTGTAACGGGAAAAGTATAAGGCTATAGCAGTAATTACTCCTAGTAGTAAAAAAAAGTTCCCGTAAGGTGTACAAGACACTAGTGAAAACCTAGAAATGTTGCTTCATGCATGTAGACGAGAAGAATAGTGAAGTGATATTAGTAAGATAGTAAGACACACGTTAGAAAAGTAGACCTTAGTTGGGAAAAAATGAAGGGTAAAGAGAAAATTTCCCCAAGCTTAGTTGTCTTTTTAGACAGAGACTGCATAGGTTGAAACCCTTATCCATTGTAGTAAATGAGACTTAGTTATCCTTTTTAAGCATGGAATAGAAGAGGTGAATAGATCTAATTCGTCATGAATAATACAGCGAAAGTTGGTAATAAGTAATAGGCGGAAGGAGGAGCATATGAGTTACTTGGATTCCTAGAGTAGGACATTTCTGTGTCAAAGTGGACATATTCCTAGACCTCCTTGCCCTAGATGATAGCTGTGTTAATGTAACAGCCTGGTATTTAGAACTGTTCAAATCGACAATCATCCACTCATGTCAGACTTGAATCACTGAAAACAACACATTGTTAATTTATATTTGGCAAAAATCAGCATATACAGTAAATGAATCAATCACAGAATCACAGACACAGAGTATTACAACAATAAGCAATGGAATAGATAAATAGTAGTTCATGAGGCTACTATAAAACATCAGAGTCTAAAACAAAATACAACAGCATCTCAAATACAAATGAACCTCTAATACATAAGCAACCGACAAGTCTGAACATAAATGACCGGAATAAACTGAAATAACTGGAAAGCTGAATAGATAGAGACAGATCTTTAAAAGCTCCAAATTCCAAAGGCGAGTCTCTAATGATGTGACACTTAGTCTGACCCGAGCATAAAACAAAACACAAAACACTCGAGTCGAGATTAACATTCTTATACCAGTAAATTCAACTCAAGAGAAATGTCAACTGAGATACAAAATAAGTTAAAGAATGTTTGGGATACCCATCATCTAAGGATCCGTTAAACTATCTACATACATAGTACAATACGCTACATATATAATGTCTACAGTAAGATAAACTATTACAATAGCGTTAAGGCGTTACCCATATCCCCCGTAACACATTTTATATAATGTCGTAGTCTATATAGTACTGTAAACTCCACCAGCAGTTGGGCTATCAGAGATCACTCCATAGGTACGACACAAACCAAACTCGTAGAAGGCGTGATAAGGCATGTGACAAGGCAATACCGAAAACCAATTTAATAACAGTGATCACACCATAGGTACGACACAAACCAAACTCGTTTTCGGTATTTCACACAGTGTCGTTTATAAAATCATTTTTATAATCATTTCAAACAGTTCATACTTTATATCAAAATATCGTATTCCTTTCGAAATCATATACACTTTCGAAAACATATACACTTCTGAAATCATATTCACTTTCGAAAGAAATATTCACTTTAAATCATAATAGTTCCAACTTAAACGGTTTAAATATTTAAATAGTTTATATATTAGAATAGTTATAAATGTAAATAGTTATATATTTAAAATAGGTTATAGATTTAAAATAGTTTATTTATTAAAAATAGTTCATATATTAAAAATAGTTTATAATTAGAATTATTTCGTCCGATTTCACAAATCAAATTCAAATCAACTTTTAGTTAAAAATTCAATTTGATTCAATCTCAATTCAAATTCTCATTAAAACCATTTTAATTTATCGATTTCAAATCCAGATTTGAACTTCAAATTTAAAACCATTTCAAATTCAATAGGTTTCGAAGTTTAGATATTTAAACAATTTACAATAGCTCAATTTGATAATTTCATTTATATTTCAAAATTCACTTTAATTTTATTTAAAGTTGAAATTATTTACTTAATCATTTCTAATAACCTTTAAATAAAATATCTAATTACAAATTTAAATCAAAATTAAATATTCAATTCTATTTAAACTTGAAAATGTTCATTTAATCACATTTGATCAAATCAAGTTGTAAAATTATACCTTTCAAAATCTCAAATTTAATAAGTTCAAATTAATCCTTATTTTAAATTCAATTCTAAACAAATTTAATTATAAATAAATTCTTATTTAAATTTATCTTTCCAACCTCTATTTATTTAATGTTATTATAAAAATCTATTTTAAAATATACAATATAAATTCAAATAAATGTTTTAAACATATTATATATATCATTTAAATTAAGTTTTATTAACTTAGATTATAATAAATTAAATATTATTATTATTAAATCTATTTTAAATATATTTTTTTAAAAATAATAAAATTATAGGTAAAATCTTAAAATTTATATTTTCTAAAGGTTAACTTATAAATTTAAAATTTTCAAAACATATAATTTAAAAATCTAAATTTTATACATATTACAATTAAAATATCTATATATTATATTTTAAATAAAGCAATATCTATAAAACCCATATATTTCCTTTCAAATCTTTGGAAATCATTTCATAAATAGACCAACGGTGTCCGTATATAATTTTCTATTCTATGGTCAAGTGATACAGATATTCATCATTTCAATCTGCAATTTTTAAATTTACATGTTTATATCATTTTAACCCGCAATCCCAAAATTCAAATCAATGAAAATTGCTTGGGTTTATCATTTCAACCCATAACGATTTTCCCCTAATCTATAATATCGTTTGGGTATGTATCATTTCACCCCATAGAGAATTCTAAACTAATAGGGAACTTGCAGAGTGAGAAAAAATATGATAATAACATAACATATCAACAACGGGCGTATATCATCAGTAACGAATTTAAACATAATATATACAACAGGTTATGGTGTCATATGTCATAGGTAAACAATTGCAAATAATGGCATATCATATTTAACAATTAAATAACTTAACAATTCAAATTTAACAGCATATTTCAATCGTCATTTCATGTGAAATAAATTTACTAAATATAAGAATGTTAATGTGAGTGATTGCTCACCTTTCGAGGTTAAAGAAATAACAAGAATGAGATGTACGGACACGGATACGCACAGACAAGCTAGAGTTGTGGAAATAATTTCCAGACAGCAACGAAACAAGCAAAGCTGTCGTACCACAACCGAGATAGCGAAACACGAACAGAGACGAGCACACAACAAGGCTGCGACAAGAATTAGAATTAGAATCGATGAATAAAAATTATGTATAAAAAAAATCAAAATATCTGTATATATTATAATTTAAAATTCTATATAAAAAAAATCAAAATATCAATATATACATATATATAATGAAACATATCGATATTTATGTTTCAAAGTCAAATAAAATCTTTATACAATATATATATTTTTCCAAATCACTATTCAATTCAAACACTTATTGAAATAAAATCCTTATATGTATATATTCTCAAACCAATATTTAAATCAAAATACATATACCCAAAACATCTATATCTTATATATATATATATTAAAACTAATATTTATTGTATACATATACTTTTAAACCAGACTGGTACAACTAAGATATCACAGAGCAAAACAAACCGCTTATGTATATAAAGTTAGACTACAACAATTATGCAGACTGGAATTATGAACAAACTGTATGCATTAGAACATGCGACAACAATATATATATATATATATATATATATATTGATAAGAGTAGTTAGTAACTTTATAATATAATATATAATACTTATTTATAATATAAACTAACATATAAACTTACATCTATATACATTATATTTTAAAATCGATAGTTAAAATCAATATTCCTAAACACATACATTAAAACTATTAAAAATGTAAGAGAAAATATAAAACAAAGATCATAACCTCATATATACTTATATATATATATATATATCTAAACTAATATATAAACTAACATATAACTTATATATATATGTAAAAAAATTATATAACAGGAAAATAAACATAGAACGTTATAGTACATATAATTATATATATAGACTTACAAGTAAAATTTGAAAAATACGTTTTTATCAGAGACAGGGGAATGGCTGTGTTGCTTTTGAGGGGCGAACTGGACAGAGGGCTAGGTGAAGATAGGGTCGGTAGGAAAGGCCAGTGGGCATCGCTAGATGACGGAGGCTATAGCAATGGTGTTCGGGTCGAGCTGCACGTGTTCGGCCACAGGGAAGTGAAGCCAAGGGGGTATGGATTGAGCACGGTGACGGAGACCGCTTACGCTTTGGTGGGTCGGTAATGGCTAGGTGGTCTAAGGGTAGCTGTGGGCTTGCGGTGTCAAGTGCTTGGCAGTGGGGTGCGTGGAGAGGATGTGGAGGAGCGTTTAGTGGCAACAGTGGGTAGATGAGGGGTGGCGTACGAGTTGATGGCTATAGAAAGGGGGAAGGCGGTGGGCTGTAGCATGTGGTCGGGAGAGAGGTTGCTTGGTGCTAGAGGGAGGTTCGACAATAAGGGAAGCGAGGCGGAGATGGATTATAGAGGTAATGAATGGAGGTAGAGGGGAGAAGACATGCACAACAACAGGCAAAAGAAAAGCAACATCTTCAATGCTAAATTGCAAACTAATATATATAACTGTATTATATAAATTTTATTTCTTGTCAGAGAACACGAGAGCGAAAAAGGCAAGAAAAATGGGAATGAAAGGACAACCACTATATAACCAAAACAAGTAGGAAAAATGTAAAGCCACACATTGAATTCAGGAGTTATTAAAAGCAAATGACTGTATATTTCAACCGGTAGATAAGTGAAAGGTCATAGAAACCCCAAAGGCCCAAATAGGGAACCGATACGGCAAATCGTTTTTGTCGATTCCGCCGCGTACCGGACACCGAAATGCACAAATGAATATACAACGGAGATCAGCACGACGAGATGAACTGGATGGTACACAGATATCGGCGCTACGATCATCCTATCAAAAGTCAATATTCGCTTCCAAAATGCTGCTAAAACGCCGAAAATAAGATAAACGGGGCTATAGCAGTCCAAATTAGCGAAATGAAATATGACGTCTCAGTCTGAAAATGATTTACATTTTTATCATATAAAAATATTCAAATTTTTGAAAACATTTTATTTACTATTAAATTAACTAATTTAAATTTAAAATTGAAAATTACACAACAAAACTAACTTTCATATTTTTGGATGATAATCTGCCATTTGCTATGTTTAAATAGACGTATTCAAAATATAAAATTTTCATAATTAATTTTTATTGTTTTATTTTCAAGAAAAATTCAGTTAATTACATTATAAAAAAATCGTTAAAATTTATGGGTCGTTACACTCTCCCTCACCCAAAACTTTTCGTCTCCGAAAAGGAACGAGATAGGAGTACAGAAGCAACAGAAAGAAAATAGATTAGAAATACATATTACCATTAATTTAAAACCATATAAATTTTATTTAATTTTGAATAGGTTAGTTTTCAACAAATTTGGTTTCCATCCATTTTATCCAGTCAATAATTATTCATTGTATCCACATTTGGTCGATTCCAATTCAAGATATTTCATTCAATTGGTTTGATTTCAATTTTATTAAGGTTTGTTACAAAATTTCCTTTCAAACAAAATTTATTTTAATTAACTCATTTATTTAGTCCATTTGATTTTACTTAAGTTAATTCTATTTATAATCAATTTCAACTATTCTTAAGTTCACATTTATTTATTTAAATAGCATTTTCTTTATATATATTTCTCAATTTATTTCAATTAACACATCATTCAGCATAGATAAATATATAAAGGTTTATTATAATCACATAAATTTTTATTTTTAAATTCCCTTAACAAAATTTCATTTTGAACATGTTATTTCTTACATTTATTTTATATACAATTCTGTTACATTCAAACCCTTTCCGGGTTAGTTATATATGTTTTGGAATGAGATTGAGCATTATACAAATTAAATTTTATCCTAGTTCAACTGTTTCAAGTTGCTTCAGTTCCAATTTTTATTTAAACACTATAATTATTCAAAAAGTTTACTTCATTTTAATAGTTGAAAACCATTATTTAACAAAATACTTAAGAGTTAAATTTCCGGTTTCAGTTTAAACCATTTGAAATAACTATATGCATACATACATACATACATACATACATACATACATACATATATATATATATATATATTATATAAATCAAATCGTATTCAAGAAATTTAAATCAAATCCATTTTTCAAAACAAAAGGGTAGGAAAGCTACTAAGTGGCCTCTCCATTTTGAGACTTGAAAATAAATGTCGATGATGCTGCAGTCACCACTGAAATTATTTTCCAGCGACAAAAGAGAAGAGTACTGTCTTACTTCTTTAAATTCATTTGGAAACAATTTATACTTGAAATATTTTAAATAATACATTTTCCAAAACTTTGAAAACTAAATTTAGAAAAGCAACGAAAATTTAATTCTCAAATCCTTAATTTAAATTCATTTCATTTTCAAATCAATTTATAAACCATATTTATAAAATTTCAACTTCTTATAACATACAGTAATAGTTAATGGTTTAAGAATGTTGACAAAAAATAAATGATAACCTCGTATTATCATTTCTAACAACCAAATTCATTTAACTGTCTAATTTCAGAAAATTATACATATATACATAATATAATCATACAGAAAATTATTTTATTTACCAATTTCGAAAACAAATATTGTGTCAGTTTGATATGTTTAAGTGTTTTGGAAATCCTATCGATATCATTGGCCAGACGAATCGATCGAAACCTAAAATTTAAACTTAACAACTCAAACAACACAATACAAAAACATTTTATATTAATTACAAATACACTCCCTCATAGGATGATCCAAGAATGGATTTTAAAACAAGAACAGAGATTCAAATTTTGAGGAATCTTGATCAAAGAGAATTCAACTACGAATATAGGCTCGAAAGGAAGATAAGATATTTGAATTACAAAAGAGGAAAGGGTTATAGACTTATATTAATTGTGGGTGACTTTAACCGGGTCAACCGAGACTCCAGGAATAAGATCGATGCGGAATTCAATTTCCCGCATGGGGAGGAGAGACTTCACCAACACTCAGAATAATCCACGACTATCGGGGAAGTCAAGATTACTAGACTAAGAATCAAGCGAAAAGATAAAACTGCCAGCATAACCCTGAGGCAATTGACATTCGATCACAAAAGAATTACCTTGGTCGTCTACTAAAGAAACGATTCAGGATTTACAAGAAATAACAGCATCATAACCGAGGACATGGAAACCTCCGATGAATTGACGCTGGTTGTAAAGGAGTTTCATCCCTTTATAGGTCATACTAAGGTTGGCGAGACCGCCGATGGGATTAGTCACAGATAAGGATGAAGTTTCCAATAAAGGTGGAAAGTTAAGTTCAAATTTATTACAGAGATTGACAGAATTAGAGCTATGGGATGCTCCAGTATTCAGAAGAACACGAACAAGAAAGGACAAGGAATGGATTCCAGGACGAAGGGAACATTCCAAAATTCAAAAAGATATTCTAATCCAGGAGAATCCTAACGAAGAATTTCAAGCTCGAACGAGTATGATTCTATAATTGATTCTACTCATTCTAGGGTATTACTACACTATCTCTAATGAGTTTTTACTCCATATGCGAAGTTTTGCCTAAAACCAGAGCCCTGATACCATATGTAACGGGACAACAGCCAGTAGGGTAACGCCCACCGTAGCATACAATGGTACCTGTGTTTTGCTTTTATATCCAGCCTCTCGACTGCACCAACCCTGCGGGACATGTAGGAGTAAGAGTCATCAGCTCGCTACCAAACCAAATTCGAGAACCCCCTATCATGCTGCACCCGCCAAGTGCATAGGCATCCACACATGTAAAACTTGAATCGCTTAAAACAACAGATTGTTAATTTATATTTGGCAAAACTCAGCATATACAGTGAATAAATCAATCACAGAATCACAGACATAGAGTATTACAACAATAAGTAGCGGAATAGATAAATAGTAGTTCATAAGGCTACTATAAAACATCAGTCTAAAACAAAATACAACAGAATCTCAAATACAAATGAACCTCTAATACATAAGCAACTGACAAGTCTGAATATAAATGACCGGAATAAACTGAAATAACTGGAAAGCTAAATAGATAGAGACAGATCTTCAAGCAAAGCTCCAAATTCCAAAGGTGAGTCTCTAATGCTGTGACACTCAGTCTGACCCGAGCATAAAGGATGTTTGGGATACCCATCATCTAAGGATCCGTTAAACTATCTACATACATAGTACAATACGCTACATATATAATGTCTACAATAAGATAAACTATTAAAATAGCGTTAAGGCGTTACCCATATCCCCCTTAACACATTTTAAATAATGTCGTAGTCTATATTGTAATATAAACTCCACTAGTAGGTGGGCTATCAAGGAGCACTCCATAGGTACGACACAATCCAAACTCGTAGAAGACGCGATAAAGCATGTGACAAGGCACACGAGGCAATGCCAGGGTAGGATTCTACCGTTTGCACTCTTGGACTGGTGGTAATGCATAGCAGCTACTACCGTCCACCTCGAGACACACTCCCAAATCAAAGATGCACCCAGTCAAATCACAAAGTAATAAAATGGTAACGAAGAAATGTGCCCGATCGGAGGTGCGACCTCACTTGGCCCGGTATAGCTCCTGTTTTAGCTACATCAAGCTGACTCGCAGGAGTCAGGGCTGCGTTAATACCTCATATAGAATCATCGCCAAACCCTTCTACTTCGTTCTGGAATCTCCACCACGTGCACAGTTGTTAAAGTAGTTTTCGGTATTGGCAGAGAGTATGACAATATTCGATCCCGATCTCATTAACAACCAAACGCTTATTTCATATCGTGTCGTTTATAAGATCATTTTAATAATCATTTCAAACAGTTCATACTTCATATCAAAATATCGTAATCCTTTCGAAATCATATACACTTTCGAAACCATATACACTTTCGAAATCATATTCACTTTTGAAAACAATATTCACTTGAAATCATAACAGTTCCAACTTAAACGATTTAAATATTGAAATAGTTTATATATGTAATATCCCGAAAATTTTAACAATATCAATTTAATAATCTGTTAAATAATTAAATTGATATTGATGATCTTTGATAATAAGATTTGAATTTAATTTAATAATCTGATTAAATTAGTATAAATTGGTGATTTTATCTTTTAAAAGTTAATAAGATATTTTCTATTTGAATATGTATATTTATTTATATATATTGTAAATAGAAGCTTTGGGTAAATTGGGAATTTAGATTTAATTTAATATGACTTTTCAAAGTTATTTAAATTAGTAAATTTATAGTTTTAAAATACTTTAATTGCTTAAGATATTTTTACTTAAGTTTAAAATTATATAAGAGTTAACAAAAAGGCTTGTTTTGTTTCTTTTTTTAAATATCACTTGATAATATAATCTCTTCTATAAATTATTTAAATATCAAATATGTTAATTTCAAATAATAAGTATAATATATTATTTTTATAAATATGATTGGATTTTGAAGATTATGGAATTTTTATTTAATTGAATGAATAGTTATATATGTATATATATAACTTAACTTTTAAATTGAATCTTAGGATTTAATTTAAATTGAATTTGAAATTAAGTTTTGAAATTCAATGGAATAAATATTTAAATTTGTTGTGGAGTTTAGAAAATTGTATAAACTTTTAGTTATAAATAAATTTAGTTTTCTTTCTTTAAAAAGTAATTTGTATATATATAGATAAGTATTTTATAAATAAGAAAAGCCATTTTATATACTTCTAAAATAAATAAATATGTAAAAATTACTTAAGAGACATGTGTTATTTTCTAAAGTCATTGTTTTAACATGTGTAATTTAAGTAACCAATGTTTATGACAAGTGTCTTCATTTATTTTTATTTTCTTTTATTTATCATAAATTCACTTATATACACATATGCATTTCTTTACTTCATCCTTTCTATTTCCTTCTCAAAAACAAGATAAACTCAAATCTCTTTCTCAAATACAAATGCAAATCTGAAATCAGTAAACAACTTTCCTCAAACCAAATCAAAGATCCCTGTAATTCATTTTTCAAATCAAATCCACTCAAGCTAAACAATCAAAAGTCTTCTGTTTGCATTCATTTGCAATCTGGAATCAATTCAAGAAGCTGTCTGCCTTCATTTGCAACCTGGAAGCCAGCATGCATATAATTTAAATCAAGTTTAAAGCCAGCAACTCAAGTTTAGAATCAAATCTAAAGAGGAATTCAAGTTTCCCTGTTTCAAGTCTAAAGTCTTCAAAAATTAAAGAACTGCCTCTGTTTAAATCAGGTGAGTAACTTTTAAAACTTAAAGTAAAATATGGTTGCTTGCTAATATAGTTGAAATGAATAAGTATTGCAAGTATAAATGAGTTTCTGATGTGAATGTTTATAGTGTGTTTGCTATAACAATTAGATGCTCTGCTCTGCCTTTTCAAATCTGTGAGTAACTTAAAATCTTAAATTTTAAATAGGTTGTATGTTAAATGTTGGATATAATTTAGTAATGTTTGTGTGTTTATAGAAGTCAGATGTAAATATGTTATGTATGCATGTTGCTCTGCTGTGTTCCCAGATCCATCTTCCCATTTAAAAGAATCCACTTCAATCTATTTAAATGTGTGATAGTATCTGTTTTTGTTTTAAAAAATAATAATAATAATATATGTGTTTGTTTAATATAGATTAGAAAAAAAATGAAATCAAACTAAGACAGAAGTTGTTGTCTCTGGAAATATTTGAAATATCAGAGCATGTTGATTTTAACCAAAATTCAAACTCTGTGAATTTGTAATTCAGTATTATAAACCAAAAGCATTTACTAAAACATGATTTTTAAATCAAAAATCAGGATTTTTAGGAATAGGATAAGGGTGCAGTTTGGATATTGACTGAAATGAGTTTTTGTTGAAAATCCTGGTGATCTTGGAATTGTGGAAGCTTGGGTTTCTTCGTGTTGATGGAGGAGAGTTAGGAGTTGCTTAGAAAAATGGGTATTTGTGATAAAATTCATCAGAGAGGATGCGACAGTGAAAATCTTTTTGGAACCCTAGTTTTGCTGAGTCAAGCCAAGTCAATAACCTCAACTCGTATAGTTGATCGAGTTCAACCGGAATCTAGGCTTGGGTAGTAGGCATGTAGAGGAAGTCAGCGCCGGAGTTGCATTACCCACGGTGGTCGAAGTTTGGAGGATGAGGTGACTGCAGTTGCGCTGGTAATGTCTGGTTAATTTTAGGCTTTAGGAAGCAGACGCTCGATTTCGATTATTGGGTGATGGTGGAGATTTGGTGATCGGAGAAGGATGTGGAACCAATTTCCGAGACGTCGCGATCAACGTTGATGATCACTGGCAGCTGGAGTCACCGTGCATATGCACGGTGTATATGTGTTCTGGTGGAAGTTTGGGTGTAGTAGGAAGGTCACGCGAGTTTCTCGAGTCGATTGAAGAAATGGCCGAAGTTTTTCCATGTTTGGCTCGAAGTAGGAAGTGGGTGAGTTACTTCATTTAGCTGTAGGGTTTTGACAGGGAAAGCTCGGGTTTCCTGATGGTTTTCTCGAAGCATTTTAGCAAGGGGTTGGGAAATTTTGGGTTTCAGGTTTAAGCCTGATCTGTCTTTAAAAATTTTCAAGTAAAGGTTTAAACCAGTTTTAAATCTAAATTCAAATCTGATTTGAATTTAAATCTATATCTCAGATTTGAAATTTAAGGAAGTTTTTAAATTAAATTGTTTAAATAATTTAATTGGTTAGAATATATATTAAAAGGATAGAATTTAAAAGTAAATTGATTTAAATTCTTAAATTCTTTTACAAAATTAGTATTTCTCCAACATATGATTTAAGAGTTGTAAATGGATTTTAAAGTTTGTTAAGGTTAAATTTTTATTCATTTTAAATCTCATATTTAAAATGGAATTTAAAGGAAATTGGAAAGTTAAATGTTTCAAATATGTTTGAATGATAAATATCATTAATAAGGAAATGTTTTCTTAAGACTTAATGATTTGTGAGGAAATTAATGAATAATTAATTTAATTGATTAATTAATCATTTGGATTAATTAAATAGGTAATTAATGGTTTAAACAAATTAATTTATGACTAAAGAATAATTAATTAGGAATAATTAAATTATAATTAAGGATTATAAATTAGAGTATTAATGAATGGTTAAGAATTAATTAATAGAGTAATTAAATAATAATTAAGTTATGGTTAACACTTAATTAATTAAGTAATTAGAGATTAATAAATTGGTTATTAAGATTTATTAATTTGAAATTAATAATAATTAATATAAGTTAATTACTTAAGGAAAGTAATTAAATAATTGTTAATGAAGGTCATTAACTATGGATTATTAAGTAATTAATTTATGTAATTAATTTTAATAATTAATTAGATTAATTAATTTAAAGATAATCAATTATAGAATTTGTTTTAAATGAATTACTTAATGGAAGTAATTAAGAATTAATTACTTATTGTAATTAATTGAAGTTAATTTGATTTAGTTTAAGTTAATTAATTAAGTTTAATTAATTTAGAATAATCAAGAGATGATTTGATAATAATTACTTAATGTAATTATTAAGGTAAGATTATTTAGGGAAGTAACTAATAAGATAATTACTAGAAGTAATTAATTGATGGTTATGTATTAAGGAAAGTAATTTAAGTTTAATTACTTTGAATAATTAATCAAGGGATTAATTAAGAAATTAATTAAGGAGTAATTAATTTAGTTATTAAAAAGTAATTAAGGGTAGTTAATTATTGAATGAGGTTAATCAAAGGTGATTAATAAATGTGTTTTAATTAAAGGTTAATTACTTAATGTAATTAATTTAATTAAAGTAATTAATAATTAAGTTGTAATTAAGGATCATTAATTAATATAATTAATGATGTAATTAAGATTGATTAATTAAGTATAATTAATAAATGAAGTGATTAATTAATGTAATTAATTAAGGTTTAATATAATTAATTATAGTGATTAATTTAATTAATTATAGTTAATTAATTAATGAAGTAATTAAAGGTTAATTACTATAAGTGGTTAAGGTTAATTAATTTAAGTAATTAATTAAAGATAAATAACTTGAAGGTAATTAAAAGATAATTAATCAAAGATGATTAATTGAAAAAGGTAATTAGAGGATAATTAATTAATTTGTAATTAATTAATGTTTAAGTAAGAAGGATTTATAAAATAAAAGTAATTAATTTAATTAACTTTAAATTAATTAGAGATGATATAAATCATTACTTATGGATGGATGATAATACTGAATGCTTTGCATTTGATTGATATCTCTGATGAGATATATGCTATGTGATATGGATGTTTAGTTGAATTGTGATAATATGGATTATCTGATGATATTGATAATGTTGATTATCTATTGTGAATTTTCTTTCTAAGTGTATAAAGATAATTGAATTAAATTGTTTTAACCTTTAAAACAACTTGGCCTTAAAAGATACGTTTTGGATTTCGATGAGACCGGGATCGGGTTTCCGTATACCGGATTTCCAGGTCTGGAGACCCGAATACCACATCGATCCAAATTTACGTTAGGTCGTAAAATCCAAATGGAGCAAGTGAAGACTCGAGGTGTAAGAACGATTCTTTGTCAGTATAACTCTGTGGGTGATTCCGTAATGAGTTGACGGAGATAGTACTTTCAGATTCGAGATAAAGATTTAGAGTGCAAGGGTTATTGTCGTTAACTCTGAGGGTGATTCCAATACGAGTGTAACGAGATAATGCCTTCGGTTTCGTTCGAACCCGGAACGAACTTGTATGGATTGAATGCTTTCAGCACATCGTCAGGTGGACGATGAGCATTCTAAGATAGATGTGTTCTTTTAAAAGGTAATCGTGACCTCAAGCCTCACAAACCGGGAATGGCTAAAACAGGGGAGGTGCAGCAAGGTTAGTGGGTAGCACCCAAGTAGGACAAGATTACCTCTGTCTAGATGTCCCTTTCTATTTTCGACTTAGTGTGTGCGGTTGAATCATGACAACCGTGAGGTATCTTGTGCGGGAATTATCCAGTAAGGGATGTTCCGGCCTTGTGTTGCAGGGGATTGGGAGTGATCCTCGGTACGGTGATCTAGGCCACGTACTGTGACGGGCGGTACCCCGGTAGCCCTGCCATTATGGAATCCAATTTCCAATAAGTGATAACGGATTTGATTGTATAACCCACTTTGTTGGCTAGTATGCTGGAATTTAATAATGTAACAATTTCAGCTATTTCATATTTATTTGAAAACCCTAGACCTATTATAATACAATCGAATTTCCTATCAAATGTTTTGGTTAGCGTAAGGTAAAAACTTACCCATGTTTATTGGTGGGGAGTCTTACGTGATACCTTTTCTTTCAAAAGGTTTTGAAGTTAAACAAGTTTAACCTGTTACTCACACCAGACCCATGTCTGACCCAAGTTGTTTATTTCTGTTTTATAAACTCTTGGGTACTCAAATTTTTACGAGTAGCCAAGGGATTCAGGCTTAGCTTTGATGAGTAATCTGGAGGAGCAATGGAGCAGGAGGCTTCGGCGTTGTAGATATAGATAGTAGTTTTCCGCTGTGTTGATCTTTGTATTGATCTGTATTGTGTTGAGATGTAATAACTAGACAAATGTTTATAACTGTCTAGTATGTGATGTGTAATCTGTGTAACTCTGATAGATGATGTATATGATACTATGTAATATTTATGTGATATATTATATTTCGTTTCCTTTCCGCTGTGAGTATCTGTTGTTGTTTTCTTTTCTCTTCTTCTCTTTTCTATTTCTCACCCCTTTCTTTCTTTCTGTCGATGCGATTTTCCGGGAGTGGAAAGCCGGGTCGTCACACGTGGTATCAGAGCTTAGGTTGAGTGAATGCCTAAGCTTTTGGTTAAGTGAATATCAGAGCTATTAGTTGAGTGAATACCTAGCTCTAGAGTGGTATCAATCTTGAGAGAGCGTATTTGTAATTTTTATATAACTATATATATATATATATTCTACCTATATTGTTGGGTTACCCGTACAGGTTCTCCAATATAAGATATAAAGGTAGATAGGGTGGTGGTGTGTGAAACACGACTACCAATGGTTGGAATTAAGGTTGGAAGTGTATTTATCGAGACTGTAGACCCAATACTGTCTCGAGTAAGTTTTGCTGTGATGAAGGATTTCATCGAATCTCTGAAGGAAACCTGTTAAGGTTCGGAGTTTATCTGTAAAGTTGGATGAGTAGAGTTTGGATCTATCGGTTGAACAGAAGCAAGTGATGGTATCTTGATACCTCAGGTAATAGTAGCTGTGTGATGAGATGCAGTGACGATGGATGTTCCCGAAGATGTTTTCTTTGGAACGAGTTTAAGGAAGTGTGTCTGTTTCAGTGTTATGGCTGAGTTCAGCATGGTGTTTCTGTTTGGTTTGGAGTTCGAGTTTCTCGAAGATCTTTGGATAGAAAGTCCTTGGCATCAGTATCAGCAGTGCAGCTCGGAGTGTTCTGCGTTGGCAGGAAGTTTTCTGGCTGAGCAGTTTTCTAGAGTGAAATTCAGAAGCAGCAGGGTGCATCCATTTCTTCGATGGATTGGATAGTTAAGTATGGGCTGTTCTGATTTGTTAAGAGGAACAGTTTTCTTTGGAAATAGGATGGGTTGATCGCAAAAGTGACTTGCGATTGTTGAGTGTTCTCTTGTGTTGTCAAAGTTTTTCTAGATGTCTTCAGAGAAGTCAGATGTTTGTCCGCATCTGAAGGTTGAGTTTTTTTTTATCGACTGGATTCCAGGAGTGATACCGGTGGTTCAGTCTAGTGGAAGGATGTTTCCTAGAGATGGAGTTGGTGAAGCAACTCAAGTTTTGATGAAGTATCCTAGTTTTCTTTATGGATCCGTTGAACCATATTCTTGGATGTGTTGTTCAGTTTGTGCTCGTGTTCTTCATCAGCATTTTCATTCTACCTCAGATCAGAGTGGTGCAGCGAAAGCAGTTTGGAGTGTATCTCTGGATAGGAGAAGTAAGTTTGGAATCTACTGATGTTGTGAAGTAAAGTTGTGTTTGGATCTCTTCTGTGTTCTGATTTGGATAAGTATTTGGTCTTCAGGATTGAATGGTCAGTTTGGATGACTGGAATTCATTGTGTTTTACGTATCTCTGAGGGAGTACGTGTTTGATCTATTTCTGGTTTTGGAACCAGCAGTTCTGGAAGGTTTAGTTGTTGAGTCAGACTCGTCTGTAGTCTGATATTCTGTTTAGTTCTGTAGATCTAGATGAATAGGAGATCTATAGCTTAGTAGTTTAGATTGTTGTAGAGCGAGTATCCCGGTATATATATACTTGGGGAAACTCGAGGAATTCTATCTAGAATTTTGTCTGGATAGTTAGATTTGATTGATTGGATGAATTGGTTGCTATGGTTGTTAGCATATGGATGATAGTATATGCTTGTGTTTTAAAATTTAAAATCTTTAATAAGATTATTAAATTACCTTTGTTTAAATTTCGGGGACGAAATTATTTTAAGGGGGAAGGAATGTAATATCCCAGAAATTTTAACAATATCAATTTAATAATCTGTTAAATAATTAAATTGATATTGATGATCTTTGATAATAAGATTTGAATTTAATTTAATAATCTGATTAAATTAGTATAAATTGGTGATTTTATCTTTTAAAAGTTAATAAGATATTTTCTATTTGAATATATATATTTATTTATATATATTGTAAATAGAAGCTTTGGGTAAATTGGGAATTTAGATTTAATTTAATATGACTTTTCAAAGTTATTTAAATTAGTAAATTTATAGTTTTAAAATACTTTAATTGCTTAAGATATTTTTACTTAAGTTTAAAATTATATAAGAGTTAACAAAAAGGCTTGTTTTGTTTCTTTTTTTAAATATCACTTGATAATATAATCTCTTCTATAAATTATTTAAATATCAAATATGTTAATTTCAAATAATAAGTATAATATATTATTTTTATAAATATGATTGGATTTTGAAGATTATGGAATTTTTATTTAATTGAATGAATAGTTATATATGTATATATATAACTTAACTTTTAAATTGAATCTTAGGATTTAATTTAAATTGAATTTGAAATTAAGTTTTGAAATTCAATGGAATAAATATTTAAATTTGTTGTGGAGTTTAGAAAATTGTATAAACTTTTAGTTATAAATAAATTTAGTTTTCTTTCTTTAAAAAGTAATTTGTATATATATAGATAAGTATTTTATAAATAAGAAAAGCCATTTTATATACTTCTAAAATAAATAAATATGTAAAAATTACTTAAGAGACATGTGTTATTTTCTAAAGTCATTGTTTTAACATGTGTAATTTAAGTAACCAATGTTTATGACAAGTGTCTTCATTTATTTTTATTTTCTTTTATTTATCATAAATTCACTTATATACACATATGCATTTCTTTACTTCATCCTTTCTATTTCCTTCTCAAAAACAAGATAAACTCAAATCTCTTTCTCAAATACAAATGCAAATCTGAAATCAGTAAACAACTTTCCTCAAACCAAATCAAAGATCCCTGTAATTCATTTTTCAAATCAAATCCACTCAAGCTAAACAATCAAAAGTCTTCTGTTTGCATTCATTTGCAATCTGGAATCAATTCAAGAAGCTGTCTGCCTTCATTTGCAACCTGGAAGCCAGCATGCATATAATTTAAATCAAGTTTAAAGCCAGCAACTCAAGTTTAGAATCAAATCTAAAGAGGAATTCAAGTTTCCCTGTTTCAAGTCTAAAGTCTTCAAAAATTAAAGAACTGCCTCTGTTTAAATCAGGTGAGTAACTTTTAAAACTTAAAGTAAAATATGGTTGCTTGCTAATATAGTTGAAATGAATAAGTATTGCAAGTATAAATGAGTTTCTGATGTGAATGTTTATAGTGTGTTTGCTATAACAATTAGATGCTCTGCTCTGCCTTTTCAAATCTGTGAGTAACTTAAAATCTTAAATTTTAAATAGGTTGTATGTTAAATGTTGGATATAATTTAGTAATGTTTGTGTGTTTATAGAAGTCAGATGTAAATATGTTATGTATGCATGTTGCTCTGCTGTGTTCCCAGATCCATCTTCCCATTTAAAAGAATCCACTTCAATCTATTTAAATGTGTGATAGTATCTGTTTTTGTTTTAAAAAATAATAATAATAATATATGTGTTTGTTTAATATAGATTAGAAAAAAAATGAAATCAAACTAAGACAGAAGTTGTTATCTCTGGAAATATTTGAAATATCAGAGCATGTTGATTTTAACCAAAATTCAAACTCTGTGAATTTGTAATTCAGTATTATAAACCAAAAGCATTTACTAAAACATGATTTTTAAATCAAAAATCAGGATTTTTAGGAATAGGATAAGGGTGCAGTTTGGATATTGACTGAAATGAGTTTTTGTTGAAAATCCTGGTGATCTTGGAATTGTGGAAGCTTGGGTTTCTTCGTGTTGATGGAGGAGAGTTAGGAGTTGCTTAGAAAAATGGGTATTTGTGATAAAATTCATCAGAGAGGATGCGACAGTGAAAATCTTTTTGGAACCCTAGTTTTGCTGAGTCAAGCCAAGTCAATAACCTCAACTCGTATAGTTGATCGAGTTCAACCGGAATCTGGGCTTGGGTAGTAGGCATGTAGAGGAAGTCAGCGCCGGAGTTGCATTACCCACGGTGGTCGAAGTTTGGAGGATGAGGTGATTGCAGTTGTGCTGGTAATGTCTGGTTAATTTCAGGCTTTAGGAAGCAGACGCTCGATTTCGATTATTGGGTGATGGTGGAGATTTGGTGATCGGAGAAGGATGTGGAACCAATTTCCGAGACGTCGCGATCAACGTTGATGATCACTGGCAGCTGGAGTCACCGTGCATATGCACGGTGTATATGTGTTCTGGTGGAAGTTTGGGTGTAGTAGGAAGGTCACGCGAGTTTCTCGAGTCGATTGAAGAAATGGCCGAAGTTTTTCCATGTTTGGCTCGAAGTAGGAAGTGGGTGAGTTACTTCATTTAGCTGTAGGGTTTTGACAGGGAAAGCTCGGGTTTCCTGATGGTTTTCTCGAAGCATTTTAGCAAGGGGTTGGGAAATTTTGGGTTTCAGGTTTAAGCCTGATCTGTCTTTAAAAATTTTCAAGTAAAGGTTTAAACCAGTTTTAAATCTAAATTCAAATCTGATTTGAATTTAAATCTATATCTCAGATTTGAAATTTAAGGAAGTTTTTAAATTAAATTGTTTAAATAATTTAATTGGTTAGAATATATATTAAAAGGATAGAATTTAAAAGTAAATTGATTTAAATTCTTAAATTCTTTTACAAAATTAGTATTTCTCCAACATATGATTTAAGAGTTGTAAATGGATTTTAAAGTTTGTTAAGGTTAAATTTTTATTCATTTTAAATCTCATATTTAAAATGGAATTTAAAGGAAATTGGAAAGTTAAATGTTTCAAATATGTTTGAATGATAAATATCATTAATAAGGAAATGTTTTCTTAAGACTTAATGATTTGTGAGGAAATTAATGAATAATTAATTTAATTGATTAATTAATCATTTGGATTAATTAAATAGGTAATTAATGGTTTAAACAAATTAATTTATGACTAAAGAATAATTAATTAGGAATAATTAAATTATAATTAAGGATTATAAATTAGAGTATTAATGAATGGTTAAGAATTAATTAATAGAGTAATTAAATAATAATTAAGTTATGGTTAACACTTAATTAATTAAGTAATTAGAGATTAATAAATTGGTTATTAAGATTTATTAATTTGAAATTAATAATAATTAATATAAGTTAATTACTTAAGGAAAGTAATTAAATAATTGTTAATGAAGGTCATTAACTATGGATTATTAAGTAATTAATTTATGTAATTAATTTTAATAATTAATTAGATTAATTAATTTAAAGATAATCAATTATAGAATTTGTTTTAAATGAATTACTTAATGGAAGTAATTAAGAATTAATTACTTATTGTAATTAATTGAAGTTAATTTGATTTAGTTTAAGTTAATTAATTAAGTTTAATTAATTTAGAATAATCAAGAGATGATTTGATAATAATTACTTAATGTAATTATTAAGGTAAGATTATTTAGGGAAGTAACTAATAAGATAATTACTAGAAGTAATTAATTGATGGTTATGTATTAAGGAAAGTAATTTAAGTTTAATTACTTTGAATAATTAATCAAGGGATTAATTAAGAAATTAATTAAGGAGTAATTAATTTAGTTATTAAAAAGTAATTAAGGGTAGTTAATTACTGAATGAGGTTAATCAAAGGTGATTAATAAATGTGTTTTAATTAAAGGTTAATTACTTAATGTAATTAATTTAATTAAAGTAATTAATAATTAAGTTGTAATTAAGGATCATTAATTAATATAATTAATGATGTAATTAAGATTGATTAATTAAGTATAATTAATAAATGAAGTGATTAATTAATGTAATTAATTAAGGTTTAATATAATTAATTATAGTGATTAATTTAATTAATTATAGTTAATTAATTAATGAAGTAATTAAAGGTTAATTACTATAAGTGGTTAAGGTTAATTAATTTAAGTAATTAATTAAAGATAAATAACTTGAAGGTAATTAAAAGATAATTAATCAAAGATGATTAATTGAAAAAGGTAATTAGAGGATAATTAATTAATTTGTAATTAATTAATGTTTAAGTAAGAAGGATTTATAAAATAAAAGTAATTAATTTAATTAACTTTAAATTAATTAGAGATGATATAAATCATTACTTATGGATGGATGATAATACTGAATGCTTTGCATTTGATTGATATCTCTGATGAGATATATGCTATGTGATATGGATGTTTAGTTGAATTGTGATAATATGGATTATCTGATGATATTGATAATGTTGATTATCTATTGTGAATTTTCTTTCTAAGTGTATAAAGATAATTGAATTAAATTGTTTTAACCTTTAAAACAACTTGGCCTTAAAAGATACGTTTTGGATTTCGATGAGACCGGGATCGGGTTTCCGTATACCGGATTTCCAGGTCTGGAGACCCGAATACCACATCGATCCAAATTTACGTTAGGTCGTAAAATCCAAATGGAGCAAGTGAAGACTCGAGGTGTAAGAACGATTCTTTGTCAGTATAACTCTGTGGGTGATTCCGTAATGAGTTGACGGAGATAGTACTTTCAGATTCGAGATAAAGATTTAGAGTGCAAGGGTTATTGTCGTTAACTCTGAGGGTGATTCCAATACGAGTGTAACGAGATAATGCCTTCGGTTTCGTTCGAACCCGGAACGAACTTGTATGGATTGAATGCTTTCAGCACATCGTCAGGTGGACGATGAGCATTCTAAGATAGATGTGTTCTTTTAAAAGGTAATCGTGACCTCAAGCCTCACAAACCGGGAATGGCTAAAACAGGGGAGGTGCAGCAAGGTTAGTGGGTAGCACCCAAGTAGGACAAGATTACCTCTGTCTAGATGTCCCTTTCTATTTTCGACTTAGTGTGTGCGGTTGAATCATGACAACCGTGAGGTATCTTGTGCGGGAATTATCCAGTAAGGGATGTTCCGGCCTTGTGTTGCAGGGGATTGGGAGTGATCCTCGGTACGGTGATCTAGGCCACGTACTGTGACGGGCGGTACCCCGGTAGCCCTGCCATTGTATGGAATCCAATTTCCAATAAGTGATAACGGATTTGATTGTATAACCCACTTTGTTGGCTAGTATGCTGGAATTTAATAATGTAACAATTTCAGCTATTTCATATTTATTTGAAAACCCTAGACCTATTATAATACAATCGAATTTCCTATCAAATGTTTTGGTTAGCGTAAGGTAAAAACTTACCCATGTTTATTGGTGGGGAGTCTTACGTGATACCTTTTCTTTCAAAAGGTTTTGAAGTTAAACAAGTTTAACCTGTTACTCACACCAGACCCATGTCTGACCCAAGTTGTTTATTTATGTTTTATAAACTCTTGGGTACTCAAATTTTTACGAGTAGCCAAGGGATTCAGGCTTAGCTTTGACGAGTAATCTGGAGGAGCAATGGAGCAGGAGGCTTCGGCGTTGTAGATATAGATAGTAGTTTTCCGCTGTGTTGATCTTTGTATTGATCTGTATTGTGTTGAGATGTAATAACTAGACAGATGTTTATAACTGTCTAGTATGTGATGTGTAATCTGTGTAACTCTGATAGATGATGTATATGATACTATGTAATATTTATGTGATATATTATATTTCGTTTCCTTTCCGCTGTGAGTATCTGTTGTTGTTTTCTTTTCTCTTCTTCTCTTTTCTATTTCTCACCCCTTTCTTTCTTTCTGTCGATGCGATTTTCCGGGAGTGGAAAGCCGGGTCGTCACAATATATTAGAATAGTTATAAATTTAAGTAGTTATATATTTAAAATAGGTTATAGATTTAAAATAGTTTATTTATTAAAAATAGTTCGTATATTAAAAATAGTTTATATATTAAAAATAGTTTATAATTAGAATTATTTCATCCGATTTCACAAATCAAATTCAAATCAACTTTTAGTTCTAAATTCAATTTAATTCAATCTCAATTCAAATTCTCATTAAAACCATTTTAAGTTATCGATTTCAAATCCAGATTTGAACTACAAATTTAAAATCATTTCAAATTCAATAGGTTTCGAAGTTTAGATATTTAAACAATTTACAATAGCTCAATTAGATAATTTGATTTAAATTTCTAAATTCACTTTAATTTTATTTAAAGTTGAAATTATTCACTTAATCATTTTTAATAACCTTTAAATAAAATATCCAATTAAAAATTTAAATCGAAATTAAATATTCAACTCTATTTAAACTTGAAAATGTTCATTTAATCACATTTTATCAAATCAAGTTGTAAAATCATACCTTTCAAAATTTCAAATTTAATAAGTTCAAATTAATCCTTATTTTAAATTCAATTCTAAACAAATTTAATTATAAATCAATTCTTATTCAAATTTATCTTTCCAACCTCTATTTATTTAAAGTTATTATAAAAATCTATTTTAAAATATATAATATAAGTTCAAATAAATGTTTTAAACATATTATATATATCAGTTAAATTAATTTTTATTAAATTAAATTATAATAAATTAAATATTATTATTATTAAATCTATTTTAAATCTTATTTTATATATTTTAAAAAAATAATAAAATTATAAGTAAAATCTTAAAATTTATATTTTCCAAAACTTAACTTATAAATTTAAAATTTCCAAAACATATAATTTAAAATCTAAATTTTATACATATTAAAATTAAAATATCTATATATTATATTTTAAAAAAATCAATATCTATAAAACCCATATATTTCCTTTCAAAACTTTGGAAATCATTTCAAAAATAGACCAATGGTGTCCGTATATAATTTTATATCCTATGGTCAAGTGATACGAATATTTATCAATTCAATCCGCAATTATTTTAAATTTACGGGTTTATATCATTTTAACCCGCAATCCCAAAATTCAAATCAATGAAAATTGCTTGGGTTTACCATTTCCACCCATAACGATTTTCCCATAATCTATAATATCGTTCGGGTATGTATCATTCAACCCATAGGGAATCTAAACTAATGGGGAACTTTCAGAGTGAGAACAAATATGATAATAACATAACATATAAACAACAGGCATATACCATCAGTAACAAATTTAAATATAATATATACAATAGGTTTTGGTGTCATATGTCATAGGTTTCCAAATCACTATTCAATTCAAACACTTATTGAAATAAAATCCTTATATGTATATACTCTCAAACCAATATTTAAAACAAAATACATATACCCAAAATATCTATATCTTATATATATATATTAAAACTAATATCTTTTGTATACATATACTTTTAAACCGGACTGGAAAAACTAAGATATCACAAAGCAAAACAAACCGCTTATGTATACAAAGTTAGACTACAACAATTAGTAGACTGGAATTATGAACAAACTGTATGCATTAGAACATGCGACAGCAATATATATATATATATATATATAATAAATAAATTGATAAGACTGGTTAGTAACTTTATAATTTAATATATATAATACTTATTTATAATATAAACTAACATATAAACTTACATCTATATACATTATATTTTGAAACCGATACTTAAAATCAATATTCCCAAACACATATATTAAAACTGTTAAAAGTGTAAGAGAAAATATAAAACAAAGATCATAACCTCATATATACTTATATATATATATATCTAAACTAATATATAAACTAACATATAACTTATATATATATATATAATATGTAAAAAAATAATAGAACAAGAAAATAAACATAGAACGTTATAATACATATAATTATATATACAGACTTACAAGTAAAATTTGAAAAATACGTCTTTTATCAGAGATAGGGGAATGGCTGTGTTGCTTTGGAGGGGCGAACTGGACAGAGGGCGAGGTGGAGATACAGTCGGTAGGAAAGGCCAGTGGGCGGCACCGGATGACGGAGGCTATAGCAATGGTGTTCGAGTCGGGTTGCACGTGTTCGGCCATAAGGAAGTGAAGCCGAGGGGGTATGGATTGAGCACGGTAATGGAGACCGCTTGCGCTTTGGTGGGTCGGTCGTGGCTAGGTGGTCTGAGGGTGGCTGTGAGCTTGTGGTGTCAGGTGCTCGGCAGTGGGGTGCGTGGAGAGGATGTGGAGGAGCGTTTAGTGGCAACAGTGGGTAGGTGAGGGGTGGCGTACGAGTTGATGGCTGGAGAAAGGCGGAAGGTGGTGGGCTGTAGCATGTGGTCGGGAGATAGGTTGCTCGGTGCTAGAGGGAGGTTCGGCAATAAGGGAAGCGAGGCGGAGATGGGTTAGAGAGGCAATGAATGGAGGTAGAGGGGAGAAGACTTTCACAACAACAGGCAAAAGAAGAAGCAACATCTTCAATGCTAAATTGCAAACTAATATATATAACTGTATTATATAAATTTTATTTCTTGTCAGAACACACGAGAGCGAGAAGAAGGCAAGAAAAATAGGAATGAAAGGACGAACACTATATAACCAAAACAAGTGGGAAAAATGTAAAGCCACGCGTTGAATTCAGGAGTTATTAAAAGCAAATGGCTGTAGATTTCAATCGGTAGATAAGTGAAAGGTCATAGAAACCCTAAAGGCCCAAATAGGGAACCGATACGGCAAATCGTTTTTGTCGATTTCGCCACGTACTGGACACCGAAATGCACAAATGAATATACTGCGAAGATCAGCACAACGAGACGAACAAGATGGTACACAGATATCGGCACTACGATCATCCTATCAAAGGTCAATATTCGTTGCCATAATGCTGCTAAAACGCCGAAAATAAGATAAACGAGGCTATAGCAGTCCAAATTTAGCGAAATGAAATATGATGTCTCACTCTGAAAATGATTTGCATTTTTATCATATAAAAATATTCAGATTTTTGAAAACATTTTATTTTCTATCAAATTAGCTAATTTAAATTTAAAATTGAAAATAACACAACAAAACTAACTTTCATATTTTCGGATGAAAATCTGCCATTTGCTTTGTTTAAATAGACGTATTCAAAATATCAAATTTTCATAATTAAATTTAATTGTTTTATTTTCAAGAAAAATTCAGTTAATTACGTTATAAAAAAATCATTAAAATTTACGGGTCGTTACAGTTAGCCTACTTGTGTCACCTATCTAGTATTGTATTGTAGTAGGGTTTGTTTTCTCTTTTAGATATAAAATTGTACTCTTATGTAAGCATTTAAAAACTCTATTGTAGTAGATCAGTATTGATGCTTTTTCTCTGTTTTTTTGTGATATTCACAAATAGAGAATAAGGACATAACACGTTATTATAAAGAGAGTAAAAGTAGAATAAGATAACTAAAAAGAAAATAACAAATTTAAAGAAAGCGACAGAAACATCAACGGAAAAATTTAGAAAGAGATATTTTCTTATGTAAACTGTGATTGGGGAAGTAAATAATTCTTTTTTAGAATAGTAGCCTAAATTCCAAGTACGTAGGAAGGTGCACGTAAAAGAAAATCGTAGAAATACGAAGTTTTTCCATTTTCTACCTTCTTTCTGACATAAGAGATCGAATTCAAAAAATTAGATTTTTCTGAAATTCGAATATTTAAAATTGTATGGTAGGGTTTGGATGCAAAATTCGTCGAACTATACCCCTATTCAATAGGAGTGTGGGAAAAATTGGATGAGAAGTGTTTTAAATTTTTAAAAGATTGCATTCATATACAAATTGCATGTATATTTAGGATGTGTGCATCATGTTTTAAAAATAATTTTTTAAAGAAGCAAAGCATTCATATAGGAGGTATCGCTTAGAAATTCATGTACATGCACATATTTGTGTTGAATAACACTTTTGCACAAGAGCACGGATGGTCGAAAAATTGGATGTACACAAAATGGATGTGATTGATGCGAGGAATTACATAATTTTACCCTTGTCGAATTTCGAGGACGAAATTTCCTAAAGGATGGGAGAATATAACACCCCGCATTTTTATATATTTAAATAAAATCAATTGAATTAACATAATTGCAAAACAGAATATAAATGTCAAATATATGCATTTAAGAATTAAGAGGTTACATAGATTTACAGAAGCAATGAGTGTGCGATTAATTGACACATCAATCAATTAAAAGGGGAATTAATTAAGAGATATAGAGGCGTCCATTAGTCAGAGAATATGTCACTTTTATAACATTAATTAACTAAGGGATATTCTGATAAAGGGAAATATATATGGGGAATACATTAAATGATAACATACATATATTAATTTATAATTGACGGAATCGATTAATAAAGAAATTAATTAAAGACATTAAGTAAGCGTCAATTAATAAAAGAGGGAAACTTATATTTCAATTAATTGGGTAATGAATTGGCGGTTTAAATATATAAAACTAATAAATGCATGATTGAGTGACGCATAAGAATTAATTTGGATATCGATTAAAATGGGAAAATGTGTCAATTAATTAATTGGCAATTAGTTGAGCATTTTTAAAAAGGTGTCAATTAATCAAAGAATATGCCATTCTTACAATAGCTAATAATGTAAATTAATTTTTTAGAAGAAAACTCCAGTTACAGGATTATTTGTTTCCAAGTTAAAAAGAAAAAAAGAATTGGAATGCGTATAAAAATCAAACGGAGCAATTAAGTTTATGATGAAGGTAAGTTAATAAGAATAAATTAAAAAAGTATAACTTTTATATACAATCAATTAATAGAGGTATTAATTGACGTGTTCAAATAGGTAAGAAATTATAACCTATAAGAATCAATTAATATTGGATATACATATATATGTGTATAATCTAACTAATTGGATAATTAATGGGAGAATCTTATTTAAAAGGAAACGTGAATTAATAGGGTTGTATAACAAAAGAATAAATAAATAACATTGGAGAATTATACGTTATAAGCTAACGTAAACAAATCAATAAATGATGGTGAGGATTGTTTTTAGGGTTAATCGGATGTTTAATAGTTATTCACTACACCTATGAATTGAACGTAACTTAACCCTAGCCCACACTATTTTCTCTGAATCAGCTGCTGTCATTTACAGCAAACTCCTCTTCTCTTCTCCCTCTTCCTTTCTCCTCTGGCAATCAAATCTTTCCCCAAACAAAAAATAAAATTAAGCATGGAAATACATACAAGCAAATCAGAGAATTGCGCAAACAAATCAGGGAATTTAGAATGAATTAAAAGGAGGGAAAAGCATAGCAATTTAAAAAGGGACAGAGATTGAAGTTAAGGACGAATTGTGATTGGATTTAATTATATTCTTTTACGTTTATAATATATATTATCGTTGAATTTATTTTAGATAATTTATTCTAGTAATTAATTCTATTAGTTATGCAAACAATATAAATTTTATTTATATTTAATTAGGCTTGACAGTTAGAAAAGGCATAGGCCTAAAAGCAAGAAATTTACAGTTATTTACATCTATTTTGAAAGTCATAATTTATCCTTAATATTGGTTCCTTTTATTCCCTTTTTACGCGAATAATATAGTTAGAAAGAGAATTCGCGGTTATGGATTAAAATGCTAGACTTTATAGAAGTAGATGTAAAATAAGAAAATTGGGAAAATTAGAAAAGTGGAATTCTGCAATAAATTACGCTGAACGAAAACAATAAATTTATCTGATAATTTAATTTGGGGAGTAAGTAATAGATTAATTAATTGGTTTAAAAACTAGAATACATTTCTATAATTTAATATTTAAAAGATAACGATAAACGTAACTGCAAGAATAAAAAGAAAGAAAAAGAGAACTAGTGTAAAATAGAGGGACCACTGTATTTTACACTATCCTAAAATAATAAAAGTAATATCTTGCAGTTATGAATTATTGTTTATAGTATTATTTAGTATTAAATTATAGAAATAGATTTTAGTATAGCTTTCACAACCATCCAAATAAAATAGAATTACTTCCTAGAATAAAAGAAAATAAAGTAGAGTATGAAATGAATCAAATAAATTATTAGATAAGAAATTAAGGCTGTGAACAATAAACGAACCTAGGTCTGCATTTATCGTGCAGACTATATAAAAAGACAGTTATTATGATAAGTTAATTATATAATAAAAGATAATTAAAAAGAATTCTATATCATAATAAAAGAAGACATACTCGAACAGAAAAGAAACACTTGTAATTATATACAGATTTTAAAAGAAATAATAGTAACAATTACTAGTATAATTATAACATAAGTTATGATTAAGTAAAAGAATAGAAAGGCTTATTTGGGAACTTAGAATAAATAAGCAATGATAGCAAGGTAAATAGTAAAAGCTTATTTTAGATTTCTATTAAATTAATAAGCAAATAGAACAAAAGATGCTTATTTAATAAACTTAAGACTTAAATTACGTTAATAAGCAAGAAGTGGCAATACCAATAGCATTCCCTATTAGATCAATGGTGGTCTCACAGTAGCCAGAAGCGAGACGAGGGAAAGAATATGCTATTAGGATAAATAAGTAGCCAACAGAATAAGAAAAGTAAACTAAACGCAAATTAAAAGATTAGACATAGGGTCTTATAAAAGAATTGAGATGCGTTTGGAGCAGTCCAAAAAATGAAGCGCCTAACGAAGCAGTTCATCACGTATTTCAAAAATGAAGAAGCACGTCCAACTTAGCATTTTCGGGCTTCAAGGAAGTATGAGACTTCAACGGGACATGAGGATACTCTAGGATGGGCTTCTGGGTAGGCCTAACGAAGCTGCACCCCCGGAGTTAGGTCTGTAGGTGTTCCATCAAGAGAGTATGCCTTCACTGCATTTGCATTGTAGGACGAACGAAGCAGACCTTTGTAGGAAGTCAGACGGGCTTGGTGTTCGGAGTAGGGTATTCTTATGTCCAGTACTTGGAAGTAAGATTAAGGATAGTCACATGCGGATATCGGCCAGCATCAAGACTAAGAGCGATTTCGGGAAAGACTAGAGTTAAACCATCAGGCTAATGATTCTTTCATTATCGAGACATTAGATGAGGGGCACCGCCAATTGGATGTTAGATTTTTTGTAGTAGGGCACTACCACTTAACTCTTTAGAAGTCTTTCGTTTAGTTGAGAGGTGGCTGCTGGGGCCATAGCCATGATGAAAAAGAGACAGACCAACTAGAATATCTGTATTGTAGGCCTAACGAAGCATTCCTTTATAGATATAGAAAATCCCGACTGAATTCCGTACAAGGTAGACCTTATTGGCAGGATTCAGATAGTAGACAGAACGATTACGTAGTCCTCAATGTATGCACTAGGTGGTACATTATGGATGTCTGAGCACTGGCATAGACTAGTGCGGACGTGATTTTCGTTTTCATAGTAAGTAGTGGAGCATCTGTATTGTAGGCCTTACAAAGTAGTCCTTTACAGATGTAGCTATGGAATGCTCGCAGAGCAAGACGATGGAGTATCTGTATATTGTAGGCCTTACGAAGCAGTCCTTTACAGATATAGCTACAGAGCAAGACGATGGAGCCCTTTTCAACGAGGATACAGAAGGTACCACGGGTGGTACCTAGGACCAATATGGTCATTGGGCATATTGCTACATATATGTATATATTAGTTATTAGATTTTAATCTACTATGGAGTAGATGGGCACGGTTCACGAACAGAGGCGAGAGTATTGTAACCTAATGAACCTAATATAAGAGTAAATGGAAATAAAACGATATATGTAGAATTAAGCCTAGAAGTTTATGATTTATTCATTCACCAGAACTTTTGTTCTAGCCCCCTCCTCATAACATCCTATAGGTTAGGTAGATAGCAGAGACTTCTTAGCTTTATGACACTTGCTTAGAAAGTGTTATCATTTGGGTGTGTATTTACTTACTATTATATTTGAGTCAATTCCACTGTGAGATAAAGTATTGAGCTCTGATATATTTGTCTTTGCCTATTTGCAAGATACCAAATACCCAACTCGGGCTTTAGTGGGCTTGGTTTTTTGCATTTTTGCAAAAAATATGGACCACTGGAATTTGGGTTGTTACAATGTCAGTTATGATTTTTGTATAGAAGGTCCATCACATGTGCACATGATATCCTTTATTTCCATATGTTTACTTTCAAATCGTTATGGTTATTTTGCTACACATTAAGTCCTCTATTTATCTACATTTCTACATAACATTAATTCTCAATGTTACTATTCTTTTATTAGGAAAGAATAATATGATTAATAATATGGTAATTTGCATAATTAGGAAGCAAAAAAATAGCTATATTATTAATAATATAGCAATTCTGCATAAGCTTTCAATATGTAAGCCTTTATTTTTTATGTTCTCCTCTCAATAATTTGTGAAAAACAAAAAACAACAAATGGATTTAATGTTCTTTTATATATAAATAATGTTAAGAGAATAATTAATTTATGTTGCAGAGTAGAGTAGTGTGTAAATGTAGAAATTAATGACCTAATGGATTTGAGGTATAATTTTTGCACTACGATTGTGCATTATGCAGCTTAAACGACTCACCTTTTTTACCCTAAAAAATGAATAATAATACATTCACAGTATTCACGTGCAGATCATCAAAGCGTCGAAAAGACAAATTGTTGGGGTGAAAGAAAGAAAAGACAAAACAAAATCTCAAATCGCGACGAGTAATATATAATATTCAACAAATCTTTATAAAAGAAAACTGTAATATACATACATCAATCAGAGTAACTATGTATCATCAATCTGGACAGTTATAACAGCTTTTCCTAACAAATGCTGATAAATACAAAACAACAAATGCAGAGGAAATAAAATATACGTGAATACATGTTGGAGGCATCCGGCTTGTCTCCTGAAGCTTCAAAGCATCCATAACTAAATCTGAAAATATGTTTGGGATGACCTACGCATTATAAGGAAATTATGCTCGAATCAATCTGGTAAACCAGCGTGAGAAACACAAATCAAATGGATTTTTAATGTTATAAAACCTTTCAAAATAAAGGTATCTTGTAAGACCACACCGCATGTAAACACGGATAGGTTTTTACCTTACGGTAACCAAACCATTTCAAATAGAAAATCTAGTGGTATTATAATAATGTCTATGGTTAAAATAAATATATAACATAGCTGAAATTCTTGCATCTAATGTTCCAGCATAGTTAGGCATAACTAAGTCCGTAAGGCATTTATTGGAGAATGGATTCCATACATGATAATGCTTCTGGGGTACCGCCTGCCATAGTACACTTTAGAAAAATGTACTAAGTGCCTTACATGAACCCGCCAACATAGGACCGACTTACCCCTTACTGGATAGTACCGAATATGTCAACACCCTGGTTACCGGCCAACAACCATACCGAATCACTAGCATACATGGGTCAATATCAATTTAGATCGGGTGATGACCATACCCTAATGGTTGCGAACCACATAACCCTACCACATATTCCTGGTTTTAGTCAGCTTAGAAGAGTCATATATTAGGATGATTGCATGATACTTGTACAACTTTGATTATCTTTGTGTGTGTGTGTGTAATTGACATTTGAGTTGTGTTGTATTCTTAAAACTTTATTGTATAATATATATTATTACTGTGTTTGACTCTGAGTTCTCTCTATGTTAATGTATACTGTGTATTCTTATGTCCTAGAGACACACGTGTCAATTGCTTTGTAGCGATATTGTGTATGTGTAAGTGAGTTTATATTTGATGTTTTAATACTACAGTGTTAGTCCAAGGGAATATTCATGTGTGTATCCCGTATTGCTCATTCCCCATATTATCTGACAGTGTTACTCTATAATACTCTTGGATAGTATGGGTATAGAGGTGGGGTGTCACATCATCCCAGAAAAAAGTCCTACGCATTATGCCCATAACCCAAAATGTGACGTCTCAATTAGTTCGACTATTCGTAGGCGCAGGTAGCCAGATTAATTGGGTAGAATAACCCTATAGAATTAGGACTAACCTTGCATCCACCATGGTTTTTTATTATAGGTGATGTCTCACATCAGTCTCAAAGTCACAGTGTTGGTAGCTAGATTAGCAGGGTAGACTTCTATGTGCTTTTGACTAATCTCACATCCCTATAACTTTGTCATAATTCCACTCTCCTAACATACTACCATACACAGCTCACCGCATTTCATATTAAGCCATAGAGGGAAACTCCTTATTCTTACTTTAGTTATGGATTGATCTCCATAATTTTCCTTAACATCCCTCATATGGAATTTAACGCTACTTATTAATTATTCTATGCGATTAATAAGCTAGTAATACGTTATTAATTTTACGCTAATATTATATATATTTATGCAGTAATTGGGCTAACTTATATATATGTGTGTATGTATGTATATTCCAAAGCATGCATAAAATATTCACATCCTATACTAATTTTAAAAATGTCAAAACTTCCAAATTTATACAAGTTTAAATCTATACAACTAAATTAGCTAATATCCTTAGCCTAATAATAGACCTGTATTAATAAGGAACAAAACTTACAATATAAACCCTTTACATTATATTCAAATTTTAATACACGAACTAGAAGTGGAAAGGAATTCATATTTAAATTATGGAAACAGGTAGTGCAAATTACGAATAGGAGAAATTTTACCTTATACACGATTTTGTAATTTATTTTCTTTTTAGAACCCTTTAACACATCAATAAAGAATAGTTTGAAGTGGAATCTAATGTAAAATATTAAAATTGAAATAACAAAACAATTCCTGCTATTTTAATATAAAAAAATTGGGATTTAAATAAGAACTAACATTCCATTTTGAGAGATTTTGGGGTTTTATTTTAGGGTTTTCTTGAACAAAATTCCCAAAGACATAAAACAAATCCAAACTTCTATTAAAATGCTAAATCTTATATTTCCACTCATAGAGAATTTGCGTACCTACTTTTAGATTTGATGACCCCTTTTCCTAGTTAGCCCTTTAAATTCCTTCTCTTTGAAATATTCAACAATTGGATTGTATGTAAATTAGATTCATATTTAGGGAATAAGGAAGAACAGAATTAGAAATAGAATATTTAAATACCTAAAATCCCATACCTAAAAATCCTAAGTGATTTTGAATCGTATAGAAGAAGAAGACTCATAGAGCTTCACTAGCGTTACCAAATAAACTATGAATAAAAGTGAGAGGGCTAGCCTCTTATTTATAGTGTTTAGAAGGCACTAGAACCTTCGAATTTAGGTCGGTTTAAATTAATAAAATCTGGGCTACTCCTAGCTTAAATTAACCCTAGCCACCACCCTTCCACCGGTCGATAGCTTGACCATGGGCAGTCGACCAGTCCATATTTTATTACCGCGAATTATTCTTTCTGTTTTCTTTTTATTTAATTCCTTTTTAATATTAACGCTAACGTATTCTTAAACATTAAGTGCCCTTTAATGTTAAAAATATTTATCACCCTATCTAATTCCTTTTACATTAACATTATTTAAATTCAAATTTTGAATTCGTTTGAATTATTTTAAATTCAAAAACTTCTACCGTCAATAACTTTTCCATTTTAAGCTCCGATTACAAAACTTTATATATGAATATTGATCAAAAAATCGCTACGAACGCGAAGTTGGAACTTCCGTAGCCAAATTTCAGCATTTACAAAATTTCCATTTTTAGCCTTATTATTTAATTAATTTCTTATTAGTTTTATACGGTGTTATAGGGATTGTGGACAAAGCTATATATATTTAAGAAATAAGTCCTTAATCACGTGATTTTAATGAATTGTATCTCAAATAATTAAGGTTAAAACACTCATTCAGTGCGAGTGACACAAGGGTTAGTAAACTCTTCATATAAATATACATATATATATATATATAACCCAAGATCTAATTATAATGAAATGGATCCACGTGCTTCATTTAATTCACCAATGAATTATCACAGACATGAACAAGTGTATTCGATACATGAGTGGTATATCTATGATAAGTTCGTAAAATTTAGATTGGAAGTAGAAAACATAACATGCAAAGAAAATAAAACAATTTGACTTGATCAAAAATGAGAGTATATTGGAAAATGTTCCAAAATACAGAAAAACAAATAAAATCCTACCTTAATGCCACTCTTTCCTATGATACATAATAATGCATTGGTAAGGAGTAATCGGCCTTTGTTAGAATAAGTATTATTGATGATTAGTGATGTTGAAACAACTTCTTTCTATAAGGATATGAACTTAAGAGTAAATACATGTACTAAATTTAATCTCATCTAAAGCACTGTTTATGAAAATGTAAAAGATATGAATTATCATGAAACTCGTACATGTCGATAGGTCAAAGAGTTGATAGGCTACGTGAGTTGAGAGCTAAAAATTCGATCATGTGGGAACTTTCATAAACCACCCAAATGGAGCTTGAGATGGACCAACAATGGTTGGCTTATTTATTTTATGAGTTATGTAATCTCCAATCAAATCAGTTTTATGTAAATATTGTTATCCCACCTTCTGGCAAATCCATGACACCAAGGACTTGACTAGAGACTGAAGACAATCCGCCTCGGAGATCAGTTATCTATAGGTCCACAATGGATACGGGCAAACTTGGTCCGAATCCGGATCGAGCTACAATTAACATGGTATGACAAGCAAGGCTATGGAAAGCAACATTCCAAATTTCAGGTCAATCGAAGTTCGTATGCTTGAGTTATGGATCGATCAAAATCCATGTTAGACACATCCATTTCGTATCCATCCATCAAGATCCATTATTTCGTATCCATTAGGATCGAAATGAAACGAGCACAAGTCCATCACTCAACATCCATCCATTTCGTATCCATCAAGATTTCAATAGACTTCAACATCCCACAAACCGATCACATTTCATTCATCCAATGGCGGCATACTTCGTATCGATCACCCACTTGATCGATACAAGGAGAAGGACCATGGATCGATATGAAAACGAAGGCCTAGCATCGATACGAAGGAAAGAGTTTAGCATCGATACGAAAGACATGGCATTAGATGGATACGAAAGCCAGAGTCAAACCAAAGGAAACGGTCTCTAAGCATGAAATATTGTTCTCCATAAAACACTCATGCCACATCATCGATACGCATATATGGATACGAAATGTTTAGCCTAACTAGAAAATCCAATCTTGGATCGATCATATCTCATAAACTACAAGTCCAAATTCCATTCAATTTTCACAAAAGCTTGCATATCAACTCAAGAACGCCCATGGTCGATCGCAGCTCCATTGGGCCATTTCTTGATCGATACAAAGCTGGTATGGATCGATCAGGATCGATCCCAAACGACTCCAAATCAATTATGTGGGCCCGCCTACGTATGAGAAAGGGTATTCCAAGATTTGTGGTAGATATTTCTAGATCTACTCCTATAAATAGCACACCTACGCCGACTAAAAGGGGACTTTTAGAACTTCTACATTGCTGCTCTACTGAAACTCCATTGTAGCTTGATAACTAGCTGTTGTACTATTGTAAATCAGTTGAGAATCAGCAATAAACATCAAACTCTTCAAAGTGGATGTAGGCTACAATGCCGAACCACTGCAAATTCTTGTCCTTTTCTATTACTACTTACTTTTCTTGGCGTGATTGTTAGATTAGCCTCATTTTCCATTTAATTTCTTCATTCTAATCTTTTCAATTACAACCGATGAGTGTTGTGCCATTTTTGTTATTTCATTGAGAAAACTTGTCTTTTCTCTGATTCTGTGGAACCCCTACCGTAGTTGGATTGATAAAATCTAAGGAGGAGATCCAGATCTGTCTTCCAGTAGTTCTTTCCATTCTATTCAGATTACTCTAGATTTAGGAAGAGCTACATTCAACATGGTGCGCACTACCAGGATTACTTCCAATGCTGTAGATCTAGAAGGAAGGGATAGGCAAAATCCCACACAGTTGACCACAGCAGGCCAAACGTCAACTGGAGCTAAAGATCCACTTGGTCCAGTGACTAGAGAGGAGTTCCTGACCCTTATGCAAGAACTTACACAAAGCCGTCAGGAGCTCACTCAATATATCCATGCCAACATAGAGCTCGCAAACCAGATGAACAAGGAAAGGCAAGGGAGATTTAGAAGGAAGCATGCCTCTTATTCCTTGTCTGAAAGCTCAACGTCCTCTGACTTCAATCGTAGATCTATACACCATCGGTTGGATGGAAACTACATAGAAGCCTCCGGGCATCCACATGTTGTAAATCTCGGACATGTTGGGATTGGTCCTTCTACATGGCATCAAGCTGGACCCTCCTCCCGAGAAGAGACACTTCCTTATCACACCACTCATGACCACGCAGCGCTACTGCCAAAGATCTGGAAGCCGAGATCCAAAACCAACAGCATCCAGCCCCTCGTCACCGCATTCATGCTCAGGATCCACACTTCCATGAAGACCGGGAGCCAAAGAGGCATGGAATGTACCGTAGATAGTGATCGGACCGTCCTCTTGACATGGAACCCGACCATGCCTTGGCCCCGAACATCAAGATGCCTAACATTCCAATTATAATATGCCAAATGATTAGAGAAAGTCAAGGCCTCATGAAGGATGACTGGGGAATCTCTAGGAGTCAAACTCCATTCAGCAATGACATTCTCTATGTAGAACCACCTCGTCGATTCAGAATGCCGACCTTGTCGGTGTACGAAGGAAATTCGGATCCCAACCAGTACATTCTGAAATATGAATGGCTTATGAATGCCGCTCAAGATGACGATGCAATTAAGTGAGAAGCTTTCCTATCTCATTAGGAGGCATTGCAACTACGTGGTTCACTCGTCTACCACCCAGATCTGTTTCATGTTTCGATCGGTTTGCTACTAAGTTTGTCAAGCAGTTCTGTATGCATGCTACAAGACCAAAGGATGTCAATACCTTGTCCAGTGTCACTCAAGGTCTAGGAGAGACTCTTAGGCGCTATTTGGAAAGGTTCAATGCTGCTTGTGCCGAGGTCAGTAATCCCAATGAAAACTCTATTCTGATGGCATTGACTAAAGGGATCGATCCTGATTTCGAATTTGGTGATTGGTTGGCTGGGAAACCCCCCGCTTCGTTGGTTCATTTCTATGCTAAGGCGGCCCAGTTTTGAGGAGAGAAGACGCTAGATGATCTAGGAAGCAGGATGTTGTGGGGTCTAGTGGTGAAGGCATTCAGAGCAATGTTGCAGTAAAGCAAACTGGTGAGAATTCCAATAAAGTACAGTTTAACCTACAAAACAAGCAAGGTCAACAGAAGGGTAATGGAGGTCAAGGAAAGAAGAGAGACCCACATTGCAGGAGACCCAGAGCCCCTATGTTCGACTGATCATATACTCCCCTAAACACGTCGCTGAAAAATGTTTATCTTCAGACTTGAAATACCGAACAGTGTAAGAAGCCAGCTCCAAAACTATCATCTGAGAAACAAATTCAAACTGGGAAGTTCAGAAGGTTTCATGATTGTTACAGCCAAAACACTAATGAGTGCTGTCATTTGCAAGATATCATCGAGAGATTGAGTAGAGAAAGAAAGTTAAAACAGTTCATTCGAGCTTCGCAAGATGGAGGTGCGGGTCCGTCTAATCCGAATCAAGGTCAAGGCCAAGCTAGGCCTGAAGAACCCGCACGTACTGGCGGGAGGTTGCTAATTAATACTGTAAGTGGTGGTCCTCATCCGGTTGATCGAAGCTAGAAGGAAATGGAGTCATATGTTTGTTCAATTAGGCATGTGGACTTCGAATGTTGTAGTAGTATCGATGAAGGAGCCTCGGCAAAGCAACAAAGGACGATGACAGATGACATACTTTTCAAGCCCATTGATCCATTGGTTATTTCATCCCAAATAGTTCCTATTTAGATGAAGAGGATCTTAGTTGACAGGGGAAGCTCTGTGAACATACTTTTCAAGCGCGCTTATGACCAAATGAGAATGGAAGCGAAAGAGTTGAAGTTGTGCCAGTCACGTATACATGGTTTAATGGAAGTGCAACCATACCAGCTGGGATGGTGGAATTACCTGTTAAGTTGGGTGTTGGAGATCGCTGGAGAGTTCGGATGTTACAGTTTGTTGTGTTGGACATACATTCCCCTTACAATGCCTTTTTGGGCATTGATCGACCCTTGCGGAATTCAGGGCAGCGATTACCCCTTGCTTCTTGACTTTGAAGTTCCCCGTTGATAATGGGGTCGGAGTGGTACATGGTAATCAGGCGGCTGGATGCACCTGTTACGTTGCAGAGCTGCGGGATGCGCAGTGGAAGGAGAAAGGAAATAGCGGAGAGGAATCTCTCTGCGTCCATTTTTCAGAAACTTGACAATTAATGCTTGAGCCTAGGCTCGGGTGCCATGACTAGTTCCTTAAGGACCTTGATCCCAGAGACAATAATGATGAGGAGGAAGTCAAAGATTATCAGTCCCGATGGAGTTGACAATCGATGTTCCGATCCACGACGACGACAATTCTAGAAGGGTATAGGTTGGATCTCAACTCGGCCCCCAGATGAAACAAGAATTGGTTGATTTTCTTCGAGCGAACCTCGATGTGTTCGCTTATACTCATTCAGACATGTGTGGGATCTCGCTAGACAATGCGAGCCATGCATTAAATATCGACCCACGGCACATCCCAGTGAAACAAAAAAGGCACGATATGGATCCAGAAGGATTTGCTGCCCCGAAAGAAGAAAAGGATAAACTCAAGACTAATGGGTTTATTCGTGATGCTTTATACCCGGAGTGGGTATCGAATCTAGTGCTTGTCAAAAAGCCAAATGGAAAATGGCGGACATGTGTGGACCGCTCAGATTTGAATAAAGCCTGCCCCAAGGACAGTTTCCCGCTTCCAAGAATTATTTAACTTGTGGATTCAACAGCTGGACATGAGCTCTTATCTTTCATGGATGCTTACTCTGGCTACAATCAAATCTCAATGCACCTTCCTGACTAGGAACATACTAGTTCGTCACTGATCTGGGACTTAATTGCTACAAGGTGATGCTGTTTGGACTTAAAAATTCTAGAGTAACTTATTAGAGACTCATGAACCGAATGTTTGCGAATCAGATCGGAAAGACTATGGAGGTGTACATGGACGATATGCTCATAAATCATGACTATACAATGACCATATCAACGATTTAGAGACGATGTTCAACATACTCCAATAGTACAGAATGAACCTCAATCCGTTGAAGTGTCATTTCGAAGTTGCATCAAGAAAGTTCCTTGGATTCATCGTCAACGCCAGAGGAATTGAAGCCAATCCTAAAAAAAATTGGGCGATTCGGTATCTCAAAACTCCTAGAAGCATAAAGCAGGTATAGAGCCTTTACAGGAAGGTGGTAGTTTTAAGCAGATTTATTTCTAGATCTACAGATAAATGCATTCCCTTCTTCGATCTGGTCAGAAAAGGAAAAAGAAATTTTGAGTGGACAGAGGAGTGCGAAGGCACATTCCAAGCTCTAGTTCAACATTTGGCAACAACACCTATCTTTTCGAAGCCAGTTGATCACGAGAGATTATATATCTATCTAGCAGTTTCAGCAAACGCAATCAGTGCTGCTTTGATTGGAGAAGAGGATCGGATCCAACGACCGGTCTATTATATTAGAAATAGATTAACAGGGGTAGAAAGAAATTACCCAAAGGTGGAAAAGCTAGCTTATTGTCTCGTTATAGCCTCGAGAACATATTTCCAAGCTTATCTGATCACTGTATACATCGACCAGCCATTACAACAGATCTTGACACGACCTGAGACATCTCGTAGATTGTAAGTGGAATATTGAACTAAGTCAATTTGACATCACTTATACCCCAAGGCAAGCTATTCAAGGAAAAATTCTAGCAGACTTCATAGCTGAATTCACCATACCGGAGGTTTTGCTCGAAGCCAGTGAATCGTCCAGGCGTACGTGGAAGCTATACACCGATGGTGCCTCAAACGATCGTTTCTCATACACTGGAGTGGTACTTGAAACCCTAGGAAGGTCGATCCATATGCTATGCTCTGAAGTTTGACTTTCGTGCGACTAACAACGAAGCCAAGTATAAAGCTTTGCTTGCTGGACTAAGGCTTGCTAAAGACTTGGGAGTCATTGCTGTAGAGATTTACTGTGATTCGCAATTGGTGGTATGCCAGGTTCGAGGAGAGTATCAAGCCAGAGACTGGAGATTGGCCACCTACCTTACTCGAGTTCAGGAAGCATTGAATCAATTCGACTATTACGCTATCCATTGTATACCCCGAGAGCAAAATCAGAAAGCTGATTCTTTGACGAAACTGGCCAGCATAGGCAAAGCACAGCTGATGGGACTTGTCCCCGTGGAAACACTTACTACTCTAAGTATCGATCAGATGGATATAGACTGGGTGCACGAGGAAACACCCGAGAGAGAGAGTCGTGGATGACTCCGATCAAAAATTATCTTTTGCATGGAACATTACCCGAACGCAGAAGCGAGAAAAGACAGATTCTTCGGAAAGCTTCACGATTTATTATCCAAAATGGAGTCCTGTACAGGATGCGGTACTGTTCCTTTACTTTGGTGTATTGCCCCCGATGAGATCAAACGAGTGTTACATGATGTGCATGAGGGAGAGTGTGGCGATCACACTGGGGGGCAAGCCCTTGCTAAGAAAATACTCAGGTACTGGTATTACTGGCCAACTGTAAACCGAGACGCATCAGATTATGTTAAGAGATGTGACAGGTGCCAAAAACATGCTAGAATTCCAAGAGCCCCGCCAACCGAAATTACCCAGATGGTCAGCCCATGGCCGTTTGCTACATGGGGCATTGATATAATAGGGTCTTTACCTCTAGCAAAAGGTGGCGCGAAGTACGCCATCGTTGCAGTTGACTACTTTACCAAATGGGCAGAAGATGAGCCCCTTTCCACTATCATGACGAAGAAAGTAATCAACTTTGTTGTGCGCAACATCATTTGTCGCTTTGGCCTCCCACAAACAATTATAACTGATAATGGAGCCTAATTCGACAACGACGAGTTTAAGAACTTCTGCCAATGCTATCGCATCCAAAAGAAATTCTTGGCAGTAGCTCACCCTCAAGCGAATGAACAAGTCGAAGCTGTCAACAAAGTTATCAAGTCTATTCTGAAGAAACGACTGGAGAAGGCTGGGGGCAAGTGGATCGATGAGCTTCCCAAAGCCTTATGAGCGTATCGAACTACCCACTAGTAGGCGACCGGCCATACTCCGTTTGTACTTTCATACGGCTCTGAAGCCGTTATTCCAGTTGAACTAGAGGTACCTTCTCACTGTGTGACTTATTACCACCTGAAGACAAATGTCATCCTACTTCCAGAATCTCTGGATTTACTGGATGAGAAGCGTGAAGAGGCTGATTTGAGGGCAGCCGCACATCGTAGTCCAGTCGCCCGATTATATAATGCTAGGGTCCGACCCAGAACCTTTGAAATTGGGGATCTTGTACTTAAGTGAATCTATCCGGGCCCTTCGCACATGAAGCGGACATGGGAAGGACCATATGTCATTGAGCGGAGACTTGGAGACGACACATTCAAGCCATCAACTGTTGATGGTCTCACTCTACCGAGAGCATGGAACACTGAAAGTCTTCATCGCTATTACACATAACTGCCTTTCTTTATTTAGTCTTCTTTCCTTTTGAAGTTTGCTTATGAAATTTTAGAATTTGTACTTGTAATAAGACAACTGACTTTGCCACACTTTTCTATTACAGCAATAAAGCATAGACTCATCAAGCCAGATTGGCAATTCTTGAAGTGCATCGTGCAACCATCATGATGTATGAAGAGCTAAGCCTCATCTTATGGTGGGACTCATTTAAATAGGGAGTGATCGTGATCCAATCAGTCACTCGCTAAGTGAAACCCAAAGCTCGGGGGCAAGCAACGATAAAGTAAAGAAGGATTGAAACACGGCTATCCACCAATGAACTCCAGCTCCCAGAGTGTGAGCTAAAGTAAAAACCCCAAAATCTAGGCTCGAGGAGGATGGATCCGTCCATCCATGACCTCGCCTAAATCCAAGCTCGAGGAGGATGGATCAGCCTATCCATGACCTCGCCTCAATCCTGGCTCGAGGAGGATGGATCCGTCCATCCATGACCTCGCCTCAATCAATGCTCGAGGAGGATGGATCCGTGCATCCACGACCACGGCTTAATCCAGGCTCGAGGAGGATGGATCCATCCATCCACGACCTTTCCTCAATCCAAGCTCGAGGAGGATGGATCCGTCCATCCACGACCTCGCTTATTTCCAAAGCTCGAGGAGGATGGATCCGTCCATCCATGACCTCGCTTATTTCAAAGCTCTAGGAGGATGTATCCGTCCATAAACGACCTTTCTTCTTTTCAAGCTCGAAGAAGATGGACCCGTGCATCTACGACTTTGCTTGTTGGGTCATGGCGATGTGATCCGACCATCCACAACCTTGACTAACTCCTTGTTCCCAGAGTGCGAACAAAATCCTAATCTTAAACAGATGTGATTACCCATCTATCAACTGACTCTAGATTCTGGGAGCATGAACTAGAGTATAAACATTAAGCAGGCATGACCGACCGCCAGCATACAAGTCTAATCCCTAGAGTGTGGATGCAAATATCAGCAAGCGAGGGAGTGTGATCCAACCGCTCAAACTCGCGTCACTTTAACTTTGTTCCGACAAAGTTAAGTTAAAGTTAGTGAAGGCAGAGGAAGACTACCAACTGACTACTTCAGTTCTCCCCAGAACTAGGGGCATAACTCAAGTACCTACCACTGACCGAGACAGTGCAAAATTGGGACTCGACTTGACGTTTGATTTTGACCTGAAGCCATGACTTCAGGATCTATAGACCAAATTCAAGTACGACTCAGAGACTGAAGCCTCACGAGTGCATTGAATGGAAATGCAAGCGCTAAAGTACTTAGACAAATGAACACAGAGTTATGCTAAAAACAAAGAATAAATTTTATTCACACTATTCTCTGAGAAAGTAAGTACAAAATTTGTTCAAAGAATTCCTATAAGCAGGGGCCAAACCTGCATATATACATGGCCTACAAATAGCAAAAGAGAAGCTTATTTCGACTATCTACAAGAGAGGAAGCAAAATACGAATCTACTCCTTCAGTTTTCTGTCCTTCTTGACTTCCTTCGGCGTAGACCCACTCAAGCTCTCTTCCGGACCTCTCTTTGAACCTTTACCTCCCTGACCTGCTCTAGCTGGCTTGTCTCCGGCCGAGGGAATTAACGCAGTCTCCTCTTGAGAACTCACAGGGGCTGGAATATCCTCTATGTGCGGATATGGTGGAATGGTGGCACTCTCAATGCTAGAAGAGGGAGGCGTAATTGTCTCAATAATGGTACCGCCAGGAGAAACAAGTATAGGGACCGGACCGGGATGCGCCATACCACCATCGGCTCTACGAGCCCGCTCAGCTTGCTTGATCGCGGCCTTGATTTCCTCCATTATCTGCTATGCCCAGTCCGCACGTATACCCATCAGAATGCTGCTGGTCGGACCCGAGGAGCCCAATATGATTACATTGTCATCTACATTGAAGTGCACTTCGATACTCGGATCACTTTGATCGCTGAGGAACGCTTCCATCAATTATTCATCAAGCATGCAGCTGGCATCGTGCATCTCCCCGGCCGAAGTGGTGACCATCATGGCTGTAGCATTTGTTATTAGCGCCTCCTACTCGTGATGAAATTCTTGACTTGCAGGAGGGTCAGCCGGTGCAGAATCTATGGCTGAATAAAGATAGGAGAAAATATTAGTAATATCTTCTGATAGTGTTCCTACATTTTGAGGAATAGGAGAAATGTCCAGACTACCTTCTGTGAGTTGGCTCTTATGTTGAACCGACGTGCATTCCACGCCATGCTCGATTATCGAGGAGAGATGTGGCCTATCAGGATCATACCCCGGCACGACAAAAGGATCAACATAAGATGTATGCTCGGAATGAGATGCTGGAGGTACTTTGGAACCAGCTTCGTGGTGTTCAATCCCGGATCCTTCCCAAGCTTCAAGATACTTGGCGGCCATTTTTTCTTTCTCAAGAATGATGTTTGTCTCATGGAGAACTTTAGGCTCATCTCCGATCAACACTTGAGTTTCTAATTCAAACTCGCAAATAGTTGCAACATTACGTATCGCCTTTTCGTCCTCGAGCAAGCAATTCCAGGCCTTATATAATTGGAAAGGATAGTCTTCGCCGAGCTAGTTAAGGTTGCGGTTTTTCAAGTTGTTAAAGTTGTAAGTGACTAGAAGTTCTTCAAATTCGCTCTCCATTTTGACCTCAACGGCTTTAATTTCCCTTTCAACCCTAGCATTGGCTTCCTCGGCCTTTAGATTTGCAGCATCCCTTTCTTCCCTAAGTCTCACTGCCTGCTCGCACGCCTCATGGGCCACTTTGTTAGCTTCATCTTTCTCTTTAAGGGCCTCAGTCAGTTTTGCCTTTAGCTCAACAACTTCTTTCAGTGTGGCATCCTTTTCCCGCATAATAATCATGTTGTGATACCCCATTTCCTACACCAAGTCCATGTGCGTTCTCCTCATCTCCCACATAGACTTCCTGGCCTCCTCGGCTCTCTGCTCAGCCTCCATCTTGGTTTTCCTTGAAGATTCAAGCTCGTTGGTGAGCGCCGCAATTATTTTGCCTTTTTGAGAAAGGTTGCCCTCCAGTTTTTCAATCGTTTTAGCCCGCTCAAAAGACACTGCCGAAAACCGTTTTGCTGTTTTGACCCATTCTCGATACTGGTTGTACGCATCATGCACATAATCTTGTACCAGTTTTTCTATATCATTTAGGATTCTTTTCATGTTAGGAGGGAAGTGGAAGCCATCGAAACAAATGTTCGGAAAATCTTTCTTCAACTTGGCAATACGGATGGCTCCGTCCCTTGTGGGCTCTATGGAAGTCTATTCTGTGACGACAAGGGCTTCTGTTTTAGTTCTACAGCGCTGATCGCTGGATTTTGTAGCGTGAGACGATGCTATTTGATGAGCAGATTCAGAAGAAGGCCTATCGCAACTAGATGGTTTTGAAGGTCTTTTTGATGGTGGAGATCACGACTGAGAGTGGTGCCTCTTTGATATCATCTCTCCTTTCTCCTTCATGGCACTCGCGTTCCTGACTGGAATAATAACCGTGACCATAATCTCTCTCGCTCTCGCAGCGATGTGGTTCAGAGTGCGATCCAGAAGAGTGGCACGAAGAGCGAAGATTGCTAAGCATGGAGCTTTGTTTCACCATTGTATCTACAAAAACGAAGAGATGTGCAAAATTAGTTATCGCCAGAGATTAAAAAGCATGTAATGAGATGTAGTGTGGTGCCATGAAGTGTGTGTATGCATGTGAAAACACCCCAACCGACCGATTGTGGTACCCTTACTCGTGGGAGTTAGCTCCCCTATGTCTAAAGAAGTTAGACGGGCGCCAGTTTGTGATGGGGAGTGGAGCCACTCTAACCCGAGATCATGGAACGTAGATATGTCGTCTGGGAAAAGAACGTCCGATAACCCTTTCAATGAACCTTCCGTCTATGGAGAAGAGGTCTCCGGACCTGTAGAAATTGCAACGGGCTGAGTTATCTCAATAATCTTTTGCCTCTTAGCTTTGTGGACGAGAGTTTTGCCCCTTCTTTTTTATTCTAATGACCGAAGGGCCTACAGAGGCACGATCGCGGGCTCATGTCTAGCTGCTGTACTCTCGTCATCGCCCAGTTCGATGATTGTGACTCCAAGTGCACTCTGAGCTCCTTCAACTGGAGGCACGATAGGAACCCATCTTCCACTATGTCTTACTTGGCCCAATCTGGGAACCCCAGTCAGCTCAATACTCTGACCTCTCTCTATGAGCCCGATGGAGACCAAGTTATCGTAAGTAAGAACTTCGTCTATTTCTCTAAGTTCGACGGGCACCACTTCGAGTGACCTCACTATCTCTTTGAACTGTGCTCCTTCGGGCTATAGAATAGAAGCTATGAAAGAAATGTAGTGATGGATTCAGCATCGATTTATATTACCCAGTTAATTGACGAATAAGTTAAAGCACTTACGTTTGACCAACCATCACCTAGCGAACCTCGTTGGGCATCTCACAAAGAGCCACTCTGTCTTGAAGTAGCTCAGTATACTCCAAGCACCTGCCGCCACTTTGCAATTCCTGACCACTTCTAGAAAGGTGAATGATGGATTGTCCACCCGAATCTTGACATTAACTAAGTATCTGATCTCATCAATGGTCGGGGGTCGAAGGAGATGCTCCATAAATATGATGTATAGACTGTTGAGAACCGCATATCCATTGGGATGCAGTTCAGAAGGCGCAATCCTCAAGAAAAATAGTACGTCCCGAATGAATTGGTTAAACGGGGGTAATGTCCCAATTACACACATGAATCTATTGCACGCGGTAAACCCCTACGGAGGATTATGCGCTCTATCTTTTGGCCCCGGTAATAGAACTTCTTCCAAAGATAGTCCATGCCTAAGACAGATTCTGCCTAGCATTTCCTCTGAAATCTTGGACCGAACGGAGTCCTCCGGAATCAAAACCAACATTGCACCCGATAGTTCATCCGGAGTAGGATTCACTACGTCTGCCGCAACATCCGGCCTTTCAATTCTAGGAAATAGGGGCTTTGAACTTCATGTTGCTCCGAGCTTCCAGGATCCATAACTATTGAACTCGGTAAAAACAATTATTAGATGGAAAGAAACCCGTGTTCCCCCCGTGCAAAGTGAGCGGTCATGTTGTGTGTGAAGTGCTACATAATACTCGAAATTTCTACAAGTTTGAAAGATGGTAAAGCGACAAGACTTCGAGATTCGACCGGAGTGACCGTCGTCGCTGACCGTCTCAACCGTGCCATCCTGACTTCAAAGAAGTATCCATGTTAAGATTTGTTGTGTTTATTGAGTTATAGTTCCATCGAGGAGATTTGAAGGATAGTCATATATGCAGTCTTACAATGAAGTCCAAATATGCAAGGTTAAAGCTCATCGGAGTTAGGTGTTCAAGTATGCAAAAAGCGATGGAGTTTGTATCCATCATAATTCACTTTGGATCGTTCCCCTAAAGCCATCATTTGGCATCGATCAGTGGTGTAGACAGACATCATTCGTCGTATCGGCTAATCTACACGTATTGATCATTTCGTACCGATCCAGAGTAATCGGTTTCGTATCCATCAGTCTACATCGATACACACCGCTACACTTCCCAGATCGATACGAAGATGCTCCACACATCTTATATTGATCATGAGGACTGCCTGCAACCATCTCCCAAGCATTCTGATTGATCCATCGATGTGAGTTCGAAAAAAAACTTGAAGTCAGTGACACCATCACCTCCTTCCAGAGCTCTCCTTCTTCCCCAAGCCTCCAAATCGCCATCAACTACTTCCTCGACCTAACCCTAGCCCCACTCCGACACCAACGACATCGGAGTTGGCCATCACCTTGGATGAAGTGGCGTGAAGTTCGAATCTCATCGCTTTAAGAATAGTTTTAGCCGATTGATTACCTAGTTTGAAGAATTTGGATTAAGGATTGATGATTGGCTGTTTGGAAGACGAGAATTCTGCAGTCTTTCTTTTCTTCAATCGACACGAAATAGCAAAAGCAAGTGAAAAATTTTCTAAGTCCAAAATCAATCTACACTCCTTCGTATCGACCTTAGAGACGATTCATATCCCAGCCATGTAAACCGATAGAAGCGGTCAACTCAAATCGGTACAAAGAGCATTGCACAATCGTGTCTGGATCGTTTGTATCCATCGTTATGAAGAATGACTTTCGTATCCATCAACACGAGTCAATGTGAAGCCCAGCACTTTGTATCCATTCGATGCGAATTGATTCAAGGCCCTATGTTTCGTATCCATCGATATGAAGCCAATGCTTATAAATTTCGTACCCATCGATACGAAGTACTCTTTATGTATACCTATCTCGCATCGATACCCATCGATACGAAGCTCATCTTCATACATCCCAGATCGATCCAGGAGAGGATCGATATGAAGAAATGGATTAAAGGCAACCATCGATGGTTGCTGCAACTCGGATTTCACATCGATCCAGAAGAGGATCGTACAAAATTTGATCAAAATGAGAAAAAAAACTTGACAACGACCCGTGAACGTGCAAACATGAACGGGAGTCAGGTTAACATATGTGCATGTATGCCATATTAACATTAGATTTTCAAAGTTAACAGGAATTGAATGCTTGCCTGGTGACAACCAGAACAATGAACAACAAATTGCTAGCACTCGACCTTCAGTTACACCCAAAAACTGCATGATCATTGGCGGTCTACAACTCAACATTTATACTACTGGAATTCTACCAAAGGTCACATCACCTGATGAAAGAACAACAACTATTCAGCAAATCAGATAGAATCTTTTCAGAATGAAGATTATAGATTTTCAAAGCATGTCATGTTCACACAGAACGTACTTTGGGAGGTAAATGTTATCCCGCCTTTTGGCAAGGCCGTGACACCAAGGTCTTGATTATAGACTAACACAATCCACCCCGGAGATCAATTAACTATAGGTCCACGATGGATACAGGCAAACTTGGTCCGAGTCCAGATCGAACTATAATTATGGTATGACAAGCAAGGCTATGAAAAGCAACATTCCAAATTTCAGTTCAATCGGAGTTCGTATGCTCGAGTTATGGATGGATCAAAATCCATTTTAGACACATGCATTTCGTATCCATCCATCAAGATCCATTATTTCATATCTATTAGGATCGATACAAAACGAGCACAAGTCCATCACTCTGCATCCACCTATTTCATATCCATCAAGATTTCAATAGACTTCAACATCCCACAGATCGATCACATTTCATTCATCCAATAGCGGCATGCTTCGTATCGATCACCCACTTGATCGATATGAAGAGAAGGACCACAGATTGATACGGAAATGAAGGCATAGCATCGATATGAAGGAAAGTGTTTAACATCAAAACGAAAGACATGACATTAGATGGATACGAAAGCCATAGTCAAACCAAAGGAAACGGTCTCTAAGCATGAAATAAGGTTCTCCACAAAACACTTGCGCCACGTCATCGATACGAAGTTCATCAATATGCATGTATCAATACGAAGTGTTCAACCTAACTAGAAAATCCAATCTTGGATCGATCATATCTCTCAAACTACAGGTCCAAATGCCATGAAATTTTCATAGAAGCATGCATATCAACTCAAGAACGCCCCTGATCGATCGCAGCCCCATTGGGACATTTCTTGGTCGATACGAAGTGGGTCAGGATCGATCCCAAACAACTCCAGATCGATCATGTGGGCCCACCTATGTGTGAGAAAGGGTATTTCGAGATTTGAGGCAGATATTTCCAGATCTACTCCTATAAATAGCACCCCTACGCCAACTAAAAGTGGACTTTTGGAACTTCTACACTGCTACTCTACTTAAAATCCATTGTAGCTTGAGTGCTAGCTATTATACTATTGTAAATCAGTTGAGAATCATCAATAAACATCAAACTTTTCAAAGTGGACGTAGGCTACAATGCCGAATCACTATAAATTCTTGTCTTTTTCTATTACTACTTACTTTTCTTGGTTTGATTGTTAGATTAGCCTCATTTTCCATTTAATTTCTTCATTCTAATCTCTTCAATTACATCCGACGAGTGTTGTGCCCATTTTTGGTACAAACAAATATGGGATACAATCCAAACTTTATAATGTGGAAGTTGATTATTTAAGATGAATAGTAATTAACCGAGCCTAAAATAAATACTGTTTGTACCAAAATTGGGCACAACACTCTTCGGAAGTCTTTGAAGAGATAAAGTGAAGAAATTAAATGAAAAAGAGGAATTATCCAACAAAAACTCCAAATTTCAGAAGTGAGAATAATTAAAGTGCAGGGAGACATAAGAGTTTAGAGTGGTTCGGCGTATAGTCTACGTCCACTATGAAATAGTTTGTTTTATTGATCTTCCTTTGATGTTTACAAGTGAATGCAATGAATTACAAGAGGTAACTATGATTTGCAGCAGTGAATCTTGTTGGCAGCAGCAGCAACAGAGTTCAGATCTGGATCTGGCGGAGTCCGGGCGTTGGAGATTTCAAAGAGGAAGAAGAACCCTTTTTCTTTTGGCTTTGGGGGTCTATTTATAGGTGTAGGAGGCTGATATTTCACTCAGATCTCGGGAGACCCTCTCTGGCATGTGACCAGGTCCGTACGCCCAAGCCCGTGAAGTTTCGGTTCGATCCGTGATCGACACGAGCTGATTTCGACTCACTCAAGATTTGATCTAATGGAGTCAAAATTTGGCGTGGACATTCTTTAGCATGCACGTAGTCTTCTATGAAAATTTCGTAGCATTTGGACTTGTAGATTGGGAGATGTGATCGATACGAAATGGAGTTTTCGGCAGGCTGTTTCCTTCGACTCACCTCCTGTTTCGACCCGCTTCTGTTCGACTCGATGACGTGGCGCTTCCTGGATCGCTCCGCCTTTGACGCTGCTTCGAGCGAGTCGAAGCACACACTGATTTGAGCGAGTTGAAGTGTACAAAGGTTGATCGAGTCGAAGTACATGGTTCGATTGCTTTGAGTAGTGACTTTGCAACCGAGGCTGAATTCGATGGAGTCGAATAGCTGTCTAAGAGGAGCGAGTCGAAACGTGCGCTTTCGATGGTTCCAAACTGGAGCGAGTCGAAGAGGGCAACTAAGCGAAGCGAGTCGAAATAGGTACTTCAAGTGGCAGTGAAGCGAGTCAAATAGGAACGAGTCGAAGTTGGTATCTGAGGGAACCGAAGTGAGTCGAAGGGAGCGAGTCGAAGGAGCAAGTCGAACGGTAGCAGATCTTCGTCCAATTTTGTATCCTTCATAACTTTTGCATACGAACTCAGATCGACTTGAGATTTTGAATGTTGGCTCCCATGGCTTAGCTCGTTATGTCCTACCAATTTTGGCTCGATCCGGACTCAGAAAAAATTTATCGATATCCGTAGCGAGCCCGTTGATCTTTGGGACGGGCCGTTACTGGTTACTAGTCAATTCCTTGGTGCTACGGCCTTGCCAAAAGGCAGGATAACATTTTTTTGCCCCCCAAAGCACGTCTTATGAAAACATGATGTGCTTTGAAGTGCTGCAGTCTTTACCTTGAATAGTTATTGTCTTTTCGATGAAAGTTGTAACCTTTGACCGTTCTCCTTGATAATGTAAACTGTTGACTGTCGACTGCTGTGCCCTGTATTGTTGCAACTGATTGTTGTATGCTAGTGGTTACCTGTTTGCTGTTGTAGTCATTACTGAATGAATTTCTGATTCCTAAAAATCTGGAATATTGGATATTAATCCGTCATTCATGCATATATGTTAATCTGACACCCGTTGACGTTTGAACGTTCTCGAGTCGTTGTCAGTTTCTTGTTTTTGAATTCCGTATCGATCCTCTCCTGAGCCAATGTGAAACTCGTTGCAAAAACGCAACAACGCTGGACGGTTGTTTTTGAATGTTCCTTCGTGACGATCCTCTCCTGAATCGATGTGAAGGGTTGAAAACATTGAAGATGATTTTCATTAGATTTATGGACGTAAATTAAGTATGTCGAGTTGATGGAGTTGATCTCTGGAAGTCATGATTTCATGGATTCGAACGGATTGTTCAACTCGGTTTTGATGACGGACTCGAACTGAGCGAGTCAGAGTGGAGCGAGTCGATGTGGACTCCCTGATGGGTTTGAACAGGATGTTCGACTTGTAGAGGAGTCAAAGTCGAAACACACAGGAGGCAGAGGAGCGAGTTGAGACGTTCACCGATTGAGCGAGTCGTAGTGAGGTCTTTTATGGCTGCATGAGGGAGTCGAATTAGTCACGGGGATGGAGTCGAAGGAGCGATACGAAGAGGAGCTCCGCATTAGTGCACTGAAGAGGGAGTCGAAGCACGTGCTCGACTCTACTGGAATTCGAATCGGTTATTCCCCTTGCTTTCGACTCCATATAAATATCTGGCACTTAGCCGCTTTTTCACTTTTTACCTTTTATCTTTATCTGCCTTGCCTTCGTATCGTTCCAGAGCATTTCACGAGAAATTTTTTTGCCTTCGAATCGATTCCTATCTTCAACCACTTGAACTAACTGTCAGATCTAGGTAATCAATAAACAAATCCACACGTAAACGATGAGGCTTGGGTTCTCTTATCAAATCAATCAAAGTTGTGGTCAATCGAAGGCTTTCTGGCCTCCGCTTTGTGTCGATGGAGTATGGGTTTCGAGATGATGAGGCAAAGGTCTTCGTATTGATCGATGGTGGAGCTTCGCTTTGAGTCGAACGCTCTGATCTTGTTGATTGATACGAAGGGGCTGTGTCTGATCGATTCGAAATGGTGGCTTTCGATCGAGTTGAAGCAGTTGTCTTGGATCGAATCGAAGTGGCTGCTTTGGATCGAGTCGAAACGCGCGACTTCGGAGTGAGTCAAAGTGGTTGCTTTGGACCGAGTCGAAATGCGTGACTTCGGAGCGAGTCGAAGTGGTTGCTTCAGACCGAGTCGAAATGCATGACTTCGGAGCGAGTCAAAGTGGTTGCTTCGGACCGAGTTGAAATGCATGACTTTTGGATGGAGTCGAAGTAGTTGCTTCGGACCGAGTCGAAATGCATGACTTTTGGATGGAGTCGAAGTAGATGGCTCTGGAACGAGTTGAATTTGCACTCCAACCTTTTGACCGAGTCTAACTCAAACGCACACGACTATAATTCATTGATGCGAACCTGGCTCTCATGAGCAACACAAATTTGATCATCAAAAAACTTTAAACTTCTCACACATTCGAACAACTGCCTCCGACGAGCTTCAAATTGGCATACTTGGACTTAACCGTTTCACTGCATATTTGACTTCCTATCGAAGCTCGTCGATGAAACTGCAACTTATAAAAATGACACCAAACTTTGATTTGGAGTGATAGTTAATAACTGGATGGCACGGTTGTGACGGTTAGCGATGACAGTCCTTCTGACTGAATTCTGAAGTCTCGTCGTTTACATGCTTTCCTTAATCCGGTTGATCACCTCAAATAATATACAGTACCGCACAGCACACTCACACACTTTTCACTGGGGGATGCACGGGTGTTATTATTCAGTTTAACAATGATTTTTTATAAGCTAGCTAGTTATGGATCTTTCAAGTTCTCAGCAGCCGGAATTTCCAAGTTCTGTTCCTTCAACTATTGAGATACCGGCTATAGAAGCCGAAGTTATTGAGAAAGCTCCGGACGAGCGTCAAGGGGCTCGGTTTATTTGTAGTCCACCAGATTCGGTGTTGTCGGGTATCTCCGAAGACATGTTAGGCCGGATTTGCTTAAGGCACGGTTTGTCGCCTGACGACGTACTACTTCCTGGGCCGAAGGACAGGCCACATTATCCTCCGGAAGGATTTACTACTTTCAACCGTCACGCTTGCACGGCGGGGACACTTCCTCCCTTCAATGACTATATCAGGGAGATCTTATCGTTTCTTGGCATAGCCCCGTCTCAGCTACATCTGAATGGATATGCCTTGCTAAACAACACCTTCGTCTTGTTTATGGAGATCCTATTTTGACCGCCGAAGCCGATCAAAATCAGATATTTATTCAATGTCAAAAGCCGTGGAGATAGCACTTCCTTCACCTTCTTGGAGGTAGTTAGAAACTGCCACATTGTGTTGGGCTCGTGGGGGAGGCTAAGTTATTACAAATCCGAATGGTTCTACGTTCGGTGCCCCACTGGATTTGCTAGGCAGTGGTTAGATAGACGTAAGTGTCGCCATCCCCTCTTGAATTACCGAGATGTTAGTAACCGACTTCAAAAACTAACATACTTTTCCTTTCTTATAGCTGCAATCTCTCGCCCCGATGGCGCGTACTTCAGGGATCTTGTTCGCATTCTTCAAGCATTTCCGGGCGAAGAGAGGCACATAGACTTAGTCCTGACCGTCAGGAATTTGAGGGCCGTCGGGCTGATAGAACGAAGACAGAGTATACACCTGGATGTGGTACATAGAGTGGCCCTGAAGAAACGCATGAAGCGCAAAGCGCCCGCAGTTGTGATCACCGAAGAAGTTGATCCAGAAAGAACGCCCACTGATACTATGCTCCCAACCGGGCCCCCTTTCGATGTTCAGGATTCCCGAGGAAAAAGACAAGGCAAGGCTGCTGCTCACAAGCGCTCTAAATCTGGGAGATTTAAATCCGTGGTTGTGTCTTTGCCCGTCCCGGGGATTAGAATTGCAGAGGCTTCTCCTCTGCAAGTGGAGAGTCCTTTTGCAGGGCTTGCTGATATTCCGATCCCGGATTTTGTGTCGTCTCCACATAACGCCGGGATGGAGGGGCTTGATAGTGCTTTTGAACCGAGCGGGTTGCTTGCTACGAGTGCGGCCGACATTTCCGGTTGGTCAGGGGATTGCACATGCATACACTTCACTACACTACATGATTAACAACTGTACTTCTTCCAATCTAGGAAGTTACTAACTCTTTCTTTGTTTATCATTTTCAGGTACGATGTCTGGAAGGGGATCGATGCTCGGGAATCTCCGTTCAGCCCGAAAAGCTTCTGGTTATTATGACTCCTGCATGAGGGATTCAGACAGAGATCACGACCGCGAATACTATAACCATGTAAGGTATGGGCATGACAGGGAGTATAGACATCGATCCAGATCACGCTCTCCTCCTCCTAGACTTCCGTCTCCTCCTCCCGTTCAAACTTCAAATCCACCAGAGCCTCCTCGCCACAGGCCGTCTTCTCACGCTTCTAGGCCCGAAACCCATCTTCAGAGAGTTGAGACCACGACCTCCATGGTTACAGAGCAGGTCCCAGCTGACCCCACAGGAGAAGGGCCCTCAAATTGGCTCAGATGAAGAAGGACTTCCCAAACATCTGTTTCGATGGTTATGTCTTCCCACCACATTTAAAGAGAGTTCCGTCAGGGGTGGAAAACACGGTGCACGACTTTGTTCACGACATATATACCCAGTACCGGGAGTGGGCAAAGGCTGCCGAGAAAGCTTCCAAAGTGGCCTTTGAGCGAGCCAAAGCGCTCGAGAAGATGGAGATCGAGCTCGCAAAAAGGGATCAGATTATTCAGGTACTCTCCGCTGAGTTCGAATCTTCTCGAAAATCTGAGATTGAGGCCGTTAAAAGGGCTGACGAAGCGAAGGCGGAGATGGAGAGGTTAGGACAGACCCACATTGCCCTGGTGGAGGAGATGGGTCACCGGAACACCAAAGTCATTGCCGAGCGGGACGCGGCGGTCAAGGAGCTTAGTGAACTCAAGGCCAAATTTGCTGACATGGCCAAGGAGAAGGATGACGCGAACACCGCAGCCCAGGAGGCGTGCGAGCAGGCAGTTCTGCTCAGGGGTGAACGGGATGCGGCCGTGGCTAAAGTCCACAAGGTGAAAGCTGAGGTGGAGGAAAAAGTGGAGATGGCCGAGTCCAGGCTGGAGGCTGACATTGAAGACCTTCTTGTCGTTTACAACGCTAATGTGTTGAGGCATAGGGGTCTAGCCTGGCTCGATGATTATTCGACGCATCTTCACAGTGCTTGGGGCCAACTAGTTGAGGAAGAGAAGGAGGCGCACCACGGTGAGTCTGTGGATGAATTCGAGCTTGAGAATCGTCTGTTAACTGATGACGAAAAGAAGATTCTCCATGATTCTATGATCTCCTATGAGAAGGAGAAGCTCGTCACCCAGCACCTGGAAGTAGGAGAAGGCTCAGGGGTTGAACATCATGATGCAAGTCCTGATCTTCCGGTGTCAACCCAGCCTGAATCTTTGCCTGCGGTTGGTCCTCAAGCTGTTCCTGCCTATAACCTGGATCAACCGCAGATGCCTCCGACTACTGCACAAGCGACTGAAGCCGCCCCGTCGCTTACAAGCCAAAATAAGGAAGGTACTCTGAACATTCCACATGTGTATCATGAGTCGAACTCTTCGATCGAGTTTAAGTTCTAACAATTCTTTTATTCTTTGTCCAGTGATCGACGTTGCACCGCACATGCCTCCTGCCATTCGAGAATTACATCAGACGCAGGAGGCTATCGTGACCGAAGCGATCACCGTGAGCACAGCTACCCCGATCGATGATATGCAGGGGAGTACAATGGTGGTTGACGAACAACTGATGAATGAACTCTTCCGCCGTCATGGCGATCCCCTTGCTGACTTGCCACCTATTATGAGCGGAATTGATCCTGCTACAAGCTCTTCAATGCCAACTGCCGATGCCCCCAGCGGGGCTCGAGCAATAACCGAAGAGGAGATGTTTGCTCAAATTTATGCTGAAATGGCGGCAGCGGCTCGTGGTGGAAGCTTCGGAGGTGGGATGGCAGCATCGGGGCCAACTCCGCTCGGAATGATATTTCCCGGTGGTACTGTTTTTCTCACCGGCATGCCTGTTCCACCTTCTATATTCGATCTTGTTCCTCCGACTCCGCCCGTAGGGAGCATTATCATTCACACGAGTTCGGAGGAGGACATCGACATAATGCCCTCGCCTGAAGATCAACTGCCGACAAGCAAAGGCTCGAAGAGGAAGATTGGCGATGGCTCCAGCGGGTCCACACCGAGGAGGAAGCCAAGGAAGAAGAGAGATTAGGCATGCTCTTCCGGTGTATTTTGATTTGCATTTTGTTAGCCATGTATAGATGCGGGTTCGGCCCCTGCTAGTAGGAATTTTTTGGAAACTTGTACATGAACTTCTTCTATAATCAATAGAAATGAAACTTTTCTTTTTTGACTTCTATTGTGTATTTGTCCAAGTGTTTCAATATCTGAAGTGTACTTGTGAAGTTTTTAGCTTTCGAATCAAGTTCGTTTTTGTTTGCCAAGTTTGGAAACTGTGGACATGGTTTGCGATTAGGAAGCGAGTTGAATTTTGACATCACAGTTGCTTTAGTCGATGGTCGATGCTTAAGTCTTGCCCCCCAGTCTTTGTGGTATGTTGTAAAATATAAATCAGCGATTGTCCCTTTCCTTATAGCATGCCGAGTCTAGTGCCGCTGGATGGGCGCTTGAGACAAATGGGGATTGAGTGGTTTATTCATACTTGTCCGATCGTCGATGATCATATCCGCACTCTGGGGATCCTCATTTGTTTGTTGGCGGTTGGTCACGCTGGCTTGAGTTTCAATCATATGTCCGCTACCTTGGGACTCGGAATTGGCACTTTTACTTCGACTCGCGCCTCGGGAGTTTGGAGTTGATGTTTACACTCCGCTTCACACTCTGGGAATACGGAGTTGAATGTTTATACTCCGACTCGCGCTCTGGGAGTACAGAGTTAGATGTTTATACTCGGACTCGCGCTCTGGGAGTTCGGAGTTGAATGTTTATACTCCGACTCGCGCTCTGGGAGTACGGAGTTGAATGTTTATACTTCGACTCGCGCTCTGGGAGTACGGAGTTGAATGTTTATACTCCGACTCGCGCTCTGGGAGTTCAGAGTTGAATGTTTATACTCCGCTTCGCACTCTGGGAATAAGGAGTTGAATGTTTATACTCCGACTCGCGCTCTGGGAGTATGGAGTTGAATGTTTATACTCTAACTCGCGCTCTGGGAGTTCAGAGTTGAATGTTTATACTCCGCTTCGCACTCTGGGTATACGGAGTTGAATGTTTATACTCCGTTTCGCACTCTGGGAATACGGAGTTGAATGTTTATACTCCGCTTCGCACTCTGGTTATACGGAGTTGAATGTTTATACTCCGTTTCGCACTCTGGGAATACGGAGTTGAGTGTTTATACTCCGACTCGTGCTTTGGGAGTTCGGAGTTGAATGTTTATACTCCGCTTCGCACTCTGGGAATACGGAGTTGAATGTTTATACTCCGACTCGCGCTCTGGGAGTACGGAGTTGAATGTTTATACTCGGACTCATGCTCTGGGAGTTCGGAGTTGAATGTTTATACTCCGACTCGCGCTCTGGGAGTACGGAGTTGAATGTTTATACTCCGACTCACGCTCTGGGAGTTCGGAGTTGAATGTTTATACTCCGCTTCGCACTCTGGATATACGGAATTGAATGTTTATACTTCGTTTTGCACTCTGGGAATACGAAGTTGAATGCTTATACTCCGCTTCGCACTCTGGGAGTACGAAGTTGAATGTTTATACTCCGACTCGCGCTCTGGGAGTTCGGAGTTGATGAAGGATTGTCGTGTATCAATCCCTTTTTTGACTTTGATGTGATGGCTTGCCCCCGAGCTCGGGTTTCACTTAGGGAGTGATTGGTTGCATCGCATCCACTCTCTATTTGAATAAATCCCACCGTATAATGAGACTTAGCTCTCCGTGCATAGTGATGGTCATATGAAGTATTTCAAGTAAATCACAGCTCTGGCTCGAAGAGGTTACATTTTATTGCTGAAATAAGAAAGTATGGCAAAGTCAGTTGCCTTATTACAAGTTCTAATTTTGAAATGCATAAACAAATTGCAGAAAAAGAAAGTAAACTAAATGGGTAAAGATAGCCTGTCAGGCGTAATAGCGGCGAAGGCTCTCGCTATTCCAAGCTCTTGGCAGGGTAAGGCCGTTGACGGTCGATATCTTGAATGTGCCATCTCCGAGCCTTTGTTCAATAACATACGGTCCTTCCCAGGTCGGCTTCATATGTCAAGGAGCCGGATAGATTCTTTTTAAGACGAGATCACCTAGTTCGAAGGTTCGCGGATGGACCTTGGCGTTGTACAATCGGGCGACTCGACTTCGATGCGCGGCTGCCCTCAAATCAGCCTCCTCATGCTTCTCATCTAGTAGATCAAGAGATTAAGCAAGTAATATAGCATTTGTCTTTGGATCATAGTATGTCACACGGTGAGAAGGTACTTCTAGCACGACTGGAATAACGGCCTCTGAACCGTAAGCAAGAGAGAATGGAGTGTGGCCGGTCGCGGTCTTGTGGGTTGTTCGGTAAGCCCATAGAGCCATAGGAAGTTCATCGACCCACTTGCCCCCGACCTTTTCTAGTCATTTCTTCAAGATGGACTTTATGACTTTATTAACTGCTTCGACCTGTCCGTTTGCTTGAGGGTGTGCAACTGCGGAGAACTTCTTTTGGATGTGAAATTGTTCGCAGAAATCTTTGAATTCAGCACTGTCGAATTAGGTTCCGTTGTCCGTAATAATGGAGCGTGGGAGACCGAATAGACAGATGATGTTACGAACTACAAAGTTGATTACTTTATTCGTTGTAATGGTAGCGAGAGCTTCGGCTTCAGCCCACTTCGTAAAGTAATCAACCGCGACGATGGCGTACTTCGCACCACCTTTTGCCAGAGGTAGAGCACCGATGATGTCGATGCCTCACATTGCGAACGACCATGGGATGACCATTTGCGTTATCTCGGTAGGAGGTGCCCTAGGGATTCGGGCATATTTCTAGCACCTATCACATTTCTTTGCATAGTCCAACGCATCGCGATTCACGGTAGGCCAGTAATATCCGTAGCGAAGTATTTTCTTGGCAAGTGCTTGCCCCCCGGTGTGATCGCCACATTCTCCCTCATGCACATCGCGTAACACTTGTGTAATTTCATCGTGAGCGATACATCGGAGTTGGGGAACTGAGTATCCCCTTGTGTACATGAGTCCATTCTGGATGGTAAATCTTGAGGCCTTTCGAAGTACCTATCTTTTTTCACTCCTGCGTTCCGGCAGGGTCCCGTGCTCAATGTAATTTTTGTGTGGAGTCATCCATGAATCCTTTTCGGGGATGGTTTCGCATACCCGGTTTGTTTCCGCCCAGTCGATCCTTGGGGAAGATAGCGTTTCTACGGGTACGAGTCCCATTTGTTGAGCTTCGCCTGTGCTGGCTAGCTTCGCCAATGAATCGGCCTTTTGGTTGCGTTCTCGAGGTATACTGTAGATGGCGTAGTAATCGAAATGGTCTAGTACTTCCTTAACTCGAGCTAAGTAAGCAGCCAACCTTCGATCTCTTGCTTGATACTCTCCTCGTACCTGACACACAACTAATTGTGAATCACAATAGATTTCCACTACGATAATTCTTAAATCTCTAGCGAGTTTCAAGCCAGCTAGGAGGGCTTCATATTCAGCTTCATTATTAGTCGCATGGAAATCAAACTTTAAGGCATAATATATGGATCGAACCTCGGGAGTTTCAAGCACAATACCAGCGCCTGAACACCGGTCATTTGATGCTCCGTAGGTATAGAGTTTCCATACGTATTCGGGGGATTCACTGGCCTTGGGCAAGTCCTCTGGGACGGTAAATTCAGCTATGAAATCGGCTAGGACTTGTCCTTGTATGGCCCGTCTTGGAGCGTAAGTAAGGTCAAACTGGCTCAGTTCGATGTTCCACTTGAGTAACCTACCAGACGTCTCAGGCCGCGAAATGACCTGTTGTAATGGCTGGTCGGTGTAAACAATAATGGAATGTGCATGGAAGTACGGTCGGAGTTTTCTTGATGCAATGACAAGGCAGTAAGCCAACTTTTCCAGCTTCGGATAATTTCTTTCAGCCTTAGTCAATCGTTTGCTGACATAGTATACTGGCCTCTTTATCTTGTCTTCTTCTCGGATTAATGCAGCGCTGATAGCGTTTTTTGATATCACCAAATATACGAACAGCTTTTCATGATCGATAGGCTTTGACAGTATTGGTGGTGTGGATAGATGTTGAACTAGTGCTTGGAAAGCGTCCTCGCATTCCGTGGTCCATTCAAAGTTTCGTTTCCCTTTTTGAATCAGATCGAAGAAGGGAATGCATTTATCAGTGGACTTTGAAATGAACCTGCTCAATGCTGCTACCTTTCCATTGAGACTCTGGACTTGTTTTATATTTTTGGGAGTTTCAAGATTTCTGATTGCCCAAATCTTTTCAGGATTGGCTTCGATTCCCCGAGCGTTAACAATGAACCCAAGGAACTTTCCGGACGCAACTCCAAAGTGACATTTCAGTTAGTTGAGCTTCATCTTGTATTCTAGAAGTATGTTGAACATAGTTTCCAGGTCTTTTACGTGGTCGGTGGAGAGTCGTGACTTCACAAGCATGTCGTTTACATATACTTCCATTGTCTTCCCAATTTGATTAGCGAACATTCGATTGACTAACCGTTGGTAAGTAGCCCCGACGTTCTTGAGTCTGAATGGCATAACCTTGTAATAGTAAAGTCCCAGATTGGTCACGAAGCTGGTATGTTCTTGATCGGGTAAATGCATTGGTATCTGATTGTAGCCGGAATACGCGTCCATGAAGGATAGGAGTTCATGTCCAGCCGTCGAATCCACTAGCTGATCAATTCTAGGAAGCGGGAAACTGTCTTTGGGGCACGCTTTATTCAGATCGGAATAGTCGACACATGTTCTCCACTTCCCGTTTGGCTTTCGGACGAGCACGGGGTTTGACACCCATTCAGGATATAGCGCATCCCGAATGAATTCGTTTGCTTCAAGCTTTTCTACTTCCTCTTTAAGGGCGGCAGATCTCTCTGGATCCATACCGCGCCTTTTTTGTTTGACTGGGACATGACGTGGGTCAATGTTCAAAGTGTGGCTCGCGATGTCTGGCGAGATCCCACACATATCAGAATGTGTCCAGGCAAATACGTCAAGATTTGCCCGCAGAAATTCAACCAATTCCTCTTGAGTTTTCTGGCTTAGCTGAGATCCAATATTTATCATTCTTGAATCATTGTTATTGTCAGTTGGGACATCAATCATTAGCTCGGCCGGGGATGCTTGACTTTCTTTAGATTCTCCTTCGTCTTCAGTTTCTCTCGGGTCAAGATCCTTGAGGAATTGGCTGGGGTGCCCGGGCCTGGACCCGGGCGTTAATTGTCAATTATTGGTGAAACGGACACAGAGAGATTCCTCTACGCCCTTTCCCTTCTCCTTTCGCTGCGCCTCCCGCAGCTCAGCAACATAACATGCTCTAGCAGTGGCCTGATCTCCCTGAACGATTCCTATTCCATGATCAGTGGGAAATTTTAAGGTCAAACACCATGGGGCAACGGCTATTCTGAATTCAGCGAGGGCCGGTCGGCCCAAGAAAGCATTGTAAGGGGATTCTATGTCCAAAACGATGAACTGCAACATCCGTACCCTCCGACGTTCTCCAACTCCCAACTCTACTGGCAGTTCCACCATCCCAGTGGGGACTGTGGCACTTCCATTGAAACCATGGACTCAAGATTGACAGGGCTTCAAGTCTGCAGCTTCCATCTTCATTTGATCATAAGCTCGCTTGAGCAAAATATTCACAGAGCTTCCGCTGTCAACTAAGATCCTTTTTATCCAAGCGGGACCTACTTTTGCCGAGATGACTAGTTGATCGATAGTGGGAGCTTCGATTTTATCTACGTCTCTGCTCTTGAACATGATGTCATCCATCATCGTTTTCTGTTGCTTGGCCGGAGCCGCCTCATTAATACTACTACAACACTCGAAGTCCGCATGCCGGATAGAACTGGCATACGACTCTATTTCCTTCCAGCTTCGATCTGCTGGGTGAGGACCACCACTTATTGTATTGATGACCAACCTCCCGTCTGCGCGAGCGGGTTCTTCCTGTCTTTCCTGGTTCGGTGTACGATTCTGATTTGATGGTCCCGCACCACCGGGTTGCGGCGCTCGTACATACTGATCCAACTTCCGCTCTCGTATCAGTTTTTCAATGAGGTCTTGTAAGTGACAACACTCATTGGTGTTGTGGCCATAACTCTCATGGAATCTACATAACTTTCCTGTTTGGATTTGTCTTTCAGTCGGTGGTTTTGGGGCAAGCTTCTTATACAGCATGGTATTGCAGGTTTGCAAATATACATTTTCCAATGACGTGTTCAATGGAGTGTAACTATCGTACATGGAAGCTCTACGCCGTGGTCCACGATCCTGATCGCGTTTTTTGTTCTGGTTTCTATTGTCCCTCTGCTGATTATGTTTATTTTGGACGTTCAACTGAATTTTTCCAGAACTATCCCCGAACTGTTTAACATCGACGTTACTCTGGATACCTTCAATGTTGGGCCCTGCGTCATCCTGCTTCCTAGACTGTTTCACATCCTCCCTTCTCAGGAATTAGGCTGTCTTGGAATAGAAACGGTCCAATGACGCAGGTGGTTTCCCAGCTAACCAACTTTCGAACTTGGAATCAACATCAATCCCCTTAGCCAGAGAAATCAGGATAGAGTTATCGTTGGGATTGCTTATTTCTGCACACGTAGTGTGGAATCGCTCCAAGTAACGCCTAAGTGTTTCTCCGGGAGCTTACGTAACACTAGACAGAGTGTTAACGTCCTTTAGCCTTGCCACATGCATACGGAGTTGTTCGACAAACTTGGTGGCCATCTGGTCAAAGTTAGAGATGGATCGCGGTGGCAAACGAGTGAACGACATGGTAGCGATGCCCCCTAAGGAAATGGGGAAACTATGGCACTTTACTGCATCATCATCTCTAGCAGCATTCATCAGCCATTCGTATTTTAGGACATGTTGATTAGGATCAGAACTTCCTTCATAAACTGGCAAAGCTGGCATCCTGAAGTGCCGAGGTGGTTCAACATATAAAACATCAATCGGTGAAAGGGGTATGACTTCGGGAGATTCCCCAGTCATCATTAGAGAGACCCTGACTTTCACAGATCATTTGGCGGATCATCGCCGGTATATCTGGTGTTCGGACACTTGGAGCATGTTGTGCCAAGGTGTGGTCAGGTTCCATAGCGCGAGTCTGGACCGGACGCGGTCGACGGTCCGTGTTTCGCCTCCTTGGTTCAACATCCTCAGGGACATAAGGCTCAGGAGTCTGCTCTCGTTGGCTATGTTGAGGATCAGCTTGGTTTCTAGCGTCACCTCCCCGTCCGGCAGTGGTGGTAGTAGCAATGTTGTCGGTAACATGATAAGGAGCAGCTCCTCCTCGAGTTGAAGGTTCTGTGCGGAGACTAACGGATGGCCCAACTCTAGGTTGCCCAAGGTTCGAAGTAGGCTGGAGTCCCGTGGCTTGGGTGTAGCTTACACCTAGTCGTGGACGTGTGGATCCAGTTTGGCCATCGGAGGAGGTTAAACTTTCTGTGGAGGAGTGAGAACCTTGGTCTCTTCTAGATCTTCTTCGCCTTTGGCGATTTAGCTGGTTAGTCAACTCCGTGTTGGCGCGTAGTTGTTCCGCTAGCTACTGTCGACTTTGGGTCAACTCTTGAAGCAATGTCTGGAATTCTTGTCTAGTGATTGGACCTGATGGATCTGAAGGTCCTGCAGCATTTTGGTTGGATGGAGGTGATTGCACGGGATTTTGTCGATCCCGTGCTCCCTGATCAGTAGTTGTAGAGGTGGTATGTGTGCTCACCATAATGAATTGACGAAGTCCTTTCCAAGATCTGATTGCAAATCTGAGTAGAATGGAAGGGCTTCAAAGTTCTAGATCTGGATCTTCTTCTTAGATTTGTGCAATCCAATATAGATAGGAGATCCAAAGAGCAGGAGAAAAATTGGTTTTTTCTCAGTGAAAGCACCAAAGTGTTTGTACCAAAATTGGGCACAACACTCTTCGGAAGTCTTTGAAGGGATAAAGTGAAGAAATTAAATGAAAAAAGAGGAATTTTCCAACAAAAACTCCAAATTTCAAAAGTGAGAATAATTAAAGTGCAGGGAGACACAAGAGTTTAGAGTGGTTCGGCGTATAGCCTATGTCCACTATGAAATAGTTTGTTTTATTGATCTTCCTTTGATGTTTACAAGTGAATGCAATGAATTACAAGAGGTAACTATGATTTGCAGAAGTGAATCTTGTTGGTAGTAGTAGCAATAGAGTTCAAATCTGGATCTGGCGGAGTCCGGGCATTGGAGATTTCAAAGAGGAAGAAGAACCCATTTTCTGTTGGCTTTGGGGGTCTATTTATAGGTGTAGGAGGATGATATTTCACTCAGATCTCGGGAGACCCTATCTGGCACGTGACCAGGCCCGTACGCCCAAGCCCGTGAAGTTTCGGTCCGATCCGTGATCGACACGAGCTGATTTCGACTCGCTCAAGATTTGATCCAATGGAGTCGAAATTTGGCGTGGACATTCTTTAGCATGCACGTAGTCATCTGTGAATATTTCATAGCATTTGGACTTGTAGATTGGGAGATATGATCGATACGAAATGGAGTTTTCGACAGGCTGTTTCCTTCGACTCGCTTCTTGTTTCGACTCGCTTATGTTCGACTCGATGACATGGCGCTTCTTGGATCGCTCCGCCTTTGACGTTGCTTCGAGCGAGTCGAAGCGCACACTGATTTGAGCGAGTCGAAGTGTACAAAGGTTGATCGAGTCGAAGTACATGGTTCGATCACTTCGAGTAGTGACTTTGCCAATCGGGGTTGAATTCGATGGAGTCGAATAGCTGTCTGAGAGGAGCGAGTCGAAACGTGCGCTTTCGATGGTTCCAAACTGGAGTGAGTCAAAGAGGGCAACTGAGCAAAGCAAGTCAAAATAGGTACTTCAAGTGGCAGTGAAGCGAGTCGAACAGGAACGAGTCGAATTTGGTATCTATGGGAACCGAAGCGAGTTGAAGGGAGCGAGTCGAAGGAGCGAGTCGAACGGTAGCAGATCTTTGTCCAATTTTGTATCCTTCATAACTTGAGCATACGAACTCGGATCGACTTGAGATTTTGAACGTTGGCTCCCATGGCTTAGCTCGTTATGTCCTACCAATTTTGGCTCAATCCGGACTTGGACAAAATTCATCGATATCCGTAGCGAGCCCGTTGATCTTTGGGACGGGCCGTTACTATTCAATTCCTTGGTGCTACGGCCTTGCCAAAAGGCAGGATAACAAATACAAGTCGTTAGAATTTCTAATATGAATTCTTGCACAATAAAGAGAAACTATGAGTTTCATATTAATGTTGGGAGAATGAATTGTTAGTAGTAACAATTTCCTCAGTTGCTAATAAGCCATAAAGAGTGCATACTTAAACATATGGCATGATGCTTAAATCCGGAATAGATACTAAGTTTATTATCAAAATAAGATTTTTATAGTCGTGCCTAAAGGGATATGATTCATCGACCGCGGGTGTGTCTTTGAATAGAAGACCGATGTAATTGGAATATAGTAAGTAACATTGATGAGAATAACATTATAAATTTCAATTATTGAAATTAGCATAATAGATTTGTCAGTCAACATAATTAAATTAATTCGGATTGTACTTGCAAATTATCGCCTAACATGACTTTGAATTTTGGTACATCTTGGTTTGAATAAAAATTCTGAATATTTAGAGGTACTAAAATATTTATAAAACTATTAGTAAGGATGTTAGGATTGTCATAGAAAATATATATAGAAACTATACCTAAATGTTTGATATAGAACATATGAGATGGATTCTTTGTGCATCGATAAGAAGAATTATCATAGGTGTCATACTGTCTACTATATCGCAATTCACTTATGTAGTGGTACATTGAGCGACCATCAAATTCAAAATAAATCACTAAATGGTAGTTATTTATGTTCTCAAGTATTTATGAAATATAGTATATTTTTTTTAGAAACAATGAACTCCCCATGAAATAATAGATTTGAAATTTATAAGTGATATCGAATATAATATACCAATCCTAAATTCAATGTTCAACCTCAATTAAGAAGCTTTAAGTTGGACATGTTCCAATTTGGAAGTTGCTTTTGATTCAACCGAAAGGCTAAGTACATCACCTAGAATGGTGCCGTAACAAAAGCAATATAAAAAAATTGCATAAATTTATAACTGAGGAAACATTGTCATGATATATATCATAAAAGAAGGATGTTTAGACACATATTCTAAAAGGTCCACCATATACATGTAGTTTATCAATGACGGAGAGATGTTGGTTGACCAAGTAGATAGTAATAAATATAGCAGATCTGTTCACTAAAGGAATAACTTGATCAATTCTAAACTGATCAAAGGAACAAGATTAATAGTCTATAACTGGCCTAAGTGCAAGTGGGAGATTGAAAAAATTATAATATACCCTAGGGGCAATTATTTAATTCGTTACATATATCTACCTCTATTGTCAACCTTGTTCATAGTAAGAGTGTTTGTTTTCCTTTATATACTTGTTCTATTGTGATATAATTAATTAAGTAATTAATTTAAGTATATTATAAGAAAATCCTTAAATAAAACATTATGCAATTGTAGTGGCGTATAGTTGTAATCGTGGGTATTGATCACAAAATAAAGTGTCATTTTGTTTTAAATATTCCCGATCTAGATTTTTTGAGAAAAGGATATCAATACATCCATTATCAGAGTGCATAGTGCTCTCCAAATATTTGGAAGTTTATTAATCATGGTTGTTGGGGGCACAAAGGGGTTACGTATTTGTAGTATTGGATAACTATAGAATCGTCCAAGAGTCTCAGTATGACGATGTTATATAATTCCCTCGACTCGAGAATATTGTGGAACTTCAATGTTAATACTCCATTTTGATTATACTTAATCATGCCATGGTGATCCATCGAGGGACTAGAGTTGGGTCCGAGTCAAAGCATTGGAAGTGATGGACTATCTAATAGAGAATTTGTCTCCTTGATTGTATAAGGTTAGTCCTTCAATCACCTATAGTCAACTTAAAGTTAAAATCTCTTGCCAAAGTAGGCTAGTTGATAATAAATGTTATTATCAAACCATGGACTTTGTTTTTGAAAAATTGAGTTGAATGTGGATAGTATTGGAATTTCGTCCAATAGCAAATTCTAAGTAGTTAATATTGGTATCGGGAATGTATTAGTCAAGACCGATGTGATATATTTTAAAATATCATGATAAAATCGGATAATATCATGTAGAACATGTTATAAACAATATTATACTACGTTATAATGTTATATTGATGTTAAGTTTCCAAATATTCAGATAAATAATGCTAAATTTCGACCAAAGGTTGTTTGCGTATGGTTTATAGATTATAATATATTTACCGATATATTTTGATTGAATACAAATCAAAATAAAGGCTCATAAAAACTGATAAATTCGTACTATGTACAGCTTTATTATTTGCATAATCATGTATATTACTTTCCTGAATTTTTCAAATTTATTGTTCAGTCGTTTTCTTTTTCACCTAAATTTATCGAATAAGCACTGTTGATTTGATACCAATTGCTACTTTAGCTCATTCATTATTGATGTGCCAAATACATAACTTTAGTGCTCTTTAGCTTTTATTGCTTGGTGCATGATAATAACTAATAAAATGAATTTTCATAACTTAACTTACCAATTATAAACGGTGAACCAAAAATTCTAAAAAAGAGAAGTAGCACTTAATGGTCTTGTCTTTAGTGGTAAAGTCTCCAATGAAAATAAAACATATAAAATAATTGAATAAGTAGAATTTTATTTATTGAAGACTAATTAAAACTGTATCGACTTCCCTTTTCGACCCTGGAATGATGACAGTAATACATCCACGGTATTCACATGCCGAGCACCCAAGAGTCTGAAAGACAGAATATTAGGGTAAAGAAAAAGAAGAAAAGAAAACAAACAAGAAAAAGAAAATCAAAATCTCACAATGGAGTGCTAACATATTATATCAAAAGTTAACACATAGATCTACTCTAATATACATAGTATTTCAGAGTTGCTAATCAGAGTACTATCATCAACCTAGATAGTTATAATAGTCCGTTCTTACAATTGCCGATATATTTATACATAGAGTGATGCAGAGGAAATAAGAATACTAAGGTAGGTAAACATCCACCTCCTTTCTAAGAGATCAACGAACATCAATGAAAATCTTCCTTTCTTAGACTGCTCGAAAGAGCACATGAGAGATTTAGTGAAAACAAAAGCCACGTGTCAAACATGTCTTATGTGAGAAACTCAAGAATATGTGATCAGCATATAACAGCACATTTGAGACTATAAGGAATTCCATAATGATTATCCTCTCAAAAGAACCACCATTCAATAATTACATATTATGATATAATAGATAATGTCTAAGGTGATGAACATAACTAAGAAATAGCTATGCTGCGTGCATGTACAACACAATAATAATAGTTACATAATCAAAACCGCTAAGGCGTGTTCGCATAGTTGTGTAGGATTCCATAGAGACAACCTTAGCACATCGAGGCAGATCTCCTGAACAAGGATAAAGGATATCCTTTCGAAGCAGTGTACATATCTAGGTGATGTATGATAGGAAAAACATAGCTGGTCCATACGTAGGTGGCACTAAGTGCATCATTCACGCATGCATATCCGTAAGTAACACTAGAATGGAGTCGCCAGCACCCTTGAGCTTGCTAAACCCACTTGTTACGCATTCTATCTCTGGTGTTTGTCATTTTCGATGAGAGTCACATTCAGCATCCCAACACATAAGCCACAACTCGAACAGAACATGGATCCCTAAATGAATTCCAGCAAATAGATCGCGGATCTTCATATAGCAAACAGATCCACTTCCAAAAGCATAGAACATGCATATGGTTTTGAAGTGGTTACTGTTTTGAGTCATCTTGTATAAGTACACTTCATTTCGCTTACCGGATGCTTCAAAATCAATCGATAGATTTTCGGTAAACTCAACTCTGGTTCTTTCAGAAATAAATAGATAATACATTGGGGTGGAAATCATCTCCTATCTAGACGGATTTCCTTATCATTTTTCCTAAAAGTGCAAATGAGTTTATACATAGGCTATACCATCACCAAGTGAATAACCATATTATATAATTCACGTGTTTCCCTAGATATTTCCCATGTTAATTTTGGTTAAATTCAACAATAATGAGAACGACCGCAAATGGAAACAAAGTCTCTTTTACTTATCACGTTTCCAACCTTCCTAATTTTTGCTATCCCTTGATCAAGAGTGAAGCCTGGTAGATTAGAGCATTATTGTTCCTATACCCTACTTGAATCATCATTCTTAACTCTCAAGGATAGAAACATGTCCACCATGTCGACTTTTATGCTAAGTACATGACTAAATACTTTCTATAAACAAGTAAACATACAAAGCATGATAAATTCACACAAAGTATGATTAATTCACACAAAGTACGATTAAGTCACATAAACGACTTCCAATCCCCATTTTATTTAACTAAACCTTTATTAAATAAAACCCCTTTTATTAATAAAACTCCTTTTATCTAATAAAATTTCTATTTTAATTAAAACTTCTTCCTTTAGTGTTTGCACAAAAAATGGACAAACACCTCAAAGTTGTATGATTTAATAGATCTTATGTTGTTCTTAGTGATTTGGGTGATTTATGCAAATATATGAGAAGCAGGGACTAAACTGTAAAAAGACACACAAATTTATAGTGGTTCAGCCAGAATGTGCCTACGTCCACTTTATATGTTATTTCTCTTCTCTTCTTTTGATTACAAGTACAAAGCTTTGATACAAGTAAAAGAAAGTTGTTTAAAAGTTCTCTCCGTGCTTGAGCTCTCAAACTTGTCCCCCATTGTTGTACCCCTGCCCCTCTATTTATAGAGTGAGGCTGGGGGTAGGGGTCTTCGAAGTATATAGCTATTGATGGGCCTAGGCTGACGTGATCTGGCCTGGTGATGTTGGTTCGGTAGTGGATGAAGAAGTGGATTGGTCCGGTAGTGGGTGGTTTGGTAGAGGTTGAACCGGTGGAGGTTGATTCGGTAGTGGATGGTTCGGCGATTGGTTGGTCCGGTAGGGATACCTTGGGTTTGGTTCGGCAGGTAGTGGAGTGGCTGGTCCAGTAAGCAAGTGGTCCGGTAGGCAATGGAGTTGGACCGGAAGCAAGTGTTCCGGTAGGCAATGGAGTTGGACCGGAAGCAAGTGGTCCGGTAGGAGCGTGGAGAAGCATGGTTCGGTGGTTGGTGTATTTCGTCCGATGCCTCCCTTCTCACTCTGATTCGGTGGTGGTATGAACGTACCTAACACTTGCCCCTCAAAGTAGGGCATATGCTCAGTATATGTCGTGCTTTGTTTTAGTTTGGACGACCATATTCGGCCAGAGAAACGAACCAGATGGTCCGGCATATCCAACCTTCCTCTATAAGTAGGAGACACATCCCTTCGTTATTCCTTATCGAACGAAATAGTTGTGTTAGCTCCTGAACTGCCGAGTCAATTATTGTGTCGAAACAACCTTAACTGCCGGACCAGGTAAATCCTCCTCTGCCGAACGAGTTTTCAAAGTTGATTCTCTTTATTTTACCGAATGATCCTAAGGGCTTTCGATGCCGAACGAACTTGATAATGAGCATGCCGAATGGGCCTTTGGGTAACGAGAATGCCGAATGAGCTTGAGTAATGTGAATGCCGAATGGGCTTGAGTAATGTGAATGCCGAATGGGCCTTTGTGTAATGAGAATGCCGAATGGGCTTGATTTTTTCACTTTTTATATCACGAGCGAAATTCCGGGCTATATGTACTTGCTTGTTTGTATTCTCTGTTTTAACAACATGTCTTTTCGACGTTGCAGATAATGTCTCGCAAAGCAGAAACTCGATCGGATAAAAAGAAGTCCCAGGGCGAAGGAGAATCTTCCGCAGTGCCCCCTGCTCAGCCAGGACCGGAACGTCATGGATCTACCCCGAGATCACTAGTGGACGGGTACGGTCCTCAGGAGCTTCTGAACTCCCCGCCTGATTGCTTTCCCAGCTCCCTTAAGGAAGAGCAGCTTGATGTCATCTCCCGTTCTTTCGGAATTGATAGGGCGCTCACGCTGTTGCCAGGGAGAGAAGTGATGCCATATGACCCTCCCGAAGGGTACTTCGCCTACAGCAGATACCACTGTATGTGTGGTGCCATCCCGCCTCTTAATGCTTGGGTAGCCAGCTTCCTTGCATATCTAAAGGTGGCCCCATTCCAGCTTCAACCCAACTCCTATGCTATACTGGTGAGCCTCTTTGTCATCTTCCAGAGGAAGTATGGGCGTGCTCCTTCCAACCGGGAGATCCGGTACTTATATAATCTGAGGGGCTATAAGAAGGGGTCCCCATACATCAGCCTGGAGTCAGCGGTAACCTTCAAGCTGGTCTTGGATCTGTATTCTATATACAGCATGTTCAAGAAGGAGTGGTTCTTTGTCAGGGATGACTCTGTTTCTATTTGGCATTTCACCTCTGGATGTAAGTCGATGCTTTATTTATAATTTCCACTCTGACTGCGATGCTCCTTCTCATACGTTTTCATTTTTGCTAGCGACAGGTGGCTTTGCGGTTGTGGAGACTGATCGCCTGGTTCAGACGGCGGCTGAGATAGAAGCTATCCCCGGGAGAGATAGATCAGCTTCCTACCTGATCAGAAACGCGACCCTTCTGGAGTATAACTTGATCCTTCCACAGCAGTCAGTAGTCAAGCTGAGGGAAACGGCGGAGGAAAGGGCGGATGCTCAGGCTAAGGGAGGTGTCACGGTAGACAGTGGCAAGAGGAAACCTTTCACAAAACCTCCAGCCATCGGAGGTAAGAAACTTAAGAAGTCGGACGGTCCTTCCCCCAGCAATTGTCCACTTACCCAGGGGAAGGAAGACGTAGAGGAGGAGAGAGGTGAGGGTGGAGGTGACCGGGAAGGTGGCGACGGTGGTGATTGCATCGGGGCCTTGCTTCCTGGGCAGGCATGCGAGATTCAGGAGTGGACGGATGATGCATTCCACCAAGCTTTTGAGGGGCTGGACGGGGAACTGGCTTTGACAGAGAAATCCGGGAAGGCTGACAAGGCTGGGACTGGTGCAAGCGAGCCTCCTCAGACTATTCCAGCCAAGGTGGCTCCGACGACTCAAGGTGAACTTTTGACTCCTGCGGGCTCCATTTATGATAGGGACTTAGGAATATTTTATGATCCGCTCCCGTCCTGGAATGAAATCCAGGACTCATTGCAGTATCCTACTCCTCCCCAGGGTTTGTACAACCACAGATGTGTTTTCTTTCTTCTTTTATCGTTTTAATTTATCGTGTTTTCTCGAATTATGGATCAATGTAAGCTTGTGACACTTGTTCTTTATATCAGGAGCAGGTAAACGGCCAAGGCCTCAGATCTTCGGCACAGGCTTGAACAATACAAGCTCTCCAAAGCTTCCGCCAAGCCGATGACTCCGACCCACCGTTCCGGGGATGTAGTCGACTACCGTCCTCTTCTCGGGGTTATTGAAGAGGGTATTCAGAAGAGAAAGAGGAGTCATCCCTTATTCGAACCTTCACTCGGTCCCCAGCCCCCAATTCAGCCCCTTCATGATATCACAGAGGAGGATACTGAGTTCGCACTCTCTCCGCACCTGTCTGAAAATCCTACCGTTACGCAGATTGATCGTCCTGGTCTGGCTCGTAATCCATTTGCGGGTCACCCTGATCTGGATCCAGGTTCTCATGATATTACATTTGACGAGGTTACCGGTGAGCACCTATTTCCCCGCAATCCCATGGTACGGGTGCTTGATGAGGCTAAGTCCTTAGATCTCGATTTACTTACCACTCGGGTAATTACCATGGGAGACGAGGCCAAGGCTAATATTGATCGGGTGGCGGAGGAGACTAGGAAGCTGATAGGGCATCATGCCCGGCTGGTTAAGGCTGGAGAGGAGATCGGGAGTGCCAACATCCGACTACGATTGATGGTTTCGGATCAGGCCAAACAGCTTGCTGATCAGGCCATTCTGATTTCTCAGCATGAGGCTGCCTCCGGGCGGTTGAGTAAGACTATGGAGGAGGCTAGTAAGGCGGAATTGCGGAAGATGGAGGCTGCTTGCAAGGAGCAGATAAATATGGCCATCTCGACAGTGGACGAGGTTCGGAGGGTGGATCTTGAGCAGGTAGAGGAGCTGTCGGGGAGGCTTGAAGCCGCAGAGCTTACTCAGGTCAGGCTAAAGGAGGAGATGGAGGTGATGAGGAGGTCCCTTCAGGCTGACTGCTCGCGATACCGACTGGAAAGGGATGCTGCCATTGCAAGGCTATCGGTTTCTGAGGCCAGTATGAGGGAGTTTGAGGAAAATGAGGGGATGATGGACGATATGATGCAGGACATGTACTTTCGCACTTGGAAGCAGGGCAGCTTATCTTGGATGGACGACTACCCCCGGGTTATGGCTAGGATTTACATCAGGGCTCTAGAGGAGGCCAAGGCTGAGGTGGATAAGGAGGGTGGAGCGGCTTTTAGGATGGATGTGGTCACTGCTCAGTTTACCAAGGAGGAGAAGACAGCGGTGAAAGAGGGGATGCGGTTGTTCGTTGTTGAGGAGGCAGGTGTGGAAGTAGGGGATGATGACCAAGACGATCAAGGGGAAGTTGCTGGTAATCTCTACTTCATTAGTTTCTTCTTCTGTTAACTCTGTTGCTTATCACTAATGATTTCTTTTTTTAACGGGCAGGTGGGCAACAGGACAAGGACAAGACTCCAACGCAGCCGGCTCCCTGATTAGACCTAGGGAATTCTTTTTGTGGATTTGACATGGCAGTATATGTTAGTCTTAAAACAGTAGAGTAACTTTTAGGTTGTAATTCTTGCTACTTGTAATAAATAGCTTTATTCTTGATGTGCAATCCTTTAACTTAAGCTGATCTTGTCGTCTTTTGAATGTTTTTGCTATTTTGACATGCTGCCTAAGAAATATAGCTATGCATATTCTTGTAATTAAATTGTGTTTGGTGTCAGGTTCTTGTTTAAAACATAATTTCATGACTTGCAGTATTAGCGTGAGGTGTGAACAAATTATAGGCATATATGAAAGAAGGAAATACCGCCCCTTATATTTTGCTTGTAGATGGCAACTTTGAATATCTTGTGTGACCGAGTAAGGGATGCGGTCCAGTATTTTGCTATGAGTATCCGCTTCTATTAGTGAGTGTCTCCTGTTTTGTGTCTTGCACTTCAGGGATTGTTACAGAGGATAGGAGAAAAGTTTCTTAAGTAAAATTGAAATATGTGAAATAGTAAAACTTCCAATCACGGAAGGCCTTCGATGTGCTTAAGTTCGTGGCAAACGGGCTTTGTAGTCACTTTCCCTAGCTGTAGGTCTTGGAGACATTTGTCACCCATCTTACGCCTCCGTGGGGAGTTAATTCGTTTTTACCACAGCCGTACTCAAGACACATCGGAGCCGAGATCGCGCATAGTAACTACCCAGGCCATTATGGCCCGTAATCGTGGGTATTATTCGATTTACTGTGGCCGGCTAGCGTGGGTGCCGATCGTCAACCGTGAACTGCCCCTGGCTGGCCACACCTTATGTTGGGGCTTATAATCGGTTCACAGTTGCCGGCGAGCCGAATGCCGTAATGAGCTGCCTCGGCTATAGTCGGCCTTCTCGGTGGCTTATAATCGGCTCATTACAGTTGGCTTTAAGGGACGTCGTGAGCAATGAGTTAACCCGCAACAGAGGGATGCTGGAGTGAAAGTGTCTCATTGGCGAGGGCATAGATTCGCATAGTACCTATTAGGTCTTGTCCAGATGAAGTTGTGCTGTGGAGTGCCTCGATTTGAAATGTTGTATGCATAGGATTTTGTCCGACAGAAAAGGATAAAGTTAACAAGCAGCCAAGATATAAAGGAACAAGTTAAAGAAAGAGACAAGATTTTTTAAAGTGGTTCGGCACGAAAATGCCTACGTCCACTGATTCTCTTTGTTAATTCACTTCATATGGGCAATACAAGTTAAGAAAAGTATCGACGGAGGTGTTCGATGTTCCATGCCCTTTGGAACACCTCTCCGTCCACTGTTGACAAAATATAAGCTCCGTTGTGGAGAACTTTATGGATTACATATGGTCCATCCCAGATTGGGTCTAGTGCTCCGGGGCGAGGGAAGATTCGCTTGAGGACAAGATCCCCTTCTCGTAAGGTACGATGCTTGACTTTGGAGTTGTATTGTGCCGCCACGTTCTGTTTGTGGGCTGCTGCTTTAAGGATTGCATTATTTCTTCTCTCCTCAACTAGATCCAAAGACATGTGAAGGAGTTCTTCGTTCTCTTCTGGGTTATAGTGGATCCTACAGTGGGAAGGCACAAAGGTTTCAACTGGAAGCATAGCCTCCGATCCGTATGCCAAAGAGAAAGGAGTGTGCCCCGTCGATGTTCTGAAAGATGTGCGATAGGCCCATAGTGCCGTAGGGAGTTCATCCACCCAAGCGCCCTTTGACTTTTCGAGCTTCTTTTTTATTAGAGTTTTCAGAATTTTGTTGACTGCTTCGACTTGTCCGTTTGCCTGGGGATACGCTACGGATGAGAAGCTTTTGTGAATTCCGTGTTCTTGGCAACAGTTGGCGAATTCCTCGCTATCAAATTGAAGTCCATTGTCTGATATGATTTTGAGTGGGACTCCGTACCTGCACAGAACATTTTTGATCAAGAAGTTGATAACTTTTGTTGAAGATACTTTATTCAAAGGTTCCGCTTCCGCCCATTTGGTGAAATAGTCGACTGCCATTATAGCATATTTGGCCCCGCCTCGGCCCATTGGCAGTTCGCCGATTAAGTCGATTCCCCATATTGCGAAGGGCCAAGGGCTGGTCATTTGAGTAATTTCAGTTGTTGGTAGCCGCGGAATCTTAGCAAACTTCTGGCATTTGTCACACTTTTTGACGAAATCTAAGGCGTCCTTGCTTAAGGTAGGCCAGAAATATCCATATTGGAGTGTCTTCTTTGCTAAAGTTTGCCCTCCGGTGTGATCTCCGCAGCTTCCCTGATGGATGTTAGATAAGATTTCCTTGGCTTCCCTCCCAGCGACACCTTAATAACGGGTTAGAGAATCCGCGCCGATAGAGGACGTCTTCTTGTATTGTGTAGCGGGATGCTTTCCTCAAGATTTTCTTGACTTCGTTACGCCCGTTGGGTAGCGTTCCGCTTTGTAGGTAGTCTCGGATGGGAGTCATCCAAGTTGCTTCTTCGGTTGTAGCTATCAGATTCACTTGCTCAAAACTTGGGGCCAGTTGCTTCGAGATGGTTACTGCCCCGAAGATGGCGATGTCTCTCACACTTGCTTGCTTCGCCAATTCGTCGGCCTCTTGGTTATCTTCCCGAGGGATGTGTTTGACTAGGTAGTGGTCCAATCGGCTGAGAAGTAACTTGGTCTTCTTTAGATATGCTATGAGTCATTCTTCTCGAGCTTGGAATTCTCCTAGTATCTGGTTAACAATAAGTTGAGAATCGCTATGAAGACATAAAGAATTGGCTCCGATTTCTATGGCAAGTTCTAATCCAGCTATCACTGCTTCATATTCTGCATCGTTGTTGGTGGTAGCGAACTCCAACCTTATAGCATAGTGCAGCTTATTCCCCTTGGGAGTGATTATTACCACACCTGCCCCCGAGCCTTGTTCGTTCGATGCGCCATCCACAAAGAGATTCCACTTGATGTCCTTTGCTATTTCCAATTGCTCCTTATCTTCGTTGGTAGTGAATTCTGCAATGAAATCAGCCATGGCTTGTCCCTTGATGGCGGTGCGAGGGTGATAGGTGGTATCATACTAACTTAGTTCAATGCACTATTTAAGTAGTCGCCCAGAAGTGTCGGGACGATGGAGTACCTGCCTCAGTGGTTGATCGGTCAGAACTTTGATGGAATGGGACTGGAAGTAGTGACGCAATTTCCGTGATGTGATTAGTAAACAGTATGCTAGCTTCTCGAGTTTAGGATACCTGACTTCTGCCCCAGTAAACCTCTTGCTGACGAAGTAAACTGGCCGCTGCATGCGGTTGTCTTCCCTTACCAAGGCATCGCTTAGGGTGTGAGATGAAACAGCAAGGTATAGGTATAATTCTTCGCCTTCGCTTGGAGTCGAGAGTACCGGTGGTTTCTGGAGGTGTTCGATTAAGTTAAGGAAAGCGGTTAAGCATTCGTCAGTCCATTCGAACTTTCCTTTGTCTTTCTTTAGAACTTCGAAAAAGGGAACGCACTTGTCTGTTGCCTTGGAGATGAATCGGCTTAGGGCGGCCACTTTTCCATTCAAACTTTGCATTTCCTTCTGAGTGGAAGGTATCTTGATATCCCTTAGCGCTCGGACTTGTTCAGGGTTTGCTTCAATCCCTCTGACATGTACGATGAATCCTAAGAACTTTCCTGATGACACTCCGAAGGAGCACTTTAGTGGATTCAACTTCATTCTATACTGTCGAAGTACCTGGAACATCTCGCCTAGGTGGCTTACGTGATCTTTGGCTTTCCTTGACTTTACCAGCATGTCATCCACATATACTTCCATAGTTTGTCCTATTAGCCCTGCAAACATCCTATTGACGAGGCGCTGGTAGGTGGCTCCTGCATTTTTAAGTCCGAAAGGCATTACCTTATAGCAGTATAAACCCCGGTCGGTGACGAAACTAGTGTGGTCTTGGTCGGGAGCATGCATAGGAATTTGGTTATATCCTGAGTATGCGTCCATGAAGGATAGGAGCTCGTGCCCGGCTGTGTTGTCTACAAGTTGGTCGATTCGGGGAAGTGGGAAGCAATCCTTTGGGCAGGCGTCGTTTAGGTTGGAAAAGTCAATGCAGGTTCGCCACTTCCCATTAGCCTTCTTTACTAGTACCGGGTTGGCGATCCATTCCGGGTAGATAGCTTCTCGTATGAAGTCATTGGCGAGTAGATTCTTTACTTCTTCATCGAGGGCTGCTGATCATTCTGCCCCCATGCTTCTCTTTCTTTGTTTTACGGGCGCCTTGGTAGGATCAATGTTTAATACGTGGCATGCTATGTCGGGGGAGATTTCGGTCATGTCAGCGTGTGACCATGCGAATACATCCAAGTTATGGCGGAGAAAATCGATGAGTTGTTCCTTCAATTCGGCTTTTAGTTGGGACCCAATTTTCAATAGTCTACTTGAGTCGTGCTTGTCTACAGATATAAACTCCATAGCCTCTGCAGGCTCGGCGGTGGCCTCCTCCTCTTTGTCCCTAGGGTCTAATTCATTGAAAGGGTCGCTGGTATATCGAAGAGGAGGGGCTTTCTTTAGTTGCTATGCTTCTAGACTTTTCGTGCAGAGGGCAATCTCTACACCCTTCCCTTTATCCTTCCTATGGTTGTTGCGAAGTTCAGTCACATAGCAGTCTCGAGCAATGTCCTGGTCTCCTTTACTTCTCCTATTCCATTGTCCGTTGGAAACTTCATCTTTAGGCACCATGGGGTTGGACAATTTGGAAGTCAGACAAGGCTGGTCTTCCTAAGAAGGCGTTGTAGGCCGAATGGTTTTCTATTAGCACGAACGTCTGCTTCCGTACAATGGAGCGGGGATGGCTTCCAATCTCAACAAAGAGGTCCAGTTGCCCGAGGGGCATCTTAGCATCCCCAGTAAAACCGTGTAGTGGTTTATCGCAGGGAGATACATCCTTCATTGATAGCTTCATTTTGTCGAATGCGTGTTTGAACAGGATGTTTACTGAGCTTCCAGTGTCTACCAGGATTCGGTAAACTTCGGCGAGATCGAGTCGGGCAGAGATGACCATGGGATCCATGTGAGGGTACTGCCTTCCTTCTAGGTCACGCTTACCGAATGTGATGTCATTACTTTCTTTCCGCTTCGGGTGGCGCTCTTCTATAACCGAATTGACACAGTCTTTATTGTCTCTAAGCGACTTTCCATACCTTTCCATCTCTTTCCAGCTTCTGTCCGCGATGTGCGGTCCTCCTGAGATGGTATGGACCACTTTTTTCTCTTGACTAGAGCTGTTAGCGTTGCGGTTTCCTCTGTCGATGTCCGGTGAGGGTAGCCTTGGGTTTTCATTGGCAGGAGCTGGAGTCCTGTCCTGACTTTTTACATAACGTTCTAGTTTCTTCCTTCTGATGTGTTCCTCAATCAGATCCCGGAGATGATGGCATTCATTGGTATCATGCCCGTGAGATTCGTGGAAGCGGCAGAACTTTCCAGATTTCTGCGCGTTATCTGATTCCTTTTTGTATGGTGGGCGTTTGTATCTAACTTCGCCTTGGTTGGCAAGGAAGATATTTTCGACGGACTCGTTCAAAGGAGTGTAAGTGTCGAATCTCGGCCCAGGCCGATATAGGCGCTTTTCTCCCTTCTTGCCCCCAACATTGTCTCTGGAATCATTTCTTCGAACGTCCCTTGCCACAGCGGGGGCGTTGCTGTGAGTTGCCTTATTTTGCTATCCTGACTGCCCCTCAACGGCATCATCCTCAAGCCTCATGTATTTCCCGGCTTCGTGGAAGAAATCGGGTAAAGTAGCTGGTTTTTCTTTCATCAACCTTCTAGCAAATTTAGTGTCCGGATGCACACCACTACAGAGGGCCATTAGGATAAGCTTCTCATCGGCATCTTGGACTGCGGCTACTGCGGCATTGAATCAGGTTAGGTATTGCTGCAGTTTTTCTCCAGGTTTCTGTTTGACGCTGGATAAGGAATAAGCGTCCTTAGGTTGTTCAACATGGATGCGGAACTGACTGATAAACTTTTCTTTCAACATTTCCCACGAGCTGATGGATCCCTGGGGTAGATGACAGAACCAGGAGGTAGCGAGATCTGCTAAGAAGAGCGGAAAGCATTTGCATAGTACTCCCTCTGTTGCTCCACTCATGAGCATATGTTGCGTGTACCTTTGTAAGTGTACAACGGGGTCGGAGGTTCCTTTGTAAGGTTCCATTGTCGGCATCTTCCATTCTCGAGGGGTGATAGCAATTTCGATATTGCGGGCGAAAGGGCTGGTTACCCTAGCGCCTATCCCTCGATCTCTTTGCTCCCATTGGACACACTCTCTGAATAAGCGTGCCATTCTTTCATCAGAATTTGGAGCAGATAGAAATGAGTTTGGTTCTGTTCTATGGGATTGATTCCGTCCAGATGACCTGTAGGGATGGTATCGTCTATCGTTCCTCATATTTTCCAGCGGCTGCCTTTGATCTTCTGGGAGCATGCTAGGGTCAGCTACAGTTGGCCCTTGCCTTGATCTTCCCCTGTTGGGTTCTGATCTAAGCACTTCCTCGGGTCCAACTTCGGGCTGGACTCTAGCTCGGCCCCGTTCACCGGCGTTTCCGTGGTTAGGCAGTATGACAGGCTCAGCTACAGTTGACCTCCGTCCGGTACCTCCCCCGTTGGGTTCGGTACCAAACGTTTCCTCAGGCCTAACTTCGGGTTGTGCTCGGTCTCGGCTCCTACCATGGCTACTTCCACCGTTAGCTCCTTCGAAGAAGGAAGATCTTTGTTGTCTCTGAGATCTTCCAGACTGGGACTCGCCCCATGTTTCAGTGTTGCGGTTGGATTCTTCAGCATCCCTTAAGCGTGACATGAGATGGTCCACCAAGGCTTCCTGCTGGGACTTGAAGCGGTTAGTTACTTCAACCACAACTCTGTCCAAATCTGCCCTAGTAATTGCTGCAGGCTGTTCTATGGCAGGAGTGGTTGGGTTAGCCTGTCCTTCATTTGTTACTATTGCTGGAGGAGGACGATTTACTTGATTCGTGACAGCTGGATCTGGAAGACTGCTGGATGCGATGTTTTTTCCTTTGTTAACATCCTTTCTCTGTTTGGGAGGTATGTTTTCCAAGTGGCGGACGATGCTGTTAGGAAAACTTGTTAAGTGGATGAAGCTGAAGCTTCGAGCTTCTAGTTCTCAATGAAAGCACCAAAAATGTTTGCACAAAAAATGGACAAACACCTCAAAGTTGTATGATTTAATAGATCTTATGTTGTTCTTAGTGATTTGGGTGATTTATGCAAATATATGAGAAGCAGGGACTAAACTGTAAAAAGACACACAAATTTATAGTGGTTCAGTCAGAATGTGCCTACGTCCACTTTATATGTTATTTCTCTTCTCTTCTTTTGATTACAAGTACAAAGCTTTGATACAAGTAAAAGAAAGTTGTTTAAAAGTTCTCTCCGTGCTTGAGCTCTCAAACTTGTCCCCCATTGTTGTACCCCTGCCCCTCTATTTATAGAGTGAGGCTGGGGGTAGGGGTCTTCGAAGTATATAGTTATTGATGGGCCTAGGCTGACGTGATCTGGCCTGGTGATGTTGGTTCGGTAGTGGATGAAGAAGTGGATTGGTCCGGTAGTGGGTGGTTTGGTAGAGGTTGAACCGGTGGAGGTTGATTCGGTAGTGGATGGTTCGGCGATTGGTTGGTCCGGTAGGGATACCTTGGGTTTGGTTCGGCAGGTAGTGGAGTGGCTGGTCCGGTAAGCAAGTGGTCCGGTAGGCAATGGAGTTGGACCGGAAGCAAGTGGTTCGGTAGGCAATGAAGTTGGACCGGAAGCAAGTGGTCCGGTAGGAGCGTGGAGAAGCATAGTTCGGTGGTTGGTGTATTTCGTCCGGTGCCTCCCTTCTCACTCTGATTCGGTGGTGGTATGAACGTACCTAACATTTAGTTTAAAAATTCTTTAATTAAAACTTCTTTATTAATTAATATTCCTTTATTAACTAAAACATCCTTATTAATTAAAACTTAACTTATTAAACTTGTATATAGATTTAATTTCCCTTTATAAAAAATATATATACTTGTATTCTACTATTCACGTATTTTATTATTCACGTATTTACTATTCACATATTTACTATTTGCTTATTTTATTATTTCTACACTTCAAAAGTATTCATATACTTATCTCAAATGGTATAAGTACATTCACAAAGCATTCACATGATTTACTTGCTTTAAAATATAATCAAAGAGATCAAAAACAAATTATACTAAAACATTGTTACTATACACCACTTCTCTTTTATAAATTAAACATTTACCTTTTCTATATTTATTTCAAAAGGTTCCATACTTGTTATTATCTTAAAAATTCTGTTATTAAAAATATAATTATATTTATAATATTTTTCCACTTAAGAATATAATTCAAGGGTTTAAAAACAAATGTTAGTAAAACATTATTTATTACAAACCTAAAATACTTCGCATTTTAAACATTATCTTTAAAACTTGCTTTTTAAAGATTTGATTATATTTATAAGGGTTAAAAACAAAGGTTACTTAAACATTATTTACTACAATGCCAAAACCATTCAGTTACAGTTAAATTGAAATATTCCTCTTTCAAGCCCTAATTATATTCCAAACTATAATTTAGTTATCTTCCAAATTATAATTCTAATTAAATTACCAATTAGAATTCTAATTACATTCCCAATTATTTTTTAATTATATTCCTAATTACAATCTTAATAATAATCTTGATTATTTTTCTAATTATAATATTGATTATAATCTTAATTGTATTTCTAATTATTGTTTGTACCGAAATTGGGCACAACACTCTTCGGAAGGGTTTGAAGAGATAAAATAAAGAAATAAATATAAAAAAGGATTATCCAACAAACACTTCAAATAATAATCAGAAAAACATTAATAGAACGTAGAGATTTAGAGTGGTTCGGCGTATTGCCTACGTCCACTATGAAATGATAAATCCTTATTAACTTTTGCTTGCTGGTTACAACGGATTACAACAGTAAATCTTGAGTACAACAGTGAAATTCGAGTACAACAGTGAATTTGTTAGAGTCTGGACGTCAGAGAGCCAAAAGATTCTTTTTCTGTAGGCTCTGGGATGCTATTTATAGGCGTAGGCTGCAAATTAGGCCCACGTGATCGATCCCGCATGATTTGCACTCGGTCCGTGATCGATATGAATGAATTTCATATCGATCAAGGTTTGGTCCAATCGAGTCAAAATTGTGCATGAACATTCTTTAGGTTGCACGTAAGCTCCTGTGAAAATTTGGTGGCATTTGGACTTGTAGGTTGTGAGTTATGATCAATGCAAATTCGAGTTTTCGGTAGGCTGTTTAGTTCATATCGATACCCTTCGTATCGATCCGTTCGTATCGGTCTGAGCATCTGCCTGTGAGTTGACATGGCGCTAGTTTCTAGGATCGATCCATACTTCGTGCTGAATCAATCGAGTATTTCCAAGGTTTTCGCCTAGTTCGTATCGATTGGTCGCATTGCTCTATTCGTATCGATCGGTTGCGTTGCCTTGTTCGTATCGATCGATTGCGTTGTTCTGTTCGCATCGATCGATTGCATTGTACTTTGTATCAATGGGAAGTGTTATTTCGTATCAATTTATGGTTAATCGATACAAAGCATGTCAAAACTTAATCGATACGAACTAGACACTCGCGTTGCAGTTGATGGATACGAAGTAGACAATAGCTGACCGATTCGAAGTGAGCATATCTGCTGATGGATACGAAGAAGACTGTTTCGATGGATACGAACAAGACGGTTGCATGGCGATGGATACAAATAGATAAATACATGATGGATACAAAATCGACCGATGCGAAATGATGGATGTGGCCTGATCGATACGAAGTGATGGGTATGAACGAGTTGGTTTCCTTGACTTGTATTGATCATATCTTGAGCATACGAACTCGGATTGACTCAAAATTTGGAATGTTGGCTTTTATAGCTTTGCTTGTCATGTCTTGTCAATTGTAGCTCGACCAGGACTCGGACAAAATTCATCGATATCCATAGTGAGCCTGCGTATAACTAATCTTCGGGACGGGCTGTCCTCGGTTTCCAATTAAGTTCTTGGTATCACGGCTGTTAGCATCAAAATTGGTCACTAACCTCGTAGAGAAAGTGTTAGCACCAAAATTGGTCACTAACCTCGTAGAGAAAGATTGTGTAGAGATGTAAGTGATGAAAGTAAATTAAACAGAGAAGACAATGCTAATCTAACTGCAGAAAGCAAGAACACCAATTTTATAGTGGTTCAGCGTAATTGCCTACGTCCACTTTGAGGTTAAACTTTATTGATCTTCTTTATAGTTGATTACAAATACAATTCATGAATCAAATGCTTGCATGAAGTTGTTTAAGTAGAGAAGATGAGTCTCGAAAATGGCAGAGTCTCCCTAGTGTCTTCTCCCAAAAAAGGATCATTTCATTGTGCCCCTGCCCTTCTATTTATAGAGGAAGATGGGTTGGACTTCCTTCATGGGCTTAGGAGCAAGGTGCCTTTGCCCATAGTGGGTGAATCTGCGCACCAGGCCAGGCAGGCCGAATGCTCTTGCTTTATTGTGGGCCTGACAACTTGCTACCACCTCCAGTCTCTCCTTGATCAGAATCTTGTCTAGTGCTAATGATAATTTCTTCAACCGTCGTTTTGTAACCGGGCCAAGATGCCGGTTAACACTTGCCCCCCAAAGTGTGTCGTGTGAAGCAACACAACACGCTTTGAATCAGCGAGTATTCCTTGTCTTCAGAAAGAAATCCGCCATGTTTCTTGAATAGTCATTATCCTCCAATTTATCCTCCCAAGGCGTTGTATCCTTCTTTGGTCATCGTGATGCTCGGTCGATTCCCAATATTATAAATCCAGGGTTGTAGTTCATTAGTGGCCATCCATGTCTGATTCTGCAGAGCTAATAAGCTTCGGCTATATGATCTAGTCTTCTCTTAATAACCCTCAGTGAGAATTCAATTTCTGTTGATTTCAAGAAGTCGAACTTTTTCGGATGTACACATGCACGTTCGGGTACATGTTCTTGCCATTGGCTCTCGGATGCGTTTTATATGCTCATAAGTCGTCCCCAACTCCATCTAGTTTAATTGCAATTCAATCGTGATTCCTTGTTTGTATTTTCTGTGAAATAAGGGTTGCAATCAGCCACTTGAGGAGTTTTCCAAACCTCTCTTCAGTACAGACTCTATGATTTTGTTCACAGCTTCAACCTGTCCATTTGCAATTATAATGGATCACGAAAGGTCATAAGGACAGATGACGTTACGGATAAAGAAGTTGATTATTTTCTTCATCTTGGTCGTGGTTAAGAGTTCTTCATCTGCCCATTTGGTGACGTAATCAACTGCTATGATGGTGTATTTCGCACCACCTTTAGGATCAACAAGAAGATGATTTCAGTGCCCCCAAGTGGCAAACGGCTATGAACTAGCCATTTGAATAATTTCCATCGGCGACGTTCCCGGATTTTTTGCAAACATCTTGCACTCGTCACATTGTCTAGCATGATCAACCGCTTCTGGGTTGATAGTTGGCCAGTAATATCTGTAGCAGAGTATCTTCTTTATCATGGTTTTCCCCCTGATGTTATTACCGCATTCTTCTTCATAGAATTCACTCAAGATATCATCATGGGCGATATGCCGAAGCATGGGGATGGATAAACTCCTTTTGACACACGACTTATTCTTAGATGATTTGGCGTGAAGCTTTGAGGAGGATCTGTCATTTTCCATTCCTCCGTTCAGTAAGAATTCCTCATTGTGGATAGTCTTTGATAGGAGTCAACCATGACACCTTTTCATTTTGTTCGCTGAGTACGTGTGTAATGATGTAATACGTGAAGTCGGTTAGTGGCTCTTGGACTTGGCCGAGATAAGGAGTAAGACAATGCCCCCTAGCAAGATCAACTTCCTTAAATTTGTATACTACCAATCAAGAATCACAAAAGATATGTAAAGTTTTCACTTCAAATCCTCTAGCAAGTTTGAGGCTGGCAGTCAAGGCTTCATACTAAGCATCGTTGTTTGTTACAGGTAAATCGAGTTTTAGGACGTAGCAGATTGATCGTTCCTCAGGAGTCATTATCATGACTCCTATGCCATAACACCGATCATTGGATGCTCCATTCGCGTACATTTTCCATCTCATGGTTGGTTCTCTGCTACTCTTCGAGTAGTCATCTGAGGTAGTGAATTTGGGTGTGAGGTCTGCTAATTTCCGTCCTTGGATAGCCCTTCGTTGGAAATAAGTGATATCGAATTAGCTTAGTTCGATATTCTATTTAAGTAGTCTTTTAGACGTCTCAAGTCATTGTATGCCCTGTCGCAATGGCTGGTAGGCATAGACGTTGATGGGGTGAGCCTAAAAGTAAGAATGGAGCTTTCATGATGAAATCAATAGGATTGTGCTAGCTTTTGTAGCTTCGGGTTGATATCCAATGCATGGCTCGCGATAGTTAATGAAATCACATATGCATTTCAGAATGGGTCCAAGGGAACATATCATCATTTATTCAGAAAAATCCAACTAATTCTTTTATCATCACTGCACTGAGCTGTGATCCGATATTCAGCACCCGGAAAGAGTCGCCATGGCTGGCTGTAATGTCGACCGTCAGCTTAGTAGGTGCCATCCCAAATTCTTTGAGTAAAGATGTAACTATTTTGCATAACATTCAATGTGAAATATGGTTGGGACGGTCAATGTTGATGGTTATTCTGGTCGAATCCTAGAGTCTTGTCATGAATTGTTAAGTCAAATAATGAAGGGCTCTGAATGCTCTAATTAATTATCTGCAAATGGCCAAAGATCAGGCTTAAAAGCACGTTGAAGGAAATGTCGAGTAGGGCCCAGCCTCGAGTTGCGTGCAACTGCATAGCTGGATCTTGCTATGAGTTTGAATTTTCTTGTATATTCGAGTAACGCATTTTCTATTCAATGCATTCATGATCCTTCACTCGCCCTTCGGGTTGGAGTGACAGTCAATTGCCCATGAGCTAAGGTATCGATTTAACGATTCTATCTCTAGGCATCCTTTCGGTCGTTGCCTTGAGTAGATGTAAGCACTATATATAAGTTTTAATACTGAGCTATCGTAGCCAGTTTTTGGATGACCATGCGTCTTCTCCTAGTCTCGGGTTGATAAATGTACTGCATGGGCGGTTGAGTCTCATCCTAGCTATGTTTATGTTTTCACCTACACTCCAAAGACATAGAGGTGATTGGTGAATAGTCGGTTCACATTCATCTTGCTTCTCGCTCGTGCCCCCAGGCCTGGGGCATATACCGATAAGTAGGAAGGCCAGTCACGCCCACTTTAGCTTTACTCTCTTTCCCGTTGGATCGTGGGATCATGTCAGTCGATGGGAGACTAGGTCTCGCCTATCTTGGATTTTATCATGGTTTTCCATTCCAAGAGGAATGCTTCGATGCCACGTAAGTTTCAGGGCATAATTTGGACAGTGGATGGTCATCCACGTCCACTTTGGTTTATGCTCTGTAATCAGATCTCGGGGTAAAGTTGGCTACAAATGCAGTCGGGTTATGCTCATCCAGTTTCATACTCCTCCTGACGAATCGAACGAGGGTGCTGGAGAATATTTGACCAAGTATTCGTGGTTTACCCTATTTTCCATACTCTGGGGGTCATAGTTTTTCAAAAAACATCCGAGTCACATTCGTATGTGCTTGGTGCGGATCGGCATTGACCCTTGGTCTGAGGTATGATATAGTAGGTTGCTCGTAGCTTTGGATGCCGTTTCGATTGGCTCTGTATTGAGGCCTCCCTGTAGTCGCTGCCTCAAGTTATAAAGAACGCCACGCTAGAGCTACAATAAGCTGTCGTATTCAGCTTTTTAGTGTTTTGTACCCCTGCCCCAGTAATGATTTGGCCAGGTCACTGGTTGGATGGTCGAACTCCATCCTCAGCGGGTTAATAATCCTCCTGTCGATTCCAGGTCGAAGTTTGCGGAATAGAAAATGGTCGGAATCCACTCGTCTATTTATCGATGTTTATACACCACTCTACATTCTGGTGACTTAGTGTTATTCTCCCCCGAGTTGACTCACGCCCAATTTGTGTTCATGCCTCGGTCCACGCTCCGGGGACTTAGAGATTTGTCGAACGGTTTACGCTTTAGTCCACTGTTCGAGACGCAGAGATTTTCGTCAACTCGTTTATACTCTAGTTCGCACTCTGGGAACTTAGAGTAATCTGGTCCGCTTCTAGGATTTAGGGATTTTTCTGAAGTCGTCTATAATCTAGTCCATGCTCTGGGGACTGAGAGTACTGTAGTCCGCACTCTGGGGACGTAGAGGTTTTTGAGTCATTTATACTCTAGTCCGCACTCAGGGACTTAGAGTACTTTAGTCCGCATTCTGTCTCCCATTCCAGAGGGTGAGACCTCTCGGATGGCTGAGAGTTTGCCCGAACCTGGTAGATAATCCTTCTCTTTAAGGTTCTCTTTAAGATTTCGAAAGTCGTTATTCTTTATGCAGGACTATTGCATTCTTGTTTTCCACGATTTTGTGCAGGCCGTTCTGACCCCGAGCCCACTCCGAGGAGCGATGTCGCCAAGGAAGTGGGGGAGAAAACAAGTGAAGCCACTCACGCAGGGGAGGCTTCTAGTCCAGACGCTCAGGTGATCGGAGCGCTTGACGAAGACAAGTCTGAAACCTCCTCTCCTACTGACGGGGGTTATGAAGTAGAAATTACAAGCGCCTCTGAGCATACATCCGAATTGAGCATGGAGGAGCGGCTCGAGAAAGAGAGGGAGGAGACGGTTAAGGTCATAGTAGATCCCCGAGTTGTGGACTTGGACGATCCTTTGAACAAGCCGTTGAAGGTCATCCTTCCTGGCGGGTCCAAGCCCATGGAAGGCCCCCGTGCTCCTTCAGTTGCCACCCCTCTATCAAAGAAGAGTACCAAGGGTAAATGCTCTGGAGAGGAGCCGTCTGGAAAGAAGTTGAAGAAGCACAAGAAGTTATTACTATCCTCGTTCAACGAGGGTTAGTTTAAGTCATGTAATTATTTTCATCTATTTCCTTAGTCCTTGTAGATAGAATGTCGACTCTGAACTTTGGAAGGGTTGTAATAGAAACTCATTTCTGAATAAGGTTTAGTTCCTTTTTCTGTCTTACAAAAGACTCTTATTGTTCAGTTTTCTTTGTGATTGTGATTTTAATCCAAGCAGTTGTGAGTAACATAGACTTCTCAGTCCATCTTCATATAACTCGGAAATTCTTCGGGAGTTGTTGAACTTCCATTCTGTGCTTCGAGCACTTAGAATACTTTCTATCCCGTATGTTAGGGATTTGACAAATTCAAGTCATCTGTGTCATAGTTCATATTCAGGGAACTTGGAGATCCGATTCGCTTATATTCGAGTCTGCACTCTGGGGAGTTAGAGTACTCTAGTCCGCACTCTGGAGACTTGGAGGTTTAAGTCATTTATACTCTAGTCCGCACTTTGGGGACTTAGAGTACTCCAGTCCGCAATCTGGGGACTTGAAGGTTTAAGTCGTTTATACTCTAGTCCGTGCTCTGGGGACTTAGAGTACTCCAGTTTGCACTCTGGGGACTTGGAGGTTTTAGTCATTTATACTCTAGTCCGCGCTCTGGGGACTTAGAGTACTCCAGTCTGCACTCTGGGGACTTGGAGGTTTAAGTCGTTTATACTCTAGTCCGCGCTCTGGGGACTTAGAGTACTCCAGTCCGCACTCTGGGGACTTGGAGGTTTTAGTCATTTATACTCTAGTCCGCGCTCTGGGGACTTAGAGTACTCCAGTCCACACTCTGGGGACTTGGAGGTTTAAGTCGTTTATACTCTAGTCCGCGCTCTGGGGACTTAGAGTACTCCAGTCCGCACTCTGGGGACTTGGAGGTTTAAGTCGTTTATACTCTAGTCCGCGCTCTGTGGACTTAGAGTACTCCAGTCCGCACTCTGGGGACTTGGAGGTTTTAGTCATTTATACTCTAGTCCGCGCTCTGGGGACTTAGAGTACTCCAGTCCGCACTCTGGGGCCTTGGAGGTTTAAGTCGTTTATACTCTAGTCGCGCTCTGGGGACTTAGAGTGCTCCAGTCCGCACTCTGGGGACTTGGAGGTTTTAGTCATTTATACTCTAGTCCGCGCTCTGGGGAGTTAGAGTACTCTAGTCCGCACTCTGGGGACTTGGAGGTTTAAGTCGTTTATACTCTAGTCCGCGCTCTGGGGACTTAGAGTGCTCCAGTCCGCACTCTGGGGACTTGGAGGTTTTAGTCATTTATACTCTAGTCCGCGCTCTAGGGAGTTAGAGTACTCCAGTCCGCACTCTGGGGACTTGGAGGTTTTAGTCGTTTATACTCTAGTCTCCGCTCTGGGGACTTAGAGTACTCCAGTCCGCACTCTGGGGACTTGGAGGTTTTAGTCATTTATACTCTAGTCCACGCTCTGGGGACTTAGAGTACTCCAGTCCGCACTTTGGGGACTTGGAGGTTTAAGTCGTTTATACTCTAGTCTGCACTCTGGGGACTTAGAGTGCTCCAGTCCGCACTCTGGGGACATGGAGGTTTTAGTCATTTATACTCTAGTCCGCGCTCTGGGGAGTTAGAGTACTCTAGTCCGCACTCTGGGGACTTGGAGGTTTAAGTCGTTTATACTCTAGTCCGTGCTCTGGGGACTTAGAGTACTCCAGTCTGCACTCTGGGGACTTGGAGGCTTAAGTCGTTTATACTCTAGTCCACGCTCTGGGGACTTAGAGTACTCCAGTCCGCACTCTGGGGACTTGGAGGTTTTAGTCGTTTATACTCTAGTCCGCACTCTGGGGACTTAGAGTACTCCAGTCCGCACTCTGGGGACTTGGAGGTTTAAGTTGAGAGCAGTCGTATTTCCACTCTTTAATTTGTATTCATCTACTGTATCGAGGCTAATGTCGTCGAATGAACAATCGAACCACGTTTGCTCATGGAATGGGATTCTGCCCCCCAGGATGAGGGACGGAATTTGAAAAATGGACGATCGATTCTCGTCTGCTTGGTGATTATAGCTCTTCCAATCAAGTCAAGGAAGGAGGTATATGACAGATGGTTGAATCACATCCATGTTGGGTTAGATAGCCAAATCTCTTACAATTTGCTCCGTATCTCCTTCTAGAAAATAAGGATAATAGATTGTTGAGTAGACAAAGTAAGTTGCATATGTTCCAAGGAGCAGTCGTGTCCATATATTAACAGCGATGGTTAGCGAGTACGCAGTCTACCATAGCTACTTCAAGTTGGGCTTTCGAACAACCTTTCGTGTTCAGGGTAGGATTTGATGTGTAGATGATCAAATCACGTCCACTTTAGACGAATCCCGGCGTCACTGAGCTTCATGAGGGGTATCTGTATTTTGTCGAACTTTGTTCTATGACTCGATTGGAGTGGATGATCGGGCCATATTCATTCCAAGCAGTTTAGGTCTCCAAGTCAAATGTGGAGGTTGATGGATGGATGGTCGGTTGTTCGAATCGATCATAAGTTGAGCATACGAACTCGGATCGTCTTGAAACTTGGAACATTGGCTTCCCTGGCTTTGATTGTTATGTCTTGTTAATCGTGGCTCGATCCAGACTCGGGCAAAATCCATCGATATCCATAGTGAGCCTTTGTGTAACCGATCTCCAAGACGAACTGTCACTGGTTTCTAATCAAGTTCTTGGTGTCACGGCCTTCCCAAAAGGCGGGATAACATTTTCCCCCCAAAGGACGTCTTGTGTAAACATAACGTGCTTTGAAAAACCGCAGTCTTTCATGCTGAATATTTCCGTTCAGTTGATTGCTTGACAGTCGTCTTTTAATCGTTTCGTAGCAATCTTCTTTTAGACAAATGTTCAACTAGCATGCTTTGCTTTGGTTCTGCCCCTAGTTTTGGGGATGAGTATGGAGTTGATGTATGTTTATACTCCGTCTCGCACTCTGGGAGTACGGAGTTGAGTAGATGTTTATACTCCATCTCGCACTCTGGAAATACGGAGTTGATTAATGTTTATACTCCGTCTCGCACTCTGGGAGTACGGAGTTAAGCGAATGTTTATACTCCGTCTCCACTTTGGGAGTACGGAGTTGATTAATGTTTATACTTCGTCTCACACTCTGGGAGTACGGAGTTGATTAATGTTTATACTCCGTCTCGCACTCTGGGAGTACGGAGTTCATTAATGTTTATACTCCGTCTCGCACTCTGGGAGTACGGAGTTAAGTAGATGTTTATACTCCGTCTCGCACTCTGGGAGTACGGAGTTGTGCGAATGATCGTCGTGTATCAACCCATTTTTAGCCTTGATGTGATGGCTTGCCCCCGAGCTCGAGTTTCACTTAGCGAGTGGCTGGTCGTATCGCAGCCGCTCTCTTCTTGAATAAATTCCACTTGCAGGATGGAATTCAGCTCTCCGTGCATCGTGATGTTGTACATTATATTTAATCCATAGCCCCAAAACAAAGGCATATGGTTGATGATGAGCAATAGAATTATTCTCGTCCAGATGTAACTCCACACGTCCGATCATGGTCTGCATAGATTGGTTGGCAACCAAATCTGAGTACCTGGACACCTCGGAGGTGTTTGTAATCGCCCGTGTTAGGATCAGTGAGCATTTGGGAATATACAACATTCCCCTGATTTTCTTTAGACTTTGGTGTACTCTCTTGAGGTTGGTTTCCAGTACCACTCCGAGTCATGAGTCTTCAAGTAGAGGTTGTCAATTGAACCTTTCAAAGAGCATATGAGCTGAATTCTGAAGTCTTGTTTCGGCTACTGGGATCTACATCCTTAGCCAACGGGCCTTCATTGTTATTTTTCTTAGTATGCTCCACTCCACCTCACTTTAGTTCTGATTCATTTTGTAAAAGAAACGATCCATAGTCATAGGAGGCACTTTAGCTAACTAGCTGCCAAAATATATGTGGAGGTCGACTTTCCTCAAATGCGATCATTATGATACCCTTGTTAGTATTTGGAATAAATTGCTTAGAGCCAAACATTGGTTTGCTCGGAGTCACTAAATTCGAAGTGCTGGGTCAGCGAAGAATGGTGCTTGGAGTCATCTTGGCGTTTGCTAGAGTCACATCATCTATGTTCTCCAACCTTTGGGAGTACCGTTTGAATAGCGGTTGCTTGTCCGTTCCCTTGATGTCGTTCATAAGCTGCCGCTAGATCCTCCATGCCCTAGTCGATCATGGGATGTCAAGGAAGTGGATAGAATGTTCCTTTTTTTAGCCTCTTTTTTGAAAATTTAAGTCGTACCCGAAAATATTTTTTTTAAAAAATAGGGGTCCTATAAGGGACCGGTGTAACTTAATTCCAGAGGTGTTCGACATTCGTTCTCGTTCGGCGCAACTGAGTCGTTCGGCATTATAGAGGTGCTCGGCATTCTTTCTTGTTCGGCACAACCGAGTCGTTCGGCATACAATACCGTTCAGCATTACAGAGGTGCTCGGCATAGAGGTATGGATCAGCTTGGAAGAACGTTCGGCCTAGAGGTATGGTCGGCCTGGAATGGTTCGGCCAAAGTTGTTTGGCCAAGGCTGTTCGGCCAGAGTGGATCGGCCTGGAGTGGTTCGGCCAAAGCTGTTCGGCCAAGGCTGTTTGGCCAAAGTGGATCGGCCTGAAGCAGTTCGGCCAAAGTTGTTCGGCCAAGGCTGTTCGGCCAGAGTGGATTGGCCTGGAGTGGTTCGGCCAAAGCTGTTCGGCCAGAGTGGATTGGCCTGGAGTGGTTCGGCCAAAGCTGTTCGGCCAAGGCTGTTCGACCAGAGTGGATCGGCCTGGAAGAACGTTCGGCCTACGCCTTTTATGCAGCGTTCGGCATACGCCTTTTCTGGAGCGTTCGGCATACGCCTTTTCTGGAGCGTTCGGCATACGCCTTTTCTGGAGTGATCGGTCGAATTGCCTTCAGAGGAGGGTTGGCCTTCATTCAACTTGAGTGCCAACTTCAACATCCAATCCCCAGATCTTGTGTACATCAGTGAATCCAATCTACGGCTATCAGCTTCCTTTAGATTTCTTTCAAATCTGAGTAGAATAGGAAGTTTTCTAGTAAACAACTGGATCTATCTCGCGAATATGGAAATCCACTAGTAGACGATGAGATCCAATCAAGCTGAGAATTCAATTCTCAATGAAAGCACCAAAGTGTTAGCACCAAAATTGGTCACTAACCTCGTAGAGAAAGATTGTGTAGAGATGTAAGTGATGAAAGTAAATTAAACAGAGAAGACAATGCTAATCTAACTGCAGAAAGTAAGAACACCAATTTTATAGTGGTTCAGCGTAATTGCCTACGTCCACTTTGAGGTTAAACTTTATTGATCTTCTTTATAGTTGATTACAAATACAATTCGTGAATCAAATGCTTGCATGAAGTTGTTTAAGTAGAGAAGATGAGTCTCGAAAATGGCAGAGTCTCCCTAGTGTCTTCTCCCAAAAAAGGATCATTTCATTGTGCCCCTGCCCTTCTATTTATAGAGAAAGATGGGTTGGACTTCCTTCATGGGCTTAGGAGCAAGGTGCCTCTGCCCATAGTGGGTGAATCTGTGCACCAGGCCAGGTAGGCCGAATGCTCTTGCTTTATTGTAGGCCTGACAACTTGCTACCACCTCCAGTCTCTCCTTGATCAGAATCTTGTCTAGTGCTAATGATAATTTCTTCAACCGTCGTTTTGTAACCGGGCCAAGATGCCGGTTAACAATGGCCTTCCCAAAAGGCGGGATAACATTTTCCTCCAAAAGTACGTCTTGTGAAAACACGACGTGCTTTGAGAAGCTACAATCTTTATCCTGAACAGTTTTATCCGGCTTGTCTGAATGGTTGTTGTCTTTTCATTGAAAGATGTAACCTTTGATTGATGCTTCAGTAACATAAATCATGAATTGTTGATTGTCAATTGTTGTACCTTGTACTGTTGTGGCTGAGTGCTAAATGATAGCAAACTGTCGTTGTGATCGTCATCAAATGAGTATTCAATTCCTACAAATTTTAAAAATTGGACGTTAGCCCGTTATACATGTATGTATGTTAACCTGACTCTCGTTAACATTTGTACGTTCACGAGTCGTTGTCAGTTTTTGTTTTGTTTTTTGTTTTTGTTTTTTATATCGAATTCTGTATTGACCCACTCCTAAATCAATGTGAAATTCGACTTTTAACAATGCTTGATGGTTGTTTTGGAATGTCCCTTCATGTCGATACTCTCCTGGATCGATTCGGGATGAAGGAATGTAAATTTCGTATCGATGTAGTTGAATCGTCCAGATATTGTTCTGATCTTCGTATCGATGGTTATGAATCCATGTAACCTTTAAAATGAAGGACACAAGGTTGTGATTTCGTATCGATGGTTTTATGATGGGTACGAACAGTCCAACCGGTCCTCCGGGTATTATTCGTATCGAAGCGTTTCAGGTGGATTCGAATTTCTGCAGGCTTGAAAGCAGTGGATACGAAATATGCATTTCGTATCAGTGGGATCCAGTGATTCAGAAAAGTCTTTGTTGCAAATTTCGTATCGATGAGATCCGAGCCAATGGATACGAATAACTCCTTTGTATCGCTTTGAAGGGAAACATGTGTCCACCGATCGAGACAACTGGGAGGCGAATCGTTTCCCTTCACTTCTTGGGTCCATATAAAAGCATTTGGACTTAGCCGAATTCATCTACTTATCATTATTTTCTTCCGGCCTTCACATCGTTCCAGACTTTACAAAATCAAGATATCATTATTGCCTATGAACCGAACTGAGTTTTAATCCTTCCAATTAATTAATAAAACTAGGTAATAAGACATGAAGTTGTATCGAAAGACGATGAGACTTAGAATTCCATGCCATCCCGCTTGCCTCCGTGATTGGTTCTGACAATGTGGTGGACGGAGGCGATCGTTATGAGGTCGAGGAGGGAGGAGATGCCATCTGAGTGGTTTTGGAAAAGATGAAGTGTGGCCCTAATTTCATATCGATGGATTGGGGAAGACGACATTTTGTTTCGTCAACTGAAAATTTCATATCGATCTCTTGCCTTAGATTTCGTATCGATCTTTCATTCTTGGATTTTGTATCGACCACCTTCACTTCAATCGCTTGCTCTAATTTCGTATCGATTGAGGGATGCCAACTTAGTATTGATCACTCCGAATCGATATTGTTGCGAAGCCGACAAATCCTGATCGAACGAAGTTGGTGCCTCGATACGAGGCAGAGTCGTTTGATCGATGCGAAGTTGACAACTTAAGATCGATACGAAATGGGTGCTAAATGATCGACACGAAATGGCTTGTATGGGTCGATTCAGAGTTGCTGGCCCCGATCGATATGAAACTAAGGCCTTTGATCGACACAAACTGTGTACTTTTGGGCCGATGCGAGTTGAACCTTGATGAACTTGATATTTCTTGCACATTTGAACACCTGACTCCGACGAGCTTCAATCTTGCATAATTGGACTTGACTGTTTCACTGCATATTTAACTGCCCTTCGAAGCTCGTCGATGGAACTCGTAATTGAGCACAATTTTAACAAACTTAAACTTGGATCGGTCTTAAAGTCTGAATGGCACGGTAGTAACGGTCAGCAATGACGGTCACTTTAGTTGAATTTCAAAGTCTTGTCGTTCGAATATATCTTCAAACTCTGTAGAATTTCTCAAGTAATATGCAGCACTGCACTACACAACACATTTATGCACTTCACACTGGGGAACACACAGACTTATTATCATCTAATGATGGTTTTCAATGGGTTGATTAGTTATGGAATCCACAAGTTCACAATAGCAGGAGCTTTAGAGTTCATCCCCTTTAATTCTAGAGATACCGGCCATCGCAGCCGAAGTTATAGATCCAGCTCCGGACGAGCTTCCTGGTGCCATGTTTATCATGAACCCACAAGATTCTGTGCCATCCAACGTCTCCGAAGATATGCTGGGACGAATATGTCTAAGGCATGGTTTATCGTTGGACGACGTCCTATTACCGGGACCGAATGTTAGACCGCATACTCCCCCAAAAGGGTTTACTGCCTTCAATAGGCATTCATGTACAGCCGGGATGCTCACTCCATTCAATCAATATATTTGGGAAGTGTTGTCCTTTTTTGGAATTGCACCATCACTGTTACACCCGAACGGATATGCTCTGCTCAACAGTCTGTTCGTTGTATTCATAGATCATCTTTTCCGACCTCCGATACCGATCGAAATTAGATACTTATTCAATGTTAAGTGTCGGGGAGATAGCCCTTCCTTCATGTTCTTAGAGGTGGTCAGGAGCTGCCAAGTTGTGACGGGGTACTGGACTAGACTGAGCTACTTCAAAACTGAGTGGTTCTCAGTACGATGCCCACCAGGGTTTTCTAGTCGATGGTTTGCCAAACGTAAGTGCTGCACTTATTCCAGTAGTTAACAATATAGTTGCAACTGGTATTTGAGCTAATACTCTCTTTCTTTTACAACCGCAATTCCTCAACCTGATGGCGCACATTTTAAAGAGATAGTACGGGTCCTCCAAGAAGTTCCAGGTGAGCACTACTACAAAACAAGCCATTTGCATCGGTTGTTTACCCCCCTTTTGCATCAGTTCAACATCTGATGCATATGCAACCGATGCAACAGGCTTAACAGCTTTGCATCGGTTCTAAAACCGATGCAAAACAGTCCTTTTTGCATCAGTTGTTACTAACAAATGATGCAAAAATACGGTTGGTGCTTGAACACAGCCCTCATGTTGCATCGGTTGTAATGAAAACCGATGCAACAAAGGAACTTGTTGCATAGGTTGTTGTTGGAAACCGATGCAACATAAGAGTCTTTGGGTTTAAAAGTCTTCTTTGTTGCATCGTTTTTTATAACAACCGGTGCAAACTAATCCCTCTATTGCATCAGCTATTTATACCTGATGCAAAGAAGCCATTCTCAGAAATCATTATTATAGACAATGTATATATATTATTGATTATAACAAACAATTATTGCATGCCATATTACAATCATTCAATAGATTTCATGATAAAACATATACAAATAACCAAACTGATCAATAACAGAAGTTGAATTTGCTTTACGACCAGTCTAAAATATGTATTTAACAACATAACCATACTACAACAAAAATATAGTTTAAGACAAAAAAAATATTAAAGTCCATACTACACCAAGTTAACATTTCTTCTAAAATAGACTACCAAAGTTAAAGTAACACATCCAACCATGCTGACATCAACTTTAATAGCTAAATTTCTCCTATCCTGAACAATAAAACTTCTTCACTATCCAACAGTTTGGTTTACCTGAAAGAATTTCATATGCAAGCTTCCTTCTCATCTCTTTGATTAAATCTTCACTTACAGCTTTAGCTAAATCAAATTCTTTAACCCTTCTATCCAAAGAATGATCACAAAGACACTACAATCACTCCTAAATATTAAAAACATTTTAATTTAATAAACAAGCAATGAAAGTTTATAAGAAACAAGCAATGAAAAGATTTCAGACATGATTTGAATTTGATAATATCTGCTGCAACTTTTATCCACTTATTAGATTAGAAGCACTTTACTAAGTCGAACCATGAACCATCATATTTGTCTAGAATCCCATTTCAATAATCTAACATAATTTTTGTCAACCAAATATTGCAGTTAGTGTAACCTATCATTAGTGTTTAGGCAACCCAGAATAGCTCTATAAGCACAATGTGACATTTCCTTACGATAAATGTTATTCTAAACAACTAAGCACTAGCCATACTAATCTGAAACTTGCCTCCAATTTTTCCATGTTTTTGAGAAAGAAAATTCTTATTGGCCATGCCACTCCCAGTAATCTTGAGATTCTTCCAATTGTATATGTATTTGATGTATAATAGAACTGCATTCTCTGGTCTCTATTGTATTTCCTGTATTCCAATGCCCTTCTTGTATTATATTGGACACTGACACATTTTTATGTTCACTTAAATAATATCCATCCCAGCCAAGTATATCAACAAGACTAGTGCATTTGATCCATGGATCAATCCATAGAATAGTATTAATGCCATTGACTATCAGTCTTTTGATGCATTTTAAACTGCTTACTCTATGCTTAATCATGTTCTTCATGGTACATGACATATTATTATTGTTCCTCAATTTCCAAAAGTTTGATTGAGAGAAGTATTTATTAATCATCTACTTGGACCAAAGGTTATTCTTAAAATGCAACTGCCATATGAGTTTTAGACATGTTGTAGTTCTCAAATCAACAAAGTTTTTGTGACCAATACCCCTTTCTTTTTTAGTCCTGCATAACTTAGTCCAAGAAAATTTATGTGATTTGCAGGCCCAAATAAAATCATGCACAAAATGCATAGTTTGCAGTCTACATTTAGGTGTGAGAAACAGCCTAAGCTTGTCAGCCTCATTTGAATGAGAGAACAGTTACTCATTATATACCCAAAGTTTTCATGCATGATAACAGTTTGTATTTACTTCGAAGAAAATTTAAGTTCTCTACTTACAAATCTAAATGATAAATAGATACAAACCTGAAAAGGACAGATGGATTGTTGCAGCTGGTGATTATGGTGGCTTCTACTCTTAAGCTCCAACAGAAAACAGCTATTGCAATGATACTCTTAACCTGACATTATAATCACCGACTAACATTAAGAAAAATGCTCATAAGTGAAAACATGGTTAGCATAGTCAATAGAATAATTTTTTTTACAGTTAATGCTTAACATCGTCTATATTAGTGATGATGCTCTAATCTTTTTCACAAATATCTATTTTGTAGAGAACTAGTTTTCATTGTGAATACTAAAGATAGTCTTGTCGACTATAGACTTATAAGTGCTGGTAATTGGGTATATACCATTAGATCATAACTTAACAATTGGAAAAGATTTGAAATTGAAATATATGTTAGATTAGAAACATACATCCATGCACAATGTACAGTGAAATAAATGCAAAAGGTAAAATAAAAAAACAATTAGCTCTGAGTTAGTGTAACCAAATTATATGTCCTCACTGCACGGTTGGATCCATCTATATCTAGGTTATACGTTAGGTCTTCTCCCATCCATGTCACTAATATGCAACTAATGGATCTATAGAAAAATAGTTCCATCTGACTACTAGATAAAAGCAAGAAAATATTTTCCATATAGTTGAATGCCAATAAAAACGCTGTCCATACACTATATTAAAAGTTCAAATTTCAAACCATCTTCCTTTTATTTCAGCAAGAAAATTGTGGGACTAATGTGTACCCAGAAATAAAAACAAGCAAACAAAAATATTCCATGTACCCAAAAATCAAAAGGTTTGTATTGTTGAAAAATGATAAGGTGTAGTTTGAGTACCTATCTCTAGAGCTTTCATTGGAGCTCTGACAGGAATAGCTTTCTCTGCCTTAAACCATGTAAAAATAGTTTCAATCTCATTGACATCGACTAACTGTGTTTAAAAAGATTTTTTTTCATACTATTACTCTTTTATTTTATATTAGTTAACTATGGCAGGTGGTGGTATCAGAGACAGGTTGGCCATCTAGTGGTGGAAGTGCATCTACTTTATAGTATGCTAAAATTTATAACAATAATTCGATAAGACGTTTAAAAAGAAATGCAGAGACACCAAGGAAAACATAAAAAATATAGAGGCTTACTTGTTGGCTATGTTTAATGAAAATGAGAAACCACCTAAAAATAGGAGAGAGGAAAAAAGTGAACAAAAGCACACATGTTATTGCATTGGAATCTGAAGTGATACATGTATTTTGGTTGTACAAATATAAGCAAAAACACTCTCGCAGTAGTTAATTTCAAAATAAAACAGGGAAATAGATTATGTGCTATACACAATAATTAATATTTTAGCAAAACATGGAATAAACTCTTCTCAAAAGCAGTGACAAAGTAAGTATATTAATATGTTAAATTCAGAAAATTATCACATGGGTATCAGAAAATGTAGGTAAATTTGCTAAAAATTATTTAGGTCCTGTAAATTAGTAGCAAAATTGAACGTTTCATAATTGCTCTTTGAAGATTTAGCTGTAGAGTGATGTTGCACTGCATGACTTTTTTCCAGTACAACCAACATATAGCAATGCTATTTGAATCAAAATCAAAGATGATGACAACCAATCTGATGTTCTTGAACATAAAGTAGTAATGAAAAATAATACTGAATTTTTCAAAAGCTAATGCGAAATGTAGTTAAAATGATTCCCTACAACTGCAAATAAATAATATACAGCTAAAAATTTATAGAAGCACGGTAATGTGGCTAAAAATTCATGTACCTGGCTGAAACTAAATATCAGGAATCGACCTAGGTGTTTTGCTATTTTTAGTCTTGCAGATCAATTTCCTTTTCTTTCCCTTTTTTCTCTATGCTTCAGCAATAGCCAGTGTAGATTCCTACGTTTTATAACAATAAAAAAGCGTAAGAGGTAATCATCATCTCTTTTCAGCAAACATGGAAATTAAAATCTAAAGCTACAAAAGATAATCAGGCAAGAGATAAAATAGTTCCAACACAGTCCAGTTTTGAATCTACGTTTACAGATGTACATGATAATATAAGTTCTACAAATCAACATAGCATATCTCCTGATGTGCATTGTTAATAAGACCAACTTAAAGGGAAAGAGAAAATTTGTGTGTGAAAGAACACTCCACCACCACCTGAACATACACAAGGAGGACAACAGTCTACAGTCAATAGACCAGAGACTAACATTCATACAAACGCACATATTCCTCAACAAAGACCATCTAAGAATAATGGAAAGGCACCTGCAAAGCAACATATTGAAATCCTGGGGAATAATGCTTTTGGTTGCTTACAGAGCGATGACATTCTTTTAACTTCCACTTCATCGTTGCCAAAGAACAGTTCAAAGCCGGTTTAGCACTCTCCAACTGGGACTGCACATAAAATCCTAGAACAAGATAGAGTGATTATTGAAGATCTAATTGAAAGTTCCAGTTCACAAGATTTCTATGCAGCAGGTGACTACTTTAGTGAGCCCTACTAAATGTTTATAGAAAATGTAGCAGCAAATATACAAGAAGTTCCACACACAATAGAACATATAGATTTCTCAACTATGATAACTGCTAATTCTGTATATGTTCAAAAGTGAGGAAAAACAATTCCAAATACAACAACAGATTCTCCTAAAAGGCGAACAAGGAGCTCTACGAATATCACATGAAACTTATGGATTGCATCAGTAATCTATCAAAACTGACAAAGGATTGAACCAACATAAAAACCCTAATTGTAATCATCATAAAACCCTAAGTGTTCCAATTAAACATACAAGCTAAACCCTAATTAGAATCGGTTTTAACACAAAAATGACAATAATAATGGATTCAAGTAAAATCGAAACAATTTTTTTTCCAAAACCAACCCTAACGGAAAATAGAGAGATTGATGAAACAAGGAGATTACAAGAGGATCGGCATGATGGAGCTTCCATGGAACAGTTTTTATTTTCGTGACTTGAAATGGAACGATAAGAGAGGGGAAGTGAATACTTTGAAACACATAGTTAAGGTATGCAAATTAATGTAATTGCATCGGTTGACTTTAAAACTGATGCGACTAAAACTATTTTCATCGATGTATTTTCTTCGGTTGTTGGTGATAACTGATGCAAATTTGATTTTTTATTACCTATTGTTTTCCACGTACCAATTGCACCGGTTATTAAGATAGAACTGATGCAAATAGTTCTATTTGCATCAGTTTTTACTTCAACCGATTCAAATGAGGCGAAGCAGTATGCACTTTTTGTACTAGCGGAGATGAGAGAAATCGAATCGGTGCTCACCGATAGAAACTTAAGAATTCTTGGATTAATCGAACGAAACCAAAGTATCAGACTAGAGGGAACGCTTAGGGCAGTCCTAACGAAGCGGGTAAAGCGAAAAGCGCCCGGGGTCATAATTACCGAGGAAGGTGATGAAGAACACACACCTACAAATGACGAACCTGTGGCCGGGCTGTCTGACAGTCTTCAGGGTTCAGAGGGAAAGAGAAAAGGCAAGGCAGTTTCACACAAACATCATAAATCTTCGAGAGGGAGATCTGTTATTGTATCCCTGCCAGCCTCCGACATTAGAATTTTGGAGGCTCCTCCCCCACCAGTAGAGAATCCTTTTGAAGGACTTGCTGATATTCCGATTCCGAACTATGTGTCACTTCAACACGACACCGGATTGGAAGGGCTTCAAAGTGCTCTAGATTTAAGCGAGTCTCTACCCATCAGTGCGGCCGACATTACCGGTTGGTCGGGGGGTTGCACATACATATACACTTTACGGCACTACACGGTTTCCAACCTTAAGTTGCCTACTTCGAGAATTTACTAACTCTGTTCTTTTTTTACTTTACAGAAACGATGAATAGGCGAGAGTCTATGCTCGGCAGTCTCCGTTCAGTACGCCAATCATCGAGCTCGTATTATGAGTCCCGTCGTAGGGAGGATGATAGAAACTGCGGTCGCAGTTATTCTAGTCAAGAACGGTACGAGAGGGATAGAGACAGAGATTACAAAGAATAGAGATATTGATCCCGATCGCATTCTCCACGCCCTCGACTCCCTACACAACCTTCTACTCACGGCTCACATCCCTCGGAGCCTCCACACCAAAAACCATCTTCTCATGCTCCAAGGTTTGAGTCTCAGCGCCACAGAACTGAGGTTGAACCTCCAGTCATCGTTGAACAAGCTATCATTGAGCCTACTGGGGAAAAGGCTATTAGAATTTCTCAGTTTAAGAAATATTTTCCAAATATATGCTTTGACGGCTACATCTTCCCTCCTCACTTAAAGAGAATTCCGTCGGATGCAAAGAACATAATGCATGACTACATTCATGACATCTATACCCAGTACAAAGAGTGGGTGAAAGCTGCAGAAAAAGCATCAAAGGTGGCCTTTGAGCGGGCTAAAACGGTTGAGAAACTAGAAACTGAACTTGCTCAAAAAGACTGGATCATTCAAGTGCTTAACGATGAAGTCGAATCCTCTCGGAAATTAGAAAAAGAGGCCACCAAAAAGGCCGACGAGGCGAACTTGGCTATGGAGAGGATGAGGTAGACGCATTTCGCTTTGGTGGAGCAGATGGGCCATCGAAACACCACAGTTATCGCAGAAAGGGATGCTGCTCTGAAAGAACTCAACGAGCTAAAAGCCAAATTTTCTGAAATCATCAAGGAAAAGGATGATACAAATAGAGCAGCTCAGGAAGCATGTGACCAGGCCGTGGTGCTTAGGAGCGAACGGGATGCGGCAACAGCTAAGGTTCGGGAGGTGGAGACTAAGGTCGAGTAGGAAGTCCGAATGGCGGAGTCTAGGCTAGAAGCTGATATTGAAGATCTCCTCATTGTTTATAATGCTAACGTCTTGAAGCATAGAAATCTAGCATGGCTCGATAATTACCCGACACATCTATACAACGCCTGAGGCCATTTAGTGGGAGATGAAAAGGCTGCCCACCAAGCTGAATCGATTGATGAATTCGAGCTCGAGAACCGGGTGTTGAGCGAAGACAAGCGGAAAGTTCTCCACGATGCCATGATTTCATATGAGAAGGAGAAGCTTGGCGCTCAGCATTTGGAAATTGGAGAAGGTTCCGGCATCGAGCATCATGATATAAGTTTGAAGCTCCCATGCCGACTCAGCCCGAATCCATGCATGCGGTTGATCCTTAGCCCGTTCCTGCTTATGATCCTGATCAACCGCAGATGTCTCCGGCTCGCGAGAAAGTCTCCGAGGTAGTTCCGCCACCCGCGAGCTAAACTGAGGAAGGTACTCCAAACATTCTTTATGCTTATATGAAATCGGAAGTGTCACTTGAAGTAATTATTAATACTTCTTCTTTTGTATTTATCCAGGGATTGATGCTACACTAGTCATGCCTCCTTCCACTCAAGAACCACATCATATGCAGGAGGCCATTATAACTGAAGCGACCACCAAGGCACCAACTGATGGAGTGCAGGGGAGCACACTTATTTTTGATAAGCAGATGATGGAGGAACTCCTCAGTCATTACAGTGACCCTTTTGCAGACTTGTCGTTTGTCATGGGTGGAAGTGTTCCAACGACAAGTTCCTCGGCCCCAACTACGGGAGTCTCCAGCGGTGCGCAAACACTTCACGAGGAGGAAATCCTAGCTGAAATCAACGCTGAGATGGAGGCTACCGTGTAGGGCAGTGGTTTTGGCGATGGAATGGCTAGACCTAGCCAAACCCCTTTGCGGATGATATCTCCGGGAGGAACGGTCATTGAGACGAGCGCGCCTGCCCCACCTCCTTCTGTTGATCCTGTCCCTCCGACTCCGCCTGTAGGAAGCGTTCCAATACACTTGAGTTTGGAGGAGGATGTTGATATAATGCCCCCTATTGGAGATCAACTACCAAAGAGCAAGGGTTAAAAAAGAAAACTGAGTGAGAACTCCAGCGGGTCCACACCGAAAAGGAAACCGAAGAACAAAAAAAAGTAGATACGCTCCCTTGGTGCAATTTTGAGTAGATAGGAATTTCTTTTTTTTCTTTTTGCTAGCCGTGTATAGATGCGGGTTCGGCCCCTGCTAGTAGGATTTTTCTAATAAAATTGTACTTAGTTTTCTTCCACAAATAGTGAAATGAAATTCCATTTTGTCTTTAACTCAATTTTCGTTCATTTGCTTAAGTTTTTCAGCAGTTGAACTCTAGTGTAGTATATTTGTTGAGTTTTGACCTTTGGATTGGATCCAAGTTTAGTCGTTCAGTCCTAAAATCATGTCTATGAGTGATGACTGAACGTCAAGCTGGGCTCCGATGCTGCACTGTCTCAATCAGTGATCGACGCTTAAGTTCTGCCCTCAGTTTCAGGGATGAATTATAAGATCGAGTAGCAATTGTACTCCGCTTTCAACTCATTGAGCTTAACGTCGTCGAATTGATGCTGAAATAAAGAAATTCGAGTGGTCGAATCGCACCCGTTCATCCATTGGCGATTGCATCCACACTCTGGAGATTTGCATTCGTATGTTGGCAGTCGGGCTTGCCTGCTTGAGTTTCAAGGATACGTCCATGCTCCAGGGACTTAAGTCATTTTCACGGGTGATCAGTCACACCCGCTTGATGTTTGTAATGATGTCCGCACTCTGGGGACTTTAGATGGATTCGTGGGTGGTCAGTTACACCCGATTTGCATTTACACCCTAACCATCCTCCAAGGACTTAGATTTGTTTTACGGACGGTCAATCCCAATCCGGTTTGTGTTCAAACTCTAATCCATTCTCCGGGGATTTTAAGTCAACTTTTATACTCCAATTCGCGCTCTGGGAATTTGGAGTTGGTGTTCTTGTTGACACTCCGGTTCACACTCTAGGAATCCAAAGTTAGGTAATGTTTATACTCCAGTTCACACTCTAGGAAATTGGAGTTAGCCAAAAGATGATCAGTCACATCTGTTCAGGCTTTTGGATTTCGTTCGCACTCTGGGAATGATGAATCTATTAGGATCGTGGATGATTTGTTCACATCCACCCTAAGTTAACAAGCGAGGTTGTTAGATGGACGGGTCCATCCTCCTCAAACTTGGTCAAGATACGAGCGAAGTCGTTATGTGTACAGATCAACCCTCTTTGAAACCGTATTTGTAAGTTTATACTCCAGTTCACACTTTGGGAATCTGGAGTTGGTTAAAGGATTGTCGTGTATCAATCCTTTTTTGACTTCAGTGTGATAACTTGTCCCCGAGCTCGGTTATCATCTAGCGAGTAACTGGTCGTATCACAGTCACTCCCTATTTGAATAAATTCCCCCGTCGGGTGGAATGTAACTCTCCGTGCATAGTGATAGTTGTATGACACATTCAATAAATCACAGCTCTGGCTCGAAGAGATTGCATTTTGTTGCTGAAATAAGAAAATACCGCAAAATCAGTTGCCTTATTACAAATTCAAATTTTGAAATGCAGAAACAAATTGCAAATGAGAAATAAACCGAATAAATAAACAGAGCCTGTCATGTGTAATAGCGACGAAGACTTTCGCTGTTCCAGGCTCTCGGAAGAGTGAGACCGTCAACGGTCGATAACTTGAATGTGCTATCTCCGAGCTTTCGTTCAATAACATACAACCCATCCCAATTTGGCTTCATATGCAAAGGGACCGGGTAAATTCTCTTAAGGACGAGATTGCCGAGTTCAAAGGTTTGGGGTCGGACCTTGGCATTATATAATCGGGCGACTCGACTTCAATATGCGGCTGCCCTCAAATCAACCTCTTCACGCTTCTCATCCAATAAATCCAGAGTTTCGGCAAGTAATATAGCATTTGTCTTCGGATCATAGTATGTCACATGATGAGAAGGCACTTCTAATTTGACTGGAATAACGGCTTCTGAACAATAAGAAAGAGAAAACGGAGTGTGGCCGGTCGCGGACTTGTGGGTTGTTCGATAAGCCCATAAAGCCATAGGAAGCTCATTGACACATTTGCCCCCTGGCCTTTTCCAATCGTTTCTTCAGAATAGACTTTATAACTTTATTAACGGCTTTGACTTGTCCATTCGCTTGAGGGTGTGCGACTGTGGAGAATTTCTTCTGAATGTGGAATCGTTGACAGAAGTCTTTAAATTTAGCACTGTCGAATTAGGTCCCGTTATCAGTGATGATAGTATTTGGGAGACCAAATCGGCAGATGATGTTGCGCACTACAAAGTTGATCACCTTCTTTGTTGTTATTGTTGCAAGGGGTTCAGCTTCCGCCCACATGGTGAAGTAATCAACTGCTATGAAGGCGTACTTCGCACCACCTTTGGCTAGAGGTAGAGAGCTAATAATGTCAATGCCCCATACTGCAAACGGCCATGGAATGACCATTTGAGTTATTTCGGTAGGTGGGGCCCTTGGAATCCGAGCATGCTTCTGGCATTTGTTGCACTTTCTAGCGTAATCTGATGCATCACGATTTGCGGTTGGCCAGTATTATCCATATCTGAGCACTTTCTTGGTAAGGGCTTGCCCCCCGGTGTGCTCGCCACATTCTCCTTTGTGCACATCATGCAACACTCGTTTGATTTCATCGTGAGTGATACACCAGAGTAAAGGAACAGAGTATCCTTTTCTATACATGACACAGTTCTGAATAGTGAACCGTGAAGCTTTTCGAAGAATTTATCTCTTTTCACTTCTGCGCTTTGGCAGGGTCCCATGCTCAAGATAATTTCTGAACGGAGTCATCCATGACTCCTTATCGCGAACAACCTCAAATATCCAATCTGTCTCCATCCGATCGATGCTTGGGGAAGCTAATGTCTCCACGGTAACGAGTCCCATTTGTTGTGCCTCGCTTGTACTGGTAACTTTGCGAATGAGTCTTCCTTTTGATTGTGCTCTCGGGGTATGTAGTAGATGGCATAATAATCGAACTGGTTTAATATTTCCTGAACCCGAGCAAGGTAAGCAGCCAGTCTTCAATCCTTGGCCTAGTATTCCCCCGTAACTTGACACATGACCAATTGCGAATCACAATAAATCTCCACAGCAAAGATTTTCAAATCTTTGGCAAGCCTCAATCCGGCAAGTAGGGCTTCGTACTCAGCTTCATTGTTGGTCGTGTGAAAATCAAACTTTAAAGCATAGCATATGGATCGACCTTCATGAGTTTCATGCACAACCCCTGCACCTGAGCAACGGTCATTTGATGCACCATCTGTATGCAGTTTCCAGATATACTTGGGAGATTCACTTGTTTCGGGAAAGTCCTCTAGGATGGTAAATTCAGCTATGAAATCAGCTAGGACTTGTCCCTGGATGGCTCTCCTTGGAGTGTAAGTAATGTCAAACTGACTTAACTCGATATTCCATTTGAGTAACCTAAAAGATGTCCCAGGCCACCAATAACCTGTCGTAACGGCTGGTCGGTGTAAACGGTAACAGGATGAGCCTGGAAATACGAACGGAGCTTCCTCGAGGAAATAACAAGACAATAAGCCAACTTCTCTAGTTTCAGACAATTTCTCTCAGCTCCGGTTAGTCGTTTGCTAATATAGTGGATTGGCTTTTGTATTCGGTCTTCCTCCTGAATTAGGGCAGCACTGATTGTGTTTTCTGATACCGCCAAATAAATGTACAATTTCTCGTGATTGATAGGCTTCAACAAAATTGGCGGAGTGGAGAGATTTTGAATTAATGCTCGAAATGCGCCCTCACATTCCGTAGTCCATTCAAAGTTTCATTTCCCTTTTCGGATCAGATCTAAGAAGGGAATGCATTTGTTAGTAGATTTTGAAATGAACCTGCTCAGTGCTGCTACTTTCCCATTGAGACTCTGGACTTGCTTTATAGTTCTTGGAATTTCAAGGTTTCTAATCCCCCAGATCTTTTCAGGATTGGCTTCGATTCCTCGAGCGTCGACGATAAACCCAAGGAATTTTCCTGATGCGACCCCAAAGTGACATTTCAACGGATTAAGCTTCATTTTGTATTCTCGGAGAATATTAAACATTAACTACAGGTCTTTGATGTGGTCAGTGGAGAATCGTGACTTGACTAGAATGTTGTCCACGTATACCTCCATGGTTTTCCCTATCTGATTGGCGAACATTCGATTAACTAATCGTTGATAAGTTGCGCCAGCATTCTTGAGTCCAAAAGGCATAACCTTGTAACAATAAAGTCCCATATTGGTTATGAAGCTGGTATGCTCCTGGTCGGGTAAGTGCATTGGTATTTGATTGTAGCCAGATCCATGAAGCATAAGAGTTCATGCCCGGCCGTTGAATCTACGAGTTGATCAATTCGAGGAAGTGGAAAACTATCTTTAGGGCAAGCTTTATTCAGATTAGAGTAATCGATGCACGTTCTCCATTTCCCATCTGGCTTTCGGACAAGTACATGATTTGACACTTGTTATCCCACCTTTTGGCAAGGCCGTGACACCAAGAACTTGATTAGAAACCAATAACAGTTCGTCTTGGAGATCGGTTATACGCAGGCTCACTATGGATATCGACGAATTTTGTTCCAGTCCGAATCGAGCTAAAATTGATATGACACGACAAGCGAAGCTATGAGAGCCAACGTTCCAAATTTTAAGTCATTCGGATTTCGTATGCTCAAGATATTGATCGATCACGGTTGAGAAATCCAAATTTGCATCGATCATAACTCGAGATCTAGAAGTCCAAATGCTACCAAATTTTCAGAGGAGCCTACGTACGACCAAAGGAATGTTCATGCCAAATTTCGACTCGATTGGAGCAAGTCTTGATCGATACAAAATTCGTTCGTATCGATCAAGGATAGAAAAACTCCAATTTGTATCGATCATATCTCATGATCTAGAAGTTCAAATGCTATGAAATTTTCAAAGGAGCTTACGTACAACATAAATAAAGTTCCTGCCAAATTTCGACTCGATTGAACAATTCTAACGAGGTATGATGGGAGGACGGACCCTGCGGTCCATCTAACGAGGTATATAAGGCACATGGAAGTGCTGGGGGCATCACAGGAAGTCATGGCCCGGTGCTTTCCATTGTATTTGACAGACATAGCAGCTTTATGGTTCAGACAGCTAGAGACCGGCTCCATTGGGACATGGACCGATTTGATTGAGAAATTTATGAGGCAATTCAGGGTTCACATTTCAAGACCTAAGAATGTGATGAGTTTGGCAACGCTAAAGCAGAAAGCTGGGGAGTCTTTGAGGAATTTCCTGACGCGATTCAATGCGGCAGCAGCATCGGTGGATCTGCCAGATCCATCCATGGTTATGATGGCAGCTGTGTCCGGAATAGCTGACGGCACGGAATTCAAAATTTCATTAACTAAGGATCCGCCTATGGATCTAGGAGAATTCTATCACGAGGCAGACAAGTTTCTGCGATTGGAAGACGCTAATGCTGAAAGAGAAGAAGGAAAGGGAATAGAAGTTTATGCAACTAAAGACAAAAAGCCTCTCGAAAGGGATTCAGGCAAGGATAAAGGGAAACGAAAGACTGAGGATGGTGGTGACGGGCCAAAGCGACTGCGGAGAGAGCCACGATTCACCACCTACTCAGAGCTGAATGAGAGTTTGGAGCGAATCTACCGAGATACACGAGAGCAAGTTCCCTACCGAAGGCCAATACGAAGGGACCCCACTGTTGACGAAAGAAAATCAGACAGATATTGCTTATTCCACGAACTAAATGGTCATAACACTAACGACTGTAGACATCTGAAGGATGAGGTGGAAGGGCATATCAGGAACGGTATGCTACATCAGTATGTGAGGAGGCGAGCTCCAGCGGTGGAGCCAGAGCGACCACCGTCTACATCAGCCGGGGGTGCCCCCGAGCCAGGACATCGTATGATTATCAATTAGTTGAAATAACGATGGACAAGTTGTAAACCTCTCACCAACATGGGTAAGTCATTTACACATGTGCGAGATCATGAACGGTCCAAAGGCATGCTGTGAATGACTACTAACCCTATCGTTGTGGGAGTTTACACTTTGACATCCTTTCTTTGCTTTTGTTTCATCTTGATTTGAATATTTGAACTTGACTTTGTTTAACATTTCTGCTAAAGACTTATTTTCAATGAAAAAATGCTACTTGTGATTTCATAACGGCTAAGCCACTTACACATGTACGGGATCACGAACGGTCCCTAGGCATGCTCTGAGATGGCGATAAACCGTTGCAAGAAACAATCCGGGAATTCACCCGAACGTGAAACCTGGTATTGATGATAATAAGTCCCTCCCCGGGCACACTCAATTCGCCTCGAACGGCACCCGACCACGAACGGTCACAATTCGCCTCGAACGGCATCCGACCGCGAGTGGTCACAATTCGATCGCGAACGATCACACTTCGCCACGAACGGCACCCGACCTCGAACGGTCACCATTAGCCTCGAACGGCACCCAACCTCGAACGGTCATCATTCGCCTCGAACGGCACTCGACCACGAACGGTCACAACTCGCCTCGAACGGCACCCCTCACCTCAAATGGCTTGATCACGAACGGTCGTCATTTGGGGCCATGTAGAAATGCTAGACCGCGAATGGTCGCATTCCACCTCAAATGGCTAGATCACGAACGGTCGTCATTTAAGGTTATACAGAAAATGCTAGATCGCGAACGGTCGCATACCACCTCAAATGGCTAGATCGCGAACGGTCGTCATTTAAGGTCATATAAAACTGTCAAACTCTTCGCAGGTTGTACCACAGGTCATCAACAGGATATGAACATCCAACTTATGGAACTACAAAACACACCTCCCTATCGCAAGGCATGTTTTGGGGGGCAAATGTTATCCCGCCTTTTGGCAAGGCCGTGACACCAAAAAGTTGACTGGAAAACTAAAGACAGTTCGTTGTAAAAGCTCGTTATACACTATTTTACCATGGATATCAATGAATTTTGTCCGAGTCCGGATCGAGCCAAAATTGGTAGGACATGAAAAGCTAAGCCATGAGAGTCAACGTTTCAAATCTCAAGTCAATCCGAGTCCGTATGTTCAAGTTTATGATCAACGCAAGTTAGAAGAATCTATGTTCGAATCCATCAGTGTAGCCATCATTCGAATCCATCATCCCTGCCTTACTTCGAATCCATCGATATCGTCTTCTTCGTATCCATCGGCAGGGTTCATGTTCGAATCCATCCAAGACATCGCTAGTTCGAATCCATCAAGTTACCCCTGTACGAAACCATGGCATTCGAATCGATCGAAAGGTAAATAGCCTCACCTCCATCAGGTTCGTATCCATCAAACTTAAGGTCCTTCGAATCCATTCAGATGGTCAAGATTCGTATCCATCACTCAGATCCATGAAGACATCCTACTTTGTATCCATCAACATATTCCTCTTCGAATCCATTCTGCAACCTTCTATTCGTATCGATCAACTGGAGACCATTGGGATCGATACCAAGAAAGCTATGCAGCGACTCCATATACACAGATACGTTTGTATCCACCCTGTTGAAGCAAATTCGAATCGATCAATGGTGGCATACCCTGGTTGATTCGAACGAACGCTGGTCCAATCGATTCGAAGGAAGCGCGTCTTCGAATCGATCACCTCGAATCCACCAAGTCCACACAGCTAAAACCAAGGATTAGACCCAGTAAAACTCGGAGGAAAAACCGGATCAACTCGAGAAAAGCGCGCGCCACATCACCGCGCACATACACCTGGCATCGATTCGACCCTATCGATTCGAAGGGGTCGATTCGAACCACCGTCTTCACCGAAAGTGCAATCTTGAATCGATCATAACTCAAGTTCTACAAGTCCAAATGCCATGAAATTTTCACAGAAGCTTAAGCACATGATGAAGAATGTCCACGCCAAATTTCAGCTTTATTGGATGATTTCTTGATCGATTCGAACCAAGGGTCGAATCGATCCCAAAGTGGGCCCGGATCTCCAAATTTCGGCCATGTGGGCCCCCTGACGTACCAGAACTGGTCTCCCCTCATTTTAGGCGAAATATCAGCCTCCTACACCTATAAATAGAGCCCCTAGTCATTCAGAAAAGGGGTCGGACAATTCGAAGTACTAAAGAGCGCCCAGATTCTGCCAGATTTACTCCAGAACACCACCGCTACTTTAGATTGAGACTTAGCATATAATTTCAGTTGTACTACATTAGAAGAGATTGTAATCATCGAGTGAACATCAATAAAATCATCAACTTCAGAGTGGACGTAGGCAAGATCGCCGAACCACTATAAATCTCGTGTTTCTGTTCATTATTTCTGAATTGTGATACTCTGTTTGCTTAGATTTGAGATTTGTGTGTGATTATTGTTGATTTATATTCATACACTGGTGCTTTCACAACATTTGGGGTTTGTGACCAATTTTGGCACAAACATTCGTATCTAGAAAATATGGTCATTTTTGTATCCATGTTTTCGTATCTAGAAAATATTGTGATTTTCGTACCCATATTTTCGTATCCATGAAAATATGATGAATTTCGTAGCCATATTTTCGTATCCAGAAAATATGATCATTTTTGTATCCATGTTTTCGTATCCAGAAAATATAGTGATTTTCGTATCCATGTTTTCATATCCAGAAAATATGGTGAATTTTGTATCCATGTTTTTGTATCCAAAAAATATGGTGAATTTCGTATCCATGTTTTTGTATCCATGTGAATTTCGTATCCATGTTTTCGTATCCAGAAAATATGGTGAATTTCGTATCCATGAAAATATGATGAATTTCGTAGCCATATTTTCGTATCCATAAAATATGATCATTTTCGTATCCATGTTTTCGTATCCAGAAAATATGGTGATTTTTGTATCCATGTTTTTGTATCCAGAAAATATGGTGAATTTCGTATCCCTGTTTTCATATCCAGAAAATATGGTGAATTTCGTATCCATGTTTTCGTATCCAGAAAATATGGTGGTTTTCGTATCCATGTTTTCATATCCAGAAAATATGGTGATTTTCGTATCCATGTTTTCGTATCCAGAAAATATGGTGGTTTTCGTATCCATGTATTCACGTCCAGAAAATATGACAACATTCGTATCGATAAACTTCTGTATCGATCGCATTTCTTATCGATCAGCTTTCGTATCGATCAACATTCATATCGATCGACTTTCGTATCGATCACTTTTCGTATCGATACTCACACGCAGTTCGTATCGATCCATCTGCGTCCAATTCGTATCGATACTCACATCCTGTTCGTATCGATACTCACATCTTGTTCGTATCGATCCTCACATCCTGTTCGTATCGATCGCAACTGCTTTGTTCGTATCGATCGCAACTGCTCTGTTCGTATCGATCGCAGTTCGTATCGATCAATCTGCGTCCTATTCGTATCGATTCTCACACGCGGTTCGTATCGATCCATCTGCGCCCAATTCGTATCGATACTCACAGGCTGTTCATATCGATCCATCTGCGTCCAATTCGTATCGATACTCACATCCACTTCGTATCGGTCCAGTTGTACGCCTTTCATATCGATCCAATTGTCCACTTTTCGGATCATTCGATTTCACCTACATTTGTATCGTTCAAACGTTGATGAGCACCCGCATAGTGAATTTAATCACCGATTTAATGAAGGAACATTCCATCCACGCTTCTAATTGTTCCATGACTGAACAAGACATAGGAGATCACAACAACAAATGCTGAATTGCAATCAAGGAATGGGTAAAGAAAAACTACTCAACCGGTGCTCGCAAAGGTTGGAGGACCTAGCTAATACGCCAAGAACTAGTGTTGGTTAATATATCATGCTTCTAAGGTGGACTGTAACTTCCTCCAATTGACCAGCTTTTAAACTCCTGAATTGACAACTATGGTACGATGGCTAATACGACGACTGCCCAACACTGTCTACTCTGCTAACTCAAAACATAGCTGGTCACCGCTGAACCATCTTCAAATGCCTGCATCTTAATCATACCGTGTCCATATGACTAGAAGCACGACATACAACCTTAAGAGGACTTCCTCACTATCTTATATGGGCCTCCTACCTGGGTGAAAATTAGAAATAATCACCAACCTATGAGCCCATCTTAACTAACTCACCATCCAATCAGCATTACCAACCACTCGAACGTCGGGCAATCGTGCATACGTCATTCACCAGTATTACAACACCCTATAGCCATAAAATAGACCTGATAATGTTAATAGAAATATCTTTCCCAGTCGAGACCTATTTATTGAAACTGTCCAACATGAAGATTTTCCAGCGAAAATTCAACATGCTGACTACGTCAGCGTACTTTGGAAATATAACCCCCGACACTACCTCATGAAGTGATAATTGTGCATGGCTTCCACCAAGGGTGATGACTACCATCAAATGTAGTTGTCTTCCCCCATTCCTCAAAGAACATTGTCAATCGTGGTTAGACATACCAGTTCTACTTCTCATATTGTTGAAGGGAATGAAGAAGCTGGCAGCCAACGAATTTATCCAAAGCCCACAGCCAGTTGCTGCCAATACCCATAAATGAACTCATCACCAGAGCTTATTTCCAGACTTTGATAAGAGAACTGGTGGGTAGCCGCCGATGAGTACACCAACATATCCAGGCCAATATTGAGTTGATGAACCAGATGAAGGATCAACATGGCGAGATAAGGAAGGGACCTACTCCATACTCTAGATCGGAAAACTCCTCTTCTCTAGATGGCTACCGTGAACGCCAACGCCAACGCCATAAGGCTGCTCCGGAAAGGATAGCTCCAACAATATGTGCAAGCCCTATAAAACGAAGGACCGGAAACATCCGACCCCTATCGATCAAGGACTTTGATCAAATTGAACCATTTGCATTAGACTTCAAACTGAGAAGGGCTGGAATGAAGTGCAATAGCGAGCATACGACGCTGCCTCACTTATCAATGAGATTTGATTTGATCTCTTTTGAATTATTTCTAATTCAATTTCATTTACATTGCGAAATATGACCGACTTGAATTAAACTACCAGCAAATGATGCAGGTAACCGAGTACTTAAGATTGGGTGCAAAACAACCTCCGCAGACTATGATCAAATCATTGAGGTATCATCATGACGAGCATGATTCAACCACTCATCGGCTACTATATGCCCCTGACTAGGGGCAAGGCATCAAAGCGGAAGAGACCAACAAGGTCAGGACTCTAGTACAAAGTGGATGCAACCGACCATCCACTCATACGCCTATGCAATTTAATTAAGAGATTTAAGAAAGACTTTGGAATATGAATACCAAAAGGGATGTGATTCGACTGTCCATCTATCGGCTATGGTTCCTCATCAAGTTCTGTAGTACAAAAAGCGGATGTGGTTCGACCATCTGCTTTCCAATCTTCCCCCGACATTGGGGCACACTTAACACACAAAATTGGATGCGATCCGACCATCTAGCACTAAGCGGGCGTGACACAACCGTCCATGCATCAACTCTTGTCCCCGGCACGGGACCCATAACATAATTTTATAGGGATGCACTCCAACCCTACAAGACAAAATTTCTTCCTTGATTCAGTAGGGAGGCGTAGATTCACAAAACGGACCTGGCTGAACGTCCTATTCTAAATGGATGATTACTACCATCCAACCGCAAATGAACGTGGCATGACCGTTCATCTCCTAACTCTCGCCCGTGATCCGACGGATTGTGCGTGCAACATGGACGGATGTGACCTAACCATCCACCAATCAATTCCTTCCTACAGTTCAGTGGGAGAAGCATCAAACTAAAGTTGTTGTAATTTGACCGACCACACTTCGACTTTTGCCCTTGACTGGGGGCAGAGGAATTGACTAAGGAAAATGCGGTCCGACCATTTTCTACAAAAAAATTTAGTCCCCAGAGCATGGACAGGAGTATAAACATCAAATTGGTGTGATGAACGGCCCTTCAACTGACTCTAATCCCCAAAGTGTGGCTACAAGAATAGACAAACAAATGAATGTAATTCGACCATTCATTCACCAACTCTGACCTAAACTTGACATGAGGAGTACAAACTCACTACAGGTGCAATTAGACCATCCACGAACTAACTCTGCTAACCCAAGACTAGGGGCAGAAGTACAAATCACCGAAAGAAGAGAAAGGTGACTCGCTACATCTCCAGCTTAGCGTCCTTTACAACTTAGAGCAACGACTAAAAGGAGACCCTAATGCTAACCAATCAGAATGATGCCCAGAGTTCTGGGCAACCAATTATATCGTACCGCCGGATCGACGGGCAATATCGATCTGCCCCTTTCATATCATACCATTGGATCGATAGGAAATGAGGTCCGAGCATTCTACATCGTGCCGTTGAATCAACGGTCAATATCGATCCTCTTCAACTATAAATCGATGTGACCCGAACGTCCATCGAATACCTTTGACCAACAGAGCATGGATAGAAGAATAAACCATGAGTGAGTGTGACTTGACCATTCGTCCTCCATCGCCTTCCTTCGATCTGTTTGGAAAAGCGTGAAACCAGATGGGCATAACCTGACTGCGTTTGAGCTGACATTATCCTAAGTTCCGATGGGAGAATGTAAACCGAAATGGATGTAGTTAATTTCTTAACTCCCAGAGAATGCAATGTGACCATTCATTCTCTGACTTTTACCATGATTCGATTAAAAGAACAATTCAAAACAAGTGCAACCTAAACATTTGCACATTGACTCTTACCCTGGATTCGACAAGGAAGCATCAATCCTGCATTGGATCTGACTGGACGATTCACTCTTCAGTTTTTGTCCAAAGTATGGTGACATAAGCAGCGAAGCGAATGTCATTAACCGTTCAGAATATAGCTTATGTCTAAATGTCGGCAAAGTAACAATGTATTCCGCCTAGAGGAAAGAACTAGAACATAATGCGGGATAGGCACGACTTAGCCCTTCAGCGGTTAACTCGATCCCATGGTTCAATGGAATAGAATACAAAATTGAAGCGGACATTATCTACCCTACCACCTATCGAGATATTCCCCAAACTCGGGGGCACGAGCAAGAAGATAAGATTAATATGATTCAACCATTCATCAATCAACTCTGATTCTTAAAGCTTAAACTACAGTATAAAAACAGCTAGGACGAGACTAGACCGTCCGCGTAATGCATCCGCTAACCCAAGAATGGGGGCAAAAGAGTGATTAACCAAGAGTTGACTATGACAATTTGAACCTATGACCCATTCCTAATATTCATAACAACTCTAGGTTATGACCGAAAGGATGCCTAGAGATAGAATCATCGGATCAATACCCGAACTCATGGGCAACTGATCATCATTCCGACCCTTACAATGACCAATGGATCGCGAGTACATTGAATGAAAAGCGCATCATTCAGAAACACAAGTAAATTCAATCTCAAAGCCGGAGTCAGCTATGTAGCAGCATGTAGTACAAGGCTAAGTTCTACTAATCCTTTGATTCAACGTCCTTATAAGCCTGATCATTTACCATTACAAATAAACACATGAGGTGCCTACAAACCCATCACGAGTATTGTAGATCAGATCACAACTCTGCGCAATGATGAAGAAAGAGTCAACTATTTTACTTCAGGTGAATCTTGTTGTGTTAACCAAAATGAGTATCCAATCCTTTACTTATAAGAAAAACGAATAGAGAGTGGAGGACATACGTCAACTACTCAGATTTGCATAGGATACAATCAGATACTGAAGCATGTCCTAGACCAGGAATACAACTGTTTCATTATTGACCTGGGACTATAATGCTATGCTGAAATCCCTGGATTCAAACTTGAGAACACTTATGCTACTTACCAAAAGATGATTAACAGATCATTCAAAAACCATATCGGTCGATCGATGAAAGTAGATGCGGTTAATATGCTCGTGAGATCACGACTATCAAACGACCATATCAATGACTTGACAGAGGTATTCTGCGCTCTCCGAAAAAATGCAGGATGAAACTCGATCCTTTGGAATGCTCTTTCACCATTACATCAAAAAAATACTTTGTTTTCATCATCAATTCTCAAGGAATCAAGACGAATTTCTAGAAAATTCCGATAGTTAGAGACACCCATGTACCGAGGACAACCAAGCAGCTCTGATAGATCGCTTAAAGAGACCTCCCATTTCACCCAAACCTTTGGATCGTGAAGATTTATACATCAATAGGGCCGTGTCAACACACGCCATAAGCATCACAATGCTATGTGAAGAGAAATGAATCCAAAGACCAGTATATGATGAAGGTTGGCTATTGACAAGCTCATCCCGTTAACGTCCATATCGACCAACCGTTACGATAGGTCCAATAGAAACCTTAGATGTCTGAAAAGTTACTCAAATGGAGTATCAAGCTAAGTCAATTTGATATCACTTATCTCCCTCGGAGAGCTCTCCAAGGTCAAACACTAGCATACTTCATATCTGAATTCACTACATCAAACGATTATCCGAAGAACAGTGGAGAACCGTCTAACCGATGGAGAACGTACACATATGGAACTTCCAATAATCGGCTTTCTAACGTCGTAGTTGCGTTAATGACTACTGAGGAACGATCGATCTACCATGCCCTCAAACTCAACTTCCCTGCAACAAATAATGAAGCTAAGTATGAAGCCTTTGCGCTCAAACTTGCAAGATAACTAGGAGTGGAAACTTTACATATCTTATGTGATTACTGGTTAGTAGTATACCGAGTCAGAGAAGATTATTTGACTAGGGGGCGACATCTTGATCCTTATCCTAGTTGGGTCCAAAAGCGACTAGTTGACTTCGACATTACACCATTACACGCATCCTTGGAGAACAAAATGAAAAAGCTAAGTCACTGGCCAAGCTAGCCAGTTCTGGGGATGCACGGCAAAAAGACTTTGTGCCAGTTGAAATACTTATTATTCCAACCATTGGCATATGAAGATCAACTAGATCTTAGAGATGGATCTATGAAAGGAGTCATGGATGACTCCTATCGAAGATTATACATAACCGGGGATTCTTATTGAATGAAGGAATGAGAAATGGCATATCCTTCGCAAAGCTGTCCCTTGGGTTAACATTGTACATTTTGTGTCCATCAGTGATCAGCCATCAACTTCGTATCCATCGATGTGAAGCCTATTGATACGAAAGTCACTACATGATCGTATTTGAGCCACTCAAATCCATCGCTATGAAGCATTCCTATGGACTATTCATTTCGTGGGCGATAGCCATCGATACGAAGCATACATTCCAATATCTTAGATCGATCCAGGAGAGGATTGATATGAAGGAAGGAATTAAAACAACCATCGAACGTTGTTACAACTCGAATTTCACATCGATCCAGGAGAGGATCGATACGAAACTCGATACAAAAAAAACTTGACAACGACCCATGAACGTCCAAACATTGATGGGATTCGGGCTAACATACGTACGCGTATGACGAACTAATATTCAATTTTCTAAATTTACAGGAGTTGGATGCTGACCAAGTGACAATTACAACAGTGAACAACAAATTGCTTGCACTCGACACTCAGTTACAACAATGCACTGAATAATCATTGGCAGTCAACAAATCAACACTTATATTACTGGAAATCAATCGAAGGTTACATATTTTGATGAAAAGATAGCAATTACTCAGCGAATCAGATAGAACTTTTTCAGAATGATGGATGCAGCTTTTCAAAGCATGTCATGTTCACACAAGACGTACTTTGGGGGCCAAATGTTATCCCGCCTTTTGGCAAGGTCGTGACACCAAGAACTTGATTAGAAACCAATGACGGTTCGTCTTGGAGATCGGTTATACACAGGCTCACTATGGATATCGACGAATTTTGTCCGAGTCTGGATCGAGCTAAATTTGATATGACCTGACAAGCGAAGCCATGAGATCCAACGTTCCAAATTTCAAGTCATTCGAAGTTCGTATGCTCAAGATATTGATCGATCACGGTTGAGAAATCCAAACTTGCATCGATCATAACTCGAGATTTACAAGTCCAAATGCCGCCAAATTTTGACGGGAGCCTACGTATGACCTAAGGAATGTTCATGCTAAATTTCGACTCGATTGGAGCAAGTCTTGATCGATACGAAATTCGTTCGTATCGATCACGGACAGAAAAACTCCAATTTGCATCGATCATATCTCATGATCTACAAGTTCAAATGCTATGAAATTTTCACAGGAGCTTACGTACAACATAAAGAATGTTCCTGCAAATTTTAACTCGATTGGAGCAATTTTTGATCGATACGAAATTCGTTCGTATCGATCACGGACAGAAAAACTCCAATTTGCATCGATCATATCTCACGATCTATAAGTCCAAATGCTATGAAATTTTCATAGGAGCTTACGTACAACATAAAGAATGTTCCTGCCAAATTCTGACTTGATTGGAGCAAGTCTTGATCGATACGAAATTCGTTCGTATCGATCACGGATCGAGTCGAAATCATCTGGGATAGATCGCGTGGGCCCACCCACGTGCCAGAAGAAGTCTCCCAAGATCTGAGCGAGATATTTGTAGCCTACGCCTATAAATAGCACCCTAGAGCCTACAGAAAATGGACTTTTGGCCTCTCTATGCCGATATTCTGCCGAAATGATTATCAAACTTCAGTTATATTGTTGTAATCTTTTGTAAACATCTAGTGAAATTCAATAAATATCAATCATTTCATAGTGGAAGTAGGCAATTCGTCGAACCACTCTAAATCTGTGTGTTTCTGTGCATTTTCTTATCAGCTTATTGGTGTGTTTATTAGATCTGCTTCGTTTTACATTTACTTTCTTTACTTTATCTCTTCAAACACATTCGAAGAGTGTTGTGCCCAATTTTGGTACAAACACTTTTGTTATCCTGCCTTTTAGCAAGGCCGTGACACCAAGAACTTGATTAGAAACCAATGACAGTTCGTCTTGGAGATCGGTTATATGTAGGCTCACTATGGGTATCGACGAATTTTGTCCGAGTCCGGATCGAGCTAAAATTGATATGACATGACAAGGGAAGCTATGAGAGCCAACGTTCCAAATTTCAAGTCATTCGAAGTTTGTATGCTCAAGCTATTGATCGATCACGGTTGAGAAATCCAAACTTGCATCGATCATAACTCGAGATCTACAAGTCCAAATGCGGCCAAATTTTCACAGGAGCCTACATACGACCTAAGGAAAGTTCATGCCAAATTACGACTCGATTGAAGCAAGTCTTGATCAATGCATAATTCGTTCATATTGATCACGTATAGAAAAACTCCAATTTGCATCGATCGTATCTCATGATCAACAAATTCAAATGCTATAAAATTTTCACAGGAGCTTACGTACAACATAAAGAATGTTCCTGCCAAATTTTGACTCGATTGGAGCAATTCTTGATTGATATGAAATTCGTTCGTATCGATCACGGACGGAAAAACTCCAATTTGCATCGATCATATATCACGATCTACAAGTCCAAATGCTATGAAATTTTCATAGGAGCTTACGTACAACATAAAGAATGTTTTTGCCTAATTTCGACTTGATTGGAGCAAGTCTTGATCGATACGAAATTTGTTCTTATCGATCATGGATCGAGTCGAAATCGCCTGGGATCGATCGCGTGGGCCCACCCACGTGCCAGAAGAAGTCTCCCGAGATCTGAGCGAGATATTTGCAGCCTACGCCTATAAATAGCACCCCCAGAGCCTATAGAAAATGGACTTTTGGCCTCTCTATGCCGTTATTCTGCCGAAATGATTATCAAACTTCAGTTATACTATTGTAATCTTTTGTAAACAGGGAGTGAAATTCAATAAATATCAATCATTTCATAGTGGATGTAGGCAATTCGCCGAACCACTCTAAATTCGTGTGTTTCTGTGCATTTTCTTATCTGCTTATTAGTGTGTTTGTTAGATCTGCTTCGTTTTACATTTACTTTCTTCATTTTATCTCTTCAAACACATCCGAAGAGTGTTGTGCCCAATTTTGGTACAAACAACACCCATTCCGGATATAATGCATCTCGAATAAATCCATTTGATTTAAGCTTGTCTACCTCTTCCTTAAGGGCGACAGATCTCTCTGGATCCATACCACGCCTTTTTTGTTTGACCGGGACGTGCCGTAGGTCAATGTTCAATGCGTGGCTCACAATGTCCGACGAAATTCCACACATGTCAGAATGTGTCCAGGCAAACATGTCAAGGTTTGCCCAGAGAAATTCAACCAATTCCTCTTGCATTTGTTGGCTTAACTAAGATCCAATCTTTATCATTCTTGAATCATCGCTGTCATCGATCGGGACATCGATCGTCAGTTCGACCGGAGAAGCTTGACTGTCTTTACTTTTGTCTTCACTTTCGACGTCTCTCGGGTCAAGATCTCTTTGGAATTGGTTGGGGTGCCCAGGCCTAGGCCTAGGCATCAATTGTCAATTATCAACAAAACGGACGCAGAGAGATTCCTTTATGCCCTTTCCTTTCTCCTTTCGCTGTGATTCGCGTAGTTCAGCAACATAAAAGGCTCGTCCAGCAGCCTGATCTCCTTGAACGACTCCAACTCCATGATCGGTGGGGAACTTTAGAGTCAAACACCATGGGGCAATAGCCGCCCTGAACTCAGCTAGGCCCAGTCGGCCCAAGAAAGCATTATATGGCAAGTCTATATCCAAAACAACAAACGGCAGTATCCGGACTCTCCGGCGTTCTACAATTCCTAACTCCACAGGCAATTCCACCACTCCAGTGGGTATAGTTGCACTACCATTGAAACCATGGATACGGTACTGACAAGGTTTCAAATCTTTAGTCTCCATTTTCATCTAGTCATAGGCTCGCTTGAACAATATATTCACAAAACTTCCACTGTCTACTAAGATCCTCTTCATCCAAGCAGGAACTACTTGAGCTGATATGACAAGTGGATCGATAGTTGGGGCTTCGATCTTATCAGCATCTCTGTCTCGGAAGACGATGTCGTCAGTCATCATCTTCTGTTGCTTGGCCGGAGCCCCATCTTCCAAACTACTACAACACTCGAAGCTCGCATGCCTAATTGAACTAGCATACGACTCCATTTCCTTCCAGCTTCGGTCTACTAGATGAGGACCACCACTAATGGTATTTATCACCAACCTCCCACCATGAGCGGGTTCCTCCTGTCTTGCCAGATTCGGTGTATGGTTCTGATTCGATGGACCCGCACCTTCAGATTGTGGCGCCCGCACTAACTGTTCCAACTTCCTTTCACGTATCAACTTTTCAATGAGATCCTGCAAATGACGGCACTCATTTGTGTTATGGCCGTAGCTTTCATGGAATCTACAAAAATTTCCTGTCTGAATCTATTTTTCAGATGACTGTTTCGGAGCAGGTTTTTTATACTGAATGGTATTGCAGGTTTGTAAATATACATTCTCCAGTGACGTATTCAGAGGGGTATAATTATCAAACATAGGAACCCTACGTCGCGGACCACGGTTCTGATCCCATTTTATATTTTGATTACCATTGCCATTCTGCTGATTTTGTTTATTCTGTATGTTCAATTGTACTTTCCCGGAGCTCTCCCCGGTTTTCTTAACAGCAATATTGCTCTGAATTCCTTCCATACGAGACCCTGCATCATCCTTCTTCCTAGATGTTTCGCATCCTCCCTTCTCAAGAATTGGGCTGCCTTGGAATAGAAACGGTCCAATGATGCAGGGGGTTTTCTGGCCAACTAGTTGTTGAACTCAGAATCGGGGTCAATCCCCTTAGTCAGTGCCATAAGAATAGAGTTATCATTTAGGTTGCTAATCTTAGCGCATGCAGCATGAAATCTCTCTAAATAACGCCTGAGTGTCTCTCCAGGAGCTTGAGTGACACTAAATAAAGTATTAACATCCTTCGATCTTGCGACATGCATATGAAATTGCTCGATAAACTTTGTTGCCAACTGATCAAAACATGAGATAGATCGAGGTGGCAATCGGGTAAACCACATAGTCGCTATGCCTCCCAGAGAGATCGGGAAGCTTCGGCACTTAACTACATCATCAGCTCATGCAGCATTCATCAACCATTCATACTTCTGGATATGTTGATTAGGATCAGAGTTCCCTTCATAAACGGGTAAAGTCGGCATCCTAAATCGCCGAAGTGGTTCAGCATAGAGTATCTCATCAGTAAAAGGGGTATGATTTCGAGAGATTCCCCTATCGTCATTGTAAGACCCTGACTCTCATGGATCATTTGATGGATCATCGTCGGAATGTCGGGCATCTGGACATTTTGAGCATGTTGGGCCAAGGTGTGCTCGGGTTCCACAATGCGAGGAGGGGCCGGTCGCTTGTCGACGGTCCATGTCTCGCCTCCTTGGTTCTACGTCTTCGGGGACGTAAGCCTCAGGAGTATGGTTGCGTTGATGGTAGGTCGAATTCGTTCGGTTACGAGCGTCAACTCCCAAATCAGTAGCTGTTGCAGTACGATTATCAGTAATATGTTGTGGGGTAGTGCCTCCTCGGGAGGAGGGTCCAGTCTGATGGCTGGTTGACGGGCCAACTCTCGGTTGCCCAAGACTCAATGTATGCTGATGCCCAGTGGCCTGTGTGTAACTTTCGTCCAGTCGCGAGCGTGTGGATCTATAATGGTAATCAAAAGAGGCTGAATTCTCGATGGATGAATAGGAATCCTCGTCCCTTCTAGATCTCCTTCGTCTTTGACGATTTAGTTGGTTGGTCAATTCCGCATTAGCACACAGCTGTTGAGTGAGCTGTTGGCGGCTCTGAGTTAGTTCTTACATTAGCATCTGGAATTTTTCCCTGGTATCAGGGCCTTGTGGATATGATGGTCCGGAAGCATTCTGATCAGTCGGAGGTAGTTGTACGGAATTATGTTTGTCCCGTCCTTTTGGATCTGCAGCTGTAGAAGTAGTCCTTGTGTTAACCATGGTGGATGGTGAAGATCTTTCCTAGATTTGATGTAAATCTGAATAGGATGGAAGAACATTAATCTTTGAGATCTGGATCTTCTTCTTAGATTTGTGCAATCCGATATCGATAGTAGATCCAACAAGCAGGAGAAAAACCTGTGTTTTCTCAGTAAAAGCACCAAAGTGTTTGTACCAAAATTGGGCAGCACTCTTCAGAAGGGTTTGAAGAGATAAAATGAAGAAATAAATGTAAAAAGAGGATTATCTAACAAACACTTCAAACAATAATTAGAAAAACAGCAAAAGAACGCAGAGATTTAGAGTGGTTCGGCGTATTGCCTACGTCCACTATGAAATGGTTGACCTTTATTAACTTTTGCTTGCTGGTTACAGCGGATTACAACAGTAAATCTTGAGTACAATAGTGAAATTCGAGTACAACAGTGAATTCGGTAGAGTCTGGACGTCAGAGAGCCAAAAGATCCTTTTTCTGTAGGCTCTGGGATGCTATTTACGTAGGCTGCAAAAATCTCGCTCATATCTCGGGAGACTTCTTCTGGCACGTGGGTGGGCCCACGCGATCGATCCCACATGATTTGCACTCGGTCCGTGATCGATATGAACGAATTTTGTATCGATCAAGATTTGGTACAATCGAGTCGAAATTGGGCATGGAAATTCTTTAGGTTGCACGTAAGCTCCTGTGAAAATTTGGTGGCATTTGGACTTGTAGGTTGTGAGTTATGATCGATGCAAATTCGAGTTTTCGGTAGGCAGTTTAGTTCGTATCGATACCCTTCGTATCGATCTGTTCGTATCGGTCTGAGCATGTGCCTGCGAGTTGACGTGGCGCTAGTTTCTAGGATCGATCCATATTTCATGCCGAATCGACCAAGTGTTTCCAAGGTTTTCACCTTGTTCGTATCGATCTTAATTGTTATGTTCGTATCGATTGGTCGCATTGCTCTGTTCGTATCGATCGGTTGCGTTGCCTTGTTCGTATTGATCGGTTGCGTTGTTCTATTCGCTTCGATCGATTACATTGTACTTTATATCAATGGGAAGTGTTGATTTCGTATCGATTTGTGGTTGATCAATACGAAGCATGTCGAAACTTAATCGATACGAACTAGACACTCGCATTGCAGTTGATGGATACGAAGTAGACAATTGCCGACCGATTCGAAGTGACCCTATCTTATGATGGATACGAAGAAGACTGTTTCGATGGATACGAATAAGACGGTTGGATGGCGATGGATACGAATAGATAGATATGTGATGGATACGAAATCGACCGATGCGAAATGATGGATGTGGCCTGATTGATACGAAGTGATGGGTACGGACGAGTTGGTTTCCTTGACTTGTATTGATCATATCTTGAGAATACGAACTCGGATTGACTCAAAATTTAGAGCGTTGGCTTTTTTAGCTTTGCTTGTCATGTCTTGTCCATTGTAGCTCGACTCGGACTCGGAAAAAATTCATCGATATCCATAGTGAGCCTACGTATAACCAATCTTCGGGATGGGCTGTCCTCGACTTCCAGTTAAGTTCTTGGTATCACGGCCTTGCCAAAAGGCAGGATAACAATAATCTTACTCTAATTTAATAAGTCGATATAGTTTTACCTTACTTTACAAAACCATTTAGTTTAACTGAAGTGTTCCATTCCAAATCTTCAGTTATTTCTTTATAAAAGATTTTACTTATTTTTCCCAACTTATATATTTACTAAAAACCTTCTTAAAAGTGGTACATAGATGTATATTTACTCATTTATAAGATAAAATATTTAAAAATATATTATATTACATTAGCTTCTATTTATTTTAATAAAATATTTAACAAATTTTCTAAAACTATATATGTTTAAAAATATTTATATCATTGTTTAAAACATTTGTCTTAAATATCACTTAAAAATATTTATTTTATAATTTATTTAAAAACCATAAAATTGTGTTTTATAATTTAAAATCCTTTTTCTTTAAAAATCCTCATTGAAATATAAAATATATTTACACTTCAATAGTTTTCCCATTAATAAATGCATTTGCACTACTTATTAAAAATATAAAGAAGCTCGAGAATGTCTTTCAAAGTTAACTTTAAAAATCGTCGAACACGAAGCGATTTCGAAGTGCATCCATAGCAACCATTTCGCTTCTAACTATCGCTACTTCGTTCCATAATTTCCACAACTTCCCAAACCAATTCCTCTTTGTCAAATGTACCAAAGCATGTGTAGGGAACAACCAAATATTTTTTTCATGATATATCCACAATTTAACCAATTTAACGTATGTCAAATATAAGGGATTTCAAAGTGCGTTTATAGCGACTATATCACTTCAAACATTTACAACACACTATCAACTTCATATATAACAATTTCAAATATGTAAACAACAAGTCTTGGCCATGATACATGTTATAAAGGGTTATAAGAGAGATTATACTACATATAATGTTGTCACTTGCTTTACAAAATAAGGAGGAGCCCAAAAATAATAACCTGCATTGTTATATATTTTAATTTATATTTTTCACAACAACAAATATACACACAACATATACAAATCGATGGTGAGTAAACTCATCCAAGCTTAAGCTAAACCAAGGCATAGATAATCTCGGTACAAATGCAATGATGAAAATGATGTCTCGGTTGGACCTCGTATGCAAAAGTTGCATATGTTATAAAATTTCTGATTTAAAATATTGATTAATTAACTAAATTAGTTAACAAAATACTTAATAACCTCAATCATCTTTCTTCCCCAATTCAATTTCGTATCACCTTTATGTGTGCATATGCATAAAACCCGTCAAGCCAATCCTTCTTTCCTCCCCGTCTCTCAATCCAATCTACGGAATCACATACCGTCATCGCATCGCGCTAGACTACACATTCTCTCCACATCCCACCTATCAAGTTCAAGCTCAACCTCCCCTAGCAAAAGGCGACCTGCATCAAGCTTTGGTGACTCTAAATGTCGCACCTCACATCTTGCATTGCACCGCCTCAAATTTCCCTCATTCACTCTGTTTGCACCAAAATTGGTCACAAACCCCAAGTGTTGTGAAAGCACCAGTGTATGAACACAAATCAGCAATATTCAATCACAAATATCAGATCTAAGCAAGCAAAAAACAACAATCCAGAAATAATGGACAGTGACACACAATTTATAGTGGTTCGGCTATATCCGGCCTACGTCCACTTCAAGGATTTTATCTTTTATTGATGTTCTTTGATGATTACAGCAAATACAATGAATGAATCTGAGTATGACAGCAATGGAAATGAGTAGAGTTGAATCCGGCAGAGTCTGGACGTTGAATGGCCAAAAAAAGATCCCTTTTCTGTAGGCTTCAGGGGGCTATTTATAGGCGTAAGAGGCTGAGATCGCGCCCAAACTTCGGGAGATTCTTTCAGACACGTGAGTGGGTCCACGCGCCCGGTCCCACCAAGTTTCAACTCCATCTGGGATCGATTCGAAACAACTTCGTATCGATCAGAAAATGCTCCAATCGAGCTGAGACTTGGCAGGATTTCTCTTTACCTTGCGTGGAAGCTACTGTGAAAATTTCGTTGTATTTGGACCAGCGGTTCGTGAGATATGATCGATTCAATATTGTGTTTTCGTGTGCACTGTCGCGTTCGAATCCATGTTTTGCATTCGTCCCTTCGTATCGATCAGAAGCACGTGCGCAAGGGATTACGTGGCACGAGTTTCCCGTATCGATCCACTTTTAGTGGCGCATTGACCGATTCGTATCCATGAATTTCGCCTTGTTTGTATTGGGTACTGTTATCTATTTTGAATCAGTCCTTAGCGTATCTCGTTTCAGCTTTCAACGTCTAGTTCGATTTGTTCATCGATTCGAACTAGGCATCGATCAATCGATACGAAATTCATGGATACGAAGGCTTGACCATTCTGATCGATACGAAGTCAATGGATACGAACCAAGGTGCGGTGATGGATACGAGTAGATGGACTCGAGCTTCATGCCTGCGAATTGACCCATGCCTGATCGATCCGAGGATGATCGATTCGAAGTTGTCAAGCTCCAATGGATTCAAACTTGACGATGCCTCTCTGATGGATACGAATCTGATCGATTCGAACAGGTCGTCACCTTGGTTTTCTGATGGATTCGAACAACACCTTGTATCTAATTCGGATCGATCATATCTCATTCATACGAACTCCGATTAACCTGAAATTTGAACCGCTGGCTTTTATGGTTTTTCTCATCATGTCCTATCAATTGTAGCCTGACCCGGGCTCGAACGAAATTCATCGATATCCATGGCGAAACAGTGTATAACGAACTTTTACGAAGAGCTATCTTTAGTTTCCCGGTCAACTTTTTGGTGTCACGGCCTTGCCAAAAGGCGGGATAACATTTGCCCCCCAAAACATGTCTTGCGATAGGAAGGTGTGTTTTGTAGTTCCATAAGCTGGATGTTCATATCCTATCATCGACCTGCAAAGAACTTGGTAGTCTTTCCTGACCACGAATGATGATCGTTCGCGACCGTATGTCATTTGAGGTAAAATGGGACCGTTCGAGGTCGGATGCCGTTCGCGGCAAATAACAAAATGGGACCGTTCGCGGTCAGGTGGCGTGGAAATAAGAATGTGATCGTTCGTGATCGAGTGCCGTACGAGGCAGAAACGTGATCGTTCGCGATCGGGTGTCGTTCTAGACGAATTACGCTGGATTGTGACCGTTCGTGGTCGCATGGTGCACGAGATAAAATGTGATCGTTCGTGATCGGATGCCGCACGAGGCAGAATGTGATCGTTCGCGATCGAATGTCATATTTGGTGAATTGTGACCGTTCGTGGTCGAGTGCCGCACGAGGCAGAGTGTGATCGTTCGCGATCGACTGTTATACTAGAAAAAGTGTGACCGTTCGCGGTCGGATGCCGTTCGAGGCAAACGGTGACCGTTCGAGGTCGGGTGCCGTTCGAGGCGAATGAGAGTGCCCGGGGGGGACTTAGTATTATCGATGTCAGATTCACATTCAGGTGAATTTCTGATTCAGCGATCGCGGCGGTTCGTCGCCATACAAGGCGTGCTTGTGGACCATTCGCGATCCAAAGCATACGTGAGTGACTTCTTCTACAGAATTGCAAATATCAAACTAACGTTCACATGAATTCCATAACAGAAATATCCAAACAAACAAAGTCTAAATGTCCAAATCAACATGAAACAAAAAGCAAAGCAAGGATGTCGAAGTGTAAATTCTCACTACGAGACAGTCAATAATCATTCAGAGCATGCCTATGGATCGTTCGCGATCTCATACATGCGTAAATGGTTTGATGTTGTTAGTGAGAAGTTTACGACTTGTTCATCTTTATTTAAATCAATTGATAACCATACGGTGCCCCGGCTCGGGGTCACCCCTGGTTGATGTAGATGGTGGCCGCTCTGGTTCCACCGTTGGAGCTCGCCTCCTCACATACCGAAGTAGCCTACCATTCCTGATATGCCCTTCTACCTCATCCTTCAGGTGTATACAGTCATTTGTGCTATGTCCATTCAGCTCGTGGAATAAACAATATTTGTCTGATTTTCTCTCGTCGGTAGTTGGATCCCGTCGCATTGGTCTGCGATAAGCAACTTGCTCTCGGGTGTCTTGGTAGATTCGCTCCAAACCCTCGTTCAGTTCTGAATAGGTGGTAAATCACGGTTCCCTCCATTGCCGCTTTGACCTGTCATCATTTTCTTCAGCCTTTCGCTTCCCTTTACCAGTCTCTGCACCATTTTCAGGTGAATTACCGCCTCTAACTGCATAAACATTGATTTCTTCTTATCTCTCCGTACGAGCATCCTCTAATCGCAAAAACTTTTCGGCTTCATGATAAAACTCTCCCAAGTCCGTAGGTGGATCCTTAGTTAGTGAATTCTTGAACTCCGTGCCATCATATATTCCAGATACAGCTGCCATCATGACCATAGATGGATCTGGTCGATCCACTGATGCTGCTGCCACATTAAATCGCGTCAGAAAATTCCTCAAAGACTCCACAGCTTTCTGCTTTAGAGTCGCCAAACTCATCACGTTCTTGGGTCTCGAAATATGAACCCTGAATTGTCTCATAAACCTTTCTGTTAAATCTGTCCAAGTCCCAATGGAGCCACTCTCCAGTTGTCTAAACCATAGCGCTGCGATGTCCGACAAATACAATGGAAAGCATCGAGCCATGACTTCCTGTGATGCCCCCAGCACTTCCATGTGCCTCATATACTTCGTTAGATGGACCGTTGGATCTGTCCGCCCATCATACATTTCCACCGATGGTAGCTTGAAGTTTGCTGGATTCCTGGCTTGCCTGATCGTAGGAGTAAAGGGACTCCTATGTACATCCTCCAGATCTCTATTGACTAGTCCGCCTCTCATGGCCCGTCTAACCATCTCCGCCAACCTGTCGTTGTCGCCAGGCTGTGATCTTTGAGTATCACCTTCGTTCTGCCCCCCTGGCTGAGCGTTCATCCCTTCATTGCCACCAGGTTGCTCGGATGTCCCTGAATCTCTTCCCGGGATTGGATCAACATGCTTTAAGTGTGTGCCCCCCAGCTCCGGAGTTGCGCCAGATGGTCCTGCTCCGTTCTGGATTCTGGTTGTTCCTTGATTTTGCGCTCCAAGTTGTCCAATCTGTTGAAGCAAATTCTGGATCATTTCCTCCTGTCTCTTCATCATTGTCTCCATCTCATCCCTGGTGATGAAGATCGATGCTTGGTTTGCCCTCGAGGAAGCCTCTTGACTCCCTTCATGCTGACTTTGCTCTGGCCTTTGTCTTCTACTAGTTTGCCTCGTCATATCTTCTCAGATCTGAGCTCTTAAGTCTTCGAATTCGACTTCTAAATGATAAAACTCCTGAATTAGCCCTCTCAGTGAAAGCACCAAAGTGTTTGCACCAAAATTGGTCACAAACCCCAAGTGTTGTGAAAGCACCAGTGTATGAACACAAATCAGCAATATTCAATCACAAATATCAGATCTAAGCAAGCAAAAAACAACAATCCAGAAATAATGGACAGTGACACACAATTTATAGTGGTTCGGCTATATCCGGCCTACGTCCACTTCAAGGATTTTATCTTTTATTGATGTTCTTCGATGATTACAGATGATTACATCAAATACAATGAATGAATCTGAGTATGACAGCAATGGAAAGGAGTAGAGTTGGATCCGGCAGAGTCTGGACGTTGAATGGCCAAAAAAAGATCCCTTTTCTGTAGGCTTCAGGGGGCTATTTATAGGCGTAGGAGGCTGAGATCGCGCCCAAACTTCGGGAGATTCTTTCAGACACGTGAGTGGGTCCACGCGCCCGGTCCCACCAAGTTTCAACTCCATCTGGGATCGATTCGAAACAACTTCGTATCGATCAGAAAATGCTCCAATCGAGCTGAGACTTGGCAGGATTTCTCTTTACCTTGCGTGGAAGCTACTGTGAAAATTTCGTTGTATTTGGACCAGCGGTTCGTGAGATATGATCGATTCAATATTGTGTTTTCGTGTGCACTGTCGCGTTCGAATCCATGTTTTGCATTCGTCCCTTCGTATCGATCAGAAGCACGTGCGCAAGGGATTACGTGGCACAAGTTTCCCGTATCGATCCACTTCCAGTGGCGCATTGACCGATTCGTATCCATGAATTTCGCCTTGTTTGTATTGGGTACTGTTATCTATTTTGAATCAGTCCTTAACGTATCTCGTTTCAGCTTTCAATGTCTAGTTCGATTTGTTCATCGATTCGAACTAGGCATCGATCAATCTATACGAAATTCATGGATACGAAGGCTTGACCATTCTGATCGATACGAAGTCAATGGATACGAACCAAGGTGCGGTGATGGATACGAGTAGATGGACTCGAGCTTCATGCCTGCGAATTGACCCGTGCCTGATCGATCCGAGGATGATCGATTCGAAGTTGTCAAGCTCCAATGGATTCGAACTTGACGATGCCTCTCTGATGGATACGAATCTGATCGATTCGAACAGGTCGTCACCTTGGTTTTCTGATGGATTCGAACAACACCCTGTATCTAATTCGGATCGATCATATCTCATTCATACGAACTCCGATTAACCTGAAATTTGAACCGCTGGCTTTTATGGTTTTTCTCATCATGTCCTATCAATTGTAGCCTGACCCGGGCTCGAACGAAATTCATCGATATCCATGGCGAAATAGTGTATAACGAACTTTTACGAAGAGCTATCTTTAGTTTCCCGGTCAACTTTTTGGTGTCACGTCCTTGCCAAAAGGCGGGATAACACACTCGTCTTCGCAAGAGAGATCCAACGCCACTTTCATCTTTGCCTAATTCAACCCCTAGTTCCATCAATACCAAACCCTAGTTCGGCCCAAAACTGTCGATGGTCTCCAAGTTCAATCACATGTCCCAAAAGGCTTATGGATTTGAAGCTCCTCCCACCACGAGTTCAACCGATCTGAAATCAGCTTCTACCATTGCCTGTAGCTCTTGGATTAATTCGTGGAAGATGGCAGCCAAGTTTTTGTTTATAAGGAATTAAAAATTAAAAGAGAAGGAAGTGGTAAAGTGATTGAGGAAAGAATAAGGGAGGGGTTGCTTATAATAAAAATATATTATTTTTAAATTTTCAAATTAATTTATTCACATTTCGACCTCCCAAGGTCATATTTGACGTCGGATCGCCACTAAACTCGACATTGTACTTCACCGTATTATTCTAGACCCGATGACACTAGTTTCATCAAAATCCAAGACAATGCACTTGGGTGATAATTTCACACGTTTTGAGATGTTTATCAGTAAAATGATTTTTGGTCGCATTATCTATACTCCTTTGAACTATTTATTTTTGTAAATAAATTTTGAAAACAAGTTTCCTTTATTACTTATTATTTAAAAGGGGGTTAACAAGGTTATTGAATCAATTTAATCATATTAAATCCAATATTAAAATATTTAAATAATTCAGATATTTAAATACGAAGTGTCCGAGATTTCAGGTCATTACATTCTCCCCCACTTAGAATATTTCATCCTCGAAATTCCTCACATTTTTTCCTAGGTTTGGAAACCTTCTCAATGCACAAGGATGATAAATAAACTACTAAGCATACCTTTTTCTCAATAGTTGTTTGCACCAAAATTTGGCACAAACCCTAACTAAGAATTTGTAGAGAAATAAATGAAGAATATAAAATGAAAATAGAGGACACAAGCAATTAATTGATAGAAAATCAAAGCAATTACGAGAACACAACGATTTATAGTAGTTCGATGTTGTTTGACTACGTCCACTTTGAATGGTTAAATTTATTAATCACTTTGTAAACCGTGTATAATAGGGATCAGATGAAAATCCTTAGTTACAATAGCATGAAAGCAATAAGTAACGTAAAAGTCCCCAAAATGAACAATCATGCCTGTATTTATAGAGAAAGATGGCAAAATATCTTCTTGAAAATTTGATAGAAGGATCTCTAAAACCATATAGACCCATAAGTGGAATTGCATGGCCCAAATCCCAAGGAATAGGGATCGATGTTAATCCCTATTTTTGAAGAATTTGGAGGTGTGACCCTATGGGAGCTTTACCATGTTGTAATATGCTTAGCCTCTAAGTTTCATGCCAATTGGATTAGTAGAACTTGCGTTATTGCTCGATGTTTCCTGCAATGTGAGTTATTGTTACCTGATTTGCAGGGAAGAGGGCCAATCCCTCTTGCTTAGTCCTTTTGAGGTGCAATCCCTAAGGTAGGCTCTTTAGGTCCCCACATCATGTTCCCAAAATTTCATATGTACTAGACTTATGGATTTTGAGATATTAATTGTTTTCCATTGAGTTGCACATGTTTGTTTAAAATAGATCGATCCCTATGATTGAGAAGGATTATAGTCGATCCCTTTTCCATATTGAATTATATTCCATACTTAGAAAGTTATGTATAACATATCTATTGATTCCGTTCAACCATGGTTTTATATTACCATCTGTACTTGGCTTCTAGACCCCACAATCATCGCTCTGGACTTACTGGCCTTGACGACAGTCGAATCTAACTTGTCCAATCAGTTCAGATATAGCCAAGTCAAAATCAGACAACATTTGCCCCCTAAACTATGTCTTGTGTTGAATATGACATGCTTTGTGTTATCCCGCCTTTGGGCAAGGCCGTGACACCAAAAAGTTGACTGGAAAACTAAAGACAGTTCATCGTAAAAGATCGTTATACACTGTTTCACCATGGATATCAATGAATTTTGTCCGAGCCCGGATCGGGATGCAATTGATAAGACACATCAAGCAAAGCCATGAAAGCCGACGTTTCAAATTTCAAGTCAATCCGAGTTCGTATGCTCAAGATATAATCGCTGCAAGATGAAGACATGGCCTTGAGTTCGAATCCATAGGCAGAAGCATGTGTTCGAATCCATAAGCCAGGCCTACGTTCGAATCGATCGGCCTCTGTTCATATTCTTTGGTTCGAATCCATCAACGATGCTTCCTTCGTATCCATCAGTAAGGGTATCTTCGAAACCCTCAAATGGCCAAGCTTCGTATCCATCGCCTGAAGCCACATGCTCGAATCCACCAAATTCCCCCTGCCTCGAATCCATAGGTATCACTACACTTCGAATCCATCCTGTGACCTCGCGTCGTATCGATCCTGTGACCTTGCTTCGAATCCATCCTGTTGAGACAACTTCGTATTAATCAACTATTGTATACCCAGATCGATACGATCGAACATCCCTTCGAATCCATTCCCTCGAATTCACTAAGTCAAAGCGGCGAAGAACATGGAGTCGACCCAGTCAACTCGGAGTGAAAAGTGGATCGATACGAGAGATGTGTGCCACGTCAACATCCTCACATGCAAGCATATCGATTCGACCCTATCGATTCGAAGAGGATCGATTCGAACAGAGCGCATCAACCGAAAATGCAATCTTGAATCGATCATAACTCGAGATCCACAAATCCAAATGCTATGAAATTTTCACAGAAGCTTGAACACATGTTGAAGGATGTCCACGCCAAATTTCATCCCGATTGGATGATTTCTTAATCGATTCGAACGAAGCTTCGAATCGATCCCGAAGCGGGCCCAGATTTCCTGGAGCCGTACATGTGGGCCCCCTCACATGCTAGATCTGGTCTCCCGAGATTTAGGAGAAATATCAACCTCCTACACCTATAAATATAGCCCCTGGTCATTCAGAAAAGAGGTCGGACAATTTTAGGAGCTAAAGAGCGCCCAGACTCTGCCAGATTTACTCAGAATCACCACTGCTTCCTTAGATTCAGATTATAATCATATAATCAGTTGTACTACATCAGAATAAATTGTAATCATCAAGTGAACATCAATAAAATCATCAAATTCAGAGTGGACGTAGGCAAGATCGCCGAACCACTATAAATCCTGTGTCATTTACTGCTTTCATCCAATTTTTCTGAGAGTTCTTCATTTTTATTTCTTTACATATTTGATATTTGTGATCTGTGATTGGGAACTGGTGCTTTCACGACATTTGGGGTTTGTGACCAATTTTGGCGCAAACACTTTGGTGCTTCCACTGAGAAGGCTAAATCAAGGATTCTACCACTTGGAAGTTGAATTCAAAGGTTTGAAAGTTCGGATTTGAAAAGATATGACGAGACAAACAAGTAGAAGACAAAGAGTGGAAAGGAGTCAGCATGAAGGAAGTCAAGAGGCTTCCTCAGGAGCAAACCAAGCATCGATCTTCATCACCAGGGATGAGATGGAGACAATGATGAAAAGACAAGAGGAAATGATCCAGAATCTGTTTCAACAGATCGGGCAACTTGGAGTACAGAATCAACAACCAACCGGAGTTCAGAATGGAGCAGGACCATCTGGCGCAGCACCAGAAGTGGGGGGCACACACTTAGGACATGTTGATCCGAACCCGGGAAGAGAGACAAGGACATCTAAGCAACCTGGCAGCGATAGAGGGATGAACGCTCAGCCAGGGGGGCAGACACCTGAAAGCTCACATGGACTCGGGGGGCAGGTCGAAGGTAGTGAACGAGGACTACAGCTTGGAGACAATGATAGATTGGCAGAGATGGTCAGGCGAGCCATAAGAGGCGGATTAGTAAACAGAGATCTTGAAGACGTAAATAGGAGTCCCTTTTCTCCTGCGATTAGGATGGCTAGGAACCCACCAGAATTCAAGTTACCATTAGTGGAGATGTACGATGGGAGGACGGACCATGCGGTCCATCTGATGAAGTATATGAGGCATATGGAGGTACTGGGGACATCACAGGAAGTCATGGCCCGGTGCTTTCCATTGTATTTAAAAGATATCGCAGCATTATGGTTTAGGCAGTTAGAGAATGGCTCCATAAGAACGTGGGCAGATTTAACTGAAAGATTCATGGAGCAATTTAGGGTCCACATTGCAAGACCCAAGAATGTGATGAGTTTGGCAACGCTAAACCAGAAAGCTGGGGAGTCTTTGAGGAATTTTCTGACACGATTCAACGCAGCAGCAACATCAGTGGATCGGCCAGATCCATCTATGGTCATGATGGAAGCTGTATCTGGAATATCTGATGGCACGGAGTTCAAGAATTCACTAACTAAGGATCCACCTACGGACCTGGGAGAGTTCTATCATAAAGCCGAAAAATATTTGCGATTAGAGGATGCTCGTACGGAGAGAGAAGAAGAAATCGATGTTTACGCAGTTAGAGGCGGTAATTCACGTGGAAAAGGTGCGGAGACTGGTAAAGGGAAGCGAAAGGCTGAAGAAAATGATGACAGGTCAAAGCGGCAACGGAGGGAGCCGCGATTTACCACCTATTCAGAACTCAACGAGGGTTTGGAGCGAATCTACCAAGACACCCGAGAGCAAGTTGCCTATCGTAGACCAATACGACGGGATCCAACTACCGACGAGAGAAAATCAGACAAATATTGCTTATTCCACGAGCTGAATGGACATAGCACAAATGACTGTAGACACCTGAAGGATGAGGTAGAAGGGCATATCAGGAACGGTAGGTTACTTCAGTATATGAGGAGGCGAGCTCCAGCAGTTGAACCAGAGCGGCCACCCTCTACATCAGCTAGGGGTGATCCTAAACCAGGACACCGTTTGGTTATCAATTGATATGAATAACGATGAACGAGTTGTAAACTTCTCACTAACAACATCAAACCATTTACACATGTATGAGACCGCGAACGATCCACAGGCATGCTCTGAATGATTGTTGACCGTCTCGTAGTGAGAATTTACACTTTGACATCCATGCTTTGCTTTTGTTTCATGTTAATTTGGACATTTAGACTTTGCTTGTTTGGATATTTCTGTGAACGTTAATTTGATATTTGCAATTCTATAGAAGAAGTTACTTGCGTATGCTTTGGACCACGAACGGTCCACAAGCACACCTTGTATGGCGATGAACCGCCACGATCGCTGATTCAGAAGTTCACCCGAATGTGAACCTGACATTGATAATACTAAGTCCCCCCCCGGGCACACTCATTTGCCTCGTACGGCACCCAACCTCGAACGGTCACTATTAGCCACGAACGGCACCCGACCTCGAACGGTCACCATTTGCCTCGAACGGCACCCGACCACGAACGGTCACACTTCATCTAGTATAACATTCGATCGTGAACGATCACACTCTGCCTCGTACGGCACCCGACCACGAACGATCGCAATTCACCTAATATGACATTCGATCGCGAACGATCACATTCTTCTTTCCACGTCACCCGACCGCGAACGGTCATAATTCGTCTAGAACGGCATCCGATCGCGAACGGTCACAACTTGTCTAGAACGACATCCGACCACGAATGGTCTCATTTCTTTATTTGTCGCAAACGGCATCCGACCACGAACGGTCTCATTTCATTATTTGCCGTGAACGGTATCCGACCGAGAACGGTCTCATTTCATTATTTGCCGTGAACGGCATCCAACCACGAACGGTCTCATTTCGTTGTTTACCGCGAACAGCATCCGACCGCGAACGGTCCCATTTCACCTCAAATGACATACGATCCCAAACAATCGTCATTTGTGATCATATAAAACTATCAATTTCTTTGCAGGTCATCAACAGGATATGAACATCCAGCTTATGGCATTACAAAACACACCTTCCTATGGCAAGGCATGTTTTGGGGGGCAAATGTTATCCCGCCTTTTGGCAAGGCCGTGACACCAAAAAGTTGACTGGAAAACTAAAGACAGTTCATCGTAAAAGATCGTTATACACTGTTTCACCATGGATATCAATGAATTTTGTCTGATCCCAGATCAGGCTGCAATTGATAAGACACATCAAGCAAAGCCATAAAAGCCGACGTTTCAAATTTCAAGTCAATCCGAGTTCGTATGCTCAAGATATAATCGATGCAAGATGAGGACATGGCCTTGAGTTCGAATCCATAGGCAGAAGCATGTGTTCGAATCCATAAGCCAGGCCTACGTTCGAATCGATCGGCCTTTGTTCGTATTCTTTGGTTCGAATCCATCGACGATGCTTCCTTCGTATCCATCAGTAGAGGTAAGTTCGAAACCCTCAGATGGCGAAGCTTCGTATCCATCGCCTGAAGCCACATGCTCGAATCCACCAAATTCCCCCTACCTCGAATCCATAGGTGTCACTACACTTCGAATCCATCCTGTGACCTCGCGTCGTATCGATCCTGTGACCATGCTTTGAATCCATCCTGTTGAGACAACTTTGTATTGATCAACTATTGTATACCCAGATCAATACGATCGAACATCCCTTCGAATCCATTCCCTCGAATTCACTAAGTCAAAGCGGCGAAGAATATGGAGTCAACCCAGTCAACTCGGAGTGAAAAGTGGATCGATACGAGAGATGCGTGCCACGTCAACATCCTCACATGCAAGCATATCGATTCGACCCTATCGATTCGAAGAGGATCGATTCGAACAGAGCGCATCAACCGAAAATGCAATCTTGAATCGATCATAACTCGAGATCCACAAATCCAAATGCTATGAAATTTTCACAGAAGCTTGAACACATGTTGAAGGATGTCCACGCCAAATTTCATCCGGATTGGATGATTTCTTAATCGATTCGAACGAAGCTTCGAATCGATCCCGGAGCGGGCCCAGATTTCCTGGAGCCGTACATGTGGGCCCCCTCACGTGCCAGAACTGGTCTCCCGAGATTTAGGCGAAATATCAGCCTCCTACACCTATAAATAGAGCCCCTGGTCATTCAGAAAAGAGGTCGGACAATTTTAGGAGCTAAAGAGCGCCCAGACTCTACCAGATTTACTCAGAATCACCACTGCTTCCTTAGATTCAGATTATAATAATATAATCAGTTGTAATACATCAGAATAAATTGTAATCATCAAGTGAACATCAATAAAATCATCAACTTCAGAGTGGACGCAGGCAAGATCGCCGAACCACTATAAATCCTGTGTCATTTACTACTTTCATCCAATTTTTCTGAGAGTTCTTCATTTTTATTTCTTTACATATTTGATATCCGTGATCTGTGATTGGGAACTGGTGCTTTCACGACATTTGGGGTTTGTGACCAATTTTGGCGCAAACACTTTGAATCTAAGCAAGTTAGAATCATCAGAAAGAAATCATCCAATTTTCTGAATAGTCGCAATATTTCCTTCAAATTATTTTCCCAAATTTTCGTATCTTTCTTCGATCGTCGTTTTGCTTGGTCGATTTCCTATAGTCTAAATTCCAGATTATATTCCGTCAGTTGATATCTATGTCTAGTTCTATGAGACTAGTAAGCTTTAGCTATCCGATCCAGTCTCGACCTTGAAAGCTTCAGATTTGAATTTAATTTTGTCGATTTCAAAAATTGAACTTTTAAAACATTCACGTGCACTTTTTTGGCATACGTTCTTGTCGTTGGCTCCAGGATGCATTTGCATGCTAACAGGTCGCGCTAATTTTCATTGAATTAGATGCAATTTCATAGAATTTTACATTTACTTACTTTATATAGTTTTTTAGGTACATGTATGCATGCACATAGAGTTCGTAACCGATCCCTTCTTTCTTTTTTTCTCTCTTTTTTTGTTCATAGGGATCGGCATTCTTCTAACCAATCCTCCCTTTTTTTATAATAGGGATCAGATTAGATCCCCAAGTCGAGAGATCATAGTCAATCATTTCTTATGTTGGGCACCTATCTTTTGGGCCTCGTAGAGAATGAAAAGGCAAGCCAATCCCTTTAGATTCGTATATAAGCTAGTGCTTCCCACTCCACCCTTCACTTTATTTCATTTTACTTACATTCGCCTTTATTTTCATCAAAAACGAACCCTTCTTTCCCATTTTCTTCGAACATGCCTCCAAACCCTCTCCTCCCAATTTGAAATGCAATCCCTTCCCTTACAACCCAACATCGCCTTTGCCCTTAAAACCCTCAATTCTCTCTTGCTTCAGACCACCACTTCGTCTTCAATTTAAATCGAAATCCAACATCTCCCTTCAAGAAAATCGTACTTTAAACATTTAGGTGAGTTCCCTTGCATTTACTCTTTAATTTGTGATGAGTTAATGGGTTCGATCGAGTTTTCTGTACCGATCATGGGTTATTGCTTGGAGAAGATGAGAAGGATGGTGGCAAGGTAGGGTTCATCGAGGTAGTAAAGGAGGAAAGAGTGGAGTGAAGCGTGAAGGACGTAAGGGGATCAGTATTACTTTGAATCTAGAGGGACCAATGTAGAAGGTTGAAGTGAAGGCTGAGAAAGGTTAAGTATATGGATCGGTCGTATACTAATGTGGAGAAGGATTAGTTGTTAGTGGAGTAAAGAGGGATTGGTCATTTGTGAAGCATGGAGGGAGAGGTATTGAAACTCAATGAGGGATCTTTGATAAAGTACTTGTTAAGGGATCGGTTATGTTGGGTTAGGCACAGGGGTCGATTGTATTGGTGGACAAGAGATTAGTTGTTTGTGGATTCTGGAGAAGCATTAATGCGGCTAAGTAAAGGGATCGGTGGTGGTGTGTTTGAGGATGGGGGGATCAGTCATAGGCTTTCGAGAGGGACGGCTGTTTTGCTTTATAAGAGGGATTAGTTATTTTTAGATAGAGGGATCGGCTATGGGTACTTAGCCAATTCTAAGCATTTTGAATTGAACTTGAATATTTGAGCAAACCAAACAATATCCACTTGCATGAACAATCAGAACCAAACCCGTTTTAATGAACTTGAACATATGACGATAATGAATAGTAGGACTTTCTTATCCAACTTTGAATTTTAAATTGAACAGCTAAATTACCATTTGATAAGCCAATAGTCACTTCACACTTTGATAGGCTGATAGTCGATCCCAAAGCTTATAAAACTGATCAATCTAAATGCCAATTGAGACGGTCGACGATGACGGTCGCTCTGGTCGGAATCCAAAATCTCGTCACTTACTTTTGCTTTTAATTTTGAACTGTTTATCTCTACATTGCACAACACTACACCAAACTAGTTTACACTTAGCATGAGGGGAAGGAAAAATTTTCTGATCTCAAGAGATCTACCGAGTTTGGTTGATATGGGCTCTGGATGTTTGGTGCGTTTAGCCGCAATGCCTTTTGGACAACCTTCACAATACAGCAATCTCGGAACCGAGTCAAGTTCTGCAACTATATCTGGCAGACTTTCCCCTGACCATCAAACTAAGCCACCGGAGGTTTCCGGCCCGTTGGTCGACCTTTTCTCTAATGTTCCTATCCTTCTAGTGGAAGAGATATGTCATTCCTCTAACACTATGGAAGGTACTATATTTCTAAATAACCCAACGGATTCCCAAGCCTCCAGAATTGGCAAGGCCGCTCTCCATAGACTATGTACTAAACATGGGATTTTGTTTGGAGATGTTCTAGTTTCTTTAGTGAATGATGGGGCTCATTAACCCTCGGAGGGGTATACGGCATGTAATAAATTTATATGTTGGGCCTAATGTGTGCCGCCTTTTAATTCTTTTATCGAAGAGATGCTAAACTACCTTGGAATAGCTCTTCCTCAGATGCATCCAAACAGCTATGCTTTTCTGCATGGCACTTTCTTGCTATTTATGGATGTTCTTTTCTGCCCGCCATTTCCTGAAGATATCAGGTTTATCTACAATTTCAAACGGTGGACGGGGAGCCTTTCTTACACTTTCCTTGAGCTTTTGCCGATCCATCAAGTTCAAACTGCTGCTTAGAATAAGCGCAGTATCTTTAAACACAAATGGTTCTATATTTTTTATCCACCTGGCTTCGCAAGGTGATGGTTGGAAGGATGTACGTTTCGCCTTGACTTGATCCTCAAATTTTTTAACCCAAGTCATATCCTGAACTAACCAATACTTTGAAAAAATACAAGTGTCTATCCACAGCCTGAAGGCGATAGTTTTTCAAAGGAGGTTTCTGCAATCTGTGCCACCCAGTTAGGGACTAGGACATCAGATCCCATGTAACCGATGAATGGTTATCTCCTTTTGGGCTATTAGAAAAAGGTTGCAACATTAGGTTTCTAGGAAGCGTGGCACTACCAAGAAATATAACGGAACAAAAGGCAGCACTAATAGCCTTGTTGTGTCCCGAGTCGAGGGGACTAGGGACAATGCTGAAGAGGATGAAATTAGAGGTGATGAGGCCAACAAAACCTTCGATGCTAATGCTAGTCTGGGTAATGTGCCTAAGGTCGAATCACCATAAGGTGTGCAGTCTTACATGCCAATAAGTAGAAACATGCTCGCTTATAAACTCCGTAGGAGAAAAACCGCTAAAGAGCCCGAATTTATCATCACTCTGTAGAAGAAGAGTCTTCCTCTCAACGTTTAGAAATTTTGTTGGAAGGGTTCCCAAATCTCCCGATCCCTGATGATATCATGACCTATAACTTCCCAAACATCAGTATTGGGGGACTAAATTCTCCCACCAGGACTAGTGATGACATTTCCCCCACTAGTAGAATGGAAAACACTCCTATAAGCAAGGCTACAATAACTGGTTCATCGGGGGAACAATAGGACACTCACAATCACGCGCACTTCACTGAACGATTTTCGTCTATCTTTTATTTGATGATCACTAATACGCTTTCATTTGGTTTGTAGGTGTCATATCTCATTCCCATGCCTTCGATCGCTTGAGGGGATCCTCGACATAGTATGGATCCAGTTGCGATCCAAACTTGGGCAGATGTCGAGAAAGAGATGATGGCTGGGAAAGAAGACATCATTTAAGGGAGTCTTCATCTTCTAAACACAAGTTGTAACGACCCGACTTTCCAGTCCAGGAAATTCGAACCATTTGACTTAAAGAAGAAGAGGTAGAAGAAGAAAATAGAAAAAACAACATCAGAATCTAACCATCGCAGCGGAATAAAATATAATATATATCAACAGATCTTTACACAAATCAAAAACTATATCTGTTTATATAATACATCATCAGAATACATCATCAGAGTACAACAACATCCATAACATACAACTGAATACACAGCGGAAAAATAATAGCAAGTACGAGAGTACGTATCGTCATCCAGCTCGTCTCCTGAGCTCCACAGCATCATATCCTAAACCTGTTTATCTCGGTCTGACCCGAGCATCATATAAAACAATACCCGAGTCAGTCTGGAATACCAGCGTGAGAAAATCACACTCAAATTGATTATTAAAGTTTCAAAATCCTTTGAAAACAAAAGCATCTCGTAAGACCACGCCACAAATAAACATGTCGGGTTTTTACCTTACGATAGCTAAAACACTTTTATAAAAATCCTCTGATATTATAATAGTGTCTATTCACAAATACTTATTAAAATAGCTGAAATTGTTACATGATTAAATTCCAGCATACTAGGTATACAAACAAATACCGTACAAGGCACGTAGGGAGAATGGATTTCCAACGAATGACTAGGCACTGGGGTACCACCTGTCACAGTACGTGGCCTAGATCACAGTACCGAGGAGTACGCCCGCTCCCTTGCAACACAAGACCGGAATCATCCCTTACTGGATAATTCCAAATAAAATCACCCCACAGTTGGGATCAGCAACCGCACCACTAAGCCGAAATAAAAGGGACATCTAGACAGGGATGACCTTACTCTCAAGTGGGGGCTACCCACGAAGCCTTGCTGCATAACCCCTGATTTTCAGTCATTCTCGGTTGATGAGGTTCGAGGCTAAACGATACCTTTAGAGAACATATCCCTTAGAATGCCCATCGTCCACCTGACGATGTCTCGAAAGCATTCGTCCATACAAATCCGTCCCGGGTTCGAACGGAACCGAAGGCACTACCCCTACTACATCCATTTTGGAAATATCCTCAGGATTAGTAGCGACTAGCCCTTGCACTTCACTGCTCCATCTTCGACTCCGAAATCGTTTTCGCGAAACGTACAAACCGGATCGAAGTGGTTTTCGAGTCTCCAGACCTAGAATCCCGGTATACGGAAACTCGATCCCGGTCTCTTCGAAACGATCAGCGCATTTGGCCAATATTGATAGTCGGTTATTTAACTATCAATTAACATCCACAAGCATCCACCACACAATAAATAATTTCCCACATTATTTATTTGCCCAAATATCTTTCCAAGATATATTTCTATTTTCAAACTCCTTTTGAAACAATTTCAAACAGTTTCCGCTTACGGAATACATTTCGCAAAGGTTTATTTCCTCTGGAACACCAAGTACAATATTTTAAATTTTAAAATAATTTAAAAACACTTTATTATAAATATTTTTTTATAACATTGAAATCAAACTACTTTAAGACTTTATTAAAAATATATACTTCAAAATAAAACCACTTTATAAATATAAACTAAATTTCTCCTTTTTAAAACATAATAGCAAATCACTTTATATAATTACTACAATAATATATTTTTTTTAAATACTTACTTAGGAAATTAACATTTAAAAAAAACAAATTTCCTAAAACATGCTTTTTAAAACATACTTAAAACCTTTAACTTATATTTCAAATTGCTTTGAAAACGTACTTGGCTATCCAGAGAAATACACTTCTCATTCCCATCTTTTAAAAATAAATCAACATTTATTTTTAAACCAAATCCATATCCTTTTATAAATTCCCACCTTGAATTTATATTTTCTAATATCCACTGATATTCCATTTCACTTTATAAACCCAGTTTATATCTTCAAAATCTCATTTCTCTTTAAATTTCAAATCCCAAAGTATTTGAATCAATTTATAATTGATTTCCCAATTTATTTTACTTTGAAATAAATTTCCTTACTTAATCCATTTATTTCCAAATTCATTAACTTCCAGATTTTATTTCTCATTATGATTTAAAATCTTTAAACTGAAACACAAGTCTCAGATTTCCCAAATTCCTTCTTTCTTTTTAATTACATTTAAACATTAAATTAAAATAAATTTTTATCCCTTTAAATAACATCACATAAATTTTCTTTAAATTCAATATTTCTCTATTTATTCAAAATTCCTCTTTTCCACATTTAATTTATTCGAATTCACTAGAATTACTTAACTAAATTTTACTCTTTTATTTCTTTCCAAAAATCCAATTCAATTGCTTTTGGTAACTCATTATACTGGGAAATTCAATCCAACCAGATTATCCAATATAAATCATCATAGGATATCAACAATCATATCTCAGAATATTTAAACAAAATTAAATATTTTGAGGAATCCAGTCGGATCCCTCCAACCTGTTTCCCTGCATCCACAGATGTTAGCACAATACCAATTCCACTTCGAGGTGGAATATCGCGGTATATGGGTTTTATAAAATATCATCCGCTATTATGCAGCGCATAGGGTCTCATCCGCTATATAAATGCGGGAATATCAACAACTCCAATATATACATATGCCAATATGTATATATTGCTATATATACTATATATGTAAAATAGCACATCAATCAATGCAATCATCCAATCAATTTTTTTAAAATTTAACCATTTAAATTATAAATTCAGCTGAGTGAGATTAACTCACCTTTGTCCCCTTAAATTTGCAATCCACTTCAATCTCGATTTTGTTTCCTGATTTCTTTTGCCCTTGTAAAAACATTGGATGCTTTATCAATATTCGAACAGTTTGAACAATAAATCTTCGTTTGATAAATTTTTAATTGGATTAACTAATAGTTTATTACACTTGAATTAACCGAACAATTATTACCCTTCATTAATTTAATTAACTAAGAAATTTAGTTTAAACTGATAATCTTTTTTTTTTCACTTGAGTAACATTAAATCAAAAATTTGAGTTACCTTAATTCGTTCTGGAAACCAAATCCAACGAGCTTCGGCTCCTAATTCCTGTACGAGACCACTGCCCCAAAGAACCCAGCCTATCACTGTCGCTCGAAGACGTTTCTTCCAAATCGCTTGTCGATCCTCCTTAACCCCAAAGCTAACCGCCTCGAACGCACCTGGTCGCAGCCCCATATCGAACGACGCAACCACCTGCCGTCCACAGTCAAAGACGGAGTCCACCGATACCATCCCCTCGTTCTCGTGCTCGAGAACGATCCCTGATGCTGCCGCCAACCCTCAGATCCATTTGATAGAAGTTTCGCTACCCTAGCAGAGCCATCGTGCTCGAAAGCAAACCTACCAATTCATCGACGTCGACGTCGCTCTCCGCAAGCTTGTTCGAGCTTCCCCGAGAATGCGTCGCCACACCCATACGAAGACGCAACCCAAGCCGCCTTCGACGATCGATACTCGCGATCGATTTCGTTCGGCTGTGAATTCGAACGAAAAGGGGAAAACAAAATCACGATTTCGTTCTTTTGAAAGGAGGCCATATTTCTTTGTTTTCGGCTGATGTTTAAAACTGGAAAGGTGAAAGGAGATAGGATTTCGATTTGTAGAGAGGATAACGTACGTGATATATTATATTTATTATTATTATTTTTGTTGTCTAGCTTTCGCAAGAAGCTTCCTGTTTGACAAGGAGAGATTCATGCTCAAATAGACAAGCTACAGTGATGTGAATGGAGATGTTAAAACGCCGATGTGAAGGAACGTCGGCTGGAGAAGGTAGCTTGTATGAGAATATAAATATACAAATATAAATTGAATTCAACCTAAATTTCAGTGCGTTTATATATCGTACGCTCACGCGCTATTCCCAAACGCTATAAAAATTGAAATCCGATAATAATACAATATTACGGATCCAATGGAACTGGTTTTGTCGAATTCCAAGACTGTGCCTCGGAAGGCTATTTTAAAATTCAATTTAAACAATAAAATTTTAAAACTGTACAAAACGCTTTGAAATTCAAATTTAAAAGTTCTATCACCTTCAGTATTATTAATATGAAATTTCCAAGCCTTCAAATTATTTTTAACGAGCTTAAAAATCAAGATTCAATATATTACCCAATTCCAATAATTTAAATTAATAATTAATTATCCCTTAAATACTGATATTTGAAATTTAAGTTAAAATTTAACCTTTTGAATATTTAAAATCAATTAAATATTCCTAGATCAACATTCAAAAATTCCGGGTCGTCACATTCCTCCCCCCTTAAAAGAATTTCGTCCCCGAAATTACCAGTTAAGAGAAATGATTCGATACCCGTTCTATTTCCCCAATCCAAATAGTTTTAACAACTTTCCATAACAATTCTTTAAATAAAGACACACTATCCCTCTTACTAACATTCCCAAACAATATCACTTACTTATCAATTCAAATTTAAATTTGAATTCAAATTTTACATTATCAAAATTTCTCAAAATTTTTCTAACTCCTTAAGTTTCCAAAAAATTTCGCCAGCGTCTCCTTTGCGCGGCTAGCTCGGTACAACTACAAAATGGCTCTACGGCCTTCCCATCTCAAAAAGAAAACAAAAGGCCAAGTGGCTGGATCAAACCCCAATCAAATTTCATATAGAAATTCAAATACATACCTTTTGTCGGGCCATTAAATTTTATCTTCGAAAGTCAAAAATCCCAATTATCCATTGCTTTTATACACCTGTATATCCTACTAAGCAATAATATTCAATCACAATTCCAAAGTCATTTTATACTTTCCTTTACAAATTTCCAATATTTGTTTTACTTAAGCCCGTACGATGTATATATATCATCCGTACGCAATATCACATTTGATTGCTCAATCGATCACACAATCTCACTTCCGAACTAGTATCGTCCACCCGACTTCCTAGTGCGGACTCAGATCTAGTTTCTTGATCAGAAACCGTCATTCTCCTTGCATAGCCACCAACTATGATAGAGAATATCCAGAATCAATCAACAATCCATATCCAGGTTCGCCGTTGAAAATCGAGTGAAAAATCCTGATTCGGATCGATAAAACTATCTCGAAATTCTGTGTTCGACATCTGGACCAAATAGCTATGCGAATAAAATAATATACGTACACCTTACGTAATTAGCCCAATTGATTATCAATTATATCAATTTCCTTTTTATTCACATTCATTTTGATTATTATCCACTTATTCACAACTATCCCATTTCACAACTTCCAATTTAACCCTTCATGAAATTATCCACTTAGAATAATTTCCTCGATACCCACTTCACTTAAAGAATTTCATTTTTCCAATCCTTAAGTTTAATATAAATATTTATACACTTCTTACATTAATTTTCACTTTACTATCGAAGTTTATTTTCATTACTATTCATTCTGCCCAAACAATTTCTTTTGAATTCAAATTGGCTTCCATTTTGACTATTGAATTAGTTCCACTTCCTAATTAATTTAAATCTCAATTAAAAGTTTATTTGCAAGCTTACTTTCCTTAGTTCTTTCGATTTCACTTACTTTACATTCATATTAAACTAGATTCAATTACTCGGTTTCAACCTTATTTGCTTAACAAATTTTAAATCATTTGTAGTTAATGAAAATTTTCAAAAAATTTCTAACTCCCAAAATTTACGGAAAATTTTGCCAGAGTCTCCCTTGTACGGAGGGACTTCTGCGATATCGCAGGTTGCACATATATATATATATATATATATATATATATATATATACACACACATCGGCCTCAGGCCGGAAATCACAATATATATCAATATATGCAGTTCATATCTCCTATTTTGAATTTTTGCGCAGGCGTACCTTATTTTTTAGCATTTTTTAAAGCAAGCGGTGATTTATTTTAGAAATGCACACGGCCAAATCCAGCCATACGGCTTCCCTAAACCTGTACTAACTCCATTTAAACAGGTTAGTGACAAATATGCAAGATTATAGCATTTCAATTCATTTCAATAGCTAACACATACATAACATAAGCAATATTCACTAAACACTTCCATAAGTGAATTTATTAGGCCCAACACAAATTAAATGCTTCCATTTAAATGGTTTACACTTCATTACTTACATTCTATTCATTTTAACCCAAATGAATACGTATTTATTACGATTGATTTAAAAATCAATTATATTTCCTTTCTATCAATTCATAGAATTTTATTTAACCTCGTTTTACCTCAAACGATCCATTTTCTAATACAATTCGACAATATCAATGTGAATAAATGATTACTTCTGCTTTAGAACCATTTAGGTTAAATCCAACTAAATTTACATTTAACCTATTCCATTTTAAATTTATTCACAACTTTCATTGTATTTCTTCCATATCCAAAGAGTTTGATTCCAAACCATTTTATTAAACTCAGCCACCAATATATCAAATAACCATCCCAAAATTTTACTCAAGTTATTTATTTTCTTCAAACAATTCCACCCAATAACTTAAGTTTATTATATTCAACAACTTCCGTTCAAATCCTTGATTTCATTTTCTTTTAATCAAATCCCATATTTGATTTTCCTTTCATTTAACTTGAAATCCATTCTATTTGATTTCCTTGAGTTCAATCTTATTTTATATCCCAAGTTTGGATTTTCACATTTATCTGTTTGAGTAGAATTTTATTTCATTAAATATTATCTATACTCGGCTGAATTTATTTCAATCCAATTTATTTTAGCTTGCTTCCAATTAAACCTAGCTACATCCCATTTTTGGATTTTGCTAAGCAAAGATTTAATTCCACTTAATAACATTCATGACACAACTGACTTTTGATTCAATTCAATCCAAATTTAATTCAATTTCAATTTCAATTTATATAACTTATTTCAAGTTAAATTCAAATATATTTTCTTCACTTTCATTTACTTAAGTTAAATTTTAATTCCCGGATTACAATTTCCCAATTTCTTCTTATTAATATCAACTTCACTTTATAAGTACAATAGTTGATCCATTTATTCATTCACCAATTCATTATTTAACCAATAAATTTTATTTCCAAACATTCATTATTTTTAGTCCATCTTGACTACTTTTTCCCATTCACATTTTACCCTTTACTCCAGATTATACATTAAATTTTAGTCAAGTATATATTTTTCATTATTATTATTCTATAAATATTCCAAAATAAGATTCCAGAGTATACACAAATTTTCAAAATTTCAAAATCCCATTTTGAAATCAACTATCCTTTGGTAAATTCCATTATCTTTTTGAATTCTTAAATCAAACCCAGTTCGCAACAATTTCAATTTGAAACAATTCGGTAGCAATTTCTCTTTGGAAACTCGAAAATGAACACCGATGATGTCGCGATCATCATCGGAATTATTTTCCAGCGACCAAAGAGAGTTTAGTGCTTTTATCACTTTAAATCATTTCAAATATTTTTGAATACCCAAACTCATCAGACTTTGAATCCAATTTAAAATATTTCCCAAAATAGTATCACTACTATTTCTCCCACACCCTTGAAAACCGTTTTCAATTCCAAAGGAATTTTAAGTCCTTTCTCAAAAATTCCAAATTTCCAACCCATCCAATTAAATTTAAACCTTTCTCTGGAATTCTATTTTAAATTACTATCTCATTTGGATATGGAGTTTATTCCAATTTATAAATTACATTTATAATCTATATTTCAAATTTTATTTTATTATAAAATTTTATTCTTTACTTTGGTTATAAATTTCAATTCCTAGTTAAGTTTCCATATAATAATGATAATAATCCAATATTATCACATCTAACATCCAAACAACCATATATATATTAACTAGAATAGTTTACAAAACTTTCCTTTTTATACAAAAATAATTTGGGTAAAATTATTTCATTTACCCTTCTTTAAAGCAATACTGTGTCGGTTTATCTTGTTTAAGAGTTTAGAAACCCCTATCGATATTGTGGCGTCCCACACATCGACCAGAATCCATAAACACTCAACCGATAAGTCAACACAATATAAAACCATTTTATATTCACTAACAAATACGCGCTCATATCTATTAATACTCTCAAAATTCCCACCAGAGCCAAGGTTATCGCTAGCCTAAGCTCTGATACCAACTGTAACGACCCGACTTTCCAGTCCCGGAAATTCGAACCATTTGACTTAAAGAAGAAGAGGTAGAAGAAGAAAATAGAAAAAACAACATCAGAATCTAACCATCGCAGCGGAATAAAATATAATATATATCAACAGATCTTTACACAAATCAAAACCTATATCTGTTTATATAATACATCATCAGAATACATCATCAGAGTACATCAACATCCATAACATACAACTGAATACACATCGGAAAAATAATAGCAAGTACGAGAGTACGTATCGTCATCCAGCTCGTCTCCTGAGCTCCACAGCATCATATCCTAAACCTGTTTATCTCGGTCTGACCCGAGCATCATATAAAACAATACCCGAGTCAGTTTGGAATACCAGCGTGAGAAAATCACACTCAAATTGATTATTAAAGTTTCAAAATCCTTTGAAAACAAAAGCATCTCGTAAGACCACGCCACAAATAAACATGTCGGGTTTTTACCTTACGATAGCTAAAACACTTTTATAAAAATCCTCTGATATTATAATAGTGTCTATTCACAAATACTTATTAAAATAGCTGAAATTGTTACATGATTAAATTCCAGCATACTAGGTATACAAACAAATACCGTACAAGGCACGTAGGGAGAATGGATTTCCAACGAATGACTAGGCACTGGGGTACCACCTGTCACAGTACGTGGCCTAGATCACAGTACCGAGGAGTACGCCCGCTCCCCTGCAACACAAGACCGGAATCATCCCTTACTGGATAATTCCAAATAAAATCACCCCACGGTTGGGATCAGCAACCGCACCACTAAGCCGAAATAAAAGGGACATCTAGACAGGGATGACCTTACTCTCAAGTGGGGGCTACCCACGAAGCCTTGCTGCATAACCCCTAATTTTCAATCATTCTCGGTTGATGAGGTTCGAGGCTAAACGATACCTTTAGAGAACATATCCCTTAGAATGCCCATCGTCCACCTGACGATGTCTCGAAAGCATTCGTCCATACAAGTCCGTCCCGGGTTCGAACGGAACCGAAGGCACTACCCCTACTACATCCATTTTGGAAATATCCTCAGGATTAGTAGCGACTAGCCCTTGCACTTCACTGCTCCATCTTCGACTCCGAAATCGTTTTCGCGAAACGTACAAACCGGATCGAAGTGGTTTTCGAGTCTCCAGACCTAGAATCCCGGTATACGGAAACTCGATCCTGGTCTATTCGAAACGATCAGCGCATTTGGCCAATATTGATAGTCGGTTATTTAACTATCAATTAACATCCACAAGCATCCACCACACAATAAATAATTTCCCACATTATTTATTTGCCCAAATATCTTTCCAAGATATATTTCTATTTTCAAACTCCTTTCGAAACAATTTCAAACAGTTTCCGCTTACGGAATACATTTCGCAAAGGTTTATTTCCTCTGGAACACCAAGTACAATATTTTAAATTTTAAAATAATTTAAAAACACTTTATTATAAATATTTTTTTATAACATTGAAATCAAACTACTTTAAGACTTTATTAAAAATATATACTTTAAAATAAAACCACTTTATAAATATAAACTAAATTTCTCCTTTTTAAAACATAATAGCAAATCACTTTATATAATTACTACAATAATATTTTTTTTTTAAATACTTACTTAGGAAATTAACATTTAAAAAAAACAAATTTCCTAAAACATGCTTTTTAAAACATACTTAAAACCTTTAACTTATATTTCAAATTGCTTTGAAAACGTACTTGGCTATCCAGAGAAATACACTTCTCATTCCCATCTTTTAAAAATAAATCAACATTTATTTTTAAACCAAATCCATATCCTTTTATAAATTCCCACCTTGAATTTATATTTTCTAATATCCACTGATATTCCATTTCACTTTATAAACCCAGTTTATATCTTCAAAATCTCATTTCTCTTTAAATTTCAAATCCCAAAGTATTTGAATCAATTTATAATTGATTTCCCAATTTATTTTACTTTGAAATAAATTTCCTTACTTAATCCATTTATTTCCAAATTCATTAACTTCCAGATTTTATTTCTCATTATGATTTAAAATCTTTAAACTGAAACACAAGTCTCAGATTTCCCAAATTCCTTCTTTCTTTTTAATTACATTTAAACATTAAATTAAAATAAATTTTTATCCCTTTAAATAACATCACATAAATTTTCTTTAAATTCAATATTTCTCTATTTATTCAAAATTCCTCTTTTCCACATTTAATTTATTCGAATTCACTAGAATTACTTAACTAAATTTTACTCTTTTATTTCTTTCCAAAAATCCAATTCAATTGCTTTTGGTAACTCATTATACTGGGAAATTCAATCCAACCAGATTATCCAATATAAATCATCACAGGATATCAACAATCATATCTCAGAATATTTAAACAAAATTAAATATTTTGAGGAATCCAGTCGGATCCCTCCAACCTGTTTCCCTGCATCCACAGATGTTAGCACAATACCAATTCCACTTCGAGGTGGAATATCGCGGTATATGGGTTTTATAAAATATCATCCGCTATTATGCGGCGCATAGGGTCTCATCCGCTATATAAATGCGGGAATATCAACAACTCCAATATATACATATGCCAATATGTATATATTGCTATATATACTATATATGTAAAATAGCACATCAATCAATGCAATCATCCAATCAATTTTTTTAAAATTTAACCATTTAAATTATAAATTCAGCTGAGTGAGATTAACTCACCTTTGTCCCCTTAAATTTGCAATCCACTTCAATCTCGATTTTGTTTCCTGATTTCTTTTGCCCTTGTAAAAACATTGGATGCTTTATCAATATTCGAACAGTTTGAACAATAAATCTTCGTTTGATAAATTTTTAATTGGATTAACTAATAGTTTATTACACTTGAATTAACCGAACAATTATTACCCTTCATTAATTTAATTAACTAAGAAATTTAGTTTAAACTGATAATCTTTTTTTTTCACTTGAGTAACATTAAATCAAAAATTTGAGTTACCTTAATTCGTTCTGGAAACCAAATCCAACGAGCTTCGGCTCCTAATTCCTGTACGAGACCACTGCCCCGAAGAACCCAGCCTATCACTGTCGCTCGAAGACGTTTCTTCCAAATCGCTTGTCGATCCTCCTTAACCCCAAAGCTAACCGCCTCGAACGCACCTGGTCGCAGCCCCATATCGAACGACGCAACCACCTGCCGTCCACAGTCAAAGACGGAGTCCACCGATACCATCCCCTCGTTCTCGTGCTCGAGAACGATCCCTGATGCTGCCGCCAACCCTCAGATCCATTTGATAGAAGTTTTGCTACCCTAGCAGAGCCATCGTGCTCGAAAGCAAACCTACCAATTCATCGACGTCGACGTCGCTCTCCGCAAGCTTGTTCGAGCTTCCCCGAGAATGCGTCGCCACACCCATACGAAGACGCAACCCAAGCCGCCTTCGACGATCGATACTCGCGATCGATTTCGTTCGGCTGTGAATTCGAACGAAAAGGGGAAAACAAAATCACGATTTCGTTCTTTTGAAAGGAGGCCATATTTCTTTGTTTTCGGCTGATGTTTAAAACTGGAAAGGTGAAAGGAGATAGGATTTCGATTTGTAGAGAGGATAACGTACGCGATATTTTATATTTATTATTATTATTTTTGTTGTCTAGCTTTCGCAAGAAGCTTCCTGTTTGACAAGGAGAGATTCGTGCTCAAATAGACAAGCTACAGTGATGTGAATGGAGATGTTAAAACGCCGATGTGAATGAACGTCGGCTGGAGAAGGTAGCTTGTATGAGAATATAAATATACAAATATAAATTGAATTCAACCTAAATTTCAGTGCGTTTATATATCGTACGCTCACGCGCTATTCCCAAACGCTATAAAAATTGAAATCCGATAATAATACAATATTACGGATCCAATGGAACTGGTTTTGTCGAATTCCGAGACTGTGCCTTGGAAGGCTATTTTAAAATTCAATTTAAACAATAAAATTTTAAAACTGTACAAAACGCTTTGAAATTCAAATTTAAAAGTTCTATCACCTTCAGTATTATTAATATGAAATTTCCAAGCCTTCAAATTATTTTTAACGAGCTTAAAAATCAAGATTCAATATATTACCCAATTCCAATAATTTAAATTAATAATTAATTATCCCTTAAATACTGATATTTGAAATTTAAGTTAAAATTTAACCTTTTGAATATTTAAAATCAATTAAATATTCCTAGATCAACATTCAAAAATTCCGGGTCGTCACACAAGTCCCAATCTCAATCGTCTCATCAGAAAGTTCAACCCAATCTTCTTGTACTAGCAGTGATCAGACTTCATTCCATGCTCCCCACATTGATGTGCCGCTTGAGCATTATTCAAGTTCATCTAGTTCTCGCAGCCTTGCGATCATAGGTCGAGAAAATGGCCAATTGTTAATTTTGATCCATCTTTAACTACTGTAGCTCCTAAGGCTTCCACGGAAAAATGATCAGCCAAACTTAAGGTCAATTTTCCAAAAATCTGCTTTGATGGGCTTAAGTTCCTTCCTTTCATCCATACAATTCTAGGGAGTGCTAAAGCGAGTTCACCTGCATGTGTCAATGATGTTTATATAAAGCATGAAGCATTCCAGCATTAGCCAAAAAAATCTTTGAGGTGTCTATCGAGAGGCAGCATGAAATCCCTTAAGCTAGAGGTGATCCATGATAAAGACATAATTAAACACGAAGATGATGAAAACACAGAGTTTACAACAAAGCTAATAAAGAAGTGTGCAAAAGAAACATCCAAGGTGGTTAGTCATCTGGAAAAGGCTCACAAAAAGGAGCTGGATGTTGCCCTCAACCGGGGTGTTGTGCTTGCTTTAGAGAAAGATACACTTCAAAAAGAGAAAAACACTCTAGCCCATCGTGTTGAGGAACTCGAAGAACTCCATAAGATAGAGAAGGAAGAAAAACTCGAAGCTCAGAGGAGTCTCAAAGATATTGCGAAGAGGCCATCGAAGCACGGGGACTAAAAGTTAAACTTGACAAGCAACTCGCTTAAATTGAAGTCCTCAAAGAAGAAGCAAAGGAAGATGGCCGTAATGAAGTAAGAGAACAAATCGAGGCCCAGTTAGAAGATGCTAAAGAGGCTAGCTGGAATGAGATTAAGGACATGTTCAATCCTTTGATTATTGAATATAATGCTGAAGTCCTAATCCATTGTGATTTGAGTTTGTTTGGAGAGGGCTACCTCGAATCGCTTGCCGAGACTTGGGAATATATCATTGAACTTAAGAAGAAAGCCCTTGGTGAAGCTGATTTAGATGAGAAGAAACTAGTATGGGAGATCATTCACGGCGACGAACCTTTAGATCTGGCTGCTGTGAGGCTCCAATACATTGATATTTTAGCACCCTTCGACGATGGGAAAAACATTGCTAAGGCTTTGAAGTCCGATCCCAAAGGTCTCCCTTCACTTCAAATAGCCGGAGCATCAATTTCACTTAGCCTAGGACAAGATCTGAGCTATGATCCGGATGGACTCGGTTATCAATCAAAGGTGCTAACTTCTATTCTAGAAGGGAACACTCCAGTGTCACCTAAAAGTCAGTTGGACATAGGTATCCCACTTTACTTTCCATTATTCAAGAGGTTTCGTTCCTCATGCCTAATAGTTGTGGGCTTATTTTCTTGTTCCTGCGAATCTGTAGGTCTTCCGGGTCCCGATCAAACCACCAAGAAGCGATGTCTCCATGGAGAAATAATCGACATTTACTAAAATTCCAATGGCCACCAACATCCCAAGGCCCGATGCTCAAGTTATTGGAGCAACTGACGATGAAAAAGCCGACGACCAGCCATTTCCAGACGAATTAGATGACGTTGTGATCACTGGGGCCTCTGAACATACCGATGAACTCATCTTGAAGGAGCGCATCAAAAGAGAGGAGTTATTGAAGAAAAAAGCTAAAGCTAAACCCATTGATGTAGACATCGACGACCTAAATCTCGTCCCACTGCAAGTCATTCCACCTTGCATGTCGGTTCCCGAAGAACTCCCTCCAACCTCTGAAAGCTCTATTGCCAAGGGTGGTAAAGGATCAAAGAGAAGAATAGGCGGAAGCTCGGGCTGTGCCACTCCCAAGAAATCCAAAAGAGAAAAGGGGCAAAAGAAATAGCCATCACTTCGACTTAGTTTGTATATAGCTTGTATAGCTTTTTTCTTTTGTTGGTCGTGATTGTGCAAGTACGGCTCTCGCTTTTGAATAAAATTGTATCATAATTTTCAAGTTTAATGTGCAAATAAAAGTTCTTTGTTTTCTGTCGAACTCTGATGTCGATTTTATTAATTAGTCGATCTAGTATTTTTCCATTCAATGTACTTGTAATTTGTTGCTCATTATTTCGGATAATCGTCCGATAATTTTCACTCAAGGCCTCAATGTGGTCATGGCCTCAAGTTGTATCAAACACTAGGCTCGAGCCCTAGTGTTACGTTGTCAGATTCAGCGGTTTGAGTTATTATACTCCTGCCTTATTCTTGGGTTAGCGGGGTTAGATAATGGATGGTTGAACTCCATCCTTAGCAATTTTATACTCCTCCTGTCAGTTTTAGTTTGGAATTTATGGAGTAGTGAGTGGTCAAACCACACTCATCTATTTTTTATACTCATATCCATACTCTGGGGATAAGAGTTAGTTGGTGGGCAATCAGATCGCACCCAATTCGTGTTTATACTCCTGTTCATACTCTAGGGACTCAAAGTTATTTCGAAAAATAGTCGGACCGTACTTTCCTTAATTGGTTGATTTGCTCCCAAGTCCAGGGTTTAACTTTGTAAGCGATCGGTTGGATCATGAAAGCTTTTGATTCATGTCTATCCCATCACTCTATAGGATTAATTTGGTTATTAGATGGTCGAGTCACATCCATTCCTCGTTAGGTATTTTGTCCATCGGGTTGTGAGCGAGAATCATCAAATAACGGTCGGACCATATTCATTTGGTTTAGTTCAATCGTGGACTTCTGTAATCGGCTAGCTTCAAACTCTGGGAACCTGCTCGGGCATGCTAATATTAGTTAGTCGGGTATCGTACTATAGTTCACAGATATGAAGGAAATCTCAAACTTTATTTGCCAAATGAAAAGAATGACATAATTTGTCTTATTATATATCTGGAAAATAAAATGCTAAGAAAATTCAGAAATTGAATACAACTAAATGAAAATGAATAAACTAAGTGAAATAGCATTATAAATGGTCGCTATTTCACACTCTTAGGAGTGTGATGCCATCAACAGTCACTATCTTGAAAATTCGCTCTCCAAGCCTCTATTTAATGACATACTATCCTTTCCAAGTTGGATTCATCTGTGACGGGGCATGAAAAGCCTTTTTCAAGATGAGATTGTCAATTTCAAAGGTTCTAGGTTGGACTTTAATGTTGTAGTATCGGGCGACTCGGTGCCGATGCACAGCTGTTCTCAAATCAGCTTCCTCGTGCTCTCATCTACAAACTCTAGAGATTCTAAGAGGAGATCCCTATTCATTCTGGGATCGTAGTAGGTCACTCGATGAGAAGGGACTTTGAGTTTAACAGGAATGACGACTTCGAAGCCGTAAGCAAGGGCGAATGAAGTATGACCAAACGTGGACTTGTGGGTGGTTCTATAAGCCCATAATGATGTTGGGAGTTCTTCCATCCACTTACCTCTAGCCTTTTCCAAACGCTTCTTTAGAATGGAATTTTTGATTTTATTTACCACTTCAACTTATCAATTTGCTCGAGGGTGAGCAACTATGGTAAATCTCTTTTCGATATGATGCTGATGGAAGAAATCTTTGAATTCAGCACTGTCGAATTGGGTTCCGTTATCAGTTATAATGATTCATAGAAGGCCAAAACGATAGATAATGTTCTAGACAATGAAGTTGATAACTTTCTTTATTGTGATCGAGGCTAAAGGTTCTTCTTTGACCCATTTGGTGCAGTAATCAACTGCTACAATGGCGTATTTCGCACCACCTTTTGAGATCGGTAAGGAACCAATCATATCTATGCCACATATAGCAAATGACCATGGACCGACCATTTGTTTGATTTCTGTCGACGGAGCTCTAGGAACTTTTGCATACGTCTGGCATTTGGTGCATCGCTTAGTGTAATCGGCAACATCTCGGTTGACAGTTAGCCAATAATACCCATAATGGAGTATTTTTAACTAGTGTTTACCCCCAGTGTGATCGACACATTTCCCTTCATGAACTTCCTTTAAGACTCGTATTATTTCATCATGAGCGATACACCAGAGCAGGGGAACGGAAAAACCCTTTCTATACATGACTCCTTCCTAAATGATATACTGTGAAGCTTTGTGGAGGACTTGTTGTCTTTTATTCCTCCATTCGGGAAGCACTCCCTATAGCAAATAGTCTTTAATCGGAGTCATCCATGAGTCCTTCTCAGTCTCTATTTCTAGTACCTACTCTATTTCCATCTGGTTTATGCTCGGAGTGTGTAGTACTTCGACTGGGACCAAGCTTATTTATTGTGCATCCCCAGTGCTAGGAAACTCTACCAATGAGTCAGCCTCTTTGTGTTGATCCCGAGGATTGTGTATGAAGTCATAATACTCAAAACTAGTCAATAGCTCTTCAACTTGGAAAAGGTGAGTCATTGTCCTTTGTTTGGTAATCTACCCTGACTTGGTATACTACCAACTGTGAATCACAAAAGATTTCAAGAGATTTTATCCCCAGTTCTCTGGCAAGTTTACTAGCACGATTGTAGCTCTAAAACAACAATCATTGGATGTTCCATCCATATACATTTTCCACTGAATGGTAGGGGCTTCATCACTTTTTGGGAGATTATCATGTGTAGTGAATTCTACTATAAAGTCTGCCAGTGCCTGCCCCTGGATGGTTCTCCAAAGGAGATAAGTGATATCGAATTGACAGTTTATTTTCCACTTGAGTAACCTTCCAAATGTCTCAGGTCATTGTAGGACCTATTGTAATGGCTGATCGGTGTAAACATTGATGGGATGAGCCTAAAAATAAAGGCAGAGCTTTCATAAAGCAATCAATAAGCAGTATACCAATTTCTATCTTTGGGTAGTTCCTTTCAGCTTTTGGAGTCTCTGGATCTGATCTTCCTCGCGAAGCAGTGCATCACTTATAGCGTGTACCAATATGGCCAAGTAGATATACAAGTATTCATGATCCACCAGCTTTGACAAGATGGGAGGCCTCTCTAAGTGGTTCACCAAAGCTCGGAATGCGTCTTCACTATCCTGTGTCCATTCCAAGTTCCTATTCCCTCACCTAATCAAATCGAAGAAAGGAATGCTTTCATCTGTGGTTCTGGAAATATATCGACTTAGGGTGTCAACCTTTCCATTTAAGCTTTGTACTTATTTGATGGTTTTTGGCGCCTGAATGTTGCAAATTTCTTAAATCTTCTCGAGATTAGCTTCAATTCCACGAGCATTGACGATGAAACCCAAGAAATTTCCTATTGCTTTGTCAAAAGAAAATTTCAGAGGATTGATCTTCATTTTGCAATATCAGAGGATATCAAACATTTTTGCTAAGCCTCTAATGTGGTCGCTTGATCGTCGTGACTTCACCAACATATCATCCACGTATAACACCAGCGCCTTTCCAATCTAATCTTTAAACATTCTATTAACTAGTCATTGATAGGTTGCTCCAGCATTCTTCAATCCAAATGGCATTACCATATAGCAATACAATCCAACATTAGTAATGAAGCTGGTGTGCTCCTAACCGGGAATGTACATCGGGATATGATTATATCTGGAGTATGCATCCATGAAAGATAGCAACTCATGTCATGTGGTTGAGTCTACCATCTGGTCGATCCTTTGAAAAGGGAAACTGTCTTTCCGGCATGCTTTATTTAGGTTCGAGTAGTTAACGCATGTCCGCCACTTTCCATTCACTTTTCCCATAAGTACAGGATTGGATACCCTTTTAGGGTAGAGGGCGCACAAATAAACTCATTGTCTTTAAGCCTATCCACTTCCTCGTTAAGGGCAGCAGATCTCTTTGGATCCATGCCACGCCTTTTCTATTTCACCGGGACATGCCTCCTCTCGATATTTAATGTGTGGCTCATAATGGCAAAAGAGACCCCATACATGTCAAAATGAGTCCAAGCGAACACATCAAGACTCGCTTGGAGAAAATCAGCCGGTTCTTTCATCATCGGGGGGCTGAGTTGTGATATGATCTTTAAGACTCATAACGGATCATCGTGGTTGACAGTGATGTCAATCGTCAGCTCAGCGGGTGTAGCCTTGGTCTCTTTGGGCTCCTCCTCGTCATTCCTCGGATAAATGTTTCTATATAATCGACTATGGCACTTGAGCCAAGGTCCAGGCGCTGGCTGTCAATCTTTATGGTTTGGATGCGAAGAGACTTGTCCACATCCATACCTTTCTCCTTTCGTTGAGCGTCTCTCAATTCAGCCACATAACAGGCACGTCTGGTCGCTTGATCACCATGCATAACTTCGACATCGTTATCAGTTGGGAACTTTAAAGTCAAACACCACGGGACAAGAACTACCCGGAATTCAGATAAGGCTTGTCGGCCCAAAAAAGCATTGTATAGAGAGTCAACATCCAAAACAACAAATGGCAACATCTACACTCTCTTAAGATCACCATCTCCCAATTCCAGTGGCAATTCGACATATCTGACAGCTTCAGTCATAGCATCGTTAAAGCCATGAATGTGGGCTTTAGGCGGTTTCAATCCTTTGGCTTCCATCCTCATCTGATTGTAAGATTTTTTGAAAATTATATTTATGGAACTTCCATAGTCAACCATGATCCTCCTTACTAAGGCGAGGCCGATAATGGCCGAAATGACTATTTGATCAATCGTCGGTGCCTCCACCTTATATGCATCTCTGTTTCTGAATACAATGTCGCCTGCCATTGTACACTGTTGTTTCGTCAGAGCCACATCTTCTACACTCGAATAACACACGAAATTCATATGCTTGATTGCGCTAGCACAACGCTCCATCTCATGCCAGCTCTTATCAGGTGGATGTAGTCCCTTGACTATTGTATCGATCACTAATCTTCCACCAGTCCCTGCATGCTCCTCAGCCCTGTGCGGCTCTTGTCTTCGATTGGGGTTGGATGTCCCCTGCCCGCCATCCTATGAGGCTTTAACAAACTACTGTAATGTTCTTTCCTGAATCAGTTTCTCGATAACATCCTGAAGATGTGTGCATTCATTTGTGTTATGAACATAGCATGCATGGAAATGGAAATATTTTCCACTCTGCTTTTGATTCTCCATTGATTCTTTCGAAGGTGGCTTTCTATGCTGCTTGGTACTGCATGTAGACAAGTATACATTCTCTAAAGATGGGTTCAATAGAGTGTAAGCATCATAATTGGAATCCTTAGTTTTCCTTTTTCGGAATCACTCTTTCGTTCATGGTTCCAACCACCGCCTTTTTTGCTAATTCGGTTTATTTTGGGCATTTACTTGAACTTTTCTGGAACTCTACCCAAACTGTTTTACTGCAATGTTACTTTGGGCATAACATTCTTCTTCCTAGAGCATCTAGCATCCTCTTTCCTCAAATACTGAGCTGTATTTTCATTGAAACGTTCCAATGTTGCGAGTGGTTTGCCAGTTAACCAATCGCCAGAATCCAATTTTGGATCAATCCCTCTTGTTATGCCATCAATATTGAATGGTTATTTGGATTACTAACTTCTATGACAGCCGTATGAAATCTCTCTAAATATTCTTTCAATGATTCTCTCAGATCCTGGATCACGCTGGATAGGGACATTACATCTTTGGGCTGAGTTTGCATGCATATGGAATTGCTCCATAAACTTTATTTCTAAATCGTCAGATTCAGAAATTGACCATGGGGGTAATCTCATAAACAACATCATAGCTATGCCGAAGAGAGTAATAAGAAAAAATTTGCATTTTGTTGCATCATCTGCTTGTGCGGAGTCCATCAGCTGTTCATATCTCATGATATGTTGCCTGGGGTCGGTTCTTCCCTCGTAGGCAGCCATCAATGGCATGCTGACCTCCTTGGATACTCTGCATGTAGGATATTATCGGTGAACGGTGTATGGCTTCTCGAGATCCCCCATTCATCATTGGTTAAGCCTTGGCTCCCCTATACTAGTTGTCTAACCATAGCCGACAAGTTCGGCATTTTGATAGTGGGAGTCAAGCGGTAGTCGACCTCCACCTTACATGAATGGTCTGGTCGATGTCTATAGGTTATTTCATGCCTTCTTTGCTCGACATCCTCATGATGTATATAACGTATATTTACTTCATCATCATTCTGGGAGGTAACTGGTCTGCATCCACCTAAACTTCAGCATCTGAATCAATCCCAGTGGCTCTAGCTTGTGCTCCAACATGAAAAGGCAAGCTTCCTCCTCTGGAGGAGGGATCGACCACGATCCTTACAGAGGGGTTGGCACCGATCGGTCTCAGCAAGCGATTTTTGAAAGCTTCTACATGATATCCATCAATTTTGCGATGTCTACATCTAAGATAATCATTTGATGAACTAGAACTCTCTAATACGGAATGAGGAGTTGGCTCCTTCTAGCTTTCCCTCATTGTTGCTCCCTGAGTTGATTCATTAGTTTGATATTGGCTTGAATCTACTGGTTCAACTGTCGACGGCTATCCACTAACTCTCTCATCAGATTATGGAAATAAGCTCTTGTGATGAAATCAACCAGATTCATGACATCAATTGGATTAGCAGCATTCACATCTACTAGTAGATTACTCGGGCTTCCTTACTGAATGCTAGCGTTCTCATTTCCTCCTACATTTTTGAGAGGTAGATCTGGGTGTTCCTAACCATTATCGATAGTTTCCATAGATTTTTGCAAATTTTAATAGAATGAATAAGCTTCTTGAAGATAATTATGGATCTCTTCGGAGGATTTATGCAATCCAGTAGCAGCAAAAGGGATCCAAATAGGGCTGAGAATCTCCTTCTGAGTGAAAGCACCAAAATATTTGCACCAAAATTTGGCACAAACGCCTAAAAAAGATTTTACACATAAATAAATAAAGAATATAAAATGAAAACAGAGGAAACAAGCAATTAAATGATAGAAAATCAAAGCAATAACGAGAACACAATGATTATCGTGGTTTGGCGTTGTTTACCTACATCCACTTTGAATGGATAACTTTATTAATCACTTTGTAAACTGAGTACAATAGGGTTCGAATGAAAATCCTTAGTTATAATAGCGTGCAAAGCAATAAGCAGCGTAAAAGTCCCTAAAATGAACAATCAAGCGTGTATTTATAGAGGAAATTGTGTTAGAACCTCTATTATGTGGTTTCAATGACGAATAGCTATACAATCATATATATTATACATCTTATCAAGATATAGGTATATACTACGAGAGATCAAAGTGCTCAAAGATATTGGGACTCGAAGACAAAGAAAGACCTATGGACCATGCTATGATTAAGTAAGGTTATTCTAGTATGTTATGACTCTTAGATAAAACATTAAACGGTCTCCTTGAGTATATATGCACATATGATTTAAATACACTAAAATGCATTGAAAAACTGAATTTACCATCCACATACGTCTGAGCAAAAATAAAGGACGTCTGTGACAATACTCGGGAAATTATTTCTTGAAGTCACAGATGTATAAGATTTTCCCACAAACGTCTGTCATTTGAACAACTGCAAAAATTTGAATCGGCATCTCTATTAACTAAATAGAAATCAAAACTTCATTGAAATGTTATAGCTATTAAAATGAATAGAACTTATCTAACAATAACAACTTCTCATCTGCATCTCTTTAAATCTATAAATACTACAAAGATGGAGATGAAAAATTAATTGAATTGAATCTATTCTCTCTTGATTTCTTATTACTCTCTTGTGCATACATTGCTTACATACTCTCAATCTATCATAACCAAAATAATTTTGGTTAAACCACTTCCTACAATTCAAAGCATTCACATTCACATACTCAAAGGAGATCATAGGAAGATTTGTACTATCAGTCAAAATCCGTGTTATTTGGAACACAAGACTATCAGAGATATAATTTTTTATTAACCTATTCCTCCAGGCAAAGCAAGGGTTAGTTGGTTAATGGAATACCAAAGGGGGGCTTCGAGACTGGACGTAGGATGGGAAGTCTGAACCAGTATAAAATATCTGGTGTGCTTGCTTTTATTATTTACCTTATTTATATTCAATTATTATTCTCTGCTTAATATAGTTAGTAATATACACTCTCACACGTGTATATATATATAAGTTGCATTACTTAAAATCTTCCTATAGACTTTCATTTGGTATCAAAGCAAGGTTATTTCAACCTACAGTAACATGTAGTTGAATAACCATTAATATGGCAAGCAAATTTCAAGAAGGTCAATCAACTGCTCGTCCTCCACTATTTACTAGTTCTAATTAAGCTTATTGGTCAACACACATGCGAATTTTTATGGAAGCCAATGGTTTAGAAATATGGCCAGCAACTCAAAACAAATATAAAGCACCTGACACCAATATTGGCACATGGACTCATGCACAAAAAGCAAAGGCATCTAACAATGTCAAAACTATGAATGTATTATTTTGCTCACTTGACAAAAATGAGTTTTAACGGTCATGCTTTGCATCACTACATATGATATATGGTGCAATTCACAAGTCACACATGAAGAACAACTAAAGTCAAGCAAACTAAAATTTCAATGTTACAAAACAAATTTTCATCACTCAAAATGAAAACAAGTGAATCAATTATTGATATGTATGCAAGATTTCAAACCATTCAACACAATCGCATGGCACTTGGAGTCAAATTCACAGATTTTGATTTAGTCACACGAATTTTAAAACTCTTTGAAAAATGAATGGAAAAGAAAAGTTTTAGCCATCGAAGAAGCTAATGATCTTTCTCAACTTAAAGTCGAAGAACTAATAGGAAATCTGATGTCATATGAAGCTAACTTATAGGCTAGAAAAATCAAAATCATGAAAAGAAAAACATAGCATTCCAAGCAAATAATGAAGATTCAGACTTAGACAAAGATGAGATTGTTTTTATTGCCAAACTACAAAAAATTTAAGAAGTTAAAGAAGATGACCAAATTTCAAAATGATGGCAAACCAAACTCCTCAACTTAGACATCGATTAAATGCTATGAGGGTGAAAATTTTGGCCACATGAAGAAGGATTGTCCATAACTCCATAATGATAAAAAGAAAAGTAAAATTTGAAAAATTCAAGAAAAGGAAAAGAGTGTTTCAGGTAACATGGGATGATTCAGATTCATCTTCTTCATCTGGCAATGATAGTGAAACGACTAAGAGCAAGCAAATGTGTGTTTTATGGCTAATACTGATGAGGTACGACCTGAACTTACTTATGATGAAATAATGGAAATCAGCATTAAATTGGATGATAAGTATAGAGGAAAAAAATTAAATAAGGAATGTGCAGGGAAGTTAATTAGAGCAGAATTAGAAATTAGATTATTAAAAGATGAAAAAGTATCTTAGAGGAAGAACTAGAAATTATTCAAAAAAAATGTGAAAAATTAGTATCGTAAAATGACAATTTATTAAATGATTAAAAAATTATAAGTTAGAAAAAGTTGATTTGCAAAAGAAAAATTAGAATTACAAGCAAGTTTTGATTCTTGAAATTATGAAATTTGTGATCTGGAAAGTAAGTTAGATAAAATAACAAATAATGTGACAAAATTCAACAAAGGAAAACAAAATTTAGAGAATTTGATTAAAATATCTAAACCATTTGGAAACAGAAATGGATTAGGTTTTAAAGGCAAACAAAAGTCAAAGAAGTATAACACATTATATACCAAATTCAAAAAGCCAAAGTTAGACACCAAGGTTAAATATTCATACACAAATATGGTCAAAATATGGATTCCTAAAACAAATAATAAGCTAATTAGACAAAAATATATTGATGAATATTTGAAGAAAGTTGTACACAACAATAATTACATTTCTAAAGGAATTAATCCTCATGGATATAGCTACCTTCTTCCACTAACATGTAGGACCCTAAACAAAGAATGTGGGTACCAATTAAAATTTTCTTATTTTGCAGGTACCCATAATTAAAATAAATAGTGAAGAGAAATGAATACTTGATAGTGATTACTCCAAGCACATGACTAGAAATGCTTAGATGTTATCCAATATACATATATCGATGGTGGCTCTGTGACATTCGAAGATAATTCAAAAGGATTAGTCATCGACATTGGATAAGTCATCAATATTAGTAGTTCTATTTCTCTTATTATTACTAATGTTTTATTGGTAGAGAATTTGAAACACAACTTACTAAGTATATGTCAACTATGTGATAAAGGATTTAAAATTAATTTCAGGAAAGACAAATGCAATATCTTTGACCAAAATAAAAATCCAATTTTAATAAACACTTGGGTCACTCAATATTGTATTGAGTAGTCGAGGGATTCAGGTTAGTCTTGACGAATACTGGAGGAGCTGAGGAGCAGGAGGCTTCAACGTGTAGATATATAGAGTTTCCGTTGTGTTTGTATTAGTCGGTATTGTATTGATGTATGATAGATATACTTGTGTTGTATAATAGACAGAAGTTTATAACTGTCTATTCTGTGATGTATAAATTGTGTACTCTGATGTATATGATACTATGTAATATCTTATGTGATATAATATATTTTTCGTTCCGCTGTGAGATTTCTGATGTGTTGTTGTTCTTTCTTCTTTTCTTTTCTTCTTCTATCCCTTTCTTTCTTCATAATGATGCGTCTTCCTGGGCATAGGAAGGCGGGTCGTTACATTTGGTAAAAGGATTTAGAAATCGTAAAACATATGTTTTAAACATGAATATAAAAAACAATACTAATTTATGCTTAGCCGCAAATCATGATGATCAATGGTTATGGCATAAACGATTTTGACACATATATTTCAAAAATATCAACAAACACGCTAAAAATGAATTAGCTAGAGGATTACCTAAGATCAACTAGAAAGTTAAAAACTTGCGTGACGCATGTCAACTTGACAAATTAAAGAAAAGTTCTTTTAAATCTAAAAAGGAAATCTCCACAAAGAAATCTCTCGAACTACTTCATCTAGATTTATTCGGACCGACTCAAGTACGCTCTATAAATCATCACAAATTTGTTTTTGTAATTGTTGATGATTTTTCAAGGTATACTTGAACATTATTTTTAAAACATAAAAGTGGCACTTTTGAAATGTTCAAAATTTTTGCTAAATGAATCATGAATTTGATGAATTTAATAAATTAATAGGATACAAAGCGATCAGGTAGGCGAATTTGAAAATGAACTATTTACAAATTTTTGCAACAAAAAGGGAATTAGTCATAATTTCTCATTTTCACGAACACCTCAACAAAATGGTGTTGTAGAAAGGAAAAATCAAACTTTACAAGAATATGCACGAACCTTACTAAATAGTAGTAATCTACCAAAAAGTTTTTGGATTGGAGCTGTTGCTACCGCATGTTATGTATTGAATTTGTAACACTCAGACCAATGACTAAAAATACATGGTATGAAATATTTTTCAAAAAGGAACCTAAAGTATATTATTTTAGAGTACTTGGATCAAAATGTTTTATCTTAAACACAAAAGATTATGTTGGAAAATTCGATTCTAAAGCTAATGAGGGAATATTTGTTGGATATTCGGATCGAAGTAAAGCATATAGAATTTTTAATAAACGAACAAACATTATAGAAAAAAGTCTGCATGTATCATTTAATGAAAACTTTACAAATAATAAAAACAATGACGCTGAAGAAGTTATAAATAATAAAATAATGTGAATAACAATAATGATAATATGATAACGTCACCACCTAGGATATTAAGAGACTATCCTATAATAATATTATCATTGATTTAAGTACATGAGTATCAACCAGAAAACAGTTAAATCAAATGAATCATGTTGCATTTATGTCAAATTTAAACCAAAAAATTATAAAGCAGCATCAAAGGATGATTTTTGGATTATTGCAATGTAAGAAGAAATTAATCAATTTGAAAGAAATGGTGTTTGGGAACTTGTACCGAGACCAAATGATCGATTTGTAATTGGAACGAAATGGATTTTTAAAAATAAAGCAGAAGAAAATGGAAATATTGTTTGAAATAAAGCAAGATTAGTAGCTCAAGGATATAATCAAGAAGAAGGAATTGATTATGACGAAACATTTGCTTATGTAGCACATCTCGAAGTAATATGAACATTACTTGCTTTCGCTTGTCATCGTAATTTTAAACCTTTTCAAATAGATGTAAAAAGTGTTTTTCTAAATAGCTTTATAAAAGAAAAGGTTTATGTTGAACAACCTCCACTATTCGTTCATGAAATATATGTGATCATGTATTTAAACGTAAAAGGCTCTATACAAATTGAAACAAGCACCTCATGCTTGGTACGAAAGATTAAAAACTCATTTACAAAATTATGGTTTTCAAATTGGTAAAATAGACTCTACTTTATTTATAAAACGAGAAAAGAATGACATATTAGTCGTATATATGTTGATGACATTATTTTTGGCTCAACTAACGAAAAATTATGCAATATATTTTCTGACATTATGAAAAATGAATTTGAAATGTCACATATGAGTGAGTTAAATTATTTTTTAGGTTTGTAGATAAGACGCTAGAAAATGGAATCTTCATAAATCAAGAAAAATACTATCGAGATTTATTAAAATGCTTTCAAATGGAAAATAACTTAAGTAAACCAGCTCCAATGAGTACTACGCTACATTTGGATAAAGATGAAAATGGACCAGATTTTAACCAAAAATTATATCAAAGTATGATAGGATCTCTATTATATTTAATAGCTAGTAGACCAGATATCATGATAAGTAAATGCTTATGTTCTTGGTTTCAAGCACAGCCAGAAGAACTACATCATCGAGCGGTAAAACGAGTTCTTAAGATATTTAACAACACTAAAGAGTACGGACTTTTCTACCAAAAGGAACCTCATTCGAACTCATTTCATATAGTGATGCTGATTTTAGGGGTTGTAAAACAGATAGAAAAAGCACAAGTGGCACATGTCATTTTATTGGTCAATCTTTAGTTTCGTGGTTTAGTAAAAAACAAAACTGTGTTTTGCTCTCGACATGTGAAGCCGAATATATCTCAGTAGCTTTAGCAGACCACAGACATATGTGATAATATCATAAAGGTATATCACAAGTTAAAGGAAAACAATTTTCTGAAACCACGGACATCTGTGATAATTCACAGATGTCTATCGCTAGTTCCAATAAACTATTTCCTGAGACCATAGACGTCTATGAAAACCAACAGACGTCTATGAAAACCCACAGACGTCTGTCATATGTTTCGGATAAAAAATTTCTGCAACCACAGACGTCTGTCGTTGGCCACAGCTTCCATTTCCAACAAGCCTATATAATCAATTTTTGCCCCCATTTTAATTTTTCACCGGCCTATTCTCAAACTACACTCAAGCCCTAATTTATAAAATCTCAAATTGCTCACTAATGGCTCCAAAAACTCCGGTTAACAAAACAATCCAAGAAAGGTCAATCCTCTTCTTCTCAAAACCCCTTAGTCGAAAGGTGCCATCATTCAACAGTGGCTTCGAAATAGCACGAGTGCTAGCAGGAGATTTGACGAGCTCAAACAAAAGAAGCTTCGTTCCGGCCCATTCTATAGATTTTGAAAATTAAAGAAATATGGCATTCAAGAACTCACTGTTGCCTCCGGCTATCGGGATTTAATCAATTCTGATGAAAATGAGGTATAAATAGGTCAATTGGTAATCTTTCTTTTTTACACCAATTTGTGTAGTAGTGATATTTGGACTCCTGACAATGACGATGGTTGGTTATGGATGAGTGTTTACGGACGTGTTTTAATGATTAGCGTAAATACCATTGGTCGAATACTTAATTGCTCTTCGTCTGGAATCAATTTAGAAGAAGTTCCCGACCATAGGAATTTACCGCGAGATAAAATAACTCATCAAATTTGGGAAAATAAGATACCATAGTGGAAATCTATTTACTTACGTCCAAAAGCTAGGTTATTAAACCATATGATTATCAATACGATAATTCTATGCCCAGGAATTCATGAACAAATTTACGACAATGACCACAAAGCCTTTTTTGCTATTTTTGGTGGGATACAAATAAATTGGGCTAAGTTCATACATGATGAAATAAAAAGCTTTTGGCTTCATCATCGACGCACGATTATATATGCTCCATATATTATGCGTCTCTTAAATGCCCTTGGGATACCCTTTTATATCTCTCATTCTGAAGAAATCCCCGTCAAAGAGAGCGGAATAAGAATTTTACCTTTAATGCACCTTCCCTAATGACCACCCCATAATTATCTCCCATGAACAATGGTCCTTGCAGCAGCAATAAGAAGTGCATCATGGTCCCCAACCTACTCCTACTCCTCAATATATTTATTCATCTAATCCTTCATAACAACTTGCCTCCTTTAGTTATGCTAATGAATACTATTCCGATTCGGATATTCAAGAAGCTCGCATTAAACAAATTTAATACGAATTGATTCATGATTTAACATTTAAAAATCAAAAGCTAATCATGGTCAACCAGTGGGCCTTCAACAAAAAGATGACTGGCTTGGAACGTTCTTTTTCAACTAGGATAACTAAGATGGAAAAGACTTTAGAAAAAGGTTGTTTCCGCTTTAGGAAATGTTATGTGAAAAGTCCATGGCAGATTGTCTCGATCGTCATCTTCACCTATACCACATCCTCGAGCACAAACACTAATTTATCGTGCTCATACCTCCCAAGAAAGACCTTTTCAGGATAGAGGCAAAATCATTGAACAAGAACAACATGAAGAGGAGGAAGAAGACAATGATGAGATCTCTATCCTGACCTTCCCTCATCACATCATCAGCAATACTAGCCTTCCAGGAACTTCCCATTCAGGAAAATGAAGAATATCATGATCAAACTAACTAGCTAGGAGCATACGACCAAGATCCTTCGTCATATTGGTAGTACTATGAGATGGCGGATTTTCCTATTCCTTGGATCAGTACAATTAGCTTATTTCTTTCTGCTATTTTTATATGTTCTATTTGTCACTTGTGTTTATGCTTCTTAATTTTTTAATGCACTTTGTTACTTACAATTTCCAACATTATTTTGTTTGTCCTTGCTTGTGCGAATTTGCCTTCAATTATTTCATTCTCGTATCTATGACATATTTATCACTATATATCTATTTAATGTATGCATAATATCATTTCTTATGTTTTAGTAATGACAAAGGGGGAGAAATATATGCATATACATAGGGGAAGATAAAATTCACTTTCTTTACTTTTGATTATGAATGACCATAATATCTCTTCTGTTTTGATTGTATAGTTGTCATCATCAAAAAGGGAGAGAATGTTAGAACCTCTATTCTATGGTTTCAATGACAACAACTATACAATCATATATATTATACATCTTATCAAGATTATAGTTATATACTACGAGAGATTAGCATGCTAAAAGATATTGGGGCTTGAAGACAAATAAAGACCTATGGACCATGCTATGATTAAGTAAGGTTATTCTAGTATGTTAAGAGTCTTAGATAAAACATTGTATGGTCTCCTTGGGTATATATGCACACACGATTTCATATACACTAAAATGCATTGAAAAACTGAATTTACCATCCACAGACATCTGTAATAGTACTCGGGAAATTATTTTCCGAAGCCACAGACATTTGAGGTTTCCCCACAGATGTCTGTCATTTGAACAATTGCAAAAATCTGAATATACGTCTTTGTTAACTGAATAGAAATCAGCACTTCATCAAAAGGTTGCAGCCATTAAAATGAATAGAACTTATCTATCAGTAACAACTCCTCTTCTGCATCTCTTTGAATCTATAAATACTACAATGATTGAGATTGAAATATTAATTGAATTGAATTAATTGAATCTATTCTCTCTTGATTTCTTATTACTCTCTTGGGCATACATTTCTTACATACTCTCAATCCATCATAACCAAAATAATTTTGGTTAAACCACTTTCTACAAGTCAAAGCATTCACATTCACATACTTAAAGGAGATTATAGGAAGATTTGTACTATCAGCCAAAATCTGTGCTATTGGGAACAAAGATTATCAGAGATACACTATTGTATTAGTCTATTCCCCCGAGTGAAGCGAGGGTTAGTTGGTTAAAGGAAATACCAAAGGGGAGATTCACGACTGGACGTAGGACGAGAGGTCTGAACCAGTATATAATATCTGGTGTGCTTGCTTTTATTATTTATCTTATTTATATTCAATTATTATTCTCTACTTAATATATCTAGTAGTATACACTCTCACATGTATATATATATATATATGTATATGTATATAAGTTGCATTGCTTAAAAAGATCCTATAGACTTTCAAGATGGCGAAATATCTCCCTGAAAATTCGTTTAAAAGATCTTTGAAACCATGTGGACCCATAAAAGGGATCTTATGACCCAAATCCCAAGGAATAGGGATCGATGCCGATCCATAATTTCTGAAGAATTTGGGAGTGCAATCCCTATGGGAGCTTTTCCATGTTGGGATATGCTTAGCCTTCAAGTTTCATGTCAATTGGATTAGTAGAACTTGAGTTATTGCTTGATCTTTACTGCAATGTGAGTTGTTACCTAATTTTGGCCGATCCCTATTGAGGGAAGAGGGTCGATCCCTCTTGCTTAGTCTTTTTGAGGTGCAATCTCTAGGGTAAGCACCCTAGGGTCCCCACATCTTGTTCCCAAATTTTCAATTGCATTGGACTTATGGATTTCAAGATATTGATTGTTTTCCATTGAGTTGCACTAGTTTGGTTGAAATTGACCAATCCCTATGATTGAGAGGAATTATAGCCGATCCCTTTTCCATATTGAATTATATTCCATACTCAGAACATTCTGTATAGCATATCTCTTGATTCTACTTGACCACGGTTTCATATTACCATCTGTACTTAACTTCTGGACCCCACAATCATCGCTCTGGACTTACTGGCCTTGATGACCATTGAATTTAACTTGTCCAATCAGTTTGGATATAGTCGGTTCAAAAACCGGACAACAATAGCCTTAGGTTATAACTTAGTCGATTATTCATGCTACCTCAACAATTTGTAGAGTCAGTCCCCAAACTCTCCATAATCCAACAAATATAGCATTCATTTATACCAAAGCCCATACGATGTACACATGTCATCCGTAGGCAATATTAAATCTGATTACTTATTCGATCGCATAAATTTCACTTTCAAACTAGTATAGATCACTTGACCTCTCTAGTTCGGACTTTGGTATGCTTCCTTGATTCACCTTACATAGCCATATGTTATGATAGAACTTCGAGATCATATCAAAAATTTGTATCAAGTGTTCACCATCAAGAATCCAGTGAAAAATCCTCATTCAAACTGGTGTAAATCACCTCGAAATAATGTACTCGAGGCCTAGATCTAGAACTGTAATGCGAATAAAATGGTCTACATACAACTTACATATTTTATTTCATTGCTTTCTTGAGTAAACCTACTTATTTTATCTTTAAAATCACATTCATTTTCTCATATAGTATCTCTCATTTAATATTAAAATTGTTTATGAAACATTTCTTAAACAGTACTTAAGTTTCTAAACATTTTATAAAAACTTATCTTATGTATAAAACATTTTCATGAGAACAAAATTTTGTTCTAAAACATTTCAGGACTTAAGTCCATTACTCGTATAATACTCTACTATATCCTAAAAGTATATACAAAACATTTATATTTATTTTACATAACAAGGATGTTCTATAAATTTAATACTAGTTTTAACTTACTATCTTCCTAATTTTTTTTTTTTTTTTGAAAATGGGTTAATTGATTAAAATGGGCTATGCGGCCCAAAGCATATACAGAGGTAAATACAAAGTAACTCCAGTCCGACAAACAACACATACCACTACCGAACTCAAAACATTCCTAAATTGAATTAGGGTTCAGCTTCATCTTCATTTCCATGGCGACTCCCCGCTGTTTGCTCGATTTCCTGGCATCACAGCCTTCCAGCTCCAATTCTCCAGTTGTTGTCTTTCTCTTGCCTCTAAGTTGGTGAGTAGTTTACTGATTCTTCCTATGTTAATATTAACATCTCTTTCAATGTACCCCGACAGTTCTAACTCATTCTTCTCCTTGTTTCCTGTGAAAGCCCTTACATTTCGTTCTCTCCAAACATGCCAGATAGTAGTTGTCAAGGCAATTTTCACGATCTCCTTCATAAGGTTCGAGAAATCTGTCCTATCACTCAAGTAAGTTATTTCTTCCTCTAAACTCATAACAGCTTCAGTTTGCAAGTTTTTAAGCTTTTGAATAGCCCAGATACGTTTCGTATACTTACATTCAAAAAATAAGTGTCTATGTGATTCTTTTTCCTTTCTGCATAGATTACAACTGTCATCAGTAATAACTCCCCAGCTTTTGAGTCTATCTTTAGTACTAAGTCTCCCCTTGAAAGCCTTATAGGTAGCATGAGCCATTTTGGGACAGTTAGACTTGCTCCAGACAAACTTATGCCAACTAACCGTGTCAAAGTGTTGTCTGTTATTTTCCCAAACTTCCTTCAACTTGAATTGCCCTTTACTATTGTTTTTCCATACCCAGACATCTTTTGCTTTTTCTGTGTAAATGGGTATCTCCTCTATTTCTTTCTTCAGACTTCTGGTGATCAGTTGTTTTTCTGGCATCCATTGTTGATTATGAATTATACTAGCAACTTGAATCCTCGATGTGTTATTTGCTGAGAAACTTTCCCAACCCATTCGGTCTAAAATACTTTTATTATTCAACCAGGGATCCCTCCATAAGTCAGTTTCAAGCCCATTAGCTATTTGTCTCTCTACCGAAATTTTTAATTTATCTCTTTGCTTTAGAATATATTTCCAGATAGTTGAAGCATTGTTATCTTCCTGTATTGTCCAAAAGTTGTCTTTTAGGTATTTGGCTCTCATCCATTAGGCCCAGAGGTTATCAGAGTTTAAAATTTTCCAAGCAAGTTTTAGACCATAAGTCTGTTTCAATTCAAAAAGGTTTTTAAGGCCAATCCCCCTTCACTTTTAGGTCTGCACAATTCATTGTAACTCACCTTATGAATGCCTCCTTTCCATATGAAATTTGCGCATACAGAGTTGATTTTTGCAAGAGAACAGTCTGGTATTTGAAAAGTTTGCAACCAGAATCTAACCTTTGAGGTAATAACAGTGTGAACCAATTCTACTCTCCCAGCAAATGATAATAACTTAGACCTCCATCCTTGAAGCTGTTCTCTAATACCATCTATCAATTTGCCACATTCAGCATCCGTAACTTTGTTGTTAGATAATGGCACTCCTAGGTATTTAACTGGCAACACTCCTTCGCCAACTCCAAGCTGTGCTAATATATCTGCTTTCTTCTTGCAAAATTTGTTCATATAGCATTTTGTTTTATATTCATTAACTTTTAGGACAGCTAAAGATTCAAGTTGTTTGAAAATACTCTTTATCGTGCTCAACCCCGTATCACTAGATTTGAAAACAACCAAGAGATCATCAGCATAAATGAGATGGTTTATCATTGGTTTAATCTTATAAATGGGCTTAATTAAGGATTGGTAACTAGCTAGTTCCATTTGAAGAGAGAACCATTCCATAGCTACAGCAAAAAGATAAGGTGAAAGCGGATCCCCTTGTCTAATTCCTCTATTCAATTTAATATAGCCTTTAGGAGTCCCATTTATTAACACTGAAAAAGTAGGAGTACAAATGCAATGTGTTATGAGTTTAAGCAATTTGGCAGGAATTCCCATTTCATGTAACATATGCAAAATGAATTGTCTGCTAACTTTATCATATGCCTTATGAAGATCAATTTTCAAACACACCCTGTCAGCTCCTTTTTTATTAAACTCCCTTATTAATTCATGTGCCAGTAAAGAATTTTCAGATATAAATCTCCCTTTGATAAAAGCACTTTGACTTTGTGATATGAGTTGCGGTAGAACCTTGTTGAGTCTCATACAGATGATCTTGCTTAGAATTTTGTAAGTTACATTACAGCAGGCTATGGGTCTATATTCTTCTATTCTTCCTGGATTTTTGACCTTAGGAATCAAAGTGATGAAAGTATGATTTATTTCCTGAATAAATTCACCTGTATTTAAAGCCTCCTGATAACCTTTGAGCATCCTTTCTTTTAGGTTTTCCCAGTGCATTTTGAAGAAGAGTGCGCTCATACCATCGGGGCCAGGACTGGAATCGTCATGAATAGAGAAAATAGCTTTTTTCAACTCCCTTTCAGAAATGTCTCCTGTCAGCATCCTAGCTCCTTCTCCAGAAATCTTTTTCCTACAACTGATGTGAGGTATTTGCTGGAAATTCTCCCCATTGTATGTTTCTATGAAATACTTGATAGCTTTATTTTCCAATTCTTGTAAGTTTTCAGTAACTTCCCCCTGTTCATTTAAACAATTTAAAATATTATTTTGATTATTTCTTTGAGACATTTTAGTATAAAATTTTTTATTGCATTCATCCCCTATAGTTAGCCAGTTCTCTTTTGCTTTTTGCTTTATTTCTGCAGCTTGAACACCCATCATATACTTTAGTTGTTTTTGCTTGGTGAAGTACTCTGCATTCAACTCTGCATTCTGAGGATCTTCTTCTAATTGATGTTGCATTTTCTCCAACTGAACCTGTAAATCTTTAGTGTCTTCATGTGATTTGGGTCTTGTTTTATTCCAGTTCTTCAATCTGTTTTTCATATGTTTAACTGTCATTATGTATTGGTACATATGATTACCCTCTGGAATTTGTATTTTAGTAAAGTCAGCAATTTCTTTGTATCCTTCAATTAAATGCCAATGATTAGCGTATCTGAATGGTTTGCCTTTAAAATTCTGCTTGTCATTGTTAAATTGGATGTATAGAGGGCAATGATCACTAGTAGAACTTAGCAGCACTGTGACTCTTATATTTTGTAATTTGTTCAAAAGCTCTGCATTGCCTAAAGCTCTATCTAGTTTAGAATGAATTCTTTTTGCTTCACCACTTTTCCATGTATATTTCAGGCCTGTTTGGAACACTTCTATGAGACCAGCAGCTAGTACACAGTTATTGAATTCAACCACCTGGCTGGATTTAAGGGTAATACCACCTTGTTTTTCATGAATTTTCAGAACATCATTAAAATCTCCAAAAACTAACCATGGTTTTGTTATGATTTTTGCATTATCTACTAAAGTTGACCATAATCTTTTCCTTTCTGAGGCTAAATTATTTGCGTAGACAATTGTTGTATCAGTATCCAAGCCTCCTGAATTTTCCATATTCATTGTAATTTGTTGTTCATCTATATTCATTACAGTACATCCAAATATTAGAATCCCATAATACCATAATTATGCCTTTATTATTATTTATGTTATTATGTATGACTTTCCAATTATCACCCTTTTGAGATCTTATAACCTCCATGTTCTCCTCATTGAGTTTATTTTCTAGAATGGCTATAATAGTAGGTTTATATCTATTACATATATTATAGAGGTCTAATTTTCTCACATCCCCATTTAGACCTCTCACATTCCAGCATAGGATAGTCATTGATATTTAGTGGCTCTGCTCCTAGTGATCGGAGCTGATTCTACCTTAGCTATTTTCCTAGCTTCTTTCTTTTCATTATTAGAGAACATTACCTCATAATTTTCATTGTCTTCCGTGTATTTCAACAAGTTTTCTTCTGACTCTTCTTCATCTGATGATTCCAATTGTATATTTAATTTCTATACATCACTTATTGTTTCAGGAATATCCTCACCAACAAATGACTCCTCCATATTCGGCTCCTATGGTGGTAGGCTATGATCCTCCGATTGATCCTCCTGTTGTTTCGGAACTTGATGAACTTCTGCTATCACTTCTACAGAGTCCTTGATCGGACTTACTTCAGATTTTGGGCTGGGTTCTCTATTACAGCATTTTGTGTATAACTTTTTGTTGTTGTAATTTCTTTTTGTGTAGTTAGTCCAGAATAACTAGTTGTAGCAATTTCAGTAGATTCAGCGTTCATACCATCTATGTGAATAGTATCTGGATTGCTTTTGGTTTTTTTTACCCAAACTTGTTTAGGTTTATTTAACTCACTACACTCTTGGGAGATTGCATGGCCAAAGCATTTACATTCAGCACATCTCAAAGGTAAGAATTCATACTCTACTTCCTGCATATAAACATTGCCTTTCTTATCTACTGCTTTGATGTTCTGTGGTAAAACTGCCTCTGCTTTAATTTCCACCAATACTCTAGCATATTTGATTCTTTTCACCTTCCTTGTATATTCATCTATGTCCAGAGGCTTACCAATTATACTAGCTAGCTTTCCTATGCATCTCATATTCCACAATGCTAGATTCAGGTTGTTAAATTTAATCCAAACTGGGTAAGTAGTCAACATTGCCTTTTCAAAATTAAAATCTGCTTCCCATTTTTTTAAGATAATCAGTTTACTATCCATGAACCATGGACCTCCCTTCAGAATTCGATCATAATCTTCTCCTTTTTCAAATTTAATGAGATAAAATCCATTTTCTCGTGTGAAAACATCCCAAGAACCTGTTGGTTTCCAAACCCTTCTTATGTAGGCATTAAAGTGAACAAGATAAGGTCGTTTACCTGCCATATAAGCATATAATGAGTTCTTCCACATCTGATTAGATTCATCATAATCAAGGTCATCGATCAACTGGTAAGGTTCATCTCCATCATAGATCGGTTCAAAGTACTCTAGATTCGCTTGAATTTCAAAATTATTATCAACCGCCTCCACCCATGATTTAGGATTTTTGTCTTGTCTCTGCGAATCTCTATTTGTCTGCTTAATCACCTCAGCAAAAGTCGCTTTCCCCTTACGCTTTACCATCTTCCATCCGCCGCCATCATCTTCTTCTAGGTCGCCTAGGGTTTTGGGAATTTCGATAGTCGCCATTATCTTCCCAATTTAAGAGTTATACATTTATATTTTTAACAAAAACACTTCAATTCAGTTTTTATATCAATTCAGAAGTTTTTGACTATCCAAAATCATCGAAAATTTCGTTTTTATTTCAACAATTAAAACTACCAAACAACATTTCATAATAAGATGCATAAACCAAACTACCCTAATGCGTTTGATAAATGCATTCACCAAATAACTTAAAAAGAAACTTGAGACGATGGGTTTTATTTCAAATCATTTTGAAATAATCATATATACATATATCTTTTCTATATCAAATCACACTTTTGGGATTTAAAATCAAAATAAGTTTTACTAGAACAACTCTGTAGCAAACTACTATAGTAGCATACCTCACTTAGAAACTCAAAAATGAATTTCGATGATGCTGTAGTCATCACCGAAATTATTTTCTAGCAACAGAAGAGATTTTGGTATTTTCTATCTCCTTCAAATTCCTCATTAAAATATTTCTATTTGTAAGTACTTACTATTATTATTTTTTCAAAAACTTTGAAAAACAATTTTCAAACACTGGGATTTAAGTTCTCAAATTCTCAGTTTAAATCCTTTTTTTACATACACCATATTTTATAAACCATTTTTTAAATTCACTTTCTTATATAAAACAATTTCACAAATATATTTTTTGAAAATATCTTATCTTTCCTCTATATTATGATAAATATCTTTTATTAAAGTTAACTTTTTAACCCAACATTATCATCGAATGCCTTATAATCAAACTATGAAACTCAATTCATAAGATGTTCGTTTTAGTATACCTAGAGTGACTGTCCACCTAACCCATGTTGTAAAAAGGTAAACTAGTTATAAATCAATGAAAAATAGTAAATGCTCATAAACTATTCGAGCATGATAAAGCCAATAAATGAGGGATAATAATAAATATCATTAATCTCTACATCAATTAGACTACACTATTAACTTACTTATATAAGTTACCTTATATTAGATCTTTAACTTTCATTGTTGGAATTGCCTTTAAGGTATACATTTATAACAAATAAAAATACGCATTCATATATATAATACACTCAACTCATGCTACACCATTCCATTACCCTATTTTTAATGATTTATACCCCACCCAAGCCAAGGTTATCACTTACCCTTCAGCTTTGATACCATCTATAACGGCCTCCCTTCTCAGAGGTGACTACAACTTGTACCTTATTCCGGATTTTACGGTCAGCCTCTCGACTGCACACCAACCTATAAAGGGACATATTGGAGTAAGAGACAAAGCTTCGTCACACGTTTACCAGTGTGAGAACCCTTATCACCCATGCTACGCACTCACCAGGAGTAAGCACAAATGGAAACTAAGTCTCGTATACTAATCATGTATCTAACCTTCTCAATTTCTGCTATCCCTCGGTCAAAAGTGAAGCCCGATAGGATAGAGTACTATTGCTTATACACATTACTCGAATCATCATTCTTAACTCTCAAAGATAGAAATAAGTCTGCTTTGTTGGCTTTTGTGCTAAGTACATGACTAATTACTTTCCATGAAAAAGTAAACACACAAAACACGATTAATTCATACAAAGTACGATTAATTCACATAAAGTATGATTAAGTCACATAAATGACTTCTAATCCCCTTTTTATTTAATTAATCCTTTATAGTTAAAACCCCTTTTGTTAATAAAACTCCTTTTATCTAATAAAACTTCTTTTATCAATCAAAACTTCCATTTTAATTAAAACTTCTTCCTTTAGTTTAAATCTTCTTCCTTTAATTAAAACTTCTTTATTAATTAATATTCCTTTATTAATTAAAACTTCCTTATTAATTAAAACTTAACTTATTAAACTTGTATATAGATTTAATTTCCCTTTTTAAAAGGTATATACTTGTATTCTACTATTTACGTATTCTAATATTCACGTATTTACTATACATATTTGCTATTCACGTATTTTACTCTTTCTATGCTTCAAAAGTATTCATATACTTGTCTAAAATGGTATAAGTATATTCACAAATCATTCACAAGATTTACTTACTTGAAGATATAATCATAGAGGTTAAACACAAATGTTACTAAAACATTGTTACTATCAACCCTTTCTCTTTTATAAATTAAATATTTAATTTTTCCATCTTTATTTCAAAAGGTTCCATACTTGTGATTATCTTAAAAATTCCATGATTAAAAATCCAATTATATTTATAATATTTTTCCACTTTAAAATATAATTCAAGTGTTTAAAAATGAAAATGTTGCTAAAATATTGTTTACTACAGACCCAAAATACTTTACATTTTAAACATAATCTTTAAAACTTGCTTTTTAAAGATTTAATTATATTCATAGTGGTTTAAAAACAAATGTTACATGAACATTGTTTACTAGGACCCTAAACCATTCACTTTTAATTACATTAAAATATTCCTCTTTTAAGCCCTAATTATATTCCAAATTATAATTCTAATTACTTTCCAAATTATAATTCTAATTACATTCCTAACTATAATTTTTGTTACATTCCTAATTATAATTCTAATTGTATTCCTAATTACAATCTTAGTTATAATCTTAATTATAATCTTAATTATAATCTTAATCATTTTTCTAATTATAACCTAAGTTATATTTCTATTTATAATCTTACTCTAATTTAACAAGTTAATATACCTTTGCTTGTCATTACAAAACTATTTATTTTAACTAAAGTGTTCAAATCCAAATATTTTGTTATTTCCTTATAAAAGATTTAACTTATTTTTCGCAATTTATATATTTACTAAAAACCTTTTTAAAATGATACACAAATGTATACTAAATCATTTAAAGATAAAATATTTAAAAATAAAGACAATTTAAAAAGATATTATATTACATAAGCTTCTATTTATTTTAACAATACTTTTAAAAAACTTATACCATGTTTTAAAACATTTATTTTAAATATCACTTAAAAATACTTATTTTATAACTTATTTAAAACCCATAAAAACATGTTTTATAATTAAAAACCCTTTTTCTTTAAAAAACCACATTTAAATATAAAAAATATTTAAACTTCGATACTTTTCCCATTAACAAGTACACTTACACTACTTTAACAACAATACATAGAAGTCCTAGGATATCTTTCAAAGATAACTTTAAATATCATCAAACACAAAGCGATGTGCATCCATAGCGACATTTTTGCTTTAATTATCACAACTTCGTTCCATAATTCCTACAACTTCCTAAACTAATTTCTCTTTGTCAAACACGCCAAACATGTGTAGAGAACAACCAAATGTATATTTCCATAATATATTCATATTTTAACCAATTTAACATATGTCCAATACAAGGGATTTCAAAGTGCGCTTATAGCAACTGTATCGCTTTAAACATTTACAACACACGATCAACTTCATATATAACAATTTTAAACATGTAAACAACAAGTCTTAGCCATGATACATGTTATAAAGGGTTCTAAGGGAGATTATATTACATATAATGTTATCACTTGCTTTACAAAACAAGGAAGGGTCCAAAAGTAATAACTTGCATTGTTATATATTTTAATTTATATTTCTCACAACAATAAATACACACACAACATTTACAAATCAATGGTGAGTAATCTCACCTAAGCCCAAGCCAAACCAAGACATAGATAATCTCATTGTGAGTGCAATAGCGAAAACGGCATCTCGATTGGACTATGTATGCAAAAGTTCATAATTTTATAAGATTTCGAATTTGAAATATTAATTAATTAACTAAATTAAGTCACTAAACACTTAATTACCTTAATCATCTTTCTTCCTTAATTTAATGTTGTATCGCCTGTACATGTGCACGCGCACACAAAACCCATCCAGCCGATCCTTCTTTCCTCCCTAATTCTCTGTCCAGTCGACAGAATCACGAACCGTCAATCGCATCGTGCTCCACTTTACATTTTCTCCGCATCCCACTCATCAACTTCAAGCTCCACCTCTCCTAGGAACAGGTGACTTGCAGCAAGCTTCAGTGACCCAAAGATGTCGCACCTCACTATCTTGCATCGCACCAGCCCAAACTTCTCCCATATACTCATCTTTGCAAGAGAGACCCAATGCAACTTTCCTCTTTGCCTAATTCAGGCCTTAGCTCCGTCAACATCAAACCTTAGTTTGGCCCAAAACTGTCGACCATCTCTTAGTTCAACTACACCCCCTAAAACACATATGTATTTGAAGCTACTCACACAACAAGTTTGATGGATCTGAAATCAGCTTCTGCAGTTGCATGTAGCTCTTGGATTAATTTGTGGAAGATGGAGATTAAGTTTTTGTTTACAAGAAAACAAAAAAAAAGGAAAGGAAGAGGTAAAGTGATGGGGAGAAGAGTAAGGGAGGGGTTACTTATAATAAAAATATAATATTTTTAAATTCTCAAATTATACGATTCATGTTTCGAGCTCGTATGATCACACGGGACGTCGGATCACCACGAAACTCAACGACGTACATCACCTTATTCTTCTGGACCCAATGACACTAGTACATTAACATCCAAGACAATGCCTTAGGAAGATAATTTCACGCGTTTCGATGCCGTTTATCAATAAAAAGATTTTCGGTGTTATTACCGATTTTCCTTCGAACTATTTATTTTTGTAAATAGATTTCGAAAACAAATTTTCCTTCATTAATTTTTTTTTAGAAGGGGTTAATAAGGTTATTGATTCAATTTAATCATATTAAATCTATATTCAAATATTTAAATAATTCATATATTTAAATATTAAGTGTTTTAAATTCCAGGTTGTTACAAAACTATATGGTTAAAACAAAAAAATTATGCATTGGGAATTTTAATATGGTCTATATATTGTCATTAGCCGTATATAGAAAAAAATATTGAAAATGTAAAGATATTTATTTGTAAAGATATTTTATCTGACACATATAATAATGAACGATATTCTTTAAAAAATTCAGAAATTTTACACTAAATATCAGAGTGATATACCAGCAAATATTTGGCTATATATCGGTATTGATATTTAAGTGGTATTTAAAAAATATATCATCATAGTAGCGATATGAGACATATCAACGATATATCAATGATATTATCCAATATTAATTCATAGACCAATTTCCATATATTCTAAACTGATACAGTTTTGATAAAGATAATGTGTGTAAATTATCATTAATTAAGGTACCACTTAAGAAAATGTAAAACTGGATTTTTTTTAAAAGATCTGTAAGCGATAAATTCAGCTAAACTGTCACACCACTAGCTAAGGTGATGTGTGAACGTTAATATTTGAATTGCTTAAAATTAGTCGTTTATTGAATTCACACTTTTGAGTCTCACAATTGTATTTTTGAATTCTCCGAAAAAATCACATGGTTTAATTACTATACAAAATGTTACAAATTGATTAATTTAATTAATATTTTCGAAATATTAATCATTGTTAATATATTTGATGCTTTAAGTGTTGTTAGTAATTATCTAAATGCATATATAAAAGCTATATTTGTGTGTCATTATACTTTTAAATGGTATTTCAATAAGAGATAACTACTTGAATAGTTGTACGAATTTTTGCACCAAAAATGAAAAAATATGGATAGACATTCAAGGGGAGGTATAATGGTGAATTGATTGAAAATTAAGGAGGAATTAGTTGGGGAAATTTGAATAAAGAGAATTGGAAAGGTTTTATTCTTCCCATTAAAAAATCTCCTAATTTTAAATTAATGTTATAATATCCAAATGCGCTATTTGAATTGACCTAAGACTCACAAAAACTTTTGAAAATGTTCTACAATTGCATATTCTAGAAATAGATTATTTCATCGAGCTAGGTAAAGTTTAGGGGATCGAGAGGTTTTCTACTCAAGAGTTGTCCTTGATTAGAGCAACATGCTCCTTAGTTTATGCACATTTTCCTTGGACACTCTATTACATTGACTTTTTTTAAAAGTAGTGCCCTATGTGTTGGTTAATTATTCACACAGAAACAATGTAGGATTTAATACCGTTATTGGATCATGCGCACTAGCAGTAGTATGAAATGGGTGAATTTTAAAAAAAATTACCGTTAATTAAATTGTACAAGATCTTATTTTATGCTTATGTAAATAATATTTTTTATGCTAAATACAAATAAGGTTTAATTCAAAAAAGGGTTTTGATAATATTTTTATTTGTTTAATTTAATTAAAATATTTATTAACAATTTTACTTAAAAGTATTATGTTCAATTATTTTTATTTTGTATTTTAATATTTTATGATATTCACATCATAATATGAGTGCAGTAATGATATAAATGTATAAATTTTCCTAAAGGTTCATGGGAATATTAACCATCGTGTCTTACGATCAACAATATGTCATGTAGAGATGTTAAATAGTATATTGTCACAAATGAGATCATATAAAATTACATTTGCACTAAATATACTAGTATACATTTTTCGGCTTTGCCAATTTTTTTTATAAAATATTTATATTTGAAATCAACATAGATCAGCATGTGTGTGTATAATATTATTTAATTTTATTGTAAACAATTTCATTAAATAATGTATATGCATAATAGATAAACATACAAATATATATATATATACTAATTTAAAAATAAAATTTATTTTCAACATCAAAATTTAAAATTTTGACTTACTCAAAATAATATATATAAAATAAATAATTCTTTTTATTTTATAATGTAGTAGCTAACACTAAAAATATATTGTTTTTATTTAATTTTGGCCAAAATAGGTATAGGTTGAAAATTCAAAAATTGAATTTTGAATTAAATTTTGACTTTGTTACAAAATATAATTTTTCATAAATTAAGATTCAAAAGTAAAAATAAAATTCTTTTAAGTATCTATGTGGATATTTAATGTGAGTGTATATGTATGTGTGTATGTATGAATAAATGTTATATTTTTAAACCTGATATAGTAAATATAAAGAAATAATTATTTTAATGATAACTGATTTAAAATAATTTTGGTTTAAATATGTTTATATATAAAAATATATAAAAAATATTCGGATCTAGATTTATTTTTCATTGAACATAAATTAATAAGCATATGTATATATGTGTGGGTCTATATATATTGTACATACATGTGTCTAAATTAATGTAGATTAAATTATTAAATACATACATAAATATATGTATATATATATATATCTTTATATATATATATATACATGTACATAAAATCTAATTCCTTTATATAAATAAATGCATGGTGAATCATATGTGAAAGGGATCAAAATAATATATGAACATTTATATAGAGTAATAATATATCAAATCAAAATAATTTATCGTCCACCGAAATTGTCCAGTCGAGAGTCTAACACATTGTTTGCTGATTACTTCCTCTTAGAGCTTCAAAGCCTCCTCCTTTTTGGTTTGCAAGACTGAAAAGATGTCTTTACCGATGGGGTATAAATAAGGGTAGGCAACTATGGGGAGGACAAAATAGTTTATAGAAATTGAGTGGAGGGTGTACTATTAATGGCCAAGGGTTTGCAACCTTTTCTCCAATATTTGTTCTAACTCCTAAAGGCATGGTAAAGCCCTCTAATACCCCTAAATGTAGTTGGCTATATGCTTGACTAGGCAAGGTTAACGACCCTTTGACTCCGTTATAAATCGCCCTTTAATTAATTAATTTTAGCTCCTAAACCGATTGAACTGTCATATAATTTTATACATCGTTCTCTCATATTTTAAGCTTGAAATAATAAATAAATTAGCCACAAAATATTAATACAGCATTTATACTAATTTAAAACGTTTATAAATTAATTTTACCATTGGTGGAACTCGGAAATAATTAACAAGCCAACTTTGTTGACTCTTTGGTGTGAACTTGATCTATAATTAATATTTAAAAATTTAAATACTTAAGCCTGTATGGACTTTGCTAAAGAATATTATAGGGCCAAGTTGAATTCTTAAAGGCCATTTTGGTGAAATTGTATTTCTGATCTAAAATAAGCTTACCTGGTAACTATAATTTGTATTTATATTCTTTTCGTCATTGTTGTATCACTTAGATATCTGGAGTTTGGTCTATGGTTAAAACTCTATTAACATCATATTTAATTGCATAATCTCTTTAAATTCCTTGGTTCAATCCGATAAAACTATTGATTGGTTGGTTTAATCTAACCACGGATTTTTTTACTTTAAATTGACTTACCAATCATAGTTATACTGATCGTTTATAATGAAACCAGGGATTTTTTACTTTAAATTGACTTACCAATCATAGTTATACTGACCTTTTATAATGAAGGATACAGGTCCTATCTTAGGAAGTATTTCACTCAAATAGTTCATGGTATACCCAGCGATGGTCGTAAGAAGGTTACTATACTATGTATTTAACTATAACCAATGTATAGCTTAGCTACTTAAGAGCAATAGTACCCATAAGTCAGAAGACTACTTCTACATCATTACCATGAGATCTTCTATTTTGATTTAATTGTATTAACCTATAGGAGACTCTCATCAGGTCGCTTTGTAATGGTTCCAAACAACCATAAGAACATAACCCCTTGGCGCCTCCAATGATTGGAAGTAAATCACCATCCATCATATAGAGAGTGTAATGTAGACTAGTCTCAACATATGTGTCAATATTATTTTCTCGATACATCTTCACTAGAAACATTTAAGGAGCAAATATGTATTTATGTATCTATATATTTTTATCGATTTTATACTTATGGTTATGACTTTTCATAATTTCACTCGATAAAAGACCAATCCTAAGAATTTTATACATATATATGTATATATATATATAATGTATTTAATTCATTATTTATATCTCTATATAAAAACATATATAAAATAAAACCTGATGCTTGTATCATTTCGAACAAGATTCATATATAAGAGTTAAATTACGTAATAAAATATATAATTGCCCCTAAGGCACATAGTTAACTCTATCACTTATATCCAACCATTTCCAATTGATCAGAGTGACTATAGGTGAGAAAATAATCCATTGTCCCTTTAACATATCAAATTAATCTTTTGGCAGCCATCCAATGGGCTTTACCTGTATTGTTTTGATATCTTCCTAACATTACTACTAAAAAAGCAAGATTGGGTCTTGTACAAACAACTACATACATAAGACCACCAAGTACAAAAGCATATGAAATTTCTTCATATTTTTAGGTTCTACAATATTATTTGGACAATTATCCATACTGAATTTTTCACCTTTGACATTGGTATATCTTTAGTGCACAATTCTACATCCTAGATCTTTCTAAAACTTTTCTAATATTGGTTCTTCGAAATAATCCTAATATCTTTGGGGATCTATCTCTATGAATGTCTATGTCAATAACATAAGTGCTTCTCCTAGATCATCCATTTTAAAGTTTCAATAACATTGCTCACTTCGAGACCCGAAAATTATTGCCAATGATGTTGCAATCATTACCAAAATTACTTTCAAGCAACAAAGTGATGGGTAATTTTTCACAATATTAAGTAAAGAGAGAAGCTGAGAAAATTTTGTTATACATAATTGTCTTTACATTTATAAATCCCAAAACGTGCACCCATTCAGGGTAAAATATAATAAAACTTAAATAGCAGTGTCGCACCCAACATATGAAGCATATGAACACTTAATCAGTTATGAACTATGGTTTTACAACAGAGGAATACAAAACAACTTTTGTTAGCTAAAAGGCTCATGCTTCATCTTCGACTTCTTTATTCTTCTTGTAACAATAACATATCTAATTTATAAACTCATCCTCCTCGAATGAGTACCCATGAGTTCTTGGAAAATAATAAAAACATGGGTTAGACATAAAGCATGGAATGAATTTTCCCCTCACTTATACATCACAACAATTACCTTATATCAAGTGAACAATCATCCACGGCATGAATCCATATAGCATCTTTTCGGTTATAAGTATATCCTATACTCAACATCCAATTATGAACCAAGTCGTACACTCATTATTCACATTTATACACATCACCTAATCTCTTATTTAGGTGTCAGTCAAAAAGTTATCATTAACTATTTAGTGACTAACTTTGTAGGCCTTATTATCACTAATTTAATTTTTCATTAAACGTCACCTGATGAAATGGCTACTCATCCCATTATGGGAGCCACCTTGACTCTTCGATAAAGTTGGACGTAAGCACCACGAATATATTTTAGTAAGCATCCTTACTAAGTGCTAATAGCCTTTCTTAATCCCAAAACCCCTTCATTTCATATTGTGAATTAATTTATAACACCACGTTGTTGTTTTGGCATCCTACTATGAACTTACCTTAAAGTTTAGTTTAACTGAATTGAACCATACAGACTTCCCAATCATAGCACCCTCCGTATATCGTTGAATTTTAGACATCATTAGTCTTGGCACCTTGCCATTCAACAACTTCTTGATTCGATATATATCTACGATTTTGATTCAATATATTTCTCTAATTTATTGTCTATCCTACACTTTCTTTAGATAAAACATTTTATCTTTAATTTAAATGATGCAACTATCATTTCTCAGCTTCCCTAAGCTTACTTCATTTCAAAGTTCAAACAAGTTAACATAGTTTTAACATATAAATTTTCCTTTATAATTTTGTTCCTATGAAATTCAAAAGCAACATCTCGGAAACTAGCTTTAAAAATATCACTAAAGCTTTCTTTGTTTATTTAAAGAATTCATCTTTATTAGCTATTGCAAGCATAGTTTAATAACTACTGAGTGTTAATGTAGCTATCACATGTCACAACTACAATGTTATCGCAACCCATAACTATCACAACCTATATCTATCCCATCCTATAATTATCGCATACTAAGTGGAAAATCCGTAATTAAATGGAAAATAATATTTTATCTTAATAATGTAGTATCTTTTTACCTAACATGTACACATGTCATTTATTTATCGGTTGCTTTGGTTTGTAACAGCAATTCCTAACTATAGTTGAAAATTAATCATCATTTATTAACAGTTTTCTTAATAATTATTAATTAAGGTACATTTTTACTTAGCCAAGTAATTCATATTAAATCGAAAATTAGTTGGTAAATTACCAAAAGTTTCGAAACATATTTTTCTTCCTCTAGTAGAAATTTCAAAACAAAGTATTTAATTTTGATATTTTTAACTATTAATTTACATTCACGTTTAACCACTTCCACTTTGAAAATTCATAATAGGTTATTTCTTCATCCAAAGATTACGAAATTAAGAACCCAGCTATAGTTTATCATTGGAAACATCATACTAAAATTTCATGATACATAGATATAATTAAACTATGTTTTAACCAAAAACATTATTAAATTTTCTTTATTAAATCATAAAACATATTCAAAGCGATATCTAATCATTCAAACATTTATCAACATTAAAACCATCCAAACAAAATCAAATACAAATCCAAAAGGATTTTGAGGTTTTGTAGGAAATTTCACTCACCTTAGAGTCTTAGACTATAAAAGCTTTCAAATTTTTATTTAAATCTTCCTTTTTCCATTATAGTTGAAAGCTTTGCCTTTGATTTTCGGTTTCCTCTTTCTCTCTCCCTTAAAATTTTGCTGGTCTTGATTTAATAATGGAGTTTTTTTTACAATGATGAGACTGTGAATGAAAAGTAAGCGGCGATGGGGTTAATGGTCTCAAATCTTTCTCATTTATTCTCGTTAATCTATTTCCCTAAATAAAAGATTTCTTTCATTCAATATTCACATTTAAATCCTTTACCATTCAAAATTCAAAATTATTTATTCTCATTAGTTAGGTCAACTTTAATTACTTTAATTTCCTTTGGTCCGTTTATTTAACTTTCAAATGTGTCCCACACTTAACTAATCTAATCTTCCTTAGGTAATTCTTGCAATTAAATTAATGCCATTTTCCTGATTATTAATTGATTTCTCCCTTTGCAAGATCATCTCCATTCCAGTAATAACTTTATTATCTCATATGTAGCGCATTTAATTATTTTCCATTCATGTATTTAAATTGATTCTCATTATATACGACCAGATTTAATTACATGCAAATACCATTAACATAGATCTCCTATATTCAATCCATCCTTGCCTAGTTTATTTCCCTTAATAAAAATATTTTTTATTAAATTTTTTATATTTCCCCTTTATACATACAGCTTAATTTAATTACCTTTAATATAAGATTTTCTCTGTACAAATATTAAATCTTCTCTTACATATTTATGGCCAAACTTAATTGTATTTAATTACCCTTAATTACTAATTAATTGATTTCTATTATCCATGGAAAATTTAATTGCATCTCATTTAATTAGATTCCATGCTTTTTCATTCAATCCTGTAGTAAGTATATTCCCCTTAAATATTTACCTTGCTTAATACATTCATTTTCTTATGCTATCAATTAACCTTTATTCTTATAATAAATTTCCTTAATTATTTATTTATTAATTTATGGTTCGTTACAGTTTCATTATAAATATTTTTTATATATAACAATTTGTATCATTACAAGCAAGCAATATATTATCCACATAAAGGACTAAAAATACAAACTTGCTCCAAGTGATTTTGACATATATACATTCATCTACAAGATCCTCCATAAAACCAAATTGAAGAATAGTAATATGAATTTTATTTGGCCATTGTCGAGAAGCTTATTTAAGTATATATAACGATTTATTAAATTTATAGTACAAATTATCACTTTGTCCGATGGTAAATCCTTGAGATCGTTTCATCTAAACTTCTTCTTCAAGATCTCTATTTAATAAAGTCGTTTCTACATCAATTTTGTAACTCCAAATCATATCCATATGAGCTACTAAAGCCGTAATAATTCTTAATGAATCCTTAGATGGGATAGAAGAAAAGGTTTCATGGAAATTTGTACCTTCCCTTTGGCTATAAGTTGGGCATTATATCGTTCGGTATTACCACATGAGCCTCTATTGGTTTTAAATATCCATTTGCTACAAACAACCTAGGCTCCTTTGGGTAACTCAACTATGTCCCATACTTTATTCTTCTTCGTCGATCCAATTTCCTCTATCATGGCATCAAGCCATAAAAAAGAATTGTCTTCATTAATGGCTTGTGAATACAATTTAGGACCGTTTTTGTTCAACATTTGTGTTAGATTCTTGATGATAAACTATGCAGTCACTAGGAATTGCTAATTTTCTAATCCTAGAAGATCCTCTTAATTCTACATCATCTCCAAAATTATATCCAGATAATTTTGGATTGGTACTTTAACTTCAACATGAGTCGGTTCCGCAAGCATAACCTCATCATGAGTTTATTCTTTAATTATTACATTATAATGATTTGATTCATCATTTCAAATTTTTTTATTCTTTAGGAATATGTATGATTCTCGTTGGAATAAATAATTCTTCGACTTTAGAAGATGAAGATGGGTTACTTACTTCCTTTATTCTAACTATATGAGGAATGTTATTATAAGTTGAATACTCTATGAATTTAATATTCCATGAATTCAATATTCCTAACTTCTACTACCATGGGTGCTGCTTTGGATAATAAAATCAATAACCTTTAGAGTTCAAAGCATATCCTATAAAATGCCCATTTTGGGTTCTTGAATCAAGTTTCTTCATGTAAGAATTATATACCTTGAATTTCATTAGACATCCATACTCATGTGTATGATTCATGCTTGGTTTCCATCCATTCTAATTTTCAGAAGGATTTTTGGAAACAGCTATCAATATAACCCTATAGAATATGTAAATGGTCGTTATTAATGCTTCACTCCAAAAGGATATTCATTAATCCTTCCTAGCATATTCATTAATGCCTCATTCCTTCTTTCGGCAACTTCCTTTTGTTATGGTATTCTTGGCATTATGTATATTGAGCTATAATACCTTCACTTCTAAGAAATTTAGCAAATATACCAAGCATTTTTCCCTTTTTGGTATATCTTCCATAATAATTGCCACCTCTATCTGGTATCACTATCTTTATTTTCCAATCTATTTGAATCTATACCTCCACTTTATAAATTCTAAAAGAATCAACGGCTTTAGACTTTTCATTTAAAAGATAAAGATATATATCTAGAATGGCCATCTCTAAATGATATAACATTTTATTGACCATTAGATAAGGAACTGGAAAAGGACTATAATAACCCGCCTTTTTCGACCTTCTGATTTAACACAACTCACAGTGTGTAAACCCCATAAAGCCAAAAACGACGTACGGTTAGGTTAAGATAACAAGAGACAAAACAAGATAATAAAATTTTATCTATTTCTTTCTAAGCTCACAATGGAAGGCAATAGCATATAATATACCAAATAGCACTTTATTTTAAAACAACATATTCAGGTATATATGTAATCAAGTAAAACAAAATCCAATCCAAATCCAACACATGCATACAATCAGTGTTAGGTTATTATTTATATACAGATATATAAAAGTAATGCTTTCATCATATGTGCCATCCAGTGTCTCTCGATGCAATACACAAGTTTCCATCAACCTAATGATGAAACAAAATGGAAAAAAACATATTTAGAGGGTCAGACTACAGTCTAGTGAGTGATGTACATCTTCTTTACTACATACTCTAAACATTCCCAAATAATACCAAGATAATTATGGTAATCAATCACACCTTAACCGTATTTCACCTACATCCAACAAGTTAGTTAAACAATACAATGATACATGGCTAACTTCATGTCATAAGGTCTTAATCCAATACATTTACAATGGTCGATGATATGGTCTAACCTATATACAAAGCCAAGCTCACCCTATTACATTAAGACATGGCTGAATCACCAAACGAACGCAGTTCCATATACGGCTTACGGACCCATTTTTATACAACACGTACTTTAGTTTTTCTACACATACTGAGCGATCATGCTACCATGATAACAAATAGAGGTCTCGGTATCAACATTCAAATAAATCACTAGTAGAAGTCGACTATCTACACGCACGCGCACGCACGCGCACGCACGCGCACACACTCACACACACGCACACATATATGCACACACATATATGCACACACATACATTATACCAATATATATGTCCAAACATTCCATTCAATCAGGTTAGGAAATTACATCAATATATGTAAATCCATATAAACATATCTACTTATATATCACCACTACACATTCATTTATTTCATTCAATTAAATATGCAATTCAAGTAAAAATTCATAATCTAAGCATTGCCCAAATAACCTGGAAAATCCCTCGGTCGAAACTCTGTCCATCTAGTCTTGTTGGGAAGAGAAACCTAGCCCAAAAGGTTCCCACTGGTGCATTTGGTAGTCGGGTGGACATGGGAAACCCACTCCTGTTGATAGCAATTCTATTTCTTTTTTTCAATTTTCGTTTTGTTTTTTGTCACTCGTTATTGATCTCATTCTATATTCTTTTTTTTAATTTTAGATATGTTTCTTTACTATCTTTCTACATCCATTTTATGAAAAAGCATGTATCAAAATCATTTCAAAAATGGTGTAGAAATCGGTTTTTTAAAACTAGTTTTTAGAAAATAAAAATATAACCATTTCACAAGTATATATCAAAAAATCTATATGAATCAAAATAAAATCAAAATATAACCTAAAGTTATTTTTCACTTTCTAAATGTCTTTATATAATTTTTATACATATTTTATATATTTATTTTAATATAATTCATTTCATAGTTCAAAACATTGTTTTTTCATTTCTCAAATCACTTAAAATTCATAAAAATTATTTAATTCTTGATATGGATTATAATACTCCATAGATCATTTCAAAGCATTTTACTATGATTTAATGTAGTATTTATCATGCATTCATATAAAGACACACCCATACACAAATATATATATATATATATATATATATATATCAATATACGTATTTCAACCATTTTCTACATCCATGTAATAATGTATAAAGTATACATGTATAAATTACATTAATTTTGAAACTTATTGTCTAATAAATATAATTTATCATCATCAACTTTAATTTCCATCATTCATTCATTTATATATGAATTTAATACAAATTCTATAAACAATTGCCTCGATTCATAATATGACCTATGGCATATGTGATTGCTTCACCTTTAAATAAGGAAGTCGTAGTTCCTCCTTATTCATATGAAAATTTTGGGGTATGTCCGAGTAGGCATGGATTCATGAGCCTTCCGATATGAGGTATGACCCGAAAGACGGCTGGTTTTTTAAGTATGTCGGTGGTGATGAGGAAAATAAGTAGTTATTTTACCATGTTGGAAATGATGGATTAGCTCTCACTACTTTATGGCATGTTGGTGACTTAAATCGCAATCCATTATTAGGATAGGAAGTATCTTTACTGCTTGGACATAGAGAATTTTTGTTCCTTATTTAGCACTTCTATTTTCATGATTTTATCATTGTAACAACCCATATTTTTAACTATTTTAAATTACTAAATTTAATATAATTATTGGACAAACATGGTTAGAAATATAATGTTTTATTTTGTAATTTATTTACTATGAACTTGAAAGAAAAAATTTTGAAATAACAATTTCGAAAAGATTTAAGGAAATTATTTGCAGTAGAATGAAGTTCAATATATTTACGTGTTGTAATCAATAGCAAGAATTGAATAATAAATGTTGAAGTATTGTAAAATGGAAATAGTTGTATTATTTGAATTCGTTTTAAAAGTTAAGTTTTATAAGTTAAATAAGTTATATCAAATATAGCGATTAATTTAAAATTGTTTAAATTTAATATTGGAATTATTTAAATAATTGAATCCTGAATTTAATATGAATGATAATGATGTTGAAAGTTGATCTAAATTTTATTTAAACAAGAATGAAGATTGTTAACTTTTAAAATTGAATTTAAAGTGAATAAATTTATTTTGGAAAATTACTTGTAATTAACGGGTAAAAATAGTCGTTTTGGACACTACCTCGGATACTGATGAAACCGGTTTCATCAAATTTGTAATAGTGAGTTATTATAGGATTTCAAATTTCGTAACGATTAGACAGATTGTTTGGCCATGCGAGCTTGAAATGCGTAGAAATTAATTAAAGGTATTTAATTGAAATAACTCGATTTGAAAAGCTATCTTTTGAATATGACTGAATTGGATCTCAATAAATATTCCATTATGTTTGAAATAGGGGTATAACATATAGAATGCTAAGCGACACACCTTGTTTGGAGTTTGAGAATTTTGGACGTTTATAAAGCTAGACTATTTCCAATTAAAATTATACACACACACACACACCATCACTCAACACTTCATACACTCAGCCCACATTTCTATCTTCCCCCATACCTTCCTCTCTCTTTCATTTAAATTTTGCAAAAAGAAATAGAGAAAGAACAAAACAAATGGACGAAGGTCGCGAGCGGAAACGCACGCGGCGCACGTGCAGGCGGCTCGGTAGCTGTAGAGCGGCACGATGGCGCATTGATTGTAACATCCCTAATTTTTGATAGCATATTATTCAGAAAATTTAATTAGATAAATTAAATAGAATAATGATGATAAGAAGATTGAGATTTGAATAAATGCATAATAAGGACATGCTTATTAACAAACTAAATGGGCTTTAAATTGGTTTAAAGGTTAATTAAACTACACATGGACATATTGGTAAATTAGTTAACTAATTATACACGGCTATACATTTTTCCTTTGTCCATTCATGTTCATTTTATTATCTTTAATCAAATAAACGCAAAATCCTAATAATCTCTTACCATCTCTATTTTGTTCTATGATTATATGGTTTCAGATTTATGATTTAAATTTGTTTTTGTGATTAAATGGATGATAATATGCTTGAGTTATATAATGATGATTTGTTTTAACTCATAAGCACATGAATTTGTATGGTTTTGACATAAAACCGAGAATATTTGATTTCAGATTGCTATGGAAAATTTTTATGTTAAGTAAAATAGAATTTTGGAGATGGGTTTTAATTTTTGGAATTTCCCAAGCAATGGAAATTTTATTATGAATTTTGATGAAAGATATGATATAATTGAGTTTAAAATTCATTTCGAGAATTTCAGAAAGAAATTGGGTCAAAAATTTTAATATGTTTGATTACGTGATGAAATCGATTTTTGTTATTTTGGGGGATTTTTCCCAGTTGATTTATATGGCGAGATAAATTATTTTAAAAGATGGACTTTTCTGAAATAATCTGTTTTACTATATAGAAGGGCTAAAACGTTGCATTATTTAATGGTTTTAATCTAAAAAAATACGGCAGTTTTAAAAAGGTAAAGTATTTGAAAAGTTTTTATGACAACCAATCAAAATTTTACAGATAGGTAAGTGGTTAGAAAGAAATTACTAAAAGTTGCTATAATTCAGCCTTTAAACCAGAAAAAGGTGTTCCGCCCCTATTAGTAAGGACCTTTCGACTCCTTTGATTCTGCCTCATCCCAGCCAAAACCAGCATAATCGCAACCCATGTAGTCGAAACGAATACACAAGATATCACTTAGATGGTATGTAGTGGATTGGAAGGAAGGCGGAACCCATAGTGTCGAAAGGGTAGATTCCGATGGGGCGAAACCATGCTTTGTTTTCAAAAGTAAAAGTCTTGCCTAGTTTCACCTAAAAGCTTTCGACAAAGTTGCAATCTATGCTTTTGAAAAGATTTTTACTACAGCATTTTCTTTCGAAGGTGTACCTTTTTCCTTTAAATAATTGCTTTCGAAAGGGTAGGTTTCGTCCCAGTCGAAACCTAGCCGTTAAATGCCCCTTTCAACTGCATTAAATTCATCTATGTTGTCGAAGGAGTTACTTCTATTTTAATTGAGCCTTCTTCCTGAATGCTTTCGAAGGGGTTGAGGATTTCAAAGGTGATGGAGTCGAAAGGGGGTTTCGACTCTGTCCTTCAAGGTTTTGATTTTAAAGGTTTTGCTTTCGACTAAGATGGGTCCGACACCATCAATTTTTCGCCAAACAAATTTTTGTTGGTTTTGAAACAGATACTTTCGTATAAAACCATGTTGACCCAAATGATTTTTAAAGAGTAAACCCAATGTTTTCGAAAGGGGTACTTTCATTTGTTTTGAAGCTCTATATTTCAAAAAGATGATTTAGTACCAATGAAAGGTATAATAGGTTTCAAAAGAGAATGTTTATTAAGGGCTTTGAAAGGTACGTATTCAATGTTTTAAAAGAGGTATTTGCTTTCGAAGGAAGCTATCTAGAGGTTTTGAAAGAGATGTTTTTTTAGTTTCGAAACATAAACTCAATCTCAATTTAAAGTAATAATCATGGCATAAATCAAGATTTTGAAATGTTATTCACTATGTTATTAAACCATAACTGTATTTAGAGGAAAGGGCAGAATAACCAGTTAGGTTGACCCAGTAGTGAATATAACTTAACAGATGTTAAAATTTTAATTAAAGATATTGGCAGGGTCCAATAGGTTTACAGTAAGCCCATGAAAACTGTATGATATTGGCAGGGGCCAATAGGTTCTTAGTCGGGCCATGAAAACTATGATTTGATACCGACAGGGGCCAATAGGTTTTTAGTTAGCCCACGAAAACTATATCTGGATTAAGATATTGGCAGTTAGCCAATAGGTTCCTAGCTGGCCCATGAAAACTAGGATAAGAAATAAGATATTGGAGTTACCAATAGGTTCTTCGTGATCCCATGAAAATTAAGCAATTGGACAAATAGTCCTTAATATTTAACAGGTTAATAGTAACGCTAGAAACTATAATCAAGATAGATAGTCAGAATGAATGGGGATGGGTAATCCAGAAATGATTTAATTGTTGCATATCATCATAATGTTTTGGAATACTATGTTTTTAACCATTGTGGATGCAGAAGCATAATATATGGTTTTATAAATGTTTTGCGATAATAGTAAGGGGAAAATCTGTTCCGCTAAGCGGCGTCTCACTAGATATTTAAAAGGTTTGAGATGGTAAATTATTATTCATACCATGATTTATGTCTGACTCGAAGTATTTAATTTTTCTTTAAACTCTTGGGTACTCAATTGATTTTGGGTAAGTTGAGGTTAAGGTTTCTAAGTGTTCTTTTAGATGAATAAAAGCTTCTGAGGACGTGCAAGAGGCAAGATTGTTATTAGAGTTTTATTATTTCTGTTGTGTGTTTTGTTTGTAAAGGCTAACTGTTTTCTTGCCTATTCACATACTCTGATCTACCAAGGGGGCATCTTTATACGTCGCTCTTGGCGTACTTTTATAATAATCATATGTTATCTGAACGTGGTATGCGAATTGGTATTATGTAATCAATTTGGAATATTTTAAATAGAATGTGGAATTTGTTTTGCTGTTTAATTTTTTTCCATATTCTTGTGTTTCTGTGTATCAATGTATCTAATATCACCGTGTTTTGGACCTCCAAATAGGGGGATGTTACAACTTGGTATCAGAGCATAGGTTTATGAAACTTTAAAAGAAACTAAAACCCAAAAGATTTTTCCAAAGATAATCCAATGAATCAGATAATAAGATTGGGGTTTTTGTTAATGCTATTGTAACGTACTTGTATTTGTTATATATAGTTATATATATGTAAGTACGTATCCCTCATTCTCTTAGACTGTTCTTTTGTATCTTACTAAGGCTTGTATTCAGATTTACGAGAAAGGAGATATATGGAAGCAGGAAATAGAAGAGGAAATCTCGGTGGAGGAAGCACCACAACTAATGAGAATGCTCGACCCTCTACCAGGAGAAACCCGGTCGACTAGCTAATGCTAGTAACCAAAATGTAGAAGCCAATGTGGGTGCTAGAGATCCACCAGTAGAAATAGGGGCGATGTATCAGTTCTTTACCGGTTTGATGCAAGCTGGAGCTGCTGTTGGAGTTGCTGGAAATAGAGGAGGAGCTAATCCTTTGGCTCTAGTTGGGAATATTTCTTTGTTGAGTTGCGATTACACCAGTTTGGGTGGGAATCCATTCTTGGGAACGAATAGTATCATTGAAGTTCAGAATTGGCTATTGCATTGTGAGTGTATATTTACTGATTTAGGCTTGAATGATGGGCAAAAGAGGAGGTTGGCCTCTAGGAAGTTGCAGGGTCAGCACTGCATTGGTGGAATAGTGTTACTGCCGGAGTGTCGGAATAGCAGTTAACTTGGAATGATTTTAAGACGATATTTGAGCAGACGTTTGTATCTGAGTTTGCAAAGTTTGAGTTGATGAGGAAATTTATGGATTTAGTACAAGAAAAGATGTCAGTAGTGGAGTATACTACTAAGTTTGAAGAGCTATCTAGATATGGATATGCTATTACAGATACTGACATCAAGAGGAATCAGAAGTTCATTAAGGGATTGAGACCTGAGCTTGCTAGAATGACCATGACCTATGTCTGTGATCCTTGTAATATAGTGGTGGAGATGGCCATTCGCCATGAGGAGTTTCTTGCTGATTTAGTTAAAGAAAAGTTAGTGGAGACCCAGGATTCTCAAGGGAAGAAGAGGAAATTTTTTAAGAAGAAGGGAACCTAGAAGGGAGATACTGCTAGGACGTCAAAGGCTGAGGTAGTTTGCTATCAGTGTGACAAGAAAGGTCACTTTGCTAATGAATGCTGGTCAGGAAATGGGAAGAAAGCTGCAGTTAAGAAGAATGTGAAATGCTTTAACTGTGATCAAGTTGGGCATTATAGGAACTAGTGTCCAGAGCTAGTTAGGGAGGACAAGGAAAAAGTCTTTGTTATAGGACCAGCTAGGCCTACTGCAGAAGATATGGGAAAGACTATGATGGAAGGTAAGCTTTTGATTTAGGGTATTTCAGTTAGAGTACTTTTTGATACCGATGCGTCACATTCATTTATATCTCAGTGTTTGGTGGATAGATTATGTCTAGAACCCACCTACCTTATTACTTCCTTATGGGTTGCGAATCCAATAGGAGGGTATGCAACTCTTGAGTTAAGATGTGACATGTTAGAACTTGACTTGTTAGGTCATAAGTTTGCATGCAGTCTATATGTTATTGATTTCGTAGATTTCGAGATCATTTTGGGTATGGATTGGTTAAGTAGGTATGAGGCTAGAATAATTTGCCAGGATAAGGAAATATCATTGAGACACCATGATAGTCATAACCGCGTGATATTCTCAGTAGAGAATACTGACCGAAATGTTAGTATATACTTAATGCAATGGAGGTAGGAAATGAGTTAAGTCAAGCTCAAGTAGCAAGAGAATTTGCAGATGTTTTTGAGCCAGTCACTAGACTACCCCCTAAAAGAGTTGTTGAGTGTAGAATAGATCTTGTGCCAGTATATGAACCTGTAAGTAGACCACCTAGCAGGATAACACTAATTGAGATGAAGGAATTGTAGATGCAACTAGTGGATCTAGAAGGACAGAATTTTATTAGACCAAGCAGTTCGCCTTGGGAGCGACCGCGGTGTTTGTGAAGAAACTAGATCGGTTGCTGAGGATGTGTAATGACTATCGTAAGTTAAATGAAAGGACAATCAAGAATAAGTATCCTTTTCTAAGAATAGATTATCTGTTTAATCAGTTGAGTGGACCCAGAGTGTTTTCCCAGTTGGATTTAGCGATAGGTTTCCATCAGTTAAGAGTGGTGGAGGATAGTGTTCCTTTGACAGCATTTTGAACTAGATATGGTTCATATGAGTGGTTGGTGATGCCATTTGGATTGACAAATGCATCTGCTTTCTTCGGAGATTTGATGAACCGAGTTTTCCGAGAGTACTTGATAGGTTTGTACTAGTATTTATAGATGATATTCTAGTATACTCTAAGGATGAGAGAGAGCATGAAGTTCAACTTAGAGTGGTGCTTGAGACACTGAGGCAGAATGAGCTAAAGGCAAAGTTTACCAAATACCATTTTTGGAAGAAAGAAGTAAAGTTTCTTGGTCACATGGTTTCAGAGAAAGGGTTGTCAGTCGATCCAAATAAGATCGAAGATGTTTAATTGGAAGAGACCAGAGACGGTGACTGAGATCAGGAGTTTTCTTGGACTTGCTTGCTACTACCAAAGATTCATTAAGGATTTCTAACGGAAAGCAGCACCCTTAACTAAGCTAACCAGGAAGGAAGCAAGATTTGTTTGGTTCGACAAATGTGAGGAGGCTTTCCTTAAGTTAAAGCATTTGTTGACCAACGCGCCAGTATTAGTAGTTCCAGATGGAAACCAAGGATTGGTGGTGTATACTGATGCATGTGGAAATGGAATAGGAGCAGTGTTGATTATAGTGGTAAAATCATTGTCGACGCATCTAGGCAGCTTAGACCGTATGAAGTTAGATATTCTACTCATGATTTGGAGTTGGCAGCCGTGATCTTTGCATTGAAGATTTGGAGACATTATCTCTTAAGGGAGAGATTTGAGTTGTACACCGATCATAAGTCTTTACAGTATTTATTCTCTCAGAAGGAGTTGAATGTGAAACAGCAGAGGTGGCTGGAGTTTTTGGTTGCACATGATTTTGGTATAGAGTATACACCAGGGAAAGGTAATAAAGTAGCTGATGCTCTTAGCAGGAAACATCAGAATGTGGTGTTAGCTATGTTGGCAGAGTGGAAGGATTTAGAAGCTTTAGTCAGTTGCGATGTGCAGTTAAGATCGATTGTCGGTTCTAGCCAGAGTCCCGCCAGGTTGTCTTGTTTAGAAGTTCGACTAGTATTGATTGAGAAAATTGCTTTTAAGCAGTAGGAGGATCCAATATTAGCTGAGAGGATCAGAAGACTTGAGGTTGAAGCAGAGATCGATGATTTAAAGGATTTTAGCCTTGACCAGAGAGGATGGCTAAGAAAGAAGGGACAGTTATGTGTTCCAAATGCAGAAGACTTAAGGGAAGAAGTTCTTGGAGAATGTCATCGATCCAAGTTTACGATTTATCCTGGAGGAACCAAGATGTATCAGGATATGAACAGGAACTTCTATTGGAAAGGCATGAAGAGGGATGTTGGCTTGTGGGTTTGACAGTCTGCAAACTGTCAACAAGTGAAAGCTGAACATCAGAAACCAAGTGGGTTAGTATAGCCTTTAGAGATTTTAGTTTGGAAATAGGATTTGATATCCATGGATTTTATAGACGGGTTGCCAAGGTCAAATAGAGGTAATGAAAGTGTATGGGTTATAGTGGACAAATTGACCAAGAGTGCCCATTTCATTCTAGTTAAGTCAACCAGAACGGCATCTATTTTAGCTAAGTTGTTCCTGAAGAACATAGTTAGACTGCATGGAGTTCCTAGTAGTATAGTCAGTGACGGAGATGCATTGTTCACTAGTGAATTCCGGAAGAATCTACAAGAAGTAATGGGTACCGAGCTTAATATGAGTACTGTGTATCACCCTCAAATGGATGAGTAGACAAAGAGAGTAAATAAGGTACTCGAAGATTTATTCAGAGTTTATGTATTGGACTTTGGTGGATCTTGGGAGGACCACCTACATTTGGTTGAGTTTTCCTATAATAATAGTTATCAGACCAGTATACGAATGGCACTGTTTGAAGCTTTGTATGGGAGACCATGCAAATCACCAGCATGTTGATTGGAGATGGAAGACAGGTTGGTCTTAGGTCCAGATTTGGTTAGAGAGGTATCAGAGAAGATTGAGTTAATCCGGGGAAGGATGAAGGAAGCTCAGTCCAGACAGAGAAGTTACGTAGACAAGAGGCGTAAGGTCCTAGAATTCTCGATTGGAGATAAGGTTTTCATTAAGGTATCACGTATGAAGGGTGTGGTATGATTTGGAAAGTCGGGGAAGTTAGCCCAAGCTATGTAGGTCCATTCCAAATTATAGAGAGGATTGGAAAGCTCGCATATAGAATAGAATTGCCGAGCAGTTTGGCAAGTGTCCATAATGTATTTCATGTCTCATCTTCGCAAATATGTGCATGATCTAGAGACTACTATTCCTCCGAAAGGGTTGGATGACTTAGTGATAGAGCCTAATTTGTTAGACAACCGGTTCGGGTTGTAGCTAGAGATGAAAAAAGATTAAGGAACAAAATAGTCAGGTTGGTGAAAGTTCAGTGGAGCGACAACGAGAAGGACTGTACTTAGGAGACAGAGGATAAGATTAGAGATACTTTTCCTAGTCTGCTTTGAGGGTATGTCTATATTAGATTTATATAGATAGTTGCTAGTCAGTTAGACTAGTACGGTTGTTAGGAATTGTTACAGATGATTTTTATATTTAGTATTTAGTAGGGGTGGGCGTGGGTCGGTTTGGTGCGGTTAGGAGTCCAAACCACTTCCGCACCGCATCAAACGTTAATCAAAAATACAAATCATTATACTAATCTTTTAAACGGTTCAGTTTCGGTCTGGTTTGAATGTAATACGGTTCGGTTTCGGTCCGGTCCGATTTGAACCCATATTAAATATGAAATAAGAGAATTACTTTCATCAACAATCAATTTAAGAAGGTAACCGTGTGAAACTTTTACACTTAAAGGTTAAACACACAATGTTATACTGAAATGAAAGATTAGTTATTAATTATATGAATATTTAAATTTGACATTACCTACAACTGAAATTTTTTTGGTAGATTAACCAAACATCAACATTAATAAATGCATAATCATTAAGGAAAATGACTAGGATTTTAACTAGCATTTATCCAAAAAAATGAGATGAAAAACATTATACCAAAACTATAACTTCTACCTTTATGACAACGATTATTATTAATATAACAACAACATACGCTAAAAATAGAATGTACATCGTTAGAGTCTAAAATAAGATAGGAGTTGCTTATATTTTTATCATAAGATTACTAATGTAAATTTTCAGTTCGATCTGGTTTAATATGGTTGGTTCAATTGTCCAAACAGCAACCGAACCGTATCGATGCGGGTCGGTCCGGTTTGGGGCATCTGTATCGGTTAGAAGATTCGGTGTGGGTTTCCGCACCGTTTTTGTGGTCTGGTGCGGGCGGTTTCCGTATAGCTATGCGGTTTATGCCCACCCCTAATATTTAGTACTTACTGAATTTAGAGGATGAAATTCTTTAAGGGGAGAGCCTGTAACATCCCTAATTTTGATAACATTATTCAGAAAATTTAATTAGATAAATTAAATAGAATAATGATGATAAAGAGATTGAGATTTGAATAAATACATAAAAGGGTCGTGCTTATTAACAAAGTAAATGGGCTTTAAATTGGTTTAAAGGTTAATTAAACTACACATGGGCATATTAGTAAATTAGCCAAGTAATTATACATGGCTATACATTTTACCTTTGTCCTTTCATGTTCATTTTATTTTCTCAAATCAAAATAAACGCAAAACCTTAATAGACCCGACCATTAACAAAGGAGAAGAAGAATTTTAATCAAATGCTTAAGATCAAAAGCTAGAGAGGATTAATCAACAACAAATCTAAAATTCCTTATCAAGTTTAAGGTGAATAATAATCTCTTACCATCTCTATTTTGTTCTATAATTATATTGTTTCAGATTTATGATTTAAATTCATTTTCGTGGCTAAATGGATGATAATATGCTTGATTTATATTATGATGATTTGTTTTAATTCATAAACAGATGAATTTGTATGGCTTTGACATAAAACCGAGAATATATGATTTTAGATTGCCATGGAAACATTTTCTGTTAAGTAAAACAAAATTTTGGAGATGGGTTTTAAATTTCAGAATTTTCCAGCTATGGAAATTTTATTATGAATTTTGATGAAAGATATGATATAATTGAGGTTAAATTTTATTTCAAGAATTTCAGAAAGAAATTGGGTCAAAATTTTTAATATGTTTGATTACATGAAGAAATCGATTTTCTGTGATTTTTGGGGATTTTTCCCAGTTGATTTATTTAGGGAAATAAATTATTCTAAAAGAAGGGCTTTTCTGAAATAATCAGTTTTAATATATAGAAGGGCTAAAACTTTGCATTATTTAATGGTTTTATCTGAATAAATGTGGCAGTTTTAAAAAGGTAAAGTATTTGAAAAGTTTTTATGACAACCAATCAAAAGTTTACAAATAGGCAAGTGGTTAGAAAGAAATTACTAAAAGTTGATATAATTCAGCCTTTAAAACAGAAAAAGGTGTTCTGCCCCTATTAGTAAGGACCTTTCGACTCCTTCGATTCCGCCTTATCCCAACCGAAACCAGCATAGTCAAAACCCATGTAGTCGAAACCAATATACATGATATCACTTAGATGGTATGTAGTGGATTAGAAGGAAGGCAGAAGCCATAGTGTCGAAAGGGTAGACTCCGATGGGGTCGAAACCGTTTTGTTTTCAAAAGTTAAAGTCCTACCTAGTTTTACCTAAAAGCTTTTAACATAGTTGTAAGCTATGCTTTCGAAAAGATTTTTACTTAGCTTTCGAAGGAGGTTGTCATGTTTTATTAAAGCATTTGCTTTCGAATGAGTACCATTTTCCTTTAAATAATTGTTTTTGAAAGGGTAGGTTTCATCCTAGTTGAAACCAAGCCGCTAAATCCCTCATTCGACTGCATTGAAGTCATCTATGTTGTAGAAGGGGTTACTTTTGTTTTACTTGAGCCTTTTTCCTGAATGCTTTCGAAGGGGTTGAAGGTTTCGAAGGTGATGGAGTCGAAAGGGGTTTTCGACTCTTTCCTTCAAGATTTTGCTTTCGGCTAAGATGGTTCCGACACCATTAATTTTTCCCCAAACAAATTTTTGTTGGTTTCAAAAGAGATACTTTCATATATAACCATTTTGACCCAAAAGATTTTAAAAGAGTAAACCCAATGTTTTCGAAAGGGGTACTTTCATTTGTTTTGAAGCTCTATATTTCAAAAAGATGATTTAGTACCAACGAAAGGTATAATAGGTTTTGAAAGAGAATGTTTATTAAGGGCTTTGAAAGGTATGTATTCAATGTTTTGAAAAGAGGTATTTGCTTTCGAAGGAGGCTATCTAGAGGTTTCGAAAGAGATGTTTTTTTGGTTTCGAAACATAAACCCGATCTCAATTCAAAGTAATAATTATGGCATAAATCAAGATTTTGAAATGTTATTCACTTTGTTATTAAACCATAATTGTATTTAGAGGAAAGGGCAGAATAACCAGTTAGGATGATCCAGTAGTTAATATAACTTAACGGATGTTAAAATTTTAATTAAAGATATTGGCAGGGTCCAATAGGTTTACAGTAAGCCCATGAAAACTGTATGATATTGGCAGGGACCAATAGGTTCATAGTCAGGCCATGAAAACTATGATTTGATACTGGCAGGGGCTAGTAGGTTTTTAGTTAGCCCACGAAAACTATATCCGGAATAAGATATTGGCAGTTAGCCAATAGGTTCCTAGTTGGCCCATGAAAACTAGGATAAGAAATAAGATATTGGAGTTACCAATAGGTTCTTAGTGATCCCATGAAAATTAAGTAATTGGACAGATAGTCCTTAATATTTAACAGGTTAATAGTAACGCTAGAAACTATAATCGAGATAGATAGTCAGAATGAATGGGGACGGGTAATCTAGAATTGATTTAATTATTGCATATCATCATAATTTTTTGAAATACTATGTTTTTAACCATTGTGGAAGCAGGAGCATAATATATGGTTTTATAAATGTTTTGGGGTAATAGTAAGGGGAAAATCTATTCCGCTAAGCGGCGTGGTCTCACTAGATATTCAAAAGGTTTGAGATGGTAAATTATTATTCATACCATGCTTTATGTCTGACTCGAAGTATTTAATTTTCCTTTAAACTCTTGGGTACTCAATTGATTTTTGGTAAGTTGAGAGTTAAGGTTTCCAAGTGTTCTTTTAGACGAATAAAAGCTTCTGAGGATGTGCAGGAGGCAAGATTGTTATTAGAGTTCTATTATTTCTGTTGTGTGTTTTGTTTGTAAAGGCTAATTGATTTCTTGCCTATTCACATACTTCGATCTACCAAGAGGGCATCTTCATATGTATCTCTTGGCGTATTTTGTAATAATCATATGTTATCTGAACGTGGTCTGCGAACTGAGATTATGTAATCAATTTGGAATATTTTGAAATGGAATTTGGAATTTGTTTTGCTGCTTAAATTTTTTATATATATTCATGTGTTTCTGTACATCAATGTATCTAATTTCACCGTGTTTGGTCATTGAGAATTAATAACCATGGATGACTGCAACATCCGTAGCCGTTAGTTTTGGGCTACCAAATAGGGGGATGTTACATTGATAGTCGGTGACGTCGATGTGGGAGGGGCTGCGACGCGCACCAGTTTTGTTGGGGATCGCAACATTGTCTCGCGACGCAAAAGTGGCAGTATGCGCGACGGTAGAAGGGGCGGCAGAGGCGGTGGTGGTGGCTTAGCGGTGGCGGTTGCTGCGCGCGATCATTCATTTATAAAAAAAGAAGCGTATGAGGCGGCCTGGGTGCATGCTCGAGCAGTGGGAAGATGATAGGGTAACAGTTTTGTTTTTTTTATTTGTTAATTATTTTTGTTTATTAAGTTTAATTATATTCAAATGATAATTAATCGATATTTTGTGCGTACGAGGTCGAATTCAAGCAAAACGAGTATCGTTGCAATCGTATCGACGAAGGCTACGACATTGAGTTGGAATGGAATTTATTCGAAGCTAAAAAATTTCAGATTCAAATAAAGGTGAGTGATTAAACTCGCTTATGAATACTAAAATATTTCTGATGATAGTCAAATTAAAATCGTAAAGTTATTTATTTTTATTGATTGTTGTTTGGTAATTTAACTGATATTTAAGTTGACATGTGGTTAAACTGATAGTAATTTAAATCGATAGTTAAATTTGAAATTGAAATTAAATTGCTAGTTAAACACCCGATATTGATAACTATTTAACCGTCGTGATATAGACTGTTTTGGATGTTTATTGTGATGGATGACTATTGGTTGATATTTTGGATAATTGGATGTATATTTATTATATATATCATGTTATCATCCTGTATATTACTGACAATATATAAAACTGTTATTTGAATTATTTCGAATAAATTAAGAAATAGGATGAAATGATACATACCTATGACATTTTGATTTGGATTGAAATGATATATATCCATCCATGGAATTAAAATTGAAATAAATGATCACTTGGCCATATGATATAAAATTATATACGAAAACCGGATTGGTTAAATCAAACGGTTTTAAATTCTTGAATTTGGATCTATTTAAATGGTTTTGTTTTAAGAAATAAAAATCGAATTTATAAATATTGAATTAATTTCGAATTCAAGTTTTGAAATGTTGGAACTGAAATTTGTTTATGAAAATTGTTTTAAGAATTGAATTTGGAAGTTTGATGTTATAATTGAAATATGATTTGAATTATTGAAATTGATTTGTTTTAAAAGATTTGAACTTTTATTTAAACTTTGAAATATATCTAAGTAAAAGTGATATAAATGGATATTTCAAATTTGAGCTCGGATTGAATTATTTTGAAGATTTGAACCTTAAATTAACATTGAAGTTAAATTTGAACTAAGTGATTTAAATCAGTAAATTGAAATTGGGCTTGAAATTGATATAAATTGAATGGTTTAAAATAAGAATTGAATTAAAATTTAAATCATTGAATCTAATCGTGGAATCAAATTTTAAGTTAAAAATGAACGTTTTGAAATTGAAATTAATTCGAATTGAAATCAAAATTGAGTTAATTTGAATTTAAATCGAAATGGAGTCGATTTGAATTGAATTGAGATTAAAGATGATTTGAACGGGAAGATTTGGAATTGAATCGGTTCGATTTAAATTTGGACCTGGGTCCAGATTTGTTGAAATGGAAAGAAACAGTTTGATGTGAAACTATTTTCAGAATAAATTATTTTAATATAAACTGTTTAAAATCTATCTTTTTAGATATTTAAATTATTTTGTTTTTCCAAACTATTTTACCATATAAACCACTTTAAATAATCAAACTATTTTATATCAAACTGTTTTAAATCTTTAAACTTTTTGAACTATTTTAAACCATTTAAAACTGTTCAAACTATTTTCTAAGAATTCAAACCGTGCAAAGTTGGAATGTTTATATTTAAATCGTCGGTTTAAATGTGAATGTGGTTAAATGAGGTTATAACCTAAGTTGGAATTTAAAATGATATTTTCAAGTGAAATTAACATATGAAGTAAATATAATGATTTTGAAATGAAGGATATTTTGAAGTGAATATAATATTTTGATATAAAATATGAATCGTTTTCGAAATATAAAAGAACCAACCGATGTGTAAAACGATGTTTGGTTGTTAAAGAGATCGGAGCCTTTTATTGGCATACTCTCTGTCAATATTGGAATCACTTTAACAACTGTATATGTGAAGGAGACTCCAAAATGAAGTGCTTAGATTTGTGTGCGTTTGCTAGATTTAAAGAAAGAGAATGATGATGGATAGCCCTAACACTTGTGTCAATTTGAAATGACTAAAACATGATGGCTTGACAGGGCCAATGAGGGTAGCTACCCCCAGCGTACATCTATTCTTCGATTTTCTTTTTAGACTCGGTCCATACTATTTCCTTAATGTTGGTTTCGATTGGTGGACCTTATTTTGGGATGAACTCCCTTTGACTCGATATGGGATGGATGTACGCAGTGGGCGGTCATGGCTACGATGCGTTACCACTAGCTTTGAGACCCGAACTGGTAGTATTCTACCTTGGGCATCGCCTCACATGTCTTGTCATACTTCTTATCCTTATACGAGACCACTATGAGTTTGGTTTAGTGTTGTCGTATCATAGCTCATCCCTATCCCCCAACGTGCTATTGAGGCGTTTTATGCAAACTGTACGACAATGCTTAAAAACGCGTTAAGGGGGATTAATGTAAAGCCTTAATGCTAGGAAAAACATTTATTTTATTGATTAGACATTACATATATAACATATTCTATTATATATAGATATTTTGACGGATCCTTAAGAGATGGAAAATCCCGTAACATCCCTTGAGTTATTGCACGCACATTATACATTGGGTGATGAAAAACCCCGTAAACATCTCTGACGCTATTACACTCATGTTATACGGGATATTGATTTGACTCACATAAGAATATTTAAGTTCTGACTCGAGTGTATTGTTTTACTTTATGCTCGGGTTAGCCCTGCGTTTTCAGTGCATTGAAAACCATATTTTCTGGAGGGCGAAGATGAAGATTTGGTATATTATTATTGTTATTATAAATCCCTGCATCTGTTAGTTCCTATAATGATGGTTTTGATGACAACAACCTTAGGACTTGTTATAAAATATAAATACTAATATTCTTGTCTAGACATATATATGTAGGATATATATATATATATATATATATGTGTGTGTGTGTGTGCAGTTACGGAGAATGAAGACTGTATAGTATAAAGATTCAAGACTGAGTATAGAGATTCAAGACTAACGAATTCAAGATTAAAGAAATTAGGGCTGAAGACTCATGAGTATCAAGAGTTCAAGATATCAAGATAAGTAATAGAGTCTAGATTTATGTTAAAACTTCATAATAGCACTAAAATCGTTATTCGGAATCCACCTTCTTGCTTTAATAGTGGGATGGAACCCACGACCTCTTTAGTGGGATGGAACCCACGACCTTCTCTAGTGGAATAGAATCCACGAAATTTTCAAAATGATTTATGTTTTCAAAACTACCTTTTTAAAGTCATCTCTATCAATTTAAATATTTTAGCCTTAATTCATAAACTATTTTTAATCATATTAATTTCAATATCATCTCTTGTTTTTTAAACTATCTCTTGATTTTAATATTTTAGCTTTAAAAAAATCTATATTTAGTTTTTAATATTACTTTCATATTATAGATTATATTTTTTAAGATTACTTTCTAAAACTCTTTAATAAGTTTAAACTATATTCAAAATGGTTTACAGAGTTTAGAAATTGTTTTGACAAGTTTTAGAATAGAAATCATTTTAGAGCAAAATCTATTTTCAAAAATAACATAGGCATGTCGATATTCCTCATCTCCCCATGTCGACATGGTAGCCATAGAATTCAAATTTCAAATTTTAAAAAGAAGTGTCTATTCGTCATAACCTTTCACGGATGGACATGACCATTATTCTCCTATAAATACCGGTTGTTTTCAATGAATTTTAAGTTAGTTTTTCTTCATTTCTTCACTCCTTCTCCACTCAAATATTCTCTTATATTTCAAATGCTTTAACAAAACTCTGTCGAAATTCTAAGTGAATCAAACTTGATCATCTCTAGTTTGATTCTCTACCACTCTCTCCCAAAGATCTCAGTGCTATTCAGAGTTATTGGATCATTTGTAATCAAAGATCGAAAGATCAAAGTGTATCGAGTCTCTCTCTATCAAATTGTGATTGGAAACGGTGTGATTATGGCCCGTAAATCAATTGTGTGTGATTGTAGCCTGGTTAAATCAAGAGAGTTTACCCTAGCCTCGGAGACAGGAGGGTGTATCTTGTGGCCTTGAAATCGAGGTTGTAACATTGACATTATATTTGAAAAGAACTCTGTATAAGAAATTGTGTGGGACTGGATGTAGGGTAACTCTAAACCAGTATAAAATTATGGTGTGTTCTTTCCTTTACTACTTTTATTTACTATTTGCATCTGTGTATGATTCTGTGATTGTCTTTGTGTTTGTGAAATTGCATCTATATGTGTTTAATTTGAAAAGATTTCAAAATTTTCATAAAATCCATTAAACACTATTCACCCCCCCTCTAAAGTTAATCCAGCCTTAAGATCTGTAATCTGTATTTCCAACATTTGGTAACAGAGCATTGGTTTTCAAAGTTTTCATAATCTATTTTTTGAAAAAATTTCAGATGGCTACCAACACTGGTAATGTCAACACTATCACTAGTTCATTTGTAGAGGGTCGGTCTATTGCCAGACCACCACCTTTTAATGGCAGTAACTATGCATATTAGGCATGTAGGATGAAAATCTATTTACGATCAATAGGATTGGACACTTGGAATATCACATAAACTGAGTACATTGAACCCACAACTGATTTTGCATAGTGGACTGCTGAGCAAAAGACTGTTGCACAAAACAATTCCAAAGCCATGAATATTCTATTCTGTTCACTTGATAGGAATGAGTTTAATAGAGTGTCTGTTTGTAAGTCTGCATATGAGATCTGGAAAACTTTGCAAGTTACTCATTAAGGATCAAGCAAAGTTAAACAGACCAAAATATCTATCTTTACCAATCAGTTTCAATTATTCAAGATGAATCCAAATGAGTCCATATCAGACATGTATAGTAGGTTTCAAAACATTGTGCACTCGCTAATTGCATTAGGAAAGAACTTTTTTGAAGAAGATCAAGTTAGAAAAATTCTAAATTCACTCACTCCGGAACGGGATTAGAAGACTCTAGCAATTGAAGAGGCTAATGATATTAGTACTCTGAATATTGAAGAATTGATTGGGAATTTGATGTCTTTTGAAGTACAGATGCAAGGGAGAAGAGAAAGCAAGGCCTCAGAAAAGAAGTCAATAGCATTCAATGCAATAATAGATGGTTCAGACTCAAACAGGGATGATGATGAAGAAATAGCCTTGATGACAATGAATTTTAGAAAGTTTCTGAAATACAAAAAGATGAACAATTACAAGAGAATGATCACAAGAATTCTGGAAACAATAATGAAACTCAAAACAATGGCAGATGCTACAATTGTGATGAGCTAGGCCACTTAAAAAGAGATTGTTTGCATCCGTATAAACGGAAATTTTCTCCAAGTAATGATTCATCATAGAAAAGAAAGAGAGCATATTATGCTACACTGGATGATTCAGATTCATCATCTAGTGATAAAGATCAAGAGATGGAAAATTCAAACATGTGCTTTACAACTATTCATGATTCTGATGGCCTCGGAAATATGGATCTAAAAATAAGTATGCATTTAAAATATATTGACTAAAATTTCTTGTTTAAATGTTTGATTGTTTGCATGTTTTGAAATTGCTTATTGTTTGAATTTAAAATTTTGATTTTCAAAATAATATTATTTTAATATTAAATATTAATATTAAAGTGTTATTATATTTAATATTATTTCAGATAAAATATAAATTAGTTTATAGGATATATATATATATATATATATATATATATATATGTTAAATAAAATAAATAAAATAAGTCACATGATTTAAGGGACCCATGTTGACATGACCCTACTCCCGTGTTGACATCCCTCCAGAAATTTGAAATTCAAATTTGAATTCAAAAATTTGAATTTCCCTCCACCTTTTCACCAACTCCAAAGCTCCGAAAAGGTGTCTCTTGACCAGAGAACATGGCTCTTAGATATCATTTATCTTCTTAACTTTATCTTATCTTTTAACTTTCATTTCAAAATTCAAACTCTCTTTCAAACTCTCAAGCTCTCTACTTTCTTTAAGAATGGCTTCCTCAAGCACTCCATCCACCATTAGACTGTCCAAGGCCACCAAATAGTTCCTCCACAATGATCTGAAAGCTATCAAGGCTTACATTAGCTATGTAAACTTTGGAAAGATCCATACGAGAAAATTTTCTATCTTTAATGATTTTTTTTCTTATGAAATCAATGTTCTTTTTGAAGAGAATCAAATTCTTAGCTTAATTGATGATTCTCAAAATGATTTTGTTTGTTATCCAAATCTTGTCAAAAAAATTTATGCAAATTTGAATCGTGGTTTTACGAAGGAAATGAAGGGGAATTGTGGAGTAGCATTAAAGGAACGCATATTGTTTTAAATAGTGAGATTTTGGGTAACATTCTTGGTTGTAAGTATACGGGAATGGATCTTTTGGACTTTCAAATTGATGAACATGATCGTGAGACGTTTCATCACATTTTTTAAGGAGATGATAACTTTGAGTTTATAAACCGAAATTTCCGTCCTAAAGCTAGAATTGCAAACCTTCTTTTGCAACATACCATAACTCCAAGATCGGGAAATTTCAATCACCCTACTTTAAAAGTTTGTAAGGCTCTTTTTGCTATTTTTTGGCACTATTGCAATAATTGGGCGCAAGTGATTTTGGATGAACTTCGTCCCAAAAATTTTACTTTAGGTGAAAACACTTTATATCATGGGATTTATCTCACTCGGATTTTTAACTACTTTGGTATTGATTATAAGAAGGAGGAGTTCATTTCTAGGAAAATGTTTAACCATGCTAACATCTCTCTCATGAAAATTCCATTTGTGTTTCAACCACATGAAACCTTGCCGAAAAGGATGAGAGATTGGCTCATGAAGAGATGGAAGAAGAAGAAGAAAAGAAGAAAGAAGGGGAGGAGATGAAAATTGAAAAAGAAGGAGAGGAAGAGGAAGAGACTTCATTGGAAAGCATCGAATACCCTATCACTCCTACCAATCCATCCAATAAAATGCTTCTCAAGAATCAAAAGATTATCGTGGAAAACCAACGGATTCTCAAAAGATCCGTTAGTAAAAAGTTGGACAAGATTTCCACTAAAATGAACAAGTTCTTTGGGAAAGTCAGTCGCAAGCTTGGATTATCATCATCTTCATCATCCTCTAACTAATACTAGTTTCATTTCATGTTGTATTAGTTTGTATCTCTCCTTAGTTAATTTTATGTATCGTTTATGTAATGTCAACTAAATTTATCAATGAAAATCTTTTATTTCTGCTTATTAGCTCTAAAATATCTCTGGAATGCTTGTTATTATATTATATAAGTTTATATATATATACTTGTATATAATATAAAGAAACAAAGCAAATTGCCAAAATTAACAAGGGCATGTCGACATCCCCCTACCCCCCATGTCGACATGTAACGGCTAGAAAATGGTTTTTGTTTTGAAATTGAAATTGATATAACTACCATGTGTCGTTTCATTTCAAACGACTTTCTAACTCTTTAAATACCTGTTTCTTCCATAAAAATGCATACTTTCAATTCTCTTTATTTTCTATTGAATTTCTTCATATTTTATCGAAAAATGGCCTCTCCTATTCATAATCTAAGTGAGAATCTTAAAGAAACTCTCAATTCCTTCAAGAACATACTTACTTTTATCCTTCGCAATCAACGTCACTTATAATTTATCCAAATGCAAATGATAAAAGAATAAGAAAGGCATTTCGATGCCATTTGATGGATGATCTCAGTCCTTAACAAAGAAGAACTTGAAGCGAATCTAGAAGGAACTCTGAACAAAGATAATGAAGAATGGGATGCTATAAAGGCAGATCCTATCTTCAGTTAAGAAGGATGGGTTCAAGTTCCATGAAATGTTTCATTTGACATTTGTGATTTGATTTACTTTAATTTGGTTTGAATTGTTTGGTTTGATTTGATTTGATTTGGTATGGTTTGGATTGATTTAAATATGGTGTTTAATATATGATTGAACATGGTGTGGTTTGATAAGAACATGATGTATATATTGATTAATTATGAAATTTTCATATCTCTCACATTTACCTTACTATATTTTATTCATATTATTATCTGTCTCATTTATATTCTACTATACTATGTTATTATCCTATACAGTGCTATAGTATAAGATTTATGGGGAGTTACGTAGTTTAGGATTAGTTTTAGTTGATGACAAAGGGGGAGAATTATAAAATAGGTTAGTTAGGCTTAGATTAAGGGGGAGTTGTTGGAATAAGAGAGAGTCAGAGTAGAATCAGAGTTTGGTGGAGTATATTTTATAAACATAGGTTGTCATCATCAAAAATGGGGAGATTGTTAGTTCCTGAGATGATGGTTTTGATGACAACAACCTTAGGCTTGTTAGAAATATAAATACTATTATTCTTGTCTAGATATATATGTATATGCAAGATATATATGCAGGTACTGAGAATGAAGACTGTATAGTATAAAGATTCAAGACTGAGTATAGAGATTCAAGACTGAAGACTCATGAGTGTCAAAAGTTCAAGAGTTCAGATATCAAGATAAGTAGTAGAGTCTAGATTTATGTTAAAAATTCAAAATAGCACTAATATCTTTATTCGGATTTTAATTGTGGAATGGAATCCACCATCTTGCTTTAATAGTGGAGTGGAACCCACGACCTCTTTAGTGGGATGGAACCCACGACCTTCTCTAATGGAATAGAATCCACGAAATTTTCAAAATGAATTATTTTTTCAAAACTATCATTTTAAAGTCATCTTTGTCAATTTAAATATTTTAGCCTTAATTCAAAAACTATTTTTAATCATATTAATTTCAAAATCATCTCTTGTTTTTTAAACTATTTCTTTATTTTAATATTTTAGCTTTAAATAAATCTATATTTAGTTTTTAACATTACTTTTATATTATAGATTATATATTTTAAGATTACTTTCTAAAACTCTTTTATAAGTTTAAACTATATTCAAAATGGTTACAAAGTTTAGAAATTGTTTTGATAAGTTTTAGAATAGAAATCATTTTAAAGCAAAATATATTTTCAAAAATAACATAGGCATGTCGACATCCCTCATCCCCCCATGTCGATATGGTAGCCGTAGAATTCAAATTTCAAATTTTCAAAAGTGTTTGTTCATCATAACCTTTCACGAATGGACATAACTGTTATTATCCTATAAATACCAATTGTTTTCAACGAATTTTAAGTTAGTTTTTCTTCATTTCTTCACTCCTTCTCCACTCAAATATTCTCTTATATTTCAAATGCTTTAACAAAACTCTGCTGAAATTCTAAGTGAATCAAACTCGATCATCTCTAGTTTGATTCTCTGCCTCTCTCTCCCAAAGATCTCAGTGCTATTCAGAGTTATAGGATCATTTGTAATCAAAGATCGAAACATCAAAGTGTATTGATTTTCTCTCTATCAAAGTGTGATTAGAAACGGTGTGATTGTGGCCCGTAAATTAGTTGAGTGTGATTGTAGCCCGTAAATCTATTAGGTGATCTTGTAGCCTGGTTAAATCAAGAGAGTTTACCCTGGACTCGGAGACAGAAGGGTGTATCTTGTGGCCTTGAAATCAAGGTTGTAATATCGACATTATATTTGAAAAGAAATCCGTACAAGAAATTGTGTGGGACTGGATGTAGGGTAACTCCAAACCAGTATATAATTATGGTGTGTTCTTTCCTTTACTGCTTTTATTTACTATTTGCACTATGTCTGATCCTGTGATTGTCTTTGTGTTTGTGAAATTGCATCTTTATGTGTTTAATTTGAAAAGATTTCAAAAATTGCATAAAATCCGTTAAACACTATTCACCCCCCCTCTAGTGTTAATCCAGGCTTAAGATCCGTAATCCGCATTTCCAACAGCATCATGTTGTCTGCTGCATTGTTTTATTTGTCTCTGTTGTATATATAACTCTAATAAATGTTGTATAAATTATAATCAAATGTAAAGTATAAACAGCTTCATGAACTATTTATTTGATAATTATATTTTGTCAACCCGCTGTGAGATTCTGTGATTTTCTTCTTTTCTTATTTTTTTAATTAACCTCATTAATTATTTGTGTTTCGGATTGTTTTGAGTTGGACATGTGTGGTTTATTGTCGACTTAAACCTTCTGAAATGCGGGTCGTCGCAGTTGGTATCAAAGCTCTGGTTTAGCGATAACCTAACTTTGATGGGGAATGATTTATTAGAGATAGGGTGGTAATACCCTAGAATGAGTTTGTTTGAGTGTATGTGTGTGTGTCTATATATATATATATATGAGAGGGCGTACTTGTCAGTGTTATAAAAAAAATTATATTGCGTTTATTTCTATTGAGTTGTTTATGAATTACGGTCGGTACATGAGGCACCATGTTATATTATTTTAAGTTTATTTTATATAGTTTTGAATTACTTCCATGTTTAAAAATATATTTCAATAAAAGTTCAGTTTTAGTTTTAAACAATTTTGAAAAAGTTGAAAATTTAGTTGCTAATACGCTTAATTGTAAAACTATGAATTTTTCTTTTGACTATCTTGGCTTTTTGATTAGACCTACCAAACTTAAGCATGTTGACTGGTTTATAATCATAGATAAAATCAAAAATAGGATTTCTAATTGGAATGGGAGATTTTTATCGAGGGCGGGTAGATTAGTTCTAATAAACTCGATCTTATCAGTTCTCCCAATCTATGGGATGTCTATGCATCTTTTTCCAGATTGGGTGATCGATAAAATAAATAAAATTAGAAGGGACTTCTTATGGAGTGGGGATAACCCTAACAGTAGTATTAAGTGTTTAGTAAATTGGGAAACTGTTTGTAAGTCCAAAAAGGAAGGTGGTTTGTGAGTCATTAATTTGTGCAATATGAATTTGTCGTTGTTAGGTAAATGGTTATGGAAATTTAAGGATATTAATGAAAATCCTATTTGGAAAGAAATCATTTCTAAATATTACTGTAACGGTAGTAATAATTTATATCAAATTACTCCTACGGTTATATGTAAATTGTCCAATTTTTGGAAATCTACTTTAAAATGTCAAGAGATTTTTAACTTAGGCACTAAGACAATAGTTCATTCAGGTAATAGTACTTCTTTTTGGCATGATCGTGGGATTTCCGTTACTCCTCTTAGGATAGAATTTAAAGAGCTATATGATATCTGTAATTTTAAGGATGCTTTAATTATAGAAGTTTTTTCTCTCGAAAATGACCCTCCTTGGAATTTTAGTTTTGAGAGAATTTTAGTAGGTTCAACTCTTAGGCACCTTGCTTTGCTTTATGCCAGATTAAACCGATATAATATTGATAATGATAATAATAATATTAGTTAGGAATGGGATAAAAGCAAGAAATATACTTCTAATTCTTTTTATAGGTTTATTAATTTTTCGGGTGTTGTAACGACCCATAAATTTTGATTGGTTTTAATAACATATTTAACTGAATTTTGTGAAATTTTAAATAATTGAATTTTGAAATAAAATTTTTATATTTGGAATATGTATTTAATAACATAGCAATTGGTAAATTTTCATCAGTAAATATGGAAGTTTATTTTATTGTGTAATTTTATCTCAATTTAAATCAGTTGATAACAACTGAATTTAAAAGTGTTCCGAAACCTAAATATGTCAACATGAGAAAATTTATTTAGAACACTCTGAATCTGACTACGAAATTCGGACGTTTCTAGCTCCGTTTGGATTTTTCCATACGGAATAGCAGCATTTTCGATACCGATTATCGACTTTTGATCGGATGATCGTACCATTGATATCTGTATACCATTTTGATCGTCTTGTCGTGCTGATCTCTACGGTATATTTATTTCTGTGTTTTGAAGTCCGGTACACAGCGGAATCCACGAAAACGGTAATCGTATCGGTACCGGATCCGTGACCATTTGATTTGTTTTGCGTTTCAAATTTTAAACGCGCATTAATCAATTGCTTTAATAATTTCATTTGCACGAAATCAACGAACTCCACTGTTACAATTGCTTTAAATTATTTGCATTCCAGCTTGAACTGACCATTGCCATTTATACTTTAGCCTATTCCACTTCAATCTTCTTTTATTTGCTCTGTGCCAGCCTCTACCATTTTTCCTTTTGTATTTTCTTCTCTTTTCAAAAAAAATCATCTCAACACGCTAAAACCATCAGTCACCTTCCAACCCACCTCCTCTGCGATGAACTCCTCTCGGCCTCGTTTTCGAATCCATCTCCTTGCGTAAGCACAGCGGTTCATAAGGTATATATGCACACTTTGATTTTGAATCTATATATATATATATATATATAGACCGATCCAGATTTTATACATATATGGGTTTTTCTATTACAGCTTACATATGTAAGTATATTATATATACTCTCTTTTCTACATTAGTTTATATATAAAGGTTGACAATTATACGTATTTTTATGTTTGTTTATTTATATAACGTATATACGTTTGTTTATATATAGCACATGAATATGTATATGGATTTATAGGTAATACATTTCAGTCTATTTATATAAAGTTGTATATATATTGTTTCAAGACAGTTTTGTTTTTTCGTTTATGTTGCTAAAATGAATCCCAGATTTGTTATTTTAAATTTATCTCCAGTTTGTTATAGTATGATTATAGATTTTTTATGTTATATAGTATCATCTGTACTAGTCTATCTATAGGGTCTGTAACAACCCACATATTTTATGATTGAATATTTAAATATTTTATTTAAATATAGAATCGTTAATCGGATTGAAGTTCGAAAAGCTACTTTTTGCAAACGGTCGAATTAGGACTCAGGACCACTTCCATTGAGTCCAAAATGGCATTTGCGACTTTTTTGAGTATAAGCTTCAATGGGTTTGGAGTAAGTTGGATTTTGCTATTTTCTATTGGGCTTTGGGTTTGGGATTCACCCCAACTCACTCTATAACTTAGTTTAGCCCCTCTCCTCTCCTCTTCACTTCATTTCTATTTTCTTTATACTCAAGCTTCAACTGAAAATGGGGAGAGGAATGGGAAATTAAAATTCAAAACCCTAGATTCATTTGCAAACTCCAAATTCAAAGAGAAGCTTAGGTAAGCCTTCTCTTCTTCTTCTCCATCTCAATTCCTCTTCGATTTCTGAAATGTTCTAAACCCTAACTTAGAAAATGTTTTCTTTTGAGCTTAGATTGAAGCTCCTTGGGTTGAAATTGAAGAGTGATTGTTCTAGCCTTGCATTTGAGCTTCTTATCTTTGTTTTTGAGTTAAAAAGGTGAGTTTTGAACTCACATCTACTTCTCTTGATATCATTGATGTTAGGTATGAATTCCTAACACTTATTCATGTTCATTTGCTTTTGGTTTGAATTGATTTGGTGAACATTTCCATTTTTGGTGTTTTGAAGTCAAAAACTCTAAAAATCATAGCTTTGATGTTTGAACATGTTTTTGGTGGTGAATTGGAGAGCCAATGGGGCTGGGTTGTTGATTGGCGTAAACCCCTAGCGCCCATTGCTCGTCCGATCGAAAATTGGAAGAATTGCTCTTCATTTGATAGGCTGAAAAATAGCCCCAGTGCTAGTCAGTCGACTGACCCTCTGCAGTCAGTCGACTAGCTGTAGCAAATAGGCGTTCCAGGGGCTGTCTGTAGGAACAAAGAGTCTATGTTTCCCGCAGTCAGTCGACTGACCCTCTATAGTCAGTCGACTGACTGCAGGAAATGGGATTTTCTGTTTTCTGGTTTAGTCGACTGACCCTCTGCAGTCAGTCGACTGAGCTGCTTGTTTTTGCCTGTTTTGCTTATTTTTCTTGGGTTTTCAAATCTTTAACCAATTCGGGTTGTTCCAATTTGTTGTTATTGCATTCTTGACTTTGATGGTTCCTTTTTGATTTCATACACGGTTTTTATAAAATGATCTCTTTAAATTGTATAAAAAGCTCGTTTCTCCAATCTATAATTTCTATTTAAAACACACACACACAATCTTGCACTTCGAGCGAAGAGGGAGGAGAATTAAATGATTAGCTAAAACGCATGCTATGAACACGTGCGTTCATCTTTTCAGTTAATTCCTAATCTATTTGTTTGACCGTTTTGACCTTTGGGTCTGGTTTACCGATGAGATGAGGTGAACTTTGTACTGCTTTGAATGTGAAATTGGCTAACGGTTAGTAAACCGTTTAGTGCGAACGTGGGGTATGGGACTCACGTTAACATTTTTCGGGTTCCTTTCCGAGAGTTGTGACACATTCCGCCGGACAGTGGTGTTCAGTACCGCCACTACGGTTTGTTGCCTTCGGGCGTTGCCTTCGGGGTTTGTTGCCTTCGGGCTTGAACCTTCGGGGTTTGTTGCCTTTGGGCGTATGGCTTTGTCTATGTGGACAATTGCTCCTATGTAGGAGTAGAGTCTTCGTGCATATCGCCTCTGGGCGTGTGGCTTTGTCTATGTGGACAATTGCTCCTATGTGGGAGTAGAGTCTTCGTGCGTAATTCCTTCGGGCGTGTGGATCCTTGTTATACAGTACTGAGCTCGAGCATCTTCTGTTTCTTTGACTATTACATTTCCCTAGTGTATCGCCTTTCGGGGTAGGTTCTTTGAACCACACGATATATAGCGATTACCTTGTGAAAACTTGTGTACCTTTGTTGGTATTTGTTATTCGCCTTTTGGCTTGGTTTGGGATATGATATCCTTTGTTTATTGTGATTGCCGATATGGCGGGTTTTGGAATATCTCCTAAGTGGGAGTAATATTCTACCAACCATCATTATTACTATTGTATATTGCCGATGAGATGAGGCTTATTATTTGACATTATGTGATGTCGATTCCTCTTTGGAGGATTTACTTATTTGCTAAGTGACTACGTTTTCACTATGTTAGTAATGTGGATTGTTGCACTTCTCTTTGGAGGAGTATTACATCATCATCTTACCGCATTATTATTATCTAGCTTTATCTAACTGGTTTGTTTAGCTAGACTAACCCGGGTATTTTATACTCGGGTCAGACCGAGATGTTTCAGGTTAGGTACTTTGGACTTAGCCTCTTTTTCTTCCACATGGACTATTCCGCTAACTCCTTTTTGTTATAGCTTTTTGTGTAGTCCTTTTTGTCTGTAACTCTGATATGTACTCTATTGACTCGCCTGTATATTGTGGTTTGCTTTACCACTTGACATGTATCATTTTGTAAACACTGTGATGTATCTGTATATGTGAAAATGTATGTGATGATCCACTGTTCTGTGATGTGAATTACATTTGAGTTGTCATATTTTATTCTGATAGATCCCTCAGCCACCTATGGCTTCGTATTAAGTATTTATCGGATATGTCGATCCATTTAAGTAAAAGTGGCATTGCCGGCGTATTCAATAGATAATTAATACAAGGCTATAGATGGTCGCTCCTAACCAGCTCTATTCTCCGCATTAGCAGACGGTGTTACCTTATAATACTCTTTGCTAATGTGGGTCTCGGAGTGGGGCGTTACAGTCAGGTGGGTTTGAGTTTTATAATAGTATATATACAATATTTTGTATAACTTCAACAGTATATATTTCCAAAGCTTCATTTTGGGTGTTGTCTATACCGTAGTATATAAAGTTTTGATTAACAGTGATATATAAAGGTTTATTTACGTTTGTAGTTATATATGTTCGGTAATATAAAGTATATATATATATATATTATTTTTCGAAAATCAATTTACACAGCTGTATATTTTACTGTTTATATATATATGAAAGTCGGTTGTAGTTTTAAAAAGGGTATGTTGTTTGTGTGTATATTTTTGGCTGTTGAGTATGTTATTCATACAAGTATAAACTCTAATTGTCTTATATAGGTTATATGGGTTTTATATATATTCTATTCGAATATATATCACAGATAAGTAGCACCATGTTCATATTTTAGTACATTTAGTTTCGTATATATATATAGTATACTATGTATGTAATATTTTAGTCTCCTATATGCTTTACTGAAAGTACATATTATATATATATATATATATTTGTTATATATAAAATGTTTATAAAAAAATTTATACAGTGTATTCTATTGTTTGGACTTTGGTAATATATAAATATAGATAACATGCTGGTTGTATATATTTGTACGGGTCTGCAAACATATTTGATTGTATATATATGTACCGGTAGGCTGCATAGTATATTAAATTTTGTTGTACAGTGTGCCTGCATTTATACACTATTAACCCACATGCATGAGTCGGGTTTTATTATACTAATATATTTTATTTCTAATGTATGTTTAAAATTGATTTATAAATACAAATTTTGAATATGGCAGTATAAATATAGTATTTTAAAGTATATACATGATATGTTAGGATGAAATGAATAGAGTATATATGTATTGATTTTTTTTAGGTATATTATGTATATATACATATATACTGAGTTTAATATATGTATTTTTAAGATTTAAACAATAAATTTTGAAATACACACACACACGCACACACACACACACACATATATATATATATATAAATTGAAATGTATTTGAATTGAGAATATGATTTTTATTTATATATAGTTATATATATAGGTTCACCTATACAAATTATCTTCATCGATCCAATTCTGACTTGATTTTCGTCCAATTCGATTTATCAGCTTTATTCGTCGATTCGTGCCAATCTAGCTTTGCCTTGGAATTCGTGTTCGGATGTGCAACTCGATTTCAGTGTTTGTCCTCTCTAGCCTTGAAAGGTGAGTAATCACTCAGATTAACGTCCTTATATTTATTAATGTGGAAATTAGCCACAAGGGCCTCTTTAGCTAGTGCAATTAGTTTCTAGGACGCACAATTGAAATAATTACTTTTAAGGACAAAATGCAAAATAATTAGTTTTTAAGGCCTAAAAACCTATGAAATTATGTCCTTGAAAGTAATTGGACCGCTGACTTTGTCCTTAAAAGTATTTATTCTACCGACTTTGGCCTTGAAATTAATTTATGTGGATGTGTGTCCTAGAAACTAATTGGACTGCAAAGTTTGTCCTTCTAGTGAAATGTCCCTTTATTAAATTTGATTTTAATTGAAACGTCAATTGAAATATGTTGCTGTTTAGATATTTACATTGCTATATTTAGGCCATTATCTGTATTTGTTCACCTGTGACTGCTGACACCATTATCTGTTATTTATCACTGATGATATGTGCATGTTACTGATTGTTATATTATTTTCATTACCGTTATCACTCTGCAAGTTCCCTGTTAGTATAGAATTCACTATTGGTTGAAATGATACATACCCGAACGGACTTTAGAATATGAGAAAATCGTTATGGGTTGAAATGATAGACCCAAGCGATTTTCATTGAATTGAATTTGGGATTGCGGGTCGAAATGATATCTACCCGTATATATATTTAAATTACGGATTGAAATGATAAATATCTGTATCACTTGACCATAGGATAGAAAACTTCATGTCGACACCGTTGGTCTATATATAAATATTTAAAAATGATCTCTATGATCTTGAAAAGGAATACATGTGACAGCCCGGGAGATTTTCGACGCCGAAAATCGACACTAATACGTTCATTGTATAGAGTGCCGAGCAATCGAGTGCCGGAAACTCCAGACTGTGGGTTAAAAAGAAAAGAGGTAGAAGAAGAAATGGAAAAACAATAGCACAGAATCTCACAATCGCAGCGGAATAAAATATAATATACAAATAGCATCATTTTATACAATGAAAAGCTGTAGCTGTCAATATACATACCACATATCAGAGTACAATGAATCCAGACAGTTGTAACAACTTGTCCCTAAATACTCTCAATACAATTTCTAATACACAGCAGAATATATTCAATATGTCCCTGCCATCCAGCTCGTCTCCTGAGCTCCCAATGTCCCGACCTGAAAATCTGTAATACTCGATCTGACCCGAGCATTACAATAAAGTAACACCCGAGTCAGGCTGGAAACCAGCGTGAGAAAACCTCTTTAATTTGAAATATTTAAATTGTAAAAAACGCCTTTGAAAAATCATGGTAGTCGCCCAACATTACGAGTTCTTTCTTTTATATCCAACACTTTATTGTTAAGTCCATTATTTAAAATAATCTCTAAGTGAAATTACTTATTCAAAAAAGTCGAATTTTCTTAATTTTATTTAAGTCCGGCCTATTTGATTCTACGAATCAAACCCGTAAAGATTGAAGTACTTATTAAATCGAAGTGGTTCCGGATATTACTGATATCCGATCCCGATCTCTTCGAATCCAAATGCCATCTTTAAGCCCAGTTGTTTTTAACAACAATTCAAATTTCAGAATGCCAACCTTTCCATAAAAATCCCATCACAAAGTCTATTCAAATAAAACGTCTCACGTTTTATAACAAATTACTCTTCCCTTATAAATTCCACTGTGAATTTATAATCCCAAATTATCCACTGATAAATATTTCACTTTATTTATAAACCCAGTTTATAATTTCCACACCCTCATCTTCCTTTAACTCACATTTTCCAACCACTTAATCGATTCCCCAATCGATTCTCTGAATTAATTTCCATTTTTAAAACTTATTTTGTTTTATCCAAATTTATTCTAAATCCATTAATTCCAGTTTTATCCTTCTATTCGATTTAAAACCTTACTTAAGTCCGGAATACCAATTTCATACCTTTTTCCATAATTCCCTTTTTTTTCTTTTACAACTCATTTTAAATCTTGAATTTTAAAAATAAATCATCTTCTTTAAAACCGAATCACTTAAGCCATCAAACTCTTTTATTTCCCATTTATATAAAAATCTCTATCATTATTATTATTTTACACACTCGGACTTATTTAATAAATTCAGTTCAAGCTTTTATTTTTTTTTCAAATTCAATCTTCATTTTATCCAAATTTACTATAGCCATTTTAATTAAAATTTTCTCTTTTATTTTCCTTCAAAAAAATCCAATCTTTATATTTTTGACATCTTAACATATCAAAATATATCCAGCAAACCATATCATTCAATAATTTCAATTTTCAATATAATCTATCATTGTTTCCTGGGGATTTGACCAGGCAACTAGTACTCAGCAATAAGTGCTCGGCATCAGAGAGTGACCGGCATCAAGGAGTGTTCGGCGAAGCACTGGCCATCCAGGAGTGTTCGGCGAAGCAACTGACATCCATAAGTACCAGGCATAGTACTCGGCATCCATTAGTGTCCGGCGTCCAGTAATGTTCGGCGTACAAGAGTACTCGGCGTCAAGGCTGCTCGGCATACAGGAGTACTCGGCATCCCATTGTGTTCGGCGAGGCACTTGACAACCAGGAGTGTTCGGCGAGGCACCCAACATCCAATGAGTGCTCGGCAACGAGAGCGCCCGGCGTCGAGACTGCTCGGCATACGAGACTGTTCGGCATCAGGGAGAACTCGGCAGCATCTGCGGTTCGGCATACAGGAGTACTCGGCGTAAGGGCACTCGGCGTCTAGAGGAGCGTTCGGCTTCAACTGACTAGCACCCTACACTTCCCAAACATCAACCACCTCGTTCGGCATAGAAGGGATGGTTCGGCGCAGAGCGTTCGGCCTCAACAGACAACCATCCTACACTTCCCACGACACCAATATACCGTTCGGCATAGAAGGGATGGTTCGGCGCAGAGCGTTCGGCCTCAACAGACAACCATCCTACACTTCCCACGACACCAACATACCGTTCGGCATAGAAGGGATGGTTCGGCGCAGAGCGTTCGGCGAACCTTGCTCGGCATACGGCGACCACTGTACTCGGGCTGGAGCGTTCGGCAATCAGCCCACTTGGGAAGTCCAGCCCGTCTTTGCCTATAAATAGAGGGGCAGGGTCACAGTGAAATGGATCCTTTTTTGGAGAGAAAAGACCGGGGAGACTCTACCATTTTCAAGACTCATCTTCTCTACTTAACAACTTCACTCAAGCATTTGATTCACGAATTGTATTTGTAATCAATTATAAAGGAAATCAATAAAGTTGAACAAAGTGGACGTAGGCAATTACGCTGAACCACTATAAATTTGGTGTTCTTACTCTCTGCATTTAAATTAGCATTGTCTTCTCTGTTTAATTTACTTTCATCACTTATATCTCTTCACAATCTTCTTCTACGAGGTTAGTGACCAATTTTGGTGCTAACACTTTGGTGCTTTCACCGAGAATCGAATTCTCAGACCTCAAGGATCTGCTTTGAAGCTACTGGATTGAACAAATCCCCCAAAGAAGATCCGACTTACTGATAGGACATCCGTTGATTCTACTCAGAGTTCATACCAATAACTCTACAATGGCAAGACCACGTACCAGGTCAGCTTCTCTTAATGCGGATGCCCGAGAGACTGCTAGCGTGCAACAAGCAGGACCTAGCAATCAACCAGCGATCCCGAGTGCAGGGATTGCCGCTCAAGAACAGACTCCAGTTGTCACCAGAGTGGAGTTCAATGACTTGATGAGAGAACTTAGGGAAAGCAGGAGACAACTGGGAGAACAGATGCAAGCTAATGCCAACCTGATGGCACAACTCACTCAACAGCAGCAACAGAATGCTGGGGGAAATCCAGCTGCTTATTCCTCATCTGACAGCTCTACTTATTCCGATGAACCACCCAGGCGTAGACGCCGCAAGACTGAAGCTGCAAGGGCGGATGCTGCTGTTCGAACAGCTGGAGACCGCGACCAAGCCAGAACTGGAAGCTTCAGAACCGGAGTACAGATGGAGGATGGAGCTCCAGATCATCAAAATGCTAACAATGTTGAGCCTCAAGACGCACGATTGGCAGATCGCCAGGAAAGGAGGCAACAGCATGGGCAGGCGCGTAGAACTGACTCCAACCTCCCAGCTTCCATACAGACACCCGATCTGACGGCCATGATCAGGCAACTAATGAAAGAAAATCAGGGCTTATCAAATGACGACTGGGGAGTGTCAAGAAGTCATACTCCGTTCACGGATGTTGTGCTGCAAGCGGCGTACCCCAAGAAGTTTAGCATGCCAACTATTCTTGCATACGAAGGAAAGACGGACCCCAGACAACATGTAATGAGGTATGAATGGATGATGGATTCAGCCAGAGCAAATGACGCCACCAAGTGTAGGTGCTTTCCGATTACTCTATCCGGGATCGCTACTATGTGGTTCACCCGACTTCCTCCGCGATCCGTATCAAATTTCGAGGAGTTGGCAAAGAAGTTTATTGAGCAATTCAGGATACACACTACACGCCCGAAGGACGTGATGTCTCTGTCAAGTGTAATCCAAAATCCCGGAGAGTCGCTAAAGGAGTACTTACAAAGATTCCACGTTGCGGCAACTGAAGTCGGTAATCCCAATGACCATGCAATTCTAATGGCTGTAATGAGAGGTGTAGATCCGGATTCTGAATTCGGAGACTGGCTGGCAGGAAAACCTCCGGCTACGCTAGAGCGTTTCTACTCCAAGGCACACCAGTTCATAAGAAGAGAGGAAGCTAGGTGGGTACGACGAGATAAGGCACCAGGACCTGCCCAAGAGTCAATCAAGAGCAACGTTGCTGTGAAGCAATCTGGAGACAATTCGGGAAAGGTCCAAGTCAATGTCCAGAGTAAGCCTGTGCAGCCCAAAGAGTCCGGAGGAAGAAGTCAAGGAAAGAGGAAAGAAGCGGGAAAGTGGAAGTCGAGAATTCCAAGCTACAGCGAGTACACTCCGCTAAACGCCCCACTTGAGAACATTTACCTATCCACATGCAATACTTTTCAGTACAGAAAACCACGTCCAAAAGAATCAACTGAAGAACAGAAGCGGACTGGGAAATATTGCCGCTTCCATGAAACTTATGGACACAACACGGAAGAATGCAGACACCTGCATGACGCTATCGAGAAATTGATCAGACAGAAGAAGTTGCAAGAATTTGTAAAGGATCCACAGGAAGGAGGACAGGGAACGTCAAACCCAGGTCGTGCACCAGCTCCACGTCATCCTGAGGAGCCTGCCCGGACTGTTGGAAGACTGGTCATAAATACAATTATCGGCGGACCTCACCCCGCAGATAAGAACTGGCAAGAGATGGAACGATATGCAAGCTCCTTGAAGCATGCAGATTTTGAGTGTTGTTCGAACGTAGAGGACGGGGCCCCTGCTAAGCAGCAGCGCGTGATGACAGACGATATTGTGTTCAGGAACAGAGACGCTGATCAGGTAGAGGCTCCGACCATCGATCCCATGGTCATATCTGCAACAATCGGGCCAGCATATGTAAAAAGAATTTTGATTGATTGTGGAAGTTCAGTCAACATCATTTTCAAGAAGGCCTATGATCAGATGAAGCTAGAGACAAAGGACTTGAAACCATCCAAAGCTCGTATCCACGGCTTTAACGGCGCTGCGACTGATGCAGTAGGATATGTCGAGTTACCAGTTGAACTGGGACAAGGCGAGCGTCGGAGGGTACGAATTCTACCCTTTGTAGTTTTGGATGTGGACTCTCCGTATAATGTTTTCTTGGGTCGGCCGGCCCTGGTTGAATTTAGGGCGGCATTAGCCCCGTGGTGCTTGACTTTGAAGTTTCCGACTAACAAAGGAGTAGGCATTGTTCACGGTGACCAAGCAGCTGGTCGTTCTTGTTATGTGGCCGAGCTCCGAGAGGCCCACCGGAGGGAGAAAGGAAAGGTTGTGGACAACCCCGTCCGCATCCTCAATGCGGATAATTGACAAGTAGTGCCCGAGCCCTGGCTCGGGCATAGTTCTCGGATCTACGGAGATATAGATCCGAGAGACGACGATGAGAAACCCAGGGAAGAGAAGGCGGCACCGGCTGAATTAACAATTGACATTTCAGTTAGCCGTGACGACCCCTCGCGAATACTGAAGATCGGATCACAGCTTGGCCCCGCAATGACTGAAGACCTTAGCGACTTCCTCTGGGCGAATCTTGATGTTTTCGCCTGGACGCATTCTGATATGTGTGGGATTTCTCCCGCCATCACGAGTCATATGTTGAACATAGACCCAAAATACGTCCCAGTCAAGCAAAAAAGGAGAGGAATGGATCCGGAGAGATCCGCCGCTCTTGGAGAGGAGGTGGACAAACTCAAGGCGAATGGGTTCGTCCGCGACGCCCTCTACCCTGAATGGGTATCCAACCCCGTGCTAGTAAAGAAGGCGAATGGCAAATGGAGGACTTGCGTAGATTATTCCGACTTGAACAAAGCGTGCCCAAAGGACAGTTTCCCATTGCCTAGGATCGATCAGCTGGTCGACTCCACCGCAGGACACGAGCTGTTGTCATTCATGGACGCGTACTCAGGATACAACCAAATCCCAATGCATATTCCGGATCAAGAACACACCAGCTTCGTTACAAATGTCGGACTATATTGCTATATAGTGATGCCCTTCGGATTGAAGAATGCTGGAGCGACTTATCAACGTTTGGTGAATCGAATGTTCAAGGACCAGCTAGGCAAACCATGGAAGTCTATGTGGATGACATGCTCGTGAAGTCACGACGGTCAAACGACCACATTCAAGACTTAGCTGAAATGTTTAACATACTCAGGTTTTATGGAATGAAGATCAACCCGCTGAAGTGTTCTTTCGGCGTTGCATCAGGGAAGTTTTTAGGATTCATCGTCAACGCTAGGGGAATCGAAGCCAACCCGGAAAAGATCCGAGCTATTCGAGATGTACAAGCGCCCAGGACTATAAAGCAGGTTCAGAGCTTGAACGGAAAAGTAGTTGCGCTGAGTCGATTTATATCCAAGGCAACTGACAAGTGCATCCCGTTCTTTGACATAATAAAGAAAGGAAAGAGAAATTTTGAATGGACGTCTAGCTGCGAGGAAGCATTCCGGAATCTGGTAAGACATCTGGAGAGCCCACCAATGCTATCTAAACCAGTTGACCATGAGATGCTGTACGTTTACTTGGCTATATCCCCTCATGCGATAAGCGCGGCTTTGGTTCGTGAGGAGGATCGAGCCCAGAAGCCGGTGTATTATGTAAGCAAGCGTTTAACGGGGGCAGAGAAGAATTACCCTAAAATCGAGAAATTGGCTTATTGCTTGGTGATTGCATCACGCAAGCTGCGCCCATACTTTCAAGCGCATTCGATCGGTGTCTATACCGATCAACCCTTGAGGCAGGTACTTCAACGACCGGAAACTTCTGGAAGATTGCTAAAATGGAACATCGAGTTGAGCCAATTCGATATCGCGTACTTACCACGGAGAGCCATCCGAGGGCAAGCGTTAGCAGACTTCATCGTTGAATTTACCATACCCATCAAACCGGACGACCACGACATCATTCCCCCCATTCGATGGAAATTATACACTGACGGTGCATCAAACGACCGTTGCTCCGGCGCGGGCGTAGTTCTTATAACTCCGGAAAACCGATCAATCTGTTATGCCCTGAAGCTCGATTTCCCGGCTATGAACAACGAAGCTGAATATGAAGCACTGATCGCTGGCTTGAAGCTCATCAAAGAACTCGGGATCGAATCAGTCGAAATCTTTTGTGACTCGCAGTTGGTGGTTTACCAAGTACGAGGAGACTACCAAGAAAAAGGACGAAAGCTTGCTCCGTACCTCGTTCCGGTCCAAGAACTACTATCAAATCTTGAGAGTTATGACATTTCACATATCCCGCGAGAAGAGAACAAAGAAGCCGACTTGTTGGCTAAGTTCGCAAGTACCGACGATGCTCAACAAATGGGATTGTATCCCGTTGAAGTCTTGCATGCCCCGAGCATAGACGAGATGAAAATCGATCGCGTGTTGGAAACAGAAATCGAGAAGGACTCGTGGATAACCCCATTCAAACTGTACCTGACAACCGGGGCTTTACCAGAAAGAAGAAGCGAAAGACGACAGGTCCTTCGGAAGGCTGCGCGGTACGTAATGCAGGGTGGATCCATGTACCGAAAAGGATTCTCAGTCCCATTATTACGGTGCATCGCTCATGATGAAACAAAGCGAGTCTTGAGGGAAGTTCACGAAGGGGAATGTGGCGACCATACTGGGGGGCAAACGCTAGCAAAGAAGATCCTCCGCTATGGATATTACTGGCCCACCGTAAACCGGGATGCCGCGGACTACGCAAGAAAATGCGACAAGTGTCAAAGATATGCAAAAATACCGAGGGCTCCATCAACGGAACTCACACAAATGATCAGTCCTTGGCCGTTTGCGATCTGGGGAATCGACATAATCGGCTCTTTGCCTCTATCCAAAGGTGGTGCGAAATACGCAATAGTTGCAGTCGACTATTTCACGAAATGGGCTGAGGCAGAACCTTTGGCCACTATCACCTCTAAGAAGGTCATTAACTTCGTTGTACGAAACATTATATGCCGCTTTGGCCTTCCACGCACCATCATTACAGACAACGGAACGCAATTCGAAAGTAGAGAGTTCAAAGAGTTCTGTTTAAAGTACGGCATCGAGAAAAAGTTCGCCGCCGTTGCACACCCAAAAGCTAACGGACAAGTCGAGGCCGTTAACAAAATAATCAAGTCCATACTAAAGAAGCGTCTGGAGAAGGTTGGAGGCAAGTGGGTAGATGAACTCCCGACAGCATTATGGGCGTATAGAACTACCCACAAGTCTGCGACCGGCCACACCCCTATCGCCTTGGCATACGGCTCTGAAGCCGTTATACCCGTGGAACTTGAAGTTCCATCACACTGAGTGACATACTATGATCCCAAGATGAACCAAAACCTCTTGCTGGAATCACTGGACTGCATCGACGAAAAGCGTGAAGAAGCTGAATTGAGGGCGGCGGCGAACAGACATCGAGTCAAGCGTTACTACGACGGCAGAGTCCGCCCAAGAATCTTTGATGTGGGTGATCTCGTTCTGAAACGAGTCTTCCCGGTACCATCACGCATGAATCCCAGCTGGGAAGGTCCATACGCCATTGAACGGAAGCTTGGAGAAGGAACATTCAAGCTAGCGACCGTTGATGGTGCGACACTCCCCCGAGCATGGAACAGTGAACATTTGCGGCACTATTACATTTAGCATGTTTTCCTTTCTTGTTGTAGGCACTGTTATTTCCTGCATGTTTCCATTCAATAATGACTTAGTTTCCTTGTGAAAGTTGTAATCAAGCAATTCAGTTGATTTTCGTTAATAAAGGCTTGAAGCCACATTTTCTATGAAGTTTCTATATCTCTTAATTGGATGATAAATTACATTATCCTGCGCGACATACAGACTCGTACAAATGATTCCAAATCTCCGAATCCCCAGAGCGCGGATCGGAGTACTCTAAGTCCCCAGAGCGCGGACTAGAGTATAAACGATTCCAAATCTCCGAATCCCCAGAGCGCGGATCGGAGTACTCTAAGTCCCCAGAGCGCGGACTAGAGTATAAACGATTCCAAATCTCTGAATCCCCAGAGCGCGGATTGGAGTACTCTAAGTCCCCAGAGCGCGGACTAGAGTATAAACGATTCCAAATCTCTGAATCCCCAGAGTGCGGATCGGAGTACTCTAAGTCCCCAGAGCGCGGACTAGAGTATAAACAATTCCAAATCTCTGAATCCCCAGAGCACGGATCGGAGTACTCTAAGTCCCCAGAGCGCGGACTAGAGTATAAACGATTCCAAATCTTCGAATCCCCAGAGCGCGGATCGGAGTACTCTAAGTCTCCAGAGCGCGGACTAGAGTTTAAACGATTCCAAATCTCCGAATGCCCAGAGCGCGGATCGGAGTACTCTAAGTCCCCAGAGCGCGGACTAGAGTATAAACGATTCCAAATCTCCGAATCCCCAGAGCGCGGATCGGAGTACTCTAAGTCCCCAGAGCGCGGACTAGAGTATAAACGATTCCAAATCTCCGAATCCCCAGAGCGCGGATCGGAGTACTCTAAGTCCCCAGAGCGCGGACTAGAGTACAAACGATTCCAAATCTCCGAATCCCCAGAGCGCGGATCGGAGTACTCTAAGTCCCCAGAGCGCGGACTAGAGTATAAACGATTCCAAATCTCCGAATCCCCAGAGCGCGGATCGGAGTACTCTAAGTCCCCAGAGCGCGGACTAGAGCATAAACTATTTCAAGCCTCCAAGTCCCCGGGACATAGAGTCAACAAGGAGTCCAAGTACTCGAAAGATGTGGAACGAGAGGTACGCCATGTCCAAAGATGTTTGAACTGCACAAGAATGGACTGGGAGATAATGCAACTCATAAGAACTTGAGTTATGGCTACAATTAGTCCGCAAACCAAATAAAGACAAGAGAATCATTCAAACAAAAAAGAAACTAAAACTTTATTCAATAAGTCCAAAATGAGGATACATGATCACTCCTACAAAATTCAGACCTCTCTATACAAACTACAAATCATGGGAGATAAAAAACGATTACAAAACTTAATCAGGAAACTTGTTGAACAAGTGCATCGATTATTTCTTCGACTTCTTCTTCTTGTCTGCCTTTGGTGTTTCCGACGACTCCTCTCCCTCACGCTTTTTCTTGGACTTTTTGCTTGCTAGAGAGACGGAGTCGGGAGTAGGAGACGGAACATCTAGCGGTTTGGACCTGCCCGGGAGAATGATTTTCAAAGGTCTGTTCCGCGGGTCAGTGAGTTCCAGTACTTCAGATTCAACTTCGACTTTGACCTTTTTCTTCTCCTCGTCGGCGAGACGGTCCTTCATGCTCATCTCTGAAGTATGTTCAGAGGCGCCAGTGATTTTAACTTCATCGCTTCCTTCGGCAGGAGACGAAGTATCAAGTTTGTCATCATCGAGCGCCCCGATCACTTGAGCGTCTGGACCGGGAGTTATCCCTGCGTGAGAAACGTCGCTTGTTTTCCATGCTTCCTCCTTGGCGTCATCGCTCCTCGGAGTTAGCTCGGCGTCAGAACAACCTGCATGAAAATATAAGAAGTGGGCATTAGAACGAATAACCATTGCTGAAAGATGATGGGATCTCTTCGACTTCTAGAGAAAGAAGAATTTCCTACCAGGATCCGGTTGGCTATCGGTGGCGCGCGGGGTTTCACCCTCCAGGATAGGTGACAGCACATGAACGCCGAGCCCGGGATCTTCGGGATCATAACTGGCATGCTGCTCGAATGGATCAAGCGCCGACCGACCGGCCGATTGAACAGCATAAGGAGCGGCGATATGAGGAGTAGTAGCGTCGGCCTCTGACGGGCCAGCCTCGTCGTTCTTCTCTTTCGAAGGGGAAGAGCCTTTGCCATAAAGAGCCAATGCTGCGGATAAATCCGATGGCTCATTCCCCCTCAGGAACTCCTTCACCAATGCATCCTCGTCGATCTCTTCGGAGCCTGACTCGACTTTCTTGATCTTTATCAGAGTTTCCCATGCCTCAGCCAGGGATTCGTGGTAGCCGTCGCCCAAGAATGTTAGGTCGCGGTGCATAAGGACGCGAGCTCCGTACTCGGCGATCAGCGGGTCAAACATACTCTTGACCTCTTCCCTGTCGGCCTCTACGGCCGCCTCAAGGCGAGAATCAAGCTCCTCCACAGCCATTCTTTTGCCCTCCTCACGGGCCTCATCCTTCATTTTCTCGACCCCGGCAAGTTCGTTGTCGAGCTTTGTCTTCAGGAGTCGGGTAGCAACAATCTCATCACAGTATCGCTGCGATTCTTCCTGAGCAGCTATTTTGTCTTCTTTCTCCTTGGAGAGTTGTTCTTTCAGCTCTTTGACTTGGGTAGCGAGCGCGTCCCTTTCATTTTGGACAGAGTCTTTTTCTAGGGCAAGGGCGCCGCTGCGCTGAACTGCTTCGTCAAGCTCCTTTTTGTGAGCCACCTCTAAGCGAGCAACTGCCTTAGCAGTATCTTTCGCACCTTGTTCAGCGGCTTCTAGCTTTGACTTATACGAAGCAAGCTCTTCGTCTTGGAGTTTGATGATTTTCTTATCGCTGTCAGCCTCCAGATTCAGACGGTCAATCTCGTGTTGACGCTCGACAGATACTTCCGAGATCTTCTCCACCAAGTGCACGAATGCGTCATGTTGAACATAGACGTCATTGTTGCAGGCAATGGCACTTTGCTTCATGTGCCCAGGAATGTGATGGATGGCTGGGAGGAATTTCAAGCCGTCAAAACAGATTTTTGGAAACTTGGCCTTAAGGTCGACCATCTTTTCCGCAACAGTTGGGTCCACGGCAGGAGTAGGATGAGGAGGCTTAGAGAATTCCGTTCTTTTACGCTGCTCTCGAACTTGCCTCGTACTCGATGAACTGGAATGTTGTTCTCGAGCAGCATCAGACTGATAACCCTTCTGCAAAGATTTCTCTTTATCCGGCTCAGTTGGAGGAGGAAGATCGCGGGACTGAGAAGATTGAGAGTGTGCTTTCTTGCGGTGAGACGACTCGCGCGGACGATTGTCCCTATCTTCATAATCACCTCGGTCCCGGCGTCTGCCTGAACCGGAATCCCGTCCGGAGTGATGGAATATAGAAGACCCCTGAAGGCGATCAAGTCCGTGTGAGCGGCCCATATCACCTGCAAAGAAGGGAGATAACAACGAGTTAAGGAGAATTCACGAATTAAAAAGACTTGAAGTATATTATGGAATGCGCATGTGCATGTGTGTCCTAAGTGTTCCCCCTGACGGACCCGTTCATTTATCTTTGCTAATCGGAGTATTGTCTCTTTGAGCCGGGAGTTGAACTCCTACATTGCCTCTAGCGGGCGAAGAGAATTTGAGAGCTTCAGGATCATCGAACCCGTAATTAAGTATGTCTTCGGGAATAGAAAGGTTCGATAGACCTCTCAAGGAACTTTCCAGATGCTGCGAAGAAGCCTCTTTCTCAGGAGGGGTAGGCGTAACTTTTGAGGTGCCACCAACTTTCTCCTTTTGAACCGTGTATTTCAACTTCTTCTTTCCCTTCGAAGGGGAGGATGATGTCTCAATATCCTGAACTTCGATTGTCGGATTCGAAGCGGGACCCACGTTCTCGCCCTGAGTTTCGGGGGCATCATCCTCTTTGCGCTCGCCTTCTTCATGCGTGTCGGGAGCGCGACGCGACGACGGTCCGGCAAGTTTTTTCCCTTTACCAGATGAAGGGTTGGGAATTGTAACACCTTCTGGAAGGCTGATCCGACGACCAGGGGCTAGCAAGCCGAACCCCGACAGTGATTCATTTGAAATGATAGCTCGGATATCTCGATCCTCGGCCGGAAGAGCTCTAATCGCATCGACAGCATCAGAATATCCTCAGCCTTCCGGGCGTGGGCTGATACCTGAAAAGATGAAACAGAAAGTTAGGAAAGATATGCTCGGGTTAAATACGAATAGTAACTCGGCAGAGAGACTTACTGCCTTCAACCCATCTCCTAGCGAAACCGGAAGGGCAGCGCACATAGAACCATTCCTGTTTGTACAGGGCGAATTTGCTACAGGCCCCTGTCAAGATCTGGCACTTGTGGTATGGCTCGAGGAACATGAAGGAAGGGCTATCTTTCCGTCTCTTGAACATATAAATGTATCGGATATCACCGGGGGTTGGAGGTCTGGAGAAGACGGCCATGAAAAGTAAATAAGTCCCATATAGAAATGCATGGTCATTCGGGTGCAGCTGCGACGGAGCTATGTCTATATACTGTAGCACATCCCGGAGAAATAAATTGAATGGAGGCACGCTGCCCATCCAACACATGAACTTGTTGCAGGCTGTGTACCCGACTGGGGGCAGATGAGGGCGGTCGTGTCTCGAAGGAACTGACACGTCAGCAAAGGGAATCCCGTGAATGGAACATATCCGTCGCAGAGCGGCCTCGTTGATCTTCGAGGCTTGAGAATCGATCGGATTGTCCAGTAAGATGGTTGACTCTAGAGCATCGGGCGCCAAGTTATGAGCGGGAGAGATTGACGGGTTGGAAGCATCTGCGGCTCCTTGCCTCGATGACGGCCCAGGCCTGTCGGATATGGTGGCGGAGCTAGATTTTCTCGACATCCCGAATAAATAACTAAATGCTTGAGAAAGCTATACTTGAAAAACGTTGAACGTTAGAATTAGCAACACGAGTTTTCCCCCCACGTGGTGTGTGAACTAGTGCAAGCAATTGTGTATAAACAATAAGAATGTTTTAAAAGATATAATAATTAGCTTCGAATCATCGCCTTCGAAGACCGTCATCGCTGACCGTCTCAAAAAGCCCGCCTTGAGGTGATTACAGTTCCAGATTCAAAAGACATATGATTTCTAAAGTAACCGGCCTAAGTGTAGTATGACATTTATACTGTTCGGCATTTAAGTAATGTTCGGCATTCAAGATTATTCGTCCTAAGTATAGTGTTCGGCTGTGTTTGGCTCGGTTTAAAGAGTGTTCGGCAATTGTATTGTTCGGCATGGCAAGTGTTCGGCAATTGTATTGTTCGGCATGTCAAGTGTTCGGCAATTGTATTGTTCGGCATGTCAAGTGTTCGGCAATTGTATTGTTCGGCATGTCAAGTGTTCGGCAATTGTATTGTTCGGCATGTCAATTGATCGGCATTTAAGTAATGTTCGGCATGTCGACTGTTCGGTCTGGGTTATCATTCGGCTAAAAGTGGCTCTCCACCACGATGTCAACTTCACCCTACACCTTCTCCGTCTGCGCCGAACGTCAGGGACAGATCGCTCGGCGAAGACTACACCATTCAGCATCCCATCTTTCTTTTCCTTCCATTCTTGTTCGGCGCAAAGGAGCTAGCCCTAACTAGACAACTCCAAGCATGCGAGCCATTTCTGCTCGACGCTTATTATACGATCATGGAAAGGTCACGTTTCCCATGAAAACAACCTAAGTCTTGTGTTGAAGTAATCTAAATCACAGAAGGATTGATACCTAATTCGACGATCGAAGTTGAGAAAGGATTATATAGGCTTTATATCTGGTAGGATGGGAAGAGTTGAAAGTCTCTAAGGAATGGCTGAAAAGAAGGCGTAAAGGGAAAAGAGACGGTGAGGACCTGGTTATATAGAGGGAGGTAGAAGTTGAAGAGGCTATACCCGGTAGAACCGGTCAACACCGAAGGGTTCGGCATTGTAACAGTATCGCGTTCGGCACACGAGGTACGTTCGGCTCAGAACGTGTCGTTCGGCATCCCAAGCTTGTTCGTCTTGCACCTCCCTTCGCTAGCATTCTCGAGAGGGTACCTCCGAGGTAGATTGTACCAGATTCAAAGCGCACCACGTTTGGCCACGAGATACACTTTGGGGGGCAAGTGTTTCCTGGGGATTTGACCAGGCAACTAGTACTCGGCAATAAGTGCTCGGCATCAGAGAGTGACCGGCATCAAGGAGTGTTCGGCGAAGCACTGGCCATCCAGGAGTGTTCGGCGAAGCAACTGACATCCATAAGTACCAGGCATAGTACTCGGCATCCATTAGTGTCCGGCGTCCAGTAATGTTCGGCGTACAAGAGTACTCGGCGTCAAGGCTGCTCGGCATACAGGAGTACTCGGCATCCCATGGTGTTCGGCGAGGCACTTGACAACCAGGAGTGTTCGGCGAGGCACCCAACATCAAACGAGTGCTCGGCAACGAGAGCGCCCGGCGTCGAGACTGCTCGGCATACGAGACTGTTCGGCATCAGGGAGAACTAGGCAGCATCTGCGGTTCGGCATACAGGAGTACTCGGCGTAAGGGCACTCGGCGTCTAGAGGAGCGTTCGGCTTCAACTGACTAGCACCCTACACTTCCCAAACATCAACCACCTCGTTCGGCATAGAAGGGATGGTTCGGCGCAGAGCGTTCGGCCTCAACAGACAACCTCCTACACTTCCCACGACACCAATATACCGTTCGGCATAGAAGGGATGGTTCGGCGCAGAGCGTTCGGCCTCAACAGACAACCATCCTACACTTCCCACGACACCAACATACCGTTCGGCATAGAAGGGATGGTTCGGCGCAGAGCGTTCGGCGAACCTTGCTCGGCATACGGCGACCACTGTACTCGGGCTGGAGCATTCGGCAATCAGCCCACTTGGGAAGTCCAGCCCATCTTTGCCTATAAATAGAGGGGCAGGGTCACAGTGAAATGGATCCTTTTTTAGAGAGAAAAGACCGGGGAGACTCTGCCATTTTCAAGACTCATCTTCTCTACTTAACAACTTCACTCAAGCATTTGATTCACGAATTGTATTTGTAATCAATTATAAAGGAAATCAATAAAGTTGAACAAAGTGGACGTAGGCAATTACGCTGAACCACTATAAATTTGGTGTTCTTACTCTCTGCATTTAAATTAGCATTGTCTTCTCTGTTTAATTTACTTTCATCACTTATATCTCTTCACAATCTTCTTCTACGAGGTTAGTGACCAATTTTGGTGCTAACAATAATGGATTATCAAATAAATCATAACACAGAATATGAAAATAAATTTCGATATTTTGAGGAATCCAGCTTGATTCCTCCAACCTGTTTTCCTGCATCCACAGATGTTAGCACGATACCAATTCCACTTCGAGTTGGAATATCGTGGTATATGGGATTAATATAATATCATCCGCTATTATGCGGCGCATAGGGTCTCATCCGCTATATAATGCGGGAAAATCAATCATTCCAAATATATATATATACTACTATTATATATAATATCGCATCCAGACAATTCAATCAATCAACCAATAATTTAAATTTAACTATTTAAATTCACTAGCAATCCAATTTGAGTGAGATTAACTCACCTATGATTCTTGTTTTGCAATCCAAACCCAAACCGGCTTGTCTCTCCCTGATTTTTGACCTTGTATAAACATTATATGGTTTGTTAACATTTTAAATCATCGAACATAGCATTTAATAATTTAGCTTAAACAAATTCTCCTTTAATAAATTATTTTTGGTGACTAAAATAATTAAATGAACCAGTTAAACAAATTAATTGCCTTAATACTTGTTTTAAAATAAATTAGTAAATTTAAAATTTGTAAATGTATATTATTTTATATTTTGAAACTACATATATGTTTATAAAATATTACATAGAGATTCCAAAATCAGATTTTATATAAATTCTTCAAACCCTTTAAAAAAATTCCTATCTTTATTCCAACATCCTATATATATTTAAATTGAAACCTGTATGTTCATCTATATTTATATATGTATTTCTGTTTACTGTATATGTATATACATTATATAAATTCATAAATTTAAAGAAAATAACTTGTTTTATAACTTACTGTTATACATTTTTTGTTTACCTATATATAAATTTAAAATCTATTCCTTAGTGCTAAACACTCTAACAGCCGACTGCGTTTGCACCACCATCCAAACGAGCAACCGCCACCTCACCATTCCAGTTCTCTGCGCGCAACTTCTATCGCTAGAGCACCTACCCTCGCGCTCGAGCCTCCACACAGCGTCTCAACGAGAAACTACCACCCCTCGCTACTTAAATTGCCGAGAAACCCCAAACCTAGATCCAGCTCCACTTTGTCGCATGATGCTGAGCTCGACAGTTTGCTGTCGATCCTCTAGAACCACCCAGCCTCGATCCCTTCGCCCCCCCAATCGAACGACAACACGGCCTCACTCCCATCGTCTCACCTGCTTCCGACCTCATGAGCTTGGTACGAGACCATGGCGATGATCGGTTATAGTATTCGAATGGTTTGCCTTTCTTTTTTTTTTCTTTTTCTTTTTTTTGCTGAAGAGGATTTTGAACGAAATTGAAGAAGGAAATTTGATTCGAGAAAAAAAACGCTCGGCCATTACTTTTTTTCACCATTTTTAATTTGATCTGCTTACGTGAGATTTATAAAAAGGGAAATGGGGAGATGTACGTGATTTAAAACGAGTGAATTTCGACATCCTCTGTTTTTTTCTTTTTGTTGTCTTGGCTATAAAGGGAAAGTGTGTTGAAGAAGGGATCAGGCAGCTACAGTGATTTCGAAATGAAGGGAAAAAGTTATGATGTGAAATAATTTGGCTGGAAATGAATATATATATATTATTTAAATTTAAATTGTCTCGACAAAAGCAACTAAAAATCTTGACCTCCAATCAAGGCGTGCCGCTAGGCGTTTATAATTTTATACCCCTATATCGAACACAATGGAAAAGATTTCGAGTTCTAATTCGATCGTATGGAGAAGAGAGCTTTTTGGACCCAGTTTTATATTGAATTTCAATATAAATTTCAACGCGTTTATATATCGTACGATCATACGATAACTCCAAACACTATGAAATTTGAAATCCGATAATAATACATTATTATGGATTCAATGGAATTTCGTCGAATTCCGAGACTGTGCCCCAGGAGGCTATTTTTAAATGTCAATTTAAACAATATATTTTTAAAACTGAACAAATCACTTTCGAATTCAATTTTGAAAGTTCTATCACCTTCAATATTATTGATATAAATTTTATAAGCCTCCAAATCATTTTTAACAAGCTCGAAACTCCCGATTTCATATTTTACCCAATATTCAATTATTTAATTCAATAATTTAATTAACCAATAAATAGTGATATTTGAAATTCAGGTTAAAACTAACTTTTCAAATATTTAAAATTAATTAAATATTCAAATTTCAAATATTCGAAATTCCGGGTCGTCACATTCCTCCCCCTTAAAAGAATTTCGTCCCTGAAATTACTAGTTAAGAAGAATGGTCCAATACCCATCACTATTTACCCAAACCCAACAGTTCCAAACAACTTTCCCAAAACAACCATTTTATTAAAGACACAGTATCACTCTAACTCACTTCCCAAACTCTTCCATAGTTCCCAGACAATATTACTTACTCAACCATTTGAATTATAATATGAAACCAATTTTAAATTATCAAAATTTCTTCAAAAATTTTCTAACTCCTTAAATTTCCGAAAAATTTCGCCAGAGTCTCCTTTGCGCGGCTAGATCGATACGACTACAAAATGCCTCTATAGGCCCCCAAATCCAAAAGAAAACAAAAGCCAAGTGACTAGATCAGAAAACCATCAAATTTCATATGGAAATTTAAACATATACCTTTTAGTCGGGCAATTCAAAATTTATCTTCTGAAATCAAAACACCTATTTTCCTTTGCTTTTATATACATGTATCCTACTTAACAATAATACCCAATCATAGAATTTAAAATCATTTTATTCACTTATTTTACAAAATTACAATATCTATATCATTCAAGCCCGTACGATGTCCGTCTATCATTCGTACGCAATAACACATCTGATCACTCACTCGATCACACAATTTCACTTTCGAACTAGTATCATTCACCCGACTTCCTAGTGCGGACTCAGATTTGGCTTCTTGATCGGAAACCGTCATTCTCCTTGCATAGCCATATACTACGATAGAGAAATTTCAGAATCAATAAAAAATCCATATCCGGGGTTCACCGTCGAAAATCGAGTGAAAAATCCCAACTCGGATCGATATAACTATCTCGAAATTCTATGCTTGAATCTGGATCAAATCGTTATGCGGATAAAATAATATACGTACATCCCACGTATTAATTTTCAATTGATTATTATTTATATCGATTCTCTTTTCTTTTTCTTTCACATTTATTAATTTATTTATTTTATTTCTATTCACTTATTCACAAATTCCCTTTTACCCAACTTTTGTTAATTCTTCATTCACATATTAATTTAGTATATTTCTAATACCAATTTACTTAAGAATTTCACTATCCATTTCTTAAGTTTAATATAAATATTTTATATACTTCTTATATTTATTTCCACTTTACCATTTAAGCTCTTATATCCATTTTCGTTTAGCTTAAATTTCCAATTCTATTTAAATCCATTAACCTTTCATTTTTTCCACCACCAAAACTATCTTTATAAAAATAATAAATACTTTTTATAACTCGATGTTTCAACAAATCCATCTTTGTTCTCACAGAAATTCAGTCAAACGTTGGCCAGGCGCAGGACTGAAAATCTATAAGTACTTAGTAAACCCGTTTTCAACACCCAGTGAAAATACTTGAAAAAAAACATTTGTGAAAACGTAGAAAACAATTTTTTCTCCTTTTGTGAGAATGCCCTGGAAATCATCACCCCCTCCATGGATTGCAGTTAGCCCGATGATTACGTCGCCATCCTGGCGAAAACCATAGAAAACTGTAGGCATCCGCACCCCTCGATTTACACCATGGAACCGCCACAGATCGCAGCTACACCCAGGGTTACGTTGCCATCACGGCAAAAACCATGTAACCGTAGGCATCAACGCCCTTGAATTTCGCTGCCAAATGAAACTTCACCACATAGATCGCAGACTACATCAGTCGAGTCCCAATGTAGCCTGTGGGCACTCACTGCCACACGACTTTCGCTATGTCCTCATAGATTGCAGTCTACCGATGTTACGTCGCTCTCCCAGCGAAATCAAACATAGACTTTAGGCAATTGCTGCCCCTCGACTTACGCTATGGTGCGCGGTAGATCGCAGTTACACCAGAGTTACACTACCGTCACAGCATAACACCAATGTCTCTATAGGCATCAGCGCCCTCGACTTTCGCTGCCCCAATCACAATCCACAGGAAATACAGTTTAGTCCGGACCTCCTCTGGGGTCAAATTTTAGAACCCCCCTTAGGGCTCAAGGCAGAACCACCCAGTGGATCTCCTACCATAAGTTTCAACTCTAAATGGGAGCGCCTTTTTCCCCACAGCATTCTCAAAACATTTTGTACTATACACATATAGTACCTTAAAATCATACTCTTTATATGTATTACATATAAACTTCAAAATCTATATCTCAAAATCGATAATTCTCAAACTTGGCTTTCCCACTTCTCAAAATTGATTTTCCCCAAAATCAAAAGCCTTTCAAAATCCATTGGTTCCACTTTGACCAGTTTGAAATTTAGAAAATAGTTTGAATAGTTGAAAATTGTTAAGTACTTGCAAAATAGTTAAATAGTTGTAAAATGGTTAAATAGCTAATATAAGATAGTTTGAGTTTTTTTTTAAAGAAAGGTTGTATAATAAATGGCTTGGAAAAATAGATTTAAAACAGTTTATATTAAAATAATTTGTTTGAAAATAGTTTCAGAGTCAAACTAGTTCAATTTCCCAATCTCCATCTCAATTTAATTTTCAATTTAAATCTCCACTTCCATTTAAATTGACTCAATTTCAATTCAATTTGAATTAACTTCGATTTCCATTCTAATTCAAATCAACTCCCCATTTGAATTTAAACTTATTCAACTTCGATTACAATTCATTTCAATTCCACCTTTGAATTAATTCCAATTTCATTCACATTTTAAACCATCTCGATTTATAAAAATTTGAGTTAATTCTTCAAATGCTGATTTAATCCCTTAAATCAAATTAACCCCTAACCTTTTATTTAACCACCCAAGTCTTTTAAACAATTTAATTCTGAGTCCAAATCTCATTTTAAATTACTCTTACTTAAAATTATTTTCAAGGTTCGAGTGAGAGTTCAAACAAATCAATTTTCAGAGTTCAATTGATTTCCCAATTACACTTCAAATTTGTAACCCTAATTCCATTAAACAATTCCGTTTGATAAATTCGTTCGTAACATTTCGAACTTAAGTTCAAAATGATTTCATTTTCATAATTCAATTTTTTTTTCTAAGAATCAAAATCATTTTAAATAGTTTCAAAATAAAGCTTTATTTCCATTTAATTCCAGCAATGGATATATATCATTTCAATCCACTTCTTAATTTATTCCAAAACAGTCCAATTTACAGAATTTAAAACCCGTTTGAGACCATACATAACTCTCCTTTCAATTTGACCCCTTTAACTTCCTTAAGTTAAATTCCAATTTCATCTTGAAATTTTCCAACTCCAGTTGATAGGTCCATACTTATTTAACTTCTCCTAAGTTATATTTCAATTCATTTAATCCATTCAACTCTACTCAATTTAAATTCTCCCTTCAAATTTAAATTTTCTATCGACGTTACTATTTATTTCAAATCAATTTTGAAATCACATGTATCCACATATATATACATTTTATCCCATTGTCACCTCAAGTCAAAATTCCAATTTTAAACCATTCTTGGTTTTCAATTTAAAACAACTTCATTTCCAAACACCTCTTGTTTTAAAACAAGATTCATATGTTCAAAATAAACAATATTACTTACTATTTTCTTTAACCCCTTTGAAACAATTTCAAAATTCTTTTGGCAAGATTTAAAACTTCACAATTTTAAATCTATCTTTAATTTATAAGTCACGTTTTATACATTTAACTTATTCAATTTTACTTTCTTAAAACATTTCACTCTGTTTTATTGTTGTTTATTCTGAGTAATATTACTTATTATATCTTTTAACACTTCTATAAATTTTCAAAAATTTAAAACTCAGGTTTGAGTCTATTTTTAACTTAACATATTTTGTATAATTTATTCTTACCCCAACTTTTTATTTGGTTATACATATTCTTTACTTAGGTCTTATTTAATTTTAATAACAACAACCAATTACCCAAATATACTATAATAATTTGAAAAACTATTTATATATCAAAATATAAGCTTATATCAAAATCATTTTTAACATCATTATGTAAGAAAATAACAAGTACGCTCCCATATAATACACTCAACTCATTCTAGGGTACTACAGACCCTATCTCTAATGAGTAATCCCCACCAGAACCAAGGTTCTTGCTTAACCTTTCATCTCTGATACCACTGTGACAGCCCGGGAGATTTTCGACGCCGAAAATCGACACTAATACGTTCACTGTATAAAGTGCCGAGCAATCGAGTGCCAGAAACTCCAGACTGTGGGTTAAAAAGAAAAGAGGTAGAAGAAGAAACGGAAAAACAATAGCACAGAATATCACAATCGTAGCGGAATAAAATATAATATACAAATAACAGCATTTTTACAATGAAAAGCTGTAACTGTCAATATACATACCACATATCAGAGTATAATGAATCCGGACAGTTGTAACAACTTGTCCCTAAATACTATCAATACAGTTTCTAATACACAGCGGAATATATTCAATACGTCCCTGCCATCCAGCTCGTCTCCTGAGCTCCAAACGTCCCAACCTGAAAATCTGTAATACTCGGTCTGACCCGAGCATTACAATAAAGTAACACCCGAGTCAGGCTGGAAACCAGCGTGAGAAAACCTCTTTAATTTGAAATATTAAAATTTTAAAAACACCTTTGAAAAATCATGGTAACTCGCCCAACATTACGAGTTCTTACCTTTTATATCCAACACTTTATTGTTAAGTCCATTATTTAAAATAATCTCTAAATGAAATTACTTATTCAAAATAGTCGAATTTTCTAAATTTTATTTAAGTCCAGCCTATTTGATTATACGAATCAAACCCGTAAAGATTGAAATACTTATTAAATCGAAGTGGTTCCGGATATTACTGATATCCGATCCCGGTCTCTTCGAATACAAATGCCATCTTTAAGCCCAGTTGTTTTTAACAACAATTCAAATTTCAGAATGCCAACCTTTCCATAAATATCCCATCACAAAGTCTATTCAAATAAAACGTCTCACGTTTTATAACAAATTACTCTTCCCTTATAAATTCCCCTGTGAATTTATAATCCCAAATTATCCACTGATAAATATTTCACTTTATTTATAAACCCAGTTTATAATTTCCACACCCTCATCTTCCTTTAACTCACATTTTCGAACCACTTAATCGATTCCCCAATCGATTCTCTGAATTAATTTCCATTTTTAAAACTTATTTTGTTTTATCCAAATTTATTCTAAATCCATTAATTCCAGTTTTATCCTTCTATTTGATTTAAAACCTTACTTAAGTCTGAAATACCAATTTCATACCTTTTTCCATAATTCCCTTTTTTTTCTTTTCCAACTCATTTTAAATCTTGAATTTTAAAAATAAATCATCTTCTTTAAAACCATATCACTTAAGCCCTCAAACTCTTTTATTTCCCATTTATTTAAAAATCTCTATCATTATTATTATTTTCCACACTCGGACTTATTTAATAAATTCAATTCAAACTTTTATTTTTATTTTCAAATTCAATCTTCATTTTATCCAAATTTACTATAGTTATTTTACTTAAAATTTCCTCTTTTATTTTCCTTCAAAAAATTCCAATCTTTATATTTTTGACATCTTAACATATCAAAATATATCCAGCAAACCATATCATTCAATAATTCCAATTTTCAATATATTCTATCATGGATTATCAAATAAATCATAACACAGAATATGAAAATAAATTTCAATATTTTCAGGAATCCAGTTGGATCCCTCCAACCTGTTTTCTTGCATCCATAGATGTTAGCACAATACCAATTCCACTTCGAGGTGGAATATCGCGGTATATGGGATTAATATAATATCATCCGCTATTATGCGGCGCATAGGGTCTCATCCGCTATATAATGCGGGAAAATCAATCACTCCAAATATATATATATACTACTATTATATATAATATCACATCCAGACAATTCAATCAATCAACCAATAATTTAAATTTAACTATTTAAATTCACTAGCAATCCAATTTGAGTGAGAGTAACTCACCTTTGATTCTTGTTTTGCAATCCAAACCCAAACCGGCTTGTCTCTCCCCGATTTTTGACCTTGTATAAACATTATATGGTTTGTTAACATTTTAAATCATCGAACAATCAATTAGCATTTAATAATTTAGCTTAAACAAATTCTCCTTTAATAAATTATTTTTGGTGACATAAATAATTAAATGAAGCAGTTAAACAAATTAAATGCCTTAATACTTGTTTTAAAATAAATTAGTAAATTTAAAATTTGTAAATGTATATTATTTTATATTTTGAAACTACATATATGTTTATAAAATAATACATAGAGATTCCAAAATCATATTTTATATAAATTCTTCAAACCCTTTAAAAAAAATTCTATCTTTATTCCAACATCCTATATATATTTAAATTGAAACCTGTATGTGCATCTATATCTATATATGTATTTCTGTTTACTGTATATGTATATACGTTATATAAATCCATAAATTTAAAGAAAATAACTTGTTTTATAACTTACTGCTATACACTCTAACAGCCGACTGCGTTCGCACCACCATCCAAACGAGCAACCGCCACCTCGCCATTCAAGTTCTCCGCGTGCAACTTCTATCGCCAGAGCACCAACCCTCGCGCTCGAGCCTCCACACACGGTCTCAACGAGAAACTACCACCCCTCACTACTTAAATCGCCGAGAAACCCCAAACCTAGATCCAGTTCCACTTCGTCACATGATGCTAATCTCGACATTCTGCTATCGATCCTCCCACCCAGCCTCGATCCCTTCGCCCCCCCAATCGAACGACAACACGACCTCACTCCATCGTCTCACCTGCTTCCGACCTCATGAGCTTGGTACGAGACCATGGCGATGATCGGTTATAGTATTCGAATGGTTTGCCTTTCTTTTTTTTTTCTTTTTCTTTTTTTTGCTGAAGAGGATTTTGAACAAAATTGAAGAAGGAAATTTAATTCGAGAAAAAAACGCTCGGCCATTACTTTTTTTTCACCATTTTTAATTTGATCTGCTTACGTGAGATTTATAAAAAGGGAAATGGGGAGATGTACGTGATTTTAAACGAGTGAAGTTTGACATCCTCTGTTTTTTTCTTTTTGTTGTCTTGGCTATAAAGGGAAAGTGTGTTGAAGAAGGGATCAGGCGGCTACAGTGATTTCGAAATGAAGGGAAAAAGTTATGATGTGAAATAATTTGGCTGGAAATGAATATATATATATTATTTAAATTTAAATTGTCTCGACAAAAGCAACTAAAAATCTTGACCTCCAATCAAGGCGTGCCGCTAGGCGTTTACAATGTTATACCCCTATTCCGAACACAATGGATAAGGTTTGGAGTTCTAATTCGATCGTATGGAGAAGAGGGCTTTTTGGTCCCAGTTTTATATTGAATTTTAATATAAATTTCAGCGCGTTTATATATCGTACGATCACACGATAACTCCAAACACTACGAAATTTGAAATCTGATAATAATACATTATTATGGATTCAATGGAACTGGTTTCGTCGAATTCCGAGACTATGCCCCGGGAGGCTATTTTTAAATGTCAATTTAAACAATATATTTTTAAAACTGAAAAAATCACTTTCGAATTCAATTTTGAAAGTACTATCACCTTCAATATTATTGATATAAATTTTATAAGCCTTCAAATCATTTTTAACAAGCTCGAAACTCCCAATTTCATATTTTACCCAATATTCAATTATTTAATTTAATAATTTAATTAACCAATAAATAGTGATATTTGAAATTCAGGTTAAAACTAACTTTTCAAATATTTAAAATCAATTAAATATTCAAATTTCAAATATTCAAAATTCCGGGTCGTCACAATACATATATGGTTTTATTTAATATTGGAAATATTTTATATAGAAATAAGTTTTAATATAAAGTAGATTTAATAATAAACTTTAATTTAATAAAGTTTGATTTAATTAATATAATATGTCTAAGTATTATATATTTTTTTAATAGATTTTTAAGGATTTTTACAAGTTAAGGAAGATAAAGTTGAATTAATTGAAATTGTGTGTGATTAAGAATTCTACTTAATTATGTTGATTTGAACTATTGTATTTGAAATTTAAGATTTAATTTTTATAACTTGGCTTTTGATTTAAAGAGATTAAATGGATATTTTAAGTTCAAATAAATCGAAGGGAACATTTAATTTAAATGTAATTTAAGGTTATTTAAATAATACTGAATTTATTAAGTGAATATTTCAAGGCTAAATAATAATGAGGTTAAATCAAGATCTATATGAAACTGTTAAATTGAATTTTGAAAGGTTGAATAATAAAGCTTTGAAATATACTGGAATCTAAATGATTTATTTGTGATTCAGATCTGTATTTGAAATCAATAAAATTTGAATTTGTTATTTAGAAACTGAATTGAATGGGAATTGATAAATTGAGACTGAATTTGATTTGAATGGGAAAGTCGAATTGATTTTGAAGCGATTGTGAAATTTGGGGAAATTGCAAATACTTTACTTTATAAATTATATAATATAAATATACTATTTTGGAAAATAGATATATTTGAAATGAAAATGATATCTTGGCTTTGAAGTATAAATTAATTTGAAATGGCCACGGTGTTGTAGTGTATATTTCTACCTTGTAGATAGTTCCGCAGATCCTTAGAGGATGGTTATCCCAAACATCCTTTAAGTTACTTGTATTTCAGTTGATATTTCACTTGAGTTGGATTTATTGATATAATAATGTTAATCCTGTCTCGAGTGTTTTGTGTTTTGCTTTACGCTCGGGTCAGACCGAGTGATATAGCATTTGAGACTCACCTTTGGAGTTTGGAGCTTCGTTTGGAGATCCAACTATCGCCTCAGCTTGAGCTTTTCTAGTTGATTTGTTCAGAGAGGTCATCTGTTGTACTGGAGACTTCACTGCATTTGAGATATTCTGTTGTATTTTATTTCTAACTCTGATGTTTTTTTATAGTAGCTTCATGAACTACTACTTATCTATTCCGCTGCATTTATATTATTTACTCTGTGTCTGTGATTCTGTGATTGATTTATTTACTATTTATGATGAGTTTGCCAAATTTAAATTAACAATCTATTGTTTTGAATTATTCAAGTCCGACATGTGTGGATTTATTGTCGATTTGAATGGTCCAAAATAGTGGGTCGTTACAGGTGTAACTAATAACTATTTTAAATTTATTTGGAAATCAAATGCTCCTCCTAAATCTAAAATTCACATGTGGTTAATTATGCATGGAAAACTTAATACTATAGAATTTTTAAAAAGAAAAAATATGCAAATCGATAATAAATGTTATTTTTGTAATCAACATTTTGAAGATATTAAATATGTACACTTTGATTGCATGGATACTTATTTCATTCTGAATATCAAAAAGGAAAATAAATTTTTACTTGACACTTTAATCATTATAATTTATTGGTATATTTGGTTTGAAAGAAATCAAAGAATATTTAAAAATAATTATAGTAATTTTAATAAATTGATTTTTATAATTTCTTCATTTTGTTTTAATTAGATATCTAATCGTAAATATAAATTAGCTAAAAATAATCTATTTAAAGAATATCTTAATAAGGTTAATAATAATATTAATCTATTTAAATATAAAAATAATATATTTGACATTAATAATTGTAGTACTAATATTTTTTCAAACTTAAATGATGATTTCACCGTGTATCATAACATCCTTTTGATCAAAGGACCATAAGGATATCTTTGTTTTGTTTTAGTTTTTGTTTGTTTTAGTTTTTAGATCTTTAAGTTCATTCGATCATGGATTCCTTTTAGTCATTTTTCTATGCTTTATTTTAATCTTTCATATTAGCTTAACTTTTATATCATTATTTCTATTTCTTCTATACAAATATGTATATAAATTTCATTTATATACATATATGTGTATCATTCTAACTATTTTCTTTAGTTCCGTTTCAGATATAGGTTTTGGGCTAGATTTGGTGTTAGTTTCTTATTGCAGGTACATAGATTTGAGGCTTGCAGATTGCTGAATGCAGGGAGGGGTTCTTCTTAGTACATCTTCATCTTCATTATAGAATTCTGTTTTTAGGAGGATTCACTATTCAGCTATGCACTACTTCTAGCTTTACTGAGTCTTCAGAGTGGCGTTTCCAATCCAGATCATTCGTAGTTCCGTTTCAAATCATTCGCTTTTCCATGCCTTCAAAGTCAATAGCATGGAGTTCCCTTCTTAGATAGAGCTGGCTTCCAATTTCATTGGTTATTTCATAGTTTTTCAGGTACTTCTAACACCTTAATATCGGGCGGTGGTAATTCCGGAGCTCGGTATTGGGATGTTATGAGTGGTGGCTTTGCCGGAGCTCATTTTAGGGGTACCTGGGTTTTTCTTTTGATTTTTGTATTTAGGTGAGCTACCTGCCAGGCATGTTGGCAGCACCTTGTCTTGTGATATATATATATATATATATATATAATCATGTGTGCTCTCCTCTATTTTAGAGGATCACACATTGTTCTAAAAAAAATCGGGTAAATGAATAATTTTACCTAAATTATATTTTATATATAAAATGATAACTTTCATAAAACTTGTATGATTATTAATGAATGTTTGTTGTTAGGAGATGATAATATTTAGTTATCATCGATTATTGTTTGAATTAAACTAAAAAGGAATATTTTGTGAACTCTATCTCACGAAGCGTTTGATAATTAGATTGAATTGAAATCTAATTACAATAAGAATTTTTTGCAATAACCGAGATGTAAGTTAACGAAATGTTTTCATAATAAGGTAATGAAATTGTATAAGTATATTATAATATGGCTTATAAATAAAAAGGACTTAAAATCTGAGAATTTTAGAACTTAAATTCGATTGATTTGCTAAAATTGCTTTCAAAGTTTTAGAAATAATAATATTATTATTTTGAAAGTGTTTTGACTAGAAATATATTTAGAAAAGATTTTTAAGAGAAACAAAAGCACTGAACTTGCTTTAGTCATTGGGAAATAATTCCAAGGATGGCTGCAGCATCGCCGGTATTCATTTTCGAGTTTCTGAGTGAGAATTGCCACCAAAAGAAATTTATTTTCAGTTAAAACACGTTTTGATTATGAAAAAAAAATTCCAAGCATGATTTGATAAATATATGAAAGTGGTTTCTGAACTTATAAATTGAAAATAATATAGATAAGAAATAAGTTTATAACTTATGAATTTGAACAGGAAAGTAAAATCGAATTTTAAAATGGTTATACATTTTGATTAAGCAAACAAGAGGAAATTTGAATTTGAGATATGAAATAAAAGAATTAACTTAGGTAATGTTAAATCATCTGAGTTAGTAAAATGAAGTAAATAAAATGAAGTCTAACTCAAGAAGCTTAAATGAAAGTGAATTGTATTTGAAATTAATTAGATAAAATAATGAAATGAAATTTTAAGTGAATAAGTTTGTATAACTTATAGATTTGAGAAATATTAAGCTAATAATAAATTTTAAATTTGTTGAATCTGAATGAAAAAAAATTAATTTAGATTAAGTAAAAGTGGTAAGAAATAAATAAAATTTGAAGTTTAAGTTATGAAATGAATGGATTTATATAATAAATTGAATATGAAGTGAAAAGGTTATAAAACCAAATTTTAAAATATTAACTTAACTAATTTGAGTTATGGATGTTTATAAACTTAAGTAATGAGTTATGAAATAAAAATCTAACTTTAGTTTAAGTTAAAAGAATGAATTTAAATTGAGAATTTGAGAACTTTAATCCCGGTGCTTTTGAAATTGTTATCTAAGATTTTGAAAGTAATATTAGTATTATTTAAAAATATTTATGAATAGAAGTTGTTTTCGAAGGGATTTTAAAAGGAAGTAAGTCATGTACTCCTCGCTTCTATCATTGGAAAATAATTTTGATGATGACAGCCGCATCATCAACATTCATTTTTGAGTCTTAAAGTGGGGGAGGCCACTTAGTAGCTTTGCTACGCATTTGGTTCAGTAAAAAAATTGATTTAAAATTTCTAAATATGATTTGATATATATATATATATAATTCAAAAATGATTTGAAAAGAAACCCAGTGTCTGGTTCTTACATTCTCTGTAATTAAAAAAATTCACTTATTGAAATGAGATGAAATTAATAAAATGATTTTATAAATGGTTCATAAATGAATTGATATGAAATGTGTTAAACACAAAGTGAAATATTTGAAATTCAAATAAATTGAAAGTAAATGAAATAGATGTGCATAAATTGGAAGTAAACCAATTAAATGTTAATAAAGAATGAATGTTAATAAGAAATGATATTGTATAAATTAAATATCGACATTGGAAAATGTATATTCATATAGTTATGGATTAATTGCATGAATATTAATTTTTGGATGGTTTCTTTGGTTGTAAATCATAGTTATAACTGTTTTGATTGCATATGATTGTTGTGCTGTGTATTTGTGCTTATGTCTATGGTTTGGATTCCGAATTCATGTTATATAGTTCTATTAAACTCATACAAGCTTTCTATTCTTTTATATGCATCTAACATTCAAATGAGTTGAGATAGGTACATACGAAGGCTGTTTGGATGATGCGTTGTTTGATTCGCTTTTGTCTTTAGTATGAGCGAACTCGCTTGTATTAATAATAATAAGGTACATATCTCGGATTACATTCTGCACTTTTATATTTTTTCCCCATGGGAGGCCTCATCATTGAGGTGAGATATATATTTGTGTTATATATCTAAATTGTAAATTTTTACCGCGCAAAGAAGACGCTGCCGAAATTTTCCGTAAATTCGGGTGTTAGAAATGTTTTGAGATTTTAAAATTTTATAACGTGTTTACATATAAGCCAATTTTAGAGTGGCATAATGGAAGCGTAGTAAAGGTTTTGTAAATAAGATTTTAAAGTTTTGTAAGTTGATTATTTTGAGAAAGATATATCGAATGTTAGATTCCTTAATCCCTTTTCGAGGACGAAAAGTTTTGAGTGGGGGATATTGTAATGACCAGTATTTTTAACTATTTTAAATTATTAAATTTAATATAATTATTGGACGAAAATGGTTAGAAATAGAAATTTAATATTTTATTTATTTAATACAAACTTGGAAGAAAATATTTTGAAAAAATAATTTCAAAAAGGTTTAAGGACATTATTTGTATTAGAATGAAGTTTAAAATATATTTAACGTGTTGTAATCAATAGCAAGAATTGAATAATAAATGTTGAATTATTGTAAAATGGAAGTATTTGTTCTATTATTTGAATTCATTTTAAAAGTTAAACTTTATAACTTAAATAATTTATATTTCAAATATAGTGATTTATTGGATAACTAAAATTGTTTAAATTTAATATTGGAATTATTTAAATAATTGAATCCTAAATTTAATATGAATGAAAATGATGTCGAAAGTTGATTTAAATTTTATTTAAAGAAGAATGAAGATTGTTAACTTTTAAAATTGAATTTAAAGTGAATAAATTTATTTTGGAAAATTACTTACTGTAATTAACGGGTAAAAATAGTCTTTTTGGGCACTATCTCGGATTCCGACAAAACCAGTTTCATTGGATCAGTAATAGTGAGTAAATATAGGATTTCAAGTTTCGTAGCGATCGGACTTATCGTTTGGTCGTGCGAGCTTGAAACGCGTAGAAATTAATTAAAGGTATTTAATTGAAATAACTCGATTTGAAAAGCTATCTTCTGAATATGATGAAATTGGCTCTTGGTACATATTCCATTATGTTCGGAATGGATGTATAATATATAGAACACCAAGCGACACACCTAGTTTAGATTTCGAGAATTTCGGACGTTTAAAAAGCTAGACATTTTCAAATTGAAATATACACACACACACATTTTTTTTTGAAAAGAAAAACCGCCTCATTAAAAACCTGGACCTATAACCAGCATGGATATAGACCAGGAAAAAAGAGTGCGGCGCTTTATTAACAACTCATTAACAAAGCAAATGGTACAATGTTCAACAAATTACATACAAAGACCATAAAACAGCCAACAACCAAAGCTACTATAAAAAATCACAAAAACAGCTAAACAAAGACAGACAAAAGATCTCGAACAAAACCAGCAACCAAAAGCACTATCTTCCCACAAAGACAAGTAGCAGACTTTCCCAAATTAACCTAAATCCAGCAATTCAATACCCCAACGATCAAATATCCTCTTACATCTACTAGAGATAATCCTTCTCCTCTTCACTTTACTCCCCAACAGTTTAAGATCAATCTCAATACGATTCCAGCGATCCATAGTAGATAACTTACGACCATCGTGAAGCCTGCAGTTACGTTCGTGCCAAATGTGATAAATAATCGTCGAGAAACTAGCAAAAGCTAATCCAGTAGCCTGATCCGTTGCAGCAAAGTTAGCAAGAAGGAGCTGAACTCCCTCTTCCATTGTCAGAGATCTCGGCTGAGGTAATTCCAATTTTAAACAGCAAGTAGTCCATAAATAAGAAGAGAAAGAGCAAGCAAAAAATAAATGGGAGTGATTTTCGGGGAGTTGGTTACATAGGAGACATTGAGTATCAGTATTATACCCCCAATCAGTTAATTTATCTCTAGTTGGCAGACGATTATAAATTGCTTTATAAGCAGTTAGAGACATTCTAGGATTATTGCAATTATTCCAAATAATCTTACCCCAATCAACAATAGGATTTTGAGATCTAGCAGCATTCCAAGCAGATTTGAAACAAAAACCTTTTATATCTCTAGTCCATTTCCAGTAATCTGAGCTACCAGAACTATCTATTTGGATGTTAGAAATCTGATTGTATAGTTGTCTAGTGAAAGGGACTAATTCCAGATTAAAAGCCCCATCTCTTATGATTGAGGAAACTTTATCATTAATATGGCCATAAAGATGTAAACTATCCCACCCAAGAATAGAAACCATACATTCACTATTAATCCAAGGATCATGCCATAAAAAAGTATTTCTCCCATCAACAATGACTCTAGATATATTATTACGAGCAATCTGTCTGTGTTTGAGAATAGATTTCCAAGTACAAGAGGAATTGTTATCAATCTCCATAGTCCAAAACTGTTTATTATCACAATATCTTTTGCATATCCAGCGAGCCCAAATATTTTTAGAATTAATAAAATGCCAAAGGAGTTTTATACTAGCAGCTTTCCTGAGATCTGTAAAATTCCTCAATCCAACTCCTCCTTCTATTTTAGGACTGCAGAGAATATTCCAATAAATTTTGTGCACTTTACCATTCCAAATAAAATTAGCACATAATTTATTTAATTTATCAATGGTAGCCATAGGAAGTTGATATACCATCATCCAGTACAAAACCAAAGGAGTAATAACTGAATGAATTAATTCGATTCTACCAGCCATGGATAAGAGCTTGCAATCCCATCCATTTAATCTATTGTTAATATTATCAAAAAGAGCTCCACAGTCAGAGAAATGCAGATAGTTATGGGATAGAGGAACACCTAAATATTTGACAGGAAGTTTACTTTCTTGCATGTGAAGGATAGACATAATAATATGCTTGTCTTTAGTGCCTTTACTAAAATACAACTTCGATTTATTGTTGTTGACCTTTAAACCCACATAGGTCTTGAGCTTCTCCAAACAATTACTAATCACCTTAGTACCTATAGTGGTAGCTCGAGCAAAAATCATCAAATCATCAGCATAGAGTAGGTGAGTAATTGCCGGTTCAAAATTAAAAGGAGGAATAATTTCCTTTGTTTTGTAGGCCTTCAGCATCAAGATAGAAAAAAACTCCATAGCCACACAAAACAAATAAGGGGATAGAGGATCACCTTGTCTAATGCCTCTATTGCTAGAGATAAAACCTTTAGGGTAACCATTAATCATTATAGAGAAAGTAGGAGTAGATATACATTTGTAGATTAATTTCACCAGTTTATCAGGAAAACCCATTTTTTTAAGCATGTGAATAATAAATTCTCTGTTGATCATATCATAAGCTTTATGTAAGTCTATCTTCAAACACAACTTACCAGCCCCTTTACGATTAAAAAATCTTACTTGCTCATGAGCAAGTAAAATATTTTCAGAAATAACTCTTCCAGGAATAAAAGCAGATTGGGCTTCAGAGATCAGATGATTAAGAAAAGGCTTAATTCTGTTGCAAATAACTTTAGCAATTATTTTATAAAGAACATTGCAACACGATATAGGCCTGTAATCAGCAAGTGAAGTGGGGTTATTAATTTTAGGAACAAGAGTAATAAAAGTATGGTTCACACCTTTGTCTAATTTGCCAGTAGAAAAGACCTGATTTACCATATGAGTCAGATTTCTATTTAACTCATTCCAGTGAACTTTGAAAATTTTTGCAGAGAAACCATCCGGACCCGGGCTACTATTGTCAGACATGGAAAAAATGGCATTATAAACTTCTTCAGAACTAACACTGCTAGAAAGGAACTCTCTCCCTCCATCATTAATCCGACAAGTGCAATTCACATCAGGTAAATTATTGTTAATGTCATCACCATTAAATATTTGAGTGAAATATAGAATGGCTTCATTTTCAATAGTAATGGGATCATGCACAAGTTTCCCTTCAAAATTGATGATAGAATTAAGATTGGATCTGTGTCTCCTTAAGGACATTTTAGAGTGAAAAAATCTTGTACAAGCATCACCTTCTGTAAGCCAATCCACTTTAGCTTTTTGTTTATCATTGAGAAATTCAATAAAATTTTGTTCCTTCCATTTTTTGCAGGCTGCCATTAAATTATCGAAAGCTGTAGAATTATCTGGATTGTTATCAACACATTTGAGAGCTGTTGAATACTCTTGCTCCAACTCCTCCAAAACTTTACCATCCAAGTATCTACTAGAACTCCAAGCTTTGAGGTAAAATTTACAAGCTTTTAGCTGTTGTCTCATAATATGAAGGAGAGAACCGTCAAATATAAGATTAAAAGCAGTAGAAAAACATTCACCATAACCATCTAAAAGATTCCAAGTGTTCACATATCTGAAAGGTTTTCCTACTGAAGATATAGGATACTCCAGAAATTTAAGACAGATAGGAATATGATCACTAATGGGATTAGAAACACCAAAACAAGCTAGATTAGGAAATTTGTTCATTAACAGATCATTACATAAAGCTTTATCGATTTTAGAAGCCACTCCCCTTTTCCTCCAAGTATAGTTGAATCCCAGAATAGGAAGTTCCACCAAACCTGAATTAATAATGCAGTTTTTAAAGCCTTCCATTTGACTGAAAGGAACAGAGTTTCCCCGTTTTTTTTCTGTAGAAGAAAGAATATTGTTGAAATCACCAATCAAGCACCAAGGCATATCTACATAAATAGCTTCCTTAGAAATAGTAGCCCACAAGAGTTCTCTGTCTTTAAGAAAATTACTCGCATAAACAAAAGAAACTTTCATTTTGAGACCCCCAGAATTCACCACATTTAGAGAAATATGCTGAGAAGACATGTGAGTAGGCTCAACCTGCCAGGTTGAATTATTCCAAATAACAAGAATTCTACCTTTGCAAGAGCAAATATTATTATCCAAAAAGGACCAGCTATTATTCATCTTATTCCTAACATTATGAATAGCAGCAGTACTAAGTTTATTCTCAAGTAAACCAACCAAAGTTGGCTTATGCATTTTTAGAAATTTAAAAACTGCCAATTGTTTATCAGCAGCATTCAAACCTCTAACATTCCAAGCAATTATGGTCATTTAACTTTCGAATGGCTCCTTGTTTGCCTTTTAGGAGGAGCATAATTTATAGAATTAACATCATCATTCTTTTTTTTATTCTTTTTATTAAGTAACTCTTCAATTTCATCATCAAATTCCTTGTTAACCTCAATAAACTGTTCAACATTCATAACAGGGGCTTGCTTAGTAATGGGGATATCGTCCACAACGATATGATTAATTAACTCCTCATCAGAATCAGGTAATTCTTCGATAAGGCCTTCACCAGAACCTAGAGAAGAATCAGGTACTTCCTCTTGAGTCTGGTCCTGCTGAGAATCAATTTCTGAATTTAAAACATTATTCAATACCTTATCTATTGGATTAACCTTAGGGACTGTATCATCAACTGGGCAACCCCCCGATATTGGACTGCTATTAAGAGACACACTGATTTCAAATACAGGAGCAGAGGCATTACCCTTTTCTTTGTTTAGACATTGCTGAACTGACGCGAGACCATCACCTAAATCAGAAGTTTGAACTACAGCAGTCATTTTGTTCATTCCTGAGATTTGCTCGATTTCCTCTGCAAGAGATTCATGATCCATAGCCAGCGAGTTGAAACTATTAACATTAGTCTTTAAACTACTATGTTGGATATTAGTATTATCTTGAACTTGTATATTGTTATTTCCATCTTGATGTAAAAATGTATTAACCGCCTCCCTGCTACTACAAATGTTAATCTGAGATGAATTAATATCATTATCCCTGCTATCATTTTTATTTCCATTTATCATATTAGTTGGAGCATTATTAATATCAACTTCCCTTACAGAATGTGGATCTTCATTACAAGTTGTATTATTTTTCGGAATCCATTTACTAGTATGTTTGATTTTACAAAATTCAGTCGAATGCCCAAATATTTTACAATCCTTACAAAATATAGGTTTGTAATCATACATAACAGACACTTGAAGTTCTTCTCCATTATGCATTAACACATCAACACAGTTAGGAAATCCATCTTCAGCAGACATTTCAATTAACACCTTAGCAAATGCAATCCTGGATTCATCCGCTGTAATTTTGTCCATCTTCATTGGTTTACCCAGAGCACTAGCTATGGCACTGATAGATTCCTTATCCCATAATTCCAATTCGAGATTATGAAGCTTCACCCAAATCGGCATTGTAGAAAGCAGATCTCTACTAAATCTCATTCCTGCCTGCCACTTCTTAAGGATTATAATTCGATTATCAAACAAGTAAGGACCCCCCTTCATCACATTCTCACAGTCTGAAGCATCTAGGAATCTGATAATGAAAAATCCATTATCCCTAGCCAGTAAATTAAACTGTTTTTTTGGTTTCCAAGTTCGTTCAATATATGCTTTTAAATGAGTATGATATGGTCTAGAACCATAAACATAAAATATAATAGAATTGATCCATTTATCAGCAGCCCTCTTGATCATTTCATTATTAATAACAGCCTTTTTTTTCTGATTTTCAATTAGCGGTTGTTTATATGTTAAGTCAATAAGATCTTCTGATCCCCCATATCCACCTCCAACAGCACTCCTCCAATCTTTGTTTTGCCCTTCAGCTAAGCTAGACTTTATCCTATTCCAGTCAATAGTACGCTCAACGTATGGATTTCGAACATATTTTGAATTAGTGTTTCCACTTCCTCCTAAGCTACCAATAGGATTCTTACGCAACCCTACTTGATCTGATAAATTATGATTCCTCTGATTACCATCTCTGCCTTTGAAGTTTCGATCTCTTTTGAAACCATCAGGATTACTCGAATTGCCAGAACCACCCTTATTCCATCGATTGTTATTACCAAATCTCTCGGATTTATCAGATCCAATATTAAGACGTGGATTGCCAGCTATTCCAGATCTCTCCGATGATTCTGCACGACTAGGGTTCGAGTTATGACCAGAACCGCCACTAATCGATCTAGGAACCCTAGTCTCATCGACTAAAGAAACCGGCGCAAAGACTGCGTGGAATTCCTTATCCGGAGGACGAGATAGAGAATTGAAGCCGCCTTGAGAATTATCACCACCAGAGGCCGCCATTATAGTCTGTTAATATATATGTATATACACACACCATTACTCAACACTTCGTATGCTTAGCCCACATTTCTATCTTTCCCCATATGTCCTCTCCCTCTCGTTTCAATTTTGTAGAAAAAAAATAGAGAAAGAAAAAAACAGACGAAGGTCGCGAGCGCGAGACGAGCGAGGCGCGCGTGCAGGTGGCTCGGCAGCTGTGGAGCAGCCCGATGGCACGTTGATAGTCGGCGACGTCGATGTGGGAGGGGTTGCGATGCGTAGTAGTTTTGTTGGGGATCGTGACTTTATCTCGTGACGCGAGCACGGTAGTGGGCGCGATTGCAAGATTGGTGGCAGCTGTGGAAGCGGTGGCTCGCCGGTAGCAGTTGCTGCGCGCGCGATCGTTTATTTATAAAAAAGAAGCATACAAGGTGGCCTGGGAGTGTGCTCGAGCAGTGGGAAGATAATAGGGTAACAGTTTTGTTTTTTTATTTGTTAATTAAATTTAATTATATTCAAATGATAATTAATCGGTACCTTTATAAAAAATAGAAGCATACAAGGTGGCCTGGGAGCATGCTCGAGCAGTGGGAAGATAATAGGGTAACAGTTTTGTTTTTTTATTTGTTAATTAAATTTAATTATATTCAAATGATAATTAATCGGTATCTTTGGCGTACGAGGTCGGATTCGAGCGAAACGAGTCACGCTGCGATCATATCAACGATGGCCATGACATGGAGTTGGATTGGAATTTATTTGAAGCTGAAAAAAATTTAGTTTCAAATAAAGGTAAGTGATTAAACAATACTAAAATATTTCTGATGATAGTCAAATTGAAATCGTGAAGTTATTTATTTTTATTGACTGTTGTTTGGTCATTTCACTGATATTTAAATTGATGTGTGTTGAACTGATAGGAATTTAAATCGACAGTTAAATTTGAAATTGGAATTAAATTGCTAGTTAAACATCCGATATTGATAACTAATTAACTGTTGTGATATATTGACTGTTTAGGATGTTAATTGTGATGGATGGCTATTGGTTGATATTTTGAATGATTGGATGTTTATTTATTTTATATATATCATGTTATTGCCATGTATATTATTGACAGTATATAAAACTATTATTTGAGTTTTTTCGAATAAATTAAGAAGTAGGATGAAATGATACATACCTATGACACTTTGATTTGGATTGAAATGATATATATCCATCCATGCAATTAAAATTGAAATAAATGATCACTTGGCCATAGGATATAAAATTATATACGAACACCGGATTGGTTAAATTAAATGGTTTTAAATTCTTAAATTTAAATCTATTTAAACGATTTTGTTTTAAAGAAATAAAAATCGAATTTATAAAGATTGAATTAATTTCGAATTCAAGTTTGAAATGTTAGAACTGAAATTTGTTACAGAAATTGTTTTAAGAATTGAATATGGGAGTTTGAGGTTGTAATTGAAATGTGATTTGAATTATGGAAATTTATTTGTTTTAGAAGATTTGAACTTTTATTCGAACTTTGAAATATAACTAAGTAAAAGTGATATAAATGGATATTTCAAATTTGAGCTCGGAATTGAATTATTTTGAAGATTTGAACCTTAAATTGAACATTGAAGTTAAATTTGAACCAAGTGATTTAAATTAGTAAATTGAAATTGGACTTGAAGTTGATATAAATTGAAATGGTTTAAAATAAGAATTGAATTAAAATTTAAACCATTGAATCTAATCGTGGAATCGAATTTGAAGTTAAAACTGAACATTTCAAAATTGAAATTAATTTGAATTGAAATCGAAATTGAGTTAATTTGAATTTAAATCGAAATGGAGTCGATTTGAATTGAATTGAGATTGAAGATGATTTGAACTGAAAGATTTGGAATTGTATCAATTTGATTCAAATTTGGACCTGGTTCATATTTGTTGAAATGGAAAAATTAGTTTGATTTGAAACTATTTTCAAAATAAATTATTTTAATATAAACTGTTTAAAATCTATCTTTTTAAATATTCAAATTATTTTGACTTTCCAAATTATTTTACTATATAAACCATTTTCAATAATCAAACCATTTTATATCAAACTGTTTTAAATCTTTTAACTATTTAAACTATTTTAAAGCATTTAAAACTATTCAAACTATTTTCTAAGAATTCAAACTATGTAGAGTTGGAATGTTTAAATTTAAACTGTTGATTTAAATGTGAATGTGGTTAAATGAGGTTATAACCTAAGTTGGAATTTGAAATGATATTTTCAAGCAAAATTGACATATGAAGTAAATATAATGATTTTGAAATGAAGGATATTTTAAAGTGAATATGATATTTTGATATCAAGTATGAATCATTTTCGAAATATAAAAGAACCAAGCGGTGTGTAAAATGACGTTTGTTTGTTAAAGAGATCAGGGCCTCTTATTGGCATACTCTCTGTCAATATTGGAACCACTTTAATAATCGTGTACACGAAGGAGACTCCAGAATGAAGTGATTGGATTTGATGTACATTTTCTTGATTTGAAGAAAGAGAACGATGATAGATAGCCCCGACACTTATGTCAATTTAAAATGATTAAAACAGGGCGGCTTGATAGGGCCAATGAGGGTAGCTACCTCTAGTGGACATCTGTTCTTCGATTTTCTTCTTGGACTTGGTCCATACTATTTCCTTGATGTTGGTTTCGACTAGTGCACCTTTTTTGGGATGACCTCTCTTTGGCTCGATATGGGATGGATGTACGCGGTGGGCGGTCGTGGCTACGATGCATTTCCACCAGCCCGACGACCCGAACTGATAGTGTCCTACCTTGGGCATTGCCTCACGGTCCTTGTCATTCTTTTTATCCTTATACAAGAGCACTACGAGTTTGGTTTAGTGTTGTCGTATCACGGTGCATCCCTATCCCCCGACGTATTATGGGGCATTATATGAAAATTGTACGACAATGCTTAAAAATGCATTAAGGGGGATTAATGTAAAGCCTTAACGCCAGGAAAAATATTTACTTTTTTGATTAGACATTACATATATAGCGTATTCTACTATATATTGATATTTTGATGGATCCTTAAGAGATGGAAAATCCCGTAACATCTCTTGAGTTAGTGCATGCACGTTATGCACTGGGTAGAAGATGAAAAACCCCGTAAACATCTCTGGTGCTATTACACTCATTTATACGTGATATTGATTTGATTCACATAAGAATATTTTAGTTCTGACTCGAGTGTATTGTTTTACTTTATGCTCGGGTTAGCTCTGAGTTTTCAGTGCATTGAAGATCATATTTTCTGGAGGATAAAGATTTATTATATTATAATTACTAGTATTATTCTCTGCATCATGTTGTTTGCTGCATTGTTTTATTTGTCTCTGTTGTATTTATAACTCTGATAAATGTTGTATAATTTTTTTGGCAAGGCCAGCGGAGTTGAATAAACCCCTACCATTTTATTAAAAGCTCATAAAAACATAATTACAAGCAGTTAAAAAGAGAATTACAAAGAGTATAAGGGAAGGGAAAAGCAAAAATAAAAACAGAAAGCAAAAAATCAAGCATGATTCCACTTTAACATCAACTCCTTAGGAAAGTGATACTGAGACAACCTCAAAGCATTGTGGATGCAACTAATAATCTGATGGTAGAGAACCAATCTACTTTGGCTTTTGACATTAAATATTCTTTCATTTCTTTCCTTCCAAATGCTACTAGTGAACACTTTCAAGATTAACAACAGCTTATAAGAGCATGCTGACTTCCATGTTGATTCCTTGAAAATGTTCTTCCATTCCTTGGAGCTGTCCCTATAAGGTGGATGAAAACCACCCTTTAATTTGGTAATTCTCCACTGATACTGAACAAAAGAACATCCGAAGTACAAATAAAGATTATCTTCAGGATAGGATCTGTAGAGAACACAAGTAATATCAACCGGAATACCCCTAAGATATAGATTACACTTTGTGTGATTAGCATTTCTCATAATTCTACAAAGGAAGAAGTTATATTTTTCAAAGGTGGAAAAATTCCAAACCCTCTTAAACCAAATGCATTTCTGAGTAGAGGCATTATCATCAAGAAATCTATAGATGATATTAGGAGAGTGGATGGAACACCCCTAATTTTTGTTTAACATTATTCAGGATATTTAATTAGATAAATTAAATACAATAATGTGATTGATTAGGGAAATGAGATTGATAAAATCCAATGGTCGTGTTTTAATGAATGAACTAAAATTAGACCTAACTATATTAAGAAGGAAGAATTTCCTAAAGGGTAAACTAGGAAATGGGAAATTATCTCATTCTCCAATTAACTAATCAAGGTGAATAATAGTGTAATCATCTCATTTTGACTTGTTTTGGTTCGGTTATAGATAGTAACCGAAAGTATTTTGATGTGTTGATCATGTTTGGATCTAATAATCATTGTTCAGATAAAATAATGATTTATGGTGATTTATTGGAATTTTTATGGAATTAAAATAATGGGTTTTAAAGTAAAAATCCTAGTAACACAGTATATGGTTATACTATGTTTTTAACCATTGTGGATGTAGGAAATACTATGTTTTGCATATCATCATAATGTTATGAAATACTATGTTTTTAACCATTGTGGATGTAGGAACACAGTATATGGTTTTCTAAAGGTTTTAGGATACTAGTGAGGGGAAATCCCATTCCGCTAAGCAGCGTGGTCTCACTAGATATCTATTTGGTTTGAGATGATAGACTATTATTCATACTGGCTTTATGTCTGACTCGAAGTTTTTGTTTTCCCCTTAAACTCTCGGGTACTCAATTGATTTTGAGTAGTTTGAGGTTTAGGATTTTCAAGTTTTCTTAGACGAATAAGGCTTCCGGAGGCATGTAGGAGGCAGATAGTTACTTAGAGTTTTTGTTTTTGTTGTGTATTTGGATGTAAAGGCAGATTTATTAGCCTTGTTATATACTCTGATCAACCAAGGGGGCATCTTCATATGTCGCTCTTGGCGTATGTGTAATAATTATATTTTTCTGAACGTGGTTAACGTTTTGGAATTATGTAATAAACATGAAATGTTTTGATTTGAATGTGGAAACATGTTTTGAATTATTAAATTTTTCCATATTCTTGTGATCTGTATATCAATGTATCTAGCACCGCCGTATTTGGTCATCGAAGATTAATAACTATGGATGACTGCAGCATCCGTAGCCATTAGTTTTGGGCCTCCTAGTAGGGGGATGCTATATGTTGGTATCAGAGCATAGGTTTATGATGAAACATAAAATAAACCAAACGTTTTCAAACATAATCCTAATGAATCAAAGAATAAGATTGGGGTTTGGGTTAACGTTATAGTAATGTACTTGTATTTGCTATATACATATATATATATAAGTACGTGTTTCTCTCTCTCTTAGACCATTCTTTTGTATCTTACTAAAGCTCGTATGCAGATTTACGAGAAAGAAGATATGGAAAGAAGAAACGGAAGAGAAAATTTAGGTGGAGGAAGCACCACAACAAATGGTAACGCGCGACCTAATACCAGGAGGAACCTAGGTCGACAGGCTAATGCTAATCCAAGTGCAAAGGTCAATGTAGGTGGTGGAACCCCACCAGTAGATGTGGGGATAATGTATCTGTTCTTCGTCAACTTGATGCAAGCTGGAGCAGCGGCAGGGGTAGCTGGAGGTAATGCTGTGAATATTGGAGGAGCCAATCCTGTAGCCCCAGTTAGAAATAACTATGCCAAGCTGAGCAGGGATTATACCAGTTTGGGAGGAAAGCCTTTTCATGGAACTGAGGATCATGTTGAATTTGAGAACTGGATTTTGAACTGTGAAAGGATCTTTACAGATTTAGGCTTGGATGATGGAGAGAAGAGAATGCTAGCCTCTAGACAATTGCAAGGGATAGCGCTTCACTGGTGGAACAGTGTGACAGTCGGAGTTCCGAAGGAAGAGTTGGCATGGGCTGATTTTAGAAGAAGGTTTGAGCAAAGGTTTTTTCTGAGGTTGCCAAGTCGGCATTGATGAGGAAGTTCATGGATCTTGTGCAAGGAGAGATGTCAGTGATCGAGTATGCTACTAAGTTTGATGAGCTATCTCGATATGCTATGCTTTGGTTGACACTGATGTTAGAAGGAATGAAAGATTTATTAGAGGATTGAAGCCAGAGCTTGGTAGAATGGCTATGACTCATATTAAGGAGCCTTGTCATGTAGTGGTGGAGATGGCCATTCGCCATGAGGAGATGCTTCCTGTGTCTGTTAGGGAGAAACCATTTGAGTCCCAAGACCCTCAGGGAACGAAAAGGAAATTCTTCAAGAGGGAAGGAGCCAGAAAGGGGATGCTACCAAGAAAGCGAAGGCTGATTTAGTGTGTTTATAAGTGTGATAAGAAGGGCTATTATGCCAACGAGTGCAGAAATGGTAAAGGAAAGAAGCCTGCAGAGAAGAAGAATGTGAAGTGTTACAACTGTGACTAAGTTGGGCATTATAAGAACCAGTGTCCAGAGCAAGTCCGAGCAGATTGGGGGAAAGTGTTTGCTATTGGACCATCGTCTTCTTCTGAACTTACTGCCATAGAGAAAGGGAAAACTGCGATGGAAGGTACGCTTTTGATTCATAGCATACTAGTTAGAGTACTTTTTGATACCGGTGCATCACACTCATTTCTATCACAATATTTGATTGATAGGTTATGTATAGAACCCACATACCTTGTTACTTCCTTAAGGGTTGCAAATCCAATAGGAGGGCATGCAACTCTTGGGATGAGACGTGACCAGTTAGAACTTGATTTGTTAGGTCATAAGTTTGCATGCAGTTTGTATGTTTTTTATTTTGTAGATTTCGGGAACATTTTGGGTATGGATTGGTTGGGTAAGTATGAGGCTAGGATATTTTGCCAAGATCGGGAATTATCGTTGAGGCACCCAGATAGTCATAACCAAATCATTTTCTCAGTGGAGAATTCCAGTAAGAGTTTTTGTGCTTTGTTAAGTGCCTTGGAGGTGGGAGATGACCTTAGTCAGGTTCGTGTAGCAAGAGAATTTGCAGATGTATTTGAGCGGTTACTGGATTACCAGCGAATCGAGCTGTAGAGTTTCGGATAGACCTTGTACCTGGAGCTAAACCTGTCAGTAGACCACCTAGTAGAATCTCACCGACAAAGATGAAGGAATTTATGGTACAGCTAGTGGATCTTGAGGGAAGGAATTTTATTAGACCAAGTAGCTCGCTATGGGGAGTGGCCGCGGTGTTTGTAAAGAAACCAGATGGGTCGTTAAGGATGTGTATCGACTACCGTAAGTTAAACGAGAGGACGGTCAAGAATAAGTATCCTTTGCCGAGAATCGATGACTTATTTGATCAGTTGAGTGTAGCCAGAGTGTTTTCCCAATTGGACTTAGCAACAAGGTTCCATCAACTAAGAGTAGCAGAGGACAGTATCCCATTGACGGCGTTTCAAACCAGATATGATTATATGAATGGTTGGTGATGCCATTTGGATTGACAAATGCACTTTCTTTCTTCGTTGATTTGATGAACCGGGTTTTTCGAGAGCACTTGGATAGGTTCATATTGGTATTCATAGATGATATTTTAGTATACTCAAAAGATGAAAGAGAGCATGATATTCATCTTAGAGGGGTGTTGGAGACGTTAAGGCAGAATCAGCTGAAGGCGAAATTTTCCAAGTGTCATTTTTCGGAGAAAGAGGTTAAGTTTCTTGGTCATATGGTTTTAGAGAAGGGATTGTCAGTCGATCCAGACAAGATCGAAGCTGTGAACAATTAGAAGAGACTAGAAATAGTGATCGAGATCAGAAGTTTTCTTGGATTTGCTGCCTATTACCGGAGGTTCGTCAAGGATATTTCATGCATAGCAGTGCCTTTAACTAAGCTTACCAGGAAGGAAGTGAAGTTTGTTTGGTCCGACAAATGTGAGGGAGCATTCCTTAAGTTAAAGCATTTGTTGACCAATGCTCCAGTATTAGTAGTTCCAGATGGTAACCAAGGGTTGGTAGTGTACATAGATGCATGTGGGACTGGATTGGGAGCAGTATTGATGTAGAAGGGCAAAGTTATTGCTTACGCATGTAGGCAGCTTAGACCGTACGAAGTAAGATATCCTACTCATGACTTGGAGTTAGCAGTGGTTATTTTTGCTTGGAAGATTTGGAGGCATTATCTCTTGGGGGAGAGAATTGAATTGTATACCGATCATAAGTCTTTAAGATACCTATTCTCTCAGAAGGAGTTGAATATGAGGCAGCAGAGATGGTTGAAGTTTTTGGCTTCTTATGATTTCGGTATAGAATATACCCCAAGGAAGGTAATAAAGTAGCAGATGCTCTTAGTAGAAGACATCAAAATGTGGTGTTGGCTATTTTGTTGGAGTGGAAAGATCTGGAAGCTTTGACCAGTTGTGGGTGCAGTTAAGATCGACTGCTAGTTCTAGTCAGGGTACTGCCATGTTGTCATGTTTGGAAGTTAAACCAGTATTAATCGAGAGGATTGCTTCTAAAAAGAAGGAGGATCCATTATTAGCTTAAGGATCAGAAGGCTGGAGGCTGGAACCAAGGTTGATGATTTGAAAGATTTTTATCTTGACCAAAGAGGATGGTTGAGAAAGAAGGGACAGTTAAGTGTTTCAGATGTGGAGAACTTGAGAAGAGATGTTCTTGAGGAATGGCGTCGATCCAAGTTTAGGCTTCATCTTGGAGGGACCAAGATGTACCAAGATATGAAGAGGAGCTTCTATTAGGAAGGCATGAAGAGGGATGTTGGCTTGTGGGTTAGGCAATGCATAAACTGTCAACAAGTAAAAGCCGAACATCAGAAGCCAAGTGGGTTACTTCAGCCTCTAAATATTCCAGTTTGGAAATGGGATTCGATATACATGGATTTTATAGATGGGTTGCCAAGGTCAAGGAGAGGAAATGAGAGAATATAGGTTATTGTGGACAGGTTGACCAAGAGTGCTCATTTCATTCCAGTAAAGTCGACCAGAACAGCACCTATTTTAGCAAAGTTGTTCATGAAGAATGTAATTAACTTCATGGGATTCCTAGTAGCATAGTCAGTGACAGTGATGCATTATTCACTAGCAAATTTTGGAGGAGTCTACAAGAGGTATTTGGTACTAAGCTCAAGATGAGTACAGCTTATCACCCATAGACAGTTGAGCAGACAGAGAGAGTCAACAAGGTACTTGAGGACTTGCTAAGAGCTTGTGTATTGGACTTTGGTGGATCTTGGGAGGACCACCTACATTTGATTGAGTTTTCCTATAATAATAGCTATCAGACTAGAATAGGAATGGCACCTTTTGAAGCTTTGTATGGAAGACCATGCAAATCGTTGGCATGTTGGTTAGAAACTGGAGACAGATTGGTCTTAGGTCCGGATTTGGTTAGAGAGGCATCAGAAAAGATTAAGTTAATCCGAGGAAGGATGAAGGAAGATCAATCCAGGCAGAAGAGTTATGTAGATAAGAGGCATAAAGACCTAGAGTTCTCAGTGGGAGACAGTGTTTTCATTATCACCAATGAGAGGTATGGTACGGTTTGGAAAGTCAGGAAACTCGGCCCTAAGATATGTTGGACCATTCCAGATTTTAGAAAGGATTGAAAAACTTGCTTACAGAGTAGAGTTGCTGAGCAGTATGGCAGGTGTCCATAATGTATTCCATGTGTCTCATCTTCACAAGTATGTGCATGATACAGAAGCTGCTATTCCTTAGACAGAGTTGGAGGACTTGGTAGTGGAGCCTGATTTGACTTTTATTAGACAACTAGTTCGGGTTGTAGCGAGAGGTGAGAAAAGATTGAGGACCAAGACAGTCAAGTTGGTGAAAGTTCAGTGGAGCGACAACAAGAAGGACTATACTTGGGAGACAGAGGACGGGATCCAAGATGCATGTCCTAATCTGCTTTGAGGTTATGCTCTATATTTGTTTTATATAGACTTATTAGCTGGTAGGACATACTAGCTTTTATTAGCATATCATCATAATGTTTTGAAATACTATGTTTTTAACCATTGTGGATGCAGGAGCACGGTATATGGTTTTATAAAGGTTTTAGGTTACTAGTGAGGGGAAAACACGTTCCGCTAAGCGAAATGGTCTCACTAGATATCTATTTGGTTTGAGATGATATACTATTATTCATATCAGGCTTTATGTCTGACTCGAAGTTTTTGTTTTCCCCTTAAACTCTCGGGTACTCAATTTTTATTTTGAGTAGCTTGAGGTTTAGGGTTTTCAGGTTTTCTTAGACGAATAAAGCTTCCAGAGGCGTGCAGGAGGTAGATAGTTATTTAGAGTTTTCTTTTCCACTGTGTATTTAGATGTAAAGGAAGATTTATTAGCCTTGCTATATACTTTAATCAACCAAGGGGGCATCTTCATATGTCGCTCTTGGCGCATGTGTAATAATTACATTTTGCTGAACGTGGTTAACGTTTTGGGATTATGTAATGAACATGAAATGTTTTGATTTGAATGTGAAACATGTTTTTGAATTATTAAAATTTTCCATATTCTTGTGATATGTGTATCAATGTATCTAGCACCACCGTATTTGGTCGCCGAAGATTAATAACTATGGACGACTACAGCATCCGTAGCCTTTAGTTTTGGGCCTCTAAGTAGAGGGATGTTGTAGTGGAGAAGCTCGCTAGTACCCCACACTTATTTATCACAATCAGCAAATATATATTGGTGGTTAGAATATAGTTTCCATAAATCAGTAACCCTCCTGTTAGATGATCCAAGAAGACAAATATGTCCATTTCTTATGTAATCAACAACTTCAGCTTGTAATGGAATATCGGTTTGCATTATATCCCCATAATCAAGTTTATGGTATATAATAACTCCCTTATCAATCCAAGGCACTTTTCAAAAATAAGCATTGTTGTCAGGGGCCACTTAAAGGGTAATATAAGGTAGGAGTGCCTGCCTAATCTTCAAGATAGCCTTCCATATCCAACTGGATGCAGGTCTAGACTCCATTAGCCAAAAACCATCATTTTTAAGATTATACCTTTTAGCCCAGGAAACCTAGGTAGAGGTAGAGTTGTGGATAAGACCACCAAATAGTTTAGCGTATGCAGAAATGTTCCATAATGATAAGTTCTTAATTTGCAAACCTCCAAATTCTTTGGGCTTTTCTAGCTTTGCAAAACATCAAATAATTATAATCAAATGTAAAGTATAAACAACTTCATGAACTACTTATTTGATTATTATATTTTTTCATTCTGCTATGAGATTTTGTGTTTGTTTTCTTCTTTCCTTATTTTTCTTAATTAAACTCATTAATTATCTGTATTTCGGATTGTTTTGGGTTGGACATGTGTGGTTTATTGTCAACTTAAACCTTCTGAAATGCGGGTCGTCACAATCATGTTATTAGGCCTGAATCTATGGATGATGAGAGTGATAAGAGTGGATCTTCCTCTTCGTGGGGGACTTTCTTTTTTTGTTTTTAGTAAGTTAGCCTTTTGCCAACTTCCTATGCTTATTTTTTGTAGCTGTTTTTGGCACATGGGCATAACAATTGTTTCTGATATTTTATATACGTGGACAGCTCATAATAAAGCTGGCTAGCTTTGCTAAACTAAATTGACTCAATATCCATTATTTGTTCACTAGTTTGGCCATTATCAACAAATCATCATTGTTATTGATTATAAAATCAACTAACTGTTTTTATTTCATACATACATATATATAATTTCTATCTAAATTTGGTAACTATCATAAATCAACCCTAAGCTATAATCATCCTAGAATTAAGAGAGATAGACTAGTTATATAATAATTTAGGCAAAATAAACTCACTTTTTAGAATCCTTATATTTGCTCGCTGTCCGAAATTGGTCTCTACTCCAAATCCAAGTATTTGCAACCCTAATTGGTATTAGAATATAGCCATTGTTCGCTCTTCAATCTAGTGTTTAATTTATTAATTTTTGTTAAGATTTGAGATAGAAATTTGAATTTGATTAAGAAGGGTTTTTCGGTTTCTGAGGCAAAAGGAAGAAGATAAAGAACACATACAAAGAAATGGTTTTAAAATTTTAAAAATGAAAGAACGAACTACTATAAATAGGAAAAGTAAAGTTTCCATTCATTCCATGCTAGGCTTAACCCAAAATTCAAAATCCAGATTTACAAGAACATCACATCCGGACTTTGATTCGGATAAACTAATATACAATATGCATCATAAAAATGAGGCGGTTGCAATGGCATCAATTTCATTTCCAAATTCAAAAGTTTGAAAAATGATGATTTTGCATTTGGTTGAAATTATTTAATTTATTACATTATTTTAAACTATAAAAAATATAGGTTATTACACTCTCCACGCTTAAAAGGGATTTCGCCCTCGAAATTACTAACGTTGGATCTAAATCAAACAATCATTCAAAATAAAACATATCAATGTGTACATTAGCAGCCAGTTAAACAATCATCCATACTTATTATGTATAATTGTTTCACTGAATCCTAGTAAACACACGTTAGCAACATAATTGCAATACATATATGTATATATATGTACATATTCTATGTCTGTGTGCAGGAATTAATGTATGGTGTTCACAACATTTCCCCCACCTGACACTCATGAAACCTTAGTAGAAGATGATGGAGGAGGAGGAAGAAAATGAAGAGTAAAGGGAAACAAACTTTTTCGAAGGCCGATAAGGTAAACAAGCTAATAGGGAGGCAATGTAAAGGAAATTAGGGCTTGAGAAAAAGCCTAAAATATGGGTGGACTCTTTGGGGAAAAGAATTGAAATCACTCGGCAAATTAAATTTGTAGAGTTGATTAAAGAAGCGAAATGTACCAACTAAATGATGATGAAGACTATGCAGAGGCAAACAACATGTAGAGGAATTCGATATAAGTTTACTTGGTAGGGAAGTGACCATACACCATTTCAATGTGTTCATCAAAAGGTTCAAGATACCTATCAGATCTTAGGGGATTTACCCAAGAGATAATGGATTTTATCTGTTCAAGTTCAAAAAGGAGGAGGATTATGAAATGATTATGGTCCATGTTTTATAGATAGTAAACTCATATTTATGAGGAAATATGAGGTTAATTTCAACTTTGATAGAACTATGCTAACTACATATGCAGTATGGGTAAAGTTACACAACCTAAACCTTTGTTTATGGAACAATAGAGGGACCAACAAAATAGCAAGTTTGATTAAAAGGATGATTGAGGTGGATGAGAACACAAGACTAGTTAAAAGGATAAAATATGTAAGGGTTCTTATTGAATTGGAAGCATCTTATAAGATTCCAAAATTAATTAAGGCAATTGATAAGCAAGGTAAAATCTATACTCAAGACGTTAAATATGAGTTTGTGCCTCCTAGGTGTAGTGCATGCAATTATTTTTGGCATATGGAGCAATAGTGTAGTACACCACAAAGGGAACCTAAGAAAGTGTGGGTAGTGAAAGAAGACATAGACATAGAAGCTAGTTCAAGTACTACCATAGAGAAAGCCACTACTTCTACCTCTACCACTACCCGTCAGTCCACTACAGATCATTTTATACAAAATCGCAGGTAGCATGAGACCCTAAAAATACAACAATGCAAAAAATTATAATACAAAATTCGGCTAACTTACCAGGCCCTATAAATAGACATAGTACGAATGTAACAGTTCATTAAGTTGTTGTTACAGAGATGCAAAGTCTGATATAGGTAATTGGTGAGCAGTTCCGAGAGGAGAATGGTGTGTCCTTGGCACAAGAGGAGGAGTTGCCTGCCACTATGGAATAAATAAAAATAGTATACATCAACATTGAAACTTCAGAAGATGAAAGTAATGAAATATCCGAAGGTAAAAATAATTTCACAATGCATAATATAGATTATAAAAAACGTTACAAAAAGGAGGATTCACAAAAATCCATTGTAGTTTCTGCTCTCTAACAAGGAGCAAAGCTACAGCCCATAAATGACAGTTATATATTGGAATGTTAGGGGTTTAAATGGTAATGCTAGGAAGTTAGACATCTAGAAAATAAGGGCTAAGCATAGTCCTATAATCCTAGCAGTGTTAGAGAATAAATTCAATGAAGAAAATTATGAGATGTTTAAACTACAAATGGGTTACCGTTGGGATTTGATTAATAATAATTCAGATGGTGTCAAAGGTAGAATTATGGTTTTGTGGAAATATGATGTATAGACAATTACTTTAATTAATCAGGATGATTAGCAAGTCACTGCTAATTTTCTAAATATTGGGGTCTAGAGGTGGTGTTTACATTTGTGTATGATAGCGATTGGGCTTCTGGCAGAACTAAGTTATGGAAACAAACTGTACATAATTCAAAATTCATTAAGAAGCCATGGGTTATTACTAGATATTTCAATGCAATTTTAAGAAATAGTGAGAAGAAGGGTAGACTTACATTAAAATTTTGCCAAACTTGAGTTTAATGATTGCATTGCTGCAATTAGGTTGATTGAAGCATTCCACACTAGCCTACAATATACATGGAGAAGTCAAGAAAATATCATGCAGACAAGATAGAGCTTTGGTAAACTCTGAGCTTTTAACTACAATCCCTATTTTAAAACAGCCGTTCTGCCAAGCTCTACTAGTGATCACACTCCATTATATATTCAACTTAATAATGACGAACATATGAAATAAAGGGAAACCTTTTAAGTATGCTAATCTCTGGCATATATATTCAGATTATAAAGACATTGTGGATTTTAACATTGTTGAAATTCCTCCTAGAATGAATATATATAAACTTATTGTGATTGTCAAAAGTATCAAAAATAGATTGAAAGAATGGAATTGGTGTAACATCCTATTATTTGATTAATTATATATTTTCGATTTATTCGAAAAATAAAGAATTAAAATTCAAAATTTTATTTAGTCCAAAAGTTGTATGGAAATTTATTTTATCAAAAGAAATAATATTAGTGAAATTTTGGAATTGATTTGGAAATAAAACAAATATTTCATAATTTTTGAAAATTGAAAAGTGATATTTTATTAAAAGGAAAATCGTTATGAGAATAAAATAAAGTTTGGATAAAACCTCTCGAATTGATTTTTTAAATAAATGTCAAATGTTAGTTTAAAGACGATTTGAGTTAAAAGGCGATAAAGGATACCGATTAATCTAAGAATAAGGAGACTATTGATTTCTTTGCCTAATAAACCAAATGAGAATGCTTACTTCTTAGGAATTAAAAAAGAATTTACCTAATAAAACAGAATAGTATAATAACCAGCCTAATAAAACAAAATAGCATAATGATTTTCATTCAAGTCTATCCATGTAATATTATATTTTAACTTATAAGAAGAAACGTAGAATCTTTCTATCTTTATACTTATCCATATAATATTATAGTTAAACTTATATGAAGAAATGCTAAACCTTTCTACTCTCTGATTGGACTACACTTTTATACTTATCCATATAATAATTATATTTTAACTTAGAAGAAGAAAAGATGAATTTGTCTACTCTTTGATTGGACCGGACTTTTCATGCTTATCCATATAATTATTATATTTTAACTTATTCCTAAGCTTATGCTCTAAGATTTCTTCTCCTATTGGATCATCCTTTTCATTCTTATCCTGATACTTATTATTTTTAACTTATATTCCATGCTTATACTTATTCAATCCTACCCTAGACATAGTCATTATAGTTTAACTTATACGTTTTCTTAACTCTAAAGCAACCTTCTTTCTGAACCTATATAAACACCTCTAACACCACTTAATTTCATTTATACTGGAATCCAAAGCTCAACAGTTCGTTATCGTCTTTATATTTTTAGTAAAGAGCAAAACAAAGTGAAACAATGTGAGTATAATCAATTTATTTTAATATATATAGTGAGTATAGTCCTAATTTTCTCGATTATAACATCTTTTGAGTTTACATTGAGTATATCCATCCAATTTTATGTTTATCGATTGTTAGTGGATTTTAAATTGAAGTATCAGATGTTATGCTTGTTGTTTTGAAGTTCATGATACTATGCTAGTTTGTTTAGGTATAAATTTAAGGTTCATTGATGAATGTAAGTAATTTAATTTAAACTTCCTGATGGAATTTTTCTATGTCATGTTTATAAATGTTTATTACAAATGATGCTCTAAACTACAAGTTAATGATATGATGCACGAACATGACATCTATATAAAATGGGACATGATACCATTTTGGGAACAAGTAGTATATTGGGAGGTTAAATACAAATGAATTTAACCAATGAAGCAAACAAGACAAGGTGAGACTACTAAAGGCTAGAATCCATCCTAGCGGATAGATTCGAAATCGCACAATGAATCGTGAAGACCTGGTCCCTCATCTCTTATTATCCAAACGATCTATTGCATGGACACTACACGATGATAGGCACAGTACAAACAGTAAATGGAAAAGAGTTAAGAGTGATCTCATTGACGTATACATGATAGAACGAAGATGAAGATTACAGCACAATGGGGCGAGCACCAACGGTGAACGGGAGAAGATTGTGCAACTAATAGATCATGTGAGGGCACCCATAATGTTCGATCTGAAGGTATACAGATGAAAAAGGTCGTGATATTGGTTCGAAGCAGAGTCTAGTAATAGTGAATAATGAGTAGGATTCACTAGTGAATGCAGACCTCATATATGAATAACTTTATAGTGAAAAGTCTATCGATTAATGATTACAACTGATAAATGTGAATATGGTGTAATATTTCAGTTGATTAGAGCTGTAATTGTGAGTCACAATGAGTAGAGTCATGACACATGTGTTGGCAATGATTTATGAAAATTAAATGTGGGCGGGATATTGTATGGTGTGAGTAATATCGATGCGTTTGATTAAAATGTCACGTAATTGTACCTGAAAAACACACTTATATGTTATATTATACTCACAACTAGATTTCTAGCCTAACTTAAGGTTTGTTACGTCTTTAACAATGCCCTAAGTTGGACTGAGGTGTTATGTTTTCTAGATTAGCCTCCTATTAGATGTTAGTCTATTTTGTTTAGTGAGCATTCCATAGGATATGTACATTAGAATATGAGACTATAAAGTTTGAGTTTAGCAACCATCGCCTTGAGGCCAAGATCTACAGCTCTACTTAGTTTATTCAGAGATATAATCAAGTTGAGACTAACCAAGAAGCTGTGGATATATCTAAAGATCTATTGCAAGACAACTCGTTGCATGGACATTTGTAGTCAACAGCTTTCGAAGTATATATGGTCAGTCGAGTTTTAAGTGATGTATTATTTATTAGTCCATATATCAAACAAGCTTTGAGATATATATCTTCCATTTCCTCTGTGATATCAATACTTGTGTCATCATTTATTTATATGTGTTCCTAATATATGAGTTATTCAATTCTAGATTCACATACATTGCCTTGTATCAAGATGAGGTACGCACTATTTCAGATGTATTCAGGTATTTAAGCATATCTATGTTGAACCAAATTAGCAAATATGAGAGATTGCTCCTTTCATGCCCATTGATCCGAGTTATCGAACGGTGAACTCCCTTTGATATTTCAGTCACTGGAGCTGGGGCATCATAATTGGACAAGAATTAAAGATACAAATGTGATTCAACAACTACAAACTAAACTGGAAGAAGTACAAATACTGTTAGATAAAACACCTTATATGAAGGCTTAAATGCAGATTACTCTAAAATGCAGAAAGGGTTAAAGGAAACATTGAAGATACAAGTAGTGGATCTAAGGCAAAAGGCAAAAGAAAAGTGGATGACACAAGGTGATGAATGCAGTAATTTTTTTATACTAAAATGGCCCAAAGAAAGAATTATAGTAATGTAATAGACCGTTGGAAGGAAAATAGGGAGCTTGCGCAAAATTTGGAGGAAGTGGAAACTCAAGTTATAAAATAATTATTAGAATTATACAATGTTGAAAATTACAGAACTTTACCTGAAGTAAAATGCAGAAGAAGGATCCTTCTAGAAGGTAGGGAAATGTTGATGGCCATTGTGAGTGAAAGAGAGGTAAAAAAGCACGGTTCTACATCCATAGTGATTCCAGCCCTGGCCGTAATGGTATGGGGTATAGTTCTTCAAAATGCATTGGAAAAACATGAAACATCGTTAATACAAGCATATAAGGAATCATTCGCTGATGGGGAATTCATTCAGGAAATTAATCACACATTCATAACTGATATTCCAAAGGTCGATAAACCCATAAAAATAGAAGAATACAGACCTATTGCTGTAATTTCATATACAGGTGATATGTCAAAGACTCAATAAAGTATTGTCAGCCATTATCTCTCAATGTCGAGGTGCTTTTATTAAAGGAAGATTCATTGTAGAAATTCTTTGCTAGCCCATGCACTAGTAAGAGAATTTGACAAAAAAGGTGCTGACAGAATATGTATGAAAATTGATTTACATAAGGCTTATGATAGAGTAAACATGGATCTGATTTTACACATGCTAGTCAGCATTGGACGTCCCTCAACCTCTATTCAAGTTAATTAGGTATTGTATAAATACTAAAACATAATCAATCATAGTAAATGATGTTCCCAAGGGGTACATTCCAAGTACTAGGGGACTAATACAAAGAGACTCATTGTCCCTCTACCTCTTTGCAACAGCTATGGAGTTCTTCTATCTTCAAATGGAATTGGTAGTGCATACAAAAAAGATCAAACCAATATACAACATGAAACAAAAGGTGACATATCTCATTTATGCTGATGATTTACTTGTGTGTTTCAAAGCAGATTCAAATGAGTCTATTAAAAATATATTTAAGAAAATGGAAGAGGTTGTTGAGCTGAAAGTTAATGAGCACAAAACCATATGTTATGCTAACAAGTTCTACAAAGAAAAGGCAAAGATGGATATTGGAGCTTGGTGTAAGGGAAGGAGAGCTTCCAGTGAAGTACTTAGGTGTTCCTTTATCAAATTATGCTATAACATATGTTGAATGTGGCAAACTTATTAAAAATATAAGAGAGAGATTACAGGGCTGGAGATCAAAAATATTGACTTTTGCAGGTAGAGTAGAGCTAGCACACGCAATGATAACCTCAAAAATGAGATTTTGGCTTCAAAATTTACAATCCCTAATTGTTCAATTGCAAAGATTAATTCAGTGTGTGCCAATTTTATATGGAGAGAGGGGATGCACAACGTTAGTTTTGATGAGTCGGTAAACCAAAGAAGGAAGGAGGAATAGCCCTTAAAATCTGTTTGAATTGAAAAAAGTGTATGCCTTAAAACTAGCATGGAAAATCCTAGACTCCAAAAATAGGTTGCAAGGGTGAGAGCAAGATATGAGAAAGACAATTTTTGGACTCAAAAAATTGATAATAATGCCTCAACTATCTGGAAAACAATTTTGAAACAAAGGGACCAACTCAGTACTTTGATGTGGAGACAATGGGAATATTTTTTATTTAAGTAAAGATCCATGGATGGATGGCAGAAGTTTAATTCAGAGGTATGGATGAAATGCATATTGTGCTTTAGGTGCACCTAACTACAAGGTGAGCTCCATCATAAATCGAAACATATGGGATTGTGACATACAGACCACTACATGGAACTTGAGACCAGAACTAGAAGCTATTCCACTGTTCAAAGGAAAAGAAAATGATATTAGGTTAGAAAAATTCTAATAATGGTCAGTCCAACATGAAAATGACATGGGAAGCTAATAGAACTTAACATAACAACTCTCCATGGTAGAAGTATGGAGTTAAAGTAATAACTCTAAGATGGCTCACACGACATATAAAGCGCTTAAATTTAGACTGCTAATATAGATGGTTCCAAGTGCAATTTGTGCATGCAAAATGAAGAGACTCGTAAAAATCTATTTCTTGACCGTAAGTATAGTAGCAAAGTCTAGAAAAACTAAGATGAAATCGATCGGAAGAAGTTAAATATCTCAAGGAAAAAACTATATGTATGAACAATAGGAACGATGCTCGATATAGTTAATGAGCTTATCAAAATTCACTTGACAACATCAGTTTGGCACATCTGGTGGAAAGTAATTCCAGGGCTTTTGGATAGAAAAAAGAGATGAGTTAGCACTAACTCAAGCAATCACAAGAGATGTGAGTATAATCATAGACATAATTCCAGAAAAGCTTCTTACTAGGTTATCAAAAGAAGAACGATGACTATTGATAAGGCTAAACTGGAAGGGAGAGAGCGTAAGAGATTGAGAAGCAGTTGTTGACCTTTGATCGGCACGAGTGAAAGTATAGATTTGAAAAGGGAATGTTTAGTTGTAAAGTGAAAGTGAACTGAACATACTAGTATAAAGATGAAATTTGTTTCGTTCTAATTTTGTAAGCTTGGGGAACAAAGTCTAGTTTGAATAACACGACGTAACCCCAGTTTCTATATATATTCTAAAACTGGGATCGGCCTCCTGAATTAGTTGACCTCCTAAATGTAAGAAATAAAGATGGCGTATATACATGATGAAGTACATCCTAGTGTGCATATATAATCTCTATATATATGCAACTATTATCCAATGCAATATACTACAGGTTAGACACTTTCATAAATCAAAACATAGCGGGAAAATCAAAGGTCGAGCAATCATAACATATAGCATAGCCACAACAACTAAATCAACAAAGCAATAATTTTATCGAAAAAAACAACAATTTCCTATAACCACCATAAAACCATACCTAGCAAATCTAATTACACTAATAAGAAATATAATTAAAAGAATATTCTTGAAAGAAACCAAATGAAAAGATTAAATTCTCTCCTCCACTTTCAAATATTCCCGATCAGATCTTTCTTCCCAACCCAACTTACTAAGCTCTACTACTGGTATACATCCATAATCATTCTGAAATACCGATATCAAATGTGCATGTACAACTATAACTTCTACAATCCATGTTATCTACTCAAATAAACTTATGTCGAATTGCACCATAACTAGTATTCTTGTCATAAACATGGCCTAATCTGAAATGCAGTCTCATACAACCCATAAATGCATGTACACAATATCTAAATCAACCCAGTAGCATAAACGTCACCTCGTCCTTTAGATGCTAGGGTAAGGCAACTCAAAAGTAGGTGGTGTCTCACCTAAGAAACCAATAACTTGAACTACTATATAAATCCACCTTTCACTAGGAACGTGAAATCGAGAGATATCTTAACCTGACGAACCTAGCTTATCTTCTCCTCAAAATTTCAATCCAATTTAAGTGGTATCATATCACTTACGATATCACTCCTCAAATAATCCGACACTCAAGATATTGAAGTATCATGTCTTTAATCCATAAGAGTTTCAAATCATATTCCAAGTCCTAAAAGGCACAAACAAGCAATTGAACAAAGAAAATCCTATTCTATTCAACCATTCAAACATACAAAATAGAATTATAAATATAAGTGAAGTCTTAAACCTAACTTAAATTATAATCCATAATTGTGTTCGTGTTAATAGTGATCAACTAAGTGATACTTCATTCATGTGCAACTGGTATATTACATAAACTATGTATCTTTAAGTTGATGCTTTAATATAGCTTCCTTGAATATATAGCTTCTCTTCAATTTGAGGGATGATTGAAAAGAATCTACCTTCTAAACCATATTCAAATTTCCAAATCTCAAATTTCACCAAAAGTTGTGTCTGCATCTCAATACATGCCACTCAAGATACCATTTGCTCATTCATTCAATTCACTCTTATCCAAATAGTTTGGAATTCATTTTATACATCAATTGGTAATACCATCTTTATACAATCTCAACATCAACTCAATCTAAAATACCATTTACGAATGAAGCCAAATTTATATCATTCCTTGATTCCCTAAATCATGCTTATCCATATAACTTAAATTACTTCCTTTCACAATGCCAATAATACAAACTCATATAATCTTGGTATTAACTTATGTCAGAGTATCTTCTACATGTTCATTATTGAATTCCAATAGTTCATTTAGTTCATCGATAATACAAACTCAGGTGCTCTTCGTACTCACCTATGTTGGAGTGTTTTCTTCTTATTTGTTAATCATACTACAATAATTAGTCTTGGTACCCTTCTAATTGGGGATATTATTAAAAATTCAAAATCCAAACTTAATCATTTCCTCATACAACCAACCAATGGTATCTTTTTCCAACATACCTTTTCACCTATTTCCTTTATCCCACACTATAAATGAGACAGCTCAATAGGGATGGCATCTCGCCATACCAATCCAATGATAATCGAGATAACATGAATTTGCTAAACTATATCTAGGGACATCGGAAATGGATGATGTCCTAGCATGGTGAACATAATATGAGACTCATGTCACATCCAACTCAAAAATATACTTTTAGTTGCAACAAAAAATCCTGTATCAGTACTACATAAATACTACTCAAAACATATACATTAAGATGAAAACTAACTAGTTTAGTGATCTATAATCACCCAAGCCAAAACAAATATGTTTGGTGCAACATTACCGAAAATGTCGGATCAATGACACCCACCCACAAACCAGTCCAAATCTCCACCTTTACCGATGATTTCAAATAACAAATCATACATACTCTATTTGCCTTAATAAACTATTATTACAGTAACGATACAGTATGAGACAAATGTAAATATTGACTATTCAAAAATTTAACCTATACATTGATCACCGAGTTAGCTCATATTGGAATAATACGGGGTTACCGGTATTTGAATACATAACAAACTCTAGGCCTTTCAAATGAAATCTTTATCCACATTTTAAAATATTTCTAATCAATTAGTAAATGGGATCCAACTAACTGAAGTCCCAGTATCACATATGCCTCTTTTGTTATCCAATTTTCCAAATGAAACCATACTTCAACCATATCTTTACTTCCAATATCATAAAAGTGTAACTTTTTTACAACTTACTTAGTATAAATATTACCCATTTATATTGCTATTAGGCTAGCACTTGTTTTAACAAATTAATTTGGCTTACCCCCTTTTTCCAAAATATGATCTCCACTTATCAACTGATAATTTTCCTATCCAACTAAAGATTCTCTTCCAGAGTCATATCCTTATAGGCATAACAACAAGCCTAATGAGTTTATTTATTTAGGAAGGAAGACCAAAATCTTCGCAAAGGCATATGAGATTCTTATGTTATAGGAAGGACAATAATTCATTAACTTGGGACTATCAGGATCACGACATACAAAAGGATCATGCCTATTTCTTCTTTCTCATCAGATTCACATTCTTATCTTTCATCCAACATCATCATATAACGAGTTATTCAATATATTTTCAAAATAAATCCATACCCAAAAGGATTCAGTAAATATGTGTCACTAAAGGATTCTACATAGAAAATAATAAATTCCAAATCATGGCAATAACAAATGGCTCGATCCTATAGACGAATTCGATACCACAGCAGATACCATCACTTTGTGAGACTTAAGGTCTATACGTCATATTATAACAATCTATATCAAAAGTAGCATCTCTCTTTCTGACATGATCTACTCTTATTTCTCCTAGGAAGATGGTGATATGCTTGCACCTAGGACCACTTCCAGTGCATAGGATTTAACTGTCTTACCTTCTTTATTTGCTTCCTAATCTATTGAACAATTTTTCTAAAGATAATAGCTAAGTAATATAGGAATTATTTTCCATATTTTCAAAATAACAATAAAAAGATTGAACAATTAGGAAATTCATCCGATGTTAAAATTTGAAACTTCCCTTAACCTTTAAAATGTTATTTCACAAAAATTCCTAATTATTTTGGAAACTATAAAATAATCCATTCACTTAGTTCTATATTTTTATATTTTAACTTTAAAATCAACTAACTTCCTTCGACTTCAATAATTTAATAATAATGTCTCAAAACACCTTTCAAATTTTAAATAACTATAGTTTTTTCTTTAATACTTATACTTCATCTTTAATTTACTATTTCAAATAATTTATAATTATTTTATCATATGTATAGGTACATATAATATTATTTAACAAATAGCCAAACTCTACACTTTTAATTAAACAATATGTATATGTGTGTGTGCGTATAAGTAAAAAAAAATAGAACTCATTTTGTCCACTAAATGTATTCATACTAAATTTGGATCATCTTCATAACCTTAAATCATATATTACTATATATACATATTCAAAATCTTATGTCACAAACTTTACAATTTCCATCCGGAAATATATGTATTTAAAATAAAAAGGTTCCACTTACTTTTGAATAGAAATTTTAAATCCCTTTTTATAAATCCTTCAAATACCTTTATAATTCTTGATAAATGTAACATCTATTTGCAAATCCCTTCATAAAACAAATATTATAATTTCAATTTCCAAAATTGATTCCTTCTAAACAATCCGTTTAAAATACATAACTTTTAAGATTAAATTCTTCTATGGAACTCATCCTTTCCTTAATATGCATATCTATCAAGTAAATTCAAAAGACTATATATTTACTCACAAGTATCTAGTCCCACTCACACAACTGCATAAGGTTTAATTCCAATATAGGATTTCCACCCAAACTAGAGAAATCCTCACACAGATTTAGGAAATCAACAGCCGAGGTGGTCAGACATGAACCGCTCCTTATATAGTAAGTGTAGGTTTTTACGAGGCTTACATTGGTCTGGCTTATCACTTTTATATATATATATATATATCACTGGAACCAAACGGGAATGTTCACACCAAAATATCCCTAGAATCAATGTTTAGCACCCTTTCCAGATCTGACTTCAACCTTATCATTATCTATCTCCATTCCAATTTCTACTTCTTGTATGTATGCTCATCTTCTAATATCCTAATTGGGATTCATTACCAACTCCTAAATTTATAGTTAACTCAAATGGTACAAAAAACGGTGTTTATGCATGTACCTAATATAATAAACATTAATAAGTTTATCGTATACAAATACGCTCTCACAATACGTTCCTAATCCTTAATTTAAAGAATATTTTGCTCCGTTACCAAATGTAACAACCCGCCATTTACGACCTTCTGATTTAACACAACTCATGGTGTGTCAACCTCAAAAAGCCAAAAATAATGTATTGTTAGGTTAAGATAACAATAGACTAAACAAGATATTAAAATTTTATCTATCTCTTTATGAGCTCAACACAGAAAGAAATAACATATAATATACCAAATAAAAGTTTACTTCAAAACAACATATTCAATGTATATACACAATCAAGTAAAACTAAATCCAATCCAAATCCAACACATGCATACAATCAATGTTAGGTGATTATTTATATATATGTCTATATACATAGGCAACACCTTCGTCATCTGCACCATCTAGCGTCACTCATTACACCATACAAGTTTCCATTAACCAAATGATGAAACAAAAAGGAAAAAACATATGGAAAGGGTTAGATTATAGTCTGGTGAGTGATGTACGTATACTCTACTGCATGCTCTAGACATTCCAAAAAATACCAAGATAATTATGGTAATCAGTCATACCTTAACCGTGTTTCATCTACATACAAAAAGTTAGTAAAAAAATACAATGATACATGGCAAACTTCGTGAAATAAGTTCTCAACCCAATACATTTGCAGTGGTCGATTATATAGTCTAACCCATATACAAAGCCAACCCCACCCTATTGCATTAATATATGGCTGAATCACCGAATGGATGCAGTTCCATATATAGCTTATGGACCCATTTCCAAAGAACAACATGCACCTTAAATTTTATACACATATTGAGCGATCATGTTACCATGATAACCAATAGAGGTCTTAAAACCAATAGTCAAACAAATCACTAATGGAAATTGAATATCCATATGTGTGTATGTATACATATACATATACATCTCAATATGTATACATCCAAACATTCCATTCAATCAAGTTGGGAAATTTCATCAACACATATAGATCTATATAAATATAACTACTTATATATCACTACTATACATTCATTTAATTCATTCCACCGAACATGCAGTAAAAGTCAAAAAAATTGCCTAAGCATTGCCCAAATACCTTAGAAAAAACCTCTACCGAAACTTCATCTATTAGGGCTCATTGGGCCAAGAAACTAGACCCAAATGGTGCCTATCAGTGGCACCACAAGTGGACCCACCGAGGTAGCAGTGGCGGCCGGCTGGATATAGGCAACCTACTCCAATTAATAGCAATTCTATTTTCTTCAGTTTTTGTTTTGCTTCTTCCTCAATCATTTTTTATATGATTTTTGGTCCGGTTTTTTTCAAATTTAGATATGTTTCTCTAATATCTTTTTACTTCCATTTTATGGAAAAGTTTGCATCGAAATCATTCCAGAAATGCTACAAAAATTGGTATTTTCAAAATTAGTCTTAAGAAAATAGAAATATAACTTTTTCACATGTATATCACAAAATACCTTTAAAAATCGTTATAAATTCAAAGTAAAATCATAATGTACTTGAAATGCCACTTGTCACTTTATAAACATGTCTCAATATATGTTTTTCAACCACTTTCTTCATCTAAATAATTATGTATAAAATATATATGTATAAATTACATTAATTTCAAAATTTATTCTCTAATTAATCTAATTTATCATCTTCAAATTTGTTTTCCATCAACTCATTCATCTATACACGAATTCAAATCAAAATCTATAAACACTTGCTTGAATATCCATTGTATGTTCACTAGTTTGGTCACTATCAACAAATCATCGTCATTATTGATTATAAAATCAATTAACCATTTTATTCCACACACACACACACACACACACATATATATATATATATATGTATGTATGTATTTATGTATATATAATTACCATCTAAACTTGATGATCATCACAAACTAATCCAAAACCTCTTTCCCTAAGCCATAATTATCATAGAATTAAGAGAGACTGAATAGTTATGTGATAATATAGGCGAAAACCGCTCATTTTGATTAGAATCCCCAAATTTGCTCGCTGTTTGGAATTGGTCTCTTCTCTAAATCTAAATATGTGCAATTCTAATTGGTATTAGAGTGTAGCCCTTGATTCACTCTTTGATCTGGTATTTAATTTATTGATTTTTTTTAGATTTGAGATAGCAATTTAAATTTAATTAAGAAGTGTTTTTTGGTTTTCAACACAAAAGGAAGAAGATGAAGAATACATATAGAAAAATGATTATAAACTTTTAAAAATGAAAGAAAGACCTGCAATAAATAGGAAAAGTAAAGTGTCTAATAATTCTATGTTGGGCTTAGCCAAAAATTAAAATTTAATATCTCGATATATATAAACGTCTGTAACTTCATGATCCAGACTCTAATTCGGACAAAATAATACAAGCGCGCATCAGAAAACTAAGATAGTCACCGTTGAACTATAAATTGGCTCAACATCTGAGGTGCACGATAAACCAAAAGTTGGCTCAACACCCAAGATGTTGTACAAGGTAATATTATTCGAAAATGTTCCGATAATACCCATTGGTTTCAATATTGTCATCAAGTTGTTCAAAAATCCAAGTCACATGTTTAAGCGTAAAATAGGCGATTAACGTAAATATGTAATGGTCCTTCACTCATATGTTAATGAGCGTAATAGGTGGTTCACATGTATTATTGTCCCTTCTTCATATATCAATAGGCAAAATAGTCAATATGCAAATTAATCTTTATTTTGGACATGGGCTTAAGTGGCCTTGTAGAAATCAACGGTATGCAAGCCCAAGTGTAAGTCCAGGTCCAAAGATAAAGTCAAACGCACGTACATTATTCAATAATATTCAAGTATGCACATTCAAGGGAAATATGCTATGCAGAGTTAAATGTCCAATTACTTATTTGCAAAAAAGTTCAAGAGTTACGATCTACTATAGAAATCTCCAAATTGATTTAGGGTTTACAATTTGTTATTGAGAAGTAGGGAAAGAAAATGATTCGCCCTTTTATGTGATGGGGGAGCCTATTTATAGGGGTGTCAATCACACGAGATGATTGACATGTGTCTCTGCTTGAAATCTAAGGGATCTGCTAGCTCTATTTTGGTGAAATTTCGACAATACTTTCTTTGTAATGACTCGACATCACTTGCTTGTATAAGTTCGACAATACAATCTTCCTTGTAGAAAATCGACATCCTTCTCTTGTAGTTAGATACTCAACATCTTCTAGTGATGCGGCATCCTTTGTTCGTTACATGTTTGATAACGCCTCGTGTTGTAGAATTTCAACACCCCTTTTACATCTTTGACATCCTTACTATCTCTAGGTCCAATAATTTTTTGTGCTATAGAAGCTTGATATCTCTTATTTCTCCAAGTTTGCAATATCATGATATCTTTAAGTATTAGTTGGCTCGACATCTCCATCACTTTATAGGCTCGACATGTTCTCTTTATTATTAGATGCTCGTCATCACCTTCTACTTGTAGATGCTCGATAACACTTACTATTGTTGAGTCTTGTTATCCTTTAGAGACTCGATACCTCTTTATTTTTTGTAGAAGCTTGTTAACTATTTATATGTTCGATATCCATATGGCTGTAGAGGATCAACAACTATCAATTGTTAGACAGTCGATCTTATCTTTAGATACAAGTTTAAATTCCTATGCTCTATATGTCCATTACTTACATGCTCGACTTGTCTTCTATCTATAATCTCGGCAGCTTCATTATCTTATGGATTTGAAATCTTCTCTATTTACAAGCTCGATATCGTCTTAGGATCATGATACTTCTTCTTAGAAGCTCAATTCTGTTACTTATACATGCTCGATGCTATTTTCTATATTTATGCTTGATTGATTTCTTTGTTTACAAGCTCGACATCCTCAAAGTACTTACAGGCTTGTTATCTTTATTGTCATATAGGCTTGACACCTATCTTTCAACACTTCTATATCCTTCTTTTGACTTAGTTACTTCTTTTTCCCTTGATAACTCTTCTAGGCATAGTAGTTAGAAAATATATGGATAACAGTCACAATGGCATCAATTTCATTTCCAAATTCAAAAGTTTGAAAACTAATGATTTCTCTCTTCGATCAAAATTATTTAATTTATTTCAATATCTTAAAAAATACGGCTTATTACAGGACCTCAAATATCTATATGAGTGAAATAAAGATAGGTATAACTCATTTTAAAATCCTTTTGTGCCATGTTTGTTTGTTTTCCTTTCATGTGATTCACACATATACCAAAATTGGTAAAATTCATATTTTCTAAAATCTCTATAGTTGCTAACCTTTTGATAGTAAATTATATAAAAAATTTGGCTCTAAATCAATTTTGTAATGATTTTCACAAAGTTTTCCATAATTAATATAAACATTATTTTTATAAATCTTAAAGCCAAGTAAATCAAACTTTGTTACTTAGCCAACATTATACAGTTTTGATACGGTTTCTAGAAAACGAATGTGCATAAAAAACATCATCCAAATCAACTACATAACTGGACTTTAAAACAAGCTAATAAGTTCCTATTGTCTTAACAAGTGAGTGCTTCCCATTTTCTAAATTTATGCCTGATTTACTACCCAACAACCTCTTTTAGGTTAGAAACCCCTACATTGTAATTGCAATGTTAATTGAAGAACCAAAATCAATCCACCAAATAATAATAAAAATATTACAAAGATTAGATTCATTGCAAACACATGAATTGAAATTACCTTTCTTCTTGATCCATTTCTTATATTTTACGCATTCTTTCTTCAGATGTCCGTACTTTTTACAAAAGAAACAATTTAGTCCTTTTCCTATTGACTTCATAGGTTGCTTGCCTTTGATCTTGGACACAATTCAACTGTCATTTTGTCTTGATGTGCATCTCTATCATGAGTAGTTACAACAACATTTCTAATAACATCATGTTTAAGTCTTTCTTCTTCTTGAATACACATAGTTAAATGTTCATTTATAGACAGTTTTAAACTAGTTTTCCGTATGTGTATTGTAAAAAAATTAAATGGTCTAAATTTAGCCAAAAGTGAAGAAAGTATGAAATTCATAATAAATGATTAAGAAATTTCAATTTTAAGTTGCGTAAGTTGGGAAGCTATGTCTCTAAAAAGCATTTTATGCATGTGCACACCATTACAAGTATCATACTTGATGTTCATAAGTGTGTGAATCAGAGTGGTAGCAAATTCTTTATCCCAAATTACGAACTGCTCCTCTATAGCTTTCATGAAATTTTTAGCCTTATTGCACTCTATAAATAAACCTCCTATACTTCTGCTTATGTAGTTTTTCATTACCATTATACTAAGATGGTTTGCACATTCCAATTGATTGAACTCTGTAGTAGTATTTTATCAAATGGCTCGGTGTATTTAGGAGGACAATCCTTATACAGTGCTAAATCAAGGTCCATACATCCCAGTTGAAGAAGGATCGTATCCTTCCAATTTGATATTTCAAATTATCGCCGCTTAGCATTGACACATCATTAGACGTAAAACTAGAATTATTTAAATTGATATGAAATAAGTATTAATGTTGCTATGACAAACTTTATTTTAAAGTAATGACCTTTGACCTCCCTAGGGATAAAGACCTAATTCAAATACATAAATTTCATTACTTAATATTTTATATTAGACATGCATCCTCCAAAATATAATGAAAGAGAATTTTGCTTCTTAGGTATAAGAAATTTCTTCAATGATATGTTAACATGCGTTATGTGTTTAAAATTAAGTTATTCAAATATTCACTTCCTTGTAAGGAAAAATGACTATTCACGTAAATTAATTCTAGTACTAGATGTACACGATAATGTCAACAGAATTTATCTGTATTATCTAATTTGTAGATGTTATGCCTAGTCCACAAATTAAACTATTTTTTATCATTTAACGAAGTTAAGATGACATCTGGTTATCCCTAATATGTTTCATATTACTTATGAACATGAATGAGCAGATATTATTAACATATACGTACATACACACATATGTAATATATGTATATATGTATGTATATTGTGATCAGCATAATAAATTATTCCCACATTGATTAGGCTAACCTCTTTTATTAAGAAGAAAGAGTTTAATTGTCTTATTAAAAGCATTGCTTAATCTTTATAATACAAGAGTAGACCAGTCTTACAGTGAGTCGCTTAATTTTTAGGGAAAAAATGATGCCTAAGAAAGTATCCGTATGTAATAATCTTGCTCTTATACCAATTGATTAAATTTAAGCACAAATTCTGTAACTTTATAGTGCACATATATTAGAAATCAACATGTGCTTCATATCATCAGTTAAGTGTGTACCATACAAAGTAATATTATCATTAAATAGAAAACATACCTTATTCCATGGGTTCCACTTGTTGAATATTTTGTTTCCCCGTTATTTTTATTTCTTACTCACTCTGCACCTAACACCTTTTGATTGGAATATAAATTTTGTAGCTTCATGAAAAATGACATTCTTATTTATTTAGTTTGTGTGAGTAAGACTTTATTTATGGAATCTTTCCATAAATAAGAATGAACCACATCATATGAAATTAGGAGATAATAACACACATGCGATATGACATATGTCCTTACACTTGTCTTTTAGGAGGTTGTTGTATACGTAAGTTATACACTTATCATTTATGTATCTATGCACTCAAAATTTAGTTAATTGATGTGACATAATATATGTGTTATATAACTGTTAGAGCATTCCTAATAAGGGGTCGGTCACTTAGTTGTTAATCCTTGAACAAGGGGTCTGTGATTCTAATTTTGGGCTCACTAGTGATTGACAATGTTGCTTTAGTGACTCTGATAGTCAATGAGTTATCCGGCATTATTAATGTCGAATAAATACCCGACATTAACAATGCTAGATAACTTAGTAGGCAATGACACAAATAATACCATTGTTTATTTATCCAGCATTTTTAATTCCAAATAAGGTAACGTATAATTTTTATAGTCATTGCTTCAAACTCAATAAATTTCAATCTTCTTACACTTTTGATTATAACTTCTTCTCCCCGTTTCTTCATCATCATCTCTTAAATCTCATATGAACCTATCATGTTTGGTTGTAAAAATGTTTAATAATCAAAGAGGAAAAAATCTGTTAACCTCCCCATTTCACTGATTTCAAGAAGTTAGTCAAAAATTTAATGTTTATGATAATTCTTCACCTAATTGATGGAGCAATCAGAATTATCGACTAACTTCTCAATATGCATCACAAGTGCGTTTGCATAAACAATCTTAGTAAATGATTCAAGGATTAATGATCAATCTAGCAACCATTACTCAAACATTAGTCCATAATATCATTCACAAAAATTTTGAGGTAGCTAACAAGGTAATTTCACAAAAATAACAACTCTAGTAGAAATTTAACATTTTAATTTTATCACCTGGTGGTGGTTCCAATCAAAATCAAAATGAGTATGGAGGTTTTGTGGAAGATGAAATCTTATGGGATGGAAATAACAATTTCAGTCAACAATCCAAATGGAATCCAAAAAGATCAAATCCATGAAAACTTCACATAAATGAGTCCCTAATTCTTGAAGCAAATGAAATTCCCTATAAAAATCATGCTTCAAATCAAATGAAATAGTTACAAGACAAATAAGGACTTGCTATTTTGTTTGCTATGTTCTGTTGATGATAAGAAAGGTATGTCACAAATAGAGTTTGCCTTTTAGGTTTCTATTTTCAACCTATTCCATGTTCGTCTACCCAATAGTATACTAAAACTATTGATTCTTTAAAAACTCAATTTAGACAAATGGACACGACATGCCAAAAATGAAATGAGATCATAGCAGTCATGGAGACAAGTAAACAAAGTGGGGCTACAGATGCTAATTTGGTATGCTTTTACCATCAACCATCATTACAATATATTATTTATTTGTCCAAATAGCCTAATATTTTATTTAGATTATCAGCTCAAACAGGTTAATGAAGCATATGTAAAAGAAAACAATAGAGCTGCCTTCAATCTTTTGCATAATTACAGTCTCCTTAAGGAGGAAGACAAATGGAGTACGACAAAAAAACACTTTGGATTTCAGTTTGCACCTAGAAAGATGAACTTGATTCTAGTATGAGAGATTCTGATATCCTGGAGGATTTTTAAGAACAAGAAACCCTTCCATTTTGTAGTAACAATGCTGGGAGGGATGTAGGAAAAAGAAGATTAAGGAATAAAATTATTTACAATGTCCATTATGATAGAATAGTTGAATGTATGCCTTCAGTATATAAAGGCACAAGATTAATGGAGGAAGAAAAGGAGGATAGAAGACTACAAAAATGGTATGAACTCAAGGCCGAGAAAGAAGAAAAAAGAAGAGAATATATATGTCTGCAAGAAGAGTATTTAGAACTCAAAAGAGAGGAAATGAGGATGAAGAAAGAAGAATCCATTTTGGTTGTTATCCGACCTTTTGACCTGGCTATATTCAGGCTAACTGGACAAGTTAGACTCGATGATTACCGAGGAAAGCAGCTCAGAGAGATGATCATAGGGTCCATATACCAAGTATGAATAAGGCCACAAATTGGAGGCAAACCATCCCAAGAAATTCCAAAGTCGGAAAATCCTTAGGTGAAACCTAAGGAAGAAAATCACAAGGTGAGGGATCATCACCGATCCCACACCTAGGGAAGAAAATCACTAGGTGAGGGATCATCACTGATCCCACACCTTGGGCAAGACCAACCCTAGTGCTGAATCCTAATAAGTGTGGGACTGCTACTGAGCCCTTCTATAGGCGACCAGTACTTATCCCCAAATTTTCATCCAAAGTGACCCCCAATCCTTCCACTCACTATTGATGGTGGCAAGAGCTTGTTTCAAGGTCCCTTCCTATGATTCTATGCAATTCTCTATCGATCCCCATGAGTACTAGAGTCAGCAACTTCATTCTTCTATAGATCCTATTTGGACTCAAAAACACATAGGCTATTATGTAAATTAATCTTGGAATCACAAAGTAAATGAGAAGACTAACTAGTACAAACGGTTGCTAAGTGTCCCGACATATATATAGGGATCAGTACTGATCCCAAACCTTAGGGGATATGAAGTTGTGATTTTTTAGGCGACTTGGTCTTGGCGGCGTGGTTCTATAGGCGAAATATCAGTAAGATATTTGGTCGTTTACACCTATAAATACATGGGCAATGCTTCATTCTAAGATCTTTGGATGCTGCCATTACACTCTTACTTCATTGTACTCCAGGACCCCTACCGATCTCTCCCACTTGTAATCACAAAAAACTAGTTCAAAATCAATAGAATCATTCAGGTGGATGTAGCCAAGATTGTCAAACCACTATAAATTTGTGTGTGCTTATTTATTACTCGATTTTCATTTGCTTTCTTCATTTAATCTCTACTCTCTTACTCTTTTGGGTGTTTGTGCCATTTTTATTTCATACATTTTTGTGCTTTCACTAAGAACTCGATCCTTAGGCTAATCTAATCCTTGTCTACTATTGGATTGCCTATAATTCAAGAAAGAGATCCAATTCCTTCTCAACTACGTTCCATGCTATTCAGATTCGCATAAAGTCTATAAGATGCTATCTTCAATAGCCCCTAGGAAAGACAAAGTTGTTACCTCCTCAAGAGCTACTGATGAAAAAAAGAACACTAACCTTCACACCCTGGATGAAGATGCGTAACAAGAAGCTGTTAATGTCCAGAATCTTTCAGATGTTATCACCGGGATTGATTTCGATCTTATGATGAAAGAGCTATAGGATTAACATGCAGAGTTGAATCGGCAAATCCAAGAGAATAGAAACTTGACAACCTAGCTAACTACTCATCGTAGAAAGACTAGGAGAGAGCCAACTCTTCTATACTTAGAATCAGGCAGTTCCTCATCATTTATCAATTTTTGAAGGAGCATAAGGCAAAGGATGGAGGCATATGAAGCTGGAACCTCTAGGTGGGAATATGCGACCGACCCTTACCAAGGCATAGGGTTCGGTACTGATCCCACCAAGGGGGTCGGTAGCGAACCCACTCACCAAGGGTCGGGATCTAGAGCTAGTGATGGCATGCAGCATGGGCGCATCGTAACTGACTAGGGTGTCGAAGGTTAAGGGTTTGCTGTTGAATTGCACTTAAGGAATGAACATGGAGCTACTGGACAAATGGTTCTTCCAGAGTTAGGAAAACTTAGGCGACGAGGCACAAATTGGGATCATTTACCGTGCCAAGCACAAGGAATATATTACGACTACCACAGCCCAACAGGTTCCCAAGAGCTGAACTTGCCCGAGATGGTGAGACAGCTTGTGAGAGAAATTCAAGGCAAAACTAACGATAACTGGAGTACTTCCCCGAGTCAAAATCCCTTTACTGAAGCCATTCTACGTGTATCCATGGAGATTCAATGTACCAACCATGCCGGCATATTTAGGGAAGACTGACCCCCGACGGCACCTTATAAAGTATGAGTGGTACCTGGATTCTGCCAGGACCATAGATGCCATCAAGTGTAAATGCTTTTCTATTTTCCTAGATGGAGTAACAACCATGTGGTTTACTCGACCACTACTAATGTCCATCTCATCGTTTAATCAGCTGGCAAGGAAATTTATCGAGCAATTCAAAATCCATGCAACTCACCCCAAGGATGTCGTGTCATTGTCTAACTTATTCTAAGGACCAAGGGAGTCACTCAAGGACATTTTGCAAAGATTCAATACCACTGTGACTGAGGTGAGAAACCCTCAGTAGAACATAATCTTGATGGCTCCGATCAGGGGGATCCAGACTATAGTGAATGGTTACCAAGAAATCCTCCTACTATGGATCATTTTTACAACAAGGCAGCCTAATATCTGCGCAAGGAGGAGACTAATCTTTATGAAGAAGGAACAATACAGGCCATCAGGCCAAAGCAGTGCAAAACAACTTGTTGTGAAACAGTCCAAAGAAAGTTTTGAGAACATTGACATAAATGTGCAAAATAAGAGTGGTAGTCTGAACAAGGACAGTAGCGAGACCGCAAGTGAGAACCCAGATCCTAGGAGATGACCGAGAGTCACGAGATTTGACACATACACCCCGCTAAATGACTCAGTTGAAATTATTTACTTAGCTACTCACGACTTAGAGCAGTACATGAAACCAACCCCGAGAGAGTCAACTTAGAACCAGAGGAAGTCTAGAAAGTTCTATAGATTTTACAAGACATATGGTCGTGATACGAACGAGTGTAGACACCTCCGTGATATGATTGAAGAGCTGATCCAAAAGAAAAAGCTCCAACAGTTTGTGAAAGACCTGTAGGATGGCGAGCAAGGGACATCCAACCCCCAACAAGGACAAATCGCTCCTAGTGGTAAAGAACTTAGGCGTCCTAAAAGGAGATTGATTATAAACTAGACCATTGACGGTCATCTTCCGGGCGAAAAGGGTTGGAGTAAGATGGAGTGGTGAGCAAAATGACGTCATTTCATCCTAGAATAAATCTTATGCTTTTGCTTAGAACTATCTAATAAGATGGACTCGGTTATTTTTTGTTTTCCATAAAGTTGTTTTCCAGTATTGCAACCTTCTCTTTGCATGCTATATGAGTTGTGAAACATGACCGGTTTGAATGAAATTGCATGTGAATAATGTAGGTGCATAGGTACCCAGAATTAGATGCCAACCAAATCTTCATAGCCTATAACCAGATTTGTCGAGCTTTACTAGGACAAGCATGATTTGACCGCTATTCAGCCAACTCTTACCCTTGCTCGGGAATAAGAATGTGATCCAATGTAGGTGTGACTCGACCATCCACTCTCAAGCTCGTCCCTGGAGTTTTCCAGAACATTTATGCCTTTCCTCGAGCTTGGTAGGCTCGAAATCAAATCTAAAGTGGACGTCACATGATCGTCCATACAATAACTCTTACACTTGACCCAACATAGGAGTATAAATCACAAAAGGACGTGATTCAATCGTCTATTTATGAACTCAAAATGGATGTGACCTAACAATCTGTCACCTAATTCTTACCCTTGACCCAACAGGGAGAGTATAAATTACAAAAGGACGTGACTTGACTGTCCAATACGAAATGGATGTGACCCGACCATCCATCAACTAACTTTGTTCCACGATTCGGAAGGAGGAGTATAAAACCACCTAGGGTGTGACTTGACCATCCAACCTAAAGTGGATGTGACCTAACCATCTATTAGCTAACTTCTACCTTTGATCTGTCAACGGGTGCATAAAATTAGGATGGACGTGACCTGACTGCCATTTGCTAATTCAGACCTTAGACCTGATAGAAAGAGTACAACTTCATAAGGATAAGGTTCGACCGTCCATGCACTAACTTCGCTAACCCAAGACGGGGGTAGGGCACAATCACCTAAAAGCTGAATATAACAGACTGTGTCTCATTCCTAATGTTTGATACAACATATGGCTACAGTTAAAAGGATGCCTTAGGATGGAACAATCGGAATCGCTCGATCACTGGCTCATGATTTGAATCCACGTCATCATGGCCAGCCTCATCACTACCATATACTATTTCATATTCCTCGACGTCATCCTGAGATTCCTCGACCTCCAAACTGGGGGTACGATGGGCTAGCATTACCTAGTTAGGGCTGCATATGGCCATCGACAACTTCTTCATAAGCATCCCCGACTTGGCCAGTACCACGACCCCCTATAGGGATTGGTACAGATTCCTACTCATTGAAAAAAACAACAAAAAAACAACTTGTGATTATAATTACATGGAACTTAGTAACAACCTATAGGCATATAAACATGCTTGAGAGCTAATGGCAAAAGTATGTGCATGGACGTACAAGTGCGTATGCATACTCAAAGTGCAATTTCCTAGATTGATGAAAATTGAATTCTTAACTGAGAATTTTTAGAAAAGAAACTAGTTCAGACAACTAAGGCCTACTAGTTCATTCAACTAGCTTAATAGAATCGAGCACAGACAATTACTGAGAGTATACATTCTGATTGTATAATGTCAGATATCGACCAAGCATCACAACGAACGGTTAGAGATACGACTTTTCACAAAGAAAACTCAATGGAAGGGTAACAACCATTTGAGGTACAGAGTGAAATCCTTTTTGATGATCCTAACTTGTCTCGATTTAAAGCACATAATGTATGAAATAAGACATGAAAGTGACTATGCTATAGGATCGTGTATATGGAATATATACTAAACTTATTAACTGGTGCGGAAAGTAACTATAAAATAAAAGTAGCAATAAAGTAAAAATGACACCAGAGATTTTTATACTGGTTCGAACTTCCCGTTCTATGTCCAGTCCTAGACTCCTTCTGGAATTTAAACCAGCGGCCCTCTCTTAACCCGGAGGAATAGGTTTACACCGCTTGAGCAACCGAATAGGACTTCTACCGCCTAGACAACTGAATAGGACTTCTTTTTCCTGAGCAACCGAATAGGACTTGAATACAAGTAAATTGATTGCCTTGACTTTTTGTGTTCTTTTAACAACACGGATTCGTTAATTGAAGTGCACCCTTCCTATAATCTTTTCCTTGGGTATAATATGTGTAATTGTGTGTATATAAAGATTAGGAAGAATTAGATTGCTTAAGAAATGTAGAATTATAATCGTGATTTCACAATCTTTAAGCAATAGGTAGTTGAATATTCAAGAGAGCAGAAAATCAGAAATTTAAGTTCTTGTAAATCCAGAAAAGTTAATTGAAGTGCTTGATCTTGAAAATCATGTTTACTTATAGTAGACAAAGAGTTACAACCTCTGGTGAAAGATTCTATCAAACAGTGGGGATGTAACTCTCTGCGAAGAAGAAATCTCTTAGTGAAGAGAAGTGTCTTTTCAGAAATATAATAGTTATAATCAGGTCAGTCGACTGGTTGAAGAACTTCAGTCGACTGAATTTTAAAACATATACGGGCACATATATGCACATGATCAGTCGACTGCCTATATGCATTCAGTCGACTGATCTTTGAATTTTTATAAACCCAGTTTGAAAAACAATTTAAATTCAATTTCAAATGATCGTCATTGATATGTGAGTGAGCATGAACTACTTGAGGATAGATTTTAACATATATGACCACTAATTTGACTCTAAAACAAAATTCATACTTGATATATGATCTTTGAGTCTAGTCGGCTTCGTAATTTGTAGTCGTAGATTTATCGAATATTTTATCATTCTTATGTCGTCTTGATCATCTTGGCCTGAATCATAAACTGAGATTCAACATTCTCCCCCTTTTTAATTGATGACAACTCGTTATGATATATTGAAATATGAGCAAAATCTCGACAAAAATCCTTATATAACTCTCCCTGAATCCAAGACGAAATTTTGTTAAACCTGCCAATTTTGTTAATGTATTGCGATATTTCTTCTCCCCTTTTGTCATCGACAAAAAGGAGAGGGATATATTTACACAACATAAGATAGCTTATAATGATATCAATGATAAACCACTGTCCAATATCCATTTTCCTCTTTTTAAGTGGTACCTGCAAAAAATATAGAATGAACATTGGTACCCACCTTTTGTTAGGGTCCTAAGAGTTAGGTCTTTGGAAACCAAACCCAAGAGGGTTCGGAATTTCTTTTGAAAATAAAATCTTTATTTTTGTGAACATATTCTATAAATGATTGTATCTATTTGTTTCTAATCAAAGAATTATTGGTTTTAGGAACCCAAATTTTAATAGATTTAGAATGATTTGGAATTATTGATACCGATTTTGCAATATTATCATTTTTCCTTTTAAAATTATCATATAAAGAATTCTTTTTCGTAGGAACACTTTTAGACACTTGCTTATATCCTAGTCCCTTTTTATTTGAAACTGTTTGAGAATTTTCTATAATTTTAAAAAGACTCTCTCTTCCTTTGTTAAAATTAGAGACATTTTTAGTAATATCATCTAGTTTTGTTTTAAGACTAGAAATATCTAATTCCAATATCTTAATATTAGCTTTCAAATCATGATTTTCAACTAAAAGAGAATCATTCTTTTCCTTCTGGGTTTCTATTTCTTGACTTAACATAGAGAGTTGAGATGTCGTATTAGAACAAGATTCTTGAGAAGTTTCAAGTTCTTCTTCTAAAATTTGTTTCTCATTTCTTAACATATCTACCATAATTTCAATCCTATTCAATTTTTCATGGGTGTCTTTATATTTTCTTTTGATGTTTCTAGTTTATCAAGTAATTCAGAATTTATTTCCACTAAATCATCAAAAGTTAAATCACTCACCTTGTCATTTTTGGCCATAAAACAAACGTTGGCTTGTTCAGAATCGCTGTCAATGTCACTATCTGATGATGAAGATGATTCTGAATCATCCCATGTAATAGAGAAGGCTTTATTTTTGAATTTGTCGTTCTTATTCTTAAATTTTTCTTTCTTTCGATGAGGACAGTCTTTCTTGATGTGCCCTTTCTTATGACATTCATAACATTCAAGACCAGAGGTCGATGACTTGTTGTTGTTATTACTGCTGAAGCTATTCTTGTTGTTTCTGAATTTGTTACTCTTTCTGAATTTCAAATTTTTTTTGAAATTCTTAGCAATAAATGCCATATCTTCCTCATCTGGATCTTATTCATCCTTTTCTGCTTGGAATGCTATATTCTCCTTATCTTGCGCCTGTACTTATTTTGCCTGGAGATTAACTTCATAAGACATTAGATTTCCTATCAACTTTTCTGGTTTAATGGCTGAAATGTCGTTAGCTTCTTCGATCACTAAGACCTTTCGTTCCAACTCATCCATTAAAGAGTTGAGGATTTTTGAAACAGTGTTAATGTTTGTATATTTTTCTCCTAATGCTAAGTGAGAATGATATATGTCTTGGAATCTAGAGTATATTTCATTTATTATTTCATCTTGCTTCATTTTGAAATTCTGGAACTGATTCTTGAGCATAGAAATCTTACTCTGCTTTACTTTGTTTGTACCTTCATGTGTAATTTTAAGTGTACGCCAAATTTCATAAGCAGTAGTGCACATACTAACTCTATTAAACTCATTTTTGTCTAATGCACAATATAACATATTCATGGCTTTAGCATTCGCAATAGCATCTAGTTTTTCTGTGTTAGACCATTGTGAATATTCAGTAGTAGGTATGTGATATTCTGCTTGAGTAATATTCCAGGTTTCATAACTATTAGCTTGCATATAAATTCTCATTCTAGTAGACAAATAGTTATAGTTTAACCCATTAAATAGTGGTGGTCGTGTAGTAGATTGACCTTCAAAGAAACTTGTGCTAGTGTTGTGTTCCATATTACTAAAATATCAGATAGCTATGTTACGGTTATAAGATGAATTTTCTCTGATACCAAATGAAAATGACTATGCTATAAGGTCGTGTAATATGGAATATATACTAAACTTATTAACTAGTGAGGAAAGTAGCTATAAAATAAAAGTAGCAATAAAGTAAAAATGACACCAAAGATTTTTATACTGGTTTGAACTTCCAGTTCTACGTCCAGTCCTAGACTCCTTCTGGAATTCAAACTAGTAACCCTCTCTTAACTCGAAGGAAGTTTACACCGCTTGAGCAACCGAATAGGACTTCTACCGCCTAGACAACTGAATAGGACTTCTTCTGCCTGAGCAACCGAACATGACTTTGAATACAAGTAAATTAATTGTCTTGACTTTTTTTATTCTTTTAACAGCACGGATTCGTCAATTGAAGTACACCCTTCCTATAATCTTTTCCTCAAGTATAATATATGTAATTGTGTGTATATGAAGACTAGTAAAATTTAGATTACTTAAGAAATGCAGAATTATAATCGTGATTTCACAATCTTTAAGCAATAGATAGTTGAATATTCAAGAGAGGAGAAAATTAGAAATTTAAGTTCTTGTAAATTCAGAAAAGTTAATTGAAGTGCTTTATCTTGAAAATCATGTTTATTTATTGTAGACAAAGAGTTACAACCTTTAGTGAAAGATTCTATCGAACAGTAATGGATGTAAAACTCTACAAAGAAGAAATCACTTCATGAAGAGAAGTGTCTTTTCAGAAATATGACAGTTATAATCAGGTCAGTCGACTGGTTGAAGAACTTTAGTCGACTGAATTTTAAAACATATACATGCACATATATATGCACAGGGTCAGTTGATTGCCTATGTGCATTCCGTCGGCTGATCTTTGAGTTTTTATAAAACCAGTTTGAAAAACAATTTAAATTCAATTTTAAATGATCGTCATTGATATGTGAGTGAGTGTGAACTACTTGAGGATAGATTTTAACATATATGAACACTAACTTAGACTCTAAAACAAAATTCATACTTGATATACGATCTTCGAGTTTAGTCGCTTTCGTAATTTGTAGTCGTAGATTTGTCAAATATTTTACCATTCTTATGTTGTCTTGATCGTCTTGGCATGAATCAAAACTTAAAATCCAACAAGACATACATTAGGGGGCAAGTGTTATTCAGCCTTTTAACGCAGTTATATTCAGGCTGACTGGACAAGTTAGACTCAATGATTATCAAGGCAAGCAGCTCAAGGAGATGATCCTAGGGCACATATACCAAGTAGAAAGAAGACCACAAATTGGAGGCAAACCATCCCAAGAAATTCCAAAGTCAGAAAATCCCTAAGTGAGGGATCATCATCGATCCCACACCTAGGGAAGAAAATTAATAGGCGAGGGATCATCATCGATCCCGCACCTAGAAAAGAAATTCACTGGGTAAGGAATCATCACCGATCCCACCCCTAGGGCAAGACCAAATCAAGTGTTGAATCCCACTAAGTGTGGAAGCGGTACCGGGAGCCCTTCCCTAGGCGACTGGTACCGATCCCTAAATCTTCATCCAAAGTGACGTCTACTACTTCCACTCACTATTGATGATGCCAAGAGCATGTTTCAAGTTCCCTTCCTATGATTCTATGCAATTCTCTATCTATCTCCATAAGTACTAGAGTCAACAACTCTATTCTTCCATAGATCCTATTTGGACTCAAAAAACACCAAGGCAACAATGTAAATCAACCTTGGAATCACGAAGTCAATGAGAAGACGAACCGGTACAAAAAGTTGCTAAGTGTCCCTGTCTTTATATTGGGATCGGTACCAGTCGGTACCAATCCCCAACCCTAGGGGATAGTAAGTTAAGATTTTTTTTAATGACTTAGTCCTGGTGGCGAGGTTCTGTAGGTGAAATATCAATGAGATATTTGGTCATTTACCCCTATAAATACATAGGCAATGTTTAATTCTAAGGATCTCTGGACACTGCCATTACACTCTTACTCCATTGTACTTTAGGAACCCTATCTATTCCTCCTACTTGTAACCACAAAAAACTAGTGCAAAAGCAATAGATTCATTCAAGTGGATGTAAGCCAAGATTGTCGAACCACTACATGTGTGCTTGTTTATTACTAAGTTTTCATTTTCTTTCTTCATTTAATGTCTATTCTCTTACTTTTTTGTGTGTTTGTACCATTTTTGGTTCAAACATTGGCTGTGTTAAGTTGTGACATATTTAGGCTTGAGCCCAAACAACAGAATGAAGAGAAAAATCAGAGAATATCATGCAAAACTAAAGGGTTTATCCAACTGTTGTCATATGTTGTATATTTATGGCTTAGTATAAAATTGTTTATGTATTACAAGTGTCGTTCTATTTTAATTTCGGTTGTAACTTTTGTATGTTGTAACAGATATTAATTCGAAATCAATGAATAGTTAAATTGGTATTGTTATGTCTAGTACAATCATCCTCTACTTAACTGTCAAAGTTGGAATTTTGTCAATTTGTGATAGTGGTATAAGTCCTGTCAATTTTTTGTATAGTGTGGACTTAATAGTTTTTGTAACTTACTTGTACCATCACACAACTGTAATAATTAACAAGGTAAAGTTATGGAATGGTTCCATCCTTTTTTGAACGAGCATTGCTGGATATTTATTTCCTTTTGACAGCGCAATGAATGACCATAAGTCATATAGTTTACCTATAGAGGTCCTTATGAACCTAACATTTTGTACAATGCAAAGTAGATAAATTTAAGCATTACTAAAATGTATGTTGTTACTTGGTCATCAGTAGACTTGCTTGTACTTATGAATCCTACACTAAGGCGGACCAGAATTGAGTTTGTGTAGAGGTATATATGTTAGCCATGAACGCTATTGGAACTCAGTGGATGAAGTTTACAACAATCATCCAAATTGTACAAGGAGATGGACGTCTTTAGAAACCAAAGCAGTTTAGGAAAAAATTATGGCTACAATAGGTATTGCAAAATAATTCAAGAGGTGGAAGATGAAAACAAATTTCAGGAAAATCGCTCAACTTTTTATTCTTTTTACTTATGGGAATATCAAATAGAATTCGTTGGTCATTAGGCATTAGATCTACGATATAGAGGCTTACATGTTTAGGTTAAATCTATTTCAAGGTATTTCTGCATGGTATTACTTTATTTGTGTGTTTGTGTTATTTGATCTTTCAAGCTATGACTTCAACTTAGGATGTTACGATAATGATAAGATACATGATTTTTAATATCGAAGTTCAATATAAGACTTCAACTTAGGATCATACGATAATGAAAGATACATGATTTTAACATCTATCTTCTTATTGGTTAATAATGAAGTGGACCAACAATTAGGTTCTACAACTACAAAGAAGATAGTTTTGATTCGTAACGCCATTGAGTTGGGTATGAAGCCTCCTGAACTCTTCTTCTTATCCCAAAGTGTAATCTATAGCCCGAGGTAGGATTGTTTATCTATCTGCTATCCAAATTCACATCCGTTAGGGTAAAGCAGGCAGCAGAAGCATCGACGACCAACATTTTCCCCATTTTGTACAACTACAATGGAAGATTTATAACCACAGAAGCACATAATATTTAGGGATTGTACCTCTCTCCCATTATCTACTTATGGTATTGTTGACTAGTTTTCTAGCCAAGCTCGGAATACACGAGTGCTTTGTGAAAAGAAAAGGTTACTTGCTAATCACTAAAGTTAAATAACACAAGATATAGATTGGTTCAGCAAAGCCGCCTACATCCACCGTGAAGTTCTCTTACTATATACTTCTCTTGCAACTACTGGGAATTAGAAGGCAATAAGAAAAGGAGGGCATTTAAGGACTAATGTGATATCAAGAGCGCTGAATTGTGCATAGTATTTTGGATTCTTGATTATTCTAACCTATTTTAAGTTGCAATGTGGGGGTACTTATAGTAGATGAAGTGGATGGTGAACAGTTGAGATCAAGCTATAGAGCTGATAGGAAAAGTGCTTTACCGTTGATCTAATTATAGAGGTGGATGGTCGATAGCTGAAAAATGTGATAGAAAATGTGCGGTGAATGAGTTTGTACTCATTCCTCTCTGTACCAAGCGTAGACTTACATTAAATGTGTATTTAATGCCGATGGTAAGCCATATCAGTTTAGCCTCCTAACTATGGTGCTTCGGATGGATGGCTGAAAAGCTATGTCATTCATTTCAGTACCCATATGGCAGAGCTAACTGATCGGTTGTCAACAACATGGAAGAGACTTTGAATCTTACTGAGGACTATGTGGAGAAGACAGTTAATGACTGGGCACGAGGCGGTCGGGAGGGAGGCTGATGCTGTTAGGGCTGGTTGTACTAAAGTCATGGTAAAGACAGGCCATGCTTGGGCCACTCTTTCCTGATGCGTAGTTTGTTGGGGCAGGCTCAGATAGGAGCCGACCATCAGCTGATGTGATGTCGGGTGAAGTGTGTTGACTTTTAAATGTTGTTGAAAGTTCGATAAAGGAAAGCTGGTCAGGACTAAGCCAGACCTAGCTAGACCGAGAGGGAACGGTCCAGATCTTGCCTAAGTGTAAAGGTTGCTTTGGAATGAGACTGTCGGGCCTTATCTCGGTGCTTTGCTGAGTAGAAAGTGTGGTTTGAGACCACCATGGGTTTGGGCGGGCCTTTGCAGGCTGGTAGTAGACAAATTGGGCTGGCTTTGATTGGGCCAGACTGCCTTTAATTAGCCTGTAGACTACTTACAAGAAAATTGAGCAATGAGTACTACTTGATATAACTCCTGTGTTTCTTGGATGGGTAGTTGTTGTAGTGTTTGTTCGATTGTCAATTGTTGCATCCCCAATTAAATCTCTATGTGTCTCAGATCCTCATAATGTTGTTCCTCCATGTCAATGTGCCACGTAGTTGGGGTTCCAAGTGGAGATGGATTAGGATTTGACGGTCCATGCAAATGGTCAGTATAAGTGTATGATTGTAGGTAAGAAATAGGCATCTGAAGAGTGGTAGCTTCTAAATTGTAGAATGAACCACAAACACTTAAACCATATTCTATTAGTTATTGTTGAAGATCATGTCGTACAAGATTGTCAAAAGAACATGAGGAAGAGGAGAAGGAAGAGGAGAAGCAAAAGAACATTTTCACTGGATTCATGTTTATATTTGGTTTTTGTTTTGAATAGTGAACATAGCGACCTTATATAAGCTCTTAGACTTGTATAAATATCTTCCCATCTTTGTCATCTACCTGATAGATATTTATTGTACCTTGCATTATATGGCTAGATATTTATTGTAGCTTGTCCTTCTCACTCGGATATTTATTATAAGTTGTCCTATTTGATCAGATTTTTATTGTAGGTTGTAGTATTTTGTTAGATATTTACTATAACTTGTCTATGGCACTAGGATATTTATTTTAAGTTGTCCTATTCGATTAGATTTTATTGTGGGGTGTATATTCTATGAGATATTTACTATAGCTTATCCTATCCGGTCGGATATTTATTGTATTTTTTCATAGGTGTAATACTACAAAACATATAGCTATTTATATAGTTATAGAATATCAGTCATAGAAAAATAACATAATATCCTTCAAGGAAAGATAGTATAACAGAGTCCAAACATATCCACATAAAATATCAAGCAAGATACATATGAAACACATAGAATATAGTCTAATAAAAGTATACATGATAGTCCAATACATTTCAAGATAGTCCAATACACAGACATAAACAATACGGTCCAGTATAAGAAACACATGATACAATACTCAAATACAAGTGCACAAATGAAACAAACTAACAAACTAAACAAATCTACTAATCATCATTCTTATAATCATCCTCATTATCATTGCCATCATTATCGTAATATGGAATCTTGCTATCAGGATCTATCCTACAAACTCCAACATACATATAAACAGAAACATCACCCAAATCAACTACTATACATGGATGAGGAATGTGTCTAGGTCAATGATGATATCTGGTCTCATCCTCAACAGTCAAGTCTTGAACATGTCACATCAAATCTCGAACCCTTTACTTGTACTCCTCTATATTATGTCTATTCTCTCTTTAAGTAAGATCTTCAAGACCAATCTGGACCTGAAATAGATCCTCTTACAGATGAGGCTGGATCTGGATACTTAGTGATCGAAAGACGTGGTACATCAACATACCGATCCTGGTCGGATAGCAATGAACCATCCATATCCTCTATATGAATCTTGGATGGTGGAATAATATACCTTTGAGTAGGTTGAGGTAAGTCCTACACAACCGGGGTGTAACAACGGGACTGAAGGTATATAACCCAATTAAATCCACAGCTTATCCATTGTATTATAGGTGGTGGTGAGTGTAGAATCTATGCCAAAATCTGAATGATCCAAGTTAGGAAATATGAAGTAACTCGATTCCCACCGACCATTTGCCGATGAAATCTATAGGGAGGTCATGGAATGCACTTTGAGAAATGGTGTATGAGGATGAGGATCATCGAGAACCATGTCATCTCCGTATGGCACAAATAATACTCACCATGATACCACATATAAGCAACAGTAAGATGAGTTAATAATAATGAAAATCGTTTGCCCAACAAAAATCCAAAGTGTGAAGTACTAGGATGTGTCAAATATGAAGATCCATCGTACGATTGTCAATGATGTCAGAACGTGTACGCCGTTACTCTATCTAGTTCTATGCATAAATCCTGGGAAAGAATAACGATAACTGATGGTCTCTGATAGGGTGAGCCAGCTTGTGGCTATACTCGTACTACCAATACTATAGAACCTCCCAAAAGCCACATGATGATGTATCATGACTAGTAACCACACATTGTATGCCCAGCGATCTATACAAGTACGTCGCGATAGACATTCCCGGTCATACATAACAGGTGAAAATAGATCAAAGTCTGCAACCACCGCAGCATGTCCTAGGGCGGTGAGTTGGATGGATTGGAAAAGAAAACGTTTTCCATCATGTACACCACAAATAGCATAAGTATCTCCAAGTCATTATCCAAGTTGTATTGTCGAAGCAGTTTCCTAATAGTGTCCCTCATGAAACTTACTATAATCTGAGTACCCCTTGATAAACATATGGGAACAGGAATACTAGGTAAAACATGCAGCGGGTTACCATGTCTTTGGAACTGCTTATCGTAAAGTAAAGGAATATGTAACCCAATAGAAATACCAGTAAACATAACAAAATCTAAAGAACTAATTCTCAACTTCCTAAAAGCGAAGTGAATGTGTGGGTGGTCTTCTAGCATAAAGCAGCTAATACACCATACAATTGTGCATTAGAATTTAAGGCCGACTGTATTCCTAAAATGAGAAGCATGCAGTGTTAAGCAAAATACAATATGGTTTTACATGTAAATGTTTATCAAAAAATAACATATCAGAAAAATCCTGAAATATGATGTCACCCAAACATCTGATAGTACGTCGATCAGCATAGCTGCTATGATATCCCGACATAGATGAAATATCGATGCAAGAGACTCACGTGTTTTCCCTTCCCTAGCATATTTAGAAAATTATTTTGGGTATTAATTTCACAACCCAATTGTAAAACCATATAATTTATAAACTACTATGTCAATAGAGTCCCAAATCAAAATGTAGAACCATACATTATATACCCGGTTATGTTAAATAATTAAACGGTATATAATAATTGTATCACATCAATGTTGTCGTGTTTATATGTTAAATTTTACTTATAGAGACGGCGATACGGGTACGTGTATATGTTGATCGGGAAAAATACAAAAATCCCTCACTATTTGTCCGGTCCTAAGTTTTGATAGATATTTGGATCCAAAGTAGCGTCATCGGAAATGACCTCCATGCCCCGCCTCTACGATATCGTTGTTCCACCACCTCTACAACTTTTGGTAAAACTTGAGCTAGGACCGTCAGTCGTCGCCTCCGCTACCCCAAGCATCTTAGGAAGCTCTACCGCTAATGGTACCGTGAACAACACGCAAAATCCTTCTCATTTTAGGTTAAATTGTGTGAAAAAAGGGAGGAAATTTAGTTAAATGTTTTGAAAATATGCGTTAAAAATGGATAGGGGAGTGGAGGCTCGGATTGAAAAAACGTAATAGAGGAAGAAGCCGACAAAGGAAAACCCCGTATAAAGTTTACAGTTTTATCCAGCATTATTAATGTCGGATAAAACATTGGTTTTGATTTCTTTTCAAAACCTATGTGGATTGCCACATGGATGGTTTACAATGGGTGATGTATTATCCGACATTATTAATGCCAGATAATCAGCAATTTTAAATGTCGGTTGGTGGTTTTACCATGGGTCAATCATTAAAATGGCCACGTGGTAGCCATTGACTACCCCTAGTGTTCGGCATGTTCTTAGAGTCGCATTATCTTAAAAATGAGGCAAGTCTTTATATCTTATGTTTTCACTTTATTCTCATGCATATCTATCTATTACTTAACCTACAAACAGTACATAAACAATGCATATGTGGCATCATGTTTTTGCTTTATCTCAAAATGCAAGATCCTAGTCTTTTTCTATCTTTTCTACTTAACCACGAATTGAGTCCCTCCCTATTTCCACGGTAAAAACCAAATTCAGCGCAACTACTCCAAAACTACTTTCTCCCTACCACTCCAAAACTGCTTTCTCCCTCCCTCCTATACATGAAATTTGACAGAGTCCATTTCCATTGCACAATTCAATTTCCTTCTCATACGTTATAATTGTACAAATTATAATATTCATAAAATGCTTAGCTTACACTCAAGGAAGAGGATTCAATAACTTTAACCGAATCGTTAGATTTTGGGTTTGCCGATTTCTACCTTTTCCGCTTCTATAACCACTCCAGATAGATTTCTCTAATCAATGTCTTAAATTTCTTTGCAGGTATACCCTTTTTTCCAACATGGTGTTAGAGCCAATGTTCTTCATCTACTGTTGTTGTTAATTAGTTTCAGTGCATTTCCTTTTCTTCTCCAACAATTGACTGTTATTTTTACAGTATTTTTTATTTTCTATTAAATTGTATAATATAAAACTCCTATAATTTCTAAAGTTAACTCCACTTATTATTTTCTTTCAATTTGGTTATTACGTAGTTTGTTGACAACTTTATTTACACCATTGCTATTGTTGATTTCATTTTTGTTTATTACAAGTTTTCTTTTTATCTGTTATATGAATTTGAACATTATGAAATGTTTCTATGTGTTCACGTATTATAATTAACTACTATATTATCAGATGCATTTTCCTGAACTCAATAAACATAAAATTCTATTTAACTTAGGACTTACATTTTTGAAATACTAAATATATTGTCAGATGCCTTTGCGACACTTTGTCGGCGCACATCAATGAATTGCTTTCTTTATTTTCTAGGTTTATTAAGCCGGGAAAAGGAATGTTGCAACTACATTGACGGTTGATAGAGTATAAATATGTCATTCATGAAGTAGATCACATTAGTCTCAAGGATGGGTCTTTAAGGATGTCCTAAAAGCTGCTCGGATCAAGTTAGTTTTACTTCCATGGTTGCTCTTGCAAGTTTCCCCAAAACCGGAGTCTGGAAAAATATTCAAGTTAATGTAGTGAATTAGCAGTCCAAAAATTAATGGCCCGTACTGAACGAATAGCGATTACAAAAGTCAAGCAAACCAGTTTCTCACATGTTGCATCCAGTGGGCAAGCCCATTTATATTTTTTCTATTGTACAATATATATAGAGGTTTGTATCAGAAAATGTTAATGTGTGAAATACACTGCTTATTTTTTCAGTTGAATAAAAATCAAATATTTCATTTCTTCAACATGGTATCCGAGCACAGAAATACTTAACAACAGGTGCTTCACCATTTCTTGATCAGAGATCATCTTTTTCATCAGAGTATTCTCACCATCTGAGATTCAATTACACAGTTTAACAACTGTGTATAGTTTTTAAAGAAAACTCATCATCTAGCACCGTGCCTTGCCAAGAAAAGGCAATATCAGAAAGATCTCATCATATATCATTTTTTCGGCTGCATCAGTGCTATCAGAGATATAAAGATTTAGTTTGCCTAACTTGAAGTATCGTGCCAAAAAACTGTCTGTCGGTTTTGATCATCACTCAGTCAGTTTCTGGCTGCATCTTCATTTTCTAGTAACCCTTATCCTCATCATCATTTCTTGTTGTAATTTCTTCATTGATGGATGAAGAAAATGATGACAGCGCTGTCTCACCCACTTCTGCATCTAAATCCACCCAAAATCAATCCAGTGCCACTCAAGAACCCCTCAAAACCATCATTAAACCACATAGCCAGATTATAACTACCCCACTTGATGAAACCAACTATCTACTCTGGAAATTTCAAGTAGAGACTGCAATAAGGGCTTATGGCATTCAGGAATATGTTCTTGGAACACTCAATACTCCATCAAAATTCACTGCAGATACACAAGGAAAGTTAGTTGACAATCAAGAATATGTCATACATGAAAGGCAAGATAGTTTAGTTAGTTCTTGGTTATTAGCTTCAATCAGTGCAAGTCTTTTGCCACAACTAATTGGCTGCAAAACTGCCAATGAAATTTGGCATACAATAGAGCAAGTTTTTAGTTCTCAATCTGCTGCAAGAATTATCACTACAACAAAATCAACATTTTATAACGGTGGAATACCGTTGTAAATGACCTATTACAACGGTGAGTGCACCGTCGTATTATAAGAAGTTGTAATAGACTAAAATCTTTTACAACTGGGTTTCGATCTTGCAATTAACCGTTGTGATATATCCTATTACAACTGTTATTTTCCATTACGGTTAACATTTTTACAACAGTTAATAACTGTTGTTGGTATGTAATAATATCGTAATGTAGCATGTACAGCATCTATGGTATAACCGTTGTAGTAATCTCTACTATAACTGTTATCCACCTGTGATTTCTTATGTTTTACAACTTTTTCTGACAGTTGTAATATTCTTTATTACAATTATAATTAACAGTTGCGATTTAAATCCAAAAAAATATTTACATGCAGCAATTATTCACATATTAATAATCATAGAATTCATTCATATATTAATAATCATAGAATTCATATATTTATGCAGCAACTATAACTGAATCAGATTCATTCATATATTAATGATCATAGTATTCCAACAAAGTACAATGCATATCCAACAAAACAATCTAAAGTAGTCATTCACATCACCAACTAAAACGTTACCAAAACAACATTCTAACATAACCATTCCAAAATACAATGATACAGCACAAAATACATAAGAAAGATAAAGTTTTGTATCACAAAACAATACATACCCTAAGGATGTACACTAGTCGAAGGCAATGAAGTCATTATGACAAGTCACGGTTGATCCAACAGCTTTTCCAATAATACACATCTCGGGATTCGGCCTCCACAAGAAAGCTTCTAGATCCACCGCCACATCAATCCAAACTTTACAACCATCCGGTCCTAGTTTTTGTTATGGAAACTCAAATATATGAAGTAAACCACAGTATTGTATTATAGTATGCAAATGCAGAAAAGAGCAACCATGACTCGAAATGACCATGTGTGAAAACGACATATTATATGAATGATAGTGCATTTTGTTTTAAACCTCTAATGATGATTCATACTCATAGATTCATACTCATAGCACCTTCATTAATCATAGTATTAATGGGCAAACTTAGATCAAACACAAAGTTTATAAAGAAACAAAAATACCTATGTGACTATTTTAGTAACCTCAGAAATCGATCCTCTTTTAGTTTTCTACAAATGGTTGGTTACGAAAAGAATTTCACTATAACTCATCCTCCTACAGTTTATTTTCTTGATAAATATCTTAAATCATAATCTTACAATTCAACCAGGTTTCCTTAAACTCAAATTTGAAAAATAAGCACAACTTCGTTTCCAAAATTGAGTTCATGGCTCAAATTTGCATAAAATAATGAATATTTGTCCCACTGGTGAACTATAATTGTGTGTGCAGTACGCTTACTCCATTTATAGTATGAACTAATATACGAAATACCAATTTGTTATGATAGGTACAACTTTTAACAATGACTTTTATAAAAATTAATGATGTATTATACCTTGTATTTATAAAAATTAATTCAAAAAAAATCTATACCTTGTATTTTGTTAAATCCTATTGCAACTAATCTAACTTTGTTTCTAACATACTTTTCCTGCTTCATTAAATCTATTTTTATACACTCATTTAGTTCCTACAATGGGAAAATCATTGTTGAAAACTCTACAAGTTGAAAACAACAATTTTACCAAATGAGCACTTCATTGTAGACAGTAGGCAGTTGGTGATAAAATGTAAGCAAATAATATAACTTCATTATATAAACCTATAATAGCTTTATAAATGCAAACAATGAAGAACTGAAGCTATATATTTTCACATTTATATGTTATTGCTATAAATAAAATTGGAAAACTGAAACATATAGCAACTAAAAACTGAAACTCATAGATTCATTCTAGTGTCATCGTGCATTTAGGAAATAAACCTATAGAAACGGTACTTGAGGCATATTAGCATGAGGAGTCGCTGGATTTTCCTCATTAACTGTTTGCTTTCCTTCTATATCATGTAAAGATTGTATCATTACCCGTTTGCTTTACTTTCATTAGCATAGCGCTAATTAACACTTACCATCAAAATCGAAGTAAGCTCCTGTACTTTGGCCTCCAAGCCACTAACTTGGTTTGGTAATGCATGTACTTTACCTAAATTAGCCCGATGAATACGCAGCTAACCCTAAAACCTAGTCCTCTTACACATCCGCCATGTTCCTGACCAAAAAACATCGACACCCCATCTTAAGTAACTGATGATGTTCCCTGGGAATCCTGACTCACGGAATTATGCTCTTTTATCTTAGACTACAAATTCAAAAACAACCAATATTTAGCAATTAAAAAAATATTACATTAACAATAACATAAAACTGCAGTCACTTTATTTATGTTTTTGCTTATATCGTATATTTGAACTTATCCTTAATATGCAATCGGCAACAACTAAATTTGGGGGTTCTCCATTTTTTCTGGTGTGGGCTTTGCACCACAATTCATCTCTACCGATATCAGACGTTGCCATTTCCTTTTTCTACAAAAAAGCATAAGAGCTTAAGAGCATACAAGTGATAATAAATAAAAAATGCTTTAGCAATATTTTCTTACCATTCCTTCTTCCAATCTTGCATAACCTTTTCTGCTCATGGTATGTGGGAGTTTATTCTTTGCTCTCATAGTTTATTCTTTGCTCTCATAGTTTTGCATAACCAATATTTATTGAAATAGGAGTCGAAATCAAGATTTTAGTTTCTAAAATTGCAGTTTTTAAATATGATTGCAGTGCAGTTTGTATGGAGATTATTGTGGTGGAGGGGGGGTTGTTGATGAAGTGTGAAGGGTGAGGAACGAAGTGTGATATGCAGGAAACAGAAGTCCACTTACTGGCTAGGGATGGATGTATTGTGTAGTCTTGAAATAGGGACGGTAAAGCAAGTACATTTTGTAATAGAGAAAACAGAGAAAACAAAAAATGCAATTGGAACGTATTGTTTGTAACAGAGAAAACAGAGATGTAAAAATGATAGTGAATGATATCTGAGTTACTGAAAATGTTTATCTTTTTTCATAAACTGAAACAAACAAAACAAATGCAGTTGCACAAAAATAGAAATTTACTAAATAGAAAAGCCACAAAACAAAGAAGCAAAATATCAAAGTGTCAACGCAAGATGTAAATGTAAATGCATAGGTGAACACAAAACAGAAAAAAAAAATGCAAAACAGTAGGCATAATATAACCATTAAAAATATGCAAGCAGTTATACTGAAAAGTCATAATGAAAAACTTCAAAATAAAAACTATTGAAATTCATGGCGTCTGCTTCGTTCTTGAACCCGAATTTTTTTGGCTCTCCATCTCTTCCTCTTATTCAATCTTGCTTAGATCTATCTTCTTCTTTTGGAAATTGTAACCCTCCTTCGTTGCGATCTTATGCTCAGGCTGTTAAAGGATCAATTAATTCTGCTTCTCAAGTTCCCCTTCGTTTTTGAAAAAGCAAAAATTGGATTGATTCAAGAAAGGGAATTAAACATTATTTTCGTTGTGGTGATTTTACCCATATTGCTGTTGATTTTCGTGACCCAGTCCGGTGTTTTTTCTGTGGATTTTTTGGTCATAAGCGGTTTTCTTGTTCGAAGAAAATTAAGGCCTCTGCTTTTGATTGTCGTGATCATGTTTTGCTTGCTAATTATTGTTCTGATCTAAAGAAGAATTCTTTCTCGATGAAATCTGATCTCGCAAATTCTGGTCCTCAAAAAAATGATCTTGTTTCTCATTCTAATGATAAAAAGAATCCACGTTTGTTGAATTCGATTAAATCAGGGCCACAACTTATTGATCATGGATTCCAATTCACCTTGAAATGTATGATGCTCAAAAGAATTTTACTAGATAATCTTTAGCTACAGAGAATAGAGGGGATTCAACTTTTAGAGGATATGTTCTCTCACTTCGATGTGATTAATTCTCCAAACATCGGTAAGGGATATAAAGATAGATTTGGAGATCCAGAAGATTACTTTGGTAAATCAGATACATCAACTATAGAATCCGAAGTTTGCGAGGAGTTACCTGATGTTTTCTTGGAAAATGAAAATCTGAACTGTGATATATTGGCTTATTCTAATAAGGATGAGAATTTTGAGTTTGATCCAATGCTTTTAGATCATTCTGTTATTCAATATTCTAAGGATCTAAATTCTTCCACTTCTATTAGTAAGAACAATGCTATTTTGGGTGTTACAGTAAAGAGTAATTCTGTTGATATAATTAGTGGCTTCACCCGAGTCAAGGGCAAGAGATCTAAATCTCTGGATATATTCGAGCTAAAAACAAGTAATAGATTTAATTGTCTAGCTGATGAAGATATAGATGTTTTTGAAATCGGAGTGGAAAATACTGAAGACGCAATGGTGGTTGATGACTCTACTCAGGATGGAGATTTAGTTAGTTATCGTGTCTGGAAATTGAATAATGGTAATGATGATTCTCAGTACAACTATGATACTTCTGTTAATATTAAGACGGTGGATGATATTATTGGGCTTTGTTTGAATAATGAAATTTCTGGAAACTTAGAAAACGAGTCAAACTTCCAACAGGCAGAGGCTTTAGACGAATTTCTACTATCTTTATCAGCAGTCAAGTTGGACGAGATAATGGATTGCGATTCAATTAGGAGCTTGGAATTTTGCTTTGAACATGTTTCTAATGATGTGCAACATGATAACATTATATCAAAAACACAATTAGATGATGTTTTGAACTTTGATAGGTTTCATCTTTTATTGGATCCTACTGATGAAGTTTCAGATTTTATCTCTGTTAAGAATTTGAATCATGAAAACCATAACATTGTGGGCGATTTTGTTGGATTAAGTATGAATGAGAAATCTTCTGTTATCTTTAATGTCGAGGCAGAATATCATATGGGAGTGATTTTTGATGAAGTTTGGTCTTTAGCATCTGTAGTCAATCTAAATGATTTTAAAGATATAGAAATCAGTTTGAAAATATAGATCACTTTTTTTAGTCTTCTTCTTTCGCTATGCATCACATGCTCACCATCATTGATACACAAATGAACTCGAATTGGATAAAGGGTGATATTGCCAGTGTACAGGATTTTGCAGAATTTCCAGATAATATAGAGTTTTATCTACTGATGGAGTTGGGCTTATTGGATGAAGAAGATCATATAAACTTGGAGTCGAGAGTTTATTGTGATATAAATTTTTATAATATCCAAAATACAGAAGATGTGGGGGATGATTTCAATGCACTAGAAGAAAAGATGGATATAACCGGTTCATATGTTGGAATGAATTTGAATAACACTTTAAGAGTAGTAGACAACAGCTCATTTTGTTCTCAGAGTCATGCGGCAGAGAAATCTGTGGGGTCTTTGAGTTTATCTTCTGAGAGATTGACAGTAGAGGTTTCAGATATTATGTTAGTTAATAGATTGGAGTGCGGTAGTAGTTCTCTATCTAAATCAAGGAAGGGAAGGAGTAAGAAGACTGTAGATTCTACTGGATCTATTCGTCGGAGTGCTAGGATCCGCAGCAGTCAGCCGCGTCCTATGGGTGAGTTACCTGGTTCGAGCGCCTTAAATGGCGCTACGGATTCAGGCTCAGGTATGATTTCCATTTTGGGTAGTACATATTCTACATACGCATTAGGTAGTTTATCTTCAGCTGAGTTTAGCCAGTTAGCCTATAATTCATCTTTTATTTTCTCTGATATCGAGATTGATAGGGAGTTCATTAGACGTAAGGAATTAGAGAGGGCAAATACTGTTGGTTTATGAGGATCATTAGTTGGAACATTAGAGGTCTGAACGACTTGAATAAGTGTGATAAGGTTAGAGCGTTCTTTAAAGATTATTCGATTGACATTGCATTGCTTCAGGAAACCAAAATTTGCTGCCCTGATGTTAGGTTTTTTAGAAGATTAGGCGGGTATCATTTTAAAAAATGGGTTTTTTTACCTTCTGTGGGTACTTCAGGGGGTTTAATGATAGGGTGGCGGGATAATTATTTTAAATTACTTCAATGTATTGTTAAACAACATTCTCTTCATGTTATTCTCATTAATCTTTCTGACAACTCTTTTTTAAATATCTCGAATGTTTACGGACCTAATTCTAAAATTAATCGGAGAATCTTATGGAATGAATGCCTAGATTTTAGATCCTTTGCCCCGAGTTCTTGGATTTTGAGGGTGATTTTAATGTTACACATTTCATTGGTGAGCGTTATCCTAGGGAAGGGGATTACTCTGCAATGGAGGAGTTCGATCAATTTATTATTAATTCTAATTTGATTGAAATTCCCCTTTCTAATAGAGAGTTTACTTGGAATAATGCTAGAGAGTCTCCTTCCATGGCTCTTCTCGATAGATTTTTTGTTTGCGATGATATCGAAGATAAATTCCCAATTTGTAGAGTCACTGGTTTACCTTATACATACTCCGATCATTGTCCAATTATTCTTACTTGTGATTTCCATAGAGTTATTATTAATAATTTTAAATTTGAAAAGATGTGGCTTTTGGAATCTAACTTTGTGAATCTAGTTAAAGGTAAATGGGTTTCTTTGAGTTTCCATAACACTAGAAACAAGGAAAATTCTGCAAAAGCTTTTGTTTCTAAACTTAGGGAGCTTAGGATTTTTCTTAAAAACTGGAACAAAAATGTTTTTGGCAATCTAAAAATACAAAAAAGTAATATTCTTAATGAAATGCTTAAAATTAATAAGATAGAAGAATCTAGACCTCTAAATATAGGTGAACGTAATGTTCTTGCTAATTTAAAAGATGAATTAAATTCTATTTTAGAAAAGGAGGAGGTTATGTGGAAACAACGATCCAGAATTCAATGGATCAACGAAGGTGATAATAATACCAAATTTTTTCATAATATAGCTAATGGTAGAAAATGTAGTAATACAATTAACTCTATATTTGTTAATAATATAGAGTTAGTGGATCAAAGAGATCTTAATAAGGCTTTTACAAACTATTATAAGGATATTTTTTGTTCTAAAATCAAACATAGAATCAATGTTAGATGGATAGATTTGTATCCACCTGATTCTATTATTGAGTTATCAGAATTAGATAATCCTTTTACTGAAGAAGAAATTAGAAAAGCTATTAATGACATGCCAAGTGATAAATCCCCGGGTCCTGACGGGTTTCCTATTTTATTTTATATTACTTTTTGGGACATTTTAAAATTTGACTTAGTTAATATGTTTAATGATTTTTACAATGGTAATTTGCAATTAGGGAGGTTTAACTTCACAAATGTTATTTTGTTACACAAAAAAGTAGGAGCTAAAAACTTAAAAGATTTTAGACCTATTTCTTTGATTAACTGTTCAGTTAAAATCATTTCTAAAGTTCTAGCTAATAGACTTAGTAAAAGAATGAATGAATTAATTGATTGTTCACAATCGGCTTTTATTAAAGGGAGAAATATCACTGATGGGGTGGCAGTTGTTCAAGAATATATTAATTACTGTTGTAAGAATAACATAACTTGTGCAATTTTAAAACTTGATTTTGCTAAAGCCTTTGATTCAGTTGACTGGGATTTTCTTGTAGATATTTTTCATGCTAGAGGTTTTAGTCATAGATGGATCTATTGGATTTTGACCTTGCTTAGAACTGGAAACTCTAGTATTATGGTTAACGGTATTTTAGGTAATAGAATTCAATCTAAGAGAGGTTTAAGGCAAGGGGATCCTTTATCGCCTTTATTATTTAACCTAGCTGCTGATGTTTTTGCTAAAATTATTAAAAAAACAATGGATAATGGATCTCTTGGACGTGTAGGCAATGAAATTTCGCGTAATGGTTTATCGGTTGTTCAATTTGCTGATGATACCTTACTTTTTTCTTCCCATCTTCCAAGACACATCATTACCCTTAAGTTTATCCTTTACAGTTTTGAACTTTTATCTGGTTTAAGAATAAATTTTGATAAAAGTTCCGTGTTAGTTTTAAATGATTTTGATAAAGTTGAAAACTTAGTTGCAAATACTCTTAATTGCAAAACTATGAGCTTTCCTTTTGACTACCTAGGTTTTGTGATTAGACCCACCAAACTCAAACATGACGACTGGATTATTATCATTGATAAAATTAAAAATAAGATTTCTAATTGGAATGGGAGATTTCTTTCTAGAGCAGGTAGACTAGTTTTAATTAATTCGATTTTATCAGCTCTTCCGATCTATTGGATGTCCTTGTATTTGTTCCCAGATTGGGTTATTGATAAAATTGATAAGATTAGAAGAGATTTCTTATGGAATGGTGAAAACTCTAGTAATAATATTAAATGTCTAGTAAATTGGGAAACTGTTTGTAAAGCCAAAAAAGAAGGTGGTTTAGGTGTTATTAATTTGCGTAATATGAATTTGTCTCTGTTAGGTAAATGGCTTTGGAAGTTCAAAGATACAAATGATAACGCTATTTGGAAAGAGATCATTTCTAAATATTACTATAATGGAAATAGCAATTTATATCAAATTGCTTCTCCAGTCACTCAAAATATATCTAACTTTTGGAAAAAAAATTTAAAATGTAATGAGATATTTAATTTAGGAATAAATACAATTGTTTACTCTGGTAATCGGACTTCGTTTTGGCATGACCGTTGGATTTCGGTCTTGCCTCTTAAGATAGAATTTAAGGATCTGTATGAAATTTGTAACTTTAAGTTTGCTTTAATCAATGAAGTTTATTCTCCATAAAATGATCCTCCTTGGAATTTCACTTTTAGCAGAATTTTAGTTGATTCAACTTTTAGACAACTTTCTTTGCTTTATGCTAGATTAAATCTTTATAATATCGATAATGATAATGATTTTATTAGTTGGGAATGGGATAAAAGTAAGAAATATACTTCTAATTCTTTCTACAAATTCATTAATTTTTCAGGTACAATAAATAATTCATTTAATTATATGTGGAAATCTAATGCTCCTCCCAAATCCAAAATTCACATGTGGTTAATTCTTCATGGAAAACTTAATACAATCGAATTTTTAAAAAGAAAAAATATTCAAAACGATAATAAATGTTATTTTTGTAATCTGTATCTTGAGGACATTAATCATTTATACTATAATTGCATGGATTCTAATTACATTCTAATCAATACTCTTAAAATTTTTAACTTTAATATAACAACTAAAATTTCGGATTGTGAATTTTACTGGAATAATTATAGATTCAAGTTCAAAAAGAATATTAGATTTTTACTAGACACTTTATTCATTATTATTAGTTGGTTTATTTGGTTTGAAAGAAATCAAAGAATTTTCAATAATAATAATTGTCATTTTAACAAATTGATTTTTACAATTTCTTCATTTTGTTTTAATTGGATCTCTAACCCCAAATATAAATTAGCCAAAAATATCCTTTTCAAAAGGTATCTTAACAAGGTTAATCATAATATTAATTTTTTTAAACACAACAATAATTTTTTTAACATTAACAATAGTATTATTAATATTTCCTCTAGTTTAGCTGATGATTTCACTTCTAATCATAACTTACTTATGATTAAAGGTTCATAAATTTGATCTGTCTCTATATTTGTACTAGTCTCTGTTTGGTTTTGGTTTTGGTTTTTAAGTTTTTATTTATACTGTTATTGTCCTGTTAGTCTTAATTAGGTTTTTATTTCCTTCCTTATTAATTCATATATATGTATATTTATTATATAAATATACATATATATGTATCATTCTAATATTTTCTTTAGTCATTTTTCAGTTACAGGTATGGGGGATAGGAAATCAGATTCATTTTGCAGGTTTTCATATCTTCAGATTGCCGGACACCAGATGGTAGATAGGTCAGCAGAGCAGAGCATCTTCATCCAGGACTACTAGCAGTTTCTCCTCAGATTTAGGATTCTACTATCTTCATTATGGAGTACTTTTTTCAGGAGGACGTTTTCTTCAGTTTGGTACCCCTTTCCCTTGATCAGAGGCTTCAGAGCGGTTCCTCTTTTCAGCAGTTCCACTTCAGAGCAGATGCTTATTCACCTCTCCTGATTCAGTTGGTTGGAGCTTCCTCATTAGTCTGGGACATCATCCAGTAGTTTGTGTTTTTTTCCTATAGTTATTTAGGTACTTCTAACACCTTAATATCGGGCGGTGGCCATGCCGGAGCTCGATATCAGGGTGTGATGGGTGGTGGCCTTGCCGGAACTCATCTTAGGAGTACTTGAGAATTGATATATTTGTATTTGGTTTTTGTTACCTGCCAAGCATATTGGCAGCACTTTATATTCGAGTTATATATATATTTGCATGTGTGCTCTCCTCTATTCGTAGAGGATCACGCATTTTTCTCAAAAATAATCTAGTACCTGTATACAAGTCCATAGATCATCCCTCAATTCGTCATCGACTTTCTTCCATCCGCTAATTGTTATAGGCACAATCTCCCTTGCTAGAGTGATATCACCTATATTACCACCACCAGATGAAGCATTGTGTGCAAGTTTTGAAAAGAAAACAATGAGAAAAGATAAAGTGATATCACATGTATTACCACCACCAGATGAAGCTGAAGCACCCGCACCACAATTATTGCATCACAGGTCAGATATCATTCCACCACTCAAACTGAAATGAAAATTTTCTCATATAAATTAAAAAACATTGCAGATAGGTATAAATATAAGTGTCATGTACATGTATACAATCATTGATTAAATTATGTATACATGTCAACAAGCTTATTTATTAATTTTTGCATAAATGACAAATCTATTTGGAATATATGTATAGGTAAGTGGAGTCATAACAGTGGAATTACATGTTGGTGTTGATAGTGCTTTTTGAACTATTGCTATACACGGTGAAGAATGACATGTGTATGATGATCAATTTTTAAGGGAGCACTGATCGATGGTGTAAATTACAAAAACATATATATAGTTACCTAACATGTGTATGAGTGGCAAAGTGTGCGGGTAGCGATTCATTAGTCTGTCTATGTCATTTATTTAACTTCACTTTTGCCAAAGTTCAACTTCCTCTGAAAATTATTCAACTTATTTTTGCAGTAGAAATCAGAGTCTCGTCTTTAGATTTGTTAGTTTTTTTGGATATCAGTAGCTGCTGATTGCATTGTATTCATTTGTACTATTTTTCATAAACTTTTTTTTACGGCATTATGTTTCAACTGTTGGAATAATAACTAATTATTATAACTAGTAAATTCTTAATTTTGTGATATAATTTACTATCACGACTCACACTTTTGTACTTATTTTCATTTATGCTATTGAAGGGGTTTTTTCTTTTGTTAAGCTCTCTTGATTTCTTTTCTTTTTTTACGAGAAGTAGGCAAAATTTTCATTTTCTCTTAAAGAAATAAAAAATATCTATGTTGTTAACATTCTCTTTAATTCCCTCATTATCTTCTACATCTCCAAAATCTTAATTTTGTCCCTCCAAATTACGATGGTTTATTTTGATCAAGATTGATTTGAATTTCCAGGTGGCGGGTTATGTGGCCAGGCCAGTAGCCCGGCCCTTGCAGCACAAGCAGCAGCATGTGTTGCTGCTTTGTGCAGTAGCAGCACCTTGCTGCTGTAGGCAGCAGTACCCACTGCTACCACTTGCAGTAGGGCTGTTGCCTCGCTACTGAGACTGAGGCTCGCTGTTAGCAAAGACCGACATCTCCCCTCCCCTCTGGCACCTCCTACTCGCTCTTGATTTATCTCAAGTTTTCAATATCTATCTCATTTAAAAAAATAGCTTTAATACTCTTTTTGATGTACTTCAACCTTATCTTATAATAAAAAGTCTACATTCAATATATATAACATGTTTAAAACAACACAATATGTAAATCAAGCCATTGAAGGAAAAAAACAAAGTTCTGGAGCAAGATTGTTTAAAATTGGAAATTCCAAAACTTACTTACAATAAACCCTTTTCTCTAAATTTCATAAATATGGTATGAAATAATCAAATGAAGTATGATCTTGCAAAAAGAAACCACTGTCAATTCTCAAGCAAAACAAAAGCGTGTTACAGTAATTTTTTCTTCATCAAATCTTAGATTTATGCTTTAATTTTTTGATTTGGAAATGATAGTAAAGCTTTATATTCATCAATAATGCAAAAGATCAAGATTCAAGGATTGAATAAGAGGAGAAATCAAAATATAATCTCATTAACCATGTATCGTGTTACATATACCAAAACAAGTCATTGCAAATATAAAAAATAAATTCAAGTTCATTTATAGTAAAGTGATCTTCTATATATATATATATATATATATATGAAAATGAATTACAGATCTCAACTTATAACATTTTCAAAATTGAAACACAACCCAGTTAAATCTCAGTTAAATAGAAACAAAAAACATTGCTCCTTGCCTACTTAATCAAAACATGCAAGCCTTAACCCGCATAATCTATAAAGCATGCAGCATACAAAGGATAAAGTACCAACTCAGAACAAACACTGCATAAAAATTCTAAATAACCTAGGATAAGATCATGAACATGATATACGTCTGACTACCCACTCCATCAGTCAAATCCATGAAACTACAAGTATACATAAGACCCACCAGTCAAACCGAAAATTGAATTAAGAATCACACACATAGATACATAATTCCTGATTCGTAATTTGACACTCAAAACCTATAAAATTCCAAAAACTGCAAAACCCAAAACCCAAATCATGAACCTTGATACTCATTGAACACACACACACTGATACAATTAGAACACTCAATTAGAACAATTAGAACGAAATGAATATACCTTAAGCATACGATATCAGCAGCAGTTTTGAGGACCGAGCACGTTAACGCGAGGAAGAAGATGGAAATAGCGTACACTATCAGCAGCAATTTTGAGGAGCAGATTAGGTTTTTTTTTGAAATTATGGGTTTTCGAATTGAATCGATAGTGAGTTTAGTTCTGGGAACTTTTGCCCTAATTAATGAATTGAGCGGCCAATGAAAATAAGGGAGGGAAGTTGTAATTTTTGGGGGTAGGAAAGTAATGTTGGAGGACAACTGACAAAAACAGTTGTTATAAATAATTTTTTACAACTGGCGTAGATAAGCAGTTGTTAAAGAGGCAGATTACAACTGCTATACAAATAGAGTTGTTAAAAATATCTTTTCTACAACTGTTAAAAATGAACAGTTGTTACAAACTACTTATTACAACTGTTAAAAATGAAAAGTTGTAAAGAGAAGGTTGTAATATGATTGCTTTGTTGTAGTGTATGCAGTATAAAAGACAACTGCATAAGTTGAAGAAAGATAATCAGTCTATGAGGGAATACTTGTCCAAAGCCAAAACTATATGTGATCAGTTAGCCTCTGCAGGGCATAATATAAGTGACACAGAGCAAATATTGTCTCTACTAAGTGGATTAGATGAAGAGTATGAATTAGTTGTTGCTGTGATATCATCAATAGAAAAATTACCAACTCTACAATATGTGCATTCTATATTACTTGCACATGAAGGGAGATTAGAACAAAAAAGACCAACAAATCTTGAACACTCTGCAAATTATATTGCTAGCAGCAGAGGAAAAACCAAGAAAGAAACTATAACAACAAAAATCAGTCTAGCAGCAGTCAAAGAGGTAGCCAGAGTTATAGATCAAGAGGAAGAGGTGGCAGATGGAACAATACTAACAACAATAACAGAACAAGATGTCAGATCTGTGAAAAATATGGTCATACAGCAAATAGATGCTACTTTAGATTCGATGCTAACTACACGCCATCTCAACAAAACACTGGCAACCCAAGAATGCATGATCCTAATGCAAACATGGTGAATATTCAACAAGGATGCAAGGATCAATCAGAAAATACAACCAGTCACTTAGCAAAGGCTGAAGACATTCAAGATGACAGTTGGTACCAAGATTCTGGAGCAACTAATCATGTTACAAACAATCACAATAATTTGAATCTTGAAAACAAGGAATACAGAGGTAAACATTTGTTATATATGGGTAATGGAAAAGCAACTCACATAACACACACTGGAAATGCAAGTATTATAGGTGCAAGGAAACTCTATCTTAACAATCTTTTGAGAGTTCCAGTTATCAGGAAAAACCTGATGAGTGTCTCACAATTTTCAAAAGATAATAATGTATATTTTGAATTTCACTCAAAATATTGCTTAGTAAAAGATGCACTAACAGATGAAATTCTTTTACAGGGTCGAGAATGAAGGGGATTATATAAATTTGATGTTGCAAAATCAAGAAAATCTGAAAGTATGAAAAACTGGTGTAACATGTCAGAAACAAAATCCATAGAAAGTTGTAATAACTATGATGTTTGGCATGCTAGACTCGGACACCCCAGTATGAAAATTGTAAGACATGTTTTGAGTAATGATAATAAAATTCATGTTGAAAACATCCCTTCATTTTACACCTGCACCTATTGCCCAGTGGGAAAACGTCACAAACTTGCATTTCCAAATTCAAAAACTGAATATGATAAGCCATTAGAACTTATTGCTATAGATCTGTTGGGACCAGCCCCAATATCTACTGATTATGGTTACAAGTACTATATTTCATTTATCGATGCTTTTTCTAGATACGTATGGATTTATTTCTTAAAATCGAAATCTGAGACTTGCAATGCAGTAATGCAGTTCATAGCAAGTGCTGAAAAACAAACAAATTGCCAAGTAAAAATCATTCAGACTGATGGTGGCAAGGAATTCCTACCACTCAAAGAATTTTTTCAAAAGAAAGGAATAAATCACAGGACAACTTGTCCACATACCTCTGAACAGAATGGTCTCATTGAGAGGAAGCACAGACATATTGTAGAAACAGGCCTAACTCTTCTTGCACAGGCATCTGTACCCCTGAAATTCTGGCCTGATGCTTTCTCAACAGCTGTGTACCTTATCAATAGATTGCCAACTAAAGTTCTAAAACTTAAAAGTCCAATTGAGACACTGACAAAGATCAAGCCAGACTATCAGAATCTAAAGGTATTTGGATGTCTGTGCTTCCCCTATTAAAGACCCTACAAGACACACAAGTTAGAGTTCAGGTCAGCTCCCTGTACCTTTTTAGGATATGTAGATAATCAAAAAGGGTATAAATGTCTTGACAGTAAAGGTAGAATATATATATCAAGACATGTGACTTTTAATGAGTTTGAATTTCCTTTTAGCAAATCTGAAAGCAATACTACCAAAAAGCTATACAACCCAAAGATTTCCATACCTCTAATACCTGAAATAATCATACCAGTTAAAAGGCAGGTATAAATAATCATACCAGTTAGAATCGTATTAACTATAGCCTTGTATAATAATTGGACCATTAAACAATTATATGTAAATAATGCTTTTTTAAATGGTGTATTGCAGGAGGAGGTATACATGGAACAACCACTTGGGTTCAAACAACAAGGGAATGAAAGATTGGTGTGCAAGCTAAACAAAGCAATCTATGGACTCAAACAAGCACCAAGAGTGTGGTTTGACAAGTTGAAACAGACACTAGCCAGTCTCAGCTATATCTTAACAAAATCTAACAACTCTTTCTTTATTAAACTTTCTAATACAACTGTTACCTACATACTTATTTATGTTTATGATTTTATAATTACAGGTAACAGTGAGACAGAAATCAACAAAGTCACACAACAATTAGACAAAGAGTTCTCAATTAAAGATTTGGGAGAGTTAAACTACTTTCTTGGCATAGAAGTTAAAAGGACATCTGACAACAAGTTACATCTATGTCAAAGGAAATATATCTCAGAAATTCTGGTAAAGGAAAAATGGACAAGGCAAATCCTCTCCCAACACCAATGACTAGTAGTTTGCACTAATCAAAGAACAAAGGAGAGCCAATTGAAAATGAGAAACTATACAGAAGCATCGTTGGAGCATTACAATATGCAACAATAACAAGGCCAGACATATCATTCAGTGTCAATAAAGTCAGCCAATTTATGCAAAAACCACTAGATAATCACTGGAAGGCAGTTAAAAGAATACTGAGATACCTTAAAGGCACCATAAATTAGGGTCTTATTCTACATGCAAGCAAGACACTCAACATCAATGGCTACGCAGATGCAGACTGGGCCACTGACAGTGATGACAGAAAATCAACAACTGGGTACCGTATATTTTTAGGAAAAAATCCAATATCTTGGTGTGCTAAGAAATAGCCAACAATATCTTGATCTAGTACAGAAGCGGAATACAGAAGTGTGGCTAGTGCAACTGCTGAAATTATGTGGGTGGAATCACTGTTAAAGGAAGTACAGATCAAAACTGACACTACAACAACTATTTGGGTCGACAACCTCAGTACTATATCACTTACAGCAAACCCAATACTACATTCCAGAACAAAGCACATGGAACTGGACTTGTATTTCATTCGAGAGCAAGTCATAAAGGGAAAACTGAGGGTTAATCACATACCTTCCTCTTACCAAAAGGAAGACGTTTTTACTAAATCACTATCGAAGATTAACTTTACTAGATTCAGAAACGAACTAAATATCGATGAAGTGAACTCAGATTCAAGATGTAGAGCTTCGAATTATTTGCCAGCAACAGAGAGATCTGAGATCTGCTCACCAAAATGAAGCCTCAACTTTTCCAGATCTATCAACTATACTAATTCCATCTGCAAAACTCATACTTTTTGCGATTGATGACTGTATTGAGCCTCTTAGATCTGATAAAACATCATTGAAGTGAAGATTTACCAGACTTGAAGAGAAATTTATGAAGAATTTTTGTTCGTGGCGGCCATTACTAAGAATATGGAAACCCTACCCCTTGAACTGGTTTGAAGGGGGTATTGAACGAATAGCGATTACAAAAGTCAAGCAAACCAGTTTCTCACATTCTGCATCCAGTGGGCCAAGCCCATTTATATTTTTTCTATTGTACAATATATAGAGAGGCATGTATCAGAAAATGTTAATGTTTTAAATACACTGCTTATTTTTTCAGTTGAATAAAAATCAAATATTTCATTTCTTCAACAGCCCGTTTGCTTTATGATTTTTGATTTTTGATTTTTATACGGTAAAATGCATTGGATTTCCAAAAACGATTAATCCAGAAAATTGTTTCAATCTTGCTAAAAGGCTTCAACTTTGCGGCAAAATCCGAGCTTTTGCAATAAATCAGCAAGGTGAGAACAATATCTCACAAATACTAGCTAAATCGCTTGAGAAATTGCTTGAATCTGCTGCATATGCAAAAAATTATTCACTGTAAACTTTATTTTCGTTTCTGACCTGAAGTGCCAACTTTGGCTACCCATAACTTTCATCTCTGGCAACGAAATGCTGCTGGATCTTTTTCTAAGTGAAGTTTATATGTTGAACTTTGTTTCTGCACAATGTGGTTGAAAAATATTGTCATTTGAGTGTTCAAACCGTTGCCGCAAAATCAACAAAACTGATTTTGGGTGTCACTTTGCATGAACATTTAAATTCAATTCAAATTCAATTCAAATTTGAATTTCAAATTTATCAAAACTTGGCTTATGAAATGAGAATTTCTTCTTATTAGGGTTCTTGCGAACCTCAACCTCATCGGTAAACTCGACCCGAAGGTCAAAACGATCAAACGGACAAGTCAGGAATTAACCGATAAGATAAATGCACGTGTCTCATACCACGTGTTTTACCAAACCATTTAATTCTCCTTCTCATTCGCTTGAATAGTGCAAAACATATAAAATTGAAAACTTTTTATTATTTTTATTTCTTTGTGTTTCCTTTCCTCTTCTTTTTTCCCTTCCCATGTCGTCCACGTCCTTTCAAGTCCTACATCCCATGTCGTTCTCATATTCCACACCTTTTGGGTACATATTGAAAACGCAAAACTCAAAATTCTATTTTCAAACCAAACATTCCCTAGGTGTTTTTGAGTACTTGAAATTTAAAGAACTTATGGATGGAAGGTGAATTCGTATTATTATTGTTCATTATTTCTAATCGGTTATTTTATTAATGCATGGCTTTCATTTTTTTCAGTTCTCAATAGAACTTTGTTCTACAACTCGCTTTCGAGCCTTTCAATGCTTCTTCCCCTTGACCATCTCTTTCTAAGTTGATTGGTAAATGGAGTTCAGTTCCTCAATTGTTACTCGTCTTCTAAGTTGTTTCATGATAAGGAAAGCCTGTGGCCTCTAATTAACTTTCTTCGAGTTCATAGCTATAGGGAAACAGTAATTTTCTTATTGAAGTGTGTGTGCGCTCATACATGTATCATGACTCAAGATACTGTAAAAAGCTCGTGGTTTTGTTACATATATACTTTTACCTGCAATATATAAAAATTATTAACAAATAAATGCAGACCATGATGCTAAATGAAAAAATTTGAACCCTCGTTGCTCTTTGATCTACATTGAGGAAAGCGAATAAACAAGTTTCGACACTACAAAAGAAGCACTGTTTAGCAATGGCTAATAGCCGTTGGCGGCCATTGCTAGCCGTCGCTAGCAGTCATTGCAAAATATCTCGTTGCAATTGAAGAAAGCGACGGCCTTAGCGACGGCTCCGTTGTTCTTTTTGCAACGGCTTGTAACGGCTAAGTGTCCACGTGGCAGCAACCGTTGGGGTTGTTGGTTTCCCGGGTTGTTGATGCAAACCGTTGCAATGCGTTGCAATATTGCCGTTGCTAGCCGTTCCTAGCCGTCGCTAGCCGTCGTTATATTTGACCAAAGGGCCATTGCTAGCCGTCGCTAGCCGTTGCAAACCTGGAATATATTTGCTGCCACATTGCAGCACCTTCAACCCTCAATCCCAATCAATCCAAATAATATAATTCCATCATTTCACACATATAATACCATTCCATCATACCATATAATCAATATCAACACAACCAAATCACCAAATATTGCATATTCCAACATATATTAACAAAATCATATAAGAAAATCAACATAACCAAATATGAAAATCCACCAAACCAAACCACATAACTAAATTAAATGACCAGTACATATCAAGTGCCAAAGTATCAATCACAACAACCGAAATACCAAATCCACCAAAACACTAAGTATCAATCACAACATCCAAAGTACCAAATGTCAAACCCATCATAATATGTACATATATATATATATAAAGCATACCCATCAAAACAAACCAACTAAGCATCATCATCATCATCATCATCATCAGCATCTGCACCTCCTTCCCCGGGCATCGACCCATGCTCCTGATAGAAGGCAGCAATACGCTCATCTATCTACGTCGCCAACTGACTCTTCCGCCAATCATTGAGCTCATCCAATTGTGTTTGCATCCGAACAATCTCTTCCTCATCTATGGATCTCCTATATGCCGTTTGGAAATTAAGAGCCTGTGAAATAATTCAAGTGAATAAGAAGTTCATGGCATACAATAACAATAAGGAAACTCAAGTTATTGGTAATAAACTCAAGTGAATAAGAAGTTCATGGCATACAGGTTTCTACTGTGTAAACGTTGAGTACATACCATATTGCTGAAACTGTAACGCCTGTTTTGACTTGTCGGTTCAATGATTGAATCCCATATCCGATTAGACTCATCAACTGTAAGCGACTCCCGTCCACTCGCTTGTATCGCTCGTGCATGCTCTGCTTTATATCTCTCCTACAATTACGAACAGATATTTGACACAATTGCTATACAATTTACTTATTTACTGTGAAATAAACAAATATGAAATATTTTCATTACAGAAATAAACATGTTTACCATTACAGAAGCAGCCTTGTCGTCCGACCAATCATATGAAACATTCTCATCCTCATCTGTATGCTCCACTGCATGTGTGACTCTGAAAACCTCAGCCGTTGTAGGCTCCCTTTCATACTTTGCCCACTGAATATATACAATAATAGATTATATTGATAATTTGCATGAGTATATACAAGAATAGATTATATACAAGAATAGAATATATGGAAAAAGACACTAGTAAATATATACATCAATAACATAAATATTGGTTAATTTATTTACCAATTCCCTTCTATGTTGTTGGAAGGATTTCGAGCCACCACGATGTAAAGCGGGGTTTTTGTTCCTATTAGCCTTGTTTCTTGCCGATAATTCCTATTAATTTATACACACTATTAAGTAAAATAATTCAAAACATTTAAATGTAAAAATATAGTGACAATATAACTTACTTTGAATGCTTCAGATTCCCAATATTGTTGGAATCCAGCCCAAATATCATCCCCCATCCAACTTGGCTTTTTCCCTGAACTTTTAGCCCTTGAGAGAGTCTCTCTGTAATTTTTCCGCATCTTTTTATTCCAATGATTTATAAAAACATCCATATCCTGCGGATCCACACGTACAGCTGCTTGCATATTAAATTATCATACGTGTTATGTAAAAGAGATTATATAATTAAAAAACAATCAGCAGAACAGAATACATAAAACTGATATCATAAGGCATGATGGCATATTGTTTTTAGTTTCATATAAGGCATAATTATATATTACAACGTTGTACTTACCATAAGATCAGCCCATATTGCGTTTTTTATATGTGTTGGGATGTTATCCCACTGAGGCCAACACCCGGACATCCTACTCTTGTATGCTTCCTTCGATACTGGTAAAATGAAATCGGACGGCTCCACCTCGAACCCTCTGTAGAAATGTTGATGTATATATTCAATATATTTCATATAATATAATTCAAATAAGTTTGATACATACCCAGCACTTTTCGGAACTATCTTCGCAACTCGACGGAGATCTGGCTCAGAGCTACTTGGACCTACTCCAAGTGAAGATGACTGAGATGTACTACGTCGATTACGTCGCCTATCAAACATATCTAGCACAAACATAAATATAATATCATACACTGCTTAGAAAAGAGTACGAATAACATAAGCATCACATAATCATCAATCAATATCACATAATCGTTAATCATCGCATAATCATCACATAATTATTATTCAAGTGATAATCATCACATAAGCATACTCTGCACATAATCATCGAAAAAAGCGTACATGTAAAGAATAATGCATAACTCAGAATGATACAGATCATATATAGTCATCATTATTATTACATAGGTCAGAATATTACAGAACATAGTCATTATTGTTAATACATAGCTCAGAATTATACAACAAGCGATGCCATCTATGATCAGTCTTCGTCATATTCTGATTCAGACTCGGTCTCGTACTCTATATCATTTTCTTCGGTACTTACAAATGCATCTATTAAAACATTCGATTCATCAGTCAACGACCCTACATCAATGTCATTGGTTATCACTATTTTAGTATTTGGCTCGAGATCCGCTTGATACGCTGCTTCATCTGGAATATTATTTCCATCAAATGTATATCTTGCCTTCGTTTTAAAAACAGCCCACCAGTCTGCTTTATCTTTTTTTAAGGACGGATATGGAGCAAAATAAATTTGTAAAGCTTGCTTAGATAATACAAAAGGATCATACTTATAGTAATGCGACGTATGCCTTTTTTCAATTAGCTTATAATCTTTGTGCACGTTAATTCCAGAGCCAGGAACATTGCTAAACCAGTTGCATTTGAATAAACAAACTTCTCTACAGGTTGTATATAATATGACAACTCTAAAACTTGTGTTAAGACGCCGTAAAAATCTTTTATATGCTCCTCTGGATCATCACTTCCTTTGACAAATACACCACTGTTATATGTTAATTTTTCAGCCCCGTAATCTTTGGTGTTGAATTTAAATCCATTGACGAAGAATATTGGATAAGTCTTGACATTTCGTTTTGGTCCGATAGCAAGATGTCGTACGTTTCAACTCCTTCATGCCACAGTGTTTTCAACTCGTCGATTAGTGGTTGTAGATAAACATCAATTCCTTATGTCGGATCATCGGGACCGGGGACAACAATCGTTAGAAACATATATGGAGTTTTCATACACATCCATGGAGGTAAATTATAAGGAGTAATAATAATAGGCCATGATGAATATTACTACCAAATTGAGAAAATGATGAAAATCCATCCGTACATAAGTCAAGCCTAACATTACAGCTCTCTACCGCAAATTCAGGATAAGTCTTATCGAAATGTTTCCATGCTTCTCCATAAGATGGATGTATCAAAGTTCCTTCTTCTGGTGTTCTCACACTGTGCCATCGCATATGACATGCTATAGCAAAAGATGCATATAACCGTTGAAGTCTGGGAGTGATGGGTAAATAATGCATCCTCTTATATGGAACTTCTTTTCCTTTCTTTTTTCTTGGTTTGTATCTTTCCTCGTTACATATTCTGCATTTAGTAAGATGAGCGTCTTCTTTCCAATATAGCATACAACCTTTTACACATGTATCTATCTTCTGGTACGGCAATCCAAAATCAGACATAAGTTTTTTTACTTTATAATGACTATCACACATCAAATTATTAGGTGGCATGTGTCGTTTCGCAGTTTGTACAAATGCTATAAATGCAGCTTCTGTAAGATTAAATTTCGATTTCATAGTGATGTATTCGGCGGTTACAGATAATTCGGTTCCGCTTGTACATCCATCCCACAATGGCCTCTTAGCAGAATCCAATAAATCATAAAAAAATTTAGCTTCTGCGGTTGGCTCTTCGTCAACATTTTCGTTCCCATCATCACCTTGGTCAAAGGTAGGAAATATTGATCGTGCAGCATCTTGCACCATGTTTTCTATAGGATTGGTCATAGTATTATCGTCCTCTAACACTACAGGATTAGGTGTAGGTTGAACAAGTTCTCCATGACAATCCCATAAGTAATAATTCGGCACAAAACCAAATTTGTACAAATGTACTTCTACTACATCTGGTTTCCAATGCTTCAGATGTTTGCACTTACTACACGAACAACGAATGTCTACGTTATTTCGATTATTAGATTGAGCAAATCTAATAAATACGTGTACACCGTTACAGAAACGTTCTTTTATTGATCCTTTCATACCTTTTGGAGGTTCATACATCCAACTATGATTGAGAAAATAATCGAACATATTTCCTGATTTGTAAAATGTAGGTTAGAAGATTGAATAACACACTTCATATTAAAGTCTTGTAAAAATTCATATATAACCCTTTACTATTTTAACAAATTCAAATAAATACTGCATTCAAATTTTTAATTCTTAAGTTTATTGTTTTTTTACTTTGACGGCCAGTTATCCTACATCCCATTACAAACACAATAACGTAATCATATTTTATAAATCATTTCATGTTAAACGATTCTAAAAAATTTCGGCAGCACTTCCCTTTATTCCCTGTATCGTACACAAATGCGTGTACATAGGGAAAAAAGGAAGTGCCATCAAAATTTTCTGAACCATTTAAACTGAAATGATTTATAAAATATGATTATTTTATTGTGTTTGTAACTTGTCCAAATACTAGGACAAATCCAACAAATGTTGTATCAGATGAATATAGATGTCTGTTCTGTGGAAAAACAAATATCCATATAACGATCATATACAACACTTATTAGACGGGGCCAAAAGTTCTCTAAGGGGTTCACATAAATAAAGCACAAATTAAAAAATATTAATATTGAAGTATTAGTGGTCTGTAGTGAAATAATGATCTTAAATTTTTTTTAGTAATGTAGCCAAATAGAATTCGTTTAATTATGAATCAAAATCCATGATAACTATTAGTAACTCGAAAAATATGCCTTATCTCACAAATGGGAACTATGAGTTACTATTTTAACAACTACAAAAACTATTTTATAATTCATTTAACTATTTAAATATTTATTAATTAAAATTTTAAAACGCATTTTAACTTTTGTTTAACTACATAAATTTTAATTAACGATTTTATGAACTAAATAAGTAGTTAGCACTTACAACAGTATAAAAAATTAAACATTCACGTAAACTTATCAATCAACATATTATTCAATAATCATGGACTATTTTTTGGATTTTAAATTAGCCATAATTTTTAACAACATAGTAAACAATAAATTCACTAATTAATATCACCAAATCAACACTAATTATCATCACCTAATACGCAATAATCACCATGTTCAAACACATAATCAACTAATTTTCTAAATTAGGTTTACCATTATATACCCAATTCAAATAATAAACTATATATCATAAACTAATAATATATATTCATCAATTCCAAACCTCTAAATCATCCAATTGCAAATCCCTAAATCATCAACTAATTTAATTTAAACCTAAATTAAACAAAGATAATGGAAAATAGGAGATACCGGCAAGTTTGGAGAGGTTGAAATTAGCGATGGAAGGTTGCGACGGCTCCTGGTGGCGGAGGACGGCGGCTTGTGGCGGGGTGCGGCGGATCTGAGTGGATTTGGGGAGAGGGAGAATGAAAATGTTTTCTCTCGGGTAGCATGTTTGTATAACACGATAAGCGATGGCTAACGACGACCGCTTTTTTTAGCCGTTGCTAGCCGTCGCTAGACTATGTCGCTTTCTGAAGCCTTTCTAGTAGTGCGAGCCTTCCAAGAGAAACTCCATACCCTGAATTCCACTACAAGTAAACCTTAGTTTACAAAGTTATACTATGATATATCAAGATCAAATATTCCTTTCTTTAATAAGTATACATGCATATTTAGGTTCCAAGAGCTTGGACTTGGAAGGAGGTGGGGTGATACCATTCAGGTTGTGTATGAACGATTCACCTGCTCCTGATCCATGCACTCTTGAAACTTTCCCTGGTAGAATTCTTACCGTGTTCAATGTCATCATTCTTTCTTCATATGGATACTTCGCTCAAGTTAACGTTTTAGGATATTCCAAAATCGGTGGCCAACTCATATACATCCATGGCTAAGTTCATGCATTGGAGGAAGAAATGCTCCTTAGAATAAAGAAAAAAGGACTCAATGTCAAGCCACACATGTCTATCCATCATAATCCATTTTTATCTCAAACTCATTCGACAACTCACGATAATATCAAACAATATGACTACACGCGTGGCATGATTGCTACCAGATGCAGTGTAAACAATGAATGGATAACAACTCAAGAAGGTGCCTGGAACCGAAAACATTAGCATTCTTCGTGTCCCTTTTGGGTCTAAAAAGGGAATACTTCGTAAATGGATTTCAAGATTTGAAGTCTGACCTTACCTCGAGATTTTGACTGCTGATGTTCCTAAAGAGTTGGTGGGAGATTTTTACTGATGACGCGTCTGACACGTGGGGAATGGAAATGAGGAAGAGGAATGGGGGCGAACGTTACCTTAGTTAACCTTGTGGTGGTTGGAGATCATGGGTAGGAAGTGAAGGATCTAGGGAAAATAGAGGAATAAAAGAAGATGGTAGGAAATAGATGGAACACCTGCTCAGATGAACCGTGTTCGTAATGGTGAACTTTATTGTTGCATTGATGACACCAAGGATTCTTTTGTTCAGCCAACATTAGGGCACAACCAACAATGTTTTGTTCAGTTGCAAAACTAACCACAGAGCAATAAGGTATGACATGTTTACTTTCTCATGGCTAGTTCAAATCAATTTCATGGCTAGTTCACTAATTTTTATAACGGGGAAAATTTCGCCGTTATAAGTTGTAGATATATAAGTTATAAGTTGTAAATATATAATAGCGAAGTCTTCGCCGCTATATATAAATTTATAACGACGAAAGTTTCGCCGTTATAAATCCTACCAATTATTTACTCTCACTGGTTCGTGGCTACTTTTGTGGTTACTTGGACATGCAGCTTGTTCGTTCAATTGAAAAGTAGAAAATAGAGTGAAGTGAACATGTAGGATTGTTGGTAATGGTCTTATACAAAGCATTTGGGCTCACTATTATCAAAGTTGTGACTTGTGGGCTTTCAATATTTGCAATTGTAGATGGAGGCCCAACTGAAATTATAACGAGTTGAGTGTGCGGATATCGTATTGATCCTTAAGATCCTTACTAAGGCTACAACGCTTCTGTACTCCTTGTGAATTTTTTCGAGGAGTACACCAAAGATCCTACTCGTTGGGACAACATCTCTCAAGTAGGGTTAATGATAATTGAACAGAAGTAAAGAAGGAAGAAGTATTCTGAGAGGCTGATTACACTTTCTGGTGTCAATATAGTTTGTAGTTTGTTTCAAACTTGGGCCATCTGGAGACTGTGTTACTTTAAGGTGTTTTATGCACTAATATTCTGAGATTTGGCGAAGTCTGTTCCATTGGCTATTGATAAGGTCACTCTTTACCTCTACCTTTGACCTTTCATTCTGATAATGTTGGTTTATATTAGTGTTGAATTTTGAACCGTGCACACGAATTTTTGCGCACCGACTCATATTATGAAAAATTGCAGAGTATAGAAATGTATTTTATCATATATGTTACTATTTTACAAGCATTATGCACTGCTATCATACCTCAAATTATTTTTTCTTAAGAATAACCGTAAATGAAAGAATCAACACTATCATTGAAGTACCCAACTTACCCTATGTAGACAATGAAATGAAACATAACTTTGAGGGTTTATAGCAAACATATTTGCTAAGAAACATGAACCAAAAGCAGCGCCAAGAGAACCTAGAAGCAAGATTTTCAGGTTAGTGAATCTCATTTTGTTATGATTTTGTCTATTTCTTTATTTGATGATTAAGTTTAGTGATTTGATTTTAAACAGTGCTATAATTACTACGTTGTTAGTTTTTAAACGAAGTATTATTCACAGCAAACAAAATTTCACTTTTAAAATTTAATTGTTGTGATATATGACTGCATGTGATATTTTCTTTTTATTAACAAATTTAGCTTGCAAAGAAATAAAAATGAATTCTACGCAAAACTCTGTATTTTTATATTTGACAAAGCTTCTATATATATGGGCACCTCATCAATACAACTACTGTGAACAGGTAATGTGAGGAAATACACCATACCTGATCCATTGGAGTAACAACTTTCATCTACGTCAAGTCTGATACAACTGAACCTATATATGCCTCCTACAGTTTTAAAGAAGGAGTTAATTTTCCAACATACCGAAACAATTTATTTATAACCACTGCATATATTCGTAAGTCATTATAAGTTGTTCCCTAGGTATGATGAAGGGCTCATCACAGACAATGAAGTTATTCTGTACATATAGATAATTAAGTAAATGCTGAATCAGTACGTAGTCTTTACGTATTAGTACTAAAATAATTGATATTATACATTTAGTCCTTACAGCTAATCAAGTAAATCAATAAAAAGATAAGTGCCCTCTATACATAAAAGTTGGATTTCGTATGGTGTTGACTACTAAAGGAATACATCTAGCAAATTTACGTGTGATTAATAATATTACGTAAGTAACTAAAAAACACCCATCAATAGGACAATTCCAACGATAGTTCCAACAATATCCCGTGTCTGAAGCACGGACCACATCCTAGATTTCTCAAGAAAGTTTTAAGAATTTGTATAGATCTTTTAGCATTTCATCCCAACATTTTGAAAAACTTTGTGAGGTGAACCTCAGTATATTCTGGAAATGGTGGCGGAGGAACCTCGCCATATTCTTATGACATAATATTTGTCTCAACAAAATTGTAAGTATGCACAATAACAATGTTCAACCAGATATCGACATACAAACAAGCTAAATACAATCGATGAATTAGAATTTTACGGCATAAATATACTGAAGGATAAATGAAGAAATTAGTTCGATATTTCAAAGTAAGTCCTAGAAACTTGCCCTAAAATAGTGGGAATTAATACCAAGAAACATGCATAATATGAAAATATGGTTAAACATGTAAAAAAAATTGTAAAAAACAAGAAATTGGTCTAGGGAAAAATGAAAAACAATCGGAGGATACTAATGCAAGAGACAACAAAGGTGAGACATTGTAAATTACCAAATTGATTGTTGGAGAGTTTTGTCTTCCTTCAACCATGTAAAATTGAATAATGTTAGGTTAAAATGATATGTTTTATTCTCTGTTCTTAATGCTAATATGTTTTTCTTTTGTTTGCTCCAAATAATATGTTTTCTTTTCTTTCTTCATAGTAGTTTGTTCCATTTTCTCAGTCAGAGGAGTTGTATTCGTCACTTGTGTAAAATACACTTTTGTTTTGGGTAGGTTTTGAACCAGGTCAAAGAGGCCGAGGAACAGAATGGGTAGTATTCTTATTAATTGGTTGACTGAATTGTTTGTTTTCTATGTCATTACAGTTTCTTATTTTTTATTTTAATAAAATAAAATAAATAATGTTATCTTAACTTATTAACGACGGAGGAGATCTGACAGCTTTAATTTATTTTCAGCTTTCTTAATTTTTTTCGCTTTGAACGACAACTGAACGATGAATATGATGGTTCAAATTTTACGAAAATTAAATTTAGAATTCAAAGTTTACGTATACCAGTTGGGTTAGATGGGCTAAGTTTTTATTGTCTGTTAGTTTTGTGTGGGCTTTGTTGTCAAAGAAATGGCTATGGGCTAAAATGATTTTTGCCAAAATTTATCGTTTTGTTTTGTTCCAATTGCAAATTTTAAAAAACAAAAATGGAAAATAGTACAAATCCGAGAGACATAGCTTTCTAAATAGTGGAAATCCATCCAATATATATATATATATATATATATATATATATATATATATATATATATATATATATATATATATATATATATATATATCATTATGAAAATACAACAAGTGGACCAATCTTGGAGTTTACCTTGTTAACGTGATTTGCTGTATTTTTGATACCTGACGGAGATAGTTTCAACTTCTTTTGGTTGGAATTTTCGATTCATTTAAATAAATTGATCTTATTGATGAGCTAAGTTGGAAATGTCGAGGTATGTACGTCCAATTTTACGTATTATTATAATTCTATAAATTAATATAAAAGGGTTATTGAAGTATTCAAAACTTAACATAGTTGAAACATAACAATCAAATTGTGACATCATTGTCCAACGTTGAAATTTAATTTGTTTCATGCGAGCCACGTTGGTGTTGTAACTATCGTTGTACTGTTATGAACGATTATACGTCAATGCATCACAGTGACCCCTGCATTCAGAGCATTTGGCAATGTACTGTTGTTATATGCCGTGTGCATTTAGTTTTTCAAAGGTTCCTACAAAACAAAGATGCCTACAGCTGTTCCTATGGAAAATGCACCTTTTGAACCATGCGGAAAATTTGATCAATTTAATTTCTCTCTTCTTTTCCTCCTATCTCCATCTTCAAATCTGAACTTACAACCAAATTTTTTGTTAGAACCACGTAGCAACCCGCATCTTAATGGATCTGAATTTCGACTAAATCGAAACGCAAGTCCATTATGCTATGCACCGTTGACATTGGTAACCTGTAATAAACATAAACATATAAAAAAACAACTTAGAGCGTCATAGTAAAATATAATAGAACATATATAACGACTAAGACTACTACCTTTGAATCAATATTATTTCTTAAATATCTAGTTGAATTGTCAGTTCCGAGCATGAATGAAAACACTTTTCCATCAACTATTCTCATTATGCTTCGGAAGCTTGTCCCTCAAAACTCATCATGTGCATTGTAATGTAATGAATAGGGTATCAAAACAATGTTCTGATGATTAGAAAATTGTATATATTTCTCATAACACTAACTTATGCCGATTGCTTTCGATTTAAATGTTATGTCTACTATTATTGTCTTATCCGTTTAATTCTATATGCGTGCAGGATATATCCAACCTTCTCTGAGGTATAACCATATCTTTTTTTTGTATGTGTGTAAGCGTTGCAATACCCAAAAAGAAACGTCGATCACTTAATACTTCTTAAATATGGAGGAGACAGACTCAGCTGCCATTTAATATTTCAACCCCGAAATGGGCCCTAACATAATCGTTAGTCAACCGGCCCTAGCTACATAGCCATTAAACTCTGGATACGACTTTACAATTTAATTAGACGTATTACTAACGCATCTGAAAGACTTATCTAATGGTTAACTAGCCCACCTTCGACAAACAAATAATTAATTAAACTTCGAGGTCTTTGCGTGTCCTATACGGATTCTACACTAGTAGGAAGCGAAATCCGTCATGATATAACCCAAATCTTTGCTAACAACCGCTCGGTACCGCTGGAGTCAAAGCCTATATGTCTGTCCTACAACTAAATATCAGTTTACCAACAATACTAACATAGTTCGTTGTAACATCTCGTAAAAATTATTGATAAAAAACTAATTAATTAATAATAAGGCTATGAATGGAAATTTTGTGAATATCAGAATTTGAACACGAAAATTACACCATTATGTTCGTGATGATTTTCTAATCAATTTTCATATGTAGAGTTTTGTAATTGGAGCTCAAACAGAAAAGTTGTCGATGTTTGAAGTTTTCGAGTTTAAAATAATTCAAATGAATTCAAATTTTGAATTTGAATAACGTTAACGTGAAAATTAAAATGGATAATAAATAATTTAACGTTAGGTTAAATTAGCATTAAAAGAAAACGTTAACAGTAGAGTTAATATAGGAAGAAAATAAAATAAAAACGAAAACAAATAATTCACGATAACAAATATGGACCGATCGACCGCCTTATTTGGGCCCGTCGATCGCTAGCGGTCATTCGCTCAAGGTCAAGGGTCGACCAGTAGGAGGGTGACGACTAGGGTTAATTTAGGCCAAGAACGACATGAATTTTATTATTTTAAACCGACTTATATCCAATAGTTATGGTGCCTTCTAATCACTATAATAAAAGGCTAGCCTCATTACTTTTATTCACAAATTATTTGGGAATGCTAGTGATGCTTTACCATTCTTCTTCTTCTCTATGATCAGAATCACTTAAGGTTTCAAGGTATGAGATTTTTGGTATTTAAATATTCAATTTCTAATTCTATTCTTCCTTAATCCTTGATTTTGAATCTAATTTATATACAATCAAATTGTTGTATATTTCAAAGAGGAGATCTGAAGGAGTAATTAGGAAAGTGCATAATCAAATCCAAAAGAAGGTGGGCATATTCTCTATGAGTGGAAATCTTGGTTTTTCACATTTTAGTATTTGTATAGTAGAAGTTTGGATTTGTTTTAAGCCATAGAGAATTTTGTTTACAAAAACCCCAAAATTCCCCCAAAATGAAAAGTCAATTCTTATGTTTATTGTAATCTCAATTATTTCATATTGAAATAGTAGAATTTGTTAAGTTATTGCAATTTGAATATTTTGTATTCTATTCCATTTCCAACTCTTCTTCATTAATGTGTTAAAGAGTTATAAAATGAAAATAAATTAAGAATAGCGTGTAAGGTACGAATTCTCTTGTTCATAGTTTACATTGCCTATTTCCATAATTTAAATATGAAACCCTTTTTCACTTAATTTCATGTATGTAAAAGTTGACTAAAATATAGAGGGTTTAAATTGTAGGTTTTATTCATTGAAATAGAGATACTAATTCTACTATATTAATATAAAATAAGTTTGGTATTTGATTCTATTTTATTAATACAAATCTATTGTTGGCTAAGGATATTAATTAATTTAGTTGTTGTATGGACTTCGACTTGTATAAATTTGGAAGTTTTGACATATTTAGATTAGTATGTGTTTGCGCCAAAATTGGTCACAGACCCCAAATGTCGTGAAAGCACCAGTGTATGAACACAAATCAGTAATATATGATCACAGATCTCAAATCTAAGTAATGTAGAGGATAAAAAGTGAAGAATAATAAACTTAAAACGGAAAGAGATAAATAGAGACACAAGATTTATAGTGGTTCGGCTATCTCCGGCCTACGTCCACTCCAAAAGTTAATCTTTTATTGACTTTCCTTCCTGTTTACAACTGGTTACAGTAGATTATATTGATAAAATTCGAGTATAACAGCAGCTATAGAGTACAAAGTTGAATCGGGCAGAGTCTGGACGTTGAGGAGCCAAAAGATCCTTTTTTGTAGGCCCTGGGGGGGTCTATTTATAGGTGTAGGAGGCTGATACTTCGCTCAGATCTCGGGAGACTTCTTCTGGCACGTGAGCGGGCCCACGCGACCGAGCCCACGAAGTTTCGGCCCGATCCGTGATCGATACGAACGAATTTCGTATCGATCAGGATTTCATCCGATAGAGTCGAAACTTGGTGTGAACCTTCCTTGGCTTGTACGTAAGCTCCTATGAAAATTTCATGGCATTTGGACGTGTGGTTTATGAGATATGATTGATACAAATTGGGATTTTCAGTTGGCTGCTTCGTTCGACTCGATCAATTTCGTATCGATACTTGATCGCATCGATACCATGCACGCACTTGGCGATGACGTGGCCCTATCTTCAAGGTTCGATCCACTTTCCATGCCGTGTTGAACGTTTCTTCCTTCGAATCGTGCACATTCTTCGTTCATGTTAGTCATATTCGTGTCCATCAATCTGCTAATGCCCTTGGTCTTCTTCGAACCGATGCGCGAGTGTGTCCATCGTATCGATCGAAATCGATCGATACGAAATGCTTGTCCAAATCTCTGCGACCAATGCTCCATCCTTCATATTGATTCCAGCCCCGATCGATACGAAATGCACCGTCATGCCTCATCATCTTATCGATGCGAACAGCATCGATACGAAAACCGTAGCCTGAATCCATTCGATCGATGCGAACGTGTCGACCCAAAATAAGCGACTAAATCCATCTTCATCGATACGAACTGTACCGATACGAAATATATCGAGGTGAAACCATCGAGTCGAACAAACCATCTTACACCCCTCTACTCAACCCGGGTTCACTGCTATCGAGTCGAAACTTATCTGGCCTTCCTACTGATCGATACGAAGGCGATGTTCGTATCCATGTTGATCGATACGAACGCCTTGTTCGAATCGATCAATTATCTTGAGCAAATGAACTCCTTTTGACCTGGAATTTGAAACGTAGTCTCTCCTAGCCTTGATCATCGTTCCCAATCGATCCCGCCTTGATTGGTGCTCGGCCAAATTTTGACGACATCGATCAAAGCCTTATCTCCAATCGATTTCCAATCCTGATATCCGTCATTTCCAGTTATTTTGTTGATATTCCAGCCTTGACCAAAAGGTGGGATAACATTTGCCCCCCAAAACATGCCTTGTGATAAGAAGGGGTGTTTTGGATATTTCCGAATCCAATATCCAAAGTCCATTGTCATATCATCCAAGTGCATCGATCTTGACTGCTCCGAGTCGATGTCTGATTCCAAATCCAGTAACCAAAGCCTTAGCCAATTCCATATCCATCCATACTCGATATCCGAGTCCTAATCCATCCTTGTCCAATAACCAATAACCGAATCCAGGACCTCTCCGGGTCGATATCCAAATCCATAACCTCTCCGGGTTCTTGCCAAGCGCAATCCACACTTGACGACCGTGGCCTAGTGTCCCTGGGCGTTAAGTAATGCCATGGCTTAAGTCCTAAGTCGAATCCTGGTCGCTCCGGACCCTTGTCGATCATAGTCCATACTCGACGACCTGAAATTATAACCGATAGGTATTGTGGGGCCTAAGTCCTAGGCCGAATCCTAGTCTCTCCGGACCCTTGCCGAGCATAGTCCATACTCAACGACCATTTACCAAAAACCAGAGGAAAATCCAATCAAAATCCAATCCAAAGTCCAATCCAAAATCCAAATCAAATCAGAAAACCAAAAATCCATATCCGAAATCAAAACCAATATCCAAAAATGAAAACAATCATTCAAATGAAAATCCAAACCAGAAATCAAACAAAATCGGAGGTTCAAACCAAACTCCAAAACCAAACTAGAAAAAGCAAATGTCCAAACCAAAAGAAGAAATAGATTTCACAAACCATAGCGTCGCGGTTTATTGTCAGTCAGAGCATGCCAAGGGGCCATCTCTGTCCCCGTACATGAGTAAATTACTTGGCCATTCGCCAATAGTTCGCTACTTATTTCATACCATCCCTTGTCAATTGATAACCAATCGACCATCATTCCTGGGCACCGCGCCCTCTTTATTTGAGGTAGACGGTGGTCACCCCTGCTCCACTGCCGCATTCCGAGCTCTGACATATTGTCGCAACTGTCCATTCCTTACATGCTCCTCAATTATGTCCTTCAGATGTATGTAACTGTTGGTATCATGTCCGTCTAAATCGTGAAAAAGACAGTGCCTTCCTATTGCCCTTTCACGTTCTGAGGGCTCTCTCCTAGCCGGCCTTCGATAGGGAAGGCGATTCCGAGTTTCCATGAATATTCGTTCCAATGTTTTGTTTAATCCTGTGTAAGTGGAAAACTTTGGTTCCCTCCATCGCTTCCTAGCTTTTCCTGATTCGTCATCCAGCTTCCTTTATGCCTTATCTTTATCCGAGCCTCCGCTGGATGGCCCTCCATTCTCAGCTGCGTTCACCTCCTTTAACTTCATATCCGAGCACGCATCTTCCTGCCGAAGGAATCTCTCAGCTTCGTGAAAGAATTCCCCGAGATCCATTAGTGGGTCCCGTATTAGAGATACTTTGAAATCTGAATCCTCTCTGACTCCTGATACTACTGCCATTAAAACCATCAACGGATCCGGCCGATCCACCGAAGCAACCGCTGCATTGAACCGAGTTAAGTAAGCTCTGAGTGATTCATCCGTCCTTTGCTTTACTGATGTTAGCGTATCACATTCTTCGGCCATTTGATATGAACCCCAAAATTGCTTCAAAAAACAGTCCACCAATTCTGTCCATGTCCTGATAGATCCTTCCTCTAGCTGTCTGAACCACATCGCAGCTATATCCGTTAAGTATAGAGGGAAACGTTAGGCCATCACTTCCTCCGATGCCCCCAGCACTTCCATATGTCTTGTATATCTCATCAAGTGATCAGTCGGATCAGCTTTTCCATTGTATACTTCTACCGTAGGTAGCTTGAATTCTGGTGGATTCTGAGCCATTCTGATGTCTCAAGTAAATGGACTCCTGTTTACTCCTTCCAGATCTTTGTTCGTCAAATCTTCGCGCATAGTTCACCTGATAATCTCAGCCAATCCAGCGTTGTCTGCCAATGGTTGCCCCCCGAGTCCCCAAGGGAATTCTGGTACGTATTCCTCGTCACGTGCTCTTGCATTCCTGCCAGCATCTTGTTGTGTAGTGTCAACTGGAATTCCTCCATGAACTGGTCCATCGTTGCCGGGTGGTGTGCCCCCGAGCCTGGATCCATTCAGGTTAGCAGTTGTGTGCTGATCAGGGGTGGTGCCTTGTTAAGCTGCTCCGTTAGATTTTTAGTTTGGTCCTTCTACTCAAGCTCCGTGGGTCTGAACCCCTGAAGCTCTAGCTGTTCCTGCTTGCGCAAATTGCCTAAGGAGGTTCTGCATCATCTCTTCCTGCCTTTTTAGAAACTCTTCATGCATAGCTCCCATCATCGTCTCCATCTCGTCTCTGGTGATGAAAGCTGAAGTTTGATTAGCCCCCGATGATGCCTCCTGGCTCCCTTCATGTTGACTTCTCTTGGTTCTTTGTCTTCTACTTGATTGCCTTGTCATAGCTCTTTAGATCTGAACCCTTAAGCCTTCAAATTTGAACTCCAAATCTGGTATAGCGGGTGCTAGTTGCTTCTCAGTGAAAGCACCAAAGTGTTTGCGCCAAAATTGGTCACAAACCCTAAATGTCGCGAAAGCACCAGTGTATGAACACAAATCAGTAATATATGATCACAGATCTCAGATCTAAGTAATGTAGAGGATAAAAAGTGAAGAATAATAAACTTAAAACGGAAAGAGATAAACAGAGACACAAGATTTATAGTGGTTCGGCTATCTCCGGCCTACGTCCACTCCAAAAGTTAATCTTTTATTGACTTTCCTTCCTGTTTACAACTGGTTATAGCAGATTATATTGATAAAATTCGAGTATAACAACAGCTATAGAGTACAAAGTTGAATCGGGCAGAGTCTGGACGTTGAGGAGCCAAAAGATCCTTTTTCTGTAGGCCCTGGGGGTCTATTTATAGGTGTAGGAGGCTGATACTTCGCTCAGATCTCGGGAGACTTCTTCTGGCACGTGAGCGGGCCCACGCGACCAAGCCCATGAAGTTTCGGCCCGATCCGTGATCGATACGAACGAATTTCGTATCGATCAGGATTTCATCCGATGGAGTCGAAACTTGGTGTGAACCTTCCTTGGCTTGTACGTAAGCTCCTATGAAAATTTCATGGCATTTGGACTTGTGGTTTATGAGATATGATCGATACGAATTGGGATTTTCAGTTGGCTGCTTCGTTCGACTCGATCAATTTCGTATCGATACTTGATCGCATCGATACCATGCACGCGCTTGGCGATGACGTGGCCCTATCTTCAAGGTTCGATCCACTTTCCATGCCATGTTGAACGTTTCTTGCTTCGAATCGTGCACATTCTTCATTCATGTTAGTCATATTCGTGTCCATTAATCTGCTAATGCCCTTGGTCTTCTTCGAACCGATGCGCGAGTGTGTCTTTCGTATCGATCGAAATCGATCGATACGAAATGCTTGTCCAAATCTCTGCGACCAATGCTCCATCCTTCATATTGATTCCAGCCCCGATCGATACGAAATGCACCATCATGCCTCATCATCTTATCGATGCGAACAGCATCGATACGAAAACCGTAGCCTGAATCCATTCGATCGATGCGAACGTGTCGACCCAAAATAAGCGACTGAATCCATCTTCATCGATACGAACTGTACCGATACGAAATATATCGAGGTAAAACCTTCGAGTCGAACAAACCATCTTGCACCCCTCTACTCAACCCGGGTTCACTACTATCGAGTCGAAACTTATCTGGCCTTCCTACTGATCGATATGAAGGCGATGTTCGTATCCATGTTGATCGATATGAACGCCTTGTTCGAATCGATCAATTATCTTGAGCAAATGTACTCCTTTTGACCTGGAATTTGAAACGTAGTCTCTCCTAGCCTTGATCATCATTCCCAATCGATCCCGCATTGATTGGAGCTCGGCCAAATTTTAACGACATCGATCAAAGCCTTATCTCCAATCGATTTCCAATCCTGATATCCGTCATTTTCCAGTTATTTTGTTGATATTCCAGCCTTGACCAAAAGGTGGGATAACAGTATGGGATGTAAATGTTTTACACATGTCTAGGAATATATATATTACTTATCCTAATTATTGCGTGTGTGTGTCTATATATATATATATCTGTGTGTGTGTGTGTTATATTAGCGTATAATTAATAGCGTATTAATCGTATAGAATATATCGGTTAATATATAGTATTAAACTGATTGGAAGGAAGTAAAGATAATTATGAAAATTAATCCATAATTAAAGGCAGAATAAGGAGTTTTCCTTGCATGGTCTTAATACAAAATGCGGTGAGGTATGTATGATAGTATGTGTGGAGAGTGGAATTATGAATAAGTTATAAGTATGCGAGGTCAGTCAAAAGCACATAAAAGTCCGCCCAGCTAATCTAACTTCCAACGGTGTGATTTTTGGACTGATATGAGACATTGCCAATAATAAGTAACCATGGTGGAGACGGGGTTAGTCTCAATTCTGTATGGTAAGTCTGCCCAGTTAGTCTAGCTACCAACATCTTGTGAATAGTCGGACTAATGCGTGACATCACGGTTTGGGTTACAGGTCGTAATGCATAGGACCTGCTTTTGGGTTGAGGGTATCAAGGGGCTATTGTAGGGACTGCCTCCTTCCCACTTAAGAAGTAGTAAATGGTCGAGGTTATCGTTTAGGCACGGTAGTGGAAATCTCAGAATGGGTCTGCTTCGAGGTCGAGGTATTAAGTGGCCATTGTGGGATCTGCACCTTCCCGTCAAAAAGTTTAAGTGGCCTGATGAGGTTCCATGCGATATCAATTAGGGAGTACCAGAGAGAGGTCCGCCATGTGTTAGGTATTAAATGACGGGAACATGCCTGAGATATAGGTATTAAATGGTTAGAGTCTGCCTAATTCCCACTTAAAAGGTATTAAGTGACTTGGGTACTCTCTCTCTCTCATATTGTTAGAATACGACTGGCAGTAGTTGCATGGGACTGGAAAGGGCCTTTGACCTACATTTGGAGTTAAGTTATAGAGTTACTATGGAAGAGCGTAAGTTTTAGAGTTGGACTGGAATGGCTTTCATTTACAGTTGGAGGTATCTTATGTAGAATATAGTATAGGATGCGTAAGACATATTGCTTATCAAAATAATAGAGCCCAAATACTATTATGGTAAGACTTGAGATTTTTATTTGCTAAACATTTTTCTTCTTGCCCTCCCCTCGTTACAACACACATGTTAGGAGAGATAATGCTGATTTGGAAGATGAAGGCAGAGGCGGAGTCTTATGGCTGTTGTCTATCTATTTATGTTTTTTTTAGTATTTTGGTGTACCCATTTTCACACATGACGTTGTTGTTTTTAAGATATTGTATTTTGAATATTTGGGATGATATGCTGTATTTATGATATTTGGATTTTCTATGAAATGGGTACATGTTTCTGATATTATATTTTATCTTTTCCGCTGTAATATTCTAATAGCATAGACATATGGCTCTGTATATTGTTCATTATAACAATTTTACTAACAATAGCCGGCTTTGAAATGAGTCTAAGGTTTGATGGGCTTTTATTGGGTCAAAAATTAGACATGTTTCAAGGTGGGCTGTTATATTTAGTATCATAGCTTAGGCTACCGATCAATGGGGACAGGTATACATAAAAGTGCATATTTGTTATTTTTGAAAGTATTTTTCAAAACCCCGCTATATATATACAAACTTTTTTGAACATGCGCAAAAACACTAGGCAAATCTTTATTTCAGCAAATAATGTCATCTTAGGAAGTTGTAACTAAAAGTTTAAACCTACATATACTTGATTATGGTTGAAAATCATTCGTCTGATGTTGGGAACTCCTCTACCCAAGTGATACCCACTATCCAAGGGATGCCCAAATGGTTCAAGCAATACCTAAGGCATGTAGGGAAAGTTCACATTCCTCAACAAGCTGCAACAGTGGCAATCACTGCCCTACTTGTAGAAGCAGCACCGCGCCCACTAGATTTACCTAAATTGTGTAAAGATTTCCAGAATACGGAAGGAAGGGTGTATACGAGAGTTAAAGGTTTCATTGAGACCAAAGCTTGGATTAATGACTGCGAAAGTATATTTTGGGAGCTTGGATAGGAAGACCAGACCAAGAGGAGGATGGCTGCGTGGCATCTAAAAGGGAAAAGCATTGGATTTGTGGACCATAGTAGTTGAAGAGAATGTTGAGGAAGGAATTACATGGGCTGAATTCAGAACTCGCTTTAAGTTACGATTCATGTCCAGAGCAGAAGTGAGTTTGCAGTAGAGTACTTTATTCAATTTTGGCAGGGAGACTCCATGTTGAATATCAGTAAGTTCATGGAATTAGCTAAGTCCAGATTGATTTTGATTGATACCCCCATGAAGAACGCTATGAATTTGTTAGAGGCAAGAATTCCCCACTTAAGGAGCTACTTTTGACCCAAGTACTCGCGGGCGCCACTTATGAGATGATAGTTCAAATGACCCTGGTGTAGACAATGGGCACTGAAGAGAACGTAGCACCAGCGAAAAATCAAGGTAGAGCTAAGAAAGTAGTATTTTGGTCTAATAAGAAATCCAAGGGGAAATTAAGAAGGGAAGTATAACATGCCGAAGATATCAAAAGAGAGGACATGTGCTTAAGGATTGCAAGGTGAGTTTGACGAGGGAGAAGTTTAAAGGGAGATGTTATCGCTGCCATAAGGAGGGACACTGCAATAAACGGTGCCTAAAGCTAGCTAAGGAGGATCAAAGTAGGCAAGCTTATGCCATTGAGAGTGTACCTTTATCAAGTAGACCTCCTTCAAGAGATCAACAAAAAGCTACAATGGTAGGTATAACTGTATTTTTCGAGAATACTATTTGTACCTTATTTGACTCAGGAGCATCACATTCATTTATAGTTAAAAATGTAGTCCATTCCTTGGGTCTGAAAACCCAAGTTGTCATCAACCCAATAGTCATGTCAGATCCTATTACGGGGTCGGCGCACATTTTTTTATTTGCAAAGACCTAGTTGTGGATATATGTAATGTCAATTTTACATGTAACGCGTATGTTCTTAGTTTTGAGGGATATGAATTTACCTTAGGGGTGGATTGGTTATCTTACTATGGGGATATCTTATATTGTGGTATGAGGATCGTTTGGTTGAGGAGTTGTAGGGAAGAAGAGATAGATGTTCGCTGTACACCACAAAACTCAGTCGAGTTAAGCTATTTATATTCATTGAGCCTGTCGCAAGATGAGCTCTCATATGTACCCATAGTTTGAGAATTTTCTGAAGTTTTCGAAGAAGTCTTGGGTCTCCAGCCTCTATGGGAGATCAAATTTAAGATCGATTTTGGGAAGAACGCTAGACTTGTCGCCCTTCTATTAAGGCACATGGCCCTTAAAGAAAGGCGAGAGTTAGATAAGCAAATTTCAAAGCTACTGCAGAAGGTATTCATTCATCGAAGTACTTCTAAATAGGGAGAGCCTATTATCTTTGCCACTAAGGCAGATGGTTCTTTAAGGCTATATATTAATTATAGAGAACTCAACAAGTTGACTAAGAAGAATAGGTATCATTTACCTAGGATAGACGATTTGTTTGATAAGCTTGTTGGATAATTTCAAGCTTATTAAATTCTATTTTGACAGAGATGAAGATAGTAAAATTTTAAATTTGAATTTAAAAGTAAATGAACTAGTTTTTATAATAATTTGTTTTAATTAACATATAAAAATAGCTTTCCGGGGTACTGTCTCAGATTTCGACGAAACAGTTTCATTGGATTCATAATTGTGAATTATAGTATGCCGTCGATTTGCGTGACAATTGGACGTATTGTTTGGGCGAGCGAGATCGAAACGCGTAGAAGTTAATTTTAGAAATTTATATAAATAATTGGGTTTGAAAAGCTATCTTCTGTATATGATCAAATTAAGTCTCGATACTACTTCCATTGCATTCGGAATAGGGTTATAACATATATAACGCCAGGCGCCATGCCTCTATTGGAGTTCAAGATTTTCGAGTACATAAAGCTAGATAATTTGAATAAAAAATATATACAAATAAAATATGTAAACCATGCTTTAGCCCATGCCTACCACTCCAGCCCATACTCAAGCACACCAAGCCCCTACTTCCTCTCTCACTTATATTATTTCAATTTCCCTCTTTCCTATTTTTTTAACCAGAGAACATAAATAAGAAAAAAACATGGCAACTTTCGTTCTTTAGTTCGTGTGCGAGGTACGAGCATCGAGGGGAAGTAAAGTAGGTGTCTTTGGAAAGCTAGGAGGTGTGGCCATCGAATGGTGGTGGTGTGGTGACCTAGAAGTGATGGGGTTAGCCACAGCTGGCAGTTGATCGGAGTTTTATTTTTTGCGTTTTCTGGTCGAGGCGATGGGTTTAGGCGTCGTGGTTGATGCTGGAGGCTCGTAGAGGTTTGGGCGTGCTCCGATTTAGTCGCAGTGATTGGAGAAGCTGTTGGCGGTGCTGGCGTAGGATGAAGTTCGACCTGGAATGTATATTGCATTATTTGATTTCGGCAGATGGTGACGGTGGCATGGTCGCGACGCGTTGAAGGGCGACGGCGGCGTGGTCGCAATGCGTAGAAAGCCGGCAGCGACGGTGACGGTGGTGGTCGAATTAAGGTCGTGGTCGATTCGGTGTTCGTGCCTGGAGCATACGTTGAGGGAGAGAGCGAAAGCAAAGATTTAAAGTTTAATTTTTTGGTTATTTAGTTAATTATAAGTTAATTATTTCAAATGTTCACCTATTCATATTAAACTCGTACGAGGTCCAAATTGAACGCGACGAGTCGCGTTCGTATCGATGAAGGCTACGCCATGGAATTAGATTGGACGAATTTGGAGCTAGTAGGAATTTTGAGTTAAAATTGGACGTTCGTCCAGTTTTAATTCAAAATGAAACGTTTGGCGAATCTAAAATTCAACGTGAGTTAATATCATCTTTTTGGCTAATCAGAAAATTTATGAAGTCAATAAATATTATTTACTGGATGTTTGGATATTTATTTCTGATCGTTATTGATTGTTGAATAATATACTAAATTATATTATTGGTTTGGATATATTCTCGCCTATTGGAGCGGATGAGACCCTACTATGTTCCCGTGTAAGAGCGGATGACCCTTTGTATACGAGTCCCGCCTCGAAGCGGTTGATTTATATTTTTATGATTATATGTTGTATGTGATGTAGGGGGACAGGTTGGAGGAATCCAATAGAATTCCTTACACTGTTAATTTTATTTTTCATATATATTGTGATATATGATATGTTGGATGTTATAATTGATGACATGGATATGATTTAGCTAATTTAGTGCTAGTAACATTAGGCCTTGTTTTGGTACTTTAAAATATTATAAAAATCTAAAAATGGATTCCAAAGTGATTTTGGAAATTTATATGTTTAAAATTTTTCTAAAATAAGAGTATGATTTTTGGATATTATAAGTTAATTGTTTTATGAAATAATTTAAACAGAGATTTTCGATTTGTAAAACAAAGATACTTAAAATATTAAAATAAATCTGTCTGTTATATTTAAGGGATATGTTTTATTGAGAGAAATGTGTGATCCTCTAATTAAGGGATATGTTTTAAAGGAGAAATGGAAACTTTTTTATATAAATATATCTGTTAACCATTTTATATAAAGTAATATACATATTTATATAGGTACATATATTATAATGAATTTTTTTAATGTGATAATTTATAAAAGTGAGATTTTACAAAAGAAGTGAAGATTTGCAAAATTGTAGTTTTGTCGATAAAAGTATGGATTTATAAACGGTGTTTAGAAATAAAAGTAAACTATTATCATGGGATAGATTGGGAAAAATAAATCAAACGGTGGATTTATTATAAGGCATGGAATGATATTTTAGAAATTGTTGATTCTATTTTGAAAATTGATGGTGAGGGTAAATTTTGGATTTATATAAAAGATATTTTATAAGTTGAAATAAATTTTATAAAAGAAATTTATACCTATGGAAGAAAGGTTAAAAACGGTTGAAATTATGTTTGAATGAGACTTTATGAATAAGTGTGATTTATAACGGAATGGAGTTATAAATGGAGTTTAGGAATAAATGGATTTTATGAAAGGAAGTTTCATAAAATAGAGAAGGTTTATAAATATACTTTATAAATATGGAAATGGTCATATTGGAAATTAAGTGTGGATTTTTATCATGGAAATATACGTATGTTTTAAAAGTTATTAACTTATATTAATATTGTTTAAAAAGTGATTTATCAATATTTTAATCTTTTGAAAGGTTAATTATTTAAAATTATTAGTATTGTTTGCAATTAAATATATTTATTATAAATAAGGTTTTGGAAATTAATTGTTAGTATTTATGAAAACGTTGAAGATAAATAATTATTATTTTATTTAGGATGTTTGGAATTTATTAATTATTATTTTATAATGTCTTAAAGTTAATATTTATTTATTTATAATGTTTACTATTATATAATGATAGTGTTTTAAGTAAAAGATTAGAAATTATGCTTTAAATCTTTTTGACATTTATAAATGGGGTTTTATAAGTAGAGGTGGATTATAGGAGGAGCCTTATAACATGTTTGAAAAAAAAAACGTAAAGGAAGATTGATCAAAAGATAAAAGAGTTTTAAGAATAGTTTTAGATATTTATAAAAGGAATTTTATAAATGGGTCTGTAAATTTATAAAGGGAGTTTATAAATGGTTTTGTGGATTGTAATAAGGTTTATAAATGGTTTTTAAATTGAATAAAAAGGGTAATCTTCCAAATTGTTGGTGAATACACTTATACCATCGAGATGACCATATAGATAATTTTCCAAGTATGGGGAAATATGGATTTGTGTTTATATCAATTTTATAAAAAGAATTTTTGATTCAAGTATTACAAAGTGAATTTAATTAATAAAATATTAATTCATAGAGGCTTAGTGTTGCTTGGTGCTTAACCAATGTTTGTTTTCCCTATGGAATTAAATTCCTAATTGACTGATTTTTATTCGATAGTTAAATAACCGACTATCGGAATTGGATCCAAAACGTGACTTTGGAAATATCTAGGAGAAATACGTGAGTTATATGGCACAGTCATCTCCAATGATGTTGTACTATGTGTATAAATCTCATTTCGTTGAAAATGATATGGAAATCCGTCCACTAACGGTTAGGAGGTGATCTTCGCTCTTATCTTTGACTGTTTATTTCTTAAAGAACCGGGGTTGAGTTTACCGGAAATTATCGGAAGTTGTTTCGAAGAGACCGGGATCAGATATGTTATCCGAAAACCACTTTGATCCAACGAATGCATTTCGAAGTGAAGATATCTTGAAGATGATGGAATTAAAGACGGGGCTCTTGAGTGTTTCGTTCAGTCCCAAGACAAACTTATATGAATGAATGCTGGTATTGCATTATTGACTGGAGGGCAGTGTTATTCCAAGTGAGAATTGCTAAAAAGGTAAAACGTAGCCTCGAGCCTCATCAACCAGGAAATGACAAAAATCGGGCATACAGCAGGGTCAAGTGGGTAGCTCCCAAGTATGGTATGGTCATTCCAAATCTAGATTAGTTATTATCTCTTATATGTATGCTTCAGGGCTCAAAGCGGGTGATCATATTCTGTACTACTAATCAAGTGGCAGGCCAGTCTTGTGTGGCAGGAGTACAAGATATTTTTGTCAGACCCCAGTGCATTTATCTAGAGATGTACCTTCAGAAGGTAGTTCCTTACCTTGTCATAGTGCGGAATCCAATCTCCAATACGTGCCTTTACGGTTTTGATTGTAGAACCTAATATGCTGGAATTTAATAATGTAACAATTTTGGCTAAGATTAATAAGTATTTGTATTTTAGACATTATTATAATATAAATGGATTTTCTATATAAAATGTTTTGGTTATCGTAAGGTAAAAACTCATCCGTGTTTATGTGCGACGTGGTCTTACGAGATACTTTTGATTTTCAAATGGCTTTCTAGAACTTTAAAAATCCAATTGGGTGTGTTTTTCTCACGCTGGTTTTCTAGACTGACTTGGGTGTTATTTTATTATAACGCTCGGATCAGACCGAGCATATTTACTGATTGCTTTGGATGTGTTGGAGCTCAGGAGACGAGTCGGAGGTCTTCAAGTCGTATTTACGTATATGTTTTATTTCCACTGTTTTGTTGTTGAAATCATCAGCAATTGTGAGGACATGTTGTTATAACTGTCCAGGCTGATGATTTTGAGTGTTGTTGTACTCTGATGAAAGTATGTATATAACATTTTCTCTTTGTAAAGATCATTAATACTATATTATATATTATTCCGCTGCGATTGTGAGATTCTGTGATTGTTTTAATTTTCTTCTCTCTTCTCTTCTTCCTTCTTCTTCTTTCCCATAACTATTAGTCTTTCCGTTCATTTTGGGTTGGACATGTGTGGTTTATTATCAATTTGAATTGTACGGATTGGCAGGTCGTTACAGGATAAAATAAATAAGGATATGAAACGAATATTCTATTGGCCGGGGATGAAGAAGAGGGTGGTGGAGTTTGTTTCTATGTGCTTGACTTGCCAAAAGATAAAGGCGGAATAAGGAAAACCCGAAGGACTGTTGTTGCCATTAAAGGTGCCGATTTGGAAATATAAGCATATATCGATGGACTCTATAGATGAGTTGCCTAGAAGTTTGAACACTAAAAATGTCCACTTTATTCCTATTAGGAGCAATAACATTGCGACATCTCTGGGGAAAATTTATATTAAGGAGGTGATCTCGCCCAAGATCTTATTTTGAACTTGAGCGAGATGAGATTTAGCAAAATGAAACATTAAACTTTATTCATGTCTTATTTGACCCTCATCTCATCCAATATATTAAGATCTCAAACGAAATTTGAGTTCAATCCCAATTGTTTGTCTCATTCGAAAACAATAAATTTGTTTATATCTTATTTGACATTTATCTCATCTAAGATATTAAGATCTCAAACAAAATTTGACATAAATCTCAATAGAAGAGCTTATTCGAAGATATTTTTTAATTGTATATTTCTTTAACTTCTTATGTGGGTCTAAAAGAAATTGCACTCTTATGATTTTTTTACTAGCTCTCTAATTTTATTTTTTATTTTTTAAAGGGTGATAAAAGTAGATGACTTTTTATTTATTCTTTATTTTTAATATTCGAATAAGTAGAATTAATTTAATCAATACCAAATCAGTAATATAACCACTTTCCTCTAGAAATAAAAATTAATATTATTGTTTTCTATGAATCATTCATGTTAATAAGTTTATATTTAGATATCAATTATCATAAAAGTCTTTAAAATGTCAATTTTGGATTCTTAACTTACTCCAAGATAGTCTGATATGGATTTTAAAATCCAAGACGTTAATCTAAAATGTACACTCGAGATACACTCATCTCATTTTAGATCTCACTCGATACGAGATATTGTATGTAGAATTCTCGAGAAGAGACATGACTGAATTTCGAGATTTAAAACCTTGCTTTGTTTACTAGCGAATTTTGAAGGAGTTTGCAACCAGCTTTAGGAATAGCATTAAATATTAGAGCCGCTTACCACCCGCAAACAAACTGCTAGATTAAAAGGGTGAATGGGATTTTGAAAGATTTGTTGAGAGCCTTCATGAAACCGCCACTGTAGTAGAGCATGGTCAGTTAGTAGATATTGAGATGAAGTCGATAGCACTCCATTCCACCGCACGCATAGTGAAGCATGAAACTAGGAAGCTTCACAATAAAGAAATTAGGCCGGTCCAAGTACAATGAGAGATAATCTAGAAGAAAGCACGTGGGAAAACGAAGAGAAGTTGAAGACTTCTCATCCTAGTCTTTTCTCTGGTAAACTTTCTCCACCCTCCCCGAATTTAGGTTTTTGGTCGCATCGTAGTTGTTAGATTAGATAGTAGGAGATGGTTGCCACACTTTTTACTATTATTTTTGCAACCATGAAGAATTTTATGCATTTTTAGGATGATTGCATACATGCCTACATGTCACTATCTTGCATTCACACTAGGACTGAACTCACCTATAGTACGTTGCATAAATATAACATTGTACTTTTGGCTGAGTAGATGGTTGTATAGATAACTTGGTTGTATAATACGGATATTGAGTGCACATTACATTATCTGTCCCTTAGGGATTTCAGGGACGAAATTCTTTTAAAGTGGAGAGAATGTAACACCCCATAAAAATTATTAATAAGAAACTAATTAATTAATAATAAAGCTAAAAATAGAAATTTTGTGAATGTTGGAATTTGGCCTTGAAAGTAACACCACTGCGTTCGTGGTGATTTCCTGATCAACTTTTATATATAAAGATTTGTAATCAGAATTCAAACAGAAAAGAAGTTCAAACGAATTAAAAATTTGAATTCAAATAATGTTAATGTGGAAACTAAAATGGGTAATAAATAATTTAACATTAGGGTAACTTAACGTTGAAAGAAAACCTTAATGGTAGAGTTAAAATAGGAAGGAAATAAAACAAAAACGGAAACAAATAATTCATGGTCACAAATATGGATTGGTCGACCGCCCAAGGTCAAGCGATTGACCAGTAGGAGAGTGGTGGCTAGGATTAATTTAGGCTAGAAATGGCTTGGATTTTTTTATTTTAAACCGACTTAAATCCAACGGTTTTGGTGTCTTCTAATCACTATAAATAAGAGCTTAGCCCTCTCACCTTTATTCATAAATCATTTGTGAATGCTTGCGAAGCTCTGCCAGTCTTCATGTTCTCTATGATTCAAAATCACTTAGGGTTTCAAGAAAACTTATTTTAGGTATTTAAATGTTCAATTTATAATTCTATTTTTCCTAATTGCTGATTCTGAATTTAATTTATATACAATCTAATTGTTGAATATTTTAAAAAGAAAAAATCTGCAGGAGCAACTAGGAAAAGCCGTAATCAAATCCAAAAGGAGGCAGGCAAATTTTCTATGAGTGGAAATCTTAGTTTTTCACATTTTAGCATGTGTATAGTAGAAATTTGGATTTGTTTTATGCCTTGAGGAATTTTGTTCACGAAAACTTCAAAATTCCTCCAAAACAAAATGTCAATTCTTATATTTACTGGAATCTCAATTCTTTTATATTGAAACGGTATAATTTGTTTTGTTATTGCAATTTGAATATTTTATATTCTGTTCCACTACCAACTCTTCTTTATTGATGTGTTAAAGGATTCTAAAAAGAAAATAAGTTAGGAAATGGCGTAAGGTATGAATTCTCTTGTTTGTATTTTGCCCTGTCTATTTCCGTAATTCAAACATTAAACCCTTTCTCACTTTAGTTCATGTACGTAAAAGTTGAGTAGAATATAAAGGGTTTAAATTGTAAGTTTTATTTCTTGAAATAGAGATGCTAATCATCCTATATTAATATAAAATAAGTTTGGTATTTAATTCTTTTTATAAATACAAGTCTACTGTGGGCTAAGGATATTAGCTAATTTAGTTGTTATATGGATTTGGACTTGTATAAATTTGGAAGTTTTGACATTTTTATGATTAGTATAGGACGTAAATGTTTTATGCACGCTTGTGAATATATATTTGTCAGCCTAATTAATGTGTGTGTGTGTAATATTAGCGCATAATTATTAATGTATTAATTACACAGAATTAATAGGTTAATAAATATTATTAAATCCATGGGAAGGAGGTGAGGATAATTATGGAAATTAATCCATAATTAAAGACGGAATAGGGAATTTTCCTTATATGGCCTTAATACGAAATGCAGTGACGGGTGTATGGTAGTACATTAGGAGAGTGGAATTATGACTAAGTTATAGAGAAGCGAGGTTAGTCCAAAGCCCATAGAAGTTTGCACAACTAATCTAGCTACCAGCAATGTGACTTTAGGACTAATGTGAGACATCCTGTATAATAAGTAACCATATAGGACACGAGATTAGTCCCAAATTTGCAGGGTAAGTCTAGCCTAGTTAATCTGGCTACCAGCACCTATTATTAGTCGGACTAATATGAGAAGTCATGGTTTGGGTTATGGGTCATAATTCATAGGAGCTGCTTCTGGGTCGGGGGTATTAAGTGGCCGTTGTAGAGTCCGCCTCCTTCCCCTTAAGAAGTAGTAAATGATCGAGATTATCATCTAGGTGAGGTAGTGGAAATCTCGGGAGTGGTCAGCTTTGAGGTCAAGGTATTAAGTAGTTATTTTAGGGTCTGCCTCTTCCCATCAAGAAGTATTAAGTAGCCTGATGAGACTTTGTGCGATGTCAGTTAGGGAGAACTAGAGAGGGATTCACCTTGGGTTGGGTATTAAATGACGGGGACCTACCTATAATATAGGTATTAAGTGACTTGGGTACTCCCTCTTACATTGCTAGGATACAACTGACAATAGTTGCATGGGACTAGGAAGGGCCATTGGCCTATAGTTGGAGGTAAGTTATAAAGTTAGAATGGAAGAGTGTAAGGCATAGAGTTGGACTGGAATAGCCTTCGGGCTTATAGTTGGAAACATCTTATATAGGATAATATAGGATGCATAAGACATATTAGTTATCTAGATAATGTTGTCCAAATTCTATCATGGTAAGATTTGAAATTTTCATTCATCGGACATGGTGGTTCTCACCTCCTCCTAATTACAACACAAAGGTTAGGAGACATGATGCTGATTTGGAATATGAAGGCGGAGGCAGAGTCTTATGGCAGCTATCTATTTATTTATATTTTGTTATAATTTTATGTATCCATTTTCAGATATGATGTTGTTTTTAAGATATTGTATAACAGATATTTGGGATGATATATTGTATTTCTAAGATTTGGATTTTCTATGAAAAGGGTACATGTTTCTGATATTATATTTTATCAATTCCGCTGTGAGATTCTAATAGCGTAGATAGATAGCACTGTATATTTTTCATTGTAATAATTTTACCAACCAATAGCTGACTTTGGAATGGGTCTAAGGTTAGATGGTCTTTTATTGGGTCGAAAATTAGGCCCTTTTCAAGGTGGGTTGTTACACCCGCCGACATCCACAACCGAAATCATGCTTAAACTTATCTAATATAAGTAAAAAAAATGTTCATTCCAGTTACTTAATACCTCTTGTTAGAAATGAAGCAGACCCCATTTCCCAATTAGGCGTTGTCGTATATTATTTAAGACATCTTATCTAGGGAGAACACAGATTCAATGGTCATTTAATACCTTCTACACCGTAGTAAACCCATAGACATCCCTAAATGTACCGAGCCATTTAATACTTCAAGTCCAAGGTGAACCCTTGGTATATTTTCCCTCACCTATACGTGAACATATATCCTTCCCCACGGGTCCTATAGTTAGAGATGTCCTACATCAGTTATACTTATACACAACCGTTGGAAGCCTCTAGGTGAAGAGCAAACTTCTGTTGGGTAACTCTACTGACCTCGCATCTCAACCCATACTAAACCAAGCAATTTATTCTAAACCTAAATATTGGGATAGACCTACTAATATATGCTCCTCCTAAACTTATTATTGATGCCCTATAGTTTCCACTATGGGAAAATTATAGTGCCCCTTAATTTTATTTGTTAGTATTAATTTAGTTATTCACTGCGAACCTATTCCTATATTATATGCCTATTTCATATATCCTTCATTTTCTTTTTATTCCCCAAAAATTTCACTTATTTCTTTACCTTTAATTAATTATCCTTAACATATGGTCATTATTATTCAAATTGGACAATTACTAATGACATTTATTCATTCATTTCAAATCCACTTATTACGCCTATCATTTTTTCTCATAAATGTCATAATAAATTCTTTAATCAATTCCATTAAATATATTTATGGTTCCATTTAATTTTTGTAACTCCTTATTAACTGCACATTTATTGCCCACTAATATTTCCAATCATTGTTCATAAATTAGGGAGTTACTGCCACTTTTCCATTGTAACCTCCTAATCCTATGATTTACTACACTATTAATATTCAGCGTCCTAATTATAAATAGTACGAGAACTGACATATATATTTATATATATTTATTATGCTTTATTCGTTACCCTAAGTATTTTTATATTTTTAATTCGTAAGCGCGGCTATGTGTATGCGCGTGTGTATATATATATGTATGTATGCATGTATTCCATTTTTAACCCATTAATTCCAACGCTTAGGAATATCATAATATATACTTATATGTGTCTATTTTGTAAAGATAATTCGTTTTCACATTTTAATATTTTAGAGCTATCCTTCCCAAAAAGGATTATCGTTATAACTTTCCCTAAATTACCTAAAAGTGAGCCTTTTGCAACGTTTTAGATTTAGGTAATTTAAATGGAAATAAATACAAATGAGTTGTACCATCAACGCTCGCAATAAATAATTAAAATATAGAAATTTACATTCTAAGTTAAATAAGGGTAATCGAAATGAATACTTGACCATTTACAACCCAATTAACATAAATCTGGAATAAATTTTACAATCTAATTAACATTCTACTTTAACAATTTTGGGACTGATTTCCAAATTTTCAGATTATGATTTATACCATTCCATTTCAATTTAATAACTTATAGAATATGCACGTAGGATTTCAATAAAATATATTAATTTTAAGCCTACTATTCAATAGATCTTTCATAGGCATAATAATTATATAAAATTCAACGATATAAATTTTAGTATTACATATAAATCATATAGTTTTCCACTCACCTTTCTAGCTTTCCAAATCTCCCAAATAAAAATTCATCTCTTTAATTGACTCCTATTTCCTTTACAATCCAAAAATATATATAACAATTTACATACATGTCCATTAGAATTATAGATATGAAAGGAGATTTGAGTTAAGTAGAATATAAATTTATAATTATATAATTTACCTTTTTTGCAGAATCAATTCATCATTCTCCTCTTCTCTTTTATTTTCTGCCCTTCTCCAATTTATATATATACACACACACACATACATACATACATATATACATATACCTTCAAGATTTTAACATCTAACTTGGAAATATTTCATACTTATCATAAGTCTTCGAGATTTTTAATAAATTCTTCTTATGATTTCCAAAATCGATTATACTTGTTTATAATTCCAATCAACCAATTTTTTACTTCTTTAAATGAATTCACATCCTTTTCAAAGTTATCTCATCTAAGCATTTAAAATCTTCTTAAGTCTCTAGAATTCCGTTTATAAGATTTCTCTTATAAAATCTCCTCCTTAAAATAAAACCTATCTACACATCTCAAGAGAATTTTTATAAATAAATTTTCAATCAATATATATATATATATATAATGAGCATTTTTAAAGAATAGGAACTTATTTTTATTTTTATTTAAATATGTTTTAAGTTATTAGTTAAAATATCAAACATTTTTGATAAACCATTAATAACTCGTTTAAAATATAGTAAATCAATTTACAAAGCTGATTATAAAAATTAAAATTTTTATTTCAATAAGTATTAAATATTTGAAAATCCATTTTTCGAAGTATTCCAATACTAACTAGTTTACGATTTCATAGTTTAAATAATAAAGTTTTCACTTTGAAAACGAACTTACTTTCTTAAGAAAATACATATATTTTAAAATCTAAATAGCCAATTTAATTTATAACTTCCTCTCGATTCCACAACATATCGGTTCATTGTCGGTTTTCCCAACCATTCCCATTTTGAAAATAGAATCTACTATTTTTCTCAACCCTGTTGCCCAATTCTAACATAAATTCACCCTATGAATTTATATCTCCAATTATCATCTGATATGGAATTCCTTAATTTATAAACATGGTTTATAAATTTTATAACCCTTTTTGGTTTTTATCTGTTTATAAACAAATCTTATTTATTTAACTCCATTATATAAATTCTTTCTTATAATTCCCATTTATACTTCAATCTATTTTAAATATTGATTTTTAACTCCTAGAATATCACTTATAAATTTTCTTATAAATTTTTTAAAATCCCATTAAATAATTCAAAATAGTTAGGTATAACCAAAAATCAATATATTTTTCTAATTAAATTCTTTAAAAGAACTCCAGTTCCAATATATATATTTTATCTCAAATTCCTTTTTATTCCTTAAATTTTAAATTTTAAATTAACAAAATTCAGGCCAGTGCTACAATAACATCCAATAATCCCAATCATTACAATAATCTATACTAGATTATTCTACACAATTCATATATCACTATATATGAAAAATAAACAACATATTTGAGGAATCCAGTTGGATACCCCCAACCTGTTTCCCTGCATCCACAGATGTTAATACAACATAAAAAAATACCAATCCCACTTCGAGGGAGATTTCGCAGTATATAGGGTCATCCGCTATTATGTGGGGCGCATAGGGTCTCATCCGCTATAACGTGCGCGAATATCGCTTCAAATACTAATATATACGTACTACTATATATATAATATATCATTCAACAGATAATAATTTATAAAATCAACCAAACAACCAACAATTTAAATTCAACATTTTTAAATTATTCTAGCAATCCAAATGAGTGAGATTTTACTCACCTTTGATTTTCACATTGCAATCCGTCCCAACTCGACTTGTTTTTCATTTCAAACCTATAAATTCTACTTCTATTAAATTTAATTAAAATAACTACTATATACCTTCTACCGCATCTCTTCGATCGACTACTACCATCCAAAATCTCCATACTTGTCTGCTTGCGCGTGACTTTGGCTGCCACCCCATCGAACCTAAAAACACACGCGCGCCTATCTCCTCAACTATGCCATCGCGGACCTTAAATCCCCTCGAGTTCGAAACCGTCTCCACTGCTACCACTATGCGACTACATCGGTCGCGACCCACCATACTCGATGTTGAGACGCGCCACCACCCTCTCTACATGATAACGGCGTCTAAATCATCAATAGAGACCTAAGTTCACAAAATCGCAAGACCTGGCCATTTACTAGATCGCCTGACTTCGAGTTGCTTCACAAACAATTCGCGAGCTCTATATACTTTTTTTTTCTCTGATTGATTTCGAGCTTAACCAGGAAGAGGGAAAAAAAGGCTCGCTATTTTAATTTTTGGCATGATTTATTTGTTTATTTTTTTTAAACAGATGATTACATTCTCAAGAAGATAAGAGGAAAAGAACGCGACTTTTAATAAGGGAAAAGCTTACTTCATACGAGTAGGTTAGCGTGTTTGAAAAGGAACAGAAATTGACTAGTCAATTTATAAATAAATAGATTCCAAAATATTTCGATTTACGCAACTCTAAATTTCGAACCCCTATCGAGGCGTGCCGCTAGGCGTTTATAATGTTATACCACTATTCCGAACGCAATGGAAAAGGTTTCGGGTCCTAATTCGATCGTATGGAGAAGATAGCTTTTCGGTCCCAATTACTACTGTTATCCCGCCTTTTGGCAAGACCGTGACACCAAGAACTTGACTAGAAACCAAAGACAATTCATCCAAGAAGATCGGCTATACGCAGGCCCACTATGGATATCGACAAATTTTTCTCGAGTCCGGATCGAGCCTAAATTGATATGACACAACAAGCGAAGCTGTGAGAGTCTACGTTCCAAATTTCAGGTCAATCCAAGTTCGTATGCTCAAGTTACGATCGATGCAAAATTGGATAAAAACAGTCCCTGTTCGAATCGCTCAGTTCGACTCGCTCCACTTCGACTCGCTCCGCTTCGCCTCCATCTTCGACTCGCTCCACTTCGACTCACTCCACTTTGACTCGCTCCCTTCGACTCGCTCCCTTCGACTCGCTCCACATCCCTCAGATGCCAACTTCGAGTCGTTCATGTTCAGCCATTAGAAGTACCTACTTCGACTCGCTTCGCTCAAGTACCTACTTCGACTCGCTTCGCTCAAGTACCTACTTTGAATCGCTTCGCTCAAGTACCTACTTCGACTCGCTTCGCTCAGATGCCAACTTTGACTCGCTTCGCTCAGATGCCAACTTTGACTCGCTTCGTTTAGATGCCAACTTCAACTCGCTCGAACCAGTGCATACTTCGACTCGCTCGAAACAACGTCAAGGGTAGAGTGAAATTCAAGCGCCACATCACCGAGTCGAATGGAAGCGAGTCGAAACGGAAGCGAGTCGAAGGAAACAGCCTACCGAAAACTTCATTTCGTATCGATCATATCTCTCAATCTACAAGTCCAAATGCTATGAAATTTTCACAGAAGACTACGTGCATGCTAAAGAATGTCCACGCCAAATTTCGACTCCATTGGATGAAATCTTGATTGAGTCGAAATCTGCTCGTGTCGATCATGGATCGGACCGAAATTTCACGAGCTTGGGCGTGCGGGCCTGGTCATGTGCCAGAGAGGGTCTCCCGAGATCTGAGCGAAATATCAGCCTCCTACACCTATAAATAGACCCCCAAAGCCAACAGAAAAGGGGTTCTTCTTCCTCTTTGAGATCTCCAACGCCCGGACTCCGCCAAATCCAGATCTGAACTCGATTGCTGCTGCTACCAACAGAATTCACTGCTGCAAATCATAATTGCCTGTTGTAAATCATTGAATTCACTTGTAAACACAAAGGAAAGATCAATAAAGCAAACTACTTCATAGTGGACGTAGGCGATACGCCGAACCACTCTAAATTCTTGTGTCTCCTTGCATTTTAACTATTCTCATTTCTGAAATTTGGAGTTTTTGTTAGATAAATCCTCTTTTTACATTTAACTTCTTCATTTTATCTCTTCAAAGACTTCCGAAGAGTGTTGTGCCCAATTTTGGTACAAACAACTACATTGAATTTCGATATTAATTTTAGTGCGTTTATATCTCGTACGATCAAATGATAACTCCAAACACTATGAAATTTGAAATCCGATAATAATGCACTATTTTGGATCCAATGGAACTGGTTTCGTCAAATTCCAAGACTGTGCCTCGGAAGGCTATTTTTAAATGTCAATTTAAACAAAAGCTATTTTTAAAATTGAACAGATCACTTTTAAATTCAATTTTAAAAACTTTTATTATCTTCATTATTATTAATATAAATTTTACAAGCCTTTGAATTATTATTATTTTATCGAGCTTAAAACTCAAGATACAAAAATTTACCTAATATTCAATTATAAAATTCAATAATTAATTTATCCAATAAATCGCTATATTTAAATTCTGAATTTATTTTATAAATAAGAACCAAATTTTCATATTCAAATCAATCTATACTTCAAATCCAATATTTAAAACCATTTAAATATTCCAAATCAAATGTCGAAAAATCCGGGTCGTTACAGTTCTGGGAGAGTCTACAGGAAGCTTTGGGAACCAAGCTTAAGATGAGTACTGCTTACCATCCAAAGACTGATAGGCAAACAGAAAGAGTTAACAAGATCTTAGAGGACTTGTTAAGAGCTTGTGTATTAGATTTTGGAGGTTCATGGGAAAACCATCTACATCTAGTCAAGTTTTTGTATAACAATAGTTATCAGACTAGTATAGGGATGGCACGCATAGTGAATTCAAAGCTCAATTTAATGGAGGAACATTCCATCCACGCTTCTAATGGTTCCATGACTGAACAAGACAAGGAATGGGTAAAGGAATACTACTCGAACGATGCTCCCAGAGGCTAGAAAACCTAGCTAATATGCCAAGAGCTGGAGTTGATTAATATATCAAGCTTTTAAGGTGGAATGCAACTTCCTCCAATTGACCAGCTTTTAAACTCCTGAATTGACAGCTATGGTACGATGGATAATATGACGACTCCCCTACACTGTCCTCACTATCTTATATGGGCCTCCTACCTGGGTGAAATTTAGAAATAACCACCAATCTATGAGCCCATCTTAACCAACTCACCATCCGATCGGCATCACCAAGCCACTCGAACATTGGGCAATCATGCATACAACATTCACCAGTGTTACAAGACCCCTTGGCAATAAAATGGACCTGATCATAATGTCGATTGGAGAATCTTTCCCAATCGAGACCTATTCGTTGAAACCACCCTACATGCAGAACTTCCAGTGAAAATTCAACATGTTAACTATGTCAGTGTACTATGGAAATACAAACCCCGACACTACCCTATGAAGTGGGAATGGTGCATGGATTTCTCCAAGGGCGATGAATGCCATCATACGCAGATGTCTTCCCTCATTCCTCAGAGAAGACCGTTAGTCACGACTTCGATAAGAGAATTAGTGGATAGCCGCCGACGACTACACCAATATGTCTAGGCCAATACTGAGTTGATGAATCGAATGAAGGATCAACATAGCAAGATAAGGAGGGGACCTACTCCATACTCTAGATCAGAAAACTCCTCTTCTCTAGATGGCTACCATGAACGCCAATGCCATAAGGCTGCTCCGGGAAGGATAGCTCCGATAATATGTGCAAGCCCTATAAAACGAAGGACCGGGAACACCGATCCCTATCAATCAAGGACTTTGATCAAATTGAACCATTTGCGTTAGACTTCCAACTGAGAAGGGTTGGACTGAAGTGCAATAGCGAGCATACGACGCTGCCCCACTTATCAATGAGATTTGATCTGATCTCTTTTGAATTATTTCTAGTTCAATTTCATTTACGTTGCGAAACATGACCTACTTGACTTAAACTACTTGCAAATAATGCAGGTAACCGAGCACTTAAGATTGGGTGCAAAACAACCTCCGCGGACTATGATCAAATCATTGAGGTATCATCATGACGAGCATGATTCAACCACTCATCGGCTACTATATGCCCCTGACTGGGGGCAAGGCATCAAAGCGGAAGAGACTGACAAGGTCAAGACTCTAGTACAAAGTGGATGCAACCGACCATCCACTCATCCGCCTATGCAGTTTAATTGGAGATATGGGAAAGACTTGGAGTAATATATCCCAACAATGTACTCTCCATCTCGTACTTGAAGCTCTCCAAAATACTTACGCTCCTTATAATGCCCGATAAAATCGGAATCACACAAAGGGTGGACGCAACGTCACCATCCATGCATCCAATCCTACATTAGACACTTGGGGTTATTTGAGAACGCATGTTTAAAGTGGATATGATTTGGCCGTTCACTCCCCAGTTTGCTTCTGTAATTCGGCAAAATAGTCATGCCTTAAGCCAACTTCATCAGGGTCCAACCCTCAATTTAAAGTCATCAACGACTGAATGCTTACTCGCTAACCATCACAAGCTGTCAGTTCAACTCTCTTCCTTAGCTCGATTGAAAGAATGTAAAGTATAAATTGGACGTGACTCGACTGTCTGCTCTCCAATTCTTGCATCCGACTTAAGGGAAAATACACAACTCAGAGTGGATGTAGTTCGACCATCCCTTCCTATGCTCGAGCACAAAGCTTGCCAGAACACTAATCTTACTCCCTAGGCTTGGCAAAAGCGGAATCCAAATGAACATGGACGCGATCCAACCGTCCATAAACTAAATCTCATCCTTCGTTGAGGGGCATATAAGTGGAAGTTAATCGGGATCCCACCGATCAATCGCTAAGTGAAACCCCGAGCTCAGGGACAAGCCATCACATTGCGACAATAAGGGATTGATACATGACAATCCTCTAACCAACTCCGAACTCCCAGAGTGCGATTCGGAGCATAAACACCAACTCCGAACTCCCAGAGTGAGATTCGGAGCATAAACACCAACTTCGTATTCCCAGAGTGTGAAGCGGAGTATAAACATCAACTCCGAGTTCCTAGAGCGCGAACCGGAGTATAAACATCAACTCCGAGTTCCCAGAGCGCGAACCGGAGTATAAACATCAACTTCGTTTTCCCAGAGTGCGAAGCGGAGTACAAACATGAACTTTGTATTCCCAGAGTGCGAACCGGAGTATAAACAACAACTTCGAGTTCCCAGAGCGCGAACCGGAGTATAAACATCAACTCCGTATTCCCAGAGTGCGAAGCAGAGTATAAACATCAACTCCGAGTTCCCAGAGCGCGAACCGGAGTATAAACATCAACTTTGAGTTCCCAGAGTGCGAAACGGAGTATAAACATCAACTCCGTATTCCCAGAGCGTGAACCGAAGTATAAACATCAACTCCGAGTTCCCAGAGTGCAAACCAGAGTATAAACATCAACTCCGTATTCCCAGAGCGTGAAGCGGAGTATAAACATCAACTCCGAGTTCACAAAGCGCGAACCGGAGTATAAACATCAACTCCGAGTTCCCAGAGTGCGAACCGAAGTATAAACATCAACTCCGTATTCCCAGAGCGTGAAGCGGAGTATAAACATCAACTCCGAGTTCACAAAGCGCGAACCAGAGTATAAACATCAACTCCGAGTTCCCAGAGCACGAACCGGAGTATAAACATCAACTCCGTATTCCCAAAGTGTGAAACGGAGTATAAACATCAACTCCGAGTTCCCAGAGCGCGAACCGGAGTATAAACATCAACTCCGAGTTCCCAGAGCGCGAACTGGAGTATAAACATCAACTCCGTATTCCCAGAGTGCGAAGCGGAGTATAAACATCAACTCCGAGTTCCCAGAGCGCGAACCAGAGTATAAACATCAACTTCGTTTTCCCAAAATGCGAAGCGGAGTATAAACATCAACTCCGTATTCCCAAAGTGCGAACCGAAGTATAAACATCAACTCCGAGTTCCCAGAGCGCGAACCAGACTATAAACATCAACTCCGTATTCCCAGAGCGCGAAGCAGAGTATAAACATCAACTCCGAGTTCCCAAAGCGCGAACCGGAGTATAAACATCAACTTCGTATTCCCAGAGTGCGAAACGGAGTATAAACATCAACTTCGAGTTCCCAGAGCGCGAACCAGAGTATAAACATCAACTCCGAGTTCCCAGAGCGCGAACCGGAGTATAAACATCAACTCCGTATTCCCAGAGTGCGAAGCGGAGTATAAACATCAACTCCGAGTTCCCAGAGCGCGAACCGGAGTATAAACATCAACTCTGTATTCCCAAAGTACGAACCGAAGTATAAACATCAACTCCGAGTTCCCAGAGCGCGAACCGGACTATAAACATCAACTCCGTATTCCCAGAGCGCGAAGTAGAGTATAAACATCAACTCCGAGTTCCCAGAGCGCGAAGCGGAGTATAAACATCAACTCCGTATTCCCAGAGTGCGAACTGGAGTATAAACATCAACTCCGAGTTCCCAGAGCACGAACCGGACTATAAACATCAACTCCGTATTCCCAGAGTGCGAAGCGGAGTATAATCATCAACTCCGAGTTCCCATAGCGCGAACCGGAGTATAAACATCAACTCCGAGTTCCCAGAGCGCGAACCGGAGTATAAACATCAACTCCGTATTCCTAGAGTGCAAAGCGGAGTATAAACATCAACTCCAGATTCCCAGAGTGCAAACTGGAGTATAAACATCAACTAACTCCAGATTCCCAGAGTGCGAACTGGAGAATAAACTTCAACTAACTCTAAGTCCCCAGAGTGTGGACTGGAGTATAAACACCAACTGGGTGCGAATGACCACCCATCAACTTGCTTCGGTCCCGAGAGTGCAGGCTAGAGTATAAACACCAAATGGGTGTGACTAACAACCCATCAACCAACTCCAGTTCTCAAAGCATGGTTTGGAATATGAATACCAAAAGGGATGTGATTCGACTGTCCATCTATCGGCTATGGTTCTCATCAAGTTCTGTAGTACAAAAAGCGGATGTGGTTCGATCGTCTGCTTACCAATCTTCCCTTGACATGGGGGCACACTTAACACACAAAAATTGGATGCGATCCTACCATCCAGCACTAAGCGGGCGTGACCCAACCATCCATGCATAACCTCTTGTCCCCGGCACGGGACCCATAACATAATTTTAAAGGGATGCACTCCAACCCCACAAGACAAAATTTCTTCCTCAATTCGACAGGGAGACGCAAATTCGCAAAACGGACCTAGCTGAATGTCCTATTCTAAATGGATGTGACTACCCGTTCCACTACAAACGAACGTGGCACGACCGTTCATCCGCTAACTCTCCCCTATGATCCAACGGGCTGTTCGTGCAACATGGACGGATGTGACCTAACCATCTGCCAATCGATTCCTTCCTACAGTTCAGTGGGAGAAGCATCAAATTAAAGTTGTTGTAATGTGATCGACCACACTTCGACTTTCGCCATTGACTAGTGCTAGAGGGATTAATTGAGGAAAATGCGGTCCGACCATTTTCTACTAAAACTCTTAGTCCCCAAAGTGTGGATAGGGGTATAAATATCAAATAGGTGTGATGAATGTCCCTTCAACTGACTCTAATCCCCAAAGTGTGGCTACAAGAATAGACAAATGAATGAATGTGATTCGACCATTCATTCGCCAACTATGACCTAGACTCGACATGATCAATATAAACTCACTACAGGTGCAATTAGACCATCCACGAACTAACTCTTCTAACTCAAGACTGGAGGTAGAAGTACAAATCACCGAAAGAAGAGAAAGGTGACTTGCTACATCTCCAGCTTAACGTCCTTTACGACTTAAGGCAACGACTACAAGGAGACCCTAATGCTAACCAATCAGAATGATGTCCGAAGTTCTGGGCAACCAATTATATCATACCGCCGGATCGACGGGCAATATCGATCTGCACCTTTCACATTGTACCAATGAATCGATGGTCAATATCGGTCCTCTTCGTCTACAAGTCGATGTGACCCTAACTCCATCGAATACCTTTGACCAACAGAGCATGGATAGAAGAATAAACCACGAATGGTTGTGACTTGACCATTCGTCCTCCGTCGCCTTCCTTCGATATGATTGGAAAAGCGTGAAACCGGATGGGCATGACCTGACTGTGTTTAAGCTGACATTATCCCAGGTTCTGATGGGAGAATGTAAACCGAAATGGATGTAGTTAATTTCCTAACTCCCAGAGAATGCAATGTGACCATTCATTCTCTGACTTTTACCATGATTCGATTAAAAGAAAAATTCAAAACAAGTGCAACCTAAACATTTGCACACTGACTCTTACCCTGGATTCGACAAGGGAAGCATCGATCCTGCATTGGATCTAACTGGACGATTCACTCTTCGGTTTTTGCCTAAAGTATGGTGACATAAGCAACAAAGTGGATGTCATTGACTGTCCTAGAGGAAAGAACTAGCACATAATGCAAGATAGGCACGACTTAACCCTCCATCGATTAACTCGATCCCATGGTTCAATGGGATAGAATACAAAATTGAAGCAGACATTATCTACCCTGCCACTTGTCGAGATATTCCCCAAACTTGGGGGCATGAGCAAGAAGATAAGATTAATATGATTCAACCATTCATCAATCAACTCTGATTCTTAAAGCTTGAACTACAGTATAAACACAGCTAGGACGAGACTAGACCGTCCGCGTAATGCATCCGCCAACCCAAGACCGGGGGCAAAAGAGTGATTATCTAAGAGTTGACTATGACAATTTGAACCTATGACTCGTGCCTGATATTCATAACAACTCTAGGTTATGACCGAAAGGATGCTTAGAGATAGAATCATCGGATCGATACCCGAACTCATGGGCAACCGATCATCATTCCGACCCTTACAATGAGCAATGGATCACGAGTACATTGAATGAAAAGCGCATCATTTAGAAACACAAGTAAATTTAATCTCAAAGCTGGAGCCAGCTATGTAGCAGCATGCAGTACAAGGCTAAGTTCTACTAATCCTTTGATTCAACATCCTCATAAGCCTGATCATTTACCATTGCAAATAAACACATTAGGCACCTACAACCCATCACGAGTATTGTAGATCAGATCACAACCCTGCGCAATGATGAAGAAAGAGTCAACTGTTTTACTTCAGGTGAATCTTGATGTGTTCGCTTAGACTCGGCCTCATATATATATATATATATATATATATGGACTCTCTCCAACCATGAAGAACCCTACATTAAATGTCGACCCGAGGCATGTCTCGGTGAACAAAAACGATGCGACCTGGATCCGGAGAGATCTGTTGCACTTAAAGAGGAGGCGAATCTGCTCAAAACCAGTGGGTTTATCCATGATGCCCTCCAACCAAACTGAGTATCCAATCCTTTACTTATAAGAAAAACAAATAGGGAGTGGAGGACACACGTCAACTACTCAGATTTGCATGGGGTATGACAAATCACAGCTTTCCACTTCCAATGATCAACCAACTGATGGACCCGACCATCAGACATGAATTACTCACATCCATGGATGCAAACTCCAGATACAATCAGATACTGAAGCATGTCCCAGACCAGGAATACAACTGTTTTGCTACTAACCTGGGCCTATAGTGCTATGCTGAAATCCCTGGATTCGAACTTGAGAACGCTTATGCTACTTACTAAAGGACGATTAACAAATCATTCAAAAATTAGATCGACCGATCGATGACTTGGCAGAAATATTCAGTGCTCTCCAGAAAATGCAGGATCAAACTCAATCCTTCGAAATACTCTTTCACCATTACATCAGAAAGATTCTTTATTTTCATCATCAATTCTTATCGAATCAAGACTAATTTCTAGAAAAATCTGACAATTAGAGACACCCGTGTACCGAGGACAACCAAGCAGCTCTGATAAATCGCTTAAAGAGACCTCCCATTTTACCCAAACCTTCGGATCGCGAAGATTTATACATCAATTGAGCCATGTCAACACACGCCATAAGCGTCGCAATGCTATGTGAAGAGAAACGAATCCAAAGACCAGTATATGATGAAGGCTGGCTATTGACAAGCTCACCCCGTTAACGTCTATATCGACCAGCCGTTATGATAGGTCCAACAGCGGCCTTAGATGTCTGAAAAGTTACTCAAATGGGGTATCTAGCTAAGCCAATTTGATTTCACATATCTCCCTCGGAGAGCTCTCTATGATTAAACATTAGCATACTTCATATCTGAATCCGCCACATCAGACGACTATCCGAAGAACAGTGGTGAACCGTCCCGCCGATGGAGAACGTACACAGATGTAACTTCCAATAATCGGCTTTTTAACGTCGAAGTTGCGTTAATGACTACTGGGGAACGATCGATCTGCCACGCCCTCAAACTCAACTTCCCTGCAACAAATAACGAAGCTAAGTATGAAGCCTTGGCGCTCAAACTTGCAAGAAAACTAGGAGTGGAAACGTTGCATATATTATGTGATTATTGGTTAGTAGTATACCGAGTCAGGGAAGATTATTCAACTTGGGGGCAACATCTTGCTCCTTATCCTAGCTGGGTCCAAAAGCTACCAGTCGACTTTGACTATTACACCATTACACACATCCTCAGAGAAAAAAATGAAAAAGCTAAGTCACTGGCCAAGCTAGCCAGTTCTGGGGATGCACGGCAAAAAGACTTTGTCCCAGTTGAAATGCTTGTTATTCCAAGCATTGACATATGAAGATCAACTAGATCTTAGAGATGGATCTAGGAGAGGAGTCATGGATGACTCCTATCGAAGATTATCCACAATCGGGGATTATTATTGAATAAACGAATAAGAAATGGCATATCCTCCATGAAGCATCACTACATGATTGTGTCTGGATCGTTTGACTCCGTCGATACAAAGCATTACTTTTGTATCCATCGATCCGAGACCCAATATTACGTATCCACCAATACGAAGCATACATTCCAACCCTTCACATCGATTCAGGAGAGGATCGTTGCGAAGGAGCATTCAAAAACAACCATCAAACGTTGTTACAATGAATTTCACGGCGGCTCAGGAGAGGATCGATACAGAATTCAATATAAGATAAACTGACAACGACTCGTGAATGTCAGCGAGAGTCAGATTAGCATATATTCATATATGTCGGACTAATATTCAATATTCCAGATTTACAGGAATTAGAAGCTCAATTGATAACGATTACAACAACACACAGCAAATCACTAGCGTACAGCAATCAGTTGCAACAGTACAGGGTACAGCAGTTGACAGTTAACAGTTTGCATTATCAAGAAAAACAGTCGAAGATTACAGCTTTCATCGAAAAGACTATAACTATTCAACTATTCAAAATGAAGATTGCAGCATTTCAAAGCACATCATGTTCCCACAAGACGTACTTTGGGAGGCAAATGTTATCCCGCCTTTTGGCAAGACCATGACACCAAGAACTTCACTAGAAACCAAAGACAATTCATCCAAGAAGATCGGCTATACGCAGGCCCACTATGGATATCGACAAATTTTTCTCGAGTCCGGATCAAGCCTAAATTGATATGACACAACAAGCGAAGCTGTGGGAGTCTACGTTCCAAATTTCAGGTTAATCCGAGTTCGTATGCTCAAGTTACGATCGATGCAAAATTGGATAAAAACAGCCCCTGTTCGAATCGCTCAGTTCGACTTGCTCCACTTCGACTCGCTCCGCTTCGCCTCCATCTTCGACTCGCTCCACTTCGACTCGCTCCCTTCGACTTGATCCCTTCGACTCGCTCCACATCCCTCAGATGCCAACTTCGAGTCGTTCATGTTCAGCCATCAGAAGTACCTACTTCAACTCGCTTCGCTCAAGTACCTACTTCGACTCGCTTCGCTCAAGTACCTACTTCGACTTGCTTCGCTCAGATGCCAACTTCGACTCGCTTCGCTCAGATGCCAACTTCGACTCGCTTCGTTCAGATGCCAACTTCGACTCGCTCGAACTAGTGCATACTTCGACTCGCTCGAAACAACGTCAAGGGCAGAGTGAAATTCAAGCGCCACGTCACCGAGTCGAATGGAAGCGAGTCGAAACGGAAGCGAGTCGAAGGAAACAGCCTACCGAAAACTTCATTTCATATCGATCATATCTCTCAATCTACAAGTCTAAATGCTATGAAATTTTCACAGAAGACTACGTGCATGCTAAAGAATGTCCACGCCAAATTTCGACTCCATTGGATGAAATCTTGATTGAGTCGAAATCTGCTCGTGTCGATCATGGATCGGACCGAAATTTCACGAGCTTGGGCGTGCGGGCCTGGTCATGTGCCAGAGAGGGTCTCCCGAGATCTGAGCGAAATATCAGCCTCCTACACCTATAAATAGACCCCCAAAGCCAACAGAAAAGGGGTTCTTCTTCCTCTTTGAGATCTCCAACGCCCGGACTCCGCCAAATCCAGATCTGAACTCGATTGCTGCTGCTACCAACAGAATTCACTGCTGCAAATCATAATTGCCTGCTGTAAATCATTGAATTCACTTGTAAACACAAAGGAAAGATCAATAAAGCAAACTACTTCATAGTGGACGTAGGCGATACGCCGAACCACTCTAAATTCTTGTGTCTCCTTGCATTTTAACTATTCTCATTTCTGAAATTTGGAGTTTTTGTTAGATAAATCCTCTTTTTACATTTAACTTCTTCATTTTATCTCTTCAAAGACTTCCGAAGAGTGTTGTGCCCAATTTTGGTACAAACAACTACATTGAATTTCGATATTAATTTTAGTGCGTTTATATCTCGTACGATCAAATGATAACTCCAAACACTACGAAATTTGAAATCCGATAATAATGCACTATTTTGGATCCAATGGAACTAGTTTCGTCAAATTCCAAGACTGTGCCTCGGAAGGCTATTTTTAAATGTCATTTAAACAAGCTATTTTTAAAATTGAACAGATCACTTTTAAATTCGATTTTAAAAACTTTTATTATCTTCATTATTATTAATATAAATTTTACAAGCCTTTGAATTATTATTATTTTATCGAGCTTAAAACTCAAGATACAAAAATTTACCTAATATTCAATTATAAAATTCAATAATTAATTTATCCAATAAATCGCTATATTTAAATTCTGAATTTATTTTATAAATAAGAACCAAATTTTCATATTCAAATCAATCTATACTTCAAATCCAATATTTAAAACCATTTAAATATTCCAAATCAAATGTCAAAAAATCTGGGTCGTTACAGTTCTGGGAGAGTCTACAGGAAGCTTTGGGAACCAAGCTTAAGATGAGTACTACTTACCATCCAAAGACTGATAGGCAAACAGAAAGAGTTAACAAGATCTTAGAGGACTTGTTAAGAGCTTGTGTATTAGATTTTGGAGGTTCATGGGAAAACCATCTACATCTAGTCAAGTTTTTGTATAACAATAGTTATCAGACTAGTATAGGGATGGCACCGTTTGAGGCTTTGTATGGAAGACCATGCAAATCCCCTGCATGTTGGTTAGAGACTGGAGATAGATTGGTCCTTGGTCCTGATTTGGTAAAAGAAGCAGCAGAAAAGATTGATTTGTTACGGGCGAGAATGAAGGAAGCTCAATCTAGGCAGAAAGGTTATGCAGATCGAAGAAGTAAAGAATTAGAGTTCTCCGTCGGAGACTATGTGTTTGTTAAGGTTTCACTAATGAAGGATGTGATTTGGTTCGATAAATCAGGAAAGTTAGCACCGAGATTCGTTGGACCTTTTCGCATTGTTAAGAGGAACGAGAAGCTCGCATATACAGTAGAGTTACCGAGTAGTTTGGCAGGAATCCACGATGTTTTCCATGTTTCTTATCTGAGGAAGTATGTTAGGTATCCAGAGACTACTATAGCACCGACTATGTTAGAAGATTTAGTACTGGAACTAGACATGACTGTAATTAGGAAGCCTATCTGGATAATCGCGAGAGTTGAGAAGAATCTAAGGAACAAGTCAGTCAGACTAGTGAAGGTCTAGTGGGGCGACCATGAGAGAGACTGTACTTGGGAGACTGAGAGCATGATTAGAGATGCTTATCCTGATTTTTTTTGATGATATGTTTTACCTATTTAATTGATCTGTTGTGTGTTTATCATAATTTCGAGGACGAAATTCTTTAAGGAGGAGAGATCGTAACACCCCATATTTTTGGTAACATTATTTAGGATTTCTAATTATTTAAATAAAATAAAATAATGTGTTGATTAGTGGATTGAGATTTGTGACTAAATTAAGGGGTAGCCGTGCCATATTAATGAATAGATAAATGAAGTAAAATGGACTTAAGTGTTCGGAAATAGAGGATGGAAAAATAGGAAAAAGGGATTTCCTAATACCCTAAACCCTTAGGGAAAATGAACACACTTTCATTTCATTTTATCACAAACGAAAACATCAAAACCAAGGCCGACCCCCATTAGCAAAGGAGAAGAAGAGAAAAGCTAAAGTTTTCAAGAGGAAAATCAAAACAACTTAATCAATATCAAATCTCACATCTTTAATCATAAAGCTAAGGTGAATAATTACTACATCTCATTTTCTTATGGTTTTCGGTTTTAAGGACAATCTGAAGTATTTTTGCATGTTTATGCCATGTTTTGAATGATTATAAGTTTATATATACTTGTTGATGATTTATGCATATTTATATTGATTTTTATGATATGTTTGATATGAAAACCATATTAAATGACATCCAATTGCCTTGCGAATTTAAATATAGATCAGAAATAATATTTTAAAGGGGGGTTTCAATTTTCATAATTTTCTAAATTGATGTGGATTTATATTAATTTTCTAGTGAAGAAAATGATTTATTGGGTTATAAATTATTTACGGCTAAATAATTAATTATTTGGGTCTGAAATTTTTATATGTTAGAAAACATATTAAATAGGATTTTCTGGAATTTTTATAGAATTTTCCTAAGTGTTTTGATGAATATATAGAATTATTTAAGGTATGGGACTTAAATGTTTTATATATTTTATTAAGGAGAAGGGGTATTTTGAAAAATATAATTATTGTTTATTTCTAAAAATATTGGCAGCACTTTTGAAAAAAGTATTTAGCAACCAATGAAAATTTGACAAATAATGGCAGGTTAGTTGAACAGTTTCACTTTTAAGTTAAAAACAAAAATAACATGATTTTAGCATGCTACGCTATTTTAGCACCAGGGGGTTCCGACTAGGACGTTTCGCCACCATGCTTTCAAAACCAATGCGCATGGTATCAAGTTACTTGGTACGTAGAGAATTGGAAGAAGGCGGAAGGTACGTAGTCGAAACATTGGGTTCCGGAGGGGTTGGAGTATGCTTTGTTTTAAAATTAAAGGTAGCGCCTGCTTTGCTATTGAAAGGTTAGCTCTCGACTCAGTTGGCTTTCGACTAGGTCAAATATTTTAAAGGAAAGGTTTCGAATTGGTTGCACTCTTATGTTTTAAATAATGCTTTCGAAGGGGTCGAAACCCCTAGCTACCGCTTTTTTACCTTTCGAAGTCAATGGTTTCGAAAGGTATGCTTTGCTTTTAAAATTAACCACTTCTCCAATGCTTTCGAAGGGATGGTTTCGACACCATCACTTCTTTACTTAGAAATAGCTTTCGAAAGGCGGGCTTTCGACCTAAATGATTTTATAGACACTTTTTGTTATGTTGAAGTATAACCCAATGGTTTCGAAAGAGAATGGTTTTGACTTAAATGGTTTCAAAACGTGTTTTGCCACATGTTTTAAATTGAGCCCAAGTGCTTTTGAAAGGTTTGAGTTTCTAAAGGATTGATGCTTTCGAAAGGTGTTTAAAATGGTTTTGAAAGGGCGGTTCCCCAAAGGGTTTCGAAGGAGTCCAAAGGTGGTGTTTTCTGATGGTTTCGAAAGGGTTGAAATGGAAGGTTTTCCAAGGTTTTCTAAAGGCAATGTTTTGAAGTATTTTAAGATATGATGTCTAAGCTTTTAAAGCTTTCGAAAGGAAGGTTTTCAAAGGTTTCGAAAGGGATATAAGGATGGTTTTGAAAGGGTGGTTTTGGCCTTTCGGCCTATATAAATAAAGGGTTTACTTGGTTTCAAAAGAGATGCTTTTAATGGTTTCGAAAGAGGTACTTTCAATAGAATCGAAATGGGTACTTTCAAGTGTTTAAATGTTTTCATCAACTAAGGTTTGAGTAAAGTGTGTATATACATAATATGGCAAGGTGATTTTGAATAAAGCATAGAGTATATGTATTTTCCTTGTTTGAGTTGATTTAAAGATTTTAAATCATTTTGAAAAAGGTTTTCAAGGAAAATTTTAGGAAGGGATCCCTAAGTAAAACGAATCAGACATTAGAATACCAAATGAGACTGGTATAAGGTCGTGCATACATTAGCTATTGGCCCCAGCTAATTTAGTCCAAAATTCCAGTGTGTAGTGCTTTGTCACGAGTAAGACTAAAATTATGGTTACAAAAAGAAGGGAATATATATTTGTATACATATAGGTTATTGGTGAGCCTGCAAAACCATTAGGATCAGGTGACCCTGGGAGATGTTAAGTTAGGATAGACCGTCCAAAGAGAAGTATTTAACATATAGTTAAGTACAGACTGTCCAGAAGAGGTGTGTCTAACAGATGTTAGATTATTTCATTATTTTATCTGGTAGGCCCGAGTCAGCCAAAGGTTAATCATCAGCCAAACAAAACTAAAGTGTTTGAACAAATAGTTCTTTTACTACCTGATATGTATGTTTACATAATGATGGTTTACATTATTTAACCTGTTGTGGTTGCAGGAAAAGATTTGCAAAAGCTATGTTTTAAAAGAATGCTAGTGAGGGTAACCCGTTCCGCTAAGCGGCGTGGTCTCACTTAACATTAATAATCAGGATGTATAGCATTATTCACACCAGGCTTTATGTTTGACTCGAAGTTTATGTTTCCCCCCTTAAACTCTCGGGTGCTCAAAATTGATTTGAGTAGGCCGAGGGTTGAGGCTTTTCAGGTTTTTAGTAGGATGATGAATTAAGCTACCGGAGGCGAGCAGGAGGCTAACGGATAGCTATTAGGAGTTGAAGTTCTTTGTTTTGTGTTTACTTCTGCTTAAGTCAATTATGACTATACGACTCTGATCATCTAAGGGGGCATCTTCATATGTCGCTCTTGGCATATTTTGTAATAAGTGTATTTTATCATTGCATGGGAAACGTTTTAGGTTTATGTAATATGAATATGGAACATGTGTTTTGAAATGTAAGGGAAAACTCTGGTTTGAAATTTGTGATTTTTTTTATATTCAAATGCTTCTGATATTACAGATAACATTAACATAGCCGTATTTCGTCGCCAGAAGTTAATAGTATAGATGACTGCAGCATCTGTAGCGCTTAGTTTTGGGCCTCTGGATAGGGGATGTTACATAACTATGAGTACTGAATTATGTCAATAAATACTTATTCTTAAATCTTTCTAGTGAGATGTGTCGAGAATGGAATTATCGATGCATTCGTTAAGACTAATGTGTGTAACACTCTACATATGATGGATGATGAATTACTCATGATCATTAGGAGTGCCAAGGGGATACATATGTGTAATTATTTAAAATGATTATAGAACAACTCACCAAGTGTCTTATATACGTTAATTATAAAGTCATATATCGTGTGACGATGTGCAATGATTTTTTAACTTGAGAATACAACAAAATTTAGGTGTCTAAAGAACACTATGGTCAATCACATGACAATGAAGATCATGTTAAAGTCATAATTGGGTATAAGTTGAACAACCTGAGAATGTTAGTACTACAGGTATTGATTTTGATGACAACAATCATATAAATATTATTACTAATGATTTTTCAAGCTGTATAGACTATAATATATGAAATACATATATACTGCTTAGATATGTTATAGAAAATACATGTGCAAATTAATCATACATTAAGACGAACTAGGATAATGATTCAAGAGAATGTCAAGGAGACTAAGTGGAATCAAGGCTAGAGGACAAGAGCAAGACAAGGAGATTAAAGAGATTCAAGGATACGTCTAGGAAGACACAACTGAGTCAAGAAACAAAGACTGGAAATACATATGACATTCAGTTGGTCAGAACCGTGTTTAAGGAGTTTTAGAAATATTCATTAAAGACCTTGTAGCATATCTTTGAAATTTCTCGTTTAAAAAGCTTTATTTTTATTTCTAAAACCTTTTTTTATAATAGTACAATATTGATTTGAAAAGTTATAAAGATCAAAAGAATTTTTATAAAAATATTTTCAAATTTGACTAGGATATGTTGACATACCTAGAACCCCATGTCGACATACTAGCTGTTAATGTAACTTTTAATTTTATCGAGACACTTCCTTTCACCCTTTCGAAAAAAGTCGCATCTCTTCATCTTCATCTTCTATATAATGGTTCTAGAAAATGAATTTTAACAATAATTTCTCTCATTCTACTCTATCTCTTTCATCACCATTACTCAACATTAAGCTTTATTGTTCTTATGATTACTTTTCGAATCTAATCTATTTCACTCCTAATCTTCAGGATTTGCAAACCACAATAGATCAGAAAGTTCATACTTGAATTCTTAATCATTATATCTCTGATCTCATCGTATTTATCTCGTATTTCAAATATAAACTACTATCGAAGGTCTACAGTATCGCTGAAACTTTTCTCTTTCTCTCCCTCTCCTTCTATCTCCATCAATAAATTTGAATTTACAACCAAATTTTTCACCAAATCCGACTTTGTTTACTATATACTTTTTCGTATATTCATGTATAGTTTAGCGTTATGCATCATATTCATTTTTCATATAATTTTCTGGAATTGTCTATAATATTTCCTATTATTTACATAATGCTAGTTCTTCCTTTAATTCATGGTATAGATGAGCTATTGGTTAGACTCCCTTGCGCACATTCGCATTCAACAACATGCGCTATAATAGGATAGAAACTCACAAGGGACAACTACATAGTAGCAAGCTAAGATTACATACTTAAATTTAGATAAGTGCAATATTTTCCAAAAATTGTAATGTATCTGTTCCTTTTTCCAATAACTTTTTTAATTTTTGCAAGTATTCCCATTAATTTATAACCTAGAATCAATTCAAATTCTATTAATGAAATTAAATTTAATACCATCTAAATTAAGTTAAAATTAAAATAACAATTAAAATATTAATAAAAAAAACAATAAATCCCTGCTCTCAAATGCCGTTTTTGTTCCCCTTTTAAAACATGAAACCACAACCCATTTCCTTTGAACTACCTTTTTCATTCCTCTGTCAAATAATTATTTCATAAATCTTTTCTCTTTGTTACAAATGACCATAAGTTTATATGAAGGTAAGATTGAAGAAATATACTAAGTCAATCATAAATTCATGTTTAACCTTAATAAAGTGTTTGTGTTGAAAACGTTCCAGATGAGATGCTTTGATAGATTCGAGGCTAAGTACATGCCTTAATAGTGTCGTAATGAAAAAAAATAAGAGTGTGCAAGTTTATAAGAAAGTAGGGATAGTTTCCATAATTGAGAACCCAAAAATGTATTACGGTAATAATGACACAATATGATTGCAATAGGAATCGGCAACCCATAGTAGGTTAGGACATATTGTAACGACCCTAATTTTGAGTAACATTATTTAGGATATCTAATTAGTTAGATTAAATAAAATAATGTAATGGTTAGGGGATTGCGATTTGTGATTAGTAAGGGTAGTCGTGCCATGTTAATAAATAGACTAAAATGAATTAGATAAGGAAGTTAGACAAGGGGCAAAATAGGAAAAGACACATTATAATACCCTAAACCCTTAAGTCATGCTTATTCTACATGTTCATTATCAAAATCAAAATATAGAGGCCGACCACCATTAAGCAAGAACAAGAGGCAGATAAGCTAAAGGAAGAAGCAAATCAATATAACTCAAGATCAAATCTTAACTCCTTAATCACAAAGTTAAGGTGAATAATAACAACATCTCATGTTTTCTGATTGTTTTCGGTTTTCGGTTAAATCCTAATTATTTTCAAGGTTTTGCCATGTTTTGATTGTTAGATATAAATATATATATGTTTGCTGATGATTTATGATATTTCATATGATTTTATGATATGTTTTAATGTGAAAACTCTATTAAATGACATCCAAGTGCCTTGCGATTTTAAATTTAGATCAAAAATGATATTTTAGAGATGGATTTCAATTTTCATAATTTTCTGAATTAATGTGGAATTTATATTAATTTTCTAGTGAGGAAAATGGATATTTGGGTTTAAAATAATTTACGGCTAAATTATATATGAGTTGGGTCTGAGATTTATATATGTTAGAAAACATATTAAAAATGATTTATAGGAATTTTTTTAGAATTTTCCTAAGTATTTTAATGAATATATAAAATTAGTTAACGTATGAGACTTAAATGTTTTATATATTTATAAAAGGAGAAGGGGTATTTCGTAAATAAATTAAATTGTTATTTCTTAAATTTCGTTTGTACTTTTAGAAAAGAAAATTAGCAACCAATAATATTTTGACAAACAAGGCAGGTTAGTTGAAAAGAATTACTTTAAAAGGTTAAGAATCAGATTAAACATGCTTTTTACATGTTTAGACACTTTCGACACATATGTTTTAACCTAGTACTCCCGCCTTCACCACCATCGAAACCAATGCGCATGGCATCAAAGGCTTGGTGCACAGTGAATTGGATGGGGCGAAAGGTATGCAGGCGAAACAGGGGTTCCGAAGGGGTTGAAGTTTTACTTTGCTTTTAAATGAAAACGCGTCTACTTTGCTTTTGCTTTCGACTTGGTTGACTTTCGACTAGGTCAAATTGTTTTTAAAGGAATGGTTTCGAAAGAGCTTGCGCCTCTTGTTTTAAGTAAATGATTTCGAAGGGGCCGAAACCCCTATATGTCGCATCTTACCTTTCAAAGTAATGCCTTCGAAAGGGTTTCTTTGTTTTAAAACCCAAGTCGCTTCTCTAATGCTTTCGAAGGGTTGATTTTGATACCATCACTTCTTCACGTAGGAAATTGTTTTCAAAAGAGTGCTTTCGACTTAGTTGTTTTACAGCCCTTTGTTCTGTTGAAGGTAAAACCCTAAGGTTTCGAAAGGAATAGTTTTAAATGGTTTCGAAAGGTTATTCTACATGTTTAACTTGAACCCAAATGCTTTCAAAAGGTTTTTTTTACAGAAAAGGATTTGATGCTTTCGAAAGGGTTTAAAAGAAGGTTTCAAAGGGGTGGTCCTTCAATGTTTTCGAAAGGTTTAAGTTGAAGGTTTCCAAAGGTTTTGAAAGTTATATTTATAGTGTTTTTATAAAATAATGTTTAAGGTTTTAAACTTTCGAAAGGAAGATTTTTTCGAAAGGTGTATTAAGAAGGGTCTTGAAAGGGTAAGTTTTGGCCTCCGGCCTAAGGTTTTACCTGTATCGAAAGGGGTACTTTCAATGGATTCGAAAGGGGTACTTTCAAAGGTTTAAATGTTTTCATTAAAAAGGTTTTGTGTAAAGTATATTTTACCTGGCAAGGCGATTTGAGTAAAGCATAGAGTATATATTCCTTGTTAAAAAATTGATTTAAAGGTTTAAATCAATTTGAGAGAAAAGGTTTTCAAGGAAAATTTTATGGGTAGTTAACCCTAAGTAAAATGGCTCAGATATTAGAACACCAAATGGGACTTGTATAGGATCGCGCCATATACATTAGCTATCAGCCCCTAGCTAATTTAGTCCAAAATTATATTGTGTAGGGCTTTGTCACAGGTAAGACTAAAATGATGTTTCACACGGAAAGGAATTTATGTACAGAGATAGGTTATTGGTGAGCCCGCAAAACCATTAGGATCAGTTGACCCTGGAGAATTAAGCTAGGAACAGACCGTCCAGAAGAGGAGTATCTACCAGAAGTTAGATTATTTGTTTACTTTGTTTGGTAGGCCCAAGTCAGCCAAAGATTAGTAGTTAGCCAAACAAAACTATATTGTTTGGACAAATAGTCCATTTGTTACCTTACTTATACACTTTCATGATATTGATATTATTGTTTTAAACAGTTTTGGTTGCAGGATTAAGATTTGCAAAAGATATGTTTTAAAATGATATTAGTGAGGGGAAACCCATTCCTCTAAGCGGCGTGGTCACTCTTAATATCGTATAACCGAGATGTATAGTATTATTCACACTAGGCTTTATGTCTGGCTCGAAGTTTATGTTTTTCCCCTTAAACTCTCGGGTACTCAAAATTGATTTGAGTAGGTTGACGGTTGAGGATTTTCAGGTTTTAGTAGGTGGACGAATAAAGCTTCCGAAGACAAGCAGGAGGCTGATGTTATCTATATTTAGGAGTTGCAGTTTTTGTTTTATTTTGTTATGTTGTATTTAAGACAATTATGTCTATATAATACTATGGTCATCCAAGGGGGCATCTTCATATGTCGCTCTTCGCATATTTTGTAATAATTATATTTGATATGAACCTAGGAAACGTTTGGGATTATGTAACTTGGATATGAAATGTAGTTTCGAAATGTAATGAGAGAAATTTTTTAATCTGTGATGATTTTTATTTCATATTGAAGTGCTTCTGATATTATGGATACCATTAACATTACTGTATTTGGTCATCGAAAGTTAATACTATAGATGACTGCAGCATCTGTAGTGCTTAGCTTCGGTCCTCCAGATAGGGGATGTTACGCATATTCTCCGTGACTACCACGTGAACAAATAATTTACTAGTGCTGGAGATGTATAATCGAAATGTAGATACAAAAGGTTAATATTATAGGTCCATACACTAAGGCCCTACATAGTTTACTCTAAGAGAACTGATTGAGAGTATTGTTTTGAAACACCATAATTGGCCACAAATGCAAGTGAGAGACTGATGGACTTAACAGAGTTTCCAAGGGGCAATTACATAATTTGATTATGTAATTTAACTGTTATAACGAATTATATATGAATTAAAGTATGCTTTTTGTGATAATATCTACTAAAAATATATATATATATATACAGTAAGAGGGTTAGTTTATTCAAGCAGAACACCCATTTCATTGTCTCAAGGTTCAAATCCATGGCCTCTAGAACCTAAGTATATATTATCATACCTTAAACCGGTTGAGCTAGTGATCCTTGATTGTATTGTACATGTTGTTATATTGGGATATAAATAATGTCTTAAATACATTAAGCATTTACAACTAAAAAAGTCTTAATAAAAAATATTCTGAGTAGCGAGTGGTCCTTAATAAGAGAAAAGCACTCGAACTTATGAAAAGTATTTAATTGGTTGCAGTTAACAAGTATTTAATCGATTGTAGTTACAAATGTGTATGTAACCATGAGTATTGAATCATGTCGATAAATATTTGTCTTTAAATATTCCTAGTAAAGATGTATCGAGAACGGAATATCGATACATCCATTAAGATTAATGCATGTAATGCTCTACATACAATGGACAATGAATTGCTTGTTATCATTAAGAGTACCAAAGGGTCACGTATGTGTATTGTACGAAATGCTTACAGAATGACTTGCCAAGTGTCTTATATAGGTTAATTATAAATTCAAATTAGAAGATACCATGTGACAATGTGTAATAGTATTTTAACTAAAGAATACGGCGAATGATAGGTGCTTTGACTATGGTCAGTCACATGGCAATGACAATCATGTTAAGGCTATAATTGAGTACAAGTTGAACAACATGAGGATTAATCTCCATCGATAGAAGGTTTGATTCATTGTAATTAATAGTCAATTGAAAGTAAAAATCTTTAACTAAAACAAATCGTTTAATCGATTAATATGATCAAATTAAACCATAGACTTTAGAGTAGAAATTGCAATGAACTACGGATATTATTGGAGATTCGACCACCGACTGAGTTGAAGATATCTATATAACGTAGTAATGATGAAGAGAAAATGTGCATAATACATCATTGCTTATGGTCTAGCTTAAATGATTAGAAGTAGGATTTGAAATAAATGATCTGTAAGCATTTGTACTTGTGTTCACTACTATGCTTCGGCAAAATTCGTACGGACTTTATTATTTAAATTATTCAAGAACAGCCGAGGGCTGAATTCACATTAGAAGGCTGCTATAACACCTCTAATTTTTCTAGCACATTATTTGGGATATTTAATTAAGTGATAATTGATTAAATAATGTGGGAAAAACATATATAGTGTGGATAATTTCTATATTAATACAATTTGAAATTTTAAACTTTAAATGAAGAAATTTTTTATGGGGAAAAGAATTAAGGGAATTAATTAAATTATTTCCCTATCTCTTTCCCTTTCCTCTTATAATTTTGGCCAACCCCACATAAACCAAGAAAGAAAATCAAACACAAAAATAAGGGAACTCCATTAAAATTTATTCAACTAAGAAGAAAAGGAAGAAAAAGTTTATGAAGTAAACCAAGGCACTTATCTCCACACTAATCAAATATTAGGTGAATAATATCTCGATCTCACTTTTGTATGATTTTGTAATTTTTATTTATGATGAAATCCAAATGAATATTATGATTTACCATGCATATGCTTTGGATAATAATTTATATGAGTTATGGTTATACTTTGTTATTTTTATGGAATTTTTCTAAAAGGATTTTGAGTTAAAATAGTGGATTCTGATCTTCAAATGCTTTCAATTTTTAATAAAATGTTTGGAATATTATTTTGGAGATGGTTTTAAATTTCATAATTTTTTGGAATATTATATATTAATTATAAATTTTCCAAGATGAGGAAATAGTTAGTTTCAGATTTTAATTAAATTATTTTTCTCTAAAAATTTTGTATATGATAAAAGACGGTATTGTAGATTTTTGGGGATTTTTCCCATTTGTTTTCGAATTACTATGAGTCATTTAGTAAAGGAAGGATTTAATTATTAGGGATAATAATTAATCAATTATGGCATATGGATTTGTAAAGGAAAGATAAGTTTTCATTCTAATTATGCTGTAAGATTTCTGAAATGAATTTGATTAACCAATAAGAATATGACAAAGATATTGGTTCGTAGAAAGTTATTACTTTTAAGGGAAATAAATAAGTTTTGCAGATACTTACGAGAATTTCATTTTCAACTTGTGATAGTTATCTTAACCTTTAATGGCTATTGTTAACATGCGATAATTATTTCCAACTTATGATAGCAACATATTTTCAACCTTCGATGGCAAGTCTATGTCATCATGCGAGATTTTTAATCTATGATAGTTGTGCATTTTTCAATATGCAATAACTTTGATTTTTTCAACCTGTGATAGTTTTATGTTTTCAACATGCGATAGCCTCATGATTTTAACATGCGATAGCCTCATGTTTTCAACTTATGATTATGTCATGTTTTCAACTTGCGATAGCTGTTCAGCTTTCGATGACATATTTTAGTTGACATGCGATGGCTTATTTTGGTTGGTATGCAATAACTTTGTTAACTTGTAATAGCTACGCGTATCTTGACATGAGATAGCGTTAGTTTTTTGAAGTGTGGTTGCGTAAGCATTTGACATTAGATAGCATATGGATTTTGAAGTGCGATAGCACATGTTTTCAGCGAATGGTAGCGCTAAGTTTTGAAAAGTATGCTGCCTTATTTTTAACACTCGATGGCTTTTAAAGAATTGGGCTATGTTTTTTTTTTTAAATAAAAAATATAGTTTTCATAATTATTTTTGACAAGATTTTAAAAGGAAACAAAAGATAATTTAGCCCAATTTTAAAGAGTTATTGTGAAGGAGATTATTACTTAAGTACAAGTAATTTTTTGGTATAAAATGGTAATCATACAAACATGTATTCTATGTTAGATGAAATTAATATATGTTCAATTTTGCATCTTGATCAGTTGATATTGTATATGATTAGTTGTTGACATGCTCACTTATATATTTTATGTTATCACCTAAAATTTATGACCTTAGGGATTGAGAATTGATGACTAATTAACGTTTTTCCAGTAGTAGGTATGGTCAGACTTAAACCCCTGAGTGAGTAGACTTACATCCCAGAGATTGTGAAGATCAAATTGTTTTAGGAAGCTAGAACTAATCGAAAAAGATATAAATCACCAACATTTTAAAACAAGACACTAGTGTGGTGACTAAGGTAGGGTCAAGCCCTATCTTCCAACCATTAAGCACCCCCTTAGTTGGTCAAGTTCGTGATTCTAGTTCATAAGGTTTTGCCGATATTGAGGTTAAATTTATTGTTATGCATTCGAGGGAACTCGTTGCAAAGATGCTCATGTGTATTTTCTCATATCGATCTTAGGAGACCATTGTTATTTTCACTTATCGTATTTATAAGACTGTTGATATTTTATTCCACCGATCTTAGGAAACCTTTGTTTTTTCTTCTGAATGGACTAAAAGGCTGTCGGATCATCTTGTAAATTTTGGCTCAAGTCATGCCAATAGGTTTTTAGTTGACCTGTGAAAACCAAAAGATTCATATTGACCTTAGGAAGACTATGCCATTGAATGGACTATTTGACGTGATCGGTTAATTATGGGAATATATTGCCCTTTGACCCTAGTGACTAATAGACTATGCATTTTGACCCATTATGAATAATGTGATATTGATATTATGAATATGTTATAATCATTTTGGTTGCATGATATGTTATGATTGACATAATATTCGATAAGATATTAGTGAGGAAAAAACTATTCCATGCTTTAACGACATGGTTTCACTAGTTATCTTTTTGGTTAGATATGGATTAATATCATTCACCTCAGACTTTTTGTCTGAATATAAGTTATTGATTTTCTTATAAACTCTTAGGTACTCTACTGAAATTGGGCAGGCCGAGAGTAGCGTTTTCAGGTTAGATGAATGGGCTTTCAAAGACATGCAAGAGATAAGCTAGTAGATAAGACTGTGATTACCCATTGGTGCATCTTTATATGTCGCTCTTGGAATTATATTAATATTTATTATATTTTATTAAAACGATGGAATCGTGGGGTTATGTAATTAAATGTAATGAATTCATAATTGGATGTAAATGTTTGATTTATAAATTATAAATTCGTGTGCTCTTAATGTTAATGACAAAATACCTTATCTCGTTTTTTCACTGTAATATAACGCTAAGGAGGACTGCGGCATCATTAGTATCTATTTTCGAGCTTCAAGATATGGGATGTTAGAGTCGCACAATAATTTTTCAGCATATTTTCAAATTCAACTAAATCAAATTAATTTACAATTATTATAAATTAAAATAGTGAAAATTAATATAAATGTTTTATTAATTTATTTATTATGATTTTTATTTATTTATTTGAACATTCAAAATTAATTAAAAAACATATAAATGTAATATATTTATTTAATTAAATAAAAAGACTGTAATAATTAATTAAATAATTAATAGCTGTTATTAATTAGGTCCAAAATTGCATATAGTGATAGATAGAAAATGGTCTGAAAGAGTAAGGGGTATGCTCTAGGAGCAATTGTGTAATTTACTGTAAATTATCTACTCTGTAATCAATGTTTCTCATAATAAAGGTGCTTGTTTTCTTTGTATACTTTGTTACATTATGATATAAGTAATTGATTAATTAATTTAAAGCATATTAACAAGAAAATCCTTAAATAAAATGTTATATGATTATAGTTACAAATAGTCGCAATTGTGAGTAATTAATCATAATATAAAATAATACTTTTTTTATATATCCATGGCCAAGATGCTTTAAGAAAGGATGTCAACATATCTATTGAGACTAGAGTACATAACACTCTCCAAATGCTAGGCAGTGTATTACTCATAGCTTCTCAGGGCACCAAGTGGTTGCGTACTTGTAGTTATTGGATAACTATGAAATGACTCATCTAAGAGCTTCCTGTTGATTGACAACAACAAGGTCAAATAGGAAATCTCAATGTGATGATGTTACACTATTCTCTTGACTTGAGAATACTGTAGAAGTTCAATGTGGATACTCTTCTTTGATTATAGTTAAATCGTGGCATAGCGACCATCAAGCAACCATAACCATGTTGAAGTTGAAGCATTGGAAGTGAAGCACTATTCAATAATGAATTCTTCTCCATAACTATATAAGATTAATATCACAATTAAACTGTAGTAAACTCAAAGTCAAAATCTCTGCCAAGAGTCGATCAGTTAGTAATAAATGCTAATATTGAACCAAGGAATTTATTTATTGACTAACCTGGTTAAATGTGGATATTATTAGAGTTTTGACCGATACTAAACTCCATGTATCCTAAAGTGATATATTATTGACAAAGAGAACGTGTGTAAATTATTATCACTAATGGTATCGCTTAAGCTGGTGTAAAATATGATTTTACCAAAGAGATTTGTAAACAATGAATTTAGTCGGACCGTCGCACCGCTAACTAAGGTAACTTATGAACGTTAATATTTTAACTATATAATATTAATCCTTGGCTGAATTCACATCTCCTGGTCAAACAACTATATTTGTGTGCTATCTGAAATACTACGCGATTAAACTAGTTTATTAAGTTTTACAAATTAATTAATCTTTAAGAAATAATAGTTGTTGACATCATTGATGTTTAAGGTGTATTAAGTAAATAGGGAGGCGCTTAGAGGTTTTTCGAGTGCTATGAGTAATTATTTAGATGCATGTATAAAAGTTATATATGCGCGTACTGATGCAAGATTGATTTATATTTAAATAGGCTAATTAGTTATTGAATGAGCTTTGAGATGTAATTGGTCCATATAGGACCTATATTTCAAAATAGAGGGCGATAGGGATAAATCTAGCTTTGATTTGGTAAGAGGGAAAGGAGGAAGATATTTCCAAATATCTCTCTCTAAAAGCAAGGCTAGCCTCATTCTTTTGCTTCTTGTTTTTTGCTCCTTCCTTTAGTCGCCATCTCTAGTCACGCCCCCCATTTAGCTAACCCTTCCTCTTCCAGACAACATTAACTACATATAGATTTCAGAGGTGATTCGATTGTAGCAAGATCGAGTGCTAATTCAAGAAGTCTAGGCTTTAATTCATGAATCTAAGTGTCACAAAGGGCTTGATTTGCAAGGTATAATCTCTATATCTATGTTTATATATGCCCCCAAAACCCAAACATGTATATCCATATATGTCCAAACATAAAATTTATTTCATAGTTAGATTTTAAGTTTAAGTTGTTTTGTTTAAAACTATAAAGTAGAAATACAAATGAACAATGTTTATTTTATATATGCATGTATGACATTATAATTTACCATGGTGTATACTATATATCTATATGTGTTTTAAATCAAATTTATTTCATAAATATAATACATAAATTATATAGTATTTTGGCCATATGGATTATATATATAAATATCAGTGTGTGTGTATTTTCAGTTTGTTTAAAAAAAATTGGCCCGTGGCTTAAATTAAAAAAATATTGGTCGAATTTTTTTAAAAATAAATAATAATTTTTTATTTAATACATAAATTTTTAGCATATATAATTTTGTTTATATATAAGTTATTAAATTTATAATATGCCGAATATAATTTTGCATATGCATTTAAATAACGAAATTGAATTATTCAAATTCTAGATATTCATTTTAAAAGTTTGAATTTAAGTTAGTTTGAAATAGATCATAATTTGAAATTTGAATTCAAGATATTTTTGACCAGGAAAACAATGAGTTTTGGAATTTAAATTTTGAACACGTATATTTTGGTTTAGATTTATATAAGAAGTCAACCAAATTGTATACATTTAATTTTATATAAAATTAATTTTGTAAATAAATATACATACATATACACATAGAAATATATATATATATAATAAATAGTAATATTATATACATACATATATGTCTAAACTATATATATGGTACTATAAATATGTGTATAAAAACCATACACATACAATAATATATATTTAAACACACACACACACACACTGACACACATACTCCTAGGCATTCATATTCCTGATATGCATATGAAACTATTCTATGTGTATGTAGAGAACATTTGTAGTCGAATTAGTCATAAACACCCAAGAATAGATTTATGTAAAGAAGTAAATGAAGAAAGTGAAATTTAAACTGAGGAATAGAATAAACTAACATGCAAATCAAAACAATAATTTAGAACACAGGAATTTACAGTGGTTTGGCGTTGTATGCTTACGTCCACTTTGAAGATTATCTTTATTGATTCAGTAATAGTTCGATTACAACAGCAAACAGCAAAAAGTAAGAAAAAAACTTGATTATAATAAAGGCAAATGTAACCGGCAGCGTGAAGATCCTCAAAATGACCCCCTAGGCCAGTATTTATAAGTGAAGGTAACCACCAATCTCTTTGAAACTTCAGCTATAGGACCTCCTAATCCATATGGGCCCACCATAGGGGTTGCTAGGTCTAAATCCCAATGAAGAGGGAATGGTACTGATCCCTTCATTGGTCGTTTCTTGAGCATCAATCCCTATAGTGGCTTCTTCATGCTTAGATAAGTTGGTTCTTCAACTATCAAGTCATTTGGACTAGTGGAGCTCATGCTTTTGATTAATCTTTGGCTTAACTTCTCTTGTAAGCTATTTTCTTCCCAACCCTTCAAGTAGCTATGTGCTGACCCCTCTTTCTTTGGTCATTTGACATGCGATCCCTAGGATAGGTTCCCTAGGGTCCATATACCTTGCTCTTCAAATCTCATCTGCCTTGGAACTTTAGATCCCAAGATATTGATCGTTAGAAGCAAGAATGAACTTGGTCGTTGATATATGCCAATCCCTTTTTGGGGGACTCAAGTATGCCGATCCCTTCCTAATTATCAAGCTCTACCGATCCCACTTATAAGTTGTGCCTATCCTTTCCTTATAGATTGAAACATAACTTTCTAAACCAGTAAACCATGCCGAACCATGTACCTCCATCTATGCCAAACCCTCCATTACATCATCCATGCCAACCTTTGTCTAACCTACCATACCGATCCCTATGGTACTACTAATTCATGTCGACCCCTTGCTAATCTAAGTCAAAGTCCATATTTCAAGCACCCTGCCTTGTTTATCTACCAGTTCCATCCAACTCTGGCTTCATACAACCATCTGTACTTTACTTCCGGGTCCTACAACGATTGCTCTGTGGTCATCGTTCTTGATAACAGTCGAATCTATATTGTGCAATCAGTTCAATATAGCCAGGTCAGGATACCGGATAACACATGCCCCCCAAAGTACGTCTTGTGAGTAACATGACATGCTTTGAATCGAAAGAAGTCTGAATTGTCGAAAAGAAGTCCATCTAACTTCTTGATTGATTGTTATTCCTTCGTTGAATCATTTTACCAAGGCATTGAATTCTTCATTGATTGCCGTGATGCTTGGTCGATACCCAATAATATAAATCCAGCGCCATATTCCGTTAGTATATAAATCCGGTTATGCGAGACTTATAAATTTTTTATCTGGTCCAGCCTTGAACTTGAAAGTTTCAGGTTTGATTTCAATTTCTACTAATTTCAAGAGGTTGAACTTTTGAACCACTCTCGTGCATACTCATATACACATTTCTGTTGCTGGCTCCCAAATGTGTTCAAATGCTCACAGATCGTTGCCAATTTCTGTAATATTTTTTATGTTCAATTTTACAATCAAGCCTTCGCAATCATTTTTCATCGGTTGGTCGGTATAGATGTTAATAGGGTGAGCCTGTCAATCGCTTGCTTACGTCATATACTGGTCTTTGAATCTGTTTCTCTTCACATAGCATTGTGGTGCTTATGGCATGTACTAACATAGCTAAATAGATGTATATGTCTTCACGATCTAGTGGTTTGGATAGGATGGGAGGTCTCTCTAAGTGATCTACTAAATCTTGAAATGCATCTATGCAATCCTACATCCATTCAAAATTCCTTTTCCCTTTCTCGGTCAAGTCGAAGATAGGAATACACTTGTCGGTGGCCCTGGAGATGAAGCGGCTTAGGGAGGCAACTTTCTCATTTAAGCTCTGTACCTGCTTAATCGTCTTCAGTACCTAGATGTTTCGAATTACTTGAATCTTCTCAGGATCGGCTTCTATTCCACGAGAGTTGATGATGAAACCATAAAATTTCCTTAACATAAAGCCAGTAGAGCATTTCAAGGGATTTAGTTTCATTCCATATTTTCGTAGAACACTGAACATCTCTACTAAGTCATCGATGTGGTCGTTTGATCGTCGTTATTTCAAGACTATATCATCCACACAGACTTGCATCGATCGCCCGATCTGGTCTTTGAACATCCTATTGACCATTCTTTAGCAAGTAGCTTCTGCATTATTTAGTTCAAACGGTATCACAACATAAGATATAGCCCTAGATCGGTAATGAAGTAAGTGTGCTCTTGGTCGAGGACGTGCATCAGGATCTGGTTGTATTTGGAGTACACATCCATAAATGAAAGCAGTTCATACCCAGTGGTTGAGTCTACCACTTGTCAATCCTCAAAATTGGGAAGCTATCTTTCGGGCATGCTTTGTTCAGGCAAGAGTAGTCGACGCATGTCCGCTACTTTCCATTAGCTTTTCTCATAAGAACTAGATTGGATACCCATTTTGGGTAGAGGGCGTCACAGGTAAACCTATTGTTTTTGAGTTTATCCACCTCCTCTTTAATTGCAGCAAATCCCTCTAGATCCATGCCATGTTGCATTTGTCTCATCAGGAAATGCCTTGGGTTGATATTCAATGCATGGGTTGCGATAGTCGGTGAGATAACATGCATATCAGAATGGGTCCAAGTGAACACATCAAGATTCATTCAAAGAAAGCCAGCTAATTCCTTCATCATCGTTGCACCAAGCTTTGATCCGATCTGCAGTACTCGTAATGGGTCGCCATGGCTGACCATAATTTTATTTGTTAGCTCTGAAGGTGCAGCCTTAGATTCCTCGAGTTCAACGTAATTGTTTCACGTAATAATCAATGTGAAATTCGGTTGGGACGGTTAGTGATGACGGTTACTCCTATTGAATGAAAGAGTCTTGTCATGTGTTGTTGGGTCTGATAGTAAAGGGCTCTAGATGCTTTGAGCGATTATTTGCAATTGGCCGAAGATCAGGCTTAGAAGCACATTGAATCAAGTGTCGATTAGGGTTCAACCTCGTGTTGCGTGCAACTGCATAGAAGGCTCTTGCTTTTATTTTGAATCTACTTGTATATTCGAGTAACGCGCTTTCCACTCAATGTACTCATAATCTGTTACTCGTTATTCAGGTTGGAGTGATGGTCAATTGCCAATGAGCTTGGGCATCGATTCGACAATTCTATCTCTAGGTATTCTTTCGATCGTAGCCTCGAGTCGCTGTAAACACCAGGTACAAGTCACAATATTGGGCTATCATAGTCAATCTTTAGATGACCACACTTCTACTCCCAGTCCCGGGTTGATAAATGTACCGCATGGACGGTCGAGTCTCCTCCTAGTCGTGTTTATACTCTCACCTAAGCTCTAAAGACTTAGAGTCGATCAAATGAATGGTCGGTTCACATTCATCTTAATTCTTGCTAGTGCCACCAAGTCTGGGGTATACGTCGATAAGTAGGAAGGCAAGTTATGTTCAGTTTAGGTTTATGCTCTTTCTTATTGAATCGTAGGATCTATCTAGTTGATGGAAAGCTGAGTCGTGCGTATTTTGGTTTTCTCTTCCCGAGGGAAGACTTCAATGCTCCGTCTTCAAGCATGAGTTGGGTACTAGGCGGTCAATCACATCTATTTTTGGTGCAAATGTCACCATACTCTAGGCAGGACCAATGAATAGATGGTTAAGTCACATCTAGCTAGTGATTGATGATTTCCTTATCGGACAAAGGGCAAGGATCAGTGTGCGGATGGTCGAGCCATATCCGTTTCGTATTGCTCTTCTAGTTAGATCATGGTAAGAGTTAACGAATGAACGGTTGTGTCGCATTCATTCGAAGATAGAGGGTCAGATGCATCCTTTTTTATTTATATTTCCCGCCAGATCTAGGGATGAATTGGCTCAGGTGCAGTCGGGTCATGCTGATCCGGTTTCATACTCTTTCTGACAGATCGAAGGAAGGTGATGGAGAATGAATGGTCAAGTCGAACTCATTCGTGGTTTATTCTCCGATCCATGCTATGGTGATAAAAGTTATTCGATGGACGTTCATACCATATCCATCTGTAGTTGGTGTGGATCGATATTAACCCTCGATCTGATGGTATGATATAGTCGGTCATCCATAACTTCAGATGTTGTTCCGATTGGTTTTGTGTCAAGGACTCCCCGCAGTTGTTGTAGTCGTAAAGGACACCGAGTCGTAGCTATAGTGAGCTGTCGTATTCATCTTTCAGCAATCCTCCTACCCCTAGTCTTGGATTAATGGAGTTAGTTCATTGATGGTCGAATTCCATCCATAGTGAGTTTATACTCCTCCTGTCGAGTTCTATTTGGAGTTTAAATAATATTGAGTGGTCGAACTGCACTCATATATTTGTTTATACTCATATCTGCACTCTGAGGATAAGAGTTTGTTGGCGGGCGATCGAACCGCACCCAATTTGTGTTTATACTCCAATCTGCACTGGGGGACTAGAGTTATTTCGCGGGCGGTCGGTTCACACCCGATTTATGTTTATACTCCAGTCCACACTCTGGGGACTTAGAGTTGTTTCATGGATGGTCAGTCTCTACCTAATTTATGTTTATTCTCTAGTCCGCACTCTAGGGATTTAGAGTTGTTTCGCGGGCGGTCGGTCTCCACCCGATTTATGTTTATACTCCAGTCTGCACTTTTGGGACTTAGAGTTGTTTCACGGGCGGTCAGTCTCCACCCGATTTATGCTTATACTCCAGTCCGCAATCTGGGGACGCGGTTGGTCTGCACCCGATTTATGTTTATACCCTAGTTTTCACTCTAGGGATTTAGAGTTGTTTCGCGGGCGGTCTGTCTCCACCCGATTTAAGTTTAAACTCCAGTCCGCACTTTGGGGACTTAGAGTTGTTTGATGGGTGGTCAATCGCACCCGTTTTTTATTTATACTCCATCTGCCAAGTCGAGGTAAGAGTTATCAAATGAACGGTCGAATCACATTCATTCATGGAATGGAATTCCGACCCCAGCATCTAGGACAGAACTTGGCAAGTGAGACGATCGATTCATATCCACTTGGTGGTTGTAGCTCCTCTTTTCAAGTCAAGGAAGGGAGTAGACGATGGATTGTCAGATCACATCCATGCTTGGGTTGGACGGTTAGGTCACATCCACCTCAAGCTACAGTCGTGTCCATGTGTTTAGGGTGGTGGTTAATGAGTAAGCAGTCAGTCATGCCTATTTTAAGTCGAGCTTTCGAACTGCCTCCTATGTTCAGGGCAGAAGTTAATGTGTGCACGGTCGAATTGCATCCACTTTAGTTGGACCTCGATCATGCTAAGCATCGGGAGAGGCATAAGTATTTTGGCGAACTTCAAGTATGAGCCAGGGAGCGGATGGTTGGGTTGCATCCACTCCAAGTCTTTCTTCGGTCTCCAAGTCAGGCGCGGAAGTTGAAGAGTGAACGATTAGTCATGTCCACTTTTTGCTGGATCTTGACCATTCGGGCTTTTCCATTTCGAGTCCTTGGCCCTAAGTCAGGGGCATATGGTAGCTAATGAGTGGTTGAATCATGCTTATCTTGATGAAACTCCATAGGTCCAATCATAGTCTGCAGAGATTGGTTGGCACCCAACTCTAAGTACTTGGTCACCTGCATCGTTTGGAAGTAGTTTAGTTCAAGTTAGCCGCAGTTCACAACACAAGTGAAATTGAAATAGAAATAATTCAAAGAAGACCAGAATAAATCTAATTGATAAATGATCCAGCATCGTATGCTCGCTATTCCACTTTGCCCCTAGCTCCTTTCAACGGGATGTCGACCATCAGCGGTTCAGTTGATAATCAGAGTTGTTTATTGATAGGCATCGGATGTTCCCTGCTCGCCATTCTATAGGGATTGCACATATTGTTAAAGCTTTCCTTTCCGAATCAGCTTTTCGATAACATCTCGGAGGTATTTGCAATCGCTAGTGTTAGGACCGTGTGCATCTTGGAATATAAAACATTTCTTGGATTTTCTTTAGGCTTCGGTGGACTCTCTCAAGGCTAGTTTTCAGTATTGCTCCAGGTTGTGAGTCTCCAAGTAGATGTTATTGATTGAATTGTTCAATGGAGTATATGAGTTGAATTTTGAGATTTCGGGTCATCTCCTAGAATCCGAGTCCTTAGCCAAAGGGCCTGTATTGTTCTTTCTCCTAGTCTGCTCTACCTCCTCGTTGCTTATGTTCTGATTCACTTTGTAAAAGAAATGATCCACGGTTGTAAGAGGATCTTCAGCTAATAAGCTGCCAAAATATGTCTGGTGTCGAATCACCTCATCAATGTCATCAGTTTGATATCCTCTCTGGGATTGCTCACTTTAGTGACGATGACGATGACATTGAATCTCTACAGGAAGTCTTTGAGTGGCTCACCTAGCATCTAGAATAAACTGAATAACGACATCACATCCTTGGTGTGAGTCGCATGCATTCTAAACTGCTCGACAAACTTCTGATCAGGTTGATTGCATGTGGAGATGGATTTGCGCAATAATCACATAAACCGCATGATTGATACACCTTCGAGGAATAGGAAAGCGTCTGCATTCGATTGCAAATATCGCTCTGGCGAAATTCATGAGATGTAGTCCAGGGTCGTTTTTCCTTAAGTAAACCGGTATGATTAATACATTGAATCTTCTCAGATATTGTATTCACCGAACATCTTCAATGGATAGGCTTCGACTGAGGGGGATGCTTCAATCATCGTCAATTCGGTTCATTTTTAAGTTACAGTTACTTGTTATGCTTGTGAATGATGTGTGCATGTTCGAGAAATGAGAAAAGCAAGATGGACCGGTATTTACAGATCAGTGGTAAGTTACTTGGAGTCGGATCGGAGAAAATCTGCTATTTGCTTGGAGTCAGCAATTGGTTTGCTTGGAGTCACTGAATTCGAAGTGCTAGGTCAGTGAAGAATGGTGCTTGGAGTCATCTTGGCGTTTTCTTGGAGAAAATATTGGTTTTACTTGAGTTTGGCTTGGGCCAATGTTTCTTAGGTTTGCTTAGAGTCATATCACCTATGTTCTCCAATCTTTGGGAGTATCATTTGAGTACCGGTTGCTTGTCTGTTCCTTGGTTGCAATTCAAAAGCTACCGCTTGATCCTCTATGCCTCGGTCAGTCACAGGACATGAGGTAAGTGGATAGAATGCACCATGTTTTAGTTGACTTTCGAATCTAGAATGCGGGGGCGCTATGCTGCGGCACGGGTTCGGGTCCATAACATTTTATAAAAATGGATCGTACCTGATCCACAATTTTTTTTAAATGGATTGTACCCGATCCATATTTTTTTGGAATAGGAATTGGTTAAACAAGGGTTCGATTCTAGACGAATGCGACATAGGGATCGATAGTGTAGGGATCGACTGAATTGCCTTGGTGAGGGATCGGTAGTTTGCTATATGAGAGGGATCGGCTATGGGGACGTGAACGAGGGATCGGCCAGAGGGATCGGTTGTGAATTGATTTATAGAGGGATCGATTGTGAACTAATTTGTAGAGCTGTTGGTATTAGGAATGGAGGAATCGATCATTATCTAATTTGGAAAGGGATTGGTATTGATCATGGCTATCAGCCGAGGGATCGGTATAGCTTAAGGGATCGGTATTGAGCATGGCTATCAGCTGAGGGATCGGTATAGCTTATGGGATTGGTATTGAGCATGCCTATCAGCTGAGGGATCAGTATAGCCTGAGGAATTGGTATACATACATTGAAGAGGGATCGGTATATACACCTAGCAGAAGGATCGGCATATATACCTTGCGGAGGGATCAGTATATATATTTTGAAGAGGGATCGATATATATACCTTGCAGAGGGATCAGCATATATTACTTCCAGAGTGATTGGTGTATATACATTGTAGAGGGGTCGGTATATATACTTTGAAGAGGGATCGATATATATACTTAGCAGATGGGTCGGTGTATATGATGAAAGGGTTGGTAATGAATCAATTGCAAAGTCAGTTGTGATGTGCTGGAGAGGATAAAGCATGTACAGGGGTTGGTCACAATGGAATGGCGAGGGATCGAAATGTACTGGATAGAGGAGGGATCGGTCATGTAAGTGGATGAGGGATCAGTTATAGGAACTTAACCGAGGGATCGGCCAGAGTACATATAACTTCAAGACTTGTAAATTTCATACAACCAATCCATTTAATCATGGCCAACCTTATCTCATAGAAGTTGAACGTGTGGACCACCATGGGCAATGTAAGTTACATACTCGATATTGAACTTGAAATCGAACAATCACACTTTTTTCTTGAAACTTGAATATGAATTATAAATTTGCATATGGATTTTAACTACGAACTTCATACTTCAATATGCTGATTGCCAATCCCGGAGCCTAACCATCGACGTGAAAGCTATTTGAACATTCTACTCATCCTGTCGAACACTAGCATCATCAGTTCCTCCATCAACACGGGAATTAGATTTAGTTCCTCTAGCCATGGCAATTGGCTTCCTTTAGATTTCCTCTAAATCTGAGTAGAATAGGAAGTTTACGGTTGAAAGCTGGATCTCTCTCGTGGATATAGGAATCCACAGGTAAATGATGAGATCCAATCAAGCTGAGAGTTCAACTCTCAGTGAAAGCACCAAAATGTTGACGTCCAAAATGGGCATCAACACCAAATAGAATCTAGTAGAGATTAAATGAAGAATAAAATTAAAAAAATTAAAAAATCAGAAAGGAACACCCAGATTTTTATAGTGGTTTGGGAATCTTAGCCTACACCCACTTCATATTTTTATTGATCTTCCACTTGATTATGATAACACGAATATTTGGATCAATTGGGATCCATTGGTACAAATGTGAAGAATAAAAATGGCAGAGCCTTTGTAGAGAAAGCAGGATCCCTTTTCTGATGCCATGCCTGTTGTATTTATAGGGGAAGACGTTCATGTACCGAACTAAAATTTGGCAGAAGGTTCGAGAGACCAAGACGAGGCGACCCAAAAATTTACAGGCGCATCGGGCCCACAATAGGGATCGGTATCGATCCTTATTAATGCATCCCAATGGGCTGCGATGTCTATAAAGGATGCCTCATGATGTTAGCTACTTTCTCCCCAAATTTCATGCAATTCTGATGTATAGTTTGTGAGATATCGTATTTTCCATGAAGTAGTGTTGCTTGAATTCTGATTTCTGCCAATCCCTCTAGAGGGATAGGTACCGATCCCTCCAATCTCTTCCAAATGCCATGTGATCACTATGGGTTGTTCCACTGTTCTAAATAGCTTATACTCCATACTTCATGTTGATTGCATCTGTAAATTTTGAGTTATTGACCGATAATTATTGCAATATGTGGTGAAAGCTGAATATGGACGATCCCTTTTTACACGATCCTTTTTATACCGATCCCTTTTAATATGTGAAGTAATTTGCCCATAACTTGAGCATACAAACTCCAAATGACTTGAAAATTCAAACGTAGCCTCATGGTGCCGTCCTTGTCGCTCTGTATTGATCTTACCATGTTTAGGACAAAAATTGAGGATATGTACCGATCCATAAAGGAAAGGGATAGGCATTGATCCCCCGCTTAGGGGAGGCATTATTCCATACTTAGAATGTTCTGGAGTCTTTCTCTTGGTCTCGGTTGATCATCGCTTCATATCATTACCTGCGCTTGATCTTTGAGCATAATAATCATCTCTTCGGGCTGTCTTCCTCAACGATCGTTCAGTCTAACTAGTCCAGTCAGTCTGAATATAGCCGGAACAAAAGGCCGAATAACAATATGTATGTACAATAGATATAAATCCTAATATCTATATGTGTGTGAGTGTGTGTATTGATGACAGGAGTGATACTTCATTTAAGTTAAGCACTCGTTATGATATCCTAAGTGCTTGAATCATGACCTTTAGAACCTCTGTCTAAAGCATCATACCCAGCTAGAGGTCCATGATAACATATGTGCGTGTGTATTTATACACATGCTGTTATATTTTTATGTCATCATATTAGTATATGAATATATTAGATATGTTCAAAGTGAACATTAAATAAATTTAATAAATATGTTTAATTAAATAAATATAAAATATTTGAAAACAAAGCATGACTTTTTAATTTATATTTTTTGCAAAGCTTGCCGACATTATAGTGGGTTGTCCACATGTATAACGGAATTTTAAACAGATGTTCGGTATATGCCCCAGAATAGCTATAATAAAGCATAAGAGTTCAGCGAAAATGCCAAACTATTAACCAACAGCATAACATAGACTAGTCACCCTCCAAAGAGGAAGAACCACTCCCCTCATCCGAAGATTTTGGCCCAATAACATGTAATACCCAGAGAAAAGAGTTGCTAACATAGGAACAAAATCGACGAAATTAGAGCTGAAGGAATTTCCTATCCCATAGTGGCATCTGATAGAACATTTTTATTCAAATTACCTAACCGCCCTTGCACCAATAATTCACGGCCTTCACCCACAACATGATAATGTAGCTGTCTTTCTTCTTCATCTCCACCAACATACTTATAGAATCTGCCACCCTTAGGGTTAAATCTCATTTCAAAAGGCTCATGAATCCAAGCTTCTTGGATGGGCCTCAAAACAAGTCATCTGCAGAACGAAGAGCCAGATCCTATAAATCCGAAGAACTATCAACAATAATATCATTAGAGCAAACAACGATGACCAAAGCCACAATCTTAGGAGGAGAAATAACAATAGCAGGGCAAACTTTTGGAACCCACTTCATGATAAGAGGGCAAGCGAGTGGGATCCATATAAAAAGATTGGATATAATGTTTGCTAGTAAATTTATGGGCACATTAGGATCCATATAAGGAAAAAATTTGAAATTTACCCATTTCACACACTACCAAACAATAAAGTCCAACAATGGTATCAGAGCTCATATGATAATGCAGTCTAATTAGCCAGCATTTAAGTCTAGATAATAAAATTTTCAACATAATGGTGTCTAGAATAGTAATGTCTAGGTTTGGGATTGAATAAAATGTATTCTTTCCTCCATAGCTACTGGTCTGAACTAATGGGTTAAAGTCCAAAAGATTGGGCTAGATGTAAGGCCTGGATGTAGTTTGAGCGTTGGACTAATTTTCAAATTAATATTTGAAAACATAAAATATGTTTTAAATTCAAGTATTAGATTTAAAATATAAAAGGAAATTTGTGGAAATTAAAATCTGCTTTTTTTTCAAACTTAATACCTAAAAAACCTCCTTAAAATCAAGTTTCAAGAAACACTGATGTCACGGTCTGCTGCAAATATATGCAGCTAGAACTGTAAATATATAGAGGTTAAATTGCATATATTTGCATTCATGACTGCATGTTTTTGTAAAATGAAAATTTGCAGCTCTGGCTGAAAATATATGTAGTTTTGGCTGCAATTGTTTGTAGTTTTGGTTGCAAACATATGCAGTTTAAACTATATATTTTGCTGCAAAAGTTGACAGGGGTTTTCGTGAATTTTCATTAAGAGGGGGCGGAATTTGGTTTTGTAACCTTTTTCGAGTTTTTGAAAAAATGGCCATTTTATAATGCGGTAAAATAAATAAAAATTTTCAAAAGTTTTTCTAAAATATAAATTAGATAATTTTCAAATATAAATTTAAATACTTAATTAATATAATTAATAAAATAAATAATTAACTAAAATTTAGTTACTTAATATATATTTGTGTGTGTGTGTTTGTGTGTGTCAGCATGTATACAAATATAACTATAAAGGTTATAGTAGTTATTTATCTTAAATTTATTTAAACTAAATTAAATAAATTTTTTGAAGTTGATTAAAGTATTTAATTGAAATTTTTAATTAAATAAATAATAAAACATTAATTAATTAAGATATATATATAAATAAAACTATAAAAGTTATAATAGATTATTCGCCTTAAATAGTTTAGGATGAAAAATAAAATTTCTGAGATATTAAATAAAATTTAATTAAGAATTAATTAAATTAAGAACTATACTTAATTAAATTTTGTTCAATTAATAAGGTAAATATAAATATTATATAAGTTTGTTAAATTATAATTGTTATAAATAATTTAAACTTATATAATAATATATGGATAAATGTAAGTGGAACTATAAGAAACCTAAATAGACTTTTGAAATAAATACATAGATATAGTATGTACATTGTGAGTTTATATGTGTGCAACACTTGAATCACAAAGGTATTTCATAAATATATTAGTCCATTTATTGATATCACTCAAAATAGAACTTTAAATTGATACGCGAAAAATTCAAATTCTGTCTGCATTCGTATTCGTAAAGCGGATAAGTATCCAATATACAAAAAAGCGGACGCGGGCGTGAAGACATCTGAATTCGAAAATTACCTATTTAGTTGTGTTTCAAGATCATAGTTTAAATTATTTGTATTTAGTACAATGAAAGATATTTATTTATCATTTTATTAAATTAGAAGTTTTTATTATACGTACTGAATGCATATTAATTGCTCAAAACTATTTATTAGCATCATATTTGTATATTTTTAACATTTTAATAATCATTGGAATTGTCAAGTTCTAGTGGTCCAGTGGTTAAGACATAGTGGAGTTGCTACATTGTGTTGTAGTGGCACCGGTTCGATACCCAGCGGCCACAATAATGAGACATAGTGCACGGCCACTTATAAAACCGGCTTAACCAAAGGCTATGGAATACAAAGTATCCATGGCCCCAAAGTTTTAATTTCAATTTTCAAAACGATTTAATGACGTTTGTGCGATTCGCGATTTGGGGTGTTTTTCCCGTTTGACTTGTTTCGGTTGATCTCTCGTCCGCCCTCATGTCGTTGTTGCCGCCTTCGTCTTCTCCTCGTGGTGCCGGTCTCGCTCCCTCAGATGCTCCTTTGTCTGTTGGTAGAACTGCGGTCATTTTTTCAGCCGGTGATTTCCCTATGGCTGACCTGTTGGTGGATTTAGATACGACGAAGCCTCCTGCCAGTATTGTAGCTGCTGTCAATTCTCACTCTTCAACTCCGCTTTCGCCTTTGCTTCTGAGCAGGGGTTCTTCTTGTTGGTCGGAAACTGTTGTTACGCCGTCAATTTGTGTTGAACAGTCTAGTCTTCCTCTTGGGTCTGGTAGTGATGTTAGTGCGGTGCCTTGTGCATGTTTGTCTGATGATTGTGTTCTCTGCAAAGCTCCAACAGGGGATTCTATTCGAAGCACCCATGGTGTTTGTAATCATGCCTCAACAAGTATCCCTCTGTCTACTGATTCGATTGCTAATTTGGTGGATCCTCCTCCACCTCGGCCTGTCCCTAAGTGGTCCTCCTTGTTTTCAAAATTGCCTAGTAATGCCGGTTTGCATACGCCACGTCTTTTTGATAAAGTTGAAAATGAGGGTGTGATGATTCCGCCTTTGGAAGTAATCAATGCCGGTGTGGATTTTTGGAAAGACCACTTGGTCGGTTTCTTTCTTGACTCCAATCCGCCATATCATCTTGTTAAGGCGAGGTGCAACTCCTCGTGGAAGCCTAGATGTGGTCTCAGTGTTCACTTTGACAACGAAATGTTTTATTTTAAGTTTTCGCGTAGTGATGAAAGGCAACGCATTCTAGAGGCCGACCCAATTCTGATTGACGGTAAGCCATTCATTATAACTGCTTGGAGTCCTTCTGTTGATCGTGTGAAGGAGCAAGTGCTATCTATCCCTGTCTGGGCCCATTTCTCGCATATTCCTTCCGTTCTCCAGCCTCTTATTGGGATTGATTGGCTTGCTGGTCTTGTAGGTAAGGTAATATGTTATGATGCAAATACTGTAGCCAGAAAGAAGCTAGTCTATGCCAAAGCTCTAATTGAGATTAAACCTGATAAGCCTCTGCCTAGAGTTTTGAAGGTCAGATTAGATGAGAGCCACGTTGCGGAGGTCAAAGTTTGTTATAGTTGGAAACCAAAGATTTGCACTTCTTGTCAGTCCTTTGGCCATATTGCTGATACTTGCTCCTTTACGACTGTTCCTCTTGTTGACCGTCCTCCTCTACCCCGTCCTCCTCTCCGGAAGTGGGTTCCGAAGGTTGCTCCTACTGTTCCCTCAGATGTTGTTTCGGTAGCTCCCGTTGCTATTGCACCCTCTGAGGCTCGTCCTTTTGTAGCTCCTGATTTAGCTCCGAGTTCTGTTGCTCCCGTTGTCCTTCCACCAGATAACGCTCCATCTAAATTCTCTCCTTCTACGGCCCTGGAGGAGATTCCTTCTGTAGACTCTTCTGATATCATTTCCTGGAATTCGGAGGAACGTGCTTGGATTCATGCTCCTTCTGATATGCGATATTCACCTGAGAGAGACACCTTTTATGCTTTTATCAGTGAAAATGAGGGTGAGAGTCGGTTTCTTATCTACCATATTGATGGGGATGGTTTGTGCCTTACTAGGACTGGCGAGATTGGCGATGAGAACAAAAGTAAGTTTTATGACGTCTCTTGGGATAGGAAATATATTTACTCACCTGACTCTGTTGGGTATGATCCTCACCTGGCTTCTCTTTTCTTGGGATATTCTCATGTTATTGGTCCTTCTTCGGCTGATGGTCGTGTTTGTTCTCCCTCTTCTGAGGATGATTAGTCATGCTGTGTTTAGTAGTCTAGGCATCTTTGTCTAGCTCCTGTGCTTTCTATTTATTTCTTTTTTTTTATTTTGGGCCTCCTGCCCTTTTAGTTGTTCTGTGCCTGTGCAGAGCACCTGTTTGTTCATTTATATTCAGTGGCACGGCCCACTATAAAGCCGGCTAGCTTTGCTAAAAAAAAAAAAAAAAAAAAAAAAAATAATCATTGGAATTGAAAAAAATTATGTTAAACTAAAATTTTCCATTTTTTTCTTGATTTATCGGTCGTTGACGGATAGAATAATTATCCAATATCCATCCATGTCCGTGTATGTAGATATCCAACATCCGAAAATGATTTCCGATGCGGATATAGATATGACACTATCTGCATCCGAAAGTATCCATTGACAGGACTAACTCAAAATATATTAAAATTTATGAATCTTTAATATAGTTATCCTCTATCATTCATATATTGATAGATTAGTTGCATACACATTAGTCGTTGAGCAAACTCAACTTAGGGTTGTTATGTGTAATACTATTATTATATTACTTAGACAATGTAAGATAAACACGTGCATTTGTTGAATAAACTTAAGGTCCATGCATTATACTTAGGCCACCGAGAAATGATAGCTAAAGTAAGTAACCTCTCTTGACTAGATGAGCAAACTCAAGGTCTGTGTCAAGATTAGGTCAAAGACCATCGTTAGGAGTTGTATATGATACAATCGATAAAGAGTTATCCATCACTTGTGAGATTATAATTTGTTAAGCAAACTTATGGTTAGAATCCCAAGACAAGTCAGTCCAAACATTAACTAGATAAATCGAAAGACTTCAATATTTCACTTAGGTTTTGAGGAACATAATAATCAAGTAGAAGCCTTATTAGGAAAATGGAATACATTTAATCATTTTAATATTATAAGAACATGTGATATAAAACTATGCTAACATGCTTTAGTTAAGTTTGCAATAAGGTGACTAATTTAAGATTATTTTTTCTAAAAAAGATAAGCTCACCGACCCTAACTGCAAGAGCAAAAAAAATAGAATTAACCTACGAACAATTATGGTCTGTCTTAACTAAGCCTTTAAAAACTAAACCTGCTGATGGGGAGGATCCTGATACAATAACGGCTTATAACACATGTGTTGCCGATTGTGACATATCTTAAGCCTACGTGTTGTCTACATTAGACAAATCATTGCAAAAATAGCACAAGCACATGACTATCTATAAATCTTCGTGTTTATAACAGAATATGGCACAAACACCCAAGAAATTATGGTAGAGAAATAAGTGAAGAGATTAAATGAAAATGAGCAAAAATAGGACACACAGACTTTATAATAGTTTGGCTAAATGTTGTATACGTCCACATAGATTCGTTGCAAATTATATATTGTTTACAAATAATGTTCTTATGGATTGGTAATGATCCTCGAGATTACAAGAATTCTATGGAAATTCCTAAACAGCTGAAACGATCCTTAAAATTGTCACCCTCGCCCTCTATTTATAGCCGAAGGTGATTGGATATTCCTCCACCACATTCATAGCCATGTTCCCCACGTCCAGTGAGAGATAAGCTCGAAAGATTGTGGCCACGTCAACCATTTCCAGGGATTGGTACCGATCCATAAGATAGCTTGATGAATCTTTCTCGTTTCCTTGGATAGATGTGAGCTGGTTGTGCCTTCATGTTTTCTATCTTGATTGTTTTGCTAGAAGCTTGTTCCTGGTTGAATTAGCTGGATCAATGGTGGAATTGAGTTCACGGCTTCATGTGTTAGAGATGCTTGATGTTTATTGCATGCTCCATTGAAATGTGATAGGTTGTGATAACTAGGGGTTGGAAGTAAAGAGAATGCACAGTGATATTGATAAAGACATGGGGTTCGGTACCGATTCCCACCATGGGTCGGTACGGATCCATCATCTTGATTGTTGAGTGATGTTGAATGTTTGCTCATTAATGCTTTGGATGTTGGAATTTTCTCAGAAGCTAGTTGTTGTGCTTTGGGCTTGTAATCTTGGTCCTACTTGGCTTCTAAATTCGCTAGTTAGCTCTCTGGGCTCTCTGCGACAATAAATCTCCAGTTCGACTAGTAAGATTCGTACGTATGAGGCCTGGTCTAATGGTTGGATAACAGTTGCCCCCCTAAGTACATATTTTTTTCAACATGATGTGCTTTGAATCGAAATAAGCTGGGGTTCCTGCATCGGATTCCAATCTATACTTTGAATGGTCATTATCCTTTCCTCGAATTATTTCGGTGAAGTGCAGCATCTTTGACCATTCGTTGCAATGCTTTGCTCGGCTCATGCCCGCTGATCTCTAACGTTACAAAAAACTGGAGTGTGCTCTCATAGTTCATTACTCTAAATTCAGATCTTTCAATAGACTTCAATCTTTGGTTTCATGGGTTTGAACTCTTTGCCTTGTGATTTCAGTTGTCAAGTGTCGGGCATGCACATGCACATACACATATGTAGTTTAACCATCGAGCCTCACACAATAACACACGCACACACATGTATACATTCGTATAGATGCACACATACATATATATTTTATGTGTAGTTTTTTAGTGTTCGGTACCGATCCCTAGCCAGGGATCGGTAATCGGTACTGATCCCATACTTCAAAGTTTCAGGACATTTTGTAGCCTAAGTTTTTGGGTTCGAGGGTCATATATACACCGACCCAATTCTTCATTCCCTCATTCTCCACTATTCCTTGCTTTTGAGATCCCAAGCTCCTAGGCCACCATTAAAAACCTATGCTCCCAAATCGAAGCATCGACACAAATGCCTTTCCCTTGAACGTCTTCGCCAATCGCCTTAACCTCCAGCAACGAATTATCGTTCAATCTACCACGACTAAACCGAAGCTTCGCCTTAATTCCTTCAACACCTTTGAGTTTCACCTTTCTAGGTAGGTAGCGACATTGTTAATAGAGGTCACTAGGACATGCATCATGACTATGCTTAGGAGAAATATAGAGAGAAGGAAGATGGGTGGTCACCACCTCGCCTTGAGTATCGACATTGATCCTGGACTTAGGGGAATTTCACTTGTGCCTATAAACAACTTGAGTTGCTTTATGTAATGTAAATGAACATTTAGGGCTTTCCGAGTGAAATTTTTCGAGTGCTATCGTAGGATTGCCAATAGGTGGTCGATGATGCAAAGTCTGTTGGGACAGTCAGCAATGATAGTCACTTCGACAATAATCAGGCCTTCAAATGAATTGTTGCACAACATCGGAAACTGACACTGCATAATACTGTAAATAACATCACACATCATAGGGTTCTTACTCTGGCATGGTGAAATAGCTTTTAATTTTTCTAATATCACTTGTGTGTTGAGTCTTGATAGCTATGGATCATAGACATTTCGAGCATCTCTCCACGATGGCTACTGGCCCATCAACATCTAGATATGCCGAATCAAACAATAGTCGAGTTCAACTACAATTCCTATCCCAAGGCACACTCCTCTACCCTTCGTATTTTAGCCTACTGATCAACAAACTGAAAAATAATTCCAAGTGGCTCCTTCCAGGCTGGTAGAAGCTCCTGAGGTGGAGGTTTCTTCGGATAGTCCCGAAGATGCTGTTATATTGGAGAACCCTATAGATTATACTACCTCTAAAATCAAAGAAGGGACTCTTAGGAGAATATGTGACTGGCATGGCATCCCGTTCGCAGATGTACCAGTCCCTAAGCATCATCAGTGGGTATACCATCCCCCGGTAGGTAATACTACATGTAATCTGGATTGTGCCCGAGGGGCTGTGTCTTACCATTTAATTAATTCATTCGTCGAGTCCTGAATTTTATGAGGTTGGATCCGACAGAGCTACATGCTAATAGCCATGCCTTTCTGCATGGCACTTATATTATCTTTGCCCGACACTTGGATCGTGTCCCAAGTGATGAAGAGATCCAGTACTTGTACAGCTTCGAACATCGAAAAGGAAACCCTTCTCCTACATATTTGGAACCCTCCAAAGGTTGCGGGATTGTCATGGGCACTTAGAATAAATTCAGCTATTTTAAAGATGAGTTCTTCTTAGTTTTCTACAGCCCCCCTTAGATTCACACATCGGTGGCTATCCGGATGTAAGTCTTGTTTCCAATCCTTTCCATTTGAGGACACTTTATAATTTTGTCTTCTCCAATCATTTTCTTTTACCATTTCAGATGTGCCAAGGACACTAGTAGCGTGGCTCTCAAAGTTATTCTTGAATTTCATGTCATTAATATGGAGGCGAGAACACTCCTTACTGATAAGAACCTCATAGCCTACAATTTGCAAGAAGTGGGAAGTACCATCGGTCAAATTCTGGTGGCTATCGATAGTGATGAGTATAATTCCTCATCTGGGAATAACGGCGAGGTCCCAATGGTTCCCCCAGTTTAAATCCTATAGCTAAAGCTGAAGAAGTGTAGGAGCACATTGAAGAAGGTAAAGGTGGCGGAGCAGGCCAGGTTGATGCTGAAATAGGTCGTGAGCCTTCTAGTGACCACGACAACGATTACCAGGAATTTCTTTTAAGGAAGCAATCAAAAATAAAGATTGTTAGGAGGCAGAATCCTACATAGCCTCTGCCTACCATTATAATAGAGGAGACTCTTATCCTTCCTTTCGATGATGCCTACCAGGGCCTTGGTTTGATTCCGGATGAATTTGGTTCTTTTAGTTTGGGAAACATAAGTCTTGGGGATACCGACTCCCGTATCCGTCTATAGGGTAACTTGCCAACTACCCGTGCATGGAAGATCATCCCTGTTAGCAAAATTCAAACTCATGGTCTGTTGAGAGAACATTAGGACACCTACACACTTGCACTACACTTTACTTAGCTTGCATCGTGCATTTCGTCCTGTGAAAGTTAACCTATCTCGGTTTCATTTGAAGGTTTGATGGAGCACAAGACTATGTTTAATTCTCTCAAGAGTTAGATAGGGAAGCATAAGAGGCATAACCCGCATAAACATTCTCACGACACAAGTCAGATACCAGCAACCACTTGAGTCAGGATCGAGGGAACCAAGATAGGGGTTATCACTATCACGATTCATCATCAAAGCACAAACCTAGGTCTAGGTCACCATTTCCCAAAAACTTTGGCAGGTTCTCCGATCGACCGGATGACATTCCATTTGGGGATGTTTCTCATGCCCCTTCTTCGGCCCTTTCTGCAAAGCAAACGATGCAGCCCTGTGCCTCTCGGCAATCTGAGTAGTCATCCAAGCTTGTTGCCCCCGACACTTCTTGCCACAGAGCTGATAAGTAAGCAATTGAACCTCCGGTTGTGACGATAGAGCAACGGGTCATTTCTAATCCTTTCATGGTTGATCTAAAGTGACGATTTTCGAAGATCTGCTTCGACGAGGTCAATCTCTCTCCAGATTTAAAAGATATCCCTGCACACATCCAAGATCAAACCAGGACATATGTTAACAATGTTTAAGGACAATACTTTAAATGGAAGAGATTGGCTTAGGTGATCTTCAAATATGCTGAAATCAAAAAAGTATAGGACACAAGACTAAAGCTCGAGGCTGAGCAAGACAAGGTGACGATAGCCTATCTCGATGAGAAAGTCGTAGGGTTGAAAAAGTCATTGGAAGAAGCTGAGCAGAAAGTCAAAGACCTAACCGAATTGGTAAAGCTAGAGATGCAAAACCATCATAGTCAAATCGATTCTACTCATCATAGAAACCATCTTATGTTGGAAGAGAAGGAGCGCCTAGCAAAAGAGGTAGCCGAGTTGACAGCGTGGTTGGAGAGCATGAAAGAACAACTAGAGAAAGAGAAGAAGGAAAATGATGATGCTCTACAAGCTCATAACTACTATGAAGAGTTGTTGGATACTCGTAAGGAGAGGGATGAGGTGGTAGTTCATGCCAAAGGAGTGGATGAGCAAGTCAAGACTGCAAGGAGGCAAATTAAATAGAAATTCGAGCCAATCATTAACTATAATGCCAATATAATCAAATTTAGAAATCTGAAGTGGCTTGAGAAGGACTATCTCAAGGATTTGACCTTGGCATGGGAGTAGATAGTGGAAGAAGAGCGGGAGGCCTTGTCCGGAGGCGAAGTAAACTTGGAAGAGTTGAAACGCGAGCTTTTGAATGCAAATGGAATCAAGGAACTTAGAGCTGGTGAGCTCATCCTACACCAAGAGCTGGCTATCGAGGCCCAGAAAGTCCAAGGTGAAGGCTGTAGGATTACTATTCAAGATGCAACAACATATTACCTCCGGGACTTGGACCGCTTCAATATCTCCATCAATCCTTCGTACAATCCAGATGCACCTTAGATGCAAAAGACAACTATTATGTCCTCTATTCTGGAGGGGAGTTTTGACGGCACCCCTTCTCATACCAAGTCTCAACCTGGTAGAGGTGTCTCACTAACGTCACCCATATTTGAGAAGGCTCACATGATACCAACCGATGTCGCTAATCTCTCCTTTTATGTTTGTCAACTTTCAGGTCAGCCCCTCATCACTCCTCTTCCCGAGGTAGATCCGCAACTAGGCCAACAAGCTTCTACTATTGAGTATGTGATTGTGTATGCTCTCATACTATTCCAAATGTTCCAGCTAGCATAGCCCGTGGATCTGATGCACAAATGATTCATGCATTGGAGGAGGAAATGTCTGGCGATCTCCTAGGAGCTCAGGCTGAGGAGGATGTCCTCGTAACTGGGTCTTCTGAGTGTTCTTCAAGGCCCACCATGCATGAGTTGGTTCAGACTTAAGTCTTATTGACCAAAGAGATTAAGAAAGAACCAACCGAGTTCATTCCTCTTCCTCTGTCCATAGCGTTGCCCGATTAGACCATCTTTCTTCCATTGACCCTCCCTATGCTCAGAAGCACTCAAAGTGTACCTACCAAATCAACACAAAGTACCCCTTCATAGGGCCATGGAAGCAGGAGAAGAAGTAGAAGGAAACCAGAGGAACCTAGTGTGCACTCCTCACAAGAGGGAGCTAAGAAAAAGAAGAAAAGGAAGAAACATTAAGCGTATTGGTTCTCTTATTTTTTTTGTATAGATGTAAGATTTTGCTTTTGCACAGGCTGGTTTTTACGGGTTCGGCCCCGCTTTCGCTTTAGATGCTTTGTGAATAAACGCTTGATTTTTTTTCCGACTCTGTGCTGAATTGTTTGAGTTATGAGAAATGTGCTTGATGTTCTTATTTCTACACTTACGAATTTCTCCATCGTCATTTGACCAAGTTGTTAACCCATCTTGTTCGTTTCCGGTCAGGTTCTATATGAGCGATGACCACAATCGAGATCGCCTTAATTTCATAAATGCAAAGTAACAACTAAGAGAGCTTATTCCCAAGCGCCTTTGCTTGACCATGCTCAACTCTGGGATTCAACCAAGTTTTGACCACTTGGAATAGTGGTTTGAGTATCCTTCTTTGGGATGTTTGAATCAGATCATGTCTAACTCTGGACATTGATCGTTGCTGTTCATCTGAGACAGCGATTCGGGTGTCTCTTTCTAGGATGTTTGTTCTTCGACCGTTCCTAACTCCGGGCATCGATCGAGGTTCACATAAGATCTCGCTAGACTCCAGGCATTGATCTTTCACCTTGCCATTCTATAGGCAAGGTTTGGGTGCTCAGCCAAACTTTGGGCACAAACTACTATGGCGAACTTTCTCATTCTGCCCTTGTGTGTTTAAGCTTCTACCCCCAAAACATGGGTTGAATAAGTTAGTAGGCATCTATCTCTGGATGCTAAGAATTACTTCGAAGATCTGATCATGCACTGTAGATGCTCGGTTGACACCTAGCTCAGGGTATTAGGACACCCATATTATACATATGTAGATTTATTCATATTCACCATAATCCACAATTTATGGTTAAATAGGATAGAGTAACCGATTTGGGAAGTCATTTCATTTTATATTCATAGGAAATGATAGATTCTGTATTGTTACATCAAAATTGAATAGATATTTACAAAGTCAAAGCTCAAGTGAAATAGCATCGCAAGTGTTCGCCATTCCATGCTCGTAGGAGAGAGATCTCATCTACGGTTGCCAACTTGAATATTCCATCTCCAAGCTTATGTTCGACTGCCTATGGACCTTCCTAGCTTGGGCCCATATTCACGGGGCCTGGGAAGATTCGTTTGAAAACATGATCTTCGATTTCAAAGGGTCGGATCCTGACCTTGCAGTTGTAATATCAGGCGACTCGTCTCCGGTGTGCGGCTGCTCTTAAGTCAGCTTCATCATGCTTCTCATCGACCATATCGAGAGACTCCGGCAGGAGTTCCTTGTTCGTTCGGAGGTTGCAATGAGTTACTCGATAAGAAGTTACTTAGAGTTCAACTAGAATCATAGCCTCCGATCCGTAGGCTACGACGAACTAGGAGTGGCTGGTCATGGACTTGTGGGTCGATCTGTAAGCCCAAAGTGCTAATGGTAATGCATCGACCCACTTGCCCTTTGCCTTCTCTAGTCGCTATTTGAGGATGAGCTTGATTATTTTGTTCACAACTTCTACCTGCCTATTCGCTTGTGGGTATGCTACCCTGCAAATCGCTTCTCAATGTGATGCCGATGGCAGAAGTCTTTGATCTCGACATTGTCAAATTAGGTATCGTTATAAGGAATGTTCGATTGTGAGATCCTAAAGCGATAGATGATATTTCTAACTATGAAGTTGATCACTTTTTTAATTGTGATCGTTGCTAGTGGTTCCACTTCAGCCCACTTCATAAAGTAGTCAATAACAATGATAGCATAGTTCGAACCACCTTTGGACATTAGCAGCACACCAATAATATCTTTGCCCACACTATAAACGACGAGGACACTACAACAAAAAGTGTCTTTTATAGCGGCATATAGCCGCTATTAATCACAACCATACCGGTTTGATAAGCGCTGTATATCGACATGTTATAAAAAACTGTTGAATATTTATAACACAAAATATGCCGCTATGGTTGAGCTTAATTTTATAACGCAAATTCGCCGCTATGGTACGTTAATTCAATAGCTCATTATAGCCGCTATAATACAGCTAAATCTCAACGGAACTGGAAATCTTTATAACACCATTTTGCCGCTATAAAATATTTATTCAATAGCGGTCATTTCACGCTATTAAATCAACATGTTATAGTATTGATAAATTCTTTTACAGCTCATATATGCCGCTATAAAAATCGTAGATAAACTTTTCAAGAGCTATGCCTATATATTACATTTTAATAATAGCAATCAAACTAAATCTTCATAAACGAATAAAGATTATAATCAACAAATATAACACAAGAGCATGCTTAGAAAGAAATGTGGTATATTTTTCATTACAGTGTACAAACATTAAAGCAAGTGCATTCCCTTTCATTTCTTACAGCGGAACCATTACCAACAGCAAATTTCTTACAAATTTACAAGCATTTGTCCCATGATATATAACTTTAATTGCAGGAGCTTCACATACAACAAAGTTTACTTGGTCTGATAACTTACATAACACATCATACATGCTGCTCTTTACTCCACATCCAATCCCTTTTAGGTCACTTTACCTGCTGAACCGATTAAAAAAATTAGCATAGCTAACTTATTAACACCACATGTAACCATGTTTTCATGCAAATAAAAAAGCGTTGAACTTCAAACTACTACATAAAAACATTGAACTCATCTATTGATACTGCTAGGCTCAGGCTAAAATTGAAGCACCATATTATCCTAATCCACTTACATCAATAATCCAAATCCAATCAGATTGCTAACAAAAAAATATTTATCTTTACAAAACCGATAGATACCATTTTAATTCAAAGTTTCAAATGTAATCCAGACCCAGTTGTATGTTCAAATTTTACTCCAATTCATTATCCAAATCTCAGTCAACTTTCCCAAATAAAAATATTAACAAAAGTTGTTTGTCAAAGTTCAAAAATTTCACGATAATTATTTAAAACTGGGGCATGGACCATAAATTTAGTGAAAATGATTGGCGTTCTGAAGAAAATATCCATATAATATCCGGCCAAACCATATATATGCCTAAATAGATATAGGTATATATGCAACTTTATAGTAATTCAGATTAGATACACATCCTAACTATTTTGAACAAGCATGGGTCACCTAAATCCTCAAATTTGGGGTACATACTCGCATTCCTCACTCAATACAGGCCACAAAATATATGCATGCAGAACATTTGTTGAAAGAAGCATATATAGAGAGAGTTAATGCAATAAACATAAGAATCATACTGAAGTACTTGCCACATCCTCCAGAAGCTCTTCTTTGCATGTTCCACTGACATCATCATTGACTTTTCTGTTTTCTGGGTTCAATTTACTCAACAGAATAACTGATAGATCATGTAGCGATAATCCATCAGGCAGATATATATGATGATACCTGAATAAATTGCATCATACATATGTCATATTGAAAGAACACTAAGAAAATGTGTGAAACATTTCAAACATCAACTCACGGTTTCCGCCTTTGACTGTGACCAGCATGATCTTCAAACTGTGAAGGACTGATCTGGTATTCAAATTTTTGAAATATTAAATGAACATTGGCTACAATCTAGCTAGGAATACAAAATGAGGTATTTGGAGAAGGAAAAATACAGAAAAATGAAAGACAAAAATCATTATACCACTTCCTTGCAGCAAAAACAGTAAATTCCAGAATTCCGAAGTTCGCCCTGAAGCAATGTCTGGAAAATGAAAGGGAATTACAAATTAAACAAAGAAAACAGAACTTGCAAACAACAAGCTAGATCCTTCTTTTGATTGTTTTCACGCTTTAGCATTCCGTTGTGCTTTTGGAGTTAGTGGAAATCAATTGAATTTTCGCACAACGGTCTTCTATCTATGTATATGTAATTTTATATAAAATGGTAAATAAGTTTGTATTTCTACATAAAACACCACATTCTGCTATATAAAAAATTTGTTTTTGTATTTACTTTATACCTCAAAAAACATTGAATTAAATTTATACGTAAATAACAATAGTATGTAATAGTAAAATATAGATACATTTACTTTGACCAGCTTACCATTTGAATATAGAAAATTGCTTTTATTATTTTAGATACAATACCATCTCCCGCAATAGCTGTCCGTAGCCTCTCCCACACATGTGCAACCTGCGGCCCTGCTTGCTCGTCTCAGGTCATGCTTTACTGCAGTTCTTTTTCATCATGCTCAGCGTACTTGCTCCTCTACGAATGTCTCTGCAACAATAGCCTCTCAAATTGCTCCATCTATCATCATGCACGCACCTTCACTCTGAAGAAGCCTGTGCCTCATTCCTATTGGAGATCTCGGCTCAATCAGATCATGTGCAACACTCCACCGTTAAACACCTTTCCGTTTCTTCTTCTAGAAAACTATCTAGGAGTTTTGCTGTATCCACTTCTTTAGGCCTGACTGTTCAAAATTCACCATATGTTTGTTGTGCATTGTTCACTTGTAATGTGCATTGTCAGTTTACTGTACGTCCCTTCGCAACATCATGCAATAGTTCTTGCCAACTTTCTACTCATTATTGTTTAGGACCCTTTGCCCGTCCAACTTGCAACAATTGCATTGTTTAGTCTTCTCAATGCTGCACTGTTTCTGCATCAAGCAGCTTCCAATCAGCAGTTTGCAGTACACTATGGAGTTCAGGCCAACTTGCAACAATACTTCCCTATTCTGTGTTTGTTGCACCGCAATTGGCAAAATGCAGTTCTCCTCAAACTCAAGTTGTAACAAAAAGTTGCAGGAAACTAATCTAATCTATAAAACTATTTGATAAAGAAACGCAAAAAAGAAACTAAAATACACTACATAAAACTTGGATGATACAACAAAAAATGCAGAGAACGAGCTTGAGGAACAATCTGTACTGACAACTAGACATTGATATTCTAAAAAATATAACATATGAGTGTCATAGAATCCATTGCCTTGAGTTAACAACACAAGCTTCTCTTATTTATATAATAATATCATCAAAGCATATAAATTCTGCAGTAGTGGTGACATACCCTATGCTTCAACGAATACATCTTAATAAACTTTCTATTTGTTGTTTTTAACTTTGAGTATTGCCACTTTCTCCTCCGTGCTCTTCAAGGGTTCTTCGTAGATTATTATCAGCTGATACAAAAAAAAAATCAAATCACATGTTTGAATATTGATAGTTATATGTGCAAACACACACACAAACAGAATATATATAGTTTGAAATAGTTTGAAATATATATATATGTATATATATATATATATTAAAAAAAAACACACACACAAACAAAATAAGAAACTGTAATTGTTAATAAACAAGCTTTAGGTTTTAATTTCTGAATTCAATACACATTTAATTAGCATTATAGGTAATTAAATTCTATTTCTATATACTATACAACAATAAATTGCTCATATTACTGGCAGAGACTAAACTGAAGAACCAATATCTGGTTTGATGAGTTTAGGCACACCTACAACATTCTATATAGATAAAAATGTGGAGTTTTTTGGATGTAACCATCAAAATATAATATTTGTAATCTAGTTAGCATTTTCTAACAATTTTTAATATTGAAAATATCATGCAATGAAACTAACATGTACTGTTTGCACAAAAAATGGACAAACACCTCAAAGTCGTATGATTTAATTGATTTTATGTTATTCTTAGTGATTTGGGTGATTTATGCAAATATATGAAAAGCAGGGGCTAAACTGTAAAAGACACGCAGATTTATAGTGGTTCAGCCCGAATGTGCCTACGTCCACTTTATATATTATTTCTCCTTTCTTCTTCAGATTACAAGTACAAAGCTTTGATACAAGTATATGAAAGTTGTTTGAAAACTCTATCCGTGCTCGAGCTCTCAAACTTGTCCCCCATTGTTGTTCCCATGTCCCTCTATTTATAGAGTGAGGCTGGGGCAGGGGTCTTGGATGTATATAGCTGCCGGTGGGCCTGGGCTGATGCGATCTGGCCTAGCAGTGTCGGTCCGGTATGTCTTGGTCCGGGGGAACTTGGTCCGGGGGAACTTGGTCCGGTAGTAAAGGGTTGGACCTGGTTCGGCTGGGTATTGGAGGTAGGTTGGTTCGGTAGTGAGAGGAATTGGACTGGTGGTAGGTGGCCCGGTGGTGAGTGGGAACGTTTCTGGTTCGGTAGGCATGGGGAGTAGCTGGTTCGGTAGGAGCTTGAAGAAGGCTGGTTCGGTAGTAGCTTGAAGAAGGGTGGTTCGGTAGTAGCTTGGAGAAGGTTGGTTCGGTAGGCACTTGGTTCGGTGGTGGGTTGGTCCGGCTGAAACTCACCCAACACTTGCCCCCCAAAGTAGGGCATGTGCGTGCACATGGCATGCTTTGTTTTTTTTGTTCGGTCGCTCTTATCTGGTTCGGCGTACCGAACCATTTGGTCCGGTCGTTTATATCTTGCCTATAAGTAGGGGTCTAATGCCATCGTTATCCCTCATTAGCCGAGCCAAACCTTTGTCTTCGCTGAACCCAAACGTGTTAGCCGAATCGAGCTCTCAACTTTTGCCGAACCAGGTGAGATCTTCTTCTGCCGAGTGTGTTATTGCCGAATGGGCTTAAGACCGGATGAACATGAAAACTTTCTGTTTTATATTTCTGCATCTTTTGTTCTAACAACGTGCCTCTTTGTGTTTGCAGATAAATGTCTCACAAAGTGGAAACCCGATTAGAGAAGAAGAGATCTCAGGACAGAGAAGAGCCTCCCGCCGTGCCCCCAGCCCAGTCAGGACCGGGTCGTAACTCTGGGGGATGAGGCTAAGGCAAATATTGACCGGGTTGCTGAGGAGACCAGGAAATTGATGGGGCACCACGCCCGACTGGTCAAGGCTGGGGAAGAGATAGGAAGCGCCAACATTCGGCTACGGTTGATGGTTTTCGACCAGGCTAAACAACTCGCCGACCAAGCCATCCAAATTTCCCAGCTGAGGCCGCATCCAGACAATTGAGGAAGACTCTTGAAGAGGCCAGTAGGGTGGAGTTGCGGAGGATGGAGGTCGCCTATAAGGAGCGGATTGACATGGCCATTGCCACGGTGGATGAGGTTCGGCAAGCGGATCTCGAGCGGGTAGAGGAACTATCGGGGAGACTTGAGGCCGCGGAGCTTGCTCATGCCAAGTCGAAGGAGGAGATGGAGGCGATGAGGAGGTCCCTTCAGGCTGACCGTTTACGGTATCGATCGGAGAGGGATGCTGTTGTTGCAAAGCTGCAGGCTTCTGAGGTCCGAATGAAGGAGTTTGAAGAGAACGAGGGGATGATGGATGGGATGCTCCAGGATATGTACTTCCGTACTTGGAGGCATGGTAACTTGTCCTGGATGGATGATTACCCCCGGGTTATGGCTAGGATCTATCTCAGGGCTCTAGAGGAGGCCAAGGCTGAGGCGGATAAGGAGGGTGGTGTGGCCTTCAGGATGGATGTGGTTACCGCCCAGTTTACCAAGGAGGAGAAGGTGGCGGTGAAGGAGGGCATGCGGTTGCTTGCAACTGAGGAGGCAGGTGTGCAAGTAGAGGATGATGATCAAGATGATCATAGAGAAGATGCTGGTAAGTCTTCCTTTCTAGTCTTTCCGTTAACTTGGTTGCTTATCACTAATGAATTCTTTCTCTGACCGGACAGGTGGGTAACAGGACAAGGATAAGACTCCGACGCAGCCGGCTCCTTGATTGGACCTGGATATCTTTTTGTGGACTTGACATTGTTGTATATGTTAGTCTCAAAACAGTAACGTAACTTTTAGGTTGTAATTATGCTACTTGTAATAAACAACACTATTCTTGACGTGTAATTTTTTTTAACTTAAGCTGATTCTGTCGTCTTTTGAATGTTTTTGCTATTTTGACATGTTATATGAGAAATATAGCTATGCATATTCTTGTAATTAAATTATGTTTGACGTAAAGTTCTTGTTTAAAACATAATTTCATGAATTGCAATGTTAGCGTGAGGTGTGAATAGATTATTGAAAGAAGGAAATACCGCCCTTTATATTTTGCTTGTAGATGGCAGCTTTGAATGTCTTGTGTGACCGAGTATGGAATGCGGTCCAGTATCTTGCTATGAGTATCCGCTTCCATTAGCGAATGTCTCTTGTTCTGTGTCCTGTACTTCAGGGATTGTTACAGAGGATAGGAGAAAAGTTTCTTAAATAAAATTGAAATATGTGAAATAGAAAAACTTCCAATCACGGAAGGTCTTCGATGTGCTTAAGTTCGTGGCAAACGGGCTTTGTAGTCACTTTCCCTAGCTGTGGGTCTTGGAGACATTTGTCACCCATCTTACGCCTCCGCGGGGAGTTAATTCTTTTTTACCACAGCCGCACTTAAGACACATCGGAGCCGAGATCGCGCACAGTAACTACCCGGACCATAATGGCCCGTAATCGTGGGTATTATTCGATTTACTATGGCCGGCTAGCGTGGGTGCCAATCGTCAACCGTGAACTGCCCCTGACTGGCCACACCTTATGTTGGGGCTTATAGTCGGTTCACAGTTGCCGGCGAGCCGAACGCCGTAATGAGCTGCCTCGGCTATAGTCGGCCTTCTCGGTGGCTTATAATCGGCTCATTACATTTGGCTTTAAGGGTCGTTGCGAGCATGAGTTAACCCGCAGCAGAGGGATGCCGGAGCGAAAGTGTCTCATTGGCGAGGGCATAGATTCGCATGGTACCTGTTAGGTCTTGTCCAGGTGAAGTTGCGTTGTGGAGTGCCTTGAATGGAAATGCTATATGCACAGGATTTCGTTCAACAGAAAAGGATAAAGTTAACAAGCAGCCAAGATATAAAGGAACAAGTTAAAAAAGAGACAAGGTTTTTTTAAAGTGGTTCGGCACGAAAATGCCTACGTCCACTGATTCTCTTTGTTAATTCACTTCATATGCACAGTACAAGTTAAGAAAAGTATCGACGGAGGTGTTGGATGTTCCATGCCCTCTGGAACACCTCTCCGTCCACTGTTGACAAAATATAAGCTCCGTTGTGGAGAACTTTATGAATTACATATGGTCCATCCCAGATTGGATCTAGTGCTCCGGGGCGCGGGAAGATTCGCTTGAGGACAAGATCCCCTTCTTGTAAGGTACGATGCTTGACTTTGGAGTTGTATTGTGCTGCCACTTTTTGCTTGTGGGCTGCTGCTTTGAGGACTGCATCATTTCTTTTCTCCTCAATTAGATCCAAAGACATGTGAAGGAGTTCTTCGTTTTCTTCTAGGTTATAGCGGATCCTACGGTGGGAAGGCATGATGGTTTCAACTGGGAGCATAGCCTCTGATCCGTATGCCAAAGAGAAAGGAGTATGCCCTGTTGATGTTCTGAAAGATGTGCGATAGACCCACAGTGCCGTAGGGAGTTCATCCACCCAAGCGCCCTTTGACTTTTCGAGCTTCTTTTTTATTAGAGTTTTCAGAATTTTGTTGACGGCTTCGACTTGTCCATTGGCCTGGGGATACGCTACGGATGAGAAGCTTTTGTGAATTCCGTGCTCTTGGCACCAGTTGGCGAATTCCTCGCTGTCAAACTGAAGTCCATTGTCTGATATGATTTTGAATGGGACTCCGTACCTGCACAGAACATTTTTGATCAAGAAGTTAATAACTTTTGCTGAAGATACTTTATTCAAGGGTTCTGCTTCCACCCATTTGGTGAAATAGTCGACTGCCACTATAGCATATTTGGCCCCGCCTCGGCCCATTGGCAGTTTGCCGATTAAGTCAATTCCCCATACTACAACGGGCCAAGGGCTGGTCATTTGAGTAATCTCAGTTGTTGGTAGCCGCGAAATCTTAGCAAACTTCTGGCATCTGTCACAATTTCTGACGAAATCTAAGGCGTCCTTGCTTAAGGTGGGCCAGAAATATCCATATCGGAGTATCTTTTTTGCTAAAGTTTTCCCTCCGGTGTGATCTCCGCAGCTTCCTTGATGAATGTTGGATAAGATTTCCTTGGCTTCCCTTCCAGCGACACACCTTAATAAGGGGTTAGAGAATCCACGCCGATAGAGGGTGTCTTCTTGTATTGTGTAGCGGGAAGCTTTCCTCAAGATTTTCTTGACTTCGTTACGCCCGTTGGGCAGTGTGCCACTTAGCAAGTAGTCTCGGATGGGAGTCATCCAAGTTGCTTCTTCGGTTGCAGCTATCAGATTCACTTGCTCAAAACTAGGGGTTAGTTGCTTTGAGATGGCTACTGCTCCGGAAGTAGCACCGTCTCTCATGCTTGCTTGCTCCGCTAATTCGTCGGCCTCTCGGTTCTCTTCCCGAAGGATGTGTTTGACTAAGTAGTGGTCCAATCGACTGAGAAGTAACTTGGTCTTCTTTAAATATGCTATGAGTCGTTCTTCTCGAGCTTGGAATTATCCTAGTATTTGATTAACAATAAGTTGAGAATCGCTATGAAGACACAAAGAATTGGCTCCGATTTCTAAGGCAAGTTCTAATCCAGCTATCACTGCTTCATACTCTGCATCGTTGTTGGTGGCAGCGAACTCCAACCTTATAACATAGTGTAGCTTATTTCCCCTAGGAGTGATTATTACCACACCTACCCCCGAGCCTTGTTCGTTTGACGCACCATCCACGAAGAGATTCCACTTGATGACTTCTGCTATTTCCGATTGCTCCTTACCTTCGTTGGTAGTGAATTCTGCAATAAAATCGGCCATGGCTTGTCCCTTGATGGCGGTGCGAGGGTGATAGGTGATATCATACTGACTTAGTTCAATGCACCATTTAAGTAGTCGCCCAGAAGTGTCGGGACGATGGAGTACTTGCCTTAGTGGTTGATCGGTCAGAACTTTGATGGAATGGGACTGGAAGTAGTGACGCAGTTTCCGTGATGTAATTAGTAAACAATATGCTAGCTTCTCAAGTTTAGGATATCTGACTTCTGCCCCCGTAAACCTCTTACTTACAAAGTATACTGGCCGCTGCGTGCGGTTGTGTTCTCTTACCAACGCAGCGCTCAGGGCGTGAGATGACACAGCAAGGTATATGTATAATTCTTCGCCTTTGCTTGGAGTCGAGAGTACCGGCGGTTTCTGGAGGTGTTCGATCAAGTTAAGGAAAGCGGTTAAGCATTCGTCAGTCCATTCGAACTTTCCTTTGTCTTCTTTAGAGCTTCGAAGAAGGGGATGCACTTATCCGTTGCTTTGGAGATGAATCGGCTTAGGGCGGCCACTTTCCCATTCAAGCTTTGCATTTCCTTTCGAGTGGAAGGTATTTTGATATCTTTTAGAGCTTGGACTTGTTCAGGGTTTGCTTCAATTCCTCTGGCATGGACGATGAATCCTAGGAACTTTCCTGATGATACTTCGAAGGAGCACTTTAGAGGATTCAACTTCATTCCATACTGGCGAAGTACTTGAAACATTTTGCCTAGGTGGCTTACGTGATTGTCGGCTTTCCTTGACTTTACCAGCATGTCATCCACATACACTTCCATAGTTTGTCCCATTAGCCCTGCAAACATCTTGTTGACAAGGCGCTGGTAGGTGGCTCCTGCGTTCTTCAGTCCGAAAGGCATTACCTTGTAGCAGTACAACCCCCGGTTAGTGATAAAACTAGTTTGGTCTTGATCGGGAGCATGCATGGGAATTTGGTTGTATCATGAGTATGCGTCCATAAAAGATAAGAGTGTGTGCCCGGCTGTGCTGTCTACAAGTTGATCGATTCGGGGAAGTGGAAAGCAATCTTTCGGGCAGGCGTCATTTAAGTTGGAGAAGTCAATGCATGTTCGCCACTTCCCATTAGCCTTCTTTACCAGCACCGGGTTGGCGATCCACTCTCGGTAGATGGCCTCTCGTATGAAGTCATTGGCAAGTAGATTCTTTACTTCTTCGTCGAGAGCTGCTGATCGTTCTGCCCCCATACTTCTCTTTCTTTGTTTTACGGGCGCCATGGTAGGATCAATGTTTAGTATGTGACATGCTATGTCAGGGGAGATTCCGGTCATGTCAGCATGTGACCATGCAAATACATCCAAGTTGTGGCGGAGAAAGTCAATGAGATGTTCCTTCAACTCTGTTTTTAGTTGGGACCCGATTTTCAATAGTCTACTCGAGTCACGTTTGTCTATAGATACAAATTCCATAGCCTCTGCAGGCTCGGCGGTGGCCTCCTCCTCCCTGTCCCTGGGGTCTAATTCATTGAAGGGATCGCTGGTATATCGAAGAGAAGGGGCTTTCTTTAGTTGCTATGCTTCCAAACTTTTTGTGCAGAGGGCAACCTCTACACTCTTCCGTTTATCCTTCATGTGGTTGTTGCGAAGTTCAGTTACATAGCAGTCTCGAGCAACGTCCTGGTCTCCCTCTACTTCCCCTACCCCATTGTCCGTCGGAAATTTCATCTTTAGGCACCATGGGGCCAGGACAATTTGGAAGTCAGACAAGGCTGGCCTTCCTAAGAAAGCGTTGTAGGCCGAGTGGTTTTCTATCAGCACAAATGTCTGTTTCCGCACAACGGAGCGAGGATGTTTTCTGATTTCAACAAAGAGGTCCAGTTGCCCGAGGGGCATCTTCGCATCTCCAGTGAAACCGTGTAGTGGTTTATTGCAGGGAGAAACATCCTTCATTGATAGTTTCATTTTGTCGAACGCATGCTTGAATAGGATATTTACTGAGCTTCCAGTGTCTATTAGAATTCGGAAAACTTCGGCTGGACCGAGCCGGGCAGAGATAACCATGGGATCCATGTGAGGGTATTGCCTTCCTTCTAGGTCACGCCTACCGAATGTGATGTCATCACTCCCTTTCTGCTTCGGGTGGCGCTCTTATATAACAGAATTAACACAGTCCTCATCATTTCTAAGCGACTTTCCATATCTTTCCATCTTTGCCCAGCTTCTGTTGGCGATGTGCGGTCCTCCCGAGATGGTATGGACCACTATCTTCTCTTGACTGGAGCCGCTAGTATTGCGGTTTCCTCTGCCTATCTCTGGTGAGGGCAGCTTTGGGTTCTCATTGGCTGGAGATGGAGTCCTGTCCTGACCTTTTACATAGCGTTCCAGTTTCTTCCTTCTGATGTGTTCTTCAATCAAGTCCCGGAGATGATGGCATTCATTGGTATCATGCCCATGAGACTCGTGGAAGCGGCAGAACTTTCCGGACTTCTGTGCATTATCTGATTCCTTCTTTTACGGTGGGCGTTTGTATCTAACCTCGCCCTGGGTGGCAAGGAAGATGTTTTCGACGGTTTCATTCAAAGGAGTGTAATTGTCGAATCTCGGTCCTGGCCAATATAGGCGCTTTTCTCCCTTCTTGCCCCTAGCATTGTCTCTAGAATCATTTCTTCGAACGTCCTTTGCTACAGCGGGCGCGTTGTTGTGAGTTGCCTTATTTTGTTCCCCTGACTGCCCCTTAGTGGCAGCGTCTTCAAGCCTCATATATTTCCTGGCTTCATGGAAGAAATTGGGTAAAGTAGCTGGTTTTTCTTTTGTTAGTCTTCTAGCGAATTTAGTATCTGGATGCACACCACTACAGAGGGCCATTAAGACAAGCTTCTCATCGGCATCCTGGACTGCGGCCGCTGCGGCATTGAATCGGGTTAAATATTGCTGCAGCTTCTCTCCAGGTTTCTGTTTGATATTGGATAAGGAATAAGCGTCCTTGGGTTGTTCCACATGAATGCGGAACTGGCTGATAAACTTTTCTTTCAACATCTCCCACGAGCTGACGGATCCTTGGGGTAGATGGCAGAACCAGAAGGTAGCTAGATCTGCTAAGAATAGTGGAAAGCATTTGCATAGTACTCCCTCGGTTGCTCCACTCATGAGCATATGTTGCGTGTATCTCTGTAAGTGTACAACGGGGTCGGAGGTTCCTTTGTAAGGTTCCATTATTGGCATCTTCCATTCTCGGGGGGTGATAGCAATTTCGATACTGCGGGGGAAAGGGCTGGTTACCCTAGCGCCTATCCCTCGATCTCTTTGATCCCGTTGGACGCACTCTCTGAACAAGCGTGCCATCCTTTCATCAGAATTTGGAGCAGATAGAAACGAGTTCGGTTCTGTCCTATGGGATTGATTCCGTCCAGATGACCTGTAGGGATGGTATCGTCTATCATTCCTCATATTTTCCAGTGGCTGCCTTTGGTCTTCTGGGGGCATGCTAGGGTCAGCTACAGTTGGCCCTTGCCTTGATCTTCCCCTGCTGGTTTCTGATCTAAGCACTTCCTCGGGTCCAACTTCGGGCTGGACTCTAGCTCAGCCCCGTTCATTGGCGTTTCTGTGGTTAGGCAGTACAACCGGCTCAGCTATAGTTGACCTCCGCCCGGTACCTCCCCCGTTGGGTTTGGTTCCAAGTGTTTCCTCAGGCCTAACTTCGGGCTGTGCTCGATCTCGGCTCCTACCATGGCTGCTTCTGCCGTAAGCTCCTTCGAAGAAGGAAGATCTTTGTTGTCTCTGAGATCCTCCAGACGGGGACTCACCCCATGATTCAGTGTTGCGGTTGGACTCTTCAGCATCCCTTAAGCGTGACATGAGATGGTCCACCAAGGCTTCCTGCTGGGACGTGATGCGGTTAGTTACTTCAGCCACAACCCTGTCTAGATCTGCCCTAGTAATTGCTGCAGGCTGTTCTGCGGCAGGAATGGTCGGATTTGCCTAACCTTCATTTGGTACTGCTGCTGGAGGAGGACGATTTACTTGATCTGTGACCACTGGATCTGGAAGACTACTGGTTGCGATGTTTTTTCCTTTGTTAACATCTTTCTTCTGCTTGGGAGGCATGTTTTCCAAGCGATGAACGATGCTGTTAGGAAGAAGGTTAAGTGGAAGAAGCTGAAGCTTCGAGCTTCGAGCTCTCAATGAAATCACCAAAAATGTTTGCACAAAAAATGGACAAACACCTCAAAGTCGTATGATTTAATTGATTTTAGGTTATTCTTAGTGATTTGGGTGATTTATGCAAATATATGAAAAGCAGGGGCTAAACTGTAAAAGACACGCAGATTTATAGTGGTTCAGCCAGAATGTGCCTATGTCCACTTTATATTTTATTTATCCTTTCTTCTTCAGATTACAAGTACAAAGCTTTGATACAAGTATATGAAAGTTGTTTGAAAACTCTATCCGTGCTCGAGCTCTCAAACTTGTCCCCCATTGTTGTGCCCCTGCCCCTCTATTTATAGAGTGAGGCTGGGGCAGGGGTCTTGGATGTATATAGCTGCCGGTGGGCCTGGGCAGATGCGATCTGGCCTGGCAGTGTCGGTCCGGTATGTCTTGGTCCGGGGGAACTTGGTCCGGTAGTAGAGTGCTGGACCTGGTTCGGCTGGGTATTGGAGGTAGGTTGGTTCGGTAGTGAGAGGAATTGGACCGGTGGTAGGTGGTCCGGTGGTGAGTGGGAACGTTTCTGGTTCGGTAGGCATGGGGAGTAGCTGGTTCGGTAGGAGCTTGGAGAAGGCTGGTTCGGTAGTAGCTTGGAGAAGGCTGGTTCGGTAGTAGCTTGGAGAAGGTTGGTTCGGTAGGCACTTGGTTCGGTGGTGGGTTGGTCCGGCTGAAACTCACCCAACATGTACGTAATGTCAACATCTGATATGCTATTTACCTAAGAAATCTAATAACAGTAAAAACATTAATTTTAAATCAATCTCATTATAAACTAAAAATTTTGTGATAGTTAATTTTGATATTAATTTTGACAATAGTCATCGTTGGAGATATAATGATGCAAATTCCATACTGGTTTCTGTATTACAAATGATGAAACTTTTATCATGCACTACAATTTGATCTCCATTCTATTTTAATGGTCATTTTATTGTTATTTTTTCTAAATCTATGCAGTCACTGATGTAAATATAAGATAATGCTGATAAACAAAGAATTTCTGCCAGTAGATGGTGGCGCATTAGGAAATTGTTTGTTGGTTATAGAAATGAGTATTTATAATCTAAGGTTTGAAATTTTTGGGTTAAAAGATATTTTACCATGGATTGAAAGAAATCGTTCATTGAAAATTTAGGTTCAATACAGTTTAGAATCGTAGTTACCTCAGGGTTGAGTGGTTGGCTCTGTTGTTCATGCAAGAAAGAGGACCAAAACTTCTTCTAACTGTGGCAATAGATGGTTAACATAATCGTGGTTTAAATGATATTTGGTTGGGTTTTATAGGTATGGTTTTACTTCTGCATTGTTAATTTCTTCCTTGTATTGCACTTTTATTTTATTCCATTTTTATATTCTTCTTTGTTCTCATCTCAATTCCTTCTTTATTCACTTCCACATCAACAGAGCTTTCTTCTGGTTTTCTTTGTTTCTCCTTGATCTTCTACTTTGCTGTAGACAATTCTCTTTGAAAACAATAAATTTGCATCTAATCATATTCTGTTTAGGATAAACATGAGAATTTAAAATTGCATTTACAGACACTAAATAGCATTTGCTTTTTGTTTATTTATGCTGAATATAGTGATGATCAAAGTATGAAAACTAACCAGACATAACGATGCACTCTTAAGTTTGTCATTTAGCTTGTCCATAAACAGTATTGATGGAGCATCTATATTTTAATGATTTGCAAATTTAACGCATGTATTATAATTAAGTATCAATCATTTATTTAATTTAAATTGATAATCAAAATCTGTTTTGAGCATTATTTCCTTTTTGGCTATTCTGACTTTTCTTATTTGTTTGAAATGTTGAGAAAACAATTTTTAGTTTATAATATGCTAGGATATAAATTAATCGATCCATTATATTACTGCTTATTTTCAAGCGTCAATCTTTTAACTAAGCAAAAAAACATAATATAGGAGTACAAAACAGTCGTCAAAATCATACAAAAACACACCTTTTAAGAAACAAAGCTTCTTCAAGTGCACAGCGCAAGCTGCTCTCCTGATGCCCCAGCCCTTCGCAAGAATCGCAATGCTTTCCGGGACAATCAATTCGATTTACCCAATACAAATACTTCTTCTCCTTCCACTTCCATTTCATAGCTACCTCTTCCTTTTCCTTGCTGATACTTGAATCCTCAATTTCATCTGCTGTAACGTTACTAACATCAGTGGCCTGATAGTAAGATACTGAGGATGACGAGAAAATGATTAGGATAATTACGATTGAAATTGTTGAGATTGAGAGGAAAAGAGTGCGAGATCTAGGATTTTGTTTGACAAATTTAGAACTTGAGTTTTTGTAAATCGCCGTTTTTAGAGAGTAGACCTAAAAGGTAGAGAGATTGGATCTAAAAATAACTTCCCTCCGTCCTTGATGAAGAGTGAAATCGAAGATTGGAGATTAGGGTTCGAGACGACGTCGCCTTCACAACTGTTGAAGATTGGAGATTAGGGTTCGAGACGACGTCGCCTTCACAACTGTTGAAGATTGGAGATTAAGTAGAACGGCTGAAGTTCGGTAACCAGAGATGGAGATGGAAGAGAACGTCGGTTAGGGTTATTTCATTTGGGAGGGAGATGAAAATTGTTAAGTGTTATTTGGGAGGGAGACCAAGCCGGTTAAGTGTTTTTGGAGGGAGACACAAATTTTAGGGCCAAAGCGTTACACATGTACCGTACAAAACAAAAGGACAAATATTTAAAGGTAAACAATAACGCTTTAGAATAATGCGTTATTAAATGGCGTTATTAATAACATGTTTTCTTGTAGTGGGACTGACCATTTGTGTAATATCCGTTGGTTAGGCTCCAGAAATGTAACACCCTAGATTTTTGATAACATTATTTAGGAGATTTAGTTAGATAAACTAAATAAAATAATGTGTTGATAAGGGGATTGAGATTTGATTTAATTAAGGTAGCCGTGCCTTTTAACTAATAAATTAAAAGAAAGGTTTAAAATGAATTAGAGGAAGGGTATTATGGGAAAGAGGCCATTCCTATATTGTCTTCCATAGGCCGTGTAGTTCAAAACACATTTTCATTCTCATTTTCAAAAATTTAAAAGCTTGGCCGGCCACCATTAACGAAGGAAGAAGAAGTGGAAACAAAAGAGAAGCTTAAGGAAAGCAAATTCAAATCAAACTCATTCAAATCCCAAGCTCCTTAATCATTAAAGCAAAAGGTGAATAATGTTTACATCTCTAAATGATTTTGGTTTCGGTTTTAAGGTTAATTCCGAATGATTTTGCAAAGATTTGCCATGTGTTTGAATGATAAAAAGATTATATATACATGTTGATGATTTATATATGTTCATATAGATTTTACGACATGTTTTGAGATAATACCTTATTAAATGACATCCGTTATCCTTGTGAATTTTTATGATGATCTAAAAATTTATTTTAGAGATGGGTTTTGATTTTTAGAATTTTTAGAATTTTTGTGGAATTGTTTTGAATTTTCTAAGAAAGAAAAGGTTAATTTGGATTATAAAATTATTTACGGGAAAAATAGTTATAGTTTGGATTTGAAAATTTTATATGTTGAAGAGAACATATTATTTGATCTTCTGGAATTTTTCCAGAATTTTCAAGGTGTTTTAATAGTTATATAAAATTATTTAAGGTATGGGACTTAAATGTTTTATGTAATTATAAAGAAGAAAGGGGCTTTTTCAAAATTGTTTAAATTTTCAAATAAGGAAAGTCGGCAGCACTTTTGAATATAAAATTCTGGCAACCAATCAAATTTAGAAAAGCAAGGCAGGTGGGGTACAAAAGAACTGTTTTAAAGTACAAATAAATAGTCTTTCTTCTATTTTCAACCCTTTCGGCAGAGCTTCCGCCTTCATTCCAGACCTTTCGACAACGTCGAAAGGTATCAAACCTTTCGGCTAGGTCGAATACCAATGCACACGGTATCAGGCAACTGGTATGTAGTGAATTGGATGGAGTCGAAAGGTTTAGGGACGAAAGGTTATAACTTTCGAAAGAGATGAAGTTTTGTTTTGATTTAAAGAAAATACACCTGCTATCTTTCGACAAAGAGCTTTCGAAATTGTCAGAAAGGTTTAAAATAAAATGTTTGGATTGGTTTGCTTTCTTATTTTAAATGAATCCTTTCGACAAGGTCGAAAGGTATAGCTTTCGACGAGGCCGAAAGCATTGTTGCCGCTTCCTAACCTTTCGACACAAATGGAGTCAAAGGTTATCTTTTGTTTCCTAAAACTTGCCGCCTCTCTCCATTGATTTTGAAGGGTTGGTTCCAACGCCAACACTTCATTGTTTTCGAATGGTTTCAAAATGTTTTATAAAGGTTTCGAAGCTGTTGCTTTCGACTCCAATGTTTTTCTGATCCTTTTGCATAATCCAAATGTTTTAAGTCGAAACGTTTTAAGGTTTCAAAGTAGTTAACTTTGATTGGTTTCGAAAGGTTTTCCACCTATTTTAGATTGAACCCAATGTCTTCGAAAGGTTTTGAGTTACATTGCTTTCGAAAGGTTTATTATATAGGGGAGGTACCCCATGCTTTCAACAAAGTCGAAAGGTGAAACCTTTCGACTAGGTCGAAAAGAAACCTTCCGAAAAGGTCGAAAGGTATGGTTTTGCAATGTTTTCGAAAGGCTAAGGTTTAAAGAATTTAAAAGGTGGATGTCATATGTTTTAAAGCTTGTAAAAGGAAAGCTTTTAAAAGGTTTAGAAGGAATTACCTTCAATGATTATGAAAGTTTTATTAAAGGATATGAAGGAGTTACTTTCAATACTTTCGAAGGGTTTTGTAAATGGTTTTGAAGGAGTTACCTTGTACGTTTTTGAAAGGTTGTTTAAAGGTTTTAAACAAAGGTTTCGAATATAAGAACTAGGCAGATAGCCTAAGTATTTTAAGTTATAAAGGACATTAACTTATTATAAAGGATAGACAATCCTTATTGAACATCATCAACATTATTTTGAGTAAAGTATATATAACATGGCAAAAATAGCTTAGAGTAAATCTAAAGATATATTTTCCTTGTATGTATATGATTTGACGGACTAAATCATTTTGAAAAGGTTTCAAGGAAAATTTAAAGAGCAGTTAGCTCTGATATTGTAGAGCAGTTAGCTCATATATTTTGAAGCGTAGTTAACCCAAAAGAAAATTCGGGCAGTCAGCTCATTTTAAATTCGGAAAGTCAGTCCATTTTGAGGGCAGTCAGCCCAGAGGATAGTTAGTCCAGAAAGAGCAGTCAGCTCTGATATGAACAGATAGTTCGTTTATTAGCATAACAGACCTTGCTAAATTTTTAAGGACAGTTAGTCCACCCTTTTTACCTTTTTCGGGCAGATAGCCCATTATCTAGCATAAAAGATATTGCTATAACAATTTTAGGACAGATAGTCCAGAAAAGAGCAGATAGCTCAGAATTTGGAACAGATAGTTAAGATTTTAGACAGATAGTCTCTTTCATTTCCTGTTTTAGCACAATGGATATTGCTATATTATTATTATAGTTATTTGATTAACCAGTTCGGTTGCAGGAAAGGATATGCAAAATATATGTTTTGAAACGAGATATTAGTGAGGGGAAACCCATTCCGCTAAGTGGCGTGGTCTCACTATTTATCAGTAAACTAAGATGTAACATAAATTATTCATACTAGGCTTTAAGTCTGACTCGAAGTTTTTTTCCCCTTAAACTCTCGGGTGCTCAAAATTTGATTTGAGTAGGTTGAGGGTTTAGGTTTTCAGGTTTTAGCAGATTTTGGCGAATAAAGCATTCGAAGACGAGTAGGTGGCTGACGGATAGCTAATTTAAGTATTTTGTTTTGAAATTGTTTCCGCTGTGTATTAATACAGTTATGTCTAAATTGCTTCAATCATCCAAGGGGCATCTTCATATGTCGCTCTTGGCATATTGTTGTAAATTATACTTGATCAATGCCTGGGATTACGTTTGGGATTTTGTAACTTGGATATGATTTATTTGAAATATAATCATTGAAATTATTATTTTTGGAAATCTGTGATTTTGTTCATATTCAAGTGTTTCTGATATTATGGATACCATTAACACTACCGTATTTCGTCACCAGAAGTTAATACTTTGGATGACTGCAGCATCCATAGCACTTAGCTTTTGGCCTCCAGATACGGGATGTTACAAGAAATTTTTGCGAAGCTCTGGCATTTTTCACACTTCCAGATGTAATTAGCTGCATCTCGGTTGATAGTCGGTCAGAAGTACCCATAGTGAAGAATCTTCTTTGTTAGGGTTTGCCTTTTAGCCTGGTCACCGCAAGCTCCCTCATGCACCCCTCTGAGGACTCGCTTGACTTACACATTGGCAACACACTGAGGCTAGGGGAGAATCCCTTCCTATATAGCACTCCTTCTTGAATAATAAATCTTATAGCTTTGTGAAGGACCTATCATCGCTCATTCTTCCTATCGGGAAGGATTCCCTTTTGCAAGTAATTCTTAATCGAAAACATCCATGACTCCTTCGAAGACTCATCCACCAACATCCAATCGACATCCATCTGGTCAACGCTTAGAGCTGAAAGCACTTCCATGGGGACTAGGCCCATGAGTTGTGCACTCCCGAGCTAGTCAGCTTGGCCAACAAATCAGCCTTCGCATTCTCCTCTTTGGGAAGATGTGTTATTGTGTAATACTTGATGTCATTAAGCAGCTCAAGGGCTTTGTTTAGATAAGGAGCTAGTCCCACTCCTTTTGCTTGAAACTCTATTCTCACTTAGCACACCATCCAAGTGGCAATCACAAAAGATGTGTAAAGTTTGAATTCCCAACTCTTTCGCGACAATAAGTCCTATGATCAATGCCTCATAATCTGCTTTGTTATTTATCACAGGAAAGTCGAGTTTCAGGGCGTAACAGATTGAATGTTCTTCGGGAGTTACCAACACAACACCTGCCCCAAAGGAACGCTCATTGGATGCACCGTCGGTGTACATTATCCATCCAACATCCTACTCTCCACTGCTATTCGAAGTATCATCTCACGCACTGTACTCAGCTATGAATTCTGCCAATGCCTAGCCTGGGATCGCCCTTCAGGGAGGATATGTTATGTCATATTGGCACAATTCAATGTTCCATTTCAATAACCATCTAAAAGATTTGGGTCACTGCAAGACCTATCTCAAAGGTTGGTAGTAAGAACCTTGATCGGATAAGCCCAGAATTAAAGGCGGAGTTTCCTCGAAGTGATCAATAGGCAATACTCTAGCTTTCCAACTTTAGGAAGTTCCTCTTTGCCCCTATCAATCATTAGCTAATGTAATACACCAGCCTTTGAATTCAGGACTCCTCGTGCGCAAGTGCGGCACTCCAAGCGTTCACTGACACCACCAAGTAAATAAAAAAAGTCCTCATCTTCTAGCGGATAGGATGGGAGGTCTCTCCTAGTGATCCACCAACGTCTGAAAAGCATATTCGCACTCCTACATCTAAGCGAAGTTCCTATTTCCCTTATTGAGGATGTCGAAGGAAGAGATACATTTATCCGTGGCTCTTGAAATAAACCAGCTCAGTACATCAACCTTTCCATTCAGGCTCTGGACTTCCTTAATCAACTTTAGGGCTTCAATGTTCCTCAACACTGCTATCTTCTTCGAATTAGCCTCTCTCCCTCTCGCGTTCACTATAAAACCCAAGAACTTCCTTGATGTGACCTCGAATGAATACTTCAGTGGATTAAACTTCATTCCATACTTACGAAGTACACTTAACATTTCCGCTAAGTCATCAACGTGGTTCAACTATAGTTGTGACTTCACAAGCATATCATCCATGTAGACTTCCATTGAACACCCAATCTGTTCCTTTAACATCTAGTTTACTAGCCTCCGGTAAGTAGCCCCGGTATTCTTCAAACTAAAGGGCATAACAAGATAACAATACAGTCCCATGTCAGTTATAAAGTTAGTGTGTTCTTGGTGTGGGATGTGCATTGGAATATGGTTGTAGCCCGAGTAGGCATCAATAAATGATAGTAGTTCGTGTCCCACGGTTGAATCAATTAGTTGATCGATCTTCGAAAGCGGGAATTTGTCTTTTGGACATAGCTTATTCAGATCGGAATAGTCAACGCACGTTTTCCACTTCTCGTTGGACTTCTTCACCATGACCAGATTGGATATCCATTCTGCATACAGAGTATCAAAGATGAAGCCGTTGTCTTTTAGCTTAACCACCTCTTCTTTCAATGCAACAGATCTCTTTGAACCTAGACTGCGGTGTTTCTGTTTAACGAGAATGCATTTGGTGTTCACATTCAATGTGTGGTATGCTATATCCAATGATGTTCTACATGTGTCGGAATGCATTCGGGCGAACACATCTAGGTTCGCTTGGAGAAAACCAGTTAATTCCTTCATCATCCTTATGCTGAGTTGAGATATGATCTTCAGGATCCATGTAGGATTGTCTTGAATGAACCCGACGTTGATCATGAACTCCACAGGAGCTACCCTTGCATCCTCTGGATCTTTTCTTAGATCTATCTCCTTATGGAATGGACTATGCTATCTGAGCCCAGGCTCAGGCGGTGGTTACTATGTGTCCAAAGATTTGATGTAGAGATTCTTCACCATATCTTTTTCTTTCTCGTGTCGTCTCACATCTTTAAGCTTTACGACATAGTTTTCACATCCAAGCCCCTAGTCTCCATGCATAATTCCTAATCCATTCTTCGTTGGAAATTTCATCATTAAGTACCATGGGGCAATGGCCACTCGAAAATCAACCGGGGCCGGTCGGCCTAGAAATGCATTATAGGCTGAGAAAATATCCAACACGACGAAGGTCACAACCCCACTCTCTTGCAGTCATGTAACACCCCTAATTTTATTAACATTATTCAGGAATTTTAACTAGATAAATTAAATAGAATAATGTAAATGTTAAGTCATAAGGGGATTGAGATTTGAATAAATATTAAGTGGCCATGCTTAATAATTTAAATGGGCTTAAGAATGGTATATATGGTAATTAATCTACACAAGGGTATATTGGGTATTTGCCATACATAACATTTGCTCTTATATATAGATTTTGCCTTTTAGGACATTCACGTTCATATCTCATTTTTCACAAAAATATAATGTAAAAGGGAACATGTCATTAACAAGAAAAAAAGGAGAAATTCAAAGAAAAGTTAAAGAAATTAAAGAAGGGTAATCAATCTCAAACTCAATCCACTTTCCTTATTATAATCAAGGTGAATAATAATTCCATCTTTATTTTATGAATATATGTTTCGAATTTATGATTAAATTAGTATATATGACGTTTTAATGATGATATGCATGAATTAAAGTTTGTTTAATTTAAACAAGATTGTTTAAATGATGATTTATACGGTTTTAGGGTAAAACCGATCAAAATTAATGTTTGAATGTCATTGTTTGTACCAAAAATGGGCACAACACTCTTCGGAAGTTTTTGGAGAGATAAAAGTGAAGAATGAAAATTAAGACTGAGGATTATCTAACAAAAACTCCAAATAACAAAAAGTAAATTGCAAAGACAAGCGATTTAGAGTGGTTCGGCGTTTCGCCTACGTCCACTATGAAGTTTGATGATTTTATTGCTCGATTACTTGATTATTACAATAGTTGATAATGTAATACAACTGAATTCAAGTGCTAAGTGTCGGTCTAAAGCAGCGGCGGGGTTCTGGAGTGAATCTGGCAGAATCTGGGCGCTCTTCAATACTTAGAATTTTCCGACCCCTTTTCTGAATGACCAGGGGGTCTATTTATAGGTGTTGGAGGCTGGTATTTCGCTCAAAATGAGGGGAGACCAGTTCTGGCACGTCAGGGGGCCCACATGGCCGAAATCTGGGGATCCGGGCCCGCTTTGGGATCGATTCGACCCTTGGTTCGAATCGATCAAGAAATCATCCAATCGAGCTGAAATTTGGTGTGTACATTCTTTATCATGTATTTGAGCTTCTGTGAAAATTTCATGGGATCTGGACTTGTAGAACTCGAGTTATGATCGATTCAAGTTGTTGTTTTTCGTATTTTGGAGTCGTTCGAATCGATGTGCTCGAATCGATTCGTTCGAATCGATCTTCCTGTTTGTGAAGATGGTGACGTGGTGCGCTTTCTTCGAATCGATCCGGTTTCCATTCCGGATTGACTGGGTCGAATCCACGACTTGGATTCGAAGATGGTGGAGTCGAGGCAATGGATTCGAAGGACCTCTTCCTTCGAATCGATGGGACTGATGTACGTTCGAATCGAGTTAGGCTCGTAGCTACGGACCGGTTTTAAGATGTCTCAGCCTGGGGATTCGAATGTAGTGGAGTCGAACCTGATGGAGTCGAGCGCGTGCTTGATCGAATCGAGTGTGTTGCATTGTAGCCCATCGATTCGAAGTGCTCCGACTTGTTGGATTCGAAGGTAGGTAAACCTGATGGATACGGAGAGGAATGACTTCATCGATTCGAAGTACTACAACTGGATGGACACGGAGTGGCTTCAGGTGGATGGATACGATCAGGACCCCTGCCTACCGATTCGAATTAGAGCGTTACCCATGGATTCGAGCATGGGTTATTTTCTCCATCTTGAATCGATGATATCTTGAGCGTACGAGCTCGGATTATCTCGAAACTTGGGAAGTTGGCTTCCCAGGCTTCGCTTGTCATGTCTTATCAATTGTAGCCTGATCCGGACTCGTTCAAAATTCGTCGATATCCGTAGCGACCCTTACGTGTAACCGACTTCCGGGACGACCTGTCACCGTTTTCTAGTTAAGTCCTTGGTATCATGGCCTTGCCAAAAGGCGGGATAACATTTGCCCCCCAAAGTACGTCTTGTGTAAACATGACGTGCTTTGAAAAGTTGCAGTCTCTCACTGGACAGCTATGACATGCTTTACCGAAAGTTGCATTCTGTATCGCTGTAATCGACCGTCATACAATAGTGACTGGCCGTCAGTTTTTTTTGAGTCGTGACGAGATGAACATTCGATCCCTGTAAATGATAGAGATCAAACATTAGTCAGAAATACGTGCATACGTGTATTATCTTGGCTTTGATTAACGTTGCGTGATCGCAAGTCGTTGTCAGTTCGGTTTACTATCGAAATCTGCGTCGATCCTCTCCTGGACCGATTTTAGATTTGAGTTAAAACACTGCTTTTATGATTATCTATGATCATCCTCTCGTACTGATCCTCTCCTGAATCGGTACAAGAGTAGACAAGCAATTTTAAACATTGAGACTATTCGTCCATTTTCATCAGTGGTTGGCGATGGATTCGAAGCTGTGCCCCTTCGAATCGATATTGCGTGGATTCGATGTTCTCTGAGTTGATGGAGTCGAAGTTGTAAGCGCTCGAATCAATGTTGCTTTGTTTCGATGCTGCTGGAATGGATTCGATGTGGCAAAGGATTAGAAACCGGATGGATTCGAACTAAAGGAGGGATTCGAACTGGTTGATCGACGCAGTGCTTCGAGTCGATGCTGCGGATTCGAAGGAAAAGCCTCGAAGTCGTCTGGTGTAGGTATTCGAGTCCGAGTCGACGAGGTCGCCTGGTCAGCTTCGAATCGACTTGGACCTGTGGCGATGGATTCGAAGATTCTGCTTCGAATCGATGAGTTAGACCCATTATTCCCGGTTGCGTTTGATCGGGAGGCGAATGGTCTCGTTTCTCCTATATATACCGGGGTCCTGTTCACTTTTTACTTTTTACTTTTCACTGTTTTGAGAGCTTCTTCTTCGAATCGTTTTTTCCAAGACCAAGACACACCTGCTCTCCCTAAAACAATCGATTCCTTCCACGTTTTTACTCGAAATCCAAACAGGTATTCAATGGATCGATTCGAGATGAGGAAAATGGAATTATCTTTGCCTTAGAAAATTCTGTGAAGTGACGAAATCTGAATGGAATGGGTCGACTCGATGGAGTCGAGGAGTGATGAAATCTGAATGGAGTGGGTCGTCTCCCGTTGTTTCGCATCGATCCAGGAATGACCGGTTCGAATCGATTTCGAGGACAAGGTTTCGAATCGATGACTTGGAGGGAAAGGGTCGATTCGATCGATTCGAAGTGATGTCATTTAGATCGATTCGAAAGAATTGAATCCTGATCGATTCGAAACAATGTGGAGCCTACGGATTCGAAGAGCTCCTCTATCACAAAGTTATATCGAGTCGAACCATACGGATTCGAAGTACCTGGTATCGAACTCCATCGATTCGACCCTTATCGATTCGAAGTCGATGGATTCGAACGTCTTCGTCCTCTGATACCATTGCTTCTTGACTTGCTCCATCATATGAACTACGACCAGTTTCAAGTTATTCTCTGATGAACTTAATGAACTTTGGCATACTTGACTCCGACGAGCTTCGGCCTTGCATAATCGAACTTGATTGACAGACTTGAACCTGAATTTCCTTTGAAGCTCGTCGATGGAACCATGACTTAACCAATAATACAACTGATTTATACTTGAAGTTGGTCCGTAGCGTTTGGATGGTGCGGAAATGACGGTCAGCGATGACGGTCACTTTCTTTCTTAAATTCTCAAGTTATGTTGTACGAACATCTCGCTTCATTCTGTTAAATTTGCTCGAGTGATGTATAATACTTGCACTGCACGACATGTTCACACACACTACACTGGGGCATGCACGGGCTTGTTCATAAACTTAATGTTGCTTTCTAATGAGTTAGCTAATTATGGAATCTTCGAGCTCCCAGCAACAAGAGGTGCAGAGCTCGACTCCTCCCGTGCTTGAGATTCCTGACATCCCTGCCGACGTAATCGATCCGGCCCCAGATGAATTGCCGGAAGCGATATTTATTGAGGACCCTGTTGATTCGTTTCAGTCCAACATAGCTGAATCCTTGTTGGGACGAATATGTTTAAAGCATAACATATCTCTGGGTGACGTATTATTGCCCAGCGCCACCGATAGACCGCACAATCCGCCTGAAGGATATACAGCATTCTACCGTCATGCTTGTGCGGCTGGAACTCTTCCTCCCTTCAATCAATATATCCGAAGGATGCTATCATATTTAGGGATTGCTCCTTCACAACTTCATCCCAACGGGCACGCGCTGCTGAATAGTGTCTTCGTAATATTCATGGACTGTCTTTTTCGCCCGCCGAGGCCCTATGAAATCAGACATATATTTAACTTCAAGAGCAGGGGTGATAGCCCGTCGTTTACATTTTTGGAGGCAGTTAGAAATTGCCAAGTTGTAGTTGGAGCTTGGACGCGACTGAGCTACTTCAAGAACGAATGGTTCTACGTTCGATGCCCTCCGGGTTTTGCTAGGCGATGGTTGTCTAGACGTAAGTGCCTTAACCTGTTCCTTTGACCAATATCTCTTCGGTATTAAAATTGACATTCCATTCCTTTTACAGCTATTATCTCTAGGCCCGATGGAGGGCGTTTCAAGGGTACCGTCCGGAGTCTTCAAGAAGTTCCGAGCGAGCTGAGGCATATTGACTCGGTGCTGAACGATTACAACTTAAGAGTTCTGGGTTTGATCGACATTAATCAAAGCATAGTTGTTGAGGGATTTTCAAAGTCCGTCTCCAAGAAGGAAAATAAGAAGAAACCCAAGGAGAGAAAAGCGAAGAGGTCACTCGGGATCAGAATAATCGAGGCGAGTGATGAAGAAAGAACCCAGACGGATTCAGAGCCTATGGCTGACCTTTCGGGAAACTTGGAGGAATCGGGAGAAAAACGGAAAGGCAAGGCCGCCGTTTCCAAAAAACTTAAGTCACAAGGGGGAAAATCTGTAGATGTGTTTCTTCCCGCTTCCGGAGTTATGATTTCTGAGGCCGCCCCTTCTCATTCGAGAGATTCTCTCAAAGGGCTTGACGATATTCCTATCCCAGATTATATATCAATCTCTCATAATCCTGGGTTGGAGGAATTACAAGATGTCTTAAATATGACCGAGCCCTTTCCTTTAAGTGCGGTCAACACTTCCGGTCGGTTTGGGGGTTTACACATTTACACACACTTTCACGGCACTTCATGACTTCTGCATGGTAAACATTGCTTTATGGGATTTTAATCTGTAATTCTTTCTTATCGCAGGTGAGATGTCAGGACGTGGCTCCACCCTAGATAGGCTTAGGAATGTGCGCCAATCTTCTCCATTTTATGATTCCCGTAGGAGAGAGACGGATAGGGACCATGGGCGAGGCTACTCGAGTCAAGAACGTTATGATAGAGACAGAGATTACTCGCGTAACCGTTCTGGCTATGATTACTCTGACAGAGATCGGGGATACCAACACCGACCCCGATCTCGCTCTCCTCCGCCTCCCAGGGCTCCAGTAGACCTCCCAGGGCCATCTCATCAGCAACAGTTGCCTTCTCAGTCTTCTCGGCCTGATGCTCAACGGCCAAGAGTGGAACCAACAGCAGCTGCTATAATTGAACAAGCTCCGGCCGAGCTGACAAGCGAGGGAGCTGCCAAACTCGCCCAAATGAAAAACGACTACCCGGAGATTTGCATGGACGGCTACATCTTCCCGCCTAACTTCAAAAGAATTCCACCAGAGGCTGAGACCACTGCTCATAACTACATCCACGACTTCTACGCTCAGTACAAGGAGTGGTATAAGGCAGCCGTGAAGGCTTCTAGAGTAGCTTTCGACAGGGCGAAAGTCATTGCTGAACGTGACGTCGACATTGCGAAGCAGAAACGCATTATCCAAGTTCTTCAATCCGAAGTGGAGACGTCCCGAAAGTCAGAGCTTGAAACTCTTAAGAAACACGAGGGCGTCGTGGCCAAACTAGCGAGGATGCAGCAAGAACACTGTGCCACAGTGGAAGAGATGGGCCATCGCAATACCACCGTTGCAGCTGAGCGAGACTTAGCCGTTAAAGAGCTGAACGAGCTCAAGGCCAAATTCGCTGAAATGGTGAAGGAGAAAGACGATGCGAACGCTACTGCTCAAGAGGCTTGCGACCAAGCAGTATCCCTCAGGGCCGAACTTGCTGCGGCGACGGTCAAGGCTAAGTCTGTGGAAGCGGAGATTCAGGAAAAAATCTTGGAGGAGAGGTCCAGGCTAGATGCTGAGTTTGACGATCTCCTGGTTACGTATAACGCTAATGTGTTGGAACACAGAAATCTAGCGTGGCTGGGAGATGACTCCATGATCTTGTATAATGCCTGGACCCGGCTGGTGAACGAGAAGAGAGCGGCGCATCCAGATGGATCACTTGACGACTTTGAACTGGAGATGCGCCTGCTTACTGAGGATGAGAGGAAGGCCCTTCATGAGGTGGTAATTTCTATGGCGAAAGAAAGACTCGGCGTCCAGTCATCAGAGACAGGCGAAGGTTCGGGGACCGCGCATCACGAGGCAAGTGTTGGAGCCGTAATCTCAACATTGCCCGAGACTACTGGTGCGGTAGACCCCCAATCCGTTCCTGCATATAATCCTGACCAACCGTTGTTATCTTCCGCCGATAATTCTACCCATGTTTCGGTCCAGACTAAGGAAGGTATTTGAACGCTTCTCGTAGTTTTGTTGTGAAGATCCTTAAGCAACACACTTGGCTAACAGTCTTCGTTTTGTCGTATTTCAGTGACCAAAGTTATAGTTTCTGCGCCCCTTGCTTTATCAGTTCCTCAGCGAACACAAGGGGTAGTTTTTTCTGAAGCTATCACGACTTCTACTTTGATTGGCGAGGAGGGAGATGCAAATATGTTTTCTTTCAGCGCTCAGATGATTGAGGAGCTTCTCAATGAACCCATCGATCCCTCTGCTAACCCGTCCGATGTTGTAAGTGAGGCTGCTCCGGCCGCTAGTTTACCTATGCCAGCCATTGGCACATCTGATGCGGCCCTAGCATCTCGTGAGGACGACGTTTTAGCTGAGATTGCTGCCGAGATGACAGCAGGGAATGTTGGTTCTAGTCCGCCCGGGCCCGCCCCGTTAATGGTGATTTCGCCGGGTGGTACTGTATTGATCGAGACCGCTCCTGGCCCTCCTCCTGCTACTACTCCTATGCCCCCGGCTCGTCCTCCTAGAAGAACTTCCGTCGCCTCCAGCTCTGAGGAAGATGTCGACATCATATCGCTGCCGGAGGGCAAGCCTGAAAAGAGCAAGCGATCGAGGAAGAAGTCGGGCAGCGGATCAGGTGGAGCTACTCCAAAGAAGAAGATAAGGAAGAAGAAAGAATGAACTTCTTTCCCTAAATCTTTGTTGCGTAGGGTAGCATTTTGTCGATTTTTCTATAGCCGTGTATAGATGTGGATTCGGCTCCCACTAGCAGAATTTTTCATAAACACTTTGTAATCAGATTCTTTTTGTTGATAATGGAAATGAAAAATCTATTCTCTTTCTGTCTTCAACTTGTTATGTGTTATGGTTCTGCCCCCTGTATTGGGGAGAAGTGTAGAGTTGACGTATGTTTATACTCTGCCTTGCGTACTGGAAGCACGGAGTTAGTTAATGTTTACACTCCAGTTCGCGTTCTCGGAAGCTGGAGTTCGTTAATGTTTATACTCCAGTTCGCGCTCTCGGAAGCTGGAGTTTGTTAGTGTTTATACCCAGCTCGCGCTCTCGGAGTTCTCTGGGGTTTCTAGGAAAATGTTTATACTCCGCCTCGCACTCTGGGAGTACGGAGTTAGATGAATGTTTATACTCCGCCTCGCGCTCTGGGAGCACGGAGTTAGAAGAATGTTTATACTCCGCCTCGCGCTCTGGGAGCACGGAGTTAGAAGAAAGTCTATACTCCGCCTCGCGCTCTGGGAGTACGGAGTTAGATGAATGTTTATACTCCGTCTCGCACTCTGGGAGTACGGAGTTAAGTAAAAAGCTTGTACCCAGCTCGCGCTCTCGGAGTACTCTGGGGTTTAGGAAAAACGTTTATACTCCGCCTCGCACTCTGGGAGCACGGAGTTTAGTAAAATGTTTATACTCCGCCTCGCACTCTGGGAGTACGGAGTTAAATGAAGGGTTGTCGTGTATCAACCCATTTTCGTGGCTTGACGTGATGGCTTGCCCCCGAGCTCGGGTTTCATTTAGCGAGTGGTTGATTGCTTCACAGCCACTCCCTACTTGAATAAATTCCACTGTATGATGGAACTTAGCTCTCCGTGCATCGTGATGTTGTACATTGTATTTAATGAATCACAGCTCTGGCTCGAAGAGATGGCATTTTATTGCTGAAATAAGAAAATATGGCAAATCAGTTGCCTTATTACAAATTCTAATTTCGAAATGCAAAAGTAAATTGCTGAATAAAAAACATAATGAAATGAATAAAGCCTGTCATATGTAATAGCGGCGGAGACTCTCGCTGTTCCAGGCTCTTGGCAAAATTAGACCGTCCACGGTAGATAGTTTGAATGTGCCATCTCCAAGTCGTTGCGTAATCACGTACGGTCCTTCCCAATTTGGTTTCATGTGTGAAGGAACCGGGTATACTCTCTTGAGGACCAGATCGCCGAGATCAAAGGTTCGGGGGCGAACTTTGGTGTTATATAATCGGGCGACCTGACTTCGGTAAGCGGCCGCTCTTAAATCAGCTTCTTCTCGTTTCTCGTCCAACAGATCCAAAGACTCAGCGAGTAATATAGCGTTTGTTTTCGGATCGTAATAAGTTACGCGGTGAGAAAATACTTCTGTCTCCACTGGAATGACGGCCTCCGAGCCATAGGATAAGGAAAATGGGGTGTGTCCAGTTGCGGTCTTGTGAGTTGTTCGATAAGCCCATAACGCCATAGGAAGTTCATCGACCCATTTGCCCCCAGCCTTTTCCAGTCGCTTCTTTAAGATGGATTTGATAACTTTGTTAACAACTTCGACCTGACCATTTGCTTGTGGATGTGCGACTGCAGAGAACTTTTTATGAATATGAAATCGTTGGCAGAAACTCTTGAACTCTGAACTCTCGAATTGGGTCCCGTTATCGGTGATGATGGTGTGCGGGAGTCCAAATCGGCAAATGATATTGCGGACCACAAAGTTTATCACTTTCTTTGACGTAATCGTTGCGAGTGCTTCGGCTTCAGCCCATTTCGTGAAGTAATCAACTGCAACGATGGCATACTTCGCACCACCTTTTGCCAGAGGCAAAGCGCCAATGATATCGATACCCCACATAGCGAACGGCCAGGGACTGACCATTTGAGTTAACTCGGTAGGCGGAGCTCTTGGAATTCGAGCGTGTTTTTGGCACTTGTCACACTTTCTGGCGTAATTGGCTGCATCTCGATTTACTGTCGGCCAGTAATATCCATATCGGAGTATTTTCTTAGCAAGCGCTTGTCCACCGGTGTGATCGCCACATTCCCCCTCGTGTACATCATGTAACACTCGTTTGACTTCGTCGTGAGCGATACACCGGAGGAGTGGAACAGAATAACCTTTTCTATACATGATCCCGTCCTGAATGATAAACCGCGAAGCTTTTCGTAGAATTTGCCTTTTCTCATTTCGGTGTTCAGGCAATATTCCATTCTCAATATAATTTCGATATGGAGTCATCCATGATTCTCTGCTGGGAAAGGTCTCTAACACATCAGTTGTTTTGATTTGATCGATGCTCGGGGAAGGCAAAGTTTCGACCGGGACGAGTCCCATTTGCTGTGCTTCACCTGTGCTGGCCAACTTTGCCAATGAATCGGCCTTTTGATTGTGATCTCGTGGTATGTAGTAAATAGCATAATAATCAAATTGATCCAGCGCTTCCTGAACTTGGGCTAGATAAGCAGCTAACCTTCGATCTCTCGCTTGATATTCTCCTCGTACTTGACACACAACCAACTGCGAATCACAATAAACTTCTATAGCGATAATTTTCAGATCTCTGGCAAGCTTTAACCCAGCCAACAGGGCTTCATACTCGGCCTCGTTGTTGGTTGCGTGAAAATCGAACTTCAGAGCATAGCATATGGATCGACCTTCGGGGGTTTCTAGTACAACTCCGGCGCCCGAACATCGATCGTTTGATGCACCATCTGAATAAAGTTTCCATATATATTCAGGAGACTCGCTGGTTTCAGGTAATTCGTCAGGAATAGTAAATTCAGCTATGAAGTCAGCTAGGACTTGCCCTTGAATGGCTCTCCGCGGAGCATAAGTAATGTCAAATTGGCTTAGTTCAATATTCCACTTGAGTAACCTTCCAGACGTCTCAGGCCGCGTGAGGACCTGTCGTAACGGCTGATCGGTATACAGAGTAAGCGGATGTGCTTGAAAATAAGGACGAAGCTTTCTCGAGGCAATGACCAAGCAGTAAGCCAGTTTCTCCAACCTGGGGTAATTTCTCTCAGCTCCGGTCAGTCGTTTACTGACATAATAGACCGGTTTCTGCACTCGATCTTCTTCCCGGACCAAAGCAGCACTGATCGCATGCTCTGATACCGCCAGGTAAAGGTATAATTGTTCGTGATCAATTGGTTTCGACAAAATCGGTGGCGTAGAGAGGTGTTGAACCAGCGATCGGAATGCGCCTTCACATTCCGTGGTCCATTCAAAGTTTCGTTTCCCTTTCCGGATTAGATCGAAGAAAGGAATACATTTATCAGTGGATTTTGAGATGAACCTGCTTAGCGCTGCTACCTTCCCGTTGAGACTCTGGACTTGCTTGATGGTCTTTGGAGTTTGCAAATTCCTTATCGCCCAGATCTTCTCGGGGTTTGCCTCTATCCCACGAGCGTTAACAATGAACCCTAGAAACTTTCCGGATGCGACGCCGAAATGGCATTTTAGCGGGTTAAGCTTCATTCCATATTCACGCAAGATACAGAACATTGAATTTAAATCCTTGACGTGATCTGTGGAAAATCGGGACTTAACTAACATGTCATCCACATAGACTTCCATGGTCTTCCCGATTTGATCAGCGAACATTCGATTAACCAAGCGTTGGTAAGTTGCTCCGGCATTCTTTAAACCAAAGGGCATGACTCTGTAGCAGTAGAGTCCCAGATCGGTTACGAAACTAGTATGCTCTTGATCGGGTAAATGCATGGGTATCTGATTATAACCTGAATAAGCATCCATAAAGGATAACAATTCGTGACCTGCAGTTGAGTCAACGAGTTGGTCAATTCGGGGAAGTGGAAAACTATCTTTTGGACAGGCTTTGTTTAAATCAGAGTAATCGACACAAGTTCTCCATTTCCCGTTCAGCTTTCGAACCATTACCGGATTTGACACCCACTCTGGGTATAGAGCATCTCGGATGAAACCATTCGAATGTAATTTGTCAATTTCTTCTTTAAGGGCGGCAGATCTCTCTGGATCCATACCACGCCTCTTTTGCTTGACCGGAACATGTCGTGGATCAATATTTAAAGAGTGACTTGCAATGTTCGGTGAGATTCCGCACATGTCGGAGTGCGTCCAGGCAAAGACATCAAGATTCGCCTGAAGAAATTCAACCAATTCCTGTTGTATCTGTTCTCCCAGTTGAGATCCAACTTTCAGTACTTTCGAGTCGTCATCCTCACTGACCGGGACGTCCACAGTCAGTTCGGCTGGAGACGCTTGATTCTCTTCTACTTCAGCTTTATCTTCGCTATCTCTAGGGTCGAGATCTCTAAGGAATTGGTGGTGGTGCCCGGGCCGGGGCCCAGGCGTTAGCTGTCAATTATCAGAAAAACGGACGCAGAGAGATTCCTCTACGCCCTTTCCTTTCTCCTTCTTCTGTGCTTCTCGCAATTCAGCAACATAACAGGCTCTTCCTGCTGCCTGATCTCCCTGAACGATTCCTATACCATGATCGGTTGGGAATTTTAAAGTCAAACACCACGGGGCAATGGCTGCCCTGAATTCAGCGAGAGCTGGTCGACCTAGGAAGGCATTGTATGGTGAAGCAATGTCAAGAACAACGAATTGCAGCAGTCGAACTCTCCTGCGCTCTCCGATCCCCAGTTCCACTGGTAGTTCCACTATTCCAGTAGGTATCGTTGCACTGCCATTGAAGCCATGAACCCGGGATTGGCAGGGTTTTAGGTCTTTTGCCTCCATCTTCATTAAATCATAAGCTCGCTTGAATAGAATGTTTACAGAACTCCCACTGTCAACCAGGATCCTCTTCATCCAAGCAGGACCAACCTGGGCAGATATGACCAGTGGATCAATCGTTGGAGCTTCGATTTTGTCAGCATCTCTGCTTTTGAATATGATATCGTCAGACATCGTTTTTTGTTGCTTAGCCGGGGTTCCATCCTCACAATTACTGCAGCATTCGAAGCTCGCATGCCTGATAGAGCTAGCATACGACTCCATTTCCCTCCAGCTCCTGTCTGCTGGATGAGGACCACCACTTATGGTATTGATAACTAGCCTCCCGCCTGTACGAGCGGGTTCCTCTTGTCTTTCCTGATCTTGCGCACGGTTTGGATTCGATGGGCCCGCACCACCAGACTGCGGCGCCCGCACGAATTGATCTAACTTCCTTTCCCTGATCAACTTTTCTATCAGATCTTGCAAATGGCGACAGTCATTAGTATTGTGGCCATAGCTCTCATGAAACCTACAAAACTTTCCCGTCTGAATCTGCCTTTCTGACGACCGCTTCGGAGCGGGTTTCTTATATTGTTCGGTGTTGCAAGTCTGCAGATACACATTCTCCAGTGATGTGTTTAACGGTGTATAACTTTCGAACATCGGAGCCCTTCGCCGTGGGCCCGGATTCGGTTCTCTCTTCTTATTCTGACCATTGCCACCTCTTGGCTGAGCTTGCTTGTTCTGTATGTTTAACTGGACTTTTCCGGAATTGTCACCGGACTGTTTAACTGCGACATTGCTTTGTATTCCCTCACTCCCGGGTTTTGCATCGTCCTGCTTCCTAGACTGTTTCGCGTCCTCTTGCCGTAAGAATTGAGCGGCTTTGGAGTAGAAACGGTCCAACGATGCGGGGGGTTTTCCGGCTAACCAGTTTCCAAATTCAGAATCGGGATCAATTCCCTTTGTCAATGCCATTAAAATTGAGTTGTCATTGGGATTACTTATTTCCACGCATGCCGCATGGAACCTCTCCAAGTAACGCCTTAATGTTTCCCCACGAGCCTGGGTAACATTGGACAGGGTGTTAACATCTTTGGGTCTGGCAACATGCATACGGAACTGTTCAACAAATTTCTTAGCCAACTGGTCGAATGACGAGATAGATCTTGGAGGTAGTCTTGTAAACCACATTGTTGCAATTCCTCCCAGTGAAATGGGGAAGCTACGGCATTTCACTGCATCGTCGGCCCTTGCGGCGCTCATTGACCACTCGTATTTCAGTATATGCTGATTGGGATCAGAACTTCCCTCGTACATAGGGAGAGTCGGCATTCTGAATCGCCGAGGAGGTTCAGCGTATAGTATTTCGTCCGTGAAAGGAGTATGGCTTCGAGAGATTCCCCAATCGTCATTGGTTAGTCCCTGGCTTTCACGGATCATTTGATGTATCATAGTCGGGATGTCCGGCATTGCTACATTCTGAGCCTGCTGAGCTAAGGTGTGGTCGGGTTCCACAATGCGAGTTTGGACCGGGCGCTGTCGACGGTCCAAGTTTCGCCTCCTTGGCTCAGCGTCTTCCTGGATGTATGGTTCAGAAGTACGTCCTTGCTGTTGATTACCCGAATCTGGAAGATATCGGGCATCGACCCTTGTTTCCGCGGTTGCAGCTGTGACATGATTGTCCGTAGTGTATTGTGAAGTGCGGCCACCCCGTGCTGATGGCCCAGCCTGGAAGCTGGTTGATGGTCCTACCCTCAATTGCCCGACAGTCAGAGCGGGCTGATATCCCGTAGTCTGAGCATAATCTCCGTCTAATCGGGGACGGGTAGATCTACGATGATAGTCAGATGAAGCAGAACTTTCAGTGGGTGAACGGGAAACATCATCCCTCCTGGACCTCCTACGGCCCTGGCGATTCAGTTGATTTGTCAACTCAATATTGGCTCGCAGCTGTTCGGCTAACTGTTGCCGACTCTGAGTCAATTCTTGGAGTAACATCTGAAATTCTTGTCTAGTGACTGCCCCAGACGGATCTGAGTGGGCAGTGTTGTCTTGATTGGGTGGCTGCTGTTGAGCAGGATTTTGTCCATCCCTACCTTCTTGTCCTGGAGCTGCAGAAGTGGTTCTCGTGCTAACCATTTTGAACGATGAATCCTTTTCCTAGATTTTATGCAAATCTGAGTAGAATGGAAGGACTGTGATTCGAAGATCTGGATCTTCCTCTTGGATTTGTGCAATCCGGTATCGATGGTAGATCCAAGGAGCAGGAGAAAAAAGCTGGTTTTTTCTCAGTGAAAGCACCAAAGTGTTTGTACCAAAAATGGGCACAACACTCTTCGGAAGTTTTTGGAGAGATAAAAGTGAAGAATGAAAATTAAGACTGAGGATTATCTAACAAAAACTCCAAATAACAAAAAGTAAATTGCAAAGACAAGCGATTTAGAGTGGTTCGGCGTTTCGCCTACGTCCACTATGAAGTTTGATGATTTTATTGCTCGATTACTTGATTATTACAATAGTTGATAATGTAATACAACTGAATTCAAGTGCTAAGTGTCGGTCTAAAGCAGCGGCGGGGTTCTGGAGTGAATCTGGCAGAATCTGGGCGCTCTTCAATACTTAGAATTTTCCGACCCCTTTTCTGAATGACCAGGGGGTCTATTTATAGGTGTTGGAGGCTGGTATTTCGCTCAAAATGAGGGGAGACCAGTTCTGGCACGTCAGGGGGCCCACATGGCCGAAATCTGGGGATCCGGGCCCGCTTTGGGATCGATTCGACCCTTGGTTCGAATCGATCAAGAAATCATCCAATCGAGCTGAAATTTGGTGTGTACATTCTTCATCATGTATTTGAGCTTCTGTGAAAATTTCATGGGATCTGGACTTGTAGAACTCGAGTTATGATCGATTCAAGTTGTTGTTTTTCGTATTTTGGAGTCGTTCGAATCGATGTGCTCGAATCGATTCGTTCGAATCGATCTTCCTGTTCGTGAAGATGGTGACGTGGTGCGCTTTCTTCGAATCGATCCGGTTTCCATTCCGGATTGACTGGGTCGAATCCACGACTTGGATTCGAAGATGGTGGAGTCGAGGCAATGGATTCGAAGGACCTCTTCCTTCGAATCGATGGGACTGATGTACGTTCGAATCGAGTTAGGCTCGTAGCTACGGACCGGTTTTAAGATGTCTCAGCCTGGGGATTCGAATGTAGTGGAGTCGAACCTGATGGAGTCGAGCGCGTGCTTGATCGAATCGAGTGTGTTGCATTGTAGCCCATCGATTCGAAGTGCTCCGACTTGTTGGATTCGAAGGTAGGTAAACCTGATGGATACGGAGAGGAATGACTTCATCGATTCGAAGTACTACAACTGGATGGACATGGAGTGGCTTCAGGTGGATGGATACGATCAGGACCCCTGCCTACCGATTCGAATTAGAGCGTTACCCATGGATTCGAGCATGGGTTATTTTCTCCATCTTGAATCGATGATATCTTGAGCGTACGAGCTCGGATTATCTCGAAACTTGGGAAGTTGGCTTCCCAGGCTTCGCTTGTCATGTCTTATCAATTGTAGCCTGATCCGGACTCGGACAAAATTCGTCGATATCCGTAGCGACCCTTACGTGTAACCGACTTCCGGGACGACCTGTCACCGTTTTCTAGTTAAGTCCTTGGTATCATGGCCTTGCCAAAAGGCGGGATAACAGTCATAGCAAAATTATATGTTATGAGAAACATGGTTTTGGAATTGGGTTTTAATTTTGATAATTTTCCAAGCTATGGAAAGGTTATTATAAATTTTTGAATGAAAATATGGTTTATTGGGTTTAGGAATTTATTGTAGAAATTATATTAATAATTTGGGTCTGAAATTTTGATTTGTTATATAACATAATCAAAGTAAAATTTTGTAATTTTTGGGTATTTTTTTTTAGTGATTTACTATAGGAATTAAATTATTTTGAGAGAAGGATCTAAATGATTTAATTGTATTTTTAATAGAAGGGCTTAGCTGCAAAAAATTGTTTTGATGCTTATCGAAAAATTAAGAGGCGGTTAATTGAGGCAACTAATTATACGTTTACACGTAGGCAGGTTAGTTGATATAAATTGCTTAATTTGGCATTAACCAGCCTCTACCTAGAAAAAAGTAGGTTTCGCCTCTGTTAAAGGTACCTTTCGACTCTTACCTTTCGCCTTCGATCAAGTCGAAACCCCACTAATCCGAAACCAATACACAAGGTATCACCTAGATGGTACGTAGTAGATTGGAGGAAAGGCGGAAGGAAGGGCATCGAAAGCGTGGGGTCGATACCTTGGTGGTTTTAAAAAGTTAAGCGCCTGCCTTTGTTTTACTAAGGCTTTTAACATAGTCGAAATATATGTTTTGGAAAGGAGTTTTCTAAAAGCTTTCGAAGGGGTTGCCGTTTTCTATTTTAAAAGCAAGGGCTTTCGAATTAGTTCCTTTAGTTGTAAAACAAATGCTTTCGAAAGAAAGGGTTTCGACCTAGTCGAAGTCCTGCCGCCGATTCTTTTACTTTTCGAGTGTATTGAAGTCATCAATGCGTTCGAAGGGTAGTATTTGTTTTAAAGATGTATTAAGCCACTTCCTAAATGCTTTCGAAAGGGTTCATGGGTTTCAAAGGCAATGGATTCGGAATGGGGTTTCGAAGCTATCCTTCAGTATTTGGATTAAACGTTTTGAAGCTTATGAAAGAGATAGTGTTGACGCCATCATATTTTCCCCAATACTTTTATATGATAAAGAATGGTTCCGAAAGAGATAATTTCATTTATATTCACTTTGACACAAATGATAATTTAAAATACAAACCCAATGATTTCGAAAGAGGGGACTTTCAATGCTTTCGGAAGGGATACTTCCAATGGTTTCGAAGCTATGCTTCTAAGATTTAACGAGTATTACTTTATTACACTTGAAAGATTTCGAAAGAAAGGTTTTAAAGTATTCTGAAAGGCAGAAGCCTAATGTTTTGAAAATAGATTTATATGCTTTCGAAGGAGGTTATCCAGTGAAGTCGAAAGCAAGGTTTTAAAAGGTTTCGAAAGCTTTAATTTATAGAACAATAACACAATCTCATTTTAAAGGAAAACCATGGCATTAATAAACAAAGTAATTTGAAATGGAGTTTTTAAAGAAGTCTTAATAGGTTAAAGAGATTAACCAAGTTATTATATTTTCTTCTTCATATATGTATATATTCACATTGTAATAAACCCATTTCGGTACCTTGGGGAAGGGCAGAATAACCAGCTACGTTGACCAAGAGTGAATATAAATTAAAGATATTGGCAGGGGCTAATAGGCTCACAGTAAGCCCATAAAAACTGTATATAGAAAAAAAAAGATATTGGCAAGGGATAATAGGTTCGTAGTAAGCCTATGAAAACTATGTAGAAATGAAGATGTTAGTAAGACAGGTTCATAGCTAGCTCATGAAAACTATGATTTGGTAATGGTAGGGGCCAATAGGTTAATAGTTAGCCCATGGAAACTATATGTGGATAAGAGATTGAAATATTGGCAGATATTAAATAGGTTCCTAATCAGCCCATGAAAACTAGGATAAATGAAAAGATATTGGAGTTACCAATAGGTTCATAGTAATCCCATGAAAACTAAGTAATTGGATAGGGAGTCTTTAAATATTTAACCGATTATTAGTTAGCTCATGAAAATTATTGGGTTAATAGTAATCGTAAAAAGTATAATTGTGATAGATAGTCAAAATGAATGGGGATGGGTAATCTAGAATTGATTCACTTGTTTTTCATATCATCATATCATAATGTTTTGAATTGTTTTAACCATTATGGATGCAGGAGCACAATATATGGTTTTATAAAAGTTTTAGGATACTAATGAGGGGAAACCCATTCCGCTATGCGGCGTGGTCTCACTAGATATCTTAATGGTTTAAGATGGTAGATTATTATTCATACCAGGCTTTATGTCTGACTCGAAGTTTATGTTTCTCCTTAAACTCTCGGATACTCAATTGATTTTGAGTAGTTTAAGATCTGAGGTTTTCAGGTACCTCTTAAGACAAATAAACTTCCGAAGACGTACAGAAGGCACGATAGTTATTTAGAGTTCTCTTTCATGTTATTCCAATGTGTTGTTTTGTAAAGGCAAAGTTGCTTATTGTCTATTATATACTCTGATCACCAGGGGGCATCTTCATAGGTCACTCTTGGAGTACGTTATAATAATTATATTTTTCTGAATGTAGTTAACGTTGTTGAATTACGTAAAGAATGTTAAAATGGATTTTTGGAATATGGAATGTGAATGTTGTTTTGAAAATTTAAAGTTTTCCATATCCATGTGTTTCTGTTATATCAATTTATCTAACATTACCATATTTAATCGCCGAGGATTAATAATTATGGATGATTGTAGCATCCGTAGCCATTAGTTTTGGGCCTCCAAGTGGAGGATGTTACAAGTTGGTATCAGAGCATAGGTTTATGAAAACTTAAGCAGTTTAAACCTAAAAGATTTTTAAGCATAATCCAAAAATCCAATGAATCAGAAATATGGTCGAGGTTTGGGTAACATGATTGTAACGTGCTTGTATTTGATATATAGGTATATATATAAGTACATATTCCCCTCTCCCTTAGACCGTTCTTCTATATCTTATTAAGGCTCATATGCAGATTTACGAGAAAGAAGATATGGAAGCAGGAAATGTTAGAGGAAATTTAGGTGGAGGAAGCACCACAACTGATGTAAATGCTCGACCTAACACCCGTAGAAACCAAGGTCGACAGGCTAACGCGAATCAAAATGTCGAAGCAAATGTTGGTGCTGGAAATCCACCAGTAGATGCAGGGATGATGTATTTGTTCCTTGCTAATTTGATGCGACAAGGGCTGCTGCTGGTAATATTCGAGGGGCTAATCCTATGGCTCCTATTGGGAATAATTATGCTAAACTGAGCAGAGATTACACTAGCTTGGGTGGAAAGCCGTTTATGGGAACAAAGGATGCTATTGAAGTGGAGAATTGGCTGTTGCACTTGAAAGAATATTTACTGATCTAGGTTTAGAAGATGAGCAGAAGAGAAGGCTGGCCTCTAGGCAGTTGCAAGGGTCGGCACTTCATTGGTGGAATAGTGTGACTGCAGGAGTTCCGGAGGAAGAGGTGACTTGGGCTGATTTTTGAAGGAGATTCGAATAGAGGTTTTTTCTAAGGTTGCTAAATCAGCATTGATGAGGAGGTTTATGGATTTGATTCAGGGAGATATGTCTGTTATCGAGTATGCTAATAAGTTTGATGAGCTATTTCGATATGGATACGCTATTATAGACAATGACATCAGAAGGAATGAAAGGTTCATTCGGGGACTAAGGCCCGATCTTGCTAGGGCAACCGTGACACATATCCGTGATCCTAGTAATATAGTGGTGGAGATGGCCATCCGCCATGAGGAAATGCTTGTTGTGTGTGCTGGAGAGAAGCCAGTTGAATCCCAGGGTTCTCAAGGAAAGAAGAGGAAGTTCTTCGAAAGGAAAGGAGCCCAGAAGGGAAACACAGCCAAGAAATCAAAAGCTGATTTAGTATGCTACAAATGTGACAAGAAGGGTCATTTTGCATATGAGTGACGGTCAACCAAGGGGCAGAAGAAGACTGCAGACAAGAAGCATGTGAAGTGCTATAACTGTGATCAAGTTGAGCATTATAAGAATCTGTGTCCAGAACCAGTTAGGGTGGACAAAAGAAAAGTTTTTGCTGTTGGACCATCATCTGCTAAGCCAACTGCAGCCGGTAAAGGGAAGTCTGTGATGGAAGGTGCGTTTTTGATTTAGAGTATTCTAGTTTGGATACTATTTGATATCGGTGCATCACGTTCATTTATATCTCAGAATCTGGTTGATAGGTTTTGTTTAGAACCCACTTGCCTTGTTTCTTCCTTATGGGTTGCGAATCTAGTAGGAGGGTATGCAACTCTAGGGATGAAATGTGACCAGTTAGAATTTGATTTGTTAGTTCATATGTTTGCATGTAGTCTATATATTTATGATTTCGTAGATTTCGAGATCATTTTGGGTATGGGTTGGTTGGGTAGATATGAGGCTACGATATTTTGCCAGGATGGGGAAATATCAGTAAGACACCTAGATAGTCATAACCAAATAATCTTCTCAGTGGAGAATTCTGACCGGAGTGTTTGTGCTTTTTTAAGTGCCCTGGAAATAGTAGAAGAGCTAAGTCAGTTTCGTGTTGCAAGAGAGTTTGCAAATGTCTTTAAGCCGGTCACAGGACTACCACCGAAACGAGCTGCTGAGTTTCGAATAGAACTTGAGCCAGGTGCTAAACCTATTAGTAGACCACCTAGAAGGATGACACCGACTGAGATGAAGGAATTGAAGGTGCAGCTAGTGGATCTAGAGGGAAGAAATTTTATTAAACCAAGCAGTTCGCCTTGGGGAGTAGCAGCGGTTTTCTTGAAGAAGCCAGATGGGTCGTTAAGAATGTGCATCGACTATCATAAGCTGAACGAAAGGACAATCAAGAATAGGTATCCTTTGCCGAGAATAGATGATATGTTTGATCAGTTGAGTGGACCCAGAGTGCTTTCCCAATTGGATCTGGTGACGGGGTTCCATTAGTTGAGAGTGGCAGAGGACAGTATTCCTTTGACAACATTTCGGACTAGGTATGGTTCGTATGAATGGTTAGTGATGCCATTTGGATTGACGAATGCACCTGCTTTCTTCGTGGATTTGATGAACCAAATTTTCCGAGAGCACTTGGATAGGTTCATATTGGTATTCATAGATGACATTTTAGTATACTCGAAAGACAAGAGAGAGCATGAGGATCATTTGAGAGTTGTGCTTGAGACGCTGAGGCAACATGCAAAATATTCCAAATGTCATTTTTAGAAGAAAGAGGTTAAGTTTCTTGGTCATGTGGTTTCATAGGAGGGTTTGGCAGTAAATCCAGTTAAGATCGAAGCTGTCAATAATTGGAACAGACTAGAGACGGTAACTGAGATCAGAGGTTTTCTTGGACTTACTGGCTATTATCATAGATTCATTAGGGATTTTTCACGGATAGCAGCACCTTTGACTAAGTTGACTAGAAAGGATGTGAAGTTCATTTGGTCCGACAAATGTGAGGAAGGGTTCCTTAAGTTAAAGCATTTGTTGACCAACGCACCAGTGCTAGTGGTTCCAGATGGTAACCAGGGGTTAGTAGTATACATTGATGCATGTGGGACTGGATTGGGAGCTGTGTTGATGTAGAATGGTAAATTCATTGCCTACGCTTCTCGACAGCTTAGACCACATGAGGTGAGATACCCTACTCATGATTTAGAGTTGGCTGCGGTGATCTTCGCATTGAAGATTTGGAGACATCATCTCTTGGGAGAGAGATTTGAGCTATACACTGATCATAAGTCTTTAAGATATTTATTCTCTCAGTAGGATTTGAATATGTGATAGCAAAGATGACTGGAGTTTTTGGCTGCTTATGATTTTGATATAGAATATACTCCTAGGAAAGGAAATAAGATAGCGGATGCTCTTAGCAGGAAACATCAGAATGTGGTGTTAGCTATGTTGGCAGAATGGAAAGATTTAGAAGCTTTGACTACGTGTAGTATAAAGTCAAGATCGACTGCTGGTTCTAGTCAGAGTACCGCTATGTTGGCCTGTTTAGAAGTGCGACTAGTGCTAATCGAAAGGAAAGCTTCTAAGCAGAAAGAGGATCCAGAATTAGCGAAGAGGATTAGAAGGCTCGAGGTGGGATCTGAGAACGATGATTTAAAAGATTTTTCCATCGACCAGAGAGGATGGTTGAGGAAGAAGGGACGCCTATGTGTTCCGAATGTGGAGAACTTGAGAAGAGAAGTCCTATAAGAGTGTCATCGATCCAAGTTTACGATTCATCCTGGGGGGACCAAGATGTATCTGGATATGAAGAGGAGCTTCTATTGGGAAGGCATGAAGAGGGATGTTGGCTTGTGGGTTAGGCAGTTTGCTAACTGTCAACAAGTGAAAGCTAAACACCAAAAGCCGAGCGGGTTGCTTCAGCCTTTAGAGATTCCAGTATGGAAGTGGGATTCTAAATCTATGGATTTCATTGATGGATTGCCAAGGACAAATAGGAGAAACGAATGCATATGGGTTATTGTGGACAGGTTGAACAAAAGTACCCATTTCATTCCAGTAAAGTCAACCAGAATCGCACCTGTTTTGGCGAAGTTATACGTGAAGAACATATTTAGACATCATAGGATTCCTAGTAGCATAGTCAGCGACGGAGATGCATTATTCACTAGCGAATTTTGGAAAAGTCTACAAAGGGTATTGGGTACCTGTGTAGTTAATGCCCCGCTATAACCCCGCTATATCTCATAGCGGACTTCTACTGCTACGATTTTTCCATATAGCCCCAAAATATAGCCTTTCCGCTTTAAGCCCCGCTATTTCCGCTATACCCTGTTATTCCCGCTATATTCCACTACTTCCGCTATATCTTCTTTAATAAAATGAATTGAAAAATTGCATTTATACATTATAACAATTATGAAACTAATTTATTTGATTTAATTTTTAATATATTTTCAGAAATGAAAATACTCTAATATTCTACTAAATTCAATTATGTTATATAACAGTTTTACGTTTATTTAAAGTATATTCGCACATGTTTTTATTTAAAATTATTTATGTATTAATTATAATTCAATTAAATGATAAGTTTTCATTTAATTACCATTTATATATTTGTAAAAACATTAAGTACGAGTTTTATATGCTATTTTAGAGTCATCCGCTATATCCCGCTATACCCTCGCTGTATCCCCGCTATGACTTTTTACACCTCCACCGCTTTGAATCCGCCGAGCGCTTTAACTGCACAGTTGGGTACCAAGCTCAAGATGAGTATAGCATATCACCCATGGACGTATAGGCAGACTGAGAGAGTCAATAAAGTACTCAAAGATTTGTTGAGAGCTTGTGTATTAGACTTTGGTGAATCTTGGGAAGATCACCTGCATTTTATTGAGTTTTCCTATAATAATAGTTATCAGACTAGTATAGGAATGGCGCCTTTTGAAGCTTTATATGGAAGGCCATGCAAATCGCCAGCATGTTGGTTAGAGACTGGGGATAGATTAGTATTAGGTCTAGATTTGGTTAGGGAGGCATCAGAGAAGGTTGAGTTGATCCGAGAACGGATGAAGGAAGCTCAATCTAGACAGAAGAGTTATGCTGATAAAAGGCGTAAAGACCTAGAGTTCTCAGTTGGAAACAGGGTTTTTCATTAGGTGTCACCAATGAAGGGTGTGATACGATTTGGGAAGTCAGGGAAATTGGCCCCAAGATATGTTGGTCCATTTCAGATTATAGGAAGGATTGGAAAACCCGCGTACAGAGTAGAGTTGCCGAGCAATATGGTAAGTGTCCATAATATATTCTATGTGTCTTATCTTTGCAAGTTTGTGCATGATTAAGAGACTACTATTCCTCCGACAGAGTTGGAAGACTTGGTAGTAGAGCCTAATTTAACTTTTGTTAGACAATCGGTCCGGGTTGTGGCGAGGGATGAGAAAAGATTAAGATCCATGACACTCAAGTTGGTGAAAGTTCAGTGAAGCGATAACGAGAAAGACTATACTTGGAGATAGAAGACAGGATTCAAGATACTTATCCTGACCTGTTTTAAGGGTATGTCTATATTAGATTTATATAGAAAATCGCTAGTCAGCTAGACTAGTATGGTTGTTAGGAGTTGTTACAGATGATTGCGATGTTTAGTATTTGGTCCTTATTGAATTTCGAGGAGACATGATTGTTAGGAGCCTGTAACACCTCTAATTTTAATAACATTATTAAGGAGATTTAGTTTGATAAATTAAATAGAATAATGTAAATATTAAGTGATAAGGGGATTGAGATTTGAATAAATATTAAGTGGCCGTGCTTATTAATTTAAATGGGCTTAAGAATGGAATACATGATAATTAATCTACACAAGGGTATATTGGGCATTTTCCATACATAACCTTTACTCTTATATATAGATTTTGCCTCTTAGGCCATTCACATTCATATCTCACTTTTCACAAAAATAAAACATAAAGGGGAACGGGCCATTAATAAGAGAAGAAAGGAGAAATTCAAAGAAAAGTTAAAGAAATTAAAGAAGTGGAATCAATCTCAAACTCAATCCACTTTCCTTATCATAATCGAGGTGAATAATAATTCCATTTTTATTTTATGAATATATGTTTCAAATTTAAGATTATATTCTTATATACGATGTTTGGATGATGATATGCATGAATTAAAGTTTGTTTAATTTAAACAAAATTGTTTAAATGATGATTTATACAGTTTTAGACCAAAACCGATAGAAATTAATGATTGAATGCCATGGAAAAATTATACGTTATGAGAAACATGATTTTGGAGTTGGGTTTTAATTTAGATAATTTTCCAAGCTATGGAAAGATTATTATAAATTTTCGAATGAAAATATGGTTAATTGGGTTTAGGAATTTATTTTAGAAATTATATTGAGAATTTGGATATGAAATTTTGATATATTAGATAACATAATCAAAGTAAATTTCTCTAATTTTTGGGGATTTTTCTTAAGCGGTTTACTATTGGAATTAAATTATTTTAATAGAAGGACCCTACTGATTTAATTGTATTTTTAGTGGAAGGTCTTATTTGCAAAAAAATGTTTTGATGCTTATCCACAAACTAAGAGGCGGTTAGTTAAGGCAACCAATTATACGTTTACACGTAGGCAGGTTAGTTGATATAAATTGCTTAATTTGGCATTAACCAGCCTTTACCTAGAAAAAGCCAGGTTTCGCCTCTGTTAAAGGTACCTTTCGACTCTTACCTTTCGCCTTCGATCAAGTCGAAACCCCACTAAGCCAAAACCAATACACAAGGTATCACCTAGGTGGTACACAGTAGATTAGAGGAAAGGCGGAAGGAAGGGTATCAAAATCGTTGTTTCCGATGGGGTCGATACCTAAGTTGTTTTAAAAAGTTAAGCCCCTGCCTTTGTATTACTAAAGCTTTCGACATGGTCAAAACATATGTTTTCGAAAGGAGTTTTCTAAAAGCTTTCGAAGGGGTTGCCACTTTCTATTTTAAAAGCAAGGGCTTTCGAATGAGTTCCTTTAGTTGTAAAATAAAAGTTTTCGAAAGAAAGGGTTCCGACCTAGTCGATGCCTTACCGCCGATTCTTTTACCTTTCGAGTGTATTGAAGTCATCAATGCTTTCGAAGGGTAGTGTTTGTTTTAAAGATGTATTAATCCACTTCATAAATGCTTTCGAAAGGGTTCATGGGTTTCGAAGGCAATGGCTTTGGAGGGTGGTTTCGAAGCTATCCTTCAATATTTTGCTTAAATGTTTTGAAGCTTTCGAAAGAGATGGTGCCGATGCCATCATATTTTCCCCAATACTTTTATAAGATAAAGAATGGTTTTGAAAGAGATACTTTCATTTATATTCACTTTGACCCAAATGATAATTTAAAATACAAACCCAATGATTTTGAAAGAGGGGACATTCAATGCTTTTGGAAGGGATACTTCCAATGGTTTCAAAGCTATGCTTCTAAGAGTTAATGAGTATTATTACTTTATTACACTTGAACTATTTTGAAAGAAAGGTTTTAAAGTATTTTGAAAGGCAGAAGACTAATGTTTTGTAAAGAGATTTATATGCCTTCGAAGGAGGTTATCTAGTGAAGTTGAAAGCAAGGTTTTAAAAGGTTTCGAAAGCTTTAATTTTCAAAACAATAACACAATCTCATTTTAAAGGAAAACCATGGCATTAATAAACAAAGTAATTTGAAATGGAGATTTTGAAGAAGTCTTAATAATAAGTTAAAGAGATTAACCAAGTTATTATATTTGCTTCTTCATATATGTATATATTCACATTGTAATAAACCCATAATGGTACCTTGGGGAAGGGCAGAATAACCAGGTAGGTTGACCCATATTGAATATAAATTAAAGAGATCAGGAGGGGCCAATAGGTTCACAGTAAGCCCATGAAAACCGTATATAGAAAAGGATATTGGTAGGGGCTAATAGGTTCATAGTAAGCCCATGGAAACTATGTAAAAATGAAGATGTCAGTAAGACATGTTCATAGTTAGCCCATGAAAACTATGATTTGATATTGGCAGGGGCCAATAGGTTAATAGTTAGCCCATGAAAACTATATCCGGATAAGAGATTGAAATATGGACAATAGTCAATAGGTTCCTAGTCAGCCCATGAAAACTAGGATAAAAGAAAAGATATCGTAGTTATCAATTGGTTCATAGTAATCCCATGAAAACTATGTAATTGGACGGGGAGTCTTTAAATATTTAACCGGTTATTAGTCAGCCCTTGAAAACTATTAGGTTAATAGTAATCCTAGAAACTATAATTTGACAGATAGTCAAAATGCATGGGGATGGGTAATCCAGAATTGATTCACTTGTTTTGCATATCATCGTATCTTAATGTTTTGAATTGTTTTAACCATTATGGATGCAGGAGCACAATATATGGTTTTATAAAAGTTTTAGGCTATTAGTAAGGGGAAACCCGTTCCGCTAAGCGGCGTGGTCTCACTTGATATCTAAATGGTTTAAGATGGTAGATTATTATTCATATCAGGCTTTATGTCTGACTCGAAGTTTATGTTTCCCCTTAAACTCTTGGATACTCAATTGATTTTGAGCAGTTCGAGATTTGAGGTTTTCAGGTACCTCTTAAGATGAATATGCTTCCGAAGACGTACAGGAGGCACGATAGTTATTTAGAGTTCTCTTTTATGTTATTCCACTGTGTTGTTTTGTAAAGGCAAAGTTGCTTATTGCCTATTATATACTCTGATCACCAGGGGGCATCTTCATATGTCACTCTTGGAGTATGTTGTAATAATTAAATTTTTCTAAACGTGGTTAACGTTGTTGGATTATGTAAGGAATGTTGAAATGGGTTTTTGGAATGTGAATTTTGTTCTAAAATTTTAAAATTTTCTATATCCATGTGCTTCTGTTATATCAATTTATCCAACATTACCGTATTTGGTCACCGAGGATTAATAACTATGGATGGCTGCAGCATCTGTAGCCGGTAGTTTTAGGCCTCCAAATGGGGATGTTACAAGTCACCTTCTCCCAGCACCATGGGTAAATCCACATACCTGATGGGTTCAGTTGTTGTCCCATTAAATCCCTGGATATGAGATTTACACGATTTCAACTCTTTGCCTTCCAAGAACTTCTGGTCATAAGCTTTCTTAAACAAAATGTTGACTGAACTGCCACAATCAACCAACACCTTTCTCACAATAACTGGCCCAATCATGGCCGAAATAACCAAGGGATCCAACGTTGGGGCTTCAACTCTATCAGTGTCCCTGTTACTAAAAACTATACCATCGGTCATTATACTAAGCTGCTTTGTTGGAGCTCTGTCTTCAACGTTGAAGCAACTCTCATTATATACGTGCTTCAAAGCACTAGCATATCTTTCCATTTAGTTTTAGCTCTTCTCCACTAGATGCAGTACTCCGAAAATGGTGCTAAAGATCAATTTCTTTTCAGGCTGTCCGAGCTTGTCCTCACCAAGCCGGACTTGCACTCATTGGAACGACGGTCCTTAGGGGTTAGATCTTCCTTGCCCTCCATCCTAAAGAACTTTGACAACTGTTATAACTTTTTCTTTCTTATCAAATCTTCGATCACCTTACGTAAGTGTCTACACTCATTTGTTTTGTTACCATGGGTTTTATGGAACTGACAATACTTTTCAGATTTCTTCTCCTTCTCGGTCGACTCTCTCGAAGCCGGCTTCTTGTACTTCTCTATATCTTGGGTAGCAAGGTATATGATATCAATCAAATTGTTCAACTGAGTGTAATTGTCATACTTAGAAAATCTAGGGCATCTCCGGGAATCAGACTTCCGGTCTCTAGCCTCGTTAACATTCCCTCTCTGGCCACCACTATTATTCTCAACATTAACTTCAATTTTCACGGAATTCCCTCTGAACTGCTTCACAGCAACATTACACTGAATAATTTCCGTCGACTGCTCAGCACTGACCATCCTAGTAGTAGTACTTGCCTCTTCCAAGCGCAAGAACTAGTTCACATTTCTGTAAAACATATCCATCATCGACGGGGATCGACGAGGGTTTCATCTTCAGCCATCTCCCAAAATTAGTAACGGGATGGATCCTCCTTATTAGTGTCGTCAAAAAAGATGTCTTCCTGTTCGTTGCTTACTTCCATTACAGCCATGTGGAATCTGTTTAAGAAATCCTTCAGTGAGTCTCCCGCATGTTGGAAGAGATTTGAAAGTGACATCACGTCTTTAGGATAGGTAGTGTATAGATGGAATTGCTCGATAAATTTTCATGCTAACTGATCAAAACATGATATGGATCTTGGCAGAAGCTAGGTGAACCACATCGTTGCAACTCCTTCAAGGAAAATTGGAAAAAAATGACATCTCACAACATCAATTGCCCAGGCAGAATCCATGTGCCAATCATACTTCATCAGGTGCAGCCTTGAATCCATTTTTCTATCATATAACGGCATCATCGACATCATGAACCGACTAGGATACTCCTCACGCTGTATCTCCTAAGTGAACATGTTTCGGGTAAGGGAAGAGCCTGATTCATCGTTACTTCGATGATGATTCTCACTTACCAATCTTCTTACCATCTCAGCCAAGTACTCCGGCTCTGTAGTGTGTACCGAACGGTGGTAATCATGGTCTGGACCAAGTGTTTGGCTCAGTAAGCACTCTCACTTGGGTTCGCGATACCTGAGTTCTCATGACTCCGAGAGAACCATTCGTCCAGCAGTTATGCTAATTCGGTTTCTACACAGCCGATCGATGGACTTGGTCTCCAACATTCTAGTCATCAATAGCACCACTAGACGCACCTCCAACACCATCATCCACAACTTCAATAGATGACTCGCCAAACTAGAAAAAGGTGGTTCGGTACTAAGGTACCAACACCTGTGTGGGGTTTGGTACCAATACCTATATTTTACCCATGAGTAATCTTTGACCTCTGCCTTGAGTGTCGGTCTCCTTTCTGATCATCTTCTACTTTCCTTCCCCACGCCTTTGGCTGGATGACAAAGAACTGTCATCCTATGAATTGAAAGGCGTCAACGCCTTCCTACTTTTTCTACGATTATAGGTCAATGGATTCAGAAAGTTAATACTCTCCTACATCTGCTGCTTCATTTCATTTTGTCTCTTCTATGGCTTATTCTCCATCTTTTTCATCATACGGTCCATCTCAACCCTCATTATCACATCCAATCGGTTCTGGACTTCGTTGGCGAATGGTTTTGCAACCTTTTCCGTATATTGAGATTCAATAATCTCAACACCATCTATAGCTTCAATATGGTGGAACGGTCTCTTTATGGGGCCATCGTCTTTAAATTCTATGGGAATTTGAGTAGGTCTGAATGCAAAAACGAATAAAATGGATCGATCTCATAAATTAAAGCAATCGAACAGTAGATAATTGATCCAAATATCCTAAGAATAACATTTTTCCGTGAAAAGACCAATATGTTCATACCAGAACGTGGCACAAACACCCAAGAAATTATAGTAGAGAAATAAGTGAATAAATTAAATGAAAACGAGCAAAAATAAGACGTACAAACTTTAAAGTGGTTCGGCTAAATGTTTCCTACGTCCACTTAGCTTTGTGCTGATTATATTGCTATTTTCAAACGTTGTTCTTATGGATTGGTAATGATCCTTGGGATTACAAGAGTTATATGGAAATTCATAAACAATTGAAAATGTTCTCTCAATACGTCGCCCTCATCCTCTATGTATAGTTGAAGGTTACCGTAGATTCCTCCACCACGTTCATAGCCATGTTCCCCATGTCTAAAGAGAGGTAAGCTCGGAAGATCATGGCCAAATTAACCATTTCCAAGGATCGGTATCGATCAATAGTGGAGGATCGGTACCGATCCATAAGATATCTTAATGAATCTGTCTCGTGTCCATGGATAGGTGTGAATTGCTCGTTCCATCATGTTTTCCATCTCGATTATTTTGCTAGAAGCTTGTTCCTGATTGAATTAGCTAGATCGGTGGTGGAATGGAGTTCCCGGCTTCATGTGTTAGAGACGTTTGATGTTTATTGCATGCAAATGATCCATTGAAAAGTGAGATAGGTTGTGATCACCATAGGTTGGAAGTAGAGAGGATGCAAGGTGATATTGATGAAGATGTGGGGTTCGATAGTAATCCCCATCATGGGTCGGTACCGGTCCATTACCTTAATTATTGAGTGATGTTGAATTTTGCTCGTTGATGTTTTGGATGCTGGCCTTTCTCAAAAGCTAGTTTATGTGCTTTGGGCTTGTAATCTTGGTCATAATTGGCTTCTGGATTCGCTGTTTATCTCTCTGAGCTTTCTGCCTCGGTAACTTTCCAGTTCGACTAGTCAGATTCATCCAAATGCAACCTGGTCAAAAGGTTGGATTACACTTCGATAACCTCAAAGCTATGTTTGGGGAGTGATATCATTCCATGAGGTAAGAAATTGCTAAGAAATTGATCAATAGAAAGATGAGTAAGAGCATATGTGTAGAGACCACATCATAATGATAAAGGGCTATATCGATAGATTTTATGACCTTGGTGCTAAGTTGCGAAAGAGAAACAAGTAGAACTGATCATAGGCTCGTTGATTCCACAGTTTGAACCATTTATATTGAATTTCAATATGAACTAGATGAATGTGACCCTTTTAAGCTACTCAATATGTTGCGGTCGGTCGAAAGTTTCTTCAATGCTCGAGATACATTGCTCGCTGTGAAGGGAATTCATTGCCTATGGCAACTTCAAAGAATATAAAGCATGGAAGTAAGAAAGGTAAAGGTGTTTCCTCGAATGACAAGGGTGAATGTCACTATTTTCATAAGGGGCACTAGAAACGTAGTTACCCAGACTATCTGAAGATGGTAAAAGAGAAGACGGAAATAGTTTCCCTAGCTCTTAAAGGTATGTTTGTCATTCAAAATTTCTTTACAACCAATAAAAATTCATGTATTTTAAATACTAGATCTAGAACTTAAATCTATAATTCGTTACAAGGACTTAGGAGTAGATGATCATTAGCAAATGGATAAATGTGCCTTCAAGTTATAGATGGATCTATGGTAAATGCAACCATATTCGGAGAATACTATTTACATTTTCCCAATGAATTTGTTATTATTTTGAATAATTGTAATTATATACAAACTATATTTGTAGTATTATATCTGTCTAGATTGGCTAAGACAAAATATAGTTTTCACTGTAATAATAATGTTATGAATATTATTTCTGATGTTTATAAAGGTGTTTTGGATAATGGCATTTATGTTCTTGATATTAATAATATGTACTATCAATAATTCTTTTGCTATTAATGTTAAAAAAAGTTACTTGTGGCACTATAAGCTTGGTTAGATAAGTTACAAAAGACTACACAAACTAAAATCTAAGGTATTTCTTCCGTTGTTTGATTATGGATCTTTTAACACTTGTGAGTCATATCTCAAAGGGAAAATGACTAAGCACCCCTTCAATAGGAGTGATGAAAGAGTTGATGAACTCTGGGGTCCGGTACATACTAATGTGTCCAGCCCAATGCCTATGACAACTAAGGATATTTCCACTTATTTTGTAAATTTTATAGATGATTTCTCAAAACTAGGATATGTATATTTTGTGAAGAATAAATCTAATGTCTATGAGAAATTTAAAGATTATAAAAACTATGTTGAAAATTAGACAACCCATAAAATTAAAATACTTTGATCTGATTGAGGAGGTGAGTAAGTTAGACAAGAGCATCAATAATACTTCAAATATAATGGGATTATCTCTCAAGTCACTCCATCTTATACTTTGCAACATGGTGTATTGGAGAGAAGGAATTGAACACTAGTGGATATGGTTCGATTTGATGAGTGGGGCTGAGTTACCACTTTCCAACTAGGGATATGTGTGAGAATCCACAATGCATATGTTGAATTTATTGTCACTTAAATTTGTGCCTAAGACACCATACAAGGTATGGGAAGAACTCCACCTAGGTATTTCAAGGTGTAGGGTCCCAATAAGTTTGAGGCTAGACTAGTTCTGTGTAAGTTTATAGAATATCCTAAAGATTTTATGGGATATATTTTCTATAACATGGAGGAACAAAAGGTTATTGTTTCTTGATGCATTGTCTTTTTGGAAAGGAATATCTATCAAAAGATATTAACAATAAAGTTGAGACATGGAAGATATTTCAAAATCTAACATAGAGACTGAATTGGTAGAAGAGTCAAATAATTGCAATAATGAGTAATTAATCATAATATGAAATAATATTTTGTTCCCATTCAAGATGTTTCAAGAAAGGATATTGATACATATTTTGAGACCAAATTGCATAACACTCTCCAAATGTTAGGCAATGTTTTACTTATGGTGCTAGGGGCACATGGGGTTTTGTATTCATAGTTAATGGATAACTATGAAACGACTCATCCAAAAGTTTCCTGTAGGTCGATAACAACTATGTTCAAAAGAAAATATTAGTGTGATAATGTTATATAGTTCTCTAAACTTGAGAATACTTTGAAACTTCAATGTGGATATACCACAAGTTAAATCATAGCATGGCAGCCATCGAGCTGCTATAGCCGGGTTCATGTTAAAGCATCGGAAGTGAAGCGTGATTCAATAGAGAATTCATCTCTTTAGTTGAATGAGGTTAGTACCACACTCAACTTTAGTCAACTCAAAGTCTAAATATTTGACAAGAGTAGAATGGTTAATAGTAAATATTATTATTGAGCCAAGTAATTTGTTTATGGACTGATCAAGTTGAATATGGGTAATATTGGAATTTTGATCGATACCAAACTCCATATATCCTAAAGTGATATAGTATTGATGAAGAGAGCATGTGTAAATTATTGTCACTAATCGTACCGTTTAAGGTGGCGTAAAATATGATTTTTACTGAAAGGATCTATAGGTGATGAATTCATCCAAACTGTTATACTACCAATAAGGTAATGTGTTAACATTAACATTCGAATTAACAATTTAGGATGTTGACTGAATTCACACCTCTGAGCCACACAACTATATATGTTAATTCTTCGATATACCACATAACTTAATTAGTTAATAAATTGTTATAAAACAAGTAAATTAATTAATATCTAAGAAATATTAATTATTGAAGTAATTAATATTTGGGGTGTATTTTGTAAATGTGGTAGCTCGTAGAAATATTTTAGATGATATTAGTAATTATTTGGATGAATATATAAAGGTTATATATGCATGTACCAATATATGATATCGATACTTGCTTAAACAGGCTTTAAACATTATTAATTACTAAACGGGCTTTAAGATGAATTCGATCCATATAGGACCTATTATGGTTGGCTAAAATAGATAGGATAAAGATAATTCTAGCTTTTACTTGGTTTGAGAGAAAGGAGGAAGATATTTTCAAAATCTCTCTCTATAAAAGCAAGGCTAGCCTCATTCTTTTCCTTTTAGCATTTTGCTCCTTCCTTTCGCTGCCATCTCTAGTCGTGCCCACCCTTTAGCTGACCCATTTTCTTCCAATAAAAATAAACTACATACAAATTTTAGTGTTGCTTTCTATTGCGGTGAGATTGAGTGTTGACTCAAGTAGACTAGGAGTCAACTAATGAATCAAAGTGCCACGAAGGGCTAGATTTTCAAGGTATAACCTCTATATCTATGTTACATATTTCCCCTAATCCTAGGCATGTATATCCAAATATTGCCGGTCACATATCTAATATTTATTTGATTCTTAGATTTTAAATATAAATTGTTTTTTAAACTATAAAATAGAATTACAAATGAACAGTGTTTATTTTATACATGTATGTATAACATTATAATTGACCATAGTTTATATTATATATGTATGTACGTGTGTGTAATGTTTTAAATCAAATTTATTTCATAAATATGTTGTATAAATTATATATCATTTCGACCATAGTTATTTTGTATGTCCATTAATTTATTTACGACTTTTTTTTTGGAAATTTGTCTAACAGCCTAGATAAAAGATAAATTTAATTTTTCCTAAAAACAATTTAAAAATAATTAATAATGTTTCATTTAATACATTAAATATTTAACAAATGATATATATATAATTAAATTTATAATAGGCGGAATATAATTTTATACATGCGTATTTGAATCAACAAAACTGAATTACTCAAACCTTATATGTTCGTTTCAAAAGTTTGAATTTAAGTTATTTGGAAATAGATCTTCATTTGAATTTAAGATATTTTTGACTAGGTCAAAAATGAATTTGATATTTAAAATTCGAATATGTATGTATGTATGCATATAATTTAATTATACATTTATTACTTAATCAACCAAATTGTATATATTTGATTTTATATAAACTAACTTTTGAATACATATACATATATATATATATATAATTAAATAAATGGTAATATATATGATATGTGTATATAAAGATATTGATATAAATATATGTCTAAACTGTATATATATGGTACAATAAATATGTGTATACAAATCATACACACATACTATTATGTGTGCGTAGTGATGCTAATAGCACTGCCTTTTGTCTAGGGTCAACATGGTTGGCAGTTGAATGTAGAGCATGGTGCCCTTAGGCGGTGTCCAACCGATGACCGAGCAAGATGCGGTAGTGTAATGATCAATACTTTACATATCGAAGGATTGTAAAATATTATTTTTAAATTCGTATGAGGTCGTATGCTCTATAATTTTGGAAAATATTAACTGGTGATATTTTGGCACCTTTAGAATTTTTATTGGACAATTTTGACCCTAAAAATATTGTAGAGCCTATAACTTTTGATAGAAGCTGAATTAGAGTTTGAAACCACTTTCATTAATCGTAATGATGGTTTCTCTTTCCATAGAGTGGTCATGTTAAGAATTTGGACTTACCATTTAGGGGTTATGATTGTTTAAGGTTCTAACAAGTTTTGAACGTATTAATGGGAAATTAGGGAGTGATTAGTGCTGCCCATTAGCCTAATCCAAGAATAAGGTTAATACCCCATCTTCTTAGCTGTCATTAGCCATTTCTCTTATCCCCTAAACTCCTTTTAACCTCCTTTAATCAACACTAGAGTTAAACCCACTATTTCTCCAATCTAATTAGTGCAATCACTGAATCTAAGAGAGATAACATAAGAGAATAGTATACCTATTTTCTAGGAGCTTTGGAATACATGTAGTTGCTGTACAACATCAATTTTGCTTTGGATTCAATGTGCTTTGATCCATGGTGGATGATTTTATCTCTTTCGCTATACTATTCTTACTATATAGTAAAAATGTGAATTTTTGTGTGAATATTAAAGTAAAAATGTTTGATAGATCTAATTGAAATAAAACCCTAGAACATAATTTAAAAGGATAGGTTTCTATTTTCACATGATTTATACCATTTACCAATCACAATTGCTCATTTGTAGAAAATCAGATCTAGGACAATTTAGGCTAGTAAATCATGTTTGGATTAATTGTATGCATTTCTTGGATGTTGCATGATGATGTTCGATAGTTGTTTGGATTGCTTTAACATTTTCGCTAGTTGTTTTGCATGGTTAGAAAAGTGGTACGTCAATTGTTGTAACTGACACCAAAGTAATCAAAATGTGATGAATTTTGAGTATATTGTGCTAGAAGATGTGGATAGTCTACTCAAAAAATTTCAAGTGGTTTGGAGTTGATTTGATAGTCCAAAATCATGTTTCTAAAAGAGGTCGGTAGCGGGGCAAAGTGCTCGTAATGTGATAAAATTTAGACATTATGTTTTTGAAGCTTTGGGAAGTCTAGTCAGGAAGTTTTAGGTGATTTGGAGCTGATTTGATAGTCCAAAATCATGTTGCCAAAAGAGATTGGCACTGGGGCTAAGTGCTCGAAATGTGACAGAATTTGGCTATGATGTCTTTGAAGCCTTAGGAAGTTTACTTCAAAATTTTAGGTGGTTTGGTAGCCAAAAATATGGTTGGAAAAGGAGTCGATACTAGGTTGAAAGCTTTCGAGGACGAGAGGTTTTGGTGCTGCTTGGCTAGCTACTTCGGGACTTAAGCAAGTAAACCTTGAGGCAGGCATTGGAAAAGGCAAAGGATGGAGATATGGGGACTTAGCTAAAATTTAGATTTGGATAAACCAGTCATTATCGAGAGGAACCACTTGGAAACGATAAGTTTTTTACAGGAAAAACTACTAGGGAGATAAAGGAGGAAAGTAGTTAGTGCATGAAGTACTTAACTAAATTTTGGAGTTGGGAAAACCAGTCGTTATCGAAAGGAACTACTCAGTAACGACAAGATAGGGGATTGGCTAAATTTTGCCAAACTCCCAGAGCATGGAGAAGACGTCTTATGGATTGTGCTGAAGTTGTCTGTTCGATCGTTTGATGTTTATTTCTATGGTTACAATGCAATGAAGATTGTCGTTAACGGCGAGGTGAAGGCATGACGCATCGATGTGATGACTTTGGAACAATGTAAAAGACAGTGAATATATGGCATGCATTGGGCGAGTAGAGATTATCTAAAATTTTATGACACGAGGTATTTGATCGATTTCTTCAAGTGGGAATAAATGAATGGAACTAGAATAGTCCAAGGAAGCACATTCGACAAGGTTGAGTAATGTAGAGAGGCATGAGATGTTTCGGATCGAGTCAGATGCTGAAGGTATCATTGATAACTCTGGATAGGATGGTTGTTCTTGGGGGCACACTACACCACAAAGGCTAATTAGGTAGTGCTTAGGGCCGTATCGAATACCATTAGGCACGGCCTTAAGCCGTATCAAAATAAAGCGTGTTTAATAATTAGATACGGCCATGGGCCGTATCTAATTCCCCAATTAGATACGGCCAAGGGCCGTAGCTAATTCTCCAATTAGATACAGCCAAGGGCCGTAACTAATTATAGAAGTAGATACGGCCACGGGCCGTATCTAATTGGTGAAATAGATACGGACGATGGCCGTATCTAATTAGAGAATTAGATACGGTCATGGGCCGTTTCTAATTGGAGAAATAGATACGTCCACAGGCCGTATCTATTTCTCCAATTAGAAACAGCCCTTGACCGTATCTAATTCGTATACTGAGCACATGAATTAGATACGGCTTTTGACCGTATCTAATTGATGTAATAGATACAACAATAAGCCATATCTAATTCACAAAGCTCATGACCATAAATTGCAATACCGTAGATGCAGTATAATACAATAAAAGCAGTATCTAATTGACACAGCTCATAGCCCTGAATTACAACAGCATAGATGCAGTATTATACAATAGAAGCAGTAATAGATACAGCAATAGTTGGATTACAATAGAAGCAGTATTATACAAAATATGTTCAATATTACACAATAGCAGTATTATACAAAATAACTGGAAAAAAATGTTGCTCATTATATGTTATAATATACAACAAGACAACTGGAACTCTGCAAGATTTTGAAGTATTATACAATAGCACTTTCTCAGCAACAATAAATATAATATGAACTTCCATGTTGCATACACAAGAAAACTGGAACTCTGCAAGATTTTGAAGTATTTTAGATTTTGTTTCGCCTCCTTCAATCTCATATGCATCCAGATCACCAAGCTTACCCCCAGACTCGGACTCTTTCAACTATCTGTAAAAAGGATGGTGTGCTTTAAGGTCATTACTTATAAAGTAGAAAACATGAACAGGTATATGTTTAAGGTCAACAAGCCCGTGCTACACTGCTACTACTATATTCAGGTTTCCATATTTATAATTCAGCAAATGCAATTTATGATTCAGCAAATGCAATTTATGATTCAGCAAATGCAATTGATTTGCAGCGTGTCTTGTTTTCATACACTATGCTATGACCAAAGCAACTCAACAACTAAATGATAAGCACATTACCCTACTTATAACTTCAGTAAGGAAACATGTACTATATCTTTTCAGGCACAACATTGATACGAAATAGAAAACTAGGTTGTATAGAACAGTGAATAACTTGTACAGAATTTTTAACGAATTCTAATGTACTTTTATGACAAATTCAATAAGCAAACACTACCAGTGGTGAGCAGGCTCACGCTAGAATACACTACCAGTACTTAAGTAATATATTTTTTACTCAAAAATGTTTGCATCAATGTATTATTTTTTTTGAAATGAATACTTGAACCTCTTCTTATATTTCTAAACTAAACCATCAATTTACTTATGTTTCAGTTTTTAAGTTCGACACAGGGCTATCAAACTTGACTCAGGTGTCTGTAAGTGAGTACCAGAGTTGCACTGCACTTAACTATGTAAGCCTATTTAAAAGTTTCTAAAAGATACAGATAAATTTGTGAAGGAGGTGACTAAACATAAAGCTTCTGCAATATGAATTCTTGTTTATTTGAAGCCACTAGAAATGTCTGATTTAGTCCACTGCTGTTTCATATCTGCATGCGGAGAGACAACTATCTGAAACCAAACAGTAATCATGAAGGTTGTTTGTTTAAGCTTTTTAGTTTTATTTTATTTTGTTATTATTTTTGTTGTTTTTAAACGGTTTTGGTTATGGATGGTTATAAAATAATTAAATGCCTTATCATTCATCTATAAAATAAATAAATAAATTACTTGCAATGGCATATTTCATTTGTTCCTTTGGAAATTACTGCTTTCGATCCTTTTTTTACTTGCAAAATACAAATTTTTCCCATCAGCGTTAAAAATTTTGTCCATGGAAGATTCATATAACTACGACTTAGTCATGGTTCAAAGTGCAGTTACAAATCCCTACTGTTAGACGGCCTACAAACTTTATTATCAAGCTAACATAAACTAACTTAGAGACGCTTTGCCAATGTAAACATGATACTGCAAATTTCAATTTATTATGATGTATAAAAATCAATTTATTTACTATGGCCACTATCAAAAATCTAATTTCTAACGTTGGTATAAGATAAAGAAAATAATCCAGTTTTTGATACGTAAGTAATCAAAATGATCAATTTTTTTCCTTTTTACTTTTTATTTTTTAATCAGTCTTTTGCAATAAGCAATTAATCCAGCGTTTAATTTGATTAATTTTTTAACCTTTTGTTATTCTCTACTAACATGCATAGTTGGTTTCTGATATGAAAGTTTCTACACAAAAATTGTTGCAGCAATTAGCTTTATGGAAAAATAAGAACAAACAAAGCAATTAGCAGTGGTTTGATTGTGAATTGGAGATGGTGTGGCCGTGGTCAGGACAGTTGGTATGTGAGGTTACTATAATTAATGACAGAGGAAATAATTTGCTTTGTTGTGTTGTATTGGTTCAGGTGGAAGTGTGTAGCTGCAGTAGGTGGGTGTTGAAGCACTTGAGATTAGAGAAGTGATGGGTTGTGTATGATAGAATGTTGAATGTGACAGGGAGGAGGATGGTGGAGCAGTTTGGTTATGAAATGGTGAGAGCTTTTGTGCTGTAGCAGAGGAAAAAGGACTGTGGTTTGTAATGATTAACAAGTTGAAGTTGTATGATGCAAGGCAATGGTGGTTGAATGGCAATTGCCTAAAGCTTCTCGGGTAGATTAGGAAATGTAGTTGCTGTTTGTTATAGGTAGTGAAATTTGATGGCTGTGAAGGGAAGTAATGGTTGAAGGATGAGAGAGGTAGGTATGGTTAAACTGCAATGATACGTAGCAGTTTGTTTCAGATGATAAGTAGCAGTTTGGTAGTGTTTGTGCTGAGGGGTGTGTTGTATAGTAATGGAGTTTGATAGGGTCGAAGAGTTGTATGCTTTGTTTGGCAGCAGTAGAGTAGTGGTGCAGCAGTGTAGTTGAAGTAGCAGTGGGAAGATGTTGGGGTTGTGGTTGAATTGCAGGTGGTTGCACTTGTATTGCAGTGTGATGGTTGGAGGAATTTGGAGTGGGAAGATAAATAATTTTTGGATGAGCTCACATACCTGCTAAAGATATCGAATCATAATCTTCGGATGGCACACATACCCACCCACTCCAACATCAACAAAGGTCTCTGCAAATTGATGATTTATTTTGTTGGTTCTCTCATCTGGTAGCAGTATATTGTCCAAAACCAATTTTTCATGTGTGGATGGTACAAATTTCCCATGGATTTTGAACGCTGTAGAATCTCGACATACAGTACCTATTGCAATAAAATTTATTGTCTGGATCTATCCAAAAAAATAATTGCATCGAAAACAAGTAAGAATAAAAAGCAACTAATAAATACCTGTTGCTATTATGTCTAGATCAGAGTTGAGGATTTCACATTTTTGATTGTTCACCACATTGGTCGTATCCTGGGATTGAGAAACAACGAATTTAGAAGCATTGAGTTGTGTGTTGCATTCTCCTTGTTCTATGTTTCCCACCATGTTGATCAGAAGCTCCATTTGCCCAGACAAATTTCCTACTGTACTCTCCAAACTTCCCACCGTACCCTCCAAACTTCCCATCCTCATTTTCAACTGAGCATTGTCTCCACAAACATGTTTCAATCGTTTATGTGCAATAGCAGAAGCCTTAATATTAGTCTTTGGTATGACGGTCCCAACACCGCGGCTCCTACCCCTTGTATCCTTTCCCATCACTTGTGATACGATATCTTCATCCATTGTCAATTTTTCTTCATCACTATCGGTGATCTTTTCCTTCAATTTCGCAATTTGATCTTGAGATTGCATAATACTTATATGGACACATAGTGCATAAAAGAAAGAAAATTGCTTATGTTTAACTTTAGGAACAGAAATAACTTACGAAGTACGAAGAATTTGCATCTGATATGCTACCATCTTTTTTTGTGTGTGTCTTCTCCCATACATGACGACGGTTGATATTTGCAGATGGATTTGCAACGATCTGCAATGTATAAAATATGTTAGTTGTGATTTTTACCATTTTTGAAAAAAAATGAATATAACTTACCATTTCGTGTTCTATTCTAGCGTGACTTTTACGGCCTGCATGGTGAGCATAACTGAGCAATGATCTATTTTTTTTGGCTAACTCCCTTCTTCCGCTCGCTTCAGGCGTTGCTTCATTTTTTATGAACTCGTTCCTATCTTCTTGAGCAATTGTAGGTGGACAATTTTTCATTCGTTCTTCGTCATTGTCGAAAGTGTCATAAAAACTTGCTCTCAAGTTTTTTTGTGTCTCCTAAAAGCCTCGGACATTCTTTTTAAAAAAAATTCCTTTGAAAGCGGTTTGAGCACATACATTTTCTGCAAAAAGTAAAATACATAAACAAGTTAATCAATTCTATCAGACTTAAAATGGGTTTCAGAAACCGACTGTAACAGGTAGTGCATATACATTGCAAAATAGAGTGATTGACCATAAATATTTTTTGAATATTGTCAGAAATGAATCAAAGTAAAAACATACCACCAATTGGTTCCAAACATCATCCTTATATGTACCGGGTACTTTGTTCCAACTTATGTATGATATCGGCACATGAGCTCTTACTAGTTTACCCAGCATAGTGGTGATTTTTCCAGCGTTTTCTGAGACTGGAATACCAAATAAGTTTTGATCAACTATTTTTTCTTCTGAACATGATGAATGTGATGATGCTGGAATTTGTGACATAGTTTCCTGCACACGGTTAAATAACCATTATTGATTTGTAATTGTATCACAGATTACAAAAAGAAAAGAAAAAACAAATAATCTACGAATATATCAACTCAGCTGTCCTGAAATAAAAATGAAATCAACATCACTGTAAAATTTGTTGTTTAGCCAATAAAAGCGGTCTCATCAACCATCAATTCATGGCAATAACAAAAGTAAAAAAGCAATAACAACAGAAGAACTACTTGGATTTCAAATTTGACTACAGTCAACTAATGAAAATGGTTTAAATTTGTAATTTCGATTCCACGTTTAGTTTTAAAAATAAATCCCCTTTTATCTACAAGTCTATAAAAAACATACTATCATGAAACTTTTCAATATAACAGAAACCAACAACAATATAGACATTTTAAGAAACCTTCTCTTTATGTGAATTTTTGTTTGGTTCAATGATACCTCACACTCCTACTACCCCAAGGAATAGGAATTCAAACGAGAAATGAAGCATTTAACAATTCATCGGTTAACAAATGGTTTTGGTAAGGTCTTCTAATTTTTCATTATCTTCAAAAGCTGATTGTTAGACGGTAGGAAACTCAATGTCATCCACATTTGTAGTCAACCGTTTTGGTGTATGCAAAACCACAGACCAACCGTTATTTTTTAAATCTGTTGAGTAGAACACTTGACTCGCTTCTGATGCAAGAATAAATGGCTCATCATTCACGCTATCTTTGCTCTTCAATTTCCCTAAATTAACCATGATCAAGTTTGAAATAGGATCTATTTTGCAACCATTGATCCTATCCTCGACCTTTACCCAATCACAATAAAAAACTATTTGTTTGAAGTCAGTGTAATCCAACTCAAGTATCTGCTGAATGACTCCGTAATACGTTGTTTCTGCTTCCTTATAATTTTTATCTTTACCACTCGCTCTAAATTTTGTAATTGCTTTCATGCATACACCGCTATCTTGTGTTACCATACGATTTTCGTACATTTTCGTGGAAAATAAAAAACCATTCACTTGGTACTTAGTATAACTAAGCGCCGGGAACTTCGGCCCATGCACTAGCCGCCAGAGAGTTGGATCAACATCGATGCATTTCAACAACTACATAAAATACAATAAGTAAAACAAAACATGGTCACGAAGGTGTATTGCCAACTTATGAACACGTGAACTACTTAAGATGCTGTAATACCTCGTTGCGTAACCATAGAGTAAAACTTTGAACGACTTCGACAGTTGTACCTCTGCCTCGTGATTGAAATCTAGTACTTTTCGCATAGGAGTTATACCTCCTACGGAAAAAACATATCAAAACGAATACATAAATTGAATTAAAAAATGGAAATTCAAAACCAAGGTGTGAACTTACTTCTTCCATTCATCCAATCCATCATACTTATTAAGGACCCATCTACGCACTTGTTCAAACTGCACTTGGGTTAACGTTATATTTTTACCATTATCTAAAGGTATCTCACCAGCAAACTCATCGTCCTCGTCTAAAAACGCTTCGCGGGTATGTTTATGATTGCCATCACCTCCGTTTGGCATATATTCCATGCAGTAAAGGCTAGCTTCTTGTACGATATATCCTTCTGCAATACAACCTTCAATGTATCTTTTGTTGCACACATATCCTTTATATGTTTTCATCAACCTGTGAATGTGATCAATTATATGTTGTACATAATAGCTATTTCTATCGAATAATAATGTACATAACTGAAATTAGTTATTTACCGTTCAAAGGGATACATCCATCTATATCTGACAGGACCACAAATTAATGCTTCATCGGCTAAATGAACCATAAGATGAATACTAATATCAAAAAATGCAGGTGGAAAATGTTTTTCAAAAACACACATTGCTTCTACCAAACTAGCCTTTGCTTTTATAAGGTGTTCCATATTGATCACCTTTGAGCACAAAATGTTAAAGAATAGACTAATACGATGAATAGCATTTCGCAGATCCTTATGTTGTGGATAAGAATGTTGAAGCAATACCGGAAGCAAATGTTGCATTATGACGTGGTAATCATGTGACTTCATATTTCTTAGTTCGGGAGGATTGATGCTCACATTGTTGTGGAAGTTTGAAGAGAATTTGTTGGGCACTTTTAGGTGTTTCAAGACGGTGAAAAACCGTATCTTTTCTTCTTTGCTCAAAGTGAAAGTTGCCTTTGGTATGATTATTTTATTTGTTTCAGGATCTTCCATCACCCACAACTTTTGTTTTATACACATGATTTTCAAATCCTTGCATGCATTGATGCCATCTTTTGACTTATCTTTATGGTCCATAATGGTGCTGATGAGATGCTCTGTGACATTTTTCTCCATATGCATAACATCAATATTATGGCGAATCATATTTGCTTTCCAATATGGTAAATAAAAAAAGATAGACCTCCTGTACCATGCAGAAACATTGTCAACTTCTTCATAAATTGACTTTTTCCGTTTTCGACTAATTTCTTCTTTGTGTTTACCAACTTTCATTTTGATTTTCGCTACTTTCATTTCAATTTCAAAACCAGTCAATGTCCGTTTAGGACGTTGAAGTTCTTGTTCGTTGTTGAAATTTGTCTTGTCGTATCGAAACTTGTGTTCTTTAGGAAGAAACATTCGATGTCCCATGTAACACACCTTCTTACTTTCAGGAAGATGATAAGAACAAGTGTTTTCCCCACAAACCGGACATGCAAAATAACCGTGAGTTGTACATCCCGATAAAGTCCCAAGAGCAGGGTGATCATGGATTTCCTACAACACCGTAGCTCTCATTGTGAATTCGGATTTATTTAATGAATCATATGTAACGACTCCTTCCCATAACTGCTTTAACTCGTCTATCAACGGCTATAAATAAACATCAATATCCTTCCCTGGTTGTTTTGGCCCAGAAATCAACAGTGTTAACATTGAAAACTCTCGTTTCATGCACATAGATGGAGGAAGATTATATGGTACTACAATTACTGGCCAACAACTGTAAGGGTTAGATAGAGAAGCATGTGGACAGAAACCATCTGTTGCTATTCCAAGTGTGACATTTCGTGGCTCGACAGCAAACGTTTGGTCAAAATAATCCACGGCTTTCCATTGAGAAGTGTCACATGGATGACGCATTACGGTTGGATCAGACTTGGCACGACCATGCCAGGTCATCGCATCTGCTATCCATGGTACAGTATACAATCTCTTCAATCTAGAAATTAAAGGAAAATGTCTTAATGTCTTTCGAGGTACTTTGATGCCTTTTCTTTCTTTGTTGAATGATGTCATATATCTTGGTTCGTTGCAATTTGTACACGAAACTCTATTCGCATCATCTTTCCAGTATAATATGCAATCATTGATGCATGCATCATAAGTTTTGTAATTCATCCCAACTTGCTTAATTAACTTCTTCACGTCGAAGTACTTTGTCGGCAGCGTGTTACCTTCGGGGAGTAACTCCTTTATTAGTTCGAGGAGTGCAGTCACACCATTATTTGAAAAGCTGTATTGGGTCTTCAAGCTATTCAGTTTCACAATGGCATACACCTTCGTCAACCCTTTTGAACATGAAGGATACACTGGCTCTTTTGCGCTACCAAAAAGTGATTTATACTTCTTACTTTCATTGGCCTGCCAATTGCCATCAACCGTAGACGGCTCTCCAACATTAGCATGATCAGACAACGGATTTTCAGGTTGAAAATGATGAAATCTATCTACCTCATTGACTAGATCTTCCATCATAATATGTTCAGACTCGTCGGTACTTGTGGCATGACTAAATGGTTGTTGTTTTTCCTTCTCTACCATTTTTTCCCCATGAAAATACCATACGGTATATGATTGGATAAAACCCCATCTAAGCAAATGAAAATGAATGTCATCTAATTTGATCGTCTTCATATTTTTGCACCGAGTGCAAGGGCATAAATACACTCCTTTCTTACCACCATTTTCATCAACAAAACTAATAAACTTCTTCACCCCGTCTATATAGTATGTAGATCTTTGATCAGATTCATTTATCCACTTTTTGTCTATACTGAAAGACATATTGCCCTCCTATATCGTATATATTAGAACATTAGACGTAAATATAATATATATATATATATATGAGTGTATATATATACAAGATTTTCAATTCACATGGAGACGTAGAGGTATTGCTACTCACATTAAAAATACATACTTTAATTAAAAATCCATACTTTAATACTGTCGTAAATTTATAGTACATATTTTACATTACATATAAAATACATACTTTCTAAGGGTATTTTAGTCTTTAAAATTTTATTTATTTTAGGGGGACTACTAAGTAATGATCTGTATTGAAATAGAATTTACCGATTTTAATGGAGTTCTAGACATGAACGAGAAAAAAGGACGTACTCTAAAAGTCCCAAGTTTGATTAGTGGCAGAATCATTGCATCTGGATTAGTGGCAGAATCTACGTGGTAAAATTACTTTACATTTATTGCAATATTACTTGTCAATTTAGTATTTACTACAACTTGTTATGTCATTTTCCTCTCTATTTTTTTCTTTCCTTCATCTTCTCCTTCTCCTTCTCTCTCAATCTTTTTTTTCCTATTCCTTTTATTCCCTTGACATTACAAGTATTTGTGAAATAGTAACAAAATTAAAATATTCAGGTTCTTATGTTATTCTAAGTTTTCTTATATTTTATTTGTACTTGTTTCTAACAAAAAATAAATGAAATTTATACATTATGTTCATGCATTTTCGACAAATTAAGAGATGAGCATGTAAGTTAGCTATGTATTGATCCTTCCATAAGGTGGTGCTTAACAATGTTTGACCACATATCAGGAGAGAAAAGCATGTTGTTATCTTTAATGGTTTACAATGTTTCAGTGGAAATAATTTTGTTCCTAATTAAAACAATATTATCTCAAAAAAAATATTTTTAAACGAGTGGTAATAATATGTTAACCTCGTAGCTAAATCTCATATTCTTAGCTTCAATATTTGAACCGTTGCTATCTTAATGTTCACGGTATCGTTTTTTAGAAGTATATAAAGGTCTTCCAATTGTATTGAAATCATAATTGAATGCTTAGAAGAATCTGAGGTTCAAATTATGAATTTGCACATATTCAAGCAAATTTTTACCCTCAAAGTATATAGCATGTTCCAAATTATTTGTATAAACATCGATATTCCAAAAAATAGTTTAAACCATGGAAATATAAACAAATAGTTTAATAGGGAACATAATATGTGAAATAACATCAGGACTGGCAGAAAAACAATGCAAGTGGAATAGATGCAAAAATCAGAAGAAAAAGGTGCAAAAGTCAGAAAAATAAGGCGGCTGATAAAACAACAAAGTACTTGGGTAAAGCAATTTAGAGCAAAACAAAATTTAGAACAAAAAACCAGATTGTTATATTGAAACTTGTATAATTCCTCTCTTTCTATGTACCTCAAACTAAAATGAAACTGATGTTTCAAGTTTGATCAATCCCTAAACTGTAAAAATCAACTAACACGCATTTTTAAGCAAACTATTATCATTGAGCCACTAATGCAGTACAGAGATGCTTACAAGTCCGTATGGAAGCTCAGGGAAAATATTTGCAATCAGTGCTGTAGAAAGCCCAAGAAACCCTTGAAAAAACAAAATATAGGTTTACCTAGTCTTGAAGCAATAAAAATTTGATTCCAAATGGCAAACACCAAACTGTTTCCAAAAAATTTGCCATTACAACGGCGCTATTTTGTAGCACCGGAGTAATGTCTATGCATTACCCCTCTCCTGATACTTGGCTTGCGCCATTAACAATAATTTTATCCACTTATACAACAATGTCAAAACCATATACAATGTCAGAACCATATACAATATTCTAGAAAATTCACCATTATAACTCAAGATTCATGGTGGATTAAGTCAAAAATTAACACTTTATTCTCAGTGTTTATCAGCTTACACTTACTGCAGCCCACATTTTTGCTTGTCGACCAAACATATACGAAAATGGGTTTTAAAGCTGGCTGTTTATACCATAAACAACTTAACAAGTTTCCATTTCCAACTACTACGCAAACAGAATTTAAATTAAAAATTAGAATGTTAAAACAAATATTATATTATGTACAGGGTTTTATAGAGAGTATCTCAAAAACCCAAGAGCATTCCAGGTTAATACCACTCAATTCTTTATCAACTAGCCAATGATACAATTCAAACAACTAAAAGCATAAAAATTTCAGTATCTTTTTCTGCTAACCTTCTTTTATATATTGTAATTTGATTGATGAGTATTCCCAATCGATAATCACAAATCGCATTACCAAAATCACAGTATAAACTGAAAGACTTGATGTTTACCTCGACACCCTTGAACCGTGAACCAATTCACGCAAACCCACCCAAATCCAAATTGAACATCCACGCCCAAAATTCGTTTCCTCCAATCCTCTGAACCAACCGCAGACGAAGCTTAAATCCCCTAAATATATTCACGAATTCTTGTTTTGGAGGTTGCGTACAGTGGAATTCATTGAAGGATGAAATAGAACGGTGGTCTCGATGAAAGGAACGGTGAAAATGAAAGCGCTGGAAATAAAAAAAAGGAGGGAGGGTGTGCGTTTTGGGGAAAATTTTTCCACGAAAAGAGGCACGGATTTTAATACGGCTACAAGCCGTATCAAATGTTAATACGGCTTACAGCCGTATTAAATTATATAGATACGGCTATAAGCCGTATTAAAATTTAATACGGCTTATAGCCGTATCAAATGTGCTGCCTAAGGCAGCGCCAAAATCCTATCTATGGTGTAGTGGCAATGTATGTGAAGACGCTCACTTGTGTACCCTGGACCGTGAGAAGGTATGGCTTACCCTAAGAGGGCAGTACCTATAAGATAGATATCTGAAAGAATGTCAGATCCAATTGTGGCTTGAATTATCATTGGCCTAAGAGGTTTTAGAGTGAGTTATCATGTATCCAAGAGACTTTAGAAGGTCATAATGAAGGAGGACTTTGAGAAAGTCATGGTGGAGTGAGACTCTAGAAATGATCATGATGGAATGAGACTTCGGAAATTATCATAGCAAACAGAGACTTCAAGAATATCTTGAGAAGGTCATGATGAAGGGTGACTTTGAGAAAGTTACATAGAGTGAAACTCCAAGAAGAACCGTGGTGAAGTGAGACATCGAGAATGGTCATGGTGAAGTAAGGCTTCTGTAATAATCATGTTGATGCAAGACCTTATAGGATAGTAGCGATAATGCGTGAAGAGGTGAGACCTTAGGGATAGAGATAGCTATACGAGACCTCTAGGACGGTTGTTGTTGCTTATTTAATTTATGCTTTTTATGATTGTAATGATTAGTGTGATTTTTGGATGTCGTGTGATTTTGGTATTCTTAAGATAGGTACCCTGACACCTATAATACTTAGTGTAGTGTACCCATTTGACAATGATAGTAGTATAGCATACATTGTGTTTTGTGCTAACTCTGTGGACGTAGGGACAGTTCAGGTATGACTATCAATACCTAATGTCCTTTACTATATCGGTTTCATTGTGTTTTGAGATTGTTTGTCACTTGCACCAGACTGTTGTTTAACTCGAGGTTTTATGCTTTGCCTCTTATTATCTCAAGTACTCTTAATTGAGTAGACTAGATAATAGGTTTGAGATTAGTGCATGAAGCTATTCATAGGATGAGCGAGAGGTTGGGGATATTATAATTATTATTAGAGTTTATGGCTTATTCCGCTGTGCAGCACTATGGAGCTTTGTCGGTGCTTTGCTTTATTTGGGGACAGATTTCCTTTTTGCTTATTCTAATGATGTATAAACTCTATTCAATTTGCTTTGTATGACTATTGTGAACCTTGTAGTCTAATATTTGTTTTGATTCATTTAGTTATACTTATCTATCTAGTCTATTTTATGTTTATACTAATATTATATTTTATTCGATGCTCCATGAGATATACGACATGTTATGATTAGAATTTAGTTATTTTACCCTTGACAATCATCCTACATCGATCGGGTACCATTGTAGTTCATTCTCCGGGTATATTGGATAACAAAGGTGTAGGGCAATCGTCACACATGTTATCGGAGATTAGGTTAAGCGATTTCTCACTTAGGCCGATCTCTAGAGTCTAAATTGGTACCTGGATACATTAGAGAAAAGTTAAGTGGAACGCCTTAAAATGGATTGAGCGATATATGAGAGAGCGTACTTGTTATATATTTTGGTTTTCAAAGTTATATTTAGTACTATATATATTATATAAGTCGCATTGCACAGTAGAGCATCGTAGATGCAATTTTATTTTATGTGAGACTGACCATTCTTATTGCAGAGTTTAAGACTGAGCTGCATATAAGGAACACTACTAGGAATTCTATGTTTTTAGTGGAGGGAGAAGTAGCAGATTTGGGAATGGGTAAATCTTGATATGTAGACCATGTTCAAAGAGATGACGAGGAACATGTTGTAGAATACCCAAGGTGTAGCTCCATTTGGTTTTGGTGGTGGTGCTCATGTGCTAGCGCCCAGAACCGACTTGCTAAAATAAACAAGGACTATTCTAGCATTGGGGTCAAACCATTCCATTGAACAGAATTGGTTGTGGAGGTTCAGGATTGGTTGGATACCTAGGAGAATATCTTTGAGGATTTGGAGCTGGAAGATGCAATGAAAAGGAAGTTAGCCTCTATGCAACTTCATGGTCGTGCCATGGGATGGTGGAATGCTGTCAAGTTTGCTACTTCGGAAGACTAGTTCACTTGGGAGCAGTATAAGGCCAAATTTAAAGAGAAGTTTATATCGGCCTCCCCGAAGTCAGAATTGTTTAGTAAGTTTGCTTAGTTGAAGTAAGGTAACACGACTGCCTCGAAGTATGTGGATGAGTTTAACATACTGTCAAAATATGGATTATCTTTCATCGGTACCCTCTGAAATAGGACGAGAAGTTCATCATGGGTTTGCATAATTATCCGAGGGAGAAGTTGGTAGTGTTCATACCACATATATTGATTTTGATGACAACAACTATATAAACATAGGTACTAATGTTTTCCCACATAGTATAGAATATTTTACAGGATATTATATTAAGTTTATACGAGTGTAGGATAATCAAGTTTGAAGACTGATCAGTAAAATGACTAGAGATCAAGATTCAGAGATGATAAAGAGATTTGAAGACTCATGAGTTTAGAGGTAGAGACAAGAAGAGTTCAAGACTACAGTTTATAATAAATAAACATTAGAATAATTTATCGAAGTCCTAAGATAATGACCATTTGATTCTTTGAATACTCTCTTATCAAAATACTTATTATTACTTGATTATCAAAATATATATTTTCAAAATAACTTTTACAAATATTTTATAAAGGTTTTTATATTAAATTATTTTAGATTGTATACTTAGATAATTTTACAAGAATTTAGAATTTTTGAACACCTTAGAAGTGTTTCTTATTTTCAAAACATACACACACATATGTATATGTATATCGGCATATGCTACATAGATATGTCGACATATAGACTGTTGGAGAGATGGTTTTTAAATCTTAAATAGTTATGATTTTTAGTTACATCTCTGCATGAACAGACACATCCTTTTATACATAGAATAAACTGTTGAAAAGATGCCTTTTAATTTCTTTAAAAGTTGTGATTGTTTACTACACTTTTTAATGGAGAAACACATCCTTTCAAATACTATATAAGGGGTTAGAAAACAATTTTTTTAAGATAACATTTTCTATCTTCTTCTTACTCTGAACTCTCTCTACATATTCCCTCAAATTCAAACTCCACTTTACTCTCTACAATAACTCACTTATCTATACGTATTCTCTCATCAATTTAAAGAACAAAGTGCTATCAAAAGGGCAATAGGATATCTTGTATCCATAATACAACGATTGGTATTTGGAAATTAATAACTCTTTGCTACTATTTGTTTGGGTGTGCTTTTTGTCCATTCAAATCAAGTGGGTGTACTTGTTGCTCATTCAAATCAAGTGGGTGTGCTTGTTGCCTGGTTAAATCAAGTGGGTGATCTTGTTGCTCGATTAAATCAAGAGATTTTACCCTGAACTTGAAAATCATTAGGGTGTTTCTTGTTGCCTTGAAATCGAGGTAGTATTCTGGTTTGATAGCTACCTATTCAAAGTAGGCAATTGGAAAGAAATATGTACAAGAAATTGTACAGGACTGGATTTAGGAGAAATTATAACCAGTATAAAACTCATGGTGTCATCTTTCTAACTCATTTCTTTATTTTATTGCTTATATATATATGTGTGTGTGTGTGTGTGATTGTTTACTAGTATAGATATATCTTATATATACATATATATATATATATGTGTGTGTGTGTGTGTGTGTGTGTGTGATTGTTTGCTAGTATAGATATATCTGTGTTTTGATTCAAATATTAAAATAAGTTAAAAAAAATCATAAAATTTATAAAACACTATTCCTCCACTTTATAATTAAAATAGCCTTAAGATCGATTCACAAGTCACGACACTATTTCCCACATTTGGTATTCAAGTTGTAGGATTTCGAAAACTCGTTATTTGGTTTTTGAAAAGTATGTATGGCCAGTGACATTGGTAGTACACTTTTTAGCACTTTTGTAGAAGGACAATCTACTGTTAGACCCCCACTATTTAATGGAAGCAATTATACTTACTGATCATGTACAATGAAAATTTATTTATAATCCAATAGTTTAGATATTTGGAACATTACACAAAATGAGTACATCGAACCCCAAACTGGATACTCAACAAGGACGCCAGAAGAAAGGACACAAGCACTTAATAATTCTAAGGCCATAAATATTTTATTTTGTTCATTAGATAAAAATGAATTTGATCGGGTTTCTATTTGTAAGTCTTCCTATGTAATTTGGAGAACATTGAAAGTTACACATGAGATTATTAGTAAAGTAAACCAAACTAAGATTTCTACACTAATCAACCAGTATCAACAGTTTAAATGAAACAAAATGTTTCAATTTCTAATGTGGATTCCAGATTTCAAGATATAATTCATTCGTTAGTATCATTAGGTAAAAATTTCTTCGAAGAGGATCAAGTTAGAAAAATTCTTACTTCACTATCTTCGGAATGGGATCAAAAGACATTAGCATTAGAGGAAGACAATGATAATGGATTGAAAAGTTAATTGGTAATCTAATGTCATATGAAGCATAGTTGCAGGGTAGCAAGGAAAGCATGGCAACCGAAAAGAAATCAATTGAATTTAATTCTACTACTGATGATCAAGATTTAGATGACGATGACAATGATAAGGAGATTACTGTTATGACTCAAACTTTTAGAAAATTCCTGAAGTATGGAAATGTGAACAACTTTCGTAAAACTGAAAATAAAAATTCCAAAAACAAAAATGTTTTTAAGTGTTTCGATTGTGGTGAATCTAACCATCTATGAGGAGACTGCCCATAGCAAAAGAAAACACCAAATACTGATTCATTCAAAAAGAGAAAAAGAGCTTACAATGCAACTTTGGATGACTCTGATACTGCATCAAGTGACAACGAACCAGATACAGAAAGTATCAATATGTGTTTCACAGTGACTGAAGATTAATCAAAAGGGGCAAAGGAAATGTCAAAATTATTAACTTTTACATTTCATATTTTATTATTTTTATTTCTTATTCATTTTGGAAATTATATATGAATATAATAATAATAATAAGTATACATGAATATTAAACATATATAAATGTGAATATAATGAGTAAATATGTATGAATATATATATATATATATATATAATATTTCTCTTTTTTGAATTTTGAAATTTCAGCCCATATATTTCGACATATGTCACATGGGTTTATCGACATATCGGCAGAATTTTAAGAATTTTTTCAAAATTCAAACTTTTGAAATTCCCTCTCTTGCATTAATTTCAAATATTCAATTACCACCTTTTCACCTGTCATATGATTATTCAAACTCTATTTGTTCACTCTATCTTATCTCATCTTCTACACACACTTTATTTTAAAATTCAAACTTATTCTTTACTCTCTTTCCTCTAAATCAAATCAAAAATGTCTTCCTTAAACCTTTCTCATCCAAAACCATTAGGCTTACCAAAAAGATCAAATGTCAACTTCATAATGATCAAGAGTCCGTTGAAACTTATATTGTGTATGCTACTTATGGAAAGGTTTTTCTGGGAAGGTTTGTAAATTTTAATGAATAATCTTCTTATGATTTATAAGATCTTGCTTTAGAAGTGGTATTTTTGGTTTATACAGTTTATCTCAAAATGATTTTGATTGATATCCCGATTTGGTTAAAATGTTTTATGCTAATTTGAATGGAAAGGTTTTTCAAGGATAAAATGGTCAAATTTGGAGTAGTGTAAAAGAGACTACTATTGTTTTAGATCGTAAAATTCTTGGTCAAATTTTTGATTGCAACAGTAGTGGAAATAACCTCTCCACTTTTGAAATTAATTTTGGTAATAGAGAAGTTACGCACGATTTATTATCTAATGATGAAGAGTATGGTTGTAATAGCAAAAATCTTAGGCATAAAGCAAGACTAAGACTGATGAGTCTTATTTTACAATAAAATATTACACCAAGGCTGGAGAATTATAACAACCACACTCAAAAGGTTTTCAAAGTCACATTTTTCTATTTTTAGAAGATATGATATAAACTGGACTAAAGTGTTTTGGATGACTTTGTTCAAAAGAAAATCTCTAGGCACGAGAACACACTTTACCATGGTGTGTATCTTACTAGAATTTCCAATTATTTAGCATCGATCTAAGAGGTGAAAACACTTTTCCTCACAAAGTTTTTAATAAACCCAACCACTCTCTTATGCACATTCCTCTTTAATTCGAACCCTAAGAATTTCTTCCTGAAATCGAAGAAAGATTGACAAGGGAAGAAGAGCAACAGATTCTTGAAGAAGAAGAAGAAAGTGATGGAATGTAAATTGAAGAGGAGGAAGAGCAAGAAGTAGAAAAGGAGGAATTAGACACTTTCCTAGAAAGCTTTGAAAAACCATCTCGCTACTCCAACAATGAAATTCTCAAGAATCAAGGAAAGCTTCTCGACAACCAAAAGAAGTTTAAACGTTTCTTTAGTAAAAAGTTAACTTCTCTCTTGAACAAAGTGGACAAATACTTTGGGAAGATCATTAGGAAGCATTGTGGAAACTCTTCATCATCATCATCTTTTTAGATCTTTTATCTACCTTTGTATCTCTTATTTGTATGTTTTTCAAGTTTTATGTCATGTTATTCTCATGTATTTTTCTATTATGTCCATGTACATCTCTTTTATATTAATGAAAATCACTTAGAAATTCAATTTTTCTATTCAATATTATTCTTGTATTCTTTGGAATTCAACTAAAACAGTATAAATATAAACAAAAACTAAAACACTAACAAGAAATATCCAAACTTCTACATATATATCGATATATAGGACAAAGGTATGTCGACCTATACCTAACAGTTTTTTTGATTTTGGAAATTCAAAAAATTAGTTAATTTTTGGAGGGATTAGTTATTAGTTTGACCTTTCACTTGTATAAAACTTATTTCTTCCAAAAAAACTTAGAAATTGATCATCTTCTTATTATATTTTTTCCACTCATCTCTTTTCATAAAAATAGGCTCAAACACAAAATTTTCAAGTCAGAAGCTTAGTGAAAATCTAGAGGAGATTCTTCAATCATCAAAAAATGCTCTTTGTTTCATTCTACGTAATCAACAACACTTGGAGTTGAGTCAAATGCAAATGGTCAAAGAACATGAAAAGAAATTTGACTCTCTTCGTCGTTTCATTTCTAGTTTCGCCAAACAAGTTCAAAGCAATGCTCCTAAATGCTCAAACTCTAAATTGAAAGTGGATAATGAAGATTAAGAAGTTATCAACACCAATCCTATCTTTAGATTAGAAGGATGGGTCAAAGTTCCAAAGAAAATATAATTTTTTAATATTATAAGTTTAGTTTATTTAATTTGTACATTTATATGATTTGTATGGATAGTATGTATAAAACATCTATAATTAATAAAATAGTGTGGTTTGTCTCTAAATAAATTGTTTGATATGGATGATATGTTTTGAATATATGATTACAACAGATATAATTATAATTGTACATATATAGGTACTTCTTAGAAATATTATTATGGATTTGGATTCCATTTACAACATTATCATATAAATATGTCATATTTAGGGGGAGTTATATATATATATATAATATGTATAGACTAAGGGGGAGTTATTCAAAATAGGGGAAGTCAACAAATTTAGGGGGAGTTATATTATATTTTATAATAAATATATTTACATGGTTGTCATCATAAAAAAGGGAAAGATTGTTAATACCACAGATATTGATTTTGATGACAACAACCATATGAATACAGGTACGAATGTTTTCCCAAGTAGGATGGAATTTTTACAGGATATTATATAGGTTTATACATGTTATCCCGCCTTTTGGCAAGGCCGTGACACCAGGGAATTGACTAGTAACCAATGACGGTCCGTCATAGAGATCGGTTATACACAAGCTCACTATGGATATCGATGAATTTTGTCCGAGTACGGATCGAGCTAAAATTGATATGACACGACAAGCGAAGCTACGAGAGCCAACGTTCCAAATTTCAAGTCAATCTGAGTTCATATGCTCAAGTTACGATCGATGCAAAATTGGATAAAAACAGCCTCTGTTCGACTCGCTTCGCATCCATCAAATAGCCTCTGTTCGACTCGCTTCGCTTCGCATCCATCACAGAACCACTGTTCGACTCGATCGAGTTCAAGTCTATCACCCGACCGCTATTTCAAGTCCATCTAGTTCGACACAATCTCAGAGCCACTGTTCGAATCCATCTAGGTGGGTCACTCTTATCGATGCAAAATAGGCCACCTTCCATCGACTCGAACAAGACAAGTGCCTCGTTACGAAGGGGACAGATGTTGATCGATTCGAACTGGGCAACAAACTTTGATGCGTACAGGGCGAGGTCCAAGAATGACTCGGCCAACTCAGCAAAGAAATTGGATCAACATGAGGAAGGCTCGCCACGTCACGCGCGCCCATCGATTTGAAGTGATCGAGTCGAACATGACCGAGTCGAAATAAGGGAGTCGAACGAAACAACCAACCGAAGATCCTGATTCGTATCGATCATATCTCCTAATCTACGAGCCCAAATGATATGAAATTTTCACAGAAGCCTACGTACATGCTAAAGAATGTCCACGCCAAATTTCGACTCCATTGGATGAAATCTTGATCGATACGAAATCTGTTCGTATCGATCACGGATCGGTTCGAAACTTCACGGGCTTGGGCATGCGGACCTGGTCACGTGCCAGAGAGAGTCACCCGAGATCTGAGCGAAATACCAGCCTCCTACACATATAAATAGAGCCCCAGCGCATACAGAAAGGGGGCTTCTTCTTCTTTGAATTCTCAAATGCCCAGACTCTGTCGGATCCAGATCTAAACTCCCTTGCTGCTGCCAATAACGAAATTCACTGCTGCAAATCATAATTATCTGTTGTAACTCATTGAATTCACTTGTAATCTTCAAAGAAAGTTCAATAAAGCTATCAACTTCATAGTGGACGTAGGAGATACGCCGAACCACTCTAAATTCTCGTGTCTCCTTGCATTTTAATTACTTTCATATCTGAAATTTGGAGTTTTTGTTAGATAATCCTCTTTTTCCATTTAATTTCTTCACTTTATCTCTTCAAAAACTTCCGAAGAGTGTTGTGCCCAATTTTGGCACAAACACTTTGGTGCTTTCACCGAGAAAACCCAATTTTTCTCCTGCTCTTTGGGTCTCCTATCTATATCGGATTGCATAAGTCCAAGAAGAAGATCCAGATCTAGAACTCTGAAGCCCTTCCATTCTATTCAGATGTGCATCAGATCTAGGAAAGGACTTTCATTAATTCACCATAGTATGTACACGAACTACCTCTACGACTGCTAATCATGTAGTGTAGGAACAGGCAGAATCCCGCACAACTGCCTCCATCAAACCAGGATGCCGTCGGACCTTCATATCCATTAGGCCCGGTCACTTGACAAGAATTCCAGATGTTGCTTCAGGAATTGACCCAGAGTCGACAACAACTTACTGAGCAACTGCGCGCCAACACAGAGTTGTCCAACCAGCTAAATCGCCAAAGGCGAAGAAGATCCAGAAGAGACCAAGGTTCTTATTCTTCCACAGAGAGTTCAGCCTCATATGACGGTCATCACAGGTCCACACGCCCACGGCTGGATGTAAGCTACACCCAAGCCACAGGGCACCAACCTGCTTCAAATCTTGGGCAACCTAGAACTGGACCATCCACTAGTCATCATATAGGACCTTCATCCCGAGGAGGTGCTTCTCCTTACCATGTCACAGGCAACATTGCTACCACCACCACTACTGAACAAGGGGTTGATGCTGGAAACCGAACTGATCCTCATCGAAGCCAGCGAGAGCATACTCCAAAGCCTTATGTCCCTGAGAATGTTGAACCGAGGAGGCGAGGCACGGACCGTCGACCGCGTCCGGTCCAGACTCGCGTTGTGGAACCCGACCACACCTTGGCATAGCATTCTCCTAATATCTGAATGCCGGATATACCAACGATGATCCGCCAAATGATCTGTGAAAGTCAGGGTCTCTCTAATGACGACTGGGGAATCTCTCGGAGTCATACCCCTTTCACCGATGACATATTGTATGCTGAACCACCTCGGCGCTTCAGGATGCCAACTTTGCCAGTTTATGAAGGAAGTTCTGATCCCAATCAACACATCCTGAAGTACGAATGGCTGATGAATGCTACAAGAGCTGATGATGCAGTAAAATGCCGTAGTTCCCCATTTCCCTGGGGGGCATTGCAACCATGTGGTTTACTCGTTTGCCACCAAGATCCTTTTCTAATTTTGATCAGATGGCCACCAAGTTTGTTGAACAATTCTGTATGCACGTAGCGAGGCCTAAGGATGTTAACACTTTGTCTAGTGTTACTCAAGCTCCAGGAGAAACGCTTAGACGTTACTTGGAGCGATTTCATGCTGCATGTGCAGAAATAAGCAATCCCAATGATAACTCTATCCTGATGGCATTGACTAAGGGGATTGATGCTGATTTCGAGTTTGGAAATTGGTTAGCTGGAAAACACCTGCGTCATTGGACCATTTCTATTCCAAGGAAGCCCAATTCTTAAGAAGGGAGGATGCGAAATAGTCTAGGAAGCAGGATGACGCAGGGCCCAACATCGAGGGAATCCAGAGTAACATCGCTGTTAAACAGTCCAGAGAGAGTTCTGGAAAAGTTCAGTTGAACGTACAAAATAAACAGAATCAGCAGAGGGACAATGGAAATCAAAGCAAAAAACGCGATCAGAATCATGGTCCACGGCGTAGAGCTTCCATGTACGATAATTACACTCCATTGAACACGTCATTGGAAAATGTGTATTTGCAGACCTGCAATACCATGCAATACAAGAAACCTGCCCCGAAACCAACAACTGAAAGACAGATCCAGACAGGTAAGTTTTGTAGATTCCATGAGAGTTATGGCCATAATACAAATGAGTGTCGTCATTTACAAGATCTCATTAAGAAACTGATACGTGAGCGAAAGTTGGATCAGTATGTGCGGGCGCCGCAGTCAGGTGGTGCGGGCCTATCAAATCAGAATCATGCACCAAACCAAGAAAAGCAAGAGGAACCTGCTCGAACTGGCGGGAGGTTGGTTATTAATACAATAAGTGGTGGTCCTCATCCAGCAGACCGGAGCTGGAAGGAAATGGAATCGTATGCCAGCTCTATCAGGCATGCGAACTTTGAGTGTTATAGTAGTTTTGATGAAGGGGCTCCGGCCAAGCAACAGAAGACGATGACAGATGACATCGTGGTCAGGAACAGGGACGCTGATAAAGTCGAAGCCCCCACTATCGATCCACTGGTCATCTCAGCGCAAGTAGGTCCCGCTTGGATGAAGAGGATCTTAGTTGACAGTGGAAGCTCTGTGAATATTTTGTTTAAGCGAGCCTATAATCAAATGAGAATGGAAGCCACAGACTTGAAACCTTGTCAATCCCGAATCCATGGTTTCAACGGATGTGCTACTATACCCACTAGAATGGTGGAACTGCCAGTAGAGTTGGGGGTTAGAGAACGTCGGAGAGTACGAATGTTACAGTTCGTTGTATTAGGCATAGACTCCCCTTATAATGCTTTCTTGGGCCGACCGGCACTCGCTGAATTTAGGGCGGCCATTGCCCCGTGGTGTTTGACTTTAAAATTTCCCACTGATCGTGGAGTGGGAATCATTCAAGGAGATCAGGCTGCTGCCAGAGCCTGTTATGTTGCTGAGCTGCGAGAGGCGCAACGAAAGGAGAAAGGAAAGGTCATAGAGGAATCTCTCTATGTCCGTTTTGCCGATAATTGATAATTGACATTTAACGCACGGGCCTAAGCCCGGGCGCCCCAGCCAATTCCAAAGGGATCTTGACCCAAGAGAAACCGAAGACGAAGAAGAATCTAAAGAAAATCAAGCATCCCCGGCCGAACTGACGATTGATGTCCCAATTGACAATGACGATGATTCAGAAATGATAAAGATTGGGTCTCAGTTAAGCCAGCAAACTCAAGAGGAATTGGTTGAATTTCTATGGGCGAATCTTGACGTATTCGCCTAGACGCATGCTGACATGTGTGGAATCTCGCCGGACATCGCGAGCCACACTCTGAACATTGACCCGCGGCATGTCCCGGTCAAACAGAAAAGGCATGGTATGGATCCAGAGAGATCTGCCGCCCTTAAAGAAGAAGTAGAAAAGCTTAAAGTGAACGGGTTCATTCGAGATGCGCTATATCCTGAATGGGTGTCGAATCCCGTGCTCGTCCGAAAGCCGAACGGAAAGTGGAGAACATGTGTCGATTATTCAGATCTGAATAAAGCATGTCCAAAAGACAGTTTCCCGCTTCCCAGAATTGATCAGCTAGTAGATTCGACAACTAGGCATAAGCTCCTATCCTTCATGGACGCGTATTCTGGCTACAATCAGATACCGATGCACTTACCTGATCAAGAACATACCAGCTTCATAACCAATCTAGGACTTTATTGTTACAAAGTTATTCCATTCGTACTCAAGAATGCCGGGGCTACTTATCAACGATTGGTCAATCGAATGTTTGCCAATCAAATCGGGAAAACAATGGAAGTATATGTAGACGACATGTTTGTGAAGTCATGATTTTCCACTGACCATGTTAAGGACTTGGAAACTATGTTCAACATACTTCGAGAATACAGAATGAAGCTCAATCCACTGAAATGTCATTTTGGAGTTGCATCCGGAAAATTCCTTGGGTTTATCATCAATGCTCGGGGAATCGAAGCTAATCCTGAAAAGATTTGGGCAATCAGAAATCTTGAAACGCCGAAGACTATAAAGCAAGTCCAGACTCTCAATGGAAAAGTAGCGGCATTGAGCAGGTTCATTTCAAAGTCCACTGACAAATGCATCCCCTTCTTCGATCTGATCTGAAAAGGGAAACGAAACTTTGAATGGACCACGGAGTGTGAGGGCGCTTTCCAAGCACTAGTTCAACATCTATCCACACCACCTATCTTGTTGAAGCCTATTGATCATGAGAAGTTTTTCGTATATTTGGCGATATCAGAAAACGCTATCAGTGCTGCATTAATTCGAGAAGAAGACAAGATACAAAAGCCAGTATACTACGTCAGCAAGCGATTGACTGGGGCCGAAAGGAATTATCCGAAATTGGAAAAGTTGGCTTATTGCCTAGTTATTGCATCAAGAAAACTCCAGCCATATTTCCAGGCACATCCCATTATCGTGTACACCGACCAGCCGTTACGACGGGTCCTTTCGCGGCCTGAGACGTCTGGAAGGTTACTCAAGTGGAACATCGAACTAAGCCAGTTTGACATTACTTACACTCCAAGACGAGCCATTCAAGGACAAGTCCTAGCCGATTTCATAGCTGAATTTACCATTCTAGAGGACTTGCCCAGAACCAGTGAATCTCCCGAACACGTCTGGAAGCTTTATACCGACGGTGCATCAAACGACCGGTGTTCGGGCGCTGGTGTTGTACTTGAAACTCCTAAAGGCCGATCTATCTGTTATGCTTTGAAGTTTGATTTTCATGCGACCAATAATGAAGCTGAATATGAAGCCCTCTTAGTTGGCTTGAAACTTGCTAGAGATTTGAGAATTATCGCAGTGGAAATTTATTGTGTTTCGCAATTAGTTGTGTGTCAAGTACGGGGAGAGTATCAAGCGAGAGATCGAAGGCTGGCTGCTTACTTAGCTCGAGTTCAGGAAGTACTGAATCAGTTTGATTGTTACGCCATCTATTGTATATCTCGAGAACGCAACCAAAAGGCCGATTCATTGGCAAACCTATTCAGCATAGGCGAAGCTCAGCAAATGGGACTCGTTCCCGTAGAAGCGTTATCCTCCCCGAGCATTGACTGGGCAGAAATAGACCGGGTATGCGAAACCGTCCTCGAAAAGGATTCACGGATGACTCCACTCAGAAGTTACATTGAGCACGGAACCCTACCGGAGCGCAGAAGTGAAAAGAGACAAGTCCTTTGGAAGGCCTCACGATTTTACCATCTAGGATGGAATCATGTACAGAAGAGGTTACTCTGTCCCTCTACTCCGGTGTATCGCTCACGATGAAATTAAACGAGTATTGTGCGATGTGCACGAGGGAGAATGTGGCGATCACACCGGGGGGCAAGCACTTGCCAAGAAAATACTTCGATACGGATATTACTGGCCAACGGTGAATCGCGATGCGTCGGAATATGCAAAGAAATGTGATAGGTGCCAGAAATATGCCCGAATTCCTAGAGCTCCTCCTACCGAGATAACGCAAATGGTCAGCTCATGGCCGTTTGCAATGTGGGGCATCGACATCATTGGTGCTCTACCTTTGGCAAAGGTGGTGCGAAATACGCCATCGTCGCAGTTGATTACTTTACAAAGTGGGATGAAACCGAAGCTCTTGCTACCATAACAACGAAAAAAGTGATCATCTTTGCAGTTCGCAACATCATCTGTCGATTCGGTCTCCCACACACAATTATTACGGACAACGGAACCCAATTCGACAGTGATGAATTTAAAGATTTTTGCAAACGATTTCGCATCCAAAAGAAATTCTCTGCAGTTGCACACCCTCAGGCGAACGGACAGGTCGAAGCAGTTAATAAAGTTATAAAGTCCATTCTGAAAAAACGACTGGAGAAGGTCGGGGGCAAGTGGGTCGATGAACTTCCTATGGCTTTATGGGCTTACCGAACAAACCACAAGACCGCGACCGGCCACACTCCATTCTCTCTCTCTTATGGTTCAGAAGTCGTTATTCCAGTTGAGCTAGAAGTACCTTCTCATCGTGTGATATACTATGATCCAAAGACAAATGCTATATTGCTTGCTGAATCTCTCGATCTACTAGATGAGAAGCGTGAAGAGGCTGATTTGAGGGCAGCCGCGCATCGAAGTCGAGTCGCCCGATTGTACAACGCCAAGGTCCGCCCGCGAACCTTCGAGCTAGGCGATCTCGTCCTGAAAAGAATCTACCCGGTTCCTTCGCATATGAAGCCAACATGGGAGGGACAATATGTTATTGAACGAAGGCTCGGAGATGGCACATTCAAATTATCGACCATTGACGGTCTTACTTTGCCAAGAGCCTGGAATAACGAGAGTCTTTGTCGCTACTACACATGACAGGCTATGTTTATTCATTTAGTTTATTTTCCATTTTGCAATTTGTTTCTGCATTTCGAAATTAGAATTTGTACTAAGGCAACTGACTTTGCCATATTTTCTTATTTCAGCAATAAAAAGCAATCTCTTCGAGCCAAAGCTGTGATTTACTTGAAATGCTTCATATGATCATCACAATGCATGGAGAGCTAAGTTTCACCATACGGTGGAATCTATTCAAATAGAGAGTGACTGTGATACAACCGGTCACTCGCTAAGTGAAACCCAAGCTCGGGGACAAGCCATCACATCAAAGTCAAAAATGGATGGATACACGACAATCCCTCACTTAACTCCTGGTTCCCAGAGTGCGAACTGGAGCATTAAAAATACGTCTACGAAGAGGGTGGATCCGTCCGCCTAACGACTTTGTCTGTATCTGAACCAAGTTTGAGAAGGGTGGACTCGTCCATCAAACGACCTCACTTGTTAACTCAGGGTGGATGTGACCCGACCATCCATGATCCTGATATAACTCCGAACTCTCAAAGTGCGAGTTGGAGTATAAACATCAACTCCGGATTCCCAGAGTGCGAAACGGAGTATAAACAACAACTCCGAAATCCCAGAGTACGAGTCAGAGTATAAACATCAACTCCGGATTCCCAGAGTGCGAAACGGAGTATAAACAACAACTCCGAACTCCCAGAGTGCGAGTCGGAGTATAAACATCAACTCCGAATTCCGAGAGTGCGAAACGAAGTATAAACAACAACTCCGAACTCCCAAAATGCGAGTCGGAGTATAAACATCAACTTCGAATTCCCAGAGTGCGAAACGGAGTATAAACAACAACCCCGAACTCCCAGGGTGCGAGCCGGAGCATAAACGTCAACCTCGAATTCCCAGAGTGCGAGTCGGAGTACAAAGGTCGATTCCACGTCCCTAGAGCGCGAACGTATGATTTAAACTCAAGCCGGTGTGACCAACCGCCAGTAAACAAATGAGGATCCCCGGAGTGCGGAGATGACCATCGACAATCGGACACGCGTGAACAAACCGCTCAATCTCCGCTTGTCTCAGACATTCGTTCAGTGGCACTAGACTCAACATGTTGTAAGCGAGAATCAATCGCTTACTGATGTTCCACAACTCATCTCCGAGACTGGGGGGCAGGACTTAAGCATCAACCATTGACTGAAGCGATGCGATGTCAAAATTCAACTCGCTACCCGATCGCAAGCCATGTCCACAATTTCCGAACTTGGCGAACAAAAACAAACTTGATTCAGAAGCTGAAACTTCACAAGTACACTTCAGACATTGAAACACTTAGGTGAATACACAATGACAGAAAAGAAGCCAAAAAAGAGAAGTTTCATTTCTATTGTTTGTAAAAGGAGTTCGTATACAAGTTTGTTCCAAAAATTCCTACTAGCAGGGGCCGAACCCGCATCTATACACGGCCAACAAAATGAAAGTCAGAATTACACCAAGGAAGCATGTCTAATCTTTCTTCTTCCGCGGCTTCCTTTTCGGTGCGGGCGGAGTCGAAGGAACATGATCAAGTGCAGAAGGCGGAATGGGTACGTTGGTGATGAAAACCGTGCCACCAGGAGATATCATTCTGAGCGGGGATGGAACGGGCGCCGCCATCCCACCTCCGAGACAGCCACCATGAGCCGCTGCTGCCATTTCAGAGTCGATTTGGGCGAACATCTCCTCTTCAGTAACTGATCGAGCCCCACTGGAGGCCTCAGTAGTCGGCATTGAATAACTTGTAGCAGGAGCGCCTCCGCCCATGACAAAGGGCAAGTCAGCTAAAGGATCACCATGACGGCAAAAGAGTTCTTCCATCAATTGCTCATCAAACACAATCGTGCTTCCCTGCATATCGTCAAGTGGGGAAGTTGTGGCTGTGGTGATCGCTTCGGTAACGATAGCCTCCTGTATCTGATGTGGTTCTTGAGTAACAGGAGGCCCGACATGTGCAGCATCGATCATTGGACAAAGAATAAGAGAACTGTCAGAATTTAATTCAAATAAAGATTCCGACCTAAGGCAGATATGTGGAACGTTCAGAATACCTTCCTCAGTTTGTATTGTCGGCGGCGGAACGACTTCAGTAACTTGCACCGTGGCCGAAGACATCTGCGGTTGATCCGGATTGTAGGCAGGAACAGCTTGGGGATCGACCGCAGACGAGGGAACGGGCTGGGTTGACGCTGGAACTTCAAGACTCGCCTCATGATGGTCAACCCCTGAACCCTCTCCTATTTCAAAGTGCTGGGCGCCAAGTCTTTCCTTCTCATGCAGAATCATTGACTCATGAAGAATCTTCCTTTTATCTTCATTTAGAATGCGATTCTCGAGTTCAAATTCATCGAGCCAGGCTAGACCCCTGTGCCTCAGCACGTTAGCATTATAAACAACGAGAAGTTCTTCGTTGTTAGCCTCTAGCCTGGACTCGGCCGACTTCACTTTCTCCTCGACCTCAGTCTCCACCTTGTGGACTTTAGCCACAGCTGCATCCCGCTCACCCCTAAGCAGAACAGTTTGTTCACACGCCTCCTGGGCTGCGTTGTTTGCGTCATCCCTTTCCTTGGCCATGTCGGAAAATTTAGCCTTGAGCTCGTTAAGTTCCTTGACCGCCGCATCCCGCTCGGCGGTAACGGTAGTATTCCGATGGACCATCTCCTCCACCAAGGCACCATGCGTTTGCCTCAACCTCTCCATTGCCACGTTCGCTTTGTCAGCTTTTTTGGTGGCCTCAATTGCAGATTTCCGAGCAGACTCGGCCTCAGTAGTGAGCACTTGAATGATCCGGTCCCTTTGACCGAGTTCGGTCTCCATTTTCTCAAGCGCTTTTGCTCGCTCAAAGGCCACCTGGAAGCCTTCTCTGCAGCCTTTACCCACTCTTTATACTGGGTGTAGATGTCATGAATGTAATCATGCATCGTGTTTTCCACTCCAGATGGAATTCTTTTTAAGTGTGGTGGGAAGACATAGCCATCAAAGCAAATATTCAGAAAATCCTTCCTCATCTGAGCGAATTTAATGGCCCATTCTCCGGTGGGCACGGTGGGACCTGCTCTGCAATTATGGAGGCCGTGGTCTCGACTCTCTGAAGATGAGTCTCAGATCTAGAAGTATAAGAAGATGGCCTGTGACGAGGAGGATCTGGTGGATGTGGAACAAGAACGGGAGGTGGAGATGGGAGTCTAAGAGGAGGAGAGCGTGATCTAGACCGATGTCTGTATTCTCTGTCCCTGTCACGCCCGTACCTATCTTGTTAGAGTACTCGCGATCGCGGTCTCTATCTGAGCCCCTCCTACGAGAATCATAATAGGTAGAAGACTTTCGGGCCGAGCGAAGATTCCCGAGCATCGATCCTTTCCTAGACATAGTACCTGAAAATGAGAAACGCAGGAAGAGTTAGTGATTTCTTAAGTTGGACGATTTACAGTTATGAATCATGTAGTGTAGTGAAGTGTATGCATGTGCAACCCCCCGACCAACCGGAAATGTCGGCCGCACTCGTAGCAAGCGACCCGCTCAGTTCAAGAGCATTATCAAGCTCCTCCATCCCGGTGTCGTGTTGAGATGACACATAATCCAGAATCGGAATATCAGCAAGCCCTTCAAAAGGATTCTCTACTTGCGGGGGAGGAGCCTCCGAAATCCTAATCCCCGGGACGGGCAAGGACATAACTACGGATTTTAATCTCTCGGATTTAGAATGCTTGTGAGCAACAGCCTTGCCTTTTCTCCTTCCTCCTGAATCCTAGACATCGGAAGAAGGCCCAGCGTGGAGCTCGGTATCTATAGGCATTCTCTCCGGATCAACTTCTTCTGCTATTACGACTCCGGGCGCTTTGCGCTTCACCCATTTCTTCGAGACCACTCTAAGTGTCCCTTCCAGCCATATACTTTGCCTCCGTTCAATTAGCCTGACAGTCCTCAAGTTTCTGTCGGTCAGAACCAAGTCGATATGCCTCTCTTCGCCCGGAACTGCTTGGAGAATCCGAACTATCGCTCTGAAGTATGCACCGTCAGGTCGAGAGATTGCAGCTATAAAAGAAGAGAAATATGTCAGTTTTGAGGTCGGTCATAATTATCTCGATAATTCAAGGGAGAGATTGCAACGCTTACGTTTATCCAACCACCGCCTAGCGAATCCATGTGGGCACCAAACGTAGAACCATTCAGTCTTAAAGTAACTTAGCCTTCCCCAGGAGCCCATTACAATGTGGGCAGTTCCTGACCGCTTCCAAGAAAGTGAAAGAAGGGCTGTCTCCACGATTCTTAACGTTAAATTGATATCTAATCTCGATCGGTTTTGGTGGTCGAAAGAGAATCTCCATAAACAAAATGAAGGTGCTATTCAACAGGGCGTATCCGTTGGGGTGTAGCTGGGATGGAGCTATTCCAAGGAATGATAACATCTCCCTTATATATTGGTTGAAAGGAGGAAGTGTTCCCGCCGTACACGCATGACGGTTAAAAGCAGTAAACCCCTCCAGAGGATCATGTGGCCTATCATTTGGCCCAGGCAGTAACACGTCGTCAAGCGACAAGTCATGCCTTAAACAAATCCGTCCCAGCATATCTTCGGAGATACCGGACGACACAGAATCTTGTGGACGACAAATGAACCGGGCACTTGGACGCTCGTCCGGAGCTGGGTCTATAACTTCGGCTTCAATGACCGGTATCTCGATGGTTGAAGGAATTGAACTCGGGAGTTCCTGCTGCTATGAACTTGAGGGTTCCATGACTAAATAACTTATGAAAAATCATTGTTAAACAGACAATAATGCTCGTGCATCCCCCCGTGTAAAGTGTGTGAGTGTGTTGTGCAGTGCAGTACTGTATATCACTTAAGAAGTTCTACAGAATTGGAGAAAACATGTAAACAACGAGACTTCAAAATTCAGTCGGAATGACCGTCAACGCTGACCGTCACTACCGTGCCATCCAGATGTTAGGAATTGATCCAAGTTAAAGTGTGTTAAAATTTTGTTAAATTGTAGTTCCATCGACGAGCTTCGAAAGGCAGTCAAGTATGCAGTTCTATAATCAAGTCCGGTTATGCAAAGTTGAAGCTCGTCGGAGTCAAGTATTTGGTGGTGTAAGATTTCGAATCCATCAGGGCTCAGATATAGGTCGATCAACAGAGATGCAAGTCGTGACAATCTGGAATACAGCTGCTCGTATCGATCAAGAGGGCCCATTTTCGCATCGATCGGGTTCGAATCGATACATTTCGTATCGATCGTGTTCGACTCGATACGCTTCGTATTGATCACCTTCAAGTCGATACGTTTCGTATCGATTAGGGGAACGTATTCTACATCAATCACAGGCTTCGATTTCGTATCGATCGGCGTTGGCAACTAAAAACCAACTTAGCCCACTTCGTATCGATTGCAAGTAATCGACTTCGAATCGATCCTCGAAGTCGATTACGTATCGATCGACACAAACTCCAACCACTCCCCATCGATACGAAGTCGTGTCATCCCTCCACATGACATTCACTCAACTACAGATCGATGCAAAGTTCCATCATCCCCAGACCGATACGAAGAGAACTTTTTCCTTAACTGATCGATGCGAACACTGATAACTCATCCACAACCATTCACTCTGAACCGATTATTGCCTTAGCATCCCTGGAGATCGATTGTGTGATTGGCGATCGATTTCGAACTCCATCGCTATGACGTGAGTTGGACGTCCAATTACCTGATTGTGATAACTGGTTTAAGGAATTGAAGGATGTGATTCGATTCGAAGGCGAGAAGCGGTTTCCTTTCTTGGTCTCTGGAGCGATACGAAAACAAAGCACAAAGGTGAAAAGTAAAAAGTGGAAAATGACTAAGTCCACAGTATTTATATGGACTCGAAAGCAGGAGCAAAAAATGATTCGCCTCCCAATGGATTCGACCGGTTACAAAGCGCCACCACGGGATCGATTCGAACAAGCTGTTTGACTCCATGGACTCGAGTCTACATCGACGCGAAGCCTTTCTTCGTATCGATCCTCTTCGACTCCATCCCCAGAGCATCGATACGAATGAACAGTTCGAATCCATCAGATCGCATCTCCCAGAAGCCAATGCCTATCGATACGAATGACCTCTTCGTATCCATCAAACCCCACATCCATCGATTCGAAATGCTCATTTCGTATCCATCAATGCAATGAATACCGATACAAAAAAAACAATGTTTCAACCCTTCACATCGATTCAAGAGAGGATCCATATGAAGGAACATTCCAAAGCAACCATCGAGCGTTGTTACAACAAATTTCACGTCAGTTCAGGAAAGGATCGATACAAAATTCAATATAAGATAAACTGACAACGACTCGTGAACGTAAGCGAGAGTCAGATTAACATATATGCATATATGACGGACTAATATTCAATATTCCAAATTTACAGGATTGGAAACTCGTTTGATAACAATTACAACAACAAACGACTAATTGCTAGCGTACAACAATCAGTTGCAACAATAAAGGGTACAGCAGTTGACAGTCAACAGTTTACATTATCAAGAAAAACAGTCGAAGATTCCAGTTTTCATCGAAAAGACGATAACTATTCAGAATGAAGATTGCGGCACTTCAAAGCACATCATGTTTCCACAAGACGTACTTTGGGGGGCAAATGTTATCCCGCCTTTTGGCAAGGCCGTGACACCAGGGAATTGACTAGTAACCAATGACGGTCCGTCATAGAGATCGGTTATACACAGGCTCACTATGGATATCGACGAATTTTGTCCGAGTCCAGATCGAACTAAAATTTATATGACATGACAAGCGAAGCTACAAGAGCCAATGTTCCAAATTTCAAGTCAATCCGAGTTCGTATGCTCAAGTTACGATCGATGCAAAATTGGATAAAAACAGCCTCTGTTCGACTCGCTTCGCATCGATCAGATAGCCTCTGTTCGACTCGCTTCGCATCCATCAGATAGCCTCTGTTCGACTCGCTTCGCATCCATCAGATAGCCTCTGTTCGACTCACTTCGCTTCGCATCCATCACAGAACCACTGTTCGACTCGATCGAGTTCAAGTCTATCACCTGGCCGCTATTTCAAATCCATCTAGTTCGACTCCATCTCAAAGCCGCTGTTCGAATCCATCTAGGTGGGTCACTCTTATCGATGCGAAATAGGCCACCTTCCATCGACTCGAACAAGACAAGTGTCACGTTACGAAGGGGACAGCTGTTGATCGATTCGAACTGGGAAACAAACTTCGATGCTAACAAAGCGAGGTCCAAGAAGGACTCGGCCAACTCAGCAAAGAAAGTGGATCAACATGAGGAAGGCTCGCCACATCACGCGCGCCCATCGATTCGAAGTGATCGAGTCGAACAGGACCGAGTCGAAATAAGGGAGTCAAACGAAACAGCCAACCGAAGATCCTAATTCGTATCGATCATATCTCCTAATCTACGAGCCCAAATGATATGAAATTTTCATAGAAGCTTACGTACATGCTAAAGAATGTCCATGCCAAATTTCGACTCCATTGGATGAAATCTTGATCGATACGAAATCTGTTCGTATCGATCACGGATCGGGCCGAAACTTCACGGGCTTGGGTGCGCGAACCTGGTCACGTGCCAGAGAGCGTCTCCCGAGATCTGAGCGAAATACCAGCCTCCTACACCTATAAATAGATCCCCAGGGCATACAAAAAGGGGGCTTCTTCTTCTTTGAATTCGCAAACGCCCAGACTCTGCCGGATCCAGATCTAAACTCCCTTGCTGCTGCCAATAACGAAATTCACTGCTGCAAATCATAATTATCTGCTGTAACTCATTGAATTCACTTGTAATCTTCAAAGAAAGTTCAATAAAGCTATCAACTTCATAGTGGACGTAGGCGATACGCCGAACCACTCTAAATTCTCGTGTCTCCTTGCATTTTAATTACTTTCATATCTGAAATTTGGAGTTTTTGTTAGATAATCCTCTTTTTCCATTTAATTTCTTCACTTTATCTCTTCAAAAACTTCCGAAGAGTGTTGTGCCCAATTTTGGTACAAACAATACAAGTACCGGATAATCAAGTGTGAAGACGGATCGGTAAAAAGACTAGAGATAAAGATTCATATATGATCAAGATATTTGAAGACTCATGAGTTTAGAGACAGAGACAAGAAGAGTTCAAGACTATAGTTTATAGTAAGTAAACATTAGAATAATTTGTCAAAGTCCTTGGATAGCGACCATTTGATTCTTTGAATACTCTCTTATCAAAACACTTATTATTACTTAATTATCAAAATATATTTTTTAATTTATTAAGAATTTTATATTAAAGTATTTTAGAAATTGTAACCCGCCTTTTGCAAGGCAGTGCACATGCAGATTTAACCCAACAAGCTTCACAATTATCTAGGTCGGGATATCATGGATTTGGCTCAAATGGATGGATGAGAAATCAATTACAGTTAAAGCTATGGGCTATAGTTGAATGGATTCGGATGAAGCAAGGACTTGTATGGACATACCAAGAACGATCCATTAAACAGCTTAAGTATCGGAGATCGATCAATATCTCAAAATCCACAAGACCAATTCACTTGAAACTTTAAGAGCATCAATAAAATCAATAGGGAAGCCTACAAAAACGATCGTGCTTCAAAAGGTGAAGGTCTTGGGATGATCGATCGTTCTAGAACGATCAGTCATAGCAATCGCGTACCACAAAGTAACTCGAGGATGGTCATCGTTATTGACCGATCATTCTTACCGATCCACTGCAGCAATCGTATATCAGGGACTGATGGTTTGAAGATGACCGATCCTTAATGATTGATCATTATTGACCGATCTTTCATATCGATCCATCATAACGATCGGTATAGTTCAATGAACCATTCAATTTCAACCAAGATCAACCCATATCTCCTAACCTACAAGTCAGATTAATTCCATACTTCAGAAGCAACTTCAAGAGGCATGAAGAAATCCACAGAAATGATCAGCCCTGGAGTGGATGAAGGAAAAATGATCGGTGATATGTTGGTCGATCATTATTAAATGTCAAATTAAACATGCCGATCGTTATGGTTGGCCCCTATGGACCTGAAAGCCTTCTGCCGAAACCTTAGCGAAATATCCCCTCGTCTCTCCCTATAAATACAGCAAGCATGGCATTAGAAAAGGGGATCTTCTTTCTGCTTCATTTCATCTTCTACCTAGGCTATACTCTTCCAATTTTACTCTTGGATTTCATGGATTTGTAACTATAATCAACAATATAAACTAATAAAAGACTATTGGAGTGGACGTATGTAACGATCCGGATTTTCGCGTTCGAAAATCGACATTCATACTTTACATCGTACTCGAATGCCGTAGATTCGACCGTTCAAATCCGAGTCGCCGGAGCTTATAACACAGTTAAGTATAACAACACAGCGGAAGAAATGAATAATACATTGATATACAATATCTGGTACAACAGAGTGATACAATGAATATCAATATACATCAGAGATATGATACAAGAAATAGCAGCGGAAAAGAAAATGATAACATCAGCAGCGGATATAATGTCTCCAATAGAATGCTCCAATCCATAGCTAGCGGAAAGCAAGGTCAGTCGTCCAAGGACTGACTAGCTCCAGATAATCTATTCAACCTGAATATCTGAAAAACCCAACTCTGGACTGCCCGTGTGGAAAATAGTGGGCACCCAGAGTTTAGGAAGGGAACAATAAACTCCGGATCAGTCATGGGACTGGTGTGAGCAAACAAAAGCAGTTTATCTTTAAACAAACACAAAAGGCTTTTAAACATTGAAACCCGCAATGCTTTTGGAAAATGAAACTACCATAAGACCTCCCACCACACACACAATGCAATCGCAGAATTGGAGGAGATTTCTTCTTATGATAGTCAAATATGCTTACTACGCAAAATCATTCGATATTATTATCATTAGTGCATAATGTCGAAAACCATTTCGAAAATATAATATTATTCTTAGCCAGCATACAACATTTCATCGTATGCCTACTATAGCTACTACGTTCAATAGCAGGTTACCGCCACATTCCATAGCAGGTAATACAACTAAAAATCGTACAGGGTTCGTATTGTTTCTTTGGATTTCCAACAAGTGATCAGGCTAAGGAACTTCCTTACCGAAATATAAACGCCTCTAGAAAGACGCCCCGGATCCTAACCGGATCTCTGCAAACAAAAGGCCGACGCTACCTCACGCTGTACAGCTGTAACTAGGTAACTAACACACTGACGCTACCTCACGCTGTACAGCTGTAACTAGGTAACTAACACACGAGTCATGTCATCCCCCGGTCATTACCGACCTTTATCCCGGGATCCCGAAAACCAACAAAGCAACATCATACAGTAATAAATTACCGTGTCCACACGAGTTAAGTATCTGGGCTCCATACCATGATACCACCCTTTATCCAGAAGGAAATGACATACCCTAGGGGCGCTACCCCTACAAACCTTTGCCGCAACATTCCTGTTTCGACCATTACCGGGTTGTGAGGCTCGACGAAGTCTCGTCCACAAAACTACGCTTCTTCACAAAGCACGCTTTTTCACAAAGCAACGCTTTTTCACAAAGCAACGCTTTTTCACAAAGCAACGCTTTGACCAACAAATGATCATCAGCACTTCGTATGCCACATTACCAAAATGGGAATGTATCACTAGTAACCATCAACTACATAACCTCTGAGCTCGTACGTCTCAGAAAAGGGTGTTAAGCTAAGAGAATAAATTCTCCGCCACCAACAGAAATGTATTTGATAGAAACCAGCTTTACATCTCAAAGTGTAACGTCAGACACACATCCATACAAGTCTGTTTCGGGTTCGAACAGAACCGAAGGCACTTCCGAAGAAGCCCTTGCAATCTGGGTATTCACAATCCCGATCGGATTTCCCATCACTTAGGAGATCTCTATACCGGCGCGACTCAGTGCAGAGACAATCGATAGGTCATCCTATCGTTCTCGCAAATACCCGGTCTTCACCACCGGTCTTCAAATGCTATCCATATATGACGTATCATTATTCGGAATGGGTTATACGACACAAAGGTCCTTTCCCGGCTAAACCGAATAACGAGTGCAATTAAAAATCATATGGATACTGGGATCTCAGTTAAATCACAGCTTAAAAGCCCAAAACTTTTCATTCGAATGGTTAAAACAATTTACCATTTCCAATCTTTTAAACAAAAAGATTTATTTCAACAACCTTCAATGGTTTAAACAAATTTCCACACTTTTAATCTTTTAAATGAAAAGATTCAATTCACAGAGTTTACCCCTTTCACAAAGAAAACAATTTCCATTTCACTTGGATTAACTCGTTAAATCTTTAAGTCAAGATTTAACTTATAGCTTTCAAAACTCGTTTCCAAAGATTCATTCATAGTCTTTCAAAATAATTCTATTCCAAGTTAGATTAACTCATCCGGTCTTTGAAATCAAAGACTCATTTCATAGTTTTCAAAACGTTTCAATTATATTTCAAACTTGAAATTCTTTCAACACAAATTGGAAATTCTTTCTTAAAATGAAAGCTATTATTATTTGAAAACAAGTAGTTTTCATTTCTGAAAAATCCAGTTATGTTTACACGAGTTAAAACCCTTGAATTAAATTCAAATTCCCAAATCAATATCTTTAAAATGGTTTAACCCATATATAACTTGTACAACATCTTTTAATCCCTAGTTTCAAATCATAGAATTCAATTTAAAACTTGAATTCAAATTTAAATCAAATTATTTAAATTTCAAAACTTAATCAAGTTATTCGAAATAACTTTTATCTTTGAAATTCTATTTCAAAAGCTTTTCACTTTAAACCCAAATTTCCAATTTCAAAATCAATTGAAATTAAAATTTCAATTTCAAAAACATCAAATTTAAATTATCTGTGACTTAACCGATTTCCACGTGAAATCCATATTTGTGTGTGTAAAAGTGTAGTCCAGGGGTTTCACACAATAGTGCAACATCATTCAATCATCACAGATCCAATACAGAAATATAGTTGATAAACGATATAAGCTATATCGCTTATCTTTTATTCACAGATCACAGATATATATAAATTTCAGATAAATAAACTGCAGTAAAGATTACACACAAATCAGAATATATCACAAAGCATCACAGATCAGGAAATATCAAACAATTCAATCATCCAATCAAATCCAAATATTCATAAGGTTAGTTAATTATCTGATTTATCCAAATCAAATTAATTTCTTATGAATTTCAAATCCGGGTTAATTAATCATTAATTAATTACAAACTAATATAATTAATTATCCTTTAAATCATTTATTAACTAACCATTTATAATTAATAAATTATTCTTAAATTAATTATCCTTAATTAATCACATTGATTAATTAGCCCTTAATTTATTATCTTTCCTTAATCACCTTCATTAATTTATAATTCCTTAATTAATTAATCCTTAATGGCCCATTAATTAACCATTAATAATTAATTAATTCAAGTTTTTAAATGTAACTTAATTAACCTTTAATTATTGATTAATTAACATTCAACCATTAATTCAAAATTCAACCTTATCAAATTAATGATTCTTAACTCCAAATTAATTATTCCTAATTAATTTACTTAAGACTTAATTAATGAGTTTAAAACTCATAATTACTTAATTAATCCAGTTATTAATTAAGTTTATCAATCCATTTCAATTAACTTATTAATTTAAATGAATTCAATTCAAACTTAAGGATTTTTAACTAAATTCCTTTTTAAATTTCAAATCATTAAAGTAAAAATACTTTAACTTACTTACCTCATTTTAAAGTTTTAAACTTTAGTCTATTTCAAAACCTAAGATTCAAATTCAATTTGAATTTAGATTTAAAATCTTAATTTAAACTTGGTTTTAATTTCTGTTCAGATTTTATATTAATTCAAAGGGATCTGAAACTGCCAGGCTATACTTCTCAAAAGTCTGGAACATCATACTCGAATCGAACAAAACAGCTTCGAGTCATTCCCACCTTTACTTTGAGTAACACACTCGATTAACTCGAGCAAAACCCGAGTGAAAAATCTCGCCTTCCCAAAAAAAAAACAGAGCCAAAGAAACGTGCACGTGCACGTGTACTTCGCCGGCGTTCATCTCCAGCCTACCCCACGTCGTCGAACAAGTCGACCACGCCGCGCCTACCAACTTCAGATCGACAATCCACTCGATCACGTCGCCATTCGAAATCGAACGAGAAAACCCAAAAAAGAAAACCTGGAAACATGAAAACAACCTCCCCACGAACCCTGGCAACACCACGTTCACGCAGCTCCGTCCACCTGAATTCGCAAAATTCCGGCCATGAACTCGACTACCACCCAGCTTCCATCACACTAAACCCCGTTGAACCCGATCGTCTCTAGAAGTCGCGACGATCACATTTCCAATCAATAGACAAACTAGGGTTCTAGACATGAAACCACTGCCATGACTTCCTCGATGAATTCGATAACCATCAACCATTTTTCCTGGCCTCTCCGATCACTCACCTACCTCTAGAAAGGACCTCAGCCACTCCGACCACAGGGATCCCCAGAATCCCTCAGAAACATCATTTCTGGTCAAACCAGAAATGCTCCCTCATCCTTGAACTAAAAATTAGAATTTAGCTTTTAAAACTCACGAATTAGTTCAGGGTTTCAGTTTATATTACTGGATTGTCCAATTTTCATATTTGAAATTTTCACAAATTCAAGCTTCTGTTCATTTGATTCCCAGTTGAATTTTTAATGCATTTTAACTTGATTAAAGTTTTAATCTAAATCTAGGATTGAACAAACAGTTATATATATTTTTTTTTCGCTTAAATCCTAACCAAAACTATATCAAGAGATTTGGGATTTTAAATAGAACTGATGTCTGGAAAGAAACAGAGAAATCTCATATGAAAACTATCATACACAAACATACAATCATCCATATATATATGCACAGAAAGGCATAGATATATATACATATAAACATACATATTTCAGACATTGATCAAGTAACTGATTTATTTTTAAGTTTTAAAAGTGTTACTCACTAGCATCAAGAAATCAAAACAAGGCAAGCTTCTAAAAAATAGGAGTTTGCTCACCTTGGAAAAAGCTTTTTTTTTCTTCTTTTGAACAGAGAGCAATACTGGATTGAAAAACTGCAGTTTTAATCTTCCTTTAAATTATGTTGCTTACTTTGTTGAATCGTAAGTTTAGCTTCAGCTGATTTGTATTTGAATTTGCAAAACAGTGATGTTTACTTCTTCTTTTTTTCTTTTCTTTCCAGGCTTGTTAAATTATGAACGTACTAGAATAAAAAGGATGTATGTATATAGAAAAGAGAGTGACAGGGTAATATTTTGTACAAATACCAGAGATATCTACTTTGTTTTGTAGGCTGAAATGATATTGTATTGTACCAAGGCTTTCACGCATTAATTGCTTAAGTCCTTTATGTTCCCATACTTGTGATATTTACATTTCCTTTTGCTTTGCATTCCTTTAACTCGGCTGATAAAACATGTTATGGTGGCTGAGATGATAAATCATGTACTAGAGGTGAAAACATTTATTACCTTGTACCATTTTATTTTATTTTATAAAAATTCTTCTATCAGCTGTACAAGTTGAAGATAATTTGAGGTGGCCTCTTTGGTAAGCCTTTTCTCATGTATTATTTGTTTTCATTTGTTCGATTGTTCCATATCTTTTGTTGGCATACACATTTTCCTTTTTACTTGTTCTTGCCTAACTACTTACAGACTGCACATTTTACTTTGCCTGGGTATGTTTTATATCCTATGTATGTCTACGTTTTTATATTATTTTCAAACCATTTACTTGATATTTTAAACTCAAATTCAATATGTATAAATATAAATTCAAATCTACTCATATATGCACACATACCTATATATTCACATATATACATATTTTAGATTTTAATTGATTTAACATAGAATTTATTTTAATCCGGGGAAACTCGCATCAATTTATCGATTAATTTAACAATTTTAATTCAAAAATTGAATTAATTATCAATTTAAATATTTATAAAATTCGGGGTCGTTACAACGTAGGTCGGAGTTTACTGAACCACTATAAAACTTGTGTGTTCCCTTACTTTTTCTGCTATTGATTCTGTGATTTGCATGCTTGTCTTTCTATTTGAATATTGTTTTGGGAATTTGGTGCTTTCACATACAACTGGGTGTTTGTGACCAATTTTGGCGCAAACATTTTGGTGCTTTCATTGAGAGGACTTTTACTCGCGGATTTGGAAGCTAAGATCTCAGATTGAGAAGCTTGGATACTTGGATCTAGGAAACAATGGCTAGGCAATCAACAAGGAGGCAGAGAATAGATAGGAGCCTTCATGAAGGGAGTCAGGAGGCTTCTTTAGGAGCTAATCAAACCTCAATCCTCATTACCAGAGATGAGATGGAAACAATTATGGATGCTATGCAGGAAAAGATGCTGAAGGGACAGGAGGAAATGATGAAGAACCTACTCTGACAGATTGGACAAGCTGGAGTGCAAAACCAAGGAAATGGAGCAGCGGGGATACTGGAAATATGGATCATGGAGTTGGAGCAGCAGGAGCTGAGGAAATCATGAATCAGAACTAAGGAAACGAAGCAAACAACATGAAGGATGGAGTGGAACTGCCGGGAGCAGCCCCTGACCATCCAAGATCGATCGGCGAAACTTTAGCCGATCATTCTAGAACGATCGGTGTTGATCGATCCGTGCTTGGAGGCATACCCCCCGGGTCATGTTAGCTCAATCCCAGGCAAGATACCAGGCGGTGCTGTGTAGTTTGGCGTTGTTCGAAATGCAGATGCTCGTCCAGAAGAGCAGTTTTTAGGATTTCCTCGTGGACTCAGGGGGACGGTTCGGAGACAATGAGCGAAGGCTACCACTAGATGACAATGATAGGTCACGATTATGGCCCCAACTAGAGAGATGAGGCAATAACTGTGACTCGCGAGTCCCTTCATCAGAGAGCGACAGGATGGATCCGTACATGGATAAGTCCTCGACTGGGGATCGAGGTCGGAGTAGGATACCCCATGGATTATGTCCTCGACTGGGGATCGAGGCTGGAGTAGGATACCCCACGGATTAAGTCCTCGACTGGGGATCGAGGCCGGAGTAGGATACCCCACAGATTAAGTCCTCGATCGAAGAGTCAAGGTCGAAGAATAGAACCCAACAGATCGTCAGGTATGGACTATGCCTGGCAAAGAATAGGCCGCTTCGTCGGAGAGAGATAGGATCGGCCTGCTCTGGTCGTCGAGTACGGATTGTGCTCGGCAAGGATCCGGTGAGATCAAGGATTTGGATAAAACGATTCGGAGAGGTCTATGAAATGGATACCCGAAGCGGTCCCGGATTTGGGAGAGGTCTATGGATTTGGATATGGACCCGGAGCGATCTTGGATTTGGATAAAACGACTAGAGAGGTCAATGGATTTGGGTATGGACCCGGAGCGGTCCCGGATTTGGATAAAACAATCCGGAGAGATCGTGGATTTGGTTAATGAATTTGGAATGGATTCGGAATTAGATATCGACTTAGAATAGTCATGGATTTCGCTAATGATCTGGAGAGATCAAGGAACTGGATTGGTAACGGATTGGGTTCCGGATTGGATAATATGGCAATCGATGGATTATGGACATCGGATTTTGGATTTATGGCAATTCAAAACATGCCTTCCTATCACAAGGCATGTTTTGGTGGCAAAGTGTTAACCCACCTTTTGGCAAGGCAGGGCACAAACGGATTTAACCCAATAAGCCTCACAATTATCAATGATGGGATATCATGGGTTTGGCTCAAATGGATGGATGGGAAATTGGTTACAGTTAAAGCTATGGGCGATAGTTGAATGGATTCGGATGAAGCAAGGATTTTTATGGGCCGACCAAGAACGGTCCATGAAATAGCTCAAGTCATCGAAGATCGATAAATATCTCAAAATCCAAAAGACCAATTCGCTTGAAGCTTTCAGAGCATCAATAAAATCAAGAGGGGAGCCTACAAAAACGATTGCACATTAAAAGGTGAAGGTCTTGGGATGGCCGATCGTTTTGACTGATTGTTCTAGAATGATCCATCATAGCAATCGCGTATCACAAAGTAAAGACTTGAGGATAGCCAATCGTTATTGACTGATCATTCTTGTCGATCCACCGTAGCAATCGCATATCATAGAGTGATGGTTTGAAGATAATCGATCCTTATTGATAAATCGTTATTGACTAATCGTTCATATCAATCCATCATAATGATTGGTATAGTTCAATGAACCATCCAATTTCAACGAAGATCAACCCATATCTCCCAAACTACAAGTCAGAATGATTCCATACTTCGGAAGCAACTTCAAAAGGCATGAAGAACCCCCCAGAAATGATCGGTCTTGGATTAAACGAAGGAATAAATCTCGGTGATATGTTGGTCGATCATTATTAAATGTCAAATTAAACATGTTATGGTGGGCCCCTATGGACCTAAAAAGCCTTCTGTCAAAACCTTAGCGAAATATCCCCTCGTCTCTCCCTATAAGTACAGCAAGCATGGCATTAGAAAAGGGAATCTTATTTCTACTTCTCTTCATCTTCTACCTAGGCTATACTCTGTCAATTTTACTCTTTAATTTCACGGATTTGTAACAATAATCAACCGTATAAACTAATAAAAGATTATTGGAGTGGACGTAAGTCGGAGTTTGCCGAACCACTATAAAACTTGTGTGTTCCTTTACTTTTTCTGCTATTGATTCTGTGAGTGCTTGTCTTTCTATTTGGATATTGTTTTGGAAATTTGGTGCTTTCATATGCAACTAAGTGTTTGTGACCAATTTTGGCAAAAACAAGAAACTATGCTTAAATAATTTTACAAAAATTCAGAATTTTTGAACATCTTAAAAGTGTTTTTTATTTTACAAAACAAACATATGTATATTGACATGTGCTACATAGACATGTTGACATATAGCTCTTGGAGAGACGGTTTTTATATTTTAAAATGCTATGATTTTTAGTGACATCTCTTCATGAATAGACACATCCTTTTAAACATAGAATAAACTATTGAAAAGATACTTTTTAATTTTTTAAAAAGTTGTGATTGTTTAATACATCTTTTCATGAATAGACGAATCCTTTCAAAAACACTATACAAGGGGTTAGAAAATGAATTTTTCAAACAAATTTTTTCTATCTTCTTCTTAGTTTGAACTTTCAAGACATATCCTCTAATATTAAAACTCTACTCTACTCTGACAAACTACCTACTTATCTACATGTATTCTCTCATTAATTCAAAGATCAAAGTGTTGTTAAATAAGCTATGTTATCTTGTATCCAAAGTACATTTGTTTGCATTTGGAAATTAACAACTCTCTACTACTATTTGTTTAGGTGTGCTTTTTGCCCATTCAAATCATGTGGTGTGCTTGTTTCTCGGTTAAATCAAGTGTGAGATCTTGTTGCTCGATTAAATCAAGTGAGTCTACCCTGAACTCGAAAATCTGGAGGGTGTACCTCGTTACCTTAAAATCGAAACCATATTCTGGTTTGCTTGCTACCTGTTGAAAGTAGGCGATTGTAAAGAAATATATACAGGAAATTTTACACGAATGGATGTAGGACAAATTCAAACTAGTATAAAACTCTTGTGTCATCTCTTAAACTCAATTCTTTACTTTCCTACTAATATATATTTCTTTGATTGCTTGCTAGTATAGATATATCCATGACTGATTATCTATTTTTTTATTTAAATATTAAAATAAGTTAAAAAAGTTCCATAAAAGTTATAAACACTACTTACCCCCCTCTAGTATTAAAATAGCCTTAAGATAAGTTCACAAGTCACTAAACTATTTCCCACGGGTAGGACATATTGGCAAGTCCTTCGAGAACCTGGTTGAGAAGGTTTTATGGCTAAGAGCCTATACCCAAAACCAAAAGCTGAAATTGCTGTTCCAAAGGAAGAACCAAAATCGCAAGCGAACGGTGGAGATAAGAGGAAATGGAACAATAAAGAGAAAAGGCAGTCTTAGGTAGATGATAGCCAAAAGAAAAGCAAGTAGGAGCTGAAGTGCTTTAATTGCAATAAGATGGGACAACTTAACAAGGCCTGGAGGAGTGGGAAAAAGAACTATTTCGTATGTGATAAGGTTGGGCATTTGAAGAGGGTTACTCCAAAACTGCAGAAGAGTAAGCAGAGTGCTACTGCTTATGCATTGAATGCCGCACCTATACTCCATCGGCAAAGGAGAAAGGGAAGGGCATTCTTATATGAGGTATGCTTTATTTATGCTATACATTTACCTGGTTTTATTTGATATCAATATGTTAGATCTTTCATATATATCCGGTGACTTAGCGAGTAAGTTAGAATGTTGACCTGGTGTACAGATCTTTAGACACTTTGAACTTAGTGATAGTTTGATCAACTTAGTGATAGTTTGTCAAGGTTTATTGTATCGAGTCAAGGATGTTTGTTTGTTTTTGTTTGCTTTGTTTGGGTCTTATGGGGTTCGGTATCATTTGGCGTGAATTGACCAAAAGGATATGGAGCTATGGCGAAATGGTAAGATGTAGTAGACGACTGATGGAGTAAGAGAAGAGTGGAGGCTAGAGTAAGGTTGTACACCTGAGAGGCTACAATTATGGTTAGCTTGGTGTATTCACTTCGGATCTCCCAAAAGGAGTCATCATCGTTTCTTATAGTAGGGGAACATCCAAAGGTAGTCAGATTTTCGCCATGTAGAGAGATGTGTCGATCTAGTGACCAAGGTTATGTCTTCGAGGAAGATGGTACTCAATAAGGAAGGAGAATTCGAAGTGTAGGAGAGTGGCCCGTGGATGGGCTCATTCATGCTAGTATATCCAAGTGAGGAGTATTTGTAGTATTCGCATGGTGGGCAAATGATTCTTTTAGATAGTGTGGAGTGCCGGGAGCTTAAGAAGCATATACTGGAATCCATATATGATATTCTCGCCTTCTAGTGGAGGAGAAGTACATAATGCACTTGAGGTAGCATCAAAGGTACTAAGGAAACATGCCATTTGAGGAGTGGAGTCCCTAGTGCAGATACGATTTGGATAATATCAAGGTTGAACCAGGAGCGACTTAAGAGTAAGGTGTTGAAGTCATAGAAGTTCAGCAAGAGTGAAAGCGGAGGCGGTGGCATGGAGGAGACCAAAGAGAGTGTGGAGACTGATGATGTAGAACGCTTGGTTTGGTATGATTTTTTTGTGTATTGCATTTTCTTTCACTTACGATGTTATGTAGGATAGCTTAATATCCCACTTGCTAGGATAGGCATAGATACTATTAAATTGCTTATGATCACATGGATGCGTTTTTTGATGTTTGAGATGACTGCTTATGATTGCAAGGCATGCAAGGTAGCTACATTTGACTTTTTCTTATTTGATTGTGATTTCGGGGAAAAATTACGAAAGAGGAGTGTAACGACCCATATTTTACGTACTGGAGGATCATAATATATTATTTTAATATTCATATGAGATCGTATGACTATAATTTTAAAAAAAATTAACTATTAACATTTTTTAACTATAGAATTTTTATTGGATAGTTTTGACCTTGAAAATACTGTAGAGCCTATAACTTTTGATATGAGCTGAATTATGGTATGAAAGCCACTTCATTAGGTCGGGATGATGGTTTCTCATTCTCTGGAGTGGTAATACAAAGAATCTTGACTTATCATTTTGTAGTTATGACTATTTTAATTCATACTAGTTTTGAGTAGATTATTGGTTAATAGGGAGTGATTAGTGCAGCTCATTAGCCCAATCCAAGATTAGAGTTAATACCCCTTCTTCCCAGTAATCATTAATCGTTTCTCTTCTTCCCTAATCATCTCCATCAATTCCAACTAGAGTTGAAAGCCACTATTTCTCCAATCTAATTAGTGTAATTAGTTGATCTTAGAGAGATTAACATAAGAGAATAGTTGATCTACTATTTTAGAGCATTGGGATACGTGTAGTTATTGTTCTACATTAGCTTTGCCTAGGAATCCGTGTGCTTTGATCCAAGGTGAGCAATTTTATCTCTCTCACTATATTATACTTACTTATATAGTAAAAATGTGATTTCTAGTATGAATGTTAAAGTAAAAATGTTTGTGAACTTAGATCTATATAAATAACACCCTAGAACATGGTTTAACAATATGGATTTGTGTTTTAACATGATTTATACCATTTGCCAACCGTAGTTGTTAATTTATATAAAATCAGATCTAGGACAATTTAGGCTAGTAAATCATGTTTGGATGAATTATATGTGTTGCTTGAATATTTTATGATGATGTTTGGTAGTTATATGAATTGCTTTTTTTATTTTCTAGTTGTTTTTCATGGGTGGAAAAGTGGTACGTCATTTAGTGCAAATGACAATAACGTTGTCAAGCGTGATGAAATTTGAATATGTTGTGCTGGAAGATGTGGAGAGTGTAGCCAAAAATTTCAAGTTGATTTGATAGTCCAAAATCATGTTGCCAGAAGAGGTCGGTAGTGGGGAAAAATGTGAGGAAATTTGGATATGAAGTTCTTGAAGCCTTGGAATGTCTATTCAGAAATTTCAAGTGATTTGGTGTTGATTTCATAGTCCAAAATCATGTTGCCAAAAGAGGTCGGTAGTGGGTTTAAGTGCTTGGAATGTGACGAAATTTGGCTATGATGTTCCTGAAGCCTTGGGAAGTTTACTCAAAAAATTTCAAGTGCTTTAGAGTTGGTTTGGTGGCTGAAAATCTGCTTGGGAAAGGAGTCGGTGCTAGGTTGAAAGCAATCGCCAATGCAAGGTTTTAGTGGTGCTTGGCTAGCTGTTATAGGACATAGGAAAATGAACGCCGCGGCATGCATGAGGCACGACAAAGGATGGAGATTTAGGGGTTTTAATAAATTATGGAATTGGTAAAACCACTCTTTACCAAGAGGAATCAATTGGTAACGACGGGTTTTCTTTAGGGAAACAGCTGGACCAAATGCTTCGGCATAAAGAAAAGAAGAACTATCAGGGAGCTAAAGGAGGAAAATAGTCGGTGCATGAAGTACTTAGCTAAATTTTGGAGTTGGGAAACCACTCGTTACCAAGAGGAAACCTTCGGTAACGAAAAGATCGAGGGTTGGCCAAATTTGGCCAAACTCCCATGGCATGAAGAGGACCTCCTGTAGAGTGTGTTGAAGGTGTCTGTTTGATCGTTCAACATTCGTTTCTGTTGTTACAACATGATGAAGATCGATGATAATGATGAGTCAAAGGTGTGATGCTTCGATGTGATGACTCTGGAACTGTGATGAGGTGAATCTACAACATGAGATGGATGAGGAGAGATATTTTGAACTTCAACAACATGAGGCATTTGATCAAGTACTTGAAGTGGAAGTAAATGAATGAGACTAGAATAGTCCGAGGAAGCACATTCGACAAAGTGAAGCGATGTAGAGTGGAATGAGATGTTCTGAATCGAGTCACATGTTGAAGGGATCATTGATAACTCTGGATAGGATGGTTAATCCTAGGGGCAAAGCTATGTGAGGATGCTCACTTGTGTTCCTTTTACTGTGCGAAAGAATGTCGGATCCAATTATGGTATAAGATGTTATAGGCCTGAGAGGTTGTAGAGTGAGTTATCATGTATCTAAGAGACCTTAAGAAGGTTATGATGAAGGAAGACTTTGAAAAAGTCATAGTGGAGTAAGACTCCAGAAATGATCGTAGCAAAGTGAGATTTCAAAATACTTGAGAAGGTCATAATGAAGGGGGACCTTGAGAAAGTAATAATGGAGTGAGACTCCGAGAAGAGTCATGGCGAGGTGAGACTTTAAAAATGTCCATGGTGAAGCGAAGCTTTGGTGATAATCATAGCGATGTGAGTCCTAGGGGGATAGTAGTGATAATGCATGAGGAGGTGAGACCTTGGGATGGACAGGACGATACAAGACCGAAAGGATGATTATCGTTATGTATTTACTTTGTACTTGTTATGATTGTGGGACGTTGTGTGATGTTGCTATTCTTGAGATAGGTAACCTGACATCATAATTCTTAGAGTAGCATACCCATATGACAATGATAACAGTATAGCATATATTGTGTTATGTGCTAATTATATGGATACAGGGATATGTCAGATATGATTATTCATATCTATGTCATTTACTATATCGATTTTCATAGTGTTTTGAAATTGTTTATCGCTCATATCGGACAGTTGTCTAACTCAAGGTTTTATATTTTGCTTCGTATTATCTCAGATACTCTTAAAAGAGTAGACTAGAAAAAACTTTGAGATTAGAACATGGAGCTGTTCATAGGATGAGAAAGAGACTAGAGCCATTATATTTATTACTGGATTTTGTTGCTTATTCCACAATGTGGTACTGTGGAGCATTAGCAGTGCTTTACTTTATTTGGGGACAGATTTCCTTTGAGTTTATCCTTATGATGTATAAACTCTATTCTATTAGCTTTGTATGACTATTGTGAATCTTGCACTATGATATTTGTTTTGGTTCATTTAGTTATACTTATCTATCTCACCTAATATATATATATATATATATATATATTATTTTATTTGATGCGTTGTAAGATATACGACATGTTATGACTAGAGTTTTGTTATTTTACTATTGACAATCATTCTACATCGGCTGGGTACCATTGTTGCATTCTTCGAGTATATTGGGTAACCGAGGTTTAGGGCGATCGCCACAGGCGGTTTAACATTGTCCTAGGTTAGTGTGGGTGGCGTTCAACCACCCCTAGAAAAATAGGTCATGCCCTTAAAATCACTATATATGCATATGAAGTTATCATATGTATATGTAAGTATAATATATATAATTCTACAATACACACACATGATGTTGTATTATTATGTCATCGTATTAGTAGATAAATATATAAGATATGTTCAAAATGAACATTAAATAAATTTGATTAATATGATTCTTAATAAATGTAAAATATCTAAAAATAAAATATGGTTTTATTTAATAAAAGATTGGATCTAATGTTAGTATATTGACTTCATAGTCCCATTAAGATCCATATAGGAATTTTTTTTAATTTTTCCATTTCACATGCTGCCAAATGAGCCAACTCCAATAGTGTAACATTGCCTATCTTGAGGCTCGAAGCAAAGCGTTACAGATGCTGCAGTCATCCATGGTATTATCTTCTAGTGACAAAATACGGTAATGTTAATAGTATCCATAATATCAGAAGCATATGAATACGAAATAAAATCAACACAGATTTAAAACCACTTTTCTGATTACATTTCAAATCAATATTTCATATTCAGATACATAATCCCAAAATGATTCCCAGGTTTTGATCGAATATAATTATTACAAAATACGCCAATAGCGACATATGAAGATGCCCCTTGGGATGATCAAAGTACTAAATAGACATATCAGTCTTAATACATCACAGCGGAAATAAAAATAACAACTCCTAAATAGCTAACTTTGCCTCCTGCATGTCTTCGGAAGCTTTATTCATTCACCTACTAAACCTGTAAAACCTTAACTCTCAATCTACTCAAATCATATTTTGAGCACCAGAGAGTTTAAGGGGAAAACATAAACTTCGAGTCAGACATAAAGCCTAGTGTGAATAATACTATACATCTTGGTTATTTGATATTAAGTGAGACCATGCCGCTTAGCGGAACGGGTTTCCCCTCACTAATATCTCTTTTCAAAACATATCTTTTGCAAACCAAAATCCTGCAATCAAACTGATCAAAGCAATCATAGCAATATCATATATGCATACAAATCAGGTAATAAATGGACAATATGTCCGAACAATATAGTTTTGTTTGGCTAACTACTAACCTTTGGCTGATTCGGGCCTACCAGACATAACAAATAATCTAACTTCTTTTAGATACACTTCTGGACGGTCTGTCCCTAACTTACTTCTCCTAGGGTCAACTGATCCTAATGGTTTTGCAGGCTCACCAATAATCTATCTTTCTTTGCATATTCCTTTCTGTGTGTAACATCATTTTAGTCTTAGCTATGACAAAGCCCTACACACTGGAATTTTGGACTTATATTAGCTAGGGGCTATTAGTTAAAGTATAGGACGCGACCCTATATCAATCCCATCTGGTATTCTAATATCTGAGTCATTTACTTAGGGTCAACTGTCCCATCAAATTTTTCCTTGAATACATTTCTTGCAAATTGATTTAACCCTTTAAATCATACTTAAACAAGGAAAATATACCCTTTGTTTTACTCAAATCTCTTCGCCATGTTATATACATACTTTACTCAAAACATTGTCGATGAAAACCTTCGAAACCCTTATTTAAAATCTTTAAGCAATCTCTTTTCGAAACCTTTGAAAGTACCCTGTTCGAAACAAATTAACTACTTTACTTTATAACAATAGGCCGAAAGGCCAAAACATACCTTTCAAAATCATTGAAGTGCATCTACAACTTTATTACCTTTTCTTGGTGTGTACTCTATACCAAAGTCATAAGCAGCTAAAAACTCTAACCACCTGCGATGTCTCATATTCAACTCCTTCTGAGAGAATAAATACTTCAGTGACATATGATCCATATATAATTCAATCTCTCTCCCATAAGGTGATGTCTCCACACCTTCAATGCAAAAATTACTGTAGCTAATTCCAAACCATGCATTGGATATCTAACCTCATAAGGTCTGAGCTGTCGAGAAGCATATGCAATCACTTTACCTCTTTGCATTAACACAGCTCCTAGTCTTGTTCCACATGCATCTATGTACACCACTAAGTTCTGATTCCCTTCTGGCACAACCAACACAGGTGCATTCATCATTAAGTGTTTCAGCTTCTGGAGTGCCTCCTCACACTTATTAGTCCAAACGAACTTCATCTCCTTCCGCGTTAGCTTGGTCATCGGCCCCACTATCCATGAAAAATCCTTATTAAATCACTGATAATACCCAACTAATCCAAGAAAACTTTTTATCTCGGTCACTATCTCGGGTCTCTTCCAATTCAATGCCTCAATCTTAGTCGGATCTACTAACAACCTTTTCTCTAAGACTGCATGACCAAGAAACTTCACTTCTTTCTTCCGGAAATGACATTTTTGAAAATTTCGCTTTCGGTTGATGCTGTCTCGGTGTCTCAAGCACCACTCTAAGACGAACTTCATGCTCTCTTTCATCCTTAGAGTATATCAAAATGTCATCTATGAATACCAACACGAACCTATCCAAGTGCTCTCAAAAAGTTCGATTCATCAAATCTACAAAGAATGTTTGCGCATTAGTTAGTCCGAATGGCATTACTAACCATTCGTACGATCCATATCTAGTTCTAAACGTCGTCAAAGGAATACTATCCTTTTCCACTCTAAGCTGATGGAATCCTATCGCCAAATCCAACTGAAAAAATACTTTGGCTCTACTTAATTGGTCGAACAAATCATTAATTCTAGGTAATGTATATCGATTCTTTATCGTCTTCTCATTCAACTTACGATAATCGATACATAACCTTAACGATCCGTCCGGCTTCTTTACAAACACTGTGACTGCTCCTCAAGGTAAACTGCTTAGTCTGATAAAACTCTTTCCTTCCAAATCCACCAACTGCACCTTCAACTCCTTCATCTTGGTAGGTGTCATTCTACTTGGCGGTCTACTTACCGGTTCTGCTCCGGGTACTAAATCTATCTGAAAATCAATGGCGCGTTTTGACGGTATTCCTATTACAGGTTCAAAAAAACCTACGAATTATCTCACAACGAAAACTCAATTCAACTCGTCTTCTGCCTCCACAACACCCAATAAAGCATTAACCTCACCACTAGGGTTTTCTACGGAGTATAATATCCAATCACTACAGTCAGGGTGTCTAAGTGATATTTTTCTATCATGGCACAATATCCTAGCGTCGATTTACTTAACCAATCCATACCCAAAATAATTCCGAACCCTACGAAATCAAATGCAAGAAAACTGCAAGCAAAAACATAACCTAACAATTCAAACTCTAAGTGGTCACATCTCATCCCAAGAGCCGCATTACCTCCTATCGGATTTGCAACCCTTAAGGAAGTAACTAGGTATGAGGGTTCTAGGTTAAGCTTATCTAAAAAAACAATAAGATATAAAAGAATGTGATGTAAAAGTATCAGATAGAACTCTAACTGACATACCCATGATCCAAAAGTGTACCACCCAACACATCTTTTCCTTTCTCTTCTACTATTGGTCTCGAGGTAGCTGGTTCCAATGCAAACACTTTCCATTTTCCATCTTTGGCTGGCTCCTTGCACTGGTTCTTATAGTGTCCTATTTGATCGCAGTTGAAACATTTGATATTCTTCTTTCTGATCACCTTCTTTCCATCTCCCAAGCGACATACATTTGCGAAATGCCCTTTCTTGTCACATTTATAGCAGATAACCTCCACCTTTCCCTTCTTGGAAACTCCACTCTTCTGAGCTCCCTTCTTGTGGAAAAACTTCCTTTTAGGTTTGTCCTTCTTGAACTCCACCTATTTTGTTACCTTCAAGAAAAGCTAGCATCTCTTCCCGCCTCAGAGCCATTTCAACAACTACATCACACGGATCCCTAATGTGCGACAATATGTCCTTAGCAAGTTCAGCTTCAACCCACGAATGAACTTCTCATTCCTCTTAATAACAGTATCAACCGTAGCATACTCATATCGTGATAGCTCTTCAAATTTGGTTGCATACTCAAGCACTGTCATATCTCCCTGCTCCAATTCAACAAACTTCCTGAGCAGCGTAGACTTAGCAATCTCCGGCATAAATCTTTCTTCAAACATCCTCCTGAACTCAGCCCATGTCATAGTCTCCTCATTGACTCTGACTATAACACAGTTCCACCAGTACAGTGCTGCTCCTTGTAACTGCCTAGAAGCAAGTCTCCTTTTTCGCACATCATTGAGCATCAAATCAGCAAAAATCCTCTCGCAATGAAGTAACCAATTCTCCACATCAATTACATCTTCAGTCCCAATGAACGGCTTTCCTCCCAACCTGCCATAATTCCTACTCAGCACAACATAGTTATTGATCACTGAAGCTTCATGATTTCCTCCAACTAATCCTACAGCCGCTCCTGCTTGCATCATGTTAATGAAAAACTGATACATAGCTCCCATATCAGCTTGCGGGACTCCAACACCCACATTTGCAGCTTGTGCCTGACCTGGGTTCCTCCTGATATTTGGTCGGGCATTCCCATTGGTTGTGGTGCTTCCCCCTCCAATGTTAACTCTTCCTCCTCTAGCATTCATATCTACGTCCGTAAAATCCTCATTTGAGCCTTTGTAAGATACAAAAGAATAGCCTAAGAGAGATGGGAGAATAGGGATAAAGTGTATACTGTGCAGTTAATGCCCCGCTATTACCCCGCTATAACCCCGCTATATCTCGTAGCGGGTTTCTGCCGCTACGATTTTTCCATATAGCCCCACAATATAGCCTTTCCGCTTTAATCCCCGCTATTTCCGCTATATCCCGTTATTTCCGCTATATTCCGCTATTCCCGCTATATCTTTAATAAAATGAATTGAAAAATTCAATTTATACATTATAAAAATTATGAAACTAATTTATTTGATTTAATTTTTAATATATTTTCAGAAATGAAAATACTCTAATATTCTACTAAGTTCAATTATGTTATATAACAGTTTTACGTTTATTTAAAGTATATTCGCACATGTTTTTATTTAAAAATTATTTATGTATTAGTTACAATTCAATTGAATGATAATTTTTCATTTAATTACCATTTATATATTTGTAAAAACATTAAGTACGAGTTTTATATGCTATTTTAAAGTCATCCGCTATATCCCGCTATATCCTCGCTGTATCCCCGCTATGACTTTTTGCACCTCCACCGCTTTGAATCTGCCGACGCTTTAACTGCACAGAGTGTATACTTATATATAGCAAATACAAGTACGTTACTATAGCATTATCTCATACCCCAACCTTTTCTCTAATTCCTTAGGATTATGTTTTCAAAATCATTTTAAGTTTTAAATTTCCTTTAAGTTTTTCACAAACCTATGCTCTGATACCAAGTTGTAACATCCCCTATCTTGAGGCCCGAAGCTAAGCGCTGCAGATGCTGCAGTCATCCATAGTATTAACTTCTGGTGATAAAATACGGTAATGTTAATGGTATCCATAATATCAAAAGTACATGAATATGAAATAAAATCAAAACAGATTTAAAACAACTTTTCTGATTATATTTCAAATCAATATTTCATATTTAGATACATTATTTCAAAACGATTCCCGGGTTTTGATCAAATATAATTATTACAAAAAAAAGCCAAGAGCGACATATAAAGATGTCCCCTTGGGTGATCAGAGTACTAAATAGACATGTCAGTCTTAATATATCACGGCGGAAATAAAAATAACAACTTCTAAATAGCTAACTTTGCCTCCTGCACGTCTTCGGAAGCTTTATTCGTTCACCTACTAAACCTGTAAAACCTTAACTCTCAATCTACTCAAATCATATTTTGAGCACCCGAGAGTTTAAGGGGAAAACATAAACTTCGAGTCAGACATAAAGCATGGTGTGAATAATACTATACATCTCGGTTATTTGATATTAAGTGAGACCATGCCGCTTAGCGGAACGGGTTTTCCCTCACTAATATCTTTTTTCAATATATATCTTTTGCAAACCAAAATCCTGCAATTAAACTGATTAAAGCAATCATAGCAATATCATATATGCATATAAATCAGGTAATAAACGGACTATTTGTCCAAATAATATAGTTTTTTTTGGCTAACTACTAACCATTGGCTGACTCGGGCCTACCAGAGATAACAAATAATCTAACTTCTGTTAGACACACTTTTTGATGGTTTGTCCTTAACTTACTTCTTCCAGGGTCAACTAATCCTAATGGTTTTGTGGGCTCACCGATAACCTATCTTTCTTTGTATATTCCTTTCTGTGTGTAACATCATTTTAGTCTTACCAGTGACAGAGCCCTACACACTGGAATTTTGGATTTATATTAGCTAGGGGCTATTAGCTAAAGTATAGGGTGCGATCCTATGCCGGTCCCATTTGGTATTCTAATATCTGATTCATTTACTTAGGGTCAAATATCCCATCAAAATTTTCGTTGAAAACATTTCTTACAAATTGATTTAACCCTTCAAATCATACTTAAACAAGGAAAATATACCCTTTGCTTTACTCAAATCTCTTTGCCATGTTATATATATACTTTACTCAAAACATTGTTAATGAAAACATTCGAAACCCTTGTTTAAAATCTTTAAACAATCTCTTTCGAAACCTTTGAAAGTACCCCTTTCGAAACAAATTAACTACTTTACTTTATAACATTAGGCCAAAAGGCCAATAGCTTTCGAAATCATTGAAGGTATCCCTTTGAAACGTTTATAAATCTTAGACATCCTCTTTTCAAAAATCTTTAAACTTGCCTTTGGAAAGCATTGGAAACCTTCTATTTAAAATACTATAAGTACCTTCAAAACCATTGGGGAACCTCCCCTTCAAAAGCTTAGTTTAAACCTTTCGAAAGCATTAAAGTCCTATACTATAAGCAAACCTTTCGAAAGCATTGGGTTCAAGCAAAAGCTTGTGGAACATAGTTTCAAAACCATTTAAAATCATTCCATTCGAAACCTATGGGTTTATCTTTCAATAGAACAAAGGGTCTTGAAATAACTAGGTCGAAAGCAACACTTTCGAAAGCAATTTCCTAAGTAAAAGAAAGTAGGTGGTTTTGACACCAACCCTTTCGAAAGCATGGAGAAGCAGCTTCTTGTTTAAAAATGAAAGCACCCTTTCGAAACCAATGTTTACAACTGGGTCGAAAGGTGGAATGCGGCAACAAGTGTTTCGACCCTGTGGAAAGCTTGTTTAAAACAAAAGGCGGCAACCTCTGTTGAAAGCCGTATTAAAACCCTTTCGAAACCAATCGTTGGAAAGCAAAGCAAGCAGCTTTTCTTTTGTAAGAAAAACAAGGTCTCGGCCCCTTCGAAAACACGTTTCGACTCTATACCTTTCGCTTATCTCCAATCTACTACGTACCAAAACATTGATACCATGTGTATTGGTTTCGATTGGGTCGTAGGCGGAAGTATGGAGTCGAAAGCACCTTGGGAAGTGGTGAAGAAGTAATTTTTAACAAAACTGTTTTATTGCTATCTAAAGTAATTGCTTTTCTACTAACTTCCCATATTTGTCAAAATACTATTGGTTGCCAATTTCTTTTCCAAATATTTTCTAAAAGTGCTGCCGAATTCAGTAATTATTTATTTAAAACATTTAGCAAATTACCCCTTCTTCTATTTTAAACATATAAAACATTTAAGTCTCATACCTTAAATAATTTTATATACTTAATAAAATACTTAAGAAAATTCTCCGAAAATCTACATAAATCACTTTTAATTTGTTTTCTAACATATTTAAATTTCTGATCCAAAGCTAATATCTAATAGCCGTAATTAATTTTAAACTCAGTATAACCATTTTCTTCACTGGAAAATTCATAATAAATCCACAATAATTCATAAAATAATGAAACTTGAAAACCATCTTTAAAATAATATTTTTGACCTTATATCAAAATTGCAAGGCATTTGGATGTCATTTGATAGGTTTTTTTAATCATAACTTATCATAAAAATCTATATGAACAAACAAAATTCAACAACACGTGTATATATATATATATCTATTTATCATTCAAAATATGGAATAATACTTTGCAAAACTTATTCAGATCTAATCTAGAACCGAAAATAAGGAAATATAAGATGTAACCTAGACCTTAGCTTGTTGTTAAGAAGTTGAGATTTGCTCTTGAATTAAATTGATTTAGCTTCTTCCTCTTGATTTTAGCTTATCTTCCTCTTACTTATTCTAATGATGGTCGACCTTGATAAATTTTAATTTTGTTTACGAATGTGTAAAATGAGAGTGTATGAGGGTTTAAGGTATAAGAATACAACCTATTCCTATTTTGCCCATATCTTATTATCTTTGAATTTCATTTGCTAATTCATTGCGGCATGACTACCTTATGATTTTACAAATCCCAAACTCTTAACCACTTAACATTTACATTATTATATTTAGTTTATCTAATTAAATCTCCTGAATAATGTTATTTAAAATTAAGGTTGTTACAAATAGGGTCAACCAAAACATAGGTTTATAGGAGTTTTGTTCCATCCGTAAAGAATATTCGATAAATCGTTTATTAAAGAGAAAAAGGAGCAAAAAAATATGGAAATATATTCAATATTTCCCAACTATTTAGAGGCTATAAATACCGCCATATTCTCTCATTCATTTAAATAGAATTACAAACAAAAACTTAGCCTTCATCGGAGAAGGTTAAAGCATGTAGCTCAACTTTGCAAGTCAAGTTAGGAGGAGAAAGGAGGAAGACTTAGATGAGGAAATAACTCACAATACGATGTGTAATTTATCGGTTAGATTAAGGTAAGTAGTTAAACTCTTTTTAAATTTAATTAATTTATTTTCATGATCAAACAAGATAAAAATATTTTTTTTATTTATTACGTAATTATATATCTAAATATACATAATTATATATATATATATATATATAATGCAAAACGACTAACACACAAGTCATTCATAAAATACAAAATATAATTATATTAAGTAGAATTTTCGACCATTGCATATTCATAGTTAAAATATATTTTTGAAAATACAACAATAATATACCGATAGTATATATTTATATACACACATACATTTATATATACACAAAATAATTATAATCTGCCAAAGGGGATTCTTTTTTCCATTCTTCAAAACCATATACGTATATCACGTATATCACGATATATTTTAATAATCAATTCTTTATTCAAATAAATTAAGTATTAGTTGTTGTTTATTACTTACAAGTTGATGCATGCATGACAAGTAGATTGTTGTTTGTTATTATTGACTAGATTTCTAACCAACATCAAAATTATGATTTAATGGGATTTTAGCAATGATTAGTTACTGAAACTGTCACTACGCCATAAATGGCCTACTGCAACACAGAAAAAATGTTGGCTCAGGCCCGAAAAATGTTGCCATAGGTCTATGGCAACACTTTTAGGGTGATGCAATTTTTGCCGTTGCCTTAGACCTCAAAGGCAACATTTTGACTATCTAAGGCAACATAAGTAATATTGTTGCAATAGAACCCTATTTGGGTCTATGGCAACACCCATAGGTATCTGTAGCAACATTCCAAAATGTTGCTATAGATATGAACTTTTTGAATTTGTGGGGCCCACAATGTAGAGCATATTTGATTTTTTAATAAAAATAAATATTTATTTAATAAAATGCTATTGCACAGAATTTGATATTTAAACAGTAATTTATTTAAATAAATATTTTATTTCAACATTTGAAATAGTACAAATTCCTGAATCCACTATTTTACAATTCAATGATATATAACACTGATATTCACATATACAGATATTCCTCACTACATCACTCAGTTCACTCATTACATATGCAGTTTCAATTTATACAGACACCGACACTGACAAATATATGCCGAGCCGAAGGCGAGCCGAGTGCCGAGCCGAAGGCGAGCCGAGTGCCGAGCCGAAGGCGAGCCGAGAAGCGGGTCCGGGCGCAGCGCCGGCGGGGGTCCAGCTGTCCAGCCTTCTTTGAAATCTGTCTTCAAGCTCATGCACATTTGATTTGACTCTGTTTTCAAGCTTATATCCAGCTGTCCAGTCTTCAATACCTGTCACATATAATTCAAAAGCAGTAATCTAGAAAATAATATTTAACTCGAACAGAAAATGAAAATATTTTTGTTATATTATTTGCCTCAGGTATTTGGGTTGTTTCTTTTCATAAGTGCATAAGCCAAACATGAATGCAACACATGGATACAAGGCAGTATGGAAGACAGCAAGCAACAGTTCAGGCAAAAATGCACAAAGGAGAAGCCAAGTGCACAAAGTAGTACTCAACACAGCAAGCAACATAACATGACCAAGAAATGCATGTACATGGATGAACATACATGCATCATAAGGCTTGGTACAAGAAACTACTCAAGTGCAACTACTCAAGTGCAAGTTCATACTCAAGTGCAGCTAGATATGTAGACAAGCCAAAAAAACGGACACGGCACAAGGTCAAACCCGAGTCATCGACTGGATTCAACTCAGGGCCAAGCAACTAACAAAACAAACAAGAACCAGGTTCAGCAAAATATAGACAAGCCAGTGCAAGAAACACAGCAGTACACATAGGCAGCCCATCAAGCAAAAACAGTGAATGCATCAGGCATGTACAAGAGAAACCTAGGCAGTAACATGATATACAGAGGACTTGGAGCATCAGTTCATGTTAAAGAACAAGGTTAGCATGGTACCAGTTCAGTCCAGACCAAGCAAAACCAACAAAGCTCAACACACATATGTTTGTATTCATCATTGCAATCCAACATACCAGATTTCTCAAAGTCCAACAGAAAGATTAAACACGAGATTATAGGAAATAAAGCCTATAAATAAATCCCAATTCATCATCGACAAAAGCGTGCGAGTGTAACCAAAATCAAGAATATTCAAGTAAACCAGAAGGCAGAAAACATACCAAATAATATCACATCGCACCCGACGACGAAGTCAAAGCAATTCGAGCAATCAATCAAGGAGAACGAAGGAGCAAGCTACCAGGAACGTTTCTCACACTAGATTCGATCAATCAGAGCATCAAAGAAATTAGAATCGCGTGCCCTAGTTTTCACCGAAACCAATTCGACTACCCCCTGCCACTCTGACATCAGGCCCCAACCACGAAATTGCGACCAAATCAGCAACTCCCTGAACCATCGCAATCCCACAACCTTACCTCGAATCACCAGAATCGCCAAAAACCTGAACAAAATCGCAAATCCGGAAGTAGTGAGGAAAACTGACGCGAGGCGAAAGAAAATAACGGAAATTGATATGGCCGACAAGGGATAAAAGCAAAGCCAGTTATTCTCCAGATCGAAGAAACAAGGAGGAGCGGCGTCATTTTTTTTAAAGTCGGCGGAATAAAAATTAGGGATTGGAAAATTGGGGGTGAGAAACGAAAGCGGATGAGTGAAAAGTAAAGCGGGAAATGGAAATTGGTAAGGTGTGGATCGATGGTGTGAATTGACGGTTGAGATTTTGTTTTAAATGGTGGTGTGGATCGCTGAGGTGTAATTTTTTTTTTAATTTTTTAATCTGAAAACATCTATGGCAACACTATATAAAAATGTTGCATCGTGTTACACTTGTTTAGCTAGAGCAACACATTTCTATGGCTAAGGTAATACCAAAAATACAACGTTGCAGTAGGACCAAAATTCTATAGCTATCGCAACATTTTAACTGGCAACACCTTGCAAAAATGTTGCAGAAGGTCATTTATGGCGTAGTGTGTAGTTTAGAAGTCAATGGCCACTAGCTCAAGTGGCAATGGGTGTTGCGCTCTAGACAGGGATTCTAGAGGTCATGACTTATAATCTCTAAGACATCAAAATAAGTGTTCTGCTTAAATTAAATAACACTCTTGTTATAAAAAAAATCGTAGTTTAGAATGTAAAATAAGGAGTAAGTAAAAGAGTAATATGTAATGCAAATAAAATAAATAACAGAAAATGTAGAGTAATTCAACCTTAGCAAAGATCTAGTCCACTATGGTTGATGTTTTTATTAATTTGAGTTCTGGTTAACAGTGGAAATACTAATGGCTGTTAAAGAGCTTTGAGTTAACAAAAGTATATCTTGAGAGTGGAAAATTTGATCCTTGCAAAACTGCATGAGAATCCTTATTTGTAGCTCAAGAGATCATGTCTTGGAGAGATTAAATTGAGGACTTGGGTGTTATGTTTACTTGTAACTATTGATCGTGATCTACAGTTTAGATGGTGGTTAGCTCGGATTCTATGTGAAGAGAACTTGCTGACAGGTTGTATCGTGGAATGCTTGTGTCAGAGTGACGACATGGAGTAGAAAGTGGTTGTTGTACAGTGACACATATTTTTAAAAGACATAAAGTACATAGGGCGGTTACTGTACATTGACGCTTTTATCAGATGAATAACGTCGTTTTGCCCATTTTTTAATGGGACAATACGGGGTCGCCGCCTCTTTTTGCAAGTGCGCCCAAGGGTTTTTGTTAGAAATTTGATGAATTGCGACAAATTAGAACCGACAGAATGGTTGATACGTGTTATGCAGTTGGGCTTTGATCTGATAGGCCCGTTTATATTTTTGCTTATAGATATGTTGACAAAGCGACATCAATATGCCATTTGAATTTGAATTTAACTTACTCTATCCTAGGTCGAAAAGCAAGCTCTTATGTTGTAAATTTGTAAAGTTAACACTTAGTAGTCTTGATGGAGACATTCAGCTTCTAAGAGCATTCTTAACCTAGTGGGTCAGCACACATCAATTCATTCTAGTTTAACCCATAAACCGTAACAATCCACCTCCAACTTGAAGAAAAGCGATCCCCAATATATAAAAAATTGTCTGTAACCGGCTTTATTAAAGTCGGGTAAAGACGAACACATGGATCGCAACGCGCTCAATTTGATTGCAATCTGCATACTCAAATTGGATAAATTTGAAATGTCATCTTAGCCGGCTTTTATAAAACTGGCTAAGATAATATAATCCAAAAAATTATATAGTTAGTTGGCGTTTATAAAGTCGGCTAAGTATAGCTGGCTTTATAAAAGCCAACTACGCAACCTTACGGGTTGCCAAAGCAACTAGTAACTTGTCTTTACCCCCTCGGTTGGGGGTAGGTGATCTTCCAACCGATCGTCGGTTGGTAATGCTCTAATCAAAATATCAACTAGAAGAACTTATAATAATAATGAATCAATGATAAATGTTTAATAGATTTTATATGAGATAACTTCTTTCCATCATCATCATTCTTCGTATCCTTGTTTTATAAAAGAAAATTGTAATTTTCTGATGATAGATAAACTGATTAAAGTAGTTACATTATAAGGTTTAAGCCTGGAAGACAACGTGATAAATTAGAAGAAGAAAAATATCCACGATGATCGAAATTAGTAGATTATTGAATAGTTTTAAATGGGTTAGTTACGTTTTACTTGGGTCATATATTGAGCGTCTAACGCAAATTCTTAAATTATATACGAACCTTTGTATCCACAGACGTTTAAAAACATGGGAAAGTCAAACGCAAGCGTGAGCTTGCGTCCAGTCGAACACGTTCAAAGCAAAACGAAAATTACAACGGTCTGCAAGGTAAGAAGTTTTAAAAAATGGAAGTAGATAGGTATGAGAAATAGAAACAACAGGAAACGAGTGGGCAGGAAAAGGAAGCGAGAGGGGACACAATATTGGAGGGAGTCAGAAGAAGTAGTGGACTTGCGATGCTACGCCTAACCACCTTTTCTTTTCTTTTCTTTATTGCCCGCTCCCGACAACAACATGTTCTCCATTTTCCTTTCATTATCTCTATCCTCGCAACGCAACAATCCATATTTGATATTTCGTCTTCTCATCTACTTCCATTTATTTTCTTCTCTTCGTTTGCAAATCGATTCCACCTCCCTACGTCTCTGTCTCACCTCTTAATCAACTGACCCGGTCGGTGCTTGTTCAAATTTCAAACACAACTAAACGTTGCAACATATATAGACTTGTACGTTACAACATAAACTTATTTTATTCATTCAATTCAATGTATTCGCGTATAGTTAGTAAAAGGGAAGAATAGTAAAATGGGTCCGGCTTGGTTACGTAGGTTGAGCGCAATTAAGGGGGGGTTAGATTGTTGATGATAGATGAGGGAATAGAAAAATAGAAAGGTGCAGGTAAGGAGATTGACAAATTAAAGCGATGAGAAGCAGAGTCAGAGACGCACATGCTTTTCCTTTTTTATTATCTACGCCAAATCCAATTGATTGATTGATGTTTAAACTTAATGAAAGATGGAACTTTGCTTTCTTGTTTGTGGAAATGGGTGGAGCGTGACTATATGGAAAAGGACAACTCGTGTACGTACGTAGATGGAGCGTGGAGGTATATATGTATTAACATACTGACTGCCTCATCCCATTGACCCACATATATATATATATATATTCTTAAATTGCAGCCGATGGCAGAGACGCATGTGATCAGATCTAAACTTGCACCTTTTTTTTCTTTCTCTTTTCCATGTACTGTTTTGTATTAATATCTGCTGCCATTTCTGAAAAGTAGACAAAACGTTCATTCGATAATATTCCTTTATTTTCCTTATTGTAAGAAAAAAAAGGAAAAAAATAGCAAACCTACTGGACGTTGTTTTCTTTCTTTTGTAACAAAACATAATAATAATTTATTGAGGATACTAGCACTAATAGTCAAAATTGTGTGATGCTTTTTACCACAAACGTCTTTAAAAAAAACAAAACAAAAACAAAAAATGAATTCATAGTTGGTTAGAAATGGCTTGAAATTCTAAAACTGATAATAAGAAGTTGCTTAATGATTAAGAGCACAAACAGTAATCAAGAAAAATACCACAGCAAAAGTAAAAAAAACAAAAACTTGTAGTGGTTTAACAATGTTTCTCATCAACTTTATATTTTTAGAATCTTTTTTTTCTTCTAATTTCAAATGACTATAAATTAAATCAAATAATAGTATCGAATCGGAATGACAAAATTTTCTTCTTTTACTTAGAAATTATTGATACCCATTTCCAATCAACTCTAAAGTATTTATAACATTCAATAATAATGGTGAAATAATAGATATTTCTACTAAAAAAATTATTTCTAAAATAGATTGATATGAATCTTTTGTGAACCATTTATTATATAGAATGGTTAGAAATAGGGAACTTCAGAAATTCTATAAAAGAAATACATGTGAATGTTGTCTATGATTCTATACGGAAAAGATAAGTAATTTCCAAGAAAAAATATACTTGATCAAAGGGATTAATTTGAAGCGTCGAAAGAAAATACAAAAAGGATCAAAGGTAATTTAATTTGATAAACTATTTAATACTTGGTCAATAGACCAAATACACAATTTGTGCTAAACGTGTCAGGAAAGTCATCAAAATTGTAAGAAAAGATTAAGTCAAACTAATCAAAAGTCGACACATGTAAAGATAGTGTCAAACGTGCAGAAAACATTTCCCAGCGTGTACAGAGAGATAGTACCGAAGGAGGTGGTGTTGAACTAGGAGTAAAATAACCTAGAACCTTAAGTATAAAGACTTAAGTAAGAAAGCTAACTAATGCCAAGTATGAGGCTAGGTTTATTAAACCAAAGGTAGTAACTGAAGGTTGAAGGGGGACAAGGGTAAATGAGGAACTATAGGTAAAGGTGGTGATTTCTTAAATCTACAGTTGGGAGTCCTTACATTAACTAATTAAAACAAAAACAAGTTTCCTTAGACGAGACCATTAATAGTGATTGTCGAGGGCAAGTCATCATTTGGTAGGATGTTTTAAACTGAAACTAATTGACTTCTTGAAGAGAATTTATGCAAAAGCTCAAGTTGAATGAAACTAATACTTAGAACATTGATGATAAATGTAGTAATTATAACAACCACCTTTAGAACGGGCATAGTTTTCAATCTAATAAAATTCCATTAATCCTTAAGTCCATTCCAAAACTGGTTGTTGGTTGATAAAATTGATATAATAAACAATATACAGAGCTGTCCATCTATGCTTTCAGAATCTCACATTGGAAGGGATAAATTATAACAACAAAGTAAGTACCGATTTCACAAAGACCAAATCTTAGAAATACAGCATCCCAAATATCCATAATACAATGTCTCATAATAGAGCATAACATGTCTAAAATCTAGATACAATAGAATAAATCAAAAACATAGATAAATAACTAAATACCCACAAGCCTTCACCGCCTCCTCCTCAGTCTTCATGAGCATTGTTTCCCCTAACCCGTGAATTATAATAAGGAGGGGATCAGAACAACAAATGTCCAGTGATGAAAATCTCAAGTCTTACCATAATAGTATTTATTCTGTATCATTTAGATAAATATTATGTCTTACACATCGTATACTTTATCCTACCGAGTATACCTCCAATTGTAACCCAAAGGCTCTTCCAATCCAACTCCCTGACGTAATAGGCCAATGGACCTTTCTAGTCCAACTTTATAACGTGGGTGCAATGCAATTTTGGGGTCTAACGACCCATCTCCATCAATCATGCCCCAACGATGCGATAGAAAGTACCTGAGCCACTTAATACTTCTTTAATAAGAAATAGACAGACTCTAACCATTTAATACCTATACCCTAGGCAGATTCCCTCATTTAATACCTTGACCCAAGACGGACCCCTCTTTGGTACTTCCTAACAGACATCATAAGAAATCCGATAAGGACACTTAATAATTCTTTGATAGGAAAGAGGTAGACCTACTAATAGTCATTTAATACCTCAACCCCGAAGTGGATTCCCTCAAGAGATTTCTCACTACCGCACCTAAAGATAATTCTGACCATTTAATACTTCTTGAGTGGTAAGGAGACAGACCCTATAATAACTATTTAGTACCTCCAACTCAGAAGTTGGCTCGTACTAGGTTATACGTTCTATGACTCGTAACTCAATATGTGACGTCTCATATTAGTCCGACTATTCTAAGGTGTCGGTAGCCGGATTAGCTGGTCAGATTCACCCTAAAGAATTGGGACTAACCTTACATCCACCGTGGGTACTTACTATAGGTGATGTCTTACATCAGTCTCAAAGTACCACTGATGTTAACCAGATTAGCTAGACATACTTCTATTTACTTTTGACTAACCCCGCATCCCCGCACTTAGTTATATTTTTGCTCTTCGGTATAACAAAATATCCTAAGATATGAATATTGTATATATATGACATACCTCACCGGCATTTGCACATTAAAGCGATATAAGGGAAACTCCTTATTTTGCCCTTAATTATGGATTAATTACCATAATTATCCTAAACTTCCTTCCTATAAGGGTTAATCTTAACTGGGTTTTTAACCCAGTAGAATTCAACTGGAGTTAGAACCTCCAAACTAAGCCAGAATGACTTGAAACTTGAACAAGGCATCTAAAAGAACAAGCCAATGGAACTTAAGAGAAACAAGCAAAAAATCCACTATGTAGATGGATCGTTGGCGATCCAAAAGAAAGCATCATCAGTTGTCAAAGCCTCTTGCATCATGATCTACTACCACTTCTAAGAATACTTACCAAGTTTCATAACATTCCAAGCAGCATAATTCAAGAAGTAAAGACTCATCTAATTTAAGTTGTTTTGACTAAAGCAGCTAGACTAAACTGGACCTAGAGAACTTATACGAAATCAGATTGACTTGAAATTTGGAGGGAACACTTAGAAGGCATAAAAGAAGGCTCACAGAAAAAATAAGCATGATTGGAGAAGATTTGATGGATTATTGGCGATCCATCTTGATGGATTGCTAGCGACCCATGTAGGTTGGTCCCCACCATCTGAAATTCATAGTGTAGGTCCCATGCACCCTCTAAAGTGTACCTGCAAAGTTTCATCCGATTTCATTAAGCTTTGAGTGAGCTATGGATGGATGATTCTTCTAGACCAGATGACCCGTGAAGATGAATGATCAAACAAACTCCAAACAACTTGATCTTTGGACAAGGCACTCGAATAAAAGATAAAAGACAACCCAATAGAGATCACTCAAAATAGACTAAGTACATGGATTACTAGAGATCAATTAGGTTAGCTCAGGTCACCTACAAACTTTCTAAGCTCCTTTATGACGCTGAGTACAGGCTTCTAACAAAGTGGCTTTGGGCCAAGTGCTCTCCAACCCCTATAAATGCAATCCTATCTGCAACTTAAAAAAGATCTTCTGGACTGGCTGCTGGTACTCTGTAGAAATTATTCTTCACTCTTCTTCTCCCACATAATAGTCATATATGGGTTCATTGTGATTCTCCAGTGAACTCTTGTACTTGTTACTTGATCTAACTTAGAAGATTCAATCATATTGTAATCCAATTCAACTTGTAACAGCCGTCAACTAATAAAAAGTTATAAAGTAGATGTAGGCTTCATTAATAGCCAAACCACTATAAAAATCTTCTTGTATTTTATTATTTCTACTCATTTTATATTTATTTTCTATATTATTGCTCTGTAAGAACAGCGTTGGTGCTTTCACACTCAATCCAGAGTGTTGATCCATTTTTTGGGTTTACATTTTGGTGCTTCCACTAAGAACCCAATTCAGGCTTAAGTTTAGCTATCTACTTTGGATCAGATAGGTTTAGAAGTTAGATCCTCAATCTTTGCTTAGAAGATTTGCTGTTGAGAATCAACGAAACCAAGAAGAAAGAGAACTACCTCTGGAAGATGCATATGAGCTACCATTGCTAGAGAAGAAAACAACCCTCAGAAAATTAAAGTCAACAAACTGTTGTTAGGAGCTGACTCTTGAGATCAGGTTGCAGGATCCTCCATACAGCATGAAGTTGTGACTAAGTGAGAATTGAACAAGATGGTTGATGAAATTCACCAGAAAATGACAAATAGTCAAAAGGCTCTTATGGAAAATATAGATGCTCTCTTAGCGCTTCAATCATTAACTACTCCCAGAATGGTGCCTGAGCCATGGCTGCTATAGAGCATTCTTCTGTTTCTGGCTTGAACGGAAGAAATAGAAGGAAAAAAGCAAAAGGAAGTAGCGGGCGAAGCTCCAAGAATCATGACGGAAGAAAACGTTAACACTCCACCCACTGCAAAAGCACCTGCTACACCTGAACTTAGGGGTGAAAACCACAAGGGGAGATATAACGATGGCTCTCTCCGACTCTGAGGATGACAAACAGTTTGAGGAAGACAAATTGGATGAAAATGCTAACGTGAAAGATGCTAGAAGAAGCTCTAAAACCGGTATCGTAGCACAATACCAAGCAATGGACGAGGAACTGCAACTCAAACGGTACTTTTAGAGGCAGGAGAACCAAGAAGATATAACACAAACCGGGATCGATTATGTAACACTCCATATTTTTATAACATTATTTAGAATAATTAATTTGGTAAATTAAATAAAATAATGTGAAGATTAAAAGGTTGACATTTGATTAACAAAGGGTAGCCGTGCCATGTTAGTGTGTTAATTAAAATGAAATAACCTAAGTTAATGCGTTAGGATATGAGAAGGGCAATATAGGAAATATGTAAGATTTATACCCTAAACCCTTAGGAATGAAACTCACGTCCATTTTCATTTCATTCAAACAAAAATTTTCTAAGGCTGACCACCATTTTTATTCTCAAGAAGAAGATTAAAGCTAGGATTTAAAAGAAGAAGAATAATCAACTAAATCAACATCAAATTTCACATCTATAATCTCAAAGCTAAGGTGAATAATTACCACATCCCAGTTTCTTTAGTTTTCAGTTTTAAGATTAGACCCGAAATGATTATGCAAGTATATGCCATGTTTTGATGATTAAAGTTATATATATATATATATATATATATATATATATCTGTGTGTGTGTGTGTGTGTATTATTGATCGATTATATATGTTCATGTTAGTTTTTATGATATGTTTGATATGAAAACTCTATTTAATGATATCCAAATGCCTTGAAATTTTAAATATAGGTCAGAAATGATATGGATTTTATATTAATTTTCTAGTAAAGGAAATTAATAATTAGGTTATAAATTATTTTCGGCTAAAATAATTATTATTTGGAGTTGAAATTTTTATATGTTAGGCAACATATTAAAATAGATTTTATGGGATTTTTCCAGATTTTTCCTAAGTTATTTGATGAATATATAAAATTATTTAAGGTGTGGAATTTAAATGTTTTATATATTTAATTAAGGGGAAGTGGCATTGTGTAAAATGAAATTATTATTCAATTCTGAAAATAGTGGTAGCATATTTTTGAAAAGAATTTGTTAACCAATGAGAATTTGACAAACAAAGGCAGGTTAGTTGAAAAGTTATCTTTTTTTAAGTTAAAAACAAAGAAAACATACTTTTAGCATGTTTCAGCCTTTGCGGCAACAAACCTTTCGACCCGGACCTACCGACAAGGTCGAGAGGTTCTAAGCTTTCAACAAGGTCAAACCAATGCATATGGTATCAAGCTACTTGGTATGTAATGAATTGGACAGAGTCAAAGGGTTCTAAGTCGAAAGGTTGATGGCCAAAGAGGTTGGGGTATGTTTGTTTTATAAACTAAAAGCTTTCACCTACTTTGCTTTCGAATAAGAGCTTTCAACTTGGTTGTTTTTTACCAGGTCAAGATATTTAAAAGAAAGGTTTTAAACCCTTCGACACAGTCGAAAGGTTACTGCTGCTTTATTACTATTTTGTTCTGAAACCTTCCGACACAGTCGAAAGGTTACTACCTCTTTATAAATGTTTTGTTTTGAACCTTTCGACAAAGAGAATTTACTTATTTTAAAAACTAGCTGCTTCTCCATGCTTTTGAAAGGAAGCTATTGACTTAGGCGATTCACCCTTATTTTATAAATTGAAGTAAAACCCAAATCTTTCGAAAGAGTTGTTTTAAAGGATATGTTTAAAGCTTTCGAAGCAAATTTTCAACAAAGTCGAAAGGTTGCTTCTAATGGTTTCGAAAGGTTTTAGTCGAATGCTTTTAGAAGGTTTTAGTTGAATGATTTCGAAAGGTTTAGTTTAGTGGTTTCAAAAGGTTTATTGAGTGGTTTCGAAATGTTTTAGTTGAATGATTTCAAAAGGTTTGATTCAGTGGTTTCGAAAGGTTTATTGAATGGTTTCGAAAGGTTTTAGTTGAATGATTTTAGAAGGTTTAATCCAATGGATTCGAAAGATTCAAATGGAAGGTTTTCCAATTTTTTCTAAGGCAATGTTTTAAAGCGATTTTAAAGAAGGATGTCCAAAGTTTTATAGCTTTCGAGAAGTTTGCTTTTCAATGGGTTCGAAAGATTTGGAGAATGGTTTCAAAAGGTTTGATGTACGATTTCGAAAGGTTTGATGTACGATTTCGAAAGGTTTGAGGAACGATTTCGAAAGGTTTATATTTGTTTTGAAAGAGATGATTTCAAAGGCTTAAAAAGAGGTTCTTTCAAATGGTTAAATGTTTTCATCAACTAAATTTTGAGTAAAGTGTATATATATATATGACATGGTGATATGATCATGAGTAAATTATAAAGATTATACACTTTTCCTTGTTTAAGTTTGATTTAAAGGTTTTAAATCATTTTGAAAATGTTTTCAAGGAAAATTATGGGAGGGGATCCTTAAGTGAAAATGACTGAGATATTAGAAAACCAGATGGGACTAGTATGTGGTCGCGCCCTATACATTAGCTAATAGCCCCAACTAATTGTTTGTCCAAAATTCCAATGCGTAGGGCTTTGTAACAGGTAGATTAAAATTATGATTACACACCGAAAGGAATATATGTTTGTATACATATAGGTTATTGGTGGGCCTGAAAAACCATTAGGATCGGGAAGACCTGGGAGATGATTAGGTTAGGGACAGACCGTTCAGAAGTGAAGTATTTAACAGATAGTTAAGGACAGACCATCCAGATGGGAAATGTTTTAACAAATAGTTAAGGATAGATAATCCAAAAGAAGAATATCTAACAGGTGTTAGGTTAACTTTTATTGTATTGTCTGGTAGGCCCTAGTTAGCCAAAGGTTAAAAGTTATCCAAACAAAACTTGTGTGTTTGAACAGATAGTTCATTATTACTTGATATTTATGTATGTTACATAATGATTGCTTTAAAATATTTAACCATTGTGGATGCAGGAGCATAGTATATGGTTTTATGAAAGGCTTTGCAAAGATATGTTTTAAAAAGATGTTAGTAAGGGGAAACCCGTTCCGCTAAGCGGCGTGGTCTCACTTAACATAATTATTCCGGGATTTATACTATTATTTCCACCAGGCTTTATGTCTGCCTCGAAGTTTATGTTTTCTGCTTAAGCTCTCGGGTGCTCAAAATTAATTTGAGTAGGCTGAGGGATTAAGGTCTTTTTCAGGTTTTAGTAGGATGACGAATATACTACCAGAGGCATGTAGGAGGCAAACAGATAGCTATTTAAGAGTTACAGTTCTTGTTATGTGTTGCTGGATTTTCTTCTGTGTTGTTCTGTATTAGGTCTATTATGACCATATGACTCTGTTCAACCAAGGGGGTATCTTTATATACTGCTCTTGGCGTATTTTGTAATAATTATTATTTGATCTATGCCTGGGAATGATTTAGGATTATGTGTTGTGAATGTGAAACAATTGGTTTCGAAATGTAATGAAGTAAAAGTTGTTTTTGAAATCTGTGTTTTGCTTCATATTCAAGTGCTTCTGATATTATTGATACCAGTAACATAGCCGTATTTAGTCGCCGGAAGCTAATACTATAAATGACTGCAGCATCTATAGCGCTTTGTTTTGGGCCTCTAGATAGGGGATGTTACAGATTACAAGGCCTAGCTCCTGTGGTATATTGTGATGACCCCCAACTGACCAGCTTCCAATCCCATCATAGAGCTCCCATCGTCGAATCGCGAATGGTCATCGTCGAATATCATCAAAAATCATCGAAATGATCATTAAAAAACTCACTTCAGGTTGACTTGAAGTCGAACTTAGGTAGTGGCCTATTTGACTCGAAGTAGATTCTGGAAGTCCTGACTCGAAGTCGAACACGGGTAATCACCCATTTGACTCGAAGCAAACCTAGAAAATTTTGGCCCTAAATCAAACTCGGGTAAAACCAAGATTTTGTTCAAGCAAACATGCAAATGACTCCGAGCACCGCCCATCACCAACCCAGCACTTCAAATTCTGCGAATCCAAGCGAACCATGTGCTGACTCCAAGCAAATGGAAAATTTTCTCGGGTCGGACTCCAAGTAAAATACCACTGATCCATCAACGCCGATCCATCTTCTTTTGCCCCTAATTCGAACATGCGAACTCCAAATGCCTTGAAATTTGGAATGCGACCTTATGGGGCCTTCCTTGTCGCCCCAGACCAATCTCACCTAGTTTTAAATTTTATGGGGATTGTCACTGATCTATGACCCAATCCTAAGTGATTTGTCATTCAATTGGCATTCCCAATCATTCAAGAATAGGACAATCATGCATATATCATTCTCAAGCATTATAAACAACCGTAACTTGAAAATGAACGAACTAGCAACGATTAGAGCATCTTCCTCAATCGAAACCCATTCACCGAAGTCGTTCAACATGTAGAATATCCAAAGAAGATTATCATGCCAACTATATCGTCCTACAAATATACAACTGATTCGAAATTGCTCTTACAGGTATAACTAGCATATGGATGAAGTGAGGGCGAAGGATGCAGTCTACTGCAAGGCCCTCGAGAATCAATAAAGGATGAAACAACCTACTACCCTAGAAGAATTCTATGGGAAGGCAAACTAGTTCTATATACTAGAGGTAGTGCAATTGGCAGAAGGCAAACCCGACAATTTCCCAAAGAACGTACCTAACGGTGAAGAAGCTACAGACCTCAGGGACCTTCTGCCTAAACAAGGCCACTAAGACCCAATAGAAAAGTGCTTTGAGTAACCGAAAAAATCAGACGAAAGGATGATTATCAAATAACACTCCGGCTAGCTAGCTACTAAGGAATGGGGCAGCTACCTAAAGCGATGTCTTATCATCCATCCTTGTCTACTTTCCTTTTCTAAATGAGCCATACCGAGACACTAGGGGCAGTGCAGATAGCACGGTGAAAGAAATGCATCTATGCCCTCGACGAGTCATGTCGATCCCACTTTTGAGAATCGACATTGCTCGAGTAGCGTCGAGAAGGCTTGTCCAAAGGATCGTCGAACAAACAGATCCAACCCTCTAGTCTCCAAGAACAAATAAAACTATGTTCCAACAAGCCAAATCCTTTAAATTCCTCTTGAAGTCGATGAATCATCGCTTTTAATACCGTTGGGTCGTTAGACACAAGACCCAAAACTATTTTTGGAGAAGATGAATTATCGCCCTAAGGCCGTCTAGTCACCAAACATCCGACCAAAATTCCACTTGAAGTCAATGAATCATCACTTTAAGACCACCGGGCCGTCAAACTCATGACCCAAAAATCTTCTTGGAGTCGATGAATTATCGCTCCAAGACCGTCTGGTCGTTGGAAATCTGACCAAAATTCCTTTGAAGTCGATGAATCATCGCTTTAAGATCGTCGAGCCGTCAGACACATGATCCAAAACTCTTCTTGGAGTCGATGAAAAATCGCTCTATGGCCGTCTGATCGTTGGACATCCGACCAAAATTCCTCTCGAAATCGATAAATTACAGTTCCACGTCCGTTTGGTTGCCGGGCATTCGACCACAAAAATCCTTCACGAACTAAAGCGTCTTGAAGGTTCTTCTCGAACTAAAGCATCGTGAAGGCGAACCGGTAGATCAGCAGTCAATTGATCCAAAAATCCTTCACGAACTAAAGCATCGCGAAGACCAACTGGAAGATCAGTGGTCATCTCATCCAGAACTGCCCGAATTCAGTGAAGTCATGCTCCGAGGCCACGAATCGACAATCACATTAGTCACTCCATGAAATTAACAGAATCACTTCAAACGACCAATGAGACAAATAGTGCTGAATTCTAAAGCTCTAAAGCTGCTCAAAGAAGCCAAAACTGAACCGACCTTGTGATCAATCAAAGGCCGACTCGAATCAAGCCAAGATTCGGCACTAAGGAGAACCAAGTATCTCAAATCCCTAATGTACAACTCACTGAAGATAAAGGCTTTCCCATGCTTTAATCTTCTAGAAGATACAGTTGCATCTACTGTACCACGTGTAACCAAATGGGTTGTAGAGAAACCCTAGATATAGTTCCGTTATGCTTGATCAAAAATTCTAGCATTCTGACAACTATGGACTTAACAATCAAGCTAGGGCAACAAACGAAATACAAGCATAATACTTTCTTACTTCGTCCCAACTCCTCCTTTACCACCCTTGGTGACCGGTTCCTTTTCCTCTTAGACTGTATGCCAATTGAAGACCAATTCTCTAAAGACGGTTTGGAACAAAAACTAAGAGCCTTGCCTTGAACTCCCATAAGCTCCTTCTTCATAACCATCTCCATGCATTTGGTGGTAGATCTCTCAACCATGGCAACCTTATCTGTTTGGATGTGCACATCTTCCTGAAATTTAGGAGGATTGTCCAACCATGGTTACCCGATCCAAAAACCACTTATCTCTTAGAACTGACGAAATTGCATTCCAAAGAAGTCAAATCGCCAGATTGATGGGAAAACTCGATCCTTACCTTCTAAGAACCGATATCGCTCCTCCAATATCGGGAAGGCCCAAACCATTGTCAGCATCCCGTAAGCCGCACCTAGCTTCTTGAACCAATAAAATCATGTTCAAGCGTATAATCTGTTGAGTCGATGGGGTCAAATTGACTCAAAATGCTGGATCGATGGAACTTGATCCCCATCTCCTCCAAAACCGGTGTCGCTTCGAAAGCTCCGAGAAGTTCCAAACCATTCTAGATGACGGGTCGTATCGATCCCTTAAGTCGTGCACTGTCATAAGCCCCGCATCACTTCTTAAGCCATGGACCAACGCTCTTGAAGCACGAACTCCTCACGTTACCCGAAGATTGGGAACTTCGAGAAGTTCCAAATCGTTCTGGATCGATGGGTTGTATCGATCCCATAAGTCGTGCACTCCCATAAACCACGCATCACTTCTTAAGCCGTAAAACCATGCTCTTGAAGCACGAACTCCTCACGTTACTCAATAATTGACAACATCGAGAAGTTCCAAACCGTTCCAGGTCGACGGGTCATATCGATCCAATAAGCCATGCATCACTTCTTGAGCCGTGGAACCATGCTTTTGAAGCACAAACTCCTCACGTTACCCGAAGATTGGCAATGTCTAAAAGTTCCAAACCATTTCAGAACAATGGGTCATATCGATCTCATAAGCCATGCACTCCCATAAGCCGCACATCACTTCTTAAGTTGTGGAACCATGCTCTCGAAGCACGAACTTCTCACATTACCCAAAGATTGGAAACATCAAGAAGTTCCAAACCATTCCGAATCGACAGGTTTTATCGATCCCATAAACCACGCACTCTCAATAGCTACGCATTTCTTAAGCCATGCACTCTAAATAGCCGTGCATTTCGTAAGTCGCGCACTCCAAAAAACCGCGCATTTCGTAAGCCATGCATTTTCATAAGCCGCGCATCTGATAAGCCGTGGAAACACTGCTTGATGTTGCTCTAGCATCATCAACGAACCATTAAAATTTTCTAAGTACCGATGTTGTCCCGACAACACCGGGAACTTGTCTATTATAGGATTAACGGGGATCAACTCCCACTACCTGAAAGAACCGACATTGCTTAAGTAGTGCCGCAAAGTTCACAAACCAAGAAGTCAACAAAGAATTTTGATCTTTGACCAAAGTTAATGTACAAAATATCTAAATTTAGGACATTCAAGTCACGAGTTCCCAGAGATAGGAGCTACGATGCACCTTTAATGGGGGCATCTAGGGAGCCGCCCGGAACATCAAGTCTCACATTAACTGTTCAGAATAATCAGCCCTGTGGATTGAGGGGCACATAATACATTAACACTTGGTCAGGATAAAAATTCGCTCTAACTTGCAATAAAAAGAGGAACCTACCGTCATCCAGAGATAGACGACGACGGAAGGTATTTCCAGATACAAATCATCAACGCTTCAGTTTCCAAAGACAGAAGCAGGTGCTTGACTGAGGTCTCAAACCCCAAGTTGCAAAAAATCAGCTGTTATCCAAAGATAGACAATGGCAAGGAGAGAACACTCGAAATTGAGCAGCTAATTTCTCAAGTGAGATTCTACCCTTGTCTTCAAAAAACTACCATTGCCCAAAAATGGGAAACAAGAGGAAAACATAACTTTTCATAAGTTAGTCGGATGGTTCGACCTTTCATCACAGGAATCAGCCACTGCACAGGAATAAAGCAGCACTGAAAGGAAATCCCAGGATTGAATTGCTTGTGTGCCAATTTCTAGGGATAAAGCTGATGCACAACCGAATTTCCTGAATTCAACTTAGAAAGAATTAGATACAGCCAAAAGATAGGCAGCCTCGAGGAAATGTTGCTTGGAACCAAGCAGTTAGGTTATCAATTCCCGAAGACAGGAATTGGCGTATGAATAGGACTTTCGTGACAGCGGCAGTCAAGCAAAGCATGCACAACTAAGGACATGTAGGGACAATCACAGAAGGTCGAAACTAAAACCATCGAAATTCCTCAATCCTAGAATAGGATCGAGAGCCAGGCTAGGGGAAATCGAATCATTTGTCCCAAACCTCTCCATCTCTCACAATCTCCCAAATACAGGTGCTCGAAATAGCTAGTCCTGGCAGGGATAGATGCATAGATACTTGACCGAAAGAATGTTACAAAATCCAAACACGAATAACCATGAGGTTAGTTAGATAATTGTTCTGTATCGCAAAACAGAGCATTCTGGCAACAAAATCGTCAACAAAGGAAATGAAGGAATTAACGTTCAAAAATCAACCGTCGCTCGTAGTCTTGGGATGACAAGAAGGATTGATGACCTACTTACGGTCTAACTAGATCACTTGGTTCCAACTTGCAGGAATATGCCATTACCCAAAGTTTGGTGATGCTAAGAAGAAACCCCCAGAATGAAACTATCAATACATCAGCTTTCGGAAACAAAAGCAAGAGTTTGATTGAACCTACAGCCCTACCTTCTAGCATCTCATGTTATCTGAAGATTCACAACATCAAGGAAATTCCACAGAGTTCATTTATCCACACACGAGTTTCTAGAGATTGATACATGATTAGGGTCTTAGCACTGGACTAGGATGAATACATCCTAGCAAAAGATGACGGCGACGCATCTTTCCAGCACATGTACCCAGAATGACATTGGATGACGATGTCAACTTGGAGGAATTCAATTACAGTTAGGAAATAGACATCATTGAAAAAATCAAAGCTTGGAATCAAGCAGCAAAGTCACTAGTTCCTAGAGATAGGAGCTATCATGTCAATCAAACTGGGTTAATCGAACGTATTTCCCAGGAGACCTAATCTCTCGAAAACATATAGACTTAATATTCAGAGAAATCAGCCCTATGGACTAGGGCAAATACACCAACACTTTGTTGAAACGAACTCAATTGAGCATAAGTAGGGAACAAATACAGAGCTGGCTAGACCAAGCTACCTTATAGTTCTGAACAAAGTTATGAAATAGAATATGCTGAAACGACCGCAGAAGTATTACTTACATGTATAGAATTACAGTAAACGAGTATGCTGCACATGAACACAAGAGGTGCAACAGCGAGAAAAAGCAATGCTCGGAATCGAACAGCCAAACCAATAGTCCCTGAAGACAGAGGCTGGTGTGAAGGTTGAATTCCGAAAAACGCAAAGGAAGGATAATCGCAATCGAACAAGTTGTGCGCTAGTTTTCGAAGACTGAAACTGTGCCTGATCGAACTTCAACTACAACTCTACAAGAGCAGCTGTGCCTTGTAATTTAACTGTAATAAATCATCCTAATATGACAGGAATAATAAGCGAAGCCTGAGTTGCAAAGGACCTAACTTCTAGAGGAGTGGAAGTCCCTCTGCCAAACTAAAGATTGGATGACTAGAAAGTTATTTTCAACAATAAAACTTGGCATTCAACCCTATATGGTATGTTTTACTTTAAATAATATCCTCGTATAACCAATGCTCGCAATCTAAGGAAAGTCGGCGTATTTTGACCAGTCAGATTCTGAGCGTTAATCGGAGCAAATGTAGTGTGTTACCTACATGAGAAGAGTCCAGTATCACGAATACTGCAAACGAACAATCTAGTGTAGATAGATTTCTTACATTTGAAAAACAACCCATATCGTCCTTTTTAGGATCACTAGAGTACATAAACGGGAAGAGCAATACGGTTGAGTCATCCGCTATATCCGATTTTGGAATAAATTATTGCATTAGAATCCAAAACGGTGATAGGAACACAACCAAGTCCTCGAAAAGAAACAGTTAAGGACAAAGAGCAAGACTTCACTCCAGAATGGCGTACAATCGTTCGAGACAAAACTTAGCTTCACCGTCGGCAGAGTTAAGCCTATATAGGTCGACTCTAAATCTACGTCGTGCACCCACTTACCGACCTAAATCCCTATGTAAACTACGAAGCAAAGATTGCATTGTCAATATCAGGAATTGACATTCAAATTGAAATAAAAAAAACTAATGGCTATCAGAAGTCAGTCAATTGAAAACAACATCTTGAGATGGACTTCGACGATTCATTGAAATTAATAGAATAGTAATCTCAAACTTGTATTATTCCAGAACACACTTTGTTTCCAACGAAAGCGTTTTCCAGAGGGGAGGGGGCAAATTTTAACTGGGATTTTAACCCAGCAAAATTCAATAGGAATTAGAACATCCAGACTAAGACAGAATGACTTGAACCTTGAACAATGCATCTAAAAGAACAAGCCAATGGAACTTAGGAGAAACAAGCAAAAAATCCACTAAGTAAATGGATTGCTGGCGATCCATCATCCATGGATCACTAGCGATCCAAAAGGAAGCATCATGAGTTGTTAAAGCCTCTTGCATCATGATCTACTACCTCTTCTAAGAATACTCACCGAGTTTCATAGCATTCCAAGTAGCATAGTTCAAGAAGTAAAGAATCATCTCATTCAAGCTGTTTTGACTAAAGGAGCTAGCTTAAACTGGACTTAGAGAACTCATATGGAATCGGATTGACTTGAAATTTGGAGGGAATACTTAGAAAACATTAAAGAAGGCTAACAGAAAAAATGAGCATGATTGGAGAAGATTTGATGGATCATTGGCGATCCATCTTGATGGACCGCAAGCGACCCATGTAGATTGGTCCCTACCACCTGGAATTCATAATGTAGGTCCCACACACCCTCTAGAGTGTACATACAAAGTTTTGTCTGATTTTGTTAAGTTTTAAGTGAGCTATGGATGATTCTTCTGAACTAGATGACCTATGAAGACGGACGATCAAACAAACTCCAAACAACTTGATATTTGGATAAGGCACTCAAATAGAAGATAAGAAGACAACCGAATGGAGATAACTCAAAAATAGACTAAGTACATGGATCACTAGCGATCCATCACCTATGGATCGCTAAAGATTCATCAGGTTAGCTTGGGTCGCCTTTAAACTTTTCGAGCTCCTTTATGACGTTGAGCACATGCTTCTAGTGAAGCTGCTTTGGCCCAAGTACTCTCCAACCCTTATAAATACAATCCTATTTGCAACATAAATATGATCTTCTGGACTGGCTACTGGAACTCTACAGAGATTATTCTTCACTCTTCTCCTCCCATACAGTAGTCATTTAGGGGTTCAGTTGTGACTTGATCTAGCTTAGAAGATTCAATCATACTGTAATCCGATTCAACTTGTAGAAATGATCAGTTAATAGAAAGGTATAAAGTGGACGTAGGTTTCTTTAACAGACGAAATCCTATAAAAATCTTCTTTTCTTTCTACTATTTCTGCTTATACATTTATTTTCTATATTATTGCTCTGTAAGAACAGACACTACAAGAAAGTTTGTTATTAATAACGCCAATTGATAACGCATTATTCTAAAGCGTTATTATTTAATTTGGATTATTTAGCTTTTTACCTTTATTTGTTTTGTTCACACGCGTAACGCTTGGCCCCAAATACGAAACCCCTCCCAAAATTTTCATCTCCCTCTCAAAATATTTTATCACTTCTTGTCTTCCTCACACCCATGACCTAAATAATAGTAACTAATTTTTTTTCACTCATCTCACTGCCACATCTCGCTCGACATCTCCAATCTTTGATCCAGCTCGCTATCTCTGTTCTTCGATCCAGCTCTTCAGCAGTTCCAAAGTCGACCGAAATCTATGCTCGAGGAAATCATCGCCCTGATATATTTCTGTTATCGATTATCTGCTCGGATTTCTGGTAAATTATCTACTCTAGGAAATCGTCGCTCTAGTAAATTATCGCTCTAGTAAACTATCTGCTCAGATTTCTAGATTAGAAATTTCTAGGTTATGTTTATCAATTTATGCATTTATTCTCAATTGCTTGCATGATTTGTTTGGATAGCAGGCTTGGTTAAAAATCTCTTTGTTTAACTGTTAATGGACTCTACTGTTGAAAATGCATTTATATTGGTGGTTGGCACTGCTAGAGGTTTTTTTTTCACATTTATATCTTAAGCTAGAATTTGGATTACGTTCACTGTTGGTAGTATAATTACCTTCGTAGTCCATGTATCATGTTTAATTTTCTCTTTTTATTTTGATAAATCTATAGTAAAGTGTTCAATCTTGTAATAACTTTCATCATGATCTTTTGATTACAACCTGAAATAGCCTAAATTCGACAAGATGGACATTGGGGATCTAGAAACCTTTTTGTTTTATTTACTGCAATATTTTGTATGTAAGGTTTGGAAGGTGCTTTACAACATATAGATAAAAAATGGGACATAGAAACAATGGCGAAAGAATTTATTTGTTTGTTTGTTTTTTCCATTTTTTGTATAAAATGTATACTTATTAAATTTAAAGTCCCCTACTATTGAATTTTATTTTCGTTTTGTCTAAGATATATTTTCTGTTCCATGGCATTTTTAAAAAGTCTTCCAAGTAATTATATTACTTACTGTAATACATTTCTTGAGAGAGAACTTAATTACCTAAAAAATAAGAAAATCTTCTTCTTAAGTATAAAAAGATTTATCAATTAAGTATATAGTTATTTTCCCTCTAATTCCAAGGTTATGAGTTTGTATCCTCATTTTGTTATTACTTGTTTCTTCGAGGTTTTGGGTAAAGGGAACTTTGATGTAGCTAGCTTTGCTGTGGTAATGTTCGGGCTCTGTAGCTATAATATTTTTGGCATGAAACACGTAGTTTTGAACTTAATAAATCATATATTCAACTTTTAACTACTTCGATGGCTTGTTCTCTGTCATTTTGGATAGCTAAAAATTGGCTCATATCTATCAAAATAGATTCATACGGCACTCAAAAGTAGCCTGTCTGATACGAGTTTCGACCCAAGTCCGATCTGAAGGTAATTGCCTTAGTCAATATTAAGGCAATGTCTCAGTTAAACTGAGCATTTGCCTCGGCTAAGGCCGAATTAATAATTTTATGTTTGGTTTTAATGTTTTCTAGTAGCATACCTATTGATTATTAATTTTACAGAAATGGTAAATGCATTTGTTTTATTTTGACACCAAACAGATTTGTATTATCTATAAACATCATACTTATGTGCATTACATTGAAAGCTCCACTATTTTCGCCTTAAAGTTGCTTAATTACTGTATAATTTAATCTTTTGGTTTATGCTCTTCAATATGGAGTTTCATTGGTTGCAAATATTAAATTGTCAATTTGATTGGTGATAACATTACATATTGTGTTTCTTCGTGTATCTATACTACTATTTGTTAATTCTATAAGACATACATAGTTTATATACTTTAGAAGTGGCTGTATCTCTCTTCTTATATATTCTTTTATTGTTCTCAAACCTAAAATTTGCATGTAGATTATGGACCACTCCCTTTTATCGTTTGTTGTGACGTCATATTAATCCAGGGACTATTGTGCAACTCTCAGGTTCAATCCAACGATGCAACAAGTAATATCAATAGCTTTAGCTACAGCAGTTCATCATAGCCTATATTTGTTGATTCATTTCTTAAGTTGAAAATCGGGTATCAGCAACATCAGGGTTGTCTTACATCTATACACTATCAGGTCTCGAACATGGAACACCAGTTCATCTGAATGTTGATAGCCTTTTAACAAGATGTTTTGGAAAATAAACAGAGGAGGCGACTAATCTTTGAACAATTCAACAACTAGGAATGGCAGTTTAAGTAATTCCTCTAGTGTAGGAAGTGAAGACTGCATTCCTAGGCCTAGATTGCTTGCTTGGGATATCATGAAGGCTATTCCATTTGTAATTGATGCTGCTTCTACTACATATTCTCATAGAAAGCTATTTCCTTATGAATTGGCTACAGGTTAGTGTGCATGTTCCCATTTTTTTGGACATAATCTATTAATCAAATGATTTTAGGTCATGTTGACCAAGAACTGAAGATAGTGTTCTTAGTAAATAAAAAAATTCATGAAACCCTATGTAATATATACTAGAAAATTTTATTTGTGAAGCTAAGCTTTGATATTCATTCTAAATGTGGTACACAAAACTTAAATTGTTATCTTTTGAAGAATATCCGACTAGGTATATTACAACTTAATTTTGTATTGTTATGTCATTGTTGAACTTTAGTGAATTGAATTGTTACAACCACTACAACCATCTTCCTTAGCCTGACACTCTTCTTCACTTTACATTGATTGTTCTCTGTTATTGCTCAATGCTCCATTTACTTATAATTTACTTTTAAATGAATTTCTTGAGGTCTTAGTTGAATAGAGAATGCATCAATTTATACCATTGGTGTTTATCTCACAAATGATATATAGGTGGATTACATTTGTTGTTATTATACTATAATTGTGTGCTGCTAATCTTGGCAATTCAATTGTCTTTCCATGAATTCACCAAATTATATCTTTGTATAGGACCTCCTTGGAGTAGCTATTCCTGTAATTAATGATATAAGACCTCCTTGGAGCAACTATTCCTATAAGTAATTATATCAAACAAAATTATTCACTTTATAACATTTTCGTGATAAATTAGTTCTGATTTATTTATAACTTCATCTTTGTTTATAGGGAGTGACTAATCCTATGCTTTAAATTGGCATGCTCTTTTTCTAATTATTTCATTCTCCTTGCCTTCATTTTCTTCCCTCATCTTCCCCTCCTTCAAGAAAACCTAAAACAGTAATATCCTATTCACTCTTCTCTCGCAACTCTTGTCAGCCATTATTTGAACCTCTGCCCTCCTTTGCAATGTTTGCTCCACCTAGTTAATCGATCCACATCATGTGCCTCATCTACTGGCTAGCCTGCTAATTATTTCATTCTAACTTACATTTTTGTTGTATTTTTTAATCTAAGTAGTAAATTAATGATAGTACTTCACATTTATGCTAAACCAAAGATGAAATCATAAGATCATAATTGATTTTTTATTTATTTGCAAGGCAATGAAGAAATGAATGTGCGTTAATTTTCTTCCATAATTATATACAAAACACAACAGTCTTAAATTTATGTTTCAATCTTAAATGTTGTTTAAAATTTGATATAATCAATCAAGTAAAATATAACACAATTTTAGATTTAATAGGATTGCCTAAATTTATATTGCCATATCAAATTTCTACCAATATCTTATAGCAGGTAATTTTTATTCCCTGGATTTAATCAAACCTTATATTTGGTCTTATATTTGGTAATATATATATATATATATATATATCCTACTTTAATCAAATCTACCATATAATATTACCTGTAGGATATGGCAGACTTTAATCAAATCTTGTATTGATATATCCTGTAGGATATAATCAAATCTACCATATGATATTACCTGTAGGATTTGGTAATCTCAATTTCTTATGTCAGTAGGATATGCTAGACTTTAATCAAATCTTATATTTGGTATGGTAGAAATTTATATTCATTCAGAGTAGCGATATTAAACATGTACATCATGAATTTTATATTTAGTAGGATTGCTTGAATGGAGTTAATCCAATAAGTTTTAAAAGCAGGCCTATCGATCAAATATTGACCTTTTACTATTTCATCCCATTCATTATTCAGTTGGTAATTTTATTCTTGCCATCATAGGCTGTTCATGTTGCTGATTTGGAACGTCAGTCAATTGCAGCATGTAGCTTCAACATGACATACCTTTTTTACTAGGTAACAAAACTGATTTTCATTTTGGTTGATTTGACATTTCATATGGCTCACACTTTATGCTTGTATATCATAAACTATGATCAATCACTTTAGATGGACTATGATACATATTTTCGTATTGATTGGTTAAAAATATCCATCCGTTATATTTTGGTGGACTGATATGGGATTAACTTCTTGAAAACATGGTATATTTTTATAGTTTGGTGGACTGATATGATGCACGTACTTACCTTAACTCTTGGCAACATTTCTATTGTTCAGATTACCATATCTATAATATTCATGTGCATGTTTTATGTGAATGGATGAAATATACGTAGGATCCATCGGTTTTAGAGAAGACAATGCAATATAAAGTTTGCTCACTTGTTAAATTTGTTTGGCATCTTTTCAAATGGGCAGGTTAAATTAAACTGATTAGTCACGAAAAATATTGGATAATTCATTGTTGATTGCTAATTATGTGCGATATATGGTAAATACTATGGAGGACCAGATGATTATGTCCATTTCAACGGTACTTGTCTGCGTAGGTAAAGCTGAAGGATTCATTGCTTCAATCCCAAATGTCTGGTAGCTGCTCTTCTCTTCTTCATGTAGGCCATGCTTGCATTTCACTCTTTTACATAATTACTTGGCTATTTATAGATTTGCATCCCAATTATTCTCTTTACTTTGCTCTATAGGTACACAAATATTGCTTTGATATATGGAAGATTGCTAATAAAAACTGCTAATAAAAGGTATGTTTTTATGCTTTTAAATGAGAGTGTGCAATCATGGAGTATATTTTATTATATACGATTTGAATCCAATCTTGGTTTAATCGAGTAAATATATATATTGAGTTGGGGTGTGCGGGAAAACAATATCCGCGCAATTGAGATGTTGTTGGAATTTTATGAAATTCAATATGTTTATAAAAATAACTAATTTTTATAGAAATTTAACAAGCTGAATTTTCATAAAAATTAACCGAGTTTACAAAAATTGACTAATTTTTACAAAAATATCCATGTTGAGCAAGTTTATTAAAATTAAACATGCTTATAAAAATTAAATGCATCTATAAAAATTAAATATATCTATAAAAATTAACTATGTTTTATAAATTTTTAACTAAGTTTTAAAATGAAATAACTAATTTTATAAAAAAAAATTAAGTTTTATAACAATTTAACTAAGTTAACCAAGTTTAATAAAAATTAAATAAATTTCTAAATATTAACTAAGCTTTATAAAACTTAATAATTTATAAAAATTAACTATGTTTTATAAAAATTTAACTAAGTAAAAAGTATTATAAAAATTAATAAATTTCTAAATATTATCAAAATTTTATAAAAATTAAATAAAGTTATAAAAATCAACAAGTTTTAACAAAGTTTAATCAAGTTAACTAAGTTTTATAAAAAAATAACCAAGTTTATAAATATTAACCAAATTTATAAAACTTTTTATAAAATTAACCAAATTTACAAAAGTTAACCAATTTTTACAAAAATTAATTAATTTTTACAAAAATTATTGTTTAATTTCTAAAAGCTAACCAACTTTCTAAAAGCTTTATTGTTTAATTTCACCAGTAGCAGCAGGTAGCTTTCGATAGATCCAACTAGAAGACTATAGACCATCCCATCATAGATTCAAACGAAGTAGTAGCAGCAGGTAGCTTCCGACCATCCCATCCGATAGATTTCAGGTGTCTGTCCTAATAAACGAAACCAGGGATGAGGTATGTTTGGGCTATAGCGTATGCATGTAGTTTTGTGTGATTGGTCATTTCATGGTTATTTTGAATTTTCCTAGTGTATCCAAAACTGGCTCAAGCCAAAAATATATCATTTGAAACATATTTGATTGTGCTGTATACTTGTAAATCTTAAATGTTACTTTGATTTTCTTAGGCAACTCTGGCAACTTTGGCAACTAACATTGCTAGCTAAGGAAATAAAGGTCCTTACAGAGAGAACTTGGGATGGTGGTTCTGAAGTGGTTGAAGAAAAGCCTGGAAAAGGATCTGCAACTTTCTCTATGGTGTAAGTTTGAAGTTTATAACTTATGACATAACTTCATATGTAATTTTGATCAAGTATGGTTAAAGTAACATTGCTCTTTCAAAAAATCCATAAGCAAAATATCACTATTCACCATTATTTTACATGGATATATCCAATCACGTATGGTTGAAGTAACACCTTGCTCTTCTGTTCTGAAACCATATATCAACCTGCCTTGGCTGTAATCCAATTGCTCTAGCCAATTGCATTTTCCTCTCTGGCTCTAATTTATTGCCAACCTTAAAATTATTTTCCAGTGTTCTCACTTGCTCAATGTTCAGCGTCATCTTCTTTTCTCATCCTTTAGAGTAGTCATCGTCGTAATCATCCTCTTTAACACCTATAAAACTTACAATTGATCATAAACAACTGCTAAAATGCTGAAATAATCTCTGTTACTTAGTATCAAAATTACCTTTAAATTCATGAGTATTAGAAGGAAGAGTGAAGATAGAAGAACTATGATGAATTGTTGATAATCTTGTGGTTCATTTTGAGCTTGTAATTGTACATGTGAGCTTTTGCATATATAAATAAAATTTTAACATCAACTTGCGTGTATTGTAAATAGACAATACTATGTGATATATTCATACATGAGAGAAATGCTATACCTGTGTCATTGACCTGATAAACATGCAATTGAAAAAATTACTTCATCAAAGCTATTCTAAAAAAGCAGGTTGGTTGTTTTTCTTTTTTTTTGGTGATGGCTCCGGTTAAATTTTAGCTTTTGATTTCATATTTTGTTACTTATTATAGGTGTTGATGTTAAAGATGTAAGTACAAATTTTCAAACTCATTATATCATTAACCATGTTATCATCTTTTATCCATATTAAAATGGTAGTGGTTTTTAATTTAGTGGGTAATTTAATGCCTTAAGTGCGAATTCATGTATCTTAGGCAACGGAGAAGCACTAGGAGAATAATGTGGAATATAGATTCAAAAGTAATATGCAAAAACTGAGTTCTATATTTTATAAATATTTAAACGTGTTGTTTCACCTTTCTTTTCTCTTAGAATTTTTGAAATGGTGCAAAGTGGTGCATCTTTTCCAACACTTGTATCACCTGCTGCTGCTCATAATTCAAGGGATGATTTTTACAAGTGATGGTTTGTGAAATGTGGTATCAAATAAGGTATTATTATTTGATTTTTTACTTTCTACCATTACAAGCGTATTTTTTAGTGTTATAAAATGTTTTATATTGTGTTAATTTGTTCCGTTTTTCATCGAATATCTATAGACTGAAATGATCTCTTACGTTGCAGCGGATATTAAATGTTCAGTACTCAATTCCAGACTATGTGCATGTATCAGAGGAGTGTTAGCACCTGATTTCAAGAATATTCGTCTCTGATCCTGCTACGGTATGTGTAATAATTGATAATGTATACATGCTATATCTTATGTTATATAAATAAAACGATATATTTGAATGTATGTATATATGTTTGTGTAACATTTTCAGAGAATATCAGTACCAGAAATACAAAACCACCCATGGTTTCTGAAGAACTTACCATTCGATCTCAGAGAAGCAACATGATGAGTTCAGAATATGAAGAGCGTGAGCAACCAATGCAAAGCGAGGATGAGATAATGCAGATAATAACAGAGGCAACTATTCCTGCATTTGGCATGCGTGGAATAAACCAGTACTTTGATGATGGACTTGACATTGATGATGATATGGATGATTTGGAATCTGATTCCGATCTCGATGACAGTAGCGGCGAAATAGTCAATGCAGAGTGATTTGGATATCAAGATGGTTATTTAATTTGACTCCACAGTAGGCAACTGTTTGGTAGTTTTTATTGTTTAAATCTGTAAGTTGGTGAATATGGTTTCACAGTAGGCACTTGCTTTAATGTTTGTACACTGTAATGAAAAATATATCAAATTTCTTTCTGAGCATGCTCTTGTGTTATATTTGTTGATTATAATCTTTATTCCTTTATGAAGATTTAGTTTGATTGCTATTATTAAAATGTAATATATAGGCATAGCTCTTGAAACGTGTATCTACGATTTTTATAGCGGCTATAATGAGCTATTGAATAAATATTTTATAGCGGCAAAATGGTGTTATAAAGATTTCCAGTTCCGTTGAGATTTAGCTGTATTATAGCGGCTATAATGAGCTATTGAATTAATGTACCGTAGCGGCGAATTTGCGTTATAAAACTAAGCTCAACCATAGCGGCATATTTTGTGTTATAAATATTCAACAGTTTTTTATAACATGTCGATATACAACGCTTATCAAACCGCTATGGTTGTGATTAATAGCGGCTATATGCCGCTATAAAAGACACTTTTTGTTGTAGTGAGAGCTAGTGTTTTCACACTCAATCCAGAGTGTTGATCCATTTTTTGGGTTAACAATTAGTGCTATACATTACCTATTTATTTTATACATTCATGACATATACGTTACTAATATATTTATACTTAACGTAAAATATTAGTCTGTCTTGTTTTTTTATATATTCCTAAGCATGCGTAAAATTATTTCTGTACCAAGGTTTTCGCTTCCTATACGAGTTGTTAAAATATCAAAACTTCCATACTCATACAAGTCTTAGTCACATACAATAGTTCACAAAATAGCTAATATCCTTGGCTAAACAAAATAGACTTACATATATATTCAAAAATGGAATCAAAATACCTAACTTATTTTACATTAACATAGTAGAATCATCGCCTCTATTTCAAGGAAATAAAACACTATAATTAAATCCTTTATATTCTATCCAACTTTTACATATAGAAGCTAGTAGTGAAAAGGGGATTCATATTTACCTAAATTATGAAAATAGGCGGTGCAAACTATAATAGAAAATTCCATGCTTTGCATACTATTTCCTAATTTTCTTTTAGAACCCTTCATTGCAAACAACAGAAATTGGAAAGTGAAAGTTGAATAAAACATAAATTATTCTTATTACATATACAAAGTGAATTCTACTAAATTAACATAGAACAATTGAGATTCCAACTAATCCAAGAATTGACATTTTTGGATGGAATTTTGGGGTTTTAGATTTAAGGTTTTCGTATACAAAAACCCAAGGGCATAAAACAAATCCAATATTTACTACACAATTTACTATAAAGAGAAAAACTAAGATTTCCACTCACGGATAACTTTCCTCGAATTCATTTGGATTCAATTCCACTCCTTCATCTTTCCTCCTTCAATTATCTTCTTTTCAATTTTACAATGTACAACAATTTAATTGTTTATATATTAGATTCATAATTCAGAGTTTAAAGAAGAATAGAAATAAAGAAATGTGTGTGTGTATATAACTTATTACTTCAATCTTATTGATTCCTACTCAAAAGGTTGAGCCTTGTATCTAAAAGCTTATGAAAGAGGGAGACAATTGACCGAGTTTTGCTAGCGTTGCTATTTTTCTTTTGAATAAAAGTGAGGGGGCTTCTCTTCTATAGTGATTAGAATGCATCTAGATCGTACAACCAAAGTCCATGTACAATAATAAAATTCAAATCATTCAGGCTTAGCAAAACCCTAGCCGGCATAATTTAATCAGCCGATCGGCCTACCTTGGGCGGTCGACCGCTAGCGGTTGACTGGACTTCTTTTTCTCGCCAATATTTGTTACCAACGTTTACGTTTTAACGTTTATTTCTCCATATAATCCTACCGTTGACGTTTACTTCAACCATAAGTCTACTACTTAACGTTCCTTTATCTATTACCTTTTCAAATTTCAAATGTTAACGTTAATTAATTTTTAAATTTGAATTCGTTTGAACTATTTTAAACTCGAAAACTTCAAACTTCGATAACTTCTTATTTTGAGCTCCGATTGTGAAACTTTATATATGAAAGTTGTTCATAAAATCGTCACGAACACATTGGTGTAACTTTCGTAATCAAGTTCCTACGTCTGCAAAATTCTCTTTTATAGCCTTACTATTAATTAATAAATGCTCTTAATTATATTCCATGTTTATTTTATGGAGTGTTACATTCTCCTTTCCTAAAAAGGGATTTCGTCCTCTAAATCCCTAAGGGCAGATAGTGTAATGCTTACTCTACAACTATGTTATACCACCAAGTTTTCTACACAAATGTCTATTTAACACAAATCCAATGTGATTTTGTATGCAACATACTATAGGTGAGCTCAATCTTGCGTGAATGCAAGATTATGACATGTAAGCATGTATGCAAAACATCCTAAATATGCATAAGATTCTATATGAGTGAAAGAAATAATAGTAAAAAGTGTGGCAACCATCTCCTATCATTCAGTTTAACAACCACGATGCAATCATATACACCACTAAATTTTGGGAATAGAAAATTTACCGAAGAGAAGCTCAGGATGAGAACCTTCGTCTTCCCTTTTGTCTCTCATGTGCTTTCCACCATATCATCTCTCCATTGCACTTGGACTAGCCTAATTTCTTTGTTACGAAGCTTCCTAACCCTGTGCTCCACTATGCGTGCAGTGGCATGGGGTGCTATCAGCTTTGTCTCTAATCAGCTAAATGATCAGGCTTCACTATAGTTGCGGTGTCATGCATACATGAAGCTCCTAATGTCAACCAAAATTCATGATGCAAACCATCAATAAATCTTCCAATCCATCGGTCTGTAGGTTGTAAGAGGTACTAAGATTCAACATCGTTCCTAAAGCTGATTACGAACTCCTCCAAAATTCACTAGTGAATGAGTTGTCTCTAGCACTTAAATTTTCGATTGGAACTCTATGCAATCTTACCGGTTTTTTTATATAAATTTACATTAGAGATGCTACCGTCCTATTCTTCCTTGCTGGAATAAAGTGGGCACTCTTAGTGAGTCTTTCCATTATAATCCATATAGCTTCATTACCTCTTTGATTTCTAGGCAACCCATCTATAAAGTCCATTGATGTATAATCCATTTCCAAGTAAGTACCTTTACCGATAGTAAAAGACCTACGGGTTTTCCTTGTTCAGCTTTTATCCTTTAGCACGTCAAAATTTTAGTGACTTATTCCGCTTCTCACCTCTTCATCACCGTCCAATTGAAAATCCGCTTCATATCCTTATACATCTTATCCCCACCAGAATGAATAGTCATCCTAGAACCGTGACACTCAGCCAAAACATCCTACACCACTGAAATACATAGTCGTCCATCTTTCTTAGCCATCCTCTTTCATCGATCAAATACCAACGGATGAGAGGGAAATGATCCCCTTATCCAACTTGCCCATAATGTCAACTATTGTCGCATCTCTCCTATGCTCTTGACTGATGCGGTCCAACAATGTCGGCCTTACTTAAATAGCCATAAGATTACCTGTAGTGAATTCAGATGGCGATTGGAAATTAAAATTCAAGAGGAACTCTAACTACCTCCACTCATATATAATACTAAAAGTAGCATGCCTCCAGCTAAGGGTGTCAGTTTCCAGGGGTATACTAAATCTCAAAGTCATATGATACTATAAACTCCATCCACCTATGCTGTCTACGGTTCTAATCTTTTTGGGAGAATATGTATTTAAGGGAATTGTGGTTAGTGAATAACTCAAATTTTTCCCCTATATGGTAGTGCCTCCATATCTTCAAAAAGAATATGATAGCTATAAACTCTAAGTTGTAAGTGTGATACCTCTTCTCATGATCCTTCAATTGCCTTCTTGTATAGACTATCACCTTGCCTTCTTGCACAAGAATAGATCCTAAGCCTATACTGCATGCGTCGGTGTAAATGGTGTAAGGCTTCGACCCATCCGGAATAGTTAGTACTGGTGCACTAGTAAAGAGCTCCATTAACTTCTCAAAGGCTTCTGTGCATTTCTCATCCCATGTAAAGACTAAATTTTTCTTGGTTTGGCATGTCAATGAGACTGCTACCTTTGCGAAGTCCTTGATAATTTTCCTACAGTAATCCACTAACCCAAGAAAACTCCTAATCTCCATAGCGTTCCTCAAAAAAATTTAGTCTTGAATAGCTTTTACCTTTGCAGGGTCAACGGCTAACACTTTCTCGAAGACAATGTGACCTATAAACCTTACTTCCTTCCTCCAAAAATAACACTTTGAGAATTTGGCTTTTAGCCGATGTTTTCTCAAGGTCCCTTGCACCTCCCTTAAGTGATTTTCATACTCACCCTCACTTTTAGAGAATAAAAGAATATCATTAACATAAACTATGACGAACTTCTTTAGTTACCTCCTAAAGACCTTACTCATCAAATCCATGAAATATGTAGGGGCTTTATGCTATCCAAAAGGCATTACCTCCTATTCATACAGCCCATTTGGAGTGTGAAAAGCATTCTTCTCCTTGTTATCTTCTACAAATCTTAATTGATGAAATTCGATGGTTAAGTCTACTTGGGAAAAGATTTTGGCCTCGACAAAAACTGGTCAAACAAGTCATCTATTATAGGTAAGGGATACCTATTCTTTTTAGTCAGATTATTAAGCTCTCGATAGTCAATGCATAGCCTTAATGAGTCGTCTATCTTAGTAGTGAAGACAACTGGCGCTCCTCACTCTAATGTGCTATGATGAATAAGCCCCTTCTGTAATAGCTTTGAAATCTACTTATCTAGTTCTCACCTTTTTTAGGGGTCATATACCTTAATGGTAGCACGATGGGTCAAGCGTCCTTCTCGAAATCAATCTTAAACTCAGTCTCCCTTCTAGGTTGAAGACCATAGACTTTTCAAAAACATCTAGGAAGTCTCGAACTATGGGCATAAATGAGAGCTCATCCTATGATATGCTAAGAGAATATAAATACATAACTCAACTGAGGTTCGGGGCATGCAACAAATGTCCATATCCCACCCCCTACAACCCTTCAACCATACTACCCTTCTATCATAATCTAAGAAAGCCCTGTAGTAATACAATCAATCCATTCCTAAGATAGGTCCATACTCCTCAAACCCAAAACATACGTGTTTCATATAAAATCAACATTACATATATCCACCACTAGGTCTTTGCAAAACATTGAAAGTATGTCGACCCCCCGATAGAATTTGACACAACTATTGGGTTGGTGACACATTAGGTCTTTAGTCCCAAAGAATTAAATACATTCTTAGCTATAAATGAATGCGATGCTCCAGAATCAAATAAGGTACAAATAGTATTTTCGAAAATAATAGTTCTACCTACCATCGCAGCTTTCATTTTTGTCCTTAATAGGAGGTCTGCTTGAGACAGGTGCAGCCTCAATAGCATAATATTGCCCACTTTGTCCCTCTTTTGCAAGCCTCAAGCACTGATTCTTGTAGTGCCATTCTTTATGGTAGTGATAGCATCTCCCCCTTGAACTCTTTTTTAATCTAACTCGCTTTGTAGTCCTTAGCGATGTGCCTCTTCTTTTGGAATTTACGGCATGTCATATCTCCTTTTTTATCTTTCCCTTTGCTTTCTTGTCTACCTAGAATCCCTATTTCTTTGCTCCACCTTGATTTCGTACCTATCCTACTTTCTACTTTTCCTCTAAGCCAACCGTCTGAAGTAGGGCCATTTCATCTATCATCTCATAGGTGGTACCTATGGGAACTTGAGTTAGAAGTAGTTCCCTAAGTGGAGAATTTATGTCTTTTACAAACTTTATCACTTTCTTTGCAGAGGTGTCAATCAGGCTCATCCCAAACTTAGTTAATTTAATGAATTTATTGATACACTCCTTCAATGTGGAGTCTTTCTGCCTTAATTGGATAAACTTCTCCGGTAATAGGCTTACTTCATCTTTGGACATGAATTTTGACCCAAAGTGGGCCCCGAGTTTAACCTAAGTGATTCCTTCTTCTTCATTCTCTTGAATGACTATGGTTCACCAATCTAGTGCATCTCCCTTTAGGTGCCATGCAGCTATCCTCCTCTTAACTCAATCATACCATCTTAGCTCCCAGAATATACTGTCACAAACTTAAATCCATGCTTTGGTTTCTACAAAATCTTCCGCTCCTGAAAATAATTGTCTTCCCATATTCTAAAAATCCTTACACATCTTTGGAAAGTCTAGGGCTAGGGTGCTGGTTTAGCAGGCGGAGCAACTAGCATCATTGGTGCAGCTTGTTGAGGAATGGGAACTTGTCCCACTAGCCTTAGATATTGTCAAAACCATGAAAGCATACCTGGAATGGAAGGTATCTCTTGCGTGGGGTGGTTTTCGACTTCATAAATGTTACTCTCAACCATGTCAACTATCCGTAGGTTCAAATTTTTTGATTAATTCTGATTACCTTAGATTCTATTACTTGCTGAATCAAAAGTTAGCATAAGGTGTTCGCGTATGTTCATATATATGTGCATATATGTATAGTAGGGTTTTGAAAAATATTGCAAAAATAACAAATACATACCCTCACGTAAACCTATTCGCATTAATCGAGCAACTTGAACTCTGATACTAAATGTAACAACCCTCTCTAGAATGGGCTTAGTTTTCGATTCAATAAAACTCATCGAAACTTTGGCCCATTCCTAACATGGCTTTTGATTGTTAAAGTGGATGCAATAAATAATATATAGATCTATCTATCTATGGTTTCAGAATCTCACAATAGAAGCGGTAAAATATAATAACAAAATAAGTACCCATTTCACAAAAAATACAACATCCTAGATATCCATAATACAATGTCTCAAAATAGAGCATCAGCATGTCTAAAATCAGGGTACATTAGAATTAGTCAGAAATATAGATAAAAAAACTACCATATGTATTCATATCCTCTATCTCAATCTTCATCAGTATCGTTCCCCCTAACCTATGGGTTGTAATGAGGAAGGATGCGGAACAACAAATGTCTGGTGAACGAAAATCTCAAGTCTGGCATAATTGTATTTGGCTAGTATCATTTAGATAAGTATTATGTCTTATGCATCCTATAATTTATCTTGGTGAGTATACCTCCAACTATAACCCAAATGCTCTTCTAGTCCATCTCCCTAACATATATCCAACTATAGGCTAATGTCCCTTTCCAGTCTAACTTTATAATGAATGTGCAACATAATTATAGGGTCTAATGACCCATCTCCATCAACCATGCCCTAGTGATGCGAGAAAAAGCACCTAAGCCACTTAATACCTCTTTAATGGGAAATAGGCAGACTTTGACCATTTAATACCTATACCCCAGGCATATCCCCATCATTTAATACCCAGACCCAATGGAAACCCCTTTCTAGTACTTCCTAGCTGACATCGTAAGAAATTCATAAGGCTACTTGATACTTCTTTGATGGGGAAGAGGTAGACACTCTAACAGCCATTTAATCCCTCAAAGCTGACCCCCTCTAAAGATTTTCCACTATTGCACCTAAAAGATAATCCCGACCATTTAATACTTCTTGAGTGAGAAGGAGGAAGACCCTACAACAACCATTTAATACCTCCAACCCAAAAGTTGGCCTATACTGGGATATATGTTCAATGACCCGTAACCCAATTCATGACATCTCATATTTAGTCCGACTATTCATAAGTGCTGGTAGCTGATTAGCTGCCCAGACTTACTCTAAATAATTGGGACTAACCTCGCATCCACTATGGTACTTATTATAGGCGACATCTTACATCGGTCTCAAAGTCACGCTACTAGTTGAAAAATTAGTTGGGCAAGCTTCTATGTACTTTTGGCTGATCTCATATCCCTATAACTATGTCATATTTCTGCTCTTCGACATTTAAAAATATGCTAAGATATATATACATACTATATATATACCACACCTCTTCCGCATTTACGTATTAAGGTGATATAAGGAAAACTCCTTATTTCGCCCTTGATTATGGATTAATTACCATAATTACTCTAAACTTCTTTCCTATAGGGATTAGTGTTATACGTTACCTATTTATTTGATATGTTTACGACATATACGTTACTAATATATTTATACCTAACGTAAGATATCATACTAGCTAGATTTTCACTTCATATATGAGTTATTAAAATGTCGAAACTTCCATATTCATACAAGTCCCAGTCTCATAATATAGTTTACAAAATAGCTAACATCCTTATCTAAACAAAACAGACTTTTGTGTGTGTGTGTGTATTCAAAAATGGAATCAAAATACCAAACTTATTTTACATTAACTTAGCATAATCAACGCCTCTATTTCAAGGAAAAATCTTACAATTTAAATCCTTTATGTTCTATAATACTTTTACATATACAAACTTGAAGTGAAAAAGGATTCATATTTACCTAAATTACGGAAATAGGTAGTGCAAACTATAAATAGGAAAATCCATACTCTGCACACCATTTTCTAATTCTTTTCTTTTAACCCTTCGTCACAACAACAGAAATTGGAAACTGGAAGTCAAATAGAACATTAATTATTCATATTGCAAATAACAAAGTAAATTCTACTATATTAACATACAATAATTAAGATTCCAACTAACCCAAGAATTGACATTTTATAGGGGAAATTTTAGGGTTTTAGATTTAAGGATTTCGTATACAAAATTCCCCAATGCTTAAAAAAAATTTCAAATTTTCACTACATAATTTACTATAAAGAGAAAAGCTAAGGCTTCCACTCACAAATAGCTTTCCCTGAATTCCTTTGGATTCGATTCCACTCCTTCGCCTATTTTCTCCTTTAGTAATCATCTTTTTAAATTTACAATATACGATAGTTCAATTGTGTATAAATTAGATTCATAACTTAGAGATTAGGAAAGAATAGAAATAGAGAAATGTATATATATCTTAAACTTATTACCTTTAATCCGACTGATTCCTTCTATAAATGTTAAGTCTTGAATCTAAAAAGCTTACGGGGAAGGAAGAGAACTGACAAAGTTTCGCTAGCATTGCTATTTTCCTTATGAATAAAAGTGAATGGGCTAGCCTCTTATTTATAGTGGTTAGAACGCATCTATACCATAAGATCAAAGTTCATTTGAAATAATAAAACCCGGGTCGTTCATGCCTAGCAAAACTCTAGTCGACATATTTTTATAGATCAACCGACCTAACTTGGGCAATTGACCAACCTTCTTCTTCTGACCAATATTTATTGATAGTGATAACTTTTTAACATTATACTATTTATTTCTAAATTTAATTAAGTCCACTACTTAATTTTTCATTACTTATTACCTTTTAAAATTCAAACGTTAACGTTTACTGATTTTTAAATTTACATTCTTGAATTATTTTAAACTCGAAAAACTTCAAATGTCAATATCTTCTTTGTTTAAGCTCCAATCGTAAAACTTTATATATGAAAGTTGTTCAGAAAATCACCACAAACATAAAGGTGTAAATTTCGTGTCCAAATTCTAACATCTATGAAATTCACAATTTTAGCCTTATTATTAATTAATAAATTCTCTTAGTTAAATTTCATATTCATTTTATGGGCTGTTATAGTAACTTAGTTTAATGAACACTATGTGAAAAGCCTAATGTATGATTAATTATGTAAGTAAGCGATGTTTGATAGATGACGTAAGATAACATGGAAGTCAAAAAACCAAGGACGAAGAAATAAGACCTTACTCACATCAAAAATACGAAAGTGTGTGTATAAGCCCTTAGTGGCAGCAAAAATTGTGAACGTTCGTGTAAGACTTGCTTTGGTAACTAAAGATTTAGTAGAAGACGTAAGGCTTGATGTGAAAGTTAAGTACTAAAAGCAAAGTAGGTGTAAAGCCTTAGTGGAAATCGAAATACAAAAGAGTAGGTGTAAGCCTAAAGTGCAACCCAAAATGAAAGTTAATTATGCATGAGGCCGAGTGTGGTAGCCAAAATATGAAAGCAAATGTGCAAGGCATAAGTAGCAATTGAAGCAATTGATGAGATTAATGGAATCAAGGGGGCACTGAAAGCATGAGGACTTAATGGAAGTCGAATGCTTAGATTAGAACCTTTCATCTCTTGTAGAAGGTGTAAGGCCTCGTTGGCATCCTAAAATAGAGTGTTTAAGGGTTTTGGTTAGAAAAGAGAAGGACTGTAGAATGGCGTGTTCGAAGAAATGACTATTGATACCGGTTATGTAAAATTAGTAAGAATAAGACCATTAAGAAAGAATTATTGACTTATGCTTATGTTTAAGGTTGTTAAAAATATTATTCTATTATTGTGAAGGAAAAACCCATTCCATTCTTTAGTAGCATGGTCTTACTATGTTTTATGTTTAGTGTAATATATTGCTCATACTAGACTTTATGTTTGATCCTAATTTTTATTGTTACTTTCCCATTAAGCTCATGGGTACTTATTCAAGTAAGTTGAGTTTATGGTTTAGCCAGGTAACTTTTAGATAAAGGAGTTTTGAAGATGAATCATGAGTCATAAATAATATTTTTTATTTTGATTTTGTTGTATTAGGTGTAGATCTCATCATCTTCATATGTTGGGCATAACACCGTTATCTGTGTTGTATTATATTTTTGACCCCTGTGTGGGAACAAATTTGGGAATGAATTGGAATTTTACCATCTCCCTCTTACCACCAATTCATATTACCTAGCCATAGCCACCTAAAAGAGCCACCTTTGACCAAGTTTTGCCGCTGCCATTGGCCAAATTGGCCACTTTGACTACCACCATCCTCACCCTTTTGCCAAGCTGCACCACCCCATACCCATGCCCCCGCCTCCGGCTCACCCACTTCACCACCCTCAAACTGTCGATGTCTATCTTTCTTGGCCAATTATGGCTAAATAAGATTGAATGAGGATGTTCCACCATCAAAAATCAACTCGTATTGCCGAGATCTACGATACCTAGTTCTTGATTTCGTTAATTGGTCATCAAATCGAAAACCCCTAAATGGAGCCCTAGGGATCCATGATTTCGATATTTGACCAAGAATTCTGAACGACCTAAGCAATTTTTTGATAAATGAACACCATACATCAACTCTATTCATCAAGAGCTTCGTAGCAATATATAATTTGATAGGGTTTCGACACTTCGATTTCAAAAACAATTTGTAATTAGAGATAATCATCTGCCATTTGCAGGTGATTAGAGAAATTTCGAGATTAGGAAAGAAAATTGAAGATAGCGATTACGGCTAGGCTTTCCTAGCTTCACATATATAGCGTTATGCTTGGTTATGGGTTGTGTGTCCATTATGGCTTGAAACAACTATGTACGTTGTTTAGAAACTAAAACGCTTCTTTTTGCAAACCATAACACCAAATATATCAAAATTATATATCAAACTGACCAGCTCGAAAATACCTTCGCAAAGGTTATAAATACAACACCCAATTCTCATTTCTATTAGAAATTCATTTTTTAGTTACTTTAATATTAATAATGTATAATTTACGGGCCTATATTCTTTCCCTTAAAAGAATATACCCTCGCAATTCCCTAAATACAAATTTTAACCAAATTAGTAAAGTTTCATCGTGGACCTAATTACAAAAATAAGGGAAACAATAAGAAGTTCACATAAAAATAGCGTATAGCAGCCTCGTAACACCATTAATCGTGAGACAATACAATTCATTCACAACAATGAATTAAAATTTCTACATACTATAATACCACATGCACTTCCTCAATCATACAACCCAAACTACAGTATGCAAAAATAACACTCCATCAAAAAAAAGGTAAAACAATATCAATCACATATTAGCCCATATTATGCATCTCCATAATCCAATCATAACATAGGCCCACAACAAAACATAAGCTAATGAAAATACGCATGAACAAATAACTAAACACACATAAGTCAATAACCTATTGAAATATACACACATACTCAAAATAATACAATACAATCATCATACTAAACTATTAACCAATAAAACATGTGTGTTGATTCCAATGTTGACTACACATCCATCATAATATGTGTATCCGCAAAACTGTCGATGAACTTTCTTCATAGTCTCATCTTCATAATAATCGGTGTACCATTCATTTTCACACCATCTCAAATATCATGTGCACACACTTGTAATCACATCCTCAAAATAACACATGCCCAATCATGGCTATATCCCTAAAATAATATGTCCAATCATGGCTGAACCTTAAAAATATTGTGGCTATCTACTCATATTGTAGCTGCATTAATCCTCAATACTCTGACCCACATCATAAGGTCTCTTCCAAATGGCAACCATCATAAGGTTAATGAATACTCACCATGATTAGAGTATCTTACTTTGGGATATGTGAGTAAGCATCATTATTCGATTTCCTTGCTCATACTCATGCAACTTAGAGGGCTAGAACTTGATTACCCGTCTAGCAGTTCAAGTTAAGACGAATCTCCCGTATGAAGATCTGGGGCCCATCATATGCCTAGGTGAGTGTCCTCACATACCCCTGATTTACGAGCAACATTGAAACATTCGAGAATCAATGATCCCTTGGTACAAATCCACAACAAAATCCATATTGTTCCAATCCCCATATCGCATCAAAAAAAATCTTATTACAATATCCTCTTATAGTGATTCCTTCATCTGACAATAGCGATGACTCACCCAAAATATCAAAAGGGGCATCTACCAGTGAGGAGAGTTCCAATACATCTTCAAAGCAGAATATTTATAAAAATATTTTTTTCAATGAAAACTTCCATCATCCTTAAAAACATCCTTTTCTTCCTAAAAATATCGCACCATTTTATTAAACGATTTCTCAAAATATTTACTCCATTTTAAATCAATTAAAAATAATTTTGGGAAAATAGATAATTTTCTTAGAACTTCAGACCGTAAAATCCCACCAAAATAGAAAACGTTTGTTTTAAAAACATTTATAAATGTTGGTAATTGTTTGTATATTTTTTTTTAAAATGCATGTTTTAGAATTCCGTTATATAATGAACCTCTTGCGCATCGCCTTGATTCACCAATGGTACCCACCAAGTTGTTGGCTACCAAAATTCTCTAATCACTATTACTTCATCTCTAAGGAACATCTTCACATCTCTTAGTCAATCCGAATAGCCAGTGTTCCTCAATTTATAAAACTAGGATATCCCACTATGACTAAATCAAATGTGTCCATAATTATCTTACTAGTTTCTTTAAGCGTACAATTATAAATACATAGCAAAAAGACAAACAAATGAACAATGGACAAATAAATAGACAAACTACATTAAACAGATAATCAATAGCAACCAATCAAGTAAAAGAGATTAATCCAAACAAGCTGGCATGAAAAAAAAGCAAGCATCAAACACATAAGTAGACAAACAAATAAATTTAATCGGTAGTTGTAAAACAAACAACCAACAACATAATGGCATAAGAAATTAATTTAAACGAGCACATCATAAATTAATAAAAAGAAATACGTACATAATACTGCTAAATATTCTTAATTGTGAATAATTTAACAAACAATAATGTAATACAAACGATTCAACCAGAGCAAGCCAACATAAACAAAAGGTAACTACCCCATGGGTAGTCTAGTCTCTACATTATATTCCCTCCATCTCCATAAAAGGAAATAACTAGACATCCTTATAGCTCTTTAGGGAAAGTCATCAATGGGATAGTTTTTGATCATCCAATAGTCGACATTTCAATGTTGATTCTGAAACCCTAAAATGGACGACTGAGGTTTAATCACCAATTTCCAGCTGCCTCAAGCATCATACCCAAAATTGAATGCTTGCCACCTATTCCATTCATCAAGAGCTTTCCAACGATATGTAATTCAATAGGGCTTGGATACTTTACTTTTTGAGTCAATTTGTTTAATCAGAGATAATCATCTGTTATTTGCAGGTGATTGATTTTTTTGGAAATTAGACAGAAATATAAAGAAGAGGATGCTAGTAAACATCATATGATGTACGGACCACCCATAAGATGTCTATGTTAGTAAAGTTCATATGAATATAAGGTCACTATTCTATAAAGGTCGGGTGAAGAAGAGAATACTAGTAAACATTACAATAATATTATGGATAATTTCTTAAAACAATAACATGATCTGTAAGGATACCACTCATATAAGTTAAGGTAATAGACGAAATAATGACATTGTTAGCAAAGTGTGGATATATTATACTAAAGAAAGTTCTTACGATATTTAGCCGGCGAAAGTGGATGGTCATGATATTTTGAGCATGTGTGTCATTATTCAGACATTTTGGTCATTATAGGGCCATATATATTTATTCGGTTATGGATTTATTGTTCACCATGCTAATAGGATGTCGTCTCCCCATATGTATTTTTGGATTATGGCTATAAAAATATGGTAGCACATAGGTGGTCACTACAACCTCAAGAAAGTTACTTGCGATTGCATTTAACTTAAAACAGAGTAACCCAAACATAAGAAAGCATACCATTTGGATTCCAAGAGTTATCGTCTTAGGCAATACCATCGCAGAACGACCCAAAGATCTTCAAAACGGATTAGATGGAAGTTAGAATTCATCTATCTAGGATAACCCTAAATAGAGCCGATTGATAAAAAGATGAGGAAACCATATGTCACTTTCCAAAGTCGCAAAATTAAAGTATAGGATATTATAGGTTGTATAGATAGGCATGGATCATGATTGGTAAATGATCTTGCATGCTAAGATGTGAAGGTGATTCCCATCGAAAACAAAATTTAGAACTCAGAGGTATGTTAATAAAAAGATTAGAAGCTTCCTTTGAGTCAACCCATGGACTAAAGAGACAAAACATTCAATGAAACTTTGTTAGAAAATATTCTTTTAGGCACTAAGACAAACCTCACAAATTTTAGGGTTAGGTAGTATAAAAAATTAAAATTACAAGCAATGCTCGTTCACTTTTGCGTAAGAAATTAATAACTTCTCCTAGGTATGGAGAACAATACATGATTGATTGAAGTTTGGAAAGAAATGGCATGGAATGACATGACACCACTTAACTGGAGCAAAAAAGTCAAAATAGATCATGTACCATTAGGGAGACAGACAAATCTAGAGTTTACAACCCTATCAAATTGTCGCACTTGGAAAAGTAAACAAATGATATAGCCAATTAGGATAAATCCTAGTCAGTTGAGATGTACAAACAAAGACAATCCAACTGTAAACACTATGAAACAGAGGAAAAGATGAGGGCTCCTCATCCAGCTCTTCTCCGGAAAAAAAATTAATCTCTAGATTTAGTATTATATAGGTTGTGGTTGATTATGGTTGCTAGATTAGATGGTAGGGGGTGGTTGCCACACTTTTCCTGGTTTTTTTTGCACTCATATAGAATTTCATGCATATTTAGTTTGTTTGCCTATATGTCACAATCTTACATTCATGCTAGGGTTGAGCACAACTACTGATACGCTGCATGTATAATCACATTACACTTTCAGTTGAGTAGATGAATGTGTAGATGACTTGGTTGTACAATATGGTTGTAGAGTGCCCATTACACTATTTGAACCTTAAGTTTTCGGGGGCGAAATCCTTGTAAGGGGTAGAATGTAACATTCCACAAAATTAACAGGAAATTAATTAAAGAAAACAACTAATTAATAATAAAGCTAAAAAGAAAATTATTGCAAACATCAAAATTTGGGTACGAAACATGCACCATTGCGTTTGTCGCGATCTTCTGAGCAACTTTATTTATAAAGCTTCGCGATCGATGTTCAAATGAAGAAGTTATTGACATTTGAGGATTTCAAATCGAATATAATTCAAAACAAACTAGAAAGGAAATAAATAAATAATGTTAAGTATAAGTGGCTGGAACCCATCGATCGGCCGCCTCTATCGGTCGACTGATCAATCAACCAGTCAGCTTATGACGGCTAAGGTTTTCTTTGGCTTAAAGAGCCCGGATTTGAGAAAATAAATCTTATGGTCCTGGTACATCCAAGCAACTATAAATAAGAGGCTAGCCTCATTATTTTTTATATAAATCTAAACCTAATAACAGGACTCTGGGCAATTCTCTTTTTCCATAAAATATTTCTAAAACTCAAAATCAAAAATAAAATATATATACATCTAGGGATTTGGATAAGAATTGAAGAAAACTAGCTAAGCAAATAGGTAATAAATCTTATATGTATAAAGTTATATTCTAAAACTCCCTAATCCCTAATTCTCTAAATCTAATTGTCATATATTATAAAATAAAACGGAGATAAATTGGAGGAAGAGATAGGTAATGGCAAAGAAGGCAAATCCAAGGAGAATGCGGTTGGGATTATCTGTAAGTGGAAATCTTAATTTTTTCTTATAAGTAGTTTGTGTAGTTTGTTTTTGGATTTCTAGCGTGCCTTGGGAAATTTTGAGTACGACTATCAATTCAAAACCACAAAATTTCCCCATAATATGTAAAATTTTGAGATTTATTGGAATCCTAGCTGTTTATTCTAATATAGTAGAACTGGATTCATTACTATTTACAATATAAATACTTTGTGTTCAATTTGATCCCACTATTAAATTTGTACTTGTAATGATAAAGAATTCCAAAACAAGGAAATAGAAAGAGGCGTGCAAATTAAGGAAAAATAGATTTTTTTCCTCTTAGCCATAGTTTTCACCGTCTATTTCGATAATTAAAATAAGTATGATTTCTTTGTCATTTAAATGCTATACGTTTAAATTGTTGAATGGAATATAAAAGATTTGTATTGTAACTTTTCTTCTTCGGAAAAATAGGCGTGGTTCTACCATGTTAACGTAAAATAAATTGTACGTTTTAGATTGCATTATATATATGTGTGCGTGCGTGTGTGCGTGTGTTTGTGTGTGTGTGTGTGTACATATTGTTAGTACCAAAAATGGCACAAACACCTAATAGACTATGTAGAGAATAAAAAAGTGATGAAAGCAAATGAAAATGAAGGACAACATAACAACGCATGTTTACATTGGTTTGGCTGATGGTTGCCTATGTCCACCTGAGATTTTATTGATAATATCTCTATTTTACAAGTGTTGTTCTTATCGTTCGGTACCACTCGTCGGTAAATTACAAAAAATATATGTAAAGTTGACAAAGAGGTAAAGATCCCCGAAACGAAACCCCTCCATGTCTATTTATAGCTGTAGGTCGGCGGAAAAGGCTCCAACACGTTCATCCCTACTTAGTGGAATCGGGCTTTGGAATTTTTGTGTTGGCTTTGTCTTTATATTGTGATCTAAGTTGTATTTCGTTTTTTGAACTTTACGACTATCTCTCTCACCTTCTAACTTGATGATGCAGCAGCGGATAACTGAATGATGATTCTGTGAAAATAGCAATCGATGGAATGAAGAATACTGAATGGCCCAAATTCGTTGATCCGAAGATACCGAATTCTAACTATCTTCGTCACGTTGATCGCGCACGATACCGTGAAAGAAGATCTGCAATTCTTCAGACGTTGATCAAGCGCACTTGATACCGTGAATTGGCTTCTACGATCGTTGATTCGAGCGACCTAACGTGGTACCATCCCAAAAGAGGAGTCATCAAAGTCTTAAGAAATGATAACAACAAATAGGAGACAACACGAATCGATTAAAGTTGGAAATCGCACAAAATAGGCGAATAGGCAAAACAACATCTGGTCGGTCGACCGGCCTCAGGGCTCGGACGACCGGACCCTAATCTGGAAAATAGTTCGGGAAGCAGGTCGGTCGACCGGAATCTGTAGTCGGTCGACTGGACCTGAAAATAGAGAAGTGCTTTGCACTTTGGAAGCAGGTCGGTCGACCGGCTACAGATCTCGGTCGGCCGGACCCTGTTTCCAGCCCTTCCCAGCCTACCTAATACAATGGCCAATCTCGACCAATTTGCAACCGCTCGAGCAACGGCGCTAAGGGTTTACGCCAATCGACTACCCGGCCATATACGCTCTTCGATTCATCACCAAAAACATGATCAAAACATCAAAGTTAGGATTTTCAAAGAATTGAACTCAAAACACTAAAAATTGGAATATCACCAAATCAATCCAAACCAAAAGCAATTGCACAAGAATAAGTGTTAGGAATTCATACCTAACAATCGAAGATAAATATAGATTAAGATGTGAGATAAAAATCTCACCTTTGAACCCAAAACAATGAAGAAGAAGCTATAGAGAAAATGGCGAGAGCAATCGCACTTCAATTCCAACTCAACAACCTTGAATCAAGGCTAAAAAGAGAAACACTTCCTAAGTTAGGTTTAGGAATTTCTGAAATTGATAAGAGAATGAGTTGGAGAAGAAGAAGGAGATGCTTACCAATGGGTTCTCTTTGAATTTGGAGCTAGAACAAGAATTTGCAAATGGAACTAGGGTTTTGTAATTTCTAATTCCTCTTCCTCTCCACCATTTTCAGTTTTCTTGAAGAAATGAAATGAAATGGGAGTGAATGGATGAAGAGTTAGAGAGCTAGGGGTTTAAGTGGGGTTAAGGGCTGAACCCAAACCCAAGTCCAAAGTGAAAAGTAGCAAAAATTCCACTAACTCCAAACATATCGAAGTTTATACTTAAAAGATTGCAAACGACGTTTTGAACTCAATGGAAGTGGTCTCGAGTCCTAATTCGACTGTTTGAAAAAAGTAGCTTTTTGGACATACATCCGACGAACAATGTTATATTTAAATAAAACGTTTAAATATCAAATCGATAAATACGCGGGTTGTTACAAATAGATTCGTTATCACTTTGCGTCTTCATCAAATTTAATACAGAGTTCACACATGATCTAGTATGTATAGGTAATGACATACATAATCTTGATTTCGCCGCGGTCTCTTTTAAAATTTGATTACTCTGACTCTTCTGAACAAGCCTTTCAACCCCTTTCCTTATTGACGGCCCCAAACAAAACATTGTAACCAACTGCATGGTAAGTTCACTGTCCACGTGTCTTTCTACACGCACATTTTTGATAACTTTTATTTGCCAACTATGATCAGGAGTATATAATTGCTTTCCTTTGAACAGAAACCCATCAACCAATCTTCTCAATTCTACCTGCTCTGTCGGACACATATGTTTACATGGCATATACGGTACAATAGCACTTGACATTTGATTAATATGATGTACGTTTTCCCGTGGCAGTATTTCCTTGGCCAACTCAGCAGGAATTACTTTTTCACAATCATTCACCCTTGACTTAACCTCTTCCGCTCCATCCTCCACTTCTTTAACAAACTCTTCTGTAGATACTATACTAATCGAATCCACCTCCTTCATTAACAAATTACCCTTTTCATCTTCTGACTTATTTTCTTCACCCTCATCCAACTTTGCTGACTGTGAACTTTCATCCACATGTTTATCAGATTTCGTTGGTTGAAAATCAACAACTTCATCTCCGTCAAACTTTGGTGATTGAAAACAATTGACTTCGGCTTCCACATCAAAAAATTCCTTAAAAGACAACAAAGTCTTTAGCTCCTCAATTTCCTCCAATTGGTTTTCACTCTGTTGACGCCTCTTAGGAACCAAAATGATTCGTGTATCCTCGAACATAAAACTGTAACTGTTTGCGCGCCCATCATGTTGCACAGCTCTGTCGTATTGCCATGGTCTTCCTAACAATAGATGACATACATCCATGTCAACCACATCACACCAAATTTCGTCTTTGTATTTCTTCCCAATGGAAAAATTAACACAAGCTCTTCGATTAACCTTCACCTCCCCTCCTTTCCTCAACCAAGCTAATTTGTAGGGAGTTGGATGTTTCTCGGTTTTCAATGACAGCTTCTTTACAGCTTCTGAAGAAATAATGTTGTCACAACTTCCTGCATCAATGACAAATTTGCAAACCCTTCCCAAGATAGTGCATGTTGATTGAAAGATGTTACTCCATAACCAACTTGAATCATCCTCTTGTTTTGGTGTCAAACAAGATCTCCTCAACAACAAACTACAACCCTCATCTCCTGTCAACAATTCTTCTTCTTCAACCGGTAATGAATCAACACACTCTACCTCTGCATCTTCATGTTCAATCTCCGCAATCATGGCTCGCTTCTTGGGATTTGTACATTCATTGCTTTTATGGCCTAACTCTTGACAATTAAAGCATTTGAAATGACTATTGACCTTTGCTTTGTTGACTTCATTCACAATTGACTTATTGACGACTTTGGAAACTTCCGCACTGTTACTAACATCCTTGTTCTGATTGTTGGAATTCGTAAACACTCCACCACCTCTCCTTCCTTGTTTCTCCCAAGCAAGTGCTTTTTGATGTGCTTCGGTGATAGATCTTGGGTCAAACATATTTACCATGTCTTGAATTTGCGTTTGCAACCCTCCCACATATCTAGCGGTCAACTGTTCTTCTGTCTCCATGATATCATTTCTTGCAATCAATTGGTAAAAATCATCTGCATACTCATTCACTGATCTTGCCCCTTGTCTCAGGTTCGGCAATCGTTGATACATAAGAGATTGATAATTGTGCGGCAGGAATGTAGCTTTCATCAACTTTTTCATTTTCTCCCAAGTGACAATTTTAGATTTTCCCGTTCTCTCCCGTGTAAGTTTAGTCTGCTGCCACCACGCCATAGCTCTTCCTCTTAATCTCGTAGCAACCAACTTCACTCTTCGATCCGCGGGAACTTCTTTGAAGTCAAAAATTTCCTCAACATTTAAAACCCAATCCAGAAATTCCTCCATTACCATTCCACCCTTGAACTCTAGAAGTTCAGTTTTCATCCTCGACTCCCATCGGCGATCATCCTCAACATCTCGATATGCATTTCGTCTTTGGTCTCGATCTTGATAATGGATATTACTTCTATCACTCTCTTCATCATACTCATGTGTACTTCAATATCGATCTCGACCATTAACATCTCTTCGATCACGCATGTCTCTTCTACTATGTCGTTCTTTATCATGATATGGCTCATACTCAAACTCACGTTGAGTTCTTCTTTCTTCATCTCGATACTCATGGTGATCTCTTCTCATCGAAACTGATGATTCTCTTCTTCCTCGATCAGATTGTGGCGATACCCTTCTCGCTTCCGTGACCGATGGCGAAACTCGGTTTCCTCCATGGTTCGAGATTGGCGACCTCCTTCTTTGATCTTGATTCATATCATTCATTAATTTCTCTAACCTTCCAATACCTTCATCTAACTTCTCATTGAATTTGTTACTTATGCGTTGTTCCATTTGCTCGGCATCTTCCCTCTTGTACAAATCTTCAACATTTTGATGTCGATTAGCTCGTCATTCTGTTCTGAGCGACTTAAAAACGAGCGACATATGAACTTTAGCGACTTAACGTTAGGTCGTCCGCGACCTAAAGGAACGATATGCGAGTTAGGTTGTTCGCGACCTACTGAAGCAGCATGTGAATTAGGTCGTTCGCGACCTAAAGAAGCGATATGTGATTTAGGTCGCTCGAACTTTTTAAACCACAACTCGTTACTCTTAGCTCGTTAGCTCGTAAGTCGCTAGGTCGTTCGCGACCTAAAGCATGCGACTTATTACAACCTGTTGCAGCTTCCCTCTCTTGACTCTGGTTAGGTTGTACTTCCTTATCTCGCGACCCGTTAGGTCGTTCTCGACTCAAGAATTCTTTAGGTCGCTCGCGACCTATCACTTCACCATTCTGGGCTGCATCACTTGATAACTTTCAAGTTCTATTCGTCAAGTCAGTAAAAACAATGCCTAGTCAAAAGGCTGGATAACACCTGTCGTCCAAAGTGCATCTTGTTGCAAACATGATGTGCTTTGAATCTAGACAAGTTAGGACTGCCATACCAGTTTCCAATCTATGTTTCGAAAAGTTGTTATACTTTTTCGGACCTTTTTGGCGAAGTGGTGTGTCTATAACCATTCGTTATGACACTCCACTAACATTTGAAACTATAAAACTGGAGTGTGCTCTAATGATCTGTCATTCCGAAATAGATGATTTTAAACCGATTCCTTTTCTGGATCTTTCAGGTTTGAATCTTCTTTTATTTGGTTCTTGTTGTTGAATGCTGAGTCTACACATACAAGTGCTTCGACTTTCGATCGTGCCTTATTTCCATGAGCATTTGTTGGTTCCCGTGCAACACTAGACATATACAAATATGCATATAAGTACATGCAGTTCATTCCATATTTTATTTTTGAGTGTTGATCGTTGATGATGGTGACTTTTCAGCCTATTTTCATGGATCGTGGCCTATATACTTGAGTTGTTTAGTCCCTTCTTCTCACTTTATTTTTTGCAACCGAGTTAAAACCTTGAGGTCTGACATTAAAGCTTTCACCTTCCTCGAATTCAATCCTTGCTCTACCTTTGCCTGATTCTCTAACAGCCGCCGCCACCTAGACTCCGATCGATTCCAACCACGAACCATCAACCTTCAAAATTTGGACTCGAACATTTGAACTTAGGCTAGATCGAATTGAAACCATAAAAGGCCCACGAATTCAATTCGCCTTCGACTCTCTTTTCTAGATCCAAGCGCATCAAGGTGTGTAAGGGAATTGGAGACAAACATCGGTGAGGATGGGTGCTTTGAGGATGAACGACCATGCTTAGGGGTAGATTTTCAAGTGGCTAAGGCTAGAATTTCCTCAAGGGCTATCTTTATGTGCCAAATCTGCCCTTGGGATTTTCTGCCTTGCTCGATTTTGAGAAATCCAAACGTATCCACTGAGGACCAAAATTATGGAGTGAAATCTCTTGATTTTTTGATAACTTGAACACTTGGCCTTTGACTCGAAGCCTGTTGGGATGGTCAGCGAAGATGGTTTATTTGGACGGACTTCGATTCTTTCAATGAATTACTTAACAATATCGGAAATCGGCACTGCACAACACTGCACTAGGCTTTCATTTTAACATCGGGTGTTAATTTTAATCAATCTGATATCACTTATTTGTTAAGTTTTAATAGCAATGACCAATAGACATTCCGAGTGTCACTCCGCTTAATCTCTAGGTCAGTCAACCTTTTTATTGAATCAGATACTAAGTCTAGCTCGACTCTAGTTCCGACTGGCCGTCAAACTCCAATAGATCCTATACCTCAGCCCAAAAATCCACAAGTGGAACAACATGTTCTGGAAGTTCCAATGGAACTCATTGGGGGTCCAGAGGTTGAACCTACACCAAACATTCTTGACGATGCAATCATACTAGACATCCCCGTTGTTTCTCCCGCTTCCAAAATCAAAGAAGGATCACTTAGGAAAATCTGTGAGAAGTATGGAATTCCATTTGAGCTTGTACTAGTTTCGACATGCCATCAAAAGGCATACCATCCACTAGATGGATACACGACATGTAAAAGGTATATGTGCTTGGTAGGATGTGTCCTCCCTTTGAATTAGTACATCCAACGAGTTCTATACTTCATGAGATTGGCTCCGACCCAACACCATCCGAATAGTTATGCTTCCTTTAAAGTCTGTTCATTATATTTGCTTGCCACTTTGACCGAGTTCCAAGCAACCAAGAGATTCGACATTTGTTCAGCTTTAAGCATCACAAGGAAAGCCCTTCCCTCCTTTTTCTAGAGCCTTCCAGAGGTTGTCGGATCATAGTCGGTACTTGGAATAAATTGACCTATTTCAAGGAGGAATTCTTCTTTGTTCGTTGTCCTCCTAGGTTTGCTCAACGATGGATATCTCCACATAAGCTCCACTCTAGCCTTTATCATGCGGTTCCACATCCATAACTTTGTCACTTCTGAATGTCTTTTTTGTTCTTTACAGATGTACCGCGCAGGCATTACAATGCACATTTTGTAAAGACTATCAGACAATTCCATCTAATCCCGAAGGAAGAGAAAGAGGCTAAGATGTTGCTTAATGATGAGAATCTACGTTCTTATAACTCATTGGAATTCGATTGCAGCGTTGTGCTACTCCGAAAGACGGTGGCATTGGCAAGGATGTTTCTTCATCAAAAGGTGATGGAGATCACTCGCCGGTTCCCCCAATTCAAAGTCCGTTGATCGATATTGGCCATGTATAAGAGCACATCGAAGCGGGTGAAATCATGGATGAAAGTAAAGGAGCAGCAGAGCATGGCGAAGAGGGTGAAGGCAACGTTGATCAACAACCACTTCCGGCCACTCCTCTGCTGGCTACATCCATGTTTGAGACTCGTGTATAGACTTCGAAGGATACTTTTACTGGCTTTGGGCCAATGGTAGATAAAATCGACCCTTTTTGCCATGCTGATATGAGGATGGTGGGTCCTTATTCATTTTCAAGAGAGCGTGCCTTCTACTAAAGCAAGGGAGATTACCCATGTTAGCAAAATACATACCCACGGTCCATTGAGGGGACACTAGGACACTTGCACATGCGCGTGCGCGCGCGCGCGCACACACACACGCACAATACTCTGCACAGCTTATGAAGTGCTCTCATCTTATTAATGTTTATTTATCTTTGTTTTACTCGCAGGTTCCATGGAGCGACGTGGATTGTAAGAGGATTTCCAGGATCAGATGGGATATCAACCGAGGCAAAAACCAACTGCATGACCTCACAAGTCCAGTCATGAATCTGATTCCAGTCGGTGTTCAAGCCGTGGTCGTGGGGGCAGAGAAAGACTATTTAGGAAATGCGGATTATGGATCTTAAGTCAGAATTAACAATAGAGGGGGGTGAATAGTGTTTAATTAATTTTATGAATCTTTTTGAAATCCTTTCAAATTAAAACCAAACAGATGCAATTCACAAACACAGAGACAATTATAGAACCAGACACAGATGCAAATAGTAAATAAACGCAGTAAAGGAAAGAACACACTGGAATTTTATACTAGTTCGGAGTTACCCTACATCCAGTCCCACACAATTTCTTCTGTAGATTTCTTTTCAAATATAATGTCAATAATACAACCTCGATTTCAAGGCCACGAGATACACCCTCCTGTCTCCGAGTCCAGGGAAAACTCTCTTGGTTTAACCAGGCTACAAGATCACCTAATTGATTACGGGCTACAATCACACCCAATTGTTATGGACCACAATCACACCATTTCCAATCACACTTTGATAAAGAGAGACTCGATACACTTCGATCTTTTGATCATTGGTTACAAATGATCCTATAACTCTGAATAGCACTGAGATCTTTGAGAGAGAGTAGCAGAGAATCAAACTAGAGACGATCGAGTTTGATTCACTTAGCATTTCGGTAGAATTTTGTTAAAGAATTTGAAATATAAGAGAATATTTGAGTGGAGAAGAATGAGTGAAGAAATGAAGAAAAACTAACTTAAAATTCGTTGAAAATAACTGGTATATATAGGAGAACAATGGTATGTCCATTCGCGAAAGGTTATGACGAATAGGCACTTCTTTTGTAAATTTGAAAATTGAGGTCTACGGCTACCATGTCGACATGGGGGGTATAGGGATGTCAACATGCCTATGTTATTTTTGAAAATTAATTTTGCTTTAAAATGATTTTTATTCTAAAACTTGTCAAAACAATTTCTAAACTTTGTAAACCATTTTGAATATAGTTTAAACTTATAAAAGAATTTAGAAAATAATATCAAAATATATAATCTATAATATAAAAGTAATATTAAAAACTAAGTATAGACTTCTTTAAAATATATTTTTGATATTTAAAGCTAAAATATTAAAATCAAGAGATAGTTTAAAAAACAAGAAATGATTTTGAAATTAACATGATTAAAAATAGTTCTTGAATTAAGGCTAAAATATTTAAACCGAGAGAGAGAGATGTCTTTCTAAAAAGATAGTTTTGAAAAAATCTAAAAATAAGTCATTTTGAAAATTTCGTGGATTTCATTCCACTAGAGAAGTCGTGAGTTCCATCCCACTAAAGAGGTCGTGGGTTCCATCCCACTATTAAAGCGAGAAGGTGGATTCCATTCCACAATTAAAATCCGAATAAAGATTTTAGTGCTATTATGAAGTTTTAACATAAATCTAGACTCTATTATTTATCTTGATAGCTTGAACTCTTGATAATCTTGATAATCATGAGTCTTCAGTCTTGATTTCTACAATCCTGAATTCATCAGTCTTGAATCCCTATACTGTACAGTCTTCATTCTCAGTACCTGCATATATATCCTGTATATACATATATATCTAGACAAAGATATTAGTATTTATATTTTATAACAAGTCCTAAGGTTGTTGTCATCAAAACCATCATTTCAGGAACTAACAATCTCCCCATTTTTGATGATGACAACCTATGTTTATAAAATATACTCCATTAAGCTCTAATTCTACTCTGACTCCCCTTACTCCCCCTTACTCCAACAACTCCCCCGTAATCTACTAACTCCCCCTTAATCTAAGCCTAACTAACAACCTATTTTATAATTCTCCCACTTTGTCATCAACAAAAACTAAGCCTAAACTACATAACTCCCCCTTAAACTAATACTATGGAATTAAATGCTAATAACGAAGTATAATAAGCGAAACATAAATCAAATTTTATTATATATGATGTTACATTACACACATATATATGAAACATAGACATAAATATATATAAGTACATAAAATATAAAAACATTAATATAATAGCAATCTAACGAGAGTCCTTGACAATTGGTGACTTGTGAATCAAACAATTAGGGTAATGGAGACAAAAGTTTCCATGTTCTTCGACCAAATTACCATTTTTGTCAAAACAGACTTCTCCAACGCAAACAACATTATCGTCCTCGTTTATTTGCGCTTCTTCCTCTTCTTCTTCTTCTTCTTCTTCGTCGTCGTCCTCTAGTAGATTATGAACACGTATGTTAGAGGAATCATCTTCAATCACAATAGCATCTGCATGATTATCCATTAGAAATTTTTGCAAATTTCTAAGAATCTTGCCTTGTTTCTCTTGTTCCTTTGCCATCCTTATTTGCATGACTTGTAATTCAGTCAGCATTTGTAGAGAATCCTTCATAATTTCCTCAATCTTCATTACTCGAGCCAATGTAGTACGTTGGAATGGACCAGAATTAGGAGAAGGGAAGGAAATGGTAGCATTTTGGTTTGATTTAGAAGAGGAGGCCATTACTTTGTATTTTTAGAAGTTTATTACAGAGAAAATGAAGTGAGAAGACAGATGAATTCGAAATATTGTGATTATATAACCACCAAACTGATTTTAGAGGGAAAATCAAAATTTCAAATCTCACCGCTGTATGTTGACATGGGGGGTAGGGGCATGTTGTCATCCCTTTGAAAATTTTGAAAGTTTTTTTTCTCTATTTATTTAAATATATTTATGTTACTATATTCTATATCTCAGTTATAGAACAAATACTTGGTTCTCTTCTTAATTTAGTAAAGGTTGATTGATTCAAAGGTTTGGTCAGAATATCAGCTATTTGATTCTCAGTATTGATAAATTCAAGAGAAATAATCTCTTTACTTATATTATCTTTGAGAAAATGATGTCTGATATCAATATGTTTGGTTCCGACATGATGAGTAGGATTTTTGGATAAATTTATTGCACTTGAATTATCACAATAATTTGGTAATTTTGAAATATTTAATCCAAAATCCTTTAGGGTCTATTGCATATAGATAACTTGAGAACAAGCCAAAGCAGTAGAGATATATTCTACTTCAGTTGTTGATAGTGAGATGGTATTTTTCTTTTTACTAAACCAGGAAACCAGAGAATGTCCTAAAAAGTGGCAAGTTCCACTTGTACTTTTTTGGTCTGATTTACAACCAGTATAGTCAGCATCACAATATGAGATTAAATCAAATGAATCATTTTTAGGGTAAAATAGGTCGTAGTCTAAAGTGTGTTTAACATATCTTAGGATACGTTTAACAGCTTTTAAATGGGTTTCTTTGGGTTGAGATTGATATCTTGCACAGAGACAGACACTATGCATGATATCAGGCTTACTCATAGTTATATAGAGTAGCGATCCAATCATTCTCCTGTATAGTTTTTGATCAACATCTTTTGACATGTCTTCTTTATTCAAGGCTTCATTAGTTGCTATAGAAGTGGGTTTTCCACTCGCAGTGGTCATACCAAACTTACTAACTAGATCCCTAGCATACTTTTCTTAACTAATGAAAATACCACTATCTTATTGTTTATTTGCAATCCTAAAAAGAAAGTAAGTTCACTCATACAACTCATCTCAAACCCTTTTGTCATTATTTCAGAAAACTCTTTGTTCATTTCATTGTTTGTTGATCCAAAAATGATATCATGTACATAAATTTGTACTAATTGGACATCATCTTTGTTTCTTTTAATAAAAAGAGTATTATCTATCTACCAATTTCAAAATTTAATTGTAATAGGTAATATCTTAGTTTGTCATACCAAGCTCTAGGAGCTTGTTTCAGACCATATAAAGCTTTCTTTAATTTGTAAACATAATTTGGAAACTTTTCTTCTTCAAAAAGCGAAGGTTGTTCAACATAAACATCCTCTTTAACAAAACCATTTAAAAAGGTACTTTTGACATCCATTTGAAATAATTTGAAATTGTTGTAGTTAGCGAAAGCAAGTAGAATTCTATTGGCTTCTAATCTTGCTACGGGTGCAAAGGTTTCATCAAAGTCTATTCCTTCTTTTTCACAATAACCTTGCACGACTAACCGAGCTTTATTTCAAACGACCTCGCCTTGTTCATTCATTTTATTTTTATAAAGCCATTTAGTTCCTATTATAGTTTTTCTTTAGGTCTAGGAACAAATTCTCATACATCATTTCTGGTGAATTGATTCAGTTCTTCTTGCATAGCAAGAATCCATGAATCATCAGATGATGCTTCCTTTGGATTTTTGGATTCAATAGTTGATATAAAAGCTACATTACTCATCTTGTTTAGTCGATTTCTAGTTCTAACAATAGATTCAATATTTCCTAGTATATTTTCTATAGGATGATCTTTTAAAAGCCTGATCCTTTTATTAGGAAGAACAGTTTCACAATTTGTTTTATTTGATTCATTATTTAAAGTGACAAAATCATCTTAATCTTTTATTTGAACAAAATATTTGAAATTTTCATCAAAAGATACATGAATTGTTTCTTCATTGGTGTTAGTTTTTAAATTGAAAACTCTGTACGCTTTACTTCTATTAGAATATTCGATAAAGATTCCTTTATCGGATTTAGGATCAAATTTATCCAAATTGTCCTTTGTATTTAGAATAAAGCATTTACTTCCAAAAACTTTAAAATAAGATACCTTTAGTTTCTTACTGAAAATAAGTTCATATGGTGTTTTATTGGTTAGAGGTCTAATTAAAATCCTATTCAAAATGTAACAAGCTGTAGCGACTGCTTCAGCCCAAAAATTTCTTGGTAATTTACTATATGAAAGCATAGTTCTTGCACACTCTTGAATCGTCCTATTTTTACGCTCTACCACTCCGTTTTGTTGTGGAGTTCTTGGAAAAGAAAAATTATGAGTTATTCCTTTTTTATTACAGAAATTCTCAAAAATTTTATTTTCATATTCTCCATCGTGATCACTATGAATAGTTTTGATATTTAAAGAAAGTTGATTTTGAATTCTTTTTGCAAAAGTTTTAAATAAATCAAAAGCATCATTTTATGTTTTAGAAAATTGTCCATGTAAATCTAGAATAATCATCTGTAATTACAAAAACATATTTATTGTGATTTATAGATTGAATTTGAGATGGACTAAACAGATCTAAATGAAGTAACTCAAGAGGTTTTGAAGTTGAAATCATATCTTTCAATTTGGATGAACTCTTCCTAAGTTTTCCTAATTGACAAGCATCACATATACTATCTACTTTAAAATCCATTTTAAGAAGACCTCTTACTAGATCAAGTTTTGAAAGTCTAGATAAGAGTTTGAAATTCAAATGCCCAAATCTTTTATGCCAAATCCAAGTGTCACTTGTATTAGCCAAAAGACATAGGTTATCATTTGGGATTTTCCATACTGAGAATATAAATATTTTTCTTCCTAATTCCTTCAAAGATAATATTTGATTTATTATCTTCGATGTGACACTTATCCTTTTCAAATTTAATTTTGTAGCCCTTGTCGCATAGTTGACTTATGCTAAGTAAGTTGTATTTTAGATTCCTAACCAACAGAACATTAGAAATAGTATGAGTTTTAGAGTTACCGACATTGCCGATGCCAATCACATATCCTTTTGAATTGTCTCCAAAGTTGACCATTCCTCCATCTTCCTAAATTATGTCATTTAGTATCTCCGGATTACCAGTCATGTTTCTTGAACATCAACTATTAAGTATCCATTTGTTTTTCTTGATTTGCACCATTTGTCCATTGAGTGTTGATTCTTCAAAAGCCATATAACACATCTGTTCCTGCACAGCACACAAATTCGGTAGATAACTTGATTTTCTATAATAACAATATGCAGACTTATGAGACAATGATGATTTGGACCGTTTTGAACTAGTGTTAACAGAATCTCCAAAAATTGCCATTTTAAACTTTTTCAAAATTCAGATTATGATAACTTTGAAAACCAATGCTCTGATACCAAATGTAGGAAATGCTGATTACGGATCTTAAGGTAGAATTAACACTAGAGGAGGGTGAATAGTGTTTAATTATTTTATGAATCTTTTTTAAATCTTTTCAAATTAAACCCAACCAAATGAAATTCGCAAACACAGAGACAATCATAGAACCAGACACAGATGCAAATAGTAAATAAAAGCAGTGAAGGAAAGAACACACCGAAATTTTATACTGGTTCGAAGTTACCCTACATCCAGTCCCATACAACTTCTTGTGCAGATTTCTTTTCAAATATAATGTCGATATTACAACCTCGATTTGAAGGCCATGAGAAACACCCTTCTATCTTCGAGTCCAGGGCAAACTCTCTTGATTTAACCAGGCTACAAGATCATCTAATTGATTTACGGGCTACAATCACACCTTACGGGCCATAATCACACCTTAATGGCCATAATCACACCGTTTCCAATCACACTTTGATAGAGAGAGACTCGATACACTTCGATCTTTTGTTCTTTGATCACAATGATCCTATAGCTCTGAATAGCACTGAAATCTTTGAGAGAGAGTGGTAGAGAATCAAACTAGACAAGATCGAGTTTGATTCACTTATGATTTCGGTAGAATTTTGTTAAAGCATTTGAAATATAAGAGAATATTTGAGGGGAGAAGGAGTGAAGAAATGAAGAAAAACTAACTTAAAATTCGTTGAAAACAACTGGTGTATATAGGAGAACAACGGTCATGTCCATTTGCGAAAGGTTATGACGAATATACACTTCTTTTGAAAATTTGAAATTTGAGATCTACGGCTACCATGTCGACATGGGGGGTATAGGGATGTCGACATGCCTATGTTATTTTTGAAAATTGATTTTGCTTTAAAATGATTTCTATTCCAAAACTTGTCAAAACAATTTCTAAACTTTGTAAACCATTTTGAATATAGTTTAAACTTATAAAAGAGTTTTTGAAAGTAATCTTAAAATATATAATCTATAATATAAAAGTAATATTAAAAACTAAGTATAGACTTCTTTAAAATATATTTTTGAGATTTAAAGCTAAAATATTAAAATCAAGAGATAGTTTAAAAAATAAGAAATGATTTTAAAATTAATATGATTAAAAATAGTTTTTCAATTAAGGATAAAATATTTAAATCGAGAGAGAGAGAGAGATGTCTTTTTAAAAAGTTAGTTTTGAAAAAATCTAAAAATAAGTCATTTTGAAATTTTGTGGATTCCATTCCACTAGAGAAGGTCATGGGTTCCATCCCACTGAAGAGGTCGTGGGTTCCATCCCACTATTAAAGCGATAAGGTTGATTCCATTCCACAATTAAAATCTGAATAAAGATTTTAGTGCTATTATGAAGTTTTAACATAAATCTAGACTCTATTACTTATCTTGATATCTTGAACTCTTGATAATCGTAATATTCATGGGTCTTCAGTCTTGATTTCTACAATCTTGAATTCATCAATTTTGAATCCCTATACTGTACGGTCTTCATTCTCAGTACCTACATATATATATATATATATATATATATATATATCCTGCGTATACATATATATCTAGACAAAGGTATTAGTATCTATATTTTATAACAAGTCCTAAGGTTGTTGTCATCAATACCATCATCTCAGGAACTAACAAACTACAGGTCAACTAATCCGTCGTCTAAGCATCATTCTAGATCTAGATATTCCCATCTAGGGGTTCAGAGAGGCATTTTAGTCATCAGGACGATCTTCCACATGATGACACATCTCATGTTTCTCTCTTCCAAGCAGCTAGCACTGTTCCACACTTCTCAGCAGTCTTAACATCTGCTAAAATCTACTGCATTTAATTCTTCTCGATGAAGAGTTAGTAAGGTACCTATTGAGAAGTTGGTCGGGCAACCTTTCATCGAGGAGGAACAACTAATCGTTTCAAACCCTCAGATTGTCGAATTCCAACACCGTTTTTTGAAGATCAATTTCAAAGTCTACAGATTTGTTCCCAGTTTGAAGGACATCCCGCATGAAGTCAAGGGTCAAACGGTAGCATACATTGGGGATGTGTACGATTAGTACTTCACTTGGAGGAGTCTAGCCAAAATAACTTCGGAATACCTCAAGAATATAGAGGGTGGGATCACGAGAATGAAACTCACAACGAATTAGAATGGTAAGATTGACTCCCATATCGACAAAGAAGTTGCTAAGTTAAAGAATCCAAAAGAGGACGTCGACCAAAAGTTCTGGGATTTAAAGTCTACGATCAAGCAAGAAAGAAAGAATCACATGATCGAAGTGGAGTTTGTTCACTAAAGGAATCATGATTTGGCCGAAGAAGTAAGAGCACTAGAAGCAGAGCTTAAATGTGAGAGGAAAGAGAAAGATGAGGCTCTTCAGATTGCTCATCGCTCGTAATGATAAGGACAATGAGTGTAAGGAAAGAGATGATGCACTAGACAACGCGAAAAGAGTGGACGAGTTGGTGGCTTCCACGAAAAGATGGATTAAGGATAGTTTCAATCCACTTATTACCAACTACAACGCCAATGTTCTAAAATTCTGAGACCTGGTGTGGCTTGGTAAAGCTTCTCCTCATACCTTGCCGATGGTGTGGGAGAAAATTGTGTGGGATGAGCGCAATTATTCTGAAGGGGCTGAAATAGACTTGGTGGAATTGGAGAGTGAGATTTTTATTGTCGCGGAGATTGAGGCGCTCAGAGCTGGCGAACATATCTTACATTCAGAGTTAGCTGATACTATTCGGGGAGACCAAGCTGAAGGCTTTGGCACCACTCCTCAGAATTTACTCCCGGGCATCTAGATGCTTTTGCCAACTCATCTGACCCGAGGTATAATCCGGATGCGCCACAACTTCTCATGCCTAATATGATATCTCTAGTCCTAGAGGGAAACTCAGATGGTAGCCTACCTACATAAAATCTCTATCTGGCAGAGGTATATCTCTAACTTCAACCGTATTTAAGTAGGCACACATGACACCGGTCGATGTTTCTAATATTTCCTTTCTTCTATCTCAAATTACAAATCAACCTGCAGCTCAAACTCTTCCCAAAGGAAGCTCCTAACCACATGCAACTGCATCAACGATCGATTAAACGATTGTGACTATCTTTGGAGCAACTTCAAGCATTTCGGTCGGTGATACTCTTGGTCCTGGTGCACAGAAGATCCAAGCTCTGGATGAAGAAGGGACTGATGAGTTTCAAGAGATTTAGACAGACGAGGATGCTTTAATGATGGTGACTTCCGGGCCTATTATATGCCTGCTATGTGGGACATCTATGATGAACAAGTCTTGGACACCATCAAAGTTAAGCAAGAATCGGCAGATCTCATCCCTCTGGTGTTATCCATTGCTTCACCCGGTGATCCTATTTTCATCCCGGTCATGATATTATGGCCGAGAGCACTCATAGCACGCCCATCACCTCATCACAAAGCACTCTGGTGAAAGGCCAAGAAAGTGGGGGGCGAGGAGATAAGAGAAAGAATGAAGCCTCGGGCTGATAGTCTTCTGGTGATGGGAAGAAAGGAAAGAAGCACAAGCTGAAGAAATGATCGTTTATCTCCTTTATGTCTTTTGTTGCATAGAGTACTTAGGCACTTTTGGTTTTTTGTTTTTCCGACCAGTGTGTATAGACTGGCCTCTCCTTTTGCTTGTCGGCTGGAATGTTAGTAACCTTTGTACTTATTTTGAACGTGAATAAAAGATGTTTTGTTTTGTTCAAGTCTTGTGTGAATTTTCCTAAATGTTTGAGAAGTACGCTCTACATTCAATGTGGTTGCGATACACTTCTCGTTGTCTTCACCGGACTAAAGACATAGTCTATGTCGTTTCTAATGAGTTAAGAATAATCTCTAGAATGTCTATTTGCATACGACCATGTTCAGCTCTGGAAGTTGGTTAAATTCCAATCACTTAAAAGGTTGTCTTAACATCCCTTTCAGAATGTTTCGCATGCGATTATGCCTATCTCTGGGAATTAATCGTAGTAATTCACCTTCAGACGTCTCACTAGTCATATTTCTTTAAAATGCACATGTTGACCATGCTAAAATCTAGCATCGGTCAGAGTTAACGACTTAATCATAGTGGTTTAAACATCCTCATCCAGGACATTTGCTTTCGATCGTGCTAAACTCCGGGCATTGATCAAAGCATGCAAATAAGATCCCACCTATCTTCGGGGGCAGACCTTTTGTCTTGCCTGCTTTGGGCAAGGTGTAGATGCTCTGCCAAACTCTGGGCATGAGTGATAAAGGTGAACTGTCTCGTTCATCCTCTGAGAATTTATACTCCTGCCCCTAAGTCGTGGTTGAAAGAGTTGCTTGACATCTATCTTCGGACACCAAATATGGTAGAACTTCATGCGTTCGATCATGGTTTGCAGAAGTCTAGTCGGTACCTATCTTTGGGCACCAAATGTGGTTGAACTTCATGTGTCTGATCATGGACTACGAGAGTTTAGTCGGTACCTATCTTTGGACACTTGCATACCTGCATTTTGCACATGTAAGTTTTTTTTAAGCATAACACCATTTATATTGTAAAATCGAGTATAGAGAAATTTATGAGTTCTGAGAGTTATTTCTTTTAGAAAACATCAGAGATGATAGATTCTGTTTGATTACACAGAATGTATACACAAATTTACATTCAAGTGAAATAGCGTCACAAGTGTTCGCTATTCAACGTCCATGGTAGTGAGATCCCGTCCACTGTCGCTAACATGAACGTGCCATCTCCAAGTTTTTGCTCGATCGTATACAGACCTTCCCTAGTCGAACCCAAGTTCTCAGGGCAAGGGAAGATTCATTTAAGGATGAGACCGCCAATCTCAAAGGGCCAAGTCCTACCTTGGAATTGTAATATCAGCGACTTGGTTTCGGTGTGCAACTGCTCTCAACTTAGCTTTGTCGCGCTTCTCATCAATCACATCAAGAGACACTAGCAGGAGTTCCTCATTTGTCCATGGATTGTAGTGATTCACTCGATAAGAAGGTACTTTAAATTCAACAAGGATTATAGCCTCTTATCTTTAAGCTAGGCGGAATGGAGAGTGACCAGTTATTAACTTGTGGGTCGTTCATCGACCCACTTGCCCTTAGCCTTCTCCCACCGATTTTTTAGAATGGACTTGATAGTCTTGTTCACTGCTTCGACTTGTCCATTCACTTGAGGGTATGCCAATGTGGAAAATCTCTTCTCAATACCGTGCCTGCAGCAGAAGTCTTTGAACTCGGCACTTTCGAACTGGGACCCATTATTGAAAATGATCGTTTATGGAATCACAAAACGATAGATGATGTTTTTGGCCACGAAGTTGGTTACTTTCTTTATGGTGATCATAGCTAATGGCTCTGCCTTGGCCCATTTGATGAAGTAACCAATTGTGACAATGGCGTACTTTGTGTTACCTTTAGATATCCACAATACGCTAATGATATCGATTCTCCAGACTGCAAACGGCTATGGGCTGACCATTTGAGTAATCTTCATTGGTGGGGCTCTCGGTATCTTAGTGAATCTCTAGCATTTGTCATACTTTCTGGTGTAATTAGCAACGTCTCGGTTGACTGTTGGCCAGAAATACCTGTACCGAAGGATCTTCTTCACTAGAGTTTTCCCCTAGTGTGGTCGCCACAGGCCCCTTCATGAATTCCTTCATCACTTTCTTAGTCATTGTTGGCGATACACCGAAGCATATGGACAGAGAATACTTTCCTGTAAAGTACTCCTTCTTGCATGATAAATCTTGCAGTTTTACGAAGGAGTTGACATCGTTCGTTCTTCTTGTATGGAAGAATTCCTTTATATTGATAGTTCTTTATTGGGACTAATCAATGACTCCTTCATAGGTTCAGCCTCCAAGATCCAATCGACATCCATATAGTCGATGCTCGGAGCTGATAGTACTTCCACCGAAACTAGGCCCATGTGCTTTGCATCTCTGGACTTAGCTAACTTAGCTAATGAGTCAGCCTTTATATTATTCTCTTTGGGATTACGTGTTATCATGTAATATTCAATATCATTAAGCAGCCCAAGGGCTCAGTTTAGATAAGGAGTTAGCCTTGCTTGTTTCCCTTGAAACTACTTCCATACCTGACATACCACTAGTTGGAAATCATAGTGGATATGCAAAAATTTAACTCCTGACTCCACGGTAATCTTGAGTCCTACAATTAAGGTCTCGTACACTGCTTTGTTATTTGTTGGGGAAAAGTCGAGTTTCAGGGCATAACAAATTGGGTGTTCCTCAGGAGTCACTAGAGCGACTCCAATGCCGGAACAATGTTCATTAGATGCACCATCTGTGCACATTTCCCACTTGGCATTATGTTCTCCACTGTTCTCCGGAATTTCATCTCGCACAGTGTATTCAGCAATGAAATCCATCAAAGCTTGACCCTGGATAGCTCTCCGAGGATGATAGGTAATGTCGTACTGGCTCAATTCAATATTCTATTTCAACAACCTTTCAGAGGACTCAGGTCATTGCAAGACCTGTCTCAAAGAATGGTCGGTCAGAAATTTGATTGGATGAGCCTGAAAGTAGGGGCGGAGCTTCCTTAAAGTGGTCGCTGGTCGCTGGATTCGAGATTCTTTATGCATTAGTTGCTGGATTCGAGATTCTTCATGCACTGGTTGCTGGATTCGAGATTCTTCATGCACTGGTCGTTGGATTCCGGAATTTCTGCTCCTGTCAACCGCTTACTAATGTAGTACACTGGTTGCTGGATTCGAGATTCTTCATGCACGAGTGTGGTGCTCAAAGTATGTACCAACACTGCTAGATTGATAAACAAGTTCTCATCATCCAGCGATTTCGATGAACGGGAGGTCTCTTGAAGTGATCCACCTGAGCCTGGAATGGGTCTATACGTTCTTGTATCCAGGAGAAATTTTTTTCCCTTTCTTGATTAAATCGAAGAAAGGTATGCATTTATCCGTAGCTTTGGGGATGAATCGACTTACGGCGGCGACCTTTCCATTCAAGATTTGGACATATTTATCATCTTTGGGGATTGGATGTTCCTCCGTGCTTGGATCTTCTCTAGATTGGCCTCGATCCTATGGGATTTCACGACAAGGCCTAAGAATTTCCCTAACGCAAATGCCAAATGAGCGTTTCAAGGGATTGATCTTCATCCCATATTTTCAAAGAACTCTGAACATCTCAACCAAGTCATCAATATGATTCCCCAATCGCCATGATTTCACAAGCATATTGTCTACATATAAGTCCATCGAGCATCCAGTCTGGTCTTAAAAAATCATGTTCATCGGCCGTTGGTAAGTCACTCTAGCGTTCTTTAACCAAATGGTATAACGATATAGCAGTACAATCCCGGATCGATTATGAAGCTAGTGTGTTCCTAGTCCGGTACGTACATCGGAACTTGATTGTATCCAGAGTATGCATCCATGAACTCTTGCAACTGGTGTCCAACTGTTGAATCTACTAGCTAATCAATTCTCGGAAGTGGGAAGCTAACCTTCAGACATGCCTTATTCAAGTTAGAATAGTGGACGCATGTTCTCTACTTCCCATTTGATTTTTTCACCAGAACTGGATTCGATAACCATTTCGGGTATAGGGCATCACGAATGAAACCATTATCCTTCGACTTCCCCACTTTTTCTTTAAGTGTAGCAGATCTCTCCGGACCCAGGCTGTGGCATTTCTGTTTTGTAGTAATGCACTTTGGATTTATATTTAATGCATGACTCGCTATCTTCGACAATATTCCACACATGTCCGAGTGTGTCTAGGCAAACATATCCAGGTTCGCTCGGAGAAAAACAACTAATTCTTTCATCTTCCTCGTGACGAGCTACGATCCAACCTTCAAGATCCATGTAGGATCGTCGTGGCTGATCGGAATGTTGATCGTTAACTCGGCTGGAGCTGCCTTTCTATCTAATGGCTTTTTGCTCGGATCCATATTCTTATGGAATGGACTGTGTTGCCTGAGCCAAGGCTTAGGCGGTGGTTGCTATGCATCCAGAGCCTGGATGTAGAGAGTCCTCTTTGCACCCTTTCCTTTCCTCTTCTCCTCGACTCTTTCAACTCGGAGACGTAGCACTCACGACCAATCCCCTGATCCCCTTCAACTAACCCCACACCATTCTCGATCGGGAATTTCATTGTTAAACACCAAGGAGTGATGGCCGCTCTGAATTTAGCAAGGGTCGGTCGACCCAAAAAAGCATTATAGGCAGAGTAAATATCCAACATAATGAAAGGCATAACTTGCACTCTCTTGCGATCGCCCTCTCCAAGAACCATCGACAGATCCACGCATCTCACTAACTCCGTAGCTATCTCTTAAATCCCTGGATTTGAGATTTAACATAGCATTAAGTCCTTTGCCTCCAGAAGCATCTATTCATAGGTTCTTTTAAACAAAATGTTGATTGAACTTTCATAGTCAATCAAAACCTTTCTCACTACAGCAGGTCTGATCATGGTCGAAATAACAAGTGGATCAATAGTTTAGGCCTCTACCCTATCGGCATCTCTAATACAGAAAATGATATCATCTGTCACACTCCTGAGTTGCTTTGCCGGAGTACCGCCTTCCATAGCAAAACAACTATCATTTATTGCATGTTTTAAAGCACTAACATACCACTCTGTATCATTCCAATCTTATTAGTCGGATGCAGTTCATTGATTATAGTATTTATCACAAGACATTTCTCAAGTTGCTTAGGTTCATCAGCACTAGGCACGGCTTGCCCCTGTTGGGATGGCAACCCATGATGGTTAGAGTTTCCTTAACCATCATCCTACGGGGTTTTCAAAAATTGCTGCAACTTCTTTTTACAAATCAGTTCCTCGATCACATCACGTAAATGTCTGCATTCATTGGTGTTATGATCATGTGTCTCAGAAGACATGCAGAACTTGCCATATTTTTTCTCCTTCTCAGTCGACTCCCTCAGAGCTAGCTTCCTATATTGCTCAATACCCTTTGTTGCTAAATAGATATTCTATATTGAGTTATTCAACTCAGTATAGTTATCATAGTTAGGAATCCTAAGACGATTTCTATTATTTGGCTTTCGCTTCCTGGCCCCATTATTATTATGCTTCTGACCATCATTCTTGTCGATGACATTTATATCTACATTCCTAGAGCTCTCTTCGGACCACTTTACCGTAATAATGCCTTATATCACTTCAGTTGAATGCCCAGCCTCATCCCTTCAGGGACGAGTACATTCCTCTTCCAAGCATAAGAACTGATCGGTCTTTCTGTAAAGATATCCATCGTCGATGGGGGTTTCATTTCCAACCCTTTCCTGAAATCAGTATCGGGATGAATTCCCCTGAACAGCTCCATTAATATGATGTCCTTCTGAGCACTACTTACTTCTGTCATTGCAATATGAAATCAATGCAAAAAGTCCTTTGAAGACTCTCCCGCACTCTGGAAGAGGTTAGAAAGCGACATCTTTCGGACGTTTTTTATGTATATGGAATTGCTCTATAGACTTTCGCGCAAATTGATCAATGGACAATATCGATCTCGGCGGCAGCCGAGTGAACCACATTGTCCCTACCCCTTCCATGAATATTGGGAAACAAAAATATCTAATGACATTAGTAGCCTTGGTCGAATCCATATGCCAATCATACTTTATCAAATGTTTCCATGGATGGACCTTTCCATTATACGACGACTTCGTTGGCATCACAAACCTGCGTAGGTATTCTTGGCACAAGATACCTTCCATAAAAGGATTCCGGCTTGAGGAGGAACCCCACTGATTATTTGTCCAGTTTGACTCTGGCTTATCAGTCTCCTAAACATTTCAGTCAAATCTGGTTCAAGTGGGTCTATTGAACAACGGTGAACATAATCTGGCCCAAGAGTTTTGCCAACAAATGCTCTCGGTTAGTCTCATGATACCTGGGTTCCCCTGATTTCGGAGGAACCGTTCATTTGGTAGTCTATTGCACATAATCTCTCCGTGGCTGATATGCGGTACCCGCATGTGTTCCAACATTTGACCGTCAACAACACGCCTAGAAACTAAACGAACGACATCCTCGGGAGTCGAGGATCGGGAACCAATCTTGATGGTTCGATATCGAACCCTCTTGATCGTTCTGTACAAATCCATAGGCCTTAGCCATGGCTCGATCATGCCTTTTGTTTCGACTTTCCGGTTTTCTTCCTTAGCATCGTTTACTTTCTGTCACTCTGCCTTTGCTCCAACGATGAGGAACTATCAGATTTTGAATCAGAAGGCGCTCTATCTCTCCTGCTCCTGGTGCGATTGTTGGTTAGTTGATTCAACAAGTCTAAGCTTTTCTTCATCTGCACATTAAACTCATTGTGAATTTCTAGAGCTTGTCTTCCATCTGTTTCATCATGCAGTCCATCTCAACTCTGGTGACCACATCAGTTGGGTTCTGGAATTCCGTAGAGGCTGGCTGCTCAACCTCATCAACCCGCTAGACATCGATCTCCTCTACATCTTCGGCAGCATGCAAGGAATGGTCTTTTCTAGGGGCCATTGTAGAAAGCTCTCGTATGGATTCTTGAAAATCCAAGCGGTAAGAAATTTCAAAAAATAAAGAAAATTGGATCTATCGCTTAGATTTAGGCAATCCAATAGTAGACGATGGATCCAAACAGGTTTGAGAATCGTTTTCTCAATGAAAGCACTAAAATGTTAGTACCAAAAATGGCACAAACATCCAATAGATTATGTAGAATATAAAAAGTGATGGAAAGCAAATGAAAATGAAGGAAAATATAACAACACACATTTATAGTGGTTTGGATAATCTTTTCCTACGTCCACTTGAGATTTTATTGATAATATCTCTTTTTTACAGCTGTTGCTATTATCGTTCGGTACCACTCGGTAGCCAATTACAAGAAATATATCTAAAATTGCTAGAAAGCTAAAAGACCCCCAAATTAAGCCCCTCCATGTTTATTCATAGCTGTAGATTGGCAGGAAAGGCTCCAGCATGTTCATCCCCACTTTCTCATGATCTCCTGGTAGTTGCTCAAGAGAAGACGTGCCCAGCTAAGCAATATGGATGGATCGATACCGATCCATAAGACTTGGTCGTGGATCATTTTGACCACCTTATGATGGATCAATTTTGTATAGTTATAGGCTTGTTTCAGAACCAAATAGATGGATCGATGGAGGAGTAGAGTTGTTGATTCCATATGCTTGAGCTACTCGATATCAGACAAAAGGTGAACGATAGATGGAGTTGGAAATGGGATTCTAGCATCAACACTTGGTCATTGGAAGAAAAGTAAGTTTTTTGGGTATAAATTTATCGTTCAGTTCCAATTCTTGGCTATAGATCAGACCAATACATAGACTTAGTGGAACCCGGCTTAGGAAATTTTGTGTTGGCTTTGTCTTTGTCTTGTGATCTAAGTTGTATTTTGTTTTCTGGACTTTATGGCTATCTTTCTAGGCCTTCTACCTCGATAGCTTTCAAGTTCTATTCGTCTAGTCGGTAAAATCATTGCCTGGTCAAAAGCTGGATGACACACATACACACACACATATATACATACATGTTAGTGCAAAATTTCGTCTACACTAACACCTCGAAGTCCGAAGATATAGCTCCGGAAGTTAGTTGGAATATTGAAATTGACAAAGAGATTACCGAGACATCATGCAATCAAGCTTAGGTTACGAGATGTTGAACCGTTGAGTCGCAATAGCCAATGTAGAGAAGGTAAAGTACATTAAGTAAATAACATCAAAACTTTTATAGTAGTTCGGGCTAAAAGTTCCTACATCCACCGTCCTTTCCTTAAATAGTCACTCTTACCTTGCCGGGAGGCTTATTACATTGAGTCTATACATTTACTCTATTAATGAGTTTGTAAAGAAAGATCTAATATATGAAAGTACAATATAATTTTATATTTCAGCTCTTTTTTAGTGTCAACCCTTTTACTGTAGCAGGTAGTCCTCTATTTATAGAAAATTTAATGTTCCTCCATTGGTACAAGTGCTTTCTGTTGGATTGATAACCTGGCTTGCTATGTGCAGTATATATCTGAACACTTGTCATCATCTGGTTGAGTGCATATTGATGTGGATTGTTGACATGATGCTTTTATATATAGCTTCTTTGATATCTTCTATTTATCCCGATCGTTGGTCTTGAGCTGGGCTATCTAAGCCACTGATTGTTAATAATTGCCGAAATGCTTTTGGTTCTGGCAACTACTGCCCTTGGCTAAGCTTCTTGTCTTAGCTAGACAATGACCGTGATCTTGATAGATGCTTTGACTCATGCTCTCGAACTACTTGCTCGTGGATACTAAGTCCTGTGTTTAAGCTCTTGTTGGAAACCAAACAGTAGGTCTCAGAATCACAAGCAAAGAAACTTTCCTCTCAAATTTATATAATTTGTACCTTGTAGAAGTTATGGTGTAACACATGCCCCTCAAGGTTCACATCATATGGTTGATAAGAGGTGGACTTTGGAAAGAATAGCATCATATCATGCTTAATACTTGGCTTGTTTGCTCCATTCCCATCATGAAGTTAATCTTGAGCTTTCGAGCAAAGTAGTATTCTGAGAGCTTTCAAAAGCGTTGCTTCACTAATTCAATTTATAAAGATCTAATCTCGTTTAGAGGGTTTTGAAAATAATTTAAAATCTAACCTGGTATAGAGGGTTTTGGAAATTGCAATTAGTGCCCAAAGACAAAAATACTTCGAAGCCATCTTGATCTGATCTTACATTGGTATCGGATTTGAAAACTATTAGTGGTGGTATAATACCTATATTCACACATATTATAAGAACATGGATCACTATACAGCACCATGCATGGTATCATTCGACCATGGCTCACTCTTTGCATAGCACTATTTGGCCATGGCTCACTCTTTTTCACAACACTCATGATGTGCCTCATTAGGTGTGTTTGGCACGGTCGTCTTTTCCATGACACGCTCTTTGCACAATACTATCGGCCATGGCTCACTATACAGCACCATGCATGGTACTATTCAACCAGTCTCACTCTTTGCATGACACGATTAAGCCATAGCTCTTTGCACAACACTTTTGGAGGTGACTCGCTTGGTGCGTTTGGCATGATCATCTTTTCCGTAACTCACTCTTTGCATGACACTATTGGTCGTGCCTCATTATTATTAGGGATCTACCAAATATTCTAACTTCATTGAGAATCTACCCAATATTCTAATCTTATTGGGAATCTACCCAATATTCTAATCTCATCGGGAATCTACCCAATATTCTAATCTCATCGGGAATCTACCTTATATTCTATTCTTGTGTATGTACTGCTTTACCATGGCTAAGAACTATGCTTCTTAGCTTGAAACAAAAAGATCAATAAGGGTTTATTTCTTACATGACACAACAAGGTCATGGCTAAAAGTTATAAATTCTTACCTCCGGTACTTTGCTCGGAGGTGGAACTATTTTAATGGCCCGAAGACGAAATTAAGTAATTGTCGAGAGGTGAAATCATTTACTTGCCCGGAGGTGAAAGTATGGCTTTGAAACTCACATGATGCTACTTGATCAGAGAAGTATCATAGCTAAAACATTTTGATGCAATTTTTGAAAGTTGCATGATATTCTTCATCATGATATAACCATGACTAAAATGTTTGATGAAATGTTTGAAACGCTTAAAACTTGAGAAGACTGGAGTCTCGCGCGGCATATCTGAGTCATGGCAAAAAGGTTGGTAATTGTCTCAAACTTCTGATAAAGCTTTTATTCAGGTAGCTGCCCTGTGCTATGATAATGTTTCAGATGCTCGACATTCCAAGTCCAAGGTATTATATTGCCATCTGGCTAATCTATATTACCGGGAGGGATGACATCATGAATTATTAAGGGTTCTTCCCAATTCGGGTCGAAAGTTCCATCTGTCGGATCCTCTGTCTTTGGCATTATCTTTCGGAGGACGTGGTCCCCTTCCTCAAACTTTCTAATCTAAACTCTCTGGTTGTAGTATCGGGTCATCTTCCAAATATACTTTACAGTCCTCAAAGCGGCTTGGTCCCGGAGCTCAGGCAACAAGTCTACTGACTCCTCTTGGAGCTCCAAATTTTTCTGTGTATCATAACAATACCTTCGGTGAGAGGCAATTTCTATCTCAACCGGGTGAATGGCTTCAAAGTCGTAAGCTAGAGAGAGAGGAGTGTGTCCTATCGAGGTCTTGGAGCTTGTTCTATAAGCTTGCAAAAAAAAGGAATTCATCTGCTCAATTGTTTTTTGCCTTGTTCAGTCTTTTCTTCAAACAAGACTTAATAGTTTTTTTGGCTGCCTTTATGGCTCCATTAGCTAGTGGATGGGCTACCGAAGAAAAAATCTTGATGATACCGTTATCTTGGCAATACTCCACAAACTCTCGGCTCTCGAACTGAGTGCCATTATCTATAATGATCTTATGCAAAAGACCAAATCTAAATACATTGTTCTTCATTATGAACTTTATTACTTGATTGGAGGTTATGGTAGCTAAGGGTTCGGGCTTGACTCATTTTGTAAATTAATTAATTGCCACTATGGCATATCATGCCTCTGCTTTAGTAGCCAGAAAGGGACCAGTAAGATCAATGCCCCAGATATCAAAGGGCCATGACTCATCATGGGGGTAAGCTCGTTGGGAGGAGCTCTTGGCACTTTTGCATAAAACTGACACTTATCGCATTTTCTTGCATAATCTAATGTGTCTTTATTTAGTGTCAGCCAATAGAAGCCTTGCCTGAGTATTTTCTTTGCCAACTCTTGGTCTCCACGGTGGTCTCCACAAATTCCATCGTGGGCTTCTTTCAATAATAGATGACCTTCCAAGGTCGTTGCACACCGAGAGTATAGAGTTGAGAATCTCATCCTATAGAGTACTCCATTTATAATGTTGAACTTTGGAGCATTATATTTAATCCGCTTAGCTATGGCATCATCCGAAGGTAGAATATCCTCAGTCAGATATCGGATATATGGCGACATCCAATTCTCCCTAGTTATTACTGGTGTTGTGGATTCTCCTTGGGTAGTTTGAGCTCATGTTATAACTAACACTTTCTTCGAAACCTGTATGTTAGGTTTCTCTAGGATCTCGACTGGGATGAAATTAAATTCTCTTACATCCCTTGAGCTTGCATATTTTGTTAAGGCATCGACACTAGCATTCCAATCCATGGGTGTGCTTTCTATGTGATAACTCTCGAAAGCTCCAAGTAGCTACTTTACTTGCTTAGCATATAGAACTAACCTCAGGTCTCGGGTCTGATAGTGATCGAGAACTTAATTGACCACTATCTGGGAGTCGCTGTATACCCGAATCTCTGAGACTTTGAAAGAAATTTCCATTCTTAATCCAGTGATCAAGGATTCATACTCGGCTGCATTATTGGTTGTTAACAAGGCAAAATTGATTGTGTAGTAAATTTGATGGTTGTCTGGGGTTACCAAGACATAGCCGACACCTGCCCCTTGCTCATTTGAGGCTCCGTTAACATAAATTTGCCAAGAGAGTTGCTTATTCTTGTTGTCTTCTTTTTCAACTTTAGCTTTGAAACCGGTGCATTCAGTGATGAAGTCGGCTAGTGCTTGACCTTTGATTGTTGTCCTTTTCTCATATGATATCTTGTACTGGTTGAGCTCCATAGCCCACTTGATTAACCTTCTTGAAGTTTTGGGTTTACTAAAACTTGTTGAAGTGGTTGACCTATAAGGACTTTAATAGAGTGGACCTGGAAATATGGCCGGAACTTTCTTGCTTTGAACACCAAGTTGTAGGCGAGCTTTTCAATTTCAAGGTAGTGCTTCTCGGCTGGACCTTGCCTTTTACTTACATAATATGTGGGTCTCCTTATGGCCTGATCTGAGGCAGCTAAATAGAGGAATAGGATTTCCTATCTATTAGTTTGGACAACACCGGGGGAGAACTTAAATGCTTTTGCGGATCTTTGAATGCTTTCTAGCATTCGTCTGTCCATTTGAGAGCAACAAGCTTGTTAAAGAAGTTGAAGAAGGGAACACATTTGTCGGTCGATCGACTTATAAACCTGTTCAAAGCAGCAATCTTTCCATTCAAGCTCATTAACTCCTTTCTGTTAGTCGAATCCTTCATGTCAGTTATAGCTTTTACCTGATCTGGTTTTATCTCTATCTCTTTAGCACTCACTATAAAACCTAGGAATTTCTCGAATTGTATACCGAAGGTACACTTTTGAGAGTTTAGCTTCATCTGATAATTCCAGAGAACATTGAATGTCCCAACTAGATCTGAAACATGACTTTCTGATTGTTTAAATTTGCCCAACATGTCATCGACATACACCTCTATGTTTTGACCTATTTTCTTGATAAATATTTGGTTGACTAACCTTTGATATCTTGCCCTTGCATTCTTAAGACCGAAGGGCATTACCTTATAGCAAAACAAACCTTTATTGGTGACCAAACTTGTATGCTCCTCATCAGGATTAAACATTGGGATCTGATTGTACCCGGAATAGGCATCCGTAAACGAAAAAATTTGTACCCACTTGTAGCATGTACGAATTGATTGATTCTTGGCAAAGGAAAGCAATCTTTTCGGCAAGCTTTGTTTAAATCCATAAAGTCGCTGCAAGTCCTCAATTTCCCATTTGACTTCTTTACTAATACCGGATTAGCGATCCACTTCAGATAATAGACATCTCGGATGAATTCATTCGTCGATAACGTTTCAATTTCTTCTTATAGAGCCACATATTGAACCTTGCCTAAAGGCCTTCTTTTTTTGCCTTATAAGAGTAAACTTTGGGTGTATATTTAAAAAATGGCACATGATTGAGGGGTCGATTCCTATCATATCTTCGTGAGTCCAAGCGAATAAATCTTAGTTATGCTTGAGGAAGGAAATTAGCTCTTCTAGGACAGAATGATGAAATAAGTTCATATCTTAACTATCTTAGACTTCTCATTTTCATCGAGGCACACTTCTTCTAGAGTCTCGACTGTTGAAGCCGTCTTGGCCTCTTATCTTGGATCAAGATCAATCTCAATCTCTTCTTCCCTCAGAACTTCATGTACAATGTGAACAATCTTTCTCTTTCTCCCAGAAGACTTACCACTTTTCCCCCGTTCTATCTTATTATATTCTCTTCAATAACTTGATATGTAAATTAATTCTTCGATAGCAGAATCTTCTGGTGTTGGGAGAATTCTTACGGGTTTCTTATGGCTTGCCATAGATTTAGAACTCATGGTATTAGCTGCTTCCTAAATTTCAAGAGGAGCGGGTTGGTTGACTTTGACATTGTTCTCATAAGAGGTAGTTTTCCCTTTATTGATCATGTTCAGACTTGAATAATAGACCTGTCCCGAGATCCACTAATCTCCCCTTACAAGTCTTTCACCCTTCTCGGTAGGAAATTTTAGAAGTAAATGCTTAGTAGATACGTACTCGTCCATAGCGTCAGCTGTTGGCTTCCGAAGAAGGCATTGTATACCAATGGGATGTCTATAGTGAAAAAATCGATTTCGAAGATCTTACAACAATGGTCACTTCCAACTTTGACTATCAGATAGCATTCCCCAAGAGGAATGGCTCTATCATCATTGAACCCATATATGGGAGCTTAGCTGGACTTGAGTGTGCTTTCGGGTAACCTTATCTTATTGAAAGCGTGCGTGAGTATTATGTTAATAGCGGCTCCAGTACCTGCCATTTTCTTTGCGACCTCCAAAAGTCCAATTCTAGCCGAAATTATAAGTGGGTCATTATGGAGGTGATAGACATCCTGCTTATCAAAGTCGCCAAATGTAATTTCTAGCCTTACCGTTTTCTTCTTTTTAGAGGTTTTAGTCTCATACACCGAGGTGTTTCCATCTTTAGCTTCATTAACATATCTCTTCCAGCTGCCATTACTTGCCTCGACAATGTGGGGTCCTCCAAAGAATACACCAACAAAATTCCGAGGGGCAAGTAAAGACCTCTGAATTGATGCCTGTGGCTGTGCATTTTTATTTCCTGTTGGAGTGGCTGCTCCCTTAGTATTATCATTTTTTAGGAACTCATTTAGCTTTCCTTCTCTGACCAGCCTATTGATGAAAGACTTCAAAAACCAATACTCTTCAATGTTATGACCATTCTACCGATGGTAGCTATAATACTTCCCTCCTCGGTTAACTTCCGGCTCTTTCCTTTTTCTCGGAGGGTACAGGATCCGGTCTTGAATCATTGCGTAGAATTGAGCATAAGAATGAGTCAAGGGATAGCCTTCCACTGCCTGAAATTCCCTCTTAAATCTTTTGCCCGAGGTGAACTTTTTATTGTCGCCATTCCATTCTGGGTTCTTTCTGACAACTCCCTTAGAATCTTCAATTTGGATTTTCCCTCGAGCTCGGAAAAAGAACTCAGTTAGGGACTTGCATTCCTTCCTTGGTATATTATCCCAGAATGGGGTATTCTTCCATAACCCTAAGGTGATAGAAACCAGCTTGGTCTCGTTCGTCATGCCCTTGCATCGGGCAGCTACATCATTAAACCTTTTACAATAGTCCTTTAGAGACTCTCCTCTTCCTTGTCTAAAGTTAATGAGTAGACTTAGTCCTGTTCTGGTATCTTTTGAGGAAAAGAATTTTGTCAAGAATTCCATAGTCAGCTGTTTGCAGGAGCTAATAGAATTTGGTGGATAGCTTTGGACCCATTTCAAGGTGGGCCTACTAAAAGTCACAAGCAAGAGTCTACATTCAATCTCATCTGAAGCACGGATAACTTACATTTAGATCTCGTATAAAGTGACATGATCCTCGGGGTCGGATGATCCATCATAAGAAATTTTCAGGATCCTGAATCCTGGAGGCATAGGAGCTCTTATAATATCTCGAGAGAAAGGCTGAACCATTCAGAGCCTCATTTCGGCACCAAGGCCAGATCGATCCTCTTGCAGCTTCTGCACTTGCTATTATAATTTTATTATTAGGGCTTCTGTACTTCGACCCCCATCGAGTCTTAGGGTTTCTGCTTCAACATTTTGAGTTTCTGGCCCATTTTGTTGGCTTCCTCCGAAGGTTACCCTATTGGGACTTAGAGAAAAGGGCCTCTCAGAAGGACTTGCACTTGCTACTCTTGCGGTCTCAGTTTTATTAGCTTCTTTTCTTGCCATCATGAAATCGGCTTCTAAGGTTTCATTAGGCACTGGCAATTTTCTAGGGTTTCGTTCATAGGTCAAAGGATTCTCATCTTCTTCAAGTATAGCCAAAATTTGCTTCTCTAATTTAGCGGAAGTGCTTTTAACTTCGGTTTGATAACTATCTAACCATTGTGCCATTTGAAAAATGAACTTTAGCATCATTTGTCAAAATTCACCTTCGGTAAGGACCAGAGCGGCAGCTTTTTCAATAACAGCTTGATTTACTTGGTTTGCCCGATTTCCATCAACAATAAGCAATTCTCCATTTCCCTTATCTTAGGTAGGAGAATGGGTGTTCGAGAGGATGCTTTTGACTTCATGCTTGATTGAGATTTTTCAATTGTAGAATTTGCTGGGTTGGAAGAGAGCGGAGGGTGCCCTCCTTCTAGCACCAAAAATGTTAGTGCAAAATTACGTCTACACCAACACCCCAGAGTCTAAAAGTATAGCTCCAGAAGCAGTTGGATTATTGAACCCGACAAAGAGATTACCGAGATGTGATGTAATCAAGCTTAAGTTATGAGATGTTTAAACTTAGAGTCATAATAGCCAATGCACAGAAGGTAAAGTACATAAAGTAAATGCACCAAAAATTTTATAGTGGTTCGGGTCGAAAGTCCCTACATCCACTGTCCTTTCCTTATTTAGTCACTCTTACCAAGACGAGAGGATTATTGCAATAAGTCTATATATTTCCACCATTAATGAGTTTGTAAAGAGAGCTCTAATATAGGAAAGTACAATATGATTTTATATTTCGATTCTTTTTTAGTGTCGGCCCTTTTACTGTAGTAGGTGGTCCTCTATTTATAGAAAATTTAAGGTTCTTCCATTGGTGTAGGTGCTTTCTCTTGGATTGATGACCTGGCTTACTATGTGCGGCTTAGATTTGAACGCTTATCATCATCTGGTTGAGTTCATTTGATGTACATTGTTAATGTGATGCTTTTATATATAGCTTCTTGGATATCTTTCGTTCATCGTGATCGTTGGTCTTGGTCTGGGCTATTTGAGTCATTGATTATTGGTACTTGGTGACATGCTTTTGGTTCAGGCAACTACTACCCTCAGCTAACCTTCTTGTCTTAGCTGGACAATGACCTCGATCTAGGTCGATGCTTTGACTCATGCTCTCGGACTACATGCTCTCGAATACTGAATCTGGTGTTTAAGCACTTGTTGGGAACAAAACAATAGGTCTCGAAATCACATGCCAAGAAACTTTCCTCTTGAATTCTTGTAATTTCTACTTTGTAGAAATTATGGTGTAACAATACACACACACAAAATAAACTCTACTTTATGTAGCTAAATTATGAATGATATTTTCTTTTATGTAATTCCCGTATTGAATTATGACCTGTATAGAAATTAATAATATAACAAAATAAGTAGCAAACAGATACTCATAAAACTAATTAGGCATGATTTAATATTAGGCATAAATATAATAATAACATATTCCTTTAAACTTCGAAACTAACAATTATAAGTGCAAACCTATAATGTATATAATTCTTAAGGCATTAAATAAAGAAATTAATAAATAAAAGGCAATTAACAATTAACGATCGATCTAATGAAATGAGTTAGGGACAATTATGAAAACTAATCCATAAATAATGGCAAAATAAGGAGTTTTCTCTTATAGGCCCGTTATTGCGTAAATACGAGTGAGGGGTGTGTGTATATATCTATATATATGTAAGTATATGTTGATGTAAATTTACGTTAAATATCATAGAGTGGAAATATGGCTAAGTTATAACGGTGAGAGGTTGGTTGAAAGCACACAGAAGTCTTCCCAACTAATATGGCTATAAGCATTATGACTTTTGTAACTAATGTGGAATATCGCCTATAATTAGTACCCACTATTTACACGAGTTTAGTCCCAATTTCGTAGGGTAAGTCTGCCCAGCTGATCTAGCTAACGGTGCCTACAAGTAGTCGGAATAATGTGGGACATTACGGTTGGGCTACAGGTCATAAAAATGAGGTAATCCTAAGACGGGTCTACTTTGGGTTGGGGTATTAAATAGTTGTGTTATGGTTTGTCTCTCTTTGTTTAAGAAGTATTAAGTGTCCAAGATTATCTTTTTGGTGCATATTAAATGGACATGATTATCTTTAACGCATGTTAGTGAAAATCTTTTAAGGGAGGTCTGCTTCAGTGTTGAGGTATTAAATGACCGTTATGGTCTGCCTCTTCCCTATATAAGAAGTATTAAGTGGCCTGTTGGAGATTTTATATGATGTCGGTTAAGGAGTGTCAGGAGGGATTCGCTTGGGGTTAGGTATTAAATGGCCTGAGGGTCTACCTATTTCCCATTTAAAGGATATTAATAGTCCTGGTACTTCCTCTCGCATCGTTAGGATATGATTGGATGAGAGATGGGTTGTAAAACCCAATATACTCCATGATTGTGTTGCATCAGCTTTTATAACTATGGAGTAGGACTTGTAGGGCCACTAGCCCATAGTTAGAGATATATGTGGAGAAATATAATAAATAAGTAAGACATATTACTTATCTAAATGCTTACTACCCATATACTATTATTGTAAAACTTGAGGTTTTCATTCATCAGAGATTGTTTTTCTGACCCTCTTCTTATTACAACCTATGGGTTAGGGAACAACGATAAGTGTGGAGAAGATGGTGGAGACTTGGCGAGCAGTTATCTACTGTAGTTATCTATTTATGTTGTTATGATGTACTTAGACTATGTATCAGACATGTTTTATATTCTATTATGACATTGTACTCCTGTGATTTGATTTTCTGAAATGGGTACTTTGTTTTATTACTATATTTTATTCCTTTTCCTCTTAGATACTAAAAGCATAGATATATAACTCTACATATTATTTTGTTAAACCAATTATACCAACTAATAGCCAGCTCCGTAATGGACTTAATATTCGATAGCCTTTTATTGGGCCGAAAATTAGGCATGTTTTGAAGAGGGTTGTTATAGATTTCATGCATGGCGTAGGGCTCGAAGGGGCGATGGAGGTGGCTGGACCCAGATGATCTAGTTGTCAAGGCACGAGCAGCACTATGGTGGGCATCGATTAGGGCGTAGGTGTTAGAGGCGGCGGCGGTTTGAAAGTGCAGGAGGCAGCTGATGGGTTGTGCATGCGATTGGGTTATAGGATGAGATAGTACGGCGTGTGTGGTAATATTATTCCATTAATTTAGTTTATAATTTACTAAATGCCCTCATCTTCTAACTGGAATATCTTCTACATAGGAACTCTGATTTATACGTGGTTTCCTCCATTGGACTCAATGCGAAATTTCAAACATTTTAGCACCAGGATTGTTGCGTTTGGAGACAGTTGGAAAAAGTGCATTTGTAGCATCCTGAAATTTTCAACCATTCACATCCGCATATGTCGGAATTGAATTGCTCAAAATATCATATTGTTAATTTAAATTTGGCAAATCTCAGCATACACGGTAAATAAATAAATCACAGAAACACAAACACAGAGTAATATAACAATAAGCAGCGGAAACAAAAGAATAGTAGTTCATAAAGCTACTATATATATATCAGAGTATAACAAGATACAACAAAGTTTCAAATACACAGAAGTATCAATACAGTAGTCAAATACCAAATCTGAATACATCACTGGAATCAACTGAATAACTGAAAGCTGAATAGATAAAGATGGATCTCCAAGCGAAGCTCCAACTCCATAGGTAAGTCTCTAATGCTGTGTCACTCAGTCTGACCCGAGCGTAAAGCAAAACACAAACACTCGAGTCAGGGTTAACATTCTTATATCAATAAATCCAACTCAAGTGAAAAACAACTGAAATACAAGCAACTCAAAGGATGTTTGGGATAACCATCCATTAAGGATCCGTGGAACTATCTACTATGTAGTAATATACACTATTATAATAATGCCTAAAGTAAAGTAAACTATTAAAACAACGTTAAGGCTTTACATTTTCCACCTTAACACATTTTATATATTCCCATAGTCTATACAGTACCGTAATCTCCCCCGTACCGGGCATCGTCAGAGGGCACTCCATAGGTATGGTACAAAACAAACTCGTAGTGGTCTCGATAGGGTAGGTGACACGGCACAACTAGGCAATGCCAGGGTAGATATACCAATTACACTTCCGGGCTAGTGGTAACTCATAGCAGCCACTACCGCCCACCTTGAGCCACACTCCCAAAAATCCGAGGGGTGCACCCAATCAATCATAAAGTAACAGAATGATATCGAAGGAGTGTGTCGATCGGAGGAGCTACCTCACTTGGCCCGTCAATTGCTCCTGTTTTAGCCACCTTAAGCTAACTCACGGGAGTTAGGTCCACGTATATACCTCAAGAACGTCGCCACCATCCTTCTTCATTCTGGAATCTCCACCGCATACACAGTTGTTAAAGTGGTTTTTGGTATAGGCAGAGAGTATGACAATATTCGATCCCGGTCTCTTTAACAACCAATCATTATTATAACACCGCGGTCATTTCAAAATAGTTTATATTTCAAAACTAAAATATCATTTCCATTTCAAAAACCATATCAATACGATATCATTTCCATTTCAAAAATATTCACTTCCAAAATCATAGTACTTTCAAAGTTATAACGCTTTCGAAACCAGAACACTTTGAAATCATAATACTTTGGAAAACCATAACATTTTGAAATCATAGCACTTTGGAAATCATAACATTTTCCTTTAAATAGTTTAGATATTAATAATAGTATATATAATAAAAATAGTTTATAAAATAAAATAGTTTATATAAAAATAGTTTATAAAAAATAAAATAATTAGAATATTAAAATAGTTTATAATAAAATTAGTTTTATATTAAAATAGTTATATTAAAAATAATTTATAAAGTAAAATATATAAATAGTTTAAATATAATTTAAAAATACTTTATATAATAAAATAGTTTCCTCAAATTTCACAAATCGATTCAAATCAACTCAGATTCTAAAATTCAAATTTAATCCAATCTCAAATCATCAAATTTCAATTCAATTCAGTTTCTCAATAAACCATTTCAAATTATCGATTTCAAATATAGAATTGAACCACAAAATAAACCATTTCGATTTCAATATATTTCAAAGCTTTGGATATTCAATATTTCAAAACTAAATTTGCTAATTTCATATATATATATTAATTTAACTTCATTATTATTAAATTTTTGAAATACTCACTTAATAAATCCAATATCATTTAAATAAAATCTCAAATTTCATATAAACAAAATATTTCCTTCAGTTTATTTAAACTTGAAATATTCCTAAATCACCTTAAACCAAAATCAAGTTATAAAATCATATCTTTAAAATCTCAAATTAAATAAGTTCCAAATCGATTTAATTAAATAAAATACTTAATTAAATACCATTTCAAATCAATTTCAAATCTATCTTTCCAACCTTAAAATGTAATTTTAAATAAATACTTAAAAATATTATATAATTTATTTATATATTAAATCTACTTATATATTCTAAAACTAGTAAAATTACAAGTAAATTCTTAAAACTTATAATTTCAAAAATTAACATATAACTATAAAATTTTCAAAACACATAAATTTAAAAATTCTAAAATTTAAAACTTTATAAAATACATTTATATATATATATATATATCTTAAAATCAATATTTATTAAAACCGTATATTTCTTTCCAAAACCATAGAAATCATTTTTCAAAATATTTATATATATATAGACCAACGGTGTCTGTATAAAATTTTCTATCCTATGGTCAAGTGATACAGATATTTATCATTTCAATCCGTAATTTAAATATATATGGGTATATATCATTTCAACCCGCAATCCCAAATTCAATTCAATAAAAATCACTTGGGTTTATCATTTCAACCCATAAAGATTTTCTCCTATTCTACAGATCGTTCGAGTATGTATCATTTCAACCCATAGGGAATTCTATACTAACAGGGAACTTGCAGAGTGATAACAGATATGATAATAATATAACATATCAACAAAAGAGATATATCATCAATAACAAATTAAATAAAATATAAACAATAGGATATGGTGTCATATCCCACAGGTGAACAATTTCAGATAATAGCATATCATATATAGTAATTATAAAATTAACTATTCAATTTAGCAGCATATTTCAATTGTCGTTTCAATTGAAATCAAACTTAATAAATATAAGAACGTTAATCGTGAGTGATTGCTCACCTTCCGAGGCTAGAGAGATGAACGAGAATGAGATGAGTTACGAATCCAGGCTCGCATTCCAAAGCAAAGCTAGATGGACGTGATTCAATGAGCAAACTTGATAACAGGGATCGATGAAAACAAATCGAATCAGTTTTGATATAAACTGAAAATATATATACATTATTATTATATTATATACAATTTTTCTCAATATTTTAAATTTAAGACAAATATTAAAAATCTGAAATTTCAAAATCATTATTCTTAAGACTCAAGTTATTAAGAATCAAAGATATATATATATATATTATATTTAAAACCAATACTTACCTATACAAATTAATATATGAACATATACAACTCACATACATGTTTAAATTTAAAATCAATGTTTATTATAAAAATCAATATAAACAGTTTATTATAATATACATAAAACTTATACCTTGAAAACTGATAAAATCATACATATGAACTAAATCAGATAATATAAATCTTGTATAAACTTATGCATACCCATATAATTATATATATATATATATGTAATTATCTATATAACACGAACAACCACCAGAAAAATAGATTTGTAAATAAGTTACTGTAAACACTATATATTCAACATGTCTGCAAAATATACAACTAGCCTATTACATTATATACATAGTTTCTCTAAAGTAAATTTCAAATCACGTATAAAAATACATCTCTATATATATGATTGGAAACCCAGACTCAAGTATACTTTAAAAATATAATATACATAGATATCTGTGTATACAAAACTGCAATGTAAACATTTAAATATTATATATTATGACTAAATATACAAAAATATAAATGAAACCATTATATATATACTTAAATTATAAACAAACTATTATAAAAATATGTATACTCACTGGCATTATATACATAGGCAGATTAACAACTTATAACCGAAATATAAACATATATATTTAAATTAAAATCAATATAACTAACCAAATAAATCTTACCTTAGAAATTCATATATATATAACATATATAACAAACTCAACATAAAATTCATACTTCACAAATATGCATATATATATATATTACCATTTTATATAAGAGAGGAGAGATGCACGCGGTTGTAGGCTGCATGCGAAACTGGAAAGATGGCTGCAAGGGGAGGAAGCGGACGGTGATGGCGCTCGCCTGGTTACAAGGCAGCGAGCTGCTCACGTATGGGTGCAAGCATGGAACACGGAGGAGGGTTTAGGCTTGCCACGGCTGGGAAAGCGGGTTGCGGGCCGGCGATGGGAGAGAGAGCACAGACGGTGGGGGAATGGAGGTGGTCGGTGAAACAAGGGGATGGCTGAGGCTTTGATGTTTACTGTGCGGTGGGGTGAATGATGGAGAGATGATTGGGTAGGCATAGGAAGGAGGAAAACTTGTGGCAATAGGAGGGGAGAGGGGAAAGGCCGAGAGATTAGGAGTGGTGTGGGTGGTGGAGCTGCGTGTTCGGTTGGGTGGTTGAAGGCTTGCCACGACCAGGGGTTGGAGGTTGTAGCAGCGGATAGGAAGGTTGAAAAGTCGTTAATGGGTGGTGGCGAGCTACAAGGAGCTTCATAATTTTATTATATACTATATATATCATTTTTTTTCAAAGCAAAGGCAACAGAAACAACAGAGAGAGAGGAGAAGAAATGTGAATGAGCAAAGAGAGAGAAGAAATGTGAATGGACGAAACAAAATTTTTAATTTTATGAAATAGCAAATAACGGAAGCCAGCACATATGAATTGAATTGAGTGACAAGCAAAAGTCATGCATCGAATCCTAGAATCATTAATAGCTAGTTGCTGTATGGTTGCACAGTAGATAACGAAAGGACATATGGAAATGAAAAGACTCAAAACGGATATCGATACGATTACCGTTTCGTAGAGTCCACCGCGTATCGGACTCCAAAACACACAAACGAATATACTGCGGAGATCAGCATGACGAGACGATCAAAACGGTATACAGATATCAGTGGTACAATCATCCTATCAAAATCGATATTCGGTACCAGAAATGCTGCTAATTTGCCGAAAATAAGATAAACAGAGCAATATCTGTCTAAATTTGGAGAAACGAAATATGACGTCTCACTCAGAAGATGATTTACAAATTTGTTATATATAAATATTCATGTTTGGAAAACATTTTATCATCATCACATATCAACTGATTTAAATTTAAATAAAATTACATAAGAAAATAAACTTCCATATTTTTAGATGAAAATTTACCATTTACCATGTTTATATAGACATATTCCAAATATCAAAATTTTATTTTCAAATTCAATTATTTAAAATTTCACAAAATTTTAGTTAATTACGCAAATAAAACTATTAAAATTTACGGGTCGTTACAACACTGGTATGAATTATTTAATTTAATTAATTGAAATTTAAATTATAAAATCCATAATTATTGATGAAAAATCATCTTTACTATTAATAATGAGAATTCCTTGAATAGGAATTCAACCGTGTCTTTTTGAAATACCAGAAATACCCCTCATTATAATAATGGAAATCGTTCACTCTATCTTTACTACTAATAAAGAGAATTTATTGAATAGATTTACTCAGTGTCTTTTTGAAATTCAAAATATACCCTTTTACATCTTATAGAGAAATAGTACTCAAATATGGGAATATAGCGTGTTATTTTCTAAGTACAATTGCCAATCCCCATGGAGAACTACAGTGTACGTTCACAAGATGAAGTATCTGAGTGTTTCATATTGTCCGTAATTTTGGTGGGAGTTAATCGGTCGAAGTCTCGCCGGATTCCGAGTTAGTATGAAGAAAATATTGCAGTCTGAATAAAAAAAATAGCGGCTTCTGCACTAGGCGAAGTTCAAATATGGGGATGTGGTATCCTGTTATTTTCTAAGTACAATTGCCAGTGCCCAAGGAGAACTACAACGTGCGTTCACAGGATGAAGTATCCGAGTGTTCCATATTGTCTGTAATTTAGGTGGAAGTTAATTGGTCGAAGTCTCACCGGATTCTGAATTAGTATGAAGAAGTTATTGCAGTTTGAACAAAAAAAATAGCGGCTTCTGCACTAGGCGGAGTTCAAATATGGGGATGTGGTAGCCTGTTATTTTCTAAGTAAATTGTCAGTCCCCTTGGAGAACTATAGTGTGTGTTCACAAGATGAAGTATCCGAGTGTATCATATTGTCTGTAATTTAGGTAGGAATTCATCGGTCGAAGTTTTTCCAGATTCCGAGTTAGTATGAAGAAGTTATTGCAGTCAGAACAAAAAAAATAGCGGTTTCTGCCTAGCCGGCGTTCAAATGTGGGGATGCTACTGTCAAATCTACTTCCACAGGTACAAATAAAAATGCATGCACATTGTGGTTAAATGCAGGCCCACCTGGGCGTGCATATGTACTCGTATTCATTGATGAATGTTATGTTTTATGGATGAATATTTAATTAATATTGTATTTTAAATGTATTGTGTCTTGGTTGGATAATTATTGTTGCTTACTGGGTATTTAATTATAATTAATTATTGATTTGAATTGGAAAGAAATTAATTAATATGAAATGAAAAATAATTAGAAAATTAAACAAATAAATAATAAATAAGGTTATTTACAGATTTTAGGTGGTTTCTATAATTAACATGACTTAATAAATTTTACAAAAACTAAACTATGGAATTAAATAAGGTTATTATTTATGAATTTTAAGAAAATTCATAAATAATAACTAAAATTATATTTTTTAAATATTCGGGAAGTTTGATATTTATAAAATAGAATGAGACTTTGAATAATAATAATGTGAATTTTGACGAAATTAGTCTTATTTGCGTAAATAGTGAAATGATTGATTTTACAATGTTTATAATAAAAAGTATTATTTTTTTAAGGATGAATAAAATACAAAGGATTTTATAATAAACTATATCAAAACGATTTTTATACTTAAGAGAATAATCGATGCAAATATTATTTTGAAGGTTGCTGAATGTGCTTGATTGTTTGCTGTAATTATCATATAAATTTGACGTTTGATGATAGTACTGCATTTTAATGAGTGTGCGATATTTTACCGTTATTGCAACTAGTTGATGGATAGTTTATTATGGTTATCTGATGATAGATGATGTGTTACTAATGTTGATTGGGATATTACATATTTGATGATTTATATTTACATTGATGATGGTGTATGTAAGTATATTTGTGTGTTGTGATTTTCTTAAATGATGGATTGGGGTTGTCATTAAATGTTGTTAATGTCTGATGGTTGTGTACTATTATTGTTGTAGTTGCCCCAAATGGTGATTTGTCGAGATGGATAAGCAGAAATAATATTTCACTTTGCATTGGTTGTGATGATTGCAACGGTTGAATTTGTTGCATTTATTGCATTGTTTGTGATGGATGTTATGGTTGTAATGTACTAACAAGTATTTGGATGCAAGAGAAGAGTAGGAAATAGAACTGCGTGGGCTTGATCCTCCAAAAGGGATATGTATGCAGTCTTTTCCAATGCAATAGCTATCGAGCCTATGGTCATAGTGTGCAAGGTTAGGCGCAGCCCAAACATAGTTGAAACATTTTTCCTTTTTTTATATATGTATCTACACAGGTGTGAAGTTGCAGGTAGGAGCAAAAGAGGGAATGGAAAGGTAGATGAAGGCTACATTGCGGAAAGCTGATTTGGTATACTCTGTTACAATGTTTTTATATTATTCATCAATTACTGATGATTAATGCTTTGAAATGAGAATTAATGTAATTAATTTTATAAATTGGATTATGGAGTTATTGTTCATTTATACTGATTATTGATTCCACTTTGTGGTTTCCCATTTCACTCATTATTTTAAAAAAAAGTATCTACCCATGGTTCATTACTTTTAATATCTCAAATTAGTTGTAAATTTATTTTGACGCGGTTTACAATTGATTTTAGATTTTAAAAATAGTGGGTCTTCATACTTAGTATTAGGGCTTAGATTTAGCAATTCCCTGAGCCTTGGGTAGGTTTAAACTAATTTGGGTAGTTTATTTTATACCTTAGGTCAGATTATAAAATAGATGAGAGAACGTTTAATTGAAAATTGTGTATTTTGTGTGTAGGGGTTTACTTGTTTAACCACTGTAACCTTACACTTAAATGATGTTTATTTATGATGACCTTTATATAGAAAATAAATAAAGTAGGAGTATGGTAGGACGAACACTTATAAGAGGGTCAAGGGTGGGTTATAACCTGAGTGACACATGCCTAATGTTAAATTAATTGAAAAATGACCTTAATAAGATGGAGACACATTATTTTAAAGTGAATAAAAATTATTTGAAAATTTTATGATGTATATATTCCTAATTTTTAATGATACTTTATTAAAAAGGGAAAATGCTTATTTTTGACATGAGGTGATTAGTTAAATTTTTTGTTGAAAAATAAAGGATCTAATTTGGCGAAATAAAATATTTCTGTGAAGATAATTTTGTAAGAAAAATTAAATTATGTAAAATATCTTATTTGAAAGTATTTTAGTAGAAAGGTGTTTTATTTAGTTACTGGAAGTTAAATTCAGCAATTAAAGGAACATTTTAATGTGGAAAAATTGTTTGTTTTTGAAACATCTTTTGGAAAGTATTTTTATAATGGTAGTATGGTTTGGGAACACTTTACAAATAAAGGGAGATTATATCTACTAAAAGAGAAATTTTTATTGGAAAGCGTTCTAATAGAAAATATTTTATGAAAGGATGTTTTGGTTAGAAATATTTTATTTTAAAAGAAATGTTTTAACGGAAACATCTTAGCTATAATCGTTTTAATTTGGGAACATATTTTGGAAAAAAAGTAAAAAATTGAAAATTAATTTGTATACTCATTATAATTTGGAATACTTGGTAAAAATATTTGTTGAGGTACATTTTGAAAAAGAAACATTTTTCGTCAACTAATATTTCAAAGTAAATACTGGGAGGTTCGAGGAATATATATTTTAAAAGATGCTTTGAGGGAGAAAACTATTTTAACGATAATAAAAGGTTTTAAAATGTTTTTGTTAAGAATACCATGTTGAGGAGTATCTAGCGGAACCCTTATTTTAAAGAAAATTATATTTTGTCTAAATATTCTTTATAGTGAATATTATATGATTTGAAGGAGATTTATTTTAAAAACACTTCGATGGAAAGTTATTCCCATAGAATGATATATATTAATTTAAAGGAATTATTTAATATAATATAAATATTTTATCTAAGGAATTTTTTTTTTGAAGACCTAGAGAACCAAGCTTTGCTTGTAAACTCTAAGGAAGTATGCACCGAACCCACAACACATACTTCAGGTAATTCACAAGGATATGTAGTTGGTAGGGATTGAACCCTCGACCTTTAAGGTGAGCGCCGCATGTCCTAACCACTGCACCACCTTGGGGGTTATTTAAGGAATTATTTTATTGGTGAAAATATTTAAATATAGGTTTATGAGTATCTTTTTGGCTAAAGAATGTAGTAAAATATTTATTTGAGAAGAAAAAGTTTTATCAAAGGAGTGCGTCTGAGTTTAGAGAACTTTGTCCGAAAATTAGTTTTTATTGAAAAGGTTTTCAATTAAAAACCTACTTTTGATAGATGATGTTTTAAAATGAAAATTATTTTTGAGTAATAGTGGTAAGAGGATTTTAGTGACTAAAGGCTTGGTGGATAGCATTGAGGAATCAAGGATAGGTAGGAGGTCCATTATACGAAATTTTAAAAATATGCATTTCAAAAACCAATTTTTGGCTTCCATAAATATTTTAAAACAAAGAGTTTCTATTTCAAAGGACGAATTGATTTCTTATATAAGACGATGTTTTCTAGGAATTATTTTTAATTGGTTTAAATTGATGGAAAATTGTTTGAGAAATTGTTTTATAAATTAATAGTGTATTTTTAGAAAAAATGGAAGAACTTTTGTTTTAAAGGTAGATGAATGTTAAAAAAATTTGTATCGGTAAATGTTATGCTTTTAAGGTGTATTGAAACTCCCCTTGCTAGATGGTCCCTCTTAGGCATGTTGGGTGAGTTGTTCCTATCATTAGATGGAGAAATCACTATGCAAGATGGAACAAGAACGAGTTCGAGGAAGGGAGCTCCTGGGTAGATCGAGGAAGGGAGCTCATGGGAAGAACGAGGATGGTTTATACCATGGATCAATCGATGGAGTCGTGAGATTGATTATTCACATTGGCGGATTATAGGAACAGTGATCAGTGGACAGAACGTTGAAAGGTTCTGTCGTGGAAAGAAAGGAATGTGGAATGGTTCCTTAAGGATGAATGGAAATTAGATGGAGCAAGGACATGGGTTGAATACGCGTGCAAAGGGATCGTTGATACTCGAAGTGTTTTCTAATATACTCGTAAGCAGGGGTATTGTAAAGAAACTCATTGGGTACTTGGAATGGCTACATAGATCAGAGGAATGAATTCGTTTAACCTAGATCGAGGGAATGGTTCTAGTGTCAGCTATAGGATGGTGGGCAAGTGTACACTAAATACCATGATTTTCCCATTAATCCTTAGTAGAGAAATTGTCATATGAGTTATTATGTATCCAACGCACACAATTAATGCAAGGGTAGATGTAGTTGCAGCATAAGTGGATGACCAAATCATTTGAAGGGTGTAGCCATGACTAGACACATACTATTTTGAGGATGTGACCATAGATAGGTAATATTTTGGATGCTATAGGTATGAAATGCTACACTAGTTATCTTCAGGATGAGACTGTGAGGAAGTTCATCGGCGGTCTTGATGATACGCATACTATGAAGGATGTGTAGTCGGCATAGGAATTAATACACACATGTTATTGGCTGATAGGTTAATGTGGTGACAATACCATATTATTTTGAATGTGTGCTTTATTTTGAGTTATGATGACTGTTGATTTATATTCATTTAGTTGTACATGCATATTTGGATCAACCTATGTTTTGTTATGGTTAATTATTGTTAATATTGAAATGCATGAGATGAATTATTCTATTATTGATATTGTTTAACCATTATTAATGAAGTGTTATTTTAAGTAATATAGTTTGGATTTATTGTTGAGAAAGTGTATGTGTTACTGTAGTGTGAGTTGGTGGGAATTTGAATTTGGTTTATGAATGAATTTGACTGTATCATATTTAATGTTATATGGTCGTTGTATACTATTTTATAAGTAATTAACTTATGATTGGTGTATTTCCCCGTAGTTTGTGATTAGAGCAATAATTAATAATTTTGATTGAAGGTTTTATTTAAGGAATTGCGATGGCATAATTCTATTAAGGGCGAGATTATAACAACCTAAAAATTTAACGTTGTTAATATTAAAGTAATTATAAATGAATTTTTAATAGAAGAGTGAATTGGATGTCATATTTATAACCATTGCGAAGGTCTTTTCACACCGACTAATTTAATATACAACGTCAATATATTTGAAGTCATATTTTGTGAAATAGAGACGATACATTGTTTAAATAGCGTAGGTAGCTATTTCGGGTCAAACTGGATACACAATCCATAACCTAGCCTAACAACTATATAAGTGAGGCTAAGAAACCCTAGCTGTCACATTTATCTTCGTTTTTCTATCTAATTTATGAAAATTCAAAACATCTGCTAATGGCATATGATTATCTCTAGTTACAAATTAACTTAAAAATCAGAGCGTACTAATCATAACGAATTATATATCGTTGAAAAGCTCTCGGAGAATGGAATAAGCTGCAAGCATTCGTTTTGGATACGACACTCAAGGTGTTTGGAAATTGATGATTAAACATTGATATCCATTTTAGGATTTCGGAATCAACGATAAAACATCAACTCTGGGATGATCGAAAACTACTGGGTTGTAGAGGAAGGCAAAGGAGTCGATCCGTATGGTTGGATTGATATAATAGGCATCAAGATGGCTAGAAATCAAGACAAAGTGGTTGGATTTTGTGCATGTCGTGGGATCAGAGGAGGTGATAGAAGTGACTGGACCAGGCTGATCTGGTCAGCGGTGGCACTGACGGCGCTGTAGTTGGCTTTGATTGGGGCGTAGGTGTCGGAGGCAGGGGTGATTTGATGTGGAGGAGGCGGCTGATGGGTTGTCAACATGATTGGGTTAAAGGGGAGATAGTGATACGCATGTAGACAATATTATTTAATTAATTTAATATATAATTTACATCTTCTAAGTTGAATACCTTCTATTTATGAACTCTGGTTCATGCGCGGTTTCTTCCATTGGACTCACGGCAGAATTTTAGACATTTTGGCATGGGGTCTACTAAATTTGGAAATGGTTGGAAAGTGCATTGGTATGAATTATTTAACTTAATTAATTGGAATTTAAATTATAACTCTGTAATTATTGACGAAAAATCATATTCATTGATGTATGTTATGTTCCATGTATGAATATTTAATTATTATAGTATTTTGAATGATTGTGCCTTAGTTGGATGATTGTTGATGATTTTCATATTTTTTGGATGTTTAATTATACTTAATTGTTGATTTAAATTGGAAAGTAATTAATTAGTATGAAATGAATAATAATGGGAAAATTAAATAAACAAATAAATAATGAGGTCATTGCAGATTTAGGTGGTTTCTATAAGTAACGATGACTTAACAAATTTTACTAAAACTAAAATATGGAATTAAATAAAGTTATTATTTATGAATTTTTGAAGAAATTCATAACTAGTAATAGATATTATATTTGAAATAAATATTTGGGAAGTTGGTTGTTTAAAAAATAGAATAAGACTTAAAATAATAAAAATGTGAATTTCAGTGAAATTAGTCTTGTTTTGTGTGAACAGTAAAATTATTGATTTTTACAGTGTTTATAATAAAATTATTATTGTTATTGTTTTTGGGATGACTAAATAAAAGGATTTTATAATAAACAGTGACAAAATGATTTTTATATTTAAGAGAATAATATATGCAAATATTATTTTGATAGTTGTTGAATGCGACATTGATTTTTGGTTGTAATTATCACATATGTTCAATGTTTGATGATGGTATCGAATTTTGATAAGTATGTGTTATTTTACCATTATTGCTACTAGTTGATAGGTAGTTAATTATGGTTATTTGATTATGAATATTGTGTTACTAATGTTCATCAGAATAGTACACATAGATGAATTATATTTACATTAATGATGATGTATGTAAGTATATTTGTGTATTCTGATTTTCTCAATTGATGGATTGGGGTTGTCATGAAATATTGTTGATGTTTGATGGTTGTGTACTGTTATTGCTGTGGTTACTCCATATGATGATTTGTTAAGATGGAATATTTTCTGCTTTTGCTCTATGCATTGGTTTCATTGGTTGCAATGGTTGCAATGATTGCATTAGTTATATTGATTGTATTATTTATGATGAATGTTATGGTTGCAATGTACTAACAAGTATTTGGATGCAAGAGAAGAGCAGGAAATAGAACTACTCGTGCTTGATCCCCCAAAGGGAGTATGCATGTAGTCTTTTCGTATGCAATAGCCATCGAGCCTATTACCATAGTGTTTTGAAATAGGAAATAATGTAATAAATGTTATAAATTGCGTTATGTGGTTAATGTTGTGCAGTTAATGCCCCGCTATTACCCTGCTATAACTCTGCTATATCTCATAGCGGATTTCTACCGCTACGATTTTTCCATATAGCCCCAAATATAGCCTTTCCGCTTTAAGCCCCGTTTTTTCTGCTATATCCCATTATTCCCGCTATATTTCGCTATTTCCACTATATCTTCTTTAAAAGAAATGAATTAAAAAATGTCATTTATACATTATAAAAATTGTGAAATTAATTTATTTAATTGAATTTTTAATATATTTTCAGAAATGAAAATACTCTAATATTCTACTAAATTCAATTATGTTATATAACAGTTTTACTTTTATTTACAGTATATTCGCACATGTTTTTATTTAAAATTATTTATGTATTAATTATAATTCAATTGAATGTTAATTTTTCATTTAATTACCATTTATATATTTGTAAAAACATTAAGTACGAGTTTTATGTGCTATTTTAGAGTCATCCGCTATATCCCGCTATATCCTCGTTGTATTCCCGCTATGACTTTTAGCACCTCCGCCGCATTCTATCTGCCGAGCACTTTAACTGCACAGGGTTAATGTTAATTTATTATGATGATTGATTTTGTTGTGAGGTTTCCCTTTTTATTCATTGTTTAGAATTTTTGAACTTTTATCTACCCACGACCCATTTCTTTTAATATCTGAAATTAGTTGTAGGTATATTTTAACGTCATTTATAATTGATTTTAGATTTTAAAAGTATGAGTCATCAAAGATACCAAGTGTAATGACCCACTATTTTTAGAATCTAAAATAAATTATAAACATCAAAATACGCTTACAACTAATTCTAGATATTAAAAGCAGTGGACCGTCGGTGGATAAAATTAAAAACCGAAAAATAATGGATAAAAATGGAATCCTCACAACGGAATCTGAACATCAATACACATACACACAATATTATATTAACAATAAGATTATACCAATAGAATACACCACTAATTTTATACACTTCATTACATAAACTATTAAATAACATCTTTGTAGTTCTGATTCAAGAGATATACCGGTCTATCTTGCAGATACGACTCCTTCCACATCCTTTACCCCCTTCTTTGATTTCACCTACAAACATAAAAATACACATATATACATAGAATAAAGGGGGAAATTTTTCAACTATGCTTGGATTATGCCCAACTCTATATACTACGTCCATAGGCTCGATAGCCATTGCATAGGAAAGTGGCTGCCTATGTACCCTTTTTGGAAGATCAAGCCCACGTAGCTATATTTCCTACTTTTCCTTGCATCTAAATACTTGTTAGTACATTGAAACCATGACATCCATGCAATCAATGCAACCATCAAAAGCAATGCAATCGATGTAACCAATACAACCATTGCAATAATCGCAAACAATACAACCCACGTAACCAATGCAAATAGTAAAAGCAGAAAATATTATTCTTACTCATCCATTTACACAAATCATCATATGGTGCAACCACAAGAATAATAACATATTTAATCATTCAACATCAGCAATGCACAACGTTAACTCCAATCATCAAATAAAAATAACAACAATGTAAGTAAACTTACATTCATACTAATCATCCATCATAGTAACCGATTACCAATGTAAATATAAATTATCAAAGATACGCTAATCATCCCATAACAGGGACACGATATCGATCATCAAAAGTGTACTAATCAAATCAACATTATAACACAACATCAATACCAACATATGTGTACTAATCACCCCACAATAGTAACATAACATCAATCATCAAGTAACCATTATTAACTACCCATCGTCTAGTAGTACCAATGATAAAACGTCACATACTTGTCCTAATGTGATCTCATCATCATCATATAACAGACATATCACATTACATCCGTTCAAACATTGTGCTTACCAATATCATCTTTTCTTAAGTATAAAACCGTTTTACAATTATTTGTTAAAAAAATCTTTATTTACCTCCAAACAGTAAAAATCCTTTAAAACGATAAATACTTTCAGAAGTACTTTATTATAATATTATCACTTCAAATCCTTTAATGCAGCATATTTTCCAATTAAAATGATAATAATCTAGTTTAAATCACCAAAACTCCTTTTTATTTCTATTCGTCTCAAAAGAGTAATTATTTTATCTAAAAACACTTTTGGAAAACATTCCTCTATTATTATTATTTAGAAAATATTTTCTTATTATATTACTCAAGAAATAATAGTATTTCATACCATAAACATGATAAAATCAATCATTTTTTCATTTACATAAAACAATACCATTTTACTGAAATTCGATTATTATTATATCAAATTTTATTTTATTTATTAATGATTGTAAACTTTCCAAATCTCAATTTAAAAATATAATTCTAGTTATTATTTATGAATTTTCCACAGAAAATCTTAAATAATCACCTTAGTAAATTTCATAATTTAATTTCAATGAAGTTTGTTAAATCATTGTTAGTTACAAATGCCATCCAAAATATGTAGACAACTTTATTTAACATTTACTTATCTACTTTTCTCATCATTATCCATTTTATTTAAATTGAATATTTTCCAATCAAATCAAATACCTATTTCAATTAAACACCTAAATATACAATAATCATCATATCAAGGCATAATACATCCAAAATATTGTAACAACTAAACATATATCCATAAAACACAGAAATATCAATAAATATGATTTTTCATCAACAATTAAGAATTCAATAATTTGAATTTCAATTAATTAAGTAATACATAACAACACGCTTTTTCCAACAGTGTGTCAAATTGTCCGAAATTCCATCACTAGTCCAATAGAAGAAATCGCCCATAAATCGAAGGTTGTATGTGAAGGACGCGGTGATTAGAAGTTTAGAGATTTAAAATATAATTAATTAATTCAAAAGAGCTTAATTGAAATTTTACCATCTCCCTCTTGCCACCAGTTCACGTAACCACCCATAACCGCCAAAAAGAGCCCCTTTGATGGAGTTTTGCTGCTGCCGAAGGCAAAATTGGTCGCTCCGACCACCACCACCCTCACCCTCTTACCGAGCTGCACCACCCCATACCTATGCCACCACCTCCGGCTCACCCACTTCCGCACCCTAAACCGTCGATACCCATCTTTCTCAGCCAATTAAGACCAACACGGATTGAATTAGGATGTTCCACCACCACAAGTCAACTCCTATCGTCGAGATCTACGGTACTTAGTTCTTAATTTCGTCCATTGGTAATCAAATTGAAAATTCCCAATTAGAGCCCTAAAGTTCCATGATTTCAAGCTTTGACCACAAACTCTAACCGCCTCAAGCAATTTTCCAACAAACAGACACCACCCATCAACTCCATTTAGCGAGAGCTTTGCAACGATATATAATTGGATAGGGTTTCAGCGCATGATTTTTATCAATTTGTGATTAGAGATAATCATCTGCCATTAGCAGGGGATTAGTGAAATTTCAGGACTGGAATAAAAAACTGAAGATTGAGATGACATTTAGGGTTTCATAGCCTAACACATATAGTCGTTAGGCAAGGTTATGGGTCATGCATTCATTTTGACTCGAAACAACTATGTACGCTGTTTAAACATTATAATGATTCTATTTTGCAAATTGTAACTCCAAATATTTCAAATATATATGTCAAACTAACCAGCATGAAGGTCTTTCTGAACTTGTCGTATTGTAATACTATATCTGTAATGACCTAAAATTTGACCACATTAAAATATACTATTTAAAGTAATTTTAAATACAAAATAGGTAAGGTTATATGATTCAAGTAATATTAGATAGGATTTGGAAAGAGAAGTATACACAAAAATAGTAATATTTTCCTATAACGACAAAAGTGACAAAATGCTGATTTCAGAAAAGTAAGTTTCAATGGTTAAATAAATTATTTTAATTTATTTATGAGTGTTTCTATTTTTAAATAGCAATATAAAAAATTATTTTTGTCAAAATGTGACCGTAAAACATTTTGTCGAAAATCAATGTTTTGTCGATTAAAAGTTGTTGCAACGTTATCGCACCTTTATTTTCTTATATAGGAATATATATTCAAATAGTATAAGTATTAATTAATTCACTAATCAAGTTTACTTTTACTAAACACACTTAGAAAATTCTAGAATATAATTAACAAAAAGTAAGCATAAAAGACAAACATGTCATTTCAAAGCAAAAGTTAAACATCAAATCAAACTAAACATAATTATTATATTCTTTACTTAATACTTAAGTGAAAATGACATAAAATAATGATGTGAAATGTGATGTTAAGTGTTGAAAAATAAGGTTGCTTAAAAGGTCAGTAAAGGGTATTTTGGTCTTTTTACAAAATATTATTTTAATCCAAAACTTTTCTATAAATAAGACCATCATCATTCCACTTTCTTTTACACATTTCTACATCTTCTTCTTCCTTTCTCAAGCTTTCTAAAAGTTTCTCTAACGGATTCTTCTCTTTTCCTTACTAATGTTTTCAAAACCATATCAAACAAAGTCAAAACACCACCAAACTTTGCCAAAGACCTTAGAATACCATTAAAACATGGTTTAGCATCTAAGAATGGAAGAAATGATGGAGGAAGGGGTGTAATAGGGGGAGGCCGAACCTATGGAAGGAAGGAAGCAAGTTGGAAAGCTTTGGAGCGAGAAAAAGAGAAGGAAGTGCTGCCGGAATCAAAGGGAAATCTACGAAATGGATTTGGTGAAGTTAAGATGATTTAGTGAAGAGTTGTTAGTAAGAATGTTGGTAGGAAGTGAACAATTTGTTTAAAGGTGAGTACTTATATTTTAAAGTTACTAATTTCTAAAAATATTTCAAGTTAATTACATAAAAAGTTTGGTATATGTTGGATGATTAAATGTTTGATAACTTGTTGCAAATTGGTTGATTATGTGATTGTTTATATGGTTGATAACTTGGTTAGATAAATGATAATAGAAATGGTTAGTAAGCATAGTTAATTTAATGGAAATTAAATCCATACAAATGTGTGTATGGAAATTATTTAGCCTCTTAATGATTTCAAAATAATCTAAAAAGACTGGAAATGATATTATAATAATATGATATTATAATATGAAATGAAATGAAAAATGAGTTTGAAATATAAAAATATTGTTTAAAATGTGTTTAAAATGATTTAGAAATATTTTCTAAACATTTAAATGTATTTCCAAGAAGTTTGAAAAGAAACTGAAAAACAAGTCAAAACTAGGCGCGTCGCGTAACGGTAGTTTGCGATTTCACGCCATAAAAGTTAAATGAGTGTACAAAGTGGAATATAGCTCGGAATTCTTCGAGATAAGAATTTTCCGGTCTATTATATCCATAGTTTTCCAACGAAGAAAGAAAATCAAGATTTCATTAAGTAGATTTTGAAATATGTCCAAAAAAAATTCTAAAAACATCGCAGTTTTGCAGTTCGGAATCAAAATAGGGATTTCTTTATAAATGATACTTTTAAATGATTAAAAATATGAAATAAATGTGATAAATCTATTTAAATGGTTTAAAAGAGATTTGGAATGGAAAATATGAATTTTTAAATATTAAAAAGTTGTTTAAATCAAATAAGTTTATATAGCACTTTCCGCAACACTTTTATGCTGCGAATTCTATAACTTTTGAAATGTAGTTTTAACTTAACAATTCTTTCCTATATCTTTTGTGAATGATTTTAAAGAAATAATTAAGTAATGTAAAGATGATTTGGAAGTTTTAATAAGAGTTTGAATAAATGGTTAAGACGAATTGTTTATACCACTTAAACAAAAACTAAAGAATATTGAATGTATTAGCAAATTGAGTATGCGGAAACGACTAGTACATTTGTTCCGCCTGTGAGATCTGGGAAGATAAAACAAGGTGTGTAACTAAGGTTAGGAATGGAGCAACCAGTGCCCTGAACTTACCTGACCTTCATTTTATCTTTTAGACGAGGGGTAAAACAGATCGAAAGTAAAGCCCGGATGCTCTAAAAGATCATATTTAAGTTTTTCCAAGGTAAAAGAAAAGAAAAAATTCTTTGAATTTATTATAAATGGTCTATATATAAGATTTATAAAATCGATATTTTATAAATAAAAGTAATGGAATTATAAAAGCGTTTTATAAATATTAGAAATGGGGTTGTAATCAAATTTATATATGGATTTGCAATTAAAATTTAGAAAAGAATTTATAATGGATTTTATAAATAATAAGATTTGAAAGGAATGAATTTGTAAATAAGAGATTTATAAGTAATTAACTTATAATTGGATTTTGACTTATAAATGAGATATAAATGGAATTTGTTAGTAAAGAAATTTTGTATATGGAAGTTTATAAAATATAAATGAAATTTATAAACACTGTTTTGTAAATCTGAAATCAATTTAAATTGATAAGTTAAATATGAAAGTTTATTAAAGGAATTATAATTGCTATTTTGGACAGTTAATAATCCTCTAAATTAAATGGATGTTTTGGAAAGTGATATTATAAAAGGGGAATATATTCCCTAAGTTAAAAGTTAAGAAAGAAATCTTTGATTAAGATTTAATGAATGATTTGGAAAGGTATTCCTAAGTAAAAGAGAATGATTTGAAATTATTCTAGGATTTAAGAAAGGTTTAAATAAACCAAATGATTTGATAAATGAGGCTTAATGATTCCATATACATTTGAAAAGAAAATGGAATAACTTGAAAAGAATATATCTAAGAAAGATATTTTATAAAAGATGAAGTAATTGATTGATGATTGATATCCATATATGGACTTAACATCTTTTAAAGCAATGATTGGCTTCGAAGGAACTGGAGTCAGATTTGGGTAATGCCTATCCGAAAACCACTTTGAACTAATGTATACGTTCGAAAGCGAAGACATGTTGAAGATGATGATTATTGAAGACCGTGGATCTTCATAGCGTGAGGACTGCTTGTTGACATGCTATGGGTCGCTCCCATTATAGAGTTATTTAAAGCAGTTCTCCTCGTTGTGGAGATTTTTTCGGATTGCAAGGGCTTCTTGCCTAGTAATGGCCGAGGAAAGTGCCTTCGGTTTCGTTCAGTCATAGAACGAACTTGTATGGACGAATGTCTGATATTGCATTTCTGAGACACAATGTTTGACTTTTACAAATGTACATCTGCTTGGTGGAGGAGAAGGAAACTTCTCTTAGCTTAATACCCTTCTATGAGACATAAGAGCTCAGAGGTTGTATGCTTGTGGGAGTCAAATAGTGATCAAAGGAATTGTAGTTTGGCATTCAAAGTGAAACCTGTTATGATCAAAGCGTGGTTTTGTATGAAAATCGTGGCTTTGAAGAAATTGAGGGTAGACTCACTAGCCTCACATCCCGGAAGATGATATGGGATACTATATGGTCTGAAAGACGCAAATTCGGAATAAGTGAGTATGTATGGTGGTGTCTAGTACGTTGGGCCCTTTGGAGGATACGTCCCTCAAGGCATTTATTTCCCCATTTGAATAAAGTGGTTAGCTTGAGAAAAGCAGGGAACTACCGATTATCAGTGGTAGTATAACAAGTACAGTTCCAAGTGACTAGTTTGAGAAAAGCGATTAAGGCGTCGTGGGAACTATGTTTGTTATGCGTGGATCGGAGAAAATGCGTGGATCGGAGAAAAGGCCACTAGTTCCCTATCATGTTGGAAATCCAATCCCAATACGAGATTTACGGTTTTGATTGTATTCCCAAAATAGCTGTAATGACTTGCAAACATTTCAGCTACCCCTTCTGGTATCATATATTTCGTTCGGTATATTCTGTTGACCTAGTCCGGATATATTACCTTAGACTTAGTCCAGATATTGATACCTTATTTGAATAAGTTTATTTGCAAATGTTTTCAAAGGAATGTCATTAAAAATAATATCAAGTATATTTTGGTATAAAAGTGTTTTGGTTATCATAAGGTAAAAACCCGTCCGTGTTTATGTGTGGGTGTGGTCTTATGAGATACCCTTCTTTTCAAAGGTTTTGATAACATAGTCATTTTAAATTTTGAGTATCTCACGCTGGTTTATCAAGCCTGATCCGGGTATTTTTAATACTCGGGTCAGATCCGAGTAGTTTTAGGTTTAGTCGAAGACAGTTGGAGTTTCCATAGGAGAGCCGGAGGTCTTCATCATCGTATGGACGTATTCTATTATCCGCTACATCTACTGCATTTGTTTTGTTGTTTGTCAGCATTTGTAAGGGCATGTGTTATAACTGTCCAGGCTGAATCTAGGTTAGACTCTGATATTGTATTTTAAAATTTTCCGCTGTAAAGATTATTATTGAAATAATATATGTTATTCCATTCGCGTGAGATTCTGTTCTATCTTTATTTTCTTTCTACCCTTAATGATCCGTCTTTCCGTGCAATTTGAGTTAGACATGTGTGGTTTGTTGTCGATTCAAAGGGTACGGAAAAACGGGCCGTTACATTATCACATTAGATAACACTATATCACATTAGAAACTCACATTTTAATTACTTTAAAATTAAAAGCATAAAATCTGCAGGTTGTTACACTTGTCGTATTGTAATATTAATTTAAGTATATTAAATAGAAAATCCTTAACTGATATGTTATGTGGTAGTAATTACAATGTGTTGTGATCATAAGAAATTTACCACATTAAAAATGACATATTATTTTGAATGTTTCCAGTCAAGATGTTTCGAGATAAGATATCAATGCATCCATGGGTTATGTACTATTAGTTATCTGATAATTAAAGAATGGCTCACTCGAGAATTTTCTATTTGTTTGTAGAACCTAGGTCAAAAAGAATCTCAAAGTGACGATATTACAAGGTTCTCTCGACTTGAGAATACCATTGAAATTCAATGTAGGCACTCTACTTTGATTATAGTTAAATCTTATCATGGGGTCCATCAAACGACCATAGTTAAGTCTGAGTTTATGCATTAAAAGCAAAATATTATTTAATAGAGAATTTGTCTCCTTAATTATATGAGATTAGTAATAACGATCAACTGTAATCAACTCAAAGTAAAAGTCTTTGGCCGGAGCAATACGGTTAATAATAACTGTTACCACTAAACCAAGGATTTTGTGTTTGAACTAATTAAGTTGAATGTGGACGATGATGGAATTCTGACCAAAACCAAATTCTATAAGTCCTAACGTCATATAATGTTAACGAAAGGAATTTGTGTGAATAATCGTTACTATCGGGTACTGTTTATAATAGTAAAATTGGATATTTGGAAAGATATGTAACTCATAAATTCATCGAAAATGTCATACCACAAACTAAGGTAACGTGTGAACTTTAATATTTGAGTTGTATGGTATTAATAATTGACTGAATTTACACCTTTGATTTGCACGACCGTAATAATGAATACTCTGAAAAACCATATAATTTAATTAGTTTATAAGTTATTCAAAAATAATTAAATTAAGTAATATTTATGAAAGATGAATTATTAAATTTTATCTGATTTCTTTGAACATCATTAGCAATTAATAAAACCAAATTAGGATTTTGGAATTTTTTGAAACCCATATTGCCTCTTTTATGGCCGACCATACATGATGAGCAGGAGAGGATTTGATGAGATTTAATAAAAATTAAAGAGGGAAGTTTTTAAATGAAGGAATTGGAAAGGTTTTTTATGTTTCCTTGAAAACAAATTTTCTTCCATTCATTGATTCTCATAACAATACATTTTCTTCTACTCCCATCTCCCTTTCCAATCGTCCAAAAATAAACTCAAACAAAATCAATCAAATAAATACAAAAGTAGTGCTTGGATCATTGTAATTTCTAGAGGTGATCAATCAGATCTAGGAGTTTTATTCTTTATTTCAGATGTGATTTTTGGCTTCATCTCTAATTGGTTTTTGAATTTTATTTCATTATGTAATTCATGAGTTAATACAGTTTAGAGCTCTCTATTCTACTTCTCTTTTGTGTATGCGATCATTTCTATTCATTGTTTCGACCTCAAACATTTTACAACGAATTTATGTATGCATGTATTGTCCATTCTGTTTCTAATTTGGATATTAATTATCAGGAAAAAAACTATTTTGACCGGAAAACTGATTTTAATCAATTGATATAATTTTTTAACCACTCTTTTATACAATCATAAATAAGCTACATATGTTGAACTGTTGAAATAATTTTGAAAAATTATTTCATATTTTGTATGTTTATTGATTTTGTTTGTAGATTTATTTAGTTATTGTTTACATAGTTTAGATGTTTCATTTCAGAATTCAAAAGTGGAGTTTTGTTCAAAATTGTAAGCCTGCTTTGAATTCTTCATAAGTTAAGGCTAACCTTCTATTTATTAACTTTAAGTTTTAAAAGATACATATAAAATCATAAAGTTTACAAATTTATATTGTTTTTAAATTCAAAACATTATTTGTAATTATTTTTACATTTATACATACATGAATATTATTTTATTCAAAGTTTATAAAAGATACTTTTATGTAAAATCATACATTTAATTTTAAAACCTTTTTATGTCAAAATTGGATTTAAAATTGTTAATTCTTGAATCAAAAAGATTTAAATTAGCAAAAACAATATTTTAACATAAGTGTGTATATATAAGGATTACAAGATTTATTTAGCTTTCCTGAAAATAAAGTTTCAATATTTCATTGGAACGCTTAATTTGTTTTTCTATTTGTTTAAAAGCTAAATGCAGAGAAAAGGATCATATGCACATACTAGACAACAGAAGATATAAATACATGATTTTGATATAAAAAAAGAAGAACTTATACTGAACAATGATCATGTTGAGATAGTGAGAGTTTGCACTACTCCTTTGATTCCTACAATCCATCAATGGGTATTAGGTGTGATAACACTATCAATATTTTGGCCATTGTTCCTCTCGATATCGTTCCATTTACTTCTTGATTTTTCTGGATCTCCCTCGGTCTCCACAAAGCAATTGCTTGTCTTGTGTCTTTTTCTTGCTTGCTCGTTGTACTGTGTTGGACCAAACTCATCATTGTAGTGTTCCAGTGTTACCGCTCTAATTCTTTGTTTGTAGTGCCTGATCTGTAGTTCCTTTTCATACTGTAACAGAGTAACTACTTTTATTTGGAATGGTTCATCAACCATTACTACCGCATGTCCTTTTTGTGTTGCAAAACAAGATTTGTTGTTGGCTATTTGGAGAGGGATGATAGAAGTGTCCATTACTAAGGAGAGACTTCGTAACTGTTTGAGAAAATGCACATTCAAAGAAAAGATACATGTTAGTCTCCGAATCATTACCACAAAGGACACAAAAATCATTTTTCATTGTGCCCAAGCGAGAAAGCTTACTGTTGGTTGGAATTGCATTTCCCATAATTCTTAAGAGTAGTGGATTACTCCTTACCGAGAGCCTCTAGAGTTCCAGATGCTTGTAGCCTAATGGAAAATGTTACAATCACCAAGAAGCTTGTTATAGACAAGGAATATAGAGTGACTTTTGAAACTAGAGGTCCAAAATACTGGATGGTCACAATAGAGAGGAGTATTGATGAAATAGTCATTTTTAATTACATTTAATCTCCTCTTCTATTTTCAAAATTTATATCTGGGTTATAAAGGTGTCGATTTTATGCATTTTTTTAAAGTTCTTTATTTTTTCTATTTTTTTCAATTTATGTTTTTTTGTTAACAAATCAATTTTCTTTATGCTCCATGTCATTGTGCATATTTTGCACTTTTTGGATAGTGCAGAACTTGTCTATTTATTTGTTTTCAAAGTTGGAATAAATGTGATTATACTTTTAAGAACTATGTGAGTGATGATCATTTACGATGTTTTATGAAACTGATCTCATTTAGAATAACGATTTCTGAATAGTTTAATCATGGAGAGTCGGGTATGTGTTGGAAAAGTAGACCCTGCAATGATTCAAAATTATGGTAAAGCATATGTGGAACAAAAGAAATTAGTGCAACAAATGCTTACATGTTTTACAACTTATAGCTTAGCCGGTTATGAACTCTGGCTTTACATAAGAAGCAATAACATAAAATATTACGTAGATAAGAAGGCCTCATGCACCTTCCTCAAAAGTTTGATTTGCATGCCAAAATTAATCTTGTACTATCCATAAACCCAGTAACACTTCGTTGAGACTCGGATATGAACTGAGTCTCAAACCTTCCCTTAAACCAGTTCTTAGTGATCTCCTATTCAAGGGTCCCGACAATCACTGTTTCCCACAATCTAAAGCATCTTTATGCAATTGTCTCGAAGCCAGCCTTATCCTTTACGCATCATTGAACTCCAGATCTCCAATGATACACTCAAAAACTCATAGCTAACTAACACTTCAACCATGGGCACCTTCCCCATAAGCATCTTTTCTCCCAAGTTTTGATAATCGTGGTTCATCTTTGAGAAATCCTCACTTATTATGGACCTTGCCTCAATAGACTCAAGCATATCCTCCCTCATCATTTGCACCATAAATTGCAGAAATAAGGCATCACATCCATTCCTATCTCACTAGCCATGGAGTAGGAGTAGCTTCATCTTCAATCGCTCATGGTTCACCTTTGTTTCTCCCATTAGTCTGGGTGCTTTTGGTCTCCCTTCTTGCATTTACTCCTCCTATCGTAACTTGTCCACTTATCATTTCTATCTTTCTTTTCTATTTAGCAAGTCTTTATTAGAAATGAAAAGATAGAAGGATAAAAATATCCACCTATATCTATATAGCAAAATTCAAGTGCGTTATGTATAACAACATATACCCTCCCCACGGTGTTCAATTTTCTATTAAGTACTTAACTAATTTTAGTTCTGTTTTACTTAAGTGTCCCCTAACCTAAGCTTTAATGCCAATAGTAATATCCCTCATTTTAAAACCCAAAGATGGAACCCTAGTGTGTTGCAGTCACCTTAGAATTATCTTTCGATGATAGAATGAGTTTAGTATAAATATATATATATAATAGTTTAAGCAAACATGCAACTAAGTAAAGTTCATTACACATGATAATCTTTACATTTTTTTCAAAATTCCCAATCACACCCACATAGAGAAAAAATATAAATCATTACACTATGGAATTAAAGATCCGAGATATGATGATATCGTAAAATTTGTAGTCCCTTGAACTTAATAAATATATACATTACACATCGGAATTTAAGATACTATGAAAGATAATAGTAGTAAGGCCTCCTACCTGTCTTTATCTTCAATATAGTCTCTGTAAATGTATTATCTTAGCTAATAGCTGAAACCTAAAATCTTATAAACTCAACCCAAAGAGTACCCATGAGTTTATATAGGGAAACAACAAACATACGAATTAGACATAAGTCTGGTGTGAATAATATCATTTCCCATCTATATTCCTACGCTATTGAGAAGACATCTCTACTGCATGGATCGGGTTTTCCCCAACACTTGCCTTGGTTGCACAATTAACATAGGGCAATCATAAGTTGTAGGTCACAAAAGAATATACAATAACATAAACAAGGAATGTCTGAACAAAGCAACGTCTGAAACAATCTTAGGTTTAGTACCTCAAAACATAATACTTAACTTGGGATCATATTCAGGTATCACAATTAACATAGGGCTATAATAAGATTACATTCCCATGTTTTCATTATTGACCCTTTAAGATATTGACGCCGAAGGTCATCGGTGTCGATCTTCATAAATTTCCAAACTTTATAACTTTATACTATGAAAACCAAGTTTAATATCCTATGACGTCGACACTCTATGAAGTGGGATACATATACGCTATCGGCCCTATGACCTTATGATTTATAGATTAAAGACCTTGACATATTTTTGACTTAAATGGGGTGTGATGTCGCCTATCGGTTTTATTCACGTCATACTTTATCAATGTATATAGTTATGGTTTTGGCTTTATAGCCTATGGTTTTGAGAGGCGATAACCTCTAAGTGATTCTTAACTTCTTCAATATTGTTTTATAAAATCATATATCTTGGCATAAGTACTTTGAGTAAACTAAAAGGTTATATTTTTTCCCTATTTTACATATGATTACAAAGGGTAAATCATTTACAAAGATTATGTTTTCAAGGAAATAAAAAGGGTATTTAGCCTAGAATATAACTAAAGAGATTATTGATTTTATCACCTTTAGATAAATTGTGATAAGATGAATTTTTACTCGGAGATTAGAAAACCAGATGGGACTAGTGTAGGATAGCACCCTATACTTTAGTTGTTTGTCCCTAGATAATATTAGTCCATAATTCCAGTGCATAGGACTTTGTCACTGGTAAGACTAAAAGTAGGTTTACGCACAGAAAGGAACATACAAGATGAGGTAGGTTATTGGTGAGCCTGTAAAACCATTAGGATCAGAATGACCCTAGGAATAGTTAGTTTCAGACAGACTGTCCAGTTGTCTTCTAATTATATGTTAGAGAATTTGATATATCTAGTAGGCCCGAGTCGGCCATAGGTTTGTAGTTACCTTAAGAAAACTATGATGTTGGGACATATAGTCCATCGATTCAGACAGATTGTTCATGATTACCCACGTAGCATGCATGCATATTATTGTTTTACTAATTATTTTAACCATTATAGCTGTAGGTGTTTGATTTGTAAATGATATTTTTTAAAGATATTAGTGAGGGTAAAACCCATTCCGCTCAGCCGCGTGGTCTCACTAGATATCCATAAATCGAGATCGTATATTATTATTCATACTAGGCTTTTTGTCTGACTCGAAGTTTATGTTTTCCTTTAAACTCTCGAGTGCTCAAAATTTTATTTGAGTAGGTTGGGAGTGATGGTATGCAGGTCATTAGGTCGGATGAATAAAGCTTCTGATGACGTATAGGAGGCATACTTAGCTATTTAGGAGTTTATATATATATATGTATGTATGTATGTATGTATGTATGTATAATATTTATCTACTGTGTTGAAGTTTTATTTTGTTGGAATGTATGTAATAACATATGTTATAACTATCAAGTAGTAAACTCGGATCAACCAAGGGGGCATCTTCATATGTCGCTCATAGAGTATTTTGTAATAATGATATATTATCTCAACCTGGGTAATGTTTAGGATTATGTAATGAATATGAAATATTATCTTCGAAATGAAATGTGAAAGTTTGTTTTGAAATTGTGTTAAGAAAATTTCATATTCTTGTACTTCTTATATTATTGATACAATTAACATAACTATACTTTGTTACTGGAAATTAATATTATGGATGACTGTAGCATCTATAGCATTTACTTTCGGACCTCAAAATGGGGGATGTAACAACTTGGTATCAGAGCATAAGTTTATGTAAAACTAAATGAATTTTGAACATAAAAAGGAGTTCTGAAAACATAATCCAAATGAATCAGAGAGTAAGATTGGGGTATAGGATAAAGCTATAGTAATGTACTTGTATTTGCTATACATATAACTATATATACCTTATCACTATTCCCATCTCTTAGAACGTTCTTTCGAGTCGTACTAAGATTCAAACATAGATTTATGGAAGTAAGATATGGAGGTAGGAAATGGAAGAGTAAATCTCGGTGGAGGAAGCACCATAACCAATGGAAATGTCAGGCTCAATACTAAGAGGAATCCAGGTCGAAAAACAGCTGGTGATGGAGGTGTTGGAACACCACAAGTGGATATGGGAGCTATGTATTAGTTCTTCATTAACATTATGCATGTAGGAGTTGCATCTAGATTAGTTGGTTGAAATGTTAGGGGAGCAAATCCCGAAGTTCTAGTTGTCAACAATTATATTATTTTGAGTAGGGATTATGCCAGGCATGGAGGAAAGCTATTTATTGGAACTGAGGATGCTATCGAGGGTGAAGAATTGGCTGCTCCATTATGATATGACTTTTTTTGATTAAGGTCTGAACGATGACCAAAAGAAGAGATTGGCATCCATGCAATTACGAGGAGCCGCGTTGTACTGGTGGAACAGTGTTACTATTGGGGTGCCGAAAGAGAACCTGACTTGGGCAGAATTCAAGAGGAGGTTTGAAGAGACGTTTATGTTTGAAATTGCTAAGTCGACCTTGTTAAAGAAGTTTACCGAGTTAGTGCAAGGAGACATGACTGTGTTAGAGTACACAATAAGATTTGAGGAGTTATCCAGATATGGGTATGCCACGGTGGATATAGTGATTAAGAGAAATGAAACGTTTATCCGTGGATTAAGACCAGAGTTTGCTAGGGCAACCTTGCCACATCTTAGGGATCCAAGTGACGTGGTAGTGAAGATGGCTTTGAGTAATGAAGTGTTTCTTGTTTTATTTAGCGGTGATAAAGCAGTGGAGATTCAGAGTAGGTAGAGTTAGAAAAGAAAGTTCTTTCAGAAAAATACATCTCAGGGTGGAGCTGCTAAGAATGGAAATGCCGAAGTTGTGTGTTACAAGTGTGACAAGAAAGGGCATTTTGCGTACGAATGTCGTTCCAGTGATGGACAAAAGGTGATTGGGAGAAAGAACATCAAGTGCTTAACTGCGACCAAATTGGACACTATAAGAATCATGCAAGAAACCTGCTAAAGTGGAGAAAGGAATGGTGTTTTATTTGGAACCAGCTAGCTCGAGACCAACATTTGAGGAAAAAGGAAAAGCTGTGATGGGTGGTACTCTTTTGATCCATGTTATACCTATTAGAATATTGTTTGATATTGGTGCATCACATTCTTTTAATCCCCATTGCTTGGTAGATAAGCTAAGTTTAGAACCATCATACCTAGTTACATTCGTAAGGGTTTTGAATCCAATAGGAGGGTATGCAACTCTAGGGATGAGATGTGACCAGTTAGAGTCTGAATTGTTAGGTCATATATTTGCATGCAGTTTGTATGTGTTTGATTATGTAGGTTTGGGATTATTTTGGGTATGGACTAATTAAGTAAATACGCTGCTAGGATATTTTGCCAACATAGGAAAATATCACCAAGACACCTAAATAGTAGCAACAGAACTATATACTCAGTAGAGAACTCGAATTTTGATGTTTGTGTTTTATTGGGTGCAATGGAGGATGAAGATGAGTTGAATCGAGTTTATGTCGTTAGAGAATTTGTAGATGCCGTTGAGCCTGTTATAGGACTACCGTCGAAACGAGCTATTGAGTTTCAAATAGATCTTGTGACTGGAGCTGAACCCATTACTAGACTGCCTAGTAGAATGACACCTGTAGAGATGAAGAAGTTAAAAGTGCAACTAGTGGACTTAGAAGGAAAAAGTTTTATTAGACCAAGTAGTTCGCCTTGGGGAGCGGCTGCAATATTCGTAAAAAATCGGACAGGTCATTGAGATTGTTATTGATTACCGTAAATTGAATGAAAAGTCGATAAAGAACTGATATCCCTTGCCGAGAATCGATGATTTGTTTGATCAGTTGAATGGAGCCAAAGTGATTTCCTAATTGGATTTAGCGATACGGTTCCATCAATTGAGGGTGGCAGAAGACGGTATTCCTTTGACGACGTTTAGAACAAGATATGGTTCATACCAATGGTTAATGATGCCATTTGGAGTGACTAATGCGCCTGCTTTCTTCATAAATTTTAATAAACGGATCTTCCAAGAGAATTGGGTTAGATTCGTGTTAGTACTTGTAGATGACATTCTATATATTCTATGGAAACATTTAGAGGCATCGACCACCTGTAAAGTGCAGTTAGGATCAATGGCTAGTTCTTTTCAAAGTACTGCAATGTTACCTTGCTTAGAAGTTCGACCTGTATTGATTGAAAGGATTTCTTCCAAGCAAAGAGATGATCCATTGCTAGCTGAACGAATTAGATGATTGGAAAGTGGAATTGAGATTGATGGTTTAAAGGGTTTCTATCTTAATCAAAATGGATCGTTGAGAAAGAAGGGACATTTGTGTGTTCCAGATGTTGGAGACCTAAGAAAGATGTCTTTAGGGAGTGTGATAGATCAAAGTTAACTATTCATCCTAGAGGAACTAAGATGTATCAGGATGTGAAAAGAAATTTCTTCTGGGAAGGTATGAAAAAGGATGTAGGCTTATGGGTAAAGCAATGCTTGAATTGTTAGCAAGTGAAAGCTGAACATCAGAAGCCAAGTGGACTGCTTCAGCCTTTGGATGTACCAGAATGGAACTGAGATTCTATATCTATGGATTTCGTAGATGCCAAGGTCGAATAGAGGAAATGAAAGCCTCTGGGTTATAGTGGATAGACTGACGAAAAATGCACATTTCATTCCTGTTAAGTCGACAAGGACGAAACCTGTTTTAGCTAACTTATTTATAAAAATTATAGAAAGACTGCGTGGGATTCCTCATAGTATAGTCGGTAATAGAGATTCTTCATTTATTAGCGAATTTTGGAAGGGCTTTAAAGAGGTTTTAGGTACCAAGCTCAAGATGAGTACTACTCACCATCCATAGCTTGACGGGCAAATGGAAAGAATCGACAAAGTCTTAAAGGATTTGTTAAGAGCTTGTGTACTTGATTTTAGAGGATCATGGGAAAACCATCTACGCTTAGTTAAATTCTCATATAACAATAGTTATCAAACGAGTATAGCAATGACACCTTTTGAAGCTTTGTATGAAAGGCCATGTAAATCACCCGTATGTTGGTCATAGACTGGTGATAGATTTGTTCTTGGTCCAAATTTAGTGGGAGATGCCAAGGAAAAGATTGAGTTGATTCGAGCTAAAAATGAAGGAAGCACAGTGTAAGCGGAAAATTTATGCAGATAAGAGATAGAAAGACCTAACGTTCTCTGTTGGAGGTAATGTTTTCGTCAAAATATCGCCAATGAAGGGTGGAGTAAGATTTGGGAAGTCGAGGAAATTGGCACCTAGGTTAGTTGGACCATTTCCTATTATAGAAAGGTCCGAGAAACTTGCCTATACGATAGAGTTATCGAGCAGATTGACAGGAGTCCATAATGTGTTTCATGGTTCTCATCTTAGAAAGTGTGTTCGAGATCCAGAGACTACTATCACTCTGACTGCATTGGAAGACTTAGTGGTGGAAGAGGACATGACTATAGTTTGACATCCAGCTCGTATAATAGCTAAGGATGAGAAGAAGCTTAGGAACAAGACAGTCAGATTAGTAAAAGTCCAGTAGAGTAACAATGAGAGAGACTGTACTTGGAAGACAGAAGATAGGATCAGAGACACTTATCCTGACTTGTTTTGATGGTTGGTTTTATGTTTATAGTTATGATTATTGGTATGTACCTTATTATTATTTCGAGGATGAAATTCTTTAAGGAGGGGAGTCTATAACAACCCTAATTTTGATTAATATTATCTATGATAATTAATTAGGTAAGTAAATAAAATAATATAAAATGATAAGTAGATTGGGATTTGCCAAATAATATGGGTCGAGCCTAAATTATTGAACTAACAAGGTTGATTAGAACAATAATTAAGAAAGAGGATTATAAGGAGGGTAAAATAGGAAAAGAGCATATTTCCTTAACATAAACCTTCCCATTCTCATTCCTCCCTCACTTCATTCATGCAAACGAAATTAAAAGAGCAAGGTCGACCATTAACAAGAGCATTAGAAGGAAGAAAAGCTATGGAAACAAGATTAAAGTATAGGGGAATCAAATTTTAATTCAAATCTCACGTTCCTTTATCAAATCAAGTTGAAAAATAGTTATGCATCTCAAGTTTTATCTACTATTTTCGGTTTTAAGCATGAACTCGAATCCTTTGCTTGCACTATGCCATGTTATAATAGTTTGGATGATTATATGCTTAAATGATGAATTATAATATTTATTATGGAATTATTTAATAGTTTTTAAGTGTTAAAACCAAGTTTTTATACCCAAACGAGTCAAGATTTTGATATGATATTTGAAATATTATTTTAGAAGTGGTTTTTTTATTTCATAATTTTTAAAACAAGTATGAATTTATTATGAATTTTCAAGTCGAGAAAATAGGATTATATAGGGTTTTAATTATTAAAAATAGTTAAATAAAGTTTCTAGCCCTGAAATTTTTATATGTTAAAGAATGTGCAAAATAAAATTTATTATGATTTTTGGGGAATTTTCCCAAGTGTTTGTGATTTAGTATGAATTATTTAAGCCAGAAAAGCTTAATTATTATATTAAAATATTAATATAAAATGTATGGTTTGTAAATTATTTTGGAAATGATAAAACTGCCCTATAGCAGTTTTCTAAAATAGATTTTGGTAAAGAAAATTGTCAACCAATGTAATTTTGACAAACAATAGAGGTTGGTGGAAAAGAACTTACTTTTAATAGCAAATTAACAGTTCACATAAGAATTACAAAATGCCATGTCGACAATGTTCATGTTGCCATTCATCTTTGCTGCTGCTATGCTCTCGGTGTCAACCAGTAACGATGCACATGATAACAACTACGGTTGGTATGAAGTGAATTGGCCATGGTTGAATAAGCTCGAGATAGGCACCCTTATCATCGGCGACGACATTATTGCATGATTTATAGTAACCTTTATAACGTCGAATGACTTAAGTGTCGCATTACTTAAAAGGGCACGGTGTCGCCTATTCTCTATAACATGCCGACCCCATAAGGAAATGAGGCTACTTGTTTTCTTATTAGCCATAAAGGCGTCGTGTTTCATCAAGCTTGACACCATTGATGACGTGATTCTCTAAAGCAACGTTATAGGGTATAAAACATGGTTTGCATAGTATAAAGTTATAAAATCTGGAAATTTATGAAGGTCGACACTGATGACCTTCGGCGTAAATACTTTAAAGAGTTAATAACCGATATACATAGTTATGGGTTTGGTATTATAGTCTATGGTTTTGAGAGGCAATAACCTCTAAGTGATTTCGAACATCAATACTGTTTTATAAAAGCATAAATCTTGGCATAAGTACTTTGAGTAATGTAAAGGGCTATAATTTTTCCTTGTTTTACATACGATTTCAAAGGGTAAATCATTTACAAAGATTATGTTTTCAAGGAAATAAAAAGGGTATTTAGCCTAGAATTTTACTAAAGAGATTATTGTTCTTATTATCTTTAGATATATTATGATAGGATGAATTGACTCGAAGATTAGAAAACTAGATGAGACTAGTGTAGGATAGTGCCCTATACTTCAACTGTTAGCCCCTAGCTGATATTAGTTCATAATTCCAGTGCATTGGGCTTTATAATGGGTAAGACTAAAAGTAGGTATACGCACAGAAAGGAACATACAAGATGAGGTAGGTTATTTGTGAGCCTGCAAAACCATTAGGATCAGAGTGACCCAAGGAATAGTAAGTTTCGGACAGACCGTCTAGTTGTCTTTTAACAGTATGTTAGAGAATTTGTTATATCTGGTACGCCCGAGTCAGCCATAGGTTTGTAGTTACCTGAGAAAACTACAATGTTGGGACAGATAATCCATTAATTTAGACAGATTGGTCATGATTACCCATGTTGCATGCATATAACTGTTTATTGTCTAATTTAACCATTGTGGTTGCAGGAGTTTGATTTGCAAAAGATATATTCTAAAAGATATTAATGAGGGGAAAACCCATTCCGCTCAGTGTCGTGGTCTCACTAGATATCCATAAATCGAGATGGCATATTATTATTCACATCAGGCTTTTTGTCTGACTCGAAGTTTATGTTTTCTCCTTAAACTCTCGGGTGCTCAAAATTTGATTTGAGTAGGTCAGGAGTGAGGGTTTAAAGGTCACCAGGTTGGACGAATAAAGTTTCTGGAGACGTGCAGAAGGCATACTTAGCTATTTAGGAGTTTATATATATATATAATATTTATCTGCTGTGTTCAAGTTTTATTCTGTTGGAATGTATGTGATGACAGATTTCTTGACTGTCTATTTAGGGTTTAAAGGGAATACTGTTTTATATGTCGCTCTTCAAGTATTTTGTAATAATTATATATTATTTAAACTTGAGTAACATTTAGGATTATGTAATGAATATGAAATATTATCTTCGTAATGAAATGTGAAAGAATTTTTTTAAATTGTGTTAAGAAAATTTTAAATCCTTTTGCTTATGATGTTATTGATGCAATTAATATAACCGCATTTTATCATCGGAAATTAATACTATGGATGACTGCAGCATCTGTAGCGCTTAGTTTCGGGCCTCATAATGGGGGATGTTACAGTATTTGACTTTAGTTTATTAGGACAACCCACACCTCTGGACATACCGATTCAAATCCTAAACTGACTTTCAAATTTGCATCGTGCCATGAACTACCAGCCATTGGTTTAAACCATTACATGATGTATAAACTAAGATAAAATTTAAAGCATTATACACTTTCAGATGTCACAGTGGAAGGAAATAAAATATAAACACTGAAAATAAACATCCTAGATAATGTGTCTTAAATATACGCAGTCCACGTACATAGTTTCTAGAATAACAACATGGAGTATAATTGAAAATGAAATATGATAAATAGGACATGGAGTGTAACTAAAAATAATATAACTTCAGCTCCTAGCTCCTCCTCTATGTAATATGTCAAGCCAATTCACATGCTGGCGTGTCCTCTTATGGTGGAGGAAAAAGAAAGGGGTGGGTAGAAAAAGGTGTGGTGAATGAATTGTATTACTATTGTATGGTGCTCAAAAGCAATTAACTTTATTTACAGTCCATGTGACCTAAAGTGTCCTTTTTGTGTTAGGGAATTACTTACCTAGGGTTGGTCACCTTAACTTAAGGAATACAGTCCTAATTAAACCTATACCTAAAACATCTTGCAGCGGTTTAAACTTAAGGGTCAAACAGCGGATCGACTAATAATCACTAGGACTGCTCCTAGTATAGTTTGTAATGAATAATTTGCTATCACTATTGGGCTGTCACTACCCAAATAACAACTACATATATCACGCTTACACATTGAGCGAACCTCGCAATGCCAGGCTCGCGTCGAACTTACTACCACAAGGACCTAGGGCCTACCTATGCATCTGTGTCAACAATCTCATGATAATGTCCTCTAGACACCGTGCTGGACATCCACAATTAGTGTTCAAGTCAAATTACCCATATACACCAGAGAACCTTCCGTTAGTGTCGTAACTATGCATTGCACTTGACATCCACCAATAGTATCTGGGCCGAATTTCCCACTTACATCGACGAACCTTCCATTAGTGCCATAACGATGCACCGCACTGGGTATTTACAAATAGTGTCTAGCTGCATTGCCCGCTTACAACAAGGAACCTCCCGGTAGTTCCGTATGCTAGGCACACCATTGCGATCAGACCACCCCAATATCTAATATACCATCATCTAAACAGTATCCAAGCCTAATTGCCGACGTACATGTTTACTTCAGTTCAGTGGTGTCCATAGGTCAAGAAAGTGGGAACTAATCTCTCGTATGTATACAATTGTTATTATATTAAACTTGGGCCATAGGCCGAGGTTTAACCAGCGCCTTATATCAATAACCAAGGTCGATCACCTATACATTAGCGGTCGACCGGCTAAGAACAGCCGTCGATCGATGGATTTTAGTTCCAGCATAAGTTATTTTATATGTAAGTTTTACTACCCTATAAACGTAAATTTTATTATACTGACATAAATTTTTATAACGTAAATTATTCCACCCAGTCCTAAATTTTATTATACCACAAATTATTTCATCATTACCTTATCTATATTTCAAGGAGAATTTTGTGTATAACCAATAATTTTGTTTACGTAAATTCAAATTATATATGTCTCCAACTAAAGGTATATATATGCATGTATGTATGTGTAAATCTCAAGATCAAATCAAGGTAAATAGGTTGTTATTCAACTTTTCTCTATTTATTTAGTATAAGTTCTTATCAACTTGGATTTATGTGGTTTAAAGGAAATTAGTCTAGTATACTTTCTCTAATTTTTATTGTATATAAAATTCACATTTTTTTCCTTTTATTTATACATAGATGAACTTCATTATTTAAGATAAACTATGAATGGGAAAAATTACCTTAAATTAAAATAAATCAATTCCAGATCAAGTAGAAATATAAACAAATTCAATCACTTATAAAATAACCTCTAGTAGTAATCGACCCACTCACCTCTTAAGGCTTCCTTCCTAGCTTGCCTTCAATCTTCTCTTCTTCTTTATTTGTTGATTCACTTTCTTTAGTTTATTTTGAATTTTATTTTATTTTGGTTTAGAATTTGGAGGAGAAAGAGAGATTTTGGAAGAGAAGGGAAATTTGAACATACTATTGTTGGTTAGAGTAGGGTTTTGGAATAAGAACGGTGAAGGGTCATGTCCATATTTATAGCTACTAGGAACATAGAAACTGTCAAATTAATATTATAAACCGATCCATTCAAGCCAAGGCTAACCCTTACCGACACACGTTAATCGGTCGACCGATCAATATGAGGCAGCCGACCACTAGGGGTCAACCGGTCCTACATCGGCTATCGACCGGTCCTATACCGGCTGTCGACCGATTAACGTTATTTTATTAACATTAACTTCTTTATTTGTTTCTTCCCTTTATTAGTTTATTTCCTTTATTATTTTTGAATTATTTTTGATTTAAATCTTTAAACATTAACATTTTTGTTGAACTCCGATTATGAAACTTTATATATGATAGTTGTTCAAAAAATGGCCACGAATACAATGGTGTAAGTATTGTAACCATATTCTGAAGTTTGCTCAACTTTTTTTACTTTTTTTACTATTAATTAATTAATTTATCTTAAAAATTGTGGGTTGTGAAATAATGGACCTTAAGGCTGATTTAACACAAGAGGGAGGGTGAATAGGGTTTTCTAACTTATGTAAATATTTTTAAAATTCTTTCAAGATTAATATGAATTTACAAATTAACAATATAGATTTATACTAACAATCAATCATAGATGTAATTACAGATAAATATAAAAATAATAAAGTAAAGTAAGAAAGAAGACGCCATGAATTTTATACTGGTTTGGATTAACCAATCTTACATTCAGTCCCGTACAATTGCTCGTACATATTTCTTTTCAATCGCCAACTTTAAACTAGGTAGAAAGAAAACTAGAATACAATCTCAATTTCAAAGCTAAGGGAAACACCCTCATATGTCATAAGTCTGGGGAAAACACTCTTGATTTGATTGGGCAACAAGACCACACCAACAAGATTTACCTGCTGCTAAGCACACCTACTTGATTTGAGAGGGCTACAAGCACTCCCACACATATAAGATTAGAGTTGATGATTTTCCAAAGACAAATAGTTGTACTTTGGATACAATGGATCCTGTAGCCACTCCGATAGCACTTTGACCTTTGAAATGAGAGAGATGCTTGCAAAAAAGTAAATGAGTAGCAATGAATCGATACAATGGAGTGTGAATTGATTTTGAAGGGTATAGAGTATATTTTTCAAGAGAGTAAGGAGTGAGAAGAAAATAAGTTATTAACTCATAAAAAATTCGTTTGCTCTCCCTTTATATAGTGAATGAACATATGTATCCATTCATGAAACGTTGTGTCCAAAAGACGTCTCCATTCAAAATTTAAAAAACAAGCTAACGGTCTATATGTCGACATATCAAAACAAGTATGTCGACATATGCTAGTTAAATTTGAATATGTTTTTCTTTTTAAATTGCCTATACTTTGTAAACTAATTTGAATATAGTTTTTAAATATTTTGAACTCTTAAAAAACTTTTATAAAATATTTAAAAATATATAGTTTGAAATAAAAATAATTTATTTTTGTTTAAAATATCAAAGATCAAAAATTGGGGATAAATATCAGAAATTGCTACCAAGGACTTTAATAATATATTCTAATGACTTTAAATGCTAAATTATAATCTTGAGCTCTTCATATCTTTGTCTTTGAAGTCATGAGTCTTCAAATCTTTTATCTTGAGTCTTCATACTGTACAGTCTTCGATTCAGCACCTATGTAATATTGTGCACTATATACTCTATGGAAAAGCATTAGTACCTATATTTTATGTGTTTGTTATCATCAAAATCAATAATTGTGGTATTAACAATCTCTTTTTTTTATGATGACAACCATTAAATATTCCTATATATAAATGTGATATATATTTAGAGGGAGCTATATAACTCCCTCTAAAAATATGCATCTGTATATTTTATATTTCTCTCCTGCTTTTTCATCAACAAAAATGGGTGAAAATAAAACTCCCCTTAAATAATATACTTATAAATATATTTTTTCTCCTTTCCTTTGATTTGTTCTCACTAATCTACTATTGTTGTGAAACACATGTTTGCATCCTCAATGTCCGGTTCATTATCACTTGAAGTAGTATTTGAATCATCTAATGTTGTTGTGTAAGCCCTTTTCTTTTTCTAGATGAATTAGTGATTGGCGAGATCCTTGATTTCATTTGATTTGGGCACTCTCTTTGCATATGACCAGGTTCATCACAATTGAAACATCTAATTGCAATTCCATTTCCACGAGTTTATTTTTTATGTCAATGAAAGATACTCATCTTTCTGTACTTCAGGAATTTTCTAAAATTTCTAATTATAAAAGCAATCTCCTTATTATTATTATTGTCATCATCTAAATCCGGATTATCAGTTGTAGCATCAAATGCAGCTGATTTCTTTTCGGTTGCCTTGCTTTCCTTCTGGCCCTGCAATTGAGCTTCACAGGACATTAGATTACCAATTAACTCTTCAATTTTTATAGTACTATTGTCATTAGCCTCTTCTATTGCTAATTTCTTTTGATCCCATTATGGAGAGATGAATTAAGGACTTTCCTAACTTGGTTCTCTTCAGAAAATTTTCACCTAATGAAACTAAAGAATGTACTATATCTTGAAACCTACAATACATGTAAGAAATAGACTCATTCTAATTCATTTTAAACAATTGAAACTAATTAGTTAGCATGCAAATTTTAGTCTAGTTAACTTTACTAGTGCCTTCATGTGTAACTTGCAGTGTTCTCCAAATTTCATATGCAGACTAACAAATAGAGACTTTATTAAATTCATTTTTATCTAATGAATAAAATAAAGTATTCACAGCTTTAGAATTATTAAGTGCTTATGTCTTTTGGTCTGGTGTCCATATTGAGTATTCAGTTTGGAGTTCAGTGCACTCATTTTGAGTAATATATAACTATCTAAACCACTAGATTGTAAATAAATTTTCATCCTTCATGACCAATAGGTATAACTACTGCAATTAAAAAATGGTGGTCTAGTAGTAGATTGTCCTTATACAAAATGTGTTAAAAAGTGAACTACAAGTGTTACTAGCCATTTATACTTTTCAAAAATCAAATTAGAGTTTTTGAAAACCTAGTGCTCTGATGCCAAATTTGGACTATGGAATAATGGATCTTAAGACTAATTTAACATTAAACGAAAGTGAATAATATTTTCTAACTTATGTAAATCTTTTTAAAGTTCTTTCAATTAATATCAATTCGTAGATTAACAACACAAATTTATACTAACAATCAATCACAGATGGAATCACAGATAAAAGCAATAAAGTAAAATAAGAAAGGAGTTACTAGGAATTTTATACCGGTTCAGATTAACCAATCCTACATCCAGTCCCACACAATTGCTTGTACATATTTCTTTTGAATTGCCAACTTTAAACCAAATAGAAGGCAAACCGGAATACAACCTCGATTTCAAGGCAATGAGACACCCTCATATTTCATGAGTCCAGGGCAAACTTTCTTGATTTAACCGAGCAAAAAGATCACCCACTAGATTTATCGGGCTACTAAGCACACCCACTTAATTTGAACAGGTTACAAGCATACCCACACAAATAAGAGTAGAGTTTATGATTTTACAAAGACAAATAGTTGTACTTTAGATACAATGGATCCTATAGCCACACCGATAGCACTTTGACCTTCGAAATAAGTGAGAGAGATGCTTGTAAAACAGTAAGTAAGTAGTAATAAATAAATACAATGGAGTATGAATTGATTGTATATGATTTTGAAAAGTATGGAGTATATTTTTCAAGAGAATTTTCATGGGAGTAAGGAGTGAAAAGAATGTAAGTTATTAATTGGTTGAAAATTTGTTTGCTCTCATATTTATATAGTGAATAAAAAGATGTATCCATGCATGAAGGGTTATGTCCGAAAGATATCTCCATTCAAAATTTAAAAAAACAAATTAATGGTCTATATGTCGATATATGCTAGTTAAATTTCAAATTGTTCTCTTTTTATTTATTTTTTAAAATCATATACTTTGGAAAATAATTTGAACATATTTTCTAAAAATTTTGAACTCTTAAAAAACTTTTATAAAATATTTAAAAATATATTTTGAAATAAAAATAATTTATTTTTGTTTAAAATATCAAAGATCGGAAGTTGGAGATAAAGAACGAAAATTGGTATTAAGTAATTTAATATTTTTTCTAATGACACTAAACACTAAATTATTATATTGAGCTCTACATATCTTTGTCTTTGAACCTATGAGTCTTCAAATCTTTTATCTTGAGTCTTTATATTGTACGTCTTTGATTCAGCGTATGTGTAATATTTTACACTACATACTATATAACTTTGGAAAAACATTAGTATCCATATTTTATATGGTTATTGCCATTAAAATCAATAATTGAGATATTAGCAAAAATTGCCTATTAATTTTTTTTCATGGTATTAAATTCACCCCCTAAAATGATTTCGTTCTGAAATCTCTAAGGATGGAAAAATGCAACCCATAAATACAGAAACCAATATCCATAACCATTTACTGAACCATCAACCAATTGCAACCATTTTCCTCGGTCTCAATTTCTAATGCAACATGTAAATATAGGTATGGAATGCATATGAACATATAAGTAATGCAAAAATTAGGCAGTCTCTTGAACTAGTCGACCTCCTGAAATTCTCATGCTTATGCCAAGCATCCAGCATGTATGCCACATCCTATACTTGCAATTCTATATGAATGCGCAACCATTTAATATATATGCCACAACCATAAGCTTATAACTTGATATAAAAATTGAGTGATGGTGTAAGCATAGGCTAACCTAAATATATTAGTCCTTGCGTGCAATGGATAACTTAATAAATATATCCATTAGCAACCATCATCCAAAACATGTCCTAATGACATGTTCACAACCATTTCCAGCATCCAAACATCCCTACCTATGCAGTACACTAAGCTAAAACCTAAGGATATAAGTAATTATGTTGACTAAAATGGGAATGTACAAGAAAAGAGCTCTGGGTAGGTAATTCGGATCTTTTCCCTTGGCTCCCATGTACTCTCACTAGGTCACCTTCCTACTGGACCATAACCAGTTTAATGACTATATTACGGATTCGCTTTGGTCCATGCTCAATGATGCGGGTAGGTGCATGGCAAACAAGTGACTCTCTTCCACCTCTTCTAATTAACTCAGCTCGACCATGACTATTAGATCGTGTAGAAACTTTCGCAAGTGTGACACATGAAAAACAATATAAACTCCCACCAACGTACAAGAAGCTCCACCCACTAAGCAAAATTCCTACTCTACACGTGACCAAAAGGCATATAAACCTTTGCACTAACTTTCTCGAACTACCAAACCGCATGAAATATCTAAGCGGCGAGACCTTCTACAAAGATCCATGCGTCTCCTGTTAGCATAAGATTTTTGCCTATCCTGGACGGTTTTCATCTTCCTACGGGTATATTTTCTTTGAAGTCTCCCTTATCATGTCGAGTTCAAGAATGATTCTGTCAGGGGTGTTAACCAATAAGATTGTGATCTACAAGGCCTCTCGTATAAAGCCTCAAATGGTGCCATCCCAATACTTGGCTTATAGCTATTATTACATGCAAATTCTACTAACAGAAAGTGGTCTTCTCAAGAGCCTCCTACGATGACCGCCCTACACCACCAGCACCTATGATAGTCTGTATAGTAATGTGCGCTGCAATGATGCTCGATTTATGTAGAACAATCATCAGAAGGGTTGTAAGGTAAAGTAAAACAATCACAAAACCTATCGTATATCTCACAGCACATCAAATATAATATAATATTAAACATCTCAGATATAAAACAAGCAAGAAAGTAATAACTCAATGAACCACTAAAATCAAAGTACACGGATCCATAGAGTATACAGCATAAGTGATAGAGTTATACATAAAATAATAACACATAAATAACCTATCTTTAGATAATAAAAACACTAGCAAGCCCTATAGTGCTGCGTAGCGGAATGCTATGCAATAATAGCTAAATATAGTAATACAGGAGTATAGCCTACTGCTCGTAACATATCCAGCTCCAGTGCTTACCAGACCTAATATCCCTAATCTACTTATTTAAGATTACTCGGAATAATAGGAAGCAAAGCATAAAATCCTAAGTCAGACAATACTCTAGGGTGAGCATTAGAAAATCGCAAATAATATAAAGTCAATACACTAGGACAAATGGTATGGAGAGTCATACCTGACCTGTCCCTATGTCCTCAAAGTTAACACATAATAATAAATTATATGCTACTCAATGTCGTAATCATCACGGTGTATATCAAAGTAATAAGAGTGTCTGGATATCTACGTCAGTAATATCTACATCATGTGACATCCCAAGGATGATAAGCAATCAAGCAAACATAGCATCCATCCTTCCATTCACCCACTCGGTGTGTTGGATATATGGTACTCATATGACCTCATCGTATGGTCAAGGACTACTCAATGTCTTAGTTTTTCAAAACTCAAATCCATGCCACTCAATATGCCATGAACTAGATTGCCATCGCGCTTAGTCCAGGGTAAAACAAATAGAAACATCGTGTGATCTAGGACACATCACACTCATAAGAGAGCATCCTCACATACCCATACTTTACGAGTATAATTTAAAACCTACGAATATCAACGACCCCTTTGCACACTTCATCCATAGCAGAGCATATCCTAGAACCGTCCTTACAAATCCCATTTGAAGTCATCGTGATTGGGAACTATTCTTGATAGCTATAGTTAGCTGTAGAATATCGTCGTTCATCCCATAACCTTCCTCCAATAGTTCTTTCAATACAACTCGTAGCCACCTGCTCTATGCATCGAAGTACATCTATCCATCATCAAAGCCATCATTTCCCACCATGAAATCATCTTTGTCGAATCGCGCATCGTCATCTTCGAAAATCATCATTGAACCTCAGAGTTCGGTACCGAGCTGAGCCTTAGCTTGAAACTTGAAGGTACGATTCGAAGCAGGCTTACATGGGAAGAGCTGAAGAAAATATACAAATGGCTCGAAGCAGTTATCCCTAGAACTCGAAGCAACCACGAACCAAGTTCCCTCACTGAATCATCAATACCGACCTAAACCCTATGGATCTGTACCGATCCATGGGTCATCGATCCAACATTTAGCATAATTATCCATCTTTGTAAAACTCCAGGCAAACACACACATGGCTCGAATCTACCCCAAAGTTACTCACCTCCTAGTTCGAAGCATAGCTCGTGACCGATCCTACACTTGTAATTTTCCCATCTGACCCATACATACATGCTAGTAACCTAAAGCACTCCACCATATAACTCGAAACAAACCATCCCAAGACACAAGCAACTTCCAACTGGTCCAAAGTCTCCAGATCACCACTAATCCATCTTCAATCGACCATAACTCAAACAAACGAACTCCAAACTACTTGAAACTTGATAGGAAGCTTTAGGATGTCCTTATTGACCTTCCTCATGGATCGTAAGTCATTTGGATGACTTGACCTCATCACCGATCCATGACTTGTTCTTGAACTAAATTGCCATTCGATCGGCGTTTTCAACCATTCAAACATTATACACTTAAGCATACATTACAGAAAATTCAAAGTGAAGCCTAAATTTAATGGTATAAACTTTAAGAACAAGGAAGATCCGTAAGAACACAATTTCACAAATCTTTTCTAAATCATTTCAAATTAACATACGTGATTGGTTAAAGTTTTAAATACATTTTACAATCCAAAAATCATTTTAAACATCATTTTAAAGTGTAATGTAATGACCTAGAATTTCAAACACTTTGTAGTTTAATATCTGAATTATTTAAATATTTGAATCTTTAATTAAATATTATAAAATTGATTTAATAACCTTCTTAACCCTCTTTAAATCATAACAAATGATAGGAAACTTGTTTTTGAAAATTGTTTACAAAAATAAATACTTTAAAGAAAAATCGATAATGTGACCGAAAATCGATTTATCGATAAACATTTTTTATTCAATACAGGCTGTTCGAACTCCTATGCACTTGTCTAATAATCAAATGAACATATTAGGAACTAATGAATGTGATTCTCTTCATAAAAAATGAAACATTCTAGAAACTTCTAAATGGTTAAGAGATATTTAACATGTTAAGGGTAAAAGAGTATTTTGTTAAAAGTGAAGTCGTGTAAAGGAGAAGTTATGGGCATGTGTGGAGGTAAGGCTTCCATGACATGAGTGGGGAGTGAGAACAAGCTTAAGCAACACCATATGAAGCCTATATAAGGAGGGGTATACCCTTATTAAATAATCACAAATTCACAAAGCAAAACTAAGCCTTTTCATGTCTTCTTCTTCTTTTATTTTCCAAAGAATTTTTTTTGCAAAACAATTCTAAATCCACTCAAACTTCGCCACAAGCCTTAGTACAAAATTACAACACCTTCCACCATGTTATATTTTGAAGAAGCAAAGCCATTCTCCCTCCTTATTGAATGGCCATGAACAAAATAAGGCATTTTGCCTTGGAAAAACAAGTTAAAGCAAGAAGGAGGAAGGGAAGGTGGTTGCAAGGTGATGGTAGGAAGTGTTCTTAAGTTTGATTGTGCTTGAGCATGTGTTTGGCTTGGATATAAGTGAGTTATCTAAATATCCTATTTGAATATATTGTGTATGTGTGCGTATGTTGTGTGCAAATATAAAGTTTAAGTGACATTAACTAATTAAAGTTTTAAATTTTGGACCCCTTTTGCTTTTGAAAGCAAATGATAACTTTGTACTACATAACATCACTTTTATTACCCTATCAAACATATGGCATACCCTTGACTAGATGTTTAAATGGTTGTTTGACTTGTGTGTTGAATTGAAGTATGTTTGAAAGTGTTTGAAGCGAGAATAATCACTATAAGTGCACTTTAACATCCCTTAACTTTAACTTGCGTAAATGGAAGTTTCATGAATATAACTTGGCATAATTTTATTTGGTTGTTATCTACACATATTTTTGTGTATTGGACTATAAATAAATGGTTTGGAAAGTAATAGATATCATGAACCAAAGTTGAGAATGTTAGAACAAAAAGGTGGCTATAAATACACTTTGTAAATATAACATGTTTTCTAGAAATTTTTATAAATAAATTGAAAGATATTTTTAAGAGTATCTTTTCATGGTTTTCAATTAACTTAAGGGTAGTACTTACTATAAAAGTTTCAAGTCTTAAATCATTTGTTATAGTTAAAACTAGCCGCAAAGATCAAGCTTTTCAATGTATTTTTTAACAAAGACTTTTAACAACATTTATATATGTTGTAGTAAGTTGCTTATGGTTTTAGATATTCAAAAATGATATTTAAATTTGGTATTTTTCTCTAATCTTTTTTGAGATGATTTCTAACCTATTTTGAAGTATTTTAAATTTGATTTGAAGTTTAATACTTTTAATAATTGTACATGTATTTTAAAAGTAAAGTGGTTTTATAAAATAAAACATGTTTTCATCAAATTATAAATTAGTTATTTTCAAGTAATATTTTACATAGATATTTAAAACCCATTTACAAGCATTTTTGTCGTATTTATAATTTTTGAAATAGGTAATTGACTACGATAAACTAAAAGTCGATGAGGTAGACTTCTCTATTTGTAAGAGTTAAGATTGATGTCGAGTAGGGATATGAGCAATACAGCTCTAACCTACTGGCTTCCCTCTTGACCGAGGAATAGTTAAGTAGGGAATGTCAGAAACATGTTAACCATGTTATTTGTTGCTCGTTTATGAAAGTCGTAAATACTATACTGAACACTAAAAGCCGACGAGTTAGATTTATCTTTTTGTGAGATTCAAGAATGAAGTGTCTAGGCAAGGCTTTGATATGCAACCAATGCCCTAACTTACCTGGCTTCACTCTTGGATGAGGAATGGTTAAGTTGGAATGTCGAAAATGAGCTAAGTATATGAACCATGATTTCTATAAGAAAGCGATTTTATATAAGTATGGTTTATTAAACATGATTTATAAACAAGAAGGATTTAACTGATATTTTCAAAACTTAAATCCCGATGCGTTTAAAAATGTTTTTCTAGATATTGAAAAAATACTAGTAGTATTATTTAAAAGTAAGTAATTAGGAAATTGGTTTATGAAATTGAGATCATGGTACCTAGTGGTATTTACGAAGTATTGAATATCGTTTGGAAATAATTTTGGTCAAGTTTGAAAGGCATGAACTGGATGTACTGAACTCACTTATGTTGCTTGAAAATAATTTTGGTGATGACTTCAACATCATTGACGTTCATTTTCAGGTTTCTAAGTGAGGGTTGCTATAGGGTTGTTTTAGTAAAACAGATTTCGATTTGATTTTTAAAGTATTGTTTGTTATAAAAATATATATGTTTGTATTATTATTTCAAAGCAATTTGAAATAAAACCTGATGTTTAATTCTATAGTTTTTCTTTGGAAAGAAATTTGGTATAGACATTTTATTTATGTGTACACTATGTAGGGTGCCCAAGCAGTAGCGGCATAGCTCAGGATAAATGATGAAACCTTTTCATGTTTTCCCTTTTTGAGCAAAGTGTGTTCAATAAATTATTGAAATGTGACAAGATATTTTATGGACACATGTAGCCGATGCATTGGGATTGTGTGGCATGTGCATCATGTATGATATGTTAGTAAAGAGTTTTCATTTGTTAAAACAAAACGAGATATTTCGGTGATTTTAGACAGTCGGAAACTTCTGAATCGTTGTAGAATGGGAAATTAAGTGTTTTGTGAAAATATAAAGATGACTTTATATAATATTTGAACTGAGAAGGTGGTAAATTAAAACAAATTTTAAATTTGTTGAATATGCCTGTTAAGTAAAATGAATTTTATGTTTTTGTATATACCCTTAGGATGTAGTAGAGTATTATATGAATACGAACATAAGTTATAACTATTTATAAACTTGAAGTCATGTTTTATGAAATGGTTCATAAATGATTTTAGTATTAATAAGACATATTATTTAAATAAAAGAATGTGATTAAAAAAATAGGTGTAATTAAGAAACCAATAGGATAAATACGTAAGTTGTACGTAGATCGTTTTATTTGCATGATTGTTCTTAATTTAGTATTCGAGTACTTGATTTCGGGGGTGATTTGCACCGGTGCAAACAAGGATTTTTCATTGGATTCTTGACGGTGAATATTTGATACAGATTCTTGATAAGATCTAAAAAATTCTATTATAGTATATGGCTATACATGGAGAACGGAAGCTTCTAATCAAGAAACCTGATCTGAGTCTACACTAGAGAGGTCAAGTGATCTATACTAGTTTGGAAGTGAAATCATATGAAGGGGCAAGTGATTGGAAATGATATTGCGTACGGATGAACCATGTACATCGTACGGGCTTTGGTATATGTGCATACTATGTTTTGATTTAATTGTGGGGAGTTTAGGTGATGGCACTTTGATTTGTTATGAGGTAGCATGAATAATCGACTAAGTAATATCCTAAGGCTGTTAAGCGTAAGGTACGTTTAGTAGATTATTTATCATCCTTGTACGATAAAGTGGGTTTTTGAACTTGAGAAAACCGCGAGTTATGTTTGCAAATGTTTTGAATACTATTAAGTATTGTTGTGTAATTGTTTCTTTTTGCTGCTAGTGTTGGAATTTCGAGGACAAAATATTCTAAGTGGGGGAGAATGCAACGACCTGGAATTATGGATACTTCATATTTAAATATCTGAATTATTTAAATATTTGAATCGTTGATTAAATGTTATTAAATTGATTTAATAACCTTATTAACCCCCTTTTAAATCATAGCTAATGATAAGAAACTTGTTTTTGAAAAGTGTTTAAAAAATAAACACTTTGAAGAAAAATCGATAATGCGACTGAAAATCAGTTTATCGATAAAAAAAAATTTATTCGATATAAGTTGTTCGAACTCTTGTGCACTTGTCTAATGATCAAATTAACACATTAGGAACTAATTAACATGCTTTTTCTCATAAAGAAAATGGAAAATTCTAGAAACTTCCAAATGGATAAGAGATATTTAACATGTTAAGGGTATAAGAGTATTTTGTTAAAAGTAAAGAGTTGTAAAGGAGAAGTGATGGGCATATGTGGAGGTAAGGCTTCAATGATATGAGAGGAGGGAGAGAACAAGCTTATGCAACACCATATGAAGCCTATATAAGGAGGTGCATACCCTCATTAAATAATCATAAATTCATAAAGCAAAACTAGGCTTTTCTATGTCTTCTTCTTCTCTTATATTTTAAAGAAATTTTTTGCAAAACATTTCCAAATCCACTCAAAATTTTCCACAAGCCTTAGTATAATATTACAACACCTTCCACCAAGTTAGTTTTTAAGAATCAAAGCCATGCCCCCCCCATTTGACTGGTTGTGAGCAAAATACGACATTTTTCCTTGGAAAAAAAGTTAAAGCAAGAACAAGGAAGGGAAGGTGGTTGCAAGGTAATAGTAGGAAGTGTTCTTGAGTTTGGTTGTACTTGAACATGAGTTTGGCTTGGATCTAAGTGAGTTATCTCACTATCTTGTTTGTATATATTGCGTATATATATGCTGTGTGCAAATATAAAGTTAAGGTGACGTTAACTAATTAAATTTATAAACTTTGGACCCCTCTTGCTTTTGAAAGCAAATAACAACTTAATATTGTATAACATCACTTCTATTACCCTCTTAAACATTTGTAGTGGACTTGAATTGATGTTCAAATGGTTGTTTGACTTGTGTGTTGAATTGAAGTTGTTTGAAAGTGTTTGAAGCGAGAATAGTTGCTATAAGTGCACTTCGATATCCCTTAACTTTAACTTGTAAATGGAAGTTTCATGAACTTAGTGTGATAATTTGATTTGGTTGTTCTTTATACATATTTTGGTGTATTGGATAGTAAAGAAATGGTTTGGAAATTTATAGATATTGAACCAAAGTTGTGAAAGTTAGAACAAAAAGGTGGCTATAAATACACTTTGTAAATATAGCCCATTTTCAGGAATTTTTATAAATGAATTGGAAGATATTCTTAAGGGTTTCTTACTATAGTTTTTAAGTACCCTAAGGGTAGTACTTACTATAAAAATTTCAAGTCTTATATCATTTGTTAAAGTGGTTAAAACTAATAGCAAAGATTGTGCATTTCAATATGTTCTTTAACAAAGACTTTTAATAGTATTTATAAATGTTGTGGTAAGTCAATTATGGTTTTAAGTGTTCAAAAATGATATTTAAATTTGGTATTTTTCTCTAATCACTTTTTAGATGTTTCCTAAGATATTTTGAAGTATTTTAAAGTTGGTTTGAAGCTTAAATATATTTTCAATAATTATATTTGCATTTTCAAAGTAAAGAGGTTTCATAAAATAAAACATGTTTTCATCAAATTATAAATTAGTTATTTTCAAGTAATATTTTTCATAGATATTTAAAACCTATTTATAAGTATTTATAAGTTTTTAAAAAGGTAATTGACTCAGCTTAACACTAAAAGCCGATGAGATAGACTTCTCTATTTGTGAGAGTTAAGATTGATGTCGAGTAGGGATATGAGCAATAGAGCTCTAACCTACCGCCATCCCTCTTGACCGAGGAATAGTTAAGTCGGAAATGTTGGGAATGTGTTAATCATGTTGTTTGTTACTTGTTTATGAAAGTCATAAATAGTATATTAAACACTAAAAGCCGATGAGTAAGATTTATCTATTTGTGAGATTCAAGAATGAAGTGTCTAGGCAAGACTTTGATATGCAACCTGTGCTCTAACTTACCTGGCTCACTCTTGGATGAGGAATAGTTAAGTTGTAATGTCAGAAATGAGTTAAGTATATGAACCATGATTTCTATAAGCGATCGTTTCTAACTAGATAGTCGCTTAGTCGACTATCAAACTTAACTAAATATTATCTTAAATCTTGAAGAAAAAAGTTTTTAAAGATCTTTAAAAGAATGTGTTAATAGCATTCGTCTTTAACCCCTTTTTATTATACTTATGAATGTAAATAGATCTTTAAAAGAATGTTATAAAGATAAGTATAAGTGAAATGGTTTTGGGTTTGTAGTGACAATGTTTAAGTAACATTAGTCTTAAACCTTTTTGAATGGATTTGTGAAATTACTTAGATCCTTAAAATGGATATTTTGAAGGAAATTATAAGTATGGAATATTTTGGGAAAATATAGAAAAGTTAAAGCTTTTAGGTGAAAAAATCATGTTAATGATTTGTGAATATACATATACTATTTGAGATAAGTATATGAATACATTTTGAAGTATTGAAAGAGCACAAATAAATAGTAGAGAGTGATAAACCATGTTTTATAAGATAAAAGAAGTTTTACTAGTAGAAGTGGTTTTAATTAATAAAAGATTAATTAAACAAAAAAGGGATAAGAAGTCGCTTATGTGACTTAATCGTATTTTGTATGACTTGATCGCGCTTTGTATGTTTACTAGTGTATAGAAAACATTTAGTCGCATACTTAGCACTAAAGTAGGCTTGTCTATCTATGAGAATTAAGATTGATGTTCGAGTAGGAATATGAGAAATAGAGCTCTAACCTACCAGCTTCACTCTTAACCTAGGGATAGTATGTGATGAAAACGTCGAAATGTGATAAGTATACAAGACTTGAATTCCATATGCGACCATTCTCATTATTATTGAATGATCAAATTCGTCGATTCAGTCTTGAAGAGACCGGGATCCATAAGTGTTTTACTTATCGAAAACCACATCAAGATTAAGGTACATGTTCTTTCTCTTAAAAGTGGATTTGTTCAAGATGCTGGAATATATGTGTGGTTTCGAAATCTGTTCGTGATATGGGGATTTGTGTACTATTTGAGTGATGAAGACTCGTGTAAAAGACGCCGAACATCACCTCGACATCATAAATGGCTAAAGACAGAGTAGGATGCACAATCTAGGTTTTGGCAGTTCCACGATGGAGTATATCTACTTCATATCTAGAGTATATTTATTGATGTTGTGCATGGGAGTTGATGGCACTTGGTTCCACGTGGTTCGGGTTCGTTCAATCAGGGGTCGGCTGGTTGTGTTTACCTTCTCATATATTTTATCTAGAGATATATGGTGCTTAGAAGGTGTTTTCTGATCCTTGTGTATGGAGATTGGATTTTGGCTTGACCGAAGGGATCTTTACGGAAAATCCATTTTGCGAACATTCCATATCGGTTATGATTATACCCTCTAATGTGCTATTGAATGTACCCAATGTGATCATTCCAACTATGTTATATATTTATATTCTTCACCCCAGACATTATCTATTATATCATCTGATATACCTATTAGATAGTGGTTCTTTTGAGGGGATAACCGTTATGGCATTCCATGTGGTCTTAAAAGGACTGTTATATATTGACCATATATTTCATGAGTTTCTCATGCCAAACTTATGTCTGACTCGTGGTTTTGGTTTTCCCTAAATTACTCGTGTGCTTTTTCGAAGAGTCTAAGAAAGGCGGGTTTTCCTTGATATTCTTTGGAGCTCGACAAGACGAGCTAGATGTTTCACCTACTGTAGTATTCTTATTTCCGCTATATTACTATATTGTACATATCAGCATTTGTGAGGTCATACAATAACTGCCCTGGCTAATGATAGTACTTAGGTTTTGTTACTCCGAAATTTCTGTATAGGAGTATACCTTTGTACTATTATTTTGATATTATATATTACAGTTCTGCTAGTGAGATTCTAATGTTGTGTTATTTCTTTCTTATTCTATTCCTTTTTTTTTCTTATTTTACCCTAATAATTTATTTTTCCAACAATTGGGTGTTCGGCACGTGAATACCGTAGATGTATTAGTGTCAACATCCAGGGGTCGAAAAGGCGTGTCGTTACATGTATAATGACTAATTAGTAAGTGAGAGCTCCTAACTGCTCGCCTAAATTCAAACCAAATCTAAAATTGCACAAATCCCGAGATGAACAACAACTCCAAGTAATCGCCAATTGCAAATCTTCAAATCTAAGTGATAATTACGTTAATCTCCTTTTAATGATAAGATTGGCTAATAAAAGTTAGGTTTAGAATAGCTTTTTGGCAAAGAAGTGGCTAATGGAGGTTTCTCCCTCTATTTTAGGAAGTGTGTAATAATAGAGAGAAGATACATCAGCCCCATCGTAATTCTAATTCCAAAATGGGTTTTAGGCCTAGCCATTAACTCACTAATTAATCAAATGAAACTTTAGACAGCCATAACTCCATAATGGTAGGTTTGTTTCCCTATTATGACGATCTTACGAAAAGAGGAACCATCATCTCGATCTAATGGAAGTGGTTTCAAACCCTAATTCGGTTCCTATCAAGAGTTATAGACTATACAAGATTTTCATGGTCAAAATCATCCGATAAAAATTCTAAGGATGGAAAATTTCAGTAGCAGTCATTTTCCAAAATTATAGAATCGTATGACCCTAAATAAAAATAATTGTAGTTGTATGTGAATTGTGCCATACTGATGTTGGACTAATTGCAGTTGTATGTTAATTCAACAAAATGTAAGTGATTATCCCACAAGCCTCCAAATTAGAGTATACAAGCTCGCAAGGTATCCTCTAAGATACTATTCACTCTCTCAATTTAGTCATCAGTTTGAGAGCGATATGCCATACTCAGATGTAGCTATGTCCCAAACGCCTCTTGTAAGCTCTTTCAAAACCCACTTGTGTATAACAGGTCTCAGTCACTCGTGGTGCTCTTTGGCATACCATGGTATCATACTATCCATTTCACATATAATTCGACCATTTTGGCTGCCATTCAACTTGACTTGAAGGGTACCAATCTAGCAATTTTGGTCAATCGATTAACTATGACCCAATTGCTGTTGTACTCTGCTCTAGTCTTGGGCAATCCAACAATGAAATCCATCGAAGCTTGTTCATATTTCCACTGGGGAACTTCTAGTCGTTGCATCAATCCAATGGGCTTCTTTTGCTTTACCTTAACCAATTGGAAGTTCATGCACTTTGAGATTAGTGTCCCAACATCTTTCTTCATCCCTTCCCAATAATAGGTCTACTTCATATCATGATACATCATATTATTGCTAGGATGGATAGTCAAGCTTGAATGATGGCACTCTCGTAGCACCTCATCCCTCAACTCATCGACATCAGGAACAAACAATCACCCATCTTTATGGAGCTAACCATCCTGGTCAAGTCTGTACTATCTCATCTCTCCAGACCCTATTCCAGCTTCAATCTCAGAAATAATCTCAGCTAATATGGCATCATGCCTTTGACTAGTACCGATTGGCTCAATCAGAGTAGGCATGATGGTCAAGCTCGCAAATATCTCTGGCTCTAGCCCACATCTCGGTCCAAAATCATAACCATCAATATACTATAACTGCATCCAATCTAGGAACATAGTTCTTAAGATGGCATGTGTCCTACTCAATGTATCAGCAACTACATTCGGTGTATATGCAATATCAAAGTCATATGAGGCTAGGAACTCTAACCATCGCTGCAAACGAAGGTTAGGATCCTACTGCAAAAAGAGGTGCTTCAATGATTTATGGTCGGTGAACAGCTTGAACCTTTCCTAAAAGGCAGTGCCTCAAATAAACACAAACACAATTGCTGCTAACTCTAAATCGTGAGTCGGGTATTTCTTCTCATGTGGCTTCAGTTGTCGACTAGCATATGCAACAAATTTGGCCCTCTACATCGATACCATGTCCAATTCGGCACCACAAGCATCAGCATATACCATCTTCTCTTCATTCCCGCTCTGAATGGTCAATACTATTGCACTCAACTTTTCTTTTAGACTCATGAATGCATGCTCACATCTCGCATCCCAAGTAAATGTCTGATTCTTTTTCGTCAACTAAGTCAGCGGTGCGGCTAATTTGGAGAAGTCTTGGATAAATCTCCATAATATCCAGCTAATCTCAAGAAACTTCTCACATCCGTAGCATTTTTGGTTCTAGTCCAATCTTAAACTGATGCAACTTTTGAAGGATCTACAGCAATGCCCTATTCATAAATAACATGACCCAAGAATCACACTTCCCACATGTAGAAGTGACACTTCGAAAACTTCACTTTAATCGGTGTTTTCTCAACGACTCATGTACAATCATCAAATGCATCTTGTGTTCCTCCTCCATCCGTGAGTAGATGAGAATATCATCAATGAACACAAGAACAAATTTATTTTGCTGACCCATGAAAACACCACATGAGATCAACAAAACATGCATGTGCATTGGGTAGCCCGAACGGCGTAACCAACCACTCATAGATCTAGATGGCATACGAAACTCTCTAATCAGCACACTATCCTTCAATACCCTCAGTTGATGAAATCACATTGCAAGATCCAATAGAGAGAATACTCTAACCCTATGAAGTTAATCTAACAAGTCATCAACACATGGGAGTGTATACTTGTTCTTCCTCGTTACTTTATTCATCTCACGGCAATCAACACACAATCTAAAAGAACCATTACCTTCATAGAAAATAAATTGGATGCTCCCCACTTAAAAATACTGCTGCGAATTAACCCTTGTCGTAATAGGTCATTCACTTGCACCACAAGCTCCTGCTGCTCTTTAGGTGCCATCCTCCTCAAAGGCATTACTATTGGTCTTGCATCTTTCACTAAATCAATATGGAACTCGATCTCTCTATGTGATGGAAGTTTGGTCACCTCCTCAAATACATCCAGATACTCCCTAGCAATAGGCACCGATGACAGCTCATCGTGTCAAATATCTAGCAAATATAGAAAGTTAACCATCACCCCATAATCTGGTAGGTAGCCTAACACCACCATCTACCCATAATCTACCCCTATCGTCCCCAATGACTTCTCACAATCCAGCGTCACACCATACTTATGAAGCCAGTCCATACCCAGAGTAACTAAACCCACAAAACTCAAAACAAAGTAATCATAATCAAAAGAACATCATGACTGGATAAGGCCAAACCATGACAAACCATACACGGGCTAGTAGAGCCTCCAACTGGATTCGTCACAACCAAAGGTCGGTCAACTATTTCAGGTTTCAATCCTAATCTATATACCATGTCATTGGCTATAAAGAAAAGTGAAACCATGGTATCAAACAAAACACGTATAGGAACATTGGAAATAGAAAGCATACCTTGAATAACGATGGTCTTCCTCTTTACTTACATCGATGGAGCACTCGATGAAGTCGGGACAATATTGAGAGCATATCCTTTCACCGCCTGATTCTGCTTAGGCAACTCGGGATAGACCTTCTTTATATGCCCAAGCTTATCATAGATGAAACACTTCTTCCTTTCAGCTCTGTACTAAAGTGACATTTTTTCAAGTAGTAATAGAAAATTGGCCCACTTTTGATCTTCTTCTTTTTGTCTTCTTTGTTCTGAAACTGCTTCCACTTGTTTTTATTCCATTTCTTCTCGCTATCCCCATCTGATTGTGGCTTTAGCTCTTCTTTAGGAATAATAGCTTTTAGTTTTAGGTATAGACTCTCGTGCCTCAGAGCCTTCTCAACTATCATCTTCAAAGTCTCATCAATATGACACACGAGTTTCTCTACCAAGTATTCTTCCAAGGCAATGATAAATTTCTCATTGTTCTTTATAGGAGTGTCAGTAAAGGACATCCCATATTTTGATAGAGCATCAAACTCGGCAATGTACTTAGAGATGTTCATATCCCTTTGCTTCAAATCTATGAACTTATGGAACAAAACCGACCTCTGAGCTGTGCAGGAATAAAATTTTCCTCAAATTTGGCTTTCAACTTGTTTCAAGTGAACTGATCTTTAGGAGTAGCAGCCCTTACTGCATTCCACCAGTTCTTGGCTCGTTCTTGTAGCTGTTGGGAAGCCATTTGCCTTTTCATAGCATCATCTAGCTCTAAGTCATCGAAAATCCTTTCATAGGTATCAGTCCTATCGTGCACTTCCACCGCTGACTCCGTTGCTTGGAACGGTTTGCCACTTAGACTAGGAAAGTCTTTGTTCAGCTTAGTGAAATCAGGTCTGCATGCTTACACTGGAGCGCCATCATCAATGACAGCATTTAGAGTCACTACTTGAGCATTCGACTGCATGTTCTGCATCATGGTATTGAGCATCGTCTGCAAGTTAGGATTAGAAGCTACCAAACCAGCTCCCTCTTCGAATCTAAAGACGGAGTTCCTAGCAACATTCCTTATTTGATGACTTATACTTTAATCTGCAATAAGGACATCAATCTCTCTATGGGGAGTTCTGCTTAAATAGTACTTGTGTATAGTGCGACCTCTACTATACACACACACACACACAAACACACACACACACACAAACACACACGCACACAAGAGGGCGTACTTGTTATGTATTTTGGTTTTCAAATTGATATTGACAGTGTGTGTGAGTGTCAATATATATATATATATATATATATATATATATATATATAGACATACACACACACATAGACACACACACATACGCTCTCGATTCAATCTAGGGCAAAAACTCTTATCCTACCTCTACTGGATCACGAAATCTCTAAGGTTAAACTACGCAGCCTAAGCTCTAATACCAATTGTGACGACTGCCCTACACCACCGACACCCAAATGTGATAACCCGTATAGTTATGTGCACTGCAGCGGTGCCCGATCGATGTATAATGATCATCAAAAGGGTTGTATGGTAAAGTAAAAAAATCACAAAACCTATCTATATCTCACAGCACATCGAATAAAATATAATAGTAAACATCTCAGGTATAAAATAGGCAAGACATTAATAACCGAATGAACCGTGGAAATTAGAGTACACAAATCCATACAACATATAGCATAAGCAATAGAGTTATAGATCAAATAATAGCTCACAAATAAATTGACTCTAGATAATAAAGGCAATAACAAGCTCCATAGAGCTGCACAGTGAAATGATAAGTAATAACAACTAAATATATTAATACGAGAGTATAGCCTCCTGCTTGTCACCTATCCAGCTCCACATGCTCACCGGACTAGATATCTATAATCTACTTGTAACGACCCTGAAAATCCGACCCGATTTAAAATAAAAATTAAATCGTTATTTAGTTGAAAATTCGAACTTTCGCAAACGATTTCCGTTACTAATCAAACTTTATATTTGGAATGCGTCTAGATTGATATAGGCGTGTGCTAGATTTCGTTGAAAAATATTAAAGTTAGTTGCGCGCGTTTATTTACATATCGATTTCGGTAACGTAATTAACAGTTTAAATAACGGTTTAACTTAAATTTTCTTTTAATTATAAATTTAATTTTTGAAAACGGAAATTTTATATTGAGATACGTTCACTTAAATATTGGCGTACGTAAATTTTCGTCAGAAAATACGACAGTTTTACGGTCGCGCTAAAATCAGCCTAAACCCAGTTAAAATTAAACCGGAAAAATATTTTCGAAACCCAAATCTTTTTACATGGAAAAAGAGAGAATTAGATTTCATGACCACGTCATGAATTCGTTTCGCAAAATTCAGCCGTTTATAGCCCCGTCATTTTTGTTTTCGACGAATTTTTCGCATAAATAAGGGTCCTTATCGACTTTTGATAGGAGAGTCCTAACACTGATATTTTTATACCATCGTGTTCATCTCGTCGAGCTGATCTTCGCAGTATATTCATTTGTCAAATTCGGAACCCTGTGCGTGACGAAATTGGCAAAATGGCTCCCGCAACGTTTTATTTAAATTAGTCGTTAAACATTTTTGTGTCCCTTATTGGGTTCTAAATGATTTGTTGATCACATATCTAAGTCTCATTCTTGAAAACTCCTATTGGTTGATTAGGAAAAGTCATGTCTCCTCGTATTTGCCGTTAGTTCAACGTCCGCTCCTCTTCTCTCTGTCTCTCGATATTATCAAGCCCACTACAGCTAATGATAGACCTCTTCACTTTTACATGATAGCTGTGGCTCCACTGTTCATTTTTTTAATCTCGAGAAACAGTGTTCTCTCACGCGCCTGGTAGCTTTCTTTCCTCTTACAGCATTTCCTCTTCTCTCGTCCTCTGTTATGTTCTTTCCAGATCTCATCAAAAGAAAAGGAAAGCTCACAACGCAAATGCCACAGCCTGTAGCATCGCTCCCCTCTCCACCACGAGCTCCTCTTCGCGCCTCCTTGCTCTTAGCCGCCTCGTTCGCCTCTGCCACGTTCATCCTCCAACCCCGTGCAAGCTCAGCTCTCCACCGCCAGTTCCGAACCCCGCTGTCCACGTACCCTAGCCAACCAACGACAGACCCCAACCAAACCTTCACCGCCTTCCCGCTGCTGCCAGCAAACCCATCGCCTCCTTGCCGACAACCATGCCCTCTCCTCCACCATACTCCACGTCTTTTCACTTTGCTGCTCCGCCTCACCGTGAAGCTCCACGCCTTCCACCGAACACGCGCCTCACTGCTGCCGTTCGCTTGCCCTCCGCCTCACCGGCCTGTCACCGCCTTCATCTCCAGCTCATAGCTTAGCTTCCAGCCTTCTTTGTTTAAAAGGTTCTATATAGGTAGATTATATATAATAGGTTTATATTGTTTACATATTACAGTTTCAAGTTTATATTGTTTACATATTACAGTTTCATAGAAATGAACAGCAGTTGATAAATATATATAGCACGGTTCTTAGTTTTACTTTATATACATATATAAATAATATGATAATTTTAAAAATACATAAGGTTTTACAGTTAACAGTTTGTGAGAAAAAAAATTATTTATGTCATGCGTTTAATTATATCATACAGCAGCAGTAGTATGTTTGTTTTATTAAACAGTGCTTCCTTTATACAAAACAGTTCTCTGTATAACAGTTTTATATATAATAGGTCATATATATATATATATATATACATTCTTAATGAAAACAGTTGCTTCTATCAAAATATATATTTTGCACATGAAGTAGTTTCAGTTTTATAAGATATATATGTATCCGTTCTTTACAAATTTGATGTTTATGTATTATCTTATATAACAATTTTATAACAACTTGGGGTAATCAGTTTTGGTTAAATTTGCAAGCTTGGTAATATTTACAACTTCCTTACAAATATATATATGTATATATGTCTATGTAGTATGTTTTCTTATTTATTTAATTTTACAAAAATTTTATTTATGAGTTAAAAAGTGAATTTCATTTTAAAGTAAATTGTATGTATATACAAAATTTGGCATATCCCATATACCAATCCCTCGAACCATTGCCGTATCCATTTCCGTTGTCGTCCGGAGATTTTCTGCAACTCAGCTTGTTCAATCAAATTCGTCGTTCTTCGTTCTATATCCACGAAAGGTGAGTTCTTTACTCACGACTGACATTTTTGTTTAAGTATAAACACTTTTTGAAATGTTGTATGAAGTGTTGAGATTGCTTAGAATTGGTTGGTTTCATCATATATGTCACTGTGCACGGACGACACGACGTATGTTTTCTGTCATGTAGACTTTGATAGTATATATATGATATGATTTGTTTATCGCTTTTGCTTATTTATACGTATGTTGAATATTACATGACTCTGACACTGACACATGCACCGTATTTATTTCTGTTTATTTATGTTGTTAATCACCATTGCAAGTTACCTGTTAGATTAGAATCACTATTGGTTGAAATGATACATACCCGAACGGACATTAGAATAGGAGAAAATTCGTTATGGGTTGAAATGATAGACCCAAGCGATTTTCAATTATTTTTGAAATATTTGGGTTTGCGGGTTTAATGAGTTAAACCCGTAAAATAAATTCTACGGATAAAATAACCAATATCCGTACCACTTGGACATAGGATAGAAAATTATATACGGACACCGTTGGTCTATTTGGTTTTGGAAATTGATTTTGAAAATTTATTTAAAGATTTGATTTTAAGTAAACAAAAATATTTGGTTTTATAAAGTAAATTGAATTCTTGATTTAAATTATATATTTTGAAAAAAATAATTTATAAGTAAATATGGATTTAAACTTATTTAAGATTTTACTTATAATTATAGAAATTTTAGAAATATATAATTTAATAATATAATAGTAAATAATGTAAGGATGTAAAGATTACTTGGAATTTAACTTCATTTAAAGAATTGATTTAAAGAATGGATATTATAAACAAATGGGATAAATTAAGTTTATAACGTATGAATTTAATATTATATGAATTGAAATACGAATTGAACAATATATGAATAAAGTATTAGATTGAATTAGATATAAGATTTGGATTGGGAAATTGAACTTAATAGAAGTATGAACTTAAAATTGTATAAATTGAATTTAATCAAAGACCGGATTTCGAATTTGAGTTAATATGAAATTTATAACATAAGATATGAAACTAAATTGTATTAATTTAATCGAGTATTAAGGTATGAAATTTAATTATATTGGATTTATTGAAATAAATAAACGGATTTGTCGAAATGAATAAATGGAATTATTTGGAATTAATAAATGGATTTATTTGGAATAAAGCAAATGGATTTTGTTGAAATAAATTAGCAAATTGATTTGAAATAGAATGGAATGAATTAACAAATTTGAATTGAGATTAAATGGAATTTGACTTATGTAAATTTGAGCTAAGTAAAGTTGTAAATTGAATTAAGTGATAAATTTAATTTAAAGATTTTAAATCAAATGAATTGATTTAAATTTTTGATTTGAAGAATTGGTTATTAAATCGAATTGTATTATTTAAGCTTTGAATCAAATTAAGTAAAATAGATTTCTTTGGAAGTTGAAATTCGATTTATTGAGTAAGCACTATTTTGGGTAAAAGGAATTTGGTAAATAAAATCGTTTAATTGGTTTTATAATTTATTTGTAAGATAAATGAAAATATAAACTTGAAATGAATAGAATTGGATTTAAATGATTTGGATAAAATTGATTATTAATTGGAATTCGTGTGATATGAAATAAAGTTAATAAGCGAAATGGAAGTTATTGAATTAAGATAATACTTGATTTTGTTGTTAACCAAATGTCGAACTAAATTTCAATTGGAAATGTGTTTTAATAATTGAAGCGATTGAATTGTGAAATATGGGATTTGGAAGTAAAACTTAAAGTTGACTTTGAACTTGATTTGTTTTGATTTTAAACTTAAAATGACCACGGTGTAATAATACGAAGTTATTAAAGAGACCGGGATCGGATATGGACATACTCTCTGTCGATACCGAAAACCACTTTAATAACTATTATACGTGGAGTGTTGATCCAGAATGAAGTGGATGGTTTTGGTGAACGCGTTGATTTGAAGAAAGAGAACGATTTTGGATGACCCCTGATATGACTAAAACGGGAGCCATGCCAGGCCATTGAGGTTCGCTACCTCTAGCGGACACACTCCTTCGATACCATATCTATTACTTTTGTGATTTGATATGGGCGCACCCCTTGATTTGGGAGTGTTGTTTCGCGGTGTTGGGGTAGTAGCTGCTATGCCCAACATCAGTCCGGATTACGCAACTACTGGTATCCCAGTTGGTATCGCCTCATGTACCTTGTCATCCCGATATCCTATCGCGACCACTACGTTTTGTTTTGTACCTTTAGTATATGGATTGCCCTCTGGTGACTTTCCGGTTTTGGGGGAAACTACGGTCTTGTATATGCTTTTGGGAATAAAAATGTGTTAAGCGGGGAATGGGCGTCGACTTAACACTACTTTGATATCTTTACTTTACCTTAGACATTATCTATTTAGCGTATCTTATTGTATATATAGATAGTTTAACGGATCCTTAAAGGATGGTGATCCCAAACATCCTTTAAGTTACTTGGCATTTCATTTGACATTTCACTTGAGTTTATCACTTACATAAGAATGTTAGTCCTGACTCGAGTGTTTTGTTTTACTTAAATGCTCGGGTCAGCCTGAGTATTACAGCTTTCGTGACTCTCTCTCTTGGAGCTTGGATCTTATTGAAGTCTATCTACCTTCGCTCAGTTGTCCAGTTATTTCAGTTGTTCTATTTTTCAGATATTCTCATTCAGACAATGTATATGATTTTGTATCAGTTCATATGTATTTGAGACTTCTCTGTATTTATACTCTGATGTTATATAGTAGCTTCATGAACTACTATGTTTTCTATTCCGCTGCCCATTTATTACTCTGTGTTTGTGATCTATGATTATTTATTTACTGTATATGCTGAGTTTTGCCAATTTAAATTAACAATTCGGTATTTTGAATTATTCAAGTCTGACATGTGCGGATGCGAATGGTCCAAAATAGCGGGTCGTTACACTACTCATTTTAGAGTATCTGGAATAATAGGTAGCAAAGCATAAAATCCCAAGTCAGACAACAGTCTGATATGAGCGGTAGAAAATATCAAATACTATAAAGTCAATATACTAGGACAAATGGTATGGAAAATCATACCTGACTTATCCCTGGATCCACAGAGTTAACACATACCATAAAGTATACGCTACTCTACATCGTAAACATCATGGTGTACTATATATAAAAGTACTAAGGATGTCTGGATATCCATGTCGATAATATCTACATTTCGCGACATCCCTGGGGCGATAAGCAATAAAGCAAACAGAGCATCCGTCATCCATCCTCACAATCACTCACTCAGTGCGTTGGATATATGATACTTGTATGACCCCATCTTATAGTCAAAGACTACTCAACGTCCCGGCTTCTCGATACTCGAATCCATGCCACTCGGTAGGCCAGGAACTTGACTAGCACCGCACTTAGCCTAAGGTAATATAGATCGAAATATCGTGTGATCTGGGGCACATCGCACTCCCAAGTGAACGTCCTCACATACCCCTGCTTTACTAGGTACACTTTGGAAATTATGGATATCAACGATTCCTTTGCACACGTCATCCGTAGCAGAGCACATCCTTGAACTATACTTACAACTCTAGGCTAAAGTCCTAGTGGTTGGGAACTATTCTAAACAACCATCGTTGGTCATAGAATATCGTCGTTTGTCCCATAAACTTCCTCCAACAATTCCTTCGATCTGAATCGTAGTCACCTACTTTGCACCATGAAGTACAACCATCAATCATCGAAGCCATCACTTTCCACCATGGAATCATCATCATCGAATCATGCGTTGTTGTCGTCAAAACAAATCATCGAACCTCAGGGTTCGGTATCAACCCGAGCCTTAGTTTGAAAATTAAAGGTACGACTCAAAGTAAGCTTATGTGTGATTACCCAAAGCAGTATAAATGGCTTGAAGCAATTATCTCGGGGACTCGAATGAGCATATGAATGACTTGAAGCCACCTTGCGACCCATGTGACCCTGAACCATGCAACCTTGAACCATGCAACACCGACTTTAGCTACCACGATCCATCCATGCAACCACGAACCAAGTTCCCTCACTGAACCATCAACACCGACCTGAACCCCATGGATTGGGACTAATCCATGGGTCACCAATCCAACACTTAGCATAATTCTTCCTCATTGTACAACTCTAAGCAAATACACACATAGATCGAAGCGAACCCCAAAAAAACTCACCTACTAGCCCGAAGCACAACTCGCGACCGATCCCACACTTGTAATTTTCCCGTCTTCTCATGAGACCCATACATACTTACTAGTGATCCAAAGCATTTCACCTATAACTTGAAGCAAACCATTGCAAGACATGAGCACTCCCTGAAGCAAATTCCCACCGGTCCACAGTCTTCAAATTGCCACTAATCCATCTTCAATTGACCATAACTCGAACAAACGAACTCCAAATGAATTGAAACGTGAAAAGTAGCTTTAGGGTGTCCTTTTTGACCTACTTTATGGATCATAAGTCATTTGGACAACTTGAACTTCAAGGGGCATCATCGATCATGACTTGTTCATAGAACTAAATCGCCATTCGATCGGGGTTTTCAACCATTCAAACATCATACACTCAAGCATATAATACATACAATATATCCTAACAAGCATACATCCATACACATCAAAGTGAAGCCTAAATCTAAGGGTATAAACTATAAGAATAAGGGAGATTCATAAGAACACAATTGTAACGACCCAGAATTTCGAACAAATTAAATTGTAAATATTTAATTAATTTTAAATATTTGAATGCTGATTTAATTTGAATCTCGAATATAACTTTGAATTTGGCGGTTTAACTTTAAAATATAATCTTTTGATAGTCGAATAAAAAAAATTTAAATCTTCAATTTTAAGCTGAAGAAAAATATTTCAAAAGCTTTTAAAATTCGTATTGATAACACTGAAGATAATTGAAGCTTCAGAATCGAATTTGAGAATGTTCTGTTCAGTTTTGAATTTAATTGTTTGAACCGATATTTAAAAATAGCCGTCCGAGGCACAGTCTCGGAATTCGACGAAACCAGTTCCATTGGGTCCGTAATATTGAATTATTGTCGGATTTCAATTTTCGTATTTTTCGGTGTTGATACGTGAGCACGCGACACATAAACACGTTGAATCTTTATCGAATTCAATTTGAATTTAAATCTGTAATTGGTCAACAAACAACACGTTCTTCCCTTAAAACACGCAGAGAATCATGCCCTTTGTTTCAGCCTAAAATCAAGCCGAGAATCACGAACGAAAAATCGTGCAAAACCACGATCTCCTGTCTCCCTCCATCTCTTTTTAAAAGATCACGCAAATCCCTCTCCAGTTTTCAAATCAAAAACAAAACAAAACAATGACCTCTGTAAATGAATTCGTTCTGTTTCCCCCCTCTCGAACAAATCAAAATCGAGAGCAGTTTTCCTCCTTCATTCATTTCGAAGTCGAAAATATGGCCGCCAGTCTTCTTATTCGAATCAAACCGAAGTCGACTCAATTTTGAGAGGAAAATCGATCGCAACCCTAAGTGAGTTCGAGCACGTTGTCATCGAAAGGGAAATCGTCGCGTGAGGTCTAGGATTGAATTGAGTGGTCGCGACTCAAGTTGATGTGGCGGGGGTAGAAGTCGATGGGCTGTGAATTTCGGACGGTATAAGAACGCTGGTGGCGTATAGCTAGGGTTCGCGAGGCCAGGAATGTGACAACAGCGATCATCGCGATGGAGGCGCATCGTCGCGTGCGCATACGGCAAGTCGATCTGTTCGCGTGGGTGGAGTGTCAGGTCTTGAGTCTCGAGTGTCAACTGGAGTTCGTTCGCGTGGGTGAAGTCGAGCTTGCGTACACAAGGCATGGCCGCGATTGGAGTGGCGATGTTGGTCTCAGGTCAGCGGCAACCAATGGTGGATGCTGGGTTTGAATCTGCTTTCGAATAGGTATCGACATTGTTTTAATTTAATTTAATACAAGTAAATATTTCTAGATGAAATTTAATTTGCAGAAAGAAAAATGATAAACTAACAGTAAAAGAAGAAGATTATTTTGTATATATACCGTAAGGAATTTTGATTTTTAGTTTTGTTTAAATAATTTATATTCAAACAGTATAGACTAATAGAGAATTTATCTTTACAGTAAGATTTCTATTTTAGATAGATTGACAGTAAACAGTAAATATATGTGTATATAGGATTTTGGAAGTATAGGAATTTTAAATCGATATAAATTATTCTATATGCAGTTTTGAAAATGTATATGTAAAGAAATTTACAGTTTTGATTTTTGGAAAGAAAATAAATATAAGTTAGAAATTTAAAACAGTAAAGGAAATTTCTGTTTTTCTTACAGAAAATATATAAAGATAAGGTTTGGAAATATATAGATTTTGAAATTTAAAATCATTGTATAATTGAAACTTATCACATTAGAAATTTGTTATTCGATTGATTCAAATGTTAATAAATTGTGTAAATGTTTATACAAGGTCTGTAAATCAAGAAAAACAAATCGGAAAGGAAATGGGATGGCAAAATTAAAAAGCTAAGGTGAGATTTTTCTCACTCAAAATATACTTTTGTATTGCAGTTATTGATTTGATTGATTGCTATTGGATGTGATATTAGATATAGTAGGATATATCTATATATATAGCAATATATACATATTGGCATATGTATATATTGGATTGATTGATTTCCCGCCTCGTATAGCGGATGAGACCCTATTGCGCCGTTAGTAAGCGGATATTTTTATAAAACCCATATACCGCGATATTCCACCTCGAAGTGGAATTGGTATTGTGCTAACATCTGTGGATGCAGGGAAACAGGTTGGAGGGATCCAACTGGATTCCTCACCAGTATTTATTTATTTACAGATATTGATGTATATTCTGTTATCATATGTTGATATATGATGTTTGATGTTGTGATTGACTAATTGGTGCTGTTGCATCATCGGATTCAAGTTTTAAAAATAACGACTTTTAATTTAAAAGGATTTTTAAAGTGATCTTTGAAATTATACGTTTTATTGAATTTTTGAAGTGATTTATTTTAAATAAATAAACGTTCAAAATTTAAAGTTATAAAAGTTAAGATCTTTGTGAAATATAACCAAAAGATGATTTTTGAGATAAATAGTTAAGTAATTTATAAAATAGTTTAAATTTGGATTTTTGAATTATTAAAAACGATGTATGTAAAAGATGTACAAAATTGGTATTTATCAATTAAAAATTATTGGAATTTAAAACGAGTTTTATAAATTGTGAAGATAGAAATTTATAGAATTATAAATTGTGAAGATATGAAGTTATAGATTTATAAAGTGTGAAGTTATATAATGAATGTAATTTTAGAATAAAAGATTTATAAGAAGTTTACTTATAAATCGGATTTTTGCCTTTAAATGGAATATTTATCGAATTGATTTATAAAGGAGATTTATAAATCAAAGTTGTTAGAAAATAGAAATAGGATTTATAAACGTTGTTTTATAAATTCGAAATCAATTGGATTTGATAAAGTAAATATAGGAGATTATCAAAGAAGATATATTCGCGATTTTGGATAGCGAATTATTATTGAAATAAAATGTGTAGAAAATAGTGAAATGTAATTAGTGAAGTATATTCACGATTTTGGATAGTGAATATATCGTTAGGTAAAATGGATAGTTTTGGAAAAGTGACATTGAAAATGAAGTTAAACATTTTTAAAGATGTTTTAAAACGTATTATGAATCGAAAGCATAGATTTCAACATTTTTATTGTTGAAATAGACGTTTTCGAAAAATAAGGAAATGGTGGACTATAACACACTGTTGTTATAGTAAATGATTTCCGAAAGGAAATGTTTTATGTAGTATTGGGATTTATATATCTATCTTAAAATCCGAATCCCTATACTAGTGATTTTGAGTCGTCGTAACGATGTTTTACGTAACATTCGTTTTGACTCAAATAGATGTTTAATAGATTTCCGTAAAGAATGAAGTATATACTTAATTTGATTTAAGTATATAGAATATTTTCCAAGTGTTGAAAATAAATAGATTTGTGAAATACTTATTATTAAATAAGTATGGAAATGCTTTTCCAATATGAAATGAACTGTTTTGAGATTTTATCTTCAAAGATAAAATGAAATGTGGAAATTGATTTGAAATTGTTTTTCAAATGATTAAGTGTGGAAATTTTATATCTAGTAAAGATATTTTGGAAAATAAATAATTTGGAAAATTATTTGGAATCTGATGATGTTGCGCATCTTTATTGATAGTTAAATAACCGACTATCAATAATTACCTTGAATGGTATTTGTTGTGAATTGGATGAATTTGAATGCCACACTTGTTTTTAAATAAACGCTCACTATTCGGGTTAACCGGGAAAGGACCATGGGGTCGTATAACCCATTCCGAATATGTGATACGTCGTTATGAATTGCATTTGAAGACCGGTGTTGAAGACCGGATATTTTTGAAAACGGAAGGATTACCGTCGAGTTACTCTACATCGGCTGATCTCCGATTTAGAGGTTTCATCACCCTTAGTGACGGGAAGTCCGGACGTGATTAGAAATTTATCCGGATATGCAAGGGCTTCGTGAGAAGTGCCTTCGGTTCTGTTCGATCCCGGAACAGACTTGTATGGATGGTGTGTCTGACGTTACACTTTGAGATATAAAGCTGATTTCTTTCAAATACATTTCTGTTGGTGGCGGAGAATTTATTCTCTTAGCTTAACACCCTTCTCTGAGACGTACGAGCTCAGAGGTTATGTAGTTGAAATTTATCAGCGATATACTCCCAATTTGGTAACGTGGCATACTGAGTGTTGCTGTGAAATGATCAGTGTTTGATCATTTGCGATATGATCATTTGTTTGATCTTATATCTTTGTGATCATAGGTTGATCATTTGTTGACCCGAAGCATGGCTTTGTAGAAAGCGTAGCTTTGTGGACGAGACTTCGTCGAGCCTCACATCCCGGAAATGGTCAAAACAGGAAGGATGCGGCAAGGTTCTAGGGAGTAGCGCCCCTTAGTGTATGTCATTCCTTCTGGATAAAGGTGGTATCATGGTATGGAGCCCAGATACTTAACCTCTGTGGTTGCTGCAAATTTATTACTTTGTGGTTTGTTGGAATCGGGGATCCTCGGGAAGATCGGTGACGATCGGGGGATGGCATACGCGTGTCAGTAGTTACCTATTTTTGCAGAGGTAACCCGGCCTTGTATTGGCAGAGATCCGGTTAGGTTCTCGGGTCGTCTATTCCAGGGACGTACCCATCGTGGATAGGAAGTTCCTTAGCCTGACCATTTGTTGGAAATCCAAACCCCAATACGCACCTTGTACGGTATTAGTTGTAGAACCTGCCATTTACGTACGGTGGTCACCACTGTTTAGATGGTAGCTATAGTAGGCATACGATACTGGTCGTATGTTGGCTAAGATTAATATTATACTTTAGAAATGTTTTCTACACTATGCACTAATAATAATATCAAAAATGATTTGATTTTGCGTAGTAAGCATCTTTGACTATCATAAGAAGAAATCTCCTCCAATTCTGCGTTTGCATTGTGTGTGTGGTGGGAGGTCTTATGGTAGTTTCATTTTCCAAAAGCAATGCGAATTTGTTTTATTTTCTTTGTGAAAAATAACTGTTTTACGATCTCACACCAGTCACCATGACTGACTCGGAGTTTATTGTTCCCTTCTAAACTCTGGGTGCCCACAAATTTCCACACGGGCAGCCTAGAGTTTTGTTATTCAGGATATTCTGGAGCTTTGGAGATAAGCTGGATGACGAGACGTAGTATTTGTATCTGATATATTTATTCCGCTGTGTATTCTGTATGAGGACAAGTTTATATAACTGTCCATTGTTGTATATTGACTCTGATGATTGATGTATGTATAAAATGATATAGTTCTTTGTTTAAAGATTATTCATTTATCTATTATATGTTGTTCCGCTGCGATGTGTAAGATTCTGATATTGTTTCTGCTTCTGATGTTGTTCTGTTCTTCTTCTTTCTTCTCTTCTTCTGCTTTTCTTTTCTTCTACCTTTTTCTACTATTTCTCTTTCTTAAACCATCACTATTGGAGTTTCCGGCACTCGATTGCTCGACAGTCGATAAAGTGAGTATCGATGTTGAATTTTCGAAAGTCGAAAATTGCAGGATGTTACAACAATTTCATAAATCTTTTCCAAATCATTTGAAATTAACATATGTTATTAGTTAAAGTTTAGAACACGTTTTAGGATTCAAAAATCATTTTAAAACATCATTTCAAAGTGTTTAATGACTAACTTGTAAGTGAAAGTCCTAATCACTCACCTAAATCCAAAGAAAATCCAAAAGTGCACAAATCTCAAGATGAACGGCAACTCCAGGTAATCTCCAACAGCAAATCTTCAAATCCAAGTGCTAATTACATTAATTTCCTTCTAATGACAAGATTTGGCTACTTAAAATAAGGTTTAGGGTGACTTTTTGGCTTAGAAATGGTTAATGGAGGTTTCTCTCTCTATTTTGGGAAATGTGTGATGATGGAGAGAAGTTCTAGCTGCCTCATCATGATGCTAATCCCAAAATGGGCTTTGGGTCTAGCCATTAACTCATTAATTACCCATTAAGCAGTTCGAAATCAAGTGATACTTCAGATAGCCCCGTCTTCCTAATGATAAGTCTTTTTCCCTATCATGACCACTCTATGGAAAGAGGAACCATCATCCCAATCTAATGGAGGTGGTTTTAGATCCTAATACGACTCCTATCAAAAGTTATATGCCATACAATATTTTCAGGTTCAAAATTGCCTGATAAAAATTGTAAGGATGGAAAATATCTCTAGTAGTCATTTCCAAATGTTGTAGAATCATAAGACCATATGTAAAAACAATATTAATATTCTACAATCCTCTTATACGTAGAATACATGTCGTTACACCTCCAAAATCCAAAATACACATTTAAAGTAAATATTCCTACTCGATTCACCCTCTTAGTTTGCCGATCTGTTTGAGGGAGATATACAGTACTCAAATTCAACTCAGTGCTCAAGGCCTTCTAAAGACTCCTCCAAAACCCACTGGTGAAATGTGGGTCTCGGTTACTAACAATGCTAGAAGGAACTCTGTGTAACCGAACTTTCTCTCTTACATAGTCGATCGAAAGTGAGTGCATTTCGTCTGTCGATCGACTATGACCCAAATACTCTCATTCCCCCTCCTATCGTAGGCAGTTCATCGATTAAGTCCATAGAAACACTCTCCCACTTCCACTGCGGAATATCTAATGGTTGTAATAATCCACCCCGCTTTTTTTGCTCCGCCTTTACCGTTTGGCACCTTACACACTTGGATACATACTCCGCCACATGCCTCTTCATACCAGGCCAATAGAAGACTCTCTTTATATCCCGGTACATTCTGTCACCATCGGGATGAATGGTTATTCTAGAATGATGGGACTCAGCTAGTACCATGTCATCAACTCCATATGAGAGGAACACATAGTCCATCATCTCTTCGCAACCACCTTTCCGAATCAATGGTATAACGATGCAAATGACTCGAATGCTCTCCACTACCTAGCTTCTCAAAAATATCCAACAACTCCGCATCTCATTTCTGACTCAAACCAATACGAACTGCAAGTGTAAGATGCACATCCAAAACTGCTAACAATCCTGGGGTGATGTCCGATGAAGGTCAAAAATCAAATGTAGAAATAAAATCTGAGTGTTTCCATTCTAAGAACATAGGGCTTAACTTCGCATGCATTGTGCTCAAGGCATCGTCTATAAAATTGCCTTTGCATGGAGTGTAGGAGATACCGAATTCATACGACGCCAAGAAATCCAGCCACCTCTTTAGCCTTAAATTTAGATCCTTTTAGGAAAATAGATACTACAGAGACTTATGATCCATAAATAGCTCAAACCGCTCTCCTAAAAGATAATACCTTCATGTATTGAGTGTGAAAACTATGGCAGTCAACTTAAGATCATAGGTAGATAGTTTCTCTTGTGGGCTTCCTACTATCGACCAGTGTAACTTATAACTCTCCTTCTTGCATTAAAATCGCACCCAGTCCTATGCCGCAAGCGTTGGTATATACTGTAAATGTCTTAGAACCATCAAGTAGTACCAAAAAAGGTGTGTCGGTCAACGACTCCTTCAGCATAATAAAAGCATCCTCATATTCCAAGTCCCATGAGAAAGCCAATTTTTTCTTGATAAGACGTGTCAAAGGAGATGAAATTTACTGAAGCCCTTAATGAACTTTCTATAATATCCCGCCAAGGCAAGGAAACTTCTCACATACGTGGCATTCTTGGTATATGCCAAACATATATTATAGCAACTTTAGTAGGATCGACCGCCACTCTATGCTCAGAGACAACATGCCCCAAAAAGTGAACCTCCTTATGTCAAAAAAGACATTTGGAAAATTTTGCCTTTAACTTATGCCCACGGAGAGTATTGAGCACTTCTTATAAATGCAACATGTGCTAGCCCTTGTTTTTCGAATAGACCAGCATGTCATCAACGAATACCACCATACACTTATTTAGCAACCCTATAAAAACTTGACTTACGAGGTCGACAAAATATGTCGGTGCAATAGTCAGTCAAAATGGCATGATTAACCACTCATAAAGTCTGTCAGGTGTGCGAAAGGCGGTTTTTTGAACACTATCTTCAGCTACACGCAATTGATGGAACCCAGTAGCCAAGTGAAGATGAGGGAATACCTTTGCTCAAACCAACTACACAAAGAGATCGTATATGTAGGGGAATGGATAAAAATTCTTCTTTGTTAGCTTATTCAGCTCATAATAATCAAAGCAAAGCGTTAGAGTGCCATCTGCCTTAGTGGCAAAGAAAACTCGTGCTCCCCACTTTGAAATAATTCTCATAATGAAGCCCCCCTCCAACAATTCATTCATTTGCTTGTTTAGCTTGTGTCGTTATTTAGGAGTCATATGCCGCAAAGGTAAGGCAATAATTCTGGCATTCTCCTCGAGATGAATTCGATCTCACTATGCGGTGGAAGATCGGTAACTTCAAAAAAGACGTCTGGGTAATCACAAACTACTGGCACTGAAGCTAACTCGTCGTGTAATAGGTCTAAATAATATAGGTAACTCAGCATAACCAAACTTCTGGGGTCGCAATAAACCTTAAAACCGTGCCCATTATAAGTACCCTAAGTGAACGACGTTCCGATCACAATCAGTACTGCTCCATACATAGCCATCCAGTCCATTCGCAAAATTAAACCAAACCCAGAAAATCCCAAAACAAAAGCATCGCAATCGAACTCGACTCCCAATATATACAACTTCAAACCTATAAAAATCATGGATTGGTAAGTCAATCCTCCAACAGGGTTTGATACAACTATAGGTTTTGTAATTATGCTAGTATCTAAGTGCAATTCATCTACTAGTCCACTCGAAAATTAAAGAGTGTGATGCCTCGGTGTTAAATAAGGAACGAAAAGATAAATCAAATAAAGTTAACACACCTTCAATCATAATCTTCTTTCACTTATCCACCACTAAAGGTGCGCTCGAGCTATGAACAACATCTAGTGCATAAGCCGGTACCTGGGTCGAGGTCTTTGGTGTAGTCAGACGCTCCTTCTTTATGTGTCCGAGTTTATTGTAGTTATATCATTTGACTTGTAAGAGGTTCATTCTGCAATATTTTACAACATGCTCTTATCTATTACATCTCCTACACTTGACTTCTTGCTTCTTTATCTTCCTTTGAGCTCCAATTCTTCACTTGCATTTATTCTACTGAAATGACTATCCTTCAAACTTTTTGGGCTCATCCTTAGCTTCATCTTTGGAAACAAAATTTAGCAAAGCCATCTCCACCAATCCTTTGTAAGTTGCTCCCATCAGAATGTGGTCAAGAGCCAAATCCTAAAGAGGTTGATTCAGCCCCTTCGCAAACTTCAAAGCCTTCTAATGTGGGGTATTTATCAAATCAAGCCCAAGCCTAGCTAGCTCACTGAATTGATTTACAAACTCCTTCACCGACATATCTCCTTGCTACAGGTGTACAAACTTCTCTAGCTGCACTCTTTGCTTTGCTATGAAAAGAAATCTCATCTCAAAATGCCTTCTAAAATCTTCCAAAGTTATCTCCTCTTACTAGTTTAAAGCTTCTCCTTGCAAGTGCCAAGCAGATGATTGCCTTCTAGCAGCATCATCTAGACCCAATAAACCAAAAATCCTCTCACTGGTTCGTAACCAAGACTTCGAGTCCATAATGGATTCAATTCCTACGTAAGGTTTCCCTCCTAAGCTAGAAAAGTCTCTATATAGCTTGGTGAAGTTCGCAACTGCTAGATTAATAGGAACTATACCTGGTGCTTGCACTGTGGGACCTCCATTAGGGTAAGCCGTGCTTTCCCTCTTACCTAAAGATACCGATGGAACCATATCAGAATGTCCATGCCTGGAATTTCAGCTGCTTAGGAAGAATCATTTCTAGCTTGAAAGCTTATTCTCACTATCTGTGATTACGAACTATTATCAACTTTCCTCAGATGGTGTTAAGCATTACTGGAATTTGGTGGGCGTATTGGTGTTATACTTATATGTATGTGTTTGTATATATATTTAAAATCTTTGTAACTTTTTTAAAACATACAAGTATGCTCTCTCAATACATGCATAATCCCCAAGGATCCCTAAACTTAGGCTCTGATATCAACCGTGAAAACCCACGCAATCGGACACACTGATTCAAAGCCTAAAGTGACTTCAAACTCGCATCGTGCCAGGAAGTACGAGCCATCGGTTTAAAACATTACATGATGCAGAGACTAAGAAATTTTTTAAAGTATTCTACACTTTCAGATCTCATAGTAGAAGGAAATAAAATATAAATACTAAAAATAAACATCCAAGATAATGGTCTCAATAATACGTAGTTCACATATAAAGTTCCCAAATAATAACATAGAGTCTAACTGAAAATGAAATATGATAAATAGTGCATGGAGAGTAACTAAAAATAATATAATTCAGCGCCTAGCTCCTTCCTCCACATACTGTGTCTGGCTAATTCACATGTTGGCCCATCCTCCTATGGTGGGGGAAAAGAAAGGGATGGGTTAGACAAAAGTACGGTGAATGAATTGTATTACTATTGTATGGTGTTCAAAAGCAATTAAATTTATTTACAGTCTGCATGACCTAAGGTGTCCTTTTTGTGTTTGTGAATTACTACCTAGGGTTACTCACCTTTACTTTAGGAATATAGTCCTAATTACACCTATACCTAAAACATCTTACAGTGGGTTTAACTCAAGGGTAGATCAACAAATCGACTAATAATCTCTAGGAATGCTCTTAGTATAGATCACAAGGAATAATTTCCTATCACTTTTGGGTTGGCATTACTCAAATAACAACTACATATATCGTGCTTACACACTAAGAAGACCTCGCAATGACAGGCTCATGTCGAACTTACTACCTCGATGACTTAGCGCTTACCTATGCCTCCGTGTCAACAATCTTAATGGTAATGTCCCCTACACACTATGCCGGACATCCACAAACAATGTCAAGGTTGAATTATCCGCATACACCGAGGAACCTTCGGTTAGTGCCGTAACTATGCACCATGTCGGACATCCACCAAAGTTTCTAGGCCGAATTGCCTACTTACATCAAGGAACCTTCCTTCGGTGCCATAACGATGCACTATGTGGTGTTTTCAAACAGTGTCTAGGCTGCATTGCCCGCTTATGCCGAGGAGCCATCTGTAACTGTCGTGTGCTCAACACACCATCATGCTCAAACCACCTTGTTATCTATTATGCCCTCATGCTAAATAGTGTCCAAGCCTAATTGCCTGCATACATGTTTGCTTCGGTTCCGTGGCATCCAAAAGTCAAGAAAGTGGGAACTAATGTTCCATACTTATACGATTATTATTATTATTATATATATATATTAAACCTGGGCCATAAGCCGAGGTTCAACTAGCATTTTACGTCAATAACTGGTCGACTGTATGTACTTTAGCAATCGACCGCTTGAGGTCGAAAGGCCAAGACAACCGTCAATCGGTGGATTTTGATTCCAGTGTAAGTTATTTTATACTAAGTTTTATTATCCTATTACCGTAAATTTTATTATACTAACATAAATTTTATTATGCCCTAAATTATTTCGTCATTCACCTTGTCTATAATTCAAGGAGATTTTTGTGTATAATCAATATTTTTCTAGGTAAATTCAAACTATTAACTTTACGATGTGTGTAAATTTCCACCGTTTTATATAAATTAACCATATACCTCCAACTAAAGTTTTTTATGTATATTTAAATGTCAAGATCAAATCAAGGTAAATATGAGGTTATTTAACTTCGCTCTATTTGTTTAATCCAATTTCTTATCAACAAGGATCAATGTGGTTTAATGAAAATTAGTCTAGTATACTTTCTCTAATTTTTACTGTATGTAAAATTCACATTTTCTCCTTTTTCTTATACATAGATGAGCTAGATTATTTAACATAAATTTTAATGGGAATTATTATCTTAAATTAAAATAACCAATTCCAGATCGAGTAGAAATGAAAATAAATTCCATTACATATGAAACAATATCTTTTAGTAATCGACCCACTCATATTTAAAGGCTTCCTTCCTTCCCAACTTGCCTCCACTCTTCTCTTATTCTTCATTTGTTGATTTCCATTCTTCCTTCCTAGCTTGCTTTCAATCTTCTCTTCTTCTTTATTTGTCGATTCCATCTCTTTAGTTTGATTTTTTTTTGAATTTTATTTTTATTTGGTTTAGAATTGGGAAGAGAAGGAGATATTTTGGAAGATGAGAAAATTTTGAACGTACTGTTGTTGGCTAGAGTAAGGTTTTAGAATAAGAATAGTGGAGGGTAACATCCATATTTATAGCTCGTGGAATACACAATAACCGTCAGATTAATATTATAAAATCCAAGTTGTTCAGGCCTAGGTTAACCCTAGTTGACACATGTTGACCGATCGACCAGTTAATAGGAGGTGGTCGACCGCTAAGGGTCGACCGATCATATACCAGCTGTTGACTGGTTAAAGTTATTTTATTAACGTTAACTTCTTTATTTATTTATTTTCCTTTTTTAGTTTATTTCCTTTATTATGTTTTGAATTACTTTCGATTTCAAATCTTTAAACATTAATAAATTTTCCATTTGAACCATGATCACCTAATTTTTTGGACAACTTTCATATGTAAAGTTTCGTGATCATGGTATATGATTTTTCGGGTGTTTTACCCTCGGTATAACACCTCAATTTAGCCTCTCCTTTCGGTCCATGTAATAAAATCTGCATAACAGCCCCTTCTTGCAATTTTAAACATGACTGCGCATTTCTTTCCACTTGTCATCTTCTTATTCATTCCGCCTCCACTTTTAGTTAGTGATAGTGTCCTTTATATTAATTTTTCAGCATTTCCATAGGTTCTTGCCCCTTTATTACCTAGTCATGGAATTAGCATGCGTACTTAAGTCTCGGTTGTGTTAATATTTGGTTTCGGTATTCAAACATAACTTTCAAAAATGGTTATTTCCGTTTGAAAAATACTAATGAAACTACAGAAATTTGTAAATAAGTTCTTATACACATTTTTATAAATGTTTCCACTTTTTAGCCATTTAACCTTATTTATTAATAGACGGTTTGCTTCAAAAATTCATATCTGAATATTAACTTAATACTCATGTCCAAAAGTCCATTTTAAACATCATACTAAATTTTCATGGTATTTCAAAATCATTAGGGTAGGAAATTATAGCTAAGCATCCTCTAGTAAAGCTATTTCAATCCAAAACATTCATTAGATCAAGATTTATCATTTATAAATATGTATTATATAAACTTTATCATAAATAATCAAATCCATAATTAACATGCGTGGAAGCAGCCTAAATAGAAATGATATTACACCCCTAAATTCCTTGATTAGCTTTGATTTTTTAAGTGCTCTACGTTTTATTTTGCTTTATAATTCTTCTTCTCCTTTTTTTCTTAGTAATGGTGATCAATAAATTTTTGAATAATGAGAGAATGAATGCTGGGAAGGATATGTATTTGGGCATATATATATATATATATATATATATAGTAAGTGTTCTGGTTTGGAAATCTCCCCTTCCCTTGTTTTTATTAATGTTGTTTTCCTTAATATAAGATATCCTATAATCGATCCTTCCTCGCCTAATTTATTTTCTTTAATAAGAATATCCTTCATTCAAATGCTTATACCTTCCTTTTATACACATAGCCGAATTTGGTTATACCTCATCTCAATCACCCGTGGTGTTCTTTGATTAACCATATTTTAGTATCCCACACCTAATTAATCAAACTTTCCTTAAGTAATAGATATAATTAAATTCCTTTTGTTATCATTTAACAATTACTTTCTATACATTTAAAGGGGTAAATAATCGTCCCCAAATTATTTACTTGGTTTAATTCACACACCTTCTTATTTAGTTCCATATTTAATCTTATTAAACATTTGTGCCCATAAGTTACTCTTTAATTAAATCTTTAATTTATTGAGGTGTTGTAGTTTGTGTAAGTGACAAGAAGCATGAGTAGAGTGCCGAACCATTCCTGGTCTGTAAGTGATGAGCAATATACTTCCATAGTGTATAATGAGCAGTATGTAATTTTGTGTTAAGAAACTGGTGAGCTTGGCGGGCACTCCGGTAGCATGCTAAAGAAAATATGGATGTCATTTGCTAACAACGAGCAATTGGTGTGAAAGGAAGATCACTCTAAGTCAAGGTAGCGTTGTGATTAGCTCCCTTTTGTTAAGTAATAATTTTTATGCGAGATCCAACATTTTATTAATTGCAGATATGCTAATCCGACATAGGGTATAGATGTGTGAATCTTATACTCTATTTGGGTCATTTCAGACATATGTTGTGATACTTTGGGAGGATTTACCTAAACAAGGAGATAAAAGCGTAAGAGGATGTCAACAGGTGTTGATTTGACTAGTGGTCAACTTGGTGTTTAAGAGGGCGAACATATGTGTATATGAGACTGTGATTTTAAGTAATATGGCTCGGGCGGGGATTACACCCTTAAAGTATAATAAAAGCATACAGTATGTGTCAGTAAGTAGTAAGAGCGGATGTAGTGCGCACCGAAGGTCGCAGGAAGAATATAACTATGTGTTATGGACAAATAAACGAATGAATGGTTAGTCTGGATATTATCTAATATAGTTTGTATTATAATCTGACGCTCTCCTTAAAAATATTTGATATATGCATGGTATATTGGTGTTATATTAGGTGATGTTGAGAGTTATTCACATCAGAAATATGAGAGTGGGCCAATGAGGACAAGTTTAGATGGATGTGAGCTAGTATCGTGCTAGCATAAGGAATGCGAAGAGCGGTTCTCAATACTATACGTTTGTTATTATCAAACTATGTATGTCGTGTTAATATAAGTTTGTAAAAAATTATTTTCTTTGATTTGTAGTGGTTATAAAAAATTATTTTCTTTGATTTGTTTTTGAAATAATTTATGTTTTCCATGCAATGAGTTGTATTTTTACGAGTAACATGTTTGGAAATTCAGGGTGGACAGTGTTACAATTACCTAAAATTTAGTGGAGTGACAAAATAGTTTATGAGAATGATTATCGATGACTATGAGAAGAACAATGATGCAAGTTTGGAAATGGACGACTGCAGCTCTATTAATAATGAAGCGTGGCAGCTAAGTTTTCGTAGTTGGAAGATGAAGGCAGTGGTTAGGGATTTGGAGCTGGATGATGATGATGGTTTTGAATTTGGAACGCTTTGGCGATGGCGGCAAAAATGAAGAGGTCGGCTCGGTTTTGAAAATGATGTGTGGATGGAAGAGTAACTTCAAATTTTGGTAAAAGAAGATAACTACAATGATGATACTGTTTAGCATAATTTCATGTCATTTTTTAGAAAAACAAATAAACTATTTATATTTCTACTTATAATGTTATTTTATATTAATATTATATGAATTGTAATACCTTCTACAAACGAAATATGTATATTTTAGTGTTATTTTATAGCAACGTTTTACCAATTGTAGCAGCAGTTTGTGAGTTATAAAAGAATCTTTTTAATTGTAGCAACAAATCATGAACAGTGGTAGCATTTTCTAGATAAAATGTGTATATTTTGGCTTATAATGCAAATAGCATTCTGTGTTCATTTGCTATTGCATAGTAGCATTTTGTATTTATTGAATATATATGTGTGTGTGTAATTTTTTATTTATCCAGTAGTAGCAATTTATGTTTCAACGCTAAGCCATAGTCACATTGTGTACTTGCTATAATTATTTACATAATGTTTTCATATAATGATACCGTATAGTATTATTTTTTAACCACTGCCTTTGTTGAAAAATCCATTTAGGCTTCCGTGTAGCCTTGCTTAGATGCTGGACGAGGTTAACCACCCAACCATATACCTAAATTCACCTAGGAAAAAACTTTCTGCCACATTTAAGAAACTAAATGGATATCTAAGCACTGATTCAGGATTATTTAAGGCTCCATACATGTATAAGCATTTATGTACTAGTTTTAAGCGATTTTGCCTCCGCGATTGCTCTTAAGCTAATCCAAACTTCAAATATCAAATTTGGATAAATCAATGCAAAACCAAATACTAAAATTTATCTGAAATACATGAATTATAACCAATGCTCCAATTAATTTCCTTATAAACTATTAACTCTTAGTGCATGCTTACCATTTAGCATCCGTCTGGCGACTTTTACAGCCTTTCCTACAGTTATTTTTGTCGTAAATGATGATTGGTGGAAAAAAGTGATAAAGGATGACGTCGTGGTGTACTATAGATTTATATGGCGCGGTAAGTGGTGATAAGAGAAATGTGTTTGTTTGGTAAGGTTAGGGTTTGAGGAGGTGCAATGAAGTGATAGTTAGAGCTTTGGATTTAGGTGGTGACTTGGCACCGGCCAAAGTGGCGATGGTTGATGTAACGTCGATAGGGTAGATCGACTAGGGATGAAATGGCACGTGCGGTGGTGAGTGTAGACGGTTTAAGAAACATGATTTAAAGAATGGAAGATACATATTATTTTGTTTTGTCCATGTGGCTAAATTCTAAATGTAGTGGTCTATGGACAAAAGATTGGTGTAATTTTGGCCTTCATATAGAATAACCCCTTAAAGCCATGTGTGACATCCCTATTGCTTGATCAAATGCGAGAAAATCCTCTTAGCCATCCGGTTGCCCTTCTTAGTTGGAATTATTTGAAGAGACCAATGTCTCGAAAAACATAAATGGAAAAGAAGAAAAGAGAGATTATTAAGAGGCTAATTCATGTTTGTGCGTTAAATAACAATACATTAAAGATGCTACTGTCCATTTTGTGCCTGCTCGAAAACGCACTTGAAATCAAAGTGTTGTCACTATTTTTCAACTAAGCACTCGAGTACAAGTAGTGTCGAAAATGAAAACAACCATTGATTTGTCTTAAGTTAGAACATAACATACCAAAATATATGTCTTGCTTGTTCCAAAGGCTCTCTTCCATGACTAACTGATAAATGTTCATCTACATCTAAAGCACCAGTTTTTCGATCAACGACGATGATGAAGATCAAACAAAAAACATTTAAAGACATTGTAGCAATCCAAATGTCTAAGCACGAAAATATGCTCACATCAGAAGATTCGTCCACATCTAAAACCTAGAGGGAACTGTATTTGGCCAAGTCGAATACAACTATTGGTATATATCATCTACTGTTTCTAACAATCGTTGGACAGTTTTTAATGAATATTAAAATCATATCGTTATGGATTTTCTGTGCAATGATGAATTTAGTTCTTTTGTTACACAAATTATTACCGGACGTGCCGTTAAAATCAATTTGATTATTCCAATTGAAATATCAAATAAATGAGAACAAATTCTCTAAGAGCATTCTCAACTATGTGTGGGTTGGGAAGCAACTTGTTAGGAACTGGAGATAGTGGTTTTGATGACAACAACTTTTGTAACTTATTTTATTATAACTTATATACTAACACTATTGTCTAGATATATATTAATGTTATTATGCAGGATATATATAAGGCAGGTACTGATTATTGAAGACGGTATAATATAAAGATCAAGAATGAAGAAATCAAGTTTGAAGACTCATGAGTATCAAGACCAAGATTTCAAGATAAGTGTCTAGTTTTGTTAAAACTTCATAATAGCATGGAAATCTTCATTCCAAATTTCATTTGGGATGGAACCCATTTCTACCTTCTTGCTGGCTTACAAACCCACGACAAGTAGCTTACAAACCTACGACAAGTGGCTTACAAACCCACGAACATCCTGGTTTTGTATAAGTTCTCGAGTCCTGATGTGATGAGATATTCTGCAGGAAGAAGCTTGCAAAACTACTTCAAAATGGTTTTTCAAAATGATTTTCAAAACTGCTTTTCAAAATGTTTTAGCCTTAAAAATTATCTTTTCAAATGATTTTCAAAAAGATGTTTTAGCTTTAAAATATTCTTTGTTTTTGTTTTTAAATAAACTCTTGTTTTAAACTTCGTTTGTTTTTAAAACTATCTTTTGATTTTTAAATATTCTTTTATAATATATATATACTTGAGATTTAAAATCAAATTTATATATACATTCTAAAAATATATTTTTCTACTCTTCTTTATTTTAAAACATAGGAAAATTAGTTTATTTTACTCCAGAATCATTTCATCTTATTTTCCTTTCAATACCATTTTCAAAACAAATTTTACATTGTTTTTAGCTAAGGGATGTCGACATCATGGGATACCCCAAGTCGACATGGTGGTCGTTGAATTCAAAAGTTTCAATTTTCAAAAGAAGTGTCTATTCGTTTAAATCTCTTCACGAATGGTTATGACCGTTGCTGATCAATAAATAACCTTCACAAACGAATTTTTTAACTAATTATTTTTTTATTTTCTTCACTCCTTCTTCTCCACAAATCCATATTCTAATATTTTCATATTTTTAAGATCGTGCCGAAATTCTGCCGAATTCTCAAGTGAATCAAATTAGAATCTCATTCTTGTTTGATTCTCTGCCCTCTCTCGAAGATCAAAGTTCTATTCAGAGTTATAGGATCAATTTGTAATCAAAATTTTATCGAGTCTCTCTATAAGGTGTGGTTGTGCCTGGAAATCAATGGGTGATCTTGTGTCCCGTAAATCAAGAGAGTTTTCCCCTGACTCGAAGACTGGAAGGTACCTCAAGGCCTTTAGAAATTGAGGATTGTAATCTCGACATTGGTATAATAAAAGTCTATACGAGGTGTTTTCCTTGGTGCAGGACTGGACGTAGGGTAACTCCAAACCAGTATAAAATCCAGTGTGTTCTTTCCTTTTACTGCTTTTTATTTACTTTCTGCATCTGTGTTTGATTCTGTGATTGTTCTGTGATTAAGTTCTGCATTTGTTTATATTATAATTTTTAAATTAGTCCATATAAGTTTTAGAATCCATTAAACACTATTCACCCCCCATCTAGTGTTAAATTAGCCTTAAGATCCTTAATTTGCACTCCCTTTCAATTGGTATTAGAGCATAGGTTTCCATAGTTTTCATAATCTGAAACTTGAAAAGTTAAAAATGGCATTTTTAGGAAATTTTGTTAATACTAGTTTGAATTTATGCATTTCATCAAAGTATCATAAGTCTGCATATAGTTTTTATGAAAAATCAAGTTATCTACCGAATTGGTTTGTTATGCAGGAACAGACATGTTACATTGCTTTTGAAGAATCAACAACCAATGGACAAACCGTGCAAATTGAGAAAGATAAATGGATACTTGATAGTGGTTGTTCAAGGCATATGACTGGAAATCCCGAGATACTCAATGCATTATATATCAAGATGGTGGATTGGTCAACTTTGAAGGTAACTCAAAAGGATATGTGATTGGCATCGGCAATGTCGGTAATTCTAAAACTCCTCTTATTTCTGATGTTTTGCTGGCTAGGAATTTAAAACATAATTTGCTTAGTATAAGTCAACTATGTGATAAATGATTTAAAATTAAATTTGGAAAAGATAAGTGTCACATCAAAGATAATAAGTCAAATATTATCTTTGAAGGAATTAGGAAGAAAAACATTTACATCCTTAGTATGAAAGTTTAAAATGATAACTTATGTCTTTTGGCTAATACAAGTGACCCTTGGATTTGACATAAAAGATTTGGTCATTTAAATTTCAAACTGTTATCTAGATTATCAAAACTTGACTTAGTTCGAGGTCTTCCCAAGTTAAACTTTAAAGTAGATAGTATATGTGATGTTTGACAATTAGGAAAACTTAAGAAAATTTCATTTAAACTAAAAGATATGATTTCTGCTTCTAAACCTCTAGAATTACTTCATTTAATTTTTTTATTTGGTCCATCTCAAGTTCAGTCAATTAATCACAATAAATATGTTTTTGTAATTGTAGATGATTATTCTAGATATACTTGGACAATTTTTCTTAAACTTAAAAGCGATGCTTTTGAATTATTTAAGAATTTTGCTAAAAGAATTCAAAATCAACTTTCTTTAAAAATAATAACTATTCGTAGTGATCACGGTGGAGAATTTGAAAATGAAAATTTTGAGAATTTCTGTAATAAAAAAGGAATTACTCATAATTTCTCTTTTCCAAGAACTCCACAATAAAACGGAGTGGTAGAATGTAAGAATAGAACGATTCAAGAGTGTGCTAGAACAATGCTTTTTGATAGTAACTTACCTAAAAACTTTTGGGCTGACGCAGTCGCTACAGCTTGTTATATATTAAATAGGATTTTAATTAGACCATTAACTAATAAAACACCATATGAATTGCTTTACAATAAGAAACCCATAGTAGCTTATTTTAAAGTTTTTGGTAGTAAGTGTTTTATTCTTAATACAAAAGATAATTTAGATAAATTTGAACCTAAATCCGACAAAGATATCTTTATCGGATATTCTAATAGAAGTAAAGCATTTAGAGTTTATAATTTAAGAACTAACACTATTGAAGAAACAATGCATGTATCTTTTGATGAAAATTTTAAAGATACTGTACAAATAGAAGATGAAGAAGATTTTGTACCTTTAAATAATGAACCTAATGAAACTAATTGTGAAATCATTCAACCTAATAAAAGAATTAGGCTATTAAAAGATCATCCTATAGAAAATATACTAGGAAATATTGAATCTATAGTTAAAACAAGAAATCAACTAAATAGTATGAGTAATGTAGCTTTTATATCAACTATTCAACCTAAAACTCCAAAGGAAGCATCATCTGATGATTCATGGATTCTTGTTATGCAAGAAGAATTGAATCAGTTCACCAGAAATGATGTCTGGGAACTTGTTCCTAGACCCGAGGATAAAGGTATAATTGGAACAAAATGGGTTTATAAAAATAAAATGAATGAAGTTGGTGAGGTCGTGAGAAATAAAGCTCGTTTAGTCACGCAAGGTTATTGTCAAGAAGAAGGAATTGATTATGACGAAACCTTTGCACCCGTAGCAAGACTAAAAGCTATCAGGATTCTACTTGTTTCACAAACTACAATAATTTCAAGTTATATCAAATGGATGTTAAAAGTGCTTTTCTAAATGGTTTTGTAAAAGAAGATGTTTATGTTGAACAACCTCCAATTTTTGAAGATAATAAATTTCCAAATCATGTATATAAATTAAAGAAAGCTTTATATGGTCCGAAACAAGCTCCTAGAGCCTGGTATGAAAGACTAAGATCTTATTTACTACAATCTGGTTTTGAAATTGGTAAAATAGATACAACTCTTTTTATTAAAAGAAACAAAAATGATATTCAATTAGTACAATATGTAGATGATATAATATTTGGATCAACTAATAACATAATGAATAAAGAATTTTCAGATATAATGACTAAAGAATTTGAAATTAGTCATATGGGAGAACTAAATTTCTTCTTTGGACTTCAAATCAAACAATTAGATAAAGGAATTTTCATTAGTCAAGAAAAATATGCTAAGGATTTAATTAATAAATTTGGATTGACCACTTCTAGTGGGAAACCATCTCCAATGACAACTAATGTAGCTTTAAGTAAAGAAGATAAATCAAAAGATGTTGATCAAAAAATATATAGGGGAATGATTGGTTCGTTGCTTTATATAACAGCAAGTCATCCTGACATCATGCATAGTGTCTGTCTCTATGCAAGATACCAATCTCAACCTAAAGAAACTCACTTTAAAGCTGTTAAAAGAATTTTAAGATATGTAAAACATACTTTAGATTATGGTTTATTTCACCCTAAAAATGATGTATTTGATTTAATTTCATATTGTGATGCTGATTACGCTGGTTGTATATCGGACCGAAAAAGTACAAGTGGAACTTGTCACTTTCTAGGACATTCTCTGGTTTCTTGGTTTAGTAAGAAGCAAAACACTGTATCCTTGTCAACAACTGAAGCAGAATATATATCAGCTGCTTTGGCTTGTTCTCAAGTTATATATATGCAACAAACTTTAAAAGATTTTGGATTAACTATAACTAAATCACCAATTTATTGTGAAAATACTAGTGCAATAAACCTATCTAAAAATCCAACTCATCATGCTAGAACAAAACATATTGATATTAGACATCATTTTCTTAGAGATAGTATAAGTAAAGAAGTCATAACTCTTGAATATATTAATACTGAAAAACAAATTGCTGATATATCAACCAAACCATTAAAGGAACAAAACTTTACTAAATTTAGAAGAGAATCAGGTATATGTTCATTAACTGAAATATAAATTATAAATAATACAAGTATATTTAATAATTAATATAAATAAAAATTTCTCAAAAATTGAACTGGGCATGTCGACATGACCCATCCCCCTATGTCGACATACAGGCCGAGATTTTCAAATTTAAATTTCCCTCTAAAATTAGTTATTTGGTTATATATTTATACATTTCGACTTTTACTCCTTTTCTCTGTTCTATTCTCTGTAATAAACTTCTAAAACAGTAAATTAATGGCTTCCTCTTCTAATAATGAATCTTCTTCACCCACTTCTCCTCATTCTGGCCCTTTTCAACATTCCACACACGTACTGTGAGGAATGTGGATCTTAAGGCTAGGAATAACACTAAAGGGGGGGTGAATAGTGTTTTTAAGAAATTACTAAATCTTTTTGAGTTTATGTTAATTTGAACACAAATGTATGCAATATTCAGATATAGATATAATCACAGAAACAAACATAGATGCAGAAATAAAGTAAATGCAGTAAAGGAAATAACACACCGAATTTTATACTGGTTCGGAGTTACCCTAGATCCAGTCCCCCACAACTAAGTACGGATTTCCTTTCAAAAGCAATTCAATAATTACAACCCTCGGTTTCAAGGCTACAAGGTACACCCTCCAGAATCACAATCCTCTGGGTAGAGATACTTGATTTCCGGGGCAACAAGTTTACCCAATTGATTTCCAAGGCTACAATCACACCTTTTCTCGCTTGATTGATTTCCAAGGCTACAATCATACCTTTTCTCGCTAGATAGATTACAAAGAAGCCTATAACTCTGAATAGCACTTGGATCTTGTTGAGATAGTGATAGAGAATCAAACCAGAGATAATCTAGTAAGATTCAATGTTGATTTCGGCAGAGCGGTGATAGGATTTCGAATAAGAAAATGTGGAAGAAGAAGAGAAGTGAAAAACCAGAAAATCTGATATAAAATTCGTTGAAACTAACCCCTATTTATAGAAGAACAACAGTCATGTCCATTCATGAAAGGTTATGGCGAATAAACACTTCTTTTGAAATTCAACTTTTTGGTTCTAACTGACACTATGTCGATATGGGGTACTAGGGCATGCCGACATCCCAAAGGAAAATTTGATGTTTTGATTTTCTTTGAAAATAACCTTTATCTTATATTAAAACTATTTTAAACTTTATAAATATACTTGACTATTGATAAAATACATAGATAAATATAGAGAACAATATATATATATATATAATTTTACTATAATTTTATATTTAAATCTAAGTATAAATATATTATAATTAAAAGATAGTTTAAAACAAACGAAGTTTAAAAACAAGAATATTTAAGGCTAAAACATCTTTTTGAAAAGCAATTTTGAAAATCATTCCGAGGTTGTTTTGAAAAACATTTTGGAGTAGTTTTGCAAGCTTCTTCCTGCAGAATATCTCATCATGTCAAGACTCGAGAACTTGTACAAAACCAGGATGTTCGTGGGTTTGTAAGCCACTTGTCATAGGTTTGTAAGCTACTTGTCGTGGGTTTGTAAGCCACTAAAAAGGTAGAAATGGGTTCCATCCCAGAAGAAAAATGGAGTGAAGATTTCAGTGCTATTGTGAAGTTTTAACATAATTCTAGACTCAATACTTATCTTGAAATCTTGAACTCTTGATAATCTTGATACTCATGAGTCTTCAATCTTGATATCTTGAATCTCTATACTATACAGTCTTCATTCTTGGTACCTGCATGGTTAAATCCTGCATATACATATATATCTAAACTATAATGTTAGTATTTATATTTTATAATCTTATTCTAAGGTTGTTGTCATCAAAACCATCAACTCATGGACTAACAATCTCCCCCTTTTTGATGATGACAACCTTTGTTTATAAAATATTACTTCTATCCTAATAACTCCCCCTAAATCTAATAACTCCCCATTAATCTATGCTTAACTACCCTATTTTATATTTCTCCCCCTTTGTCATCAACAAAACAAACTAACTCCAAACTATATAACTCTTAGTCTAATATATGATGATAGTGTTATCATCAATACTTACTTGTAAACCTAAAAACTTGGTCCTAAATTACAAACTCTCCTAACTAAGAATATATATATAATAATACTTTTAATAGAACATATATAAGAACACACATTATTTATTAATTATATATTTGTTTATATTTACATTTTCGTAGAGATCGTAAAAAAAAACAAAACAACAAATAGAAAAGAAAGAGAAGAAACTAATGTGTGTCTTTGAACATAGGAGATCTATGAACCGAACAATTTGGATAGTGGAAACAGAAATTTCCATGTTGTTCGACAAGATTTCCATCTTTGTCAAAGCACACTTCGCCAGCGCAAACGACTTTGTCGTTGTCTTCCGCATGCTCTTCTTCCATTGGTTCTCCTTCTTCTTCTTCACTTTCCTCATGTTCATGATCTCTTGAAGAGTCCTTGTCAATCAAGATTGGGTTAGCATGATTATCCATAAGAAATTTTTGCAAATTCCTAAGGATTTTGCCTTGCCTCTCTTGTTCTTTGGCCATTCGAAGTTGCATCACTTGGATTTCAGTCATTAACTGAAGGGTATCTTTCAGAGAATCACTACAACAAAAACACCCTTTAATAGCGTTTAAAAAACGCTATTAGAAGCTATTATAGCGTTTTTTCTTACGCTGTATATTAACATGTTGTAATAGGTCAGTGACCTATAACAGCAATATACAAAACGCTATAAGAGACGCTATGGACAAGTACATTTCATAGCGTTTTATGAGTGCTGTAAACATGACTTTTAATAGCCTTGGAAAGTCGCTATGAAGTGAAACTATAGCGTTTTCATGACTGCTATGTAAAAACAGGCTGGCACACATTTGAAATATACAACAGCGTCTATAGACGCTATAGAACACAATATTTTATAGCGTTATCTGCTGCAATAGTACATTGTATGTATAAGTATAGCTACTTTCTATAGCGGTTTGCTGTCTTTTATTGCGTTGTTTTTTTGTTATGAAAATTGTTTATAGCACTACCATAATGTTGTAGTATATAAAACTGGAAAAAACAACCTTTCCATATCACGGTTAAAACGCTATAAATTTTTATCCCTGCGGTTTTTTTACTAGGTACATCCAAGCTTACAATTCTACTAATATATTATAAAATTTCAAAAAACACAATTATCACATAATGATGTACGTAATCAAATGAAGACATAAGCCAAACCACAATATATATTTAAATATATATCCATAATATTTCGTACATAAAGTTTCAAATATTTGTGATCTTAAAAAAAAATAATACATACAACCATAGCTGACCAAAACGATACATACTAAAAGCAAAGATATATGAACGTCAATACAAAATACGTTAATCCAAGCATGACCGATTTGAAAGAGAATGAATGCATTAAAATAATTTTTCCTTCCTTCCATCTTGTAGTAACCCCGGTATCATCATACAGCACCTGTCAAAACGAAGCACATAAGTTATTTTTCAAATCCAAACATCATCCGCAAGTTATATAATTTTTCATAACAAAAAAGATAAAGACTGTTAGTACATCATTTTAACTAAATAGACTACCAGTACATCAGTTTAACTAAACAGACATTGACGTGAAATAAAACAAAAATAACGTGTGATTTAGAAAATACAGCAACAAGAAGCGGATTATTACCAGGCATTATACAATGCAGAAGAACAAAAACTGCATTTTCAGTTATAAATATGATTTAAACAGCAAAACCCAATCACCCACTTCCTCTCACTGTCGCAAATGCCATATGCCAAACTCGAACTTAACCCTCTTAAGGTATCATTAAACTGACATTGATGCCTTTTTATGTTTCAAATTTTGACTCCCTCTGTTGGTGACTCATTGACAGGCACGTTCCTGCCTTTACCTGTCTTGCATTTTACCATCATACTTTTCCACTACAACACTGTCCACAAATCATTCCACTTCAAACATTCATCTGCCATTCACTGTCAAGTACCATTTTCCTTGCTGCCAAATAAATACATTTCTTAACTGTTCTCCCCTACATTGCATGATTACACACCTGACCACCCCTTCTCCCCACTACACCATCAACTATTGCACTACTGCCAACATCTACTCGGCCATTCAAATGACTTCACTTCAGTAATCACCTCCAACCTTCTCTACAACTTCACATCACCACATTACATAACTAAGTTCTGTTGCCTCACCATCATTGAACTGCCAGTCATAAACCATAACAGACCACAACTTCCCACCATTAAACTGTTAGTTATCAAATAACAAACATCATACTCCTGAAACCCATCTTCATCTCCACAAGTAACTACAACTCCGTTCGCCAATACAAACTGCCAATACCCACTGTCCAAACTAACACACCACTGTATCTACAACAATTCTACCATCTTACATCCAATACTCCATCACCCAGACCACTACCTGACATCTCCACCAAACGGCAACCACCACTGCCCACTGTTCAACATTACAAACTACCACAACCTGACATATACCACATATTGGCACAACCAACAACCATCAACCACCATTCTTCCATTTACAACACTGTCAAACTTCTGCCGCGATTTCCATCAATTCACATCTTGATCTACCTGCAAACAACGACCATACCGCCTTCATCTTCATCTGTCCACCACAAAAAAAACTGCATACATCTGCTAACTTCAGCAATGCAACTAAACAACAACTTCAATTGCAACTGTTGCACACACCCTACATACACATCATTTGCTGCAACTTCCATAACCACATTGTTGCAAATCCAAAATGCAATTCATTCCTCCATCCCAACCCTGTCTTATCTCCCCGACTTCACTAGACAGTGCTACAAAAACCAACATTAACTCCTTACCACTGCTTCGATCAACTCAACCTCTCCGACCGGCACATTTACTGCTGCAACACATTCAACACCTTCTACTTCCACATTGCCTTACATTTGCTGCTGCCTTACATCTACACAACCCCCACATTGCCTGACATACAAGGCTTCATTACCTTACCATTCATTACATCACAAAATCACCAACCTCTACAATAGACTTCATTACACCTTGACTTCATTACAATAGACAAATTTTTGTATGTTGATGGTTACAACAATATAGAAAGAATAAACACATTTACTGCTATAAATTACTTTATCTTGAGTGTCATATAAAGTGTGAGTGATGCATATAAAATAGAAGATCAACTAACCTATAAAAAGCTTGAAAGTAGGGGTAGTTTTTCTGTTTAGTTGCCCAAATAAATTGAGACATCTTGCACTAACCGTAAACGACTGGTATATAATAAGTGGTTTTTCTCTCTTCTTTATGTTCCATCCCAAGTTGCTGGTTTGCTACACAGAGCAAAGATTTCATCCTGAGTTAATCTGAAACACTCAAATATAACCAATTCAAAATTTAGGGTCATAGTAGTAAATGTTATTATAACGTTTGACAATGACTAACATAATAAATATAACATTAGATTATAAGAATCAAAGTTCAATATGAAAAAAAACTATAAGTATCAACAAAGATAAACTTTTGTTAACGAATATTAAGTTCGGGCTTATAAGGATTCAAACATAACAGGCATGTGCCACTTATTCGAGTTAAAGTATTCAATACCGAGTCACTAGCCTTGAATAAACAGATGAACAAAATTACAATGCACACTAGCTTTGGAACAAAAATAAAGCAAAAAACATGCACGCTAGCTTTGGAACAAAAATAAAGCAAGATATGTGCACTAGCTTTGGAAAAAAAACAAAGCAGAAAAAAACCTTGTTCGCATGCTGGACGTAAAAACATTCATAAGCACGTTCACAAAGACTACAAATAAACAATGTCCATATTTACTAATTGGAAGTTGAATTTGAACACATTACTCTTTTGAAAGAAGAGTTGTAAGACAGAAAATGTGGTGTCTAGCAGCAACACATGAGATATACGTACTTGGTTAAAAGGGAAAAAGAAGGAATAGCTTGAGATTCTACAAATATTATAAATTAGATGCTAAAGCAGAGAAACAACAGTAAAATTAGTTATAAAATACATGCAAAAATATTGATGCTTGTAGTGAAGAACTGAATTCAACATCACGCAGAAATATTTGGTACATTACCTTCTTTTCTTCCTCTATAAGCTCTTGAACTGGTCTATATGCCGCAACAATACATAGCTTCTGGTAGACAGAAAGAAGATACGACACATGAAATATGGATATGATATACTATTTTACTCATATTTACCTTCAAATCGCTTCCAGAATATCCTTCAGTTGCATTGGCAAGCTCGTCATGTCTGAAATCTTGTTCTAAGCTCAACATAGGCCAGGGCCAACCTACTCAAACTGGAAGGGTTGAAAATTCTAACATTCCTACAGATAGTATCTGAACTTTTGTGGTACAAAACATATGTTACATAACCATGAACCTATGAAACATAACACACCATATTATAATACACTATGGACAATTGAATCAACCTTTTATTATTCTGATGACATAATCAAGCCCAATGTATGTTCATGTACATACAAAAGTAGAGCTTATTTTAAACAGTAAATATGAAGAAAATCAACGCAGTAAGAAGTATATTCCCCTTTTAAAAATTTGAGTTAAAAATAATGTGATGGGTGCTAATGTTGAGCAGCAAACTTTGCTCCAAAAATGAGGGAGGCTCTGGAAGAACACCCCTATTACCAGGCCAAGTGTTTGGGCTAACAAATTGAATTTTGAGGGAGAAATCACGAGACAGTCACTGATGATGAATTGATATATAATCTAACTATTGTATCATATACTACACTCTATCATGAAATGTCTAGCAACATTGAAGAAATATGCTACTTGCCAACTGCAGCAATGAGGACGAAAAAAAGAAGACAAAAGGTCTGAATATGGGGATCAATATCGAATATAATGACGGATAACAATGCTTTTTACTTTTTACCAACATCAAGTTTAAATTACTCAATTCGGATTAGAATTAGGTGGTATATGTCAACTGTTGATCACTAAAAATATAAAAAGTGATCAACCAATTTCGTGTTAATTAGACAAACTTATTACTATAGTTTCACCACCAAAGACTACTGCTTAACAAGCATTCAATTAATTTTGATTGTTTATTCTTTCCAAATTCTTTCATCCTTTACTTGCTTTTTTTAAGATCATTGATAGCATCACGTAACTTTTCACTTGAAGTGTCCTATGCAATGTAAACAAAAGATCTAACGTATAATTTTATTTTAGAATAATTTTATTTTAGAATTCACTTACCGTGATAGTATATTACTTAAACATCACCTTTCCACACAACCAACGCTATGGGAAAAAAATTACAGTGTTAGTAATGGATTGTTACGCATTTTGTATTTTACAGTAATGAATTGAAAGGGTAATACAAATGATGAGGGAAACCAGATGAACTATGATAACTAAAGTGAGCTCAAGATATGATGCCTTCTACATTTCTAGTAAATATCGGTACAACCAAAATCAATTGTTCTATAACCAAAGCATGACAACCATATAGTAAGCCAAACAAAAACAGGACTTGCCCCTTTTTTGGAAGGATACAACCATTGAGCTTTGCATTGTTAGAAAAACCAGGATGGCTCGCATTAATCCCTTTATAGCTGCAAAAATGTTTAACATTTAGAAGTTCTTTTTTTACTTGCTCATAGCGTTAAGAGATAATAAACATGTATATAGATAAAGAGGCATACGATTAAGCTTTCATGATAGTATAATTAAAAGGCATATAATTCTGCATTGATAATAGTACAAGTAAAAGAATTTTCAAAATCATTGTATAAAGTAAAAGGAGACAAACCATCATTTTGATTTTACACGTTAAAGACGTGTTTGGATTGAAATGTGTATATAGGTTTGTACTTTGTAAGGTGCACTTTCTTACTTTCATACTTTTTTTGATATATGATTTTTTGTCATATAAATGTAATGGATTCAAGTTTTTTTTAAATAGAAAAAAATTTGAAGTTTTGATCATCATAAAAAGCTAAAAGAACACGTTGAGGATACACAAAAGGGTACACATATATAACAGACCAACGACGAACTAAACCAGGGATAAAAAATTTAAAATAAGGAATTTTCATAGCCAATATCCCGTATAAACCTCAGTTCATCAATAGCAAATTCATGATACCAGTGTGCCAAATGCCAAGGCTTTTCAAACGTGAGATTTTATGAATGTAATAATATGCTATTATATTTAACTGAAAAAGATCCTGTGCTTGATATATATGAAAATTTACCATAAAGCATAGTCTGTGATTCTTCTCTGCTGAGAGAAACTTGCTACCCACGAAAGTTTATCAACAAGTAAAATGTATAATGACAATATTAGCCACCCCATACAACTAACTTCATTTGGTAAGTGTACAGGAATCCAAATAATATTTATGTTCTCATCTTGTTTAACAGACCTTCAGCAGACACGAGTCCATAAGTTTATGTATAATAATCATTTTTTGTTTAACCGTTGTGTCAACGGATGCCAAAATAAGACATTCCGATAATATAGAGGATACAAAATAGGCAGAATATATTCGTAAGCATTAACTTATTTTTCTAACATGGCTCATATGACATTGCTCGGTATGATTCAAAGTTCCCTATTTTTATTGAACATTCTGAAATCCAGAACCTTAATGTACAGACTATAGATTGATATACTTCAACTCGCCTGGTGATCTTAAAATAAAATAGTGGCATAATGGTATGGTGGTACCATTACCTGAAAGATATAAGTCTGGCTTAATGTTGTAGCATATTGATAGAATTAAGGTAGTGAAAGTCAATTTAAACACAGTTAAGTGAATAGTGCAAGCTAATAAAAAAAAGTATATGTGCAAATATCATCAAGAGTATTTAGTTAAGTAGCGTACAATGGGGAAAATCCCAGTTGAACGAATAATGTATATAATCTACTCATGTAACATGAATATTTCATCCAATGCTTTATCATTTCTTGAATAATCTACTTATATAACAATATAAAAAATTTAGTTAAAGGTTCATGACAACATAAACTGAAACTCCTAAATGGAAATAAAAGAATACTTGCATAAGGATAAAAAAACTCACTATCACTGGATCCATGACAACCCCAAATTCAATTATACCCAAAATTACAAACTGTAAATCAAAGGAAATGTCACCTTTCAATAAAAATTCCATTTGAAACACAAAACTACATAAACCATATAAATTTCAGATTAAAAGAAAGCTAAATGAAAATAGATCCTAAAACAATGATTTAACGGCTATAGTTGCCATCCATTAACTAAAAAAATTGACTTACGTGAACTTGGTTCCAATCGATTTGAGCAAATCCTGAAGTCTTTCTCATCGTCAATTAAAGAACGGCGGTGATAGAGCGACGAATGATTTCTTAGTGCCAAGAATTAATTGGCCAAGAGTAGGAGAAATGAAGCTTTGACTTCATGATAAGGATTAGAGTGAGATCCACGATGAAAGTTATCTTCGAATGAGGAATTTAGGGCTTTGTAAGTGAGAACATGAGGAAATGGGATTTTGAGAATAGGTAAATACGAGAGGGAAAGGAAAAGAATATACCGCCAAGTTGTTTAAGCTTTTTCGGAGGCCTTGGATGGCGTGAAAATTGCGCTGTTTTGACCCATATTGCCTTTAAAAGAAACGAAGATAACGAGGTTCATTTCAATGCTATACTGGTTTGCTATTGATAAACATTTTTCTTGTAGTGAATCCTCCATTTTCGTTACACGAGCGAGCGTTGATTGTTGAAACGGACCAGAAGTAGGCGATGGGAACAAAAAAGTTGATTTTAAGTTTGATTTGGAAGAGGAGGCCATTGATAAATTGATTTCAGAAAATAGAACAGAAAGAGAACAGAGAGAATGAAGAAAATTTCGAAATAGGAGAAATTTATAACCATTTATTTGAATTTTGGTGGGAAAAATTTAAAAATTTAAAAAACGTTATATGTCGACATGGGTCTAGGGGGTATGTCGACATGGTTCTTGAATTTTTGCCTATTTAATTTATTTTGAATTAATTTTTAATTATACTTGTTATTTATATTTTATATTTCAGTTAATGAACAAATATCTAATTCTCTTCTTAATTTAGTAAATGTAGATTCATTTAATTTTTATAAACCCATTTAGTTCCAATTATTGTTTTATTTTCAGGTCTAGGAACGAGTTCCCAAATATCATTTCTAGTGAATTGATTTAATTCTTCTTGCATAGCCAAAATCCATGAATCATCAGTTGATATAAAAGCTACATTACTCATTTGACTTAGTTGGTTTCTAGTTTTAACAACAGATTGCATATCTCCAAGTATATTTTTTATAGGGTGATCTTTTAAAAATTTAATCCTTTTATTAGGATGATTTAATTCATTATTAGTTTCAGTTGACTCTTGGTTTTGAGTGATTAAATCCTCTTCATCATTTATTTCTTCAAAAATTTTGAAATTTTCATCAAATGAAACATGCATTGTTTCTTCGATGGTATTAGTTCTTAAATTAAATACTCTGTATGCTTTACTTCTATTAGAATATCCGATAAAGATACCTTTGTCAGATTTAGGATCAAATTTATCTAAGTTATCTTTTGTATTTAAAATAAAACATTTACTTTCAAAAACTCTAAAATAAGATACCTTAGGTTTCTTTGAGTAAATAAGTTCATAAGATGTCTTATCAGTTAAAGGTCTAATTAAAATTCTATTTAAAATATAACAGGCGGTAGCAACTGCTTCTGCCCAAAAATACTTTGGTAAATTACTATCAAAAAGCATAGTTCTCGCATACTCTTGAATCGTCCTATTTTTACGTTCTACTACTCCGTTTTGTTGTGCAGTTCTTGGAAATGAAAAATTGTGAGTTATTCCCATTTTATTGCAGAATTCTTCAAACTTTTCATTTTCAAATTCACCACCGTGATCACTACGGGTGGTTATAATTTTTTGAGAAAATTGATTTTGAACCCTTTTTGAAAAATTCTTAAAACATTCAAAAGTATCACTTTTATGTTTCAAAAATATTGTCCATGTAAATCTAAAATAATCATCTACAATTACAAAAACATATTTACTGTGATTTAATGACTGAATTTGAGATGGACCAAATAAATCAAGATGAAGTAATTCAAGAGGTTTTGAAGTTGAAATCATATCTTTTAATTTAAAAGAACTTTTTCTAAGATTTCCTAGTTGACATGCATCACATATACTATCTACATTAAATGTCATTTTAGGGAGGCCTCTTACTAGATCATGTTTTGACAGTCCAGATAAGAGTTTGAAATTCAAATGCCCAAATCTCTTATGCCAAATCCAAGGGTCACTTGCATTTGCCAAAAGACACAAGTTATGATTTGAAATTTTCATACTAAGAATATAAATATTCTTTTTCCTAATTCCCTCAAATATTATGATTGAATTATTATCTTCAATGTGACACTTATCTTTTTAAAATTTAATTTTATATCCTTTATCGCATAGTTGACTAATACTTAGCAGATTGTGTTTCAGATTCTTAACTAGCAAAACATTAGTAATAATAGGAGTTTCAGAGTTACCGACTTTGCCGATGCCGATCACATAACCTTTTGAATTGTCTCCAAAGTTAACCAGTCCTCCATCTATGAATATTATATCATTCAACATACCTGGATTCCCAGTCATGTGTCTAGAACATCCACTATCGAATATCCATTTGTTCTTTTTGATCTCCACAGTTTGTTTGTTTTGGATTGATTCCTCAACTCCCATAAAGCATGATTCCTGTACATAAAACAATCTTAGTAGACGACTTGTATTTGAATATTGATTATATGTAGACTCAAGAGAAAATGATGATCTGAATATTTCTAAACATGCATTAACAGATTTCATAAACATAACCATTAAAAAAAACTTTTTCAAAAATCAGATTATGAAACTTTTGAAAACCTTGCTCTGATACCAAATGTGAGGAATGCATAATATGGATCTTAAGGCTAGGAATAACACTAGAGGGGGGTAAATAGTGTTTTTAAGAAATTACTAAATCTTTTTGAGTTTATGTTAATTTGAACACAAATGTATGCAATATTCAGACATAGATATAATCACAGAAACAAACACAGATGCATAAATAAAGTAAATGCAGTAAAGAAAAGAACACACCGAATTTTATACTGGTTCGGAGTTACCCTACATCCAGTCCCGCACAACTAAGTACGGATTTCCTTTCAAAAGCAATTCAACAATTACAACCCTCGGTTTCAAGGCTACGAGGTACACCCTTCAGAATCAGAATCCTCTGGGTAGAGATACTTGATTTCCGGGGCAACAATTCACCCAATTGATTTCCAAGGCTATAATCACACCTTTTCTCGCTCGATTGATTTCCAAGGCTACAATCACACCTTTTCTCGCTAGATAGATTACAAAGAAGCATATAACTCTGAATAGCACTTGGATCTTGTTGAGATAGTGATAGAGAATCAAACCAGAGATAATCTAGTTAGATTCAATGTTGATTTCGGCAGAGTGATGATAGGATTTTGAATAAGAAAATGTGGAAGAAGAAGAGAAGTGAAAAACCAGAAAATCTGATATAAAATTCGTTGAAACTAATCCCTATTTATAGAAGAACAACGGTCATGTCCATTCGTGAAAGGTTATAGCGAATAGACACTTCTTTTGAAATTCAAATTTTTGGTTCTAACTGACACTATGTCGACATGGGGTACTAGGGCATGTCGACATCCCAAAGGAAAATTTGATGTTTTGATTTTCTTTGAAAATAACTTTTGTCTTATATTATAACTATTTTAAACTTTATAAATATACTTGACTATTGATAAAATACATAGATAAATATAGAGAACGATATATATATAATTTTACTATAATTTTATATTTAAATCTAAGTATAAATATATTATAATTAAAAGATAGTTCAAAACAAACGAAGTTTAAAAACAAGAATATTTAAGGCTAAAACATCTTTTTGAAAATCATTTGAAAAGATAATTTTTAAGGCTAAAACATTTTGAAAAGCAATTTTGAAAATCATTCCGAGGTTCTTTTGAAAAACATTTTGAAGTAGTTTTGCAAGCTTCTTCCTGTAGAATATCTCATCATGTCAGGACTCGAGAACTTGTACAAAACCAGGATGTTCGTGGGTTTGTAAGCCACTTGTCGTAGGTTTGTAAGCTACTTGTCGTGGGTTTGTAAGCCACTAAAAAGGTAGAAATAGGTTCCATCCCAAAAGAAAAATGGAGTGAAGATTTCAGTGCTATTGTGAAGTTTTAACATAATTCTAGACTCAATACTTATCTTGAAATCTTGAACTCTTGATAATCTTGATACTCATGAGTCTTCAATCTTGATATCTTGAATCTCTATACCGTACAGTCTTCATTCTTGGTACATGCATGGTTAAATCCTGCATATACATATATATCTAAACTATAATGTTAGTATTTATATTTTATAATCTTATTCTAAGGTTGTTGTCATCAAAACCCTCAACTCATGGACTAACACGTACGAGTCATCAAATTACAAGAGAAGATGAAAGATTTGCTTCAAATGATGATGGAAATTCAAGTAAGCCAACTGCGAATGGCTAGAGAACAAGATAAGCAAGGAAGAATCCTTAGAAATTTACAAAACTTCCTTATGGATAACCATGCCAATCCCATTGTCATCGAAGACTCATCACAAACCATGGATTCTGAAGAAGAAGAGCCTCTAGAAGAACCACAAGAGGATCAAGAAGAAGAACATCCTCTGCCGAATCCGGACGTTCATATGGACGAAGACGATGGCGTAATTTGCGTTGGAGAGGTCCTTTTTGACGCTAATGGGAACTTGATCGAACAACGTGGAAACTTTTGTCTCCACTATCCAAACTGTTCGGTCCATAAATCACCAATAGTTAAGAGTCCTCGTTAACGTTTTTCATTTTTGTTTTTCTCTTTCTTGATAATATATTGGTTTGTTAATTTGTATATAAATGTTATCTTAATAAAACTAATGTTCTTCTTAAAAAATCTTTAGTGTATAAGTAATCTTGAATTCCATTAAATTTAGGATGCTATATTTTATATCACTCATACATAGTTATTATCCTTTTTTCATATGTTTGTTTATCTTATTTCCTATTAAGTTCAAGGTTTATAGGTCTTTTTTTGTTGATGACAAAGGGGGAGAAGTTATATAAAATAGTAGGCTTGGAGTAAGGGGGAGTTGTTAGTGTAAGGGGGAGTTATGGTGTGATTGAAGTAGTAAGTATATTTTATAAGGTTGCCATCATCAAAAAGAGATAGATTGTTAGGAACTGGAAGTAGTGGTTTTGATGACAACAACCTTTGTAACTTATTTTATTATAATTATATACTAACACTATTGTCTAGATATATATGAATGTTATTATGCAGGATATATATAAGGCAGGTACTGATTATTGAAGATTGTACAGTATAAAGATCAAGAATGAAGAAATCAAGTTTGAAGACGCATGGGTATCAAGATCAAGATTTCAAGATTAGTGTCCAGTTTTGTTAAAACTTCATAATACATTGGAAATCTTCATTCCAAATTTCATTTGAGATAGAACCTATTTCTACCTTCTTAGTGGCTTACAAACCCACAATAAGTAGCTTACAAACCTACGACGAGTGGCTTACAAACCCACGAACATTCTGAGTTTGTACAAGTTCTCGAATCCTGATGTGATGAGATATTCTAAAGGAAGAAGCTTGCAAAACTACTTCAAAATGGTTTTTCAAAATGATTTTCAAAACTGCTTTTCAAAATGTTTTAGCTTTAAAAATTATCTTTTCAAATGATTTTCAAAAAGATGTTTTAGCTTTAAAATATTCTTTGTTTTTGTTTTTAAATAAACTCTTGTTTTAAACTTCGTTTGTTCTTAAAACCATCTTCTGATTTTTAAATATTCTTTTATAATATATATTTACTTGAGATTTAAAATCAAATTTATATATGCATTCTAAAAATATATTTTTCTACTCTTCTTTATTTTAAAACATAGGAAAATTAGTTTATTTTACTCCAAAATCATTTCATCTTGTTTTCCTTTCAATACCATTTTCAAAACAAATTTTACATTGTTTTTAACTAAGGGATGTCGACATCATGGGATACCCCAAGTCGACATGGTGGCCGTTAAATTCAAAAGTTTCAATTTTCAAAAGAAGTGTATATTCGTTTAAATCTCTTCACGAATGGTTATGACCGTTACTGATTGTAGGATCTAGAATAACCCTAGAGGGGGGGGTGAATAGGGTTATGACAAATTTTCTTGATTTAAACAGATTCAATCACAGAAACAAATAGCAGATAAGTAAATATGCAGAAAAGTAAATCACACACAAAATTTACCCAGCTTCGGCAAACCCTGCCTACTGCTGCATTCCCAGATTTCTATTAGAATTAAACAGTCTCACGCTTACAAACACTCTCACAGACTCGCAGACACTCGCAGACACGCTCCCGCTCACAAACACTCTACTAGACTCGCAAACACTCGCTCCCGCTCACAAACACTCTAATAGACTCGCAACCCCTGCTCCCGCCTATAGAGCTTCGTTTACTCGCGAACTCTGCTCCCGCCTATAGAGCTTCGCTTACTCGCGAACTCTGCTCCCGCACTCTGCTCCCGCCTGTAGAATTTTGCAAACTCGCAACCCCTGCTCACTGAACTAATTCTAACTAGACAATCTGACAACACCTAAACCCTAGGTGGTGATTAACCCTGCTTTTGATTTGAAAATTAAAAACAAACTGCTGATTTAAAACCGGAGCAAAAATTTAAATATAGACTTGATTAAACAATTTTTTGCTCAATAAAAATTCGATTTGAAAATTTAAAAGTAATGAAAAATATTAATCAAAATTTTCAAATCCTAAGTTTAAAAGCTTTTTTTTAAAAATTTAAAAAACTAATAAAGAAAAGCTTTTAAAACCTTTTTTTTTAAATCAAACCCCTTTTAAAAACTTTAATTAATTAACCCTTTAAAAAAAAAACTTAACCTAACCAACTAAGCTCAATAGAAAACCGGCCGCCTTTATTCATTCTTTCACGCGATTCTTTTCTCTTCTGGAAAAATAAAAATGGCGACTTCCTCTGATCAATTAAATTGCGTTCGTTCCTTTGATGCTTGCTAGAGTTTCGGCCTTGCTTCTTTGAGATTTATGAGGGTTTTGTGCAATTTAGGGCTTCGTTCCCTATTCTCCAGACTTGATGATTTGGGTATTTTTCACCCTTGTGAGTGCTCGGCTTTACTTGAGAATGTGATTCGTGCTTGCTTCGGCCTTGCACGCTCCTTGGGGTTACTGAGAATCGTTCGTTCCTTCAATCTGGAAATTAGGGCTTGCGAGAAGAGGGCTTTCGTTCGATTGTGAGATTTGTTAGGGCTTTTCGAAGCTTCGATACTATTTCGATCGTTGTTGGATATTTGCAAGGTTGCCTGGTTCGATCGATTTTGAGATGCTGTCTTCCGTAGCTTCGATGAGTTCGATAATTGCTTCAGGTTAGATTTTTTATCACTGTTGCTCTTCAATTTTTTTATTCGAACTCCTTTCTCGTTGCCGATGATGATGTTGGTTTATATAGGAGTCGAACTCCATAATTTTCGTTCGTTTGATTGTTTCAAAATATGTGCTTTGGCCGTTTGATCATTGTTGGATGATTGCGATTTTCCTTGACCAATTCATATTGCGTATATATCTTGGTTACTTGGTTTCCACGGCATTGATTTGATTTTGGAAATCTCGGCTTGAATCTGGACTTGATTTTGGGATTTATCTCTGACATTTTCAAAAGTACAGATACGAACTTTTCCTGTTTTGTGAATTTCTTCTTTGTTTTCATTCGGCTTTGACTGTTTTTGAAATCTCGGTTTTGCATCTTCATGTATTCACCTGACTTCGTCATTTTTGTGCATTTTGAGTTCATGTATCACTTTGGTTCATGTTGCACTTCACCTATTAGTATAACCTGATTGCTTGAACATTAGCTTTGCTGGCATTACTTGTACATGCTTGCTTTTGATCGAGACTATTTGCATCTGTGTCGAATCTTATATTGATTTGACCTTGTGCACTCGAGTTGGCGAGGCAGTGCACACGTGCATACGTGTGTACTGCAGCCACTCGTAATTCCCTGTCCCTGATATAAATACTGATATGCACAGATACTACACAATTAAAAATGATGATAGCAACCCGTATATCTGAGGCAAACAATGTTTTCAACATCATAGTTTATTTTGAATTTCAGAAATATTTCTTTTTCAATTTTACTGCGTTTGAAAATATTTTTGCAGATTGCTCAAATGCTGGAATCCGGACTGTAATATAGTTGAAAATCAAATATGAGTGTGAGCGAAATGTAGTGAGGAAATGATGTAAAATCGAGTTGTGATGTATTCAGAAAATTGTACAGTTATTGTGAGAGTGTGAGTGTGTACTATTCAAAAACTTTGTAATGACAATGATATGAATAAAATTTCTTTTTGAATTCCAAATTCCGTTGTTATTTAATTTTATTCAGTATATTGTCATTTATTCTGTGAAGTATGAAATAGTACAATATCAAATACATTTGTATGAATATATATATGTTTATTATCATCAAACAAAAACTATATAACGATCATATAATCGCATATTCCACAATCTCCCCCTTTTGATGATAACAAACATATATTTAAGATTTTGAACATGTGAAATGTATTTGATCATTCAATTTTGCTCCCCCTATTTGAATGCTTCCTATTTTCTCAAAACTCCCCCTTTATAAATGCATAGAAGCTCCCCCTTCATCAATGCATAGTCAAATAAATAGACAAATAAAATTTGACTTCTTTGCTTGATTTTATTTGACAAAATCTTAACTTTTCTCTCCCCCTTTTGTTATCAGCAAAAGAATAACAGTGTTATAAAAATAGAGATGAAGTGCCAGACATAAATCTAACATTAACATCAATTGAATATAAATATCAAATTTCAATAAAAATCAAACAAAAATTATAATTATTCTCGTTAGACGCATATTCCACTTTCAGAAATGGTGGAGATAAAATCATCAAAAATCATACAGTTCTGTCTATTTGCGGTATATTTATTTCAGGAAATTTGAATATCTACTAACCATGCATAACCGTTAGGACTTTTAAATGAGATTAGTAGTATTCACATTTTTTTTATTTTAAAAAAAAATTCAAGTATCTTCTAACCACGCATAACCGTGAGGACTTTTAAATGGGATTAGAATCAACTTGTCAGTTTAAAAACTCAATTTTGATACGCGTTCCATACATGCATAACCGTGAGGACTTTTAAATGAGTATGAAAGCACATAATCAAGAAATCCAAGTAATTCACCCATGCATAACCGTGAGGACTTTTAAATGAGAGTGAATATTTTGGATATTATTTTTATTAAAGCACAAATGATTTCTTTCACAAATATGAAGATATTGAAGAACAAATGATCTCCTTTGTAAACTACCACAAATTTACATACTATATGAAATTTTGATGAGTTATGGTCGGTAGAAAAGATGATAGAAATAGAAATGGTCATGGAATTTTTACCTAACGAAATTTTTTTATAACTCTTGTTATGAAATTCTAAAGAAATTCTTCTAAATATACTATCTTGAGTAATGTTTGAAAAATATCGACACTCATCACTTTTTCTATTCACTATTGATCTTTTCGATAACCATTAGGGAGTTTGATAAGTCAACATAGTCATTTAAAATCAAATTCAAGAATGATTATAAAATCAAATTTTCAAAATGTCTGCTCTGAAAATATGAAAAAGAGATGATTTTCTCAAAGGGGTTTTATAAGAGGAAAATCTGCTAAAATAAAAATTATTTCAAGTGAAAAATATGCAGATATTTTCTATGAAAGAAATGATGCAATTAATAAGAATCACTTTCAACTCTTACTTTTTCTATCAACTAGATTACCAGTGATCCTCATCCGAGTTTTTTCAATTTTATTCCAAATTATCACAAATTCATTTTGATAGATCAGACCATGAAGTGAGTACCATAAACAGAGTTAGCAACATTTTTGAATTTGAATTGAAGCAGTGTAAATAATTGAAACTCGTGAGTAAAGCCAAAATCAAAAGTATTATCATCCAAAAAAATAATTCGGAAAGGATTTTCAAGCATAGTGTTATTGACATGATTGGCCAACAGTTTTGAATAAATCAGAGTCAAAAATTATTATCTCAATATTGACTGATTTTGATTCAATATTATGGTGCAGATAATCACCTTTGATATACCGTTCAAATATACCAATACCTGTTTTACCTTTACGATATTTCTCAAAGTTGTTCATGGTGATTCTGTCACCTTTACATTGGGCTGAGGATCTCGCTTAGTCATCCGTTGTGTCCTTAGAACAGTCTGAGTCCGAGTAACACTATTATTGTTCCTCTGCTTGCCATCTCACCTGCACGAAAAGATTTATGTGACCTATATAGGTCCATGATTGTTAGTGGCAGAAAAATAACGAATAGTTTTGTGGAGACCCATTTTAACAAGTTTTGTACTCTTTGAATAATCAAAAATTTAGACTTTTTGGTTAAGAGATAAACCTATGTAAATCAAGAAGAATCATCAATCAACAATAACGAATTCCATTCAAGCTTGCAAATTCATTTGGTTCAAGTAAATCTATGTGAATTGACTCAAGGACCCTTGATGTGCTAGCAAAGTCTTTATCAATTATACTTGCGGTTGTCTTCCATGATCACAATTCAATTCTCTAAAATTCTCTAGGCTAAGGAGCTTCAAATTATCACCTGTTATATGTCTAGAACAGCCAAAAACTTGAAACCATTCTAGTTACTCCCTAGCCTGCCAACAAATCTATATAGAGAGAGGGAGGGAGGACCTAGAGTAACTCGTAGGTCCAATGACATTAGTAACAGAAGCATTGTGAATATACACTCCCTTTGGAATCCAAACTTGTTTTGTATTTTTATTCTTGTTCCAATAGATATTGAGTTTGTTTGTAAAATTCTTAGGAACCCAAACTTGTGTAAATTTTGTGTTCTTGTTCCTATGACTATAATTATCATCACAAAATCCAGCTAATTCACTTCTAGCAAAGATACCCTTACCTTTTGCATTATCATCAACTTGTGTTTTTCCAAAACCTAGTCCTTTTCTGTTGTTAGCAAAAAGTTGATTGCCCAATAACATATTAAATGATTTTTCTCCTCTAGAAAAGTTATTCAAAGATTTCTCAAGATTTTGGACTTTGGTTTTAAGTGATGTATTTTCAGTTACAAGTGAGGTACATCGATTTATAAAATCCTTTTTCCTAGTGTCGATGGTTTCCTTGAGATTCAAGTTTTCCTTTTCAAGATTTTCAAAGTCATTCTTCAGTTTTGATAATTCTGAATCTAAAATCTTACACTTTTTACAGTCTAGGTTTTGAATGTTCTCAAATTCAGTTTCTAACCTAGAATTTTCATGAGCGAGTTTCCTCCTATCAGATTTTAGTTTTTCAATTTTTGATTCAAGACTATCAACTGTTTTAGTAAGATCTAAGCACATATAAACAAGATCTTTATAGGAATACTCACCTGCCTCACTAGATTCCTCGGAGTTTGCTTCTGAATCTAATTTTGCCATACAACACAAGTTGACATCCTCTGAGCTGTTATCTGAAACTTCCTCTCCTTCTTCATCATCCCAAGTTGCTGCAAAAGCCTTCTTCTTCTTTTTCTTTCCTCTGTTGTTTTTGAGAAGTGGACACTTATCTTGGAAATGGCCTGACTTTTTGCAGTTGTAACACGTCAATTCATTGTCGGAGTTGTCAGAATCTTTTGACCAATTTCCACTAGTTTTCTTCTTCCGTGGCTTGAATTTTGACCATCTTCTGAAATTATTGACAGCCACTTTAAGTCCTTCAATTGGATCAACTTCTTCTTCATCACTCTCTTCTCTGCTCTTTAAGGCAATTGTCTTCTTCTTTGGTTATGACAAATTTTCTTGATTTAAACAGATTCAATCACAGAAACAAATAGCAGATAAGTAAATATGCAGAAAAGTAAATCACACACAAAATTTACCCAGCTTCGGCAAACCCTGCCTACTGCTGCATTCCCAGATTTCTATTAGAATTAAACAGTCTCACGCTTACAAACACTCTCACAGACTCGCAGACACTCGCAGACACGCTCCCGCTCACAAACACTCTACTAGACTCGCAAACACTCGCTCCCGCTCACAAACACTCTAATAGACTCGCAACCCCTGCTCCCGCCTATAGAGCTTCGTTTACTCGCGAACTCTGCTCCCGCCTATAGAGCTTCGCTTACTCGCGAACTCTGCTCCCGCACTCTGCTCCCGCCTGTAGAATTTTGCAAACTCGCAACCCCTGCTCACTGAACTAATTCTAACTAGACAATCTGACAACACCTAAACCCTAGGTGGTGATTAACCCTGCTTTTGATTTGAAAATTAAAAACAAACTGCTGATTTAAAACCGGAGCAAAAATTTAAATATAGACTTGATTAAACAATTTTTTGCTCAATAAAAATTCGATTTGAAAATTTAAAAGTAATGAAAAATATTAATCAAAATTTTCAAATCCTAAGTTTAAAAGCTTTTTTTTAAAAATTTAAAAAACTAATAAAGAAAAGCTTTTAAAACCTTTTTTTTTTAAATCAAACCCCTTTTAAAAACTTTAATTAATTAACCCTTTAAAAAAAAAACTTAACCTAACCAACTAAGCTCAATAGAAAACCGGCCGCCTTTATTCATTCTTTCACGCGATTCTTTTCTCTTCTGGAAAAATAAAAATGGCGACTTCCTCTGATCAATTAAATTGCGTTCGTTCCTTTGATGCTTGCTAGAGTTTCGGCCTTGCTTCTTTGAGATTTATGAGGGTTTTGTGCAATTTAGGGCTTCGTTCCCTATTCTCCAGACTTGATGATTTGGGTATTTTTCACCCTTGTGAGTGCTCGGCTTTACTTGAGAATGTGATTCGTGCTTGCTTCGGCCTTGCACGCTCCTTGGGGTTACTGAGAATCGTTCGTTCCTTCAATCTGGAAATTAGGGCTTGCGAGAAGAGGGCTTTCGTTCGATTGTGAGATTTGTTAGGGCTTTTCGAAGCTTCGATACTATTTCGATCGTTGTTGGATATTTGCAAGGTTGCCTGGTTCGATCGATTTTGAGATGCTGTCTTCCGTAGCTTCGATGAGTTCGATAATTGCTTCAGGTTAGATTTTTTATCACTGTTGCTCTTCAATTTTTTTATTCGAACTCCTTTCTCGTTGCCGATGATGATGTTGGTTTATATAGGAGTCGAACTCCATAATTTTCGTTCGTCTGATTGTTTCAAAATATGTGCTTTGGCCGTTTGATCATTGTTGGATGATTGCGATTTTCCTTGACCAATTCATATTGCGTATATATCTTGGTTACTTGGTTTCCACGGCATTGATTTGATTTTGGAAATCTCGGCTTGAATCTGGACTTGATTTTGGGATTTATCTCTGACATTTTCAAAAGTACAGATACGAACTTTTCCTGTTTTGTGAATTTCTTCTTTGTTTTCATTCGGCTTTGACTGTTTTTGAAATCTCGGTTTTGCATCTTCATGTATTCACCTGACTTCGTCATTTTTGTGCATTTTGAGTTCATGTATCACTTTGGTTCATGTTGCACTTCACCTATTAGTATAACCTGATTGCTTGAACATTAGCTTTGCTGGCATTACTTGTACATGCTTGCTTTTGATCGAGACTATTTGCATCTGTGTCGAATCTTATATTGATTTGACCTTGTGCACTCGAGTTGGCGAGGCAGTGCACACGTGCATACGTGTGTACTGCAGCCACTCGTAATTCCCTGTCCCTGATATAAATACTGATATGCACAGATACTACACAATTAAAAATGATGATAGCAACCCGTATATCTGAGGCAAACAATGTTTTCAACATCATAGTTTATTTTGAATTTCAGAAATATTTCTTTTTCAATTTTACTGCGTTTGAAAATATTTTTGCAGATTGCTCAAATGCTGGAATCCGGACTGTAATATAGTTGAAAATCAAATATGAGTGTGAGCGAAATGTAGTGAGGAAATGATGTAAAATCGAGTTGTGATGTATTCAGAAAATTGTACAGTTATTGTGAGAGTGTGAGTGTGTACTATTCAAAAACTTTGTAATGACAATGATATGAATAAAATTTCTTTTTGAATTCCAAATTCCGTTGTTATTTAATTTTATTCAGTATATTGTCATTTATTCTGTGAAGTATGAAATAGTACAATATCAAATACATTTGTATGAATATATATATGTTTATTATCATCAAACAAAAACTATATAACGATCATATAATCGCATATTCCACACTGATCTATAAATAGCCTTCACAAACGAATTTTTTAACTAACTATAATTTTATTTTCTTCACTCCTTCTCCACAAATCCATATTCTAAAATTTTCATATTTTTAAAATCGTGCCGAAATTCTGCCGAATTCTCAAGTGAATCAAATTAGAATCTCATTCTTGTTTGATTCTCTGTCCTCTCTCGAAGCTCAAAGTGCTATTCAGAGTTATAGGAACAATTTGTAATCAAAAGTTTATCGAGTCTCTCTATAAGGTGTGGTTGTGCTTGGAAATCGATTGGGTGATCTTGTGTCACGTAAATCAAGAGAGTTTGCCCCGGACTCGAAGACAGAAAGGTACCTCAAGGCCTTAAGAAATTGAGGATTGTAATCTCGACATTGGTATAATAAAAGTCTGTACGAGGTGTTTGCCTTGGTGCATGACTAGACGTAGGGTAACTCCGAACTAGTATAAAATCCGGTGTGTTCTTTCTTTTTACTGCTTTTTGTTTACTTTCTGCATCTGTGTTTGATTCTGTGATTGTTCTGTGATTAAGTTCTGCATTTGTTTATATTATAATTTTTAAATTAGTCCATATAAGTCTTTGAATACATTAAACACTATTCATCTCCTATCTAGAGTTAAATTAGCCTTAAGATCCTTAATCCGTACTAACTTTCACAACTGACTTCCAATAGGGGGTTGGTTGGGCACTTTAGGGATGTTTTGGCAGCCATGAAGGTTGCTTCTTAGCCGGCTTTATTATAACCGGCTAAAACCATTTTTTTTTAATATTTCCTTAGCAGGCTTTATAAAAGGCTTGCAAGGGAACATTCCGGATTAATTTGGTATGAGCATGCGAATTGCAATCCAACGGCTGTAGATTGCAATCCACAATATATGTCTTAACCAAGTTTAATTTAACCGGTTAAGGATGTCTATATTTTTTCTTTATTGGAGATGATTTTTAGTTGTTTCAGAATTGACGTTTGACAATCCGTTTGACTGGGAATGCTCTAATCCCAAATCTTCCTAATACCACCAACTAAGATTTGTCACATAGTAATGTTTTGTTTTGAAAAACCTCTATTTTTTTTTTTTAATGTTAAATGTTTAAATGATATTTCTTTGCAACGTGCAGGAAGATGTGTTAAAATTTTATTGGATTGGACAAAAGATAATAGAGTATTTGAACCGAGGATCTGCTTCCAAAATCAGTAGGACCGTGTATACTTCGGTACAGTGAAATTTCCCAAATTAGATTTTTATGCATGAAAACGCTCCCCGCGTGAATTGAACCTGGTCCCACTTTAGGCGTTCAAATTTAAAAATATTTCCTGCCTAATAAAAATCTATTCTTATTTTATTAATTCTTCTCAATTTCTCTCACCTATAAATCACCTCATCACCCTTTCATTTTCTTCTTCGTTCTCCTCCTCTCGTTTTTCCTCCCCTAACAAACGCTCTGTATCTTATCATTTCAAGGCAGCTCAGGTACAATATTACTCCCTCTCCTTCAATTCCATTCTCTCTTCCATCTCAATTCCTTCAAATTCCAGTTTTTACCAAATTCAAGTCCTCAAATTCAGATCTGTTGTTTTATCATCCTACTAAAATAATTCTTCTTTAATACTCACAGGCGTTCTGTAGGACGTAGCTTCTGCTAAATCTGTTGTCAAAAAATCAATAAGAAAATGAACTGCGCTGCTATTCAACAGAACGCTTTTGCTGCCTGCGACACAAGAAGCCCACTTATCTGCCCCAAGCCTAGACGTCCTGTTAACTCCCTTCAGTGGCAGATCTGGTAAATTTTTTTATTCTTTCTATCTTATTATCTGAATATTTAATGTCCTTGTAGTATTTTTCTGACTATAATTAATTCTTATGCAGTCAGTTAGAAGTGGACTATTCGGATCTGAAAGCAGGTGTTGAGTTCATTGATATTTATCTAAGCAAGGTAAGATTTGATTTTGATTTTTGCCTAATTCTTGGTTTGTGTATAACGTGACAAAAGATTTAAGTACTAATTTTAGTTTACTATTTACAGAGCGGAGAAAATCAAGCAGATTCAACTCCGTACTTCTGTGGATCTCCGCCAACCCGTTCCGCTAACCCGTTAGTGCATGATGCTCGTTTCAACGATGAAGTCGACCCAGTAATAATCCAAAACCCAGTTTTACTAACCACACCACCTGTTGCTGCGTCGGGAAGACCTGGGTGTGCCCGTAGCACTAATTATGGGTTCAAACCCGCTCTGGTTCGGGTCGAGGGTTTTGATTGTCTCGACCGCGACCACAGTAGGAGCCGCGGAATCACGGGCTTTGCTTAGTAGAAATTTTACTCTATGAAGTATAAAGAGTTGAAGTTAACAAGTTTATAGGGGTTAAAAAGGTTGGAAGAACAACTAAGGCTAGTTTTATTGTACATCGTTTTGAATTTGAGTTTGATGATGATAAGTTTGATTTTATCACTCATATATGTTTTGATCATGTATATAAGGTAGGGAGAGTCGCTAGTTTTATGTTTGTGTAATTCCATGAATTTTATTTGCTTTTTGATAAGCCGAGGCAAAAATGTAAAAAATAATAGTTGTTAAAAGAAGTTGTATAGTTATGTTTGGTTTGTTTGTATACGTCTCTCTATTGCAAATTGTATGCTTTGTTGATAACGTTTTCAGTTGGCGGAATATATTGAATTGCATTTGTGATTAATTGTAAACAAAGTTTGATTCGACTGGTTAAAATATGCAACTTTCAAACTTTATTGTCGGGCTAAGTTTCTTTTATAATTTGATACTTGATTGTTTCTTGGAAGTGGTCAAATACGTTTTGTCCTCTCTTCTTACCGCCCACCTCCCCTCTGTCGTTTTATAATTGGTTCTTTTTATCAACGTAGGGTCATTTTGCGTACGAAACAATGAGAAAACAATAAACAAATTACAAACTGAAGACCCAAGAACAACAACCTTACGTCAGATTACAAGGTTAAATTGCTGCTTCCTGTTATTGATGCGATTTCAAATCGTGGTACCATAACTATTTCATGGGCGATGCTGCTCCTGATTTGAGAATTTATTTGTTAAAACGCTGAAAAGTGATTTGGCACAAGCCAGGGTTCCTACTTCCGACTATGTAATGCATAGTAAGGGAAACACTCACTTGGCTATGTAAATCTGCATGGTGTATCATATTTATTAAAAAAAAAAAAACTGATTATTCATATTACTTAAATTAACCGAGCTAAGATTTTAGAAATAGAAAGGATTTTAATGAAGCCTCTCACGTTTAGTTTGAATTTTAATTGTTCATGTACTTGTGTATTCTAGTGTATGTACACGCACCTTATACAAACTTTTAATTTCATTCGTGTAGTTTTAAATCACATCAATGCAAATAATGGATATGCGGTGTTTGGAAAAATATGGTTTAATGTTAAAGCACCCAATCTTATGGGTTTAACTGAGCCAAAACACTTAACGTATATTTATTACACAATCAGCAACTGATCGTAAAAGAAATAAATAAATAAACATACTAACGCTGGTTGCATATTAAATGCACATAAGGTTGGGCATATATTAAATAAACTTCCACGTTGGACATGTATTAAATACACATCCATGTTTGGCATGTATTAAATACACACTCGAAACAGAAGTTGAACGTTTGTTTACTACATATCTATCTAGATCCCAACATACGTTAATTGTATGCTTAAGTATGATTATGTTTGCAAACGTGATCTTAAAGCATTTCAACTTGAAATGATAAAATTTTCATTTATATCAGTTCGTGTTTTTTAAGGATAACATTCAATGAATGCGTTTTTTAGCCATAATTACCGTAACTGGAGACGTTATCAAACCAAGTATTTTGCTAGTAGAGGTTCGTTAATAAAATGAAATATCCTGGTGTAGACTTTCTTCAATTTTATTACTTCGAAGTTTTTTTTTTAATATCCTAGAGAACCCGGCGGACCGATAACTCCCAAAGAGGGTATACTAAAGTAGTTTACTTAATCCAAATCCTCATATCCTTGATAAATTTATATATAGAATAGGGAACCGCGTTGTAGGAATCGAACCTGGGTCTTTTTACCAAAACCCAAGCCTCATTTCCCTTACTCCGCACCCGCGAAAAATTACTTCGCAATTAGTTGTTATCATTTATAATTTGTATGTCTTCAATTTATTTCTTCAATTTTATTGTACATCAATACAGAAGAATTCAAGTGGTTAAAACCTACACAAAATTGCATTGCAATATGTAATTTGTAAGTTATATATCATCCGTGACATGTAAGATTTTGTGAAACTCAAAAACACAATAATATGTATGTTATTTTGTAACCGCATATCTGCTTATTTATCCGCATGAAAAGATAAGGCCCCGTTTGGCTTGTCGTTTTTAGTTTTGTGTTTTCGTCTATACAAAAGCGTGTCCGTTGTATGTATTGTGAAAAAACAAACAATTTTGAAAAATAAAATCAACATGTAAAATAGAAAACAAGTTTTTTTCTTTTTTCGTGTTTCGAGAGATAACAGAAGCACGAAGAACGATCCAACTTCTTCGTTGTTCGTTGGTCGTCGCAATGGCTAAGAATTATAACTTATTTCTTGCTATTTCTTAATGCAATTTAAAAACACAAAACTCAAAATAAAAAATGAAACCAAAACTCTAACTCTTTTGATTCAGTGTGTCAAATAGACCTAGAAATAGAGGGCTAATGAAACCAAACATTAAATAAAAAAAAATTAGCAGGTAAAAGGAGGAATCGGTGCTATATATAGTTTGATTATTATTATGCAAAGGTTGCGTTAGTGGACAAATTTAAATAGAGTTACGAGGGTAGATGTTGTGGCGTTTGTAGATAAAAAATTGATTAAAGACTGATTGAGACTTAGGTAGAAAGTAATATAAAAATATTTTATTTTTATTTTAGAGGGAATTAATTTAAAGGACAAAAATTTGTATATTTTTTAGCTTCAAGGACACGATCTCAATATCTTATCCACAAGGACAAACATTCTCCTAAAAATTATTCATAAGAACAAACATTCTTTCAAAATTATTAATAAAGACAAACATTTTTCAAAAACTACTACCGAACTAAAAACTGATACCTAAAAACTGCTTTCGATAACTACAAACTGATACCTAAAAACTTAAAAACTGATACCTAAATATAGTTGTCCTTCAGGCTAAAATACTAAAGGTCTGTCCTTGAGGCTAAAATGCTGAGAAATTTTGTCCTTGACAATAATTTTCTGTTTATTTTATAACAATTAATAAACAATGATTAATGATTAATTTTAATTAATTACTATTTAATATTCACTAATTAGTATTTAACTTCATTTAATAATTACTATTTGATATTTAATAATTAGTTAACATAATTCAATTTCAATTTCACCTTCAAATTTAACTACAAATTCAAATACTTACTATTAATTCGAAAAAAATTCAATTATGTAATAATATATAAAGCATAATAACTCAACTTCAACGATGCTCTTGCAATATTCTCGGTTTTGTTTCAATCACCTCGCTTGTATTATTAATGTCCAACATTTTCAAATATCTTTTAGAATTCATCAAAATATAATTTTGAAATATCAGTAAAACTATACTGGTCCAACTTCATGCATTGTTCGCGACATGCTAGAGAATCAGTCAATTTACGATCTGCTCATTGAGGAACTTCACTGTCTTCAGAAGAACTTGATGATGCGTTCTACTTTTCACCATTTGCACCATTTTGTGAACATCTTCATAAAATGTATGTTGCGTGCGTCTTTGGATAGAATTAGCAGCTAAATTGGCAGTGTCGGAATGACAAACTAAAGAAAGACTGCCTTCATCAACATCGGTGTTATGATCTAATTGAACAAAGTCACACTACAAGAACAACACTGGTTTCCGACGGCTCAAAGCCGTCGGCGGCCATTGGAAGGCCGTCGGAAACCGTAGGAATAGCCGTTGGAATTCGAATCTTGTTTAGTAACAATTTCCAACCGCATCAACGACACATTTTCGACGGCTTCCAACGGTAATCTTCGACCGTTTCCAACGGTAAAAATGTCCACGTGCCAATCCTGGAAAACCAAATAGCCGTCATGCCATTGGAAATGGTCGGAAATTGTCGTAGTAAGCCGTTGGAAAATTATGACCTTTAAGCTGTCGGAAACTGTTACAAACCGTCGGTAATCTGGATAATTTTTTTTTATGAATTTGAACCTGCTGCCTTCCACCCACTCCACATCCATCAATACTAATAACAACTCATTTTCGAGCATATATAAACCAATAATCATATAGATAAGCATACATAATATTTCATCCATAAAATCCATATCCAAATCCAACATAATCCACAAAATCAACATCTAAATCCACAAACTCCACATCTAAATCCACAAACCCAATATCCAAATCCACATAAAATAATATACAATCCATCAAAATGTATCAAACACATCCCCACCCACTCAAAGCGTATATATACAGACAAAAAAACATAGTAGAACATACCTAGCATCATTGATCATCATCCCTTGCAGAACCACCCGACGAAGGAAACCTTCCATGCTGCACCATATACTCCGCCAAGCGTTGGTCCAGCCGCTCCATCTACGCAGCACGACGGCGATCATGCTCCCGTAGCTCGGTGATCTCGGCTCGTACCGCTGTAATTTCTTCTTTGTCTTGAGCCATCTTATACGCCTTCTGCGATGTCCTAGCCTGCGAATATAATTTAATTGTTATACTGCCTCCAACATCATAAACGTAATTTGCATAACTTTAATTGAAAAATATGCAATATTTGAATTTAGTTTATTTTCTGAAAATTACTGCTTGGTTCCCAAATCCGTAGCGCCTGCTGCGGGATGGTGGATCCATGACAGACTCAAAAATAGCGTCCTCCTCATCAGTTGTCAACTCATCCCGTCCTGTCTCAGCCAGCGGCTGTGCCCGTGCTTCCTGAAACTTTTGCTGTAATGCAAAATACAGAATACAATTTAGTGGAATAATCGCTATACTAATTGACAAAAAGTTGAAATGGTCACCGGTATAAAAAACACTAATTAATATATCTATAAATGTGTACTTAATTAATTAACTGATGACATTTAACTTAATTGTACTATACTTATATAGGCAACAGTCGCTTTATCATCATGCTCCCATGAGTATACGACTGAGCCCGAATCGTCGATTTGTTTCACGACATGAGTATGAGCAAAAACATCCCAATACGAAACAACACCTCCTCGCGCTCTTTCCTGATATATATATATATATATTGTTTTATTAACTATCTATTAACAACTTATAACTTAAAATATAAAAATGTGAATATAAAAATTTACCAAATCCCCGCGATGATGCTGGAATGACTTGGAACCACCACGATGTGTGACGGGATTCTTATTTCTATTTGCGAATTCCTATCTGACTCCCTCTACAAATTTCAATTGGAAATAACATTACAGTTCTAAATTATGTATTAAATACACGCAACAATTTAAAGTAATTAATATGTGGTAAACTTACCTGGAGCTCCTCATTGCCTCACCATGCGACCCAGGCCTCCCAAATGCTAGCACTCATCTAGTTGGGTTTTTTCCCTACTCTTCTCATTGCGGACAATGTATCCATATAATTTTTGGCGATTTTGCTATTCCAATGCCGCCGCACGAGGGATACATCGGTCTCATGTAGGTTGACCGAACCCTGCACATTTAGAAAATGAAAGTTATACATTTTTATAAATAGTCTATAACATATAAAGTGATCTATGATCAAAGAGAAAGTGCGAAATATAAATTTACACTTACCAGAAAATCCTGTCAAATGCTCTCCCGGACGTTATTCAGTATCTTGCTCCATTTAGGCCAGCAAGCAATCATCCTGCAGTTATATGCCTGTCTAGATATGGAGAGAACTGTGGCTGATGGCTCGAGCTCGAAGCCATTGTGTCAAAAAGAAACGAGCATTTAATAAAACAAGACTAATATATAATAATAGATCGTGTAGAAAAATATTGTTAATACTGAAATAAATTTAATACTTACGATCCATCGGCTTTGGCCTGCTACCAGAACGCAGAAAGAGCTGACTCTTGTGATGGGCTGGGACATCAACAGGTGGAGGCGCACCCGTCCCTCTCCAAGAAGAAGAGGGAGATCCTGTATGGGACGAGCTGCATCTACGGAAAAATGACATGTATATACGGTACTTGTTATAGACATATCATATCTGAGAAATATATCATTTAATTAAATGAAACATACATTATGGCAGAAACATAAAATGATTATGTGAAACAAATTACAACTAAACATATCATTAGCAGAACACATCATTTTTAATGAGATAATGTAACATAAATAAACACAGAAATTACCTTCCCCCGATATGTAGATTATTAATCAGTACTCGTCGTTTTCTGATTCGGACTCCGTTTCATACTCTATGTTTTGTTCCTCTGTAGTCTCAAATGCTTCTATTAATGCATTTGATTCATCGTTTAGAGGTCCAAAATCGGTTTGATCGTCGGTTATTATTATTTCAATATTTTCCTCGATATCTGCTTGATAGGCTTGTTCATTTGGAATATTCTGTCAATCAAATGTAAATCTTGTCTTTGTTTTTAAAAACAACCGACCAATCTGCTTTATCTCTTCGTAGAGATGGATACAGAGCGTAATAAATTTGAAGAGCTTGTTTGACAAGTATAAAAGGACCGTACTTATAATAACGCGAGGTATGCTTTATTACTATAAGATTATACTTTAGGTGCACGTTGATTCCAGAACCTGGAACGTTGCCGAATTAGTTGCATTTAAACAAAAAAACTTCTTCTACAGGCCTTGTGAAATATGTCAATTGCAAAACCTGAGTTAACATGCCATAAAAATCTTTTACATGATCATTTGGATCATCACTACCTTTAACAAATACACCGGTATTGTTAGTTAATTTTTCAGCACCGTATTCTTTGGTGTTAAATTTATATCCATTAACGAAGAATATTGAATAGGTCTTGACTTTCGTTTTTGGTCCCATAGCTAAATGTTTCAATCTTTCGTCGACCACATAGTTTGTCGAGTCGTAAACGTAATTCGAAATCTAAGTAGCAAAATCTTTGCCGATATCGCCATTTGGAAGTTGTGATTCGTAAACACTGCAATTATAGATGAAATATTGCATTATAATTAACACGCACGTGTGCATATGTATATATATGCATATGTAGATGATATAATGCATTAAGAAGAATATATGTGCATTACCTAACAAATGGTGCAATTTCAGCACAATTGAGAAGAATATATGTGTGTGCTACATGGTAATTTCTATCGTCCAACAATAATTACACACATTTACCAGCAGGTCGGCCATGTGTTTCAAAAATAGATAAACTCGCATGACAATCATCTTGATCAATGCCTTCATCATTACGCGTAGCACTTTCAAACGATATGTTCACATGATCACTAAAATAATGAGATAAAAAATATGAAGCTACTTCTTCGATATATGATTTGCATACCGAACCTTCAACTCGTGCTTTCTGTCTTACGTTTTTCTTTATGATTTAAGTACCTATTAAGAATTATTCCAAATTAAAATTTATTTATACATGAAGTAAACTAATATTTAACGTACTAAACATTAATACCCCTCGAATAGATACATCCATCCATATTGCACAAGCCCTCGAAGTCGTGCTTTAGGTGGAAGATGAATAGGTAAATGCTCCATTACATTAAATAAACCTGAAGAAAATATTTTCTCTAGTTTGCAGAGCATTATGTGGATTTCTTCCACAAGTTTACATAGACGATCAACTTTTAACGTAGTAGAACAAAGCTCCTTATAAAATAAACTAAGTTCTGTTACAACTGTCCAAACTTTTACAGGAAACAGTTCTTTAAAAGCAACGGGTAACAAATTTTCCATCAGAATATGACAATCATGGCTTTTCATCCCACTAAGTCTATTGTTCTTATAATCGACACATCTACGAATATTGGAAGAAATACCGTCAAGGAATCTTAATCCTTCCACCCATTTTAAAAGTATTTTAACTTGGTTATTGTCTAGCTCATAGCATTCTTTTGGTTTTTTTGTGTCATTTGGCTTGATATGAAGCTCAGGGTGATTACATATTGCTTCGTTATCACGTCCTGATTTCAAATCATCCTTCGTCTTCCCCTTAACATACACAATTGTATTAAAAACGTTGTTAAACATGTTTTTCTCATTGTGCATCACGTCAATATTATGACGAAGTAGTAGATTTTTCCAATACGGCAACTCCCAAAATATACTTTGTTTGCACCAATTATGAATCGTTGATTTACCTGGAATTTCAATTTGTTCTCCGGTCTCATGTACTGTAACAACCCGCATATTACACGATTGTATATTTAAATGTTTTATTTAAATATAACATCGTTAATCGGATTAAAGTCCGAAATGTTACTTTTTGTAAACAGTCGAAATGGGACTCGAGACCACTTCCATTGAGTCCAAAATGGCATTTACAACTTTTTTAAGTATAAACATTGATATGTTTGGCGCCATCGGATTTAGGAAGGAGAACAATGTTGGCATAGTTAAGGCGAGCTATGGCCATGGGATTGGAGTAGAATTCGGCACACATGTTTAGGATATCTTCTCTAACAACCCCTCAGAAATGCTTAAAGAAGAATGGGCCAAAGCCATCTGGCCCCGGGGATTTGTTGTCGTCCATATCATTGAGGGCAGCCAGGATTTCCTCCTCCGTGAAGGAGGAATCAATAGGGATGGGCGAAGGATTAGGATAGAGTAAGTTCCAATCTATGGGGGGTAGGGGAGGAGAAGGTTTTCCAAGGATGGAGCGGTAAAAATTTGAAAAGAGGTTCAAGATGGTGGTGGGATCGGATATTGTGTTGTTGTTGTGCACTATTTCGGGGATGGATAAGGATCTGCGCCTGCCGTTGGCTAATTTGTGAAAATAAGAAGTGTTTTTGTCATCATCTTTTATCCACTTGGCTTTTGACCGCTGTTTCCAGCCAATCTCTTCTTGCTTCATCAGTCTTTCAAGCTCAGTTTCTAAGTTCGCAAGGATGGTTGAGTCACTGTTGTTTAGGGGATGAGACTCTTCCTGGATATTTAGAGCAAGGATTTCATTTTGGATGACGGCAATGCGGTTACGGAGGGAGCCCCAAATAGACTTAGCCCAAGGTTTGAGGAGTTTTCTTAGAGATCTGAGCTTACTTATTACACGTGAAGTGGCAGAGGTGGATCTGGTAGGTTGACCCCATGCCAGTTTGATAAAATCGTCGAATGATGGTTCGAGAAGCCAGAGTCTCTCAAATCTGAAAGGTCGCTTGGAGGTCGAAGGGGTGCCCGAGTCGAGACAAAGGGGACAGTGATCCGATAGAATGGTAGCAAGGCCAAGACAAAAAGAGAGGATGGATGTCTTCCCAGGCGGGACTGAAAAGGAAGCGGTCTAGTTTGGCTAGGGCAGGGGAGTGGCGCTTATTGGACCAGGTGAATTGACGGTTATTGATTGGGGGTTCGATAAGGGAGCAGGAGTTAATGAATGCATTGAAGTCTTCAGAGTCGAGTGAAATGTTTCCAGAGTTTCTTTCATCTGGATATCTAGTTGTGTTGAAATCGCCACCAACTACCCATGGACCCTGAATAACTGAAGCAAAATCCGAGCAATCTGACCAAAGGTCCAACCTTTCTTGCACTGTTTGGGGGGCCATATATGTTCGAGAAAAAATAAATAGTGTCGGACTGCACGTGTCTGAGTGCTACATGGAGTACAGAGGGGTGGGATATGATTTGGCTGAGGGACCACACTGATTCATTCCACATGGTGATAAGACCTCATTTGGAGCGAATAGAGTTGGAATGGGCCCAGCCTGAGAGATAAGGACTACCTAGTTGTTTAATGAGGGAAGGAGTTGGATCATACAGTTTAGATTCTTGGAGCAGAAGGATGTCGATGTTAAGGGGAGACAAGGTAAGGAAGATTGAATGTCTTTTAGAGGGGTCCCCTAGCCCACGAATATTCCATGATACGATTTTCATTGGGAGAAGGACAATCTCTCCTGATCTAGGGTTTGCATGGTAGTATAATGTTCGTCTTGAATATTGACTCCCATGCAACGTGCTAATTTTTTGTTTAGTCTAGAATTAGCAGAAGAAAAAACTACAGTTTTATAAATGCTACCTGCATGGCCAGACAAGGATCTTGAGTTCCTCACACTTCTCATAACCCGAGCAGGGGTTAGATCTTGCCTCGCAAGTTGCACCCGAGGAGGGGAGGCCAGGTTAGGGTTCAGATCCAGGTTGGTGCTTTGGATGTGGAGGGGCACAGGCTCAATAGCAGAGGCTTGGTGGTGAGGGGGCACCGAGAGGTCCAAGTCAAGCAGTGGGTAACCGCGCTGGGGGGCTGGATCTGCATAGGGACCTAGGATGCTTGCAGCTTCAAAGTCTATGTTGGGCATCTGGAGTCCGGGGAAGGGAAGGGTGGGCGAAGCAGGCTCAAAGTTCATTACATCAAAGCGGTCGTCCGAGTCTAGTTCATCAGATTGCATGTTCATCGGGTCACTAAAGCATTTCATATCCCTTTCATAGTCAAGCCCCAAGAGAAATGCTTCCGGTCTACTGCGCGGATGGGCATGATCCCATCTGGAAACAGTTATGAGGTATTCAGCATCGTTGAGACGGACCCTATAAGAGGAGGAAGCAGGAACCCCCGCCAGGAATTGCATTTTGATATATAGTAACCTACGATCAAATTCAGACCAGTCGCATCTATCGAACTCAGTGAATCTCCCCACTGGGTTGATAGCGGTCTGCACTGCATCTGGGTTTTCTCGAAGGAACTCCGGAATTCCTTTAACTGTGGCCCAGCTGGGCTGTTCTAAGTCGATAGGGGGTGGTCGTTCATATTCAGGCCAGGCTTCGAGGTAGATGGAGCCCCCAGCCTTTGTGAGGATTTTTCGATTAAGGGCTATATATTTTAAGGATTCGGAGGGGCAAGCGATGAGGAAACGGTTGTTGTCTAGGAGCCAGATTGCCCATTCTGAGTGATCGAAGGCAGACTCAAGAACTCTGTTGAGGACTTCAACTGTCCAGGCACCGTCGATTATAGTAGCAGTGATGTAAAGTGAAAAATCCGCCATTGAAAAGTGGATTGATGGTGCTTGGGGGAAAGGGGGAACAGAATGGCTCGAAGAGCAAGGGGAAGGGAGGGAAGAAAATCTATTAGGTGGGGGGTGTACAGCAGCTTTAGCAATGTGATGTGAGTGGATTTGAGAAGACGGCTTGGCACGAGGGGCAGCGGAAACGACAAAAGATGTATTAGCTGCTTTGGCACTGGGATCGAGAGGAGAATGAGTGTTTGAGGGAAACAAGGGTTTTTTTTGGAGACTTTGTCGGGTCCCAATACAGAAGACTTGGAAGGGCAGCTGGCGTAATGATGCCCATAATAACCACAGTAGAAGCAAATCTTTGGTTCCCTACATTTTGATGCCACGTGGCCTATGCCAGCACAGCGGAAGCATCTTTTTTTTTATTTTTAAAAATTCAAGTGTTTGGCGGCAAGATTCAAAAGCTGGAATTGGGCGCCTGCGGTTGAGATTACGGGGGGTCGGAAGGAGGGGTTCCTATTTGGGTGAAGCAGGGGTGGTCGCCACCTGCGCGTAGGTTTTAGTGATGTTGGATAGTGGACGAGAGGAGCCTGAAGGACCCCTTACAGTGCCGGTGTTTGCACGGGGTGTGGAGAGAACAGTAGGTGCTGTCACGGGGAGAGGAGGCTGTTGACGGAGGTAAAAAGGGGGGACGAAAGAGATATCGAAAAAGGATAGTGAAGGAGCAAAGGAAGGAGGAGGAGGGCGGGAAGAGGACGAGGAGGCCATGATTGAAAGCGAAGATTAATATTTAAGTTTCAACCAAGCATCTTCCAGCCTTTCGACCTATTAGCCTGCTCAACACCACCTTTAAGCTGATAACTAAGGTATTCGCCAATCGTCTCCAAAACTATATGGAATTGCTTGTGGGAGCGGAACAATCGGCCTTCATCAAAGGTAGGAATATACTGGACTGTGTCGCAGCAACACAAGAAGTTATCTCCTATTGCCATACCAACAACATCCCAGGGGTTCTTCTAAAATTGGACTTTTCCAAAGCCTTTGATTCAGTCAATTGGAATTTCATCCTTGAGCTTCTAATGCACAGAGGATTCTCACCGAAGTGGTGCAACTGGATCAAATGTATACTGAATTCGAGCCTTTCCTCGATCCAGATCGGTGGCGCCTCTGGAGGTCTTATCAAATCAGCTAGGGTTCTCAAACAGGGAGACCCTCTCTCCCCGCTCATTTTCGTATTGGTTGCGGATGTCTTTAACCGTACGATCAAGCTGGCGGCAGCAGATAATCACTTGGCTGGTATCAGTCTCCACAATCCTAATCCCAACTCCCATTCTGACCTATCGATATCTAACCTTCAGTTTGCAGATGATACGATCCTTTTCGTCTCCCCTGCCCCTGAACACATCCACTGTCTCAAGGTTCTCCTTTACACCTTCGAACTCATCTCTGGTCTTTCAATAAATTTTAGTAAAAGCTCTGTCATCATGCTTGGAAATGCTGATCATCTCGGTCCCCCCATCGCCTTCACTCTCAACTGTAGCATTGACTCTTTTCCAATATCCTACATAGGCATCCCCCTACGCCCCACTAAGCTTCATCGTTCCGACTGGACCCCCCTTGTATCCAGAATTGAATCCAGACTAGCAGGTTGGAAATCAAACACCCTATCAGCGTCAGGTAGGCTTGTCTTGGTTAAAGCGTTACTTTCTGCTATCCCTCTCTATTGGCTCTCTTTCCACAAAATTCCTAAATGGGTATCCAAAAAAATTGACTCTATTAGACGCACTTTCCTCTGGAATGGGGGAAGAGCCAAATGCCTGATCAACTGGAAAATCATTTGCTTGCACGAAGACCATGGCGGATTAGGTATCTCCAACTTGATTACCCTCAATCAGGCGCTTCTCGCTAAATGGCTTTGGCGTCTCCTCTCACCGGGCCAGTTCATCTAGAAAGACTGGATCCTGGCTTACCATTATAATGCGGACCCATTTCATGCCCTCCACTTCGCTCCTCCCTCCAAGCCCTCACCCTTTTGGTCGGGTGTTCTTGCATCAGTTGATCGCATTAAACCTCTTTTTCAAGTAAATCTTGGCGATGGCGCCAAATTCCTCTTCTGGTTCGACTACTGGCACAACCTCTCCCCACTTCATCGCTCCTTTCCATCCCTCTCCTCCTCCAATCGTCCCCTTTTGTCTGTGGCGGATGCCGTCAACCTTGGCCTACCCAGCCTTTGCCCCCCTACCTTTTTCGACGTTCATACCCTCTCCGAGCTTCTCTCCGCCCTCAACCTCCTGCAATCGATTGTCCTTAACCCTGTTCTGTCCGACCAACATTCCTGGGCCCTTGCTCCCTCCAATGGCCTCTCCATCTCCCAATGTTATTCATTCCTTAGTCATCCTGGTAGATTGTTCGCCTTTTTCCGTGTCTGGAAATGCCGTATCCCTCCCCGAATCAAATTCTTCCAGTGGTGTCTCATCCATGGCCGGGTTAATACCAAAGATCGTCTCACCCGCCTTAATATCACTTCGGACCTGACTTGCGTCTTCTGTAACTCTAAAACCGAATCTATCCGACATCTTTTGTTCGACTGCGACTTATCTCTCTACATTTGGGTTTCGGTTTGCGTCCACAATCTTGGGGATATCTACACTATCGCGGATTTCTTTGATCACTGGCAGTACAGTTCACCTAACCACCATCTTGACATCCTTCTGGCTATCTTCTGCTGGGTCATTTGGAAAGAGAGAAACGCCCTTGTCTTCAACAAACCCACCAGCTCGCGACTCAGCTTATGCAGTAAAATTTCTAATTTATTTGCTTTTTGGACAGGCTCCTCATCCTCGGCCCCTTTCAGATTTCGTCTTCCCTCGGCAAGGTCGCCCTCGGAGGAATCGGTGGGTAGTGCATCCTCAGCTGCTTCGATTGGCCATCATGGTGCCGACTAAGAGAGGGACCGTCTTTTCTTTCTCTCAATGATTTACATTTACTATGCGCTGCAGTTTTTTCTTATAACTCTTGGCTAAGTATGTATATTAAACTCTTTCATGATCTGTCACAATGTTTGTAACCTAAACACTTTTTTGATGTTCTGATTTCGCCACCGATCAGGCGTGTTGATCGAACCAGTATTATCTATATATTAATATCTAATCGGCTGTGTAGTTTCCTGCTACACAACCGTTCTCCTCAAAAACATTGATATGTTTGGAGTTGAGTTGAATTTTGCTATTTTTCTATTTGGGCTTTAGGTTTGGGTTTCAACCCATTAACCCAACATAATACCCTAACTCCACCCCCTCTCCTCTTCATTCATTCTCATTTCCTAATACTCTCAAGCTAAAGTAAAAATGGGGGAAGAGAAAAGAAATTAGTGTTAGTCCCTGAGGAGTTGGTTTTGATGACAACAACCTTAGAATAGATTATAAAATATAAATACTAACATTACAAGTTTAGATATATATGTATATGCAGGATCTAACCATGCAGGTATCAAGAATGAAGACTGTACAGTTTAGAGATTCAAGATATAGAGATAGAAGACTCATGAGTATCAATATTATCAAGAGTTCAAGATTTCAAGGTTAAGTTTGTTTTATTAGGAATATTTGTTAAAACTCGTAGAAAAACACTGGCATCTTAATATCCAATTTATTCGTGGAATGGAATCCACTTCGAGCCCGTTAAAGGGATGGAACCCTAAGTAGGATGGAACCTATGAAAAATCTAGTGGAACATCTTTTTGTATCCACTTACTTTTATTTCAAAATGATTTTACAAAATTATCTTGTTTTCAAAATGATTTCAAAACTTTCCTTTTAAAAGATTCAAAACTCTCTATCTTGATTTTAAATAATTTTAGCCTCAAAAACATCTTTAATTTCAAAGTCAAATTACTCCTGATTTTAAACTATCTTCAAATAATATATTTAACTTTTAAATATTTATACTTAGATTTAAATATAAAATTGTGGTTAAATTATGTATATATTGTTCTTTATATTTACTTATGTATTTTAACTATAGTTAAGTATATTTATAAAGTTTAAAATAATTTTAATATAAGATAGAGGCTATTTTCAAAGAAAATCAAATCACCAAAAATCCCTTTGGAATGTCGACATGCCCAAGTACCCCATGTCGACATAGTGTCAGTTGGTTTCAAAATTCAAATTTCAAAAGAAGTGTTTATTCGCCATAACTCTTCATGAATGGTCATGGATGTTGCTCTTCTATAAATAGGGGTCAGTTTCAACGAATTTTTAATCACTTTTTTCTAGTTTTCACTCCTCTTCTTCTTCCACATTTCTTAATACAAATTTATACCATTACTCTGCCGAAATCAACATCGAATCATACTCGATTACTTCTAGTTTGATTCTCTCCACTATCTCTACAAGATTCAAGTGCTAATCTGAGTTATAGACTTCTTTGTAATCTATTAGCGAGAAAAGGTGTGATTGTAGCCTTGGAAATCAATCAAAAGGGAAAAGGTGTGATTGTAGCCCTGGAAATCAATTGGGTGAACTTGTTGCCCCGGAAATCAAGTATCTCTACCCAGAGGATTGTGATTCTGGAGGGTGTACCTCGTAGCCTTGAAACCGAGGGTTGTATTTGTAAGAATTGTTTTTGAAAGGAAATCCGTACTTGTGTTGCGGGACTGGATGTAGGGTAACTCCGAACCAGTATAAAATCCGGTGTGTTCTTTCCTTTATTGCTTTTACTTTATATTTGCATTTGTGTTTGATTCTGTGTTCATATCTGTGTCTGATTAGTGTATACATTGTTATCAAATTAAGATAAACTCAAAAAGATTAACAAATTTCTTAAAACACTATTCACCCCCCTATAGTGTTAATTCTAGCCTTAAGATCCTTAATCCGCATTCCTCTCATTTGGTATCAGAGCAAGGTTTTCAAAGTTTTCATAATCTAAATTTTGAAAAAGTTTTTTTTTTAAAAATGGCTATTTTTAGGATTTTATTAACACTATTTTCATATGAATATGTCACAGAATCATTATGATATTGTTGTTTAAAATTATATTTAGTTATTTTGAAAAGTCACTTGATTCTTTAAAAAGTTATCTTGTTTTGCAGGAGAAGAGTTATGTCTAATGATTGTTGGTTAAAAGATACCAGATAATCATTCATCGATCAAGAAGAACAAATTGATATATAATGGAAATCGACAAAGAAATGGGTACCAGATCAATTCAAAACTTTGGGTTCTCATCTAAAACTTGATTTGATACTATACTTCTCTCCATCTGCTTCGCAATGTCACTGGTTTCGTGTGAATCCGTCACGAAATGACCAAGTTATGGCCAAATGAAGTTTTGGTGAACAAAGAGAAAAAGAAGGCAAAACTGTCAAAGGTATTCTTCAAAATGCATCCAGAGATTTGAGTATTTTGTTCCCACTCCTATTTAGATTGTAGTTCTGGTTCTCGCGGTCGTTTTGATGGGTGGATCATCAAATTCCGATCAAAATTGAGTGAGATATGATAGTTTGAAGTTGGCTATCCAAAACTGAAAAACTGTGTACGGGATCTTCTATATTTCTTCTACTGTTCGGCCTGTTGCATCATAATACCATCCAAATTCGACACTAAACTATTATTAGATCGTAGCCCTTGCCTTCCTCTTCGACCTGCCGTTGGTTTCATCCAATTCCGTTAAGAAACGAAGAAGATATGCCTTCTAGAAGTTTGATAGTATATAGAAAAACGGGAAGAAGATGAAGAGGAGGAATACTTATGAAAAGTGGTGACCGTTGGGCCAATTTATAGTGGTTGAAGTGTCCATTCATTCAAAATTCGAATTTAAAGTTTTGGCGCCAAGTTGGTCAATTTAGTAAATCATCTGTATATTTCTCATACGGTCTTCAAATTCAGCAAATGAATATACTACACTGATCAGAAAAACGAGTCCGTCGTAATAGAACATATCTCGTCGTCAAATTCAAAAAGATATAAATGTGTGGTTCACAACAATGGAGGAACAGCAAAGTTAGAAAGATGGAATGCAAAAATTGGTATGCTTTACTATTATTTCATCTTTATTGTTGCATTTAGAAATATATATCTATGCATTTAGTTAGGTATAGAAATTTATCTCTTTTATAAGTTTTGATATTTTGGTCCATATATTGACACACCATAGTATAAATATCGTTATACAAGTCTAAATTTTTTTTAAAAAGTCTTTTAAAATGTGTTTTCTTTCAAATAAAATCTACAACTAATTTATTACAACTATACTAAGTAGAAAAGCATACATTCATTCATGATTTCAACTTCAAAACCTCTTGAGTTACTTTATCTTGATTTATTTGGTCCATCTCAAATTCAGTCAATAAATCATAGTAAATATGTTTTTGTAATTATAGATGATTATCCTATATTTACATGGACAATATTTTTGAAACATAAAAGTTATACTTTTGAATGTTTTAAGAACTTTACAAAAAGAATTCAAAATCAATTATCTTTAAAAATTATAACTTTTCGTAGTGATCACGGTGGTGAATTTGAAAATGAAAAGTTTGAGGAATTCTGCAATAAAAAGGGAATAACTCACAATTTCTCATTTCCAAAAACTCCACAACAAAACGGAGTAGTTGATCGTAAAAATAAAACGATACAAGAGTTTGCGAGAACTATGCTTTCAGATAGTAATTTACCAAAACACTTTTGGGCAGAAGCTGTTGCTACCGCCTGTTATATTTTGAATAGAATTTTAAATTAGACCTTTAACTGATAAGACACCTTATGAACTTCTTCATGGAAAGAAACCTAAGGTATCATACTTCAGAATTTTTGGAAGTAAATGCTTTATTTTAAATATAAAAGATAATTTGGATAAATTTGATTCTAAATCCGACAAAGGAATCTTTATCGAATATTCTAATAGAAGTAAAGCTTATAGAGTTTTTAATTTAAGATCTAACACCATCGAAGAAACAATGCATGTTTCGTTTGATGAAAATTTAAAAGATTTTGAAATTACAAATGATGAAGAAGATTTAATTACTCAAAATCAGGAATCAACCGAAATTAATAATGAAATTAATCATCCTAATAAAAGGATTAAACTTTTAAAAGATCATCCTATTGAAAATATAATAGGAGATATGCAATCTATTGTTACAACTAGAAATCAACTAAGTAAAATGAGTAATGTAGCATTTATATCATATATTAAACCCAAAAATCCTAAAGAAGCATCAACTGTTGATTCATGGATTTTGGCTATGCAAGAAGAATTAAATCAATTCACTAGAAATGAAGTTTGGGAACTTGTTCCTAGACCTGAAGATAAAACTATAATTGGAACTAAATGGGTCTATAAAAATAAAATGAATGAACAAGGTGAGGTCGTTAGAAATAAAGCACGATTAGTCGCCCAAGGTTATTGTCAAGAAGAAGGTATAGATTGGGACGAAACCTTTGCTCCTGTAGCAAGATTAGAAGCCATTAGGATTCTACTTGCTTTCGCAAATCACAGTAATTTCAAATTATTTCAAATGGATGTTAAAAGTGCTTTTTTAAATGGATTTGTAAAAGAAGAAGTATATGTTGAACAACCACCACTTTTTGAAGATGAAAATTTACCAAACCATGTGTACAAACTTCAGAAAGCTTTATATGGTCTAAAACAAGCTCCTAGAGCCTGGTATGATACACTAAGATCTTATTTATTTTAGTTTTTCAATCTTTATTATTTTATTTAATATTTCATCATGATATTTTTTAAAATTTAAAAGATGTTTAAACATGTTTCTAAATATTTAAATCAACAATAATTTGATATAAAGGTTTTAATTAGTAAGTTAAGAACATGGAAGTTTGGATTCTTAAAAAAAATCAACCAAGTTAATAAAAAATCATTTTAAATAAATTAAATAATTAGGGTATTAATTTTTAAAAAAAAAGCATATTTGATCATATATGCAGTTTAAAGTCCATATTTCTTATCAATTTGATTTTGATATTGAGCGTGATTACTATCTTTCATGAATATGTTATAGTTTTAATACCATTTGTTACCTTTAAACTCTTTCTTTACAACTTTTTCTGTCCCATTCAATAGTTTCCTTAACTTAAGTCTAGTAATGGGTGTGTTTTACCTTTGTTTGGTTGAAGTGTTTTATAACAAATAGTTTGATATATGTATACATACATAGACATACACACACACACACACACACACATATATATATATATGCTTGTCAATTAGATATTACTTATCACTCATGTTTATCTTATAATCTGAATGTCACTTACCGTAGTATATATATTATCATATCATTCTGCATATTATTATTATTATTTACTTCATTATCATTTTTTTTCATATTACATATCATTATGCATCATATTTCATATCACAATTCATTGCATATTACATCATAAATTACAATGCATGAAATATCATAATCATTTGCATCACAAGTTGCACTTCATTCTGCATATCACCTCATGCTACATTGCATATGTCATACATTTCATACTGCATTACAAACTACATATTGCATACATGTATACATAACGAGTGTATTTTATTTAGGAGGAGTTTGTAGTATTGTCTTATAATATAGGATTATTAGTTTTTGATGTTTTGTTTGACTTGATTGACTTGTTTGACTTGATTGATTTGTTTGACTTGTCTGACATGACTGGTTTTGATGAGTGTGTTGAAATATACTTAATAAATAATTTATGTTCTTATATTTGATTTCTAACTATTATAAGCATTATCATAGAATCTTAGTTATGATAGTTAGTAATTTAGGATTAAGTTCTAGTTTTTAGAGTTAAGTGTTGATTATTTATGATAACACTATCATTATAATCACATGTTATATAGTATTAGTTTAAGGGGGAGTTTTATGGTTTTAGGATGGTTTTTGTTGATGACAAAGGGGGAGAAATATAAAATAGGATAGTTAGGCATAGATTAAGGGGGAGTTATTAGAAGTATTAGGATAGAAGTGATATTTTATAAACAAAGGTTGTCATCATCAAAAGGGGGAGATTGTTAGTCCCTGAGGAGTTGGTTTTGATGACAACAACCTTAGAATAGATTATAAAATATAAATACTAACATTACAAGTTTAGATATATATGTATATGCAGGATCTAACCATGCAGGTATCAAGAATGAAGACTGTACAGTATAGAGATTCAAGATATAGAGATAGAAGACTCATGAGTATCAAGATTATCAAGAGTTCAAGATTTCAAGGTTAAGTTTGTTTTATTAGGAATGTTTGTTAAAACTCGTAGAAAAGCACTGGCATCTTAATATCCAATTTATTCGTGGAATGGAATCCACTTCGAACCCGTTAAAGGGATGGAACCCTAAGTAGGATGGAACCTACGAAAAATCTAGTGGAACATCTTTTTGTATCCACTTACTTTTATTTCAAAATGATTTTACAAAATTATCTTATTTTCAAAATGATTTCAAAACTTTCCTTTTAAAAGATTCAAAACTCTCTATCCTGATTTTAAATAATTTTAGCCTCAAAAACATCTTTAATTTCAAAGTCAAATTACTCCTGATTTTAAACTATCTTCAAATAATATATTTAACTTTTAAATATTTATACTTAGATTTAAATATAAAATTATAGTTAAATTATGTATATATTGTTCTTTATATTTACTTATGTATTTTAACTATAGTTAAGTATATTTATAAAGTTTAAAATAATTTTAATATAAGATAGAGGCTATTTTCAAAGAAAATCAAATCACCAAAAATCCCTTTGGGATGTCGACATGCCCAAGTACCCCATGTCGACATAGTGTCAGTTGGTTTCAAAATTCAAATTTCAAAAGAAGTGTCTATTCGCCATAACTCTTCATGAATGGTCATGGCTGTTGCTCTTCTATAAATAGGGGACAGTTTCATCGAATTTTTAATCACTTTTTTCTGGTTTTCACTCCTCTTCTTCTTCCACATTTCTTAATACAAATTTATACCATTACTCTGCCGAAATCAACGTCAAATCATACTCGATTACTTCTAGTTTGATTCTCTCCACTATCTCTACAAGATCCAAGTGCTAATCTGAGTTATAGACTTCTTTGTAATCTATTAGCGAGAAAAGGTGTGATTGTAGCCTTGGAAATCAATCAAAAGGGAAAAGGTGTGATTGTAGCCCTGGAAATCAATTGGGTGAACTTGTTGCCCCGGAAATCAAGTATCTCTACCCAGAGGATTGTGATTCTAGAGGGTGTACCTCGTAGCCTTGAAACCGAGGGTTGTATTTGTAAGAATTGTTTTTGAAAGAAAATCCGTACTTGTGTTGCGGGACTGGATGTAGGGTAACTCCGAACCAGTATAAAATCCGGTGTGTTCTTTCCTTTACTGCTTTTACTTTATATTTGCATCTGTGTTTGATTCTGTGTTCATATCTGTGTCTGATTAGTGTATACATTGTTATCAAATTAAGATAAACTCAAAAAGATTAACAAATTTCTTAAAACACTATTCACCCCCCTCTAGTGTTAATTCTAGCCTTAAGATCCTTAATCCGCATTTCTCTCAATTAGAAATTACTAAGCCCTAATTCTCTTAGGAAAAATCAACTTCAAGCTAGAAATCAAGGAGAAGCCTAGGTAAGCATCCTCTTCATCTTCTCCATCTCCATCTCTCTTCAATTTACAGAAATTCCTATAACCAAACTTAGGAAATATTCTTCTTATGAGCTTAGATTGAAGCTTCTTGAGTTGTTGTTGAAGAGGAATTGATCTTAGCTTGTTTTAGAGCTTCTCACTTGAGTTTTTGAGTTAAAGGTAAGTTCTTTAACTCACATCTACGTCTATAACTTTCATTGTTGTTAGGTATGAATTCCTAACATTTGTGCATGTTCATTTGCTTTTGATTTGAATTGATTTGGTGAATTTTCCAAATTTTGGTGTTTTGGTCCAATTTTATGAAAATCCTGCTATGGATGTTTGGACATGATATTTGAGGTGTATCGAAGAGCCTATAAGGATGAGTTGTCGCTTGGCATAAATCCCTAGTCTCCGTTGCTCATCCGATAGCTTCCAATTCATTTTGGCCATCAAGGCCTAGGCAAACTATTGCCCAAACCAGGTCTTCAGACGTCTGAATTTTAGTTTCAAACGTTTGGTTATGCCTACTGGAGAAAAGAATATACGGCAGAAAAATAAAAATGGCAGAGACTAATTTCATACGTTTGAATTTATGGTTCAGACGTCTGAAAGGGTTTCAGACCTCTGCTTAGAGATTATAGACGTCTGGATGGATTTCTGGAATATTTCCAAAGACCAAATCCAAACGTCTGGATTTATCACCAGACGTCTAGAAATGTCCAGTTTTGCCTATTTGCCTATTTTTGAGTGAATTTCCATTTTTAATCGATTTTTGTCGATCCGGTTAGTTGTTATCACTTATTATCGACTTTGATGACTTCTTTCTTTGGATTTTTGGGAATATCTGTTTAATGGATTTGATATCGATTTTTATGGATTTAATTCACATTTTCATATGTGAATTTTTGGTGATTGATTGTTTCTACAATCATTTCTATGGTTTGTCACTTTAAAATACAAAGGTTTCTATACTAGAGTAAATACTCAAACTCTTTTGCAAAAAATGATTTCAACGTTATTTTTAATACAAAGCTTGCTTTTAAAACCGTCTTCCAATCTATTAGTATATACAAACCTTTACCTCTGTCATAGGAGAAATCCAATTAAACGATTTAGCAAAACAAGTGGTATGAAACGCTTGCGTTTACTTCGTCGGTTAATTCTTGGACTTGTTCGATTGAACTCTTGTGACAATTTTCGAGTGCAAATCTACAATTCGTTCATAAATATTTAAGTTAAGCTAGTGGTTATGGGACATGAAGCTAAACTCTTATATTTACTATCTTAGTGTGATTCACACTTCTTATCGATCATTGGCGATCATTTTGTGATTTAGACTAGTGATGTGCGATGTCTCTTTGTTTGTGTGGGGGACTAAAACCCCGTTTGTGGAACTTTGGTTCAATTTGGTGGGGTAGCGACCCATGGTCTTCGGGCCGTTTATGGAGCCTCGGCTCAAAATTGATGGTTAGCGACCATGGAATAGCGTTCCGTTTGTGACACACGTGTTGGTGAGTTTTCATGCTCCCGTTTGTGATAGGCCTCCCCCTTTGTGTATTTTTTGGATTTCTGGTTGTTGATTTCTAGAATTTGTGTTTCACCAATTTTGATGATATACATTGATAAACTCTATCAATATTTGTGTTTTGGTGAATAATTTAAAGAATATGACATTCTTTTTGGTGTTCGAGAATATTTGAGATATAGTATGATTTTTGTTGTTATCTGATGTATACTTGTTACAGTATGACATTATTGTTATCATACGTTTATGTGATATCTCTTATCCTATCTCATTTTATCTGATATTTATAGCTAGACTGGTTTGTTTATTATTTTCTCCTTAAATAATACTCGGGTCAGACCGAGGTATTTCTGGTGCTTCTACTTGACTCCTTATCTGGGACCATCATCTGATTTTTGGCTAACTTCTTTAGATTAGTACTTTTTGTTATTATACATTTGAGATAGAGACTCCTTGATGTATAATTATTCTTTTATCTAGCACTTGTACCTATTCTTTTGTGATGTAGTGGATCTTGTATAACCACTACTTTGATGTACACTTCTATGTGTTATATTCATATCTGTTTCCGCCTTTGTGATATGAATATCTGTGACTGATTTGTGTTATGCTTATTTCTATATTTGTTTCCGAAGGCCACATAGCCACTGTGTGGTAGCTTTGAGTTTGTATTTGATATGTTGGATTTCCTCTTAAAATGAAATGTAAGTCATATTATTTGACATATCGGTACTCGCCCAAAGCAATTACACAGATGGTCGCTCCTCAACAGCCTTATTCTTCGTGCTAGTCGACGGCATTACCTCATAGTGTCCTTGGCTAGTGTGAGTATAAAGGTGGGACGTCACTTGTATCTTTAGAAAATCCTTTACAATTTCATATATATCTTCGCTTGACCAAACCGTTGGTGGTTTCAAGGGCTCGTGTCTATTAGCTGTAAAGTTTTTTGTCTCTTTCGATCGATGTATAAAGTTTCGTGTCTATTAGCTTGAAGAAAAATCAGAGATTTGTCTATGGGTTGAATAAGAACCTCAAAAAGTCATTACTTCTGAAATTAGAAGTTTCTTTCGATCATCTTGTTGATATCGCTCTTCGACTCGAAGAGGCCGATAAAGAAAGTGATGTTGAAGTTTTGGGGGCCAAACAAAACATCAATAAGAAGAAGCCTTTTAAGTTCAAGCCTTATCCCAACAAGAAAGGGAAGCAAGCAACTTCGGTAGCAAAGACTCCTACCTCTAGTCATGGAGAATGTTACAATTGTGGTTCTAAGGACCATTATGCAAACAAGTGTCTGAAGGCCCTTACTTGCCGCTATTGCAAAAGTTCGGGTCATACTATATCTTCATGTCCCAAACTTCAAAGCAAGAAGGAAAGGAAGCTAAATGTCGTGCAAGCCCCTAGTAACACTTCTTTTGGTCAAGGTATTTCTCATTCTATCCTTGATGGCATTATTATATTTCATGATCTTCCTATTCGAGTTCTTTTTGATACGGGTGCATCTCACTCTTTTGTATCAAAAGAACTTGTTGATGCTTTGTCTTTGAATGTTATTGGCTTGATGACTTTATTGAGAATTGCGAATCCGGTTGGTGGATCCGCAACACTCAGTTTACTTTGTAAAGATGTGGAGATTATTTTATGTGATTATGCTTTCCAAGCCGATTTGCATGTTATGCATTACCTAGGTTTCGGAATGATTTTGGGGATGGATTGGCTTAACCGTTATGAAGCCCATATCCTATGTCCTGAGCGGACTATATATCTTCGACATCCTCAATCTGTTAAGCAGATTTCTCTTGTTCTTAAAGATTCAGATTCCAATTCGGCAGCATCCTTGTATTCTCTAAATCATCATGATGATGATAATGATGACGAGGAAGATGTCATTTCCCTCATTCACATTGTTTGTGAATTTCCCAACATATTTGAGCCCATTTTAGGATTACCACCTAAGCGAGCAATTGAGTTTAGAATTAATCTAATCCCTGGAGCTCTACCTATTACTCATCCCCCTTATCGTATGTCCAATAAGGAAAATGAGGAGATACGTAAACAATTATCTAAATTGGAAGGAAAACAGTTTATTCGTTCTAGTTCCTCTCCATGGGGAGCTTCGGCTATTTTTGTGAAGAAATATGATGGTACACTTAGGCTTTGCGTTGACTACCGCAAGCTTAATGATCTCACCATCAAGAATAAATATCACTTACCTCGGATTGATGATTTATTCGATCAACTTAGTGGTGCTAGAGTCTTTTCACAGTTAGACTTAGCAACCGTTTTTCATCAGCTTCGTATTACAGAGGATAACATTCCTTTGACGTCGTTCCATACTCGTTATGGATCTTATGAATGGCTTGTTATGCCATTTGGTTTGACGAATGCCCCAGCTTATTTCGTTGACCTTATGAATCGAGTTTTCAAGGACTTCCTTGATCGATTTGTTCTCATCTTTATCGATGATATTCTTGTTTATTCTAAAACCGAGGAAGAGCATGAAAAACATCTTTGGATTGTGTTGGAAACTCTTAGGAGCAATCAATTGAAAGCAAAATTTTCAAAGTGCCACTTTTCTGAATTCGAAATTTCCGTGGATCCTTCAAAGATTGAAGCGATTCAAAATTGGAAGAGACCGGAGAGTGTGACGGGTAGTTTCTTGGATTGGCGGGCTATTACCGTCATTTGATAAAATACTTTTCTAAAATTTCCGTGCCTCTTACTAGTTTGTTAAAGAAGGGAGTTAAATACATTTGGTCAGACAAATGTGAAGCTGCTTTTCAAAAATTAAAAGAATTCCTTTCCGATGCTCCTATTCTTGTGATTCCTGAAGGGAACCAAGACTTTATTGTTTATACCGATGCTAGTCGTGTTAGTTTGGGTGCCGTTCTCATGCAAAGGGAACGTGTTATCACTTATGCTTCTAGGCAAATAAAGCCTGCCGAGACTAGATATGCCACTCATGATTTAGAGCTCGCAGCTATTGTTTTCGCCCTTAGAACTTGGCGTCATTATCTTTTGGGAGAGAAATTTGTTCTCTACACCGATCATAAATCTTTGAAGTATTTATTTTCTCAAAAGGAACTTAATTTACGTCAACAACGTTGACTCGAGTTCCTTGCATCTAATGATCTGGATATTCTCTATACTCCCGGAAAGGGAAATCGTGTTACCGATGCCCTTAGTCGTAAGCAACAAGCGGTTGTTTCCATGATGATATCCAAATGGAATGATCTCGAGACTTTATCCACTTGTGAGATTCGTGATCGTGAATCCAATTCATGTTCATCTCTTGTTTTGTGTATCCTTGAGGCTCATCCTTCTCTTTTGGACCGCATTCTTGAAGGTCAAAAGCAAGATCCCGAATTGGTTTTTCTTAGCCAAAGTTGTAGGGATAAAATTGATATTGAAGAGTTGAAAGACTTTGATATTGATGCTCGTGGCGGTATTCAAAAATTTGGTAGACTTATCGTGCCAAATATTAGTGATCTTCGAAAAGACATTTTAGAAGATTCTCATCGTTCTAAGTTTACCATTCATCCCGGTAGTACTAAAATGTACGCAGACATGAAGCGACTTTATTATTGGGATGGAATGAAATCTGATATTGCTAACTTTATTAAGCATTACATGACTTGCCAACTCGTAAAGGCCGAACAAAAAAGGCCCGGTGGGTTATTGCAACCTTTGGACATTCCAGTTTGGAAGTGGGATCAAGTCTCCATGGACTTTATTGATGGTCTTCCCCGTTCTCGTTCGGGTCATGATAACCTATGGGTGATAGTAGATAGACTTACAAAATCCGCCCATTTTATTCCCGTTCGGTCCAATCGAACCGTATCTATTTTGGCTAAACTCTATGTCAAAGAAATTGTTAAATTGCATGGAGTTCCTACTTCTATTGTTAGCGATCGTGATCCATTGTTTACTAGTGGATTTTGGAAAGGCGTTCAAAAAGCTTTGGGAATAAAGCTTAACTTTAGCACCGCTTATCATCCTCAGTCCGATGGACAAACCAAGCGTGTGAATCAAACTCTTGAAGATATTCTTCGTGCATGTGTTCTTGATTTTGGTGGAAGTTGGGAATATCATATTTCCCTTGTGGAGTTTTCTTATAATAATAGCTTCCAATCTAGTATTGGTATGGCACCTTTCGAGGCACTCTACGGAAGACCATGCCGATCTCCTTCGTGTTGGCTTGAATCCGGTGAGAAGCTAGTTTTAGGTCTAGATTTTATTCGTGATGCCACAGAAAAGATTGACCTTATTCGTCATCGGATGAAAGAAGCTCAAAGTAGACAAAAATCATATGCCGATAACCGAAGAAGGAAATTAGAATTTTCTGTGGGTGATTTGGTGTTCATTCGTGTTTCACCTATGAAGGGTGTTGTGCGTTTCAGTCGATCGGGAAAATTAGCACCTCGATATATTGGTCTTTTCCCATCATCGAACGCATTGGTTCCATGGATTATCGCCTTTTATTACCGGCTCAATTTTCGGCTATTCATGACGTATTCCACGTCTCTCAACTACGGAAATGCCTTAGAGATTCCGATTCTATTTTTGAGCCTGGCGTTGTTGAAGAAATTGAGGTTTCACCTAATTTGACTTATGAGAAACATCCTATTTGTGTCATTGCTACGGAGGTTAAATGCCTTCGTAATAAAGATGTTCCGCTTGTGAAAGTTCAATGGTCCTCAAATCCTAAGGATTGCTCTTGGGAATCTAGAGAATTCATCGAGCGAACACATTCAGACTTACTCTCTCGTGCTCCTTCAAGTGAACTTCTCATTTCAAAATTTCTTCTTTTGTGTTGTTATGTCTTAGTATGGTTGTTACTTTTTATTTTCCTCTTAATTATTGCGAGGAAGCAATTTCTTTAAGGAAGGGAGTCTGTAACAACCCGCATATTTCACGATTGTATATTTAAATGTTTTATTTAAATATAGCATCGTTAATCGGATTAAAGTCTGAAATGTTACTTTTTGTAAACACTCAAATTGGGACTCGAGACCACTTCCATTGAGTCCAAAATAGCGTTTACAACTTTTTTAAGTATAAACATCGATATGTTTGGAGTTGAGTAGAATTTTGCTATTTTTCTATTTGGGCTTTGGGTTTGGGTTTCAACCCACTAACCCAACATAATACCATAACTCCACCCCCTCTCCTCTTCATTCATTCTCATTTCCTAATACTCTCAAGCTAAAGTAAAAATGGGGAAGAGAAAAGAAATTAGAAATTCCTAAGCCCTAATTCTCTTAGGAAAAATCAACTTCAAGCTAGAAATCAAGGAGAAGCTTAGGTAAGCATCCTCTTCATCTTCTCCATCTCCATCTCTCTTCAATTTATAGAAATTCCTATAACCTAACTTAGGAAATATTCTTCTTATGAGCTTAGATTGAAGCTTCTTGAGTTGTTTTTGAAGAGGAATTGATCTTAGCTTGTTTTAGAGCTTCTCACTTGAGTTTTTGAGTTAAAGGTGAGTTCTTTAACTCACATCTACGTCTATAACTTTCATTATTGTTAGGTATGAATTCCTAACATTTGTGCATGTTCATTTGCTTTTGATTTGAATTGATTTGGTGAATTTTCCAAATTTTGGTGTTTTGGTCCAATTTTATGAAAATCCTACTATGGATGTTTGGACATGATATTTGAGGTGTATCGAAGAGCCTATAAGGCTGGGTTGTCGCTTGGCATAAATCCCTAGTCTCCGTTACTCGTCCGATAGCTTCCAATTCGTTTTAGCCATCAAGGCCTAGGCAAACTGTTGTCCAGACCAGGTCTTCAGACGTCTAGTTATGCCTTCTGGAGAAAAGAATATACGGCAGAAAAATAAAAATGGCAGAGACTAATTTCAGATGTCTGAATTTATGGTTCATACCTCTAAAAGGGGTTTCAGGCGTCTGCTTAGAGATTATAGACGTCTGGATGGATTTCTGGAATATTTCCAAAGACCAAATCCAAATGTCTGGATTTATCCCAAGACGTCTGGAACTATCCAGTTTTGCCTATTTGCCCATTTTGAGTGAATTTCCATTGTTTAATCGATTTTTTTCGATCCGGTTAATTGTTATCACCTATTATCGACTTTGATGACTTCTTTCTTTGGATTTTTGGGAATATCGGTTTGATGGATTTGATATCGATTTTTATGGATTTAATTCATATTTTCGTATGTGAACTTTTGGTGATTGATTGTTTGTACAATCATTTCTGTGGTTTGTCACTTTAAAATACAAAGGTTTCTATACTAGTAGTAAATACTCAAACTCTTTCGCAAAAATGATTTCAACGTTATTTTTAATACAAAGCTTGCTTTTAAAACCATCTTCCAATCTATTAGTATATACAAACCTTTACCTCTATCGTACGAGAAATCCAATTAAACGACTTACCAAAACAAGTGGTATGAAACGCTTGCGTTTACTTTGTCGGTTAATTCTTGGACTTGTTCGATTGAACTATTATGACAATTTTCGAGTGCAAATCTACAATTCGTTCGTAAATATTTAAGTTAAGCTAGTGGTTATGGGACATGAAGCTAAACTCTTATATTTACTAGCTTAGTGTGATTCACACTTCTTATCGATCATTGGCGATCATTTTGTGATTTAGACTAGCGATGTGCGATGTCTCTTTGTTTGTGTGGGGGACTAAAACCCCGTTTGTGGAACTTCAGTTCAATTTGGTGGGGTAGCGACCCATGGTCTTCGGGCCGTTTGTGGAGCCTCGACTCAAAAGTGATGGTTAGCGACCATGAAATAGCGTTCCGTTTGTGACACACGTGTTGGTGAGTTTTCATGCTTCCGTTTGTGATAGGCCTCTCCCTTTGTGTTTTTTCTGGATTTCTGGTTGTTAATTTCTAGAATTTGTGTTTCACCAATTTTGATGATATACATTGATAAGCTCTATCAATATTTGTGTTTTGGTGAATAATTTAAAGAATATGACATTCTTTTTGGTGTTCGAGAATATTTGAGATATAGTATGATTTTTGTTGTTATCTGATTTATAATTGTTACAGTATGACATTATTGTTATCATACGTTTATGTGATATCTCTTATCCTATCTCATTTTATTTGATATTTATAGCTAGACTGATCCGTTTATTATTTTCTCCTTAAATAATACTCGGGTCAGACCGAGGTATTTTAGGTGCTTCTACTTGACTCTTTATCTGGGACCATCATTTGATTTTTGGCTAACTACTTTAGATTAGTACTTTTTGTTATTATACATTTGAGATAGAGACTCCTTGATGTATAATTACTCTTTTGTCTAGCACTTGTACTTATTATTTTGTGATGTAGTGGATCTTGTATGACCACTACTTTGATGTACACTTCTATGTATTATATTCATATATGTTTCCGCCTTTGTGATATGAATATCTGTGACTGATTTGTGTTATGCTTATTTCTATATTTGTTTCCGAAGGCCACATAGCCACTGTGTGGTAGCTTTGAGTTTGTATTTGATATGTTGGATTTCCTCTTAAAATGAAATGTAAGTCATATTATTTGACATAACGGTACTCGCCCAAAGCAATTACACAGATGGTCGCTCCTCAACAGCCTTATTCTTCGTGCTAGTCGACGGCATTACCTCGTAGTGTCCTTGGCTAGTGTGAGTATAAAGGTGGGACGTCACATGTATCTTTAGAAAATCCTTTACAATTTCATATATATCTTCGCTTGACCAAAGCGTTGGTGGTTTCAAGGGCTCGTGTCTATTAGCTGTAAAGTTTTTTGTCTCTTCTAAAAGGATGATTAATACGGAGAAAACACCGATGACAATCAAACCACGAAATTTTCTTCCATGCGGTAATGAAAATGCTCGTGTTTCCTACATGAAATAAGGACAAGCTAGGCGACAAGCTGTACTCCAACCTGAAAGCATTGCATACACAGGAAAATCGCTAATAGTCCACAACAAAGAAGCAAACATACGAAAGTTCTTTTTTTTTGAGATGTCGTATGTTTCAACTCCTTCGTACCACAATGTTTTCAACTCTTCAATCAATGACTGTAAATAAACATAGATCACTTGTGTCGGATCTTCAGGGCCGGGAGCACCAATTGTGAGAAACATATTTGGAGTTTTCATACACATCCATGGAGATAAGTTATAAGGTGTAACGATTATAGGCCAAGATGAAAATTTAGAACCAAATTGAGAAAATGGTGAAAATTCATCCGTACATAAACCAAGTCTACGGCTCTCCGCTGCAAAATCGAGATATTTCTGATCAAAATGCTTCCATGCTTCCCCATCAGTTGGAGTTGGGTGTGTTAACGTACCTTCTTCCTGCGTTCTAACACTGGGTCATCTCATATGATGTGCGGTTACCGAAGATGCATATAACCTTTGAAGCCAAGGAGTAATAGGTAAATAATGCATACGTTTATTAGGGACTTCCTTTCCCTTCTTCTTTCTTGGTTTATACCTTTCCCGATTACATATTTTTCAATTCCTAAGATTGATATATTCTTTCCAAAACAACATGCAATCGCTTAAACATGTATCTATTTTTTGATACGGTAAAGCAAAAGCCGACATAAGTTTTTTCACTTCATAATGATTTTCGCACATTAAGTTGTCGGGAGGCATATGCCGCTTCGCAGCTTGTACAACAGCTATAAATCCAGCTTCTGTGAGGTTGTATTTAGATTCCATCACAATGTATTTTGCAGTTACTGATAATTGGGTGTCGCTTGTACAGCCTTCTCAAAGGAGTTTCTTCGCGGATTCCAATAAATCATAAAAAAAAATTGCTCCAATATTTGGTTCTTCTTCAACATTAACATCGTCATCAACAAATTGTGCAGTAGAAAACATTGAACGTGCTGCATCTTCAACCATATATTCTACGAGATCGTAACAATTTCATTACTCACTACCGCCTCTGACCGTACAAGATTAGGTGTTACAAGTTCTTCATGCCGATCCCATACCAAATAGTTCGGCACGAAACCGTACTGACGTAAATGAACTCTAACCATTTCTGGTATCAAATGCTTCAACAATTTACACCTACTGGACAACGGATTTCTTCGTCGTTTCCATTATTTTAAAGCGAAATCAATAAATACTTGTACACCATTATTAAAATGTTCACTTATTGAGCCTCCAATTTTCTTTCGTTGTTGATACATCCAGCTTCGATCAGTAAAATAATTCATCATCTCTCCTACTGTAATTAAAAAATATGATATAAATGAAAACCACATTCACAATTTATTTTCAATACAATTTTACAATTTAATGTTTTATATTAATTGATCATTGACACTTTGTTGCTGGATCATCCTACTTCCCATTACAAACACAGTTCGTTATTACATCTCGTAAATCATTTCATTTTAAACGATTCAACAAAATTTCGGCAGCTTTTCCCTTTTGTTCCCTGAGTCGTACACGATTGCGTGTACACAAGGAACATAAAGAAAGCGCTGTCGAAATTTTGTGAACCGTTTAAAATGAAATGACTTACGAGATGTAATTACGTTACCGTATTTGTAACTTGTCCAATACAGGGACAAATCTAACAAATATTGTATATGACGAATATAGTTGTCCGTTTTGTCAAAAAACGAATACCCACATAACGATCATATACAAGACCTATCGGACGGGGCCAAAAAACACTCTAAGTGTTTTATGAATAAAATATATTACATATTTTATATTGTAAAAAAAATTGGCTTTCGTCGTTTATATTAAATTGATTAACATTTAACTTAAGTTAAACTACCGTATACGATGGTTTATCACATACGCACAGTTTAAAACTTTAATTAACTGACCATACATATATAAAATTAATTATCGTTTACGACGTTTTAGAAAACGCATAAACTAAATTATGCTCATCCACACTAAATAACTCAAGTAACGCGTAAAAACACTAAATTATTCAACTAATACACACTAATTTCTTATCGCACAAATTAACAAATTAAACTATACTAACTAACAAATCAAACTAACAAACTAACGTTCAATAAACTATACTACACAATCAATAAGACAATACAAACAATTAAACTAACAAATTAACCCTAAATTAACAAATTCATTAAATTAGGATTTAGGGATAATACCTAAAATAGAGAAGATTAGGGATTTGGAGGAGATGAGATTCCGATTTAATGAAATTGGAGTTGATTTCGGTAGAAATTCATCGCTTGGAGATGGAGGGGGAAATGGTGGAGGAGGGTTTTTGATTTGGAGAGGAAAGAAATGGTTCAGGCTTCGGCCTGAAGAAGATACACGCGACTTTCCAACGGCTATCAACGGCCGTAAACGGCATATTTCCAACGGCTAGCGACGACTAATTATTTTAATCGTAACAAAGTCCATAAAATATATGCCGTAGGAAGCTGTCGGTATTCTGCCATTGGCGGCCGTTGGTAATGGTTGTCGTAATATACTGTAGTTCTAGTAGTGTCATCTGGTTGGGAAGATTGAAAGAGCTGGAAGAGTTGGGAGCCTAAGCGATCATTTCATTCTTGAGATAGGGGCTCCTCTTTTCCCAAACTTCATTCGTAGAGAGATTTGATTCAGTGATTTAGAACTCATTTTGTACATTATTCCCAGTTTCATAGTAGGCAAATCAACTTAAGTGGAGAGAATGACATGTCTTTTAGTAGTGCATTTCTGAATATTTGCTCCAAATATTCTTGATCGAATATAAGTGCATATCTCCAATTTAGTATTATATTACTAATTTCATAAAAAAATTAAAAAATAAAATTCTTAAGCGATCGGTTGGAAAGATTATAATAAATCAGGAAACACTTAAATAAAATGTAGAATACGTTGGCTCGATCAGCCCATCAATCTACGTCGTTACTCGTTACCAACGGTATTTGTTTGACCATACAGCTTGTTCCTGTTTTATTTCTTAACTTCTCCTACTTAATGAAGTCTTATTGGCGACAATTTTTTTTTTTGGTGCTGCATCTAGCACTTGATTATAGAGTTAAATCTATCAGCAATCCTCTAGTAAACTCTAATTTTAGTCTTCACTTGAGCTGTTGTAAATTTCTCCGAGGAAAATTCTAGGAATAAAGTAGGTAATTCTGTATTTCAATAAGATATTTGTTTCTTGCTAGGTTCTGTTTTAGTGGATTTCATAGATAAATTTTGAACGAAGAGAAAAGTAAAACAAAGTGGACACATAAAGTAAGGTGTTATCGGCTCGATTTGTTGAGATGTAATTTTTCTTTTAGGTCGGACATTTACAGGTTTACGTTCAACGTAAAATTAATGTTCTGTGTCCGCTCCGGTTTGGAGCTGTTAACCGCTTAAAAGAGAAAAAAACTGATGTAACATTGTAATTGATAAGTCGGTCGTAAGACTGATACTTCGCAGGTAGTGAAGAAATGTGGCGCCCTTTCCTCTTTAATACGGTTTGAACCAATTCAAAAGCAGGAGTGCACATTTGCTTGGCTTTTAACTACCCAAATATACAATCTAATCCAGTAGTACGTTTAAAATTGGTGATGCTACCAATGCCTTCAACGATAATCGATCCTGGACAGAACAGCTGAGCAATTCCGTACTTTTAAAGGAATCTCAAGTTGTTCAGCTTTATTCCACCTTTTCTTTTACCCTGCTTTTCTATTTTTCTTTCCTTTTTTTCTTCCTAAATATTAACTTTGAATAACAAATGCAATTTAGTTGAACTAATAGGTCTAGATTTCAAACGTTCAAACAACATGCAATCGCAATTCTGATGTTTAGGCATATTCACTCCCCACCTATTCTAGTCTAATATTAAAATTGGTTTCCAAATACATAATAAGGTGCCGTCCCATTGGGGACGTATCCGACGCGTCAGATGCCCCAACGGTGTTAGCCTTGTTCCCAGCTCAGTTGTGGGAATGGTGGGAATGTACGTTGGCGTCGGACGTCTCCCCAACGGTTGACACCAACAACCGTTGATTTCTTTTCTTCTTCCATCCTCCTTTCAAATACTCCCCTCAAATGTTCCGCTTAGATTCTCCGCTCGCAGCATATAAACGTTTTTTCTCATCCAACTTCGCCCCTCAAATGCTCCACTCAAAGGCCCCGCTTAAATACCCCTTTTCGTTCGTTGCAAACGCACACTAATTGTAAATGAGAACGGGGTTGTTGCTATGTAAAGTAGGCCTCCTTGGTAGTTTCATTCACCTGGTTTATTTTATCCTTTTATCGGCTATTTTAACATCATTTAAGGTTTATGTTTGCATCAAAAAAGAAGACAAACGCTCCAGAACAAGAATCCGATAGCACCTACGATCAGGAGTGTGATCATAATGTTGGTTTCTATGTTGTGAGATTTCTATTTGTGGAATATGTTAAATTTTATTATGATTCTCAGGGTTACAATTGCTACAACACATGCTAGACCTTAATGTATCGGTTATAATAAATACAAGTAGTGAATTCGCTAGAATGGAAATTCTAACTGTGACGCCCCACCCCGAGACCCACATTAACAAAGAGAATTACATAGTAATTATGTCTGCTAATGCGGAGAATATGGTTGGTTAAGGGCGACCATCATAGTCTTGCTTTAGATAAGAGCTAAGTATGTCGGTTTTGGCACTATTTTTTCTTTCTTTTTTTCCATTTTTATCGGATGTCCCATAAGCTAGGATTATTTGTAGGGGTAGATATTAGCAATTGGAATTCATTGAATAAGGAATACTGCAGAATTTACAATTAACATTCCTAGACATATTCCTTTCTATCTACCCCAAAGAACTCAAAAGATTAAGGACAAGGTTGGGTTCAACTATGATTTAGGGATGATGTTTACACTTTTATTATACTTGATGTATAGTAATTGTGTATACTGTTCTGCGTTTATTATATTTTATTCTGAATCTAGCTCTGATACCAAGATAACAACCATTGAGGTAAGAAGACCCGATGAGAGATGGTTACTTCAAAATTTCAGAAAACTCAAAACATAAAAGTTGAAGGTGATTTTCTTAGCTTGAAATCGGAAAAAGAATCATCAAAATTGGACTTACGGATCAAAAGATACAGCGAAAATAATTCTTAAATCAACGATCATTGTTGCTGTCGTTTTGCTCTCAGGATAGCAACAAACAAACACAGTTTTGACCAAGATAACTTCAAAATTTCAGAAAACTCAAAACATAAAAGTTGAAGGTGATTTTCTTAGCTAGCAATTCGTGAGCTTCTTTGGAGCACTCAACCTCCCGCTCCTACTCATTCCTCTCCTCCGTGCAAATTCGCATTTGCGCGTATGTATAGCGACTTCACCCATCTCGGAGGCAAGCCATTCAAAGGCTCCGAGACAGTTTTAGAGGTTCAGGCTTGGCTCCGAACATGCGAGCGCATTTTCACTCGCATGGAGATTTTCGATTAGCATCGTGTTCTTGTGACATCGAGTATGCTGCAAGGACGAGCATTAGACTGGTACGATGTAACGACCCGTAAATTTAACTGGTTTTAATAACGTTATTAATTGAAAATTTGTGGAATTTTTAAAAATAAAATATTGAAATAAAAATTTAATATTTGTAATGCGTCTAGTTAAACATAGCAACTGGTAAATTTTCGTCCGAAAATATGAAAGTTTATTTCGCGCGTAAATTTACTTCAATTTAATCAGTTCAAAAGCGATGAAAATAAAATGTTTTCCAAACCTGAATATTTTTACATAGAAAAATTCTAAACCATCTTCTGAACAAGATGTCATTTTTCGTTTTTCAAAATTCGGATTTCTTTAGCTCCGTCGATCATATTTTCCTGCGTTTTTCTTGCATTTTCCGCTAGTAGAAAATTCGAATTTTTGTAATTCAATCGTACCACTGATACCCGTATACCGTTTTGATCGTCTCGTCGCGCTGATCTTTACGGTATATTTGTTTGTATATTTCGGAGTCAGGAAGACGGCGAGTCTACGGAACGTTTACCGTATTGGTACCGGTTTGTGACGTTTGGTGTATGACCATTTGAATTCATTGTCCATTCAATTTTTCTTCGTAAAACTCAATAGCCGTTGTTATTATTTTTCCTTGGATTTTCCAGCTGTTTGCATTTATGAGTACTGACTTCGCGTGCTTAACTTTTGGTTTCCATTGGCTCATGCTTTTCCCTGGTTCCAATACAATTTACTGGTTCATCTCCTTGTTTCTCTTCCCATTCCAATATTTTAATACATCGTTCTCTGCTACTCTTCTACTTCTGGCATTCAAAATAAATTTTCCGTCTATTCATTTGCTTGAAAAAAAGAAATTAATATACATTTTTCGTTCTCTGCCATTTCCTCTTCCTTCTCACTTACTTTCTTCCCCATCCCCTTCAAGCCCGTGACTTACTCTCACCTTGCCAAGCTTTCAACACCCAGGCCAACCGTCACATCTTTATCTCCTCTCCACCGTACGCCACAACCCATTTTCCTCCTTCACGTGGCACATAAGCACGCAAGACATCGGTCCACAACCGTGAGCAGCCTCTCCCTATATCCTCTCAGTAGCCGTCCAGCTCGCAACCCTCTTTCATAGATCCACTCACCACCACTCAGCCCGTCACCCACTGCCGCCCTAAGTATCGCGCAACTCCTTGCCTCTCGCCTCCTTGAACCCGAGATCTCTCCCTCCATGGCAGCAGCTCGCAAACCCCACCTTCCTACGCAACTTCGGCCGAAGCTCCGCCCACTAGTTTTCACCTTCTCTTGTTCCCATTCGTCTTCAGTCGTATTTGCATGGATTACTTTTAACGGGTACGTGTGTATATATTTTAATATATATTGTCAATATAACATTTCAATATATGTTCATATTCTGTTGGCAAGCTATATATTATATATACTATAAGATGAATAAGTTATATTAGTTGATGTATTGGATCTGCTCTTGTTCTGTATACATATAATATAATATAATATGTTAGTAGTGCAATGGATTTTGTTAAGAAAGTATAAAAAGGGTATTGTTTTAAAGATAGAATTGGTTTATATATATATTTTTGTAGTGGTTTGCAATGTTTGGTCTGCCTATGTATAACTAAGCTTTATTTATTTTATAATAGTATATTACTCTGTTTTACAAGTTATTTGTACAACTATTTATGCGCGTATGTTTTATATTTATATTAAGTTTTTATACTGGTCATTTTATATGCATATAGGTCCAAACGTTTATATATTGTCGTATGTCTGGTGTATATATATGGGTTACCTTAAGTTATATATATTTATATATACACATTGTTTTATACAGATTTGCAAACAAAAGTATTATATATATATTAGATTTCTAAGTTTGGGAATGTTGATATATATGTACGGGCGGTCAGTATAAGTTGTAAGAAAAATACATATGTATGTTATATATATATATATTATTTAATATTTAAAATTTTATGTATAGGCGTGAGTGATAGGTATTTATATCTGTATTATGTTAATGATAGTGTCGAACTGCATATTGAAATATCTGCATATATATATTGGTTTATAAGTGTACGTTATTTGCATACTAACATTTGTTGTTCTATATACTAAACTACACATACATATTTTGTTTATATTTTGTAAACAGTGGTCTGCATTTAGCTTGTATAGGTATATTTTGTTGTTACCGTTTTATATATTAGTTAACAGGTTTAAATAAATATGTTACAGTTTTGTTATATTTTTAGTATAGTTAGTTATAAAATAGAGTGTTATATTACAGGCAGATATATAATTAGTATAATATATATATCTGTTATTTTGTATGTCGATTTTTGAATTTTAATACAGTTATATACGCACAGTTGTGACAGCATTGTATTACATACTGTGTACCATAAATGATTATACTTATTGTAATGTGGGTTTATAATTTTGACTTTAATATAATAATAATAATTTATATATGTTGATATCAATATATGTTTTTAATTTGAATAAAAGAATTTGAGATGCATATATATATTCAATAAAAATGTGTTTGTATTTAAATATGATTATATATATATATATTTATACAGTATATATATGTTCACTTATACCCATTTATCTTCATCGATCCAATTCTGATTTGATTTCGTCTATTCCTTATCTATCAGCTTTGTTCGTTGAATCGGGTCCATCAAGCCTTGCTTTGGAATTTCGTAGCTCATTTGTTGTCAAACTCTCTATCCTCGAAAGGTGAGCAATCACTCACGATTAATGTTCTTTTATTTATTAAATTTGATTTCAATTGAAACGACAATTATAATATGCTGTTGTTAGTTATTTACACTGTTATTACCTGTATCAGTTCACCTGTGACATCTGACGCCACTATCTGTTATTTATATAATGATAATTCAGTTTGGTTGATAACGATTGATTGTTTGATGTTGACATTGGACGTTAAATTGTTAATGTGTAAGTGATAAATAATTTGAAATTGAAATTGACGTAGGATAGTTAGAATTTGATATATGTGTTGAATTTGATTTGTTAAATTTGTATAATATGACCCCTTGAATGTTTAATTATTTAACACGTAATAAAATAGTTAATTTCCCTTGAACCATTTGAATTTATGTTGTATTAACTGATGAAGTATGAAATTGAATAATTGATGTCAAGTGTAGAATTGCATAAAATAATTTGTATAATAATCTTTAATCTACATTAAATGATAGTGTAGATTCTAGAAATAATTATACCAATTTGCACAAACAACAATGTGAATTAATACGATTATTTCGGGATTATTTGAAGTGATTATTGGATTGATATTGATAGTTGTTATTGCTTGTTTATTTACTTTGGCACCATCCCAGTTATCACACTGCAAGTTCCCTTTGCTATGTTTTGATTTTGAATTGAAATGGAATCGGGTTGAAATGATAAATACCCAAATTGAACTTTGACCTAGGATAGAGAATTAAATAAAAACCCGATTGGTCAATAATTTGATTTAAAAATAAAATGAAGATTTTATTTGAATAAATAATATGGTTTTGAAACGAAGTTGGAAATTGAATTTTAATGAAATTTAAATGGGAATATTTAATAATCTGAAATAAAATATTAATAAAGAAATTGATGAAAGAATGTTGTTTAATTTAAGAAATGATTGAATTAAGTTTTGAAATTATTTAATAATTTATTGAGATTGAATTATTTAATAATTAAATTAAATTGAATCCTTTGATAATTAAAATTGAACTTTTAATTAGTGAAATTTAGTTCTTATTTAATTGGGCTTTGAAATTTTAACTAAGTAAATGAATATGTGAAACTGAATTTCTTTATCAAGAAATGCAAATGTGATTTTTGAAATTAATGTAAGACTTGTAATTTAAAGGGTTGATTTGTCGAAGCTAATTTAATTAAATTTGAAGTTTTGATATAATGAAGTTGAACTTAAGTAATTGATTTAATGAATTAGAAATTAAATAGAAATTGTTTTGAATGACAAATTTACTTAACGAATATTTAATGCAATTGATCAATGAAGTTAAATTGATTTGAATGTTAAATTAAATTAATTTAAATGATTTCGGAATGAAATTTATATATGAATTTGAATCAATATTTGAATTGTTTAAATAAAAGTTGAAATTGAATTATAAGATTTTGAAATGGTAATTTGGATGTTTGGAAACGTAAATTTTTGGAAATTGGTTTAGAAAGACAAATGAAATGTTGGTTCACAAATTCTAATTGAAATTGTAATTGATTTGGTTTTTGAAATATATAAACGACCAATCGGTGTAATAATTATGAAAGTTATTAAAGAGACCGGAATCGGTTAAGGACATACTCTCTGTCTAAACCGAAAACCACTTTAATAACTATACGCGGAGTGTGATCCAGAATGAAGTGGTTGGAATGATGTACGTGATGACTAAAGAAAGAGAACGATAATGGATAGCCTTGACACTTGTGTCAAATTGGAAATTACTAAAACAGGAGCCGTGCCGGGCCAAATGGGGGCTAGCTACCTCGAGCGAACACACTTCTTCGAAAACTACTCATTACTTGTTGTCGATTGGTGCACCCTTGATTTGGGAGTGTTGTTTCGCGGTGTTGCGGTCGCTGCGGCGATGCGTTCTCACCAGTCCGGATCAGGCAAACGGTAGTTTCATTACCTTGGGTATTGCCTCATGTGCCTTGTCATACTTGTATCCCTATACGCGACCACTACGATTTGTTTTGTGTTATACCTATGGAGTACTCCCTGATATCCCACTAGTTTACGGTGGAGTTTACAATGCTGTATAGACTATAACGCTTATATAAAATGTGTTAAGGGGAATAATGGCAACGCCTTAACACTATTTTGATATCTTATATCACTGATAGGCATTATCTACTTATCGTACACTACTACATAGTAGATAGTTTAACGAATCCTTAAAGGATGGTTATTCCAAACATCCTTTGAGTTACTTGTATTTCAATTGCTATTTCACTTGAGTTGGATTTATTGATATAAGAATGTTAATCCTGACTCGAGTGTTTTGTGTTTTGCTTTACGCTCGGGTCAGACTGAGTGTACCAGTATTCGAGACTCACCTTTGGAGTTGGAGCTTTGCTTGAAGATCCAGCCATCTATTCTGCTTTCAGTATTCGATGATTCCAGTGATGTATTCTGATTTGTATCTGATGTATCGTATTACTCTTCCGTTGTATCTGGTTTAACTCTGATGTCACTTATATATCTATATAGTAGCTTCATGAACTACTATCTCTTTTATTTCCGCTGCATTTATTTCTCTGTGTCTGTGATCTGTGATTATTTTATTTACTGTATATGCTCAGTTTTGCCAATTTAAATTAACAATTCGGTATTTTGAATTATTCAAGTCCGACATGTGCGGATGCGAATGGTCCAAAATAGCGGGTCGTTACAAGTGGTATCAAAGCTTTGGTAGCTCTAGGCAAAACTCAACATATAGGGTAAATGTATTTACAGAATCACTCTCATTCGAGTTTCAATCTCTTCCTTTTGACTCTATTCCTTTGAATTTTGGAACGTTCCCTGCGGTTCCAAAATTCATTCGTGTCCCTCACTATTCGTCTTCCCCTGAGGAGATTTCTGTATCCTCGGTTTACAATGCTATCTATCTCCTGCTATACCTAAATTCTATTTCTCGAGATCGGATGTTGATTTACCTCGTAATTCAGCATCGATCTTATTATTGAAGTCACGGTCGATCCTGTTAAGGTTGCCCATAAATTAAATAAGCTTATCCAACTCTCGATTTTGTTAATCGAACTATCTTATCTTCTGTTTTGAACTTATTATAGAAAAAAATTCTCTTTGATTAGAGTCCATCAAATTTGAATCTCTATCCTTGCTTTGAATCCATTCTTGTATAGTCGAGCGAGGAAGTGTATTTGTAAATTAATATTTAAAATGTTTTAAAATATATTGTGTTGTTTGAGTTGTTGATGTTGATTTGGGTTTTCAATCGATTGTCTGATCAACGCTATCGATAGGATTTCCAAAACACTTGAACAGAGCAAACTGACACAATATGTTTTCAAATGGGAAAATTTAATAAAGTTTGTATGACTATTTTATATATATAAGTATGGATTTTCTGTAACTAAACTGTAAATAAATAGGTTGTTGAAATGATAATATTTGATTTTCATTTATTGTTTTGTAAACCATTGACTATTGCATAATATAAATAAATGAATTTATAAACTCGGTTATAAATTGATTGGGATTTGAAATGAATTTAATTTATAAATTTGAGAATTTATTAGTTTCCGTTGATTTCGAACTTTGGTTTTTAAAATTTTAAAGTATATATTATTGAAAATATTTTCGAATAGAAATCGTTTTTAAAGAATTTTTAAAATGTTGAAATCAGTGCTCTTCTCTTTGTCGCTGAAAAATAATTTCGGTGATGGCGGCCGCATCATCGACATTCATTTTCGAGTTTCGAAGTGGAGATACTATCCTGAAGCTTTGCTACAGTTTTGTTTTGAAAAATATTTTGATTTGAATTTCTTCAGTATAAATTGATTTATATATATATAGGTATCTTATTTTAAAATTTTAATTTGATTTGATAAATATATAGATATATCTCTAAATTGTTTGAAGTAAATCGGAGATTTAAATTCTTAAATTTTAGGTTAAAGATGATTTCAAACTGAAGTCAAAATTCTTGGATAAATTTAATTTTAGGTTATACACTAAATTTTGATTATAAAGATGTTAATAGAGATAAATAGAATAATAAGATAATTGAAAAATAAATTTTGTTTTGAAGGAATTAATAAATTGAGATTAGATCAACTTATGGAAATACCTTAAATTTAAAATCAATTATTAAATATAAATTGATTTAAACTGAAATTTATATGGTTTAAATTAATTTATATGGGTTAAATATATGTGATTAAATATATTAAGTAGAATAAATTTAACAATAATTTGGAATAAAGAAGAATTTAAATTGCTGAAAATATGATTATAATAAAAGACTATTCAAATTTATGGTTTTAGAAATTGTAAATTGAAGATAATTGGATAATAAGATAATGAATTTAGAAATAGTTGAGATTGATTTTAGTGAAATCAAATAGATTAAATCAATTATTGAATATCAATTAATTCAAATTTGAATTTATATGGTTTAAATTAATTGTTATTTTGTATTTCAAATTTGTTTTTCTTTCTGGTTGTTTCTATTCTCCTACCTCGTTCCTTTTCGGGGACGAAAAGTTTTGAGTGGGGGAGAATGTAACGACCCGTAAATTTAACTGGTTTTAATAACGTTATTAATTGAAAATTTGTGGAATTTTTAAAAATAAAATATTGAAATAAAAATTTAATATTTGTAATGCGTCTAGTTAAACATAGCAACTGGTAAATTTTCGTCCGAAAATATGAAAGTTTATTTCGCGCGTAAATTTACTTCAATTTAATCAGTTCAAAAGCGATGAAAATAAAATGTTTTCCAAACCTGAATATTTTTACATAGAAAAATTCTAAACCATCTTCTGAACAAGATGTCATTTTTCATTTTTCAAAATTCGGATTTCTTTAGCTCCGTCGATCATATTTTCCTGCGTTTTTCTTGCATTTTCCGCTAGTAGAAAATTCGAATTTTTGTAATTCAATCGTACCACTGATACCCGTATACCGTTTTGATCGTCTCGTCGCACTGATCTTTACGGTATATTTGTTTGTATATTTCGGAGTCAGGAAGACGGCGAGTCTACGGAACGTTTACCGTATTGGTACCGGTTTGTGACGTTTGGTGTATGACCATTTGAATTCATTGTCCATTCAATTTTTCTTCGTAAAACTCAATAGCCGTTGTTATTATTTTTCCTTGGATTTTCCAGCTGTTTGCATTTATGAGTACTGACTTCGCGTGCTTAACTTTTGGTTTCCATTGGCTCATGCTTTTCCCTGGTTCCAATACAATTTACTGGTTCATCTCCTTGTTTCTCTTCCCATTCCAATATTTTAATACATCGTTCTCTGCTACTCTTCTACTTCTGGCATTCAAAATAAATTTTCCGTCTATTCATTTGCTTGAAAAAAAGAAATTAATATACATTTTTCGTTCTCTGCCATTTCCTCTTCCTTCTCACTTACTTTCTTCCCCATCCCCTTCAAGCCCGTGACTTACTCTCACCTTGCCAAGCTTTCAACACCCAGGCCAACCGTCACATCTTTATCTCCTCTCCACCGTACGCCACAACCCATTTTCCTCCTTCACGTGGCACATAAGCACGCAAGACATCGGTCCACAACCGTGAGCAGCCTCTCCCTATATCCTCTCAGTAGCCGTCCAGCTCGCAACCCTCTTTCATAGATCCACTCACCACCACTCAGCCCGTCACCCACTGCCGCCCTAAGTATCGCGCAACTCCTTGCCTCTCGCCTCCTTGAACCCGAGATCTCTCCCTCCATGGCAGCAGCTCGCAAACCCCACCTTCCTACGCAACTTCGGCCGAAGCTCCGCCCACTAGTTTTCACCTTCTCTTGTTCCCATTCGTCTTCAGTCGTATTTGCATGGATTACTTTTAACGGGTACGTGTGTATATATTTTAATATATATTGTCAATATAACATTTCAATATATGTTCATATTCTGTTGGCAAGCTATATATTATATATACTATAAGATGAATAAGTTATATTAGTTGATGTATTGGATCTGCTTTTGTTCTGTATACATATAATATAATATAATATGTTAGTAGTGCAATGGATTTTGTTAAGAAAGTATAAAAAGGGTATTGTTTTAAAGATAGAATTGGTTTATATATATATTTTTGTAGTGGTTTGCAATGTTTGGTCTGCCTATGTATAACTAAGCTTTATTTATTTTATAATAGTATATTACTCTGTTTTACAAGTTATATGTACAACTATTTATGCGCGTATGTTTTATATTTATATTAAGTTTTTATACTGGTCATTTTATATGCATATAGGTCCAAACGTTTATATATTGTCGTATGTCTGGTGTATATATATGGGTTACCTTAAGTTATATATATTTATATATACACATTGTTTTATACAGATTTGCAAACAAAAGTATTATATATAGATTAGATTTCTAAGTTTGGGAATGTTGATATATATGTACGGGCGGTCAGTATAAGTTGTAAGAAAAATACATATGTATGTTATATATATATATATTATTTAATATTTAAAATTTTATGTATAGGCGTGAGTGATAGGTATTTATATCTGTATTATGTTAATGATAGTGTCGAACTGCATATTGAAATATCTGCATATATATATTGGTTTATAAGTGTACGTTATTTGCATACTAACATTTGTTGTTCTATATACTAAACTACACATACATATTTTGTTTATATTTTGTAAACAGTGGTCTGCATTTAGCTTGTATAGGTATATTTTGTTGTTACCGTTTTATATATTAGTTAACAGGTTTAAATAAATATGTTACAGTTTTGTTATATTTTTAGTATAGTTAGTTATAAAATAGAGTGTTATATTACAGGCAGATATATAATTAGTATAATATATATATCTGTTATTTTGTATGTCGATTTTTGAATTTTAATACAGTTATATACGCACAGTTGTGACAGCATTGTATTACATACTGTGTACCATAAATGATTATACTTGTTGTAATGTGGGTTTATAATTTTGACTTTAATATAATAATAATAATTTATATATGTTGATATCAATATATGTGTTAAATTTGAATAATAGAATTTGAGATGCATATATATATTCAATAAAAATGTGTTTGTATTTAAATATGATTATATATATATATATAGTTATACAGTATATATATGTTCACTTATACCCATTTATCTTCATCGATCCAATTCTGATTTGATTTCGTCTATTCCTTATCTATCAGCTTTGTTCGTTGAATCGGGTCCATCAAGCCTTGCTTTGGAATTTCGTAGCTCATTTGTTGTCAAACTCTCTATCCTCGAAAGGTGAGCAATCACTCACGATTAATGTTCTTTTATTTATTAAATTTGATTTCAATTGAAACGACAATTAAAATATGCTGTTGTTAGTTATTTACACTGTTATTACCTATATCAGTTCACCTGTGACATCTGACACCACTATCTGTTATTTATACAATGATAATTCAGTTTGGTTGATAATGATTGATTGTTTGATGTTGACATTGGACGTTAAATTGTTAATGTGTAAGTGATAAATAATTTGAAATTGAAATTGACGTAGGATAGTTAGAATTTGATATATGTGTTGAATTTGATTTGTTAAATTTGTATAATATGACCCCTTGAATGTTTAATTATTTAACACGTAATAAAATAGTTAATTTCCCTTGAACCATTTGAATTTATGTTGTATTAACTGATGAAGTATGAAATTGAATAATTGATGTCAAGTGTAGAATTGCATAAAATAATTTGTATAATAATCTTTAATCTACATTAAATGATAGTGTAGATTCTAGAAATAATTATATCAATTTGCACAAACAACAATGTGAATTAATACGATTATTTCGGGATTATTTGAATTGATTATTGGATTGATATTGATAGTTGTTATTGCTTGTTTATTTACTTTGACACCATCCCAGTTATCACACTGCAAGTTCCCTTTGCTATGTTTTGATTTTGAATTGAAATGGAATCGGGTTGAAATGATAAATACCCAAATTGAACTTTGACCTAGGATAGAGAATTAAATAAAAACCCGATTGGTCAATAATTTGATTTAAAAATAAAATGAAGATTTTATTTGAATAAATAATATGGTTTTGAAACGAAGTTGGAAATTGAATTTTAATGAAATTTAAATGGGAATATTTAATAATCTGAAATAAAATATTAATAAATAAATTGATGAAAGAATGTTGTTTAATTTAAGAAATGATTTAATTAAGTTTTGAAATTATTTAATAATTTTTTGAGATTGAATTATTTAATAATTAAATTAAATTGAATCCTTTGATAATTAAAATTGAACTTTTAATTAGTGAAATTTAGTTCTTATTTAATTGGGCTTTGAAATTTTAACCAAGTAAATGAATATGTGAAACTGAATTTCTTTATCAAGAAATGCAAATGTGATTTTTGAAATTAATGTAAGACTTGTAATTTAAGGGGTTGATTTGTCGAAGCTAATTTAATTAAATTTGAAGTTTTGATATAATGAAGTTGAACTTAAGTAATTGATTTAATGAATTGGAAATTAAATAGAAATTGTTTTGAATGACAAATTTACTTAACGAATATTTAATGAAATTGATCAATGAAGTTAAATTGATTTGAATGTTAAATTAAATTAATTTAAATGATTTCGGAATGAAATTTATATATGAATTTGAATCAATATTTGAATTGTTTAAATAAAAGTTGAAATTGAATTATAAGATTTTGAAATGGTAATTTGGATGTTTGGAAACGTAAATTTTTGGAAATTGGTTTAGAAAGACAAATGAAATGTTGGTTTACAAATTCTAATTGAAATTGTAATTGATTTGGTTTTTGAAATATATAAACGACCAATCGGTGTAATAATTACGAAAGTTATTAAAGAGACCGGAATCGGTTAAGGACATACTCTCTGTCTAAACCGAAAACCACTTTAATAACTATACGCGGAGTGTGATCCAGAATGAAGTGGTTGGAATGATGTACGTGATGACTGAAGAAAGAGAACGATAATGGATAGCCTTGACACTTGTGTCAAATTGGAAATGACTAAAACAGGAGCCGTGCCGGGCCAAATGGGGGCTAGCTACCTCGAGCGAACACACTTCTTCGAAAACTACTCATTACTTGTTGTCGATTGGTGCACCCTTGATTTGGGAGTGTTGTTTCGCGGTGTTGCGGTCGCTGCGGCGATGCGTTCTCACCAGTCCGGATCAGGCAAACGGTAGTTTCACTACCTTGGGTATTGCCTCATGTGTCTTGTCATACTTGTATCCCTATACGCGACCACTACGATTTGTTTTGTGTTATACCTATGGAGTACTCCCTGATATCCCACTAGTTTACGGTGGAGTTTACAGTGCTGTATAGACTATAACGCTTATATAAAATGTGTTAAGGGGAATAATGGTAACGCTTTAACACTATTTTGATATCTTATATCACTTATAGGCATTATCTACTTATCGTACACTACTACATAGTAGATAGTTTAACGGATCCTTAAAGGATGGTTATTCCAAACATCCTTTGAGTTACTTGTATTTCAATTGCTATTTCACTTGAGTTGGATTTATTGATATAAGAATGTTAATCCTGACTCGAGTGTTTTGTGTTTTTCTTTACGCTCGGGTCAGACTGAGTGTACCAGTATTCGAGACTCACCTTTGGAGTTGGAGCTTTGCTTGAAGATCCAGCCATCTATTCTGCTTTCAGTATTCGATGATTCCAGTGATGTATTCTGATTTGTATCTGATGTATCGTATTACTCTTCCGTTGTATCTGGTATAACTCTGATGTCACTTATATATCTATATAGTAGCTTCATGAACTACTATCTCTTTTATTTCTGCTGCATTTATTTCTCTGTGTCTGTGATCTGTGATTATTTTATTTACTGTATATGCTCAGTTTTGCCAATTTAAATTAACAATTCGGTATTTTGAATTATTCAAGTCCGACATGTGCGGATGCGAATGGTCCAAAATAGCGGGTCGTTACAAGAGCTCCTTATAGCTGAGATAGATGAGTCTACTCTTATATGGCTGCATTTCCGAGATCGTTTTGAGCTTAAGTTCGTGCCATAATCCAAGAAGTCTTTCCTTGCCCGTTGCTTCCCAGAGTTGCAGCAGGGAAAATCCTCTGTGTCAGATTATGTTTCATCCTTCAAGTCAAGCTGTGACGCCCCACTCCGAGACCAACATTAACAAAGAGAATTACAGGGTAATTCCGTCTACTAATGCGCAGAATAGGGATGGTTAGGAGCGACCATCCATAGCTTTGTCTTAAACATTTACTAAATACGTCGATTAGTGCTCTATATTTTTTTGCTCTAACTCATGTGGATCGACATATTCAATAAATGCTTAATACAAAACTGTTGGTGGCTAACAGATCTATCAGAACAAAATACAACAACAAAATGTATATACACATACACGCTGATACATCCCAATACAATACACAAGAGGTTTCGATCGTACAAGTCCGGAATTAACCGAAAAAGTAAACTCATGTGTCCCATACCACGTGTTTTACTAAATCGATTAATTCTCTTTCTCATACGTCCGAAAAGTGCAAAAACATGTATTATTATATAGAAATAATTTATTATAGAAAACAAGCTTTTAAAACTATTTTCGAAATCGTTTGGAAAATAACTTTTGAAATTCTCTTATTATAGATAACGTATAATTTTAATAGCTTTAAATTAATTATAGATATTGTAAAATATTTATTTCGAAAGCTAAAAAAATCTTCCGAAAACAGTTTTTTCGATACGGGTGCTTGACACTCATCCATATCGAAGAGGACCCAAATAGAATAATCCCAATGGATTACTCCTAAGATAAGATAACATCAAAAAAATCCATGTAAAACAATTTATAAATTCTAAGCTAGAGCAAAACATGCTTCGATTCAAAGTTCGGCAGCATATTAATATAAGCTACATAGGTCAAAATGACCTGAAATTTGGTATGCATAATGTTTAACACTCATACTTGAAATTGGAAAAAGAATCACGCAATTTGAACAATCTTGGAGAAAGTTATGATGTCTCAAAGTTGAACCCTGGCAGTGTTTTCACTGTAAAAATCTGGGCAAAAACATATATTTTTATATAGAAAATAATTTATTATAGAAAACAAGCTTTTAAAACTATTTTCGAAATCGTTTGCAAAATAACCTTTGAAATTTCGAAAATAGTTTTAAAAGCTTGTTTTCTATAATAAATTATTTTCTATATAATAATACATGTTTTTGCACTTTTTGGACGTATGAGAAAGAGAATTAACCGATTTAGTAAAACACGTGGTATGGGACATGTGAGTTTACTTTTTCGGTTAATTCCGGACTTGTACGATCGAAACCTCTTGAGTATATTGTTTTGAGATGATAATTGAGATTTATAATTCCTATTATAGGAATTATCCGAGTTAGCCAATATTTAGCGAATTGAGAGGTTCAAGATCTCCTATTATAGGGGCGTCATTGAAAGGGAGTGCAGATTAAGGATCTTAAGGCTAATTTAACACTAGAGGGGGGTGAATAGTGTTTAATGGATTCTAATACTTATATGGACTAAATTAAAATTATGACACAAAAAAATGCAGAACTTAATCACAGAACAGTCACAGAATCAAACACAGATGCAGAAAGTAAATAAAAAGCAGTAAAAGGAAAGAACACACCGGTTTTTATACTGGTTCGAAGTTACCCTATATCCAGTCCTGCACCAAGGCAAACACCTCGTACAGATTTTTGTTATACCAATGTCGAGATTACAATCCTCAATTTCTAAAGGCCTTGAGGTACCCTCTTGTCTTCTAGTCTGGGGCAAACTCTCTTGATTTACGGGACACAAGATCACCCAATTGGTTTCCAGGCACAACCACGCCTTATAGAGAGACTCGATAAACTTTTAATTACAAATTGATCCTATAACTCTGAATAGCACTTTGATCTTCTAGAGAGGGTAGAGAATCAAACAAGAATGAGATTCTAATTTGATTCACTTGAGAATTCGGCAGAATTTCGGCACGATCTTAGAAATATGAAAATTTTAGAATATGGATTTGTGGAGAAGAAGGAGTGAAGAAAATAGTTAGTTAAAAAAAATCGTTTGTGAAGGCTATTTATAGACCAGTAACGGTCATAACCATTCGTGAAGAGATTTAAACGAATATACGCTTCTTTTGAAAATTAAAACTTTTGAATTTAACGGCCACCATGTCGACATGGGGTATCCCATGATGTCGACATCCCTTAGTTAAAAACAATGTAAAATTTGTTTTGAAAATGGTATTGAAAGGAAAACAAGATGAAATGATCCGGGAGTAAAATAAACTAATTTTCCTATGTTTTTAAAATAAAGAAGAGTAGAAAAATATATTTTTAGAATGCATATATAAATTTGATTTTAAATCTCAAGTATATATATATATTATAAAATAATATTTAAAAATCAGAAGATAGTTTTAAAAACAAACGAAGTTTAAAACAAGAGTTTATTTAAAAACAAAAACAAAGAATATTTTAAGGCTAAAACATCCTTTTGAAAATCATTTGAAAAGATAATTTTTAAGGCTAAAACATTTTGAAAGCAGTTTTGAAATTCATTTTGAAAAACCATTTTGAAGTAGTTTTGCAAGCTTCGTCCTGTAGAATATCTCATCACATCAGGACTCGAGATCTTGTACAAAACCAGGATGTTCGTGGGTTTGTAAGCCACTTGTCGTAGGTTTGTGAGCTACATGTCGTGGGTTTGTAAGCCACTAAGAAGATAGAAATGGGTTCCATCCCAAATGAAATTTGGAATGAATATTTCCGTGCTATTATGAAGTTTTAACAAAAACTAGACACTTATCTTGAAATCTTGATCTTGATACTCGAGTCTTCAATCTTGATATCTCTATTTTGAATCTTGAGTCTTGAGTCTTTATACTGATCAGTCTTCAGTAATCGATAGCTTTATGTTGATTAGTATAACTAAGGTCAAACAGAAAACATCGATGTGACTAATTTACATAATTCCCTTGACTTGAGATTACTGTCAATTAGCAATATGAAAGCTCTACTTTGATTATAGTAAAATTGTGGTACGACGTCCATCGAGTGACTATAGTTGGGTCGAGTGGAAGTATTGGAAGTGAAACACTATTCAAAATAGAATTCTCTCCTCAGTTATGTCGAGTTAACATCGCGGTCAACTAAAGTCGACTCATTGTCAAAATCTCTGGCTAGAGTATTTTGGTTAATAATAATTGTTTTTTTCAACTAAGGACTTTGTGTTTGGACTATAGAGTTGCATATGGATGATACTGGAATTTTGACCATTACAAAATTCCATAAGTATAAAATGATATAGTTTTGACGAAGAGAATTAATGTAAATAATAGTCATAATCGGGTAACTCTTAACAAAGTAAAATTGGATTTTACTAAAGCCAAGTAAATGATAAATTTGGCCAAAATATCACACCATTCTACTAAGTGACGTGTGAACGTTAATATTCGAATAGTTCGATATTAAACTATGTAAGATCAGTTGAATATATATATCATTTATTAGTTAGGTAACAAATCGATATACGACATTAGGTTTTTTGATTTAAATTAGTTTAATATATATATCATTTAAACTATATAAGATTGATAATTTTAATATTAAGTCTTCCATTATAAAAAATATGGTTTTAAAATTTTGTATAAATAATTTTATACTTAAAGACTTTCTGAATAAATAATATATATATATATATATATATTATTTAAATCAATCGATTTCATAAATTAATAATATCAAAAAATTATTATATAAAATATGTTTTAAAATTTATAAAATTAAATTTATGTCTAATATACTTTCGATTGGTAAAAAATAATTTTTTATATAATTTATATATTTAAATACTTGTGGAAATTAATAATTGGATTTAAAATAGATTTTTAAATTATAAAAAATGTATAAAAATATTTAAATGTTAAAATATCATTCAAATTTTTAATGAAATATTAAAATTCCAAATTATCATTCGAAAATAATTTTTTATTAATTTTTCATTAATTTTCGGATGGAAATTTAATTTTAATATATATTTAAAATTAAAATAAAAAACAATGTTCCCTTGTGCATTATCAAATATGTATAAATTTATTATATATACATTTTTATGTATTTCGTTTATGTATTAATATATATATATATATTATTAAATTATTTATAAGATATATATATATATTGTTATCCAGCCTTGTGATTAGGTCATATTCGGGCACACCAAATCGGTCGCATTGAGAGATTATTTGGCAGAAATCCATAGAAATGACTGCCAAGTTCAGACACCAAACAAAACCTAGGATTTAAAGTCCAAAAGTAACCAGGAACGTCTAAACAAAGGCATGGGTCAGTACCGATCCCTGATCAAGGTTCGGTACCGATCCCTAATTGCTCATCCATGTCGGCACTTGTCCCATGATATGTCAAGCTAAGGTGTTTACAACCAAGTTAATGCTATGTGAGATGGTTTGCAAGTTCATGTCAACTACCACAACCAACACATAAGTCAAACACTATTGCTCTATCCTTGAACCAAGAAATTCACTCAGATTCATGTTTTTGACAATGCAAATGAAGCAACAAAGAGAGAGGCACGAGTAAAACAAGCATCTACAAAAGTCAAATGGAGATCCAACAATCAAATGCACAGATCGACATTGGTCCTTAAGCATCGATCGACACCTATCCTTGATTGTTCATGGCATGGCCACGATCTCCTCAGTTACACACTCCAGAACGAGGGGAACATAGGTAAGAATGTATGAGAGTGATTTTCGTCGACCTACAGCTATAAATAGAGGGATATGGACATAATTTAGGTGTATCCTTTTCTATTTAACAATATTCTTGTATTCCTTGTAGCACCACGGATCATCATGATCCATAAGAACAGCCTTGTAAAAACTCATCAGAAATCATCAACAAAGTTCCAGTGGACGTAGGCAAATGATTAACCAAACCACTATAATTGTGATGTGTTTTGTTTTTCCTTCTTTTAAAGTTATTTTCTTCATATAATTCTCTACTTTTCATATCAGGGTGTTTGTGCCATATTTCGATGCTTTCACTAAGAATGTTGATCTCAGTCTATTAGGATCTATTTTCTACTTTTGGATAGCCTAAATCCATGAAGTAGATCCATTAGTTTTATTATGGAAATCTGTGACTATTCGGGTTCTAGTAGAATCCATCAAAGGATTAGATTGAGTTATGGCTTCACAAAAAGAGAAATCCGATGCTTCCATGCCTACCAATGATGCCGAGAATGTCGAACCGCAACATGTTGAAGAAGTTGAACAACCAAGTGCCATTAAAATCCAAAACCCGTCGGATATGATAACGAGGGTTGAGATGGACCAGATGATGAAGTAGATGAATGGTAAACTATAGGAAAGTCGAGACAAGATGAATAGGTAGATGAAGAAAAGCCTTGACTTGTTGAATTAGTTAGCCCATACTCGTAGAAGGAGTAGGAGATATTTGACGCCTTCTGATTTAGAAGAGTATAGCTCTTCATTATTCGAATAAAGGCATAGGGAAGGAAAGCAAAAAATGAGAGGAAAGAAGACGGGTACTCCAAAAGAGAGAGTGGATGTAATTCGAAGTAGAGGTTTAAGGATCGATGTCGAACCGCAAGCAGGGATTGGTACTGAACCCTCTCTCCTCGAGTTGGTCAATGAACGTGTTGATGTCTTGGAAGATAATGTTGGTCCTGTTGCTGATGGCCAGGATGCAAGAGTTCAGGCGGCTGCTGTTAATCCACCACGAATAAACCGAAATAGTAGGACTACAGGACGAACGGTTCTCAAGAAGTCAGGACAACCTGGGCATCGTGGAACTAACCGAGTTCATTTGCCAGGCCAAACACTTACAGTAGCATACGATTACCGCCGTCCAGCTGATCCTATGGAACCAGTGTCTCTGGTAGAAATGCTAAAGAAGCTAGTGTGTGAAACTCAGCATAGAAGTAATGATGAATGTGTCACTTCTCCCAGTAGGAACCCATTCCCCAAAGAAATATTGCAAGAAGAATACCCTCGAAGGTTCACAATGCCGACGATACTGTCCTACAATGGAACGACAGATCCGAGGCAGCAATTAATGAATTTTGATTGGCACATGGATTTGGCTAGGGTAACTGATGCCATCTTGTGTCTTTGTTTTCTGATTTTTGTTGAGGGAGTGGCGACGATGTGGTTTACCCGGCTTCTGCCAAGATCCATATCGTCTTTCGATTAGCTGGCAAGGATGTTTGGAGCATTTTCGTTTGCACAAAACTCGCCCGAAGGATGTGATGTCGTTGTCTAACCTCTTCTAAGGAGCAGGAGAGTCATTGAAAGATTTCTTAAGAAGATTTAATCCGACACTAATGGAGGTGAGTAATGTGAAAGAGGATATCGTGCCAATGGCTTTGCTCATGGGATACATCCTGATATTAATTTCGGAAGACGGTTGAAGATGAAACCCTCACCAATGATGGATGTTTTTTTATAGGAAGGCAAATCGGTTCTTGCGCATGGAAGTGGAAAGTACAACTGTTAGAAAAGCCAGTGTTGGATAGTCAGTAGAAGTAGTACAAAGTAATGTAGCAGTGAAGAAAACCGGAGGGAGCTCCGGCAATATAGATGTGAATGTTGAAAACATGGGTAGTCGTCAGAAAAGGGATAACCAAGAAGGTGGGGATAGGAAGTCGGGTTCCAAAATGCACTCGAGATTCCCGTAGTATGAAGATTGCACAACGTTGAATAATTCGATTGAGAATATTTACCTTGCGACACAAGGTGTTGAGCGATATAAGAAACTGTCTTCGAGGGAGTCGAAGGAAAACGAAAGATGATCTGGTAAGTACTACCACTTTCTTGAGTCACGGTCATAACATGAATGAGTGCAGGCACTTGCATGATGTAATTGAAGATTTGATGAGGAAAAAGAAGTTGTAGCAGTTTGTTGAAGCTCCTCTGACATGCTGATTCCGTGATGTAATAGAAGAATATCTACGTCAAATAATTGGACGCATAATAACCACCGCCTAAGCCCTAGCTCGGTCGGCGTAGTAGATTTCATAAGGCTATGGATCCAAGAAAAGAGCCAAAGAATGCGAGGGCGGATCCTACCGAGTTAAAGATCAACATTCAGGTTAGTCAGGACGATCCAACACGGGTCTTGAAGATTAGATCTCAACTCAGCATGAGAATGATAAAGGAGTTGACAGGCTTTCTTCAGGCGAACCTGGATGTGTTTTCCTGGACGCATTTTGACATGTATGGAATATCACTAGAGATTATGTGCCATGCATTGAATGTAAACCGCAAATGCATACTTATGAAGTAGAAGTGACGCAGCCTGCGTCCGGGGCGATCTACTGCACTAAAAGAAGAAGTGGACAAGCCGTGAGACAACGACTTCATCCATAATGCCCTATACCCAGAGTGGGTATCAAATCTGGTCCTAGCCAAAATGGTCAACGGAAAGTGGAGGACATGTATTGACTATTCAGACCTAAATAAGACGTTTCCAAAGGATAGCTTTCCGTCGCCAAAGATTGATCAGTTGGTGGATTCGTCTGCTGAAGAGGAGCTGTTGTCATTCATGGATGCTTATTCTGGTTACAACAAAATTCCAATGCATGTTTCAGACCAGGAGTATACTGGTTTCATAAACGACCTAGGATTGTATTGCTACCTCATTATGTCGTTCGGGTTGAAAAATACTAGGATGACATACCAAAGACTGGTCAATTCCATGTTCAAAAAGAAAACCGGACATTCGACGGAGGTATACGTGGATGATATACCTGTAAAGTCGTGATAGTCGATGAACCATGTGGAGGATTTGGCAGAGATTTTCGGTATGCTCCAAAAATATGGAATGAAGCTCAATCCTCTCAAATGCTTGTTTTAGGTTGCATTAGGAAATTTCTTGGGTTTCGTTATGAACTCGTGATGGGATTGAGGCCAACCCTAGGAAAATCAAGGCTTCAGGGAATGCGTAATCCCCAAAGACGATAAGGAGGTGCAGAGATAGAATGGAAAAATAGCCGTGCTAAGCTGGTTTATTTCAATAGCTACAGAAAAATGCAGACCACTCTTTGAGGTCCTTAAAGTGGGGAATAGAAACTTCGCATGGACAGAGGCATGCAAGAATTCATTCCAGGCTTTAGTCGATTACATGGAAAGGCCGAATGTTTTATCGAAGCCTTTGAAGCAAGAGGATTTATTCATTTATTTGGCAGTATCGGTCCACACATTGAGTGCATCACTCATGTGCATAGAGTGCAAAGTCCATTGGTTAGTATATTATATTAATAAGTGATTGACAAGAGCGAAAAAGAACTACCGAAAACTGGAGAAATTGGCTTATTGCCCGTCGATCACTTCAAGGAAGCTCTGCCGTATTTCCAAGGTAACCCAATTAAAGTACCGACCAAGCAACCCCTAAGGCAAGTTCTACAGCGACCTGAAACTTCCAGGAGGATATTGAAGTGGAACATCAAACTAAGTCAGTATGACATAACGTATCATCCTCGGAGAGCGATTCAAGGCCAGGCTTTGGCGGACTTCATTGCAGAATACACCGCTTGGGATGATAACGCAGAGGGTAGCATGGAATGAAATGCTAAGTGGAAAATGTATATCGATGGGGCATCCAATGAATGTTGCTCGTGGGTAGGGTTGTCTTGGTAACTCCTAAGGAACAAAATCGATCTGCTATGCCATGAAACTTGATTTTACTGCGATGAATAATGAAGCAGAATACGAAGCATTAATCAAGGGACTCAAAATTGCAAAAGAATTGGGAATCAAAACTTTACACATTTTCTATGACTCCCAATTGGTGATATGCCACGTGAGAAAGGAGATTCAGGTGAAAGGGGCAAGGCCATCTCCTTATTTAACCAAGGTTCTGGAATGGCTAAACGACATTAAATATTACACGTTAATGCATATTCCTAGAGAGGAAAATGCGAAAGCTGATTCATTAGCCAAATTGGCTAGTGAAGGGGATGTGCAACTCATAGGCATGGTCCCGGTGGAAGTGTTGTTAGCTCTGAGCATCGACCATATGGATTTCGATTGGATCTTGGAGGCTGAATGTGAAAAGGAGTAATGGATGATTCCAATCAAGGATTAATTGCTGAAGGGAATCCTTCTCGAAGGAAGGAATGAGCGACGAAAGCTCCTCTGTAAAGCTTCACGGTTTGTTATTCGGGAAGGAGTCATGTACAAGAAAGGATTCTCTATCCCTCTGCTACGATGTGTTGCTGGTAGCAAAGTCAAAAAAGTCATAGCGGATGTCTATGTAGGGGCTTGTGGTGACCATATAGGGGGGTAGACCTTAGCAAAGAAGATTCTTCACTATGGATATTTCTGGCTAACCGTCAACTAGGACACAGCTGATTACACCAGGAGGTGCGATAAGTGCCAGAGGATTGCAAAGATTCCTTGAGCCCCATCAACAGAGATCACACAAATGGTTAGTCCTTGGCCATTTGCAGTCAGGGGAATTAATATCATTGGAGTGTTGCTGATATCTAAAGGTGGCACATAGTACGCCATCGTTGCTGTTGATTATCTCACGAAGTAGGGAGAAGCGAAACCGCTGGCCACGATCACCACGAAAACGGTAATCAACTTCGTGGTTAAGAACATAATTTGTCATTTTGGAGTTCAAAGAACGATTATTTCTGACAACGAGACCTGATTCGACAGCGTCGAATTTAAAACCTTTTGCAACCGACATCGCATTTAGAAGAGATTTGCGGTGCTAGCACACCCACAGGCGAATGGACAGTTGAAAGTTGTGAATAAGATAATCAAGTCCATTCTGAAGAAACGATTGGAGAAGGCCAAAGAGAAGTGGGTTATTGAGTTACCATTAGCACTTTAGGCCTACAAAAGAACCCACAAGTCCACAATCGGTCATACTCCATTCGCCTTAGCCCATGGATTAGAAGCTATAATTTCGATCGAATTGAAAGTACCTTCTCATCATACAATCCATTATGATCCCTAAACAGATGAGAGGCTCTTTTTGGAGTCACTCGACATGATTGATGAGAAGCACAATGAAGCCGACTAATGAGCGGCCGCCCATTGGAAACTAGTAGCCCAACATTACAACATCAAGGTCAGGAATCGTACTTTCGAGATCGGTGACCTTCTCCTTAAAAGAATCTTCCCTGGTCTAGTGAATATGGGCCCAAGCTCAGAAGATCCGTATGTGATTGAACATAAGCTTGGAGACGGGAAATTCAAGCTGTCAACTATTGACGGATTGTACTCCCATGAGCGTGGATTAGCATATCTGCGATGCTATTTCACTTGAGTTAGACTTTGTATATATTTAATTAGCTTTGATGTAAAAGGACAAAATCTATCATTTTCTATGAATATAAAGCAATTTGGCTTCCTATAAAGGCAAATACGTGTTTTCATTAGCTTGATTATGCGCTATGAATAATAAAAATATTACACATGTTTGCATGTTAACGATGCAGGCATTAATGTGTCTTGAGATAGGCATGTTAATGGTCCATGATCAAACCCACGAAGTAATACCGTTACAGGTATACTCTAACCCACAACTTGGAGGCAGGAGTATAAATACTCAAGGGTGGATGAGATAGTTCACCCTAATGGCTCGTGCCCAGAGTTTGGCTAAGCATCGATACCTTGCCCGGAGAATGGTAAGGCAAAAGGTCAAGGCCTGGAGTTAGGCAAGATCTTAAACAAACATTCAGAATCGGACGTTCAAATCATCACACTAGGTGAAAAATTTCAACCAAATGCCCAGAGCTAGGTGTGGTTGAATTAAAACATACACAAAATAGATGTGCAAACCCTCATTCTAGGAAATTAGACCCAGTCAATGCCCATAGGTAGGCACGACCGAACGAAAACACCAAAGATGGGTACCCATACCATTATTTCTCGGTCATAGAAATAATATAATTTTGATCACTATTATTAGTCGGACGAAACTCGACAAAATGATACAATAAGATAGGTCATTAAGTTAGCCTGCTAGTAACAGAGAAATGATTGAAATATACATAAGCAAGAACGATAAATGCATTTCTCAAAGCTTAGATAAATCTACACAAGGCTTGGAAAGAAAACAAGTCTAATTTTTATTAACATACCACTTACACAAAGCGCAAGGGCTATACTCGCATAACTTCAGCTTATTTACACTGTTGTTCAAACAAAACAAGAAATGACAAAAAAGAAGGATGCAACTAAGTCTTTTTCCACCTCTTCAACTCCTTCTTCCCCTCGGAAGAGGGCATTCCAGAATCACTAGGCTTCCCCTACTTCTATCTTTGCCTTTATGACCATTCAGAAGATCGCTCGCCGAAGTTTCAAGAGGTATAAAGATAGGTTGACCAGGAAACACGATCGACAGGGGAGGAGGTATATCAACATCTTTTTCTTTCTTGATATCGTTAGACATCAAGACTTGAGTTCAGAGCATCTCTTCTGTAGTAGGCCCTGAGGAAGGATCACAAGTCCCAGTTATAGTGACGTCCTTCTCTCCCTGTGCCCCATGGAGGTCACATATCCTCTCTTCCTCCAAGGCATGAATCATCTTAACACCCGAACTGCGAGTCGGACTAGTTGGAACATTTGGATTTGTTTGAGAAGCAGACACAATCAAAAATTCAGTTGTCAAAGCTCGCTTTCCCAGTAGTGAGCCTCCCTAGGGCAGAGAAATAATGGGAGGTTGACCTGAAGCTTGAAAAATACAAAAGTTGAGATTGGTGACGTCGACTGGTGTCATACGAGCCATCTCAAACACGGGCGAAGTCAGTGATATACCTACAGAGGACGTGAGCTCAACATGGATGGAGTGCCACAAGAACCTCCCTCTCGGATGAGAGATTAAATAGTTGATTTATGAAGCTGAGGCTCATTGGGATCATATCCAGCATCCGATGGAAGTGCTGAAGTAGTTGAAGCTCGGAGAATCATGTTCGTTTTTAAGTCGTGGGGAGTGAATCCAGAGCTCTCACCTTGGTCTTTTTGATCCCCGATAGCAGACTCGGGGTGCAACATATGTTCATCGATCCTAAGTGCTTCCATGTCCTCTGCATATAGAAGGTTAAGCTCTAACTTTTCTACAATGAATTTATCTCTACCGGAAAACACTCGCTCTTCATTAACAATTTCCTCCCATGCCTGGTCTGGTGCCTCCAGATATCCTTCGTCGGTACATTTGAAGCTTTTAAACTTAACCATATTTCGCATTATAATGGATGATTACTGGCTTGAATTCGTCCATAATATGCTTCTCTGCAGCTTCAACCTGCTTTTCAATATCTTTCGTCTAGGTCTCTACATCATCCCTTGCCTTGCGAGCATCTAACTGCTCCTTATAGTAGCCTTGGGCCTCAACAAGAGTGTCGTCTTTCTCTTTCTCCAATTGTTTCTTCAACTCCTCAGCTTCTTTAGTCAGCCGCTCATTCTCCAATGACAAACTATGACTCTTGTGGTGAGCAACCTCGATTTGTTTCTACTAATTTTGGTGCTCTTCCTTAGCTAACTTGGTCAGATCACCTAGTTGTTTCTTAGACTTGGCTAACGAGGCATTGAGCTTCTCGACCTCCTCATCAAGTTTAGCGATGATGCGCTTATCTTGCTCTTTTTCAAGTTTCATCCCTTAGCTCTCCACTTTTCTATTGTAAGGACCTTTGTAGATAACTTCAGCTAACCGTCCACATTTAAAGTACTGGTTGTATGCATTGTCGATATAAGCCACGTTATCGGTTCTGATGTGTGGAGGGATGTCCTTCAGATCGGGGACAAAGTTGACGTCATCAAGAAAGAGTTTCAAAAACTTATGTTGCAAAGCGCCCATGTAGGGGTTAGAATTAATCTCATTTTTTGGTTAAACCACTCTCTTGTATGGCTTCAAATGAGGAGTATCAAAAATAATTGGCCTTGATGTATACTCAAAGCATCACTGCACATGAGTGGATGCAATCGGTTATATCGATAACGGAACGGAGATAGGCGCACGTGATACATCAATAGATGGTAAATGATCAGCCTTCAAGGAATGTCTATCTGCACTGTGTTGTGGAGATGACTTGCGAGCTGTATGAATTTTTTCTCGACTCTTGTAGTCTTGGATCGAATGCCTCCCTGGATTAAAATCATAAGAGGAGCCGTGAGGACAACTATACGATCCATGCCTTCTGTGCTTGCTCCCCTGACTCTTAATGGTAACGTACATTCCCTTACGCTCCATTGAACCTGTGAATGAAACGAGAATGAATTAGACCAAACAGGATAAAAACATGGCATGAACTAAACAAAATGTAGTGTCGTGTGTGCACGTGTGTTTCCTAGTGTCCCCCCATGGACCATGAGCTTGGAGTTTGCTAACAGGAGTGATCTCCCCTGCATGAGAGGTTAGCACTTCTTGGAGTAGACGGATAGGGGATCCGATATCCCCAATGCTGATGTTGCCCAAGCCATAAGAAACAAATTCATCTGGAATCAGACCGAGTTTGCCATAAATGTCTTCAAAATGTAGAATAGGGTTTTCATCTATTATATTGGCTGGTGGAGGTTGTATAGGAGTTCGAAACGGGACGATCTTTATTTTGGGTCGTCGCTTTGGAAGAAAAGCTTGGTCACCACCACCGTCTTCACTGAAGGACTCATGACCAATATCAACATCATCATTACCTCCTCCACCACTTCTTCCTTTCTTAGAATGCTCACATACTTCTCCAATCTCCATAATATGACTTGGAACTGGGGGAACTTCTTGGTTTTCGTTGCCATCCTCCGACGAAGAACCATTATCATATTCATCACCAGCTTTAGGGACGTGGCTAACTCTACGACCCTCTTCCAGAAGATTATAAGCTCTCTAATTCTTATCAGTAAGAAGTGCCTTCATATCCCTTTCTAGAGTGGGACTTGATGGAGAGACGTTAGAGTGCTCGCCAAAGCTGCACCGCTAGGCCTTTTCGAGCTTTCTACAAGAATAAGAAATTATCGTATGAGTAACTGAGGTCATATTGTCCGCATAAAATAGAATGAAGGTAAGACTTACGTCCGGACAACCACCTCTATGCAAAACCTGGTAGGCGAGGCACAAAAAAGAATTCATCTTTAAAATAGCTCAATTTGTTCCAAAGACCCGTTACAATTCGACAATCCGTGGAAGGTTCTAGATATGTAAGCGAAGTGGATCCTTTTTTATGTTTGATGCTATACAACTAGCAGATCTCCTTAGTGCTAGGGTTGTGATTCACATGGCGTGCGAAAATAATACAAATGTTGTTCAAGAAAGCATAACTATTGGGGTGAAGTTCGGACAGAGCTAATTTCATGAACTACAAAATTGTGCGAATGAAGTTGCTGAACGACGAGACACAACCGACCGTACACATATATCGGTTACAAGCCATATATCATATTGGTGGGAGATGCACCCATTGATGACGTGAAGGAACCAACACGTCTTCGTAGGAGTACCGTGTCTCTAACATATTCTTCGAAGAGATGTCACATCAACTTTCGACGTTGGGGGGTCCTGAGGATCATCTAAAATAATAGCATCACCCATGTCTACATTAGAGGTAGCTCCAACCATAGGCTCCTCAATTGGCATAAAAGGAATCATTTCTAATGGTTGTACTGCTTGACAACTTTTCGACTAAGGCATATGAAGGTGTCGAAGGACCTGCGAACATTATGGAGATACGCGAGGTGCATCTACGATCCATAATTGTCAAAACTTCACATACGAGATATCAAGTGCATTAAAAGCTATGTTCCCCATGCTAAAAAGAAAGCCATGTGAAGTCGATATACCAAGTCCGACATATGGGGATGTGTGTCAATCAATAGAACCCCGTACATTGACAAGGGGCAACGATGAGTAGTTAAAGATGTTGTTTTTTGTATGCATCTAGAGTTATGTGGTGTAGGCTGACATCGACCGCACTTAGACTTTTCTTGACATGGGACTCTGCTTGAACACTAGAGAATAATGAGCTAAATTCGTATTAGAGTGTTCAAATTTCCCTAAGTGTTCCCATCATTCAAGTGGCCGAAATTTCTTACTGGAAAAATTCCCAACTTTGGGATCGTTACCGATCCCTAGAGGGAAAAAAATTCCCCTCGTGAACAGGCGAAGTCAAGCGTGGTCGGAGGGAGAATCGACATCGAATTCGGTTATAGCCTAGGCCAACTGCAAATGCTGCTAAGTCGCATCACTTTCCTAAGGTAGTTCAGGTTATTTGGGGCTCGGCTATACTCAAATCTACGGTTCCAATTGTTGAGAAAACTGATGTTTGAGAGATAGGATGGCAGAGCCTCTAGTTGCGGTGTTGTCTAGGAACGATGGACTTGGTTGTTGGATCGTCGATGTGGAATCAGTAATGGAGGCTCGAGGCTTAAGGAAGAAAGGTCTTAAAGGAAACGAGTGAAGTAAAGTGAATGGCAGAAGTATGGGTTTGAGCATTTATAGCACTCAACCCAGAAACTTAGGCAATTTTCTGGCCTAAGTTTTCAAAGGTAGGGGTCGGTACCGATCCTTAATCAAGGGTCAGTTCGAACCCTATATATTTAACAAAAAGGGAGAAAATGGATGATGATGGGATGAAAGGCTTGTATATGTATATGTGACACTAGACTATTATAGATTCAAGGGAATGAATTCGAACCTGAAGGATCCAAGCGAGGAAATATTGAAAGCTTTCATGGTTTGGAATGGAGAACGTAAAGAACATGCTTCAGCTTTTATCCCATTGAAAACTTGCAGACCTAAGCTAAGTGAAACGTTGATTGATAAAGGATGCTACACTTCATTAAAGTAGTACAAGGAAAAGATGGCATCTATTTAAGGTGAGACTTGGGACTTGATGCAGAAATTTCAGCTTGCCTCGTTCCAAAGCATATCTTGTTTAACAAGATATACTTTGGAGGGTAAATGTTATCCAGCCTTATGACTAGGCCATATTCAGGCATACCAGATTGGTCGAACTGAGAGATTATCTAGCAGGAATTTGTAGCGATAAACGTCAAGTTCAGACGCCAAACAAAACCAAGGAGTGAAAGTTCAAATGCAACCAAGAATTCTCAAATAGATTGCTACACACCCCTATCAATGAGCAACAATTTCCAAATCCAAGGCGCATGAAAGCATGGGTCTGTATCGATCCTCGATCATGGTTTGGTACAGATCCTTAATTGCTCATCCATGTTAGCACTTGTCCCTTCTAAGTCAAGCTAAGGTGTTTACAACCAAGTTCATGCTATGTGAGATGATTCGCAAGTTTGTGTCAACTGCCATAACCAACACATAAGTCAAACACTATTGATCCATCCCTGAACCAAGAAATTCACCTAGATCCATGCCTTTAACAATGCAAATGAAGCAACGAAGATGGAGGCATGAGTAAAACAAGCATCTAAAAAATTCAAATAGAGATCCACTGATCAAGTGCATGGATCGGTACTGATCCCTAAGCATGGATCGGTGCTAATCCCCGATTGTTCGTGGCATGGCCACGTCTCCTCAGTTACATACTCCAGAACATGGGGAACATGGGAAAGAATATGTGGGAGTGATTTTCGTCGACTTGTAGCTATAAATAAAGGGATAGAGGCACAGTTTGAGAGGATCCTTTTGCTGTTTAACAAATTTCTTGTATTTCGTTGTAGCCCCATGGTTCATCACCGATCCCTAAGAAAATCCTTGTAAAAACTCATTCGAAATCATCAAAAAGTTTAAGTGGACGTAGGAAAATGATTAGCCAAACCACTATAATTGCCGTGTATTTTTTTTCCTCATTCTCAAGTTATTCTCTTCATTTAATTCTCTAATTTTCATATCAGGGTGTTTGTGCCATATTTGGGGGGGGGTGTATAAAATATAATTTTATTTAAAAGAATCAATTTTGTTTTCGGATTTTACAACAAAATAAAAAAAATATAATTTTAAATATACATACACATAATTATATATATCCCAAATATATATATTATTCAAAATTATACATACATACATATATATATATATATAATATTTGAAAATATACATTATAGCATATAAGCATATATTTGGATGATATATTTATATGTTAGAGGGGATAACATGTCCTTTATGATGTAAATCTCATCACTTATATACGGACATGTCTAACCTTGTACAGATTGCTATATTATACATGCGCACACATATAGGTGTATATGATACACATTTATATATTATAACATTAATTACATAATATATAACTATTAAATATTTAAATTGAATAAGGATTTTATTTAAAAGAAAAGTAAAAAGGTTCTAAATAGATTTAGACTACATAGGCCCAATAAAGATCCAAAATGATAAAAAAAAATTGAAATTTACTCATTTCTTCTTCTATAGGCTAACCCAGTTCCAACAGTGTGGGCATGTTGGATTAGGCATAAGAAAGCCTAAAGTTTAGTATCGTGCCTAATTTGAATTTCGAGGATGAAATTCCTATAAGGTAAAAAAAAGCATGTAATAACCCCATAAATTAACAAATAATTGATTAGGTAATTAGTTATGAAATTTAGAAAGTGAGATAATGCAAAAAAGGGTAAATATATGTAGAACGTTTTATTTTCTTATTATACTTGAATGAATCAGGTGATACTATGAAAATATTAGTTGAAAATCTAAATTAATAAGAATTAAATGCAACCATTAAGACTAACAAATTAAAAGAAAATGGGATAGTGGGACGATGGCCTAAATTGCTATTTTTAAGTAAGGATAACCGCCTTTCCCTTTTCAATTTTTTTACATTCGAAATTTAAAATAAAAGCTTGAACTCTTTAATGGTGCTTTTAGCTAAAGAAGAAGAAAAAGGAAAACATTATAGATAAGGAAACTAGGGACTTCATCGGCTAAAAGTATAGGTGAATAAGGCGTAATTGTGATAGCCAGATAGTAGATTTGGTAAAAGGAGTAAGGCCTATTGGCATTCAAAACCAAAAGCGAAGGATAAGGCCTTTATGGCATCCGAATCCGAAAGTGAAGGAGTAAAGTCTGTGTGATATCTGATACAGGAAACGATGGTGTAAAACCTATATGATAACTGAAATCGAAAGGAAAATAGGTTTAAAGCCTGTGTGACATCCTAACTATGAAGCGCTGCTGTAAGGCATGGGTTGCGACCAAGAACGTTGAGGCATAAGGCCTCAGTGGCAGTCGAGAGACAATGTAATTAATGTATATAGTATATAAGCATAAGGCCTTAGTGGTAGCTGAATGCTAGAACTTTAATGATATATGATTGTAGCAAAAGTGTGTAAAGCCTAAGAAGTAGACAAAGGTATGGTATTTTGGTATAATGGAATACTGTGCTTTCTCCGTGACATGAACCAAGGGAATGCTTTCGGTTACGGTATCATAGTAGTGCAAACATTCGATAATAAACTTACAACTTGAACTTGTTGTTCGATCAGACAAATTATTTCTTTGGAAAGGAATCCGCTTATTGGTGACGTGATCTCACTATCTTTTATGCTTTGTGGTAAAATGTTAATCACACCAGACTTTATGTTGGATCCGTGTTTTTATTCTTGTTTTCTTTATAAACTGATAGATAGTCATTCGAGTAGACTGATTTTATGGATTTAGATAGGTTGCTTTTGTTGATATCCAAATAATGCTAGCCAAAGATGTAGCATGAGGCTTGGGTGTTATATTTATGTATTATTTCCGCTATATCTAGTGCTAGTGTTCGCGTCGGCATGTGTTGGACGCTAATGGCTATATGTACGATATTTTTGACCCTACGTTAGCGTGACTTTGAGATGTAAAAACAACTGTCAAAGTAAATCTGCAAATTATATGCTTCTTGTTGTATACATGTTCTGTTCACTAAATACTGTATAATATAACAGATTTAATCTTTGTGCCGAAAGATGATTCCAAGGCGACAGCCGCATATTGGATGTCCCATTTTTTGGTTTTAGAATGAGGGATGTTACAAGTGGTGTGGTGATGGTGGTAGAGTTTATATTAAAAAGGGAAAAACAGTCATTGTAGTAGCCGTTAAAGAGGTTAAAACTACCAAGTGTTTGTTATTTATTAAAATGACAAATAATTTACCATTTTATTAAAACCGCAAACGGTTGACTATATTAAATAACAAACACTTTTTTGACATTTTAATTTAAACAGGTCAGTCATGCTAGTTCACTAACTATAGAACCGGGTTATGGTTGCATTAAACAAGTAAAAAGGGATAACATGGTATACGCATGGTTTGTTTTGCAGATTTTTGATGCACAAACACCAAACCACTGTTTAAACTTCCATAAGAAATGCAAAATTGAATGAAATTGACTTGGTTATGATAAACTGATCATAAACATCAACTTGTATTTAATTCAAAGATATGTCTTGATAGAAACTACGATACTCACATCCAACTTTGGTTAAATCTTTAAAATTTTGACTATTGAAAATTTATCAGTGGGAAAATAAGTGATAAATTTGATGACAAAAAACAGTTCTCTTAGCTTGGACCTATATGCGAAAGATTATTACAAGGATGTACAAAGATATGTTATAGCTTTACCAATAGTGGGGTCGGTCACCCATGCCACGTTGGCTAAAATGGGGTGACTAACCCCATGTTGGTCCAACGGGAAAACAAAAGGGCCAAGTTATCTGGCATTTATAACGGCGGATAACGGTGCACCAAATTACTCCTCCACGTGGCAATTCACTTAGGGTTTGAAATCAAATATTGGCCGCTACTTCTTCGACATTTATAATGTCGGATAAACTAATATAACATAGCCATTCTTCTTCTTCAGCCGGCTATGTTTCCTCCCCTTTCATTATCTCAATACCCAATTTTTCTCACGCAAACCCCCCTAAACACATCAAATTTCAACCTATTTTATACTATATTCTCCAAAAAATTCCCAAAAATGAGAAGAAAAATGCGTGTTCGTGATAGCAGTAGATCCTCACAAAATCGTGGGGCGATGGAGATAATGGTTAAAGACACTAGTTCTAGCTCTTCGAGAACATGCAGTGGTGATGGAACAACGATATCTCGAAGGCGGCTCATGGGCATTGTTTTCGAAGACTTTGCTTTGTTTTCGAATATCGATCAAAACTTAGTATCAAGGAAGGATTTGATAAATTTTCATGTGTTGCTCGATGAACAAGTGCACATTTCTACCGATGTCGATATCAAAGTAAGCACCTTTTTATATGTGTCAAATCGCTATATAGTTATACATTTAGTTTACGAAGTTAATGGCCAAAATAATTTTCTCAATAGGCGAGGGAAGAGAAGACCCACGGGTCTGTTGCATCTGTATTTCGTCTGTATCAAGAGATCTTAGCAGTCAACGTCGATCAAAGTATTACAGGATTTTTGGGCAATATAGGATTTCGGGATTTTTTTGGTATGTTTTTTTGTCATAAATAATTACATGTACAACTGCATTGTATTTTTCTTAGCCCTTCATATTTCTTATTTTATAGGCATTCAGTTGACTTTAAATTTTGATGCATAATTGTGTGGCACATTAGCTTCTTTTTTGTGGAAGACTACCCACACTTTTCACTTTGCGTTTGGGGAGATGGACATTACTCCGTTAGATTTTATTATGCTTATTGAAATTTCGGTTGGATTGCACCTTCCTTTACTTCATGATGAGTTTCTACATGTCTTACTGGGTATTCTTATTCCATCGTGCTTATCGGGGGTTTACACAAATTAGAAATGGTTCCCTTATGGATACTATTAGGAGACTACTTCGACAGTAAAATTCTACCCACGACTGGGAGATAGCTAGGTTATTTGTCATGTATATGATTGGAAACTTTTATTTTCCTATTAGTCCATTATACTCTTATTAGGACATGTTGCAGAAGTTGCGGAGTTTTATCTTTGTTCCCCTATTCTTTACAATTGGGGAATGACTATCATGGCTTACTTGTATAGGTCATTGGACTTACAATGCATGATGACTAGCCATAGTGCATCATTATGTATTTTTGGGAGAATTTACAGTATTGGTAGTATGAGTATAGCCACAATCTAGCTCACCTAATTAGAAACCACCAGTTATCCCTATTCTTTAGGAGGATCTATTCATGGTCGACCAGAATAGGCAGAGAGTTCGTAGTGGTGAGGCTAGTCATATTTTTACGGTTGCATGCAACTATGCAGTTAAAGCGCTTGGCAGATTAAATGTGGCGGGGGTGCAAAAAGTCATAACGGGGATACAACGAGGATATAGCGGGATATAGCGGATGACTCCAAAAGAGCATATAAAACTCATACTTAATGTTTTTACAAATATATAAATGGTAATTAAATGAAAATTAACATTCAATTGAATTATAAGTAATACATAAATAATTTTAAATAAAAACATGTGCGAATATACTATAAATAAACGTAAAACTATTATATGACATATTGAATTTAGTAAAATATTAGAGTATTTTCATTTCTGAAAATATATTAAAAATTCAATTAAATTAATTAATTTCATAATTTTTATAATGTATAAATGTCATTTTTTACTTCATTTCTTTAAAGAAGATATAGCGGAAATAGCGGAATATAGTGGGAGTAACGGGATAGAGCGGAAATAGCGGGGCTTAAAGCGGAAAGGCTATATTTGGGGCTATATGGAAAAATCGTAGCGGTAGAAATCCGCTAGGAGATATAGCAGAGTTATATCAGGGTAATAGCGGGGCATTAAACGCACAGGAACGCAACCAGATAGAGTTACGGCGTACACGCTCTGACGTTATTTGCAAGCCGTGTGATGGACCTCCATATTTGACATACTATAGTACCTTACACACATTATTTTTGTCGGGCAGATGATTTCCATTGGTATCATCTCCTCTTATAGCTGGTTGTATGTGGTATCACGGTGAGAGATGTTGGCGCTAGATATACGGCATAGTCATGGTTCCAGATGATCATCATCCCCATACACCTTTTCTCAAAGTGTATTTGATGGCCCTGTTACAGCATGCAGTGGTGAACGGATGGTGGGAAGTGAGTTACTTCATTACTCCCCACATGGATTATCTTCAGTTTTGGCGTAGATTCTACACTGCTCTGCCGTCTGCTGATTTTATACATGGAGGAGCTGTTGATTTAGTTGGGCCATCTGCCATCCATCCCAGTGTTGCAGCCCTAATTGTGCATGACTTATCTCATCCTACTCAGAGGTTTGTTGCTCCATGATCTGAGATTTCAGGTGGACTATATGGATGGTTTGTTGCTTTACCTACTTTATCCGGCCAGGATCGTTTTATTGACATACTACATTTGTCGATCCCTGATATTTCAAAACTAGCATCGTTTCCATATGAGGATTCATTCCATATGCAGGTTGGACTTAGGGATGTTACGTACAGAGAGCACAGATGCAACACAGATGAGTATGAGGAGAGTTTCAAGATCTGAAGAGGCGTGTTCAGGAGTTGACCGTTGGGGATGAGGGCAGATACCAGCATCGATCGAGACACATTCCTCATCCAGATACGAAAGTTGATTTGAGGGGTGCTTCAGATTTCAGGCATGTTGGAGTTAGTGGGGATGGCCCTGATCGCGAGATTCCATATTATGACAATGACGATGATGAGGATGATTACGATGAAGATGAGTAGTTGATTTATTAGGTTTGTTGTATCATATTAGACTATGTTTTTATGTATTTTTATTAGACCATGTTGTATCGTATTGGACTCTATTGCACTTGTTGGTTTATGAGTATGTTATTCATGTGTACCTATTTTGGATTATATTCTGCCATTTGTTTATTAATATTATAGTACATGAACAACATTACACTTATTCATTACAACATACAAAGTTTCAATCGAAATTAAATTTGAAATAAACCAATTCAATATGAACAACGTTACACTTACTGAAAAACATACAACATATGACTAACAAATGGATGAACCCCCTAGACTGCCACAATATTCTCTTGTTTTACTCTTCACTACCTCATGATGTTCAGGTGTGAGCTTAGAGAGGTTAAAAATCATCATAGCCAACATGGTCTCTTCTTTTCGTTGCCCCATTTTCTCTCTTTTTAGTTCGAAATACTCTTCTTGCAAACGAAGATCTACCTTTCTTTGTTCCTCTTTCTCGGCCTTGAGCTCATTCCATTTCTGCATTTTCCTCCGCTCCTTCTCTTCCTCAAACGTCTTGTGTTGCTATTCACTAAAGACATAGTTTCAACTATTTTATAATATTGGGCGTTGTAATCAATTTTACTCTTCAATCTTCGTTTTCCTATTGTCCTCCCTGCATTGTTACTATGAAATAGTGGGAGTTCTTGTTCTTCAGTAGCCTACGGGACACCAGACTCTCTAGTACTAGACTAAGGATACATTCTTCTTGGTGCAAACCGAAGTCCAGTGTGTTTCCTTTTTATTATGTTCCATTTTTTTTTATCCTTAAAAAGATTGTAAACGTGCATAAGATTGAAAGCAACTCTCTTGTTTTGTTGTACATAGGCCTCATGAGCCTGTTCGAGTTGAAAATTAACATAAAAAATTAGTGAATTGTATAATAAATAATTTACTCCAAGGATGGTTGAAAGATAAAACCCACCTAGTTAACATCTATAGCCCCACTTTGTTTTCTCGTCTCCATAACTGCCTTAGTTTCGTTCCATTTTTGACAAGTCTCGTTCATACGTCTCCATTGGATTTTTAAAGATTCAACGGTTCTAGGAATACTATTTGATAGACGAGCATGAAAAAAGTTTGAAATATATGCTCAAAAAGCAATTTCGGATTATGACGTACCTTTCTGGTCATCAATAGAACGCTGTAGCCAACAAATAGCAAGTTCCTCTTGTTCGTCTTTCAACCATTTCCGTTAAGTAGAAGTAACACTTTTCAATGGAATTTCATTTACTTCTGACATTGGGGACTCGTTTATGTTGATTCCTCCTGGATTTGCCCTTATTTGATTCAAATTGGATTGTTGACTGCTTCAACAAATTCTCCAAAATCATTTTGATTTTGATTGAAACCGCCATCAACTGCTTCAAATTAGAATTTAAATTTCTTATGGAGTTGTTGGTTTGTGTGAACTCGTAGACAACCTCTAAAATTCTGTGAACGGTATTGTGGACTGTTATTCGTGTATTGGTTGCTAAACTGATCGTTGTAGCCTTGACTCATATGCTGGAAATATTGTTGCGAACGACATTGGGTTGCGTATCAAGAGATTTGCTGATGATTTTGATTGCTTTGTCGATTTGATGGCTAGTTGTCGTAAACATTATAATTTTGATTATATTCTTGAAATCGTTGGACTGAGGAGGACATTGCCTTTTTTCCTCATGGACATTTTTTGTGGATAATAGTAAGTGAGGTTTGTGTAGTTTAAGAGAGAAAGAAGAAGAAATTGTGTGAACTGATAAAAATTTAAGATTGGTTATTTATAAGAAAGTTGGCAATGGTAACAAAAATATTACCGTTGTTTATCCGGCATTAATAATTCCGGATAACATGGCAACAGTAATATTTTTGCTTCGTCGTCTGTGTTTATCCGATTTTAATAATATCGGTTGTCTACCTGGCATTATTAAAATTGGTTAATCCACCGACTATCAAGATCGTCAAAGTGACTTCGCCAGTCAGTGGTAAGCACAAAAATAGACTCACTAACCTTTTGTTGGGGTCAGTCATTGACTCTCCATTTGGCGACTCTCTGTTGGGGATGCTATTAGAATTAAAAGAGGAGTCTTAACATGTGGACAGATAATTCTTTTGCTACTAATTGAGGACAAATATCATTTTCTTGAATTATTCCATCTGATATTGTATTTGGGATTGTAGAATTTTATTTTGGTTTTGACATATTTGTCGACTAATACAGAAATTTTAATGGATTAAACTACCAAGGATATACGACAAAACTATATAAAAGATCCCAAATTTTGGTCAACGCTGATTAATAAGATTAGATTTGTTTTATCCTAAAATTACGATAATAAAACAAAGTTAAGACTGCCTTTCTAAACCAATATTCCATCCTTATTTCGCCTTGTTTTGCTCTTACTTCATAATTTTTACCACCTGCTTTGTACTATACAAACAGTTTCTACTGCTTAAACTTTAGCATATATGGTTAAATTTAACATAATTGAATCATTGAAAAAGACAAGCTCCTTTGAGATATTATCTATAAGTTTCTTGTTACTAATATTTTTATGCTCTTGCTGTGTATCAATTTATAAACAACAGTTCTAAAACCAACTTCTCTTGAAGAGTTCTTTTGGACGTTGGAGTCTAAAGCTGATACAGAACGGCCATTTATTCATATTTTGAAAAATTGATAAACGATATGAAAAAAATTGTCTTTTCTTAACGGAAAAAAAAAAAACCATCTATGATTGCCTTCTATTTTTTATGGTTAATCATCGTTTTTTTTTTTCCGATCAAGCCTCATTAAAGAGCGTTTTCGATAAATTGTTATTGCTTTTTTCTTATTTTTTGACGGGTTGTTATCGAATTTAGTAATATATAAGGGATATAATTGTAAACTGTTCCATTCTCGATTTTTTTCAAAGACAGTTCTTTAAAATTTCTCTTCCGTTCCATTTCATTCTATTCAAAAACGAATACACTTTAATAATGCTTTCCCTTGTTGAAACAAAGATTTCACTATGGTACCAAATCTCATTTGAACTACCTATATAAAAATGGTTTTTGGTTCCATAGCAAATTAACGTGCATGATTTGATTATTTTTATTTTGGCTAAAACATCCTCGTAAGTCTAGAATTAAAATAAAAAAAAGGATACAGATCCAAAACTCATAGAAATTGTTTCCACAAGTCATGTTAATAATAGCGCAATAAATAATAAAGCAAAGTAACCTTTCAGATCATATAAAGCTTAATTAACCATCAACTAGCACAACCATAATAATAAGCATAATGGAAATGAAGGAGCGAATCGTCAAAATATAGACAAATTAAATACAGTGGTTTCAGCCATTAAACAATATTATATATCAACGTGATTCACAAACATGAATCCGGCTGTTTGCATAACTGTACATTGCACTGCATATTAATATACGCATATGTGTATATTCCTTATCAAACAACTTGAAAACGCCTGTTTCATGAATTATTGGTGTTTCTTGGAAGCATAGCCAGCTAGCCAATGTTCTCGTCATATTTATATATGCTAATTGACTCTCTTTAGAATCTCATGCTTAAAGAGAAATAAATACCTGGAAATTTTGTACCATTCTTTATTATATATAACTGCATTATTGCACGTCCCATTCAATGAGATTAGCAACAATTGGAATTCTTTTAGCAACAAGAATCTTATGTGAGTGGAAGTGCAATGTACCAATATACGAAGTAGCTTTATTTTTATTTTATTTTAATGAATTATGAAGTCAACAATGTAATAAACTCGTCGGTGCTTAACAATTTGACGTGACATAATTTGCATAAAAGTAAAGGCCAGGTATAATTTGCGTCTAGGATAAGAAAGCAAAATACATTTCTCGGTCTTATCCAGTGTGCCGTGGCTACAAATTTCATCACTCAATCATGTCTAACGCCTGCATTCAATTTTGAAACGTATGGCCATTCGGCTATTACTCTCAAGCGGCAACATTTGACATATTTTATGTCGGATGTAAAAGATTCAAGTTGGAGTTAAATGGTTAAGTCGATAGTGGAATGATTGCAATGATGTTTGAGTATTCTTTCTGATATTAGTAATCAAATTCGAGTTGTATCATATCTCTTATTCTGATAGTTGCACTGTTATTTATTACTAGTATGGCTACTACATTCAGACAAGAGGTCGGTCAATTTATCATGTGTTTAGATCCATCACGGCAATATATTTGCTTTTTTATTACCTGCAATATCAATCTTAATTATTCAGTCATATCTTACAAATTATACAGGAACAAGCTAACATGCAATTATGCATTTAGCACTCCCTGTCAACCTTTGGTATTTCTTATTGTTACTGTTCTAAAATTTTCAAATAACTTTGGGGTTTGAGTTTTGATTTGAAAGAGAAAGTAAAGAGAGAAGAAGAAACATATTAGCCCCACATGGTAGAAAGTTATACAATATATTTGTATAAATATAGTTTTCTCATATGAATATTGGGGTCTTGGGACTTCCACATGTTTGCTTTGTTGTGAGGAGAGAAGTCATAAAACACCACATGCACGTCGCCGTCCGACTGAACCGGGTATGGGTATCGGATCTGAAAATATTTTTGGATCATATATGAACAGTAACGGGCCAGATTTCAGTCCGTTTCTGAAATTGAATATAGTGCGGGAAATTGCAACGTTTTGTAACAGTTGCGAACCGTTGTGACACTTCGTGAATAGGCACCTCTTCACATCTATAAATAGCAATGCCCAGAAACATTACAAAGAATGTTTTTTTCTGAATCATCTTCTTCTTCCTCTCAGTACAGTTTTGCGACGCCATAACTCTGTCTCCATTGCTCTGTTTTTGTGACGCCCCTCAGGTGTTGCAAACTCAGAAATCGTCGCAGAATTGCTCCCTCCTTCCTCTTCGTTCTATTATATATAAATTGCATCATCAGAAACCATTACTAAAGTGTTCCTGGTCGGATCAAAGGCGTACAAACTTTGAATCCGATTTCGCTGTTATAGGGCTTCATTGAATCCTGAAAGTCGATAGTTCGATAACCCATTTGTACTTGGTGGGTTGAACTATTGTTTGAAAGAATCTATTCCATAGATCCTTGAAGTCGGAAGTACAACATTATCTTCTTCACAATCACCATCAAATTTGTCTTGAACCGCAAAATCCCCAACAAATTTCAGACAATATTCTTCAACCATGGAAGGTTCGAGCGCTTTACAAGTTATGAATCAGCATCTATCTCAATTAGAGCGTTTTGATGGCGACAATTTCACTCGTTGGCAAGAGACGATGAAATTTTTCTTGGTCACCGTCAAGTTGTTCTATATTTTGGAAGATGACTTGGAAGAAATCCCGAAGGAAACTGATAAGGATGATGCTGCTCTAAAGGCTAGACGTGCAAAGCGCAAAGAGGACGATTTTCTATGCAGAGGCCATATTCTGAATGCGCTATCTACCCCAGTCTACAATGCTCATAAGACCTTGGAAACAGCGAAGGCTCTCTGGACTGCACTGAAGAATAAGTACCGCATATCCGAGGCAAGTAATAAAAAGTTTCTTATTTCCAATTTTATGGATTTCAAAATGGTCACCAATAAGTCCATAATTAGACAAGTAAGCGAAATCTTACTGATAGTGAATCAACTTAAAGATGCTGGAATTGATCTCCCTGAATCTTTTGTTGTTGGAGTTATAATTTCTAGACTTCCGCATAGTTGGAATGATTATAAGAAAAAGATGAAGCATGCGGAAATGGATTATAATTTAGACAGTTTACAGCGTCATCTTCGTATTGAAGAAGACTCTCACAAACGCGATCTAGATGATAATCCGCAAACTGAGTCCCATTCTAAGGCAAATAATGTTGAAATTACTGATAAGTTAAAGCCAAAGAATGAGACACAGTTTAAGAAGAAAAATCATTCCAAAACCAACAACAAAAAGAAAGGTGCTTGTTATTTTTGTAACAAGCCCGACCACTATGCCCGAGACTGCCGTCTACGGAAGAAACAACAAAAAGTGAATGTGGTCGAAGACTCACTTGTGGCTGTAGTGCAAGTGGCGAACTCTGTTAGCGGCAATGATAATGATTGGTGGTTCGATACTGGAGCAACCATTCACATTTGCAAAGACCGTAATCTGTTCAAGAGTTACGAAGAAAATAAAGGAGAAGCCGATGAAGTTACTGAAGCAAATAAGGTTTCGAGCAAAGTTCTGGGAAAAGGCACTATAGAACTTCTTTTCACCTCTGGAAAAGTTCTTACATTAGTAAATGTATTTTATGTACCTGATATGTGTAAGAATTTGGTCTTTGGATACCTTCTTAACAAAGGAGGATTCAAGATGGTGTATGAGTCTGATAAGCTAGTGTTGTCTAAGAATGGTAGATTCATTGGACAGGGATACTCTTGTAACGACATGATTAAGTTGAATCTAATAAAGAAATCTTCTGTTTATATTGTTGATTCTATTAATTTATGGCATGGTAGATTAGGACATGTTAATTATAATTCCATTAGAAATATGCATAAACTAGGATTAATTTCTGATTGTGATTTCGATACCATCTCTAAATGTGAAATATGTGTTCAAGCAAAAATACACCGAAAATCCTTTTAATCCGTAGAAAGGAAAACTGGTTTGCTTGATTTGGTATATAGTGATGTGGGTGACTTAAAAAGTCATATCACCTATGATGGTAACCAATACTATATAACATTCATTGATGATTATACTAGATATGCATATGTATATCTAATGAAAACTAAAGATGGGGCTTTTAATAAATTCAAAATTTACAAAGCAGAAGTCGAAACACAGTTAGGAGTTAAAATTAAAATATTACATTCAGATCGTGGTGGTGAATATTTCTCAAATGAATTTACCTTGTTTTGTAAACAACAAGGTATAGTTCACCAATGTACTGCTCCATATACACCATAACAAAATGGTGTTGCTGAAAGGAAGAATAGAACTTTAGTAGAAATGGTTAATGCCATGCTCATAAGTTCTAATTTACCTTATAACCTATGGGGTGATGCTATGTTATATGCATGTTATATTTTAAATAGAGTACCACTTAAAAAGAATTAGATTTCTCCTTATGAATTATGGTTTAATAGGAAACCTAACCTAACTAGACTTAAAATTTGGGGTTGCTTAGCATATGTTAGAAAACCAGACCCTAAATGACCAAAGTTAGGAAATAGAGCATTTAAATGTGTTTTCATCGGATATTCACTTAATAGTATAACTTATAGATTCCATATTCTTGACACCTTAGAAGTTATAGAATCTGTAGATGTAGAATCTTTTGAAAATCAAACTGTTGAGATCCCATTGAGATCATCTAGTCCAGAACCTAGTATGGCTAATGATATCAATGACGATGATTATGCTCCTGCTCAAAACAGCAAGGAAGTATCAGCACCAGATAATAGTACTGAACAACTGAGAAGTAAAAGAGCGAGAATAGAGAAGGACTATGGTCCTGACTTCATTACATATCTTGTAGAAGGCAGTAAGGACGAAGTCCTTAATGTGACTAAATATGTAATGAACTTCGATGACGATCCCAAAACTTATTCTGAGGTTATGAGTTCCAGAGATTCCAATTTCTGGAAAGAAGCTATTAATGATGAAATGAATGCCATACTGTTAAACCAAACTTGGGTTTTAACTGATTTACCTCCTGGTGCTAAACCTATAGGATGTAAATGGATATTCAAGAAAAAGTTGAATACAAATGGGTCCATTGATAAGTTTAAAGCCAGATTAGTTGCTAAGGGATATAAGCAAAGACATGGAGTAGATTACTTTGATACATATGCTCCAGTTGCTCGCATATCTTCAATACGATGTTTAATTGCACTTGCATCAATTCATAAATTAGTCATACATCAAATGGATGTAAAGACTGCTTTTCTAAATGGAGATTTAGAAGTAGAGATATATATAGAACAACCTGAAGGTTTCAAAATCCCAGGCCAAGAAAAGAAAGTTTGCAAATTAGTGAAATCTCTTTATGGCCTGAAGCAAGCTCCCATGCAATGGCATGAGAAATTTGATAAAGTTGCACTGTCATATGGATTCATTGTTAATGATGCTGATAAATGTATTTATAGCAAATCGGATAACAACGGTAGTGTTATAATATGTTTATACGTTGATGACATGCTAATATTTGGTTCCAATATATCATGTGTGAATGAAACTAAAAAGTTTCTGTCTTCTAAATTCGATATGAAAGATCTAGGAGAGGCAGATGTAATTTTGGGAATTAAAATTATTAGGAAAGAGGGGGAGTTATTACTAACTCAATCTCATTACATAGAGAAATTCCTACAAAAGTATGGTCATTACGATGACAAACCAGCGCCAACTCCTTTAGATCCTAGTATTAAATTAGAAAAGAACACTGGACGTACTATCTCTCAACTAGAGTATTCCACTGTTATTGGGAGTCTTATGTATGCTATGTGTAACATCCCGAAAATTTTCGACTTTCGAAAATTCAACATCGATACTCACTTTATCGACTGCTGAGCCATCGAATGCCGGAAACTCGAAAAGTTATGGTTTTAAGAAAAAGAAAAAGGTAGAAGAAGAAGATAGAAGAAAAAGAAAGAAGAACAACAACATCAACATCAGAAACAGAGACAATATCAGAATCTCACATATCGCAGCGGAACAATATATAATAGATAAATGAATAATCTTTAAACAAAGAACTATATCATTTTATAACATACATCAATCATCAGAGTCACTATACAACTCAGTACAACAATGGACAGTTATATAAACTTGTCCTCATACAGAATACACAGCGGAATAAATACTATCAGATACAAATACTACGTCTCGTCATCCAGAATATCTCCAAGCTCCAGAATATCCAGAATATCCTGATAATATAACTCTAGGCTGCCCGTGTGGAAATTGGTGGGCACCCAGAGTTTAGAAGGGAACAATAAACTCCGAGTCAGTCATGGTGACTGGTGTGAGATCGTAAAACAGTTATTTATCTTTAAAATAATCAACAGAAAGATTTTAAAGTAAATTCGCAATGCTTTTGGAAAATGAAACTACCATAAGACCTCCCACCACACACACAATGCAAACGCAGAATTGGAGGAGATTTCTTCTTATGATAGTCAAAGATGCTTACTACGCAAAAATCAAATTCTTTTTGATATTATTATTAGTGCATAGTGTAGAAAACATTTCGAAAGTATAATATTAATCTTAGCCAACATACGACCAGTATCGTATGCCTACTATAGCTACCATCTAAACAGTGGTGACCACCGTACGTAAATGGCAGGTTCTACAACTAATACCGTACAAAGTTCGTATTGGAGTTTGGATTTCCAACAAATGGTCAGGCTAAGGAACTTCCTTTTCCACGATGGGTACGTCCCTGGAATAGACGACCCGAGAAATAACCTAACATTACGGTTAGATCTCTGCCAACACAAGGCCGGGTTACCTCTGCAAAAATAGGTAACTACTGACACGCGTATGCCATCCCCCGATCGTAACCGATCTTCCCGAGGATCCCCGATTTCCAACAAACCACATAGATAATAATGCAGCAACCACATAGGTTAAGTATCTGGGCTCCATACCATGATACCACCTCTATCCAGAAGGAATGACATACACTAAGGGGCGCTACTCCCTAGAACCTTGCCGCATCCTTCCTGTTTCGACCATTTCCGGGGTGTGAGGCTCGACGAAGTCTCGTCCACAAAGCTACGCTTTCTACAAAAAGCCCTGCTTCGGGTCAAACAAAATGATCAACCTATGATCACAAAGATATAAGATCAAACAAATGATCATATCACAAATGATCAAACACTGATCATTTCACAGCAACACTCAGTATGCCACGTTACCAAATTGGGATATATCGCTGATAAATTTCAACTACATAACCTCTGAGCTCGTACGTCTCAGAGAAGGGTGTTAAGCTAAGAGAATAAATTCTCCGCCACCAACAGAAATGTATTTGAAAGAAATCAGCTCAATATCTCAAATTGTAACGTCAGACACACAATCCATATAAGTCTGTTCCGGGATCGAACAGAACCGAAGGCACTTCTCACGAAGCCCTTGCACATCCGGATAATTTTCAATCACGTCGGGACTTCCCGTCACTAAGGGTGATAAAACCTCTAAATCGAAGATCAGTCGATGTAGAGTAACTCGACGGTAATCCTTCCGTTTTCAAAAATATCCGGTCTTCAACACCGGTCTTCAAATGCGATTCATAACGACGTATCACATATTCGGAATGGGTTATACGACCCCATGGTCCTTTCCCGGTTAACCCGAATAGTGAGCGTTAATTCAAAAATAAGTGTGGCATTCAAATTCATCCAATTCACAACAAATACCTATCTAAAGGTAATTATTGATAGTCGGTTATTTAACTATCAATAAAGATGCGCAACATCATCAGATTCCAAATAATTTTCTCAAATTATTTTATCTTCAAAAATATCTTTTACTAGATATAAAATTTCCACACTTAACCATTTGAAAACAATTTTCAAATCAATTTCCACATTTCATTTTATCTTTGAAGATAAAATCTCAAAACAGTTCATTTCATATTGGAAAAGCATTTCCATACTTATTTAAATAATAAGTATTTCACAATCATTTATTTTCAACATTTGAAAATATTCGATATACTTAAATTAATATTAAGTATATATTCATTCTTTAAGGAAATCATTTACTATAACAACATTTATTCGAGTCAAAACGAATGTTGCGTAAAACATCGTTACGACGACTCAAAATCACTAGTATAGGGATTCGAAATTAAGATAGATATATAAATCCCAATACTACATCAAAACATTTCCTTTAGGAAATCATTTACTATAACAACAGTGCTATAGTCCACCATTTCCTTAAATTTCTCGAAAACGTCTATTTCAACAAGAACTGTTGAAATCTATGTTTCGATACTTAACACGTTTTAAAACATCTTTTAAAACAACTTCATTTAACAATATTCCTTTTCCCAAAATATATTGATTTTATTCAATAATATATATTCACTGTCCAAAATCGTGAATATAATTACTATCCCAATTTTAACAATTTCTACACATTTAACTTAAAGGATAATTCGCTGTTCAAAATCACGAATATATCTCCTTTAATAACTTCAATGTTAATTTATCAAATTCTATTGATTTTTAATTTATAAAACAATGTTTATAAATCCCATTTCTATTCATAAAACTTCGATTTCTAAGTTATCCAATTCAACTTATATATCTCAATTATATACCGGAAGTCTATATTATAAGTTAAGAACTTATAATTCATTTATTTACAACATCTATTCATTTCTCATCTAAATGTCAAAATCCGATTTATAAGATAATTGCTTATAAATCTTTTTGTTTACAAAATCTATTCATTTAATAACTTCACAATTTATAAATCTATAAATTTCTATCCACTTATGGAATCCATTTTTATTTGACTTTAACACATAATAAGACTCATTTCAAAATTCCAATATTTTTAATTTATAAAAATATCAATTTTTTTATAAATCTTTTTATATGAATTGTTTAAAATACTTCAACAATTCCAATTTAAACTATTTCATAATCCTTATCAATTGTTTATTTCAAAAATAACATTTTTGTCGTATTTCACAAAAATCACAATTTTACTAACATTTAAAATTTTAACATTTATTTATTTAAAATAAACCAATTCAAAAATTTCAATAAAACGTATATTTCTACAAATCACTTTAAAAATCCTTTTAAATTAAAAGTCGTTATTTTTACATTTCAAAACTGAATCCGATGATGCAACAACACCAATCAGTCCATCACAACAGTCAAATATCATATATCATCATATGATAACAGAATATATCAAATATCTGTAAATAATCAATACGGTGAGGAATCCAGTTGGATCCCTCCAACCTGTTTCCCTGCATCCAAAAACGTCAGCACAATACCAATTCCGCTCCAGTACGGAATTATCGCGGTATATAGGTTTTTTATAAATCCGCTTACTAACGGCGCAATAGGGTCTCATCCGCTATACGAGGCGGGAAATCAATCAATCCAATATATACATATGCCAATATGTATATACTGCTATATATATAGATATATCCTATCATATCTAATAGCACATTCAAACAGTCAATCATCAATCAATAACTGTAAATAATTCCACATTCAAATTTGAGTGAGAAGATCTCACCGTGATTTTAACTGATTCCAGCGTTTTTATTTCGAATAAAATTAAACGCACGTTTAATTTTACCCAAAAATTTCCTTGACTCCAATCGACTCCAAATCAGTTGCATCGCGTAGCATTCGCGAATACGATTCCAACGCACTTCGTTTCGTAATTTTTCAACCTCGTATGAACAAGATATCAAATTTTAAACATCACATAAATTAAATTACAATTTAAATTACATTTCTTTTATTTATTTTCACCTAAACCCCATCTGGACCGTTCGTTTTAGCAAAGAAAATCGTGGCCGTGATCTTCTTCTTCCCTCTACCAGGCAACGCACGCGACTTTGAACCCAACAGCCGCCTAAAAACCCTAATCACGCACCCACCTACAACCAACGTGAGCATGATCGGAGACCCCCATTCAACTCGCCTCGCCAAGAGCCATGTTCGGCTGGAAGAGCTCGAAGCTCGGTGGTCCCCAGCGCGCGCAATACGAGGTAGAACGGTCACCAAACGCGGCTCTCCTGTGCCTCCATCGTCGCGCCTATGACGATCACAACCGTACGAAATCGAAGTCCTCGCGAATCTCTACAATATTGTAGTTAATCATATCTTCAATTGATTTGTGGATTTGAAGTAATTGAGGGAGGAAGGAGATGAATTGCTGGCCGTTCAGCAATGTTGGTGGCGGCTCTGAAATAAAACCCTAGGCTCGGTCTTCTTATTGCAAAATGAAGAATATAGGTCCTTTTATAGAAAATGGCCAATTTTACTATTCATCGAATTTTTTTCGAACTCCGATTCGAGCGTGCCGGCTGACGTTCGTAAGGTTTACCCCGCGTTCCGAACGCAATGGAATAGGTTTCGGAAGCTAATTCGATCGTCTGTGTGAGATGTGGCAATAAACGATCAATTTAAATTAAACCGATTTAAATCGATTTCGATGCGTTTTAATTTGTACCGGACAAATGGTAAATCCAAAAATTACGAAATTTGAAATCTTACAAAAATATCACATTACGGATCCGATGAAACTGGTTTCGTCGAAATCCGAGACCGTTTGAAAAATGACTATTTTAACTCGACGATTTAAAATTAAAACGATATCGATGCGTTTCGAGTTGCCAGGGTCAATCGACAACTCCGATTGCTACGAAAATTGAAATCCGATAATAACTAACTATTACGGATCCAATGGAACTGGTCTCGTTCAATTCTGAGACTGTTCGAAAATTGACTATTTTTACAGTCGATAATTAATTATTAAAATATTCAATTTTCACAGATTAACTCCAAATTCAATTTTAAGAGTTCTAAAATATTTCTATAACTCCAGTATGATCTAATATAACTTTATAAATCATTTCCAGCACATTAAACCCATATTTCAATTATTTCTGGAATTTCAATCATTAATATATCGATTTAATCATCAAATTAAATCCAATATTCGAATAATAAATTATTCGACTTCTTAAATTCATTTATTAATATTTAAAATCAATTAAACATTCGAATTTTAATTATCAGAAAATCTGGGTCGTTACAAACTTCCCCCCTTAAAAGAATTTCGTCCTCGAAATTACAAGTTAGGAAGAAAGGTCCTTAACTCGTCTACTATTTTTCAACATCTAATAGTTTTATCAATTTTACCAAAACAAACCTTCCTACTAAAGATTCGTTATCATTCAACTAGCTTTCTAACTTCAATTATAAATTCCAAACAACATTGTTTACTTCAAAATTCAAATTCGAGTTTAAATTCAAATTTTTAAACTTCAAAATTTCTCAAAAATTTCTAACGCCCTAGATTTCCGAAAAATTTCGCCAGCGTCTCCTTTGCGCGGTTAATACGGCACGACTACAAAACGTCCCTACGGACTCTCAGATTCCAAAAAGAAAAAGAAAAAGCCAAGCGGCTAGAGAAATAAGTCATCAAATCTCATATTCGAATTCAAATACTTACCTTTTGTCGAGCCATTCAAATTTATCTTCGAAATTAAATTCCAATTCCTTTATACCTGTATATCCTACTAGCCATAATATCTAGTTGCATATATTCAAACCATTTCGTACATTCAATTACAAAATTTTCAATATAACTGCTTTTATATTTTTAGCTTACTTCACTGTTGAAGTTACATATTCAATTTCGTTCAATCTTTACATTTCAAATTCATTTGAATTCAATTCACAATTTCAATTCAATTTGAATTCTATTCATCTTCAATTCTGAAATATTGAATTTCATCGATTAACTTTCATTTACAACTGCTTATTTTAAATTAGTTTCAATTACTAATTCATTACAAATTCTAATCTACTTATTCAAATTTGTTTTCAATATTCAGTTTAAATTCTTGTTTTATTCTTTCGTTCATTTCCAAAATTTATTTTCAATTCACTATTTTGGTTCATAACCACTCATATTAAACTGGATTTCCAATAGCATATGAATTTTAATTCATCTTTCAATTTACATTATTCAATTCAATTCATTTGCTTACGAATTCGAAATGAATTTCAACTTTCAATTTCATTTTCATTTAATTGATTCACTTATACTTGCTTTGATTTAACTTCATTCTTTAAGTTAAATTTATTCTATCAACCTTTCAAATTGTATAAGTTATCAACTTGATAATATTTCATAAATATGGTATCCCAGAGTCTTACCAATATTTCAAGCCATTTTGAAAACAATTCAAATTCCATTTGAATTTCAAAACAAAATCCAAATTTTTCAAACAACTTCTATTTAAAACAATTTGGCAGCAATTTCTCTTTTGGAAACCCGAAAATGAACACCGGTGATGTCGCGATCATCATCGGAATTATTTTCCAGCGACCGAAAAGAGTTTAGAGCTTTTATCTTTCCAAAATACTTTTCAAAACCTTTGAAATCCATTTTCAAATCAAAAATGATTTAAACTTTTCAAATCTCCAAAATTTACAAATTCTTTTCAAAACAATTCCAAAAACTTCTCTGGAATCTCATTTTAAATTACAAATTACATTTATAATTTACATTCTCAAATTTCATTCGTATGTGAATAAATTTTCTTAACTTTGGAGTTATGATTTGAATTTCTTATTCAATTTCATATAAAAATGATAACATTTCTATATTATCACTTTTCTAACATCCATGCAACCATATACTATAATTTACAGAAAATCATTTCTTTTATATACAAAAAAATAGTTTTGGGTAAAATTATTTCATTTACCCTATTTTAAAACAATACCGTGCCGAATTGTTCTATACAAGTGTTTAGAGATCCCTATCGATAGAGTTGTACGGACCATACCGACCAGAATCCATATACCACTCAACAAACCAATCATCACAATATAAAACAATTTTTATATTCACTAACAAATACGCACTCGTATCTATTATTGCACTCAACTCATTCTAGAGTACTACTGACTCTATCTCTAATGAGTAACACCCAACAGAGCAGGGTTGTCGCTTAACCATATGCTCTGATACCACTTGTAACATCCCGAAAATTTTGGGAAGCGATCACAACCGGTAGGCTTTTCAACCATCCCAGCTCCACCGTGGCTTACAATGATATCCCAAACTTGCTTTTACGGCCAGCCTCTCGACTGTCATGGCATCTGCCTAACCAACCCATCCCTCTCAGGGACATGTAGGGGTAAGAGTCTCCCGTTCGCCACCAAACTGCGAAGCGAGAATCCCCTATCATGCTGTAATATAGCAAGACTGGTGTGAGATCGTAAAACAGTTATTTATCTTTAAAATAATCAACAGAAAGATTTTAAAGTAAATTCGCAATGCTTTTGGAAAATGAAACTACCATAAGACCTCCCACCACACACACAATGCAAACGCAGAATTGGAGGAGATTTCTTCTTATGATAGTCAAAGATGCTTACTACGCAAAAATCAAATTCTTTTTGATATTATTATTAGTGCATAGTGTAGAAAACATTTCGAAAGTATAATATTAATCTTAGCCAACATACGACCAGTATCGTATGCCTACTATAGCTACCATCTAAACAGTGGTGACCACCGTACGTAAATGGCAGGTTCTACAACTAATACCGTACAAAGTTCGTATTGGAGTTTGGATTTCCAACAAATGGTCAGGCTAAGGAACTTCCTTTTCCACGATGGGTACGTCCCTGGAATAGACGACCCGAGAAATAACCTAACATTACGGTTAGATCTCTGCCAACACAAGGCCGGGTTACCTCTGCAAAAATAGGTAACTACTGACACGCGTATGCCATCCCCCGATCGTAACCGATCTTCCCGAGGATCCCCGATTTCCAACAAACCACATAGATAATAATGCAGCAACCACATAGGTTAAGTATCTGGGCTCCATACCATGATACCACCTCTATCCAGAAGGAATGACATACACTAAGGGGCGCTACTCCCTAGAACCTTGCCGCATCCTTCCTGTTTCGACCATTTCCGGGGTGTGAGGCTCGACGAAGTCTCGTCCACAAAGCTACGCTTTCTACAAAAAGCCCTGCTTCGGGTCAAACAAAATGATCAACCTATGATCACAAAGATATAAGATCAAACAAATGATCATATCACAAATGATCAAACACTGATCATTTCACAGCAACACTCAGTATGCCACGTTACCAAATTGGGATATATCGCTGATAAATTTCAACTACATAACCTCTGAGCTCGTACGTCTCAGAGAAGGGTGTTAAGCTAAGAGAATAAATTCTCCGCCACCAACAGAAATGTATTTGAAAGAAATCAGCTCAATATCTCAAATTGTAACGTCAGACACACAATCCATATAAGTCTGTTCCGGGATCGAACAGAACCGAAGGCACTTCTCACGAAGCCCTTGCACATCCGGATAATTTTCAATCACGTCGGGACTTCCCGTCACTAAGGGTGATAAAACCTCTAAATCGAAGATCAGTCGATGTAGAGTAACTCGACGGTAATCCTTCCGTTTTCAAAAATATCCGGTCTTCAACACCGGTCTTCAAATGCGATTCATAACGACGTATCACATATTCGGAATGGGTTATACGACCCCATGGTCCTTTCCCGGTTAACCCGAATAGTGAGCGTTAATTCAAAAATAAGTGTGGCATTCAAATTCATCCAATTCACAACAAATACCTATCTAAAGGTAATTATTGATAGTCGGTTATTTAACTATCAATAAAGATGCGCAACATCATCAGATTCCAAATAATTTTCTCAAATTATTTTATCTTCAAAAATATCTTTTACTAGATATAAAATTTCCACACTTAACCATTTGAAAACAATTTTCAAATCAATTTCCACATTTCATTTTATCTTTGAAGATAAAATCTCAAAACAGTTCATTTCATATTGGAAAAGCATTTCCATACTTATTTAAATAATAAGTATTTCACAATCATTTATTTTCAACATTTGAAAATATTCGATATACTTAAATTAATATTAAGTATATATTCATTCTTTAAGGAAATCATTTACTATAACAACATTTATTCGAGTCAAAACGAATGTTGCGTAAAACATCGTTACGACGACTCAAAATCACTAGTATAGGGATTCGAAATTAAGATAGATATATAAATCCCAATACTACATCAAAACATTTCCTTTAGGAAATCATTTACTATAACAACAGTGCTATAGTCCACCATTTCCTTAAATTTCTCGAAAACGTCTATTTCAACAAGAACTGTTGAAATCTATGTTTCGATACTTAACACGTTTTAAAACATCTTTTAAAACAACTTCATTTAACAATATTCCTTTTCCCAAAATATATTGATTTTATTCAATAATATATATTCACTGTCCAAAATCGTGAATATAATTACTATCCCAATTTTAACAATTTCTACACATTTAACTTAAAGGATAATTCGCTGTTCAAAATCACGAATATATCTCCTTTAATAACTTCAATGTTAATTTATCAAATTCTATTGATTTTTAATTTATAAAACAATGTTTATAAATCCCATTTCTATTCATAAAACTTCGATTTCTAAGTTATCCAATTCAACTTATATATCTCAATTATATACCGGAAGTCTATATTATAAGTTAAGAACTTATAATTCATTTATTTACAACATCTATTCATTTCTCATCTAAATGTCAAAATCCGATTTATAAGATAATTGCTTATAAATCTTTTTGTTTACAAAATCTATTCATTTAATAACTTCACAATTTATAAATCTATAAATTTCTATCCACTTATGGAATCCATTTTTATTTGACTTTAACACATAATAAGACTCATTTCAAAATTCCAATATTTTTAATTTATAAAAATATCAATTTTTTTATAAATCTTTTTATATGAATTGTTTAAAATACTTCAACAATTCCAATTTAAACTATTTCATAATCCTTATCAATTGTTTATTTCAAAAATAACATTTTTGTCGTATTTCACAAAAATCACAATTTTACTAACATTTAAAATTTTAACATTTATTTATTTAAAATAAACCAATTCAAAAATTTCAATAAAACGTATATTTCTACAAATCACTTTAAAAATCCTTTTAAATTAAAAGTCGTTATTTTTACATTTCAAAACTGAATCCGATGATGCAACAACACCAATCAGTCCATCACAACAGTCAAATATCATATATCATCATATGATAACAGAATATATCAAATATCTGTAAATAATCAATACGGTGAGGAATCCAGTTGGATCCCTCCAACCTGTTTCCCTGCATCCAAAAACGTCAGCACAATACCAATTCCGCTCCAGTACGGAATTATCGCGGTATATAGGTTTTTTATAAATCCGCTTACTAACGGCGCAATAGGGTCTCATCCGCTATACGAGGCGGGAAATCAATCAATCCAATATATACATATGCCAATATGTATATACTGCTATATATATAGATATATCCTATCATATCTAATAGCACATTCAAACAGTCAATCATCAATCAATAACTGTAAATAATTCCACATTCAAATTTGAGTGAGAAGATCTCACCGTGATTTTAACTGATTCCAGCGTTTTTATTTCGAATAAAATTAAACGCACGTTTAATTTTACCCAAAAATTTCCTTGACTCCAATCGACTCCAAATCAGTTGCATCGCGTAGCATTCGCGAATACGATTCCAACGCACTTCGTTTCGTAATTTTTCAACCTCGTATGAACAAGATATCAAATTTTAAACATCACATAAATTAAATTACAATTTAAATTACATTTCTTTTATTTATTTTCACCTAAACCCCATCTGGACCGTTCGTTTTAGCAAAGAAAATCGTGGCCGTGATCTTCTTCTTCCCTCTACCAGGCAACGCACGCGACTTTGAACCCAACAGCCGCCTAAAAACCCTAATCACGCACCCACCTACAACCAACGTGAGCATGATCGGAGACCCCCATTCAACTCGCCTCGCCAAGAGCCATGTTCGGCTGGAAGAGCTCGAAGCTCGGTGGTCCCCAGCGCGCGCAATACGAGGTAGAACGGTCACCAAACGCGGCTCTCCTGTGCCTCCATCGTCGCGCCTATGACGATCACAACCGTACGAAATCGAAGTCCTCGCGAATCTCTACAATATTGTAGTTAATCATATCTTCAATTGATTTGTGGATTTGAAGTAATTGAGGGAGGAAGGAGATGAATTGCTGGCCGTTCAGCAATGTTGGTGGCGGCTCTGAAATAAAACCCTAGGCTCGGTCTTCTTATTGCAAAATGAAGAATATAGGTCCTTTTATAGAAAATGGCCAATTTTACTATTCATCGAATTTTTTTCGAACTCCGATTCGAGCGTGCCGGCTGACGTTCGTAAGGTTTACCCCGCGTTCCGAACGCAATGGAATAGGTTTCGGAAGCTAATTCGATCGTCTGTGTGAGATGTGGCAATAAACGATCAATTTAAATTAAACCGATTTAAATCGATTTCGATGCGTTTTAATTTGTACCGGACAAATGGTAAATCCAAAAATTACGAAATTTGAAATCTTACAAAAATATCACATTACGGATCCGATGAAACTGGTTTCGTCGAAATCCGAGACCGTTTGAAAAATGACTATTTTAACTCGACGATTTAAAATTAAAACGATATCGATGCGTTTCGAGTTGCCAGGGTCAATCGACAACTCCGATTGCTACGAAAATTGAAATCCGATAATAACTAACTATTACGGATCCAATGGAACTGGTCTCGTTCAATTCTGAGACTGTTCGAAAATTGACTATTTTTACAGTCGATAATTAATTATTAAAATATTCAATTTTCACAGATTAACTCCAAATTCAATTTTAAGAGTTCTAAAATATTTCTATAACTCCAGTATGATCTAATATAACTTTATAAATCATTTCCAGCACATTAAACCCATATTTCAATTATTTCTGGAATTTCAATCATTAATATATCGATTTAATCATCAAATTAAATCCAATATTCGAATAATAAATTATTCGACTTCTTAAATTCATTTATTAATATTTAAAATCAATTAAACATTCGAATTTTAATTATCAGAAAATCTGGGTCGTTACAAACTTCCCCCCTTAAAAGAATTTCGTCCTCGAAATTACAAGTTAGGAAGAAAGGTCCTTAACTCGTCTACTATTTTTCAACATCTAATAGTTTTATCAATTTTACCAAAACAAACCTTCCTACTAAAGATTCGTTATCATTCAACTAGCTTTCTAACTTCAATTATAAATTCCAAACAACATTGTTTACTTCAAAATTCAAATTCGAGTTTAAATTCAAATTTTTAAACTTCAAAATTTCTCAAAAATTTCTAACGCCCTAGATTTCCGAAAAATTTCGCCAGCGTCTCCTTTGCGCGGTTAATACGGCACGACTACAAAACGTCCCTACGGACTCTCAGATTCCAAAAAGAAAAAGAAAAAGCCAAGCGGCTAGAGAAATAAGTCATCAAATCTCATATTCGAATTCAAATACTTACCTTTTGTCGAGCCATTCAAATTTATCTTCGAAATTAAATTCCAATTCCTTTATACCTGTATATCCTACTAGCCATAATATCTAGTTGCATATATTCAAACCATTTCGTACATTCAATTACAAAATTTTCAATATAACTGCTTTTATATTTTTAGCTTACTTCACTGTTGAAGTTACATATTCAATTTCGTTCAATCTTTACATTTCAAATTCATTTGAATTCAATTCGATAGTTCGATAACCCATTTGTACCTGGTGGGTTGAACTATTGTCTGAAAGAATCTATTCCATAGATCCTTGAAGTCGGAAGTACAACATTATCTTCTTCACAATCGCCATCAAATTTGTCTCGAACCGCAAAATCCCCAACAATTACATCCAAATTTTCCGCAGTTTCAAAACAAACCATACATACACGATGATAGAATGAACCTAGACGCTTGGAAAGCGGTCGAGAATGAAAATATGAAGGAGTACAAGAAGTTTCACGGAGTTTGGAGCCTTCAATTCAAGTCGGTAGTGACCTGAATTGGAGGCCACCAGCCTAACTTCGAGACTTGAAATGGCAAGAAATTGGTGATGAAGTTTAGACATAGAAGGAAAAGTATGTTGACATGACCAAAATCACGTCGATACCGGCCTGATTCAGGTCGGTACCGATGTGCTATTTGAATCGATCTTCAAGCCTAGATATTCGGATATGAAGATTGGAACTCGTTCAGAGCTGAATTGCAAAGTCTACATAGAAATTCGGCTATGAATATGAGGCAACTTGCAACTAAGAGAGGGATTGACATGTTAGATCTAGAGAGCTATCTTCTTCTTCTTTTCCTCCAAAAACCTCTACTAAATCCGAGATCTACTAAATTGTGGTCAGATTTGGCATGTAATCTTTGTATTTCATAGAGAATCAAAAGTATAATAAGATTAAAGTAGATGTAGGTCGGATAATTTGCCAAACCACTGTAAAAATAGTATTACTATCTTTTTTTATTTTGATAGATTAACATTTTTTGTGCTTTCGTCTGATATTGAAGTGTTGTTTCAATTTTTACATAACATTTTTGCTGTTTTCACGGAGAGAAAACTAGATTTGAAGACTTGAAGCTTGGATCTGAAGTTTGGAAGAGATGAAGATGCCTTCTAATAGAGCAATCACAAGACCAAATCAACTAAAGCATAGGGGCAGCCTGGAGGTGTCCTCAAGTTCAAACCTATCTGTCTATGTGACCAGAGAAGAGATGGAAATGATGAAGAAAGAGATGCAAGATAAGATAATAGCTCAACAATAAGAAATGCTAGATCGATTTTTTAGAATCATGGGACAACAAGGAACAGCCGGAGCAACGGAACTCAGAACAAAAGGGCATAAACCAATGCAGGTGCACTTAGAGCTAGAGCGGAGCGAATTGGAATAGTGCCCCCTCCACCAAATCAGATCGGTACCGACCTAAATCAGGTAGGTATCGACATGATTTTAAAGAAGGGCACTGTCAATCTTGGCTTAGGCCAAATTGGGATGCCAAGAGCGGACATTAGTGGAGCTAGAAATGCAGATCAAAATGCGGATGCACGACAACAGAAGTTGGAACCAGAAGCTTACTGTAGGAACATAGGGGCAAAACGAAGTTGTGGATCAGAGACTTCCATTAGATGACAACGACCGGATACTGAAATGATTAGAAGAATTATGAGAGGTTGACCTTCAAACCAGAGTTTGGAGGATGTGAATAGAAATCCATAACATCCGTTACGCGGGCAATCCATCCGCTTTCAAGCTACCGATGTTGAAACTATAAACAGATGGACATATTCGACCGTTCATCTAATAGGATACTTCTGACATACACTACACCAGAAAAGCGATTTTACCGCGGCTTTGAGCCGTGGCTAATTAATTTTGCCATGGCGAAATAAAACTTTGCCACGACCCAGAGCCGTGGCTAAATAAAAATTAGCCACGGCTTTAAGCCGTGGCGAAATTAAAAAGCTCATAACCGTTTTAACCATAGCTCAAATCCGTTCCTAAATGCAGTTTCGTGATACACAGACATTCTACATGCCGTTTTGAAATATATATAGTACATGGAATAAATAACGTGAATACAAAACGAGTAATAGATGACAAACCCATCGTTTTACATGGTGCACACAATTTATAATACAACTACTACAAGTGCTTGATTACAAACTTACAACTTTCAGTTCATAATACAACTTCATTTCATAGTGAAACCATTAGTTCATAGTAAAACAAGTTAACAACATCCATTGTACATTGTAAACACTAAACAACAAGAAAGAAACGATTCCTGAATTCGCCAAGCATATACTTCATCATAATATAACGACTGTAGTTCTTAGTGAAGCAACAACATGCAGTAGCACTGACCAAGCACCAAACCTGTGCATAAATATAATTAAGTTTATGAAGAAATAACATAAAATATCAAATGTATCATATAAAAGTTGCATTTAAAGGACTCGAAATAACAAAATTTTGTTTACTTTTTAATGTATCATGAAATTTGCTTCTCTCTGTACTTTTTTATGTCAACTTAAACTTTGAAAAATAAAACCTTTACAGAATCATCAATTTTCCAGGAAAGGGTTATTCCTTGTGACTTTATTGGTGTGATATAGACTTAACAGGCTGTCTACTTGAAAGGTACACATCAGACATGAAAAAATTCCTAGTCAATTGTACTCATCATATTGCACCAAAGCAGAATATAGGAACCGTTTACATAGAACAAAATATCACATATCGAAGAAAAATATTTGAGAAAACAAATGATACCAAATGGACGATGAAGGCTTACAAAATTCAGTTATGCATCACAGTTCTAAAATTATTTCTTGTATTCAGCAGCTTCAAAATGTCATGAAACAGGTAATTTATTTTCTTATGCATATATTTTTCCTACCAATTTTTAAGAGATCAATTCTAACATATGCATGCATGCATTTTTTACATTTTCTTATGGCAATTTTAGATGGATCCAAAAAAAAAGCTATGCATACGAGATAGTTTGCATCGCTTAGCAAAAAGTGCCAGTTAAAAGAATGGTTTTGCTAACCAAAATTGCGGTGAAGCTATAGCTGAAAGTAAAGGAATCAATACAAAAGCATTATAGAGGTATTTATATTTTATATCTTATACAACTCAATACAAAATGTTGGATCAATAAAAGTATTTCAATCTTGTCTACTTTAAAAATCATGACCAATTATGCTAAAACTATTTCCAACAGGGGGTCCAATTACTATAGAATCTGATAGTCACTAAACAGTATAGTCATTGAAAATTCATAGATCTCTTTCATAGGTGACCACAACTCATGTTAGACTACAAAATATTGATGGCACAAGCTTTTCGAGTTACATCAATCACTATATTGAACAAACTTAGCTATTTAAACCTTTCAAATTTCACTTGAAAACTGTTTATACATTTTTCTTTTAAAAAATTGTCCAGTTCCGCCAACTCAACTGTTGAAAGGGTGGGATGAATCGACACATTTTTTTTAAATTCTTCCCACCCTAGAAATCCACACACTGCTATAGAGATGCTTTAACAATCTTATAGCAATGACATGTCAATGTAACCAAAAGCTGTATAAAGCATTTTCTGTTGGTCGAGAGGTCAACTTTAATATAAAAAAATTAGGGTGTATGTCAATTAATTTTCATATATTCATGTAATAAGCTTTAAGCCTTTAACAGTACGGACAGAACATTTCTACCTTACTAAAATGGCTCAAGTATGTGTTCCGCAAATTTGATAATTATTTAACAGTAAATAATTTAACTCAGGTTATGTATACGTGCCTAACATTTTGTTTAACAATGCTTAAACATTTTTATTGTGTGCTATATTATATAAAACTAGGAAACGTGCATGTATGTACTTTAGTTATCCATTTTCTACTAGAAATTTTAAAATTTCCAAAGTATAATAATACATACATACCTGCTTATGGGTCTACAGATATCAGATATTACTCTATGGATGACACACATAACCACCGATTCCAACTTCACCAAAAGTCATAGTAAGAGGATGATTTTGTTTGCATGTTTTCTCTTCTGGTAGCAGTATATTGTCCACGACTAACTTCTCATGTGTTGGAGGTAAAGATTTTTCGTATAGAATGGATAAGTTTCCATTGACGTAACCCTACTTCGAGATTCAGATTTTGTTCTTTTTGCATAGATGTTATACCTCCTGCGATAGACATTTCAATACATATATATGGGTTAATTTATTTACAATAATGGGAATTCAGGATAAATTAGTGAACTTACTTCTCCCATTCATCTAATCCATGGTACTTATTAAGGACACATCTACGAACTTGTTCAAACTACACTTGGGTCAAGGTTATATCTTTACCACTATCTGGAGGCATCTCACCAGCAAACTCATGATCCTCATCTAAAAACGCTTCACGGGTATGTTTATGAGTACCATCACCTCCTTTTGGCATATACTCCATGCAGTAATAACTAGATTCTTGTACAATATATCCTTCTACAATACACCCTTCAATATATCTTTTGTTGCGCACATATTCTTTATATGTTTTCATCAACCTATGTAGGTAATTAATTGTAATAACTAGTAGCTATTTAAATCTAATGATGAAGAATAAAACTAAAATTAGTAATTTACCATTCAAAAGGATACATACATCTATATCTAATAGAGCCGCAAATCAATGCTTCATCGACTAAATAAACCATAAGATGGACACTGAGATCAAAAAATGCGGGTGGAAAATGTTTCTCAAGCACACACCTTGCTTCTACCAAACTAGCCTTTGCTTTTAAAAGATGTTCTCTATTGATCACCTTCGAGCACAAAATGTTAAAAGAATAGACTTGTACTGTGTATAGCATTACGCAGATCCTTATGTTGTGGATAAGAATGTTGAAGCACTACCGGAAGTAATTATCGCATTATGACATGATAATCATGCGACTTCATATCTGTTAGCTCAGGAGGATTGATGCTCACATTGTTGTGGAAGTTAGAAGAGAATTTGCCAGGCACTTTAAGGTTTTTCAAAATGGTGCAAAACCATATTTTTTCTTCTTTGCTCAAAGTGAAAGTTGCTTCTGGTATAGTTATTTTATTTGTTTCACGATCTTCCCTCACCCACAATTTTTGTTTTATACCCATGGTTTTCAAATCCTTGCGTGCATTGATGTCATCTTTTGACTTGTCCTTATGACCCATAATTGTACTGATGAGATGCTCCGTGACATTCTTCTCTGTATGCATAACATCAATATTATGTTGGACCAAATTTGCTTTCCAATATGGCAAATCAAAGAGGATAGACCTCCTATACCATGCAGGAACATTGTTAAGGTCTTCATAATCGGTTTTCTTTTTTCATTTTTGAACAATTTCTTGTTTGCTTTTACTAACTTTCATCTTAATATTAGCTACCTTTTCTTCAACTTGATAACCATTCAATGGCCATAGAGGACGACGATATTCTTGTTCGTTATTGAAGTTTGCTTTATCGTCTCGAAACTTCTGTTTGGAAGGAAGAAATCTTCGATGTCCCATGTAACACATCTTCGTACTTTTAGGTAGATAGTAAGAACAAGTATCTTCCCCACAAATAGGGCATGCAAAATAGCCATGAGTTGTGCACCCCGATAAAGTACCGAGCGCAGGATGATCATGAATTTCCCACAACATCCTAGCTCTCATTGTGAACTCAGAATTATTAACCGAGTCAAATGCAATGACTCCTTCCCATAATTGCTTTAACTCGTCTATCAACGGTTGTAAATAAACATCGATATCCTTCCTTGGTTGTTTTGGCTCGAAAATCAACAATGTCAACATTGAGAACTCTCTTTTCATACACATTGATGGAGGAAGATTATATGGTACTATAATTACTAGCCAACAACTATAACGACTGGCTAGACATTGTTGATATTTCATGGTTCAGCAGCAAATGTTTGATCAAAAGAATCTGCAATTCGCCATTGAGAAGTGTCACGTGCATGACGCATTACATTTGAATCGGACTTGGCACGAGCATGCTAAGTCATAGCATATGCTATCCATGGTATGGTATACGGCCTCCTCAATCTAGAAATTAAAGGGAAATGTCTCAACGTCTTTTGAGGTACTTTGGTAGCTCTTTGTTGAATGTTTTCTTATATCTTGGTTCGTTGCAAATTGTATAAGAAACTCTGTTTGCATCATCTTTCCAGTACAAAATGTAGTCATTAATGCATGCATCATAAGTCTTGTAATCCATCCCAACTCGTTTAATCACCTTCTTCATGTCGGGGTACTTTGTCGGTAGTGTGTTACCTTCAGGAAGTAACTCCTTTATAAATTCAAGGAGTGCAGTCACACCATTGTCGGAAAAGCCGTACCGAGTTTTCAAGCTATTCAGTTTCAAAATGGCATACAATGTTGTTATACCTTTAGAACGTGAAGGATACAATGGCTCTTTTGTAATATCAAAAATTGATTTACACTTCTTACTTTGATTGGTCGGCCAATCAACATCAACCGTAGACGGTTCCTCAATATTATCGGGCAACAGATTGGTAGGTTGAAAATGATGAAATCTATTATCATCATTGACCAAGTCTTCCATCCTAGGATGTTCAGCCTCATCAGTTTGATTCTTCTCCATGAAAATGCCAAACAGTATATGATTGGACAATTCCCCATCTGAATAGGTGATAATGATTGTCATCTAATTTAATCTTCATTTTCATATTTTTGCACTGTGTGCAAGGACAAGAATAGATTTCCTTATCACCACCATTTTCCAGAAAAAATTAAATAAACTTCTGCACTCCTTCTACATATCGTATGGTTCTTCGATCAGATTCTTTCATCCATTGTTTGTCTATACTATATGACATATTGCCCTGCTATATCATACATGATATACAACATTATGATTGATGAAGATTTAAATTCACTATTCTATTAAATTTAAGATATATAACTAACCTTAATTCACTATTCTATTAAGCTTTGTATAAACTCTACTAAAAAGTATATTGACGTTGGTAATATTAGTGATTTTAACAAGACTGTTAAGTAACCATAAAAAAACAAGACATGTGAGTATGACATTAACTAACCATAATTAAACACAGTCTATTACATTTTTGTTTACAAAGCAAGACTGTTAAGTATTTTTATTCCTTGCAAGCTGCAATTACCACTTCACTGTTTGGTGTTTGAATTTATGGGGTGAAGTGGGGGCGATAGATAATTATAGATGGATGATTGCTTTGAAAGAAGCTAAGTTTTTCCAAACAATTTTCCTATGTTTCAAAAAACCTTGATATTAGCTATAAGCATAAGAAGATTGGCATGTCTGGCTGGCACTAGAAAATTTAAAAAAAAAATCAAGATTTATGACCCATGTTTCAGTGAAAAGAATTTTAGTGAAAATGGTATGATATTTTTTTATCGTTATTATAATTAATTCTTTTCAAACTAATACTTTAGTCAACTTATGCTTGTTGATGGAAACCGAATACAGCAAATATACAAACAATTCATGCAAAAAATTTCAGAAGTAGAAATGAGGTCAATTAATGATACTGTTGTTTTACTTAATCAAGTTGAGGTATGGCTAAGCTAATGTTTGCAGCAACCATAAATTTAAATTTCGTATATTGAACATTTATTTTGTGTTTCTCTCTTCTAGAAAACAAACAGCCAACAAGCAGGAGACATCTACTCTTTACCAGATGATGTTGCTAAGAATCAAAATGTACACGTCCTTTACAAACCTTTTTTAGCAATAAATTTGTTCAACTTAAAGTAAGTTTGTATTTACCTTATTAAAAAGGTATACTTTTAACAGATGATAGTTAAAGAATTGATGAAAGAATATGAAAGATCCATGTAACTTACATGAGAAAGTATTATATGATGCCATTCATTCTTGCTTACAGAAATATTTTACCATATGAAAAAGGAAAATTGGGTGATCATATGATTTGATGTTATTTATTTGAATACCTCTACATCAAAATATTCGAAACAAACAAAACACCATGAAATAAAACAAAATAAAACAAAATAAAATACCATACCACTAAATCAAATCATAAGAAAGAAATATGAATCTTTATACCTATCGAAAACAACGGCAAGAGTATCGAAATTAGCAGCCTCCTCCAAGAAGAACTTAAGCTCAGCAGCCCTCTTTGCAGTCGCAAATCTAGATAATGAAAATAACTATTAATGATAAGCAAACGACATTTTCAAAAGAAAAAAAGAGGAAAAAAGAAGAGGAAAAAAGACATGCTAAAATGACATTTTTACTTAATTTTAAACATGGTGTTCACTGGGTTTTCTAAACATGGTGTTGTAGTTTGCATGTATCACTGGGTTGTTACTACATTTTAGATGAATGTAAATTGTAATATTTATGATATAAGTCATGTCAATGTTTCTTATGATTCAATTATAGAAATTAAATTTTGCATTAAGATATATAGCTTAATCCAGAGTAACTACCATTTGTGTATATTATAAGCTTTGTCGGTTTCTGTATATTCTAAAATTTGTTAAGTGATGTAAATATGTAGTTATGTAATATTATCCAATGAATTATGCAAGCGTTATCTATATTCTAAAAGTTGTTAAGTGCCAACTACAGAGAGTAAAATGAATAACTCCACTTGGTAGAATTACAACTTCAGCAAGGAGAATTGCTGCCTACATGCAGACTGAGTATTACAATTACCAATTATACTTGCTGCTAACATAGCTGGCGGTCTTATGTATAATAACTCTATAGATTCATTACTCCCAACAATGAAGGAACGACACAATGAAAAAATATCCAAACTTTGAAGGCATATTATGAGTACAAAAACCAAAACTGAACCACACAACTAAACTTAAAATCTTAATGATTGCACCAACAAAATTAGTGCATAGTTTTCTTAGAAATTTGACTGAATAAATGAAATCATATTAGCTTCCATCTGTAATAAATAAAATGTTAAATAATTTTTCTAAACAAAATGCAGTCTAATTGTTTATTTATTTTAACTCAATCTTTGATAAATCTCCTTATGTACTATACTCCATTTTAACCCAAAAACATCTATCCGCTAACCAAAAATCTTTGATAAATCAAACTCAAATAATAAACCATAACAGCAACACCACAAACGGCGAAGCATATCATGCAACGCAAGGCGAAAGATTAATCTAAATCAAAGAACTTTGAATCAAACCATACTAATAAAAGAGACAAATTACTTTCGTATGAACACCTCGAAACAAAGAAGAACAATTTGAGTGAGAACTTGGTTTACGCGATCCAAGGAGCGATTTGTGTTTCTGGGCGATTCAAGGAACAACGATGGGGATTTGGGTGAAAATGGACGAGAGTTAGAGCGTGCTGGATGGAAAATATTTCTAACGTACGCGGGCTAATTTAGGAAGAGGGATTCTGCTTAGGGTGTATCGATTGTGAGATGTCAAAAGGGAGGGGGGGTTAAAATTTTTTTGGTAAATTTGGAACGGTCTACGGCCGTTCCAAAATTGCCACGGCCAACAACCGTGCTAATTTGTTTTACCACAGCTCTGGACCGTGGTAAAATTGCCACAGCTTAAGACCGTGGAAATATTTCTGCATTTGGGTGTGGCAAAAGGGGCTGTATGGTGTAGTGATATAGAGGTGTTGCATGCATCTAAAGAGGTAATAGGGCAATGTTTCCTGTTATACTTGACAGAGTTGGCTGCTATGTGGTTCAGGCAGTTGGAGAATGGGTCCATAAGCACGTGGGTCGGATTGGGGGATAGATTCCTGAGACAACTTAGTGTTCACATTTCTAGACCGAAGAATATGATGATGCTTTCAAGCATGAAGCAAAGGGCCGGAGAGGACCTAAGGAGTTATTTGACTAGATTTAATATGGCAGCCACTGCGGTTTATAAGCCGGATCCATCGATTGTTCTAATGGCTGCGGTGTTTGAGTTACAAGTAAATCCGACTTCAAAATTGCTTTGGAAAGGAACCCATGGATCTTACGGAATTTTTCCATGAGGCTGAGAGGTACTTACATCAAAAGGATGCTGAAGCTTAAAACACTAAAGTTAAGGATATGGATGACATAGGACTATCCGAAGCAGGATATAATAAAGACAAAGGAAAGTTGAAAGCGAAAAGCCGAAGATAGCTTCAGGGGACTGAAGCGGCAAAAGAGGGAACCAAAATTCTCTTCCAACATGGACCTAACTAAAACCCCAAAGAGGATTTACCTACATACTAGCGAGAAGATATGATACTGAAAGCCAGCTAAGAGAGAACCAACGGATCCGGAGTAATGATCTGGAAGATTACGCCTTTTTCATAAGATGAATAGGCATAAAGCAAATGAATGCAAGCATCTATAAGATTTGATAGAAGAGCAGGTTTGTAGTAATTAACTGCAACAGTACGTGAGGAAATAAATTGTAGTGGTGCGGCAGGAGAAGCCATCATCTGCAATGAACATACCGGGATGCCACCGTGGATCTGGGTCGAGAATGATTATCTCATGATCGAGATCGATAGGAATTAAGTTTGATTCCCTCATTTTTCTTTTTTTCTTTGAACAAATTGGACAATGTTACTCTCAGGCCACTTACACATGTACATGACCTCGATTGGTCTCTAGACATGCTCTTAGTTGATGGTTGGGAGTAATTATTGAATGCATGGATGTTTAGGATATTTGCTTGTTGCTATGATGTGGATTTTATAAATGAATATTTCGTTTTGAAAATCATTTGAACACGATAACTTATATATAAGCCGATTGGACATAGTTTTTCCGACCGAAGAGAGGGGATGTTTAACCATAAGGTATATGTCCCCTTGTCGGAGAGCGAGTTGATGGACTTTTACGGAAAAGTAAGTACCCTCAACGGAGAGTGAGCTGATGGACTTATTTTTCATGTCGATAAAATAAATTTATTTTTCATCGACCTTATCAATTTGCAAATAGTGGATTAATAAAATTATTTTTCATCGACCTTATCAATTTGCAATCAACATCAATCATAACAGGCAGCAACCATCTTCTCCAAAACCTACTAATATCTTTTATTGTTGGCTCAAGCGTTAACAATGGAGTACTATTAGTAAGTGCCGAATTATTAATCATCAGCTTATTGATCAACCATCTACAACCGATCAAATAAAAAACAACAATGTACTACCAAAGTATAACATATTCAGTAGATAACATAGTGCTGAAGGACAAAATATTATTGATTCATCTCGATAATATTATTTGATTATATGAGATAATTAAAAGTAACAGAAACATATTGAAAAAAATTAAAATTAAAATTAAGAAATATATGGTAAATAGGCATGCATACTCATTATGCATTAATAATTGATACTATTTAGTTCAGCACTACAGCCTAAGCTCTAGATGATAATATATAATGGGTACTAAGGAAAACTAGGACAATGCAAACATGTTATGATCCGAATCTTTATAATAATAATAAAAAACTATTTAAATTTGATTAGAAGTCATCGATAATTTTCCATAAATAGGATCTTATTTAAGATTTTACAAACTGGGATTTCGATTCAATAAGGTATTGTTCGCAGTTAAAAAGACTAGTTTAGGTTGGTTTGAGGCGTCCGATGCATTAAACGCGTAAAGATGGGATCCACAACCATTTGGCTAAACCATTGGAATCGGACAGTTGACATCCGACGCGTTGACGCCGGTGTCTTTTTCCAACGGTCACCTCTTCCCCTTCTTTATATTTCCTTCTCCTCCTTCATTTCTCTCCATCAAACCACACTTCTACCCTCTCAATTCGAAAACTCAAGCATTTTTTTATCATTTCTACATCACTGTTTTCAAATAAAATTTGTCAAATTTGCATTTCTCATACTAATATCAACCTTTTATCTTTTTCTCAGATTTTTTGATCTTTTAGAATGTTGATCCATGAATCTTCCAATTCTTTTGCCCACCACATTGTAGACTTGACCGAGAAACGAATGTTGAAATTTATTGACGTTTTCTTTGTCAACATCGGATCCTACAAAGATCTGGTTGACTATTGGTATAAGAAAATCTTTAAAGCCTTCAACACAGAAATGGACATCGATTACGGTCCCAGTCAGATGAAAAATAAGTTTGTATGGTACAAAGATAAACATAAACTAATTCTCTTTGACTATTGCTCGAATTCGAACCGAGAAGACGGACTCGGTATATATCCCATTTTTACCGAAGAGAGGGGATGTTTAACTATAATATGTCCCCTTGTCGGAGAGGGTGTTGATGGACTTTTACGGAAAAGTAAGTACCTTCAACGGAGAGTGAGCTAATGGACTTATTTGGACGTTGAGCAAGCGGATTAGGCTCAGAATGAATATACAATTCAGAGAGATCATGAGTTAAATAATATACGGTCCGAAGAGATCATGAATTAAATAATGTACGACCTGGAGATATCAGACCCTAGATGGGATGTAGATTGTGCGATCCTGAGAGATCCAAACTTGACCTTAGAATTTGAACGCCTTATGATTTGATAATGATAAATTATAAATTAATGGTTATCATTTCTTCGATTCGATTGGGCTTACTTATAATGGGATGTTAGGCGATACTGGATGAGTTATAAGTAACATTCCAGTTATAAGTAACATTCCAATCGGTGGCAATGCACCCCTACGATTAACAATGTATGATCACATGATATGTTTATATAATTAAACTAAGATAGTTAAACCCCCCCTCGAACACAGGATGATATAGATATTGATTTATGGCACTTTAACCCTGGGCGAACACAGGATGACTTTGGCAATGATATTTAATATGATAACTCTGGATGAACACATATGATTACGATTTACGACTAACTATTAAGCAAGGACTAGAGGCCTTAGCTATTATGGGCTAGAGGGACCATTGATTTGCAGGTGGATCCGAAGGAATCAGATGATTTGTCGTGACTTGGATCAATGGATGGCTAGAGAGCTCGACTATAAATGACTAATTACTCCTGAAACATGTTCTTGAGTAAAGCACACCTTACATTCATAAGGCGTACTTTGAAGGGCAAGTGTTACATTCAAATTTTCCGCAGTCTCAAAACATACTCAAACAAACATATAAGGAATAATGAAGGAATGGACCCAGAAGCTTGGAAATCTATCAATAATGAAGAAATGAAGAGTATAAGAAGTTTGGCGGAGTTTGGAGCTTACAATACATGTCGATACCGACCTGAATTGGAAACCACCAACCTGATTTCTAGGCTTGAAATGGCAAGAGATTGGTGCGGGAAGTTTAGACATAGAAGGAAAAAGAGGTTGAGATGACCAAAATTATGTCGATACAGACCTGGTCCAGATCGATACCGATCTGATTTTCTTCTTGAGTAACGTGCTATTTACATCGGTATTTATGCCTGGATGTTCAGATTTGAAGTTTGGGACTTTTTCGGAGCGGGATTGCGATTTACCCTTGAATTCGGCTATAAATATGGGACAACTTGCTACCTTCAATGCCCAAAGCAGGTTCTGCGTATTATGACCCGTAACCCAACCATGATGTCTCACATTAGTCCGAATATTCATAGGTATTGGTAGGCAGATTAACTGGCAGGTTTATGCTACAAAATTAGGACTAACCTCGCGTCCTCTATGGTTACTTATTATAGACGATGTCTCACATTAGTTCCAAGTCACACTTTTGTTAGGTAGACTAGCCGAGCGAACTTCTGTGTGCTTTTGACTGACCTCGCATCCCTATAACTTAGTTATAATCTAAAACACTCTTTTCATATATTATCCCACATCATACCGCATTACAAATCAAGACCTTATAAGAAAAACTCTTATTTCTCCTTTACACTTAATTACTTCCCTAAGCGGATTTATTGATAATTAATATTATATTAACTACGCAATTAATACATTATAATTGTACGTTATTTATGCTTATATATATATGTATGTATGTATGTACGTATGTATGTATGTATGTAAATAGGCGTATAAAATAAGTGTGCGAAGATTGCGCCCTAAACTAACATTTAAATTTCAAAATTTCAAAATTATACAAGCTCAATTCCGTACCAAGACATATTCCATATATCCAATATCCACAATTAAATCAATAGACTTATATAAAATAGAATCCATAACCAACTTATTTTATGCTAAAATAACGGAATCAATCATTAATAAAAACTTACAATTCAAATACTTTTGCGCTCTATTTAATTTCTTTGCATAAAATTGAAAAAATGAATTTCTATTTAAATTACGAAAATAGGCGGTGTAAACTATGAATAAAAGAACATGTACCTTACACAACATTTTCAATTTATTCTTTCAAAGCCCTTAATCAGATCCAAAGAAAAAGATAAGAAGTGGAATAGAATGTAAAATATTGAATTGCATTACCTACACAATTCCATTATTTTAATAATAATTAAGATTCAAACTTAGGAACTGATAAAGCGCTTTAGGGGAATTTTAGGACTTTAGGGTGATCATTGCATAACAAAAATTCCTCAAAGGCATATATCAGATCCAAGTTATACTATACTATTACTAAAATAGGAAAAACTAAGGTTTCCACTCACAATCAATCCTTAGATCTTCTCCTTTTGGATTTGATACACCCGCTTTAATCTTCTTCGGATCTCTCCTTTTAGAAATATACATCAAGGGTATTGTATATGAATTAGGTTCAAAAATTTAGGAATTGAAGGAGAAAAGGAATAGAAATTGAATAATTAAACATCTAAAATTCTTACCTGAAACCCTAAAGTATTTTTCTAAATCTTCGAGGAGAGAAACCGAAAGAGCTTCGCTTATTTTTCAAATTAATTTGTGAATAAAAGTGAGGGGGTTATGCTCTTATTTATATTGATTAGAAAGCACTAGAACCTTCAGATTTAAGTCGGTTTAAAATAACAAAATTTGAGTCGACCAATTGTTGAAAACCCTAGCCACCATCAACTGGGATCGATCGACCTCCCATACCCTATCGGTTGGCCGGCCCATGGTAGGCGGTCCTATTTTAAGAAAGTTTTCATACTCCCGTTGAGTAATTTATTTTATTCCTTAATTAAACTTTGAACTTTAACCTTGATTTTAACCTTTACTTCATCCCCAAGTCTAATTACTATTAATTTTTAAATTTGAAATTTTGGAATTAATTATTTGTTTGAATTTGAATTCCATTTAGATTATGTTAAATTTGAAAACTTCAAACATCCATAACTTTTTCGTTTGAGCTCCGTTTTCAAAACATTGTATATGGAAATTGATCAGAAAATCGTTACGAATGCAATGGCACAACTTTTGTGGCCAAATTTTGACTTTTGAAAAATTTCCATCTTTAGCCTTATCTTATTTACTTAATTAATTTGACTTATTATTTCTTATTAATTTTACGGGGTGTTACATTCTCCCCCCTAATAAGGATTTCGTCCCTGATATCTTCAAGGGGTGGACATTGTAACGTGCAATAACATCCATGGTATACAACCAAGTTATCTACACATCCATTTACTCAATAAAAAGTGATATGTGATTACATGTGCAGATCTACTATAGGTGAGCTCAATCCTACTGTGTTATGATCGTGACATATAAATATGTATGCAAAACATCCTAAACATGCATAAAATTTCTATATGAGTGAAAAAGGTGACAGTGAAGAGTATAGCGGCTATCTCCTACCATTCAATCTAGCAACCACGATGCAACCAAAACCAAAATTTGAAGAGAAAAGTTTACCAGTGAAAAGCTCAAGATAAGAGGTCCTCGTCTTCTTTTCGGTTTCCCATGTGCTTTCCACTGGATTGTCTCCCCATTGTACTTCGACTAGCCTAATTTCTTTATTGCGGAGCTTCCTAGTTCCGTGCTCCACAATGCATGCGATGGCATAGGATGTTAGCGGCTCTATTTCAATATCCCCTAATTGATCAAGCTTAACCACAGTGACTGTGCTATAAAGGCATTTCCTTAAGCGCGAAACGTGAAAAACGTTATGGACTCCCGCTAATTTTTCTAGTAGTTCCACGTGATAAGTAAGCTTTCCTATTCTTTCAAAATTTGGAAAGGCCCAATAAATCTTGGTACCAACTTTCTCTATTTCGCAAATCTCGCAACTTTCCTAAGAGGTGAAACTTTGATAAACACCATGCCCTAAAACTAGCACTCTAATTCCTTTCTTTTCTTGTACATGTAGGATTTCTGGCGGTCTAGCACTACCTTCATACGCTACCTAATCAACTCTACCATTTTTGAAGTTTAACGAATTAAATCTTGTCTGAGTTTTTTGTCGGTAGTTTCCCACCAATAATTTGGTGATTTGCATGGCCTCCCATAAAGCGCTTCATTGGGTGCCATACCAATTATCGCTTGGTGACTATTATTATAAGCGAATTCGACTAAAGGCAAGTGCTACTTCCAATGTCCTATAAAGTCCATGATGCAAGCTATCAACAAATCCTCCAAGATCCAATTCACCCTTTCGGTCTGACCATCGGGCTACGGGTGGAAAGCAGTGCTAAGATTCAACGAAGTTCCCAAAGCTGCTTGCATACTCCTCTGAAATTCGCTAGTAAATAAGAGTTCCTTATCACTAACGATGCTAACCATAATTCCATGAAGTCGAACCACTTCCTTAATATAAATCTGTGCTAGCAATGTTATCCATACAAGAATTAAATGGGTGCTTTTAGTGAGCCTATCCACAATGACCCAAATTGCTTCATTTCCTCTTTGGCTCCTAGGCAACACATCTATGAAGTCCATCGATATATGCTCCTATTTCCAACTCGAAATCTCTAAAGGAAATAACAATCCTCCGGGCTTCCCTTGTTCAGCCTTTATCTTTTAGCATGTCAAACATCTAGAAACAAACTCAGCTACTCTCTTCTTCATCCCTGGCTAATAGAAAATTCGATTCATATCCCTACACATCTTATCTCCTCCTGGCTGAATGGTCATCCTTGAATGGTGACACTCTACAAGTATTTCCTCCAACACACTATCAATCTTTGGAACAAAAAGGCATCCATCTCTCCTTAAATGTCCCTTCTCATCAATTGCATGTCCACTAACATGCAGAAACTGTTCTCCTCTATTTAGCTTATCCAAAATATTTACTATATCCTTATCCTTCTTTTGCTCAAGTCCAATGCGGTCCATCAATGGTGGTTTAACTTCCATTGCTGCCAAATAGCTTTGAGTGGGTTCTGGTGCTAGTTGGAAGCTGAAATTCAAGAGGAACTCCAACCGTGTCCACTCAAATATAGCATCTAAGGTAGCATGCCTCCGACTAAGGGCGTCGGCAACAACATTCCCTTTTCTGGAGGATTACTGTATTTTAGAGTCATAAGATGCTATGAACTTCATCCACTTTTGCTGCCTGAGATTTAAATATTTTTGGGAAAATAGGTATTTGAGTGATTTATGGTTGGTGAACAACTCAACACTTCCCCCAAAAGCACATTTTCAAAGAAAACGCAATAGCTGCTAACTCTAAGTCATAAGTTGAGTATCTCTTCTCATGATCCTTTAATTGCCTACTAGCATAAGCTATCACCCTTCCTTCTTGCATAAGAACTGCTCCTAATCATGTACCACATGCATCCGTGTAAACTCTAAAAGGCTTCGTCCCATCAGGAATGGTAAGCGCTGATGCACTTGTTAATAGCTCCTTTAGCTTCTCAAATGCTTACGTGCATTTTTCTTCCCATGGAAAAAATAGATTCTTCTTAGTTAAGCGAGTTAAAGTGGTGCTACATTTGCAAAGTCCTAAATAAATTTCCTATAGTAACTCGCTAACCTTAGAGAACTCCTAACTCCCATGACATTCTTTAGAATCTTCCAACTTTGAACAGCTTTCACTTTTGCGAGGTACACGGCCAATCCATGCTCGGAAATAACGTGTCCAAGAAATCCCACCTCATTCTTCCAAAAGTGACACTTTGAGAATCTGGATTTAAGTTGGTGCTTTTTCAAAGTTTCTAGTATCTCCCTTAAGCGACTTTCATGCTCTCCTTCACTTTTGGATAATACTATGATGCCATTTACAAATAATATGACGTATTTATTTAGTTATCAATCCAAAAGGTATCACTTCCCATTCATAGAGTCCATCCGGGGTGCGAAATGTGGTCTTTGGTTTGCTATAATTTGGTATCCTCCCCCAATGAAATCCAGTTGCTAAGTCCAATTGGGAGAAGATTTTGGCTGCCGCAAGCTGATCGAACAAATCATCTATCCTAGGTAAGGGATACCTATTCTTCTTCATCAACTTGTTGAGTTCTCTATAGTCGACGCATAGCCTTAATGAGCCGTTGCTTTAGTGGCAAAGACAGTAGGGGCTCCCCATTCTGAAGTACTCCATCGGATAATTCCTTTCTACATAACTTCGAGATCTGTTTATCTAAGTCTCGCCTTTCTTTGGAGGCCCTGTACCTTAATGGTAGAGCAACTGGTTTAGCGTCTTTTTCAAAATCTATCCTAAACTCGATCTCCTTATGGGGTGGGATACCCGAGACTTCTTTAAAGACATCAGGGAATTCTTGAACTATAGGTACGGACGAGAGTCCATCTTGTGATAGGTTTATCGAGTATAGATAACTTAACTCGATTGAATTTTGGAATGTATAGTGAACATCTATATCTTGCCCTATCCTACTTTTAATCCATAAAATTCTCCTATCACAATCTAAGATATCCCCATAATACGACAACCAACCCATTCCTAAGATAAGTCCATATCCCTCAAAATTAAGAACGTACGTGTTACATATGAAATCAACATTACATATGTCCATAACTAGGTCTTCGTGGGAAGAAGAAAGATGTTTTGACACACCAATAGGATTTGAGACTATTATTGGGTGGGTGACAATTTGGGTCTGAAGACTAATGGAGTTAACGACATTCTTAGCTATAAATGAACGCGATGCTCCAGGGTCGAATAGTGTACGAATTATATTCCCAAAAATAAAAGTTATACCTTCCAATGTTGCTTTCTCTTGGTCTCTAGAGGGTGGTCTACTCAAAAAAAGGGCAGCCTCAATGGCGTAGGCTTGCCCACTCTACTCTTCCTTCGCCTGCATCAAACACTAATTTTTGAAGTGCCCCTCTTCGTAGCAGTGGTAGCACTTCCCCTTAAAAGCTTCCTTTAACTAATTCAGTCTACAATGCTTCACGATATGCCATTTCTTATGGCATCTCTTATACATTTTTCCCTCCTTCTTAAACTTCCCTTTCTATTTCTTATTCGCCCAAAAGCCTCTTTTCTTGGCTCCTCCTTTATTTTGGGCCGGTCCTGCTTTCTCTGTCTCATTCTCCTTCTCCTCTGCACTACCTGTCTGCAACAAATCCATCTCAACCAACGTCTTATATGTAGCATCAGTGGGCCTTGGGTCAATAATAACTCTCTAAGAGGGGAGTTCAGGCCCTTGACGAACTTTATGGCCTTCCTTATGGGGTATCAATCAAACTTATTCCGAACTTAGCTAGATCTGTGAATTTACTAATATACTCCTTCAGAGTGGAGTCTCCCTGCTTAAGTTATATAAATCTCTCCAACTGCAAGCTCACCTCAGCCCTTAATGTAAACCGCACCTCAAATCACTTTCTGAACTCATCCCAAGTAATAATTTTACCGTCATTCTCTTCAGCCACAACCATCCACCAATCTAAAGCATCTCCCTTAAGGTGGAAAGCCGCCATTATTTGCCTAATTTGGTCCTCCCAACCAAGCTTCCAAAATATTGTCTCACAATCATTTATCCATGCCTTCGTCCCTACGACACTTTCCGTTCCCGAATATACCCTTCCTCCCATGTTAAAGAAATCCTTGCACAACCTTGGGAAATCTATGGAGCATGGTGCTGCTTTAGCAGGTGGAGCTGCGGGTGCCGCTGGTGCAGCAGGTTGAGGAGAGGGAACTTTTCTTACATGCCTGAGGTATTGTCGGAACCATTTAAGCATCACTCAGATAGTGGGTATCTCTTGGTAGGGGTTCCTAGCCTTAGAAGGATTTTCAGCCCTAATTTACTGTCTGTAGATTAAACTTTTAGTTATAATTCCATACGATAGTATTATAAGTTGAAATAAAGGTTTACCTAGCGTGTTTTCATATGTTCAAAAATAGTGTATATATAGTAGGGTTTGTGGAAATACTTTCAAAAATAACAAGTACACTTGTCATACGTATGCCAATCCCCGTTGATTGGGTAGCCTAAGCACTAATATCAAATGTAACTACCCACCTCAAAAAAGGCCTAAATTCCAACCCAAAAAGGGCTATCGAAACATGGACCCATTCCAAAGTTGGTTGTTGGTTGGTATAAAGAAAAAAAAGACAAAGCTATTTATCTACACATTAAGAAACTCATAGCAGAAGGATAAAACATAATATCAGAATTGTACCCATTTTATTTAAGAATTCAAACTGTCAAAACAATAAAAACATAATCCCTCTCAAAAACACCAAATATTCATGATTTAGTATTCCATAGTTACAACATTATTCAATAGGTACATCAGAAATAAAGAAAATAACACAAGTAGATAAATAGTAACTGCCACAAGACCGCGTCTCCGCCACTACCTCCGAAAATCCATATCAAAATTTCTAACCTGTATTGTAATGAAGAGGGAGTCAGAACAATAATGTGTAGTGAATAAAATCTCAAGCCTTTCTATAATAGTACTTAGGCAGTTAATTTAAATAAGAATGTGTCTTATGTATCTTAACCATATTATAAGTTTTCCGACCACAAGCCCTAATACTTTTCTAGTCCATTATTCTTTCAACCCAAATACCCATATCTATCATCAATAATGTCTTAACAATGCAAGAGATAGTATCCAAACCACTTAATACCTTTTTAATGAAAACTAGGCAGACTTTTACCATTTAATATTTCATTTAAGGTAGGTCCTCTTCATTACTACCTATCCCAAGGCAGACTCCTCTTCGGTATTATTTAATTGACATTGCACGGAATCTCTTTCGGCTACTAACTACTTCAAATCTGAAGTGGACCCTTTTCGAGATATCCCCTACTGTGCCTAACCATTTACCCTGACAGTTAAATACTTCTATTATGGGGAAGAGGCAGGCCCTCAACCAACCACTTACTACCTTCAATCCCCGAAGCAGGTCCTTCGTATTATAACCGGTAACCCAACCATGACTTCTCACATTAGTTCACTATTCATAGGTCCTATTCTTTCTATAATCTGAAATGGACCAACATACCTCAGGGCTAACTTTCCCGACTTTCCAAATCGTACCACACCTTTCATCGGTGATACCTTAATGAAAATCCTGTCCCCCACTGAGAACTTCAGGTCCTTACACCTCTTATCTGCATAACTCTTCTACCTAGATTGAGCTTCCTTCATCCTTCGGATTAACTTAATATTCTCTGACGTCTCTTTTACTAAATCTGGACCTTAGACCAATCTATCTTCAGTCTCTAACCAACATGCTGGCGATTTGCATGGCCTCCCATACAATGCTTCAAAAGGCGCCATTCCTATACTATTCTGAAAATTATTATTATAGGAAAACTCATCAGATTTAGGTGATCTTCCCAAGATCCACCAAAGTCCAATACACAAGCCCTCAACAAATCTTCGAGTACCTTGTTGACTCTCTCTGCCTGCCCATCCGACTGTGGGTGATTAGATGTACTCATCTTGAGCTTGGTACCTTATACCTCTTGCAGACTCCTCCAAAATTCGCTAGTGAGCAATGCATCTCTGTCGCTTACTATGCTACTAGGAACCCAATGAAGTCTAAATATGTTCTTCATGAACAACTTTGCTAAAACAGGTGCCGTCCTGGTTGACTTTACCGGAATGAAATGGGCACTGTTGGTCGACTTGTCCACTGTAACCCATATGCTTTCATTTCCTCTTTTGACCTTGGCAACCCGTCTATAAAATCCATCGATATCGAATCCCATTTCCAAACCGGAGTATCTAAAGGCTGAAGTAACCCACTTGGCTTTTGATGTTCGGCTTTCACTTGTTGACATTTAATACACTGCCTAACCCACAAGCCAACATCCCTCTTCATGCCTTCCCAATAAAGCTCCTCTTTAAGTCTTGATACATCTTTGTTCCTCCAAGATGAATCGTAAACTTCGATCGATGACATTCCTCTAGAACTTCTCTCCTTTTAAGTTCCCTATATTCAGAACGTAGAACCGTCACTTCTTTCTCGACCATCCTTTTTGGTCCAGACTAAAATCCGTTAAGTCATCAACCTCTGATCCTTCTTCAAGCCTTCTAATCTTATCAGCTAAAACTGGGTCTTCTCTCTGCTTAGAAGCTATTTTCTCAATCAACACTGGTCGCACTTGTAAAGAGGACAACATGGCAGTACCCTGACTAGAACTAGCAGTAGATCTCAACTGCACCCCACAACTGGCTAAAGCTTCTAGATCCTTCCATTCTGCCAACATTGCTAATACCACATTCTAATGTCTTCTACTGATAGCGTCTGCTAACTTATTTCCTTTCCCAGGAGTATACTCTATACCAAAATCATAAGCGGCCAAAAACTCCATCCACCTCTGTTGTCTCATATTCAACTCCTTCTGAGAGAATAAATACTTTAATGATCTATGATCGGTATACAACTCAAATCTCTCCCCTAACAGATAATGCCTCCAAATCTTCAAGGAAAATATCACCGCAGCTAACTCTAAGTCGTGAGTAGGATATCTTACTTCATGCGGTCTAAGCTGCCTAGATGCATAAGCGGTAACTTTGCCCTTCTGCATCAATACTGCTCCCAATCCAGTACCACATGCATCAGTGTACACTACCAACCCTTGATTACCATCCGAAACTACTAACACTGGCGCATTGGTTAACAAATGTTTTAACTTAAGGAATGTTTCCTCACATTTGTCGGACCAAACAAACTTCACTTCCTTCCTGGTCAACTTAGTCAAAGGCGCTGCTATCCGCGAGAAATCCTTGATGAATCTTCGGTAATAGCCAACAAGTCCAAGAAAACTCCTAATCTCGGTTACCGACTCAGGTCTCTTCCAATTATTGACTGCCTCGATCTTAACTAGATCAACTGAAAATCCTTCCTCCGAAACCATGTGACCAAGAAACTTAACTTCTCTCTTCCAGAAATGACATTTGGAAAATTTCGCCTTCAGCTGATTTTGCCTCAGCGTCTCCATCACCACTCTAAGATGAATCTCATGCCCTTTTCCATCTTTCGAGTATACCAAAATGTCATCTATAAATACCAACACAAACCTATCCAAGTGCTCTATGAAAACCCTGTTCATCAAATCAACGAAGAAAGCAGGTGCATTCACCAATCTGAAAGGCATTACTAACCATTCATACGAACCATATCTAGTCCGAAATGCCGTCAGAGGAATACTATCCTCCGCCACTCTCAAATGATGGAACCCCATCGCCAAATCCAATTGGGAAAATACTTTGGCTCCACACAACTGATCAAATAGATCATCAATCCTCGGCAGAGGGTACCTATTTTTGATCATGCTCTCGTTTAACTTACGATAGTCGATGCACATCCTTACCGACCTATCTGGTTTCTTCACAAACACTACAGCTTCTCCCCAAGGCGAACTGCTTGGTCTAATAAATTTTCTTCCCTCAAGATCCACCAGCTGCACTTTCAATTCCTGCATCTCTGTCGATGTCATCCTGCTAGGTGGTCTACTGATAGGTTCAGCTCCCGGTACAAGGTCTATCCGAAACTCAACAGCTCGTAGTAACTGGCTCAAAGATATCTGCAAATTCTCTGGCTACACGAACCTGAGTAAGCTCTTCTCCAACCTCAATGGAACTCAACAAAGCACAAACACTCTTACTAGAATTCTCCACTGAGAAAATGATTCGGTTAAGACTATCTGGGTGTCTCAATGATATTTCCCGATCCTAGCAAAATATCCTAGCCTCATAATTACCCACCAATCCATGCCTAAGATGATCCCAAAAACTATGAAATCAAAAACATACAAACTGCATGCAAACTTATGTCCTAACAAATCGAGTTCTAACTGGTCACATCTCATCCCAAGAGTTGCATGCCCTCCTATTGGATTCGCAACCCTTAAGGAAGTAACAAGATATGTGGGTTCTATACCTAACCTATCAACTAAATACCGAGATATAAATGAATGTGATGCACCGGTATCAAAAAGTACCCTAACCGGTATACTCTGAATCAAAAGCGTACCTTCCATCACAGTTTTCCCTTTCTCTACTGCCGTGGGTCTAGAAGAAGATGGTAGTCCAATAGCAAACACCTTCCCTCTGTCCGCCCTGACGGGCTCTGGACACTGGTTCTTATAGTGCCCAACTTGGTCACAGTTGAAACATTTTACCTTCTTCTTCTCTGCAGGCTTCTTTCATTTACCAATTCTGCGCTTGTAAGCATATTGGCCCTTTTTATCACACTTATAACACACCAAATCAGCCTTCGCCTTCTTAGTAGCCTCCCATTTCTAGGCTCCTTTATTCTTAAAGAATTTCCTTTTTCTTCCTTGAAAACCCTGGGACTCAACTGGCTTCTCCCTGGCTGAAACAGCAAGCTTCTCCTCATGGAAAACGGTCATCTCCACCATCGCATGATACGGCTCTCTAATATGAGTCATAGCCATTCTGCCTAGCTCTGGCCTCAAACCTCTAATGAATTGCTCATTCCTCCTGACATCCGTGTCAACCAAAGCATAACCATATTGAGATAGCTCATCAAACTTAGCAGTATAATCGATCACAAACATTTATCCTTGGACAAGATCCATAAACTTCCTCATCAGTGCTGACTTTGCAACCTCAAACAAGAACCTCTGCTCAAACCTCCTCCTGAAGTCCGCCCATCTCAACTCCTCCTTAGGCACTCCGGCCGTCACACTGTTCCACCAATGAAGCGCTAACCCTTGCAACTGTCTAGAGGCCACCCTTCTCTTCTCTCCTTCATTCAAGCCAAAGTCCATAAAGATCATTTCACAGTTCAATCAACCAATTCTCTACTTCGACATTATCTTCTTTTCCAACAAACGGCTTTCCTCCCAAACTAACATAGTCTCTACTCAGCTTAGCGTAATTATATCTAACCAAAACTACAGGATTAGCTCCTCCGACATTACCAGCAGCTCCAGCTTGCAACAGATTAGCCTACAACCGATACACCATTCCCACATCTACTCGCAGATTTCCAACACCAACATTGGCCTCAGCATTTTGGTTAGCATTAGCCTATCGACCTTGGTTTCTCCGAGTATTAGGTCGAGCATTTCCATTGGTTGTGGTGCTTCCCCATCCATATTTCCTCTTCCGTTTTCTGCCTCCATATCCTCTTTCTCGTATATCTGCATACAAGCCTTTGTAAGATATAGAGGAACAGTCTAAGAGATAGGGGAATACGTGCTTATACATATACCTATATATCAAATACAAGTACATTACTATAGCATTAACCCAAACCCCGATCTTATTTTTAAATTCATTGGATTATGTTTGAAAAAGCTTTTAGGTTTAACTTTTCTTTTAATGTTTCATAAACCTATGCTCTGATACTAACTTGTAACATCCCGCTACTAGGAGGCCCAAAACTAACGGCTACGGATGCTGTAATCATCCATGGTTTTTAATCTTCGGCGACCAAATACGGCGGTGTTAGATACATTGATACACAGATCACATAAATATATAAAAAATTTAACAATTCAAAAACACATTCCCATATTCAAATCAAAACATTTCTTGCTCGTTACATAATCCCCAAATTATGTTAACCACATTCAGTAACATATAATTATTACAAATATGCCAAGAGCGACATATGAAGATTCCCCTTTGGTTGATCAGAGAATATAGTAAGGCTAATAAATCTGCCTTTACAAACAAAACACACAGCGGAAAGAAAAACTCTAAATATCTATCTACCTCCTGCATGCCTCCGTAGGTTTTAATCGTCTAAGAAGAAACCAGAAAACCTTAAATCTCAAACTACTCAAAATAAATTGAGTATCCGAGTTTAAGGGGAAAACAAAAACTTCGAGTAAGATATAAAGCCTGGTATGAATAATAATCTAACATCTGAATCCTTTTATACATCTAGTGAAACCACGCCGCTTAGCGGAATGGGTTTTCCCCTCACTAGTATCCTAAAACCTTTATAAAACCAAATTTTGTGCTCTTGCATCCACAATGGTTAAAACATACATTTCAAAACATTATGATGATATCCACACTTGAAAATAAATAAGATTTTCCCATTCCCAGTTCAATCTGACACCCTGTTATTATTATAGTTTCAAGGGTCACCATTAACCTTTTTAATTTTCATTGGTTTACTAATAACCTTGTTGTAACTAATAGACACTTTGTCCTATTCATAGTTTTCATGGGATCACTAAGAACCTATAGACTCCTGCCAGTTAACTTAATTAATTCATGGGTCCTCCTGATCCTATTAGTCATTCTAATAACTAACCACCTTATCCTAGTTTTCATGGGTTGACTAAGAACCTATGGACTTATCCAGTAACTCACTGCACATCCTAGTTTTCATGGGTTGACTAGGAACCTACTGATACTTCCATTAACCACTTACTTATCCTAGTTTTCATGGGTTTACTAGGAACTTATTGACTGATGTCAATTCTTAATCTGGATATAGTTTTCACGGGTTTGCTACAAACCAATTAGCCCTACCAACTGTTCTTATGCATAGTTTTCATGGGTTAACTATGAACCTTTTGGTATGCACCAATAACTACCTTGTCATAGTTTTCATGGGTTTACTATGAACCTCTTGGTATGCACCAATAACTACCTTGTCATAGTTTTCATGGGTTTACTATGGACCTCTTGGTATGCACCAATAACTACAAAGTTTAGGCATCCTAAATTTTTGGTCATCCTGACTCCATGGATGCAATTCTACTCATTCAGGAGTTTAAGCAATTTATATTCACTATTGAGTTAACCTACCTGTTCTTCTACCCATTTTTCTCAAAATACAGTTATGGGTAACATGGGAATATATTCATAGTTGAAGAAGCAAAACAAAAATTTAACAATACCACTCCTGTGGGTTTAAAGTCCTTGAAAATATTTCATAAAACATAGTTAACATGCTTAACTTGTATTTTTATCAAGGTCATACTTGTTCAAAATCACATACTTAAAGTTAGTACAAAACTCCTTTATATAAGTCGTGGGTTTTCCTTTAAGAATTTAGAGTATGGGTTTTCAAACTTGTCAAAACCAAACCTTTCGACCTTGTCAATAGGTCTTCAAAGCTACCATTTGAGTCCTAACCTTTCAAAACCATTTAAAGCATTCATCTATTTAAACCTTTCGAAAGCATTCAACTATAAAAACATAAACCTTACGAAGACTTACTAGGTTCAAGTTAAAATATGCGGAAGTCCTCTTTTAAAACCTTTCGGCTACAACGGAAGCAACCTTTCGACCTAGTTGGAAGGTCTGCTTTGAAAGCTTTGAAACATTCCATTTGAAACAATAGACCTCCGTCTTTTTAAAGCAACTCCTTCGAAAGCTTGGGTTATATTTCAATTATACAACAAGGGTAATTCATCTAAGTCGAAAGCTTTGAAACCTTTCGAAAGCAATGGGAGAAGCGACTAGTTTTTAAAACAAGTAAACCTTTCGTCTTTGTCGAAAGCAATGACTTCAAAAGGTTGGAAAAAGCGGCAATAACCTTTCGACTGTGTTAGAAGGTTCAATACAAAACGATGATAAGTGGCAGTAACCTTTCGACTGTGTCGGAAGGTTTCAAAACAAAATAGAAGTAAAGCAGCAGCAACCTTTCGTCTTTGCCGAAAGGTTTAAAACCTTTATTTTTAAACAGTTGACCTGGTCGAAAGCAACCAAGTCGAAAGCTCTAATTCGAAAGAAAAGCAGGTGAAAGCTTAAGTTTATAAAGCAACATACCCCAACCTCTTTGGCCATCAACCTTTCGACTATGAACCCTTCGACCTTGTCCAATTCATTACGTACCAAGTAACTTGATACCATATGCATCGCTTTGACCTTGTCGAAAGCCATGAACCTCTTGACCTTGTCGAAGATCTGGGTCGGAAGGTTTGCTACCGTAAAAGGCTGAAACATGCTAAAAGTATGATTTCTTTGTTTTTAACTTAAAAAGGTTAACTTTTCAACTAACCGGCCTTTCTTTATCAAATTCTCATTGGTTAATAATTTCTTTTCAGAAAATGTTGCCACTATTTTAAGATTTAAATAATAATTCTATTTTATAAAATGCTCATTCTCCTTAATTAAATATATAAAACATTTAAGTCCCATACCTTAAATAATTTTATACATTCAACAAAACACTTAGGAAAAATCCCAGAAAATCTATTTTAATATGTTTTCCAACATATAAAAATTTCAAACCTAGATAATCATTATTTTTGCCATAAATCATTTATAACCCAATAAATCATTTTCTTCATATAAAATTCGTATAAAATCCATATAAACTCATAAAATTATGAGAATTGAAACCCATCTCCAAAATTATGTTTTCTATAACATAATTTTTTTATGGCATTTAAAAATCATTTCATCTTGGTTTCACCCTAAAACCATGTATATCACTTATTAAACAACCTTGTTTAAACACATATAAATTAAAATCAAGCATATCATCGTTCAACATATCATAAAACAAGTTTATCCTAAAATCTGAAACTATATGATATTTAAAATCAAAATAGTGATGTAGAAATTATTATTCACCTTGAATTGGATAAGGAAATTGAAGTATGATTGAGATTGATTCCTTCTAACTTGAATCCTAGCTTTTAGTTGGTTTTCTCTTCTCTTCTAGTGGCCGACCTTGCTTCTCGCGGTTCTGAATATTTTTGTTTTGGTGAAATGAACGTGTAGAACTAAAAAGGTAGTATAAGGGTAGGAAGTGTGGGCGGCTCTTTACCCTAATGCCCTTGTGTTTAATTTCTTAACTATTTATATAAGTTCATTTGATTTTAAATAAGCACGGCAACCTAGTTTATTAATCAAACTCAATCTCCTTATCTACATTATTCTATTTAATTTATTCTAATTAAATCTCCAAAATAATGTCAATAAAAATAGGGGTGTTACAAATGCCCTCGTAGTAAAAGTTGGACTACAAAAAGAAAAACAACGAGTGAAGCGAAGTCAAAAGAATACTGCACTCAGAAATTTCAATGATGCGACAAAGATTCAAACTTCTCTGATCCCTTATGTTCAATGTTACATTATGATACTGTGCCCAAAACCTGATATAGTCATAGGGTGAATAAAATAGTCTGCAACTATAATACACAAAACTACAACATCACCAACATATGACCATGGGGTGGAGAAGCTGCACTGTGATATCAGAAGCTATATTAGTAGTGTCAAAGTACAACGTATTTCACTTAAAAAAGTTGTATGCAAATTGGGACGTGCTGCACTTATAAATCAATGTGCAAAGATAACGGGTCTGCATTAACAATCTTACATCCAATGGTCAATGAAGAGGGGCACTGCCATCAGAATTGGCTAACGTAGAAGTACGCCGCCGTAAGAATAAGCTAATAAAGAAGAGTGCCGCCATCAGGGCATCGTAAACGCTGGAACGCAAAGAAAGGGTAAAAGAAAAAAACTGCCCTATTACCAAAATAGGAGTTCTACTTAAAGTTAGTGAACTATGTTAGGCATACCACATCCTTTCGACAACCCCGAACCCAGATGAGAATAACTATGGAGAATAGTTACTATGCTTGGCTAAGATCAGGTCAAACAAACTGCACTCATTCAGCATAGTTGCCCAGTTAAAACCCACACAAGGCAGAACCACCTGGAACCCTTGGAAAAATTTTCCATACTCAAGGCCATGATAAGTTTGAACTCCTCAAATCGTAAGCTAATCAAGTACATGACTTGTGCAATTACTGCGTACAACCCTTCACTAAAATCTACACTCGATCGATTTCACGTAAGCCCTAAGTGAACACTCCACATGTCAAATGACCTAACAAACACCACTGCCATTCCTAGAAGCTAATGCGATGCTAACACTTTCAAGTTCAGATTACGCTATGCTTACTTAGTAGTCTTTAAGAAGTACCACGAGGAATCCAAAGCATTCCTTGGGCTGCACATAGGGTAACCGAAACTACCATCCCAGTTCCTCATTTGTTAGGAAACAGCAAGTCGTAAGCATCCCATATCAAGCAACTTGCACATATCAACATCAAGGGCAGCTCAGATCACATTCGTATATACATTGAGCTAACAACACGGGTTGGGGCAAAGCAACTCAACTCTATTTATCCTCAGTGCTATGTCAAACAAACATTGTAGATTGGGTAAGACAACTCAATTACAACCACTCCCTAAGCAAATCCACATGGAATCAACAGCATTCCAAAGGCTGGATGTAGGGATGCTTAAACAAGTGCCTTTGATAGCAACTTGCTTATCCCAATGCCAAAAGAAGCTCAGGACAAATTCCCCTAAATATTAAGCAAGCATCGTAGTACCATGCAGACATTGAACATCAAGCGGCATAGCTTCACTTCAGACATGTCGGTAGCACCCCAAAACAAAAGAATAACACTCAACACCCTCCTAAGGCAGTACACAAGTCATTCACTTCTTTAGTTCAACAGTGCAAGATCCATTTGAAAGTGAGTTTCTTACCTTAATTTCAAATGTTCCTGCTTCAATTTCGAATGCCCCGCCAAAGCCCAAAATTCTACCACTCAAATCATGGTTTCCCACCAAAGATACGTCAGCAATTCGTGCATGTCAAATAAACAATACAGATGCATGACACATGGCATGATCCAAAGGCGAAAATCAGAATAGCTGATGAGGGATTCTGGCAATCCATGTGCATCTCCACATTATAAATAGGAGAGACACTGTAATAAGAGGGGAATCCACTTTTTGAATTTCGAAAGTTGTATCTTTTTATTTCTTCTATTAAAGGCTTGTACCAAGATAAACAAAGATTTGACCCATGGACATAGAATTCAAAGGATTTTAAACCACATAAAATTCCTATGTCATTTATTTTCATGCATTGTTAATTACTTTATTTACATCAGATTCTTCTTAATTTCATTCGTTAATCAAATATGAATTTGATTTGACATTTTATAAAAAGGTTAAAGTACAACTACCTAATTGTGTAAGCTCATAGCAACATAATAACTACTTAAAGGCAAACTTAATATTACTTAAGTTTGTTGATTCAAATTCACGGAAGTACACCATTATTGCTTTTATGACCAGTTGAGGTGTTGTGAGACGAAAAATCTCACTAACATTTTTGGCGCTTGAAGGGGGGGGTCTGAACCTCCATTTCTCACTTCCAAATCTCTTAGAAGTCTACCTTACCTTCGATTCCTATTTCCATTAAACTCTACTTGTATCTCATTTGCAAATCATGAATCCCACCGATCCATCTACTCCTCCTACTCAAGAATGGTTACCCCTGGCTTTGAAAATTTTGAAAAAACCACTCATAATCTCAAAGGATCAAAACGAGATGGAAGCCTCAGTTGAATCCCTCATATTCCCCATCCTGACCACGATCCAACCCTTCATTAACCAAATAAACCAAAGAAAGAAAGGATTAAAGAAAATGATGGCCAAAAGAACTACCCTCAGGCCAATTTCTCATCCACCATCCACAGCTCACCACCATCGATCACCAACTGTGCTGACTACCCAGTGGGTAAGTGATAATGACACTCTCGGAAATAAGAACAGTGAAGTTGGCCTATAAGTCAAATCCAAGCCACCTAACATTAACCCACCACTGCTGAAAAAACAAGCTCGATCTGCTCTTAATAATGACAACGCTACCTCACTTTTCAAGGGCAACACATCCTAGGTGCTTCCGAAATGGAAGAAAATGAGTCGGGTCTCGAGTATCAATCCTCATCATCACCAAGCAAACAAGCAGCGAATGCTTGGTAGCCCAGATGATCATTTAGGTCCTCACGATGATACTACAATGGACAAGGAAGAGGAAAATACATGTGTATTTGTTGATTTGGACACTGATTCTGATTATGGGATGAAACCTAGTGTAGATCCGAAATCTAAGAACCTCCTTATTGTTCTAAAAGGATCTAAAAAACTCTTATCGTGAACATGTGGTGAAGGAAGTTTGCACATTTTGCTCGAAAACCGTGAGATTCAATTGATGTGTTTTGATGTTGACTACTGTCTTGGTTAAGCAACAAGCTGAAGCGGTTGAGATGCACACAAATTTGAAAGTGGACAAAGCTTTTGACATTTGATGAATGTCATCACGTATGGAGGAATCACCCTTATGCCTTATCATAACATGATTATTTACCATCCTCGAACGAAATCGAATCCTACCAAGCTTGATCGGATTTTGATGCTTCTCTGGTTAATATGAAAAGCTCAACCAGAAGAAATACCTATACCATGGAGATAGCCTATATCGGAAGCCTTATGAATTCTAAGTCTTTTAGAGGAATTAAAGTTGAAGCATCTACTATAACTACAAAAATAAGTGCTTGGGAATGCACCGGGGAGCTTGGGCCTCATTACGTATGGTCTATGTTACTCATGTAATAAACATTGTGGTTATTATGAAAAGTAGTAATACGATAAACTGGATGCAGGGATAGAACGACCCAAACAGGTATAAAAATATCTTCGTGATAATCTCTTTAACATAGCAAAATAACCATGATGGATATAGGGATACTAGACGGCGTGAACCAGCTATCAAAATAAGACCGCACACAATGCAGCTTGGCTTCTTCAATCAAATAATTAAATTGGACGTAGAGATATTGGATGGTTCGAACCAATTGTCAAAATAAAAATTAACAAAACGTAACCTGGCTTCTTCAGCCAAATAATTAAACTGGACGTAGGGATATTGGATGGTCCAAGGTAGTATAAAAATCTTTTTATGTTAATTCTGTTAACATAGTCACACTGGACGTAAGGATATTAGACAGCCTGAACTGATACATCATCCCCATATCCACAGGCGGATTTCCAGCATCTACATTGGCATCTGCATTTTGATTAGCATTAGCCTGTCGACCCGGGTTCCTCCTGGTATTAGGTCGAACATTTATATTTGGTGTGGTGCTTCCTCTACTGAGATTTCCTCTTCCGTTTCCTGCCTTCATATCTTCCTTTCTCGTAAATCTGCATACGAGCCTTAGTAAGATACAGAAGAAAGGTCTTAGAGAGAGGGGAATATGTGTGTGTATATATATATATATCAAATACAAGTACGTTACTATAGCGTTATCCCAAGCCCTGGTCTTATTTTCTGATTCATTGGATTATGTTTTTGAAAACTCATTTAGATTTAAATTTAGTTTTAGTTTTCATAAACCTATGCTCCGATACCAACTTGTAACATCCCCTACTCGGAGGCCCAAAAATAACGGCTACGGATGCTGCAGTTATCCATAGATATTAATCCTCGGCTACCAAATACGGTAAAGTTAGATACATTGATATAACAGAAACACATGGATATGGAAATTTTTTAAAATCATTAAACAACTTTCACATTTCATTTCAAATCATTTCAAATTCATTACATAATCCCAGATTCGAGAACCACGTTCAGAGAATATAGAATTATTACAACATACGCCAAGAGCGACATATGAAGATGCCCCCTTGGATGATTAGAGTCTAAACATAGGCAATTAAACAATTTTCCCTTTACAACAAAACATAGTGGAATCAAAACAGAAAAGAACTCCTACTAGCTAGCATGCCTCCTGCACATCTCCGGAAGCTTATTTTTCTAAAGAGTTGCCTGAAAACCTCAACTCTCAAACTTCTTAAAGATAATTGAGCACCCGAGAGTTTAAAAGGAAAACATAAACTTTGAGTCAGACATAAAGCCTGGTACGAATAATAGCCTACCATCCCAAACCAATTTAGATATCTAGTAAGACCATGCCGCTTAGCGGAACGGGTTTTCCCCTCACTACTATCTCATCCAAAAATTTATAGTAACCATATACTGTGCTCCTGCATCCACAATTGTTAAAAAATAACAATTTAAAATATTATGATGATATCCAAACAAGTAAATTATTCTGGATTTCTCATCCCCATTCATTTGACTATTTGTCATAGTTATAGTTTCTAGGGTTACTATTAACTTATTAGTTTTCATGGGCTCACTAATAACCTGACTAAAGTTTATGGACTATTTGCCCCGTCTCATAGCTTTCATGGGATCACTAAGAACCTATTGGCCACTGCCAATAACTCTCTTTAATTATTTCATGGGTTCTCCCTGAACCTACTGGTGTCTCCAATAACTTCCCTCATATCATAGTTTTCATGGGTTGACTATGAACCAATTGACTATTGTCAATAACTTAAAACAGATATAGTTTTCATGGGTTCACTACAAACCTGTTGGCCTCTGCCAATAACTCTCTTTAAACTTAGTTTTCATGGGTTCTCTATGGACCTGTCCAAACTGAAAACTTCTTAATTAGTCTTTAGGAATCCTATATTCTGGTCTACCTGACCTCCTAGATGAAACTCTATTCATTCAGGAGTTACTTAACTTATATTCACTACTGGGTCAACCTACCTGGTTATTCTGCCCTTACTCCCCATAATACAGTTATGGGTCCATTACTCAGTGAATATATTTATAGAAGAAGCATTTATGGTTTAATATCCTCGAAATCATTTTTCACTTGAAACATGGTTAATCCCTTTAACTTATTATTTTGCCATGGGTTTTCCTTTAAAATAAGATTGGGTTCTTTGTTTTGAAAACTATGGCTTTCGAAACCTTAGACCGTTACTTTCGAAACCATTGGAAAACCTCCTTCGAAAGCATTCAACTCTTCTTTTCAAAACACTAAGCATATGCCTGTCAAAACACTTTAAAACATCTCTTTCGAAATCATCAAAACATACCTTTCAAAAGTTTTAAAGCATCACTTATTAACTCATAGAAGCGTAGCTTCGAAACCGTTTGAAAGTACCCCTTTCGAAACCATTAGGTTTATTTTAAAAATATCTTCTGGGTCAAAGTGAATATAAACGAAATTACCCCTTTCGAAACCATTAACCTTCATATAAAAGAGTTTAGGGAAAAGTGATGGCTTCGGAACCATCCTTTCGAAAGCTTAAATCATTTAAGTAAAACATGTGGACGGATGTCTTCGAAACCCCTTTCGAAGCCATTTCCTTTGAAACCTTTATGTGGCTATTGGAACCCTTTCGAAAGCATTGTGAAGTGGCTTATTACATTTATAAAACAAAAGCTACCTTTCGAACTAGTTGATGACTTCAATCCTTTCAAAAGGCATAAGGTCGGCAGCATGGTTTCGACTGGGTTCAAACTACCCTTTTCAAAAGCATTGATTTAAAAACAAGGCAACTCATTCGAAAGCTACTTTAAACAAAAAGGCGGCAACCTCATCGAAAGCTATTTTAAAACCTTTCGAAAGCATTCTTTTGAAAACAAGGCAAGTGGCATCTTCGAAAGCTATTTAAATTGGTTTCGACCCCTTCGAAAGCATGGGTTCGACTCCATACCTACTGCCATTCTCCAATCCACTACATACCGGTGCATTGATACCTTGTGTATTGGTTTCGACTTGGTTTAGGCGGAAGTATAGGGTCGAAAGATAACTTCTAAAAGTGGCGAAACCATACTTTTGTACAAAAACTACTTTATTGCCTTTTCAAGTAATTACTGTTTAACTAACCTGCCTATTTGCAAAAATTTAATTGGTTGCCATAAACTTTTCAAATTCTTTTCTAAAAACTGCCGCATTCATTTCAAATTTAATTAAAGGTAATTAGCAAAGAAGCCCTTCCCTTAAGCAAACCAATTAAAACATTTAAGTCCTCCAAATTAATTAATTTAATTTCCATAGTAAATTACATAGGAAAAATACCCAAAAACCATAGAAATTCACTTTTAATATGTTATTTATATATATAAATTTCAGACCCAAATATCTTCGTATGATAGCCGAATAAAATTTTAAACCCAATTATTCATTTCTTCCTTCAAAAAATCATAATAAATTATCCATTGCTTGGATAATTACGAAAAATTAAACTCATATCCAAAATAATGTTTTACATAACATATTAAATCCTCATGGCATTTGAAACCCAATATAAAAGATTTTAGCCTTAAAACTGAATAAACATTTATTAAACAATCTTGTTTGAATCAAACATTTCATAAAATCTATGCATATAATCATCAAAAATCATCATAATGGATTTAACCTTAAACCTAAAATCATATGCTCTTTAAAAATGAAAATAGAGTTGGTTTTGATTATTATTCACCTTTGATTTGGATAAGGACTTGAGATTTGTTCCTTGATTAATTCCCTTTGCTTGATTGCTTAGCTTTAATTGATTTTCCCCTTTTCTTTCCCTAGGTTATGGCTGGCTTGAGCTCTCTTAAGTTTACGATTTTGAGTTCTGAAAAATGGATGTGCAAAGAAATGGAAACAAGGTTTTAAGGTAATGGGATTATGGGTGCGGCTATTACCTATAATGCCCATGTTTTATTCTCTTATTAATTATCTAATAAACCATTTCCATAAACTCATTCTTTATGTTTATTTAAGCATGGCCTCTAATTAAATTTTCAAATCTCAATCCTTTTATCACTCTAATATTCACATTATTTTATTTATTTAACTAATCAAATATCCTGAATAATGTTATTGAAAATTAGGGGTGTTGCAGACTCCCCTCCTTAATGAATTTCGTCCTCAAAATTCAGTAAGGACTAAATACTAAACATAGCAATCATCTATAACAGCTCCTAACTACCATACTAGCCTATCTGACTAGCAACAATCTATATAAGGCAAATATAGAACATACCCTCACAGTAGATCAGGATAAGTATCTCTAATCCCGTCCTCTGTCTCCCAAATACAGTCTTTCTCATTGTTGCTCCACTTAACTTTCAACAACTTAACTGTCTTGTTCCTTAACCTTCTCTCATCTCTCGCTACAACCCGAACTGGTTGTCTAACAAAAGTCAAATTTGATTCTACTATCAACTCTTCCAACTCTGTCAGAGGAATTGTAGTCTCTGGATCATGCACATACTTGTGAAGATGAGACACATGAAACACATTATGGACTCCTGCCATACTGCTCGGCAACTCTACTCTATATGCAAGCTTCTCGATCCTCTCTATAATTGGGAACGGACCAACATATCTCGGTGTCAGCTTCCCTAAATTCCCGAATCACACCACACCCTTCATTGGTGATACCTTAATGAACACTCTATCTCCAACTGAGAATTCTAGATCTTTATGCCTCTCATTTGCATAACTCTTCTGTATGGGCTGAGATTCCTTCACCCTTTCTCGGATCAACTCAATCTTCTCTGTCGCCTCTCTAACTAAATCTAGACCCAAGATTAATCTGTTTCCAGTCTCCAACCAACATGCTGGTGATTTGCATGGCCTTCCATACAAAGCTTCAAAATGTGCTATTCCTATACTAGTCCGATAACTATTATTATAGAAAAACTCCACTAAATGTAGGCGATCTTCCCAAGATCTACCAAATTCCAATGCACAGGCTCTTAAAAAATCTCGAGTACTTTATTGAATCTCTTTGTCTGCCCATCCGTCTAAGGGTGATACGCGGTACTCATCTTAAGCTTGGTACCTAATACATCCTGTAGACTCTTCCAAAATTCGCTAGTAAACGAAGCATCTCTATCGTTGACTATACTACTAGGAATTCCATGCAGTCTAACTATGATCTTTATGAACAATTTAGCTAAGACAAGTGTCGTACTGGTTGACTTAACATGAATGAAATGGGCACTCTTGGTGACCCATATACTTTCAATTCCTCTATTCGACCTTGGCAACCCATCAATAAAATCCATCGATATTGAATCCCATTTCTAAACTGGTATCTCTAAAGGTTGAAGCAATCCACTCCGCTTCTGATGTTCGGCCTTCACTTGTTGACAATTTATACACTATCTAACCCATAAGCCAACATCCCTCTTCATACCTTCCCAATAGAATCTCCACTTCATATCTTCATACATCTTGGTTCCTCTAGGATGAATCGTAAATTTGGACCGATGACATTCCTTAAGGACTTCTTTCCTTAAGTCCTCAACATTTGGAACACACAACCGTCCCTTCTTTTTCAACCATCCCCTCGGGTCAAGACTAAAATCCTTTAGATCAACGATCTCAGTTCCAACCTTAAACCTTTTAATCATGTTGGCTAATAATGGATCCTATTTTCGTTTAGAAGCAATCCTTTCGATCAACACTGGTCGAACTTCTAAACAGGACAACATGGCGGTGCTCTGACTAGAACTAGCCGTCGACCTTAACTGCACACTACAAGCAGTCAAAGCTTCTAAATCTTTCAATTCCGCCAACATAGCTAACATCACATTCTGCTGTCTTCTGCTTAGAGCATCCGCTACTTTATTTTCTTTCCCAGGTGTATACTCTATACCAAAATCATAGGCTACTAAAAAATCCAGCCACCTTTGCTGTCTCATATTCAACTCCTTCTAAGGGGATAAATACCTTAAGGAATGATCTGTGTATAGTTCGGATCTCTTCCCTAAGAGATAATGTATCCATATCTTCAATGCAAAGATCACCGCTGCCAACTCCAAATCATGAGTAGGATATCTCACTTCATGCGGTCTAAGCTCTCGTGAAGTGTAGGCAATAACTTTACCCTTCTGCATCAACACAGCTCCTAACCCATTTCCGCATGCATCGGTATACACCACCAACCCTTGGTTTCCGTCTGGGACTACTAACACAAGTGCATTGATCAAAAAATGCTTTAATTTAAGGAATGGTTCCTCACATTTTCGGACCAGACAAACTTCACATCCTTCCTGGTTAACTTAGTCAAAGTCGCTGCTATCCACGAGAAATCCTTAATGAATCTCCGGTAGTAGCTAGCTAGTCCAAGAAAACTTCTAATCTCAACCACCGTCTCTCTTCTCTTCCAATTATTTACAGCTTCGATCTTATATGGATCGACTGACAGCCCTTCTTTGAAACCACATGACCAAGAAACTTAACCTCTTTCTTCCAAAAATGACACTTGGAAAACTTCGCTTTCAGTTGATGCCGCCTCAGCGTCTCAAGCACTACCCTAAGATGATCTTCATGCTCTCTTTCATCCTTAGAGTATACAAAAATGTCGTCTATAAACACCAACACGAACCTATCCAAGTACTCTCAGAAAACTCGGTTCATCAGATCCACGAAGAAAGCTGGTGCGTTCGTTAACCTGAATGGCATTACTAACCAGTCGTACGAGTCATACCTTGTCCGAAACACTGTCAATAGAATACTGTCCTCTGCCACTCTTAACTGATGGAAACCTATCGCCAAATCCAGTTGGGAAAATACTCTGGCTCCACACAACTGATCAAATAGATCGTCAATCCTCGACAAAGGATACTTATTCTTAATCGTGTTCTCGTTCAACTTACGATAGTCGATACACATCCTTAACAACCCATCCAGTTTCTTCACAAACACCATGATCGTTCCCCAAGATGAACTGCTTGGTCTAATAAAATTTATCCCTTCTAGATCCACTAGCTGCATCTTCAATTCCTTCATCTCTGTCGGTGTCATCCAACTAGGGGGTCTACTTACAAGCTCAGCTCCAGGCATAAGATCTATCCGAGACTCAACAACTCGTTTCGGTGGTAGTCCTGTAACCGGCTCAAAATCATCTGCAAACTCTCTTGCTACTCGAATCTGACTTAACTCTTCTTCTATTTCCATAGCATTTAGCAAAGCACAAGCACTCCGGTCTGAATTCTCCACTGAGAATATGATTCGGTTATGACTATCAGGGTGTCTCAACGATATTTCCCTATCCTGGCAAAATATCCTAGCGTCATACTTACCCAACCAATCCATACCCAAGATGATCCTAAAATCTATGAAACCAAAAACATACAGACTGCATGCAAACTTATGACCTAACAAATCAAGTTCTAACTGGTCACATTTCTTTTCTAGAGTTGCATACCCTCCTATCAGATTCGCAATCCTTAAGGAAGTAACAAGGTATGTGTGTTCTAAACATAACATATCAAAATCAAACATTGAGATATAAATGAATGCGATGTGCCGGTATCAAATAGTATCCTAATTGGTATACTCTAAATCAAAAGCGTACCTTCCATCACAGTCTTTCCCTTCTCAACAGTAGTTGGCCTAGCAGATGATGGTCCAACAGCAAGAACCTTTCCCTTGTCTGCCCTAACCAGTTCCTGACACCGATTCTTATAATGCCCAACCTGGTCGCAGTTAAAGCACTTCACGCCCTTCTTTTCTACAGCCTTCTTCCCCTTGTCCGTTCGACATTCATGAGCATAATGACCCTTCTTACCATACTTAAAACAAACTAAATCAGCCTTTTCCATCTTGGCAGCCTCTCCCTTTTGGGCTCCCTTCGTCTTAAAGAACTTCCTCTTCTTTCCCTAGGAACCCTGGGTATCAACTGGCTTTTCCCTCCCACAAATAGCAAGCATTTTCTCATAGCGGATTGCCATCTCCATAATAGCATTACAAGGATTACGGAGATGGGGCAGTGTCGCCCTAGCTATCTCGGGCCTCAATCCCCGAATAAACTTCTCATTCCTTTTGATGACGGTGTCAATAGTAGCATACCCATATCTGGACAGCTCATCAAACTTAGTAGCATACTCAATTACGGACATCTCTCCCTGCACCAAGTCTATAAACTTTCTCAACAATGCTGACTTAGAACCTTCAGACAAAAATATCTGCTCGAATCTCCTCCGAAATTCTGCCCAAGTCAATTCTTCCTCGGGAACTCTGGCAGTAGCACTATTCCACCAATGGAGCGTTGCCCCTTGCAACTGCCTTGAGACTAGTCTCCTCATCATTCAATCCTAATTTAGCAAAGGTTCTCTCATAATGCAACAGCCAATTCTCAACTTCTTTGGCATCCTCCGTTCACACACACAGCTTACCACCAAGACTGGTGTAATCTATGCTCAACTTAGCATAGTTGTTCCCAATTGGAGCCATGGGATTAGCTCCTCCAACATTACCAGCCACTCCTGTAGCTTCTCCAGCCTGCATCAGATTGACGAAGAACTAATACATCATCCCCATATCCACTGGCGGATTTCCAACACCTACATTGGCATCTGCATATCCCCATATTCACTAGCGAGTTCTGGAAGACTCTACAAAAGGCTTTTGGTACCAAGCTCAAGATTTGTACCGTTTACCATCCACAGATAGACGGGCTAACAGAAAGAGTAAACAAAGTCTTAAAAGATTTATTACGAGCCTGTGTGCTAGATTTTGGAGGATCATGGGAAGACCATATATACTTAGTCGAGTTTTCGTATAACAACAGTTATTAGGCTAGTATAGGGATGGCACCATTTGAAACTTTGTATGGAAGTCCATGAAAATCTCCCATTTATTGGTTAGAGACCGAGAATAAGTTAGTTCTTGGTCCATCTTTGGTTTGGGAAGCTGCAGAAAAGATTGAGTTAATTAGTCTAGAATGAAGGAAGCTCAGTCTAGGCAGAAGAGCTATGCTGATAGAAGATGAAAAGACTTAGAGTTCTCAGTTGGAGATCATGTTTTCGTCAAGATATCACCGATGAAAGGTGTAATCATATTCGGGAAATCAGGGAAATTTGCACCGAATTTCGTTGGACCATTTACTGTTGTAGAAAGGATCGAGAAACTAACATATAGAGTAGTGTTACCAAACAGTTTGGTAGGAGTCCACGATGTTTTCCATGTTGCTCATTTAAGGAAGTGTATGCGAGATACAGAAACTACTATTGTACCGACTTTGTTAGATGATTTAGTAGTAGAGCCAAATATGACTATAGTTAGAAAGCCAGTTCGTATAGTCACAAGAAATGAGAAGAAACTAAGGAACATGACAGTCAGATTAGTTAAAGTCCGGTGGAATGACGACGAGAGAGACTGTACTTGGGAAACAAAGAGCAGGATTAGAGATGCTTACCCTAACTTGTTTCATGGTATGTTTTTCCTTTATGATTGATTTGTATGAGTACCTTATCATAATATCGAGGATGAAATTCTTTAAGGATGGGAGTATGTAACACTCTAATTTTTAAATAACATTATTCAAGAGATTTAATTAGATAAACTAAATAGAATAATGTAAAATTTTCAGTGGTTAAGAGATTGAGATTTGTGAAAGCATAAGATAGCTGTGCATAAATGAATGAACAAATGAAAATAAAGAAGTAATAAGACAAGGGCAAAATAGGAATAATTTATATTCTTATACCATAAACCCTTAAGCCACTTTCATTTACAACGTTCACAAATTAAAACTAAGTTTCAAGCTTGGTCGGCCACCATTAGAAGAAATCAAGGGGAAGATAAGTAAGATTTCAAGAAGGAAGCTTAATCAAATTAGTTCTAAAGCAAATCTCAACCTCTTTAACAAAAGCTAAAGGTGAATAATTGATTGCATCTCATTTTTATAGCTTTCGGTTTCTAGACAAGACCCGTGTTTATTTTGCAAATGTTTTGCCATGTTTTGATTGTTTAAATGAATATATATGCTTGTTGATGATTTAGGCTATTTCATATAAATTTTATGATAAGAAATGATTTGGAAAGCCTATTATTATGAATTTTCTAGTATAGAAAATGGTTAAATTGGGTTTAAATTATTTTCGGCTATTATATGTTAGCTTTGGGTCATAAATTTAAATAAGAAAACATATTAAAAGGGATTTATGGGAATTTCTAGAGAATTTTCCTAAGTGTTTTATTAAGTATATTAAATTATTTATGGTATGAGAGTTAAATGTTTTATATGTTTAAAATAGGAGAAGGGGCAATTTACTAAATGTTTTAAATTATAAAATACTGAATTCGGCAGCACTTCTGGAAAAGAGTTTTGGGAAAGAAATTGGCAATCAATTATATGATGACAAATAAGCAAGTTAGTTAGAAAGATATTACTTTATAAAGAAAGAAATAAGGGTTTGATGTTTCGCCACTATCGGCAGCTACCTTTCGACTTCATACTGCCCCCCCATCATAGTCGAAACCAATACACATGGTATCAACGCTTTAATACGTAGTGGATTGGAGTTAGGCGAAAGGCATAAGGTCGAAACGTGCTTTCGAAGGGGTCGAGACCTTGGTTTTATTTCGAAAGAAAAGTCGCTTGCTTTACTTTCCAAAGATTGGTTTCGAAAGGGTTTTAATATGGCTTTCGACAGAGGTTGCCGCCTTTTGTTTAAAACAAGCTTTCGACAGGTTTGAAACACTCGTTGCCACATTCTACCTTTCGACCCAGTTGAGTCTATGCCTTTAACCATTGGTTTTGAAAGGGTGCTTTTGCTTTTAAACAAGAAGCCGTTCATGCTTTCGAAAGGGTTGCTGTCGAAACCACCTACGTTCTTTTACTTAGGAAATTGCTTTCGAAAGTGTTGCTTTCGACCTAGTTATTTTAAGACCCTTTGTTCTATTGAGATAAACCCATAGGTTTCGAATGTGATGGTTTTAAATGGGTTCCAAACTATGTTCCACAAGCTTTTACTTAAACCCAATGCTTTCAAAAGGTTTGTTTATAGTAAAGGACTATAATGCTTTCGGAAGGTTTAAACTAAGGTTTCGAAGGGGATGTTCCCCAATGGTTTCGAAAGGTACCTAAAGTATTACAAATGGAAGATTTCCAAATGCTTTCGAAAGGCAAGTTTAATGAATTTTGAAAAGAGGATGTTTAAGGTTTATAAAGGTTTCGAAGGGATACCTTCAATGATTTCGAAAGGTTGTTATAAATGTTTCAAAAGGTATGTTTTGGCCTTTCGGCCTAGTGTCTCAAGGTATAGTAGTTAATATATTTTGAAAAGGGTACTTTTAATGGATTCGAAAGGGTTGTTTAAAAGTTTTTAAGCAAAGGTTTCAAATGGTTTACCTTGGCTTTATGGCCTAAGATGTTTTAAGTTGAAAAGGGTTTTTAACTTATTTTGGAGGGATAGATAACCCTAAATATATTTCATCAACATTGTTTTGAGTAAACTATATATAACATGGCAAAGAGATTTGAGTAAAGCAAAGAGTATATTTTCCTTGTTTAAGTATGATTTAAAGGGTTAAATCAATTTGCAAGAAATGTTTTCAAGGAAAATTTGATGGGGTAGTTGACCCTAAGTAAATGACTAAGATATTAGAATACCAGATGGGACAGGTATAGGGTCGCGCCATATACTTTAGCTAGTAGCCAGTAGCTAATATAAGTTCAAAATTACAGTGTTTAGGGCTTTGTCACAGGTAAGACTAAAATGACGTTACACACAAAAAGGAATATACAGAGTAAAGATAGGTTATTGGTGAGCCCGCAAAACCATTAGGATCAGTTGACCTTGAGAGAAGTAAGTTAGGGACAGACCTTCTAGAAGTGTGTCTAACAAAAGATAGATTATTTATTAGTGAATATTAGGCTCGGGTCCCTAATAAGTTTCAAAATACACAAAAACCACAGTAAAAAAAGTATGTAAATTAGGTCCCTAGAATTAAGTTACTAAGTAATTGCATATAGTTATGTAAATATTCATTGAATAATTGTGGACATTTATGCAATTATATCCAAAAGTTGCATAAATTTATGCAATTTTTTCGGTGAATAATTGCGGAAATTTCAGCAATTTTTTTGGTGAATAATTGCGGAATTTTCCACAAATTTTTGAAAAAATTGCGGAAATTTCCGCAATTTTTCAGTGAATAATTGTGAAAATGTCTACAATTTTTTGATATAATTGCATAAATGTCTGCAATTATTCACTGAATAATTGCATAAGTGTATGCCATTATTCGGTAACTTAATTCTAGGGACCTAATTTACAAACTTTTTTTTACTGGGGTTTTTGTGTATTTTGAAACTTATTAGGGACCTGTGCCAAAATGTCCCTATTTATTATGTCTGGTAGGCCCAAGTTAGCCAAAAGTTAGTAGTTAGCCAAACAAAACTATATTGTTCGGACAGACAGTCCATTTATTACTTGATTTATATGCATATATGACATTGCTATGATTGCTTTAATCAGTTTGATTGCAGGATTGTGATTTGCAAAAGATATGTTTTAACGGGATATTGGTGTGTGGCATCATGTGGAATCTTCTGGTAAAGCGGCCTGGCCCAATAGTTCTTCAACCATTATAAATACAATCCTACCTGCAACATAAACAGGATCTTCTAGACTGGTTGCTAAAACTCTGTAGAAACTATTCTTCACTCTTCTCCTCCCACACAATAGTCATCTAAAAGGTTCGCTGTGATTCTCCAGTGAACTCTAATAGTACTGACTTGGTCTAACTTACAAGCCTAAATCACATTGTAATCAGATTTAACTTGTAATTGCAGTAAATCAATAATAAAAGTTACAAAGTGGATGTAGGTTTCGTTAACAGCCGAACCACTATAAAAATCCCTTGTCCCTTTATATTATTTGCAAGTTACTATCTCTCGTTTCTATTTAATTTGCCTTGATCAACATGGCTGGTACTTTCACACTCAACCCAGGGTGTTGATTCATTTTTTGGGTCAACAAAACACAACGTTGATGTTTCCAGCTTATGGCATCAGCAACTTTGTTGCCTTTTGCTAGGGTACACTCTATCCAAAAATCATATGATGCTAGAAACTCTAACCACTTTTGATGCCTTATGTTCGGCTCCTTCTAATAGAACACATATCTCAAAGACTTGTGATCAGTATACAACTCAAACCTCTCTCCCAAGAGATAATGTCTCCAAATATTTAATGCAAAGACAACTGTTGCCCACCCGAAATCATGCATTGGATACCGAACTTCATGGGGTTGCAACTGCGTAGATGCATAAGAAATTACTCTACCCTTTTGCATCAATACTACGTTTAACCACAATCCTAACATATCAGTGTATACAATCCTACCATTATTTCCTTCAGGTACTACCAACATAGGTGCATTCGTCAATCCATACTTCAGTTCCTAGAATGCCTTCTCACACTCCTATGCCCAAACAAACTGCTCACCTTTCTTGGTCAGCTTCGTCATCGGTGCAGCTATACAGGAGAAGTCTTTGATAAATCTCTGGTGATAGCCAGCCAATCTTAAGAAAATTCATACTTCTGTCACAGTCTAAGGTCTCTTCCACCCATTCACTGCGTCAACCTTCATAGGATCTACTGCTAACCCTTCTTCGGAAATCACACGGCCTAAGAACTTCACTTCTCTCCTCCAAAAATGACACTTGGAAAATTTACCGTTAACTTATGCCGTGTCAACGTCTCCAGCACAAGCCTTAGGTGAACTTCATGTTCCTCCTCATCCTTAGAGTATACTAAAATGTCATTTATGAACACCAGAACATATATATCTAGCTTATCTTAGAAGATCTTGTCCATCAAGTCTACGAAGAATGCATGCGCATTGGTTAGCCAAAATGACATAACCAACCACTTATATGAACCTTATCTTGTTCTAAACGCGGCCAAAGGAATGCTTTACTCCGCAACTCTCAGATGATGGAACTTTGTATCTAAGTCCAACTGTGAAAACACCTTAGCTCCACTTAACCGATCAAACAGATCATCAATTCTCGGCAAAAGATACTGATTCTTCCCTTCCTTTCATTTGGCTTTCGATGGTTAATGCATAGTTTTAATGACACATCGAACTTCATTATAAATATTGCTACTGCTCCCCAAGGTGAACTACTTGGTCATATAAAGCTCTTTCCTTCTAACTTCATCAATTTCTTCTTTAGCTCCTCCATTTCCTTCGGAGGCACTATACTTAGTGGTCGATTGAACGATTTGGTCCCCAATAGTAAATCTACTTGAAACTCCACCACTCTCAGGGTGGCAACCTGAAACTAGTTCAAATACGTCTCGAAACTCATTTACTACCCGTACTGCTCCACGATCTTCTTCTTCTGAAGCTAAAGAAAACAAAATGTTCTTGCACAGTTCTCCACATTCTTCCAAGACTACATATACTCTATCTCTACGGTCCGGATGGGTTAGAGTAATTATCCTCTCTGCACAATGCAGCCTTACATTATACTTCTTCAACTAGTCCATCCCTAAAATAACTCCAAAGCCTATGAAGTCAAACACGCATGGATCACAAGAAAACTTACATCCACTTAACTCCATATCTAGGTTAGTGCATCTCAATTCAAGAGTGGCGTACCTTCCTATCGGATTTGTTACACGTATGGAAGTGACTAAATAGGTAAACCCTAACCCAAGCTATCCACCAACTCTTTAGCTATAAATAAATGTGTAGCACCAGTATCAATCCACACTCTAGTTGAAATACCAGATATCAAAGCCACACCCTCTAAGACTTCCCCCTGCCTTTCTCCTTGTCAAATGGTCCTTCATTCGGTCCCTCCAAAGAATAAACCTGCACTTTAAGCTCTGGGCAAGCCTTCTTCAAATGTCCCGCTTTTTCACAATTGAAGCACATCATCTTCATAGATTCCTTTGGCATAAGGCACCTCGAAGCATAATGCCTCTTTAGTCCGTAGTTAAAGCCGACAACCTCTGTGCTTGCAACTGCATTCCTCTTCCGTGCTCCTTTCTTGCCTTTCATATATATGGTAAACTTCTTCTTCTGTTTTCCTTTCGGTCTCGCCTGTGCTCTTCTCTGTTCCTGGTACATTCCATTATACCTTCTGGCCATGTCAACTACAAACTCAAATGAAGATGCTAGATGAGCCATCACCTTTTGATCAAGACCTTGTTTTAAGCCTCTGAGAAACTTCTCATTCTTCTTTATCGGGGTATTTATGATCACCCTACCATACTTAGCCAATGAGTTGAACTTCTAGATGTACCCCTCCATTATAAGGTCACCCTACTTTTGATCAATAAACTTTCTCGGCAATATACTCTATTGAGATTCTGATGTAAACTGCGCCTCAAATATCTCTTTCCTACTCCCAAGTGATCTCTTCCTCTGGGGTCTTCTTACAGCTGTCTAGATGCTAACATCCACTTCTGTGCATCATTCAATTCTAAATCTCCAAATATGTGCTCAGAACTTCTTAGCCAATTCAACACTTCTACTGTAGGCTCCTTCCTTGTAAATGTTTTCCCTTCTAGATTTCTATATCCTTTGTTCACCCTTGGGAAATCCTCTCTCACCGCCATAGGTCTTGGCTAAACGGCCTCTAGTGCAGCTTCTCTCATCAATTGAGCCATAAACTGTCTAAATAAGACATTCACATCCATGCCTGCCCCATTTGCTGGCTGTGCAACTTCCTCTCTTACCGCTCTTAGGATTTCTCCCTTATTCCTACCATTAATTTGCGAGCCTCCCTTCTTACACTTGCTCCTCCAATCATAACTCGTCCACTTCTCAAATCCATCTTGCTTTTCAATTAAACAACTCTTCATCGAAAATAGAAAGATAAGATGCGAAAAAATAATTGAAGGATAAATATATCTTCTTATATATCTATATTACAACATACAAGTACATTATATATATAGTAGCGTACCCCTTCCCTAAAGTGTTTATTATATTGTTTTTGTTTTTAGTACTACTCTTATCTTTTCTTAGCTCTATTTCACTTAAATGTCCCTAACCTATGCTCTGATACTAAACTGTAACATCCCCCACTTGAGACTCGAAGATGAATGCCAATAATGTTGCAGTCATCACCGAAATTAGCTTCTAGCAATGAAAGTGAGTTCATTTTATCAATTAAACTTAGATAAAGTTAATAGAGCAACTAAATATTTTCATTACATCAAAATTTTCTTAAATATTCTTTACATGTACTTCGGTCAGAATTAAACCCAAAACATGCCCACGTAGGGGCCAAATATAATAGGAAACAACATTGTGAAGAGTCGGGTAAACATATGATGATGCGGCCCGCAATCCTTAACGTAGCAAAAATGAAAAAATTTATTAGCTACAAGCCACCTGCTCCGTCTTCAATCATCGTACCGCGGCCCTTTTTCATACTTTTCTAATCCCATAAACTCAGCCTACTCAAATAAGCACCCATGAGTTTATGGGGAAACAATAATAAAAACACGGATTAGATATAAAGTCTGGTGTGAATAATACTTATACCAAAATAATCATATAGTGAGACCAAACTGTATAGCACAGGTTGAGTTACCCCCTCACTATTCATATATCAAGATACATTCAAATTATTGACGCAATTGGTTCTTGTTTATGTCTGCATCCTACACTTCCCTAAGTGGTCCCCATTTACTTGTATACCCCTGCTGCAGTACCCACTAAATTCCCAATTTAGTTCATCCTTTTAATTCGTTACAGTACTTTACTACTACGCTCCCTACACAGTCCTCACCTGGTTCCTACCTTAGATTGTTATTTAATCCACTATACTACTACACCCCACGCATCTTCTTATTTATCCTTTAACTGTTTATTACTGCACCTGCACAAGTCTTATATATTCTTCTTTTAGCTGTTTAACACTGCGCCCGCGCAGGTCATACTTATTGTTTTCTTAAGTATTGTTTACTGCATCCCATGCAGGTCTTCTTAATTTTCTTCATTGGTTTATAGTTGCGTCCCACAGAGGTCTTATTCATTTCACTTTAATTTTTTAATATGGCATCACATCAGTTCTTACTCATTTTCTTTAACAATTTAATATTGTGCCCCGCATAGTTGAATGCCTTACTTTCCCCAGATATGCATTCGTGAACGCCTCTCCTCACCTTCCCAAGGTGTGCATTCACTTTAAACATCTGTTTAACTTATGGAACTGCCCCACGGTCCTTTGAAACTGAATGCGTATCCTCACCTTCTTAAGGTACGCATTCGAGTGAGCATCTCCATCTGGTATTAATAGCCCTACCAACTTTATTTCTAGCGTAGGCCTCTTTTCGAGACCTACCTACTTAACTTTTATTTGGTAACTTTAACTAATTTTCTTGATGTAGTACCACTATGCCCCAACGCTGAGTGCTTTTCGCTTTTCTTATTAAGTGTTCCCATCTAAATTTTGGTGTAGCATGACCTCTTCATATTGCGCAGTGCTTACTGATAAATATAGAGCCACCGCTACAAAGCCATTTTTAGACAAATCTTGATCCCATCTTTCTATATGTCATTATTGTATTCGTCCTTATTTCACTTTCTGTTATTTGCACTGACCTTTTTCTTTCTTTTCAGCAAATTATTTGGATCTGGTTTCCCTTTTTCCCAACCGATTAATATAATTTTCCATACAATTTAGTTTCATGCCCCCTCCTCCGTGGTTCCCTACTTGCCCAACGTAGTATTTAAGCCTTGTTGGTTTATTTCCCATATAAAAAAAATTCTAACAAAATCTTAGAAAATTTGCGAACACTTGTCATAACATATTTAATCTTTATTCGGACTTTTAAGGGTATTTTCCTCACTTATTTTCTAGTTGTGTACCTTCAATAAATCGTATAAAATCATATAAGCTTAAGAGCATTCTCAAACTAAAAACCTTTCTCTAAAATCATAGATACCATATAAAATTTTCATCATTTTTCGAAATCATTAGAGTATGGGAAACACGTCTAAACATCCTATGTTTATCTATCCTTCCCCAAAACATTCACTAAATAATTATATTTGTTGATAAAAATCCATATGAACCCAATTATACTTAAAAACATACAAATCTAGACCAAAACCATATATTAGAGATCGGGTGTAGATAGGTTAAGTATTACTCACCTAAAACAATTCTAAAAATACGGTGAAACAACCTGTATATACCGGTAGTTCTATATGTATGCAAGTTTTGAAAATCAAAATCTTTGTTTTTGAATCCACATTTTCCCACACTTTCACGAATAGAAGTATAGTTCAACCAATTTTACATCCAATCCCTACCATCCAAAATCCTAGCACATGGTTTCTAACATCTAAAATTTTGAAAAGTCCAGTTTTCTAGACCTATATTCTTTATGCCGAAAAAAGGGTTTGGATGGAGAATTCCATATTTCCATCCTTCTGTTGTGTACCTATTCCATTGTACCTTAGAACCTCTCTTATACCCCTAATTCTTTTCCAACTTTTTCAAGTACAATCCACATATGAAAATTTAGTTTCAAAATAAAATAGAATTATTTTAAAACAAGTTTGGGTTACCTATCGTCAAGATATGGGAAAAAGAAATTCCAAAGCTAAAACAACTTTTTTCGCCACTAGCTATATTTTATTTTACAACCACTTCCGTTGCACAGTAAAAATCTTGCTCGCTAACCCGTTGACTTTTCCCTATGCTAAGCATATGGTATTTTAAATCGGAAATTTTCTTCTCTTCTACCCAAAACCTTTTTAAACTAAAATTTTGAAAAAGTTGGAAAATCTTAAAAATTCAAATTTTCTTTTTCTTTTTAAGTTTTTCGTAAAAGCATTTTATTTTGAAAATCAAAGAATTTTGAATAAAAGTTTTCAAAATTATATATTTTTTCTTTCAAAACAAATTATATCACATCCTACACAGTCGGGATTTAGTCAATGTTTTAACGTTCATAATGGACTCCATCCTATTACACGGTAAATTTTCTATTTCGAAATCCTTTTCTTTTATTTAAAATAACAAACAACACACATGTTTATTTATAAATTTCAGCATTTTAAGGCATAGGGATAGTGACTCGTGCTTTCGCAAAAACCGTTCCCTATTCTTCGCTTGCTAAAATTTAAATTTCCAAAATTTTAGTACCTTTTGGGTCGTTACTTTACTTTTCTTATAGTAGCTAATTTAATAAATTTCCTAGTTTATTTTATAAACTTTTGTTTTTATTGTTTATTTTGCATTATTTAAGTGTCCTTTGTGAGATTTCCATATTTATACTTTTCCCAATAAATATAGTAGTCTCGGAAACGATTAAAAATTAACATTTCTCATAACATCATACGTCTTTTAAACAACAGAAAAAACTAATGCTTACGACCCAACAAACCATAAAGAACAATTGTTGGAAGTTGCCATTCAACATCAAATCACATTAATGATGTTGTAGCCCTATCACTTCTTACTTAAATTAAATGGACATTTCTTGCATGTCATTCTACTGTAACCCACATATCTTGACTTTCCTTTTTGACTTCTAATAAGGTTGATCCATTTCTTCCATGATCACAACTAATTATATTATGTCTTCTTTTTAATCCAAATCTCTTGAGAGTATACTTAAATCTTGGTATATGCTTTAATCTATTTTTAATCTTTCATGCGAGTTCACTCCAAAACTCGTAGAAATATACTTTGATACAATTACTTATTTCCTTATGGGTTCTTCTTTATGGTCTTCACACTTGTTTACTGAAACGATCCTAGGCTCAAACTAATATTATTTATATCCAACGGGGGTTCACTATTACTATTCTATGAGCATTCATCACTATTCTACTCATAGCCTTGACTTTTACCCTATCTAACCTAGACAATCATCCAAAGCTAATCCATATTAAAAATTTGGTTTGGTTTTCACTACTCATTATAAAATTAAAACTTCAAATACTAAAACCTTTATCTTTAAAAATATAAACTTAGAAACTTTTTATTAAATCCTTCATTAGCTTAGTTTCAAAAAGGAACCATGAAAATCTTCTTATTTTAACCAATGTTAATTGTAGGCATCATAATTTTTAAAATTATAATTTAGGATCTATCAGTTAAGTTTATTTATTAAGTCTAAATAAAATGTTAGTAATTTAATTTTTAAATGATCTTTTCCTTCCTTTCAAATAAGAGTCAAGTTTTATTACGTGAATGGTTATTCAAATCACTTTCCTTTTAAAGCCCTTTTCAATAATATGGATTTTACTCCTTAAAATTAGGATTTTTAACTCAAACCATTTATTACGTTTTGCTTTTTAAAACTCAATTGCTATATCAAACCATTTCTTCAAAAATATTTATAAAAGTCTTTTATAATTTTAATAATAAAATTGGAGTAAAGAAGGACATTTCCATCCTATTTTCCCATTACTCATGCTATCTCCACTTTCAACCTTAGCAGAGGCTCCGGTAATATGTGAAGGGGACTTTTGAAAGATACATGGAATCAATGCGCACATCTATGAAAATATCCATTTTTCTTTGTTTTGTCTTTAATTTTCTATGTTTGTTTTAATTAGATTGCTAGCAATATTTTTAATATAATCTATCAACTTTATTTATAATTACTAACATTATTTTATATAAATTTATAATAATGTTTCTATTTATATTTCATAATGTTACTACTATTTAACTATCCTCTACCTAAGCTGCTCTTATTTAAATTGCTTCTATTTATATACCTTTACTCTTAATCGATTGTCTTCTTTATTGAACATGTGTTCGCCTGCTGCTTTATTTTCATGTTCTAATCTTCTTTCCCCATTATATTTACCCCCATTTTAAACTTATACCACCTCATATTGTCCACCACTAAAACGACAGAAAGGCCAACGAGCTATATATATACGCTCTATTATTTTATTTCAAAAGAAACATCTCTTTATTAGAACTCATTTTAACTAAAAATTTGGTCTGAATTTTAAATTTTCCACCAGAAATTTTTATTTAAATATAAAAGAATATTTTATTCTACGGAAAAATTAATTTTTACTTACTTTTCAAAAATATGTTTTCTACTTTTAAATAAATGCTTTGAAAATCATTTCAATTATTTTCTTTTTCAAACCTTTTACTAAATTCTTTCATATGGAGTTGAATTCAGAGTGGATTTTACTTGTCCCTACATTTGGATTTTTCTTCTTTCAGAATATTAAAATTCGACCATCATCTTGGAGTTATTACTGCATACTATTTAGGAACTTCTTTAATTCTTACTTTCGGATATCTACCACTTATATATTCTTACTTTCCTCTTATCTGGATCTAATGTACATAATTAATCGGCAATCCTGCGGGGATCTACAACCATGGAGCAATATGTGCCCTACAAGGGAGCCAACCACTCTCCAGCTTTAGGGACTCTACCATATATTGCATTAATGCTCTTCTTAAGTCAACGCCTTCCAATACGACCTGGTTCCCATGGGGTAATCGAGATAGGTGTACATTTTTGACTTCTCTTATTGTTCCACCCATAGTCGCATTGTCCATCTTTTCAAAATATGTTTGCAACTATTCTATAATCATAATTTGTAGAGTTTGGCATGTAATATGTCTAATTATTGTAAAAATTACAAATACATTCACTCATCATATACTAATTCTTAAAATTTACTGGCCTAAACTCTGATACCATATGTTACAACCCGCACTCCAGTGGGCCCGAATTTTTGGTAAATCGAAAACCCAAATCCATTAAAGTGCGGATCGTTGGTTTTGGTATCCTGTAAATAAGTAATGCATATCAAAGCACCACCGATATGAACTCAGAGAGAAATAGTAAAGTATAATAAAAGATATAGCTACTAACCAAGGTTGACACTTCTTTATCTAGCGTCCTTGTTAGTGTCGATCATGCATAGGGAAATCTATCCTTCCACCGTTCTCGCCTTTCCCTAGTACGTGTTCCACTAAAGCTACCATGTGGGTCGTAATGACGACGGGCCAGAACAACGTTCTAGTGACGAGTAAATTGCACACTTTATACAGAATACTAGTTATTGTTTATAGCTTTCCATTACATGTTATGTCTATTATTTTACTTAGTCGTCTCAACTCCACGTACATTACGCCCCATCTACTCGAAGTAGACAATTACTATATATATATATATAAGTACATAATCCCCCTTTGGGCCAAGATATTATCTCCACTAGTATCCATAACTCAGCACCTCGTCAGGATCCAACATCAATGCAGTATCACGTCCTCGTCACTCGTGCATACCAAGGAACTCATGTAGTACCTAATAACGGGGTCACAGTAGTTTAGCTGTATTATATTCGTATTTGGAAGACTCTATCAAAGGGTTATCTAGTCTTGCATCCTATCACAAAAAAACTAGCAAACAACTGTAAGGCGGTGCATGTCCTAAACAGAATCTACACTAGTAGGAGGCATAGTCCATTTAGGCGTAACCCCCCATCTTTCCATTGACCGCTCAAGACAATGACGTTCTCGACCTATGAAGCAGGTCCTACTCTCGTATTTGGTACTAATAACACTGTTATAACGTCGATCCTTTCTCACCATCCTATTTAAATTGCCCAACGTAATCTAGTACTAGGAGATACCCCTTGTTACTTTGTACCCTCTAAATGGTTGAAGTAGACTCTACTTGTCCTTTGACACTTCGACCTGAGGTGAACATCCTACTTAGTATTCCCTTCACCTATACGCGAGCATATAATCCCATGGGTCCTACACTTGGATATGTCTGACATCAGTATAATTTATACATAATTGCTGATAGCCCCTTACGGTGGGTAGAATTCTGTTATGCAACACTACTGACCTCACATTCCAATACATTTTAATGACTAAGTCATTTCTTATTTAATACAAGCTATTAATTAGCTTTAACAATTCACACCGATCATAAGCGCTTACTTGAGGCAACACACGTATTCATACCTATTTATTTATTATGCCTCCAATGTTCAACTTTTAATAATGTTTCTTTAATATTTCATGTGTTTACTTCTTATTTCATTAATGTCAATTTAGTGTCATGTACCACTTACTTTTAACTTAAAAGATTTAAATATCCTTTACCGCTTACTTTCACTTTTTATTATTAAATCCATATACCATTCCTTTATCTCTTACCATCTTCTTTGAGTTACTAACCTTATTACTAACTCAATTCATTACTTTACGTACATTTGTGGCTTATTAGTTAATTTCTAACTCATCTTTGTTGCATATATTAGTTTTACAAATTTACCGTTATTTTCATTACTATTAAAACCTTTAGCTAAGCATAGGGATTTTTGCGTTTTAATGCATTAGAATTACATCTTCCCAAAGGGAAAGGTTAACACTATAAATTTCTATAAAAAAGGAATTTGCGTTACGTTTGAAATTACAAGGAATTATACTTTGATAGATGTTGAAATATGCAATACAAAATAAGGTAAATGTACCTATTTTATACATCTCTTTCTTTTAGGTATATTCCTTGTTATTCTAAAGGATACACTTTTATTCATAGATCTAAATTTGATAATTATTAGAAACTTATACTGCATCACCTACATCCAATGAATTAAAAAACTATTTAAAGTGCAATAGTTTATTGTGATAGCTTCTAATTTACATTTACTTACATAAATCATTTAACCAACAATTCTGAAACTACTATATAATTTATCAAATTCAGGACTACTGCTACCAAATACTTTCCAGATTCAAGTACATGCAATATTAAATCTAAGTTATCATCATAGAATATGTAGGCATAGGTTTAAATTTCATTACGCTTATAATTAAGCCTACAACTCCAAAATTATTATAAAAGGAATACAAGGAATAGATTTACAACGAAATAAATCAAATATTATATATAAATAAATAATTTCCCATTCACCTTTTTAGCTTTCCTAATCTTCAGGTCTAAATGCAGTCTTCTTCTTTGACTCCCTTTTCCTTCTACCAAAATATATATTAAAGCGTATACATATTTATTAGAATTATAGATCTGAGAAAAGATTTGAATTAACTGTAGTTGTAAAGTTTTAGATTTAGAACTTTCCTCTTCTTTATAGAATTGATTCACCCCTTATTCTTTTTCTCTTATATTTTTCTCTATTCTCCACATATACATATATATTATACTATTTTATAATTTCTATATTTCCAAGAATTTGAGGAGTAAAGAAAATGATGGAGCTTCGCTCCTTTATTTGGAAAATATGAGAAGAAAGGTGAGCAGTTATGCTTGTATTTATAGGCGCAAAAATCAATTTCATTGGTCGCTTGTATATAAGCTAAGCGTTTATTTTATTCCTTTTATATCGTAAGACATATTTTATTCCATCTGATTTGATTTACGTTAACCTTACTTAGTGGCTAAGTATTTGTTCAGTGTTAATTAATATCATTTATTTCATGATTTTCTTCCCTTTAATGTTAACGTTCTTATGTATTAAGTTCGTTTTAACGTGAATTAATTAACATTTCTTCCCTTCTATGTTTAATTTATTTATTTCCTTCTCCGCTTTCTTAATTAGGTTTAATTTGATTGAACGCAATTAATTTTCATGTATATTTAATAGTTTCTTAAAGCTAAACTGATAATATTTATCACCTTTTTTTACATGTTAAACGATCATATTTATTTAAACGTTATTTTAAGTGTTTATATTTATTACCATTACCCACATCAATTCTTATTTATTTCCTTTTCAATGCTGATTTAATTAGATTTATCATATCCATTTCCTTTAACGTTAACATTTATATAAATGCCCATTTAATGCTAAATTAGAAATATTTACTTCCTTAATTAGTTTTGAATTGTTTTCGATTCTAAAGCTTCAAATATCAACAATTTTTCCATTAAAACTCCGATCATAAAACTTTATATATGAAAATCGATCAGAAAATTGCCACAAACACAATGATGCAAGTTTTATAGCCGAATCCCGATGTTTTCCAAATTCTATTTTTTGGTTTTAATGATTATTTATTAATTCTCTTTAAGTAATTATCATTCAATTTACAAGTGTTACAGTTTTAATGTAATTTCCTAACACATTTAGCATGTTTTGATGTTCTAAATTATTGACTAATTATTGAATAAAATATTTAATTAAATTATCTCGCTGCACCAATATATTTACCTATCAACACCCAAAATATCCCTTCGGTCCAGCCTATTTTTCATTTGCAAAATTACTTATTTCGAGAAAATCATATATAATATGTACATGTGTTTTCTTTTCAATACAATTTCTTAAACTCCCTATTTTAAACAATTTTCCATATTTTAGGTCTCTCAAATAATTCATTTCAATTTATTTACTTGTGGGAAAAATTCTATAAATCAAAACTCATTTCTAAAAAGGTGTTCCCAACATTATATTAAATTTTCAGATCAAATGGATTACAATAAGCATGAAAAGCATTTAATATTAATTCGGCCATGAGCAATTTAGGAAAGAAAATGGGATTAAAGAATATTTTACTCGCCTAGATCTCTTAGTTGAATAAGGCTTTTAGTTCCCTTATCTTTAATCTTCTTCTTCTCTTTTATTTCTTCTTAGGTCGCATCTACCATTGCAGTGCTCCAAAGCTTTTATTTTTAATTTGATAATATAATGAAATGAAAAGAGGAAAATGACTAAATTTATTCCTATGGATAGGTGGTCCGTCGGCCAATTAGCCTTCTTTTTGTTTAATTTAATTTATTCATTAAATAGAATCTAGATAAATAAATATACGCCCAAATACTCATCACATTTTATTAGTCGACTCCTTTATTTAACCACTTAAATGTTTATTCTCATAATTAATTCCTTGATTAAATATTTACTAATTAGCCTTTATTTAATTTGAGAATAGAATGAAATGAAAAGAGGAAAATGACTAAATTTATTCCTATGAATGGTTGGTCAGTCGGCCAATTTGCCTTCTTCTTGTTTAATTCCATTAAATACAATATTGATAAATAAATATACACCTAAATACTTATCACATTTTATTAGTTGACTCCTTTATTTAACCACTTAAATATTTATTCTCAGGGTATTACATGCTTCCACCTCGTGGGAATTTTGTTTTCCAAAATTCAACTATGGTATAGTATAAATTTTCAATCCTTTATAAGCCCACTCTAACGTACACACATGCATTCTCTATCCATGTGTTAAAAATAAAATTGTACTAGTGCATTTACTAATGTATAACAATAATCAACTATAAATATCAACACACATGTATGGTTCATAACATATACAGCAAACACTTATGCGAAGTCTAAATAAACAACGCGTGATAATCCTTCCTGACTTTATCTTTAGTTTCTTAAGTATTATCTTCACGGTCCTCACTCCATTGAATTCGTACAAGCTTCACTTCCTTATTTTGAAGCTTCTTTATTTCTTAGTCTATTATAATAATGGACTTCCTTACATAGGTTAACTTTGGTTCGACCACTAGATCATTCATAGCTCTTATAACACAACTTCCCTAGGGTTTTGGACATACTTCCTTAAATGTGATATATGAATCACAATATGAACCCATAGCAAGTGCACTCGACAATCAACTCTATAAACTACCTTGTTGATTCTCTCTAGTATCGAAAATGGGCTAACATATCTTGGCGCCAACTTTATAGCTATTCCAAACCTCATAATGCCTCTCATCGACGATACTTTAATGAACACATGATGCCCTAAATAAAATTCTAAATCCTTCCACCTTCTATTGGCATAGCACTCTACCTTGGTTGAGCATCTTTCATTCTTTACTGAATCAACTCAACCTTCTCTTACAAGATCCAGCCCTAGAACAAGTCTATCTCCTTTCTCACACCAACTTACTGGCGACTTACAAGGCCTTCCATACAATGTCTCAAAGGTAACATCCAAATACTGGATTAGTAACTATTGTTGTATGAAATTTCCACAAGTGCAAATGATCTTCCCAAGATGCAGTGAAGTCTATTGCACATGCTCTCAGCAAATCTTCCAGCACTCGACCAACCATCTCGGTCAGACCATCTACCTATGGATGGTAAGTAGTACTTATACACAAGTCTTAACCCAAAGTACTCAATAGGCTCCGCCAAAACTCACTGGTGAACAGAGGGTCTTGGTAACTAACCATAGTACTTGGAATCCCATGAAGTCTGTCTATAGTCTTAGCATGTGTCTCAGTTAACCTTGCTACCATTTTTGTGGACTTTACTACAATGAAATGGTTACTCCTAGTCAACCTATCGATTGTGACCCATATACTTTTGTTCCTTTCCCTTGTCCTTGACAAGCCATTCACAAATTCCATCGAAACGAATCACACTTCCACATTGGAACTTCCAATGGTTGCAAAAGTCCACTAAATTTTCGATGTTCCGCCTTAACATGTTGAAATGTGAATGAACTCTTTACACATTCCCCAACATGTCTTTTCATCCCTTCCTAGTAGAAGCTCTATTTCATGTCTTAGTACATCTTAGTGCCCTTGGATGAATAGCAAATTTCAATGATGACATTTGTCAAAAACCAACTTTCGAAGTCCCCAATGTTTGGAACATGCAACCTTCCCTTTTTGAAGCCAACCCTTCTTATCAATATCGAAGTCCTTCAACTCTTCGTTCTCAGCACCATTCTTCATGTCATTAATCCTTTCGATAAATACCCCCAAGAACTTATGGTCAGTAAATAACTAAAAACTTTCCCCCTAAAGGTAATGTCTTCAAATATTCAACGCGAATATAATAGCTGCCGACCCCATGTCATGGGTTGGACATGGAACTTAATAGGGTCCCAATTGCCTAGATGCATAAGCTAAACTTGGCATCTCTTCACTAATGCTGCTCCTAATCTTGATCCTAAAGCATCTTTGTACACTACCATATTTACATTCCTTTCTGGCATTTCCAAAACTGAAGCTTTCGTTAGACAATGCTTCAACTCTTGGAATTCCATCTCACATTCCTTCATCTGGACATACTTCACATTCTTTCGGGTAAGATTTGTCAATGGTGCTACTATCCTTGAGAAGTCCGTAATGAATCTTTGATAGTTCCCTGCTAATCCTAAGAAACTCTTTATCTTGGTAACGGTATCAGGTCTCTTCCAACTATTCACTGCTTCAACCTTTGAAGGATCTATAGCCAATCCATTGTTTAAAACTAAATGGCTTAGGAACTTAACTTCCTGAAAAAATGACACTTGGAAAATTATGTTTTCAACTTGTGCTATCTCAATGTTTCCAATACCAATCTAAGATGAACTTCATGGTCTTGCTCATCCTTTGAATACTCCAAGTTATTGTCTTTGAAACATTGATTAGCCCAAAGGGCTAGACTAACCACTCATATGAACCATACCTTGTCCAACGCAGTCGAAGGAATAATCTCTTCAATAACTCTTAGTTGATGGAATCCCATAGCCAAATATAATTGCAAGAATACACTAACTCCACTCAACTGATTGAATAAGTTGCCTATCGTTGGCAAGGGATAACGATCCTTCTATGTCAGCTCATTCAACTTCCTATAGTCCATGCACATCCGTGGTGACCCATCTTACTTATTACAAATACAGCAGAAGCTCCCCATGGTGAACTGCTCAGCTTAATGAAAATCCTATGATCAAGTTCCACTAGTTTCTTCCTCAACTCTTCCATTTCCTTAGGTAGCATTCTACTAGGTGGTCTACTAATAGGTCGCGCCCTTAATACCAATTCATTGTAAAAACAATCACTCTTTTTGCAGGCATTCCCAACATTGGTTCGAAGACATTTGAAAATTTCCGAACCAAAAACAACTTTGCCTATCTCCTCCTCTAGACTTTCCATTGAACACAATGAAACCCTAGGACTTCACTTTATCTCGTATAGAGATACCAAGATCCTTTCTTGACCCTTGGGATTTCGTAAGGTGATGATTCTCTCAACACGATAAATTCTGGCGTCATTCTGCATTAACCAATCCATTCCCAAAAGTACCTCGTACCCTACGAAATCAAACACAAATGGGTTGCAAGAAAACAAATTGCACAAAGAACAAAATGGCATGCCCACCAATCGGATTAACCACACGCAAAGATGTAACTGGGTAGGTAACTTCTAACCCTAAATCATCAACCATATCTTTCGAAAAAAAAGAATGTGTCATTCCAAAAAAATCTCTAACTAAAAAATTGAGAATCAATGTCATGCCTCCAAGCACCAAACCCTTTCCTTTCTTCTTAGCTGTTGGTTTTGAGGATGGCCACTCTAAAGCAAACAACCTTATCTGCATTAGGTTTGGACAATCCTTCTTACTATGATCAAGATTTTCACAATTAGTACAGTTGACATTGGCATTCCTGGCTGGCTGCGAACACTTTCGCATAGTGCCCCTTCTTTCAACAATTATAATAGACATTCTCCTAAAGATCCTTTCGGCTACCTCACTCTTGAGCCTTTTGGCTACCATCCCTTCTTCCCTTTCTAGTATGGAGCAAACCTTTTCTTATGTTCCACCTTCGGCTTCACCCCACCCTTCTCTCCTCTCGGTACATGTCTTTATAGCGCTAAGTCATACATACAAAAAACTTAAAAGGAGATGTTAACTGCATCATCACCTTATAATTCAAGCCTTACTTCAACCCTTGAATGAATTTCCCATTCTTATTTTGCGGGGTGTTGACCAATTCTTGATCATACTTGGCTAAGGTATTGAACTCCTTGCTTGAGATTGATAAGCTCCCTCAACAACACACTTCTTTGAGACCCAAAATGGACCGATCGTCGAATCTTTCCCTAAACTGATTTCAAGTGATCTCCTCTTAAGGAGTCTCTATGGTCACCGTCTCCTACTAATCCTAAGCATCTTCATGCAGCTTCCTTAAAGATAGACTTCTTTCCTATGCATAGTTCAACCCAAAACCCCTGAACATATGCTCACTCACCTTTAACCAATTCACACTTCTACTATCAGCTCTCTTCCGGCAAACATCCTACCTTCTAAATTCCAGCATATTGACTCAACTTCGAAAAGTCCTATCTTACGACCGGCCCTAGGACTGCTACTTTTGGCATATTCTCTCTCATTATCCGCATCTTAAAGTGCCGAAATAGAACATTCGCATCCATTCCCAAATAAGTGGGAGTACCTCATTCTCGGTTGTAGGAGGTGTTTCCTTTCCATTACCTTCAAAAGTTCGCATATTATCATTCTTTCTCCTTGCATTGGTTCCTCCTATCATAACTCTTCCATATCTCATTTATTTCCTACTAAGAAAGTCTTCATAAAAAATGGAAGGAATAAAGCGCTTTAGCAATACAAATTCTCTACTAAACTCATCTATCACTATATAGAAAAATACAAATACGTCATATAGTAGCGTATACCCTTCCCACGGTGTTTGTTTTCTATTATTTTATTTTTACTTAAACATTTCCCTTGACCTGTTTTACTTAGTTGTACCCTAACCTAAGCTCTAACACCAACTGTAAGATCGCTCATTGCAAAACAAAATGATGGAATTCCAATGTGCTATGGTCACATTGGAATTATCTTCCGGTAATAGAGATAAGATGAGTTATACTAAATAGTCTTAAGTAAGCAAAGTAGATGTTAATTAAAATTAAGAAACACATCATATAAATTCGGTATTTATAATTTAGTCCCCAAGTTCGTACCTATGCAAGGGTTAAAAATAAAATATAACATAGATAATATTGTTATGCCAACATATGAAGACGCTGACGTAAATTAGAACAATGGAATCAAAATGACATTCATTATTTATTCGTCTATGAGAAATTTAGGGAAGAAAATAGGATTAAAGAATATATTACTCACCTAGATCTCTTAGTTGAATGACGTTTCTAGTTCTCTTAGCTTTAATCTTCTTCTCCTCTTTTATTTCTTCTCAGGCCATCACCACAATTAAAATTATCCAATGCTTTTAATTTTAATTTAGGAATAAAATAAAATAAATGGAGGGAAGTACCTAACCTTTTTCGTATGAATGGTTGGGACATCAGCCCAATATCCTTCTTCCTGTATAGTTCATATTTGTTCATCTTCATTAAATATAATGTAGATTATCAAATGTACACCCTGATACTTGTCGGATTTCACTAGTTAATTTCATTAATTAACCACTTTAATCTTTATTATCACAATTAATTCCTTAATTAATTAATTATTATTTTATGGGGTGTCACAATAAGTTTGATGGATTTGGAGTTATGCTGAGCAAAATACAGGCATTACAGTGTCAAAATAGGGTACATAGCCATCTTTGGGCCAATCAGCTGTAGATAGCTGAACTTGCATCAGTACCCATATAAATGAAGCTATGAAACCCTTGAAAACTTCCATCACAATAGTTCTCCTTCACTAATCCTGAAATTCTCTTAACCTCCCTTTGATCGATGATAATTACTTCTAATAAAAAATTACTTTAAATTAAAAAATGTCCATTACCCATCAAATTATATACTAAATTGATCGCCTCGATGAGGCGAATAAATAACATGTAGTCATTTGTTGTAAAAGTGCTTGGATCAATGAGAACTCATTGTCAAAGGTGGCGACAATGAAATGCTTATGGGTGATTAGGGCGTTTCTAACTAGAGCATAAATTGATAAGATTGAAGATAAAGAGTTATAGATCTCGATGAGGGGAATTCAGTGGTGTTGGATTATTGCTAATGGTGACTGTATATGGTCGTAATTTGTGAATTAGGGTTTTCAAAACCATAATTTCATAGCAGCGACGTTGACAAATGACGACGACGAAGGGCATGAGATCAGGCGGTCTGGAAGAGGGTGTCACGACAAGTTTGGTGGAGGTGGTGGCAAGGGCTAAGACAGTGCGATGGCAATGAAATCACCGGTATAAGTTTGGGCGTAGGTTGGTTTGAACGATGATGATTGTAAGGAAAATTTCAATTAAGCCCCTCTACATTAATATTTACAATTTAGACCTTGAATCGCCTAATCGACATTTCTTCTACATGCGACCTTCATTTCATGCACTATTTGTTTTGTTGGACTCATTGCAAAATTTTGGACAATTTTGCATGTTGTTTATTGGATTTTGGAGCTGTTTGAAAAAGCATACGGGTAAGATTAAATAGTGGTAATGATTTATATTTTAAAAAATTAAATAAATGTTCACCGATGATAATATACGTTTGTTCATTAATGCTATGCTCTTTTGATGATTGTTTGATTGTTGTGGTATTGTGAAATGTTGCGTATTTTAACTTGATTATGTATGGTTAATTACTGTATAGTTAAGTGATGAGTGTTTTATAGTAATTAATTGTCGATTTGAAAAAAAATGATCGATAGAAAATGAGTAAATGGTGTAATTTTGGAAAATAAGATTATTTACGAATTCTGGGTAATGTTTGTAAATAACAAGGAATTAACAATTTATACTGAAATGGTTGTGAAAATTTTAATAGGGTTGTTATTTATGAATTATGAAAATATCCACAAATAACAATGAAAGATCTATTTTAAAGTGAAATTGGACAATTTATTATTATTTAAAAAGCAAAGAGGAATTTTAGTAAATAATAATATGATTTTCGAGAAGATCGCATTGTTTTGAGTAAATTACAATGTAATTATACTTTTAGAGTTTATGAAAAATATTATTATTATTATTTGAATAGTTGAAATGAAAAAAAAATTATAGACAACAAAGGCAACAATAATAAAGATGTGTTTTCAAAAGTATTTTATGATACATTATTACTATTTTGAAATAAATAACAATTAAAGGAGTTCTGAGATTTAAAGGGGAATATGATTACTTTTTGTTAAATAGCAATAAACAAGTTATGAATAACAGTAAAAAGATTTGAGCATATACTATTATTTTAACGTAAAGTAATAACGATAATTTTTTGAACGTCATTTGGCGTAAATTGCCATTTTGATTAAATAATGATGTTATGATATATTTGAAGCAATAAATGTATAATGCAGGATTTTTAAGGTATGTTATCATTTAAATTATCATTATTTTGAGGACAAATAAATAAATGTGCTTTTATAATAAATAATAATAATATGATTTTACACTTAAAGAGGAAATAATAGGTATAATATTTTAGACTTTTGTAACATATGTGATTAATTGTTGTTTAGGATTGTCATATATGTCTGTTGTATGGAGATAGAATCACATCAGGATTATTTATGTGATATTATACCACTATTACTATGTGGATGTTGTGCAGTTAATTAGAGTTTTGTTCTACTGCCGACATTGATGTCTTTGTTACTAATATTGAGTAATTAGTTCACATTTGATGGATTTGATGTTTGGTTACTAATATAGAGTAGTTAATACATATTTTTTGAGTTTATACTTTCATTTTTGCTATTGATGCTGCATTACTAATGATGGGTGATCAGTAAACATTTGGAAAAAAAATTGTTGTTGATTTTTTTATTTTTGGGATTGACATTGAGTGTTGTCAAAATTTTGTGATATTTGATGGCAAAGTTTTGCTTTTATTATTGTTATCCCATATTTATGATAATTGATTGTCATGGCATGGTAGAATATAATATTTTTTTGCTTATGTTGGATGCTTAATTTATGTTGTTTTGTAATCTTATGTGCTAACAAATATTTAATGTAGAAGAAGAGCAAGAAATATAATTACATGGGCTTGATCCCGAAAGAGTACGTAGTTAGCCTTTCCCTATGGAATAACTTTCATTTCCCTTATGTTCGGAGTGTATAGGATAAGGCGCATTCCAAATATAATTAATCACCTTTTCCTCTTTTACTTAATATATATTCATTTATTTGTAAAGTTTACAGATGAAAGAAAAGGAGGAAAAAAGGTTTTGATGTAGAGAACATCTACCTGTTGTTTACCTTATATATTTTTCATGTATTATATTTGTGTTGTTCATAATTTGATAATAATTAATGTATATGAAGACGTGAATGTTTATTTAAAAACTTGGATCTTGTATAGGATACATATACCGAAATAATATATGTATATTGTTGTTTAATTCCGCTATGAGACTTTCCCGTTGTATTTATATCCCTTTCCGTTTATAGTATTTTTAATTTATATAGCCAAAGACTTATAGTGTTTTAATATTTAAATTTAGTGCGTAAGCATATATTGATATCTTTATCACTAATTTAAGACGTTAGGAATAACATAGTATCACACTTGGTATTAGAGCTTAGGTTTAGCGATTCATTATTTTACACTTAATGCCTTGGGTCGTCTTAAACCATTTAGAGTATGTTAATTTAAACCTTAGGTTGGGTTAAATATAGGATCAGAGAATATCTTATTTATGATTATATGCCTTGTGTGTATATCGATTATATGTTCAACCACCATTACCTCATAACCTAAGATGATGTTTATTTATGATCTGAGAGGGAAAGAAGTACAGTAGGAGTTAGGTAGGATGAACACTAATAAGTGGGATTTAGCACGGGTTATAACCCGAGTGATAAGCATATGATATTAAATTGGAATTAAAGTGATTTGTTGGAAATTTTACGAGGGTACAATTAGAGAATTTAATTTGGGAAATTAAATATTATTTATGAGGATATTTTGTAAGGAAAAACGATTGGTGTAAAGTATTTTATTTAAATTGTGGAAGGATTTAATTTGAAGTCCTTAGAGAAATATTTTGTTTAAAATTGTTTTTGGTTTAAAAACATTCTTCAAATAAGTATATTTGTTATCCAGCCTTTTGAGCCAGACTATATTTAGGCGAACCTGATAAGTTGGAATTGAAAGTTATCTAGGCGAAGGGCCTAGAGAGATAGCTTACAAGCCTAGAAAGCAAGTATGAGCAAGACCACAAGATGAATGCATAGCCATTTTGAAATTCAACAACACCTATCTATCTTGGTGATGGACCGCGTGAGTCCATCCCTATGGATTGGTACCAATCCGTGAAAGTCAACCCATTCCACTGCGAATCTCCTCTACTTCCAAGCATTGGTGATAGCAAACCATTTCAAGATTCATAATATCATTCGCATGCAATTTACTAGCGAGCGTCTCAAGCACATAAAGTCAAGAACTCTGTTCCACCACTGATCCAACTTGTTGACCCATAAACAATCTACAAGCAAGGAAACTAAGGTGGGAAACATGAAGCTACTAGCAAGTTGCATCTACCCAAGGCCGACAAAAAGATCCATAAAGTAACCTTATGGATCAGTACCGATCCTTGACTATGGATTGATACCGATCCATGTAGGGCTGTTATGGTAATGGTTACCGTTACCATTTCACAAATACCGTTACCGTACCATTTTTACTGGTAAGCGAAAATTGCTTACCGTTACTGTTACCGATAGGCTGGTATACCGAAGACTGGTATACCGATAATCTAGTAACCGTTACACTGGTAATGGTAAATTACCGTTTGTCTAAAAAAGTTAGTAACATAACACGTATTCACACCATAACAGTGCTTCATTATACAATTTATAGTGTTACTTAATAAAAGACATAAATGAGAAAGAAGTAAAGTGTATTTAACATTATTTCACCTGGTTAATAAACTAAATTTAATCATTTGCTTGGTTTTAAATGCTTATAATAATGCATGTTACATGAATATACATGTATTATAAATTGACTGGTAAAATTACCGTTACCACTATAAGGATTGTGTGTACTATTTTTCCTTGTTTTCCTTTAATTTTCTTCATTTATTTCTCTACTTTAATCTTTTGGGTGTCTGTGCCACATTCTGGTACAAACATTTTGGTGCTTTCATTGAAAAATTTATTCTCAGGACATCTGGATCGACATCTACTGTTGGATTGCTTAAATCCAAGAGATAGATCTAGTTTCTATGTTTTTTTTGCATTTTGAACTACTCAGACTTCCCGAAATATATACAAACTACTTTCAACCATGGCCCCTCGATGAGACCATTCCACCACTTACAGAGCTGTAGACGATGTTGAGAACATTGACACTCAACATGCGAAGGAAGTTGCACAACTTGGTACTGCTAAGGTCCAGAACCCGTCGGAGGTGATAACAAAGGTTGAGATGGACTGCATGATTAAGTGGATGGAGGACAAGTTATAGGGAAGCTACAACGAGATGAGGCAATAGATGTAGGAGAGCAATAAGTTGTTGAACAAATTAACGCGCAATAGTAGAAGAAGGGGGAGGGACTTGACACCTCCAATTCAGAGTCCGAGAGTTCCTATTCATCAAGCCAGAAGTAGAGAGAAAGAAAGCAGAAGATGGCCGGGAAAGAAAATGGAACTTCGAAGCAGATGCCGAAAATGAGTCACGGCCAAGGTTCAAGGATCGGTACTAATCCACGTGTATGGATCGGTACCAAACCAATGGTCCCTGGTTTGATGAGTCAGCAAGTTGGTGATGGAGTTGGGCATACCTCTGGATGGGCTTTGGAGGACCAGAATGTTGGAGATTAGGCGGCTGCTGTCGATCCACCCCTTAGGAACTAAACATGCAGGTCTGCTAGATGAATGGTTCCCCCGGAGTCAAGAGAGATATCATGAGTCTATCTGAGAGCGTCTGTTAGGCCAAACACTCGGAACACACCTTGATTACCACTGTTTGGTAGATCTTGGGAGCCAGCTTATCTGACCGAAATGGTGAGGAAGGTAGTAAGCGAGAAACAGCATCGAAGTAACAACGAATGTGGCATTTTCCCTAGTCGGACTTGGTTTATTGAGGGGATACTAGGTGAAGAGTATCCCAGGAGATTTGTGATGCCGACGATTCCATCATATAATGGAAAAACGGATCCAAGGCGGCACCTGATGAAATATGACTGGGATGGACTTTATGGTGCCGATGATACCATCATATAATGTAAAGACATCGTTTTGATGGCATTTATAAGGGGGTTTATCCCGATAGTGATTTTGGAAGATGGCGATGGATGTGTTTTACAGGAAACAAACCAGTTCTTGCACTTAGAAGAGGCAAAAACTACTACCAGAAAGGTCGGTGTCAGGCAGTCGGCGGAAGTTGTCAAGAGTAATGTTGCTGTAAAGCAGTCCAGAGGGAATTCCGAAAATGTTGATGTGAATATTACCCGAGAAGGAATGATAATGGGGGCAGACACCAGAAGCCTGATTGAAGGAAACAACCTAGGTTTTCGAAGTATGACAGTTATACCCGGCTGAATAATTTGATTGAGTACATATACCCTATGACCCAAGGTACCGAGTAGTACAAGAAGCATGATGATTGACTCATTACAACCCCAGAATGAACTAGGAAATCTTGCTGGAGTTTCTCGACATGATCGATGAGAAGCGTGATGAAACTGATTTGAGAACATCTGCATACCGAAAACGGGTCACCCAATATTACAAAACCATGGCCAGGGGCCGGACCTTTGAGATTGGCGACCTCATTCTCAAACGAATCTTTCTAGGCTCCATGAAGATGGGCCCGAGTTGAGAAGGTCCGTATGCAATCGAGCACAAGGTTGGAGAAGGAATATTTAAGTTGGCGACCATAGACAGGGTTTAAATTCCATGGACGTGGAATAGCAAACACTTGCGACGCTATTTCACTCTAGACCTAACTTATGAATATCTAATCAAGTTTGATGTAACTAGATAGAATATGTCATTTCCTGTGTATATAAAATGAAATGACTTCCTATATCTATGACTCTGCCTTTATCTAACTATAAAATTGTGAACTATAAGAACGTGAATGAATTTGCATATGCATAATGTAGGTATATAGGTACCCAGAGTTAGGTACCAATCGAGCTTCTACGGTCGATAATTGGGCCTTTGAAGTAAACCATCCTTGGCATCCAGAGATAGATGCCAACTAATACTTTCAACCTTTGACTTAAGGTTAGGAGTATAAACGAAAGCGGGTGGAACGAGACAACTCGCCCTATTAGCTTGTTCCTGGAGTTTGGTAGAGCACTGATGCCTTGCCCTAGGTGTGGCAAAGCCAAAGATCACGACCCAAAGTTAGGCGAGATCGTATCCAAACCTTGATCAGGGCCCAAAGTCAGGTGCGGTCAAAGGTCAATATCCTAAAGGAGAGATATTCAAACCACCACCTCAAGTAATCTTCTGTGAGCGACACCCAGACTTTCCAGATAGGGATGTTCAAACCACCGCGTTATGTGACCAAGATTGCGTTGGATCCCGTAGAGAACCTTGAGTCATCAAGATTTTCGGTGACCAACATAGCGCAATATAGATCAATGTTATAATTTAAATGGAGCTTGGTTAAAGACAAACAAAAAAGGCTGATATTCTGTCCAAACAACAATAGAGGAATGGTTCGCATATGTATAAAAAAATACTAAGCGCATTTCTCATAACTTAGACAATTCAATACAGAATTCGAAGAGAAATCCAATTTTATTAACATAACATAAAAAACAAAAAGCGGGGGCTGTACCCGCACAAAGCCGACCTAAGACAAAACAAGTCCTATGGATATACAACCAAAAAGTAGAAATCAAATGGATAATCACTTCTTGTACTTCTTCTTCTTCCCCTCTTTGGAGGAGTGTGGATAATCCGGTTCTCTCCTGCCTCTCCCTTGGCCCTTAAATGGGGTGCTTGGTGATGATCCTGCGGGCACACTGTAAGTGCTCCCGGGGGGAGGAAGAGTGATTGGAGCATTGATAGTCTTGCCAAGAAAAGCTATTGCTAGAGGAGGGCGAATGAACTCAAATTTCTCCTGCTTGATCTCCCCGGGCAGTAGAACTTTTTTTTCTAACACTTCTTGCATGGTATGCCCAGCAAGGGGCCCCGAAGGTCCCATCATAAAGACATTTTGGGACTCACTGGGGTACACCAGCTCCCTACTCTTGGAAAGAACGAAATTTTTGCATGCCGGGACCCGGAGCCTCACCAGTTGGAGAACTTGGAATCTTTTCAAAAGTAGTCACGATTATTGATTCTATCGTGGATGTTCGTTGTCCCAGTTGGGAACCCTCCTTAGGGAGCGAAGCAATGTGAGGCTGAGCTAAAATTAGAGAAACATAAAAGAAGAGATTAGCGATATCGACCAATGTCATGTAAGCTCTCTCAAATATAGGTGAGGTCAATGGGATACCTCTACTAGACTGAGGCTCTGTTCGGGCTGGAGTGCCATTTGATTTCCTATCCAGGATAGGAGATAACACACTTTTCTTCTGCATTTGTGGTGCCTCTGGGTTGTAAGGAGGGTCAGACGGAGTGATGGTGGCAGCTAAAGGCCCAGAAGTGAGGCCTGTAATGGGATATTGAGGTTTAGTCCTGGAGCCATCCCCTTAGTCTTTCTAGACCATGGTAGCCAGCTCCGCATGCAAAATAAGCTCACCGGCTCTTAGTACTTCAATCTCACTTGAGAGTCTCGCGCTCCAGCTCCGCCAAATTCACCTCACCTCCCTCCAAAGCCTACTGTTCTTCTCATACACTCTGCTCTCGCGCTAAAGCTAGACCTCTAGGATAGTCCTTTTCGAACCACTCCAGTTCTCTGAACTTGATTGCATTAACATTATAATTGATGATGATTGCTCAATTCTTTTCTTGGTACACTTCTCCGTGGCTGCGACTGATTCATCCACACTTCTAGCATGAGCCAACGCCTCATCCCTTTCCTTACGAGCATCCAGCAACTCCTCAAAATAGTTATGAGTTGCTCTTTCTTGCTCTCATGTTGTGCTTTTAATTCGGATACTTCTTTTGCTACACTCTCCTTCTCCTCCAACAAAAGATGATCTCTATGGTGAGCGGATTCAATCTGGCTTAGATGCTCTTTCCTCTCCCATTCAAATGTTTTAGTCATGTCCTTGACCTTCTACTCAACTTCTACCTATGTCTTCCTTAACACGACAACTTCTGTGTTAACATGAGTGATAGTCTCTTTGTCTTGATTAGCCGAAAGCTACAACCCATAAACCTCGACTTTCATGCTCTCGACTTATTTAGAAATCTGCTCAGTCAATCTCTTCCATATGAAATACTAATCGTAAGCATTGCCAACATAAGCCATAGGTAGCCTTTGACCTCTGGTGGGATCTCCTCGAAATTGGGAATGAACTTGATGCCTTTAAAACAAATTTTTGAAAAGCGACGCTTCAGTTCAACCATTTGGGGGTTGGTAGCGGCCAGTTGCTCTATTGTAACAGTGGGAGGCTTAATACATCTTTTCTCAGGCTTCTGGCGAGAGGTTTTAGAGGCGACTAGTTTTGACGATTACTTAGAGTGTCGGTGAGTGCGAGATGGCACCACATGCTTGGAGGAGAGGGATGTCAATGAAGAGGCATGAGAGATATCACTAGGAGCGACATCATCGGGTCGTTTGGAATGTCTGTCCAAACTCCTAGGTAAAGGTGACCTAGATCTTGACATGTTCCTCAATGATGAATCATGCGATTAATAGCCTATGACTTGGCCCTCTCTATCTCAGCTTGAGCATCGATTGGAAGCAGAGTCATGACTAGTGTCGTGGGAGTGCTTTCATGGCTTGTGTCTCCAATGATGCACCATCTGGTCCTTAAGGGGATCGAACACGTTGTGGTGCTCCATTGAACCTGCTTGTGTAAAAAAGGCAAATCGGCCATGACAGGATGAAAAACACAACACTAGCTAAATAATGTGTAGTGTGTGTGTGTGTGAAGTTTGGACTTTGCTGACTAGAGTAATCTCTTTTGCATGGGTAGACGACACTTCATCTTGTAAGTGGATAGGGGACCCGACATTCCCGATGCTCATATTGCTAATACCATAAAAGCTGTTATCATCCGGAATTTATCCCAAACTAACATATATGTCCTCAGAAGGCAGGACAGGTGTTTCTACTACAACTGTGGTTAGCGGAGGCTGGATAAGAGTCCTCTTTGTAACAATCTTTATTTTGGGTTGCTTCTTTAAAAGAAATTGCTGGTTAGTGTTGCCCTCATCACTAGAAGGTTCATGACCCACATTGACGTCACTGTGGCTTGCTCCATCACCTTCACCTTCTTCAGCATGCTCTTGTACATCTCCAGTCTCAACCACTGAACTCTGTACTGGGGGCATGACTGGATCCTCCATGCTGCCTCCGGAAGGGGAGTTGTCCTCATCACTATCTATGGCCTCCAGATTTTAACCAACACTATGGATGGTTTCTAACCGATTATAGGCCAGGAGGTTCTCATCTACGGAAAGAGTTCTCGCCTCTGTCTCGGCACCCTAAACTGCCATAAAAGTCCTGACCATCTCTATGCTACCAGGCCTCCTCGTTAGATATGAAAGTACAAAGGAATATGATTTGAGCGAACAGAATTATAAGATGAGCTCGTATGAAGAAGAATAGATCGAGACTTACGTTCAAACAGCCACCTCAGTTCGAAACTAGGTGGGCAATGAAGGTAGAAAAACTCATTGTTATCCGGGTTTTTAACCCAGCAGATATCAACAGAAAACAAGACAACCTTAAGCAAGCAGGATGGTTCGGGAACTAACTAGAGAAGTTACAATAGAGATCGACGAGGGCCAAGCTATACGGCTAAGGCGACGATTAGAGTCAATGAAGCCAAGAGACCAGCATCCCTGCAGCCAAACATGTGTTTGAACGTAAGCAGCTAGTGACTTGCCATCGACACGTGACAACAACGACGAATGTCTGTGAAAACATCTCCAATTTCGGAATCCAGGATAGTCCTCTATAGCCAAATCATCAGCAACCCATGCACCTCCTCAAAGCCTCAAACAAACAAGTTACGGAAAATGAAGGAAGGAGGCAAAACCTGGCTAACGAAATGAACCAAGTTTATGGGTCGCCGGCGAACCATGGACCATGGGTCGCGAGCGATCCATGTTTTTGGTTCATTTCACAAGCTAGAACCTCCTGGGTCGCCTGTAGTCCATGTTGAGAGATGATAATGATAGGCCTGGCCTAGAAACCTTCCAACCTCTATAAATAGCGTGCCACCTGCAACATAAAGGGAATCTTCTCCGAACTGGTGGATGAAGCTCTGTTGGAATTATTCTTCCTACCTCCCTCACAACGATCTCAAAAGGAATACACCATGATTCTCTGGTGGATTCTAACTCTGGAGATTCGATCTAGTTAGGAAATAGCCAAACCCTTGTAATCAAACAGCTTTTGTAATAGCAATCAGTCTATAATAAAACTATAAAGTGGATGTAGACTTTGTTAACAGCCGAACCACTATAAATATCTTTTGTCTATTTTCTTTTACTGCTTCTTTTCTATATCGGTGATCTGTGATATTGCCCTGTAAAGACAGGGCTGGTGCTTTCAAAACCAAACCAGGGTATTGGTCCATTTTTCTGGGTCAACATTTTGGCGCTTTCATTGAGAACTTGCAACCCAGGATCCAGATCTATCTATCTACTTTGGATTACATAGATCCAGAAGTTAGGTCTCTAGCCTTTGCTTAAAGAACTCACTATTTCAAAAGTCAATGGCTCCCGAAAGGAAAATAACTGCCTCCGGAAGGTCCATAGAGGCAGTAATAGCCGCGGAAGGTGTTAGCATCCAACAGGCTGAAGTAAATGCTGCTAGCTTAGGGATCCAAGCACCAGGGTCTTCTAGTCAGCATGAAGTTGTTACCAGGGATGAGTTGAATAAAATGGCTGAAGAAATCAACCAAAGAATGGAAGATAGTCAAAAGGATCTAATGGAAAAACTCAGCACTTTGATAACTCTACAATCAAACCCCGCTCCAAGTACTATCCCTGAACCGGCTACTGCCATAGAGCAGGAAAACTCCTTCGTTTCCGGCCTGCATAGGAGAAACGGAAAGCAGCCATTGAGAAGGGTAGCAACGGGGTGTAACTTGGAGGAAAATGAGAATACCCTACTTGACGCAAGACATCCAAATTTGAATTTGAATCAAGGGGCCAAACCCCCACTGGAGGACGTAGCTGTCAACCTCTCCGATTCAAAAGGCGCAGAGCTGGGTGATCGGGTAAAGGAGGATGCCAACGCATTTGAAAACGTTAGGAACATCCAGACCACCCCAGTTAGGCTAAATGCAAGCCAATTGGGGCATATGGGAATGGCTCTACCGAAGACAGGAGAACCTAGGCATCAACCCACATGCCAAGATCATTTGCTGAACCAAACACTTGGTGCAGTGATTGACTACCGCTGCCAGGACCACCGGACATCAGAGGCATATATAGTAGACAAGGTCAAGCGACTGATGGATGAAAGTAAAAGTCAAAAGGATGATGAGTGGGGATCTGCCCCAAGTCGGATCCCTTTTACCGATGAGATCTTAAATGAAAGATACCCAGACAAATTCACCATGCCAACCATTCCCTCCTACGACGGAACTAAGGATCCAAAACCCCATTTGTACAAATATAGTTGGTATATGGACGGAGCCAATGCTCCGGAAGTCGTACGCTGCCAATGTTTCCCCATTTTTCTAGAAGGCGTTGCATCTAGTGGTTCACTAGAGTTCCCCCAAGTTCTATTTCTACCTTTGATCAACTCGCAACGAAATTCCTTGACCATTTCAGACTTCATACCGCACAACCAAAGGATGTCGTGTCTCTATCCGGACTGGTTCAAGGGTGCAACGAGTCATTGAGGTCATTTATGAGCAGATTCAACACAGCGGTGATAGAGGTGAGCAATCCCAATGAATAAATGGTTTTAATGGCTTTAGTTTGCGCTATTCATCCGGAGATGGAGTTTGAGAAATGGATCAAGATGAAGCAACCCACCAACAGGAAGGATTTCAACCGCAAAGTAAGCCATACTTGAGGTTGGAAGAGGCGTAGGAGTTGGAAAGAAATTCTACTGGAATACAACAGACCAACATCGAACAGAATGGCACGACGGCTAATCAAAACTCCCACAACCCCGGGAATGGCCAAGGGGCCATAGGGAAGAATGGGAACCAGAAGAGAGGAAATCAGAACTCTGACAAAAAAATGGTGGTGGCCGCAACAAAAGGTTTAGAGAGTTTGGACCAGGAGAATATACCCCCTGAATGATACTCCGGAAAATATTTACCTCGCACCACAAGAAACTGAAGAGTATAGGAAACCCCTTAAAAAGGAGGCAACAATACAGCAGAAGCGCTCAGGGAAATTCTTCCGCTTCCATGAGATGCACAGGCACAACATAAACGAGTGCCACCACCTTAAGGACCTCACTGAAGGATTAATCCGCGAAAACAAACTTTAGCAATATGTAAAAGGGCCATGAAAACCCAGCCAGGCTATAGTCCCTCAACCACCAAGGGAGCAAGGAAATCAGGTTGGAACTAGTAACCAAGGGTCAAAACAAACTGACCAAAGGCTCATTATCGGAAAAATATCTAGGAGACCGCATCCTGCACAAAGGAGTTGGGGGAAGATAGAGAGATACGCAAGTTCACTAAAGCATGCCCCGAAGGGATCGTGTTTGACAATAGATGGTGAAACTTTGGTCAAGCAGCATAAGGTACTGAGCAATGATATAGTATTTCGCGACCGTGACACCGAGGGAATTGAGGCTCCGACTCTTGATCCAATGGTGGTAACAGTAGGAATCGGGCCCGCAGTAGTCCGACGAGTATTGGTTGATAGTGGAAGCTCGGTTAATAAAATTTTCAAAAGTACTTTCGATCATATGAAGATAGGCATGAAAAGCATATCTGCGTGCCAAATGAAGATTCAGGGTTTTACCGGAGAACCTAAGCAGCCGGTGGGAACCATTGACCTACATGTAGAACTTGGAGAGGGAGAACGATGAGTCACCCTCATTCAGGCTTTTGTGATTATGGATGAAATGTCAGCATACAATGCATTTTTAGGGCGGCCCACGTTAGCCGACTTCAAGATAGCGTTGGCTCAATGGTGCCTCACGATGGAATTACCTACCGAGCACGAAATCAGAATAGTGAAAGGAGACTAAAGCGTTGCTCGAGAATGTTATATTGCGGAATTGCGTGAGTCTAGAAGAAAGAAGAAAGGAAAGGATGTGGGGAAAGGCCTCCACATCCATGAACCCTCTGAATAGCAACTACAGAACCACCCCTGGCTTGGGGACCATAGCCGATTCGACAAGGCTTTGGACCCTAAGAAGAAGAACTCAGGGGAGGATCGGGCAGCACCAGCTGAGTTGACGGTGTCTGTCCTAGTCAGTATGGATGATTCCATGCGGGTCCTGAGAATTGGGTCGCATCTTGGAAACAAGATGCGGTCGGAATTGACCAAATTCCTCCGCACCAACTTGGACGTGTTTGCCTGGACGTATGGCGATATGTGTGGAGTATCACCTGAAATTGCCTGTCACACCCTGAACATTGACCCCAAATTCACTCCAGTTAAACAAAAAAGGCGCAGCTTGGGCCCCGAGCAGTCTAAGGCATTGAGAGAAGAGGTGGATAAACTGATGGCCAACTGTTTCATCCGAGATGCAACTTACCCTGAATGGGTATCGAACCTGGTCCTAGTCAATAAATCTAATGGAAAATGGCGAACATGTATCGATTTTCCAGAAATCAACAAAGCCTGTCCAAAAGATAGCATCCCGCTCCCTAGAATTGATCAACTGGTGGATGGACCAGCGGGACATGAATTGCTGTCATTTATGGATGCATACTCGGGTAATAATCAGATCTTAGTGCACGAAACAGACCAAGAAAATACCAGTTTCATCACTAATTTAGGATTATACTGCTATAGAGTAATGCCATTTGGTCTAAAGAACGCAGGGGGCACATATCAAAGGCTAGTGAATACTATGTTTAAGAGCCTAGATAATCTCGTTGAAATGTTTGAAATACTCTGCAAATACGGAATGAAGCTCAACACACTTAAATGTCACTTCGGGGTGGCCTTCGGGAAATTCTTAGGATTCATAGTGAGTGCCCGGGGCATTGAAGTAAATCCGGAGCAAATAACAGTGTTACGGGAAGTCCAGGCCCCTAAGAATAAGAGAGAACTTCAAAGCTTGAATGGTAAAGTCACGGCACTAAGTCGATTCATCTCAAAAGCTACAGACAAGTGTATACCATTCTTCGATGCGCTAAAGAAGGGAAAGAAAAACTTTGAATGGAGCGAAGCTTGTCAAACGACCTTCAAGGAACTGCTGCGACACATGGAAACTCCTCCGATTTTATCAAAACCAGTCGATGGAGAAACTTGTTCGTTTACTTAGCAATTTCCTCACACGCGATGAGCTTGGCTCTCGTGCAGGAAGAAGCGAGAATCCAACGACCTGTGTACTACATCAGCAAGCGATTTACCCAAAGCTGGAGAAGCTAGCGTATTTTCTTTTGATCCCATCCCGAAAATTGCGGCCATATTTCCAGGCCCATCCGATTAAGGTATTGACCGACTAGCCATTGAAACAAGTCTTGTACTGACCAGAGACGTCCGGACAATTACTAAAATGGAACATAGAATTGAGTAAATATGATATCACTTACCACCCGAGGTAAGCAATCAATGGGCAAGCGCTGGCTGACTTCATTGCTAAATTAACAATAAGAGATTGTGAAGAGGAAGTTCCGTCACAAGTGGATGCACAATGGAAGCTTTTCGTCGATGGAGCATCAAACAACTTCTGTTCGGGCATATGGGTAGTGCTCGAAACCACCTAGAGGCGAGCCATTGGCTACGCTCTACGCCTGGAGTTCCCAACTACAAATAACGAGGCAGAATACGAAGCATTAATCGTAGGGTTGAAGGTCATGAAGGAACTCAAAATAAAGTCTGTTCATATATATAGCGACTCCCAGATGGTCGTATGTCAAGTGAAAGGAGAGTATCAAGTGCACGGCGAAAATTTGGCCCCGTATCTGTCCAAAGTGCAAGAGCTGCTGAGCGACATCGAACACTAGACTATAACTCACATACCACTGGAACAAACCACCAAGGCAGACTTTTTAGCTAAGTTGGCAAGCTCCGGAGAAGTCCATTCGCTGGGGGTGGTCCCAGTCAAAACTTTAACCCGTCTGAGCATTAATAAAATGGATGTAGAATGGATTCTCGAGACCACTATGGAACTGGACATGTGGATGCCACCAATAAAAGATTATCTCCTGGAAGGAACTCTTCTAACGGACCAAAACCAACGAAAAAATTACTCAGGAAGGCGCCGCGGTTCATGATACAGGACGGAATACTCCGTCGAAGGGGATTCTCAACCCCACTTCTTAGGTGTGTAACCGAAATTAAAGCACAGCGAATCCTGGAAGAAGTGCATGAAGGCGAGTGCGGAGACCACACTGGGGGGCAGACACTGGCAAAGAAAATCCTTCGATACGGGTACTTCTGGCCAACAGTAAACCGCGTTGCTGCAAATCATGCCAGGAGACGTGATCGCTATCAAAGATTCAGCAAAATCAATAGAACTCCTTCAACAGAACCAACGTAGATGGTCAACCCATGACCGTTTGCGATATGGGGGATCGATTTGATTGGCGTCCTTCCAATAGCAAAAGGAGGAGCCAAATATGCTATAGTGGCCGCAGACTATTTCACGAAATGGGCCGAAGCGGAACCACTGGCCACCATAACCACAAAGAAAGTTATTAACTTTGTTACTAAAAACATCATTTGCAGGTTTGGCGTGCCATAAAAAATCATCACTGACAACGGAACGTAGTTCGAAAGCGCTGAGTTCATAGACTTTTGCAAGCACTTCCGGATTGAAAAGAGCTATTCCACAGTGGCTCATCCGCAGGCAAACGGGCAAGTGGAGGCGATAAACAAGATCATCAAGTACACCATCAAAAAGCGACTGAAAAAAGCGAAGGAAAACTGGGTTGATGAGCTTCCACTCGCACTATGGGCTTACAAAACCACACACAAAGCGGCAACCAGTCACACCCCGCTCGCATTGGCATATGGTTCGGAGGCAATGATTCCTGTTGAGCTGGAAGTCCCCTCGCACCTAAGGCTGAATTTCGACCAAAAACAAAACGAGCAACTCTTACTCAAATTGCTTGACATGGTTGATGAGAAGAGAGAGGAAGCAGAGTTGAGAATCGCCACCCACCAAAAGAGGGTCGCACGATACTTCAACTCCAAAGTACACAGTCAAACCTTCGAAGTCCGAGATCTCGTGCTTAAGCGAGTTTACCCTAGCCCAGGAGCCTTCAGACCGAACTGGGAAGGACCATTTGTCATTCATCAAAAGCTTGGTGTTGGGACCTTCAAGCTGACAAATGTCGATGGGATCGCAATTCCCAGAGCTTGGAACAGCGAATCGCTCCACCGATATTTCATTTAAAAGCAACTTTATGTATTTTCTAATTTTCAGCAAATAAGCCATTACGGAAACACCGGTGGCATTGTAAATAGGTAAAGAATCTTCCATGCTTTTTTTAATAAAGTTTGCTTCTTGAATCATCCAAATTGTATTCGTAATAATTACCCGATGAGCCGGCAGAAGTAAATCTACTCAAACCGTTGGATCGGCGGGACCCGATCCCGGGCCTTTGAAAAATGACGCCGCCTCGGCTGCACCAGAAGGGCCACGAACTCAAGTTTCTCACGTCGCCTAGATATAGGCGACGCCGAGAAACCCCAAACTCAAGTTTCTCGCGTTGCCCGTAGATAGGAAAAGTCGAGGAACTCCAAATCCAAGTTTCTCGCATTGCCCGGAGATAGGCAACGCCGTAGAACTCCAAATCCAAGTTTCTCATGCTGCCCAGAGATAGGCAACGCCGAGGAACTCCAAATTCAAGTTTCTCGCATTGCCTGAAGATAGGCAACGCCGAGGAACTCCAAATCCATGTTTCTCGCGCTGCCCGGAGAAAGGCAACGCTGAGGAACTCCAAATTCAAGTTTCTCGCGTTGCCCGGAGATAGGCAACGCCAATGAACTCCAACTCCAAGTTTCTCGCGCTGCCCGGAGATAGGCAACGCCGAGGAACTCCAAATCCAAGTTTCTCGCGTTGCCCGGAGATAGGCAACGCCGAGGAACTCCAAATCCAAGTTTCTCACGTTGCCCGGAGATAGGCAACGCCGAGGAAACCCAATATTCAAGTTTCTCGTGCTACCCGGAGATAGGCAACGCCGAGGAACTCCAAATCCAAGTTTCTCACGTTGCCCGGAGATAGGCAACGTCGGGGAGCTCCAAATTCAAGTTTCATGGACTGCCCGGAGATAGCCAACGCCGAGGAACTCCAAATCCAAGTTTCTCGTGCAGCACGGAGATAGCCAACGCTGAGGAATTCCAAATACAAGTTTCTCGCGCTGCCCGGAGATAGGCAACGCGGAGGAACTCCAAATCCAAGTTATCGCGTTGCCTGAAGATAGGCAACGCCGAGGAACTCCAAATCCAAGTTTCTCGCGCTGCCCGGAGTTGGGCAACGCCGAGGAACTCCAAATTCAAGTTTCTCGTGTTGCCCCGAGATAGGCAACGTCAAGGAACTCCAAATCCAAGTTTTTCGCGTTGCCCGAAGATAGGCAATGCCGGGGAACACCAAATTCAAGTTTCTCGCATTGCCCGGAGATAGGCAACGCCGAGGAACTCCAAACTCAACTCCTCGCACTGCCTGGAGATTGGAAGTGCCAAGGAACCCCAGAAGCCGCGCACTCGAGCTGAAACTCCTCGTGTTGCTCGGAGGCGTCGAATACTTGAAGTTGGTCTGGAGTGAACAACCCTGTGAATTGGGGGCATATATCCGTACAAAGATAGAGTCACTTGAATGCAATGAGTCCACAAGTCTTGTCACTCCAAACAACAATAAATTCACAAGCTCTATCTTAAAAGCTAATAAGGATCCTGAGCAAAAGTTTAACTTCCTAAGAATACTGAGCAAAATTTAACTTCCTAAGAAAAATTTCCAACTTTAGGAAAACGTTGAAGCTTTATGGATCTCTAAACAAGGATTTAAAACAAAATTAATCAGTTTTGTTAAGCATTTTTGAAAACTCCTAAACGAAAATCCTCTAAGTGCTGTTAATCTCCTAGTTCCTTTAAAGTTCGTCACTTCGAATGAAGGACTTCGACTGTGACCGCGGGACTAGCAAAGTATGAAATGAAATGTACTCATGCACACAGAATATACATGAAAAGATAGAAAAAAATAAAGTCAAAATACCATTGTATTGCTTGTAATCTTATGTATATAGGATCAAAATATGGGGGCCGTACCCACACAATAACGGCCAACAAAGAAAAATTACAGACTTAACAACCAGGACACAAAGTGCAGACTCTGCACTCGGGCATAAGGACTCAAAGAGAAACACAACAAGTCAAGCTCCTCGCAAGCTATATGAAAAAAATCAGTCCATCCTCGTACCGGCAAATCAACGCTTCTTGCCACCACTTCCTTTCCCACCTTTGGTTGGAAGCTTCTGCTTCTTCTCGGGAGAGGTGTCGCTGCCAGTAATGTCAATGTATATCTCTGTAGCGATCTCCTCCTCCTTCGAATGCTTTCCAGAAGATCTTCCCGTTCCCTTACGTCTTCTCGACTTTCGGGAGCTCTTCGAGGCCTTGACCGCCTCCACTCTCTCCTTCTTAACAGCAACCAAGTCTTGTAGAGTCTTTTGTGGTTGCTCCGTCTGTGTCTCCTGCTCCTTAGCTTCAGCGGCTGTTGTATCACCTTCCAGGGATGCCAAAGGGTCGTCCAGGCCATGAAGTGCCTCAATCTTCTCGGCCTCTGATCCCGGTTGTGAGCTAGATGTAGATGTAGGAACAGGAGCAGGGACGGATACAACTTAGAGGATGTAAAGATGGCAGCATGCACAAGCGCCGAAGTAACTGGTGCTTCAACAGGAAGAGTGGATGAACCTATAAGATCAAAAAGGAAAGCATTGAACTCCACTTGCTCTTATGGCGTAAGATGGAGGCCCCCGAATTCGGGAGAGGCATGAGCGTTACCTGCACCGAAGGAAGGGTTGTGTATGGCAACCTAGAACTTATCTCCTTCGCCTACTTTGGAGGGATTCACCATGTGGGGAACAACATCGAGCCCCGTGATCAATGGCTGGTCATGGAGCTGCCCTGACAGTTCGCCCACATCAGAGATAAAAGGCTTGGAAAGCGCATCTGTGGCAGTCAACAAGGCCGCTTCTATGGCTTCCCTCTCCCGTTCAACCCAAAGAATCTCTTGGCCTTCAAGTAGCGCCTTCTTGGACTCCTCATTGAGATAAGCCTCCCACAACTCCTGATCTAAATATACATCATCATTCTCTGCAAAAGGAGATAGGATTTCCTCCCAAACGAGGGCAAGAGTGTGTGGGAACTTCGGGCCAAGATAACTAAGGCTCCCCTGATGCAGCACAGAGTTGGCGTAAAAATTTAGGATCGTCGCATCTAGTTTCTCCATCTTCTGATCAAAAGCATGCTGGAGATCCAGATAATTTGCTGTCACCGCAGACTTCTCCATCTCAATAGCAATTTTCTCCATCTCAACAGCAGTTTTTTTGGCACTGAGTTATGCGACCTAAGCCTGTAATTTTGCAATTGTCTCGGCTTGGTCGGAAATCGTTTTGTTGTGCCCCTCGACAATCAGATTGTGGTCGGCAATCGTCTTCCTTTGAGCTTCAATAATAACATTACAAGCGACCACATCTTCCTTCAATTTAGCTTCCTCCGCATGAGTCTTCTTGATTTCATCTCTCCAGATAATTTCGGCCCTCTAGTATGCATTTTTCATCTCCTTCATTAAGCTGGCAATCCCCCTACTGTCCTGGAGTGCTGTCTCTTTCTCCTCTTCCAACTGTTTAATTTTAACGTCCCGATCGGTTAACGCTTTTTCAAAATCGTCCTTTTCAGCTTCAAAGGAGAGGATCTCTTTTTAGTTATTCCTATTGGTGTCTGCTAGTTGCTTGCAGAGCTTCTGCCACTTCTCACCCTGCTCCAAATCATCTTGAATACCTTGGAGGCACGACATATAAGAGTCCCTACGAATGGGATGAATATCCATATAAAATTTAACGCCTCTTAGGAAGGGCCGCCTCCAGTTTAGGCGGGCCTGCAGGAAGAGCGTAGGCCGGTCTTCGGTAGGGTTGAGAAGTGCCGGGGGCAGCAACAACAATAAAAGAAAATGAAACGTGCGTTGGGGGAAGATTTGGGGCAGAAGAAATGGAAACCCCCTGCCCCACAGAAGTATGCTTCAGAACGGGCTCGGAAGGATGAGAGCAGTGATCAAGCTTTGGCTTCTTTGACGGCTCTACCATTTCATCTTGATACCGCCTTTTCTCATACCTGCCTCTGTACGAACAGGACTTATCTCTTTCCTCCTGGCGGTGAGCATCTGCCTCAAGTTCTTTCGTTCGCCTATATTCGTCTTTCGACTCCCGGGCTTGGTGGCGTCTGAAGGAACTCTTCGGGTACCGTTGCAAGTCGGTATAATCCTCGAAGTCATCATAAACACCATGCCCTCTCGTCATACCTGGAGAAAAGCATACATGAATGAAACACATAAAGAATAAAGCAAGCATACGAGAGAATGAAAAATAGGGATAAGTGCAATCCTAGTGTGCTGTGTTGTGCATTCCTACTATGGGCCTAAGGCGTAGACACAAACCGGAGCGAACGGCTGTCGATGGGGGAATCGGGCTAGCTTCGATTGTTACAGGTGGAGTTGGGTTGACGGATGATGCAATATCACCAGAACACATCAAATTTGAATTCCTCCTTCATAAGGGCGTCGAAGTTGACAAATACATTGCTGAAATCTCCAAGGTCTGCCTCGGCAGCCTTGCCAGGAGAATCTTGACGTTTGCTAGCCTCCGGGGCCTTATCTTTGTCATCAGTTTCAGAAGGGGGTGAATGCGGAAGAACGGGACTCATGCCCGACATCTCGTCACATGACTCCGAGTCTTCACCTTCGGATCCTGACAAAAAGTAATCGATGGTCGTGGTTTCACCACTGCTGCTTTCAAACTCCCACTCCTCCTTCTTCGAGTCCATGGCGGCTTTCCCTTCTCTGTGCGTGGGCTTGACTTCCGGTTCCTTCTGGATTGGAGGCATTCTAGCTGACCACCTAGACCGACCGTGATGTCCTCCCTATGAGTCTCGTCAAGTGGGCTTTCGGACGGGCCGCCTATTTCCTGGCCCTTATCAGAATTATGTGAAACGAAAAAGGCCTTGCACGAACTCTGGCTCAACCGAGAGAGGGAGCTTCAACATGCGCAATGGATATGCCTGGAGCTAACAGTCCGAATTGGCGCAGATTCTTGTCAGTAAGCAAAACTCTAATGCACTGCTCCTCGGCATCAATGGCCTTTAGTGTTTGGCATATTTCGTCAAGAGTTGCGTCTCTGTTTGGCCTTGGGATAACTTCAACGAACACGCAATCAGTTAGAAACCCCATCACATCACTTTAAATCTCGGCAAACGGAGAGTAAGAAAATTTGCCCCCTGTCGTCCATCGGCAGTTGAACCCCTCGGGGCAACTATCGAAGAAATATTGCGTCTTAAATTGCGATAAATTGCTTTGCAATCACAAGATGATCTTCCGATTCCGCTGGGCCTCAATTATGATCAGAGAAGGGCAGTCGTCCCTCCTCTTGAAAGCCAAAAAGTACCGCAACTCATCGAAACTCGGAGCACGGTGCAATGTACGCATGAAATGGACATGCAGGCATGTAAGAATGGCATAACCATTTGGATGAAGCTGGAATGGGGCAATCCCCAAGTTCGAGAGCGTCTCGTGAAGGAAATCATTGAAGGAGGGCACAGCTCCATTCAAACACATATATCGATGACAAGCTGTGAACCCCGGGGGAGGCATGTGAGCAAACTCATCCTTCGCCGGTAGGCGCGCGTCCTCTTTGGGAATCCCGTGTTGTATACTTATATTATGGAGAACCTTGGAGGAGACCACTAACGGGGCCTTTTCAGGTAGGTTGAGTAGGACTCGAAAGTTCAGAGGCATGCGATCCATAATGGGCCCAACCGGAACTAGTTGACCAAACTCGACTTGGGAGGTGGATGACGATTCAACTTCAGAAAGCACCAGACTTCGTCCACTCGACTTGCGACGTGTGGATGGTCGTTTCATTCTATATGACATAACTCGCATACGTAAAAGGTTAGGTAACTCTATTGGCAAATCTATCCTATTTTCATGAGTTCCACCTATTACACTTGAACTCCAAGGCGACATAAAATTGAGATTAGTGCGATGAATTTCAAGTGTGAACTGGGGCAAGTGCAGTGTGCTATCGATGTGGGGTAAACTTGGTGTCCGAAGTGCCGCAAACATCCTATCTCGTGTAGATAATTCGCTTGCAGTGGAAGGAGAGATGAATTTCCCATAAAATTTCGCTTTCTACTTTTAGTTGTACTGCTTGCACACTTACCCATTATCGGTCTATGATTTGTAACGGATCCGTCGTCCGAAGCGACACAGAAAACTCTTCTCATTGCAGGGACACCAAGCATGCAATAGGCAAAACGAGATAAGCCCAAGTTCTCAGAAGAATCAATGTCAACTGATGAAGCATCATGCAAGTGACGTCCGCAAACTGGTAACAGGACGATTCTGGTTCGATGGATGAAGATAGCAAAACACGTCAAGCCTTGGGCCAAATCCCGAATGTCATTCCAAAAGACGAATCAAGACCTGATTTCCTATCTTCCTCCAAATAACTACAATCAGCACGAAATCTTGTAGTCAACGCCATAAGCTAAGGCTGGCGTTAAACTGTTAACCAACACAGCAATTAACAACTCAACCAAGCAAACCCACCTCAAATTGGCTTAATGGAACAAGAAGAATCACAAATTAATCTTGGCGAGCTACGAATTAGGTCGTGGGCGAGCTAGTGGAGGGTTGGCTGCAACAAGACAATGGATCGGCTCGGATACAACAAAATGATGGATTGGTTGGAACTTAAACTCGAACAAGGTGATAGGTCAGTTAGGGCTTAGGCTCGAACAAGATGATGGATCGGTGGTGGCGAATGGATCGAGCAAAATAGGATGAATCGCTGGAGCACTTGATTTGAATCACTGGATGTATCACTGGAACGCTCGATCGCCTGAAGGAATTAAAATTGCTCGGGTTAAGTGAGCAGCATAGGTCGGCTAAGGGATATAAGTAGGCAAAGACGAGGTCGAAAATTTCACTAAGTAATCGGGTCGCTAGCGACCTGAGCCATCATGGGTCGCCTACGACCCGACCTTGAAAACGTTTATTCAGATAGGTCGCTAGCGACCCATCTCCCATGGATCGCTAGCGACCCATCAATATATATATATAATAAATATGTTTATATACCTTTTGCATTTGTATGTTTAAAAAAGAAAGCTTCACCCAGTCACTACAAATTCGGTCAATCGTGACTGTTTGTCACTCCAAGGCATGCCGAGAGACTATAAGCGAAACATGACAGGTTGTGGAAAGCAACAATAGCCAGAACCACAGGAAAATAACTAATGACTTTGGGCTAACCTATGCGTAGAGCTTTGATGCAACCACTTGAATGTCGGCAAATGGATATTGAAAACGATAACTTCCAGAGCACAAGACAACCTTAAGCTGGCAGGATGGTTCAGGAACTAACTAGAGAAGTTACGACCAGAGATCGACGAGGGCCAAGCTATACGGTTAGGGCAGTGATTGGAGTCAATGAAGCCAAGAGACCAACATCCCTGTAGCCTAACCAGTGTTTGAACGTAAGCAGCTAGTGACTTGCTATCGACACGTGACGACAACGATGAATGTCTATGAAAACATCTCCAATTTTGAAATCCAGGATAGTCCTCGGTGGTCAGATCGTCAGCAACCCATGCACCTCCTCAAAGCCTCAAACAAACGAGTTACAGAAAATGAAGGAAGGAGGCAAAACTTGGTTCACAAAATGAACCAAGTCTATGGGTCGCCAGCGACCCATAGGCCATGGGTCACCGGTGACCCATGGTGTTGGTTCATTTTGTGAGCTAGAACCTCCTAGGTCGCCTGTAGTCCATGTAGAGAGCTGATAATGATGGGCCAGGCTTAGAATCCTTCCAACCTTTATAAGTAGCGTGCCACCTGCAACATAAAGGGGATCTTCTCCGGACTGGTAGCTGAAGCTCTGCTGGAATTATTCTTCACTTCCTACCTCTCTCACAATGATCTCAGAAGGAATACATAGTGATTCTCTGGTGGATTCTAACTCTGCAGATTCCATCTAGCTAGGAAATAGCCAAAGCCTTGTAATCAAACAGCTTTTTTAATAACAATCAGTATATAATAAAACTATAAAGTGGATGTAGGCTTCGTTAACAGCCGAACCACTATATAAATCTTCTGTATATTTTCTTTTACTGCTTCTTTTCTATATCTGTGATCTGTGATATTTCTCTGTAAAGACAGGGCTGGTGATTTCAAAACCAAACCAGGGTGTTGGTCCATTTTTTGGGTCAACACTCATCGTTGAAATAACTTAGCTTATTCTAAGTGCTCGAGACAATCCTGCAATCTTTGGTAGGTTCAAAATGGTAAGAGAAGGATTCCCTTTCCAACATTTAAAGCTGTACATATACCAGATTTCTTCATCGCTTGAAACGTGATTCAAGTGTCAAGCAAAGATAATATAAGCACCATGTAGAAAGGCATAACTGTTGGGCTGTAAGTAAGCTAGTGCCAGACTCATAAAGTTCAAAACTCAATGAATGAACTAATTAAAAGGTAGGACACAACTTGCTAAGAACATATATCGGTTGCATGCTGTGTACCCAATTAAGGGGTGGTGTGCCCTCTAGTGGCACGTAGGAACTAGCACATCCCCAAATAGGATACCATGCCTTTCATAGATTTTTCTAAGGGTCCCCTCTTCGATCTTCATGGGAGTAAAATATACTTGATGATCTAGTAGAATCCCGACATCACTTTGTTAACTAAGTGTGGGATCGGTATTGATCCATACAATTTCACCCATACCACTCCATATTCCCTCCACTTCCAAGCCAAAGTGGTAGCAACCCATTCCAAGCTTTAAGGCGTCATTCGCATGTAATTCACCATCAAGCACCCCAAACACATGAAATCAAGAACTCCATTCCACCACCAATCCAACTGGCTGGCCTAGAAAGAAGCATCTATCAAAGTAATCAAGTTAGAAAGCATAAAGCTGCTAGCAAGTTGAACCTACCCAAGGCCATTGGAAAGATTCATATGGTTATCTTATGGATCAATATCAATCCATGGCTATGGATCAGTATCAATCAATGATGATTGGTGATATGGCCATGATCATCCGAGCATCTTTCTCCCTGAACGTAGGTTAAAATGCGGTGGAGGGATTTCCGAGAACTACAGCTATAAATAGAGGTGAAGGGTATCCTTTTAGAGGATATTTTTGAGTTATTTACAAATTTCTCTATAATTTCTTGAATTCCTATGGAACATTACTAATCCATAAGAACTTTGTTTGTAAACAACAAAATAATCATGAATAAAGCAAAGTGGACATAAGCATCAGTTAGGCGAACCATTATAAGGATTGTGTGTACTATTTTCTCCATGTTTTCCTTTAATTTTCTTCATTTAATTCTCTACTCTAATCTCTTGGGTGTTTGTGCCACATTCTGGTATAAACAGTGTGGTGTACATTGGAGAAACTAGATAGGTGTTAAGGTACAAATTTGGTTTAGTCTTAGTGGGTTGACATAGTTTCCTAAGCTATGGAAGACTAGGTGTTCGAATTGACTAAGAGATGTGACGACGTTCCTTAAGGATGAGTAATAGCGACTAAAGAGTTTTTGGAACTAAAGACTTGGTGGGTACCACTGAGGATACAGAGTGATGGATAAAAGGTTTTTTACAACTTTGTTAACGTTTGGAGTTTTAACAAATACATGTTTCAAAGTCTATTTTTATATGAGTGATTAATAAGCTTCCATGAGTGTTTTGATTTAAACAAAGACTCCATACTAATTTCTAAAGAAGTTTGTAGAGTCAAATTTTTTATAAAATAGTGTTTTGTCAAATAAAAATGTTGATTTTAAAGGGACAAAATGGAGTTTTAGAAAATAAGACAATATTTTGAAAAAGAAACATTTATTTTAAAGAGAATATGGAAGCTTTGGTTTAAATGTGAAAATATTTTGGTAAATGTTTTGATTTAAAGATGTATTAGAACTCTCATCGGTCGCCAGGGATAGCTGATCCCTCCATGTTGTCATGAAATGATTTATATCCATCTTCATTCCTTTTTTTCCATCCTTGTGCATGCATATTTCCATGAAGACTCTTCCAAAATTCACTAAAATTTCTACAAAAAATATATTAGAATATCCAAGTAAATTTCGTTAAATTAATATATGCACAAAAACGACCATTTTACCCCTATATGAAGATGAATAAATGATGATTTGAAAATAATTTGAATTTTTGTTAAACATATTAAAATACCCTATATGATCATTTATTTAATTTAATTAGATTAAATATGGAAGTAAAAATATGCACATTTACGTGCACATCAGCTCGTCCGCCTTTATCATGCCTTGCAAGTCTTAGTGGTTTAGACATCCTTAGCGGTGGAAGAGAGAAGCCTTATGATTATCAAATTCGGTGGTATTTTCCTCCAATTGCGATTTGAGCAGGTGAACCATTCGTTCCAGCTCTTGATGGACGAAGGCTTTCCCTACCCGTGTGTTCTCCATGGCCACCCCTTTGGCCTCCATGACCACCCTCTTTGCCTACACTTTTTTCTCTTCGGCCACCCACCTCCCCCTTTTATCACCCGAACCTTTCATTGTCCTAGATCTGCTCATTTAGCACGACCACCTCCTTCCTAATTTGGAGGGAGCAGTCCCCAGCTTGCAAAGAAGCAGTTAGAAACAATGAATATGCACATTAACAGTTTGGACCTAGAAAATTTTCTTAGGATTTACCCAGGAATCCTCTCAGCGGTTTTCTATGAGGAAGGCATCGATCTCTTTACCCAACCACCCCGACTTACATCGATGCGGCTAGGCCACCACCTCCACCACACATCCCACTAGTTTATGGAATAGCCCATTCACCCCATCCTCATGTAGCTGCCGGGTGAAGCTGATGCGGGCGATGTTTATAGGGTTTTTGTTTCCATCTATCAGCACATCCTAGTTCTCAAACACAAAGGGATAAGGCCAACCACACTGTTCTCCATCTAGTCATCCTCTGTCCTCTATCACTTAAGGATGTGGAACCTAGAAAACTCCCTGCTGCTCAATGTTGGTAGGAGGGGATGACATCGGGACGTGTTTCTTTATAGCATAATCAGGGGGAGGATGACAATGAATGGATGAGGAGTAGTCGGGGTGGCACCCTTCCAATTCGATAGTCGGTGTGATGCTCTGTTGATAGTAGGTTTATTCAGTGACTACATTTCCTTGTGGGGTCTTGTTAGCCTAGAAAAGTAAATTTAAACCACTAAAAAAAGAAAAAAAAGAGGTTAATATTTTTAACTCAATAAGTGCATATAAAAAACAGCATAAAAAGTAGTCTGTGAATTAAATAAGCATGAACAAGAAAATTACAAACAAATTAAAAACAAGAAAATTCTATCTACTATTACTTGGTTGATTCTAACGCTTCTTCATAACCAAGGGCGGGTAACAAGACTAAGTGTCACTCTCTTCGTTTGGTGGCCCTACAAATGAACACGTATTGGAGGTCACAATTATGGGTTTGGCGGTGGACCTTGTAAAGGAAGGGATGTCCTCTGGGGAATCCTTAGTCACCATGGTGTCTTATTTCCTTGTCCATGCAACTATCCTCTATGTGTCTGAGTTTTCAAGGACCTACTCTTTATCCTTATCTTATCCGCCTCCAGAGTCTTAAGTGTGCTAGTGTGGCTTGAGGACTAAATTATATTACACTCAATTGCTCGAACACTTCTCTATAGCCCCTCTTTTAAGTGGACAATCCCCATAATCCCTTTTTCTACAATTTTGTAGAAACGGTGGTCGTATACTGGTCGCTTACCCTCGTCGCCCTGACCATCTACAACTGAGTTGTCCCTGCTTCCCACTTCTTAACAATGTGAGATGCGCCTATGCCTCACTCCAATAGCCATTGGCACTCGCTCCACTTTACGCGGGCAACCACCGTCGTTGCTTCTTTCCTCTTTTTTGGTTTGGGTGCGCTCACCGCATCCCTTAACATACTTTGCTAATGACCTAATATCCTTAATCGATGTAGCTTAACATCAATCAAGATGATGGTTATAACAACCCGTATTTTTTGATGACTGTGTAACACCCCGTATTTTTAGATAGTTAAATAACCAAAATGAGCATTTTTGGAATTATCAGAATATGGCCTCGAAACTTATATAATTGTGTTTGTGGCGATTTTCTGATTAATTTATATATATAATATGCCTCGAACGGACTTCTTATGAAAACGTTATTGACGTTCGAAGTTCCGTATTGAAAAATAATTATACGTGTAAATGTGTGTGAATACATTTGTTTATAAATATATGCGTGTATAAATTCTAGAAATAACGCGTGTTTGAATTTCAAAATAGACGTGCGTCATAAAGGAAATTAATTGACATCAGCAATTAGAGGAAATTAATTAACATTAGTAGGCAATGTTAATCAAATCAGAAATTAAAGGAAATTAATTTACATTAATTAGCAACATTTGAATTCCAAAATAAACAAGTATTATAAAGGGAATTAAATTTGCAATTGTTGGAAATTAATTAGAATGAATAGGAAACGGTTAAAAGTTAACGTTTAAAATAGAGGAAGTAAATTAATACGTATAAAACAAAAAGGGTAGACACGTCAAAACTGACGCGTTTTGCTTGTTTTAACGGCAAGATTTCAATCGCTTAAAACGAACGGACGACGTTGCTTTGGCTCTCTATAAATAAACGTGTAGGACTAGCCTTCAAACCCATATTCTTCTGAATGGACGCGGAAGCCCTGTCACTTTTCTTTCTCCTCCAATTCTTCAGAAATCAAATATATTAGATTTAGGTTTTCTTATTTGCAATTTGGAGGTAGAAACTGTAGTTGTAGAGAAGAGATGTCCAAATTAAGCCGTCCGTATGTGGTGAGTTTTCAGATTTGGTTTTCTAGTTTATCTGTTTGTTTTTCTTCAATTAGATCTAGATTTATAAATCCATACAAATTCCGGTTTGTGGATCCAAATAGGGTGGCAAAGGGGAAGGCTATAGATAATAGAACTGGACTAAAATTCAGATCTGGAATTTGGAGTGTTTTCTTTTCAGGTGAGCGGATTTAAATTATATATCTTTTATGTTGATGATATATATTATCGTCAGATTCCCGTTAAATATTTTAATTCAGCATTTGAACTAATTTCAGTAATTAGTTCTACTAGTTAGTTATGTTGAAACTGTAAATTTTATAAGAGAAGTGTACTTATATTTAAATGTTATTTATATGGAAAAAGAAGGGAATCCAATTAAATATAAGTATTATTAGGCTTAAAAATTATAGAGAAAGGCATAAGCCTAAAAGTGAGAAATTTACAGTAAATTATGTTAAAACTCGGGGAATGAAATAAAAAGGGGAAATCTAATAACTTGATTTGGAAGTTAGTGATAGATTAGTTGGCTGGTTTTGAAAAGGGAATACATTTCCATAGTTTAATATTGTAAGAAAAACGGTAAATGTAATTGCAAGAATATAAGCAAGAAAAATGGAATTGGTGCAAAATAGAGACATTACTGTATTTTGCATTATCCAACAATTAAAGGAACAATAAAAGAAATATCTTGCAGTTACAAGTCATTTTTTATGGCATTATTTAGTTTTAAAATATGGAAATGGATTTTAGTACAGTTTTTGTAACCAACCAAATAGAATAGAACTACTTCCTAGAACAAAAGAGAATAACGTAAAGCTTTAAAGAAATTAAAGAAGAGGAAATAATCAAGTTAAATATTTGACAAGACTAGAAATAATAAACAGAAAATGTGACTAGATCTACATTTACTGCGCAGATAGTAGAATAAAAAGTAAAGCAGTTATTATGATAAGTAATTTGTGACAGTTGGACGTAGTCCCAAGCTAAGTCTGTCATATAATATAAGAGAACTAAAGAAAATTTAGTACCATAATAAAAGAATACATACTAGAATAGAAAAGAGACACTTGTAATTACATTTATAACATGTAGGTTATAAAAGAAAGAAAAGAATATAAAAGTTCCAATTGCAAGTATAATTGTAACACATAGGTTATAATTAAAAATTAAAAAATAGAAGAGGCTTATTTTATCAAACTTAGATCTTGGATTAAGTTAATAAGCAAAAATAATAGTAGTGGCCTGTACTGGCAGCATTCCCTTTCAGGTCTAGGACTGATGATCTCACATGTGGGTGGGGCTGGGCATGTTGATTTGGGTAAATAAGTAGCCAACAGAATAAGAAAAGTAAACTAAATGCATAATAAAAGATTAGAAATAGGGTCTTATAAAATGGTAAGGTGCGTTTGGAGTATCCCAAAGAGAATTTGGATAAAGAGCCTAACGAAGCAGTTCATTGCAGATTTTTTTAGTATAGAAAGTGCACCTCCAACTTAATTATTTTAGGCTAGAAGGAAGTACGAGACTTCAACGGGACATGAGGATACTCTAGGATGGCCCACTGGGGTAGACCTAACGAAGCTGCACCACCGGAGGTAGGTCTGTAGGTGTTTCGTCAAGAGAGTATGCCTTGGCTGCTTTTGCATTGCAGGCCTAACGAAGCGGACCTTTGTAGGCAGTTAAAAGGTTGCTGATGTAGTAGGATATTTGTATGACACCGTACTCTAGTTTGCGAGTAGGTTATAGTGGGCAGGACCCATAAGGATAGTCGCATGCGGATATCAGCCATTATCAATCAGAGCAAGTTTGGGAAAGAATAGAGTTAAACCAACAAGCCAATGATTCTTTCACTATCGAGACATTGGATGAGAGGCATAGCCAATTGGATTTTTAGATTGTTTGTAGTATGGCACAACCACTTAACTCTTGAAAGGTCTTTCGATTAGTTGAGGGGGGGCTGCGTGGGGCCATAGCCACGATGAGAAAAAAGACAGACCAAGTAGAATATATGTATTGTAAGCCTTACAAAGCGGACCTTTACAGATGTAGAAAATCCCCAACTACGTTCCGTACAAGGTAGACCTTGTTGGCGGAATTCATGGAGTAGACAAAACGATTACGTGTAGTCCTCAAGGTACGCACTGGGTGGTACATTGTGGATGTCCGAGCACTAGTATAAGCTAGTGCGGATGCAGTTTCACATTTTCACAGTAGACGATGGAAGATTTGTATTGTAGACCTCACAAAGCTGTCCTTTACAAATGTAGTTACAACACGCTCTAGTAGCGAGACGATGGAATCCTTTTCGAGGAGGATACGGAAGGTACTATGGGTAGTACCTAGGACCGATGCGGTCTTTGGGCATGTAGCTACATATGTATATTGGTTATTAGGTCTTGATCTACTAGGGAGTAGATGGGTACGATTCACGCACATAGGTGAGAGTATTATAAACCCTATAAACCTAATATAACTGAAAATGCAAGTAGAACGGTATATGTAGAATTATGCTTAGAAGTGTATAATTTGTCCATTCACCAGAACTTTAGTACTGACCCCCTCCTCATATCATCCCACAGGTTAGATAGATGGCAGAGATTTTCCAGCTTTGTGACACTTGTTTAGGAAGTGTTATTATCTTGGTGAGTATTTACTTACAATTATATTTTAGTCAGTTCCGCTGTAAGATATTTATTTGAGCTCTAATATAATTATCCTTGCCTATTTGCAGGATACCAGATACCCAACTCGGGCTTCAGTGAGCTTGGATATTAGCATTTTTACGAAAAATCCAGACCCACTGAAACTCGGGTTGTTACATTTGGTATCAGAGCTTAGGTGAGTAGATCCTAAGTAAATTAGGAAATATAAGTGAACTTATTTGTATTTTTGAATAAAATATAAATATATTATGTACTAAAATCTAAATAGTCCCCAATTATAGATTTTAACATATGGAAAATGTTTAGAAGTATAATTTTGCATAGTTTGCTAGTTGGGTTTGGGATGACCCAAGGATATTGAGCCCTATGTTATTGCCGATTTATAGTGTACAATAAGCTATGTTTTGAGAGAAGATTGGTATCCATATGTTATAGAAAGTGGGAAAGTTCCCTAGGGATAGTAGGGAGAGTATTTTTATTTTGGAAGGAATAAGAGATTTTAGTAAGGAAATGAGATTTCCAAGGTTTAGGAAGGGTATTCCTAGGGTAGTAAGAAGAAAATCCACTTTATGTCTAGCCCAATAAAATGAAACTTTTGGAATTGAAAAGTTGAAAAATATAATTGTTAATATGTTTAAGGAAGTAAATATGGGGTTTTTGAAAAAAATAGTGGTATAAAATTTAAATTAGTTTTTATACGATGTAAATTTTGTTAAAAGTGAAATTCTTTTTGAAGAATTATAGAGCATGCATAGCTCGCTAGTTTCTTTGTAGGTAAACAAAGATATTAAATATAAAAACCTAGAGTGTGTTAAGTTCCAAAAGCGTAGCTTACAACATTTATTATTGTAATAGATGTTTTCAAGAAAAATAAAGGAAGCATAGACTATGACACTATTGTTATAGTAGGTGACTCCCAAAGAAAATGTTTTTACATAGCATATGGAATTTATTAATATTTATTTTAATTGAATCCATATACTAGTATTTTTGAGTTGTAGTAACGGTGTTTTAAGCAACATTTGTTTTGACCCAAATAAAAATGTGTTTTGAAGATAATTTTTAAGTATAGAAATAAAATGGTTTGTAAGTACATTTATTATTTAAATAAGTATATGGAAATATTTTCTACTATATTAAAACAGTTTTGAAAATAAGTCCTTCTGAGAATAATGTAAATTAAATATTAAGAAATTAATAAATTACGTAGAAAATGTTTATTGTAAGTGAATATAGATTAAACATACTTTAATCTATTGGAATGAAATGAATTATGATATAATTTTCTATGAAATCAAATCACAAATAAAGATGATTTATGCAAGTTATAAGGAATACGTGAAAGAGATGTACAATGTATGGAAAGCACCATAAATTGTATAGCCTATTTCGATAAAATATAATAAAAGTTCCTTGTAATTTCACATAAACATGAAATCCTCTTTTAAAGGATTCATATAAGGTTTTAGCGTTAAAAATTTCTCATAAGAGAAAGTAGTTCCAATACATTAAGGTATAAAACCATTAGGTGTAATAAGAAGTGTAATAATTAGAGACAGTGTTAGTTAGGAGACATATTATAGAGAGCCTTAGTAGGAAAGCTAAGCAATGGAAATTTCATATTTTTTCATTGATTTGCACATTGGTTGCTTGCTTTTGTAGAAAGTCCCCATTTGTAGTAAGTTATAAACTCCTCCAAGGTTAGGAAATTGGAAGAGTAGGAAAGTTAAGGGATTTGTGATAAAATAATTGTTCTTATCTACTCCAGTTTTTGTGAATTTGAAAATCTATGAAAAGAAGATGTTTTGAAAACATGTGAGTACATTTTTGGAAGTCAAGAAAAAAAAGTTTTAAGGACAAGCAAGGCATGTTTTAAAGAAAAATGGTTTGGTGAAAAAGTAAATAAGTTTTTGGAAGAGAAAAACTTAGTAAACAGTTAAATTTAAAATCAAATTTTTTTTATGGAAAGCTGTAAATGTCTTTAAAAGGAAAAGAGGAATAAGTTTTGGACTCAAAATTTGTAAGTTTTCCCCTCTAGATTTGGGGAATAATTTAAATTCAAAGAGCTATAAAGATGCAAGTCTAGAAAGATAAAATGTTAAGTAACCAAGTACCTTTGAAATTAATAGAAACTTCAAAGTAACACTTTTAAAGGCAAGAATTTTGGGATTTGATGTTTCAAAAATTTAGAAGCTTTTACTTTTGAAATGAAATGATAAATACCAAACCAAACTTTTAAATATGGAGTAGATATGAATCATTTCCTAGGTGTGACGGGAAAAGTGTAAGGCTATAGCAGCGATTACTTTTAGTATTAATAATAAAAGTTCCCGTAAAGTGTATAGGACACTTGTGAGAACCTAGGAATGTTGCTTCATGTGTGTAGACTATAGAAGAATAGTAAAGTGATATTAGTAAGATAGTAAGACACACGTGGTTGGGATAGGTAGACCTTAGTTGGGGAAAAATCAAAGGTAAAGGTAAAGAGAAAATTTCCCCAAGCTTAGTTGCCTTTTTAGATAGAGACTACATAGATTGAAATCTTTATTCGTTGTAGTAAATGAGACTTGGTTATTACATTTTGAGTATGGAATGGAAGAGATGAATAGTCCTTATTCATCGTGAGTAATACAACGTAAGTTAGTAACGAGTAATAGGCGGCAGGAGGAGCATACGAGTTACTCGAATTCCTAGTGTAGGACCTTTCTATGTCATAGTGGACTTGGTCCTAGGCCTCTTAGCCCAAGATGATAGCTGTGTTTGGCTGCTATATTTATTTATCTAGTATCGCTTTGTAGTAGGACTTGTTTTCTCTTTTAGTTATGAGATCGTACTCCTTTGCAAGCATTTTTGTCTTTATTATTGCAAGCCAGTACTGATTAGTATGATGCTCTTTTTCTGTGATGTTCACAAGAAGAGAATAAAAACATAGGACATAAATAATAAAAGAAAAGTAAAAGCAGATAAGAGTAACTAAAAAAACAACAAATTTAAAGAAAGCGACAGAAATGTCAAAAGAACAATTTGAAAAGAAAATTTTTCTTATGTGAACTGTGCTTGGGAAAGCAAATAGAGATTTTTATAGAATAGTGGCACAAGTTCCAAGTACGGGGAAAGAGGTGCGCAAAAGTAAAACGTTAAATGTGAGGTTTTCCGTTTTCTACCTTCTTTTTGACGTAAAAAATCGAGTTTGGAAAAAATTAGATTTTCCTGAAATTTGAAAATTAAAAGTTGCGTGGTAGGATTTGGATGTAAAATTGTTGAACTACTCCCCTGTTCAGTAGGAATGTGGGAAAACTAGGATGAAAAATGTTTTGAGTTTTTAAACGAATGCATTCATATAAAAATTGCAAGTATATTTAGGATTTGTGCATCATATTTTAAAAAGGAGTTTTTAAGGAAGAAAAGCATTCATATAGGTGGAACCACTTAGAAATTCATGTACATGCATATATTTTATGGTGAATGACACTTTGCACAAAGACACGGATGGTTTAAAAAATTGGATGTACACAAAAAAGATGTGATTGATGCGGAGAATTACATAGCTTTACCCTTATCGAATTTTGGGGACGAAATTTCCTAAAGGGTGGGAGAATGTAACACCCTGCATTTTTAGATAATTAAATAACTAAAATGAGCGTTTTTTGAATTGTCAAAATATGGCCTCAAAACTTATATAATTGTGTTCGTGACGATTTTCTGATTAATTTATATATATAATATGCCTCGAACGGACTTCGTATTAAAAAGTTAAAGACGTTTGAAGTTCCGCATTGAAAAATAATTATACGTGTAAATGTGTGTGAATACATTTGTTTATAAATATATGCACGTATAAATTCTAGAAATAACGCGCGTTTGAATTTCAAAATAGACGCACGTCATAAAGGAAATTAATTGACATCAGCAATTAGAGGTAATTAATTAACATTAGTAGGCAATGTTAATCAAATCAGCAATTAATGGAAATTAATTTACATTAATTAGCAACGTTTGAATTTCAAATTAAACATGTGCTACAAAGGTAATTAAATTTGCAATTGATGGAAATTAATTAGAATGAATAAGCAATGGTTAAAGGTTAACGTTTAACGTTTAAAAATAGAGAAAATAAATAAATACGTATAAAACAAAAAGGTTAGACACGTCAAAACTGACGCGTTTTGCTAGTTTTTAACGGCTAGATTTCAATCGCTTTAAACGAACGGACGACGTTGCTTTGGCTCTCTATAAATAAACATGCAGGGTTAGCCTTCAAACCCATATTTTTCTGAATGGACGCGGAAGCCCTGTCACTTTTCTTTCTCCTCCAATTCTTCAGAAATCAAATATATTAGATTTAGGTTTTCTTATTTGCAATTTGGAGGTAGAAACTGTAGTTGTAGAGAAGAGATGTCCAAATTAAGCCATCCGTATGAGGTGAGTTTTCAGATCTTGTTTTCTAGTTTATTTGTTTATTTTTCTTCAATTAGATCCAGATTTATAAATCCATACAAATTTTGGTTTGTGGATCCAAATAGGGTTGCAAAGGGGAAGACTATGGATAATAGAACTAGACTAAAAATCAGATCTGGAGTTTGGAGTGTTTTATTTTCAGGTGAGTGGATTTAAATTATATATCTTTTATATTAATGATATATATTATCATTGGATTCCCGTTAAATATTTTAATTCAGCATTTGAACTAATTTCAGTAATTAGTTCTACTAGTTAGTTATGTTGAAACTGTAAATTTTATAGGAGAAGTATAGTTATATTTAAATGTTATTTATATGGAAAAAGAAAGGAATCCAATTAAATATAAATAATATTAGGCTTAAAAATTATAGAGAAAGGCATAAGCTAAAAAGTGAGAAATTTATAGTAAATTATGTTAAAATTCGGGGAATGAAATTAAAAGGGGAAATTTAATAACTTGATTTGGAAGTTAGTGATAGATTAGTTGGCTCATTTAGAAAAGAGAATACATTTCCATAGTTTAATATTATAAGAAAACGGTAAACGTAATTGCAAGAGTAAAAGCAAGAAAAATGGAATTAGTGCAAAATAGAGACATTGTTGTATTTTGCATTATCCAACAATTAAAGGAACAATAAAAGAAATATCTTGCAGTTACGAGTTATTTTTTATGGGATTATTTAGAATTAAAATATGGAAATGTATTTTAGTACAGTTTTTGTAACCAACCAAATAGAATAGAACTACTTCCTAGAATAAAAGAGAATAACATGAAGCGTTAAAGAAATTAAAGAAGGGGAAATAATCAAGTTAAATATTTGACAAGACTAGAAATAATAAATAGAAAATGTGACTAGATCTGCATTTACTACACAGATAATAGAATAAAAAGTAAAGCAGTTATTATGATAAGTAATTTGTGACAGTTGGACGTAGTCCCAAGCTAAGACAGTCATATAATATAAGAGAACTAAATAAAATTTAGTACCATAATAAAAGAAGACGGACTAGATTAGAAAAGAGACACTTGCAATTACATTTATAACATGTAGGTTATAAAAGAAAGAAAAGAATATAAAAGTGACACTTGCAAGTATAATTGTAACACGTTGGTTATAATTAAAAAGAAAAAAAATAAAAGAGGCTTATCTTATCAAACTTAGACCTTGGATTAAGTTAATAAGCAAAAATAATAGTAGTGGCCCGTACCGGCAGCACTCTCCTTTAGGTCTAGGACTGATGGTCACACATGGGTGGGGCTGGGCATGTTGATTTGGGTAAATAAGTAGCCAACAAAATAAGAAAAGTAAACTAAATGCATAATAAAAGATTAGACGTAGGGTCTAATAAAATGGTAAGGTGCGTTTGGAGTAGCCAAAGAGAATCTGGATAAAGAGCCTAACTAAGCAGTTCATCGCAGATTTTTTTTAGTACAGAAAGAGCGCGTCCAACTTAGTTATTTTGGGCTAGAAGGAAGTTCGAGACTTCAACGGGACATGAGGATACTCTAGGACGGCCCTCTGGGGTAGGCCAAACGAAGTTGCACCCACGGAGGCAGGTCTGTAGGTGTTCCATCAAGAGAGTATGCCTTGACTGCTTTTGCATTGTAGGCCTAACGAAGCGGATCTTTGTAGGCAATCAAAAGGTTGATGATGCAGTAGGATATTCATATGACACTGTACTCTAGTTTGTGAGTTGGTTGTAGTGGGCAGGACCCATAAAGATAGTCGCATGCGGATATCAGCCATCATCAGTCAGAGCGAGTTCAGGAAATACTAAAGTTAAACCAACAGGCCAATGATTCTTTCACTATCGAGACATTGGTGAGAGGTACAGCCAATTGGATGTTTAGATTGTATGCATTAGGGCACAGCCACTTATCTCTTGAAAAGTCTTTCGATTAGTTGAGGGAGGGCTACGTGGGGCCATAGTCACGATGAGAAAAGAGACAGACCAAGTAGAATATCTGTATGGTAGACCTAACAAAGTGGATCTTTACAGATATAGAAAATCCCCGACTAAGTTCCATACAAGGTAGACCATGTTGGCGGAATTCATGGAGTAGACAAAACGATTACGTGTAGTCCTCAAGGTACGCACTGGGTGGTACATTGTGGATGTCCGAGCACTAGTATAAGCTAGTGTGGATGCAGTTTTAGGTTTTCACAATAGACGACGGAACATCTGTATTGTAGGCCTCACGAAGCTGTACTTTACAGATGTAGTTACAATACGCTCTAGTAGCGAGACGATGGAATCCTTTTCGAGGAGGATACGGAAGGTACTATGGGTAGTACCTAGGACCGATGCGGTTTTGGGCATGTAGCTACATATGTATATTGGTTATTAGGTCTTGATCGACTAGGGAGTAGATGGGTACGATTCACGCACAGAGGCGAGAGTATTATAAACCCTATAAACCTAACGCAACACTTAGTGCGTGGGAGGATACAGCTAGGTATAGGTAGAGATTTCTGTATGTGTTCTAGTAGACTCCAAAAGGCTAAGTAGCATTCATCGGTCCATTTAAATTTTCCTTTTTCCTTTTTGAGGGCTTCAAAGAACGGGACACACTTGTCCGTGACCATGGATATAAACCTGCTCATAGCAGCTACCTTCCCATTTAGGCTCTGTATTTCCCTCCACATGGCTGGAATTTTGACGTCTTTCAAAGCTTGTACCTTTTCAGGATTCATCTCTATTCCTCTAGTGTACACAATGAAACTTAAGAATTTACCCGAAGATACCCCAAACGAATATTTTAGAGGATTTAGCTTCATTTGGTATTTGCGTAATATTTGGAACATCTCGTCTATGTGGCTCAAATGATCCGTTGCTCTTCTTGATTTGACAAGCATGTCGTCAACATAGACTTTCATGGAGTGACCAATTTGCTGCTCAAACATCTTATTAACTAGACGTTGATAGGTAGCGCCGGTTTTCTTAAGCCCATAGGGCATGACCTTGTAGCAATATTGGCCTAGATCCGTAATGAAACTAGTATGTTCTTGATCCGACACATGCATGGGGATCTGGTTGTATCCTGAATATGCGTCCATGAATGACAATAACTCATGTCCTGCGGTTCCGTCTACCAGTCGATCGATTCGGGGCAAAGGAAAACAGTCTTTGGGGCATGCATCATTGAGGTTGGAGAAGCCAATGCAGGTCCGCCATTTCCCATTAGGCTTTTTCACTAAAACCGGGTTGGAGATCCATTTCGGGTAAATGGCTTCGCGGATAAAGCCATTGGCGAGCAGGTTCTTCACCTCTTCATTAAGAGCGCTCGACCGTTCTATCCCCATGCTTCTTTTCTTTGATCGAGATCTTGGCTGGGGCAATATTGAGGGAATGACAAGCTACCTTTGGGGATATTCGCACCATGTCTTCGTGGGTGCATGCAAATACATCCAAGTTCTTGCGTAGGAATCCTATCAGCTGGATTTTAGGTTCTGGTTCAACTGAGAACCTATCTTTAAAAGCCTTGTTTTGTCATGTTCGTCTACCATCACATGTTCTGTAGCCTCCACGGGCTCAACGTTGACATCCTCCTCTCTATCTCTGGGGTCCAACTCATTAAAAGGGTCACTAGTATATTCGAGAGGAGGAGCCTTCTTTGATTGCTATGCTTCTGCAGTTTTGGCGTAGAGGGCGACCCCTACGCTCTTACCTTTTTCTTTCTTTTTGTTTTGGCGGAGTTCTATCACGTAGCAATCGCGGGCTGCGGCTTGGTCGCCTTCTACCTCTCCTATTCCGTTATCGGTTGGGAATTTCATCTTCAGGCACCATGGGACCAAGACTATCTAGAAATCTGACAATGCAGGCCTCCCTAAAAATGCATTGTAAGCAGAGTGTCCATCTACCCAACACGAATGTTTGCTTTCGGACGATGGATCGGGGGTGACTTCCCAGATCAACAAACAAGTCTAACTGTCCAAGTGGCATCGTGGCCTCCCCCGTGAACCCGTGTAATGGCTTATTGCATGGAGATACATATTTCATTGATAAATTCATTTTGTTGAAGGCATGTTTGAACAAAATATTCATTAAGCTTCCTGTATCAACTAAGATGCTGAACACCTCTGCCGGACCGATCTAGGCGGAGATAACCATGGGATCGGTATAAGGATACTGCTTTCCAACCAAATCTTCATTGCTGAAGGTTATGTTGGCCCTTTCTTTCCATTTTGTGATGCGTCCCTCATTAATGGAATGAACATATCCTTCCCTATCTTTCAAATACTTTCTGTACCTCTCCATCTCGGTCCAACTTCCATCGGCCACATGTGGGCCTCTAGATATGGTATGGATAACTATCTTCTAAAAGTTGGAGCGGCTTGTTCTTGCTCCTTCTTTGTTGTTTCCTTATGGGTACAGCCCAGGTCCTTCGTGGACTGGAGCGGGAGAGTTGTGCCTTTGCTGCACGTATCGTTCCAGTTTCTCTTTTCGTATGTACTCCTCAATGAGATCCCACGAATGCTGACATTCTTCGGTGTTATGCCCGTGAGACTCGTGGAAGTGACAATATTATCTTGTTCTAACTTTGGCTTCTGACTCTTTTTTATTTAGTGGGCGTTTGTATTTTAATTCGTGCTAAGTAGCTAGGTTAATGTTCTCCACAGTGTCATTTAAAGGAGTGTATGAATCGAATCTCAGTCCAGGTTTGTATCGTCGCTTATTGCCCTTTTCAATTCCCGAGTTGCCTTGATGGTTACTTTTTCCTTCGTTGTTTGGTTTACTCCCCTCTCCTCGGGGTTCGGCACTCAAGTTTCCTTGGATGCTAAAACCCCTTGTGGGTTGCTCGCTATGTCGGTCAGCCGCCATGTCTTCCAATCTCATGTATTTTCCGGCTTCATGAAAGAATCCTTGAAGAGTTAAAGGCTTTTCCTTCATCAACCTTCTTGCAAGCTTTGAATCGGGGTAGACGCCTCCGCATAGCGCCATCAGTGTAAGCCTTTCATCCATGTTTTGTATTGCTGCTGCGGCAACGTTGAAACAGGTAAGATATTGCTGTAGCAGTTCTTCAGCTTTCTATTTTACGTCTAACAAGGAATAAGCATCTTTGGGTTGTTCCACATAGATTCGGAATTGACTTATGGATTTTTCCTTCAACATTTCCCAAGAGCTAATGGAGCCATGAGGTAGGCGACAAAACCATGTGGTTACTAAGTCTGACAGGAACAGCGAAAAGCATTTACACAACACACCCTCTGTTGCTCCATTCATGAGCATGTGCTGGGTGTAGCGTTGCAAGTGGATGATTGGGTCAGATGTGCCTTTGTAGGGATCCATAGTGGGCATCTTCCATTCTCGAGGAGTGATTATCGCTTCTATATCCCAGATGAAGGGGATGGACACCCTTGCCCCTATCCTCTTTCGAGTTATTCGCGTCTGAGATAATCCCTGAAGAGGCGTGTCATCCTCTCCTCGGATTCTGGGTCAGCCCTAGGAGAAGTGGGGGCTTCCCTTTGATGGCGAATGGAAACTTAGTTGAGGCTGGATTGGCAATGATTGGCTCGAAGGATGGCTGGGTCAGCCACAGTCGGTCCTTGCCTGGTGCCCTCTTGACTGGTCCCAGCTTTTGATGCTCTTTTAGGACCGGCTTCGGGCTGAGTCCTGGCTCGGCTTTGAGTTCTTGTATCTTCTTGATTGAGTTCTTCATTTTTAGGGGATATGTTCCTTCTACACGACTCTCGAGATTGAGAATCACCTCGAGATTCAGTGTTGTGAATGGATTCCTCCATGCCTCTCAAGCGTGTCATGAGTTGGTCCACTAAAGGATTTTGCTGGGCAGCGAAGCGGTCAGTCATCTCATTCACAACCCTATCTAAATCTTCTCGGGTGACAGCTGTGTCTGGAGGTTGAGAGTAGGTAGCCGGGTTTTCTTGATCTTCTTGGATGGGGTTGAGTGTATTGTCAATGGCCGCGCTCTTACCCTTATCGGTGTTGCGCCTAGAAGGAGCCATGTTCTAATGTTGAGTTAAGGTTTGGAAGGATGGTGGAGAGAAGAGTTCGGCTCTTTACGCGGCTCGATTCTCAGTGAAAGCACCAAAAATGTTTGCTCAAAAATTGGACAAACACCACTAAATTTGATTTTAGCTAAGTCACGTTTGATCTGATTGGTTTGGGGTTTTTAAATGTTCCAACACGTAATGGAATGAATTTCAGCAAGTGTAGAGACAATTCACAAGTTCAAAGTTCGAAGATCAGATAAGGAAAGTAAATAACACAGAGTTTTATAGTGGTTCGGCCCAAATGTGCCTACATCCACTTTCCATCTTATTATTCTCTCTTTGATTTGATTACAAGTACAAGATTGTTCAAAAAGAGTAAAAACTTTAAGTAGCCGAAATGATGGATTTACAGCAGATTTTTCTCTCTTTTTCTCCAAAAATCTCTCCCCGTTGTTGTTGAGAAGCTCCGGTATTTATAGAGTGGAGTTATGAAGTGTGGAGGAGAAGTTATAGCTTCCTGAGTTTGGTTCGGCATTTGAGTCAGGGACAATTGATTCGGCATGTTTGTCATACCGGACCAAATGTTTGGTCCAGCAATTGATGTGTTGTGTTGGAACAAATACTTGGTCCGGCATATCAGAGAATGTCGGACCATATGTTTGGTTCGACGTTTTGGCAAATCCCGAACCAAAAATCTGGTCTAGTAATTCTGTTTCCTATACCTCTGCCTGTCTTTTCCTCCTTCCTCCTTCGCTTGCCAGAAAACCGAGCCAACAACAAGGGGTGTTCCACATAACCAAATGAACCCCTAGCATAGCGCTTTTTCCATCCAGCATCAAATCAAAGTACTATAATTAGGATCCCGCTGATGGATCGAAATATCACAACTTGAAGACCAAGGTCATCATGATTGAATACTCAAAGTCTAGATATGACAAGCATGACACTTCATCACTCCTATCATGCACGAAGGCATCACCAATCCAACGCGTACCAGACATGATTCAAATAATGTCAATAGCTCTGCTTACCTAGGGATATGTTTAAAAAATATGAAAAGAGAAGCAGATAAGACTAAGAGTTACTAGTCCACCCTCCAGGAAAACAAAAACTTATCAGTGCCCACCATAAACCTTTATAAGGTGCTAACCCGGTCCCCTAGACACTTTCTAAGATCTCCACACTTGCTGATAAACGGGGGGCACAATGGAGGTACTATATAATTACTTTTCTTTCATTCTAATCAATCTTTAGCTACTGCAGGGCTCTACCATCTACTCTTCGATCTCCATCCTTGGAAAAAGGTGAAGGAAGGATTTGTAAATCCATTGCATGTGTTGATTGACCCGAGGGTGCTTACACGCTACACGAAGTAAAGACAAAAAATCAAAATAGCCCCTACAACTATGCATGACCTCTCCATTGGGTCAGCAAAGCACATAAAGATGTGGAAACATCACCGTCAGGAGTTCAGATAGAAGGTCACCCAGGGAAGCTAGCACAGCTTGCAGTACAAATGCTATAGCTAAATGGAAGAGATACAACTCTCTGCCTCTGGATCTCAAATGATCAATGATCAGAGAGAAGCCATCCATTTGAATATGGTGTTACCTCAAAGTGTAAGGAAGAGGATGCAATGGAAACAACAGCTGTCAAGAACTTGGATAACATAATAGTTTATACAGAAAGGCTTTGAAAGACTGAGCTCCAGCAATTCCAACATATTTGGCCCGCAGCTGAAAGGCGAGAGATATCCAGAACCACCACCACTACTCCTCATATCACAATTCAACACGAATCAGCAATATATATAGTAAACTGCTAGGACATTGCAGTCACCAATCAAGATACTAGCTTCACCACTCCATCATGATGCAATAATCAAAAAACACAATTCGAATTGATTAAGAACTAAGGATAGCAGGATACACACTGGGGACATCCACTATAAGTCCACCAAACTAGTCGGAGTCAACTTGACAAAATGACTAGACCAATGACTTCTAGGAGGCAGCACTAAAACGCCAAACAAGAATCTTGGCCCAGTAAAACCCCCGTTATTAAACAGAGTACTTGCAGAAAATCCTTATGAGGAGCTCTCCGATCACGCAATATGCTCACATAAACATGTTATACGCATGATAACAGACGGTCCTGCAAAGGAGGTACCATAACAAACCTCTGCTTTCGTTTTTGTCTAACTCGGTTGTTGTCATTTCAGGACAATGCCATCGGCTCCTAGGTTCCACAGAGTCTTACCAAATTACCAAGCGAGAATTCCTATCCAAGAGAGCATCTTAAACCAGGCATATTGCACAACCTGGTACTTTGCGCTTCTTTCGAAGCGGTAGGTTTGGTCTAAACTACTCTTTCCCTTTGACCGAGACAAGAGACTAATGCATTTACTTAACATACATGTAGTTATATTCACTTAACGCATATGCAGTTATATTCACTTAACACCTATGCAGTTATAACCACTACTTCTTTTGTGATTAGCAACCCAAATCAAAAGCATGTGTTTGTAGTAGTGAAAATAAGATAGCCATGACTAAGGGAACTAGCCTGGGTAGTTCACTGCTGACAACCGCCCCTTTCCCTGAAAATGACATACCAGTCGGGCATCCGGGCATAAATCTAGCTTGAGTAACTCAAAGAATAAATGCATTCAAAGCCTAGCGTGGATTATCTCATGCAAACACTAATTAAGGAAAAACTAGATAAATCCAAAGGAGCGTGGATTGACGAACTACCCACGGCATTGTGGGCCTACCAAGCCTCCTACAAAACAGCAACGGGACATATTCTATTTGCTTTAAGCATACGAGTCTGATGTCATGCTTCCGGTCGAAACAATTGTCCCTCCACATCGTAGGACACATTATAATCCAAAGGAAAACGAGGAGCTTCTCAGCATGTCCTTAGACCTAATTGAAGAATGAAGGAATAACACCGCTCTCAAGACCGCCACAAACAGATGGAAAGTGGCAAAACAATACAAATCTAAGGTGAAGCCCCAAGAGTTACAAGAGGGAGATATTATTCTCAATCAAGTCTCTCCCCATCCAGGCGCACTAGATCCAGTTCGGAAAGGACCATTTGTTGTTCATAAGGATCTCCACAACAGAGCTTACGTTCCGTCGATAGTTGACGGAAAAGGTGTTTGGGAAAGGAAGGAATCTCTAGCATCTCTGCTATTACTTCTCTCAGCTTGTAAAAAGCATGTATCACCTGAAGCAATAAAAGAAAGAAAATGGACGTAGACTTATTCTGGCCGAACCACTATAAAAATTGATGTTTTGCTCGATTGTTTGTCTGATATTTTTCCTATTATGGTCAATCGCAAGCTCTCACCAGCGGCATTGAAAGCAAGATAACCATGACTAAAGGCATGAAAATAGCCTGGGTAGTTCACTACTGACGATTGGCCCCCCAACCAGCAATGATAAACTGACTATAAGCCATGGATTAGGCACGATTATAGCCTAGGTAGTTTATCATTGACATTCGACTCGCCGACAACTGCGAACCGATAATAAATCCCACGATAAGGCATGGCTGCAGCCAGAGATAGTTCGTAGTTGACGATCGACACCCACGCTAGCCATGCCATAGTAAATCGAATAATACTCACAATACATGCCATAATGGCCTGGCTAGTTACTATGTGTGAATCCCGGCTCTAAATCTTAAGTACGGCAGTTGAAAAAGTTACAGTCCCTTGGAACATAGGTTGGCTGACAAACCATATGTCACCAAAATCCACAATCAGGACAAGTAACTTACGTGCCATGAATCTTAAGTTTAGAAGGAAACTCTTGATGGAGAATATAGTACGTTGTACTTAAACTAGAAGCTTCTAACAATTTGTGGCATTACGTATAGATAGTAGAAATATGAATTCCACTCTACCAACCATGGCAGGATATTCATTCGCTTCCACTCCACTAGAGGAAACGGAGCATCGACTCAACTTCGCTAGAGATAGCGAAACATTAACCCAACATTGACACAAGAATTAGAATATCCCTTCCAGCTAACTTCACTCAAGAAACTGTAAGGATTCTCCCAAAGCTGAGCACACTTATGGAACCTGAGAAAAACTCGGTGCAAAGGTATGACTAACTTTTGTAAGATAAGCTAAGTTCGATAAAAAATACATAGGGGAATAGTACCACCTCACCCCTTGATTATACACATACACTACCACTCAGCTTGGTAATAGCACACTGAAATCATGACTTTAAGTTCGCAAGTTTAAAACCTATTCATGATACAAGGCAGCATGTTGTGAGAAGTAACCAAGTGCATTGTACTAAAGGAAAACCCAAACAAATAATGAGCGCTCCCGGACGACTTTGACAACGTCGCTAGAGGGTGCTCTTGAGGATGTGATGAATATTTGAGGACTGCCACGTCCCCAAAATTACTCGCTAAACCTTAGTAATAGGGAATCACTTCGAATGATTAGGACCTCTCTAAACAGAAGTGATTCGATCTCTAACCTTCCGAATGTAATTAATTCATATTTAGGTCTATTTTAACACAAATAGCTTGATACCTTTACCTAATAAATCAATCCCGAGGACACGCGGGATGACTCTAACACATATCTATGGTAAAATTTCAAATAAAAATGTATTAATAGTCTGTAACTAATTCTAAGGCAAGGATGAAAGTCCTTGACCACACTGGGCCCAAAAGGACCCTAAACTTGTAGGTAAAGTCAACAGAATAGGACGATCCTCTACCGCCAAAGCCAACGAGACATTTGAATTAAAAGACTGATTCTACCTAATCAACAGGAAATAATAAACCGATACTAATCGAGGTTTCCAATGTCCAAAGATTATTCCAGCTAAACACCACATACTGGGGGCATCCAACATCAGCACTTGGCATAACACAAACTAGCAATAATGAATCACTCTTACCTACAATCAGAGTATGCTTTCCAATCGAGCCATCCATAACTCACATTTTGCCATGACCATGACTTCGCATGAGAATAATGAAGTACTCTTAGTATGGACAATTCCTCGCAGACCCTAGATCGAAAAGCCAATGTCGCTCTCTCAAAGATTGGTTTAATTATAGTCTTGTGTTAGTACCAAACCAGAATTTTGACTCAGTCACAATCGCTAGACACCAAACACAAACTTACCATTGGCACAAGCAATGCACTAGATCATTGTTTCGACCTTGGACCATGCAACCTACCAACACTTTCGTCCAACCCCATTTCGCACCTCGGTCCGGCCTCTTTCCATGTACCAGTCCAATAAACTCCACCAACCCAATTTCGTGGTTCGACTATCCTTGCTCCTTCACCAAGCTTCTTAATAATCCAATCCTTATCCGTCAAAACTTACTAGCAATCTAGTATGTACAAGTACACTGAGGATTATCAAACCAAGCTATTTAAGAAGTTAGTAAAACTGATCATCACTTTACCAGACTGTATGCCACATAAACCAATTACACCTTATCAGGTATGAGGATTCCAACCAAAATTTATATAAAATATACATATCTTTGTACAAACGTCCAAGCTGAAGATACAAAACATGGGCTAGGGAAGTCATGTTGGACTATCAATTATTCTCAGCATTCATTTAATAACACTCCGCATCATCTCCTACATACATAGACCCTTCAACAGAGATTCTAACTCTATCAGGTGCATCAATGATTGATCTTGTCAAAGCATGCACAAGAGTGGAGAAAGGATTAGTAGAGAAATACACAAACTTTGCGATCACATGAGATGGTCACGATAGCTTGACCTAACTCGGGCTTCAGTGGGCTTGGATTTTAGCATTTTTGCAAAAAATCCGGACCTACTGGAACTCGGGTTATTACAGATTGGATATTTGAATAGTTAATTTAAATATAAAATCGTTAATTAATTAAAGATCCAAAATATGACTTTTTCATACGGTCAAATTAGAATTCGAGAATACTCCCATTGAGTCTAGATCGACATAGCAAATCAAAATAAGTACAAATTTCGTTATATTTTGAGTCATGGTATTTTTATGGTTTACGTATTTTTAAAAAATATGAGCGTAATAGAATCCAATGGGATCTCGACCGATGGCTTGTGATTTTAGGATAAGGACTTCATTATATGCCGTACAGTTGAGGAATTTTTTGAATCGGGTGAACCAATGGAAATGGGACCTCGAAATATATGAAATTATCATCCTAGAGCACTGTCTCAGATAGCAAAGAAAGTTATACCATCGGGATCGAAAAACGAGATGATGTGTGCAGACGAGTTTCATAGCAATCTGATGTGCTTTGTGATCGTACGAGCTCAAAACTCATGGCGATTTATTAGAAAAATCAAATTATATATATATATATATGTGTGTGTGTGTGTGTTATTATATATACACACACACACACACTCTCCCTCTTAAAAATATCTACTTTTCTTCATTTCCTCTTTCATTTTTTCCTACTCCTTACTAGCATAGTCACTTCCCTCGTTGAACTAAATCAAAAGCTTCAGGCCACAAAAGTCTACTTAGTTGTATCCGTCGGACGAAAGGAGAGGGGAGCTTCAATCATATGGTGTCTTGGTCGTCTACGGCTATGTCAGAGGTGCTCGTCATTTACATGCCATTGGCTAGGGTTTGCTTTCGAAGGGGCATAAGGCGGAGATAGGTAGAAAGGGGTGTAGGGATGGACTGAGGGGACGAAGACGTTGAGAATGTGGTGACTGTTGTGGGCATTTTCGCCCACTACATGGTGAATATGAGGAGTCAGGAGCAAAATCGTCATTGTTCTGGAACAGACTCAAACTAGTTTGGATGTATTCTCGAGATCAAGATATGGATATAGGTCAAAATCGCGTCTTAATCCGAGCTACGGATTGAGAGATATGATCATCTTAAGATTTGTCCACCACCATCTCGTGGGGCCGATATGAGACGCTCTACCGCCATTCAAGGTCGATAGTCCAATAGAAAGCTAGATCTCCGGTCTGATGACCGAACCAAAACTTTGGTTCAGCGCTTGCTTGGAGTCGGGAATTGAAAATATCGAGTCTGCTTGTAGTCCGCCCGATAACCGAACCAAAACTTTGGTTCGGCGTTTGCTTGGAGTCTGGCCTTGAAAATATGGAGTCTACTTAGAGTCGGTCGGATGATCGAACTAAAACTTTGGTTCGGCGCTTGCTTGGAGTCGAGGCTTGAAAATCTCGAGTCTGCTTGGAGTCCCGTTGACCGAACCAAAACTTTGGTTCGGCGCTTGCTTGGAGTTGGGCCTTGAAAATCTATAGTCTTCTTGGAGTCGGTTGGATTACCGAACCAAAACTTTGGTTCGGCGCTTGCTTGGAATCGGGGCTTGAAAATCTCGAGTCTGCTTGGAGTCGGCCCAATGACTGAACCAAAACTTTGGTTCGGCGCTTGCTTAGAGTCGGGCCTTGAAAATCTGGAGTCTTCTTGTAGTCGGTTGGATTAACGAACCAAAACTTTGGTTTGGCTCTTGCATGGAGTCGGGGTTTGAAAATCTCGAGTCTGCTTGGAGTCAGCACGATGACCGGACCAAAACTTTGGTTCGGCGCTTGCTTGGAGTCGGGCCTTGAAAATCTGGAGTCTGCTTGAAGTTAGTTCGATAACCGAACCAAAAGTTTTGTTCGGCGGTTGCCTGGAGTCGGACCTTGAAAATATGGAGTCTGCTTGGAGCCTATCCGTTGACCGAACCAAATCTTTCGTTTGGTGGTTGCTTGGAGTCAGGCATGAGAAATTTAAGGGTTTACTTGGAGTTAGTTGGGTGTGATGCTGCTTGGAGTCGGGTGATGGTTTGCTTGGGGCTCAACCCGGGTATAACTGATCTAAAAAAAGTTGGAAATTTTCATCATGACACGACGATACTTCGGGGATTTCTTCATGATGCGTTTTGGGTTCTTGGAGGTGTATGGCGGTCGTCACAAGTGGAATAGCTTAACAATCATATAAGGAAGGTTGAACCAAATCTTGGAGGAAGGAAGGTTGACCCAAATTCCAAATATTATATACTCAGCTGCCTCTCCTCATATCTTCATTCTATAAATACCAAGCACATGGCATCATTAAAAAGGAGGATGCTTAAGAGCAAAGCTTTCAGCAACAATGGCAAACAACTTCGAGAGGGAAAATTCTTAGTTCTAATAGCATGTTTACTCGTATTCAAAGATTTTACTTGTAATCAGAAATGAAAGGGATAATAAAGGAGGAACAGTGGACGTAGGCATATTCAGGCCGAACCACTATAAATTCTGTGTCATTTTACATTTAAGTCCTTTACATATTCTTTATTGCAAATTACTGATTTTCTACCTTAAACATCCGCAACTAATTTTCATCAAATAATAGCTATATACTACGAACAATATTTATAGCTCTACAATAACGATTTGAGTGTTTGTCCATTTTTTGTGCAAACAGTGACCCAGTGGCATGCGGCTACCGTTGAAAGGTTGTGAACTTAGCCAAGTCGAGGATTTGGGTACGATAGCAATTTTTAAACAGTGGGCCGGATTCGATGGCAGTTGGCTTATCAGGTTCGGCTCATGAGGTGGATAATGTTAGCTGTGGTCGAAGGAGCTTCGGTAGTCTATGGCTTGGTCAAAGGGTGTAATCATGCATGGTGTGCACATTCGGGCACATTGAAAGCCAATTGGGGAAGAAAGGTTTGATTTTTAATTAAAGTGATTATGTAGATTAATTATTTTAATTAATCCCCTTTCATATTAAATTCATATTTGTTGCATATTAGGTCCAATCGAGATGTGGTCTTCACCGTTGCACTCATAGTGAGTTTATCTATGGCATGGTGTAGGATTTGACTAGAATCAGACACTTGAGAATTATAGTTTGGGTGAGCAGAATTATAGCTCTAAAATTGTATTTTTCTGTAAATCCCCCATAATTGTATATATTGAGAAATATTACCTAAGAGAGATAGAATAATATACGTATGTAATTATCTCCCCATTTGATTGGATTGGTTTGAGTGGATATTCGAGATAATTGATTAAGATCCGGCATATACAGATATTGTGTTATATTTGTATTGAATAAAGTTAGATGGAGTTGATATTGATTTATAACATGGTTATCAATTAATTAAACTCAAATTTATTGTTAGATCAGTGGTAGAAGTATTACTATATATTTTACTACTGATATTCAGGATAATTAATTGGGATCTCGTATATATAAATATAGTGTTCCATTCGTATTGGATAGGATTAGACGGAATTGGTATTAATTTGTAACATGGTTATAAATTAAGTAGTACTATAATTTATATTTATTTAGTTATAGAAATTTTATTATATATTCTACTACTAATTGAAAATTAGAAGTATGAACTTTAAAATAAGATGTAAGGCTAAAATGATGATTTAGGCAGTTTAACTAGTTTTAAAATGGCTTTGAAGTTTATTTGGCCTTGATATTGGTTTGCTATAGTGCAAATTAATATTTAACTGACTACTGAATTTCTATAAAGGTGATTTGAGAAGTTAGAAATCACAAAAAAGTATTGTATTATTTAATTGGGTTTGATCAAGGTTATAAAATCTCGAATATTGTAATAATGTGATTTATTAAGTTTAGGCCCTAAGAAATGGTTTGGGATATATGTGTTTACATATATATAGAAATTATATTCATGAGCTATATAATTTTTTAAGGCCTTATTGATAGCTAATATTAATTTAAATAGATGGATTAAGTGAAAAGAAGTTATAATATGATTAGTAGGCAATTGCATTATTTTATAAAATAAGTGTGAGACTTCTATAAAATAATATGAAGAAGATATAATGGTCAGATTGATAACATAAGTAAGATGCATTTTTGTTGAATTGTTTATATGATTATATGTGAATTGTTATTAATATTGGAACGATAGATTAGTTACCTTGGTTGTGCATTGCCTTTATATATGTAAATGTGCACAATATGTATTTATTAGTTCAATATAGTTGGATTGGTTACATACATATATATATATACAGTTTATGTGATTTATATATGTCAATATGAGTAAACATGGTTCTGGTATGTCCAACCTGGGGCTACTCGGAGATGCACAAAATATTTCTTATATACTTATTAATATACGGTTTTAAGCGTTTATATATAGTTTCGGTATGTCTGACTTAAGGCTACCGATTGGTGCATGAAATCCATTGTACCATTGAGGCGCATTATCTATAGACGTGGTCCAGGACCTGGGGAAAGAGATTGGGACGCCGGTCTAGAGTAGGTAATATATTATTCCATAATACTCCTGTGTGTTGCGACGAGACCTACAAGCCAAATTCTTTGAGGTGTTGGTTTCTAAGAGAGTCCTCAATATAGATGTGGCTCTCATTGGTTGTCTTTGGTAGCTAATGGCAATTCAATGCGATTTATCGATACATAATTTAAGCGTATGTATAGTTCGGTATGCCCGACTTATGGTTACCCAATAATGGACGAAATATAATACACAGATGCATAAATGTGTGGTTCAAGTGAAACAAACACACACACACTCTTGTAGATGCAAAGCTTGGGCGATTTACATATATCGGTTTGGTGTGCCTGACTTGGGGTAATCGGGTAGTGCGAGCCACTTGAAGAACGAATCACGATCCACACGTGATGACAATACTTCGGTGTTGTGTACACATATGGAAATGGTGTATGTGGGGTAGCTTGAATCAAGATTGTCTATCCACAAACAATCAGATGATATCATTTTTGTAAAAAGAAATCCATTGTACCAATGAGACGCATAACCTGTAGACATGGACCCAGAGTAAGGGCGTAGAGAGATTAGAACGTCGGTCTAGAGTAGGTTGTATATTGTTCAGTAGTACGATTGGGTGCTGCGACAGGACCTACAAGCCAACTTCGTTTGAGGTGTTGGTTTTGATGGGAATCCACAAGTTAGTTATGGCTCTCGATGGGTCTCTTTGGTATCTAATGGAAATTCAGGATGGGTATCGGTTATAGATATTCGTGTTTCGGTTTTGGGTACAGAGATGCTATGTTAGTAGCATTGTTATATCGTTGTATTTTCTTTTAATATTCATATGCTTCGATGGGGATTAAGAGATCTATGGCACCATTGGTTATGATATGTAGTACTACCGATGCACTCGTTTTTCATATTTAGTAGCATGGCTTGTTATAGTATGCACTATTTTAATTGGAGAACCAGTATTATGTATCATCCTGACTTGTTTAGGGTATATGGACAAACTAGGGCGAGCCTATTGATTCTTGCCCATGTTTATTAGATGTATATAGGTTATATGTATATACGGTACTTAGAGATAGTTCCCCACACATCAGGCTTTATGTCTGACCCATGTTTTGTCTTTGTCTGTTTATATCATGAAAACTCTCAGGTACTCGATTGAGTAGTTTGGGAGTCGGGTGCTTTTGGGATAGGCTTACAGGACAGGTGGAGCTTTCTAGAGGCATGAAGTCGATATATTGGATATATATATATATACTTGTTGGTGATGCAGTACATGGCAGATAGGCTATCCTATATATGAACTAATGATATCAAATACTATATTCAGAACTCCATATGAATGGAGTTAATGTACTCTGACTTTCTATATTTTTAATTATTTTTCAATTGCCTCTGCTAATGGTGTCTCTTATATATTGTTTTTTCCAATTATGTTCATGTATATTCGGTATATTATAAGTTATATTTTCATTATGAGATGGTATCGATGTCCCTTGGTGTGGTGTTTTGTTTTAATTTTTACCCTGACGAACTATCTTTTATGGTATTCATGAGTCACACGTCATCATTCGACGTTGATTTAGGGTATAACGAAGGGGGATCATCACAATGGTCATGTTCTAGTTATTGTCGTGTACTTTAGAGATGGTCGTGAGTCGAGTGGCAAACTGGAATTGGTCCTCACACAAGTTCGCTCAAAGAGCTACAAAAGGAAAGAAGATGTATTAAAAAAATGAGAGAAAAATAACTTGAAAGGAAAAAGTGAAGCACATAAGATAGTTTACCGAGGGTACGGAACTCAGGGCACGAAGGTTAGAGTTTATGGCAGAAGATACAGAAATAAAACGATCCTAGCAGTCGACCACTTTGTCGGACAATGAAAAAATTAGGTTCAGGGTGACTCGACTTTAAAGGTAGTAGTACTAGCCGATGTCGTAGCTGGCCATATTAGAAAGATTGTAAATTGACCGGATAAAAAGGGAAGAAGGCTCCAAAAGGACCAAGTCTCAACATATGATAAAGAGGGTGACGAGCGGGCTATCACAATTGTGGTCCAACTGGGTGGGCACAATGAATGCACATTCAGGAAGCTGACATAGTAAGGATAGAGGGGTGGAGCTGGGCCACTTCCCATATAGGGGATCGTATAGGTAAAGCAGCACTGCGGGGGCCTGTTTGCTTTGTCCCTTCACAATATAAATTAGGGGATGATGTTGATTGCTTTGTGACTTGTGAAGGCTTTAAAAGTTCATCCTTATCCTCACATGTACTGGAGGGAACGCCTTTGAAAGGGTGATCGGAAATAGAGGTGCCCATGGAAAACACCAATATAAACTAATTACTGAACCATCCCATGAAAAGTTAAGAGAACACGTTAGACTCGGGGACAAACACTACCTCCGCATAGAGGTGTTAAACCATGAGTCAGGCGCCCCCCAAGATGAGCCTCACAATAACAAGATCGACCACCTTGCACATACCTAGTTTACTGTTATAAGGATTAAAACATATAGGCCCGACCACGTAGCCTATTTACCTATTTTAAATGTAACTTTTTAAACCATTGGCAGTCCACATCCTAATGTCCAATCTACTATCTTCTTCCTTAAGTGGGGGATAACTTAGTAATTTAAAAAAAAGTTTACTTAGGGAAAGCTCAAACAAACTACTAACCTAGCAATGTCGATCTAACAATGTTGAACTATCATTAAATATGGATACACACACACATACACACATACATAACACATACATACACACACACACACACACACACACATATATATTGGCGAATACTACCTATAAACCCTGAAATAATCAAAATACCATGAACAAAGAAGAAAGTAGGTGAGAAGGAGATTAAAAGCACTTAGTTGTGACGGAACGAAGTTGGAAATGATCAGAGCTAGGGATGAGAAGTCTGAAATCTTTCTTCTTAGAGCTCAAGAAGAGTTTAATGGCATATTTGTTAAGGATAGACGGTAAATGGAATAGAGAAGATCTCTCCTCCCTTATAGAGATTTTTGTCTCCAATCTTTGTCATTGAATGGAATCATCGAGAAGCAATCTAGATCATATGATATTACTCGAGTTTGTAGTCAAATCAAACGTTGAATCACAAAAAATTTCCTAATACATGAGTCATCACAACTAACGGGAACATGCCACATGCCATTTGCATTAATTACGAATAAGACAAGTCCACCACTTCCTATAGAAGCGAACTTGGCGGTCAAAATGTCGCTCATTTTTCTTGCAAAAATATAATCGAGCTCATTGACACCTAAAGCCCAACAGCAAAGGCCTTCATAGAAAAAGTCGACTTGTACTTCCCATGCCCTAATACGTTGTCCTCACAATAAGCCTTGCCTCAAGGTCTATTCACCCCATGATCCCTATTTGAAACCCTGCCCGCTTTCTTCTCGCATGGCACAATCATCTGTAGTATCGGTACAACACAACCTCCCGACTTCTCTCTATGCACCACCTCAACCTATCTACCATCATCAGAGTTTACCATGAAAGACTAACTCCTAAATCCTTCTGTCCACCCATGGGTCTTGTCTTTGCCTTTTTAGCAATTTGTCAAGACTCCTAACCTGTCTGCTTTCCTACCCGCTTGAATTTGTTGTAAGTAAACATACTTTCTTACAAAAGCTTCTGCTCTCCCTACAAAAATAGGTAGCTATCCTATATTGTTCCCTAAAAAAGCACCATATTTGCAATTTTCATCTAATAAAAGCATCACTATGCCAGAACCACTCTTTGTCCTTTACTGTCCACCTACCTAAAGCACCATTATACAACAACCACTACATGTATCATATTTCTCCTATAACACAAGCACGTTTTAATGTGGCTTGGCAGGCAGCATGCATTCAAACTGCCCAACCCACATGGACTTAGAGCTGACCACGTCTAAATTACAGATTACAATCAATGGCTGTAGGAAAACTTATCATCTAAGGCATCAATCTTAGGCCTTCAAGGTATGATCTCTACAACTATAAATAGGGATCTAATGCACATCTAAAAGGATGCAATTTTCTACGTTGAAGACATATAATATTGCTAGTTTTATACTCTTATAAAAGCAATTAAATTCCTTTTGTAACTCAAAACTCAAGTAGTAAGATAAGAAGTCATAGTTGAAGTAGATCTTTTCCAGATCGAACTCTACATTTTGTGTCATCTACTTTACTTGCACTGCACTTTACTCCTAATTTAATTTTTAACAACATTTTTAGCAGACAACTTTCATTAAAACCACCACTAATCACTACTCTAAGGTTAGCTAGAAATCTACTCAACAAATATAATTGACGCTATTAAATATTTTTGAATAATGGCTTTGGTACTAAGAGAATCGTTTGTGTAATCACAAAACCAATTGGTGATATGACAAGTGATTTCTTAGTATTAACGGAGAGGCAATTATAGTATTTAGAAGATGTAGAGCTATTCTCAACATGCTCCAACACTTTTGGCATTTCATGGAACAATCTTGTGGAAATTTTATATGCGTGACATGGAGTATGTATGGATGGTAAACTTAACACACATTCAAAGGTGGGTGATGTACAACATGAGAGGAAATTAGGCTCATCACACATGAAAGGACGTTGCTTTGATACTAAGTTAAGACTGACATGAATGGATAAGAAGAAGAGTTAAGTTTAAAGAGGTAGGGGAAGAATAAAACTAGCGCTATTAAATGTTTATGGATTAATGGCTTCAATAATTAGAGAATAACTTAAGTTATCAAAAATGTTTATGGATTAATAGCTTCAACAATTAGAGAATAACTTAAGTTATCAAAAAATGAATTGGCGATGTGAAGTGAGATCTCTTAGTATTTTATAGAGATCTAATTATATCATTTATAAGATGTGGGATTGTTCTCAACAACGTGCATCATATCTAATTTCATTTGGGATTACACTAAAATTCTTAGATGGAATAAATCTTTGATATAAGTAAGACATTTCGTAAGGCCTTCTTATTAGTCTGACATACGTTGTTATACGCTTGACTAGAAATTTTCTTAAATCATTTTCTATGGTGTACCATGATTTATCATGCACAAAAACATTCCTACCCATTCAAGAATTCTAAACTCAAACTAGAAGTTAAGCCATACCTAGTACTTAGTACATCATAAAGACATATGAAACAATGGCTCCTTGTCAGGAAAAGATCATGATTTTTGTTCTTATGACCATTTAGGACATTATCCACCCACATTTGACTAGTGTACGAGGAAGTATGATGCGGTGTTTGAGTAGATTATTTTGAAAGTTGAAGCAAATTACATTAGTTTCAAATGAGTAAAATATTTTAAATAACCTTGCATACATATGAAGTTGCACTTTCTCTATTAAATAGAAGAGCAAGGAGGAAGTGGCAAAATTAACACTACCATATCAAACATGCACGAAAAGCACTTATTACTTTGCACGTGCACATGTACAAATAGATATCCAAAGCAACTAGAAATAGATGGACATTGATGTTTACATTAAATTATAATTTTTGTTTTAAAATTTTGACTATTAACGAGAAGATTATGACTGTTCAATTTCAAACAGTCGTAACTCTTCATAAAGACACCCTTTTGCATATTATATATAGATAACAGAACAAGATTCAAATCACTTATAAATTTTTCATTCCTAAGAGTATATTTCCTTGCGAATACATAAACATTAGTATTCTTTAGTTTAGAGTTTATTGTACCTTTGAAAGCAATTCGCTAAAAACTCCATATCGATTGAGGGAAAATATTTCTTTAAGGAAAGTAATTATCACCTTAATACCCAATCAAATTTCTAATTCTCTCAATTACCTAATTAACCTGTAGAGTTGGTGCCAGCATAATCAGGTTCAAAAAAGACTCTGTAGTAGCATCGAGTGTCTCGTTGTAGTCATTTGAATCATCAAAGTTTGAGCTAATTGAGTCATTTAAGTTTGACAATGAGCCACCTACGGAATATTAATTGAAATAGTTTTTAAAATTATTGTAAATAAGGAGAATGAGAGAGGAGTGATTTGATTGAATTAAGTGTGAGAAGAGTGAAGAGAGCAAAAATACTTTAAACGTAAGGAAAAACATGGCGGCTAATCCTAGCAAACAAACTCTGAATTTTCAAATCTAAATCTAGCAAATACTAATCAAATCTCAATACAAATCCAAACCAAATTTCTTCAATGCCTAAAAATCCAACAATAAAGGAGAAGACACGGAGGATGAGGATGGATGGGAATTATTTAAAAGGAAGAGGGGGTAACAAACAACTCAGCGACAGTGGTGTAGGCATGTAAGGGGGAGGAGACACCCGCAAGATCTGGTCTGAAGGTTAAAAGGGGGCTGGAACAAGGCAATAAAATTAATCAAAAACCAAAATTCATTATCGATCTATAAATAAGACCTAGAACATGAAGTGACATGGTGTGTCATAGATATAGAGATGGTACCATATCATACAGGAAGTCAGCAGGAGTAATTAAAAACTACTCAGATTGAAGATGATGAGATGAAAAGGCAGACAAAACCTTGGCATTCAATGTTGTTGTATTTTGTGGAAAACATGCCATAATACATTCATTTAAGGCATATATTGTGAGAACATGGAGTCTAAAAGGTAACTTTGAAATTTTCTCTAGAAAAATAGCTTTTTAACTAGTGCAGTTTGAAAGAAAAAATAATTATAAGAGGGTGCTAGTTGGTGGTCCATACTTAGCGGATAGTAAGCCCATTGTAATGAAAAATTGGTGTAGTAAAATAATAAATGACAGGTATTTATTGTCCACCATCCCTATTTGGGTGAGATTAACGGGCCTAATTCTTTACTTATTAAAACCTAAAATCATCGAGTAAAATAATTAGCATCATCGATAAACCAATATGCATGGATAAATTCAAAAAAAAGATTACTTTTTGCAAGAGTGTTAATTGAAGAAGAGGTGGACTACGTATTTGATGGAACAATCCAATTCCAAAATCTAGGGGAAGAGCTAATTTTGTAGAAATTGGAATACAAATTCAAACCCCAAATATGTAAAAACTGTGTTTGCTTTATACGCTTAAAAGAAAAATGTCCAATCAAATTATTGGAGAAATGGGTGCTAAAAGGTAATCATTTAAGGGGAACAACAAGTCAGAACATGAATGTAACATCCCCTATCTTGAGGCCCGAAGCTAAGCACTACAGATGCTGCAGTCATCCATAGTATTAACTTTCGGTGACAAAATATGGTAATGTTAATAGTAACCATAATATCAGAAGCACTTGAATATGAAATAAAAAGCAGCACAAATTAAAACTACTTTTCTGATTACATTTCAAAGCAATATTTCATATTCAAATTACATAATCCCATAATCGATTCCCAGGTTTTGATCAAATATAATTATTACAACTATGCCAAGAGCGACATATGAAGATGCCCCCTTGGATGATCAGAGGACTAAATAGACATATCAGTCTTAATACATAACAGTGGAAATAAAACTAAATAGCTTCTATATATAGCTAGCATTGCCTCCTGCACTTCTTCGGAAGCTTTATTCGTCCAACTTACTAAACCTATAATACCTCAACTCTCAATCTACTCAAATCATATTTTGAGCACCCGAGAGTTTAAGGGGAAACATAAACTTTGAGTCAGTCATAAAGCCTAGTGTGAATAATACTATACATCTCGGTTATTTGATATTAAGTGAGACTACGCCGCTTAGCGGAACGGGTGAAAAAATGGGAACAATTATCCATGTAATAATACCGATTCTTGCATTTGTAGTGTTGCCTGCTCCACCAAGTTAGAGTGGCCCCTCCATAGAGGGATTAATCTATGAAGAACATGCCCCTCCACCAAGATAGAGTTGCCTTACCATGATAAGGATAGAAAGTGATGAACCTACTCGCTCCACCAAGTTAGACTGGACTTACTAAGATGGGGTTTGGTTAAAGAAGAACCTATCAACTCCACCAAGAAGGAACAACCCACCATGATGGGGCTTGATGTCAAAAAAGGAAAAAAGGAAACCTTAAGCAAGTAAAAAAGTTAATTACAAAAATAGTTGCAAAATACTCTACAACTAAGACGAACATGAACAAGTGTCCAAACAACAAGTTTTCCAACCACTTGGGGAAGTATACACATGAGTGGAAACCATGCATGTCAAATCCATCCCACTAAGGACGGGGAAGAATTACTAAGTTAAGTTAACAACTTTAGTGTTATTGCAAGTTTTATTCAAACAAACAACATTCTTTATTTTAGAAGTGTTTATTTTTTGTAGGTTTATTATGTGTTGTTAATCTAAATGTTATGCATGTTGCCTGCACACCAAAAACAACATATCACTTAAAGAATTCAACATTGAAACATAAGCAGATGCATAAATAAAAAGAACATGAAACAAAAAAATTAAGGGGGAAAAGATACTTTTATTTATAACATTCTTCATACAAAAAGGATTTGTGCCCACTATAAAATGAAAATGAAATTACAAGACTAAAACGGGATAAAGGCCCTAGGAGTGCATCTAGCAATCTTTATCCCAATTCGTTTCCTTTGAGACCTCTGGGTCTAGAAAATGACTACTAGAGGATTCCATCAAGGACATTATCATCCGTGGGTAATGGATGGCTTGGAGGTTACACTTTTTGGTAGTTCGACTGTGGTATTTCTTTTTTCGGTATTTCCGGAATATCCACCATTAAGCACTTCATCTACCATCTCTTAATGGATCTCCATAAACACTATTAGAGAGAAAAGGTCGCACATGAGCTGAAAGTGGAAGTTAATGACTACAAACCTCTTCAGTATAGTGGTCATCCTATTGTTCCATCGCTCGTGCTTAACCGACTAATTTCCTATCGGATTAGAAAATAGCCGATCAAATTTAAATTAAAAATAACCGCAAGCGCACGGCGTACAATTTTAGTACATGGTGAGTACGGGTAGACCCACAGGGAATTGTATTGATTTAAAATTTTCTATTCAATCAAATTAACCAAGAGTTTAAAATTGTTTTAAGCTAAAATGTAGAAAACAAACAAAAGAAAGTGGATAAAAATATGAGAGTAGAACGCAATTTAGAGGCAATGTCCTTCTCAAGATAACATAAATCAACATATATGAAATTATGATCTCTTTTTTTTGGTCATTAGTGAATTTAGTTGATATGTTTATCATTAGTATGGAATATTTGTGCTATTAATTAGCCCAATATAAACCATCAAACTTTAACATACCCCCTAAACCTCTTTCTAACTCTCATGAAAATGACAATGAACTTGAAAATAAAATCTATTCTAAGCATGATCTATTAACTATTGATTAGAAATATAGACTATCAAATTTTGATTTTAACATTCACTTCATTATCATAATCATATGTAGATGAAGAGGTAATTTGTGTTTTTGTTGTTTAAGCGTAGCCTATTTGGTGTCAACAACATAGGTTATCAAATTCAAAGCTAAAAAAACAAAGTTTAACCACATCAAACATTGCCATTAAGAACAAAAGGAGATCATAGCTAACAAAATGTTGAATCTACATGATTAAGAGAGCTTCATTACCCCTAAATTAAAGGGGTTTAGCTTCTCATATTTGTTATCATGTCAACAAATGTAGAATTCAACATGAACATAAACAAGAGGAAAAGTGAGCTAATTAAAATGAAAAGAGAGCTAATCTACTTGCATAAAAATAAACTAAGCTACTAACATGAAAGGAAATAAAAAAGAAAAGAACATAAATGAAGAATGCATGAATTAAAATTGTATTAAAGAAAATTACATAAGAGAAATGGCTAAGAAGCCATGAAATAGAAAAGAGGGCTTTTGTTTAATTTTAAGCCTAAAACTAAACTAACTAAAGAGGAGGCTAAGGGATTAATTACATGAATATATGGGGTATTTATACAAGCCTAAAACCCTAATCCATATTTTTAGGGACTACCCAAAATAACATTGAGGAAGTGTGGCCATCAAGTTATCATTAGCATGAATTAATCCTCCACTTAAATGTGCATGTAGCTTTAATCTTCATTAGTGTGTGCATTAGCTCCTAATTGTACATCATGGTAAGTGGGTAGGTGGGGTCCTCCATGTTATCATGTAATAATTTATTTCCATCTTCGTTCCTTTGTTTTCATCCTTGTGCATGCATATTTCCATGAAGACTCTTCCAAAATTCACTAAAATTTTGATAAAAAAAATTAAAATATCCAAGTAAATTATCTTAAATTAATATATGCACAAAAATGACCATTTTTCCCCTATATAAAGATGAATAAATGATGATTTGAAAATAATTTGAATTTTGCATTAAACATGTTAAAATACTCAATATGATCATTTTTCTAATTTAATTAGATTAAATATGGAAGTAAGTTTCGAGAGTTTCATGACGATCCAAGCTAACTTATTGGATCGCTAGCGATCCATAGTTGATGGATCGCTAGCGATCCATAGGTTCTGGATTGCTTATGATCTAATTACTTGGGATGCTTCTCCTTTGTCTTTTCCGAAAATTTCATAGCTATCTAACATGATCTTATGGATCACTGGCGATCCATGTACTAAGGGAGTTTTTTGAATTTCTTCTTTTTGGTTGCACTCCTTGTCTTATGTAGGTGGTGTCTATGCAATTTCGTAGCTTGTCGCCTTGTTTTGATGATTTCTTGTACATAGGCTGTATTGAACCATGCTTGATATTAGATGAATGCTCGCTTCTCGCACTAGCTTGCTTGGAATACCATGAAATTTATTAGGCATCTCTAGAAATGATAATGCTTCATGATGCAAGAAAAATGGATGGCCCATGACCAGTATTAATGGATCGCTAGTGATCCATACCCTTTGATTATTATTTTTTGTTTTCTCTTGAGTCCCTCTTGATTCCTTCCTTTGATACTTCTGGTTAACTCTTGAGTAATTTTGACTTCATGCATAAGTTCTAACTTCCAATGAACTCTATTAGGTTAAAAACCCAGATAACATGTTTTGACTAAGATAGAGGAATGGATCATTTTAGAACGTTATATGCATCCAATGTGCAGTTTCGGTCTAGTGCAGGTTCGAGTAGTACATCCAGAATGTTGTCATGCTTAGAAGTCAGGCCTAAGCTGGTACAAATGATAGCTGAAATGCAGAAGAGTGATTAGTTCTGCGTGGATATTGTAAGGAGTTTGGACTCAGGAGTCGGAGCTGTAGAACTAAAGGGGTCCAATGTAAATAAATAAGACAGACTGCGGAAGAATGGTAGGTTGTATGTTCCGAGTGCAGAAGGATTGTGGAATGAAGTATTGGATGAATGTCGTCGTTCAAAGTTTACTATACATCCTGGAAGACAAAGATGTATTGAGATATGAAGATGAGTTTCTTCTCTAGGAAGGGATAAAGAAAGATGTAGGAGAATATTTGAGAGGATGTCTTACATGCCGGCAGGTGAAGGTAGAACATCAGAAGCCAAGTTGGCTCTGGCGACCGTTAGAGGTTCCAGTGTGAAAGTGGAATTCAGTATCTATGGACTTCATAGATAGGTTGCTAAGGATAAGGGCAGGGAATGAAGGCATATGGGTCATAGTTGACAAGATAACTAAGTGTTCTCATTTAACCCCAGTAAAAGGTTAAGAGGACTGCGCCGAAGTTAGCACAGATATATGTAAAGATAATAGTGAGACTGCATGGGGTGCCTAGCTCTATTGTTAGTGGTCGGTAGTCCTTGTTAACTAGCGCATTCTGGAGAAGTTTGAAGAAGGTATTGGATACAAAACTGCTCATGAGTATTGCCTACCATCCATAGACAGATGGGCAGGCCGAGAGGATCAATAAGGTCTTGGAAGACTTGCTGAGAGCATGCATTTTAGACTTTGGTGGATCTTGTAATATTACTTACATCCGGTAGAGTTCTTGTATAACAAAAAATATCGGAGCAGTATTGGGATGACACCATTTGAGGAGTTGTATGAAAGGCCATGTAAGCCGCCTAAATGTTGATTGGAGGCTGGGATAGGATTGTGTTGGGACAAATATGGTAAAGGATGCTACTGAGATGGTAGAACTGATCCGAGCTAGAATGAGGGCAGCATAGTCTAGGAAGAAGAGTTATGACGACACAAGGAGAAAAAAACTAGAGTTCGCAGTAGACGATCAAGTGTCGTGAAGGTTTCTCCGATGAGGGGTGTAAGGCGCTTCGGAAAAGCTAGGAAGTTAGCACCCAGATATTATGACCATTTTCGACCATAGAGAGGATTAGGAAGGAAGCATATAAGATGGATCTGCCTAGTGTTTTTGCAAAGATTGATAATGCATTTCATGTATTATGTTTGTAGAAATGCATTAGAGATCTGGGCATAGTAGTTAGTCAGAGCGTAGTAGAAGTCCACGTCATAAAGCCAGATATGACATATGTGCGCAAACCGATTCGAATAGTGGATCGGGATGAGAAGCAACTTTGGAACAAGGTAGTGAAGCTAGTATGTGTCCAGTGGAGCGCAGATTGGGAGGACTGCATGTGGGAAACAGAGGATAAAGTTAAGAAGACCTATCCAGAGTTGTTCATTTCAGAGTAGTGTATGAGCTATGCATTAAGTTGTACTGATGTAGACCATATATATGTATGAATATTATGGGTTTTTATCGTATTAGTAGATAGCACTAGTACGTTTTGTATGCATGGATTGAGAATTCATGGGTATGCTTAGGGTAAGCATAGCATGGAGGACAAATCTCTACTGAACCTTAATTGAATTTTAGGGGAGAAATCCTTTAAGAAGGGAAGACTATAACGACCCTAAATATAAATTAATTAAAGGCCATGATGGCCTAAATAAGAGAAGCGTGGGGAAATGAATTGATCAAAAGGGGTAGGAGGGCCCAAGCCCAAATTATTGTGGGACAGTAAACACTACACTTTTCTATTCACTCATTTCATCCAATCTAAAACATAATAAAATGCTAAGGAAGAATTTTAACAGTGGTAGCTTAAAGAGAAGGAAAATAGGATGAAGATAAAGAAAACACAAGCTAAAGGGGACTAAGCGGACTAAAGCAAGACATCTTAAAGTTTTAGGTGAGTAATACTTAACCTATCTACACCGATCTCTAATATATGTTTTCGGTCTTGATTTGTATGTTTTCAAGTATGATGGGTTTCATACAGATTTTTATTAACAAATATGAAGATATACTTTTTGGGGAAGAATAGATAAACATGAGATTCTTAGATGTGTTTCCTCTACTCTAATGATTTTGAAACATGATGAAAATTTTATATGATGCTATAATTAAGATTTTAGAGATGAGCTTTTAGTTTGAGATGTTCCTTAAGCTTATATGATTTTATACGATTTATTGGAGGTGCACAACTAGAAAATAAGTGAGGAAAATACCCTTAAAAGCACAAATAAAGATTGAATATGTTAGAACAAGTGTTCATAAATTTTGTAGGATTTTATTAATGTTCTATAAGGGAAATAAACCAACAAGGCCTAAGAACTGCATTGGGGAAAGTGGGGAACTATGGGGGCGCATGAAAATAAATTACATGGAAAAATATATTAATCGATTGGGGAAAAGGGAAACCAAATCCAACTCATTTGCTGAAAAGGAAGAAAAAGGGTGCTGCAAATTAAAGAAAGAAAAATTAGGATGAATGAAATAACGACGTGTGTAAATATAGTTTCAGGGATGTAAGGGTTTGTTTGAAAATTGCATTGGGGCGGCAACTCTATATTTATAAGTAAGCACTATGCACAATATGAAGGGGTCATGCTATACCAAAATTTAGAAGGGAACACTTGGTAAGAAAAGTGGGAAGCACTCAGCATTGGAGCAGGGTGGTACTGCGCCAGGAAAATTAATAAAAGTTAAGTAGGTGGAACTCGAGAAGAAGCCAGGTCAGTATGGGGAAGAGATCCTAAGGAAATAAGGTTAAAATGGCCATTGACAATTGGTGGGGATGCTCACTCTAATGTAAACCATGGGAAGGTGAGGATAGGCGTTCTACTTTCAGGGACTACGGGGCGGTCCCATAACTTAAACAAATGTTTAAAGTGAATGCACACCTTTTGAAGGTGAGGAGAGGCATTCATAAATCCACACCTAAGGAAGGTGAGGCATTCTACTGTGTCAGGAACAGTATTGAATTGTTAAAGAAAATGAGTAAGAACTGCGTAGGATGTAGTATTAAAACATTAAAGAGAAATGAATAAGACATGCGCGGGGCATAGTATTAAATCATTAAAGAAAAATAAGAAGACCTACGTGGGGCGCAGTATTCAACAGTTAAGAAAAAATAAGTAAGACCTACGCATTAAACAGATAAAAGAAGAATATGCAGGAATTGCACAGGCGCAATATTAAACAGTTAAAGGATATAAAAAAGAAGATGCACGGGGCGCAACTAGTAGATTAAATAATAATCTAAGGTGGGAACCAAGTGGGGACTGCGCAGGTAGCGTAGTAGTAAAATAATATAATGAATTGAAGGATTAACTAAATTTGGAGTTTAGTGGGTTTTGCGCAGGGGTTGCAGAAGTAAATGGGGACCGCATAGGGAAGCGTAGGAAGCAGACATAAACAAGAACCAATTGCGTTAGTGTTTTGACTATCTCTTGATGTATGAATAGTGAGGGGGAAACCCAACCCGTGCAGTATGGTTTGGTCTCACTATATGATTGTTTTGGGATAAGTATTATTTACATCGGACTTTATGTCTGACCCGTGTTTTTATTATTATTTTCCACACAAACTCATGGGTGCTAATTTGAGTAGGCTAAGTTTATAGGATTAGACAGTTATGAAATAAGGGCTGTGGTATGAAGATCGAAGATGGAGCAAGAGGCTTGTAGCTAATTTCTTATGTTAACCTGACTCTTCACTATGTTATTTCCTATTATATTTGACCCCTGCATGGGCGCATTTTGGGTTTACTTCTGACCGAAGTATATGTAAAGATGCTTGAAGCAAATTTGATGTAATGAAAATATTTAGTTGCTCTCTTTTCTTTATCTGTGTATAATTAATAAATTGAAATCACTTTCATCGTTGGAACATAATTGCGATGATGACTACTACATCATTTGCGTTCATCCTCGAGTCTCAAGTAGGGGAAGTTATGTCTAAATATACATGTAAATTAATAGCATTTAACCAAATTAAACCTAATTAAGAAATCATAGAAGGAAATAAATAAATTGAACGTAGAAGGAGATAAATGAGAATTAATTAACATAAAAACAAATGTTAATGAAAAAGAATGTTAACATTGAAAGGAAGAAAACCAAGAAATAGATTATATTAATTAACGTTGAACAAATACATAGCCAATAAGCAACGTAATCAAATCAAATGGAATAAAATCAACCACGCGAAATAAAAGGAATAAAATAAACGCTTAACGTATATACAAGCGACCGATGGAACTTATTTGTGCGATAAAATACAGGCCTACCCTTACTTTTTTCTCATACTTTCTGAACAAGAAGCAAAGCTCGACCATTTTATTTTCTCCATAAATTCTCGGAAATATAGGAAGTATAAAATATTAGAATATATATGTATACGTGGAAAATTGCGAAAAATAAAAGAGAAGAAGAATATGGGGTGAATAAATTCTGTGAAGAAGAGGTAAGTTTTAAATCTAAAAATTTACAACTACGTTTAATTCAAATTTCTTCTCAGATCTATAACTCTAATAAATATGTACACGCTTTAATACATATATTGGGAGAAGGAAAATGGAGTCAAATAAAAGAATGAATTTGATCTAGAGATTTGGAAAGCTAAAAAGGTGAGTAAATCTTATATTTTTATATAATATTGGATTTATTTCGTTGTAAATATATTCCATGTATGCCTTTATATAATTATTTTGGAGTTGCTGGCTTAATTAAATGTGTAATGAAACTATATCCATGCCTACATATTCTATGATTATATCTTAGATTTAATATTTCTTATACTTAAAGCTGGAAAGTATTGGGTAGTAGTAGTCCTTGAATTTGATAAATTATATTAAATGATTTATGCGAGTAGATGTAAATTAGAAGTTATCACAATAAATTATTAGGGTTTAAGTAGTATTTTAATTCACTGGAATGTAGGTGATGCAATGTAAGTTTCTATAAGTTATCAAGTTTAGATCTATGAATAAAAGTGAACCGTTTGAAATAACAAAGAATATGGCTAAAAGAATGAGATGTATAAAATATCGAAATTTACCTTATTTTGTATTGTCTATTTCAATATCGACAAAAGTATAATTCACTATAATTCCGAACGTAAAATAAATTCCCCTTTTCGATAAGTTATAAAAATTTACAGTGTTATTTTCTTCTTTAGGGAGACATAATTCCAACACATTAAAATGCAGAAATCTTCATGTTTAACTAATGGTTTTAATAGTAATAAAAATAACGATAAATATGTAAAATTAACATGTGCAACAAAGACGAGTTAGACATTAACTAATAAGCAACAAATGTAGGTAAAGTAATGAAATGCGTTAGTAATAAGGTTAGTAACTAAAAGAAGATGGTAAGAGATAAAAAGGAACGGTAAATAGATTTAATAATAAAAAGTGAATGTAAGCGGTAAAGGATATCTAAATCTTTTGAGTTAAAAGTAAGTGGTAAATGACAATAAATTGACATTAATGAAATAAGAAGTAAATACATGAAAAAGTAAAGAAATATTATTAATAGTTGAATATTGGAGGCGTAATAAATAAATAGGCATGAATACATACGTAGCCTCAAGTATGCGTTTATGACAAGTGTGAACTATTAAAGTTAGTAAATAGTTTGGATTAAATAAGAACTGACTTAGTCATTAAAATGGTTGGAATGTGTGGTTAGTAGTGTTACACAACAGAAGTCTGCCTACCACAAGAGGCTACTAGCAGTTGTGTATACATTATACTAATATGAGACATATCCAACTATTAGGACTCGTGGGATTATACGTTCATGTATAGGTGAAGGGAATACCAAATATGATGTTCGCCTTTGGTCGAAGTGTCAAAGGACAAGTAAAGTCTGCTTCAACCATTGGTATTAAGTAACAAGGGGTATTTCCTAGATTTCATTAGGCAATCTAAATAGGACGCTGAGCAAGGCTCGGGGCTATGATAGTGTGATTGATACTAAATACGAGAGCAGGAGTTGCTTCATAGGTCAAGAAAATCATCAGTCCTGAGCTGTCTGCATAAAGACGTGGGGTTATGCCTAAACGGACTATGCCTCCTACTTGTGAAGATTTCTTTTAGGACATGCACCGCCTCACAGTTGTTTGCTAGTTTGTTTGTGATAGGAGGCAAGGCTAGATAACCCTTTGATGGGGTCTTTCAAATACAAATAGAATACAGCTAAACAATTGTAACGTTGTTATTAAACACTCTAGGAGTTCCTTGGTATGCAAGGGTGACAAGGATGTGATACTGCATTGATGTTGGATCATAATGAGGTGCTGAGTTATGGATACTAGCAGGGACAGTATCTTGGTCCAATAGGGGACTATGGTACTTATATCTTATATATAAAGCAAATACTTCCTCAAGTGAAGCCTTTTTCGAATTGCCAAAGTTACCCTCTCTTTGTTTTTGCAGAACTTATTTTCCAATAGAATATATAAGGGTACAATTGTCTTTCCCCAAAAAAATGTCGTCTTCCACCCCATGTTCCACCACTTACCCACTTCCTCCTCACGTCACCATCTCCAACTTCTTTTCCTTCACACTGCATCCCCAATCAACAACGGTGGTCAAATAACTGACCAAATCTACTTCCCTTTCACTCAACCTTGGATCTATTTCTTCCGCCTCCTCAAATTTCCCATCGCGTATGCATCAGCAATCCAGCAACAAATGGGCGCTTCGCAAATCTGGGTTGAATTGATGATGCAGGGATCTGACCTACTTCATCATCTTCCATCTCCTTCCCGATCTTTTGACTGCCGGTTTCAGAAATCGGCATCTTCGTTCGCGATTAGATGTATTTCTGTAAGGTCGCGAGCTGTGAGTAAGTTGTTTTCTTTTATTCTAAAATACAAACATCACTTATTTTAACGTGTTTCGTATATACACCATTCCTGGATAGTCGACAGTAATCACTGATTCTCTCGATTTTTGAGACCTAACTCTATTTTACGTCAAATTTGGGTCAAATTTGGTATTTTTTTTGCAGCTTTCAGATGAAATTCTAGGGCTTCTATTAAGTTTTCAGTGAAGCTACAATAATCAATTAATGAACATGAAGCGACGATTGATAACGCCAAGTTGGAAGATAAACGGCTTTGTTCATATAGGTGAAGAACTGAAGGAAGACAAATAGGTATTGTTTCTTCATATATTTTCAATTAAAGTTCCACTATTTTATGCTTTTTAGTACATTTTACTTCAAAAACTTCTAGACATTTTCTCTCTACTACTGAAGGTTTTGGGTTGTGACTTAGTTGTATTTGGTGTTCGTGTGGCAGGTACGATGATGTGGAAGTCCACGAGTAGGCATGGCGAATCAGCTATAATCGGTGATGATGTGCCCTGTCAGCCGATCTGGCTGTTTGGGGGTAGACATGGGGAGGCGAGAGGTTGGGTTATGCTGCTTAGACTTCTCGAAGAAGATGGGTTTTTTGTTATGCTGCAGGTTATCTATCCTTTCATCTGTTCGGTTTAACTGATTTTCGTCCATTCCCTAATATGTTCGTTTTGCTAATTGGTGATGATGTGCCACGTCTGACGATCTGGATGTTTGTGGGCAGATATGAGGAGGGGAGAGGTTGGGTTCTGCAGGAGAGAAAATGGATGTATTTCTGTAAGGTCGCGAGCTGTGAGTAAGTTGTTTTCTTTTATTCTAAAATACAAACATCACTTATTTTAACGTGTTTCGTATATACACCATTCCTGGATAGTCGACAGTAATCACTGATTCTCTCGATTTTTGAGACCTAACTCTATTTTACGTCAAATTTGGGTCAAATTTGGTTTTTTTTTTGCAGCTTTCAGATGAAATTCTAGGGCTTCTATTAAGTTTTCAGTGAAGCTACAATAATCAATTAATGAACATGAAGCGACGATTGATAACGCCAAGTTGGAAGATAAACGGCTTTGTTCATATAGGTGAAGAACTGAAGGAAGACAAATAGGTATTGTTTCTTCATATATTTTCAATTAAAGTTCCACTATTTTATGCTTTTTAGTACATTTTACTTCAAAAACTTCTAGACATTTTCTCTCTACTACTGAAGGTTTTGGGTTGTGACTCAGCTGTATTTGGTGTTCGTGTGGCAGGTACGATGATGTGGAAGTCCACGAGTAGGCATGGCGAATCAGCTATAATCGGTGATGATGTGCCCTGTCAGCCGATCTGGCTGTTTGGGGGCAGACATGGGGAGGCGAGAGGTTGGGTTATGCTGCTTAGACTTCTGGAAGAAGATGGGTTTTTTCTTATGCTGCAGGTTATCTATCCTTTCATCTGTTCGGTTTAACTGATTTTCGTCCATTCCCTAATATGTTCGTTTTGCTAATTGGTGATGATGTGCCACGTCTGACGATCTGGATGTTTGTGGGCAGATATGAGGAGGGGAGAGGTTGGGTTCTGCAGGAGAGAAAATGGATGTATTTCTGTAAGGTCGCGAGCTGTGAGTAAGTTGTTTTCTTTTATTCTAAAATACAAACATCACTTATTTTAACGTGTTTCGTATATACACCATTCCTGGATAGTCGACAGTAATCACTGATTCTCTCGATTTTTGAGACCTAACTCTATTTTACGTCAAATTTGGGTCAAATTTGGTATTTTTTTTGCAGCTTTCAGATGAAATTCTAGGGCTTCTATTAAGTTTTCAGTGAAGCTACAATAATCAATTAATGAACGTGAAGCGACGATTGATAACGCCAAGTTGGAAGATAAACGGCTTTGTTCATATAGGTGAAGAACTGAAGGAAGACAAATAGGTATTGTTTCTTCATATATTTTCAATTAAAGTTCCACTATTTTATGCTTTTTAGTACATTTTACTTCAAAAACTTCTAGACATTTTCTCTCTACTACTGAAGGTTTTGGGTTGTGACTCAGTTGTATTTGGTGTTCGTGTGGCAGGTACGATGATGTGGAAGTCCACGAGTAGGCATGGCGAATCAGCTATAATCGGTGATGATGTGCCCTGTCAGCCGATCTGGCTGTTTAGGGGCAGACATGGGGAGGCGAGAGGTTGGGTTATGCTGCTTAGACTTCTAGAAGAAGATGGGTTTTTTGTTATGCTGCAGGTTATCTATCCTTTCATCTGTTCGGTTTAACTGATTTTCGTCCATTCCCTAATATGTTCGTTTTGCTAATTGGTGATGATGTGCCACGTCTGACGATCTGGATGTTTGTGGGCAGATATGAGGAGGGGAGAGGTTGGGTTCTGCAGGAGAGAAAATGGATGTATTTCTGTAAGGTCGCGAGCTGTGAGTAAGTTGTTTTCTTTTATTCTAAAATACAAACATCACTTATTTTAACGTGTTTCGTATATACACCATTCCTGGATAGTCGACATTAATCACTGATTCTCTCGATTTTTGAGACCTAACTCTATTTTACGTCAAATTTGGGTCAAATTTGGTTTTTTTTTGCAGCTTTCAGATGAAATTCTAGGGCTTCTATTAAGTTTTCAGTGAAGCTACAATAATCAATTAATGAACATGAAGCGACGATTGATAACGCCAAGTTGGAAGATAAACGGCTTTGTTCATATAGGTGAAGAACTGAAGGAAGACAAATAGGTATTGTTTCTTCATATATTTTCAATTAAAGTTCCACTATTTTATGCTTTTTAGTACATTTTACTTCAAAAACTTCTAGACATTTTCTCTCTACTACTGAAGGTTTTGGGTTGTGACTCAGTTGTATTTGGTGTTCGTGTGGCAGGTACGATGATGTGGAAGTCCACGAGTAGGCATGGCGAATCAGCTATAATCGGTGATGATGTGCCCTGTCAGCCGATCTGGCTGTTTGGGGGCAGACATGGGGAGGCGAGAGGTTGGGTTATGCTGCTTAGACTTCTGGAAGAAGATGGGTTTTTTGTTATGCTGCAGGTTATCTATCCTTTCATCTGTTCGGTTTAACTGATTTTCGTCCATTTCCTAATATGTTCGTTTTGCTAATTGGTGATGATGTGCCACGTCTGACGATCTGGATGTTTGTGGGCAGATATGAGGAGGGGAGAGGTTGGGTTCTGCAGGAGAGAAAATGGATTGTGATTACACTTCTGGAAGAAGATTGTTGTTTGGTTATGCTGGAGGTGATCTCCGCTTTCAACTGCTCACTATAACTGATCTTCGTCACATTCCCTGTCAGGTTTGTTTTGCTGCGAAGATGATGCGGCTGCGGTACGTCGGCTGCTGATGGGATATTGATCATCATCCTTTTGTGGGTTGAGCTGTGGAAGGAGTAAATGAATAGAGAAGAAAAATGTGTTTCTCGCAGCTATGTGCCACCATTCACAATGACATCACACATTCATTTAAATTTCCACTTCCACACTGCACTTTCACGTTTCATTTACAACTGTGATTTTTCCCACAAACATGGTGCGGGCATTAGTATAACTTCATCTTCTGTTCAATGTTTCTCTCTTTTACATCACTGCATTATTACCACGCATATATAACCCTAAAACATTACCAGAACATCAGTACATACTTTAGCAGACTTTTATATTTATGTACACAACTTACAAGTACTTTGTTTACTTTTCTACTTATACACAACTGAACACTTAAGAAACCATTTTATGTTACTACCGTCTACTGCGTAATGTTTTTGTTATACTTGGACAATTCTGTTGCTACCTCTGCCAAAATTCATGCAGGAAAAGGATTCCAGGAGGAGTTCTTTTGCACATTATCCACCTTCGTTACTGCAGCATGAGAATCAAAACTGGGTAAGTCGGTAACTGTTTATGATACACACGACAAACCAGTTTCCTACTTTTATCTGTTCTTTTTATATGTTTGAGCTTTCAAATACATATAGCTTCATGCATATGCTACTTTAAATGTGTATTAGTTTCATATATTCAGCGTGAGGCTTTTGAATAATTCAACAAAATGTAATGAGGACTTCGGATATATTAGATTTTGATATGTATAGTTTTATATGTATATATGTGAGATTTCAAAAAAGGCACAGTTTTGTATACATGTAAAACTTTTGAGTGCAATAGCTTCAGGTAAGTCAAGTTTTCAAAAATAGATCCATATGCACAAGCTTTCAAAAAAGTGTGTATGGTTTCCAGTATATATGAGAGTTTTGAAAACATTAAGTTTTGTATACATTTAATTTCAGATGCATATATGTATAATTATTCCAGTGGTCCATAGGCTTTTGAGTATGTGTCAGTTTTCAAATATATATGTTTCATATAAATATGGTTTTAAAAGTACAAGAGCTTTGAACGCATAAGCTAGCTATATGTGTACATTGATTTCGAATAAGTGCATAGGCCTGGAATGTATAAAAATTCAAGCTTAGCAGGTTTCTAAGTGTACAAGTTTTAAATACATATGTTTTGAATCTATTTTAATTTTTTAGATAAAGGTTCTGAACAAATACTACTTTTCGAAGATGTATCGGTTTCCAGATAGGCAAAGTTTCATGTACCTCATGATTATGTAATTTCGATATTTCAATCATTTGCTTCACTTGACTGGAAGAGGTTCCGACTTAAGATAATTTTGCAACGAAAAGGAATTATTGTTTTGATTAGTAAACGAATAATAATTGTATGTTTGCGAAAGGGTTAAATCTCATGCTTAGGGGATATGTTATTGTTTCTTCAAACAGCTCTGTTTATATTTGTTAATTTTGACAGATCGAATACGTTTATTGTTTTATTTTATTGCTGCATTTAGGCTCCAAAATGATAAAACATTCCTTATGGATTTGCTAGATTATCAATTTTGACCTGTTTTCAATTGAAATTGTTTTCAATTGTGTATGACTGTAAGTTGGTGGTTCTGGCGGGTTGGATGCTGGCCGAGGGTGGAGGAAGGAAATTAAAAGAAGCATGTGGCCGAGGGTGCATTGGTCTCTGTTTTTGTATGTGGTTGACAATTTTGTATATACATTTCAATGCTACTGCAAAACTCTGCATAACCATGTGTTGTTTGGAAAAGGAGTTTTCAGTTTCCAACTTTATTGGTATTCATAGGGTAGCTAAAAAAATATATAAATAAAGTGGGAAAGTTGGTCAAAAACAATGTTCAGAAACACATATCATCAAACCAATATTATTATTTCACTTTGTTCTGCCACCGCTGTCATTCACACATTTTATTCATTCAAAATTTAGCCTACATTAAATACACTTTTGTTGTATATTAAAAGCAAGTGATAAGTAAACAAGCAAACGTTAAAGATTGCAAGTGATAAGTAAACAAGCAAACATTATTGTCATATTGTCAGTTTCTAAGAAATATTTTATACTCTTCGCTCTTTGATGTTTGTAGCAGGAGCTTCAATATAACTATTTGTAAAGCAAAATATATAGTAAGGTTTTGTTCTGTTGTTATATGACCATGTATGAATTGATATCATGTGCAGATGAGGGCAAAGGAGGAGGCGACGAGGGCGTGGAAAGACAATCGTTGGACGTGGCTTTCAGGAAGGCTCCAGAGTTGGTGATGTCGACCACTAGGATGAGGGAGTGTGATCTACCGGCGTGGATGGGAGGATGGAGATGTCATTCCTCAGGTTGCTTAGAGGTACAGCTGCACGATTGGATAATGGATAGTTACCGTGATTATTGGCAATGGTTAGGGCATAGTTGGAATTGTCGAAGAAGGAAGCGATTTAATAGGCGGCGTGCTCCGTTGAAGCTGTGAATCGTACTCATTATCATTAGGGAAATTAATAAAATAAAACTAAATTCGGAAGGCATTATATTTTATTAAGTTCAAGCAAGAATTTGAAATTGCAAAGCTTTGAGTATAAGATAACTGAAATGTTAGTCCACATTTATAGTGGAAATTTAATGACTGTTTATCAATTGTACTTTATTGTATTACATGTTACGTTTGAGATGAGCTATTTAAACAAATAATCTTTCAGTTCAAATGATTTAAACTTGACCAGTAACTTTACATTTTTGCATTTTCCATGCGAATATATATATATATATATATATACACATATATATATATATATGCATGGTGCAATCTCCACTTTCTTAATACACAGTGTTTCATCTAAACTAGAGTTCCATCAAGCATCGTAAATGGCTATGGTGATGCGGCCATTACATAAACAAAAAGTCCTCAGCTTTCTCTACTGAAGTAGTCCTTCATCATATGCTACATGGCAATATCATAGTGGTTGTCTTTGCACACGTCCAACGGACGTGCCATACATACTGGTATTTATAAAACAAAAGCTTGCCTTTCGATTTCATTGGAAACTTTTAACCCATTCGAAAGGTATGAAGACGGCAGAAAGGTTTCGACTTGATTCAAAACTACCCTTTCGAAAGCTTCTCTTTAAAACATAATATACGGCAACTCATTCGGAAGCTAGCCTTTAAACCAAGAGGCGGCAACCACTTTGAAAGCTATATAAAAGTAATTCAACCGTCTAGAAAGCATTCATTAAAAGCTAGGTAAGCGACATCGAAAGCATGGTTTTGACTCTATACCTTCCGCCTTTCTCCAATCCACTACGTAACAAAGCATGATACCCTATGTATTGGTTTCAACTTGGTTGGGGTGGAGGTATGGGGTCGAAAGGTAGCAAACGGAAGTGGCGAAGCAGTAAATCTGTGCAAAACTGTTTTGTTGCCTTTTTAAGTAAATGATTTTCAACTACCTTGCCTATTTGTAGAAATATAATTGGTTGCCATAAACTTTACCAAAAATCTTTTCTAAAAGACTACCGAATTCATCTAGAATTGATTAAAAATATTAACAAAGAATCCCTTCCCTTTAACAAAACAATTAAGACATTTAAGTCCTTCAACTTAATTAATTTAATTTGCATAGTAAATTATTTAGGAAAAATCCCCAAAAATCATCATAATTCACTTCTAATATGTTGTCTAACATACATAAATTTCAGACCTCAAATCCTTTATATAATAGTTGAAATAAATTTTTAGACCCAATTATTTATTTCTTCCTTCAAAAATTCATAATAAATTATCCATAGCTTGGATAATTATAAAAATTTAAACCCATCTACAAAATAATGTTTGTACATCTGCATATGTTTGTACTATTGGATCAATCATATGCACAATTTCTTTTACGTATTGGAAATGGAGATGAAGTCTATGTTCAAGATGATATTATACAACTCCCAAATGATATCGTTGAACCTTGGACCAATACTTCTTCACTCTATGCTCTGATTAATGAAGTCTTTGCTGAACTCAATGATAGATTAGGTGATCCTAATTTTATAATGGATAGAGCAATATTAGCCCCTACAAACGAAACAGTGGATGACAATAATAACAAAGTTATAGAACTGTTTCCAAGTACTGAGCGCATTTACTACTCCTTTGACAAGGTCGAAGAAGATACACATAATCTATACCAATATGAATTCTTAAACTCACTTGCTCCGGGAGGTCTACCCCCACATAAATTAAGACTGAAAGTAGGTGCACCAATCATGTTGCTTAGGAATATTGATCCACGAATTGGATTATGTAATGGAACCAGATTATTATGTCGTGTCTTTCACAGAAATGTCATAGATGCAGAAATAACTGTTGGACATTTTCGTGGTACAAGAGTATTTATTCCACGTATACCACTAAAACCTTCTGAGAATACTACCATGCCTTTCAACCTAATACGTAAACAATTTCCAATTAAATTAGCTTTTTCCTTAACGATTAATAAATCACAAGGACAAACCATCCCTCGGGTTGGTATTTATCTTCCTGAACATGTTTTTAGTCATGGTCAGCTATATGTTGCGTTATCAAGAGGCGTTTCAAGAAAAACAACAAAAGTTTTGGTAAAAAATGGAAAGATTCGAAATAGAAATGGCACACATACTAGAAATGTTGTGTACAAGGATGTGTTATTATAATGTACTCATGAACTTAATTAACAATACTTCATTTTTCCACTTCACATGTTGTAGTTTTAGTATAATTATTACTCTACAACATTGAATACACAAATAAGATCTTTACCATTATTTTCTTACTCCACTTAAATAATTAAGGGATTTTTAATCCGACCATAAATGAGTAATATCTGCACTTATAATCTTTTTCTCCATTTTACTGTTTTTTCAGTCATATATTTAGCTACAGCTTATACAAAATAGAAAACTGGGTTTACAAAAAATTCCTCCTTTACTACCACAACTCACTTTCGGTCCACATAAAAATTCCCTTAAAAAACGTTTTTAACTCCGCCATCAACTTACTACTGATGCCGGTCTCAAGCCCGGAACAAGGAGGAGAGAAAACGGTTACGAGAACTACACTAACTACCTACAATTTACTATCAAATAGTTTCTTAGGTGCAACAACTCATTCTGTTTCCTTATCCCCACAAAATGGTTTCATATCTACCTCTGATCACCTATTATACGTAACGAAGACCATATTTTATTTCCATTACAAATCGAAGTTATTCTCTATGGTTTGCATGAACATGCGTTAATAATTCGTTACACCATATGTATATTACATTTCTTCCTACCCACCCAATGTCAGTTTGATCCAACGCGTCTTCCCATTTTCGATACAAATTTTCTACGTCCACGTGCATCTGCTTTAGATTCATTCTGCATGTCAATATCCAAAATATTCAACAATATTTTTACATCACAGTCATTTTTTCGCAGTCAACAACTCTCATAGACATTTTTCTTAACACCAGCTCCTTCTGCGCACGTGCATCGCACGTGCCAATCTACTCGTATATATATATATAGTTATTGTTTACTACGAGTAGATGGGGCGTATCGTATGTGGAGTTAAGACGACTAAGCAAAATAAAAGACATAACATGTAATGGAGGGCAATCAGTATAAACTAGTGTTATGTATATAATGTGTAATTTATCGATCACCGGAACATTGCTCTGACCCCCTCATCATTGCAACCCACATGATAGTTTAAGAGGGACAGATACTGGTGCAAGGCGGGAAAGGTGAAAGGACAGATTTTCTTTTGCATGCTCGACACTGATAAGGACACTAGATATCTAAAGTGCCAACCTTGGTCAGTAGCTATATATTTTGTTATATTTTACTATTCATCTATAAGCTTATATCGGCAGTGCTCTGTTATGCATTTTTTTATTTGCAGGATACCAAACCAAAGATATGTATTTTGGTGGACTTGGGTTTTCAATTTAGCGAAAATTCGGGTCCACTGGTGTGTCGGTTCTCACAAAAACAGTAAGAAAAGACTTAGTCAAACTAATCAGAAGTGGACATACATAAAGGTATTGTCAAACGGTACTAAACATATCCCATCGTGTACCAAAGGTATAACTAAATACCGAAGGGTAGACAAAGATTAAGGATGAACTTCAAGTAGATGAGGTGATTTCTGAAATGGAAATTTAAAGATCTAAATAACATAAGTCACCAAAAACTAACTAATACAGGCTTCCCAAGCAAGATCGAGAGTAGTAATTGCTAGGGACATCATAGCTCTCGACAAGATGTGAAATCGGAACTAATCGACTTTCAGAAAACAAATTATGCGAAGGCTTAAGTTAAACGAAACTAGTACATAGAGCATTGATTAATGATAATATAGTAACATGGCTTAATAAATAGTAAAAATAAAAGCCTGATGTATGATTGATTATGTAGGTAAGTGATGTTTAGTGGATGAGTAAGGCCTAGTGTGGCAGTCAAGAAACCAAAAGCGAAGGAGTAAGGCCTCTATGACATCTGGAAATGAAAGTGTATGTGTAAGACCCTAGTGGCAACCGAAATCGTGAACATTGTTTAAGGCTTAATGTGGCAACCGAAATATAAAAGCACTGATATAAGACCCAAGGTGGAAACCCCGGTCAAATGGGTTGGAGTAAGGTCTAAGGTGGCATTCGAAACACAAAAGTAATTGGTGTAAGTCCTGCGGTGGCAACCAAAGATTCGGTAGAAAACTGTAGGCCTAGTGTGGTAGTTAAGTACCGAAAGCGAAGTAGATGTAAGGCCTTAGTGGAAACCAAAAAATGAAAGTGTTGGTGTAAGACCGGAATTGGAAATCGAAAACGAAAAGGTAGTGGGCATGAGGTCGGGTGTGACAATCGAAATAGGAAAGCAAAGGTGTATGCCTAAGTGGAAACCGAAACCGAAATGCGTTTAATGAATTATTGAAGCAATGAAGACATAAGGCCTTAGTGGTAGTTGAGTGCTTAAATTAAGAACCTTCATCTCTCGTAGAAGGCATATGCCCCGAGGGTAGCCTAGAATAGAGTGTTTCGAGGTTCGGCTAGAAAAGAGGATGATTATTGAATGGCGTGCCAAGAGAAATGGCTATTGGTCTTGGTTATGTCAAATATTTAAGAATAAACCCCTTAAAAAGAACTTTTGAGTTATACTTGTGTTCAAAAAAATATTAATGAACCGCATGGTATAGTGAGGGAAAAACATGCTCCGTGCTTTAGCGACATGGTCTCACTATGTTTTATGTCATGTGTAATATATTTCTTATACAAGACTCTATGTCTGACTCATGTTTTTATTGTTAGTTTCCCTATAATCTCATGGATACTCTTATGAGTACGCTAAGTTTATTGGTTTAGACAGGATGCATTTGGGCAAATGAGTAAAGGAGCCGAAAACGAAGCAAAAGGCTTGGGAGTATTATATGTTATTTTGATCGCACTGTACTAAGTGTTTGTATCAGCACCTTCATATGTTGGGCATAATACAATTATCATTGTTGTATTATATTATTGACCCTACGTCGGTATGAACATAGGGACTAAATTGTAAATCTTGAACTGTAATCATGTGTTTCTTGATTTTAGTTAATGTATGCTTTGTTTGCTTAAGACTGTTTAATATAACCGACCTCATCTCTATTACCAAAAGATAATTTCAAGGTGACCAAAGCACATTGGAGTTCTATCTTTGAGTTTCGAAATGAGGGATGTTACCCATATATACTAAACTGACCAGCTTAGAAAGTCATATGGAATCGTCACCCTTTAACCAAAAATCCATCTAATTAATTTAATATTAATTCGTCAAATTTACTGATCTTTACAAAATGTTCCTATCTTATTGGGGTTAAAAATTTCCGATCATATCATGGAAGAAATTTTCTTATCGTACCGTGGGAAAAAAGTTCTTATCATTCGTGGAAAAAACGTTCCTATCGTTACCGTTGAAAAATGTACTTATTGTATCGTGGAAAAATGTTCATATCGTATCATTGAAAAATATTCTTATTGTATCGTCAGAAGATGTTCCAATCATCGAGAAAAAAAAAATATTCTAGCCTGAAGTAAACCAGTTCTAGCCAGAAGTTAACCAATTTTTACCCCCAAATAAACAATGAAAATTCTGGAGAAAAAATTTTGATTAACGCAAACAATGTGATTTTTACCGAAATGATGTGGTTAACTTTAAAAATTATCTTTAAAGTAAAAATGACTAAAATTTTAAACTTATGAAATATAAAGATACCTAATTATGATGTTTAGGTGTAGATAAATAAATGATAATTTTGGGAAAATTATTGGTGCTGAATGGTATGGACGTTTAGTGTTGATAATTGTTGACATAGAACATCTTAGAATGATTAAGGTGTTAATATTGATGCGGTTATCTTTTTACATGATGATTGATATATGTTGATGTTGTGTTTAAGGTGGTATAGGGAAAACTCATTGGCTTTGTGACGTGGCCTCACTACTATATTGTTGTACGTAAAAAGTGGATTAAAAATTATCCATAATGAACTATTGTCTGACCTGTGTTTTTGTTATTGTTTTCCCTATAAAGTCATGGGTACTCGTTTGAGTAGGTTGAGTTTATGAGATTAGCCAGTTATTTTTAAGGCAAATAAAGATGCAAAGACGAGCGGGTGACTCTAAAATTTAGTTTTATTTCGTTATGTACACAAATAGGATCCGTAATATGTTGGATGAATGAGTGATATTAGCATATGCTAGCATATCAGCATTATATATACGTTTTTATTTTATCTTACCCTTATGCGGGAATCGATGGGTTAAACGTTGTAAAAAAATTATGAAAGATTGTAATAAAATTATTTAATGGCTCTATTTAATTACGTTGTAAATATAAACTAATCTCATTTTATCACTTGTAAATTATTTTGGTGATGATTATAACACATCATCCAAGTTTATTTCCAGGTTTCAAAAGGGAGGGGGTATAGTGCCCATGAGATATCAAGCTAGGTTATTCGAGCCTTTTACTTATGTTGGACAAAAACCAATCGACCATGATTTTTTAGGATGCACGTTGTGTAACACCCCATAAATTGAATGGTAATTAATTAAAAAGAAATTAATTTAAAAATTAATAAATCCAAAAATGGAAATTTCACAAATGTCTGAATTTGGCTACGGAACTTGCACCGTTGTGTTCGTGGCAATTTTTTGATCAATTTTCAGATATAAAGTTTTGCGAAAGGAGTTCATATGAGAAAGTTATTAATGATTGTAGATATCGAATCGGAAACAATTATATATGTAATTAAGGAAATAAATAGAATTAGTTTACATTAATTGACATTTTAACGACTATGCAGTATTAACGTTACATTAGGTCGGTTAACAAACAGTATAAAATAAATAAAATAACGTTTAACAGGAAACATATTAACATCTAACATTAATAAGCAACTGGTCGACCCCTCATTGGGATCGGTCGACAAGCGGTCGATTACATGTAGGCTGGCAATTGTGAATTATACCTAGGCTGAACGGCCTGGATTTAATATAATCTAATCTAACGGCTGACATTAATTCTAACCACTATAAATACGGACCTAACTCTTCATTATTCTCCTCATATTTTCTAAAGCAACGACGAAACTCTACCATTTTCTCTTTTTCTAAAATTCTAAAATCTATATAAACTATAATTTATATATATGTAAATGGAGAATATCAGAGCATGATAGGAGAAGAAGAATATTATCGAATCAAATCGCCAGCATAGGTAAATTGTAAATCTAAACCCATATCCAAGTTAAATTCAGATCTCTTCTCGAATCTAAATTTCTAATAAATATGTATATGCTTGCGCTACATATTTTGATAGGAAGAAAAAGGGAATCAAACAAGAATAACAGGATTTAGATCTGGAGATTTGGAAGCTTAAAGGTGAGTGGAAATTATATATTTTTGTATAATATTAGATTTATATCGTTGTAAATCCGTTCCTTGTATGCCCGAATATAATTTTTGACTTGTTGGCTTAAATATATACATGTAATGAATTTGGAAACCATACCCACATATTATGTGAATTGTTAACTTGGATTTAATATTGCAAATAACTAAATCTAGAAACTAAGTGTGAAAGTAGTCCCTAGAGTTATAATATTGGATAACAATTCCAGGTTTGTATGTTGAATGATATATGTTAAATAAAATTGGAAGTTTTTATATTAGATTGGGATTTAAGTAGTATTTTAGATCATTGGAATAAAGTGTGTTGCAATGTGAATTCAATAAATTATGCATTTTTGTAAATATGAACAAAAGTGTACCATGTGAAATAATAAGGAACCCGCCCAAGGAGAAAGAGATGTATAAATTAGAGTTGTTTACCGTATTTCGTACCGTCTATTTCAACAAAACAGAGAATATAGTTTCCTTGTAATTCCAAATGTAATACAAGTCATGTTTTATATAATTTATAGAAAATTACAGTGTTAACTTTTCTTTTGGAAAGATGTGATTCCAACTTATTAAAATGCATAAATCCCTAAGTATAAATCAAAGTATTATAGGTAGAGATAATAACAATAACTCAATTATAAATCTAATATATGTGATATGTTAGAAAATAACAATAAGTGATGAAATATATATAAAGCAATGAAATGGATAATTAAGAGTGTTATAGTAATCAAAGAGAGATATTAATAGTTGAAAAGAAACGATATGATACCTAATTGTATCAAACGGAAGTCGAACAGAAAAAGGTATTTAATCTAGTAAATAAAAATTAAACGGTAAATGACATTAAATTGGCGTAAATGAAAGAAGAAGCAAGTTGGGTAAAATAACTAAATATCAACAATTAAACATAAGAGGCATAGTAACTAAATAAATTTATGCATCTACAAGCATGCATTTATGATGGGTGGAATTGTTCAATTTAGTCAATAACTTAGAGTAAATAAATATGAAATGGTCATTAATATTGGTTGGAAAGCGAGGTTGGTAGTGCTACACAACAAAAGTCTACCCACAGCAAGGGGCCATCAGCAGTTGTGTATACATTATATCGATGTGGGACATATCCAACTGTAGGACCCGTGAAATTATTCATTCACGTATAGTTGAAGGGAATATACCAAAGTAGGATGGTTCGCCCCAGTCAAAGTGTCAAAGGGCCAAGTAGAGTCTACTTCAACCTTTTAGAGGGTACCTGTTAAGTAACCAAGTGGGCATGTCCTCAATTGCATTAGGCAATCTGAATGGGACTGTGAGCATAGGCTCGGTGCTATGATAGCAAGGTCGGTACCATAAATGTAAGGAGTAGGAGCTGTTTACATAGGTCAAGATCGTCAATGGTCCTTAGCGGAAAGATAAGGATTACGTCTAAACGGGCTGCCCCTCCTACTAGTGTAGATCACGTATAGAACATGCATCGCCTCACACTTGTTTGTTAGTTTGTTTGTTGCTAGCAGACAAGGCTAGACTTAGAGTGATTTATACTGGTATAAGGCGGGAACGGTCGAAGGACGGATTTTTTTTTTGCATGCTCAACACTGACAAGGGCACTAGATACTAGAGGTATCAGTCTTTATCAGTAATTGTATGTTTATTATACTTTAATATTCCGCTATGAGTTTATATCGATAACATTCTGTAAAATCCCCCTACGTGGAGGCCCAAAACTAACGGCTACGGATGCTGCAGTCATGCATAGTTATTAATTCTCGGCGACCAAATACGGCGGTGTTAGATTCACTGATACACAGAAACACATGAATTTGGAAAAAATTTAAAACATCAAACAAGATCACATTCCATTTCAAAACATTTCCAATTCATTACATAATCCCACAATCATCAACCACGTTCAGAGAAAATATATTTATTACAACATACGCCAAGAGCGACATTTGAAGATGCCCCCTTGGATGATCAGAGTATATACAGGCAATGCAACAATTTTGCCGTTACAAACAACATAGCAGAATCAAATAAAATAAAACTCTAGATAGCTATCATGCCTCATGCATGTCTCCTGAAGCTTTATTCGTCTAATAAGGTACCTGAAAACCTCAACTCTCAAACTACCAAAATCAATTGAGTACCCCAGAGTTTAAGGGGAAAACATAAAATTTGAGTCAGACATAAAGCCTGGTATGAATAATAACCTACCATCCCAAATCATTTAGATATCTAGTGAAACCGTGCCGCTTACCAGAATGGATTTTCCCTCACTAGTATCCTAAAACCTTTATAAAACCATATACTGTGCTTCTGCATCCACAATGGTTAAAACAATTCAAAACAATATGATATGAGTATATGCAAAACCAGTGAATCGATTCTGGATTACCATCCCCATTCATTTTGAATACCTATCTCAATTATAGTTTCTAGGATTACTATTAACCTAATAGTTTTCATGGGCTGACTAATAACCGCTAAAATGATTAAGGACACCCTGTTCAAATACATAGTTTTCATGAGATCACTATGAACCTATTTGTAACTCCAATATCTTTACACTTATCCTAGTTTTCATGGGTTGACTAGGAACCTATTGGTAACCCTATTATCTTCCCTTATTATTCTAGTTTTCATGGGCTGACTAGGAACCTATTGACACCTGTCAATATCTTTATCCGGATATAGTTTTCACGGGCTAACTGCAAACCTACTGGCCCCTGCCAGTATCAAATCATAGTTTTTGTGGGCTTACTATAAACCTGTCTTTCTGACATCTTCCTTTATACATAGTTTTCACAGGCTAACTATGAACCTATTAGCCCCTACTAATATCTTTTTTATACACAGTTTTCATGGACTTACTAAGAACCTATTGGCCCCTGCCAATATCTTTTTTTGTACATAGTTTTCATGGGCTTATCGAGAACCTATTGGCCCTTGCCAATATCTTTTCCTTAAATATTTTAGCATCTTATATTCTGGTCTTCCTGACCTCCTGGATGCAATTCTACTCATTCAAGAGTTAACTTTATTTATATTCACTACTAGGTCAACCTAGCTGGTTATTCCGCCCTTCTCCAAAATTCAGTTATGGGTCCATTACAATGTGAATATATACATATATGAAGAAGCAAACACAATAACTTGGTTAATCCCTCTAACCCTTTAATCAAAGAAAACTTCTTCAAAAACTCCTTTTCAAAACACTTTATTTATTTATGCCATGATTTTCCATAAAAATGGGATTAAGTTACTTGTTTTAAAAATTAAGGCTGTTGAAACCTTCAAAACCTTGCTTTCGACCTCACTGGATAACCTCCTTCGAAAGCATATAAATCTCTTTTCAAAACATTAGGCCCCTGCCTTTCGAAATGCTTTAAAACTTCTCTTTCGAAACCTTTCAAATGTAATAAAGGAATACATATTATCTTTTAGAAGCATAGCTTCGAAACCATTGAAAGTACCCCTTTCAAAACCTTTGGAAGTATCCCTTCCAAAACCAATGAAAGTCCCCCTTTCGAAACCATTGGGTTTATACTTGAAATATTATTTGGGTCAAAGTGAATATAGACGAAAGTATCTCTTTCGAAACCATCCTTTATCATAAAAAAATATTGGGGAAAACTTGATGGCGTCGACACCATCCCTTTCAAAAGCTTCAAATCATTTAAACAAAACACTGAAGGATAGCATCAAAACCCCCTTTTCGAAGCCATTGCCTTCGAAACCCTTGGACCCTTTCAAATGCATTTAGGAAGTAGCTTAAAACATCTTTAAAACAAGAACTACCCTTCGAAAGCATTGATGACTTCAATACACTCGAAAGGCTAAAGAATGGCAGCAGGGCTTCGGCTAGGTCGAAACCCCTTCTTTCGAAAGCATTATTTTCATAAATAAAGAAACTCATTCGAAAGCTTATTCTTAAAAAACATAAGTTGATGGCAACCCCTTTGAAAGCATTTAGAAAACCTTTTTCAAAACCATATGCTTCGACTCCTTTAAAGGCTTTAATTAATACAACGGCAGATGCTTCCTATCTAAAGCAAACAAAAAGGTATCGACTCCATCGGAAGCTACGCTTTCGACACTATGCCTTCAGCCTTTCTCCAATCCACTACGTACCTTCTAAGTGATACCTTGTGTATTGGTTTTGGCTTAGTGGGGTTTTGAATTGATTAAAGGCGGATGCTCTGAGTCGAAAGGTACTTCAATAGAAGGCGGAACCAACTTTTCTGGGTAAACCTGATTTAATACTAATTAAAGCAAGCACTTTCTAACTAACCTGCCACGTGTAAACACAAGATTGGTTGCCTTAACTTTTCAAATTCTTTACTAAAATAAATGCTACTAATTTCAGATCTAAACCATGGTTAAGTTAGAAAATAAGCCCTTCCATTAAACAAAACCAATATTGCGAATAAGTCCTTCTTCTAAAATAATTTAATTGGCATAGAAAATCACTTAAGAAAAATTCCCAAAAATTCCAGAAATTCACTTTAGTCATGTTATCTAACATATCAAAATTTCAGACCCAAATTCTCAATATATTTTCTGAAATAAATTTATAAACCCAATTAACCATATTTTCCTTTGAAAATTCGTAATAATCTTTCCATAGCCTGGAAAATTATCAAAATTGAAACAGAACTCTAAAATCATGTTTTACATAACATAAAAAAATTTCATGGCATTTAATCATCAATATAAATTGGTTTTGCCCTATAACCGCATATAATCTTATTTAAACATCCTTGTTTAAATCAAACAAATTGTAATTCAAGCATATCATCATCCAAATCATCATAAAATGAATTTACCCTTAAATTCGAAAACATATGATTATAAGAAAAATAGAGATGGAATGAATTATTATTCACCTTGATTAAGATAAGGAGATTATATTGAGATTAATTTCCCCTAAGCTTTAATCCATAGCTTTACTTTGATTTCTCTTCTCTTTTATTACGGTCGGCTCCTCTTCTTACGTTTGTGTTTTTGTTTTCAAAATAATGTGAATGGGAAATGAAATGGTAGGAACGAGAATATATAAGGGTAAGGGTTATGTGCGACAAATTCCTAATATACCCTTGTGTAAATTAATTAACTTATAACCCATTCTTAAGCCCATTTAATTATTCATTTGAGCACGGCCTTAATTATAAATATTCAAATCTTAACCCCCTTATCACATAACATTTACATTATTCTATTTAATTTGTCTAATTAAATCTCCTGAATAATGTATCAAAAAATAGGGGTGTTACATGTTCTGATATAGTTTTTTCATTTACAAGATATCGACACCAACGATCCTACTTTGATGGAGTTGGGTTTTCGATTTAGCAAAAATTCAAGTCCACTAAGGTGGGGGTTGTTACATGCTGGTTTGATATGATGAATGAAAATAGACTACTTAGTGGAGGCCTGAGAGGACGATGAAACTTGAATTGGTTGATATAGTTGTGTCTAATGATGGTCTAGAATGGTAGTTGTGGGGGCATTTTGATGTAAGCAAATGTTTATGAGGATGGTTGAACGACCATTGGCTCCTCGTCCTATGGTGGGTAATTTTTCATGCTTGTTTGTGTTTGTTTGTTTTCATAGTGAACCTTGCTATTCCTGATCGGGCTTTGCAAATGGATCAGCATGGGTTTCTGTATCTGTCTATGAATTCGTTGCATGGAAAATTCTTGCAAATATTACCATTAGTAATTATTGATTATCAATACCATCATGTATATTCCTATGTGGTTCGATAGAAACATATCAATTAAATTGATTACCATTACCGTTTTAATTGGTAGTTGGCTAATTTTTAGTATATATTCATAAAACATGAGTAGCCAGACCTAACAGAAAACACACTTGCACATTCAGACCAAATTCAAAAATACAACTACATGTATTAACATGGAATGGAACTTGAAGAAAATTATCTATAATTGAGAATGATTTTATAATCAACTCTAAACAATATACAGTTTTATTGAAGATGATTTTACTTTGGGAAAATTTGTTCCTATCCACCGTTTCTATTAGTTTATCAACCCTAATTTTTGGATTACTTCTACTTTTATGGTCTCTTTAATTTTGGAAATTGTTTAGTTAATCCACAAAACAAATTTTAGCATCTTCTCCTCACGGTTCTCTTTCTTTCATTGTCTAATCAAGTCATAAATACATCATCTTAGGGTTAAATAAAAAAAAACAAAGATTGTCAAATTTGATCTCTTCTTCTTCTCATTATTATGCAGCATGAAGATGACATAATGCATATTTAAAGTAGAAGATTGAGGTAAGATGCTATATTTTAAAAAAAGGTATTTACTCTAAGATGAATCTATATGTAGAATTTTGCTTGTAAATTTAGTTATTTTTTCATAACAATATCATCACGCAAAAGCAATTTCTGGTTTATAGAGAATTCAAACCAATGTGTAATAAATGCATAGATTATAGTGTGTGTCCCTAAAAATTTAGTCAGAAAGAAAGACAAAATCTAGTCATTTTTTATAACTATTTTGATCTATGTTCAACATGGATATGTCTGAAAAGAGTAGTTCTTCTAATATAAATGAGAAAATAATTTTTTAGTACAAACGAAAGTAAATGGTGGTTAGAGTATTCAAGATTTATAAGTAATGAAATAGATGGGAAGTTGTTAGATGCAAGTATAATAGAACAAGAGAACATACACAACAATGATGCAATTGCGTAGTGTGTAGATAATCCCGAGAAATCAACTTTTAGTACCTAATTTTTAATTTTTGTGATTGTTTTACATAAAATTTTTATTTTTCTTTCTTATGTTTAATCTGATATCTTGTTATTCAGGATAGTGAACTACTATGCTCAAAAGATCAAGTATTAGACCGAGATTGCCCTTTTGCATTTCGGACTAGTAAGGTATGTATTTTTTAATTTTACCGTTACACGGAAGATATAAAATCAATTAATTTTTATTAATAACTCGGATCTTTAATTCACATGATGAACTTACTGAATGTTGTAAAAATGTTGGAAAGTCGCATGGGGTAGTTGTTACTATTAAACAATGCGAAAATCCAAAAAATGGTCATAGAGGTTGAATATCGTACTGGTGTGAGAGAAGTGGATTTTACATTAGGATCAACGAAAAGACACCTACTAACAAACAAGCGACGGCTAGAAAGACGGGAATAAAGAAATGTGAATGTCTTTTTTATTGAAAGTAGTTAAATTGCCAATGCTTGATTAATGGAGTAGAAGTTATTTGTGGACTTCATAATCATCCACTAGAAAAAAATATAAATTTTAAAGGATATTCATATGTTGGTTGACTTTCAAAAATGAAGAGATAGAAGTAATAAAGTTGAGTGCACGTGGTATAAAAGCAAGGGAAGTGCTTCGTATTCTCAAAGAAAATAACACAAATAATGCCTCTACGATGCAAACAATTTACAATTTTAAGGCTAAACATCGAGTTATTGAGATGGAAGGAAGGACTTATATACAAATACAACAAATGTTGTATATATTAGATGAAAACAAGTATATTGAATTTCACCGGAGAGATGATAATACAAAAGAGGTATTAGATTTATTTTTTGCACATTCATATTCCATGACGCATATTAGATATTTTCTGCATGTTTTGATCATGGATTGCACCTATAAAACTAACCATCATGATAAACCTTTATTAGAGATAGTAGGAGTTACATCCACATGGAAGACATTCATAGTTGCACATGCTTTTCTTTGTCATGACACAGTTGATAACCACATATGGGCTTTGCAATGTTTAAATGAAATTCTTAGTCCAACCAATTGTACTCCTTCCATTATTGTTACTGATCGAGAACTATCCATAATGAATGACATCAATGTGATATTTCATGGTGCCTCCCATTTATTATGTACATTTCATATATCAAAGAATATTAAAGCAAAGGGAAAAAAGTACTTCAAAACAACAAAAGAGTGGAATGATTTCATTCAACAATTTCATAGATTACTTGTTGTGCACGAATGTGGGTTTCGAAGAGGATGATTCATGAAAACCTGTACGACTATCCATGATAGAAGAATTACACTTGCACAAGGAAACAACATATTAGCTTGTTGTGTGGTGTGAAGAGATATCAATAAGTTGAAGCGGCATTAGCAAATTTTGGGCAATATGCATGCAAAAAATATTGGTTGAGTTTTCCGGACACATGGGCTGCTTATTTGCAATGCTATTTAATTGTGTACTTTGTGTTTATTTTCCAGAAGAGGGCATAACATATTTGCCTTTAAGAATGGATCCAAAAGATGAACATAGAGTGATAGCAATTGTTTTGATGGGTGGGAACCACTTTATTACGGTCCATTTGAAAGGAGAAGCACCATTACCACATATTTATCCAGGTTGGGAGAAACGATGTTATCCAGATGCAGATAAATGGTTTGATATAGTTAAGAACAGAATTCTAAATGGGACAAAGTGATGACTTCAGAGTTTCCTTCACTCGAAAAAAATTCCATTGATCTTCAGGTTTTAATACAAAAAAACTTTTCCTAGTTTACTGTATGTGTACTCCTACCAACCACTGAACTTCCAATATGTAAACTGATTTTTAATTAACTGTTTTTAATACATTTCTGATTCAATCTATGTTGTCATACACTAAACACTCACCGTCTTACATTATATAATGCTCTATATAATTGTTAATGATTGTTTTCAGGAAGATAAAGATCTCAGAACTCAAGTGGAACCAGCGCGTACAAAGGCAGTGGACAAGCGAAGGAAAAAGAAAATCTGAATGGACTTTCATATTATGAGATTGACGAACTACTTCATGCATTATGACTATAGTTTTTTTAATTTATGTGAATTGTTATTCTACTGTTTGTTTGTTTTTTAGCAACCTTCATGTACTTTGAAACTATTAGTTTTTTTTTCTCTTTGTTACTTGAACTCCTTTTTTTCTGGTTATTTAGATATTTGTTTTATTAGAATCAAATGCTTTATTATATTCTCTATGTGCAATAGATGTACGTTAACAGATACAGTTAAGTTTTTCCAAAGCTTCTCATTTTCATCCGTCTGATTTCATGTCATTTGATGGCTTAGTCAGATATAAAATTGCATCGAGGACCTGACAGTGATTGGTTGTTATTTAATGTATTTATAGTGTATGCAGGGTTGGAATCACGTTACTTATTTTATTTTTCTTTACCTCTTGATATACTATTTGCTTTATCTGTTGTTGGTTACCAGAACATTGCCGCACGCATGGACATTTATGTCAGCATTCCTTACGTTATATCAATCTTCTCATAATTTACATGTCCACATAAATTGTTCGCTCTATGAAATATATTTAAGATGTGTATTGATAGGTCTTTAGATACTTACATGTACTGAGTAATAGCCTCATCTTTGTTGTACTGCTGATTTCAAACTATTATAACATAATGGAGGTGTTATCCGGGTTTTTAACCCAACAGGACCCACTAGAAAACAGAGCAATTTCGTGACATCATAATGACTTAGAACTTAACCAAAGTGGCTAAGGCAAAGAGTTAACGAGAGTCAAGCCATATTACTAAAGCAACGACTGAGTTTGACTAAACCAAGAGACCAACATCCGTTTAGCCCAGTCAGCAGTCAAAGCACAACCAGCTAGTAGATCGTCATCAAGATGGAACAACGTGCAACGAGACTACATAAACAACGACGATACAAGGCTATGGAAACATCCCAAACTTCAAACTCCAAAAATAGCCTAAGTACTTGGATCACCAGCGATCCATACCCTTTGGATCGGTAGCGATCCATGCAAGATGGTGGATCGCTATGGTGCATGGAAGAAAAGAAGGAAAGCATAAAGATTGGGAAAATATGCTAAGTGTATGGATCGCTAGCGATCCATACACCATGGATCATACTTGTCCATGGGCCTTCAACGAGCTAACTAGGTGAGATAATGGAAAGGAGAGCTAAGTCATTAGCTCGCGAGCAAGCCATGTCTATGGATCGCTAGCGATCTATGGTTTAGGCTCGGATCACGAGCTAAACTCCCTTAGGTCGTCCTATGTCCATCTGCAAGCGATTGACGAAGTGGCCTGGCCCAAAAGCTCTCCGATCTCTATAAATACCATTTTGCCTACAATATAAACTGGATCTTCTTCGGACGGGTTGTTGAAGCTCTACTGGAAACTTCCTTCACTCTCTACCTCCCTCACAACAATCTATAAGGGAATCACTGTGATTCTCCAATGGATTCCAACTCTGGGGATTCAATCTAGCTAAGGATAAACAAAAACCTTGTAACCAAACACTACTTGTAACAGCAATCAGTCTATAATAAAACTATAAAGTGGACGTAGGCTTCATTAGCGGCCGAACCGTTATAAAAATTCCTTGTCTTCATTCTTTTATTGTCTTTTTCTATACCCATTATCTGTGTTATTGCTCTGTCAGAACAGGGCTGGAGCTTTCATACTCTAACCAGGGTGTTGATCCATTTTTTGGGTTAACATTTTGGTGCTTTCGTTGAGAACTCCAACTCAGGATCCAGATCTAGCTATCTACTTTGGATCCCATAGGTCTAGAAATTAGATCCCCAATCTTTGCCTGAAGAATCTACCACTTGGAACCAATGGCTCCTGGAAGAAGAAGAACTGCCTCTAGAAGATCCATATGGGCAGTAATAGCTGGAGAAGATGTTAATCCTCAACAAACTGAAGCAAATGGTGCTAACTTGGGAAATCAAGCGCCAGAATCCTCCAGCCAACACGAAGTTGTCACCAGGAATGAGTTGAATAACATGGTTAATGAGATCAACCAAAAATTGGAAAGTAGTCAAAAGGCTCTAATCGATAAGTTTAACGCTCTCTTAACCCTATAGTCAAACCCTGCTTCAAGGACTATGCATGAACCTGCGACTGCTATAGAACAAGAGAATTCCTCAGTTCTGGTCTACATAGAAGAAATGGAAAACAACCACAAAAAAGGGTGACAACAGGACATAATGTGGAAGAGAATGCGAATACTCCACCCGCCGCAAGGCAACCAATTCTGAACTTGAATCAAGGGGCACAGACCCTGCAAGAAGATACAGCTATGGATCTCTCCGATTCAGAAGATGGAGAGCAAGATAATCAATTAAAAGAAATGCCAACGTGTTCGATGATGCTAGGAACGTCCAGACTACCCCAATCGGGCCAATTGCGAGCCAACGGGGTCCCGCGGGAGTGGCTCTCCCGAAGACATGAGAGTCTAGGTTTCAACCCATGCGCCAAGACCGTTTGCAAAGCCAAACACTTGGTGTAGTGACTGATTGCTGTCCCTAGGATTACCAGACAAAAGAGGCATACATAACAGACATGGTCAAACGGTTGATGGATGAGAGAAAAACCCAAAGAGATGATGAATGGGGATCTGCTCTAAGTCAGACTCCCTTTACCGATGAAATCTTGAATGAAAGATATCCAAACAAATTCATGATGCCAGCTATCCCATCCTACGATGGGATGAAGGACCCAAAACCCCATCTATACAAGTATAGCCGGTATATGGATGAAGCCAACGCTCCAGAGGCTATTTGCTGCCGATGTTTCCCTATTTTTCTAGAAGGAGTTGCGTCTATGTGGTTCACCAGACTTCCCCCGAGATCTATTTCTACCTTAGACCAATTGGCAACAAAATTTCTCGACTAGTTCAGGCTCCATATCGTGCAACAAAAAGATGTCATGTCCCTATTCGAATTGTTCTAGGGACGCAATGAGTCGTTGAAATCTTTCATGAACCGGTTCAATACCGCGGTGACGGAAGTAAGCAACCCCAATGAGGACATGGTTTTTATGGTGTTAGTCTAAGCCACTCATCCGGAGACTGAATTCGAGAAATGGATTAAAATGAAGCAGCCTGCCACAAGGAATGACTTCAATCGTAAAGCGAGTCAGTACTTAAGATTGGAGGAAGCACAGAAGCTGGAAAGAAATTCTATTATTGTGCAACCGATGAACATAGGACGGAGCGATGTGGCGACGAATCAAAATGCGCATGATTCTGGAACTGCTCAAGGAGTCATAGGAAAAGAGGGGAATCAAAAGAGGAGAAATCAGAACTTCAATAAAAGAAATAGCAATGGTAGCTACAAAAGATTTAAAGAGTTCAGACAGGAAGATTATACCCCTCTAAATGACAATTCGAAAAATATTTATCTCGCAACACAGGAAACCGAAGAATACAAGAAACCCCCTAAAAGAGAGGCAACCGAGTAGTAAAAACGTTTAGAGAAATTCTGCTGCTTCCACGAGACACATGTTCACAATACAAACGAATGCCCCCACCTAAAGAATCTCATTGAAGAATTGATCCGAGACAATAAGCTCCAGCAGTACGTGAAAAAGCCACAAAACCCCAATCAACCTACGGCCCCTCAGCCTCCTAGAGAACGAAGAAATCAAGTTGGAACTAGTGATGAAGGGTCGAAATGAACCAACCAAAGGCACATTATTGGAACTATATCTAGGGACCACACCCTGCGTAAGGAAGTTGGGGAGAAATGGAATGGTACGCGAGTTCGTTGAAGCATGCTCTGAAAGACTCATGTCTCTCAGTAGATGATGAAACTCCAGTCAAGCCACAAAAGATTTTGAGTGACGATATAGTGTTTCGGAATCGGGACACCGAAGAGATCGTAGCTCCAACTCTCGATCCAATGGTGGTGATAGTGGGATTCAGACCCGCTGTAGTTCGACGAGTGTTGGTCGATAGTGGCAGTTCTTTTAATATACTTTTCAAACCTACTTTTGAACAGATGAAAATTGGCATGAAAAGCGTGTCTGCATGCCAAACAAAGATCCAAGGGTTCATTGGGGAGCCCAAGCAACCTATGGGAACAATTGACCTGCCAGTGGAGCGGGGAGAGGGCGATCGAAGAGTCACCCTCATACAGACTTTTGTAATTGTGGATGAAATGTCAGCATATAACGCCTTCTTGGGGCGGCCCGCTCTAGCAGATTTTAAAATAGCTCTGGCCCATTGGTGTCTAACCATGAAGTTCCCTACTGCAAATGGAATCGGAGTGGTGAAAGGAGATCAGTGTGCAGCCAGAGAATGTTGCATTGCAGAATTACGCGAATCCAGAAGAAAGGAAAAAAGGGAAGGATGTGGGGAGAACTCTCCACATCCGTGAACCCTTCGAATAGCAACTACAGTGCCACCTCTGGCTTGTGGACCATAGCTAATTCGACAAGGCTTTGGACCCTAGAAAGAATAGCTTAGGGGAGGAACGGGTGGCGCCGGCAGAATTGACAGTGTTAATCCTTGTCGACATGGACGACCCAACTAAAGTTTTGAAAATAGGATCGCACCTTGGAAACAAGATGCGTATGGAGCTTGCTAAATTTCTTTGCGCCAATTTGGATGTGTTCGCATGGACGCATTCTGACATGTGTGGGGTGTCTCTAGAAATCACATGTCATTCGGTCAACATAGACCCCAGGTTCACACCAGTAAAGCAAAAAAGGCGCAGCTTAAGTTTCGAACGATCCAAGATGCTAAGAGAAGAAGTGGACAAGTTAATGGCCAACGGTTTTATCCATGATGCAACCTATCCGGAGTGGGTATCCAACTCGGTCTTAGTCAAAAAGTCCAATAGGAAGTGGCGAACCTGTATAGACTACTCAGACTTAAACAAAGCTTGCCCAAAAGACAGCTTCCCTTTCCTTAGAATAGACCAACTTGTGGACGGAACGGCATGACACAAGTTGTTATCATTCATGGACGCATACTCCGGGTACAAGCAAATCCTGATGCACGAAACCGATCAAGAAAACACCAGCTACATCACCGACCTGGGCCTATACTGCTACAGGGTAATGCCCTTTACTTAGTGATCTCACCCCATGCATTAAGCGCAGCTCTGGTGCGTGAAGAAGAAAAAATCCATCGACCCATGTATTACATTAGCAAATGGTTCATCAGAGCCGAGAAGAATTACCCAAAACTAGAAAAGCTAGCGTATTGCCTCTTGATCGCGTCCCGGAAGTTACGACCATACTTTCAGGCACATCCAATCAAAGTATTAACCGACCAGCCGTTGAAACAAGTGTTGTACCGACTCGAAACTTCTGGGCGACTCCTCAAATGGAACGTAGAGCTAAGTCAATATGATATCGCATACCATCCTAGGACAGCCATCAATGGGCAAGCATTAGCAAACTTCATCACCGCGTTTACCATACGGGACGACGAAGAAGAAGCGCCACTGGAGGTGGAGACTCAGTGGAAACTCTTTGTAGATGGTGCATCTAACAATCTCTGTTCAGGGGCAGGATTAGTGCTCGAAACCCCCGAAGGGAGAGCCATTTGCTACGCCTTGCGCTTGGAATTCCCTGCGACGAATAATGAAGTGGAATACGAGGTGCTTATTGCAGGACTAAAGATGGTGAAAGAACTTAAGATAGAATCCATTCACATCTACAGCGACTCCCAGTTGGTCATCTGTCAGGTAAAGGGGGAATACCATGCTAAAGGAGAGAATCTTGCCTCGTACCTGTCTAAAGTGCAAGAACTGCCAAGCGACATCGAACGTTATACCATAGCCCACATTCCACGAGAACAAAACACCAAGGCAGACTATTTTGCTAAATTAGCGAGCTCTGGGGAAGCTCAATCATTGGGGCTCGTCCCAGTTGAAACTTTAGCTACCCTGCGCATAAATTAGATGAACGTCGACTGGAACCTCGAGACAACCGTCGAGCCGGAGACATGGATGACATCGATAAAGGACTATCTACTTGCGGGAACCCTTCCAACTGACCGGAACCAACGGAAAAAGCTTCTTCGAAAGGCACCATGGTTCATGATACAAGATGGAATACTCCGTCGAAGGGGATTCTTGACCCCCCTTCTTAGGTGTGTGACCAATAATAAAGCACAATGAATCCTAAAGGAGGTACATGAAGGCGAATGCGGGGACCACACTTGGGTGCAGACCCTAGCGAAGAAAGTCCTTCGATATGGATATTCCTGTCTAACAATAAACCACGACGCTGCAGACTGTGCTAGAAGATGTGATCGCTGTCAAAGATTCAGCAAAATTAAGAGAACTCCTTCAACGGAGCTGACATAGATGGTCAGCTCGTGGCTGTTTGCAATATGGGGAATCGACTTGATTGGCGCGCTGCCAATAACAAAAGGAGGGGCCAAATATGCTATAGTTGCTGTAAATTATTCACAAAATGGACCGAAGCGGAACTGCTGGCCATCATAACCACAAAGAAAGTCATTAATTTCGTTACTAAAAACATTATTTGCTGGTTCTGTATGCCACAAAAAGTCATCACGGACAATGGAACTCAATTCGAAAGTGCCGAGTTCAAAGACTTCTGCAAGCGCTTCCGAATTGAAAAGAGCTTTTCCGCGGTGGCTCATCCACAAGCAAACGGGAAAGTGGAAGCGAGAACCAAGATCATCGAGTCCACTATCAAAAAGCAACTAACAAAAGCAAAATGAAACTGGGTTGATGAACTTCCACTCGCACTGTGGGCTTACAGAACTACCCACAAAGTGGCAACTGGCCACACTCCGTTCACCTTGGCGTATGGTTCAGAAACAATGATTCCCGTTGAACTGGAAGTCCCCTCGCACTGAAGGCAAAACTTCAATCAAAAGAAAAACATGAAACTCCAACTCGAATCGCTAAATATGATTAACGAACAAAGAGAAGAAGCAGAGTTGAGAACCGCCGCCCACCAAAATAGGGTCGCACGGTACTTCAACTCCAAAGTTCACAACCAAACCTCCAAAGTGGGAGATCTTATGCTTAAGCGAGTTTACCCCGTTCCAAGGACCTTCGGATCAAACCGGGAAGGACCGTATGTCATCAATCAAAAGCTAAGATACGGGACTTTCAAGCTAACAACCATCGATGGAACTAAAGTTCCCAAGGCGTGGAATAGTGAATCGCTCTGCCGTTACTTTGTTTGAAAGCTACCTTATGTACTTTTTACTTTCTAGCAAATAAGCCATCCCGGGATGCCGAGGGCATTGTACATTGGAAAAAACTGCGCTGCTTTCCTTAATAAAGTTTGCTTCTTGAACCAACAAAACCGTGTTCATAATAACTGCCTACCGGGTCGACGGAAGGAAATCGACTCAAACCGTTAGATTGGTGGAATCCGATCTTGGTCTTCTAAAAACTGGCGTTGCTCCGAAACATCGGGAAAGCTAAATCATACGCTCCTCATGTTGCCTGAAGATGGGCAACGCCGAGGAGCACGAAAAGCCGCGCATTTCGTAATTCACGCACTAACTTCCAAAGCATATGCTCCTAACGTTTCCCGAAGATAGGCAACACCGAGGAGCACGAAAAGCTGTGCACTAACTTCCAAAGCATACGCTCCTCACGTTGCCAGAAGATAGGCAACACCGAGGAGCACGAAAAGCCGCGCATTTCACAAGCCGCGCACTAATCTCTAAAATGATAACTCCTCACGTTGCCCGAAGATAGGCTACACCGAGGGAACAAAAAACCGCGCATCTCATAAGCCAGGCCAAAACACACACCCCTCATGTTGCCCGAAAATAGGAAACACCGAGGAGTATCAAAAGCCGCACATTCTATAAGCACACGCTAAATTCCAAAACACTAGCTCCTCACTATTCCCGAAGATAGGCAACGCCGAGGAGCATGAAATATCACACACTGATTCTTAAAACTTAAACTCCTCACCCTGCCCGAAGATAGGTAGCATTAGGGAGCACTAAAACACACGCTCCTCGCGTGGCCTGAAGATAGGCAACACCGAGGAGCACCAAAAACCGTGCATCTCATAACCAGTGCCAACTGCTTCTATAATCAGGAATAATGAGCACAACTCCAACAAAATTAGAATGCTACAAACCAACCGAAAAGTTTCAACTAAGGACACTTAATGATTAAAACTTCCCTTAGTTAACCCATGCAATGTGCATCTCTCAAACAAGTATATATTGCATACTTGCTGGAATATTACAAGAAACTTGGATTACATGCTAAAGTTGCAAAACTTCCGAAAAAAGAAAAATCAAGCTGTGACTTAGCCAAATTTCAAGTTTAATATGAAAATTATCTAAACCATAAGTTACCGGTCATTTGAAAATTGTTTGAAGTAAACATCCCTATGAACTGGGCCGCATACACCGGTACTTGAATAAAAACACGTGAAAACAATAAGTTCACAAGTTCTGTCACTCCGAACAAACAATTTTTAAGTTCTGTTACTTCAAACGAAGGATTTTGGCAGTAATCACAGAACTAGATAAGTATAAAATAAAACAAGCACAAGTGCACAAAACATATATGAGCAGACAGATGAGAATATAGTCAAAATATCAATATACTGCTTTTAATTTTCTTTAAACAGGGTGAAAACGTGGGGGCCGTACCCACACAACACCAACCAACAAAAGAAAATACAGAATCCACAACAAAAACAATAAGTGCAGACTCTACACTTGAACAAAATGACTCAAAAGGAACCGAAAATCAAATCAGTCTTCACACAAACCTCTCAACGCTTCCTTCCAACACTCCCATTTCCGCCCTTTGTTGGCAGCTTCTGCTTAGTCTCAGGAGTGGTGTCACTGCCGGTAATGTCAACGAACACCTCAGTGGCAATGTCCTCCTCTTCCTCTGCAGCCTACTTAGAAGATTCTCACTTCGCTTTGCGTTTCCGTGATTTGCGGGAGCTCTTTGAGGCTTTGATCGCTTTAACCTTTTCCCTCTTAATAACAACTAATTCGTGCTGAGTCTTGCGAGGCTACTCTGTCTGAACTTCCTGCTCCTTAATTTATGTCGCTGTTACGTTGCCTTCTAAAGACACAGAAGGGTCATCCAAGCCATAAAGCGCGGCTATCTTTTTGGACTTCGGCCCCGGCTGCGAGCCAGACAAGGACGTAGAAACAGGAACCGAAACAGAGACGACCACGGAGGCTGTAGAAATTGCAGCGGGTCTGGAAGCTGAGGAAGCTGGCACATATCCATGAAAGGTGGATGAACCTATAAGATCAAAAATAAAAGCATTAAATTCTTCATGCTCTTGCGGCGTAAGTTGGAAGCTCCCGAACTCGGAGGAAGCGAGAATATTACCTGCACTGGAGGAATGGTCGAGAATGTCGACTTCATATTCACCACCTTCACCTTCTTTCGATGGTTCCACTACCCGAGGAAGAGTCTCGAGCTCTGAACTTGCTGGCAGGTCATGGGGCTGCTCCGATGATTCGCCCGCACCAGAAATAAAAGGCTTGGTGAGCGCTTCGGGGTCAGTCGTTAAGGCAGCGTCGGTGGCCTCTTTCTCTCTTTCGACTCGAAAAATCTCCTGGCCCACGAGCAACGCCTTCTTGGATTCTTTATTAAGGTGGGCATCCTGCAACTCCCGCTCGGTATAGACATCACCGCTATCAGAAAAGAGGGATAAGATTTCTTCGCAAACTAAAGCGAGAGTGCGTGAGAACTTCGGACCCAAGTAGCCGAGACTCCCCTGGTGTAACATCAAGTTAACATAAAAATTTAGAATGGTCATGTCTAGCTTCTCTATCTTTCTTTCAAAAGCATTCTGAAGCTCCAGGAAATCAGCTCGCATAGCGGTTTTCTCAACTTCGACGGTAGACTTATTAGCACTGAGCTGCGCGACCTAAGCCTGTAGCCTGGCAATTGTCTTGGCTTGTTCGGAAATAGTCTTGTTGTGCCCCTCAACGATGAGGTCGTGATCAACAATGGTTTTCCTTTGAGCCTCAATCGTTGCGTTGCAAGCAGCAGTTCTTCTTTTAATTTCGCCTCTTCGGCATGAGCCTTCTTTATCTCGTCTCTATAGACGATCTCAATTCTGGCGTGAGCCTTTTTTACTAATTTAACAAGTCGGCGCTCCTTTTGCCCTCTTGCAGTGTCGCTGCTTTCGCCTCCTCTAGCAGTTTGATTTTGGCATCGTGTTCTGACAACGCTTATTCAAAATCATCCTTCTCCGACTCGAAAGAGAGGATTTCTTGGTAGTTATTGCAGTTGGTGTCTGCCAGCTGCTTACACAATTATTCCCACCCTTCAGCTTAGTCTAAATCGTGTTATATAGCTTGAAGGTGTGGCTTGTACGAATCTTTGCAAACCGGGTGCAGATCGCGATCAAACTTAACTCCCCTCAAGAAACAACCGGGGAGCGCTGCCTCAAGCTTGGGGGGACCCGATGGAAGAATATAAGTAGGTCTCCGTGAGGGCGTGAAGCACCGGGGGCGGTAACAATGGAAGATGGCGGGATGCAAGTTGAAGGCGGAGCAGGAGCAGAAGTCACCGGGATTTCTTGACCCGTTGAGGAGCGCATCAGAGCAGAAACCTGTTGTTCCGAAGAGTGTGAACGGTGGTTGAATTTTGATCTCTTCAATGGCTCCTCCCTTTCATCAAAAGATCTCCTTTTCTCATACCCGCCTCTGTATGGCCGGCTCCGATCTTTTTCGTCTTGGCGATGGGCTTCGACCTCTAGTTCCTTCCTTCTTCTGTACTCCTCCTCCGTTTCTCGAGGCTGATAATGACCGGAAGGATGCTCAGACCAGCGCTGGGAGTCGATGAATTCTTCAAAGTATTCGTAGAGGCCACGTCCTCTCGTCATACCTAGCATAAAGCATAAATAAAAGATTTTAGAAACAAAGAACATGCATGGAAAGAATATAAGAAAGTGAGTATAATCCTAATGAGATGTGTAGTGTGTTTCAGGGAAAGGCCTAAAGTGTCGTCACGAACCGAATCGGGTAGCCATCGTAGGAGGGATCGGCTGTCGTAGGCAGAATTGGGCTAACTTCGGGCACCGTACCGCTCAAGTGGGGAGGCACCTCCTCAAATTTAAAATCTTTCCTAATAAGCGCATCAAAATCGACGGAGACGTCACTTAAATCTCTGAAGTCTGTGCCGACAACATTATCTGGGGTATCCTGACACTCTCTGTTCTCTGGAGCATTGTCTTTATAGCCCGCATCTATAAGGGGTGAGCTCGGGAAGGATGAGGTTCATTCCCGGAGTTTCATCGCACGATTCCGAGTCCTCATCATCGGATTCTTCGTAGAAGTCATCACTTGAAGTAGACTCATCGCCGCTGCTCTCGAGTTCCCCCTCTTCCTTTTCTAAGTCTAATGTGGCCTTGCCTCCCATTTGCTTGAACTCTTCCTCTCCTTCCTCCGGGATCGGAGGCATCCTAACCAAGACGCTAAGACTAGTCGCAGCAGCATCTCTTCCTTCGCAGGTCTCCTCGGTTGATCTTCTGAACAGGCCCTCTCTCTCTTGAGAAGCGCCTTCTTCGGAACCACGGGAAGAAGAGGAAAATCTTGTGTGAACCCTGGATCGGGCGGGAGAGGGGACCTCAACTTGAACGACGGATCTACCCGGATACAGTAACCCATATCGATGCATGTTTTCATCGATCGGCAAAACTTTGACGGATCTCTCCTCGGAATCAATAGCCTTTATAGTCCAAAAATTTCATCAAGAGACACATCCATATTTGGCCTTGGAATAACCGCAAGAATTATACGGCTCGTTAGAAACTCCATAGCAACGCGTCGAAACTCGATAAGTATGAAAAGGAACTTACCCCCTGTCGTCCAAAGACGGTTAAACCCCTCGGGGCTCCTAACAAAGAAATACTACGTCTTGAACTGGGACAAGTTGCTCTGTAGACACAAAACGATTTTTTGGTTTCTCTAGGCTTCAATTACGATCACGGATGAACATTCATCCCTCTTTTTGAATGATAGGAAGTACCGCAACTCATCAAAGTTTGGAGCACAGTTGAACATCCACATGAAGAGAACATGCAAGCAAGTCACGGTAGCATAGCCGTTGGGATGAATTTGAAATGGAGTAGCACCAAAGTTGGAAAGAGTCTCACGCATAAAGTTGTTGAAAGGAGGCATGGCTCCATTCGGGCACATGTAACGATGGCAAGCAGTATATCCGGGGGGAGGCATATGAGCAAACTCATCTTTTTTCGGTAGATGTACATCCTCTTCTGGTATACCATGCTGCACATAGATATTGTGCAGAACTTTAGCGAAGACCACCGAAGAAGCTCTCTCCGGTGGGTTGAGTAGGACTCTAAAGTTGGGAGGTTTTCGATCCACGACCAGCCCAACCGGGACCAACTGACCGTATTCTGCTTGCGAAGTGGTAGGAGAAAGAGCGACGGACGACGATTCGACCGCTGAAAGTGTCGGACTTCCTCCACTCGATTTACGGTGCGAAGATGGGTGCTTCATTCTAAAACAACGGAACTCGCGTTCAAAACGGTCGGGTGATTTTATTCTAATTTAGTGGTTTCCCCATACTACATTTGAATTTCGGAGAGATATCGATTTGTGTCCGTGCAACGGACTTCAAGTGTATACCACGGCAAGTGCATCGTGCTGTCTATTGAGGGTGAGCTCAGTATCTGAAACACTACAAATGCTCTATCCCGTGTAGATAGTTCGGTCGCAATAGAAAAGGAAAAAAGTTTCCCACATCGTTCCCACTTGTTTTTACTTCCTGTACATTTACCCGTTATTGATCAAGAATCGATAACGGATCCGTTGTCCGAAGCGACTCGGAAAACTCTTTTCACTACAGGGATACCGAGCGTGCAACAAGCAAGTAAGATAACTCCAAATCCTTTGGAAGAATCGGGATCGATTAGCGATGTGTCATGCTGTGTCAGCTACGGAACTTGGCACAAGTCAATTCTGGCCTAATGGACGAAGATAGAAAAACGTATCAAGCACTGGACCAAGGCCCGAATGTCATTCCGGGAGAAATTCTGGACTTGATTTACTATCTTCCTCCATTAGACCGCAATCAACTCAAGATTTTCACGACTAACACCATAAATGCAAACTCGCCATCAAATCATTAATCGAACACCGTAATTATCAAACCAATTTGCAAACCCATCTTAATTTGAACACTAGAGCACAAGAATGATCAAAGTCTTAGAATCAGTGAACTGCGAATGGACCGGTGGCGAGCTAAGGGATGGATCAGTGGCGACTTAAGGCAATGGCGAGCTAGGGTTTCAAACCAGGGTTTGGATCGAAGTCAGTGGCGATGCTCCAAAGATGGTGGCGCAAAAGAGGATCTTGGTGGAAGGATGGAATCACCGAAGATCGATGGATCGAAGCACTGGGAAGTTGATTGAATCGCCTAGAACTGGGTCACGTGAAGAGATTGAATTGGATCGGCTCGAATAAGTAATCAGGTCGGCACGAGTAAACATATATAGGCAGAATAAAAGAACAAAGCAAAAATTAGCTAAGTAATTGGGTTGCCTGCGATCCATCATGGATCGCTAGCGACCCATCTTTTCGAAGCCAAAATTTTCAAGTGGTCAGGTCGCTAGCGATCCATCGTACATGAATTGCTAGCGACCCATAAGGTTGGGGGCAGATTTTTCTCGAACTCGAGCTCCGACATCTACCCATCATTTCGAAGCATACCGAGAAGCTATAAGAAGAAATTTGATCCGTTACGACAAGCTATAGTAGTCGAGACCAGAGCTAGGTAATCAACAGCATGACCTGCCACGTATCCGTACAACTCTAATGTGAACACTTGAAATTCGACGAACAGATATTGAAAGCGATAACTTCCAAAGCACACCTTGTTTACAACGAAGACGTACTCTACGAGGCAAATGTTATCCGGGTTTTTAACCTAGCAGGACCCACTAGAAAACAGAGCAATTTCGTGACATCAGAATGACTTAGAACTTAACCAAAGAGGCTAAGGCAAGGAGTTAACGAGAGCCAAGCCATATTACTAAAGCAACGATTGAGTTCGACTAAACCAAGAGACCAACATCCGTTCAGCCCAGTCAGCAGTCAAAGCACAACCAGCTAGTAGATCGTCATCAAGACGGAGCAACGTGTAATGAGACTACGCAAACAACAACGATACAAGGCCATGGAAACATCCCAAACTCCAAAAATGGCCTAAGTGCTTGGATCGCCAGCGATTCATACCCCATGGATTGCTAGCGATCCATGCAAGATGGTGGGTCACTATGGTGCATGGAAGAAAAGAAAGAAAGCAGAAAGATTGGGAGAATATGCTAAGTGTATGGTTTCTAGCGATCCATACACCATGGATCGCCAGCGGTCCATACTTGTCCATTGGCCTTCAACGAGCTAACTAGACAAGACAATGGAAAGGAGAGTTAAGTCATTAGCTCGCGAGCAAGCCAAGTCTATGGATCGTAGCGATCCATGGTTTTAGCTCGGATCGCCAGCTAAACTCCCTTAGGTCGTCTTGTGTCCATCTGCAAGCAGTTGACGAAGTGGCCTGGCGCAGAAGCTCTCTGATCTTTATAAATACCATTATGCATGCAACATAATCTGGATCTTCTCCGGACTGGTTGCTGAAACTCTGTTGGAAACTTTCTTCACTCTCTACCTCCCTCACAACAATTTCCAAAGGGACTCACTGTGATTCTCCAGTAGATTCCAACTCCGGGGATTCAATCTAGCTAAGGATAATCAAAAGCCTTGTAATCAAACACTACTTGTAACAGCAATCAATCTATAATAAAATTATAAAGTGGACGTAGGCTTCATTAACGGCCGAACCACTATAAAAATTCTCTGTCTTCTTTCCTTTACTGTCAGTTTCTATACTCATTATCTGTGTTATTGCTCTGTCAGAACAGGGCTGGTGTTTTCTTACTCTAACCAGAGTGTTGATCCATTTTTTAGGTTAACTGGAGGATTTGTATATATTGACAATAGTTGAAAAGCTTATGATATAGTTCAGTAATGGACCGCGTTCATTAATCTTAAACGTGTCTCACAAACTAATTCAATTGATTTTAGTTCAATAAATTCATTTCACAAAGTACATATTCAACCTTGAAAATTATAATAAAAAGGTTAGTGAATTTATACACAAGGAAAAAAATTCCCCTTTACTTAGAGAACTAGTAGAGGGAACTATGCAAAGGGTTCCATGGAAGGTGTCCAAAACAAAATTGCATTGTACAAAAAATGGGACCACGCAGAATTATTAAAAGCAGCACTAGGAAATTATAAAACAAAAGAGTGGAAAGAGAGAGAATCCGAAAACGTGATTGCCTGAAATCATGTAGTGCGACCCTACTACACATCAAGTGACATGCAATCGTGTCACTTGACATTTTCCTTTATTTATTTCGATTTTGTTTTTGAACAGTAGAATAATAACATTAAAAAAACACAATGATTAGGGCAAGTGTAGGTCTATTGCTAGCTGTGAAACTGATGTAAATATGTTGGCCAAATCTGTACCGCTTGAAATTATATACGATTTAATGGGGACAAAACTGCATTATTTGTTTTTGCAATCGTGAGATGGGCATAAGATGCGATTTGTCTTGCACGCATACAGTCACCATGTCGTACGTGCTTACATTTTAAACTACATACAAAACCGGTATCGTATCTCTTTTATGTCTCACTGTTTGCTCGTGATTACATTAAAGTGCCCCATGTTTAAGCGTGACTCATGCTTCCAAATTTTTAATTGAAATTTGCCTTACAAGTGTTAATTTGTGTGCTATTACTTAAACACATATTAAGATTGTATACTAAAATATTTACATTAACAACATTATAATTTTTGAACATTATGTGATGGTTAAATAGACTTAAAAAATGGTTAAGCAGAATCTCTGGTCTAAAATCGGTATAAAAATGGCAAAAATTTTGAAAAAATTATAAACGAAGTACAAAATACGACTCCTTTATTATTCGCGGTGCCCATGGTTTTTATTTCACCATCTAGGTTTTGCTTTTATGGTTATTAGTGTTTGTTAACTTACATTGAGCATGCAAGTCTTATTTAAATGGTAGGTTGTCTTTTAGTTATATTCCAACTACAAATACCTTCTCAAGTGGGTTTATTTGAAGAACATAGAAATCTAAGTATGTTTAAAAGCTTTTATCATTTTATTTCATAGTTAAGTTTACCTATGGATGAATTCAATTCAAACCACTGGAAATTCATTATTTAATAAGACGATAACAGATAAAAAGATAAATAAAGAGATAAGGGTCATAATTTTATGTACACACTTCACCAAAGGATGAAAACCTTGAAAGAAACGAAAGCAAAAGGGAGAGAGAGAAATGGTATCCACTTCTTTCAATTTCAATATAGGCACTATGATTTTGACCTTGACCAAATTAGCTATGCCGTAAATGTACGTACCTAGAATTTTCAAATGCCGAATCGATGTAATACATAATATAATATATAAAAATCAACGTCCAAGCCGAAAGCGACGTAAATCAATAAACAATCACGAATTATTATTGAATTGCCGAAAATTCCACCGCCTTTAATACAATCACGGAAAATACATGTCCAACCCACCCGACCCACCCACCCATTCCTCTTTCTTTATCCACGCATCTACTTCCCACCTCCCTTTTTTTATTATTTTATTTCAATTCATATAAATATTATTTCAAACTACTAAACGCACCCACCTTCCTATATATACCACACAACGTATTCTTTCCCTCCATCTCACAACTAACTTGCTACGTTCCTATTTACCAAACCACCCTCATCTTTTTGCTCTATCGCAAAACAATGGAAAACCAGGCCGCGTCTTGTCCATCAACGAACAAGAGAGCCCGAGACGACTCGGACGCGATCCTCGACGCTAAAAGGTTCAGGGAAGCGAACGCCTTGTTCCAAATGCTCGAAGACGAGGACGTCGATTATGATAATAGCAACGTTGATATCACGGACGTCTTTAAGAGCCTCGAAAAGGAGATTGATTCAGATTCGTCCGCTAAAGAAGCGGATGCGAACCTTAACATCGGTTACCTTCTAGAAGCTTCGGATGATGAGTTGGGGCTCCCGCCGGCCGTTGGATTGTCCACGGGCGGTGAGGATGATGCGGGGTTTGGGAGGATTTGGGGATTTGAAGATGATGTAACGGATGCGTTTTTGGGGACAACGGAGTTTGGGAACGGAGTTAATTTTGACGGCGAGTTTGATTACGTCGAGGATTGTTACGAGGTTTTTCCTTGGTTGACGGAATCTTTGACGGCGACCTAGCAGGGTTATTTGTGTAAATAAATGGGTTTAGATTGGACGAAATATATAAATTTTAGTTGACTTAATTTTATTTTTTACAGGGAATACTGTTTGTGTCCTCTTTGTAGTTGTGGAATACAGTATGAACACGAAATTCTTGTTGAGTTTGATTTGATACACATGTTAGTATTGTGATATTTATACAATTAGTGTTCTGCTAAAATTGTGTCGAATGTTTTTTATTTTACTAATAACAACTTCAATTCTATGTAAGCATGATAAATTGAATGTTGTAATATGATCCATGTAATTTATCAACTTCACTTAGCAGGAAAAAAAGTTTTTAATTATATTCAAACACCAAAATTAAATTAATCTACAAAGAAAATTATATAACTACTCCTATTTTTTTCAAAATTAATTTTAAGATACATATATTTCCTTTTTGTTGCGTCTTTGACAAAATTGTTATTTAGAACTCATTAAATCAAACTAAATTAAATGGTTTGAATTATGCAGTTCGCTAGGTTGAACTAAAATAGAATAAAATGGATAATATTTTTCGAAAGCGAATATTACACAAAATCTAACACAATATATCTTAATTATTGAATCTCGATATGTTTATACAAAGAGTTGAGTTCGATACGTATTCAAATGTCCTCAACTATGATTTATTATGTCCTTACCTATGTTAATGATTTATGTCTTAACAAAAGTTTTCATATTATTATTATTTTTTTATTCTCCTTTTATATTTTTAGTTCCTTTTTATAAACCATCCAAATTTAGATAATAAAGTTTGAGTAGGTATTCATATCATTGTTCTTCTAAGTTAGGGATTGACATGAATTAGAAAACATAAAAGATAAAACTGCATCTAAGCATATAGAATTGAATTTGCGAAGTTGCATTATAAGCGAGGAGTTTTGTTTGAAAAGAGAAAATATAAAGAGCGAGGCAAGTAATTTGATTTTATTGAATTTGTTATTCCTTTGTCAAAGGATGCCTTCTCGCTGATCAGAAATTCAAATCCATACATTAATATCACTTTGAATACTAATAAATTAAAGACAGTTTATTCAATGTTTTATAAAAATGTCATCTTCAAGGCAACAATCTTCAAAGATATATGACATTTGAGTGGGCTAAGGTGGGTTATTTTAATCAATAAAGAAAGTGTACAATGGTTGAGCTCAATTTCTTGATTTTTATTTTATTCATCTGTTTCACTAACATCTCAATCATTGATTTGCTTATTATCCTTTACTTTTGTGTTTCAGTGGTTGAAACTATCAATCATTTCCTGTTGAAGAATGGTAGATATTAACTGTGTTACTGTGATACGTGGAAACATCCCAAGAAGGACGAAGGATTGGCTAGAAATATTTTTGCAACATGACCATCTCCAAAAATTTGAAATTTCAAACTTGGACTAATTAACTATAGTACGAAGATTAAAACTAGTTTGATTCTCAAGTGCGACTCGTATTCTTTGATGTACCATGATATTTTCACAATGACCGTAAAATTAGAATGAACTGGAATAGGTAAAAGAATGGAAAGCACAAGTTGGAACACGTAGTATTAGAGCAAAAGAGAGGAAGTTTCAAGGACAGTTAGTTCATCAATAATGAATGGATAGCGATAAAAGCATGGGAAGAGCAAGTTGCAATATGAAAAGGAGAGGTAGACAAGAGAGCAGAAGGAAACAGAAAGAAAGAAAGTGAACAAGTATGAAACGTAGGGACAGCGTTAGTTGTAGGTAAGTTGTGCATGCGCTGTACCATGCCTATCTTTATCTATTTCATATTCATGTTTCATGTCCCAACCGTAACATCTTCTAGAACATCATGTTCCAACGTTTGTTCTATGCACGTTAGGTTGCCTTCCGTACTTCTGTTCCCATTTTTCTACTCCTCCTGGGCCATTTTAAATCAAATCTGATTACGCAAGATATTTCTACTGCTTTTCATTTCAAGTACAATCGCTAGTTAACTTGGGAATGCAAGTCACCCAGATATTTATCAGTAATAACGTGCAATAATTCATTTGGACACACTGGGTTTGATTGCATTCGTTATACATGTGCACAAGATTGCGTTTCATTCTTATTTTGGTGAATTTATATTTTAAAGAACATAGGATCCGTTTGTTCACAGCACGAAAAAGACACACGAAAAAAACACGAGAAAGAAACATGAAATGAGAACGGTGAATGCGTTTTCGTATTAGAAAAGGAACATTAACAATTTTGTTATTGCTACTTACATTGTTAATAGTTCTGAATGGGTGAAGGGGAAAAGAGGGTAATTAATAAAGGGTTAAGCAGTCCGTTTGCAAAATTAAGATTGACATGCGTCAAACAAACGCCAATTGTTAATTTTACCTCATTCATCCAAATTGGCCATTACAGTGGAACTCACACAGGATAAGTCTGATATGTTTGACTCAATGCGAACGTGAACTAGGCTAAAAAAGTCCACGAACACATCCTTAAACCTTTAATATGACAAACCCACTCTTCTCGACATACCGATCCAAAGCCTAAGATGGCTTTTGGACTCCCGTTAATGTTACGAAATACGAGCTGTCGAGAATTTTAAAACAATTGAAAGAATAAAGATATACAAATATGATCTAAAATATACCATACTTTCAAAACTCACAATGGAATGAAAGTAAACAAATATAAATATAGAAAATAACCATCTCAGAAAATATCTCAAAATACAGTCTCAAAAAACAGTACATAGTCAAATACAAAGTACATAAGAATATAACTCATAGTTTGATAAAATACTTATGCTGGGTAAAATAGACAGTTACATGGAGAGTAAATAAAATGATAAGCTACTCTAGTAGTTAGCTCGTTTCTCCACATACTCGAGCCTATCACCTGCTGCTATGTCCTCCCGTGGTGGAAAAAAAAAGAAAAATAGATGGGCCAGACAAAAATCTAGTGAATAAGTACATGTTTAATATATTGTGATCATGTGCAGTTGACTTTAATTCTACTCTATATGACCTAGGGTATTCTACAAGTGCCCGTGTATTACTAGGGTTCTTTACTTAAGAGTTTTTACTTGATACACACATACACCAACAACTTGTGCAGCCTCTTGATCGAACTACGGATCGAACCTCTATAACTAACGATCGGCTAATAGCTACTAGAGCTTCTCAACATAGGGTCATCCTACAACTTCCTATATGGGACTACATCTCACACATTGCGGCTACGTGTAATTATCTCACATAGGTTTCCCTACTATTTCCACACGGGAACAAATTTTCCACAATCATAACTACACAAACCCTAACTACACATTGAGGGGAAGCCCACTGTAACAACCCGCCTTGAAACAGACCTAATTTTCGACTCAAAAATGCTCATCGAACCTTAGATCCATTTCAAAGCTGGCTATTGGCTGGTAAAATTGATACAAAGAAGAATACATAGAGCTATATATCTATATATTCATAATCTCACAGCGGAAGAATAGTATATAATATTCGAACAATACCCATTTTATTTAAAATTTCAATTGTAAAAAACATAATCCCATATAACATCATCAAATATCAGTATTTCAAATTACATAACAATTTCAATGGTACATCAAAAATATAAAAATGACATAGATAGCTAAATAACTGCCACAAGTCTACATCTCTGCAACTGTTTGAACCAAAAGTTGGCACAAACACCCAAAGATTTATGTAGAAAGTAAAATATGAGGAAAATAAATGAAAAATGAGGAAAAGAGAGCACAACAATTTACAGTGGTTCGACAAAGCAAGACTTACGTCCACTTGAATGATTTATTATTTATTTCTGACTCGGAGGCAAAAGTTCTTAGGAGTCGGTACAACTCCGACACTTAGATTTTCAAAAGTACAAGAATATAGCTTAGAATAGAACTAGAGCCAAAAGATCCTGAAAAATGAGCCTTACTTCTCTATTTATATAGGGAGCTAATATCTCATCCAAAATATCGCCCGACCGTCACTCAAGATTTAGACTGATTCTCGATGAAAATAGGGTGCCATATCATCAAGCTACTAGAGGTCGGTATGACTCCAAGCTTAGGTGTCGATACCGATCCCTAAAATAGCTAAATTGGACGTCTTGAGCTTTTCGCTTCGGCTCGTCTTGTGGTTAGCTTTGTGGTTCTACAGTTGTTTGCATCAATAATAGCTTGTTTCGGGGTTCAAATGATGGAGTTGTAGAAGAACAAAGTCGTAGATTCATGAGTTCGTGGAGATCGATAGAGAATTGCATTGATTCGATAAAGTGACCTGGAAATAAGCATTTAGTATCGAGTTAGGCATGTAGGGAGAAAATGGGTCTACCCAAGGTGGAGTTGGGTGTCGGTACTGATTCTTAGAGTGAGGTCAGTATCGATCCCTAACTTAGGTTGATTCACGACTTCTCTAGTTTGGGCTTCTCCTTAGAGTCCGACCTGAGAAATTTGAGTCTTTACTTAGGGCTTGATCTGAGCTTTTCTGAGATTTTAGTGTTCTGAGTTTTCCTTCGTTTGCTTGCAGTCAGACCTGAGATTTTTAAGTGTTTGCTCCAAGCCATTGGGAGTCAGTACCGAGTCAAGTCTAGGGGTCGGTATAGAGTCGCGATTAGGGTTTTTTATGGATAGCTTTGGGCCTGACTCGAGGATTTCTCATGTCTATTCTGCTTCGAGTCTGACCTGAGAATTTTGTGAGTTACTCCGAGTCAGCTCTTCCAAAAAATTGAACTTCCAAAATTTTAAATTTTTTCACTCATTTTTTTTAAATTTCCTTTTTCTTGTCTTTTTATGATATTCCTAGGTCCTTGGATCATCTATTTGTCATTCGCTCGTCTGAGTTGATCGTTTAAGTCTGTTCGAATACTGTCTGGTTAAAAGGCCAGATAACACTTGCCCCCAAAGTATATCTTGTTGCAAACATGATGTGCTTTGAATTGAGACAAGTTAGGATTGCTGTAATGGATTTCACTCAGTACCTCAAATTGTCGTTATCCTTCCGTCGAGTGGCTTTCACGAAGATTCATATCTCTAACTGTCTTGCGATGCTTGGTCGATATCTAACATTGTAAAATCGGAATGTATTCTCTTGGTTATTGTCTATGCTCGATGTCACTGAGCTAGTTGATTGAACTGGTAGGCCTCAGTTATTTGAACTGGTTTCTTTTCTGAAAGTCCCAAGTAAGAATTCATTTTCCGTCGATTTAGGAAATTGCATGTCGAGTATGCATACACGCTCGTACGTCCATGCACATACTTTTTCCATTCGCTACAAGCATGTTCATATACACTTCCCACCAGGTCTAAGGTCTGAGTTAGTGAATGGATAGTTGGGGTACACCCATCCTAAGTTTCTACTCCCCCAGACGGATCGAAGGTAGGAGTTAGCCGATGGATGGACATGTCACATCCACCGTGGGTTGGACGGTCGAGTCACTTCCTGGATGGTTTTATACTCCTCCCATCGAGTCATATGACAAAGGTAGTTTACGGATGGTCGGGTCACATCCATCTCATATTGGACGGTCAATTCACGTCTTTTTATGCTTTATACTCCCCTTGTCGGGTCAAGGGTAAGAGTTATGTGAGGGATGGTAGTGTCACATCCATTTCAAGTTCATCGATGGATGATCGGATGATGACCTTTTGTGATTTATATCCCCCTGTTGGGTTAAGGTAAGACTTAGGTGATGGATGGTTGAGTCACATCCATCTCGGATAATTCGTTGGGCCCCGTATTGAGGGTATGAGTTATGGCATGGACGGTCATGTCATGTCCACATTAGATTGAATTCCGAGCCTACTGAGCTCCGAGCAAGGTATAAATGTTTTGAAAATTGTTGGGCACGAGCTTGAAAGTGGATGGTCGAGTCACATGCACTTTGGATCACATTCTTTCCCCTGAGTCAGGGGCAATAGTTGGCTGATGGGTGGTCAAATCACGCTTGTCTTGGTAGAGCTCCATAGATCCGGTCACAGGCAATAGAGATTTGGTTAACACCTAATTCCAGGTGCCTACACATCAATTCTACTTATTAGGTAGTTCTAAGAAAATAATCATAACTATTATTCTAGGAAGAAATGAAGTCATTATGCACGCCACTCTATCTCGCTCCAGCCTTTGTCAGCTGAAAGATGACTGTCAGTGGTCCAATTTATAACCAGTCTCCTTTCAGGATGCCTTGTTTCGTTAGCACTAGGAGCATGTTCTCGTTGGGAGATGGATGTCCCCTGTCCTCCATCATGCACGTCTTTCACAAACTATTGGAGACTTTTCTTTTGAATTAACTCTTCGATCATATCATGGAGGTTTCTACACTCATTCGTATCATGACCATATGTCTCATGAAATCTACAGAACTTTCCAGACTTCCTTTACTTTTGAGTTGACTCCCTCGGGGTTGGTTTCCTGTACTGCTTCGAGACCTTAGTAGCAAAGTAAATATTTTCAACTTGGTCATTTAATGGGGTGTATGTATCTAATCTCAGGATTCTCGATCGTCTCCTAGAATCCAGGTTCTCATCTAGGGCCCTGCTATGGCCCTTGTTCAGACTCCCACTCTTGTTTTGCACTTTACGTAAATGTTCCCGAAACTCGCTCTGGACTGTTTCATAGCAACGTTGCTTCAGCCTGACGGCCTGTGCTGTTGCTTCTTCTAGTCAGATTAGTCTTTTCTTTGCGCAAGTATTGGGCCGCCTTGTTGTAAAAATGATCCAGAGTAGCAAGAGGCTTTCTTGATAACCATTCACTAAAGTCTATATTAAGGTGGATCCATTTGATCAGAGCCATCAAGATTATGTTCTCCTGAGGGTTGCTTACCTCAATCACAGCGGTATTGAATCTTCGCAAAAAGTCATTGAGCAACTCCTCCAGTTCTTAGAACAAGTTAGACAATGACATGACATCCGTGGGGTGAGTCGCGTACATTCTGATTTGCTCAATAAATTTCCTCCTCACTGATCAAAAGATGAGATGGACATTGGTGGTAGTTGAGTGAACTACGTGGTCGCTGCTCCTTCTAGGGAAATAGGAAAGCATCTAAACTTAACGGCATCTATAGCCCAGATAGAATCCATGTTCCATTCATACTTCATAAGGTGCTACCAGGGGTTATTTTTCCCTGAATATGGCGGCATGGTTGACATACTGAATCTCCGTGGATATTCTTTACATAGAATTGCTTCAGTGAAGGGATTTCAACTCAGGGAGGTACCCCAGTCATCGTAAGTTCGGCCTTGACTTTCTCTTACAAGTTGTCTCACCATCTCATCCAAGTTTGTCTCTTGAGAACCTGCTAGGTATTGTGGTAGTTGTAATCCATTCCTTGTGCTTGACCCAGTAAACGATCTCGGTTCGTGCCCCATCGCCTAGGTTCTCTTAACTCTAGAAGAATCGATTTCCTAACAAGTCCCTGTTCATTCCTTGGAGGCAATTCAACAACAAACTCCCGATTTCCGGCGCCCTGGTCAGTTATGGTGCGTCCATGCTACACACCATCGCCAGCTCTAAATCCCGACCCTTGGTAAGTGGGTTCGGTATCGACCCCCTGGTGGGACCGGTACTAACCCTTAAGCCTTGGTGAGGATCGGCCGCATATTCTCGCTAGAGGTTCCTGCTTCATATGCCTCTGTCCTTTGCCTTATGCTCCTTCGGAAATGTTCAAATGATGGGGAACTGCCTAATTCTGAGTATGGAGGAGTTGGCTCTCTCCTAGTCTTCCTACGGCGAGTAGTCAGCTAGGTCATCATGTTTCTGTTCTCTTGGATTTGTCGGTTCAACTATGCATAGCTATCTTATAGCTCTTTCATCATATGCTCAAAATCAATTTTGGTGATAGCATCTGAAGGATTCTAGACATTATTAGCTTCTTATTGCGCATCTTCATCCAGGATGTGCAGGTTAGCATTCTCTATTTCATCAGTAGCTCTTGCGGAGACTATAGCTTTATCTTTCCTTGGGGCCATTAAAGATAGCTTCCTGTAGACTTTATGCAAATTTGAATAGCATGGGAACTAGTTGAGAAAGAATTAGACCTCTTCCTTGGATTATAGGCAATCCAACAGTAGGCAAGGATTCAACTAGCCCAAGAATCGAGTTCTCAATGAAAACACCTAAATGTTTAAACTAAAAGTTGGCACAAACACCCAAAAATTTATGTAGAGAGTAAAATATGAAGAAAATAAATGAAAAATGAGGAAAAGAGAGCACACAACAATTTATAGTTGTTCGGCAATGTAAGGCCTACATCCACAAATGATTTATTACTTATTTCTGACTTGGAGGCAGAAGTTCTTACAGGTCAGTATAACTCCGACACTTAGATTTTCAAAACTACAAGAATATAGCTTAGAATAGAACTAGAGCCAAAAGATCCAAAAAAATGAGCCCTACCTCTTTATTTATAGAGGTAGGGAGCCTAAAACATCGTTTAAAATATCTCCAGCCATTACTCAAGATTTAGACCAATTCTCCATCAAAATAGGGTGTTACATCATCAGTCTGTTAGGGGTCGGTACGACTATAAGTTTAGGGGTCGGTATCGATCCCTAAAATAACCAAATTGGACGTCTTGAGCTCTTCGCTTCGGCTCGTCTTATGGTTAGCTTTGTGATTATATAGTTAGTTGCATCAATAAAGCTTGTTTCGGGATCCAAATGATGGAGTTGTAGAAGAACAAAGCCACAAATTCAGGAGTTCGTAGAGTTCAATAGAGAATTACATTGATTCAACAAAGCAACCTTGAAAATAAGCTTTTAGCATCGAGTTAGACATGTAGGCAGAAGATGGGGTCCACCTAAGGTGGAGTTGGGAGTCGCACCGATCATGTGGAGTCGGTACTGATCCCCAACTTGAGTAGATTCATGACTTCTCTAGTTCGGGTTACTTCTGTTTGGAGTCCGACCGGAGAAATTCGAGTGTTTACATGGGGCTTGACCTAAGATTTTCGTGTTCTGAGTTTTCCTTCGTTTTCTTGGAATTAGACTCGAGATTTTGAGTGTTTGCTCCAAGCCATTGGGGGTCAACACCGAGTCAAGTCCAAGGGTCGGTACTGAGTAACACTTGGGGTTTTTTATGGATTGCTTCGGGCCTGACCTGTGGATTTCTTAGGTCTATTCCGCTTCAAGTCTGATCTGAGAATTTTGTGGGTTTACTCTGGGTCGGCTCTTCCAAAAACTTGAACTTTCAAATTTTCAACTTTATTCTCTCATTTTTTATATTTCTTTTTTCTTATCTTTTTATGATATTCCCAAGGTCTTTGGATCATTCATTCATCGTTCTATCATCCGAGTTGATCATTTAAGTCTGTTCGACTACTGCCTCGTCAAAAGGCCGGATAAAACTTGCCCCAAAGTACATCTTGTTACAAACATGTTGTGCTTTGAATCGAGACAAGTTAGGATTGCTAGAGTGGATTTCACTCAATGCCTTAAATTGCTATTATCCTTCCATTGAGTGTCTTTCGCAAAGAGTCGTATCTCTAACTATCCGTTGTGATGCTTGGTCGATATCTGACATTGTAAAATCAAAATGTATTCTCTCGGTAATTGTCTGTGCGCAATTCCATTGAGCTAGTTGATTGATCTAGTTGGCCTTAGTTATGTGAATTGATTTCTTTTCTGAAACTCCCAGGTAAGAATTTAATTTCCATCGACTTAGGAAATTGCATGTTGAGTATGCATATGCGTTCGTACATCCATGCACATACTTTTTCCATTGGCTTCCAAGCATGTTCGGTTGCCTATAGGTCGTTGGCAAGTTCCATGAAATTGTAATCACAAGTTGCTTTGTTTTTTTAATACCAGGGACGAGCCACAATGTTAAGCTATCGTATTCAACTTTTGGGTGATTATACTCCTGCCCCAAGTCTTTGGGTTGGAGGAGTTAATGCATGGACAGTTGAACCTTGTCCTTATGAAGTTATACACTTCCCGTCGGGTCTAAGGTCTTAGTTAGTGAATGGGTAGTCGAGCCACGCGGATCCTAAATTTCTACTTCCCATAATGAATCAAAGGTAGGAGTTAGCCAATGGATGGTCAGGCCAAATCCACCGTGGGTTGGACTATCGAATCATGTCTTAGGTGGTTTTATGCTCCTCCCGTCAAATCGTAGGAAAGAATTAGTTGATGGATGGTATGCTCACATCCATATCATATTGGACGGTCAAGTCATGTCCTTTTGTGATTTATACTACCCCTATCGAGTTAAGGGTAAGAGTTAGGTGACAGATGGTTGGTCACATCCATTTCGAGTTCGTCGATGGATGTTCGGATGACGTCTTTTTGTGATTTATACTCCTCTTGTTGGGTCAAGGTTAAGAGTATGGTGATGGATGGTCGAGTCACATCCATCTCGGATTATGCTTTAGGCGTTGTATCAAGGGTAAGAGTCATTGCATTGACGTTCATTTACATCCACTTTAGATTGGATTTCGAGCTTGTCGAACTCTAGGCAAGGCATAAATGTTCTAGAAAACTCCGAGCACAAGCTTGAGAGTGGATGCCCGAGTCACATCATCTTTGGATCACATTCTTGCCCCGAGTCAGGGGCAGGAGTCGGTTGATGAGCGGTCAAATCACGCTCGTCTTAGTTGAGCTCCACAAATCTAGTTATAGGCCATGGAGATTTGGTTGGCACCTAATTTCGAGTACCTACACACCAACTCCATCTTATTAGATAGTTCTAAGAAAAATTAGTATAAGTTTTATTATAGGATGAAATGACGTCGTTATGCTCGCCACTCCTTCTCGCTCCAGCACTTCTCAACTAGAAGATGACTGTCAATGGTCTAGTTTATAATCAATCTCCTTTTAGGCTACCTAGGATCGTCAGTACTAGGAGCGGCCTGTCCTCATTAGGGGTCGGATGTCTCTTGCCCGCTATCCCGTAGGTCTTTCACAAACTGTTGGAGCCTTTTCTTTCGGATCAGGTCTTCGATCATATCACGGAGGTTTTTACACTTGTTTGTATCATAATCATATGTCTCGTGAAATTTACAGAACTTTTCAAACATCCTTTGGTTCTGAGTTGGCTCTCTCAGGGGCTAGTTTCTTGTACTACTCCGAGTCGCGAGTAGCCAAGTAAATATTTTCAATTGAGTTTTTTAGTGGGGTGTATTTGTTTAATCTCGAGATTCTTGGTCGTTTCCTAGAATCCAGGTTCTCGTCTAGGGCATCGCTACGGCCCTTATTCAGACTCCCACTCTTGTTTTGCACATTTACGTCAATGTTCCCGAAACTCGCCGCGGACTGTTTCACAGCAATGTCGCTTTGCACTACTTCAGCCCGACGGCATGTATCGTTCTCTCTTTTAGTCAAATTAGTCTCCTCCCCGCGCAAGTATTGGGCTGCCTTGTTGTAAAAATTATCCAAAGTAGCAGGAGGCTTTCTTGATAACTATTCACCAAAGTGTGTATTGGGGTGGATCCCCCTAATCAGAGCCATCAAAATTATGTTCTCTCGTGGGTTTCCCACCTCAGTTACAGTGGTATTGAATCTTTTAAAAAGTCCTTGAGCAACTCCCCTAGTCCTTGGAATAAGTTAGATAATGACATGACATCCATAAGGCAACTTACATGCATTCTGAATTACTTAATAAATTTTCCTCCTCAGCCGATCAAACGAAGAGATGGACATTGGTGGTAGTCGCGTGAACAACGTGGTTGCTACTCCTTCTAAGGAAATAGGAAAGCATCTAAACTTAATGGCATCCGTGGCCCTGACAGAATCCATGTGCCATTTATACTTCTAATGGTGTTGTCGGGGGTCTGTATTCCCTGAATATGCTAGCATGGTTGGCATATTGAATCTTCGTGGATACTCTTCACATTGAATGGCTTCCGTGTAGGGATTTCAATTCGAGAGGTACCCCAGTCGTCATTAGTTTTTCCTTGACTTTTTCTCATAAATTTTCTTACCATCTCAGCCAAGTTCGGCTCTTGAGAACCTGCTGGATTGTGGTAGTCGTAATCTATTCCTTGTGCTTGACCCGGTAAACGATTCTGGTTTGTGCCTTGTCGCCTAGGTACTCCTAACTTTGGAAGAATCGTTTATCCAGCAGCTCCACGTTCATTTCTTGGGGACAATTCAATAGAAAACTCCCGATTTTCGATTCCTTGGTAAATCACGGTGTGCCATGCTGCACGCCATCACAAGCTCTAAATCCCGACCCTGGTGAGTGGGTTCGATACCTTCCCCTTAGTGAGATCGGTACCGACCCCTGTGCCTTGGTGAGGGTCAATTGCATATTCCTACCTTGAGGTTGTTGCTTTATATGCCTCCGTCCTTTGCCTTCTGCTCCTCCGGAAATGGTCAAATGAGGAGGAATTGCCTGATTCTGAGTATGAAGAAGTTGGATCTCTCTAAGTCTTCCTACAGCAAGTGGTTTGCTGGATTAGCAAGTTTGTGTTCTCTTTAATTTGCCGGTTCAACTCTACATGGCTACCCTGTAGCTCTTTCATCATACGCTCAAAATCAATCTTGGCGATAGCATATGAACGATTCTGGACACTTTCAATTCTCTCAGCGCATCTTCATCCAGAATGTTAAGGTTAGCATTCTCTATTTCATCAGTAGCTCCTGAGGAGGCAACAACTTTGTCTTTCCTGGAGTCCACCCAAGGTAGAGGTTGGAGTCGGTATCGATCCCTAGAGTGGGGTCGGTACCGTTCCCCAACTTACGTAGATTCATGACTTCTCTAGTCTGAGTTGCTTTTGCATGGTGTCCGACCTGAGAAACTTGAGTGTTTACTTTGGGGTTAACCTGAGATTTTCATATTCTGAGTTTTCCTTCGTTTGCTTGGAGCCAAACCCATGATTATTGAGTGTTTGCTCTGAGTCATTGGGGGTCGGTACCGAGTCAAGTCCTGGGGTCGCTACCGAGTCATGCTTGGGGTTTTTTATGGATTGCGTCAGGCCTAACTCGGGAATTCTCAAGTCTATTCTGCTTCGAGCCCGACCAAAGAATTTTGAGGGTTTACTCTAGGTCGGCTCTTCCGAACAAATTTTTAACTTTTTTCGCTCATTTTTTGGTATTTCTTTTTTCTTGTCTTTTTATGATATTCCTAAGGTTCTTGAATCATTCATTCATCGTTCACTCGTCTGAGTAGATAGTTTAAGTTTGTTCGAATACTGCCTGGTCAAAAGGCCGGGTAACAACCTCCATGTTCGAAATCTACATCATCGTCTCTAACCTATGTTGTAATGAGGAGGAAGTCAGAACAACAATGTCTGGTGAATAAAAATCTTCAGCCTTTCTATAATAGTACTTGGACGGTATAATTTAAATAAGAATATTTCTTGTATATCCAGCTATATTATAAGTCTTCCAACTATAAGCCCTAAGGCTTTCCTAATCCAATTCTATGTCCATTATTTTTTTAACCCAATAACTAATATCTATCATTTAATAACGTCCTAACAATGTAAGAGATAACACCAAAGCCACTTAAAACCTTTTTGAGGGAATTAGGAAGACTGTGACCATTTAATACCTCAATTTAGGTAGGTCACCGTCAATTACTACCTATCCCAAGGCAGACTCCTCTCTCATACTATCTAGTTGACACTGCACATAATTTCTTTAGGTCACTTAATACTTCAAACTCGAAGCAGACCCTTCCCGAGATATCCTCTACCGTGCCTAACCGCTAACTTTGGCCATTTAATACTTCCTACATAGGGAAGAGGTGGACCCAGAATTAGCCATTTAATAACTTCAACCCCAAAGCAGGTCCTTCGTATTATGACCCGTAACCCAAACTAGACGTCTCACATTAGTCCGACTATTCGTAGGTACCGGTAGTCAGATTAGTTGGGCATGTTTACCCTATAGAATTTGGAACAAACCTCATGTCCTTTATAGGCAAATATTATAGGTGATGTCTCACATCAGCCCCAAAGTCACACTGGTGATGGCCAGATTAGCTGGACAGACTTCCGTGTGTTTTGACTAACCTTGAATCCTTATAACTTAGTCGTAATTTACAACTCTCTCTTAACATACAATTATACATCTCACCGCATTCCATGTCAAGATCATATAAGAAAACTCGTATTTCGCCTTTACAATTAACTTCTCTCCTAAGGTGGATTTAACGATAATTATTAGCTTATTAACTATGTAATTAATACGTTATAATTATACATTATTTATGTTAATACATACATACATACATGCATGCATACATACATGCATGCATGCATACATACATACATGCATGCATACATACATACATACATACATACATACATACATACATACATATATATATAAGTGAACCAAAAATATCTCTAAGCATGTGGATATTGTGCCCTAAACTAACATTTCAATGTCAAAACTTCTAATTTATACAAGCCCAATTCCATATCAATAAATATACTATATATCCAATATTCATAATTCAATTAACAGACTTGTATAAAATAGAATCTATACCAAACTTATTTTATATTAAAATAGCGGAATCAATATTAATAGAAACTTACAATTCAAATACTTTTATGCTCTATTCAACTTCTTTGTATAAAATTGAAAAGAGAAATTTCTATTTAAATTGCGGAAATAGGCAGTGCAAACTATAAATAAAATAATTTGTACCTTACACACCATTTTCTAATTTATTCTTTTCAAAATTCTTAATCAGATCCAAAAAGAAAAGAAAAGAGGTGGAATAAAATGTAAAACATTAAAATTGCAACACCCATATAATTCGACAATTTAGTATAGAATAACTAAGATTCTAACTTAAGAATTGACATTTTGCTTTAAGCGAATTTTGAAGTTATAGTGTGATGTTTTCGTAAAGAAAATTTCCTAAAAGCACATATCAAATCTAAGTAATACCATACAATTACTAAAATAATAAAGATTAAGATTTCTACTTGTAGAAAGTCCTTAGGTCTTCCTTTTTTAATTTGTTTACGCCCTCTTTAATTTGTTACAGATATCTTCTTTTTAAAATATACAACAAGGGAATTGTATATAAATTAGAATTAGAAATTAAAGGATTGGAGGATGATAGAATTAGAAATTGAATAATAAACACCTAAAATTTCTTACCTGAAATCCTTGAGTATTTTCTGTATCTTTGAGGAGAGAGATTGACAAAGCTTTGCTTGGTTTCCAAAATAATTTGTGAATAAAGGTGAAAGGGGTAGGCTTTTATTTATGCTAGTTAGAAAGGAACAGAACCTTCAGATATAAGTCGGTTTAGAATAATATAATTTGGTAATGTTCATGGTATAGAAAAAACCCTAGCCGCCACATAGCAACGGCCGACCATCATACCCCAGCGGTCGTCCACTACTGGCCGACCAGTCATGGGTAACGATCGACCGATTACCTTATTTGGGAATGATATTTTTGTCGTTCGATTAATTTATTTAATACCTTAACTAATTTTTAATGTTACCATTTATTTAATGTTTACATAACCTCCAAGTCTAATTACTGTTACATTTTAAATTTTGAACTAAAGAATTAGTTATTTATTTGAATTTGAATTCCATTGAAATTATTTGGAATCTGAAAACTTCAAACGTCCATAATTTTTTCGTTTAAGCTCCATTTTCAATATTATATATGGAAATTGATCAAAAATCGCCATTAACACAATGGCATAACTTTCGTAGTTAAATTTTGACATTTACATAATTTCCATATTTAACCTTATAATTAATTAATTAATTCTTTTCTTATTAGTTAATTTTTTACTAATTTTTACGGGGTATTACATTCTCCCCTCCTAAAAAAGATTTCGTCTTTAAAATCCCTAAGGGATGGAATGCATAACATGCACCGAGCATCCATGTTATACAAGCATGTTATCTACACAATCATCTACTCAACCAAAAGTGCAATGTGATCATGTATGCAAACATACTATAGATGAGCTCAATCCTAGCGTGAGTGTAAGTGTCATGACATATAGGCATGTATGAAATATCCTAAACATGTAAAAATTCTTTTATAGGAGTGTAAAAGTGACCGTGAAAAGTGTAGCAAACATATCCTACCATCCAATCTAGCAACCACGATGCAACCAAAAACAAAATTTGGAGAGAGAAAGTTTTCCAGAGAAAAGCTTAGGATGAGAAGTCCTCATGCTTTCCATCGGATTTTCCCCATATTGTACTCGAACTAGCCTAATTACTTTATTGTGGAGCTTCCTAGTTTCATGCTCCATAATGCTTATGGTGGCACAGAACGCTATTGGCTTCGTCTCAATGTCCTCCAATTGATCGGGTTCTACCACATTGGCTGTGCTATGAAGGCATTTTCTTAAGTGCGAAATATGAAAAATGTCATGGACTCCTACCAATTTAATTGGTAGCTCCACTCTATAAGCAAGTCTTCCTATTCTTTCAAAAATTGGGAAAGACCTAACAAATCTTGGTGCCAACTTTGTTAGGAAATCCAATCTACGGTTTCGACGACAACAACTATACAATGGAAATCGAATATACATATATATTTATATATACAGGTACTTGCTAGAAAGACAAGAACGAGGCTCAAAGGAAACTACAAGAGACTACAAGTCGATAGGTACAAGGAAGTAAAAGAAAGGATGCACAAAAACTGACATGCACCATATCAGACGTCTGGGTGCACAAGCCAGACGTCTGAAATAGTTCTCTGGAACAACAAAAAGGTTAAACCAGACGTCTGGTAAAAGCACTCAAACGTCTGATCTTCTACTATATTCAAAAAATATATAGTATCAGACGTCTGAAACAAATACTAGACGTCTGAATTCAAACTCGAACTTCAGAAATGAACTGCAACTACCACATGTGAATGGACATCTCTGCTTCTCTTCGCCACAACTCTTTACCATCAACAGAAGCAACCTTAGAGGATTCATTAATGGATGTAACTACTCAAGATACCTATTTACAACTATATATAGCATCAAGAATCAAGAGAACACCAACTTACTTCACTTACTTACGCTTTCTAATTCTATACTCTATTCTAAATTCTTGATCTCTGCACTCTAGCAATCTTTACTTGTATTCACTCTTCCATATACTCAGTTCTTCATAGACAATATTCCTTAGAAATATATTGGAAGCAATTGTACTAATTAGTCAACATCCGTGTTATATTAGAACACACATTTGACAAGAACAACTCATTGTAGCCAAGCCTATTCCTCCGGGCGGAGCGAGGGTTTTTGATAGTCTAATTCCAAAGGGGAGCTTCGGGACTGGACGTAGGACGGGAGGTCAGAACTAGTATAAAATTATGGTGTGCTTATTCTATATTTACTTAGATTAATATTATTTTAGTTGCATCATATATTTTGTCACATATACTTGCATATACACTACACGATCCACCCCATAGACTTTCAATTGGTATCGGAGCAAGGTTTGATCAAAGTACAGTAACACATATTTGAATCACTTTAATATGGCAAGTATTTTTCAAGAAGGCCAATCCACAGCACGTCCCCCACTTTTTAATGGTTCTAATTATGCATATTGGTCAACACATATGAGAACTTTTATTGAAGCTAATGGATTAGAAATTTGATCAGCCACTCAAAATAAATATGAAGCACCTGATGTTAGTCCGTGAGATGATGGTTTTGATGACAACAACCTTAAAATAAGATTATAAAATATAAATACTAACATTATAGTTTAGATATATATGTTTATGCAGGATTTAACCTTGCAGGTATCAAGAATGAATACTGTACAGTATATAGATTCAAGATATCAAGATTGAAGACTCATGAGTATCAAGAATATCAAGAATAGCAAGATTATCAAGAGTTCAAGATTTCAAGAAGAAGTAATTTAATTAGGAATTTTGTTAAAACTCCTAGAAAAGAAATGGCATCTTAAAATCCAATTTAGTCGTGGAATGGAATCCACTTCGAGCCCGTTAAAGGGATGGAACCCTAAGTAGGATGGAAGCTACGAAAAATCTAGTGGAACATTGTTTTGTATCCGCTAACTTTTATTCAAATGATTTTACAAAATTATCTTGGTTTCAAAATGATTTCAAAACCTTCCTTTTAAAAGAATAAAAAACATCTATCCTGATTTCAAATACTTTTAGCCTCAAAATAATCTTTATTTTCAAAATCAAATTATCCTTATTTTTAAACTATCTTTAATAATAAATTTAATATTTATACTTAGATTTAAATATAAAATTATAGTAAAATTATATATATATTATTCTCTATATTTACTTATGTATTTTAACTATAGTTAAGTATATTTATAAAGTTTAAAATAGTTTTAATATAAGATAGAAGTAATTTTTAAAGAAAAACAAATCACCAAAATTTCCTTTGGGATGTCGACATACCCAAGATACCCATGTCGACATAGTGGCAGTTGGTTTCAAAAATTTGAATTTCAAAAGAAGTGTCTATTCGCCATAACCTTTCACGAATGGACATGGCTGTTGTTCTTCTATAAATAGGGGATGTTTTCAACGAATTTTCAATAATATTTTTCTGGTTTTCACTCCTCTTCTTCTTCCACATTTCTTTATATATATTCTTACCATTACTCTGTCGAAATCACCATTGAATTTAACTAGATCATTTCTGGTTTGATTCTCTATCACTATCTCAACAAGACCTCAGTGCTATTCAGAGTTATAGGCTTCTTTGTAATCAATCGAGCGAGAAAAGGTGTGATTGTAGCCTTGGAAATCAATCAAGTGAGAAAAGGTGTGATTGTAGCCTAGGAAATCAATTGGGTGAACTTGTTGCCCGGGAAATCAAGTATCTTTACCCAGAGGATTGTGAATCTGGAATGGTGTACCTCATGGCCTTGAAATCGAGGGTTGTAATTATAAAGATTGCTTTTGAAAGGAAATCCGTACTTGTGTGCGGGACTGGATATAGGGTAACTCCGAACCAGTATAAAATTCGGTGTGTTCTTTCCTTTACTTCTTATACTTTATATTTGCATCTGTGTTTGAATCTGTGATCATATCTGTGTCTGAATATTGCATACATTTTTTTTCAAATTAATATAAACTCAAAAAGAATTAGTAATTCCTTAAAACACTATTCACCCCCTTTAGTGTTTATACTAGCCTTAAGATCCGTAATCCGCATTTCTCGCATTTGGTATCAGAGCAAGGTTTTCAAAGTTTCATAATCTGAATTTTGAAAAAATTTTAATGGCTATATTTGAAAATTTTGTTAATACTTGTTTAAAAATATTCAAATCATCATTGTATCATAAGTCTGCGTATAATCTATATTCAAAGTCAATCATTCACAAGGTTTTTATGATGTGCAGGAAACATGTTTTATGGGTGTTGAGGAATCAATCCACAATGGACAAATTGTGCAGATCAAAAAGAATAAATGGATACTCGATAGTGGATGTTCTAGACACATAACTGGTAATCCGGATATGCTAAATGATATAATATACAAAGACGGAGGATTGGTGAACTTTGGAGACAACTCAAAAGGATATGTGATTGGCATCGGCAATGTCGGTAACTCTAAAACTCCTATTATTACTAATGTTTTGCTAGTTAAGAGTCTGAAACATAATTTGCTAAGTATTAGTCAACTTTGCGATAAAGGATATAAAATTAAATTTGAAAAAGATAAGTGTCACATTGAAGATAATAATTCAACCATAATATTTGAGGGAATTAAGAAAAAGAATATTTATATTCTTAGTATGAAAGTTTCAAATGATAACTTGTGTCTTTTGGCAAATACAAGTGACCCTTGGATTTGGCATAAGAGATTTGGGCATTTGAATTTCAAACTCTTATCTAGACTGTCAAAACATGATCTAGTAAGAGGTCTCCCTAAAATGAATTTTAAAGTAGATAGTTTATGTGATGCATGTAAATTAGGAAAACTTAGAAAAAGTTCCTTTAAATTAAAAGATATGATTTCAACTTCAAAGCCTCTTGAATTACTTCATCTTGATTTATTTGGTCCATCTCAAATTCAGTCAATAAATCACAGTAAATATGTTTTTGTAATTGTAGATGATTATTCTAGATTTACATGGACAATATTTTTGAAACATAAAAGTGATACTTTTGAATGTTTTAAGAACTTTACAAAAAGGATTCAAAATCAACTTTCTGTAAAAATTGTAACCATCCGTAGTGATCTCGGTGGTGAATTTGAAAATAAAAAGTTTGAGGAATTCTGCAATAAAAAGGGAATAACTCACAAATTTTCATTTCCAAGAACTCCACAACAAAACAGAGTAGTAGAACGTAAAAATAGGACGATTCAAGAGTGTGCGAGAACTATGCTTTCAGATAGTAATTTACCAAAACATTTTTGGGCAGAAGCAATTGCTACCGCCTGTTATATTTTAAATAGAATCTTAATAAGACCTCTAACTGATAAGACATCTTATGAACTTCTTCATGGAAAGAAACCTAAGGTATCTTATTTTAGAATTTTTGGAAGTAAATGTTTTATTTTAAATATAAAAGATGACTTAGATAAATTTGATCCTAAATCCGACAAGGTATCTTTATCGGATATTCTAATAGAAGCAAAGCATACAGAGTGTTTAATTTAAGAACTAACACCATTGAAAAAACAATGCATGTTTCATTCGATGAAAATCTCAAAAATTTTGTAGAGACAAATGATGAAGAGGATTTAATTACTCAAAATCAAGAGTCAATTGAAACTAATAATGAATTTAATCATCCTAATAAAAGGATTATACTTTTAAAAGATCATCCCATAGAAAATATTCTAGAGATATGCAATCTGTTGTTACAACTAGAAATCAACTAAGTAAAATGAGCAATGTAGCTTTTATATCAACTATTGAACCCAAAAATCCAAAAGAAGCATCAACTGATGATTCGTGGATTTTGGCTATGCAAGAAAAATTAAGTCAATTCACTAGAAATGATGTTTGAGAACTTGTTCCTAGACCTGAAAATAAAACTATAATTAGAACAAAATGTGTTTATAAAAATAAAATGAATGAACAAGGTGAGGTCGTTAGAAATAAAGCCCAGTTAGTCGCTCAAGGTTATTGTCAAGAAGAAGGAATAGATTTTGATGAAACCTTTGCTCCCGTAGCAAGATTAGAAGCCATTAGGATTCTACTTGCTTTCGCAAATTATAATAATTTCAAATTATTTCAAATGGATGTTAAAAGTGCCTTTTTAAATGGATTTGTAAAAGAAGAAGTATATGTTGAACAACAACTACTTTTTGAAAATGAAAAATTTCCAAATCATGTTTACAAACTTAAGAAAGCTCTATATGGTCTAAAACAAGCTCCTAGAGCCTGATATGATAGACTAAGATCTTACTTACTTCAATCAAATTTTGATATGGGTAAAGTAGATAATACTCTTTTTATTAAAAGAAATAAAAATGATATTCAACTAGTACAAGTTTACGTAGATGATATCATTTTCGGATCAACCAAATTTGAAATGAATAAAGAATTTTCTGAAATAATGACAAAAGAGTAGGTGTAGGAGGCTGATATAGGTGTAGGAGGCTGATATTTCGCTCAGATCTTGGGAGACCCTCTCTGGCATGTGACCAGGCCCGCACGCCCAAGCCCGTGAAGTTTCGGTCCGATCCGTGATCGACACGAATAGATTTCGACTCGGTCAAGATTTCATCCAATGGAGTCGAAATTTGGCGTGGACATTCTTTAGCATGCACGTAGTCTTCTGTGAAAATTTCATAGCATTTGGAGTTGTAGATTGGGAGATATGATCGATACGAAATGGGGTTTCCGGTAGGCTGTTTCCTTCGACTCGCTTCTGTTCCCTTCGACTCGCTTCTATTTCGACTCAGTGACATGGCGCTTGAATCTCACTCTCCCCTTGATGTTGTTTCAAGAGAGTCGAAGTACGCACTGGTCGAGCGAGTCGAAGTATGCACTGGTCGAGCGAGTCGAAGTTGATGGAGTCGATCAGTGGTTCGAATGGAGCGAGTCGAAGAAGGCCTCTGAGCGAAGCGAGTCGAAGTAGGTACTTCAGATGGTTGTGAAGCGAGTCGAACAGGAACGAATTGAAGAAGGCCTCTGAGCGAAGCGAGTCAAAGTTGATGTCTGAGGGATATGGAGCGAGTCGAGGGGAGCGAGTCGAACGGTAATTGATTTTTGTCCAATCTTGTATCCTTCATAACTTGAGCATACGAACTCGGATTGACTTGAGATTTGGAACGTTGGCTCTCATGGCTTAGCTCGTTATGTCCTACCAATTTTAGCTCGATCCGGACTCAGACAAAATTCGTCGATATCCATTGTGAGCCCGTGTATAACTGATCTCTAGTACGGGTCGTCATCGATTACAAGTCAATTCCTTGGTGTCATAGCCTTGCCAAAAGGGGGGATAACATTTGCCCCCCAAAGTACGTCTTGTGAAAAAATGATGTGCTTTGAAGTGCTGCAATCTTTATTCTGAATAGTCATCGTCTTTTCGATGAAAGCTGTAATCTCCGACTGTTTTTTCTCGATAATGTAAACTGTTGACCGTCAACTGGTGTACCCTGTATTGTTGTGACTGATCGTTGTATGCCAGGGGTTACCCGTTTGTTGTTGTGATTGTTATTGGATGAGTTTCTGATTACTGAAAATCTGGAATATTGAATATTAGTCCGACATTCAGGCATATGTGTTAACCTGACTCTCGTTGACGTTTGCACGCCCATGAGTCGTCGTCAGTTTATTTCATTTTTGAATTACGCATCGATCTTCTCCTGAACCGATGTGAAATTCGCTGCAACAACGCTCGATGGTTGCTTCTGAATGTTCCTTCGTAACGATCCTCTCCTGAATCGATGTGAAGGGTTGAAACAACGAAGATGATTTTCATTGGATTTATGGATGTGAAGTAAGTATGTTGAGTCGATGGAGTCAGCCTCTGGAAGTCATGGTTCTATGGATTCGAACTGGTTGTTCGACTCGGTTTTGGTTCGAACTGCTTTGTTCGACTCGGTCTTGGATTCGAACGGCATAAGAGCCGGAGTTGAAACGCACAGGAGACGGAGTCGATGGGGAGCGAGTTGAAATGCGCAAGAGGTGGAGGAGCGAGTCGAAGTGCACAGGAGACGGAGGAGCGAGTCGAAGTGATGGCTTGTAATGCTGCATCGGAGACGGAGTCGAAGACAAGCGATACGAAGGGGAGCTTCGCATCAGCGCAATGGAGAGGGAGTCGAAACACGTGTTCGAATCCACCGGGATACGAATCGTTTATTTCCATCGTTTCCAAGTCCATATAAATACTTTGTACTTAGCCGTTTTTCCACTTTTCATCTTTCGCTCTCCTTCCTTGCCTTTGTAACGCTTAGAAACTCGAGAAGATAGAACAAAGATCCTTGCCTTCGAACCGATTCATACCTTCGATTATTTGAACCAGTTGATAAATCTAGGTAATCCAATAAGCGAATCCACGCGTAAACGATGAGGCTCGGGTTCTCTTAACATCAAATCAATCAGAGTCATGGTCGATCGAAAGCTCTCTGTCCTCAGCTTCGTGTCGCTCTGGAATATGGGTTTCGAGATGATGAGGCGAAGGTCTTCGTATCGATCGATGGTGGAGCTTCGCATCGAATCGAGTGCTCTGAATTCATGGATCGATACAAAGGGGTCGCGCCTGATGGACTCGAAACGATGGCCTTGGATTGAGTCGAAAAGGGGTGGTTTTAGATTGAGTCGAAGGGTGCAGTATTGGGAGCGAGTCAAACTGTGTGGTCAGAGAGCGAGTCGAAATGCATGGTCTTGGGACCAAGTCGAACTCGGTAGTTTTGGGGAGCAAGTCGAACTGTGTGGTTCTGGGAGCGAGTCAAACCCGATGGCCTTGGGGAGCGAGTCGAACTGGGGATTTCGAACCGAGCCCTCTAGTTCGAGTCGAACTTTCATGCCAACCTTCTGACCGAGTCTGACTCATGTGCACACGACCATAGCTTATTGATGCGAACACGACTCTCGCGAGCGATATGAATTTGATCATCAAAAAGTTTGAAACTTCCCACACACTTGAACAATTGCCTCCGACGAGCTTCAAATTTGCATAACTGGACTTAATCGTTTCACTGCATATCTGATTTCCTATCGAAGCTCGTCGATGAAACTGCAACTTATAAAAATGACAATAAACTTTGACTTGAAATGATGGTCAATAGTCGGATGGTATGGTTGTGACGGTCAGCGATGACGGTCCTTCCGACCGAATTCCGAAGTCTCGTCGCTTATATGCTTCCTTCAATCCTGTTGATCTTCTCAAACAATATACAGTACTGCACGACACAACACACTTACACACTTTACACTGGGGGATGCTCGAGTGTTATTTGTCAGTTTAACAATGATTTTTTATAAGCTAGCTAGTAATGGACCCTTCAAGTTCTCAGCAGCCGGAACTGCCAAGTTCTATTCCTCCAACCATAGAGATACCGGTTATCGAAGCCGAGGTTATAGAGCCAGCTCTGGATGAGCGTTTGGGTGCTCGGTTTATTTGTAGTCCGCCAGATTCAGTGCCGTCGGGTATCTCCGAAGATATGCTTGGACGGATTTTCTTAAGGCATGGTTTGTCGCTTGATGACGTGCTACTTCCTGGGCCAACTGACAGGCCACACAATCCCCCGGAGGGGTTTACTGCTTTCAACCGTCATGCTTGCACAGCGGGGACACTTCCTCCCTTCAATGAATATATAAGGGAGATGTTATCGTTTCTTGGCATAGCTCCATCTCGGCTACATCCCAATGGGTATGCCTTGTTGAACAGCACGTTTGTCTTGTTTATGGAGATCCTCTTTCGACCGTCGAAGCCGATCGAAATCAGATATTTATTCAACGTCAAGAGCCGTGGAGACAACCCTTCTTTCACCTTCCTGGAGGCGGTCGGAAGCTGAAACATTGTACTGGGCTCCTGGGGAAGGCTAAGTTACTATAAAACTGAATGGTTCTACGTTCGGTGCCCCCCTGGATTTGCCGGGCGATGGTTGGATAGACGTAAGTGTTGCCATTTCTTTCTCGAATCATTGAGATACTAGTAACTGACTTCAAAACTGACATACTTTTCCTTTCCTATAGCCACGATCTCTCGTCCCGATGGCGCATACTTCAGAGAGCTCGTTCGGATTCTTCAAGCGTTTCCGGGCGAAGAGAGGCACATAGACTTAGTCCTGACCGACAGGAATTTGAGGGCTGTCGGGCTGATAGAACGGAGACAAAGCATACATCTGGAAGGGATACATAGAGTGGTCCCGAAGAAACGGGTGAAGCGCAAAGCGCCCGCAGTCGTGATTGCCGAAGAAGTTAATCCGGAAAGAACGCCCACTGATACCGAGCTCCCAGCTGGGCCTTCTGATGATGTCCTGGATTCGGGAGGAAGAAGAAAAGGCAAGGCCGCTGCTCACAAACGCCCTAAATCCAAGAGATTTAAATCCATGGTCGTGTCTTTACCTTTCCAGGGGATTAGAATTTCGGAGGCTCCTCCTCCGCAAGTGGAGAGTCCTTTTGCAGGGCTTGCTGATATTCCGATCCCGGATTTTGTGTCGTCTCCACACGAGGCCGGGACGGAGGGGCTTGATAGTGCTTTTGAACCGAGCGGGTCGCTTACTACGAGTGCAGCCGACATTTCCGGTTGGTCGGGGGATTGCACATGCATACACTTCACTACACTACATGATTCACAACTATACTTCGTCCAACTTAGGAGGTCACTAACTCTTTCTTCGTTTCTCATTTTCAAGTACTATGTCTGGAAGAGGATCGATGCTCGGCAGTCTCCATTCGACCCGAAAATCTTCTTCTTATTATGACTCCCGCAGGAGGGACTCGGTTAGAGATCGCGACCGCGAGTACTACCACCAAGATAGGTACGGGCGTGATAGGGATAGGGAGTATATACATCGGTCTAGATCGCGCTCTCCTCCTCCTAGACTTCCATCTCCACCCCTTTTTTTCATTCCACACCCGCCAGAGCCTCCTCGTCACAAGCCAACTTCCCATACTTCTAGATCTGAGACTCATCTTCAGAGAGTCGAGACTACGGCCTCTATAATTACAAAGCAGGTCCCCACCGAGCCCACAGGAGAAGGGGCCCTTAAACTGGCTCAGATGCGGAAGGAATTCCCGAACATCTGCTTCGATGGCTATGTCTTCCCACCACACTTGAAAAGAATTCCGCCCGGAGTGGAAAACACGATGCATGAGTACATTCATGACATCTACACCCAGTACAAAGAGTGGGTAAAGGATGCGGAGAAGGCTTCTAATGTGGCTGCTGAGCGAGCCAAAGTGCTCGAGAAGATGGAGATTGAGCTCGCAAAAAGGGATCGGATTATTCAGGTACTCTCCGCTGAGTCCGAGTCTTCTCGAAAATCTGAGATTGAGGCCGTTAAAAGGGCTGACGAAGCGAAGGCGGAGATGGAGAGGTTGGGACAGACTCACATTGCCCTGGTGGAGGAGATGGGCCACCGGAACACCAAAGTCATTGCTGAGCGGGACGCGGCGGTCAAGGAGCTTAATGAACTCAAGGCCAAATTTGCTGATATGGTCAAGGAGAAAGATGACGCAAACAACGCAGCCCAGGAGGCGTGCGAACAAGCTGTCCTGCTCAGGGACGAACGGGATGCGGCCGTGGCTAAACTCCAGAAGGTGGAGACTGAGGTCGAGGAGAGGGTGAAGTTGGCCGAGTCCAGGTTAGAGGCTGACATCGAAGACCTTCTTGTTGTCTACAATGCTAACGTGCTGAGGCACAGGGGTATAGTCTGGCTCGATGATTTTCGGATGCATCTCTATAATGCTTGGGGCCGACTGGTCGAGGAGGAGAAAGAGGCGCACCAGGGCGAGTCCGTGGATGAATTTGAACTCGAGAATCACATTCTGACTGATGATGAAAAGAAGATTCTCCACGAGTCGATGATTCTATGTGAGAAGGAAAGACTTGGCGCCCAGCACTTTGAAGTGGGAGAGGGTTCTGGAGTTGACCACCATGAAGAAAGTCTTGAAGTTCCCACGTCAACCCAGCCCGAACCCTCATCTGCGGTCGATCCCCAGGCCGTTCCTGCTTATAATCCAGACCAACCGCAGATGCCTTGGGCTGCAGCGCAAGTCACTAATGCCGCTCTGCTGCATATGAGTCAAACTGAGGAAGGTATTCTGAACAATCCACATATCTTTCTTAAGTCGAAATCTTTGATCGAGTTAAGTTCTAACAGTTTTCTCATTCTTTGTCCAGTGATTGATGCCGCACCGGCCATGCCTCCTGCTATTCAAGAATTATATCAAATGCAGGAGGCTATTGCGACCGAAGCAACCACCGTGAGCATAGCTGCCCCGCTTGATGACATGCAGGGGAGTACGATCGTGTTCGACGAGCAGCTGATGGATGAACTCTTTCGCCGCCACGGCGATCCTCGTGCTGACTTGTCATCTGTCATGAGTGGAACTGATCCTGCTGCAAGTTCATCAATGCCGACCGCTGATGCTCTCAGCGGGGCTCGATCAGTAACTGAAGAGCAGATGTTCGCTCAAATCGATGCTGAAATGGCAGTAGCGGCTCATGGTGGCAGTTTCGGAGGTGGGATGGCAGCACCGGGACCTGCTCCTCTTAGCATGATATCTCCCAATGGTACAGTTTTCCTCACCAGCGTGCCCATTCCACCTTCTGTAATTGATCCTGTTCCTCCGACTCCGCCCGCAGGGAGCATTCTTATTCACACGAGTTCGGAGGAGGACGTTGACATAATGCCCTCACCTGAAGACCAACCGCCGAAAAGAAAAGGCTCGAAGAGGAAGATTAGCGGTGGCTCCAGCGGGTCTACGCCGAGAAGGAAGCCAAGGAAGAAGAAAGATTAAACACGCTTCCCCAGTTTATTTTGACTTGCATTTTGTTAGCCGTGTATAGATGCGGGTTCGGCCCATGCTAGTAGGAATTTTTGGAAATTTTGTACATGAACTTCCTTTATAAACAACAGAAATGAAACTTCTCTTTTTTGGCTTCTTTTCTGTCATTGTGTATTTGTCCTAGTGTTTCAATACCTGAAGTGTACTTGCGAAGTTTTAGCTTTCGAATCAAGTTTGTTTTTGTTCGCCATGTTCGGAAACTGTGGACATGGTTTGCGACCGGGAAACGAGTCGAATTTTGACGTCGCATTGCTTCAGTTGATGGTTGACGCTTAGGTCTTGCCCCCCAGTTTTGGTAGTATGTTGTAAAACATAAGTCAGCGATTTCCCCTTTTCTTATAGCATGCCGAGTCTAGGGCCGCTGGATGGGCGTTTGAGACAAACGGGGATTGAGTGGTTTATTCACGCTTGTCCGATCGTCGATGATCATATCCGCACTCCGGGGATCCTCATTTGTTTATTGGCGGTTGGTCACGCTGGCTTGAGTTTCAATCATATGTCCGCTACCTGGGGACTTGGAATTGGCACTTGTACTCCGACTCGTGCTCCGGGAGTTTGGAGTTGATAATTATACTTCGGTTCGCGCTCTGGGAACTTGGAGTTGATGTTTATACTCCGGTTCATGCTCTGGGAACTCGGAGTTGGACGTTTATACTCCGCTTCGCACTCTGGGAATACGGAGTTGATGTTTATACTCCGGTTCATGCTCTGGGAACTCGAAGTTGAATGTTTATACTCCGCTTCGCACTCTGGGAATACAGAGTTGAATGTTTATACTCCGCTTCGCACTCTGGGAATACGGAGTTGATGTTTATACTCTGGTTCGCGCTCTGGGACTCGGAGTTGAATGTTTATACTCCGCTTCGCACTCTGGGGAATATGGAGTTGATGTTTATACTCCGGTTCACGCTCTGGGAACTCGGAGTTGAATGTTTATACTCCGGTTCGCGCTCTGGGAACTCGGAGTTGGATGTTTATACTCCGCTTCGCACTCTGGGAATACAGAGTTGATGTTTATACTCCGGTTCGCGCTCTGGGAACTCGAAGTTGAATGTTTATACTCCGCTTCGCACTCTGGGAATACGGAGTTGAATGTTTATACTCCGCTTCGCACTCTGGGAATACGGAGTTGATGTTTATTCTCCGGTTCGCACTTTGGGAACTCGGAGTTGAATGTTTATACTTCACTTCGCACTCTGGGAATACAGAGTTGATGTTTATACTCCGACTCGCGCTCTGGGAGTTTGGAGTTGATGTTTATACTCCGCTTCGCACTCTGGGAATACGGAGTTGATGTTTGTACTCCGCTTCGCGCTTTGGGAATACGGAGTTGAGGTTTATACTCCGATTCACGCTCTGCGAGTTCGGAGTTGATTTTTATACTCCGCTTCGCACTCTAGGAATACGGAGTTGATGTTTGTACTCCACTTCGCGCTCTAGGAATACGGAGTTGATGAAGGATTGTCGTGTGTCAATCCTTTTTTGACTTTGATGTGATGGCTTGCCCCCGAGCTCGGGTTTCACTTAGCGAGTGATTGGTTGCATCGCAGTCACTCTCTATTTGGATAAATCCCACCGTATGATGAAACTTAGCTCTCCGTGCATAGTGATGGTCATATGAAGTATTTCAAGTAAATCACAGCTCTGGCTCGAAGAGGTTGCATTTTATTGTTGAAATAAGAAAGTATGGCAAAGTCAGTTGCCTTATTACAAGTTCTAATTTCGAAATGCATAAACAAATTGCAGAAAAGGAAAGTAAACTAAATGGATAAAAATAGCCTATCAGGTGTAATAGCGGCGAAGGCTCTCGCTATTCCAAGCTCTTGGCAGGGTAAGACCGTCGATGGTCGACAACTTGAATGTGCCATCTCCGAGCCTCCGTTCAATAACATATGGTCCTTCCCATGTCGGCTTCATATGCGAAGGAACCAGATAGATTCTTTTTAAGATGAGATCGCCTAGTTCAAAGGTTCGCGGACGGACCTTGGCGTTGTACAATCAGGCGACTCAACTTCGATGCGCAGCTGCCCTCAAATCAGCTTCTTCACGCTTCTCATCTAGTAGATCGAGAGATTCAGCAAGTAATATAGCATTTGTCTTTGGATCATAGTATGTCACACAATGAGAAGGTACTTCCAGCTCGACTGGAATAACGGCCTTTGAGCCGTAAGAAAGAGAGAATGGAGTGTGGCCGGTCGCGGTCTTGTGGGTTGTTCGGTAAGCCTATAGAGCCATAGGAAGTTCATCGACCCACTTGCCCCCGACCTTCTCCAGTCATTTTTTCAGGATGGATTTTATAACTTTATTAACTGCTTTGACCTGCCCGTTTGCCTGAGGGTGTGCAACTACGGAGAATTTCTTTTGGATGTGAAATCGTTTGCAGAAATCTTTGAATTCAGCACTGTCGAATTGGGTTCCTATGTCTGTAATAATGGTGTGTGGGAGACCGAATCGACAGATGATGTTATGAACCACAAAGTTGATTATTTCTTCGTTGTAATGATAGCGAGAGCTTCGGCTTCAGCCCACTTTGTAAAGTAATCAACTGCGACGATGACGTACTTCGCACCACCTTTTGCCAGAGGTAGAGCACCGATGATGTCGATGCCCCACATTGCGAACGACCACGGGCTGACCATTTGCGTTATCTCGGTAGGAGGAGCTCTAGGAATTCGGGCATATTTCTGGCACCTATCTCATTTCTTTGCATAGTCCAACGCATCACGATTCACGGTGGGTCGGTAGTATCCGTAGCGAAGTATTTTCTTAGCAAGTGCTTGTCCTCCGGTGTGATCGCCACACTCTCCTTCGTGCACATCGCGCAATACTTGTTTAATTTCATCATGAGCGATACACCGAAGTAGGGGAACTGAGTACCCTCTTCTGTACATGAGTCCATTCTAGATGGTAAATCGTGAGGCCTTCCGAAGGACTTGTCTTTTTTCACTCCTGCGCTTCGGCAGGGTTCCGTGCTCAATGTAATTTCTGAGTGGAGTCATCCATGAATCCTTTTCGGGAATGGTTTCGCATACCCAGTTTATTTCTGTCCAGTCGATGCTTGGGGAAGATAGTGTTTCTACGGGAACGAGTCCCATTTGTTGAGCCTCACATGTGCTGGCTAGCTTTGCCAATGAATCGGCCTTTTGGTTGTGCTCCCGAGGTATACAATAGATGGCGTAGTAATCGAACTGACTTAGTGTTTCCTGGACTCGGGCTAAGTAAGCAGCCAACCTTCGATCTCTTGCCTGATATTCCCACCGTACTTGACACACAACCAACTGTGAATCACAATAAACTTCCACAGCGATGATTTTCATATCTCTGGCGAGTTTCAAGCCAGCTAAGAGGGCTTCGTATTCAGCTTCATTATTGGTTGCATGAAAGTCAAACTTCAAATCGTAGCATATAGATCGACCTTCGGGGGTTTCGAGTACAACCCCAGCGCCCGAACACCGGTCGTTCGATGCACCATCGGTATACAGCTTCCAGACATATTCGGGGGATTTACTAGTTTCGGGCAAGTCCTCTGGAATGGTGAACTCGGCTATGAAATTAGCGAGGACTTGTTCTTGGATTGCTCGTCTTGGAGTGTATGTAATATCGAACTGACTCAGTTCGATGTTCCACTCGAGTAACCTACCAGACGTCTCAGGCCGCGATAGGACCTGTCGTAACGGCTGGTCGGTGTAAACAACAATGGGATGCGCTTGGAAATACGGTCGGAGTTTTCTTGATGCGATTACAAGGCAATAAGCCAATTTTTCTAGCTTTGGATAGTTCCTTTCAGCTCCAGTCAATCGTTTGCTGACGTAGTACACTGGCTTCTGTATCCCGTCTTCTTCTCGAACCAAGGCAGTGCTGATAGCGTTTTCTGATATCGCCAAGTACGCATACAACTTCTCATGATCAATAGGCTTTGACAGTATTGGTGGTGTGGATAGATGTTGAACTAGTGCTTGGAAAGCGCCTTCACAATCTGTGGTCCATTCAAAGTTTCGTTTCCCTTTTCGGATCAGATCGAAGAAGGGAATGCATTTGTCAGTGGACTTTGAAATGAACCTGCTCAATGCCGCCACCTTCCCATTGAGACTCTGGACTTGCTTTATAGTTTTGGGAGTTTCAAGATTTCTGATTGCCCAAATCTTTTCGGGATTGGCTTCAATTCCCCGGGCGTTAACGATGAACCCAAGGAACTTTCCGGATGCAACTCCAAAGTGACATTTCAGTGGGTTGAGCTTCATCTTGTATTCCTGAAGTATGTTGAACATAGTTTCCAGGTCCTTTACATGGTCGGTGGAGAGTCATGACTTCACAAGCATGTCGTCTACATATACTTCCATTGTTTTCCCGATTTGATTAGCAAACATCCGATTGACCAATCGCTGGTAAGTAGCCCCAGCGTTCTTGAGTCCGAACGACATAACCTTGTAACAGTAGAGTCCCAGATTGGTTACGAAGCTGGTATGTTCTTGATCGGGTAAATGCATCGGTATCTTATTGTAGCCTGAATACGCGTCCATGAAGGATAAGAGTTCATGTCCAGCCGTCGAATCCACTAGCTGATTAATTCTAGGAAGCGGGAAACTGTCTTTGGGGCATGCTTTATTCAGATCGGAATAATCGACACATTTTCTCCACTTCCCGTCTGGCTTTCGGACGAGCATGGGATTTGATACCACTTTAGGATATAGCGCATCTCGAATGAATCCGTTCGCTTCAAGCTTTTCTACTTCTTCTCTAAGGGCGGCAGATCTCTCTGGATCCATACCGCGCCTTTTTTGTTTGACCGGGACATGCCGCGGGTCAATGTTCAGAGTGTGGCTTGCGATGTCCGGCGAGATCCCATACATATCAGAATGTGTCTAGGCAAATACGTCAACATTTGCCCGTAGAAACTCAACCAATTCCTCCTGAGTTTGCTGGCTTAGCTGAGATCCAACCTTTATCATTCTTGAATCATCGTTACTGTCAATTGGGACATCAATCGTCAGTTCGGCCGGGGATGCTTGACTTTCTTTAGATTCTCCTTTGCCTTCAGTTTCTCTTGGGTCAAGATCCTTGATGAATTGGCTGGGGTGCCCGAGCCTGGGCCCGGGCGTTAATTGTCAATTATCGGTTGAGCGGACGCAGAGAGATTCCTCCACACCCTTTCCTTTTTCCTTTCACTGCGCCTCCCGCAGCTCAGCAACATAGCAGGCTCTGGCAGCCGCCTGATCTCTATGAATGATTCCTATTCCATGATAAGTGGGAAACTTTAAAGTCAAACACCACAGGGCGATGGCTACCCTGAATTCAGCGAGGGCCGGTCGGCCCAAGAAAGCATTGTAAGGGGATTCTATGTCCAAAACAATGAACTGCAACATCCGTACTCTCCGATGTTCTCCAACTCCCAACTCTACTGGCAGTTCCACCTATCCAGTGGGTATAGTTGCACTTCCGTTGAAACCATGGACTCGGGATTGACAAGGCTTCAAGTCCGTGGCTTCCATTTTCATTTGATCATAAGCTCGTTTGAACAAAATATTCACAGATCTCCCACTGTCAACTAAGATCCTCTTCATCCAAGCGGGACCTACTTGTGCCGAGATGACCAGTGGATCAATAGTGGGGGCTTCGACTTTATCAGCGTCTCTGTTCCTGAACACGATGTCATCCGTCATCGTCTTATGTTGCTTGGCCAGGATTCCTTCATCAAAGTTACTACAACACTCGAAGTCCGCATGCTTGATAGAACTGGCGTACGACTCCATTTCCTTCCAGCTTCGATCTGCTGGGTGAGGACCACCACTTATCGTATTGATAACTAATCTCCCCCTTGCACGAGCGGGTTCCTCCTGTCTTTCCTGATTTGGCGCACGATTCTGATTTGATGGGCCCACACCACCAGACTGCGGCGCCCGCACGTACTGATCCAGTTTCCGCTCATGTATCAGTTTTTCAATGAGGTCTTGTAAGTGAAGACATTCATTGGTGTTGTGGCTATAACTCTCATGGAATCTACAGAATTTTCGTATTTGGATTTGTCTCTCAGTTGGCGGTTTTGGGGAAGGTTTCTTGTATTGCATGGTATTGCAGGTCTGCAAATACACATTCTCCAACGACGTGTTCAATGGGGTGTAATTATCGTACATGGAAGCTCTACGCCGTGGACCACGATTCTGATCGCGTTTTTTGTTCTGATTTCCATTGTCTCTCTGCTGATTCTGTTTATTTTGTACGTTCAACTGAATTTTCCCAGAACTATCTCTGAATTGTTTAACATCGATGTTACTTTGTATTCCTTCGATGTTGGGCCCTGCGTCATCCTACTTCCTAGACTGTTTCGCATCCTCCCTTCTCAGGAATTGGGCTGCCTTGGAATAGAAACGGTCCAATGACACAGGTGGTTTTCCAGCTAACCAATTTCTGAACTCGGAATCAGCATCAATCCCCTTAGTCAGTGCATTAGGATAGAGTTATCATTGGGATTGCTTATTTCTGCACATGCAGCATGGAATCGCTCTAGGTAACGTCTAAGTGTTTCTTCGGGAGCTTGTGTAACACTGGACAGAGTGTTAACGTCCTTAGGCCTCGCCACGTGCATACGGAATTGCTCGACAAACTTGGTGGCCATCTGGTGAAAGTTAAAGATGGATCGCGATGGCAAACGAGTGAACCACATGGTAGCGATGCCCCCTAGGGAAATGGGGAAACTACGGCACTTTACTGCATCATCAGCTCTAGCAGCATTGATCAGCCATTCGTATTTCAGGACATGTTGATTGGGATCAGAACTTCCTTCATAAACTGGCAAAGCTGGCATCCTGAAGTGCCGAGGTGGTTCAGCATATAAAACATCCTCGGTGAAAGGGGTATGACTTTGGGAGATTCCCCAGTCATCATTAGAGAGACCTTGACTTTCACGGATCATTTGGCGGATCATCGCTGGTATATCCGGCGTTCGGATACTTGGAGCATGTTGTGCCAAGGTGTGGTCGGGTTCCACAGCGCGAGTCTAGATCGGATGTGGTCGACGGTCCGTGCCTCGCCTCCTTAGTTCAACATCCTCAGGGACGTAAGGCTCAGGAGTCTGCTCTCGTCGGATATGTTGAGGATCAGCTTGGTTTCTAGCATCACCTCCCCGTTCGGCAGTGGTGGTAGTAGCAATGTTGCCGGTAACATGGTAAGGAGCAGCTCCTCCTCGAGTTGAAGGTTCCGTGCGGAGACAAGTGGATGGTCCAGCTCTAGGTTGCCCAAGGTTCAAAGCAAGTTGGTGTCTCGTGGCTTGGGTGTAGCTTACACCTAGCCGTGGACGTGAGGATCTGGTTTGGCCATCGGAGGAGGCTGAACTTTCTGTGGAAGAGTGAGAACCTTGGTCTCTTCTGGATCTTCTTCGCCTTTGGCGATTTAGCTGGTCAGTCAACTCCGTGTTGGCGCGTAGTTGTTCGGTTAGCTGCTGTCGACTTTGGGTCAACTCTTGAAGCAATGTCTGGAATTCTTGTCTAGTGATTGGACCTGATGGATCTGAAGGTCCTGCAGCATTTTGGTTGGATGGAGTTGATTGCACGGGATTTTGTCGGTCCCGTGATCCTTGTTCAGCAGCTGCAGAAGTGGTACGTGTGCTTACCATAATGAATTGATGAAGTCCTTTCCTAGATCTGATTGCAAATCTGAATAGAATGGAAGGGCTTCAAAGTTCTAGATCTGGATCTTCTTCTTAGATTTGTGCAATCCAATATAGATAGGAGATCCAAAGAGCAGGAGAAAATTGGGGTTTTCTCAGTGAAAGCACCAAAGTGTTTGTACCAAAATTGGGCACAACACTCTTCGAAAGTTTTTGAAGAGATAAAGTGAAGAAATTAAATGGAAAAAGAAGAATTATCTAACAAAAACTCCAAATTTCAGAAATGAGAATAATTAAAATGCAGGGAGACACAAAAATTTAGAGTGGTTCGGCGTATAGCCTACGTCCACTATGAAGTAGTTTGCTTTATTGATCTTCCTTTGATGTTTACAATTGATTTCAACAAATTACAGCGAATAACAATGATTTGCAGCAGTGAAATTCGTTGATAGCAGCAGCAATGGAGTTCAGATCTGGATTTGGCGGAGTCCGGGCGTTGGAGATCTCAAAGAGAAAGAAGAACCCCTTTTCTGTTGGCTTTGGGGGTCTATTTATAGGTGTAGGAGGCTGATATTTCGCTTAGATCTCGGGAGACCCTCTCTGGCACGTGACCAGGCCCGCACGCCCAAGCCCGTGAAGTTTCGGTCCGATCCGTGATCGACACGAACAAATTTCGACTCGGTCAAGATTTCATCCAATGGAGTCGAAATTTGGCGTGGACATTCTTTAGCATGCACGTAGTCTTCTGTGAAAATTTCATAGCATTTGGAGTTGTAGATTGGGAGATATGATCGATACGAAATGGGGTTTCCAGTAGGCTGTTTCCTTCGACTCGCTTCTGTTCCCTTCGACTCGCTTCTGTTTCGACTCGGTGACATGGCGCTTGAATCTTACTCTCCCCTTGATGTTGTTTCAAGAGAGTCGAAGTACGCACTGGTCGAGCGAGTCGAAGTACGCACTGGTCGAGCGAGTCGAAGTTGATGGAGTCGATCAGTGGTTCGAATGGAGCGAGTCGAAGAAGGCCTCTGAGCGAAGCGAGTCGAACAGGAACGAGTTGAAGAAGGCCTCTGAGCGAAGCGAGTCAAAGTTGATGTCTAACGAACAGGAACCGTGATTTTTACCGTCGTAATAAATATTTTACAAAGCTATAACGACCGTAATTTTTGAGTTACGGTCGGAGTAAATAAGAAGAGTATTTTTTTTTGAAAGAAAAATATTGATGCAAATTTGTTGCGAAGTCAGTTGCATATTTTTTAATTGGGGCACGTTGGAATTTGACTGCATTTGCATTCACATGTATATGTGAACAATCTTCGCTATTATCAATTAATTTAAAAAGCAAAAGTATGTAACCTTTTTAGCTGCCATCATCATTTAGGCTAGAAATTCTTGCACGTTGCTTTGTTCCAAAGTTTTGTAGCTGTGTCCTTTATATTAGCTAGAGCACGTCTGCATTAAATGTAATGTACCATTTTCTTTGACTTGTACACGTTAGCGTGAAAAGAAAAATAAAGGCAACCCTTTTAGTTTGTTTCAAACTTCCAATAGCCTTCATCACTTTCTTTTACTCAAAACTTATAGTAGCTCTGAAGAGTGTTAATGGAGGTTCACATTACTTGCTCTTTTCCTTGGAATCTCGGTTGCTAGTTTATTTTCTAACAGATTAAAGGTGAGTGCAAACTCACACCTCTAATTTAAAACTATTGTTGCAAAAATTTCATTAGTTAGGTGGTTTTCGTTTTGTATGCAAATTTTTGGGTTTCTGAAGATTTTCTAGAAGATTTTCTAGCGCAAAGTTTGTATACATTTCATTGGTTCTCACTATGCATGCAATGCACGTAACCAAGTCAGGTTATGTATTTTTAACTCCACTACAGGCGTGAAAAATGAAAATTTCATTGCCCAGATTTTTCTCTTCTCATTTATGCATGCATGTACTTTGTATTTGTACTTCATGTACGTGTGTAGCATGCATACATTTAAGCCTTGCCTGGACAAGTGCGCAAATAGTTGAAGCACGTCATGTGTAAAAATTTAAAAGTGCTAGGCCTTCTTTGTTAACGTGCGAAGAAAAAAAATTGTAGCTTACATACTTTTGTGTCCAGGTTGTTGTTAAACCATTTCAATGTATTCTGTACGTCAATTTCTCCAAAAGGTGTTCGGCTGCTTGCTACTTGCGTTGCCTCTATCACTTGCGTTGCCTCTATCCCTAGTAAATGGGTCACGTTCATGCATTTAGGCCATATTTTATACGTGCATCAATGTATTGCCTGTCACCTTCTTTATATTTGATGTGTACACAAAATCCATTACAGGTTAGTATATTTAGCCCATATTTAATAATTGCATGCAAGGGTGAATAGCACGTCCCACTTAATTCATAGTTTGTTTACATTTACCACTTGAGTGAAAAATAAATGATGGCCAGACTATCATTTGATATATAAGCGCGAGTGGGCAATGCAATATTGTTGTTGAATCTATAGTAGTGTAGACCACCGTTTATTAATTTAGTTTGAATCGGTGTTCCGTTTTAAAACGTATTTGGTTGCCGTTATTTTTATAACGGAATTTTTACGCCGGTATTATATTTTGAAACGTGTTGTTTTGATGACATTTTTGACGGATAACATTACTGTTGTTTTGATTTCAGTAACAGTAAATTTTAAAGTGAATTTTAAAGCGGTTATCCCGCAACGCTGATTTTTATCCGTTCTTACGGTGTTTTGTGAAGCGCAATTTCCTCGCTGAAATTGCTACAGATGTTGCTGTTTTAATCACGCATTTTAAAAATCGTTTTAAAATAAAAGTGTTTCCAAAATTTTTACAGTTTGCGCTTTCAAAAGAATGAGGAAGCGATTTAAACGCTTCAGCAAAATTGAGGACTATGAACCCTCACTTTTACTGATTCGCTTAATTCCGGACTTGTCCGTTTGAGAACGTAAAATGTTATTTATTTAAAATACACAATTTTGCACTTTCAAGGAAACGATGAAGAGATTTAAACGATTTAGCAAAAGTGCGGAGTATGGAACCACACTTTTACTATTTCGGTTAATTCCTGACTCGTTAATTGAAACATCTGCTGTTTGATGATTTTTTGATGATTTTGTTGGGCTTTCGAGCCACTCTGCTGGACCTTCGGGTCATATGATGGACCTTCGGGTTAAATACCAGTACTAGACCTTCGGGTCACTCTGCGGACCTTCGGGTCATCTGATGGGCGCCAAAATTTATAGTACTTGGTAGGCTTCGGCCATCTGAGATGCACGTGCAGCGTAGCTAAAACTCGCCATCTGCTGGGATCGATCCACCTTTTATGCTGATTTTTCTAGTTATCTTGTTTTAATTTCTAGATTTTGCGACTGTTGATTTTCTAGTTATCTATTTTGATTTCTGGATTTTGTGAATTGCGGCTTTGAATTCAATTATGAATTTGGAAGTTGAGTTTGAGTATAATCTCATCCGAGATTATAAATTTGCGTATTGCTGTTTTAAATTCAATTTTGAATTTGAAAACTGATTTGATGGAATTTAAATTGAGATTTCTTCAATTAAACTGTGCTGATTATTTATGCCGTATAGTCTCCTTCGAGGCTATAATTATTTGTTTAAGTGTTGTTTATCATTCACTTATTTCCGAGAATAAATTAGACTGATCCGTTTATTATTTTCTTTTAAATAATACTCGGGTCAGACCGAGTCATTTCAGGGTAATCTCTATCTCTGATTCAGTAGCAGCTTCAGCTTTTGGGATTTCACATCATCTTTTGTCTAGACTTCGAGGAGTTTTTTTTGGTTATTGACTATCGTCTTATGTATGTATTGATGGATATGTATATGTATCAGTTCTTGTGAACTATCGATTGTTGTAGCATGTATTCCAGACTTGTCTTCCGCTATATATCTGATATTTCTGTTCTGATGTGATTGTACTATCTGTGTTATTGTTATTATGAGTTGTTCTGGATTTTTCTTAAGCCACCGTAGTTTCGTTTTAGATTTGGATTGAATATGTATCTTTGGGAGTAATTTATACAACTCTTATCGATGTAATCAATACTCATCTAAGGCATAACTTACGGATGGTCGCTTCTAACAAGCCTTATTCTTCGCAATAGCAGACGTTATTCCTTATAATAACCTTTGTTATTGTGAGCATAGAGGTGGGGCGTCACAGCTTGGTATCAGAGCAGAAGTTCAGAACAAATTATAATAAACATAGAACAGAAACAGAATGGAACATATGTTACAACTATTTGAGGGTTTTGTTCGTGCCTTTCTAATCTGTTCCTTCGTTATTCTTAAACTTTTATCCTCTCTAACAAGTTGGAATATGCTTAGGAATATATTTCATATTTCCGTAGTATTCCAATTGTTAAATTCCTTTTCAATCTTAGTTTTGAAAGTAGGACATCGGGTTTCTGATTGTCTTACTGCTCATAAGGATTTCAAATCGGGGAAGCTTAATGTTGCTTAAGCTTTTAGTGATTCTCTCAGCCCAAAGGTATTCCCCCTTCTATTTTGGAAGGTTATATCTTATTTCGTGGCCGTTCTGTTAGAGTTCTTTTCGATACGGGTGCATCACATTCGTTCGTATCGAAGGAGCTTGTTGATGTTATTCCTTTGGATGTTGTTAGTCTTTATGACCCTTTGAGGATCGTAAATCCTATTGGTGGATCCGCTACTCTTGGTTTGTTGTGTGTTGGTGTTGAGATTATTCTTTGTGGTTTTTTCTTTCATGCAAATCTGCATGTTACGGATCATCTTGGTTTTGATATGATTTTGGGAATGGATTGGCTCGTCCGTTATGAAGTTCAAATCCTATGTCTCGAAAGAACTTTATATCTCAGACATCCCGATGCTGGTGAGCAGTTATCTATTATATTTCGAAGCATCGGAGGATGTCTTAGCTGATATTCCGGTTGTTTTTTATTTTTCTGATGTCTTTGATCCGAGTTCGAGTTTGCCGCCGAATATGGCAATTGAGTTCCGTATTGATCTTATCTCTGGTGCTCATCCTGTCAGTCGACCTCCCATGAGAATGTCTGCTAAAATAAATAATAAAATAATGATGAGCAACTTAAGCAACAATTATCTGAATTGGAAGCCAAGCGATTTATTCGCTCTAGCTCATCTCCTTGGGGCGCCGCCATTGTCTTCGTTAAGAAGCTAGATGGTACTCTTAGGCTTTGCATTGTTTATTGCAAGCTTAACGAGCTCACTATCAAAAAATAGGTATCCATTACCTAGGATCGACGACATGTTCGATCAGTTAGGTGGCGATAAGCTCTTCTTCCAACTCGACCTTACCATCGGTTTTCATTTGGCTATGAGTTGCAGAAGTTAGCATTCCACTTACCGCATTCCGCACTCGTTAGGATTCTTATGAATGACTTATTATGTCATTCAGTTTGCCCAGCTTGTTTCATCCATTTTATGAATCAACTACTCTATGAATATCTCGATGACTCCATTTGTGCATTTATTGATTTTGGATGAAAACGGCAATTTAAAATTTTGCAAAGCTTTTTCATAAGATTTATTTACAAGTATAATTGGGTTTGGTATAAAAGATGATTTTGTGATTGTATTGCCCATTGAGTGCTTTAAGAATTCTGATCGATGCGCTTGATCAACGTTATCGATAGGAATCTCCTAAACGCTTTGATGAGACAATTTAACACAATAAATTGTTTTTTTTTTAAAAAAAATTTAATTTTTCTAGAAAATGATTTCGTAAAGATAATTGAAATTTTTGAAATTTTTATCTTTTCAGGAAAGAATATTATTTGAAGGAACTCTTTTTCGATACTCTTATCCTTGTGATTCCCGAAGGAAATCAAGACTTCATTATTTGTATCGATACTAGTCGTATTGGTTTCGGTGCAGTTCTCATGCAAAAAGATAGAGTAGTTTCCTATGCTTCTAGACAACTAAAGCCTAACGAGATTCGTTATGCTACCTATGATTTGAGTTAGCCGCCATAGTCTTTGCTCTAAAGATTTGGCGACATTATTTGTTGGGCGAGCGTTTTGTTCTCTTCACTGATCACAAATCTCTGAAGTATTTAGTTACTTAGAAAGAGCTTAATATGAGGCAACAGTGTTGGCTCGAATTTCTTGCTTCATATGATTTCGATATTCAGTATACCCCTGGTAAGGGTAATCGAGTTGCTGATGCGCTTAGTCGCAAGCAGCAAGTGGTTGTTTCCATGATGCTAGCAGAGTGGAATATTTTGGAAGCTTTATCTCTTTGTGATATTAGAAACCGTCCTTCAGTTTCTGATTTTCCCGTGCTTTTATTTAGCATGGAAGCTCGTCCTAGTTTGTTGGATCGTGTTGCCGATACACAGAAACAAGATCCAGATCTCTCTTGTCTTATCCAGAGTTGTAAATCGGAATCCCGAAGTGATGATCTAAGGGATTTCGATATTAATGTTCATGGTTGTATTTGAAAGAAGGGTAGGTTGATCGTGCCTAGTGTTTCTAATCTTAGAAATGACATTCTTGAGGACTGTCATCGTTCTAAGTATACTACCCATCCGGGTAGTAGTATGATGTATGTTGTTATGTAACGCTTATACTTTTGAGAAGGTATGAAGCGTGATGTTTCAAGTTATGTGAGTCGTTGCATGACTTGTCAACTTATTATAGTTGAACACCATCGTCCTAATGGTCTTTTGCAGCCTCTTGAGATTCCATTATGGAAATGAGATCAGATTTCCATGGACTTCATTGATGGTCTACCTCGTTCGAGGTCGGGCCATACTAGTATTTGGGTGATTGTTGACCGATTGACTAAATCAGCCCATTTTATTCCTATCAAGTCCAATCGGACTGCTCCTTTGTTGGCTAAGCTGTTTATTAAAGAAGTCGTTCGACTTCATGGTGTGCCTAGTTCTATTGTTAGTGACAGAGATCCGCTTTTTACTAGTGGTTTCTGGCAAAGTCTTCAGATAGCTTTGGGCACTAAGCTCAATCTCAGTACAGCTTATCATCCACAGTCTGACGGTCAGACTGAAAGGGTGAATCAAGTTTTGGAAGATATCCTTCGAGCTTGCATTCTTGATTTTGGTGGTAGTTGGGAAGACCACTTGTCTCTTGTTGAATTTTCTTATAACAGTTTTCAATCCAGTATCGGTATGGCTCCTTTTGAAGCTCTTTACGGAAGGTCATGTCGATCACCATCTTGTTGGTTGGAATCGGGGGAAAAGTTAGTTCTCGGCCCCGATTATATTCGTGAATCTTCGGAGAGGATAGATATTATACGACAGAGAATGAAAGAGGCTCAGAATAGGCAGAAATCTTATGTCGATCATCGTAGGAAGCCTTTGGAATTTTCTGTTGGCGATCTCGTATTCATTCGTGTTTCCTCGATGAAGGGTGTGGTGCGTTTTAGTCACTCCGGGAAATTGGCTCCTCGTTATATTGGACCGTTTCCTATTATGGAACGTATTGGCCCTGTTGCTTATCGTGTATTGCTACCTGTTCAGTTTTCGGGAATTCACGACGTATTTCATGTATCTCAGCTTCGTCGATGCCTTCGAGATTCAGATTCTATTATTGATCCTCCTATGTTGCAAGATCTTGAGATCTCACCCGACTTGTCTATTGTGCAAAATTCTATTCGTGTGCTAGCTACAGAGGTGAAATGCCTTCAGAACAAAGAAGTTCCGCTCGTGAAGATTCAATGGTCTGCAAACCCCAAGGATTGCACTTGGGAAACCAGAGAATTCATCGAGCGTTCTTATCCAAGTTTTCTCTCCTCTTCGGGTGGAGGTGAGCATTCTTATTCAACTTTTCTATTTTGAATCTTTGGTGTGATGAATTATTTACGTTACTGATTGCTTCTAGTATGAAAATTGCGGGAATGCAATTTTTATAAGGAGGGGAGTCTGTAATGACCGTGATTTTTACCGTCGTAATAAATATTTTACAAATCTATAACGACCGTAATTTTTGAGTTACGGTCGGAGTAAATAAGAAGAGTATTTTTTTTTGAAAGAAAAATATTGATGCAAATTTGTTGCGAAGTCAGTTGCATATTTTTCAATTGGGGCACGTTGGAATTTGACTGCATTTGCATTCACATGTATATGTGAACAATCTTCGCTATTATCAATTAATTTAAAAAGCAAAAGTATGTAACCTTTTTAGCTGCCATCATCATTTAGGCTAGAAATTCTTGAACGTTGCTTTGTTCCAAAGTTTTGTAGCTGTGTCCTTTATATTAGCTAGAGCACGTCTGCATTAAATGTAATGTACCATTTTCTTTGACTTGTACACGTTAGCGTGAAAAGAAAAATAAAGGCAACCCTTTTAGTTTGTTTCAAACTTCCAATAGCCTTCATCACTTTCTTTTACTCAAAACTTATAGTAGCTCTGAAGAGTGTTAATGGAGGTTCACATTACTTGCTCTTTTCCTTGGAATCTCGGTTGCTAGTTTATTTTCTAACAGATTAAAGGTGAGTGCAAACTCACACCTCTAATTTAAAACTATTGTTGCAAAAATTTCATTAGTTAGGTGGTTTTCGTTTTGTATGCAAATTTTTGGGTTTCTGAAGATTTTCTAGAAGATTTTCTAGCGCAAAGTTTGTATACATTTCATTGGTTCTCACTATGCATGCAATGCACGTAACCAAGTCAGGTTATGTATTTTTAACTCCACTACAGGCGTGAAAAATGAAAATTTCATTGCCCAGATTTTTCTCTTCTCATTTATGCATGCATGTACTTTGTATTTGTACTTCATGTACGTGTGTAGCATGCATACATTTAAGCCTTGCCTGGACAAGTGCGCAAATAGTTGAAGCACGTCATGTGTAAAAATTTAAAAGTGCTAGGCCTTCTTTGTTAACGTGCGAAGAAAAAAAATTGTAGCTTACATACTTTTGTGTCCAGGTTGTTGTTAAACCATTTCAATGTATTCTGTACGTCAATTTCTCCAAAAGGTGTTCGGCTGCTTGCTACTTGCGTTGCCTCTATCACTTGCGTTGCCTCTATCCCTAGTAAATGGGTCACGTTCATGCATTTAGGCCATATTTTATACGTGCATCAATGTATTGCCTGTCACCTTCTTTATATTTGATGTGTACACAAAATCCATTACAGGTTAGTATATTTAGCCCATATTTAATAATTGCATGCAAGGGTGAATAGCACGTCCCACTTAATTCATAGTTTGTTTACATTTACCACTTGAGTGAAAAATAAATGATGGCCAGACTATCATTTGATATATAAGCGCGAGTGGGCAATGCAATATTGTTGTTGAATCTATAGTAGTGTAGACCACCGTTTATTAATTTAGTTTGAATCGGTGTTCCGTTTTAAAACGTATTTGGTTGCCGTTATTTTTATAACGGAATTTTTACGCCGGTATTATATTTTGAAACGTGTTGTTTTGATGACATTTTTGACGGATAACATTACTGTTGTTTTGATTTCAGTAACAGTAAATTTTAAAGTGAATTTTAAAGCGGTTATCCCGCAACGCTGATTTTTATCCGTTCTTACGGTGTTTTGTGAAGCGCAATTTCCTCGCTGAAATTGCTACAGATGTTGCTGTTTTAATCACGCATTTTAAAAATCGTTTTAAAATAAAAGTGTTTCCAAAATTTTTACAGTTTGCGCTTTCAAAAGAATGAGGAAGCGATTTAAACGCTTCAGCAAAATTGAGGACTATGAACCCTCACTTTTACTGATTCGCTTAATTCCGGACTTGTCCGTTTGAGAACGTAAAATGTTATTTATTTAAAATACACAATTTTGCACTTTCAAGGAAACGATGAAGAGATTTAAACGATTTAGCAAAAGTGCGGAGTATGGAACCACACTTTTACTATTTCGGTTAATTCCGGACTCGTTAATTGAAACATCTGCTGTTTGATGATTTTTTGATGATTTTGTTGGGCTTTCGAGCCACTCTGCTGGACCTTCGGGTCATATGATGGACCTTCGGGTTAAATACCAGTACTAGACCTTCGGGTCACTCTGCGGACCTTCGGGTCATCTGATGGGCGCCAAAATTTATAGTACTTGGTAGGCTTCGGCCATCTGAGATGCACGTGCAGCGTAGCTAAAACTCGCCATCTGCTGGGATCGATCCACCTTTTATGCTGATTTTTCTAGTTATCTTGTTTTAATTTCTAGATTTTGCGACTGTTGATTTTCTAGTTATCTATTTTGATTTCTGGATTTTGTGAATTGCGGCTTTGAATTCAATTATGAATTTGGAAGTTGAGTTTGAGTATAATCTCATCCGAGATTATAAATTTGCGTATTGCTGTTTTAAATTCAATTGTGAATTTGAAAACTGATTTGATGGAATTTAAATTGAGATTTCTTCAATTAAACTATGCTGATTATTTATGCCGTATAGTCTCCTTCGAGGCTATAATTATTTGTTTAAGTGTTGTTTATCATTCACTTATTTCTGAGAATAAATTAGACTGATCCGTTTATTATTTTCTTTTAAATAATACTCGGGTCAGACCGAGTCATTTCAGGGTAATCTCTATCTCTGATTCAGTAGCAGCTTCAGCTTTTGGGATTTCACATCATCTTTTGTCTAGACTTCGAGGAGTTTTTTTGGTTATTGACTATCGTCTTATGTATGTATTGATGGATATGTATATGTATCAGTTCTTGTGAACTATCGATTGTTGTAGCATGTATTCCAGACTTGTCTTCCGCTATATATCTGATATTTCTGTTCTGATGTGATTGTACTATCTGTGTTATTGTTATTATGAGTTGTTCTAGATTTTTCTTAAGCCACCGTAGTTTCGTTTTAGATTTGGATTGAATATATATCTTTGGGAGTAATTTATACAACTCTTATCGATGTAATCAATACTCATCTAAGGCATAACTTACGGATGGTCGCTTCTAACAAGCCTTATTCTTCGCAATAGCAGACGTTATTCCTTATAATAACCTTTGTTATTGTGAGCATAGAGGTGGGGCGTCACAATTAGACTAAGGGAGAGTTAGTTTTTGTTGATGACAAAGGGGGAGAAGTATAAAATATAGGATAGTTAGGCATAGATTAAGGGGGAGTTATTAGTTTTAGGGGGAGTCAATATGATAGAAGTAATATTTATAAACAAAGGTTGTCATCATCAATAAGGGGGAGATTGTTAGTCCTTGAGATGATGGTTTTGATGACAACAACCTTAGAATAAGATTATAAAATATAAATACTAACATTATAGTTTAGGTATATATGTATATGCAGGATTTAACCATGCAGGTATCAAGAATGAAGACTATACAGTACAGAGATTCAATATATCAAGATTGAAGACTCATGAGTATCAAGAATAGCAAGATTATCAAGAGTTCAAGATTTCAATAATAAGTAATTTAATTAGGAATTTTGTTAAAACTCCTAGAAAAGCACTGGCATCTTAAAATCCAATTTAGTCGTGGAATGGAATCCACTTCGAGCCCGTTAAAGGGATGGAACCCTAAGTAGGATGGAACCTACGAAAAATCTAGTGGAACATTATTTTGTATCTGCTAACTTTTATTCAAATGATTTTACAAAATTATCTTGTTTTCAAAATGATTTCAAAACCTTCCTTTTAAAAGAATCAAAAACATCTATCCTGATTTTAAATACTTTTAGCCTCAAAATAATCTTTATTTTTAAAATCAAATTATCCTTATTTTTAAACTATCTTTAATAATAAATTTAATATTTATACTTAGATTTAAATATAAAATTATAGTAAAATTATATATATATATATATATTATTCTCTATATTTACTTATGTATTTTAACTATAGTTAAGTATATTTATAAAGTTTAAAATAGTTTTAATATAAGATAGAAGTAATTTTCAAAGAAAAAGAAATCACCAAAATTTCCTTTGGGATGTCGACATTCCCAAGATACCCATGTCGACATAGTGACGGTTGGTTTCAAAAATTTGAATTTCAAAAGAAGTGTCTATTCGACATAACCTTTCACGAATGGACATGCTTGTTGTTCTTCTATAAATAGGGGATGTTTTCAATGAATTTTCAATAATATTTTTCTGGTTTTCACTCCTCTTCTTCTTCTACATTTCTTATATATATTCTTACCATTACTCTGCCGAAATCACCATTGAATTTAACTAGATCATTTCTGGTTTGATTCTCTATCACTATCTCAACAAGACCTCAGTGCTTTTTAGAGTTATAGGCTTCTTTGTAATCAATCGAGCGAGAAAAGGTGTGATTGTAGCCTTGGAAATCAATAAAGTGAGAAAAGGTGTGATTGTAGCCTAGGAAATCAATTGGGCGAACTTGTTGCCCGGGAAATCAAGTATCTCTACCCAGAGGATTGTGAATCTGGAGTGGTGTACCTCGTGGCCTTGAAATCGAGGGTTGTAATTGTAAAGATTGCTTTTGAAAGGAAATCCGTACTTGTGTGCGGGACTGGATGTAGGGTAACTCCGAACTAGTATAAAATCCGGTGTGTTCTTTCCTTTACTGCTTTTACTTTATATTTGCATCTGTGTTTGAACCTGTGATCATATCTGTGTTTGAATATTGCATATATTTGTGTTCAAATTAATATAAACTCAAAAAGAATTAGTAATTCCTTAAAACACTATTCACCCCCCCTCTAGTGTTTATACTAGCCTTAAGATCCGTAATCCGCATTTCTCACACCTGACACTGCTATGAACACATGGAATGATGCACAAAAAACCGCAGCTTCTAATAATGCCAAAGCTATGAATGTTTTTTTTGTTCATTAGATAAGAATGAATTTTCACGTGTCATGTTATCAAACACTGCATATGATATTGGCGTACCTTACAAGTTACACACGAAGGCATGAGCAAAGTTAAGCAAACTAAAATTTCAATTTTACAAAATCAATTTTCATCATTTAAAATAAACAAAAAGAATCTATAGTGAACATGTACTCTAGATTTTAAACTATTCAACACGATTTAAAGGCACTAGGAGTTAAATTCACAAATTTTGATTTAGTATCTAGAATACTCAATTCTTTAACTCCAGAGTGGAAAAGAAAAGTATTAGCTATCGAAGAAGCTAATAATCTCTCAACACTCTTAGTTGAAGAATTGATAGGAAATTTAATGTCCTATGAAGCTAATCTACAGGCAAGAAAAGAACAAAATTCCGAGAAGAAAAACATAGCATTTCCAGCAACAAATGAAGACTCCGACTTAGACGAAGAAGAAATCGTATTTATTGCCAAAACTATAACAAATTCAAGAAGTTTAGGAAAATGTCCAGATTTCAAAAAGGAGGAAAATCAAGCTCAACAAATCAAACGCCAATCAAATGCTATGAATGTGATAAATTTGGACATAGGAAGAAAGATTGTCCCAAGCTCAACAATGATAAAAAGAAGAACAAATTTGAAAAATTCAAAAAGAAGAGAGCTTTCAAAGTAACATGGGATGACTCGGATTCTTCATCATCATCAGATAGTGACAGCGATAGTGACGGAGAACAAGCTAATGTATGTTTTATGGCACAAACTGATGAGGTATGTCCCGAACTTTGCTATGATGAATTATTAGAGCGTAGCATGGAATTAGATGATAAATTTAGACAAATTAAAAAATTAAATAAAGAACACATAGCCAAAATAAATCGATTAGAATTTGAATTAGGAATGTTAAAAGATGAAAAAATTATTTTAGAGGAGGAACTAGAATTATCTCAAGAAAAAAAATAAAGTAGTTTAGTTGAATATGAGACTATATCTATTGATTTTCGAAAAGTTAAACTAGAAAAGGATAACTTGTTAAAAGAAAATATCAACTTGAAAAGTAATACAGAAACATTGAAAAATTAGATAAAATTACAAATAATGTTTCAAAATTTAATAAAAGAAAACAAGATTTGGAAAATCTTATCAAAACTTCAAAACCTTCAGGTAATAGAAATGGAATAGGATTTAATAATATTCCTAAACAAAAAGGGAATAATATTAAGAAGTATAGTTTTATTTATCAAAAGACTAAAAGATCACCTAAGTCTAATACAAATACCAAAAACATAAAAATTTGGATTCCTAAGACAAATAATAATTTGATTAGACAAAAACATATCAATAATTTTCTAGACAATGTAGTCTATAATAAAATTATGTTCATAAAGGTACCAAACCTTCTTGGGTGTGGCTACCTGCTCCTCCTAACATCTAGGACCCTAACAAAGTATATGGGTACCAATTAAATCATTTTTATCTTGCAGGTACCCAAGATAAAAAATAAGGAGAAATGGATACTTGATAGTGGCTGCTCCAAGCATATGACCGAAAATGCAAAAATGCTATCAAATATAACATATATCGATGGTGGAACGGTAACTTTTGGAGATAACTCAAAAGGATACGTCGTTGGCATCGGAGAAGTCATCAACTCTGGTATTTCTAACTCTCCTATTATTACAAATGTTTTGTTAGTAGAAAATTTAAAACACAACCTACTTAGCATTAGTCAGTTATGCGATAAAGATTTTCAAATTAATTTCGAAAAAGATAGATGTAATATTTTCGACAATAATAAACAACTTATCTTTGAGGGTTTTAGAAACAAAAATATAATGTCTTAAATATAAATCGAAATTCAAACTTATGCTTAACCGCCAAACATGACGATCCATGGTTGTGGCATAAACGATTCTGTCATATTAATTTTAAATATATTAATAAATTAGAAAAATATGAGCTAGTTAGAGGTTTACCTAAAATAAATTATAAAGTAGAAAATTTATGTGACGCTTGTCAAATCGGTAAACTAAAGAAAAGCTCTTTTAAATCTAAAAATAATATTTCTACAAAACAACCGTTAGAATTATTACATTTAGATTTATTTGGTCCAACTCAAGTACAATCTATAAATCACAACAAATATGTTTTCGTAATAGTTGATGTTTTTTCAAGATATACATGGACCTTATTTTTAAAGCTAAAAGTGACACTTTTGGTATGTTAAAATTTTTGCTAAAAAAATTAAAACTCAAATGGATTTGAAAATTAAGAATATTCGAAGTGATCACGGTGGAGAATTCGAAAATGATCTTTTTACTAATTTTTGTAATAAAAAGGGCATAAGTCATAATTTCTCTTTTCCCTGCACACCACAACAAAATAGTGTAGTAGAAAGAAAAAATCGTACGTTACAAGAATGTGCACAAACACTATTAAATAGTAGTGGTTTACCAAAACATTTTTGGGCTGAAGCTATTGCTATGACTTGTTATGTTTTGAATCGAGTAACCATACGATCTATGACTAAACATGTGACGCCCCACCTCTATACCCACGCTAGCCAAGGACACTACGGTGTAATGCCGTCGACTAGCGCGGAGAATAAGGCTGTTGAGGAGCGACCATCTGTGTAATTGCTTTGTGCGAGTACCGATATGCCAGATTAAAAATATAACTTTTCATCTCAAGAGGAAATCCGACATACATATACAAACTCAAAACTACTACATAGTGGCTATATGGACCTCGGAAACAAATATAGAAATAAGCATAACATAAATCAGTCACAGGCAATTCATATCACAAAGGCGGAAATAGATATGAATATAACACATGAAAGTGTACATCAGAGTAGTGGTCAAATAAGATCCACAATAACACGAAAGAATAGATACAAGTGCTAGCCAAAAGAATATGTATACATCAAGGAGTCTAATCTCAAATGTAGACAACAAAAACTACTAAACTAGAGTAGTTAGCCAAAAGTCAGATGATGGTTCCAGATAGGACGTCATGAAGAAGCACCTATAAAATCTTAGTCTGACCCGAGTATTATTTATAAGAAAATAATAAACGGATCAGTGTAGCTATAAATATCAGATGATATGGTATAAAGTAAAAGACATGGCATGAACATGTAATAACCATAGTGGCATATTACTATAAGTATATAATTGAAAATCAACAAGAGATTAATCAATATCACAAGAATCTTCTCAAAGATTAAAAGAATGTCATATTCTTAATTTAATTCACCAAGCCACAATAAATGACATACATATCAATGCCAACTGAAAAAGGTGGTGAAACATAAATCCCAGAAATCAACACACGAAATCCAGAAAAAATCTCAGAATTCAACACACGAAATCCAGAAATCACTAAAAGGGGGAAGTCCGAGCACACGGACGAGAAGCTATCCATATAATTTTCCGAACACACGGATGGCCCGAAGGCAAGTCCGAACACACGGACGAGAAGCTATCTCATGGAAGCTATCCATTTAATTTTCCGAACACACGGATGGCCCGAAGGCAAGTCCGAACAAACGGACGAGAAGCTATCTATATCACAAGAATGATCGTCATGATCATAAGGAAGTGTCAATTACACTAAGCCAGTAAATATATGAGTTTAGCTTCATGTCCCATAACCACTAGCTTAACTTCAATATTTACGAACAAACTGTAGATCTCCACTAGGAAATTGTCACAAGAGTTTCAATCGAACAAGTCCATAAATTAACCGACGAAGTAAACGCAAGCGTTTCATACCACTTGTTTTGCTAAGCCGTTTAATTAGATTTTCTCATACGAATGAGATAAAGGTTTGTATATACTAATAGATTGGAAAACGGTTTTAAGAAACGAGCTTTGATATTGAAAATAGAGTTGATATCGTTTTGATGAAGAAGTTTTGATATTTAATACTAGTATAGCAAACCTTTATATTTTGAAGTGACAAATCATAGACGTGATTGTAGAAACAATCAATCATAAAAATTCACATTCGAAGATGTGAATAAAATCCAAAGAAATCGATACCGAATCCATCAAAATGGATATTCCCAAAAATCCCGAAGAAAAGAAGTCATCAAAGTCGGTAATAAATGATAACAACAAAAGGGAAACAACACGAATCGATTAAAGTTGGAAATTCAAACAAATAGGCAATATAGGAAAAATTGGCAAATAGGAGCAGGTCGGTCAACCGGACCCTGAGGTCGGTTGACCGGACCAGAGGCAGAAGTGCTCGGGTAGCAGGTCGGTCAACCGGACCCTGAGGTCGGTCAGCCGAAGCCTGTAACCTGCACTCCCCAAAACAGAGGCAGGGAAATGCTAGAGTAGCAGGTTGGTCGACCAGACCCTGAGGTCGGTCGACCGGAGCCTGTTTCCAGCACTCCCATGCCAATCAAATGAATGCCAATCCCTTCCGAAATGCAATCGGTCGAGCAACGGCACTAAGGGTTTACGCCCATCGACTACCCGGCCATATAAGCTCTTCGATTCATCACCAAAAACATGATCAAAACATCAAAGTTAGGATTTTCAAAGAATTGGACTCAAAACACTAAAAATTGGAATATTCACCAAATCAATCCAAACCAAAAGCATATGCACAAGAATAAGTGTTAGGAATTCATACCTAACAATCGAAGATAGTTATAGACTAAGATGTGAGATAAAAATCTCACCTTTGAACCCAAATCAATGAGAAGAAGCTCGAAAGCAATGGCAAGGGCAATCACTCTTCAATTCCAACTCAACAAGCTTGAATCAAAGCTTTAAAGAAGGACATTCCCAAAGTTAGGTTTAGGAATAAACTAAAATTGAAGAGGAGAAGAAGATAGAGAAGATGAAGAGGAGGCTTACCAATGGGTTCTCTTTGAATTTGGTGCTAGAAGTTGGAGTTTGCAAGAGGGACTAGGGCTAGGAGTTTCTAATTCCCTTTCTCTTCCCCCATTTTCAGTTTTGCTTGAGTGTTTGGAGAATAAGAGTGAAGTGAAGAGGAGAGGTGGACTGAGCTAGGGTAATAAGTTAGCTAGTGGACTGAACCAAAACCCAAAACCCAATAGAAAAAGTAGCAAAATTCGACTTCCTCCAAACATACCGAAGTTTATACTCAAAAAGGTCGCAAACGGCATTTTGAACTCAATGGAAGTGGTCTCGAGTCTCAATTCGACTGTTTGCAAAAAGTATATTTTCGGACTTCAATCCGATTAACGATTCTATATTTAAATAAAATATTTAAATATTCAATCGTAGAATATGCGGGTTGTTACAAAACATACTTGCTTCAAAATATTTTTTGGAAGACAACCTAAAGTATCATACTTTAAAACTTTCGTATCAAAATGTATTATATTAAATACAAAAGATAATTTAGGAAAATTCGACCCGAAAGCCGATGAAGGAATCTTTGTTGGATATTCGGATCGTAGCAAGGCATATAGAATTTTTAATAAATGTAATAACACAATTGAAGAAAGTTTACATGTTTCATTTGATGAAAATTTCCTTAACAATCATACTAATGACGATGAAGAAATTATTCCTATAACAAATACAACAAACTCATCTAATAATGAGACAAATGCACAAAATAATACTCTAGTGTCACGCCCTAGAATTCTAAAAGATCATCCGAAAGATAATATCATTGGGGAACTTAATTCCAAAGTAACTAGAAATCAACTTAACCAAATAAGTCATATTGCATTTGTGTCAAATTTTGAACCAAAGAATTACAAAGAAGCTTCAAACGATGATTTTTGGATAATAGTCATGCAAGAAGAATTAAATCAATTTGAACGTAATAATGTTTGGGAATTAGTACCAAGGCCAGAAAATCAATCAGTTATTGGAACAAAATGGGCATTTAAAAACAAAGCAGATGAAAACAGAAATATAGTTAGGAATAAAGCACGTTTAGTCGCTCAGGGTTATAATCAAGAAGTAATCGACTATGACGAAACTTTTGCTCCAGTAGCAAGACTCGAAGCCAAACGTACATTACTTGCTTTTGCAAGTCATCACAATTTTAAATTATTTCAAATGGACGTCAAAAGTGCTTTTTTAAATGGTTTTATTAAAGAAAACGTATATGTTGAACAACCTTCATTATTTGTTAACGAAAAATATCCCGATCATGTTTTTAAATTGCACAAAGCCCTATATGGTTTAAAGCAAGCCCCCCGTGCCTGGTACGAACGTCTTAAGAATCATTTAATTGCATCTGGTTTTCAAATAGGTAAAATAGATACGACTTTATTTATTAAACGAGAAAATAATGACATCTTAGTTATACAAATTTACGTTGACGATATTATTTTTGGTTCAACTAACGAAAATATTTGTACTCAATTTTCAAATATTATGAAAAGTGAATTTGAAATGTCTCGCATGGGTGAATTAAATTTCTTTCTAGGTTTAAAAATAAAACAACTTGAAAATGGTATTTTTATTCATTAAGAAAAATATTTTAACGATTTATTACGTCGTTTTGGAATGGATAAAACTTCGAGCAAACCAACACCAATGAGTACTAGTGTTCACTTAGAAAAGGATGATAATGGAAAAGATTTTGATGAAAAATTATATCATAGTATGATTGGCTCCTTACTATATTTGACGGCTAGTCAACCCGACATTATGATGAGCGTATGTCTTTGTGCTCGATTTCAAGCAAAACCAAAAGAGTCTCACCAAAGAGCTATTAAACGTATCTTACGATATTTTCTAGTACTAGAGATTACGGTTTGTTTTACCCTAAGGGATCATCGTTTGAACTTGTTTCATATAGCGATGCGGATTTCGGTGGATGTAAAACAGATCGTAAGAGTACTAGCGGAACGTGTCATTTTATCGAACAATCGTTGGTTTCATGGTTTAGCAAAAAGCAAAACTTTGTCTTTTTATCCACTTGCGAAGCCGAATATATTTCAGCGGCCTTAGCATGTGCACAAGTGATATACATGCAACAAACGCTTAAGGATTTCGGAAAAGTTATCGATAAATCACCAATATATTGCGATAATACAAGTGCACTAAATTTATCAAAAAACCCTATAAATCACTCACGTACTAAACACATAGATATACGACATCACCTTTTACGCGACAATGTAGAAAAAGGAATTATTACATTAGAATACGTAAATACTGAGAATCAAATAGCAGATATTTTCACAAAACCACTAAATGAACAAACGTTTGTTAAACTACGACGCGATTTAGGGATATGTTCTCTTAATGATCTTATCAGCTAATTCTAAATTTCATTTATTCTATTTTTGGTTAAAAAGTTTTAATCCACAAACAAAATCTTTTAACACTGACCAACAATTTCTTTAGAATGTTTGTTTTCTGAAATAACTATTTATAACCTTTTAAAACATGAATAGATAGCTCCTCCTTTTACAAATAAAATACAGATTTTATATTAGTTTCTTTTAAAACAAACAAAAGCAAAACAAAAACATGCCTTCCGACAACTCTCATCTCTCTTTTTCAACACCAACCTCGGATAGTTCAGTAGATACCCCTCATCGACTTCCTACTCCTACACCAGGTCAAGAGCCGACCTATAAGTGGTCCTCCTACCACACAAGATTCACTTCCGACAAAAAACGGTCCAAACGATCTCTATTTGTCTCTCCTAACACCAAGGAGAAAATCGATGATATACATCATTACCAAAAGCAACAAATGGATTTACAACGAGAATTATACTTCGAATAAAAAGTCACTGCGAGACGACTGAGTTTTCTAGAGCAAGTAGCGATCAAATTTTGCAATTCACGAAAAAAAGATGTACATGAACCACTTCAGATTTCTTGCAATCCTCTGGATCCTTCTGCCTCTTATCGTACACCTTGGGATCTTCCACCTAGACAATTCTCTGGTTCCCCAAGAACCAACAAACATGGAAATATTTAGTCTCCACTCAAGCCATAGAAGGATAGCAAATCTGAACATCGCAATGCTCCATCTTCATCTAAATAAATTTGTTTATTTTCATTGTATTTTCATCTAATTATATTTGTGTTTGTTTTCAAAAATAATAATATTATGTTTCAATAAAATCGATCCCTCGAAAATCAAGCAAAACCTTCCAAAATAAGACTATTTTTAGACATACGGGAGATTTCAGACGTCTGATCAATGCCATCAAACGTCTGACACCCTTGTATCACACTATTTTTTAATCCTGTGCATATATCAGACGTCTGATATAAAACAACTAGACGTCTGAAAATTGTCTTTTCCTCATACAAAATACAAAACGGTCTATTTCAGACATCTGAAGTTGTGACCAGACGTCTGAAAAAAGTCTCTGCCGTCTTAACATAAAAATCAGGCCATTTTAAGACGTCTGACATTATATCCAGACGTCATACAAAACTCTCTGTCTTCAAAATTTACAATTCTACCTTTTCTAGACGTCTGCCCAAAACACCCAGACATCTGAAACTGTTTACTATCTTTAAACTAGGGTTAAATCAGACGTCTGATTCACTTCCCAAACGTCTGAAATTCAATCGACACCTATTCGTGACCTTAAAACGACTGTTTTTCCCAAATTTCCAATTCACATTTCATTTTGTTTCCTCTTTCAAATCTGAAACCCTAATTCTCCAAATCACCATCTCCTTAATTTTGCTCGATATCATGGCGCCCAAAACTAAAAACCCTAGAGTTTTTAAGAGAAAGCAAGAACAAGCTACATCCTCCATCCCACAAGTATGCTCCGATGATCAGATTGAGAAGTGGATGAATCGAGTACCTCATTCTATCAAAAGATATGAAGATATCTAGAAGAAAAAGCTACACACAGGTCCCTTCTATAATTTGCTTAAATTCCCTATGTATGATTTGGATGAGATGTGTGAAAATGTTGGGTTACAAAAGTTGATTTCCTTCAATTCGAATAATGTCCAAATCGATCAGCTTGCAATATTCCTTTTCTACGCTAATCTAGATAGCACTGCCGTATTGAATACCGATAATGATGATAATTGGCTTTGGTCGAGTGTTTACGACAACACTATTCAACTTACTCCGGGAATTATAGTCCGTACTCTAGGTTGTTCCGACTCCGGAGAAGATTTGTATGACATCCAAGATATGCGCCTCAAACCAAGAAATAATATTACCCATCAAATTTGGGAAGATGAATGCCACGATTTGCTTCGAAATACTTACGACCTAAGGCAAGACTACTCACTAGGATGATTATCAACACAATCATTCCTCGACTTGGCAGCCATGAGAAAATAACAGAATTGGAGCACAAAGCTCTATATGCTATCTTTAGTGGTACGATGGTAAATTGGGCGAAATTCATATTTGATGAGCTTAAACATTATTGGACTCGATCACATCCATCAATTATTTACCCTACCTACATCATGCGCTTTCTGCAAGCCCACAACATTCCATCATATTTATCGACTTTTGAGGAGATTGCCCCCAGGTACGCCTCCACAAAATTCTTCTCTCTTATGCACTTACCAGAAAATCCCCTAGATTTTATTTCATTTGAAGAATGGATGCAACATCGTCAACAAGCTAGACAAGCGGCCTCAACCCCAACAACAACCACCACAACCATCATAAGAAGAAGAACAACATCACGTACACACTCCTCCTCCTCCTGCACCTTTTGACTATCTAGGCCAAGACGACATTTTGGAGACTCGCACTGAAACTAATCCAAAGAAAGCATTTGCGATTTAACTTTCCAAAATCAACTTATCTTATCAAGAAATCAAAAATATTGGCTAAGCGTATCGATAGCTTCGAAACAACATTTGCTTCTCGCCTAGCCACAGTTGAAACATCGCTTTCAACAACATTATCTGTTCTAAACGAGGTTCTCCAACGAGTCTGTAGCCCTACACCACCTTCGGAAGATTGGCCAGCTCCAACGCCTTCTCCTCCTTCTTTAAAACATTCTAAACTTTTTAAAGAGGAAAAAGAACCTCTAGAACATACTCCAAAATCTCCTAGAATACAAGCTAGTTCTTCCAAGAATGAAGATGAAGGAGATGATCAAGCCAAAGCTTCCCCCAAAAATCCTTAGTTATTTTTACATCTTTTGTATTGTAATAGAATCAAAAATCTATGAATGTAATCACTATGTTTAATGGTTATAAAAATGCTTTTTGGCTTGTTACTTATGCATAATTATTTACCTTTCGTCTATTCATGATAATTTAGTAAATTGATATATTATAACCTTTCGGCGGAAGGTAAATATTCCAGATTAGTAGTGTGTACATGCTATCTAAATTAAGATTAACTAAAATTACACACGATATATTGCTAACTTCAATAACATGGCGGTCAGATAATGTTTTTTTTATTAATGTGTACATACTATCTAAAGGCATGATTATTGATTATATCATACATATTCTTGGATTAATGCTTTTTGATAATGCCAAAGGGGGAGAAATAATGGTAAGCACATATTCAGGGGGAGATTTATAAAATTATATCTAATTACATTGTATAGTTGTCATCAAAAAAAAGGGGGAGAATGTTAGGAAATCCAATCTACGGTTTCGATGACAACAACTATACAATGGAAATCGAATATACATATATATTTATATATACAGGTACTTGCTAGAAAGACAAGAACGAGGCTCAAAGGACACTACAAGAGACTACAAGTCGATAGGTACAAAGAAGTAAAAGAAAGCATGCACAAAAACTGACATGCACCATATCAGACGTTAAGGTGCACAAGCCAGACGTCTGAAATAGTTCTCTGGAACAACAAACATGCTAAACCAAACGTCTGGTAATAACACTCAGACGTCTGATCCTCTACTATATTCAAAAAAAAAATAGTATCAGAAGTCTGAAACAAATACCAGACGTCTAAATTCAAACTCGAACTTCAAAAATGAACTGCAACTGCCACATGTGAATGGACATCTCCGCTTCTCTTCGCCACAACTCTTCACCATCAACAGAAGCAACCTTAGAGGATTCATTAATGGATGTAACTACTAAAGATACCTATCCACAACTATATATAGCATCAAGAATCAAGAGAACACCAACTTACTTCACTTAATTACGCTTTCTAATTCTACACTCTATTCTATATTCTTGATCTCTGCACTCTAGCAATCTTTACTTGTATTCACTCTTCCATATACTCAGTTCTTCATAGACAATATTCCTTAGAAATATATTGGAAGCAATTGTACTAATTAGTCAACATCCATGTTATATTAGAATACACATTTGACAAGAACAACTCATTGTAACCAAGCCTATTCCTCCGGGAGAAGCGAGGGTTTTTGATAGTCGAATTTCGAAGGGGAGCTTCGGGACTGGACGCAAGACGGGAGGTCTGAACCAGTATAAAATTCTGGTGTGCTTATTCTATATTTACTTAGATTAATATTATTTTAGTTGCATCGTATATTTTGTCACATATACTTGCATATACACTACACGATCCACCCCGTAGACTTTCAAACTTTTCCAACTTTTCAAATCTCACGACCTTCCTAAGTGGGGAAACTTTAACAAATACTATGCCCCTACTTTTAACACCTTTCTTCGCTTGCCTGTGTTCTGGCGATTTTTTACTACCTTCATTCGCCACCTAATCTATTCTACCTTTCTCGAAGTCTCGCGAATTAAATATGGTCCGAGCAGGATTTTGTCAGTGTTCCCTACCGACAAGTTGGCGATTTGCATGGCCACCCATAAAGTGCTTCATAGGGTGCCATACTGCTTTGTGACTATTATATGCGAATTTGATTAAAGGTAAGTGCTGCTCCCAAAGTCCTCCAAAGTCCATGATGCAAGCTCTTAATAAGCATTCCAAGATTCTATTCACACTTCCAATTTGACCGTCGGCCTATGTGTCGTAAGTGGTGCTAAGATTTAATAAAGTTTCTTAAACTAACGGCAAACTCAGCCAAAATTCGCTAGTAAATAAGGGGCCTCTATCACTAACGATGCTAACCAGAATTCCATATAGTCGAACTGTCTCTTTGATATAAATCTATGCTAGTGATGTTGTGGTCCTATTACTCCTATCGAGAATAAAATGAGCACTTTTTAGTGAACCTATCTACTATAACCTAAATACCTTTATTGCCTTTTTGACTCCTAGGCAACCCATTTATAAAGTTCTTTGATATTGCTTTCACTTCCAAGTCGGAACCTCCAATGGTAATAGCAATCCTCCGGGCTTTCCTTGCTTAGTCTTAACCCTTTAGCACGTCCAACATTTGAAGACAGATTCAACTACTCTCTTCTTCATACTGGCCAACAAAAAATAAATTCTCTTCATATCATTATACGTAACACTTTGCAAGCTAAAATTTATTTTTTTCCAAAATCCTAAAGTTGATTGAAGTATTCTTTATTCCAAGTTACTAGCCAAAGTTCCTCATTAACTTCCAGTCTTATCTACAGTTTATCGCTAGATAAGTGTCCTTATGAAATTTCCTTATCTATTCTTTTCCCCAATATGCATATATTTATCTAGCGGTCTACTCCCATCTATATAATCAACCCAATGATAAAACATGAACATATCTCATACTATATCGTATATTTTTCCAAAAACCTAAAGGAGACAACTGACTATTATAACCCAAAAACTCTAATAGAAAATTTTATTGTAAGTTGTCATTCATCATTAACTAGTGTCAATGATATTGTGGCTCTAAAACTCATTAGTAAATTAAGATCGACATTTCTAGTATGTCATTCCACCATCACTCATCTTCCTTAATTCCCCTTCTTAGTTTCTAATAAATGTCTATCACCCATAATAATTGGTCATTAATGTTAAAATTGGACAATCTATAATCAATCCTCTTTTAGCCTCTTTAATATATTTACTAATTTCATAATCCACTTATTGTGCCTATTTAATTCCTCCATAAATACTATATTTAATTCCTTAATCAGTCCCTATTTAATTCCTTTTAGTTCTCTATTAATTACAAATTTATTGCCCATTAAATCTATAATTAATGTCTATAAATTCTAGTCCTATAATTACTATGTTGTTAATAACTAATATGAATACCGTTGCAAATTATGCTATTTATATATTTTTATGTTTGTATGTTAAGTGCGGTTATGTGTGTGTGTGTGTGTGTGTTTGTGTGTGTGTGTGTATATCTTATTTCTAATTACTAATTTCTAAAATAGAACATTCCTTTCCACGTTTTAATTTATTAGAGCTATCCTTCCAAAAAGGATTACCGTTATAATTTTTCACGAATTAACCAAAAGTGAGATCATTGCTTTGTTTGAAATTATAAAGAATTATTTATTTTCTTTTATTGAAATAGATAGTGTAAACTGTAGAAAAGAATATCCATATCTTACACATATATTTTCCTTTTTGGTATATTCCTTATTAATTCAAATGACGTATATTTGTACATATTTTAGAATTGGATAATTTATGGAAATTACATGGAAGCCTCACCAAATAAATCAAAACATAGAAATTCACATTCCAATTCAACTAGGGCAACCCAATTTACAACCCAATTACAGATCTGGAATATCTTTACAACTTTACCATCATTCTGCAAATAAATATATGTGACTAATTTAAAATTTCTAGATAAGGTTGTACATACTATTCATATTTTATTCATCTCCCAAAATCTTTACCTTGTCTTACCTAGGTAGCGATCCCTGTCTACTCCATAAAAATTTTGGTTTAGTTCTCACCATTCTTAGAACTAAAATTTCACAATCATAGATTACCTAATCTGAAACCTTTATCTTTGAAAGTATAAAGTTAGAAACCCCCATTACGTTAGTATCGAGCATTTGGAATTCAAAAAATTTCTCATTTTAAAAGAAATTTTTTTAAAAAAATTTCCAAAATAATTTCTAACTTGCAAAACAGTTTGAAGAATCAAATTCCCAAAAGCATTTAAATAAAACTTTCAAAAGCATTCAAACACAATTTTCAAATCATTTGCCGCTTTATTCTTAACCCCAAATTCAAAAATTGCTTAGTAGTATAATTTCCCTTCTCAAAGACTTTTTACTTCAAAGACTTACTTCTTTAAAAGTAGGAATTTTAACCCAAAACATTCAAAAACTCAATTATCATACCAGTTAATTTTTTTTCGAGGGAATCTTCTATAGCTTTAAACAATGAAAAGTGGAGTAGGTGGGGATAACTTCTATCCTGTCATTTTCATATCCTATTTCTATTACTCTTTCATATATTACCTCTAACTAGATTAATAACCCTATTTTATATAAGTTCCTTTTGCTATTTCTATCCAAATCTTCCAATATTGCCTCTATTTATATTTCTCGTACCAAAGGGGCTTCGACATCATTTTAGTCTAGTTCCATTTCCATTTATTACCTGTTTTAGAAAGATTTAAAAAAAAAGTTCCAAATTTATAAAGTAGGAAAAATCATCAAGTCCAACCTACGTTCTATTTTACATTTATTTTGAAAACAAAAATCCCTTTATCCAAAATCTTCAAACCGAAAATTTTTTGACTCAACCAATTTTAAGTTAAGAATTTCAAAATTGAAAAACCTTTTACTCAGAAATTTTTGACCGAAAAATTTTAAATTATGAATTTTGACATTTCTTAATTTTTCAAAACAACAACTTCCCGATAAATCTTTTGAAAAACTCATTCAAAATACTCAAGGAATTTCCCAAAAATCTTTTATCAAATTCTTTCACATAGGGTTCGATTTAAAAATTGACATATAATTGTCCCTTTTATTGAACTTTCCTTCTTCCCTACTCAATCTTCATAAAAATCCATTTATCTCCTTATGGTGATTGATGTACACCTTCTTGCCGAAACTTGCTCCGCTCCTTCTTCCCATCAATCTGGATGAAATGTATCTCTGATGTGCACGTAAATGTGCATATTTTTACCACCATATTTAATATATTTAAATTAAATAAATGATCATATTGGGTATTTTAACTTGTTTAAACCAAAATTCAAATTATTTTCAAATCTTCATATATTCATCTTTATATAGGGGCATAATGGTCATTTTTGTGCATATATTAATTTTCTAAAATTTAATTGAAAATTTCTATGTTATTTTGTAGGAATTTAAATTCATATACAAGTGGCTTCATGAATATATATGTCATGCACAAGAGTGAATACAAAGGAATGGAGATGGAAATAATTCAAAGCCATGATCATGGAGGACCCCATCTACCCACCTTCCTTCATGTACAAATTAGAAGCTAATCCACATGCTAATGGCCATTACACTTTCATGCACACTTAATGGGTGATTATTGAAGCTAATGATAACTTAGCCACCGCACTTCCTACAAGGGCATTTTGGGCATTCCCCAAATAATGGATTAGGGTTTCATACATGTATAAATACCCCTTATGCTTCATGCAATTAGCTCTCTCTTCCTCTTAGTTTTAGTTTTAGGCTCAAAATAAAAAGACAAGCTCTCTTTCTCTTTTCATGGCTACTTAGCCATTTTTATTTCATGTACTTTTCCTTTTTTTTATGCAATGTTAATTAGTGTTTTATTTTACTTACATGCTCTCTTTCTTTCATGCTAGTAGTGCAGATTTTATTTTATGCAATTAGATTAGTTCTCTTTTCCATTAGCCTTCATTTTTCTTTTTTTTAGTTTCATGTTGCATGCTACTTGTGTTAATATGATAACACAAATGAGAGGCTAATCCCTTCAATTTAGGGGTAATGAAGCCTCTAATCATGTAGCTTCAACATTTTGATAATTATTGCTCTCTTTTTGTGCTCAAATGAATGTTGATGTTTATGTAATTTTGTGTTTGGTATTGAGTTTGATAGCCTATGTTGTTCAAAACAAATAGGCTATGCTTATTCATATGAATCACAAATTGCCTCTTCATCTACATATGATTTTGGCAATGAAGTGAAATTAAATCAAAATTTGATGGTTTATATTTCTAATCAATAGTTAATAGGCCATGCTTAAAATAGATTTTGCTTTCAACTTGTTGTCATTTTTCATGAGAGTTGATAAGTAGTTTAAATGGTGCGTTATAGTTTGATGGCTTATGTTGAGCTAATTAATAGCACAAATGGGCCACACTTATGATAAGCACATCAATTAAACTTACTAATGACTAAAAAAGAGAGACCATAATTTCATAATTTGTTGAACTATATGTTCTAGAGAGTGGAATTATCTCTAAATTGTCATTTAACTCTCATATTTTTGTCACTTTTGTTTTGTCATTTTTTCTACATTTTTAGCTTCACACTTTTCAACTTTGGTTAATTTGATTGAATAGGAAATTCAAATCAACAATTCTCTACGGATCGATCCGTACTCACTACGATAGTACGACGTGCACTTGCGGTAATTTTTATTCCAAAAAATTTCGGCGATTTTCTAAATCGATAGAAAATTTACCATTAAACAAGTTTTTGGCGCCGTTGCCGAGGAATTTGTTTTGATTTTTACTCTATTCTCTTTTGATTTCATTGTGTATTTTTTTTGTGTTTGTTGCATTTAAAAAAAATAGCGTGTTTGTGTTATTTTTGTTTGCATTTGTTTGTATTCATTACTTGTTTTCTAGTTTCATTTTCCATTTGCATCTTGTTAGCACCAAAATTGGCCACTAACCTCGTAGAAGAAGATTGTGAAGAGATATAAGTGATGAAATCAAATTAAACAAAGAAGACAGTGCTAATCTAAATACAGAAAGTAAGAACACCAAATTTATAGTGGTTCAGCGTAATTGCCTACGTCCACTTTGAGGTTAAACTTTATTGATCTTCTTTATAGTTGATTACAAATACAATTCGTGAATCAAATGCTTGAATGAAGTTGTTTAAGTAGAGAAGATGAGTCTCGAAAATGGCAGAGTCTCCCCAGTATTCTCTCTCCAAAAAAGGATCCTTTTCACTGTGACCCTGCCCCTCTATTTATAGGCAAATATGGGCTGGACTTCCCAAGTGGGCTGGATAGCCGAACGCTCTAGCCCCAGTACAGTGGTCGCTGTATGCCGAACCAGGTATGCCGAACGCTCTAATGCCGAACGGTCCTTTCTATGCCGAACGGTGTGGTTGATGTTTGGGAAGTGTAGGATGTTTGTCAGTAGAAGCCGAGCACTCTTCTAGATGCCGAATTCTCCTTGATGCCGAGTGCTCTTGTATGCCGAGCAGTCTTGTATGCCGAGCAGTCTTGATGCCGAGCGCTCTTGCTGCTGAGCAGTCTTGATGCCGAGCAGTCTTGATGCCGAGCGCTCTTGCTGCCGAGCAGTCTTGATGCCGAGCGCTCTTGCTGCTGAGCAGTCTTGATGCCGAGCAGTCTTGATGCCGAGCGCTCTTGCTGCCGAGCATTATGGATGCTGTGTACTTCGCCGAGTACTCCTAGATGCCGAGTACTATGCCGAGTACTCCTGGATATCAAGCGCTTCGCCGAACACTCCTGGATGCCGGTCACTCTCTGAAGCCGAGTTCCACTGGGTGCCGAGTACTAGTTGCCTGGTCAAATCTCCAGGAAACACTTGCCCCCCAAAGTGTATCGCGTGGCCGAACGTGGTATGCTTTGAATCATGCAACCTTTTCATCATGCCTTAAACCCTTGGCTAACCTCGAACGGAGATGCCCTTTTTATGAATTCCAGCGGTACAGGTGTGTGCCGGGCGTGTTTTAAATGCCGAACGAGACATTCGTAGTCGAACGGTGCTTCCTTGTCGAACGATGCTTCAATGCCGAACCATTATGCGCCGATGCCGAACGCTATGACCTTGACCGGTTCCACCGGCTATGGCCTTTTCGACTTCCCATGCTTTCCCTATAAAAGCTGGCATCCTTCCTTTATTTTCCTTTTACGCCTTCTCTTCTGTCATTTCCTTAAGGACTCGCAATTCTCGCCATCCTACCAGATTTGAGACCTAATTGATCCTTCCTCAACTTCGACTTTCGAACTAGGTATCATTCCTTCTGTGATTAGATTACTTCAACACAAGACTTAGGTTGTTTTCGTGGGAAATGGGACATTTCTATGATCGTATAATATGTGTCGAGCAGAAACGGCTCGCACATTTGGAGTTGTCTAGTTGGGGCTAGCTCCTTCGTGCCGAATGACAAAAAGAAAGATGGGGTGTTGAACGGCGTAGTCTTCGCCGGACGATCTGTCTCTGTCGTTCGGCGTAGATGGAGAAGGAGTAGGGTGAAGTTGAAATCGAGGGTGGAGCGCTACTTTAGCCGAACTAAGACCGAACGACAACTTAGCCGAACGATAACCCAAGCCGAAAAATCTTGAATGCCGAACGGTATCAATGCCGAACAATTACTAAAATGTAGAACAATAACTTAGCCGAACGATAACCCAAGCCGAACAATTGACATGCCGAACATTGACTTTAGCCGAACAATACAATTGACATGTCGAACATTGACTTTAGCCGAACAAAGCTACATGCCGAACATTGAATTCAGCCGAACAATCCTTAGGTCGAACCATGACCTTAGCCGAACAAAGCAATTGCCGAACAATCCTTGGGCCGGATAATGTCTTTAGCCGAACAATACAATTGCCGAACAACATTAAAAATGCCGAACAGTATAAATGTCAAACTACACTTAAGCCGGTTACTTCTTAAACTACATGTTTCCTGGATCTGGAACTGTAATCACCACCAGGCGGGCTCTTCGAGACGGTCAGCGATGACGGTCTTCGAAGGCAACGATTCAAAGCTCATTTTTATATCTTTGAAATCTTATTGCTTGTACACAACTGCATGCACTAGTTCACACACCACGTGGGGGGAAAACTCGTGTTGCTAATTCTAACGTTCAACGTTTTTTAAGTATAGTTATCTCAAGCACTTAGCCAGGTTCGTTATTTATTGGGGATGTCGAGAAAATCTAGCTCCGCTACCATATCCGACAGGCCTGGGCCGTCATCGAGGCAAGGAGCCGCTGATTCTTCTAACCCGTCGACTTCTCCTGCTCATAACTTGGCACCTGATGCTCTGGAGGCAACAATCTTACTAGACAATCCGATCGATTCACAAGCCTCGAAGATCAACGAAGCTACTCTGCGACGGATATGCTCCATTCATGGGATCCCTTTTGCCGACGTATTAGTTCCTTCGAGACACGATCGTCCTCATCTACCCCCAGTCGGGTACACTACCTGCAACAAGTTCATGTGTTGGATGGGCAGCGTGCCTCCGTTCAACTTATTTCTTTGGGATGTACTGCAGTACATAGACATAGCTCCGTCGCAGCTGCACCCGAACGGCCATGCATTTCTGTATGGGACTTACCTACTTTTCATGGCCGTCTTCTCCAGACCTCCAACCGCCGGTGATATCAGATATATTTATATGTTCAAGAGACGGAAAGACAGTCCTTCCTTTATGTTCCTCGAGCCATACCACAAATGCCAGATCTTGACAGGGGCATGTAGCAAATTCGCCCTGTACAAACAGGAATGGTTCTATGTGCGCTGCCCTTCTGGTTTCGCTAGGAGATGGGTTGAAGGCAGTAAGTCTCTCTGCTGAGTCACTATTCGTATTCAATCGGAGTCACGCTTTTCCTAACTCTTTATTTCATCTTTTTAGGTATCAACCCGCGTCCGGAAGGCCGAGGATATTCTGAGGCTGTTGAAGCCATTAGAGCTCTTCCTGCCGAGGAACGAGATATCCGGACTATCATTTCGAATGAATCACTGTCGGGGTTTGGCTTGCTAGCCCCTGGTCGTCGGATCAGTCTTCCAGAAGGTGTCACCATTCCCAAACCTCCGTCTGGTAAAGGGAAAAAACTGGCCGGATTGTCGTCGCGCCGCACTCCCGATATGCACGAGGAAGGTGAGCGTAAAGAGGATGATGCTCCTGAAACTCAAGACGAGAATGCGGGTCCCGCTCAGAATTCGGCAGTCGAAGTTCATGACATTGAGACGTCGTCCTCCCCTTCGAAGGGAAAGAAGAAGTTAAAATATAAAGTTCAGAAGGAAAAAGTTGGTGGTACTTCAAAAGTCACGCTTATCCCGCCTGAGAAAGAGGCTTCTTCACAGCATCTGGAAAGTTCCCTGAGGGGTCTGTCAAACCTGTCCATTCCCGATGACTTACTCAATTACGGGTTTGATGATCCTGAAGCCCTCAAATTTTCTTCGCCCACGAGAGGCAATGTAGAAGTTCAACTCCCGGCTCAAAGAGACAACACTCCGATTAGCAGGGATAAACGAACGGGTCCGTCGGGGGGGGACACTAGGACACACACGCACATGCGCATTCCATAATACACTTCAAGTCTTTTTCCTTATCTCGTGAATTTCCCTTAACTTGTTGTTATCTCCATTCTTTGCAGGTGATATGGGGCGTTCTCACGGACTTGATTGCCTTCGGGGTTCTTCCATATTTCATCACTCTGGACGGGATTTTGGGTCAGGCAGACGCAGGGACAGATTCGATTATGAAGATAGGGACAATCGTCCCCGTGAGTCGTCTCACTGCAAGAAAGCACATTCTCAATCTTCCCAATCCCGTGATCTTCCTCCTCCAACTGAGCCGGATAGAGAGAAATCCTTACATAAGGGTTATCAGTCTGATGCTCCTCGAGAACAACATTCCAGTTCATCGAGTACAAGGCAAGTTCGAGAGCAACGTAAAAGAACGGAGTTTTCAAAGCCTCCTCCTCCTACTCCTGCGGTGGACCCAACTATTGCGGAAAAGATGGTCGATCTTAAGGCCAAGTTTCCAAAAATTTGCTTCGATGGTCTGAAGTTCCTCCCGGTCATTCATCATATTCCCGGGCAAGTGATGCAGAGTGCCATTGCCTGCAATAACGACGTCTATGTTCAACATGACGTGTTTGTGCACTTGGTGGAGAAGGTCTCGGAAGTATCTGTTGAGCGTCAACACGAGATTGACCGTCTGAATCTGGAGGCTGACAGCGATAAGAAAATCATCAAACTCCAAGACGAAGAGCTTGTTCGTATAAGTCAAAGCTAGAAGCCGCTGAACAAAGCGCAAAAAATACTGCCGAGGCAGTTACTCGTTTAGAGGCGGCTCACAAAAAAGAACTTGACGAAGCAGTCCAGCGCAGCGGTGCCCTCGCCCTAGAAAAAGATTCTGTCCAAAAGGAAAGGGACGCACTCGCCACCCAAGTCAAAGAGCTGAAAGAATTACTCTCCAAGGAGTAGGAGGATAAGGTAGCTTCTCAAGAAGAATCACAACGATACTGTGACGAGATCGTTGCTACCCGACTCCTGAAAAAACAAAGCTCGATGACGAACTCGCTGGGGTTGAGAAAATGAAGGATGAGGCCCGTGAGGAGGGCAAAAGAGAGGTTGCGGAGGAGATTGATTCTCGCCTCGAGGCGGCCGCGGAAGCCGGCAGGGAAGAGGTTGCGGAGGAGATTGATTCTCGCCTCGAGGCGGCCGCGGAAGCCGGCAGGGAAGAGGTCAAAAACATGTTTGACCCGTTAATTGCTGAATATGGAGCCCGCGTCCTTATGCACCGCGACTTAACATTCTTGGGCGAAGGCTACCTTGAATCCCTAGTTGAGGCCTGGGAAACTTTGATAAGGATTAGGAAGATCGAGTCAGGCTCCGAAGAGGTCGATGAGGAGTCCCTGGTAAAGGAGTTCCTTAGGGAAAATGAGCCATCGGACTTATCCGCAGCATTGGCACTTTACAGCAAAGGCTCTCCCCTTCCAAAAGAGAAAGATGGTGAAGCTGGCCCGTCTAGGGTTAATATTACTGCTCTTCATACTGCTGCTCAATCTGCTGCCCAATCGGCCAGTCGGCCGACACTTGATCCATTTGAGCAGCATGTTGGTTATGACCCCGAAGACCCCGGGCTCAGTGCTCATGTGCTATCACCTATCCTGGAGGGTGAAACCCCACGCGCCACTGATAGCCAACCGGGACCTGGTAGGAAATTCTTCTTTCTCTAGAAGTTGAAAGATCCTGTCATTTTTCAGCAATGGTTATTCGTTCTAACACCCATTCTTTATATTTTCATGTAGGTTGTTCTGACGCCGAGCCAACTCCGAGGAGCGATGACGCCAAGGAGGAAGCAGAGAAAACGAGTGATGTTGCTCATGCGGGAGTAACTCCCGGTCCAGATGCTCAAGTGATCGGGGCGCAAGATGATGACAAGCTTGATACTTCGTCTCCTGCCGAAGGAAGCGATGGAATTGAAATCACTGGCGCCTCTGAGCATACTTCAGAGATGAGCATGAAGGACCGTCTCGCCGACGAGGAGAAGAAAAAAGTCAAAGTCAAAGTTGAGTCTGAAATACTGGAACTCACTGACCCGCGGAACAGACCTTTGAAAATCATTCTCCCGGGTAGGTCCAAACCACTAGATGTTCCGTCTCCTACTCCCGACTCCGTTTCTCTAGCAAGCAAAAAGTCCAAGAAAAAGCGTGAGGGAGAGGAATCGTCGGAAACAACGAAGGAAGACAAGAAGAAGAAGTCGAAGAAATAATCGATACACTCGTTCAATGAGTTTTTTGCTTAAGTCTTGTAATTGCTTTTATCTTCCACAACTTGTAGTTTGTATAGAGAGGTCTGAATTTTGTAGGAGTGATCATGTATCCCCATTTTGGACTTATTGAATAAAATTTTTAGCTTCTTTTTCGCTTGAGTGATTCTCTTGTCTTTCCTTAGTTTGCTGACTAATTGTAGCCATAACTCAAGTTCTTATGAGTTGCATAATCTCCCGGTCCATTCTTGTGCTGTTCAAACATTTTTGGACATGGCGTACCTCTCGTCCCACATCTTTCGAGTACTTGGACTTCTTGCTGACTCTGTGCTCCGGGGACTTGGAGGCTTGAAACAGTTTATACTCTAGTCCGCGCTCCGGGGAATTAGAGTACTCCGCTCTGCACTTCGGGGATCCGGAGATTTGAAATCGTTTATACTCTAGTCCGCGCTCCGGGGACTTAGAGTACTCCGATCCGCGTTCTGGGGATTCGGAGATTTGGAATCGTTTATACTCTAGTCCGCGCTCTGGGGACTTAGAGTACTCCGATCCGCGCTCTGGGGATTCGGAGATTTGGAATCGTTTATACTCTAGTCCGCGCTCTGGGGACTTAGAGTACTCCGATCCGCGCTCTGGGGATTCGGAGATTTGGAATCGTTTATACTCTAGTCCGCGCTCTGGGGACTTAGAGTACTCCGATCCGCGCTCTGGGGATTCGGAGATTTGGAATCGTTTATACTCTAGTCCACGCTCTGGGGACTTAGAGTACTCCGATCCGCGCTCTGGGGATTCAGAGATTTGGAATCGTTTATACTCTAGCCCGCGCTCTGGGGACTTAGAGTACTCCGATCCGCGCTTTGGGGATTCGGAGATTTGGAATCGTTTATACTCTAGTCCGCGCTCCGGGGACTTAGAGTACTCCGATCAGCGCTCTGGGGATTCGGAGATTTGGAATTGTTTATACTCTAGTCCGCGCTCTGGGGACTTAGAGTACTCCGATCCACGCTCTGGGGATTCAGAGATTTGGAATCGTTTATACTCTAGTCCGCGCTCTGGGGACTTAGAGTACTCCGATCCGTGCTCTGGGGATTCGGAGATTTGGAATCGTTTATACTCTAGTCCGCGCTCTGGGGACTTAGAGTACTCCGATCCACGCTCTGGGGATTCGAAGATTTGGAATCGTTCGTACGAGTCTGTATGTCGTGCAGGATAATGTAATTTATCATCCAATTAAGAGATATAGAAACTTCATAGAAAATAAGGCTTCAAGCCTTTGTTAATGAAAATCAACTAAATTGCTTGATTACAACTTTAAAAAGAAACTAAGTCATTATTGAATGGAAACATGCAGGAAATAACAGTGCCTACAACAAGAAAGGAAAACATGCTAAATGTAATAGTGCCGCAAATGTTCACTGTTCCATGCTCGGGGGAGTGTCGCGCCATCAACGGTCGCTAGCTTGAATGTTCCTTCTCCAAGCTTCCGTTCAATGGCGTAAGGACCTTCCCAGCTGGGATTCATGCATGATGGTACCGGGAAGACTCGTTTCAGAATGAGATCACCCACATCAAAGATTCTTGGGCGGACTCTGCCGTCGTAGTAACGCTTGACTCGATGTCTGTGCGTTGCCGCCCTTAATTCAGCTTCTTCACGCTTTTCGTCGATGCAGTCCAGTGATTCCAGCAAGAGGTTTTGGTTCGTCTTGGGATCATAGTATGTCACTCGGTGCGATGGAACTTCAAGTTCCACAGGTATAACGGCTTCAGAGCCGTATGCCAAGGCGAACGGAGTGTGGCCGGTCGCGGACTTGTGGGTAGTTCTATACGCCCATAATGCTGTCGGGAGTTCATCTACCCACTTGCCTCCAACCTTCTCCAGACGCTTCTTCAGTATGGACTTGATTATTTTGTTAACGGCCTCGACTTGTCCGTTAGCTTTTGGGTGTGCAACGGCGGCGAACTTTTTCTCGATGCCGTACTTTAAACAGAACTCTTTGAACTCTCTACTTTCAAATTGCGTTCCGTTGTCTGTAATGATGGTGCGTGGAAGGCCAAAGCAGCATATAATGTTTCGTACAACGAAGTTAATGACCTTCTTAGAGGTGATAGTGGCCAAAGGTTCTGCCTCAGCCCATTTCGTGAAATAGTCGACTGCAACTATTGCGTATTTCGCACCACCTTTGGATAGAGGCAAAGAGCCGATTATGTCGATTCCCCAGATCGCAAATGGCCAGGGACTGATCATTTGTGTGAGTTCCGTTGATGGAGCCCTCGGGATTTTCGCATATCTTTGACACTTGTCTCATTTCCTTGCGTAGTCCGCGGCATCCCGGTTTACGGTGGGCCAGTAATATCCATAGCGGAGGATCTTCTTTGCTAGCGTTTGCCCCCCAGTATGGTCGCCACATTCCCCTTCGTGAACCTCTCTCAAGACTCGCTTTGTTTCATCATGAGCGATGCATCGTAATAACGGGACTGAGAATCCTTTTCGATACATTGATCCATCCTGCATTATGTATCGCGCGGCCTTTCGAAGGACCTGCCATCTTTCGCTTCTTTTTCCTGGTAAAGCCCCGGTCGTCAGGTACAGTTTGAATGGGGTTATCCACGATTCCTTCTCGATTTCTGTTTCCAACACGCGATCGACTTTCATTTCGTCTATGCTCGGGGCATGCAAGACTTCGACGGGATATAATCCCATTTGTTGCGCATCGTCGGTACTTGCAAATTTAGCCAACAAGTCCGCTTCTTTGTTCTGTTCGCACGGGATATGTGAAATGTCATAACGCTCAAGATTTGATAGTAGTTCTTGGACCTGAATGAGGTACGGAGCAAGCTTTCGTCCCTTTGCTTGGTAATCTCCCCGTACTTGGTAAACCACCAACTGTGAGTCACAAAAGATTTTGACTGATTCGATCCCGAGTTCTTTGATGAGCTTCAAGCCAGCGATCAGTGCTTCATATTCAGCTTCGTTATTCGTAGCCGGGAAATCGAGCTTCAGGGCATAACAGATTGATCGGTTTTCCGGAGTTATAAGAACTACGCCCGCGCCGGAGCAACGGTCGTTTGATGCACCGTCAGTGTATAATTTCCATCGAACAGGGGGAATGATGTCGTGATCATCCGGTTTGATGGGTATAGTAAACTCAGCGATGAAATCTGCTAATGCTTGCCCTCGGATGGCTCTCCGTGGTAAGTACGCGATATCGAATTGGCTCAACTCGATGTTCCATCTTAGCAATCTTCCAGAAGTCTCTGGCCGTTGGAGTACCTGCCTCAGGGGTTGATCGGTATAAACACCGATTGAGTGTGCTTGAAAGTATGGGCGAAGCTTTCGTGATGCAATCACCAAGCAATAAGCCAATTTCTCGATTTTAGGGTAATTCCTCTCTGCCCCTGTTAAACGCTTGCTAACATAATACACCGGCTTCTGGACTCGATCCTCCTCACGAACCAAAGCCGCACTTATCGCATGCGGGGATACAGTCAAGTATACGTACAACATCTCGTGGTCAACGGGTTTTGCTAGCATTGGTGGACTCTCCAGATGCCCCACCAGATTCCGGAATGCTTCCTCATAACTAGACGTCCATTCAAAATTTCTCTTCCCTTTCTTTATGATATCGAAGAATGGGATGCACTTGTCAGTTGCCCTAGATATAAATCGACTTAGCGTAGCTACTTTTCCGTTCAAGATCTGTACTTGCTTTATAGTCCTGGGCGCTTGCACATCTCGAATAGCTTGGATTTTTTCTGGGTTGGCTTCGATTCCCCTAGCATTGACGATGAATCCCAAAAACTTCCCTGATGCAACGCCGAAGGAACACTTCAAAGGGTTGATCTTCATCCCATAAAACCTGAGTATGTCGAACATTTCAGCCAAGTCTCGAATGTGGTCATTTGACCGTCGTGACTTCACGAGCAAGTCATCCACATAGACTTCCATCGTTCTACCTAGCTGGTCCTTGAACATTCGATTCACTAAACGCTGGTAAGTTGCGCCTGCATTCTTCAATCCAAAGGGCATCACTACATAGCAATACAGTCCGACATTTGTAACGAAGCTGGTGTGTTCTTGGTCCGGAATATGCATCGGGATTTGGTTGTACCCTGAGTACGCATCCATGAATGACAACAGCTCGTGTCCTGCGGTGGAGTCGACCAACTGATCGATCCTAGGCAACGGGAAACTGTCCTTAGGGCACGCTTTGTTCAAGTCAGAATAATCTACGCAAGTCCTCCATTTCCCATTCGCCTTTTTTACTAGCATGGGGTTGGATACCCACTCAGGGTAGAGGGCGTCGCGGACGAACCCATTTGCTTTGAGTTTGTCCACCTCCTCTCCAAGAGCGGCGGATCTCTCCGGATCCATTCCTCTCCTTTTTTGTTTAACTGGGACGTATTTCGGGTCTATGTTCAACATATGACTCGTGATGGCGGGAGAAATCCCACACATATCAGAATGCGTCCAGGCGAAAACATCAAGATTCGCCCGGAGGAAGTCGCTAAGGTCTTCAATCATCGCGGGACCAAGCTGTGATCCAATTTTCAGAATTCGCGAAGGGTCGGCACGGCTAACTGAGATGTCAATTGTTAATTCTACCGGTGCCGCCTTCTCTTCCCTGGGTTTCTCATCGTCGTCTCTCGGATCTATATCTCCGAAGATCCGAGAACTATCCCCGAGCCAGGGCTCGGGCACTACTTGTCAATTATCCGTATTGAGGATGCGGATGGGATTGTTTGCAACCTTTCCTTTCTCCCTTCGATGGGCCTCTCGGAGCTCAGCTACATAACAGGAACGACCAGCTGCTTGGTCGTCATGAAAAATACCAATTCCTTTGTCAGTCGGGAACTTCAAAGTTAAACACCCTGGAGCTAACGCTGCCCTCAACTCAGCCAGGGCCGGCCGGCCCAAGAAAACGTTATACGAAGAGTCCACATCCAAAACTACAAAGGGTAGAATTCGCACTCTCCGGCGCTCGCCTTGTCCCAGTTCAACTGGTAACTCGACATATCCCACCGCATCGGTCGCAGCGCCGTTAAAGCCGTGAATACGGGCTTTGGATGGTTTCAAGTCCTTTGTTTCTAGCTTCATTTGATCGTAAGCCTTCTTGAAGATGATGTTGACTGAACTTCCACAATCAATCAGAATTCTTTTCACATATGCTGGTCCTATCGTTGCAGATATGACCATGGGGTCGATGGTCGGAGCCTCTACCTGATCAGCGTCTCTGTTTCTGAACACAATATCGTCGGTCATTACGCGCTGCTGCTTAGCAGGGGCCCCATCCTCCATGTTCGAACGGCACTCAAAATCGGCATGCTTCAGGGAACTTGCATATCGCTCCATCTCTTGCCAATTCTTATCCGCGGGGTGAGGTCCGCCGATGATTGTATTTATGACTAGTCTACCTACGGTCCGGGCAGGCTCCTCGGGATGACGTGGAGCTGGTGCACGACCTGGGTTGGACGTTCCCTGTCCTCCTTCTTGTGGATCCTTCACAAATTCTTTCAATTTCTTCTGCCTGATCAACTTCTCGATAGCGTCGTGCAAGTGTCTACATTCTTCCGTATTGTGCCCATAAGTCTCATGGAAGCGACAATATGTCCCGGTCCGCTTCTGTTCTTCGGTTGATTCTTTTGGACGTGGTTTTCTGTACTGAAAGGTATTACAGGTGGATAGCTAGATGTTCTCTAGCGGCGCGTTCAGCGGAGTATACTCGCTGTAGCTTGGAATTCTCGACTTCCACTTCCCCGCTTTTCTCTTCTTCCCTTGACTCCTTCCTCCGGACTCCTTAGACTGCCCCGGCTTATTCTGGACATTGAGTTGGACCTTTCCCGAGCTGTCTCCAGACTGCTTCACAGCAATGTTGCTTTTTATTGACTCCTGGACAGGCCCTGGAGCCTTATCTTGTCGTACCCACCTAGTTTCCTCTCTTCTTATGAACTGGTGTGCCTTAAAGTAGAAACGCTCTAGCGTAGCCGGAGGTTTTCCTGCTAGCCAGTCTCCAAACTCAGAGTCTGGATCCACACCTCTCATTACAGCCATCAGAATTGCATGGTCATTGGGATTACTGACTTCAGTTGCTGCTATGTGGAACCTTTGTAAATATTCCTTCAACGACTCCCCGGGATTTTGGGTTACACTTGACAGAGACATCACGTCCTTTGGGCAAGTAGTGTGTATCCTGAACTGCTCAATAAACTTCTTTGCCAACTCCTCGAAATTTGATACGGATTGTGGAGGAAGTCGGGTGAACCACATATTAGCGATCCCAGATAGAGTAATCGGAAAGCACCTACACTTGGTGGCATCATTCGCTCTAGCTGAATCCATCATCCATTCATACCTCATGACGTGCTGTCTGGGGTCAGTCTTCCCTTCATACGCAGGGATAGTAGGCATACTAAACTTCCTGGGGTACGCCGCTTGCAACACAACATCTGTGAACGGAGTATGACTTCTTGACACTCCCCAATCATCATTCGATAACCCCTGATTTTCTTTCATCAACTGCCTGATCATGGCTGTCAGATCTGGTGTCTGTATGGAAGGCGGAAGGTTAGTGTCTGTTCTACGTGCCTGACCATGCTGGTGCCTCCTCTCCTGGCGACCTGCCAATCGTTCGTCCTGAGGTCCGACATCGTTAGCGTTTTGATGATCTGGACCTCCATCCTCCATTTGTACTCCGGTCCTGTAGTTCCCAGCTCTTGCTTGGTTACGGTCTCCAGTCGTCTGAACATCAGCTTCTGCTCGTGCAGCTTCAGTCTTACGTCGTCTGCGCCTGGGAGGTTCATCAGAGGAAGTTGAGTTGTCAGATGAAGAGTAAGGAGCGGGATTGCCCCCGGCATTCTGTTGCTGCTGTTGAGTGAGTTTTGCCATCAGGTTGGCATTAGCTTGCATCTGTTCTCCTAGTTGTCTCCTGCTTTCCCTAAGTTCTCTCATCAAGTCATTGAACTCTACTCAGGTGACAACTGGAGTCTGTTCTTGAGCGGCAATCCCTGCACTCGGAATCGCTGGTTGATTGCTAGGTCCTGCTTGTTGCACGCTAGCAGTCTCGCGGGCATCCGCATTATGAGAAGCTGACCTGGTTCGTGGTCTTGCCATTGTAGAGCTATTGGTATGAACTCTGAGTAGAATAAACGGATGTCCTATCAGTGAGTCGGATCTTCCTTGGGGGATTTATTCAATCCAGTAGCTTCAAAGCAGATCCTTGAGGTCTGAGAATTCAATTCTCCGTGAAAGCACCAAAGTGTTAGCACCAAAATTGGCCACTAACCTCGTAGAAGAAGATTGTGAAGAGATATAAGTGATGAAATCAAATTAAACAGAGAAGACAGTGCTAATCTAAATACAGAAAGTAAGAACACCAAATTTATAGTGGTTCAGCGTAATTGCCTACGTCCACTTTGAGGTTAAACTTTATTGATCTTCTTTATAGTTGATTACAAATACAATTCGTGAATCAAATGCTTGAATGAAGTTGTTTAAGTAGAGAAGATGAGTCTCGAAAATGGCAGAGTCTCCCCAGTATTCTCTCTCCAAAAAAGGATCCTTTTCACTGTGACCATGCCCCTCTATTTATAGGCAAATATGGGCTGGACTTCCCAAGTGGGCTGGATAGCCGAACGCTCTAGCCCCAGTACAGTGGTCGCTGTATGCCGAACCAGGTATGCCGAACGCTCTGATGCCGAACGGTCCTTTCTATGCCGAACGGTGTGGTTGATGTTTGGGAAGTGCAGGATGTTTGTCAGTAGAAGCCGAGCGCTCTTCTAGATGCCGAATTCTCCTTGATGCCGAGTGCTCTTGTATGCCGAGCAGTCTTGTATGCCGAGCAGTCTTAATGCCGAGCGCTCTTGCTGCGGAGCAGTCTTGATGCCGAGCAGTCTTGATGCCGAGCGCTCTTGCTGCCGAGCAGTCTTGATACCGAGCGCTCTTGCTGCTGAGCAGTCTTGATGCCGAGCAGTCTTGATGCCGAGCGCTCTTGCTGCCGAGCATTATGGATGCTGTGTACTTCGCCGAGTACTCCTAGATGCCGAGTACTACACCGAGTACTCCTGGATATCAAGCGCTTCGCCGAACACTTCTGGATGCCGGTCACTCTCTGAAGCCGAGTTCCACTGGGTGCCGAGTACTAGTTGCCTGGTCAAATCTCCAGGAAACACATCTCTAAAAAAAGTACACACACAATTTCAAAAAAAAAGTAGTTTATTGCTTTTCATTTTCATTTACATTTTACATTGGCATTTTTATATAAAAAAAGGAATTTTACACTTTTTACGTTGAAGTGCACACTATAGTGCACACTGTTTCATTGTTTCTCTTCTCACTGTCCACTTCTCTCCTCCTCTACACTGTCTTTCAACTTATTACTGCTGCCTACACACTTCATCACTTTCAAACTGACCCCTGCCCATCAACTTCTACTACATCACCTTACTCACTTCCTCCATAACCACATTAAAAACATACTGTCACCCTTTTTCCTGTCCATACTTCACTTCTACAAAACTGTGGCCCGCAAACCATACAATCTACCCACTGAACAACATTCCCACTTGCTTGTATCATTCTCACTTGCTTGCACTTGACTGTGCACAACCGCACTCCTCATATACATCACTACAGCTTAGGCTGTCACATCACCAGTTGTTGCCACAATTCATTACTTAACCACCACTTCTGTTCCTCCAATCAGAACCATCAACGATCGAGCAAACAACAGAAACCTCTACTAATATCCTTCCATCACCACTCATCAACCCTACATACACATCAACACAAAACTGCTGCATCTCCTAGCCAAAACTACAAGTTCAACAACCTTCAGATCTTCATTCATAACCACCACTCTATCTTCAGCCATCATCAACTACTCTACAACCACTCAACGACCACAACAATCGACATTCATTGTCCACTGACATAAAACTATCGCCTCAACTTCACTGACAACAAGTTGCAGTTCACCGTCCATTCAAACCAACTGCTACTTCAACCCAACTCAACGCAACTGCCACAACTCAAGACAATTGTGCCTCTACCTTCTTCCAAACAACATTTGCTGCCTCCTTCCATTGTCTGCCACACCACAGCCACCCATTTCCGACAGTACTGCACACCACCTGAAAACAAAGTCTTCCACACTCAACATTCACACCAAAAAACAACTGCTACTCCATACTTCGTCAGACTTCCCCGTACAACTTCACATTACCACATACAATTCACGCAATTCGACCACAACCAACTATAAAACTGCTCAAACTTTCCACAGTTGCCATTCGAACCAGTAGTCCTTCACAACCGAACTCCAGCAACCTCTGCCCCTAAATACTTCCACTAACCACCAAAACAAACAAAACTCAATCTGTGCATCCCCTTGCACAATATTTGCTCCTCCTCTATTCAATATCAGTGCAAATACCATTTCTCCATCATATCTGCCATACCAGATCATCAGTTCACCTCCTATAACCACATTGCACTATCAATACAACTGCGACCTCCTCAGAAAATCGCCGCAACCACCATTCGAATCAACAATCGCCTCATCGACCTTCTGCCATCGTATCCTATCGAATTGAGGATAACCCAAAATCACAAACAGTCGCGACCATCGAATCCTATTCATGACTTCGCCAATTCAACCCCCTCAACCATTACCCTTAACTGCAAAGCACAACTCAAAAGTTGCAGCTTCGACAATCGCGACTTTTCCACAACTCGACATCAACTCCAGCCCCTCCAATCGCCGCAAATCAAATCGCCTCGCAACCTAATCAATGAATACCAGATTCGCGACTCGACCCAGATTGAACACTCCGCTAACCTATCCTCCTACCTGCAACATCCAATCGCCAACTCCATCTGCCACCGATTCTCGATTTTGATTTTGGAAGTGCATTGTTCAAGTTGAGAAATCGTATATAGTTTTGTATACTATGGCACGATTTTGAGTTGCAAAGATAATTCTTTTTATCGTTTAACAAAAAAAGGGGTGGTTATGATGGATTAACCAAAGATTATGCAGTGGGCTTTACTTTTTTTACTGGGCCAGGTATGTGAGTCCTTTTTAATTTTGTTTTTTTAAGCTGTAAGATTAAGTGTATTTTTTTTCTTTCATCTTTTCTAAAAAATAATTCTTGTATATAAAAAAATTTAGATTTATTTTGTTTTAACTTATTTTAATTTAGCTTGTTTTCGTTTGTCTAAAAGAAACAAAAAAAAAGTTTCTTGTATATATTTTGTCTTTATTTTCATGTTGCAGAAGCAGAGACTCAAAAGAAAACTGCTTGCCAAAAATAATTGCTTCGCTTCGCTTGCCAAAAAAATTAATTGCTCGCTTGCTTTATCTATTGTTTTTATTTGCCTTGCATTGTTGTTTGCTTGCATTTTATAATTAAAAAATTCAAAATAAAAAACAAACAAAAATCATTTATAATTGCATTGTTAATATACATTTAATTTCTACTTTGCATTTCATTTTATAATTTGATTAATAATAACGATAGCTCTTAATTGTATATTGACAATTTGTCTTCTTTGAACAATTTAATTTCTTGGTGTCTAGGCTATGGCAGAGCAATAATCAATTATAAATATTACGGTGATTTGTAAATATTATATTGAATTGTTTCTCTGAAGGTACTTAAACCTTCGGCTGCATTGCTATGGTGATTCGTGGTGCACCGATAAATCCTGTCCGTTACCTGGCTAAGAACTATGTTCTTGATTTAAGACAAAGTGTGATTATACAATTTTGGGTTAACTTAGGATAAACCATTTGTAATTAAAACCTTGCATTCATTTAGTTGCATTAGTTCATGCATATTTGAAAAAAACTTCAAAAAAATTGAAAATATTCCTTTTCCTTTGATTTTTTTTTGAAATTTTTCCAAAATCAAAAATCCAAAAATATTTTAAGTTAGTTTTTTTTAGGAAAAAAAATTAAAAATCTTTTCAAAATCTAAAAAATAAATAAAATCTTTTCAAAAAAAAATTTGAAAAACTAAAAAACAAAGTAAAAAATCAATTTCCCTTTTGAAAAATAAATTCTATTTGTAAATATTTTTCCTTTATAAAAAAAATTATTGAAAATGTCCGAATTTCCTTACTCTCATGAATTTTACGATAGTTGTGAAAATCAATATAATCCATATAATTTCACTCAAAATTCTTATGTATATTTTAATAACGACTATTGTACAAACTATTCGAATTTTGCGCCACAAGATTTTCAAAATAATGGTCAACCCTCAACTCTTGAAAGGTGTATTGAAAAAGTTGAATCTTTAATTAAACAAACACTTCAATTTAATGATTCGTTGATTTCATATCTATGCAACAATTCAAGTCAAAGTTTTCAAAATAATCAAGACTTGAATTCACTTCAAAATTCAAATGATTTCGAGTATAACCCATGCCCATGCAATTTTGAACTTCAAAATGAATTTCAAAATCAAAACGAAAATTTGACCCACGGATTTGTTGTTCGAAACATATATGAAACAACGTGATAAACAAAATCAAATCCCAACGTGTGACGAGTCAAGTGATAATCCATCTTTTACCTAATTTGACGATTTTCAAACAACAACTTTTGAAATTGAAAATGAAAATCTTAACGAAGTTGTTGAAAATAAGGTAGAGTTGGATTTTAATTCATTTGAGGGTGAGAAACTCGATTTGAGATTTGATCTCCTTTCTTCGATTTTGAAAATTTGAATACAACTTTGAATTTTGAACAAGATATACGCAATGAAGTTGTTGATAATCCAACAAAGGAAGGCGAATTTAATGAACACGAATTCTTTGGACTTTTCGAAAACGAGTTGTCAAATTCTGAAGGGGAAGATTTAAATCACCATTTTGATTTTGAAATCCATAATTCTGAAGAAGTTTTCAATGATATATTTGAATTTCAAATTGGTGAAATTAAACTTGAACTTTAACCAATTGTTTCATCAACCCCAAAAATCATCAAAAATAAAACAACTCATACGATTTTCAATAAAACGACATTCATTTTTCCAAATCCACATTCAACTTCTAAATTTTTTATGGTTTGGTTTTCTGAGCTTAAACTGTGTCTCGCATACTTGACGAGACAAATGAATCGGTCTTTGGAAGACCGTTTCATTTACTTTTTGATGATATACTTTCTGAACTCTTGTAATTAATAATCTTTTCATTTTCTTGTAAATATAGGTCATCTTTTTATTTTTGTTTTATTTTTCTCCTTTCACTTGGGTTGATTGTGGGGACACAGTCAAAATCAAGTGTGGATGGAGACTCATCATCATTTTCAATTTTTCATGGTTTATTTTTTACTTCTCTTTCCAAAATTTTAAAAAACAATCTCGAAAAAAAACAAATTTTTTTAAGCATTTTTTTATTTTTAAAAGAAACACTATAGGATAAATATATGGTTTTGGTTAATTAAATTGAAATTTTTGAAAATTTATTTGTCTTAACAAAAATCAAAATGAAGTTTGATTACAAATAACAATGGTTTAACTAGTATATAGGAAGATTCATACGAGTTAATTTTAAAATACATCCTAATTGAAAATCTTTGTTTTAAAAAGTGGTTGATTTAAAGTAAGGATATAACATTTTTTTGTCTTCTAAGTTAAATAGCGCTAAGATGATTTTGCAAAACTCTCTCTTTTCAAAAAAATAATATATATAATATAGAAAAAAACACTAAAATATATATATATATATAGATAATTGTATATATGTATATATTTTTAACACCTAGAGTCATGTGTTCACACTCGTGTGTTCACTCGCCATGCTCTGTACCCTTCTCACAAAAGCCCGAAAGGCAGTGCACAATCGGTATATCTGACCTCAGTTTATCTGAGTTAGGTGTATGTATATAAAAATTCTTTTACTAATAACGCCTACAGTCAATAAGTGTTCACACTTGTGTGTTCACTCTCCACGCTCTTTATTCCCCTCACATCAGTCCTCAAGGTAGTGCATGGGTAATATATCTGACCTCAGTTTATCTGAGTTAGGCATATATAAATATTGTTAATATCAATAAAATTTTCAAAAGAAAAAATGGAGAGAGTATGCAAATGAAATCCAAGCACTATTTTAACTTATTTTATTTGACTTGTTATTGAAAAGAAATGAAAATACCACTTTGATAAACTTTGATAATCGACTAAGGATCTATTTCATAGTTACACTATGTTATCAGCCGAAACAACGAGTTAAACTATAGTATATTTGCTTTGATAACTTGATTTTTGTTGGATGTTTTGACGAGTAAATGACTTAAATTTCAAGATAATGACCAAAACTTATATTTAATATATTTGTGTCTATTTAAAAGAAAATCTTTCATTTGTAAATATTTCCAAAAACTCGCATTCATCTCTTTGTAAATAAATCTTGCATTTTGTAAATATTTTCATTCTACATTTGGATTTTGTGGGTAGTATCCGCTGAAAACCCTCACGAGACAACACTCGTCCTATTGGGGACACCCAGAGGTTTAACGGCTTGTTGCATACGCTCAATGCAATCGTGCTTCCCACGAAAATGGATTTATCTTAGTTTTTCTTTATTCGAAGACGAATAAAAAGATTAGCGCGGGGGTATTTGGTGTGCACGTAAATGTGCATATTTTTACCACCATATTTAATCTATTTAAATTAAATAAATGATCATATTGGATATTTTAACTTGTTTAAACCAAAATTCAAATTATTTTCAAATCTTCATATATTCATCTTCATATAAGGGCATAATGGTCATTTTTGTGCATATATTAATTTTCTAAAATTTAATTGAAAATTTCTATGTTATTTTGTAGGAATTTAAATTCATATACGAGTGGCTTCATGAAGATATATGCCATGCACAAGAGTGATACAAAGGAATGGAGATGGAAATAATTCAAAGCCATGATCATGGAGGACCCTACTTACCCACCTTCCTTCATGTACAAATTAGAAGCTAATCCATATGCTAATGACCATTACACTTTCATGCACACTTAATGGGTGATTATTGAAGCTAATGATAACTTGGCCACCACACTTCCTACAAGGGCATTTTGGGCATTCCCCAAAATAATGGATTAGGGTTTCATACATGTATAAATACCCCTTACGCTTCATGTAATTAGCTCTCTCTTCCTCTTAGTTTTAGTTTTAGGCTCAAAATAAAAGGACAAGCTCTCTTTCTCTTTTCATGGCTACTTAGCCATTTTTATTTCATTTACCTTTTCTTTTTTTATGCAATGTTAATTAGTGTTTTATTTTACTTACATGCTCTCTTTCTTTCATGCTAGTAGTGTAGATTTTATTTTATGCAATTAGGTTAGTTCTCTTTTCCATTAGCTTTCATTTTCCTTTTTTTTAGTTTCATGTTGCATGCTACTTATATTGATATGATAACACAAATGAGAGGCTAATCCCTTCAATTTAGGGGTAATGAAGCCTCTAATCATGTAGCTTCAACATTTTGATAATTATTGCTCACTTTTTGTGCTTAAATGAATGTTGGTGTTTATGTAATTTTGTGTTTGGTACTGAGTTTGATAGCCTATGTTGTTCAGAACAAATAGGCTATGCTTAGTCATATGAATCACAAATTGCCTCTTCATCTACATATGATTATGGCAATGAAGTGAAATTAAATCAAAATTTGATGGTGTATATTTCTAATCAATAGTTAATAGTCCATGCTTAAAATAGATTTTGCTTTCAACTTGTCGTCATTTTTCATGAGAGTTGAAAAGTAGTTTAAATGGTGCGTTATAGTTTGATGGCTTATGTTGAGCTAATTAATAGCACAAATGGACCATACTTATGATAAGCACATCAATTAAACTTACTAATTACTAAAAAAGAGAGATCATAATTTCATAATTTGTTGAACTATATGATCTAGAGAGTGGAATTATCTCTAGATTGTCATTTAACTCTCATATTTTTATCACTTTCTTTTTGTCATTTTTTCTACATTTTTAGCTTTACACTTTTCTACTTTGGTTAATTTGATTGAATAGGAAATTCAAATCAACAATTCCCTGCGGATCGATCCATACTCACTACACTTCCGGTAATTTTTATTTCAAAAATTTTCGCCGATTTTCTAAATCGATAGAAATTCCATCGTTAAACAAGTTTTTGGCGCCGTTGCCGTTAAACAATATCATCAATCAGCAATCTATCAATGTCTACCATCATAAGGCAGTTTAGGTCCAACAAAGGAGTCAAGTACCATTCAACTTCTAGGATGCTTCTATATGTCGCGGTCATGCTCTTTTTGGTCCACTCCTAACGATATGTCCTTCGCCTTGCGGGGTAATTGGGGTTGGAGTATAAATTTAGCACTAATTAGTTTATTTTTCCACATCATAGTCACCTCGCCCATTCTTTTGGAATATGGTCACAATTACTTCTATAATCGAAATTTATAGAGTTAGGCGTATATTCAAAATAAGTATATATATATAGTAAGGTTTTTGAAAAATACTTTTAAAAATAGCAAGTACGCCACTCATACGTATAGAATAGAATCCATACCAAATTTGTTATACTAAAATAGCGAATCAACATTAATAGGAACTTACAATTCAAATACTTTTACGCTGTACTCAATTTCTTTGTATAAAATTGAAAAAGGGAAACTCAATTTAAATTGCAGAAATAGACAATGCAAACTACGAATAAAAGAATCCATACGTTACACACCATTTCCCTAATTTATTCTTTTTAAAGACCTTAATCAAATCCAAAGAAAAAGATAAGAAGTGGAATAGAATGTAAAACATTAAAATTGCAATACCCATATAATTCCATTATTTTAATATAGAATAACTGAGATTCTAACTTAAGGATTGATATTTCCCTTTAAGGGAATTTTGGGGTTTTAGTGTAATGTGTTCGTAAACAAAATTCCCTAAAGGCATATATCAAATCCAAGTTGTACTATACAATTACTAATATAAGAAAAACTAAGTTCAACTCACAAAATGTCCTTAGCTCTTCCCTTTTGGATTTGTCTACGCCCGTTTAATCTATTACATGTCTCTCCATTTTGAAATATACAACAAGAGAATTGTTTATGAATTAGATTTAGAAATTTAGGGATTAGAGGAGGATAGAATTAAGAAGTGAATAATAAACATCAATTTTTTTACATGAAATCCTAAAGTATTTTCTGAATCTTTGAGGAGAGAGACTGGCAAAGCTTCGCTTGGTTCCCAAAATAATTTGTGAATAAAGATGAGGGGGCTAGGCTCTTATGTATAGTGGTTAGAAAGCACCAAAACCTTTGGATTTAAGTCAGTTTAAAATAATATAATCCGAAACGTTCATGGTATTGAAAAAAACGTAACCATCACACAGAATTGGTCGACCATCATACCCCAACGGTCGACCGCTACTGGTCGATCGTTCGTGGGTAACGGTCAAACGGTTGCCTTATTTAGGAACGGTATTTATTGCTGTTTGATTAATTTATTTAATGCCTTAGTTAATTTTCAATGTTATCGTTCATTTTAACCCCCAAGTCTAATTACTATTACTTTTTAAATTTTAGTTTTAGGAATTAATTGTTTATTTCAATTTGAATTCCATTTAAATTATTTCGAATAAGAAAACTTTAAACGTCTATAACTTTTTGGTTTGAGCTCCGTATTTCTAATATTTACAAAATTTACGTATTTAGCCTTATCATAATTTATTAATTAATTCTTTTCTTATTAGTTAATTTCTTATTAATTTTTATAGGATGTTACACCCTAATGCCGACGGAGTGTCTCATCATCTGCATCTGTGTCCACCTCTTTATGGTAGTTTATGCCTCTTATTGCATGCAACGGGATCCACCAACAGTACAATATCACGTCATGTCAGTATCCGTGCATATCAATGAACTCCCATTGTACTGGGCCCACACACTTTATTAGGCATCAGCCAGTGCTACGCATCCACCATAGAACTTCTTGTGTGTGTCATTTTGCGATAGATTGCTCTTGGTCGAATAATCGACCCTTGATGGGTAAAGAGCATTTACTAAACCCCGCAATGTACTAGTGTTATCTTATAGGGAACTAGCTTCCCTACTATCTCTAACACCCATATATATATAATAAACACACTAATAATATTTTTATTCTCAACCTGGACCTTAGGCTAAGGTTTAGATTCTACTTCTGGGTCGTTTATCAACGGACTGCTATATACTGGAGTGGTTGACCGTTCCAGATGCACGGTCGACCGGTCGCGGTTAAAATTTTTGGGTTAATCTGATAGTTTAGTTCCATTTCGATTTATTATTAATTTTCATTCGTTCTATGATTTTAATAGCAGACGGTAAACTTACAGTTTTATGTTTAACAATTTTTGTGAATCCAAAGTGATACCTGTCCATTTTCAAAATCAGTATAATCTAGGTTAAAATTAATATAATCAAGATATATTAATAGCTTATGGGAATTTCTATTCAATCAGAATGGGTTTAATCTAGATTAACATATGTCTTTAAATAAGTTATTATATTAACAAATTATGGGTATTTCTATTCGAATAGAATGGGTTTAATCTTGATTAACCTATATCTTTTAACTAGTTTGTATCAATTTAATTTATAATTCAATTTAGATTTAAATAATATATTTCTCGATTTTAGTTTCTAACATCCTTGATCAAATAGTATAAATTAAAATTAACTACATATAATCATCTTATTAAAATGTTCCCACTCATCTCGGATCCAAACCTTGCTCCTAATCTCCCTTCGAAAACTACCCTCGTTTGCTTGCCTCTTCCTTGATCCGATCTTCTTGAGTTCTTTTATTTTACTTTTATTTTGGAGAAATTTAGTTTTAGAGAGGAGAAAGAAATTTGATAGAGTTTGGGGGTACTAACTGATTTTCAAGTAAATTTAGGGTTTAGGTTAGGTGTATATTTGTTAGCACCAAAATTGGTCACTAACACCTAAGAAAAGATTTGTGTAGAGAGATTAGTAAATTAAAACAGAGGAATGTACACAAAACTGACAGTAGAAACAAGAACACCAGAATTATAGTGGTTTGGCGTAACTGCCTACGTCCACTGTTAATGTAATCTTTATTGCCTTTCTCAAAGACCTAAATACAGATACAATCCGTAAACAAACAACTCGAATACAAGTTTGAACTGAAAGAAGTGAGTACAAAAAATGGCAGAGTATTCCTTGAGTTCTAGAAAAAAGTCCCTTCAACTTTACCCTTGTCTCTGTATTTATAGACGAAGATAGGCTGGACTCACATCGCAGGCCTAGGAACAAGGTACTTCGGCCCATAGTCGGCAACTTTTGTGCACCGAGCCAAGCATGTCGAACGGTGGTCGTCGATCCACCTCGGCCGGTCCAGTGGTTGTCTCGCTGTTGACTGGAAGCAGATTGTCAAAAGACTCGAAGCAAGTGGCATTATGTCCCGAGGTATAGGAAGACTAACCACGTCACTCCGTTGTAGGTTGAAGAGATTAATAACCATCACAAAGTTCACCGATCCAGGCCTATCGACCGACGCACGCCGAACCATCAAGGCCGAACCATACATGCCGACCTACCTCGACCGAACGAGGCATGCCGAACTACCTAGATCGAGCGATATCTGCTAACCACCTAGACTGAGCCATGCATGTCCTTCGTCTTTGACCGAGCGGCATGCCGATCCTCCTTTGACTGAGCCATACATACCGATCCATACCTACCGAGCTGCACATACATGCCAAAGCATATCGATTGCATCAAACCCTTATATCCTCAGTCTCTTCTTGGCCAGAATCTTGTCTAGTGCTAACTATAACTTCTACAACTGTCGCTTTGTAACAGGGCCAAGTAGCCGGGTAACATTTGCCCCCCAAAGTATGTCTTGTTGCATACATGACGTGCTTTGAATTGAAGCAAGTTAGAGTCTCCAGAAAGAAATCCATCATGTTTCTTGAATAGTCATTATCCTTCAATTTTATCCTCCAAAGTGTCATATCCTTCTTCCGTCGTCATGACGCTTGGTCGATTCCTAATAGTATAAATTCAGGATTGTAGTACATCAGTGGCTATCTGTGTCCGGTTCTACTGGGCTTGTAAGCTTCGGCTATCTGATCTAGTTGTTTGTTAATAACCCTAAGTGAAAATTCAATTTCTGTTGATTTAAAGTAGTCAAATTTTTTCGAATATACACGTGCATGTTCGGGCACACGTTCTTGTCATTGGCTCTCGGATGCATTTTATATGCTCATAAGTCATCACCAATTCCATCTAGTCTAATTGTAATTTGATTGCTGTTCCTTGTTTATATTTTTTGTGAAATAAGGGTTGTAATCAGGCACTTGATGAGAGGGGACTTCAAGTTCTACATGGATGACGACCTCGGAGCCGTAAGCAAGGGTGAAGGGAGTACGGCCAGCCATGGACTCATTGATAGTTCTATAAGCCCATAATGCTGTTGAGAGTTCATCCACCCATTTACCTCTAGCCTTTTCCAAACCTCTCTTTGGAATAGACTTTATGATTTTGTTCGTAGCTTCAACCAGTTATAATGGATCATGGAAGGTCATAAGCACAAATGACGTTACGGACGACGAAGTCGATTATTTTCTTCATCTTGGCCGTGGTTAAAAGTTCCGCATCTGCCCATTTGGTGAAGTAATCAACTGCTACGATGATGTATTTCACACTACCTTTAGGATCAGCAAGGAGACGATGATGTCAATGCCCCCAAGTGGCAAACGGTTATGGACTAGCCATTTGAGTAATTTCGATCGATGGGGCTCTCGAATTTTTTGCAAACATCTTGCACTCATCGCATTGTCTAGCATGATCAACTGCATCTTGATTGATAGTTGGCCAGTGAAACCCGTAGCAGAGTATTTTCTTTGTCAGGGTTTGCCCCCTAATGTAATCTCCGCATTCTTCTTCATAGACTTCACTTAAGACTCATTTGATATCATCATGGGTGATACACCGAAGCATGGGAATAGGTAAACTCCTTTCTACACATGACTTCTTCTTGGATGATTTGGCATGAAGCTTCGAGGAGGATCTGTCATTTTCCATTCCTCCATTCAGTAAGAATTCCTCACTGTAGATAGTCTTTGATAAGTGTCATCGATGACCACTTTTCTGGCATTGTCTCCAAGATCTAGCCTATCTCCATCCGTCAATGCTTGAAATATTAAGTACTTCAACCAAAACAAAGTATGTCTGTTGCATGTCCCTGAAACTGGTCAGCTTGACCAGTGACTTGACTCTTTTCATTTCGTTTGCTGAAGATGTGTGTAATGATGTAATACGTGAAGTTTGCTAGTAGCTCTTGGACCCGGCCGAGATAAGGAGCAAGACAATGCCCCCCGACAAGATTAACTTCCCTAACTTTGCATACTACTAATCGGGATTCACAAAAGATATTTAAAGTTTCCACTCCAAGTTCTCTAGCAAGTTTGAGGCTGGTGGTCGATGCTTCATACTAAGCATCGTTGTTTGTTACAAGGAAATCGAGTTTTAGGGCATAGCAGATCGATCATTCCTCAGGAGTCATTAACACGACTCCTTCGCTATAACACTGATCATTGGATGCTCCATCCGCGTACATTTTCCATCTATTGGTTGGTTCTCCACTACTCTTCGAGTAGTCATCTGATACAGTGAATTCAGATATGAGGTCTGCTAATTTCCATTCTTGGATAGCTCTTCGAGGGAAATAAGTGATATCGAATTGGCTTAGTTCGATATTCTTCTTAAGTAGTCTTTCAGACGTCTCAGGTCAATACGACCTGTCATAATGGGCTAGCTTTTGTAGATTCGGGTCGATATTCAATGCATGGCTCGAGATAGTCGATGAAATCACACACGCATGTCAGAATGGGTTCAAGGGAACATATCATCATTTATACAGAAAATAACAAATAATTCTTTTATCATCATTGCACTGAGTTGTCATCCGATCTTCAACACCCGTGAAGGGTCACCATGGCTGACTGTAATGTCGATTGTCAATTTAGCGGGTGCAATCTCGGATTCTTTGAGTTCATATGTAACTATTTTGCATAACATTCAATGTGAAATTTGGTTGGGACGGTCAATGTTGATGGTTACTCTGGTCGAATCCTAGAGTCATGTCATGAGTTATTAAGTCTGATAATGAAGAGCTCTGAATGCTTTGATCGATTATCTGCAAATGGCCAAAGATCAGGCGTAGAAGCACGTTGAAGAAAATGTCCAGTAGGGGTCAGCCTCGAGTTGCGTGAAGCTGCATAGTTGGATCTTGCTTTGAGTTTGGAATTGTTTGTATATTCGAGTAACGCACTTTCCATTCAACGCATTCATAATCTTTTATCCGTCCTTCGGATTGGAGTAATTGTCAGTTGCCAACGAGCTTAGGCATTGATTTAATGATTCTATCGCAAGTCATTCTTTCGATCGTAGCCTTGAATTGTTGTAAACACTATATATAAGTCTCAATATTGAGCTATCGTAGCCAGTCTTTGGATGATCACGCTTCTGCTCCCAGTCTTGGGTTGACAAATGTACTACATGGACGGTTGAGCCTCGTCCTAGCTATGTTTATACTCCCACCAAAACTCCAAAGACATAGAGTTGATCGGTGAATAGTCGGTTCAATTTCGTCCTGCTTCTGGCTCGTGCCACCAAGTCTAGGGTATATACCGATAAGTAGGAAGGCCAGCCATGCCCACTTTAGCTTTACTCTCTTTCCCGTTGAATCATGGTATCAGGTTAGTTAATGGAAGGTTAAAGTTGGCTCAGGTGCAATCGGGTCATGCTCATCCAATTTCATACTCCTCCTGACGGATCGAACAAGGGTGCTAGAGAATTAATGACCATGTCTTCATGGTTTGCTCTCCTTTCCACACTCTAGTGGTCATAGTTTTTTAAGGGACATTCGGGTCACATTCGTATGTGCTTGGTGTGGGTCGGTATTGACCCTCGATCTGAGGTATGATATAGTCGGTCGTCCGTTGTTTTGGATGTCGTTCGCTTGGTTCTGTATTGAGGCCTCCTTGTAGTCGTTGCCTTAAGTCGTAAAGAACGCCAAGCTAGAGCTATAATGAGTTGTCGTATTCAGCTTTTAGTGATTTGTACTCCTGCCCCCTGCATTGATTTTGCCAGGCCACCAGTCGAATGGTCGAAATCCATCCTTAGAGATTAAATACTCCTTATGTCGATTTCAGGCCGAAGTTTGCAGAATAGAGAACGATCGGAATCCACTCATCTATTTATCGATGTTTATATGCCACTCTGCATTTTGGTGACTTAGAGTTATTCTTCCCCCGGTCGACTCGCGCCCAATTTGCGTTCATGCTTCGATCCACTCTCTGGGGACTTTGAGATTTGTCGAATGGGTTAAGCTCTAGTCCATAGTCAAGGACGTAGAGATTTTCATCAAGTCGTTTATACTCTGGTTCGCGCTCTGGGGACTCAGAGTACTCTAGTCCGCTTCAGGGACTTAGAGGTTCTTCTCAAATCATTTATACTCTAGTCCGCACTCTTCGGACTCAGAGCACTCTAGTCCGCTTCGGGGATTTAGAGATTTTCTTCAAGTCGTTTATACTCTAGTCCGCGCTCTGGGGACTCAGAGTACTCTAGTCCGCTTCAGGGACTTAGAGATTTTGCTCAAATCGTTTATACTCTAGCCCGCGCTTTGGGGATTCAGAGTACTCTAGTCTGCTTCAGGGACTTAGAGATTTTTCTCAAGTCGTTCGTACTCTAGTCTGCGCTCTGGGGACTCAGAGTACTCTAGTCCGCTTCAGGGACTTAGAGATTTTCGTCAATTCATTTATACTTTAGTCCGCGCTCTGGATAATCAGAGTATTCTAGTCCGCTTCAAGGACTTAGAGATTTTCCTCAAATCGTTTATACTCTAGTCCCGCTTTGGGGATGAGAGTACTCTAGTCCACTTCAGGGACTTGGAGATTTTTCTTCAATTCATTTATACTCTAGTCCGCGCTCTGGGGAATCAGAGTACTCTAGTCTGCTTCAGGGACTTAGAGATTTTTCTCAAGTCGTTTATACTCTAGTCTGCACTCTGGGGACTCAGAGTACTCTAGTCCGCTTCAGGGAGTTAGAGATTTTGCTCAAATCATTTATACTCTAGCCCGCACTCTAGGGACTCAGAGTACTCTAGTCCACTTCAGGGACTTAGAGATTTTTCTCAAGTCGTTTATACTCTAGTCCTCACTCTGGGGACTCAGAGTACTCTTGTCCGCTTCAGGGACTTAGAGATTTTCGTCAATTCATTTATACTCTAGTCCACGCTTTGGGGACTCAGAGTACTCTAGTCCACTTCAGGGACTTAGAGATTTTCTTCAGAGCAGCCGTATTTCCACCCGTTTGATTTGTATTTCATTTACCATGTCGAGGCTAATGTTGTCGAATGAACGGCCGAACCGCATTTGCTCATGGAATGGGACTATGCCCCAGCATCAAGGACGAAATTGAAAAATGGATGGCCGATTCTCGTCCGCTTGGTGATTGTAGCTCTTCCAATCAAGTCAAGGAAGGAGGTATATGATAGATGGTTAGATCACATCCATGCTGGGGTTGGATAATCAAGTCTCACACAATTTGCTTCGTATCTCTTTCTAGAATATGAGGAGGATGGATTATTGAGTAGACAAAGTAAGTTGCATATGTTTCAAGGTGTAGTCGCGTCCATGTATTAAGAGCGATGGTTACCGAGTAGGCAGTTTGTCACAGCTACTTCAAGTTGGGCTTTCGAACCACCTTTTGTGTTCAAGGTAGGATTTGATGTGTAGATGATCAAATCATGTCCTCTCTAGTTAGATCCCGGCATCACTGAGCTTTAGGAGTGGCATATGTATTTTATCGAACTTTACTTTATGACCCGAGGAGTGAATGATCGGGCCACATTCATTCCAAGCCTTGCTTAGGCCACTAAATCAAATATTGAGGTCGATGAATGGACGGTCAATCATGTACGCTTTGTATTGGGCCCTGACCGTAATGAGCTTTTCAATCTCTGGTCCATGGCCTCAAATCAAAGGCACATGGTTGATGATGAGCGATCGAATCATGCTCGTCTTGATGAAACTCCACAAATCCGATCAAGGTCTGCGTGGATTGGTTGGTGGCCAACTCTGAGTACTTTGTTACCTGCATCGTTTTGGAAGAAGTTTAGTTCAAGTCGGTCGTAATTCAAAGCACAATTGAAATTAAAATAATCCAAAGAAGATTGGTATAAATCTCATCGATAAGAGGAGCAGCTTCGTGTGCTCGCTATTCAACTCTACCACTAGCCCCTTCTAGCGGGATGTCGACTGCCAACAGTCCAATTGATAATAAGAGTTCTTTATTGATGGGTATTCGAAGTTCCTGGCTCGCCCTTCTACAAGGCTTGCACGCACTATTGAAACTTTCAAAGAGCATTTGAATCGAATTCTGAGGTCTTGTTTTGTCTACTGGAATCAGAGTCCTTAGCCAACAGGCCTGCATTGTTACTTTTCCTAGTCTACTCCACTCCTCCTCACTTTAGTTCTTATTCATTTTGTAACGGAAACGATCCATGGTCGTAGGAGGCTCTCCAGCTAACTAGCTGCCAAAATATCTCTAGAGGTCGACTCTCCTCAAACGCGATCAGTATGATATCCTTGTTAGCATTTGGAACAAATTCCTTGGGGTCAAACATTGGTTTGCTTGGAGTCATCTTAGCGTTTGCCTAGAGTCATATCATCTATGTTCTCCAACCTTTGAGAGTATCGTTTGAGTAGCGGTTGCTTGTCCGTTGCCTTGTTGCCATTCAGAAGCTGCCGCTTGATCCTCTATGCCCTGGTCGGTCATCGGATGTAAGGGAAGTGGATAGAATGTTCCTTCATTAAGTTGAGTTTTGAATTCACTATGCGGAGGCACTATGCGGGGTCGTATAAGAGACTGGTGTAACTTAAGTTTGGATCAGCCTATGCACATGGTTCAGTATATTTGATACTGGGTCGGCATGCTTGTAAAGCACAAGAATAGAAGGTGGTCCGGTGTTGGGGTGTAGCCATGGTGGATTGGCCAAGAGTAGCTCGGCCAAGGCGGTTCGACTAAGGTGGTTCGACTAAGAGTGGCTCGGTAAAGGTGGTTCAACCAAGGTGGGTCGGCCAAGAGTGGCTCAGCCAAGGTGGTTCGGCCAAGGGTAGCTCGGCCAAGGCGGTTCGGCCAAGGGTTGCTCGACCAAGGCGGTTCGGCCAAGGTGGTTCGACCAAGAGTGGCTCTGCGAAGGCGGTTCGACCAAGGTGGGTCGGCCAAGAGTGGCCCGGCCAAGGCGGTTCGGCCAAGGGTGGCTCGGCCAAGGCGGTTCGGCTATACGGAGCACGTGGGGCGATCGGTATATATCAGTTTTGGAGCGGTTGGTATATAGAGCTTTTGGAGCGGTCAGTATACAGAGCTTTTGGAGCGGTCGGTATATATGTGTTTGCCTTGGTGAGGGTTTGGCCATATGAGAGATTGACTGAATTGCCTTCGGAGGGGGGGGGGGGTTGGCCTTCATTCGACTTGAGTGCAAACTTCAACATCCAATCTCCAGATCTTGCGTACATCAATGAATCCAATCCTTTCACATGAACATGAACACATGATTAATTTTAAACAAGAACATTAGGATAATCAAATCTTCCAAAAACAGGGGCAGTAGACTTAGTTTCTCTGACTATGGCTATCAGTTTCCTTTAGATTTCTTTCAAATCTGAATAGAATAGGAATTTTGTAGGTTAATAACTGGATCTATCTCGCAAATATGGGAATCCGCTAGTAGACAATGAGATCCAATCAAGCTGACAATTCATTTCTCAATGAAAGCACGAAAATGTTAGCACCAAAATTGGTCACTAACACCCAAGAAAAGATTTGTGTAGAGAGATTAATGAAGATAGTAAAATAAAATAGAGGAATGTACACAAAACTGACAGCAGAAACAAGAAAACCAGAATTGTAGTGGTTCGGTGTAACTGCCTACGTCCACTGTTAATGTAATCTTTATTTCCTTTTTCAAAGACTTGAATACAGATAAAATCCGTAAACAAACAACTCGAATACAAGTTTGAATTGAAAGAAGTGAGTACAAAAAATGGCAGAGTATCCCTCGAGTTCTCGAAAAAAGTCCATGCAACTTTACCCCTGTCTCTGTATTTATAGACAAAGATAGGCTGGACTCTCATCGCAGGCCCAGGAACAAGGTACTTCGGCCCACAGTCGGCAACTTCTGTGCACCGTGCCAAGCATGCCGAACGGTGGTCGCCGATCCACCTCGGCCGGTCCAGTGGTTGTCTCTCTGTTGACTTGAAGCAGATTGTCAAAGACTCGAAGCAAGTGGCATTATGTCCCGAGGTATAGGAAGACTAACCACGTCACTCCGTTGTAGGTCGAAGAGATTAATAACCATCACAAAGTTCACTGATCTAGGCCTGCCGACCGATGCACGCCAAACCATCAAGGCCGAACCATACATGCCGACCTACCTCGACCGAATGAGGCATGCCGAACTACCTAGACCGAGCGGTATCTGCTAACCACCTAGACTGAGCCATGCATGACCTTCATCCTTGACCGAGCGGCATCTGCCGATCCTCCTTTGACCGAGCCATACATACCGATACATACCTACCGAGCTGCACATACATGCCGAACCATATCGACTGCATCAAACCCTTATATCCCCAGTCTCTAGAATCTTGTCTAGTGCTAACTATAACTTCTGCAAATGTCACTTTGTAGCGGGCCAAGTAGCCGGGTAACAATATTTATAAAGGATTTACATTAGTTCTAACCATTGATTTACACTAGGAGAATATTTGCTAGCATCTAGTGCGCCCATCGGTTACTTTGTCCCCAAGTAAAAATATTTGGCTAAATCCGGGCAGTTGGACGTTTGAAATTGTCGATTTGGGACGTCAACCGGTTGACTGCTATGTCCCCACCGGTCGATCGAAACCTATCGACCAACGACCCCGAGGTTGTCGATCGTTGTTTGGATATATTTTTATTCGATTTCTTTCCAAATTTAGCTATTTAATTATCTTAATTTACGAAATTTCAAACACTCCTAACTTCTTCATATTTTCTATGATTTCAACGATGCAAGTTTGTAGTCAAATTCAAACGTTTATAAAAAATAGGTTTTTCCCTTGTTATATTTTAATTTTAATTATTTTATTAAATTATCTCTTAAATTTTGGGCTGTTAAATTATTCCCCATTAAAAGTATTTCGTCCCCAAAATCTCTAAGGATGGAAAAATGCAACTCATGCATATGACAATCAATAACTACAACCATCTACTCATCCATTGTCCATGGGCAATCATTGTCCATAGTAAATTTCTAATGCAATTTGTACATGCAATCATAGAGTGTGTGTGAATTTATACTAATGTAAAGAGTAGGTGGTCTGCTGATTTAGTCAACCCCCTAAAATGCAAGTCCTTATGCTATGTATCCAAAGGTATGCAAGTGCTTATGCCATGTTTTCGCAACTATTCAATTCATATGCATATAACAAAATAAGATAAAATGAATGAAGCAAGTAGTGATGTGAGTATGTGTATTATCTAGAGGAAATACTTACCTAAGTATGCAAAAACCAATCCAATCAATACATTGACTAGCATCCATTATCCATAACATGTCCTAATGACACGTTTGAAACCATTCATATCATCCAATGGTCTGTACCTAAAGGGTTATACCAAGCTAAATCCTAACACATAAGTAGTCTATACTTATTCAATTAAATTGGAAACGTACAAAAAATAGTTGTAGGTAGGTAGCTTAGATCTTCTCCTTAGGCTCCCATTTACTCTCCGTTGGATCGTCTCCCCACTGAACCTTAACAAATTTGTTGAGGAGTTGCTTTGTACAATGCTCAAGAATACAAGTGGGTGCATAGCGAACAAGTGGCTCTCTCTATACCTCCTGCTCCTTTAGTTGACTCGGCTTGACTACGGTAGCTGAATCATGCTAGCACTTTCGCAAGTGCGACAAATGAAAAACATCATGTACTCCTGCTAACTTCTCAGGAAGTTTCACCCTATGAGCCAACTTCCCTACCCCACCACTGATCGAAAAAGGTTGTACGAACCTCGGCGCTAGCTTTCCCGAACTACCAAATCTCATGATGTGCCTAAACGGTGAGACCTTCACAAACACCATGCCGCATACTGAAAACTCTAACTCCGCACCTCTCTTATCGACATAAGATTTCTACCTATCCTGCGCGGTTTTCATCCTTCTATGGATAAAATCTATCTTCGATGTCACCCTCACCAAGTCGAACCCAACAATAATCCCATCAGTATTGTCTACCAACATGACGGTGATCTATAGGGTCTCTCGTATAATGCTTTGAATGGTGCCATCCCAATACTCCCCTAATAGCTTTTATTATAGGTAAATTCTACTAGTGGCAAGTGATCCTCCCATGAGCTTCTAAAATCCAAGACACAAATTTGAAGTAAGTCCTTCAATTCCTGATTTACTCTCTCCATCTATCCATCTGTTTGTGGGTCAACTCGGTGCCTAAAGCCTCTTGTAGACTCCTCCGAAACTCGTTGGTGAAAAGCTGATCTCGGTCGCTAACGATGTCAAAAGGAATTCCATGTAACATAACGATCTTAATCATGTTTACTGCTACCAATGGCGCTGCGGTCCTCGTATTCCTCACTAGAATAAAAAGCGCATTTGTTCAGTCGATCGACTATGACCCAAATACTCTCATTCCTTCTCCTACTCTCGGTAACCCATAGGTGAAGTCCATAGAAATACTCTCCCGCTTCCACGGAGGAATATCTAATGGCTGCAATAATCCTCTCGAATTCTTATGCTCTGCCTTTACCCTTTGGAAAGTCATACATCAAGCTACATACTCCACTACATGCTTCTTCATTCCAGGCCAGTTAGAAGACTCTCTTCGTGTGACGGCACATTTTGTCTCCACTAGGATGAATGGTCGTCCTAGAATGATGAGACACCGCTTGTTCCATGTCTACCAAATCCATAGTGAAAGGAACACATAACCTACTATCTCTACTTAACCATCCCCTCGAGTCAATGGTATAATGCCTCAAATGACTCGACTGCTCTCCTTTACCATGCTTCTCAACAATCTCTACTAGGTCCTTGTCTTACTTCAGGATAGTCCCAGTATGTTCCATAAGTGTAGGCTGCACATCCAAAGCCGCCAACAATCCTGGAGTAATGTTTGATGATGTTCGAAAGTACAACATGGAAACGAACTCCAAATGCTTCCACTCCAAGAACAAAGGACTCAATACTCATGTTATCCACTCAAGGTGTCAGCCACCATACTGCCCTTGCCTGGAGTATATGAAATATCGAAATTGTATAATGCCAAAATCTTCATCCACCTATGCTTCCTTAAATTCAAATCCTTTTGAAGAACAAATACTTCAGAGATTAATGATCCGTTTATAGCTCAAACCGCTCTCCTCATAGATAATGCCTCCATGACTTGAGCGCAAAGACAATGGCTGCCAACTCAAGAACATGGTAGGATAGTCTCTCTCGTGAACATTCAAATGTTGACTAGCATAGCTCACCACCCTTACTTCCTGCAATAAGACTATGCCTAACCCCGCACCACAAGCGTTGGTACAAACTGTAAAGGCTTTCATACCATCAAGTAATACTGGAACTGGTGCACTAGTTAATGCTTCCTTAAAACTGATAAAAGCGTCCTCACACTTCGCATCCCACGGGAAAACTGAATTATTTTTGTGAGGTGGGTGAGATGGGCAGATATTTTTGCGAATTCTTTAATGAACATCCTATAATAGCCCGCCAAACCAAGGAATCTCCTCACTTTCGTGGCACTCTTTGGCACATGCCAATTTTGAACTGTAGCAAATTTACGAGGATTGACTGCCAGCCCGCTTTTTGAGGCAATATGTCCTAAAAAGCATACCTCCTCTTGCAAAAAGTGGAACTTAGAAAACTTTGCCTTCGGCTTATGCTCATGGAGTGTATTGAGCACTTCTTCTAGATGCAACACACGCTCCTCTTCACTCTTGGAATAGACCAAAATGTCATCTATAAATACTACACTAAACTTTTTAAGCAACCCTCTAAAATTTCGACTCATCGAATCTACAAAGTAAGCGGATTCATTGGTTAGTCCAAAGAGCATGACTAAGCACTCGTATTGTCCATCGGGTGTACGAAAAAAAGTCTTCTAGATATTATCATTAGCTACATGCAACTAGTGGAGTCTGATAGCTAAGTCAAGCTGTGAGAACACCTTCGCTCCAACCAATTGAACAAAGAGATTGGCGATACAAGGTAGTAAATTTCGATTCTTCTTTGTCAGTTTATTCAGCTCCCCATAGTCAACGCATAGTCTCTGAGAACCATCCATCCCAAGCTCTTTTTTTTTGGAGACACTAATCTAATTCGAAGTTGTGGATGCGGTCAATCATAGAATCGAAATTCTTATTAATTCGGCCATGGTGGCAAAGATGGCTAATGCTCCCCACTTAGAAATGATCCTCCTAATAAAGCCTTCTCCAACATCTCTTTCACCTACTTGTTTAACTCGCATCTCTCCTTCGAAGGCATATGCCTTAAAGGTAAGGAAATAGGTCTAGCATTTTCTACAGGATAAATTTAGAACTTGATCTCTCACTGGGGTGGGAGATCGATAACCTCGAAAATGACATTTGGGTAATCTCTAACTATAGGCAACAAATCAAGCTCGTCATGTGATAGGTCCAATAAGCATAAGTAACTCAACATAACTGATCCTCGTGGATCACAATAAACCACAAAGCTACGTCCGCTACACGTACTCAGTCTAACAACCTTTCTATCACAATCTAGGGTAGCCCTATACATCATCATCCAATCCATGCCTAATATTTACCCAAACCCAGAAAATCCTAAGACAAATGCGTGACCCCTAAAATGAAAAATTAAAAAACATTACATACCATGCAAAAATAACTCGATCCGTTTACGGGTTTGACACAACCATTGGGTCCATAACTATGCTAGTGTCTAAGTGTAACTCATTCACAAGTCTACTCAAGATAAAAGAGTGTGATGCCCCCGAATAAAATAAAGTGCGAATGATAAACCAAATAGAGTTAGCACACCTTCTATCATGACCTTCTTCCCCTTATCCGCAAATGGCTACGTGCTCGTGCTAGGTACTACATCCAGCGCATAAGCCGAACCACCTTAGTGGAGACCTTTTGAGGCGCTAGACACTCGTGCCTCATGTGTTCGAACTGATTGCAATTATAACACTTGATATTCAAACCATCTGATTTGCACTCCTTTGCGAAATGTCCTTTCTTTCCACACTTCCTACAATGAATATCCTGCTTCTTGTTCTTATCCTTGGATCCAAATCAACACTTGCGCTGATTCTACTATGGTGCCTTTCCTCCAATCTTCTTGGATTCCTCTTTTACTTCCTTCTTAGAGACGGTATACAACAAGGCCATCTCCACCAAACCCTCATATGTCACACCTATAGGAATATGACTTAGGGCTAAAGCTTGAAGGGGTTGGTTCGGCCCTTTAGCAAATTTCATACCCTTTTTATATGGGGTATTTATCAACTCTATCCCAAACCTAGCCAACTCGTTGAATTGATAGACATACTCCTTCATTGATATGTCTCCTTGCTTCAAATGTATAAGCTTTTACAACTGCACACCTTCCTCTGCTCTGGAAAGAAACTTCATCTCAAAACGTCTTCGAAACTCCCTCAAGTGATCTCTCCTCCATCAATCTCTGCCTCAACTACATCCCACCAACTCAGGGCCTCCCTCTGTAAATGTCAAGTAGCTATCTGTCTCCTCACCTTGCTAGCAAGACCCATCAATCCAAAAATTCTCTCGCAAGTACGAATCCATGTCCTCAAATCTACATAAGACTCAGTCCCTACGTATGGCTTTCCTCCATGGTTTGTATAATCCTTACATAACTTAGCAAAATGATGGCAGTTGGGTGGGCAGGAACTACATCTGGTGCTCTCCACGTTGGTCCTTTATTTGAATTATGCTTGGCTTATCCCTTTGTCCGAAGATACCGATGGAACCAAATCGAGACATTCACACCCAGAATCTCTACTGCGTCGCATGATCCTGAACCTGTGGGATCACTTATCTTTTATCTGTGATTTTAGGAATTTATTAGTAACTTTCCATAGATAATATAGTCAAGCAAACATGTGACAATATTTACATTGTACTTATAAAAGTAAAACCTTTAAAAAGCTTTTATTTATTATATATATCTATATATACTTTAGAAATCCATTTTGAAAAGTTTTTGGAAAAACATTTGAAAAACCTTTATCTTTGAATTTTTTTTCAAATATGTTGTCTTAGTACACCCCTAATCCCTAAGGAATTTTAAACTTAGGCTTTAATGCCACATGTGACAGCCCGCACTTCTTGACACACCGATCCAAAGACAAAGGTGACTTTCAGACTTGCGTCAGTGTCAAGAAATACGAGCTGTCGGGGTTTTTTAAACAATTTAGAGACTAAATATATACGAATACGATCTGAGATATCCTACACTTTCAGAACTCATAATGGAAGGAATCGAAATATAAATATAGAAAATAACCATCTTAGAAAATATCTAAAACCATAGTCTTAGAAAACAGTACCTAGTCAAATATAGAGTACATAGGAATTTAACTCATAGTCTTATAAAATACGAAGTACCGGATAAAATAGATAGTTACATAGAGATTAAAAATGATAAGCAACGTCATTGATGAGCTCGTTTCTCTATACTGAAATCAACCCTACGCCTATTGCCCTGTCCTATTATGGTGGGGAAGAAAATAAAAATGGGTTGGTCAGACAAAAATCTAGTGAATTTGTACATGTTTAATATATGATGATCATGTGTAGTCTATTTTAATTCTACTCTATATGACCAGGATGTTTTAAAAGTGTCCGTGTAGTTTACGGTTGTTTACTTAAGGGTTTTTACTTGATGCACACCTACATTAATAGCTTGTGTAGGCTACTAAAAGGATCCAACTACAGATCGAATCTCAATAACTAAGGATCTGCTAATATCTACTAGAGCTTCTCAACATTGGGTCATCCTACAACTTCCCGTATGGGGCTACATCTCCTATATTATGGCTACGTGTAACTATCTCACATGGGTTTCCCTATAATTTCCATATGGGAATAAATCTCCCACAACTATGATTACACGTACCCCAACTACACATTGAGGGGGAGCCCACAATCCCAACTTGTCGGAGTGTCTCATCGTTTGCATCTGTGTCGATCTCTCAATGGCTCTTATTGTATGCGCTGGGATCCATCAGCAGCATAGTATCACGTCACATCAGTATTTGTGCATACCAAGGAATTCTCGACGTGCCGACCCCACACAGTTCATCAAACATTAATCAGTGTTGTGCATCTACCGTAGAACCTCCCGTGAGTGCCATTTTATGATAGAATCGCCGTAGTGGAATAAATGAACCCTACTGGGTAAAGGGAATTTGCCCAACCCTACAACATCCTAGTGTCTTCTCATAAGGAGCTAGTTTCTGTACTATCTCTAACATCCACATATATTATATATACCACTAATAATATTTTTATTCTCAACCCGTGCCTTGGGCCAAAGTTTAGATTCTTCTTTTGGGTCGTTTACCGGTTGACCGCTATATACTGGTATAGTCGAACACTTGCTATCGACTACTCCAGATGCGCAGTCGACCAGTCGTAGTGAAAATTTATGGTTAATCCGTTAGTTTCGTTCGATTCTAATTTATCATTAATTTCTATTTGTTCTATGATTTCAACAGCAAACAGTAAACTTAAAGTTTTTAGGTTTAACAATTTTTGAAAATCCAAAGTGATATTTGTCTATTTTCAAAATCAGTCTATTCTAGGTTAACATTAATATAATCAGGTTATATTAACATATTATGGGGATTTCTATTCAATTAGAAGGGGTTTAATCTGGACTAACATATATCTTTTAACAAGTTTATACCAATTTGATTTATAATTCAATCAATTTAGATTTAATAATATATTTCTCCAATTTAGTTTCTAACATCCTAGATCAGATAGTGTAAATTGAAATTAAATACAAATAATCATCTTATTATAATGTTCCCACACACCTCGAATCCAAGCCTTGCTCCTAAACTCCACTTGGAAATCTAACCTTGCTTGCCCCTTCCTTAATCCAATCTTCTTGAGTTATTTTCTTTTATTTCAGAGAAATTTAGTTTCAAAGAGGAGAAAAAATTTAACAACGTTTGGGGGCACCGATTAATTTCCTAGTAAATTTAGATTTTAGGTTAGGTGTATATTTATTGGGGATTTAGATTTTTTTCTAAGCGTTGATTTGCCATAGGAGAATATTTGCATACATCTAGCGCATTCATCAGTTACTTCATCCCCAAGTTAAAATATTTGGCAAAATCTGGGCCATTGGCTGTTTGAAATTGTCGATCTGGGATGTCAACCGATCGACCACCAGTCCTCATCGGTCGACTGCTACTTGTCGACCAGCGACTCCTACGGTGTCGATTGGTGTTTGGTTGTTCTTTATTTGATTTATTACCAAATTTAGCTTTTAATTATTTTAATTTACAAACTTTCAAACGCTCTTAACTTCTTCATATTAGCTCCAAGATTAAAGTGTTCTACATGAAAATTGTCTAGAATATCGCTACTAACACAATGATGCAAGTTTCGTATCTGAATTCGGACGTTATTAGAATTATATTTTTTTTATCTCTTAAATTTTGAGGTGTTACATTTAACATTTGTAAACCTATCCACTACTTGTATCAAGGTACAATGTAATGGTATGCATAAATTTCAAAAATAAAAGCCTACTATACATTATTGACCTTATTTATAAAAACTACATTTTGTTTTATATACGACGTATATATGGTATTTGCAAAAAATATCTCTACACGTTTTCACGTTACCTGAATATGACAAATTTCCTTTCATATTGTATATCTGATCTTTAAAACTAACAAATAACAAAATAACAATATCAATTTATCACAAATAATATAATAGCAAACATCATAAATCCCAATCCAGATTTAAATCTTATGTGCAACAACTAATATCATGTCATGTTACGTTGTTTGTACTATTTTCAATTCAAGATAAAACATAACAAAAAAAATGCACATATGGAAATTATTTTGAAAATCTTCATTTCATATCATTTATATACAAAGAACATATTATAATTACCTGTTAATATAACAACAAACATATTATAAAAAGTGAGTAAATTCAAATTGTTGGGACCAGTAGCCCGAACTTCAAAGATAGGGGCACCTCTTGAATTCCGGCGATGAATGTATCTATAGAGTCATTAGTAGAATAAGAATTATTCAACTTCCCTAAAGTAAAATACGTCCAATCTCTATGTATATCTAGACAAATCGGCCCTGATAGTATTCTCATAACAACTACACTCACCTCTTTGGCACTCATGTTTTAACTTTGCCTATTTATTTATATTCCCTATTCTTTCTCTGCTTCGTCGACATTGGCAAAAGCCTCGTTTGACTAAACACTTATCTTTAGATGTTCATAATCAATGTGTATCGAGTATGAAAGATTGTTACATTTGTTAAGACTGATGTACGTAATGCTCTGAATACGTGGCAAGGTGATTTACTCATGACCGTTTAGGAAATCAAGGGGTTGTGTATTTTTAGTTGTTTGGAACATTAACATAACGACTCGTTGATATCTTCTGCAGGTTAAATAAAGTGGAAATTAGCCACAAGGGCCTCTTTAGCAAGTGGAATTAGTTTCTAGGACACACAACTGAAATAATTACTTTCAAGGACAAAACGTAAAATAATTAGTTTCTAGGGCCTAAAAACCTATGAAATTATGTCCTTAAAAGTAATTGGACTGCTGACTTTGTCCTTGAAAGTAATTATTCTGCTGATTTTGGCCTTGAAAGTAATTTCTTTGAATGTGTGTCCTAAAAACTAATTGGACTGCAAAGTTTGTCCTTCTGGTGAAATGCCCCATAAATAAATTGTTATCCGGGTTTTTAATTCAGCAGGATCCAACAGGAGACAGAACAATCTCATGTTATCAGAATGGTTTAGAACTTAACCAGAAAGGTTAAGGCAAGGAGTTAACGAGAGCCGAGCTATACTACTAAGGCAACGACTGGGATCGACTAAACCAAGAGACCAGCATTCTTTCAGGCCAATCAGTAGCTAAGCGCAAACAGCTAGTAAATTATCATCAAATGGAACAACGTACAACGACGACACAAGACCATGGAAACATCTCCAATTCCAAACTCCACAAAAATCCTAAGTGCTTGGATCATCAGAAACCCATATCTCTCTACAAACCTTCAAACAAACTAGCCAAAAAATACTACGAGACAAGGTCAAGACATTGGCTTGCAAAACGAGCCAAGTCTATGGGTCGCCAGCGACCCATAGGCGACGGGTCGCCAGTGACCCATAGGCCATGGGTCGCCAACGACCCATGTTTCTTCCTCGTTTTGTGAGCCACATCCTCCATGGGTTGTTTCCTACTTACCTACGAGCTGAAGATGAAGTGGTCTGGCCCAGAAGCTCTCTGATCCATATAAATACCAACCTACCTACAACATAAAGAGGATCTTCTCCGAACTGGTGGCTGAAGCTCTACTGGAGTTATTCTTCACTCTCTAACTCCCTCATAACAATCTCCAAAGGAATACACTATGATTCTCCAGTGGATTCCAAATCTGGAGATTCAATCTAGCTAGAAAATAATCACAGCCTTGTAATCAAACATCTATTATAACAGCGATCAGTCTATAATAAAACTATAAAGTGGACATAGGCTTTATTAACAACCGAACCACTATAAAAATTCTCTGTCTACTTTCCTTCACCGTTCTTTCTTTATATCTGTGATCTGTGATATTGCTCAGTCAGAACAGGGCAGGTGCTTTCAAACTCTAACTAGGGCGTTGGTCCACTTTTTGGGTTAACATTTAGTGCTTTCACTGATAACTCCAACTCGGGGTTCAGATTTAGCTATCTATGTTGGATCCCATAGGTCCAGAAGTTAGATCCGCATTCTTTGCTTAGAAGGTTTGCTGTTGAGAATATAAGAACCAACCAAGAAGGATCAAAGAAAAATCAAGCAAGCACATGCTAAGGTGCTCGGTCGCTAGCGATCCATAGATGGATCGCTAGCGATCCATGATGTTTGCTTGTAGGTCAATCAACTCTCTCGCATCATGATCCAATATGCACCCCAGAAGACAAAGTACTAAAATCAGTTAAGTGCATGGATCGCTAGCGATCCATGTACTATGGATCGCCAGCGATCCATACTATGGACCGCCAAAAGCTATAGACCGCCAGAAGCTATGGATTGCCAGAAACTATGGGTCGCCAGAAGCTATGGATCGCCAGAAACTATAGGTCGCCAGAAGCTATGGATCGCCAGCGATCCATAGCCTATGGGTTGTTCGAATGGGATATGATCGAAAGAAAGTAGAGGGTGGAGCTCTAAGAATCATGATGGAAGAAAACCTTAACTCTTCACCTACTACATAAACACCGGCTACAAACCTGAACTTAGGGGTGAAACCCCACGGGAGGATATAATGATGGCTCTCTCCTACTCTGAAGATAAAATACAATTTGAGGAAAACAAATTGGATGAAAATGCCAATGTGCAGAAGGCTAGAAGAAGCTCTAGAACCCATGTCGTAGCATAGTGCTGAGTAAAGGACGAGGAATTTCTACTCAACCGGTATTCCAAGAGGTAGGAGGACCAAGAAGATATGGACCAAACCAAGATTTTCTCCAAGCAAACAGGCAGATGGCTCCAAGAAAAATTGGTCACTAACCCAGCATATCAGATTCTGTAACTCCAAGCGAACCATGGACTGACTCTAAGTAAATGGAAAATTTTCTCGAGTCAAACTCCAAGTAAAATACCACTGATCCATCAATGTCGATCTATCTTCTTTTGTCCATAACTCGAACGTGTGAACTTGAATACCTTGAAATTTAGGATGCAACTTTATGGGGCCTTCTTTGTCAACCCAGACCGATCTTACCTAGTTTTAATTTTTTTGGAACCGTCACTAATCCATGAACCCATGATAAGTGATTTGTCATTCATCGGCATTTCCAATCATTCAAGCATAGACAATCATGCATGTATCATTCTCAAGCATTATAAACAGTCGTACCTTGAAAATGGAATGGTTTGACAACAATTAGAGCATTTGTGACAACAATTAGAGCATTTTAAAATGGACTGGTTTGACAAGGGGGACTATACCCTGTTCTGTGGAGCTTTGACTCATTTTTATGGGTTTGCGACCCATGGGATAGCGTCCCATTTGTGATACACATGTTGGTAAGTTTTCATGCTCCCGTTTGTGATAGGCCTCCCCCTTTTGTGTTTTCTGGATTTCTAAATATTGATTTCTGGAATTTGTGTTTCACTAATTTTTGTGATTTGCATTGATAAGCTTTATCAATATTTGTGATTTGGTGAATAAAATTAAAGAGTATGATATTATTTTTGGGTGTTTGAGAAAACTTGAGATATTGTATGATTTTTATTGTTATCATATATATTTGTCATATCTCTTATCCTATCTCATCTTACATGATAATTATAGCTAGACTGATCTGTTTATTATTTTTCTTCTTAAATAATACTCAGGTCAGACCGAGGTGTTTCCGGTGCTCCCACTTGACTTCTTAGTACGGACTAGCTTTTAAATTTTGGATAACTACTTTAGTTTAGTAGTTTTTGTCTTTCATGTATATAAAGATAGAGACTCTTTGATGTATATATATTCTTTTGTGCAATACATGTATCTATTCTTTTGGGATGCAGTGGATCTTGTATTGCCACTACTATGATGTTCACATCTATGTATTATATTCATATCTATTTTCGCCTTTGTGATATGAATATTTGTGCCTGATTTTATGCTATGATTATTTTATATTGTTTCCGAAGGGCAATTAGCCACTATGTAGTAGCTTTGACTTTATATTTGTTATCCCGCCTTTTTGCCAGGCCGTGATACCAGGAACTTGACTGGAAACCAAGTATAGTCCGTCCTGAAGATCGGTTATACGTAGGCTCACTATGGATATCGATGAATTTTTTCCAAGTCTGGATCAAGCTACAATTGACAAGATATGACAAGAAAAGCTATGAAAGCCAACGTTCCAAATTTCAAGTCAATCCGAGTTTGTATGCTCAAGATATGATCGATGCAATCCAAAGAAATCATCTTAATCACATCCATCATTTCGTATCGGTTAGGCCGTCTCCATCAATTTGCGTCCATCTATTCGTATCCATCAAAACGCATTACTTCATATCCATCAGGGGATATGCTTTATTCGTATCGATCTATTCAACTCCAGCAGCAAACAACTTCACTTCATTTCGATCAGTAGTTGTCTTGTTCGTATCCATTGAGGATGGCCTTCTTCGGATCCATCCACTTTGAATCGATCGGCTATTGCTCATTTCGTATCCATCGACTGCAATACTAGTTTCTAGTTCGTGTCGAACAAACATCATACATACTTTGTATCGATCAACCACAGATCGATACGAAGTAGACACTTCCCATCGATATGAACAAACCCAAGCACTCGATTGGTATGAATATAATAGAACAATCGATCGATACGAATATGAATAAGCGACCGATCGATGCGTATAGAGCGAGGCGAGCGATATGAACAGAACGAAATCATTTAGATCGATACGAACAAGGCTTAGATTATGGATACGAATAAGGAAGCAGTCAACATAGCATGAAAAGTGGATCGATCTGAGGAGTTAGCGCCACGTCAAATTGCAGGCACGTGCTCAAAAGCGATTCGAACTGATCGATACGAAGATATCGATTTGAACGAGATAGCCCACATAAAACATGAGTTTGCATCGATCATAACTCACAATCTACAAGTCCAAATGCCACGAAATTTTCACAGAAGCTTTCGTACAACATAAGGAATGCTCATGCCCAATTTCGACTCGATTGGGTCAAATCTTGATCGATACGAAATTCGTTCGTATCGATCACGGACCAAATGCAAATCGCGTGGGATTGATCGCGTAGGCCCACCCACGTGCCAAAAGAGGTCTCCCGAGATCTAAGCGAGATATTTGCAACCTACGCCCATAAATAGCAGCCCAGAACCTATAGAAAAGGGATCTTTTAGCTCTTTGACGTCCAGATTCTGCTGAATTCATCATTGTATTCGAATTTTACTGTTGTACTTGAGATTTATTGTTGTAATCCACTGTAACCAACAGAGAAAAGTTAATAAAAGTCAATCATTTCATAGTGGACGTAGGCAACACGCCAACCACTCTAAATCCCTGTGTTTCTGCGTACTTTCTTATTTGTTTTTGAAGTGTTTGTTAGATAATCCTTTTTTTCCATTTAACTTCTTCATTTTATCTATTCAAATACTTTCGAAGAGTGTTGTGCCCAATTTTGGTACAAACACTTTGGTGCTTTCACTGAGAAAACTTAGTTTTTCTCCTCCTCGTTGGATCTACTATCAATATCGGATCGCACAAATCTAAGAAGAAGATCCAGATCTCAAAGACTAAAGTTCTTCCATCCTACTTAGATTTGCATCAAGTCTAGGAAAGAGCTTCACTACCCATCATGGTTAACACAAGTACTACTTCTACGGCTACAGATCCAGAAGGACGGGATAGACAGAATCCCGTACAACTGCCTTCGACTGATCAGAATGCTTCCGGACCATCAGATCCGCAAGGCCCTGTTACTAGGGAAGTATTCCAGATGCTAATGCAAGAGTTGACTCAGAGCCGCCAATAGCTCACTCAATAGCTCTGTGCCAATGCGGAACTAACCAACCAACTAAACCGTCAGAGATGAAGGAGATCCAGGAGGGATCAGGCTTCCTATTCATCCACTGAAAGTTCAGCCTCTTCTGAGCATCATCATAGATCCACGCACCCACGACTGAATGGAAGTTACACACAGGTCGCTAGGCATCAGCATACATTGAATGTTGGGCAACTGAGAGTCGGTCCGTCAACCAGCCATCAGACTAGACCCACCTCCCGAGGAGGTATTGTTCCTCATTATGTCACCGACAATCGCACTGCCACCACAGCTACCAAGCTAGGAGTTGAGACTCGAAGGATAGATCCGATCCCCCGTTAGCTTGAATACCATCCTGAGCCTTATGTTCCCAAAGACATAGAAACAAGGAGGCAAGACATGGACCGTCGACAACGACCGGCCCCTCCTCGTATTTTGGAACCCGACTACACCTTGGCCCAACTTGCTCAAAATGTCCAGATGCCCGACCTACCGACAATGATCCGTCAGATGATCCGTGAAAGTCAGGGTGTTAGCAATGACGACTGTGGAATCTCCCGGAGTCATACCCCTTTTACTGATGAGATACTCTATGCTGAACCACCTCGGCGATTCAGGATGCCGACTTTACCCATTTATGAAGGGGGCTCTGATCCTAATCAACATATACTGAAGTATGAGTGGTTGATGAATGTTGCACGCTGATGATGCAGTCAAGTGCCGAAGTTTCCCGATCTCTCTGGGGGGCATAGTGACTATGTGGTTTACGCAGCTGCCACCTCGATCTATCTCATGCTTTGATCAGTTGGCAACAAAGTTTATTGAGCAATTTCGTATGCATGTCGCGAGACTGAAGGATGTTAATACTTTATCTAGTGTCACTCAAGCTCCTGGAGAGACACTCAGGCGTTATTTAGAAAGATTTCATGCTGCATGTGCTGAGATCAGCAACCCAAATGATAACTCTATCCTTATGGCACTGACTGTGGGGATTGAGCCCGATTCTGAGTTCGGCAACTAATTGGCTGGAAAACCCCCTACATCATTGGACCGTTTCTATTCCAAGGTAGCCCAATTTTTGAGAAGGGAGGATGCGAAATAGTCTAGGAATAAGGATGATGCGGGGACTAGTGTGGAAGGAATTCAGAGTAATATTGCTGTTAAACAATCCGGGGAGAGCTCCGAGAAAGTGCAATTGAACATTCAGAATAAACAAGATCAGCAAAAAGGCAATGGTAACCAAAATAGAAAATGGGATCAGAACCATGGTCCACGACGTAGAGCTCCTATGTTTGATAAATATAGTCCTCTGAATACGTCACTGGAGAACGTATATCTACAAACCTGCAATACCATTCAGTACAAGAAGCCTACTCTGAAACAGCCATCGGAGAAACAAATCCAGACGGGGAAGTTCTGTAGATTCCACGAAAGCTACGGCCATAACACAAATGAATGCCGTCACTTGCAGGATCTCATTGAAAAGTTGATAAGAGAGAGAAAGTTAGAATAGTTTGTGCGGGCGCCGCTGTCTGGAGGTGCGGGCCCATCGAATCAAAATCATGTACCAAATCCTGCTAGACAGGAAGAACCCGCTCGTATTGGCGAGAGGTTGGTGATAAACACTGTTAGTGGTGGTCCTCATCCAGTAGACCGAATCTGGAAGGAAATGGAGTCGTATGCCAGCTCTATCAGGCATGTAGACTTTGAATGTTGTAGTAATTCCGAAGATGGGGCTCCGGCCAAGCAATAAAGAACGATGGCAAATGACATCATATTTCGAGGTCGGGATGCCGAAAGGATCGAAGCCCCCACTATTGATCCACTTGTCATATCAACTCAAGTAGATCCTGCTTGGATGAAGAGGATCTTGGTAGACAGCGGAAATTCTGTGAATATCTTGTTTAAACGAGCCTATGACCAGATGAGAATAGAGACTAAAGACTTGAAGCCATGTCAGTCCCGTATTCATGGCTTCAATGGGAGTGCAACTATACCCACTGGAGTGGTGGAATTGCCAGTGGAGTTAGGAATTGGTGAACGCAGGAGAGTCCGGATACTGCGGTTTGTTGTTTGGATATAAACTCCCCATATAATGCTTTCTTGGGCCGACCAGCCCTAGCTGAGTTCAAGGCTGCCTTCGCCCCATGGTGTTTGACTTTGAAATTCCCTACCGACAATGGTGTCGGAGTTGTTTAAGGGGATCAGGCCGCAGGACGAGCCTGTTATGTTGCTGAGCTGCATAAGGCGCAGCGAAAAGAAAAAGGGAAAGGCGTAGAGGAATCTCTCTGCGTCCGCTTTGCTAATAATTGACAATTAACGCCTGGGCCCGGGCTCGGGCACCCCAACCAATTCCAAAGAGATCTTGACCCGAGAGACACCGAAAGTGAAGATGAAGGTAAAGAAAGTCAAGCTTCTCCGGCCGAACTGACGATCGATGTTCCAATCGACGATAATGACGATTCAAGAATGCTAAAGATTGGATCTCAGCTAAGCCAACAAATGCAAGAGGAATTGGTTGAATTTCTCCGGGTAAACCTTGATGTCCTTGCCTGGACGCATTCTGATATATGTGGGATCTCGCCGGACATCGCGAGCCACACATTGAATATTGACCCGCGGCACGTCCTAGTCAAGGAAAAAGGCATGGTATGGATCCAGAGAGATCTGCCGCCTTTAAAGAAGAGGTAGATAAGCTTAAAACGAATGGATTCATTCGAGATGCATTATACCCGGAATGGGTATCCAATCATGTACTTGTCCGAAAGCCAAATGGGAAATGGAGAACATGTGTTGACTACTCAGACTTGAATAAAGCTTGCCCCAAAGATAGTTTTCCACTTCCTCGAATTGATAAACTTGTGGACTCAACGGCTGGACATGAACTTTTATCCTTCATGGATGCGTACTCTGGCTATAATCAAATACCCATGCACTTGCCCAACCAAGAGCATACCAGCTTCGTAACCAATATGGGACTCTATTGCGATAAAGTTATGTCTTTTGGACTCAAGAATACTGGGGCAACTTATCAACGGTTAGTTAATCGAATGTTCACTAACTAGATTGGAAAAACCATGGAGGTGTATGTGGACGACATGCTAGTCAAGTCACGATTTTCCACTGATCGCATCAGAGACCTAGAGTCAATATTTAATATCCTCCGAGAATACAGAATGAAGCTCAACCCGTTGAAATGTCATTTCGGGGTTGCATCCGGAAAATTCCTTGGGTTTATCGTCAACGCTCGAGGAATCCAAACCATTCCTGAAAAGATCTGGGCGATCATAAATCTTGCAACCTCGAAAACTGTAAAGCAAGTCCAGAGTCTCAACGGGAAAGTAGCAGCACTGAGCAGGTTCATTTCAAAGTCTACTGACAAATGCATTCCCTTCTTCGATCTGATCCGAAAAGGAAAGCGAAACTTTGAATGGACTACGGAATGTGAGGGCGCATTCCGAGCACTAATCCAACATCTCTCCACACCGCCAGTTTTGTCAAAGCCTATCGATCATGAGAAATTGTACATTTACTTGGTGGTATCAGAAAACACAATCAGTGCTGCCCTAATTCGGGAGGAAGATCGAATACAAAAGCCGATCTACTATATAAGCAAGCGACTAACCGGAGCTGAGAGAAATTACCCGAAGCTAGAGAAGTTGGCTTATTGCCATGTTATTGCCTCGAGGAAGTTCCGTCCGTATTTCCAGGCTCATCCAATCATCGTTTACACCGACCAGCCGTTACGACAGGTCCTTACGCGGTCTGAGACGTCTGGTAGGTTATTCAAATGGAATATCGAGTTATGTCAGTTTGACATTACTTACACTCCAAGGAGAGCCATTCAAGGACTAGTCCTAGCAGATTTCATAGCTGAATTTACCATCCCAAAGGACTTGCCCGAAACAAGCAATTCTCCCAAGTATATCTGGAAGCTGCATACCGATGGTGCATCTAATGACCGCTGCTCCGGTGCATGAGTTGTGCTTGAAACTCCTAAAGGTCGATCTATATGCTATGCTTTAAAGTTTGATTTTCACGCGACCAATAATGAAGCTGAGTATGAAGCCCTACTTGCCAGATTGAGGCTTTCTAGAGATTGGAAAATCATTGCTCTGGAGATTTATTGTGATTCACAATTGGTCGTGTGTCAAATTCGAGAGGAATACCAGGCCAAGGACCAAAGACTGGCTGCTTAACTTGCTCGGGTTCAAGAAATATTAAATCAGTTCGATTACTATGCCATTAGCAAAGTTAGCCAGCATAGGCGAGGCACAACAAATGGGACTCGTTCCCGTGGAGACATAAGCTTCCCCGAGCATCGACTGGATGGAGACGGATTGGATATTTGAGGTTGTTCATGGTAAGGAGTCATGGATGACTCCATTCAGAAATTATCTTGAGCACGGAACCCTGCCAAAGCGCAGGAGTGAAAAGAGACAGGTTCTTCGAAAAGCTTCACAGTTCACTATTCAAAACAGAGTTATGTATAGAAGAGGAAACTCTGTTCCCTTACTCCGGTGTATTGCTCACGATGAAATCAAACGCGTATTGTATGATGTGCATGAAGGAGAATGTGGCGATCACACCGGGGGGCAATTCCTTGCCAAGAAAGTGTTCAGATATGGATACTACTGGCCAACCGTTAATCGTAATGCATCAGACTACGCTAGAAAGTGCAACAAATTCCAGAAGCATGCTCGGATTCCAAGGGCCCCACCTACCGAAATAACCCAAATGGTCAGTCCATGGCCGTTTGCAGTATGGGGCATTGACATTATTGGCTCTCTACCTCTAGCTAAAGGTGGTGTGAAGTATGCCATCATAGCAGTTGATTACTTCACCAAGTGGGCGGAAGTTGAACCCCTTGCTACAATCACAACGAAGAAGGTGATCAACTTTGTGGTACGCAACATCATCTGCCGATTTGGTCTCCCACATATTATCATCACTGATAACGGGACTCAGTTCGACAGTGCTGAATTTAAGGATTTCTGTCAACGATTCCACATCCTGAAGAAATTCTCCATAGTCGCACACCCTCAAGCGAATGGACAGGTCGAAGTTGTTAATAAAGTTATAAAGTATATTCTAAAGAAACGACTGGAAAAGGCCGGGGGCAAATGGGTCGATGAACTTCCTATGGCCTTATGGGCATTCCGAACAACCTACAAGTCTGCGACCGGCCACACTCCTTTTCTCTTTCTTATGGTTCAGAAGCTGTTATTCCAGTCGAATTAGAAGTGCCTTCTCATCGCGTGACTTACTATGATCCGAAGACATATGCTATATTGCTTGTTGAATCGCTGTATTTATTGGATGAGAAGCGTGAAGAGGCTGATTTGAGGGCAGCCGCATATCGAAGTCAAGTCAGCATTGATTTCAGCTATGATTTCCTCCTCATGAAGCGTTGGTGCATCGTCGGAATCTCTCGCAGTTAGAGCCGAAGAACTTGTCATTGGTGCACTTCCGCCCATAACGAACGGCAAATATGCAAAGGGATCGCTGTGATGACCGAGGAGTTCCTCCATCATCTGCTCATCAAAAATAAGCATGCTCCCTTGCATTCCATCAGTCGGTGCCGTGGTCGTTGTGGTGGTTGATTCAGTTATAATGGCCTCATGCATATGATGTGATTCTTGAGTGGTAGGAGGCACGACCGATGTAGCATCAATCATTGGACAAAAGCAAAAGAAGAATTGTTAATAACTACTTTGGATGACAATTTCGATTTTGGATAAGCATGGAGAATTTTCAGAGTACCTTCCTCAGTTTGACTTGTGGGCAGATGAACAACCTCAGAAACTTGCTCGCGAACTGGAGACATTTGCGGTTGATCCGAATTATAAGAAGGAACGGGCCGAGGATCAACCGTAGGTGTAGATTCGGACTGAGTCGGCACAACAGTTTCAGAACTTATACCATGATGCTTGTAACGCCAGAACCTTCTCCAACTTCCGAATGCTGAGCGACAAGCTTCTCCTTCTCATATGAAATCATGGCATTGTGGAGAACTTTCCGCTTGTCTTCGCTCAATACTCGGTTTTCGAGCTCGAACTCATCAATCGATTCGGCTTGGTGAGCGGCCTTTTCATCCTCCACCAATCGGCCCTAGGCGTTATGTAGATGCGTTGGATAATTGTCGAGCCAGGCTAGATTTCCGTGCTTCAAGACGTTAGCGTTATAAACAATAAGGAGATCTTCAATATCAGCTTCTAGCCTAGACTCCGCCATTCGGACTTTCTCCTTGACCTCAGTCTCCACCACCCAGAACTTAGCCGTTGCCGCATCCCGTTTTCCCCGAAGCACAATGACCTGTTCACATGCTTCCTGGGCAGCTTTGTGTGAATCATCCTTTTCTTTGATGATTTCGGAAAATTTAGCTTTAAGCTCAGCAAGTTCTTTCAAAGCAGCGTCCCATTTAGCTGCGACAGTGGTGTTTCGGTGGCTCATCTGCTCCACCAAGGCAAAGTGTGTCTGCCTCATCCTCTCCATGGCCAAGTTCGCCTCATCGGCCTTTTTGGTGGCCTCTATCTCTGATTTCCGAGAGGACTCAGCTTCATCATTAAGCACTTGGACGGTGCGGTCCTTCTGGGCGAGATTAGACTCTAACTTTTCGATTATTTTAGCCCACTTGAAGGCCACCTTCGATGCTTTCTCTGTAGCCATCGCCTACTCTTTGTGCTGGGTATAGATGTCATGAATGTATTCATGCATTGTGTTCTCCGCTTCTGAGGGAATTCTCTTTAAGTGAGGAGGGAAGATGTAGCCATCAAAGCATATGTTTGGAAAATCTTTCTTTAGCTGAGCAATTCTAATAGCCCCTTCCCCAGTAGGCTCAGTGATAGCTTGTTCAGTGACGACTGGAGGCTCAACCTCAGTTCTATGACGTTGCGACTCAGGCCGAGAAGTTTGCGAAGATGGTTTGTGACGAGGGGGCTCTACCGGCTGTTTACCCTGGCTCGAAGGTAGTGTGGGGAGTCGAGGGGGTGGAGAACGCGATTGAGATCGATATCTCTGTTCTCTGTAATCCATGTCTCTATCCCTCTCATAGCGTTCCTGACTAGAATAACTGTGATCGCGGTTTCTGTCATCCTCCCTCCGATGGGACTCATAATACGAGCCTGATGATTGGCATGCTGAACGAAGACTGCTGAGCATAGAATCTTGCATGTTCATCATATCTGTAAGGTAAAAGAAAAACGGAGTTAGTGTATTCCTGAAACAGGCAATTTAAGGCTGGAAACCGTGTGGTGCCGTGAAGTGTATATGTGTGTGCAACCCCCCGACCAACCGGTAATGTCGGCCGCACTGATTGGTAGAGACTCGCTTAAATCTAGAGCATTTTGAAGCTCCTCCAATTCGGTATCATATGGAAGTGACACAAAGTCCGAAATCGGAATATCGGCAAGCCCTTCAAAAGGACTCTCTACTGGCGAGGGCGGAGCCTTTGAGATTCTAACACTGGAGGCCAGCAAAGAAACCACAACTGATTTCCACCTTGAAGACTTAGGGCGTTTGTGAGCAGCGACCTTGCCATTTCTCCTTTTTTCTGTCGCTTGAAATCTGGCACAAGGCCCAGCAACGAGTTCATCATCTGTGGGCGTACTTTCATCATCGCCCTCCTCAGCTATCACAAGTTTGAGCACTCTACATTTAGCCCGTTTTGTCGAGACTGTTCTGATCGATCCTTCAGGTCTAATGCTTTGATCTTGATCGATCAGCCCAACGATTCTCAAGTTCTCATCTGTGAGTACCGACTCGATTTCTCTCATCTCGTTCGGCACTTCTTGAAGAGTTCGAATCATCTCTTTAAAGTGGGTGCCCTCTGGCCGCGGAATCGAGCCTGCAAAAGACATAAAATGTCAGAGTGGATGTCAAGTGACGTGACACAGTCAGGTCATGTAAAGTTGAAGCACTTACGTCTAGTTATCCATCGCCTGGCGAAGCCCGATGAACATCGGACGTAAAACCATTCAATTTTGAAGTAACTTAATCTGGTCCAAGAGCCTGTCACCACTTGGCAGTTCCTAACCGTCTCCAAGAATGTAAAAGAGGGACTATCTCCCCGACTTTTGATTTTGAATATGTATCTGATTTCCTCCGGAGTTGGGGGTCGCAGATTCTCCATGAAGACGATGAAGGTGCTGTACAGCAACGCATATCCGTTGGGATGCAATTGCGATGGGGCGATCCCTAAAAAAGCTAACACTTCCCGTATATATTGATTAAAGGGGGGAAGTGTCCCGGCGGTGCAAGAATGTCGATTGAAGGCTGTATACCCCTACGGGGGAGCATGTGGCCTGTCATTTTGCCTTGGAAGCACTACGTCATTGAATGACAGCAATGGCGTAGATAGATTCTGCCTAGCATATATTCGGAGATGTTCGACGGAACAGAATCTTGATGATTCAGAATTTTAGTGGCTCCAAGAAGCTCGTCCGGAGCTAGATCTATAACTTCGGCCGCGATGGCCGGTATCTCTAGGACAAAAGGAGGTGAACTCTGAAGCTCATGCTATTAGGAACTTGTGGATTCCATAGCTAATCAACTTATTAAAAACCATCGTTAGATGATAGTAAGCCCATGCGTTCCCCAGAGTAAAGTGCGTGAATGTGTTGTGCAGTGCAGTGCTACATTGTGACTTGAGAAATTTTACAAAGTTCGAGAAAATATGCAAACGACAAGATTTCAAAATTCAAGTGGAGTGACCGTCATCGCTGACCATCACAACCGTGCCATCCAGACTTTTGAGACCGATCCGAGTTACAGTTTGTTAATATTTTGTTGAGTTACGGTTCCATGGACGAGCTTCGAAAGGCAGTCAAGTATGTAGTTTAGCAGTTAAGTTCAGTTATGCAAGGCTGAAGCTCGTCGGAGTCAAACGTTCGAACCTTCACGAAATTCGTATCCATCAAAGTCGAAGTTCGGATCGTTCGTTTCAAAGGATTCAATTTCGTATCGGTCAGAAACTTCAGTCTCATATCGATTAATAGATTGTTAACTTCGTATCGAACGAGACTCAGCAACTTCGTATCGATCGATACGCTTTCTATTTCGTATCGGTCAAGTCACGTTGTCTTTACAACGGTCGGGTTGCGGCGAAGTTTGTGTCGATTCAGAGCTTCCATTTCATATCGATTGAACACTTGCTAGTTTCGTACTGATCTCAAACCACAAAGTTCGTATCGATCATAGCCGTGAAGTTCGTATCGATCTCTTGTAGATGGTTTGTTTCAATTGGAGGCCATTCAACTTCGAATCGATCGATTCCGATCGACCCGAACTATCATGACACTGGATCGATGCGAAATTCACCATTCTATCAGTTCACTTTTCATCTATACGAAACTTATGCCCCAAATCGATACGAACCAGAGTCTTCTCCTTCCTTTCACTAATAAGAAATTGAAGTCGTGCTATCCTCCACACTTCATCTTCTCCAAAACTCGAATGTCATCTTTCCCTTCCTCGGTCTCATGTCAATCGCCTTCGGCCACCACATTGTCAGAACCGATCATGGAGGCAAGCGGGACGGCATGGAATTCAAAGTCTCATCGTCTTCGATACAATTGCATACTTAATTTGCCTAGTTTTAGTAATTTGTTGGAAGAATTAACGTTTGGTTCGATTCAAGGGCAAAGACAGTTTTCTTCTTTCTCGTGTTCTTTATCGATACGAAGGCCAGAGGAAAATAACAATAAGGGAAAATTTGGCTAAGTACAAAACGTTTATATATTGACCCAAGGAAAGAAGAAAAACGATTCGTATCTCGGTCATTGCAATCGGTTTTGACAGGTTTCTCCTCAAAGCGATACGAAGGAGTTATTTTTATCCATCGACTCAGGTCCTATCGATATGAAACCTACAATAATGACTTATCTGAATCACTAGATCCTACCGATACGAAACGCGAACTTCGTATCCACTGCTTTCGAGCCTGCAGAAATTCAAATCCATATGAAATGCATCGATACGAATTGCTCTATTCGTATCCATCAACACACAGCCCATAAAGACTCGTATCCATCGATACGAATAGTACCTAGAGGACCAACTTGTCTATTCGTATCCCTCCTAAGTCCATCAATATGAAATTTACTTTCATTCATCCCGAACCGATCCAGGAGTGGATCGATACGAAGGGACATTTCAAAATGACCATCAAGCGTCATTACAACTTGAATTTCACATTGATTCAGGAGAGGATCGATATGAAACTCGATTCAAAAAAAAAATTAAAAAATGACAACGACTCGTGAACGTGAGAACGTTAACGGGAGTCAAGCTAACATACATTCCTGCATAATGGATTGACATCCAATTTTTAAAAATTCACAGGAATTGAATACTCGTCTGGTGACGATTACAAAAATCAAACAGCGGATCGCTATCGTACAGCAATCGGTTACAACAGTACACGGTACAACAATTGGCAGTCAGCAGTTCATGATTTATGTTTCCGTGGATCAATCATAGGTCACAGCTTTCAATGAATAAACGATGACTGTTTAGCAAGTCAGATGGAACTATTCAGAATGAAGATTGCAGCTTTTCAAAGCACGTCGTGTTCTCACAGGATGTACTTTGGGGGGCAAATGTTATCCCACCTTTTGGCAAGGCCGTGATACCAGGAACTTAACTGGAAACCAAGGACAGTCCGTCCCAAAGATCGGTTATACGCAGGCTCACTATGGATATCGATGAATTTTTCCCGAGTCCAGATTAAGCTACAATTGACAAGATATGACAAGCAAAGCTATGAAAGCCAACGTTCCAAATTTCAAGTCAATCCAAGTTCGTATGCTCAAGATATGATCGATGCAAGCCAAAGAAATCATCTCAATCGCATCCATCATTTCGTATTGGTTAGGCCCATAAAAATTTGCAACCTACGCCCATAAATAGCAGCCCAGAACCTACAAAATCTTTTGGCTCTTTTACGTCCAGACTCTACTGAATTCATCATTGTATTCGAATTTTACTATTGTACTCGAGATTTATTGTTGTAATCCACTGTAACCAGCAAAGAAAAGTTAATAAAATTCAATCATTTCATAGTGGACGTAGGCAACACGCCGAACCACTCTAAATCCCTGTGTTTCTGTGTACTTTCTTGTTTGTTTTTTGAAGTGTTTGTTAGACAATCCTCTATTTCCATTTAACTTCTTCATTTTATCTCTTCAAATACTTTCGAAGAGTGTTGTGTCCAATTTTGGTACAAACAGTATTGAATATGTCAGATTTCCTCTTGGAATGAAATGCGTGATATACTATCCGACATATCGGTACTCGCTCAAAGCAATTATACAATTAGTCGGTCCTTGACAGCCTTTTTCTTCGTGCTAATAGACGGCATTACCCAGTAGTGTCCTTCGTTGGTGAGAGTATAGAGGTGGGACGTCACAGCATGGTATTAGAGCGGAAAAAAAACTTCAGAATAATATAGGATATTATGACGATGATCATTGTCCTAAGTCTCCCTTAGGAATTGTGCCTTAGGATTTTATTCGAGTCTTAGGATTCATCATGTCCTATCTTATTTTACGATGCCTTGTTTTATCAATCAAGCTTATTTGAATTCTTTCTAAGAATAACCTTTTTCCTCTTCTTTCTTTTTGTTTAGAAAGAGAAATGGTTAGAGCAGGTCGTCTTAGCACTGGTCAATCCAGTGGTCCTCCTCAGGATGGCGTATTCATGTCTGCTCAATAGCTTTTGGATCTTATAAAGAATGCCCAAGCTGCCAGTCCCATTCCTGAGCCTACTCATCCTAAGTCTGGGTTAGCACGCTTGTGCAATGATTACACCAATTTTGGTGGAAAGCCATTCAAAGGTTCTGAAAGCGTTATTGAAGTCCAAGCTTGGCTTAGAACATGCGATCGCATCTTTTCTCGCATGAATATTTTGGATTTTCATCAAGTCCAAGTGGCTTCTAGCATGCTCCAGGAGAGAGCATTAGATTGGGATGAGCTTTTAATTTTGAAAATTGTTGAAGCGGATCTTACTTGGGAGCAATTCCGAGAAAGGTTCGAGTTAAAGTTTGTAACTGAAGCAGAAAAGGTAACTTTAGCTCGATGCTTCATTGATCATATTCAGGGTGAATCTTCTGTGATAGATTATGTCGCATCTTTTGAATTCCTCTCTAAATATGGGGTCGAGTATATTAATACCTCATTAAAGAAGAATCAAAGGTTTAACTATGGTCTGAATAAGAATCTCAAAAAGGCTTTACTTCTGAAACCAGAAGTGCCTTTCGATCAGCTTGTAGATATCGCTCTTCGACTTGAAGAGGCCAATAAAGAAAGTGATGGTGATGTTGGGGGTGCCAAGAAGAACTTCAACAAAAACAAGAAGAGGCATCCCGATAATAAGTTCAAGAGCCCTAATCCCAACAAGAAAGGGAAACAAGCAACTTTGGTAGCGAAGACTCCTACCCCTGGTCATGGAGAATGCTACAATTGTGGTTCAGAGGACCACTATGCCAATAAGTGTCCAAGGTCCCTTACTTGTCGATATTGCAAAAGTTTGGGTCATCCTATATCTTCATGTCCCAAACTTCAAAACAAGGAGGGAAAGCTGAATGTAGTGCAAGCTTCTAGTAACCCTTCTCTTGGTCAAGTATTTCTCATTCTGTTCTTGATGGCATTATTATGTTTTGTGATCATTTTATTCGAAATCTTTTTGATACGGGTGCATCTCACTCTTTTATATCAAAAGAACTTGTGGATACTTTGTCTTTAAATGTTATGGACTTGATGACTTCATTGAAAATTGCAAATCTGATTGGTGGGTCCGCAACAATCAGTTTATTTTGTAAGGATGTTGAGATTATTTTACGTGATTATGCTTTCCGTGCAGATTTGCATGTTATGCGTAATTTAGGTTTTGGAATGATATTGGTAATGGATTGGCTTAATCATTATGAAGCCCATATCCTATGTCCCGAGATGACTATCCATCTTCGACATCCCCAATCTATTAAGCAGATTTCTATTGTTCTTAATGATTTCGATTCTAGTTTGGTGGCATCCTTATATTCTCTAAACCCACATGATGACGACAATGATGATGAGGAAGATTTCATTTCCCTCATTCACGTTGTTCATGAATTTTTTGTCATCTTTGAGCCTGTTTTAGGATTACCACCTAAGCGAGCAATTGAGTTCAGAATTAATCTAATCCAGGGAGCTCTACCTATCACTTGTCCTCCTTATCGTATGTCCAATAAGGAAAATATGGAGATGCGTAAACAATTATCCGAATCGGAAGCAAAATAATTCATTCGTTCTAGTTCCTCTCCTCGGGGAGCTTCAGCTATCTTTGTGAAGAAATCCGATGGTACACTCAGACTTTGCGTTGACTACCGCAAGCTAAATGACCTTACTATTAAGAATAAATATCCCTTGTCTCGGATTGATGATCTATTCGATCAACTTTGCGGTGATAGAGTCTTTTCACAGTTAGACTTAGCAACCGGTTTCCATCAGCTTTGAATTGCAGAGGATAGTATTCCTTTAACATCATTTTGTACTCATTATGGATCTCATGAATGGCTTGTTATGCCATTTGGTTTAACGAATGCTCCAGCTTATTTTGTTGACCTTATGAATCAAGTTTTCCGAGACTTCCTTGATCGATTTATTCTTATCTTTATTGATGATATTCTTGTTTATTCTAAAACCGAGGAAGAGCATGAAAAACATCTTCGAATTGTGTTGGAAACTCTTAGGAGAAATCAATTGAAATCAAAAATTTCTAAGTGCTGTTTTTGGCAATCTCGTGTGAAATTTTTAGGACATATTATTTCTGAATCCGGAATATCCGTGGATCCTTCAAAGATTGAGGCGATTCGAAACTGGAAGAGACCAGAGAGTGTATCAGAAATTCGTAGTTTTCTTGGATTGGCGGGCTATTATCGTCAATTCATTAAAGACTTTTCTAAAATTTATTTACCTCTTACTAGTTTGACATAGAAGGGAGTCAAGTACATTTGTTCAGACAAACATGAAGCTGCTTTTCAGAAATTAAAAGAACTCCTTTCCGATGCGCCTATTCTTGTGATTCCCGAAGGGAACCAAGACTTGATTGTTTATACCGATGCTAGTCGTATTGATTTGGGAGCCGTTCTAATGCAAAGGGAATGTGTTATCGCTTATGCTTATAGGCAGTTAAAGCCTACCGAGACTAGATATACCACTCATGATTTAGAGCTCGCAGCTATTGTTTTCGCTCTTAGAATTTGGCGCTATTATCTTTTGGGAGAGAAATTTGTTCTCTACACCGATCATAAATCTTTAGAGTATTTATTCTCTCAAAAGGAACTTAATTTGCATCAACAATGCTGGCTCGAATTCCTTGCATCTTATGATCCTGATATTCTTTATACTTTCGGAAAGGGAAATCGTGTGGCCGATGCCCTTAGTCGTAAGCAACAAGCGGTTGTTTCCATGATGATATCTGAATGGAATGATCTTGAGACTTTATCCGCTTATGAGATTCGAGATCGTGAATCCGATTCATGTTCATCTCTTGTTTTATGTAGCCTTGAGGCTTATCCTTCTCTTTTTGACCGCATCCTTGAAGCACAAAAGCTTGACTCCAAATTGGCTCATCTTAGCCAAAGTTGTAGAGATAAAAATAATATCGATGGTTTGAAAGACTTTGAAATTGATGCTCATGGAGGCATTCAAAAATTTGGTAGACTTATTTTGCCAAATATTAGTGATCTCCGTAAAAACATTTTAGAAGATTGTCATCTTTCTAAATTTACAATTCATCCCGGTAGTAGTAAAATGTATGCGGACATGAGGCGACTTTATTATTTGGATGGAATGAAATCTAATATTGCTAACTTTATTAAGCATTGCATAACTTGCCAACTCGTAAAGGCCGAGCATCAGAGGCCCAGTTGGTTATTGCAACCTTTAGACATTCCCATTTGGAAGTGGGATCGAGTTTCCATGGACTTTATTGACGGTCTTCCCCACTCTCGTTCAGGTCATGACAGTTTATGGGTGATTGTAGATAGACTTACAAAATCCGCCCATTTTCTTCCCAATCGGTCCAGCTGAACCGTATCTCTTTTGGCTAAACCCTATGTTAAAGAAATTGTTAAATTGCATGGAGTTTCTACTTCTATTATTAGCGATCGTGATCCATTATTTACTAGTGGATTTTGAAAAGGTCTTCAAAAATCTTTGGGAACAAAGCTTAATTTTAGCACCGCTTATCATCCTCAGTCCGATGGACAAACAAAGCATGTGAATCAAACTCTTGAAGATCTCCTTTGTGCATGTGTTCTAGATTTTGGTGGAAGTTGGGAAGATCATATTTCTCTTGTTGAGTTCTCTTACAATAACAGCTTCCAATCTAGTATTGGTATGGCACCTTTCGAGGCACTCTACGGAAGGCCATGCCGATCTCTTTCGTGTTGGCTTGGAACCGGTGAGAAGCTGGTTTTAGGTCCAGATTTTACTCGTGATGCCACAATAAAGATTGACCTTATTCGTCATAGGATGAAAGATGCTTAGAGTAGACAAAAATCCCATGCCGATAACTGAAGAAGGAATTTGGAATTTTCTGTGGGAGATTTGGTATACATTCGTGTTTCGCCTATGAAGGGTGTAGTGTGTTTCAGTCGATCGAGAAAATTAGCATCTCAATATATTGGCCCGTTTTCCATCACCGAACGCATTGGTCCCGTGGCTTATCGCCTTTCGTTACCGGCTCAATTTCCGCTATTCATGATGTATTTCACGTTTCTCAGCTACATAAATGCCTTAGAGATTGCGATTCTATTCTTGAGCCTAGTGTTTTTGAAGAAATTGAGGTTTCACCTAATTTGACTTATGAGCAACATCCTATTCGGATCATATCCATGGAGGTTAAGTGCTTTCGTAATAAAGACCTTCCGCTAGTGAAAGTTGAATGGTCCGCAAATCCTAAGGATTGTTCTTGGGAACCCAGAGAATTTATCGAGCGAACACATCCTGATTTACTCTCTCATGCTCCTTAAGGTGAATTTCTAATTTCAATTTTCCTTTTTGTGATTATCATGTCATAGAATGGTTGTTACTCTTTATTTCCTTCTTAAAAATTGCGAGGACACAATTTCTTTAAGGAGGGGAATCTGTAACAAAACACATATTTTTACGATTACATATTTAAATGTATTATTTAAATATAGCAACGTTAATTATGTTAAAGTCCGAAATATGACTTTTTTTGTAAACAGTCGAATCCGGACTCAATACCACTTTCATTGAGTTCAAATCGACGCTTACAACTAGTTTAAGTATAAACATTGTTGTGTTTGGAGTTGATTAGAATTTTGGTATTTTCATTTGGGCTTCAGGTTGTGTTCTAGCCCATTAACCCAACAAGAAAACCCAAACTTCTACCAAATACCCTAACTCCTCTCCCCTTCATTCATTCCATTCCCTATTTCCTAACACTCTCAAGCTAAAGGAAAAATGGTGGGAAGAGGAAATTAAAATTCCTAAGCCCTAGCTTTTCTTAGAAATTCAAATTCAAGTAATAAATCAAAAAGAATCTTAGGTAAGCATCCTCTTCATCTTCTCCTTCTAAATCTCTCTTCAATTTTAATAATTTCATATAACCTAACTTTGGAAATCTTTACATGTGATACTAGATAGAAGACTCTAGAGGTGTAGTTGAAGAGGAATTGATCTTAGCTTGTTTTAGAGCTTATCTTTTCTATTTTTGAGTTTAAAGGTGAGTTCTTGAACTCACATCTATGTCTATAGCTTTGAATGTTGTTTGGTATGAATTCCTAACATCTATTTCTTATTCAATTGCTTTTGAATTGAATTGGTTTGATGAATTTTCCTAATTTTGGTATTTTAATGTCAAAATTTATGAAAACCCTAGTACGGGTGTTTAGACATGTTGTTTTGGGTGAATTGAAGAGCCTTTAGGGCTGGGTTGTAGCTCGGCATAAATCCCTAGTCATAGTTGCTCATTCAATCGCTTCTGAATCCGAGAAGTTGTGTAGGTTTGCCCATTTAAGGGCTTTGCAAATTTTGTCCCACTATAGGCGACAGACATCTGTGACCTTAGGGTTATAATTTCCCAAAATAGGGGACAGATGCCTGTGGATTTCCTACAAACGTCTGAGGCTGTCAAATTCTGGATATTTAGTTATTTTTATATGGATTTCCGATTTATCAATTTTTGATGATCCGTATAGTTATTGTCAACCAAAATCAACTTTAATGATTTTTTTCTGGATTTTTGGTGTTTCCATTTGATACTTTTAATATCGATTTCCATGGTTTGATTCATGTTATTGAAATGTGGATTTTTGTGACAGATTGTTTTTACAATCATTTCTATGATTTGTCACTTTTAAATACAAAGGTTTTATACTAGTCGTAAATACTATAACACTTTCACAAAAATGATTTCAACACTACTTTTAATACAAAGCTCGATTTTAAAACTGTTTTCAAATTTATTAGTATATACAAATCTTTACCTCATTCGGATGAGAAATCCAATTAAACGACTTAGCAAAACAAGTGGTATGAAACGCTTGCGTTTACTTCGTTGGTTAATTCTTAGACTTGTTCGATTGTCTCGTGATAATTTTCGAGTGGGAATCTAAATTTTTTTCGTAAATATTTAAGTTAAGCCAGTGGTATGAGACATGAAGCTAAACTCATTTATTAACTAGCTTAGTGTAATTTACACTTATTGATCAATGATGATCATTTTGTGATTTAGACTTACGATGTGCAATGTCTCTTTGTCCGCGTGGGGGATTATACCCCGTTCTATGGAGCTTCAACTCAATTTGGTGGGGTACCGACCCATGGTCTTTTGACCGTTTTTGGAGCATCGGCTCATTTGTCCGCAAGGGGGGACTATACCCTATTCTGTGGAGCTTCGGCTCATTTTGATGGGTTAGTGACACATGGGATAGCGTCCCGTTTGTGATACACGTGTAGGTGAGTTTTCATGCTCTCGTTTGTGATAGGCCTCCCTCCTTTGTGTTTTCTGGATTTCTTAATATTGATTTCTAGAATTTGTGTTTCACCTATTTTTGTGATTTGCATTGATAAGCTTTATCTATATTTGTGATTTGGTGAATAAAATTAAAGAATATGATGTTCTTTGGGTGTTTGAGAAAACTTGAGATATTGTATGATTTTTATTGTTATCATATATATATTTGGCATATCTCTTATCCTATCTCATCTTACATGATAATTATAGCTAGACTGATCCATTTATTATTTTTCTTCTTAGACAATACTCGGTTCAGACCGAGGTGTTTCAGGTGCTCCCACTTGACTTCTTAGCAGGGACTAGCTTCTAACTTTTGGCTAACTACTTTAGCTTAGTAGTTTTTGTCTTTCATGTATACGAGATAGAGACTCTTTGATGTATACATATTCTTCTGTGTAGTACATGTATCTATTCTTTTGGGATGTAGTAGATCTTGTATGACCATTACTATGATGTTCACATCTATGTATTATATTCATATCTGTTTCCGCCTTTGTGATATGAATATCTCTGACTGATTTTATGTTATGATTATTATATATTGTTTCCAAAGGGAAATTAGCCACTGTGTAGTAACTTTGAGTTTGTATTGAATATGTCAGATTTCCTCTTGAAATGAAATGCGTGATATACTATTCGACATATTGATACTCGGTCAAAGCAATTATACAGTTGGTCGCTCCTCAACAGACTTATTCTTCGCGCTAATCGACGACATTACCCAGTAGTGTCCTTGGTTAGTAAGAGTATAGAGGTGAGGCGTCACAGGCAACACCGAAGAAAAACAAAAAGCCGAGCACCTCATGAGCCGCGCACCAAAATACCAATTCCTCGCATTGCCCAAAGATAGGCAACACCGAGGAGCGTAAGAAACCGCGCATCTCACAATCAGCGCCAACTGCTCCCATAGCCGGGAATAGTGAAAGCAATTCCAACATAATTGGAGTGCTACAAACCAATATAAAAGTTTCAACTGATGACACTAAAAGATTAAAACTGCCCTCGATTAACCCGTGCGATGTGCACCTCTCAAACATGCATATATTGCACACTCACCAAAAAATCACAAGAAGCTTGGATTACATGATAAAGTTGCAAAACTTCTGAAAGAAGGAAAATCAAGATGTGACTTGGCTAAATTTCAAGTTTAATGTGAAAATTATCTAAACTATAAGTTACCGGTCATTTGAAGTAAATAGCCATGTGAACTGGGGGCATACACCGGTACTTTGATAAAGACAATTGAAAATAATACGTTCACAAGTTCTGTTACTCTAAACAAAGAATTGTTGCTCCAAATAAAATTTTTGGCCATGATCACAAAAATTGGAAAAGTGTAAACAAAACAAACACAAGTGCACATAACACACATTAACAGAAAAATAAGAATACAATCAAAATTTCAATGTATTGCTTATAATTTTATTTTATACAGGGTCAAAACGTGGGGGCCACACATACACAACACCGGCAAACAAAAAGAAAATACAGCCTCCACGACAAAAACACTAAGTGCAGACTTTGCACATGAACAAAATGAGTCAAAAAGAACAAAAGTCAAATCGCTCTACACACAAGCTCCTCAGTGCTTCCTTCCGCTCCCCCTTTCCGCCCTTTGTTTGCAGTTTCTACCTCGTTTTGGGAGTGGTGTTGCTGCCGGTAATATCAACAAACTCCTCAATGGCAACGTCAAGAAGTTCCAAACCATCCCGGGTCGTATCGATCCCATGAGCCGTGCACTCTCAAAAGCCATGCATTTCGTTAGCCATGCACCCTCAAAATTGGCGCACTTCAATTAATAGGGACCAACTCCCACTACCCAAAAGAACCAGCATTGCTTTGGTAGTACAATAAATCTCACAAACCAAGTAGTCGGTAAAGAATTCTGATCATTGACAAAAGTTAATGTACAAAATGTCAAAATTCAAGACACCCAAGTCGCGAGTTCCCAGAGATAGGGGCTGCGATATACCTTTGACCGGGGGCATCCAAGGAGCCACCCAGAACATCAAGTCTCACATCAATTGTTCAGAATAATCAGCCCCGTGGACTGAGGGGCACATAACACATTAACGCTTGGTCAAGATAAATGATTGCTCCAACTTGCAATAAAAGGAGGAACTTTCCGTCGTAGAGAGGTAGACGACGACGGAAAGCATTTCCAGAATCAAATCATCAACACACCAGCTTCCAAGGATTGAAGCAGGTGCTCGAATGAGGCCTCAAACCCTATCTTGCAAAAAACCAGCTGTTATCCGAAGATAGACAATGGCAAGGAGAGAACGCTCAAAATCAAGTAGTTAAATCATTAATTCCCAAAGGTTGGAACCAACGAATAAGGTGATATCCACAATAATGCTATTAGTATAGCATAATGCATATGGCCTGAAACAAGCAAGGATCGGTGTCACAGATTCAAGACAAACACTACCAAACTCTACCAATCCATGATCAGAATAGGAATGAACACGGTCGTACCGGGGGCAATATAACAACTCGCCCTACAACATATAATCTTCTATAAGTGCTCAGAATTTAGCATTTGGGAATAATGGGTTCCGCAAACGAAAGTCAGTTTGCAACAAAAATAGACCGATGGAAATTTGATTCTACAAAAGTGTAACCATGGAATTGGTTGAATAATGACCCGGTACCGCCAAAGCGAACACTTGATGGTTATAAACAAATCGAAGTAATGGAGACACCTGAGACTCTCATCCTTTCATAAAATGGTGTATCCCTGAGTTAAGCAATGCTAAGAAAACAACCACATCGGGTTAGAAAGAATCTACTCAGCTCTACAAGATCAGATGAATGATTCAACCCTCACCAACATGACTTTAGCACGGCCCGAAGACATGTAGCTCTAAGAAAATACTTCTATAATGCAATCATCTACATGCTAGTTTTCGAAGACCGAAATTAGTACCCAACTAGACTAGAAGTACCACCAAATCGACGAGGAAAATCAAACCTGAACTCCTGACTGTCGGTATTGCCTCGGCAATGCCAAGGCCTTCTTTTATCTTTCAAGTACGAGATTGCACTAGCAGCACCGGGAAAACTTTCCATTTCCCAAGTACCGGTGTTGCCCCGGCAACGCCGGGAAACTTTCTATTTCATAAGTACTGGTGTTGTCCCGGCAACTCCGGGAATCTTTCTACTCACTAAGTACCGGTATTGCCATGGCAATGCCAGGAAAAATTTAATCTACAGGGCTGATGAGAAGCACTCATCGTAGTGACCTATCGATGCACTGGCTTCCGGAGATAAATGTTGGACCTCAACTAAGTTTCAACCTTCCCTTCAGAAAACTACTATTGCTCAATGACAGACAACGACCGAAAGACATTTCCTTTCATAGGTTAGCCGGATGGTTCGACCTTTCATCACAAAAATCGGCCACTGCTCAGGAATAAAGCAGCGTCGAAAGGAAATCCTAGGATTGAATTGCCCGTGTACTAATTTCTAGGGATGAAAGCTGGTGCACAAACAAATTTCCTAAATTCAACTTAGAAAGAATTTAGATACAGCCAAATGATAGGCGGCCTCGAGGAGATGTTGCTTGGAACCAAGCAGCTAGGTTTTCAATTCTCAAAGACAGAAGTTGGCATATGAACAAAACTTCTGTGACAACATCGGCAACCGAGAAGAGCATGCATGGCCAAGGACAAGCGGGAGCAATCATGGAAGCAGGAAATAAAATTCCCCAACTTCCTTGATTCCATAATGAGATTAAGAGCCAGACTGGGGGCAATCGAGTAATTCTCTCCACAGATTTTCCATCTCTCACAATCGCCCGAATAAAGGCATTCAAAATAGCTAGTCCCTCAAGAAGGGATAGAAGCACATATACTTGATCGAAATAAATATTTCAAAAGTCCAAACACAAATAACCATGAGGTTGGTTTGATAACAGTTCTGTATCGCAAAACAGAGCATTATGGCAACAAAATCGCCAACCAAGGAAATGATGGGTTTAATATTCAGAAATCTACCATTGTTCATAGTCTTGTGATGAAGAGAAAGATCGATGACCTACTTACAATCTGACTAGATCATTTGGTTCCAAAGATCATTTGGTTCCAACTGGCAGGAATATGCCATCACCCAAAATTTGGTAATGCTAGGAAGAAAGCCCAAAATGAAACTATTGATACATAGGCTCTCAGAAACTGAAGCAAGAGTTTGATTGAATTTTCAGCCCTACCTTCTGGCAACTCATGCTATCCGAAGATTCACAACATCAAGAAAAATTTCACAGAATTGAGTCATCCATATATGAGTTTCTGAAGATAGAAACCAACATATGATTAGGATCTCAACGTCAGACATAGAAGAATTTACTTTAGAAAAAGATGCCAGAAACACATTTTCCTAATACATACTGACATCATTACAAAACTTAGATCATGGGATCAAGCACAAAGTCCCTAATTCCCAAAGATAGGAGCTATCGTGTTAATTAAACTAGGGCAATCAAATGTATTGCTTAGGAGACCTAATCTCCCAAAACATGTTGGTTTGGTAGTCAAAGTAATCAGCCCTATGGACTTAGGCATTTACACCAACACTTTGTTGAAAAGAACTCTATTGAGCATAAGTGGGGATTAGCTACAGAACTGGCTAGGCCAAGCTGCTTCATAGTTCTAAACAAAGCTATAAAATAGAATGTGCCGAAATGACCACATAAGTATTACTTCCATGTATAGAATTACAATAAATGAGTATGTTGCACATGAGCATAAGAAGTGCAACAGCAAGAAGAAGCAATGCTCGGAATTGAGCAATTAAGCCAATAGTCTCCAGAGACAGAGGCTGGTGTGCATTGAATTCCAGAAAACGCAAAGAAAGAACAACCGCACTCGGACAACTCATGCGCTAGTTTCCGAAGGCTGAAACCGTGCCTAATCGAACTCCAACTACAACTCTATAAGAGCAACTGTGCCTTGTAATTTAATAGTAATCAATCATCCCAATATGATAAGAATAATAAGCAAAGCCTAAGTTGCGAAGGACCTGCTTCTGGAGGAGTGGAAGTCCCTCCGCCAGACTAAAGATTAGAAGAACGAAAATTCATTTTCAACAAAAAAACTTGGCATTTAACCCTGTCAGGTATGTTTTCCTTCAAATAATATCCTTATATAATTAACGCCCGGAATCCAAGGGAGGTTGACGTACGTTGACCAATTGGGTCCTGAGCGTTGACCGGGGCAGATGCAGTGTGTTATCTACATGAGAAGAGTCCAGTATCCTAAATACCGTGAACAAAAAATCTAGTGTAGATAGCTTGCTTACATCTGCAAAACAATACATATCGTCCTTTGAAATTATCTCTTCCACACTTACCCATTATCGATCAATGATCGATAATGGAGCCGCTGTCTGAAGTGATGTTGAAAGCTTTTCTTTTTAGGATCCCCAGAATACAAAAATAGAAAGAGCGATATGATTGAATCATCCTTTATATCTGATTTTGGAATAAACCATTGCATTGGAATTCAAAAACATCTACAAGATCTTAACCAAATTCTTGAACAGAATAAGTTAAATACCCAGAGAAAGACTTCGCTCCAGAATGGCATACAATCTTTTGAGACAAAACATAGCTTCACCACCGGTCCAATCAAGACTATATAGGAAAACTCCAAATCTACATCATGAAACCACTTACCGACCTAAACCCTTGCGTAAACCATGGGGCAAAGATTGCATCATCAATACTAGGAATTGAAATTCAAATTGAAGTCAAAAAACGAATGGCTGTCCGAAGTCAGTCAATTGAGAACAACATCTTGAGGTGGACTCTGAAAATTCACATCAAAAATTAAATAGTCAAAGCCTAATTTGCATGGTAACCTCGACACGCTAAACTAGAATTCACAAAATGAAGACTCAAAAGAAGTTACTTCCACATCATGCCTTGTTTTCAACGAAGGCATACTCCGGGGGGGGGGGGGGGGGCAAATGTTATCCAGGTTTTTAACCCAGCAAGCTCCAACAGGAGATAGAACAATCTCATGTTATCGGAATGGTTTAGAACTTAAACATAAAGGCTAAGGCAAGGAGTTAACGAGAGCCGAGCTATACTACGAAGACAACGGCTGGGATTAATTAAACCAAGAGACCAGCATTCTTTCAGCCCAATCAGCAACTGAGCGCAAATAGCCAGTAAATTGTCGTCAAAACGGAACAACGTGCAACGAGACTACGCAAACAGTGATGACACAAGACAATGGAAATATCTCCAATTCTAAAGTCCAGAAAAATCCTAAGTGCTTGGATCATCAGCAACCCATACCTCTCCACAAATCCTAAGTGCTTGGATCATCAGCAACCCATACCTCTCCACAAAATCCTAAGTGCTTGGATCATCAGCGACCCATATTTCTTCCTCGTTTTGCGAGCCACATTATCCATGGGTCGTTTCCTACTTACCTACGAGCTGAAGATGAAGTGGTTTTGCCCAGAAGCTCTCTGATCCATATAAATACCAAACTACCTGCAACATAAAGAGGATCTTCTCCGGACTGGTGGCTGAAGCTCTACTGGAATTATTCTTCACCCTCTACCTCCCTCATAACAATCTCCAAAGGAATACACTGTGATTCTCCAGTGGATTCCAACTCTGGAGATTTAATCTAGCTAGAAAATAATCAAAGCCTTGTAATCAAACATCTATTGTAACAACGATCAATCTATAATAAAACTATAAAGTGGACGTAGACTTCATTAAAAGCCGAACCACTATAAAAATTCTCTGTCTACTTTCTTTCACTGTTCTTTCTTTATATCTATGATCTATGATATTGCTATGTCAAAACAGGGCTAGCGCTTTCAAACTATAACCAGGGTGTTGGTCTATTTTTTGGGTCAACATAAATCAAAGTTGAAGGAATCTGGTCCGTTTCATAGAGGGTGAAATGGATAAATTTTAAGAAAATTCAATAATTGGATTTTAGCAGGCCTATGAAATATAATTTAATACTAGATCCAATCTACTTGTTTTTCATAAAATCATATTTTATTAAAATTATTTTATTCATAGTTAACTAAACCCATGTTAATAAAGTATGGTATTAAAATAAGTACGAATATATCAAATACAATCATATTTCTAAAAAGTGTGACATATATGTGAGACACGTTGTGAATATAATTGCTTGGTGTGCAAAGATGGGAACAAAAATGACATACATCTGGATATAATCACATCAAGACCTAAAATGAAAGAGATAAATGCGGCGATCCACCCTTTATAATATCCTGAATCAACATCGAATGACAACATTAAAATTGAAACAAAACATCATACCAAGGCATAACGATACAATTTCATAATTGAATGGTAACATATAATATACTGAATATGCATGAGAAATACAGGATAGACGGTAGATAAGAGACTACACTAGCAGAAGCAACGGATAAATAAATATCAATGAAAAAGTCAGAATACAACTCCATTCATATGGAGTTATGAATACAATACCTGATATCACAAGTCTCATATACAAAATAGCTAGTCTGTCTTGCGCTACATCAACCACAAGAGTGTGTATGTGTCTATACATCTGCATAATATACTTCATCCACTATTTGGTAACCCTAAATTGGGCATACTGAACTATACATATGCTTAAATTACATATTGATAAATCATGTTGAATTGCCATTAGCTACCAAACAGAGCTTTCTAGAGCCATAACTAACTTTTTGTGAACTCTCCTGAGAACCAACTTCGTGAAAGAAGTTGGGATGTAGGTCCTATCGCTGTATCCAATTGTACTGCGGAACAATATATGACCTACTCTAGACTGATGTCCCAATCTCTGTCCACCCATGCTCTAGGACCACGTCTGCAAATCGTGCACCTTAATGGTATAGTGGATAACATGCACCAATCAGTAGGACATACCAAAACTATATTTATACATATAGACATATCTCTACTACTAATAAAGAGAATTCAATAAATAAGATTTGCACGGTATCCTTTCGAAATTCCGAAAATACCCCCATCAACCAACGGAATCCTACCGTCGGTATACAACTTCCACCACCACTCCTTCCCAACTACCCATCAATGGAATTTTACTATCAATTTACCACCAACACCACCAACAATACAACTTGAAATAAAAGTATTGTGATTATCAAAATATTTGCACTTACAATGCACATCCGTCCACTTTTTTTTAAAATTAAATAAGAAGTAAATATCTTTAGCTACTAGATGCACGTACGTGCAGTTTATACTTATAAATAACATAAACTATAGGCCAGTATTATAATTCCGCCCACTTGAACCGAAATTTCTCAAGTAAATCACAATGCGTTTCGAGCTCATACAATTGCATAGTACATCAAAGCGTTATGAAACTCGTCGGCACACATCACCTCATTTTTCCAGTTTCGATGGTATAAATATCATAACTTTCTAAGTCAACACCTGAAATTATAATTTCGTACATTTCTATGTTGTTTTGGCCATTAGATCGTCTAATTTTAAAAACTCTGCAACAATACGTCTCACAATGAAGCCCTCACCCAAAAAACAAGCCATCGGTCGAGATTCTACGAAACCGGAATACGCATGTATTCTTATAAAATATGTATAATAATAAATAAATTGTAACAATACCATGATTCGAAACATAGCGGTATCTATACTCATTTTGATTCATAACGTACATCCAGACTCATTGGATGTGGTCTTGAGTCCTAATTCGACCATATGAGGAAAAAAGCAGATTTTGGACCTTCAATTCATTAACAATTCAATATTTAAATTAATTTTTTAAATATCTAGCTGTAAAAATGTGGGTTGTTAAATTCTCCCCTCCATAATAGGGTTTCGTCCTCAAAATCCCTATGAGTATGATACTAGTGATCCCATGAAAACTATGAAATCGGACAGGTAGTCCATAAACATTTAACTAGTTATTACTGAGCCTATGAAAACTAATAGGTTAATAGTAATTGTTGGGTGCGTTTCCACCCTTCACCGGACCAAGTCCATCGAACCAACCAACTTACCGGACTAACCCACTTCCGGCACTACCGAGTCGAAGCTACGTAGACACTACCGAATCATCTACCTCCATCCACTGCCGAACCAGAAGCAAGGGAAGCCACCACCGGGCCACTTACTACCGGATCAACATTCACCGGATAAACATCCACCGGATCAACCTCCACCGAACCGACATCCACCGGATCAACCTCCACCGAACCAACACACTACCGGATCGACCTCCACCGAACCAATGTACTACCGAACCAACTTTACCAGGCCAGATTGCATCAGCCCAGGCCCACCAACAGCTATATACATCCAAGACCCATACCCCCAACCTCACTCTATAAATAGAGGGGCAGGGGTACAACAATGGAGGACAAGTTTGAGAGCTCAAGCACGGATAGAACTTTCAAACAACTTTCATATACTTGTATCAAAGCTTTGTACTTGTAATCTGAACAAGAAAGGAGAAATAATATATAAAGTGGACGTAGGCACATTCTGGCTGATCCACTATAAATCTGTGTGTCTTTTACATTTTAGTCCCTGCTTTTTACATATTTGCATAAATCATCCAGATCACTAAAAACAATATAAAATCAACTAAATCATACGACTTGGAGGTGTTTGCCCATTTTTTGTGCAAACATTTTTGGTGCTTTCACTGAGAACTAGAAGCTCGAAGCTTCAGCTTCTCCCACTTAACCTTCTTCCTAACAGTGTCGTTCATTGCTTGGAAAACATGCCTCCAAGGCAGAAAAAAGATGTTAACAAAGGAAAGAACATCACAACTAGCAGTGTTCCAGATCCAGTGGTCACAGATCAAGTAAATCGTCCCATTCCAGCAGCAGTACCAAATGAAGGTCAGGCAAATCCGACAACCCCTGCCATAGAACAGCCGGCAGCAATTACTAGGGAAGATCTAGACAGGGTTGTGGCTGAAGTGACTAACCGCTTTACATCCCAGTAGGAAGCCTTGGTGGACCAACTCATGTCACGCTTAAGGGATGTTGAAGAGTCCAACCGCAACATTGAATCATGGGGTGAGTCCCAGTCTGGAGGATCTTAGAGACAACAAAGATCTTCCTTCTTCGAAGGAGCTAACGACAGAAGCGGCCATGGTAGGAGTCGAGACCGAGCTCAGCCCGAAGTTAGACCTGAGGAAACGCTTGGAACCGAACCCAACGGGGGAGGTACCAGGCGGAGGTCAACTGTAGCCGAGCCTGTCGTACTGCCTAACCACAGAAACACCAGTGAACAGGGCCGAGCTAGAGTCCAGCCCGAAGTTGGACCCAAGGAAGTGCTTAGATTAGAACCCAGCAGGGGAAGATCAAGGCAAGGGCCAACTGTAGCTGACCCTAGCATGCTCCCAGAAGACCAAAGATAGCCACTGGAAAATATCAGGAATGATAGACGATACCATCCCTACAGGTCATCTGGACGGAATCAATCCCACAGAGCAGAACCGAACTCATTTCTATCTGCTCCAAATTCTGATGAAAGGATGGCACGCTTGTTCAAAGACTGCGTCCAACGGGATCAAAGAGATCGAGGGATAGGCGCTAGGGTAACCAGCCCCTTCGCCTGCAATATCGAAATTGCCATCACCCCCCGAGAATGGAAAATGCCAACAATGGAACCTTACAAAGGAACCTCCGACCCCGTTGTACACTTACAGAGATACACACAGCATATGCTCATGAGTGGAGCAACAGAAGGAGCGTTGTGCAAATGCTTTCCGCTATTCTTAGCAGATCTAGCTACCTCCTGGTTCTGCCATCTACCCCAAGGGTCCATCAGCTCATGGGAGATGTTGAAAGAAAAGTTCATCAGCCAGTTCCGCATTCATGTGGAGCAGCCCAAGGACGCTTATTCCTTATCCAGTATCAAACAGAAACCTGGAGAGAAAGTGCAGCAATATCTAACCCGATTCAATGCCGCAGCGGCCGTAGTCCAAGATGCCAATGAGAAGCTTATCCTAATGGCCCTCTGTAGCGGTGTGCATCCAGATACTAAATTTGCTAGGAGATCGACCAAAGAAAAACCAGCTACTTTACCCGATTTCTTCCATGAAGCTGGGAAATATATAAGGCTTGAAGATGCTGCCACTGAGAGGCAGACAGGGCAACAAAATAAGGCAGCTCATAGTAACTCGCCCGCTGTAGCAAAGGACGTTCGAAGAAATGATTCTAGAGACAATGCTGGGGCAGGAAGGGAGAAAAGCGTCTATATCGGCCAGGACCGAGGTTTGACGCTTACACTCCGTTGAATGAAACGATCGAAAACATCTTCTTGGCCACTCAAGACGAAGTTAAATACAAACGCCCCCCGCACAAGAAAGAATCAGATAACGCAATTAAGTCTGGAAAATTCTACCGCTTCCACGAATCCCATGGGCATGATACCAACGAATGCCATCATCTCCGGGACTTGATTGAAGAGCACATCAGAAGAAGAAGACTAGAACGCTATGTAAAAGGCCAGAACATGACTCCAGTTCCTGCCAATGAGAACCTAAGGCTACCCTCCCCAGATATAGGCAGAGAAAATCGCAACACCAGCAGCTCCAGTCAAGAGAAGATAGTGGTCCATACCATCTCGGGAGGGCCGCACATCGCCGACGGAAGCTGGGCAGAGATGGAAAGGTACGGAAAGTCACTTAGAAACAATGAAGAATGCGTCAATTCTATTATAGAAGAACGCAACCCGAAGCGGATAGAGAATGGTGACGTCACATTCGGTAGGCGTGACCTGGAGGGAAGGCAGTACCCTCACACGGATCCCATAGGTATCTCTGCCCGGCTCGGTCCAGCCGAGGTTTTCCGAATTCTAGTAGACACTGGAAGCTCAGTGAATATCCTATTCAAGCATGCCTTTGACAAAATGAAGCTGTCATTAAAGGAGGTTCTTCTCTGCAATAAACCACTACACGGTTTCACAGGAAATGCGAAGATGCCCCTCGGGCGACTGGATCTCTTTGTTGAAATTGGAAGTCATCCCCGCTCCGTTGTGCGGAAACAGACATTTGTGCTGATAGAAAGCCACTCGGCCTACAACGCTTTCTTAGGAAGGCCAGCCTTGTCTGACTTCCAAATTTTCCTGGCCCCATGGTGCCTGAAGATTAAATTTCCAACGGACAATGGAGTAGGGGAGGTAGAGGGAGACCAGGGCATTGCTCGAGATTGCTATGTAACTGAACTTCGCAATAACCACAGGAAGGATAAAGGGAAGAGTGTAGAGATTGCCCTCTGCACAAAAAGTTTGGAAGCATAGCAACTAACGAAAGCCCTTCCTCTTCGATATACCAGCGACCCTTTCAATGAATTAGACCCCAGGGACAAAGAGGAGGAGGCCACCGCCGAGCCTGCAGAGGGTATGGAATTTGTATCTGTAGACAGACATGACTCGAGTAGACTATTGAAATTCGGGTCCCAACTAAAAGCAGAGTTGAAGGAATGACTCATTGACTTCCTCCGCCACAACTTGGATGTATTTGCATGGGCACACGCTGACATGACCGGAATCTCCCCTGACATAGCATGCCACGTACTAAACATTGATCCTACCAAGGCGCCAGTAAAACAGAAAAAGAGATGTATGGGGGCAGAACGATTGGCAGCCCTCGATGAAGAATTAAAGAACCTACTTGCCAATGACTTCATACGAGAAGCCATCTACCCAGAGTGGATCGCCAACCCGGTGCTGGTAAAAAAGGCTAATGGGAAGTGGCGAACATGCATTGACTTCTCCAACTTAAATGACGCCTGCCCGAAGGATTGCTTCCCACTTCCCCGAATCGATTAGCTTGTGGACAGCACAGCCGGGCACGAACTCTTATCTTTTATGGACGCATACTCAGGATATAACCAAATTCCTATGCATGCTCCCGATCAAGACCACACTAGTTTCATCACTGACCGGGGATTTTACTGCTACAAGGTAATGCCTTTCGGACTTAAAAACGCAGGAGCCACCTATCAGCGCCTCGTCAACAAGATGTTTGTAGGAGTAATAGGACAAACTATGGAAGTTTATGTGGATGACATGCTGGTAAAGTCAAGGGAAGTCGACGATCACGTAAGCCACCTGGATGAAATGTTTCAAGTACTTCGCCAATATGGAATGAAGCTGAATCCTCTAAAGTGCTCCTTCGGAGTATCATCAGGAAAGTTTCTAGGATTCATCGTCCATGCCAAAGGAATCGAAGCAAACCCTGAACAAGTCCGAGCTCTAAAAGATATCAGGGTACCTTCTACCCGAAAGGAAATGCAGAGCCTAAATGGGAAGGTGGCCGCCCTGAGCAGATTCATCTCCAAAGCAACCGACAAATGCATCCCCTTCTTCGAAGCTCTAAAGAAAGAGAAAGGAAAATTCGAATGGACTGACAAATGCTTAATAGCTTTCCTTAACTTAATCGAACACCTCCAGAGACAACCAGTACTCTCAACTCCAAACAAAGGCGAAGAACTATACCTATACCTTGCTGTGTCATCTCATACTCTAAGCGCCGCATTGGTGAGAGAAGACAAACGCATGCAGCGGCCAGTATACTTTGTAAGCAAGAGGTTTACAGGGGCGGAAGCCAGATATCCTAAACTTGAGAAGCTAGCATACTGTCTACTAATCACATCACGAAAACTGCGACACTATTTTCAATCCCATTCCATCAGAGTTCTAACCGATCAACCGCTGAGGCAGGTACTCCATCGTCCCGACACTTCTGGGCGACTACTTAAATGGTGCATTGAACTAAGTCAATATGATATCACCTACCATCCTCGCACCGCCATCAAGGGACAAGCCATGGCCGATTTCATTGCTGAATTCACTACCAACGAAGGTAAGGAGCAATCAGAAATAGAAGAAGACATCAAGTGGAATCTCTTTGTGGATGGTGCGTCGAACGAACAAGGCTCGGGGGCAGGTGTGGTAATAATCACTCCCAGGGGAAATAAGCTACACTATGCTATAAGGTTGGAATTCGCTGCCACCAACAACGATGCAGAGTATGAAGCAGTGATAGCTGGATTAGAACTTGCCTTAGAAATCGGAGCCAATTCTTTGTGTCTTCATAGCGATTCTCAACTTATTGTAAATCAAATACTAGGAGAATTCCAGGCTCGAGAAGAACGACTCATAGCATATTTAAAGAAGACCAAGTTGCTTCTCAATCGATTGGATCACTATTTAATCAAACACATCCCTCGGGAAGAGAACCAAGAGGCCGACGAATTGGCGAAGCAAGCTAGCATGAGAGACGGCGCTATTTCCGGAGCAGTAGCCATCTCAAAGCAACTGACCCTAAGTTTTGAGCAAGTGAATCTGATAGCTGCAACCGAAGAGGCAACTTGGATGACTCCCATCCGAGACTACTTACAAAGTGGCACACTGCCCAACGGGCGTAACGAAGTCAAGAAAATCTTGAGAAAAGCTTCCCGCTACACAATACAAGAGGGCACCCTCTATCGGCGCGGCTTCTCTAACCCCTTATTAAGGTGTGTCGCTGGAAGGGAAGCCAAAGAAATCTTATCCAACATCCATCAAGGAAGCTACGGAGATCACATTGGAGGGTAGACTTTGGCAAAAAAGATACTCCGATATGGATATTTCTGGCCCACCTTAAGCAAGGACGCCTTAGATTTCGTCAGAAAATGTGACAGATGTCAGAAGTTTGCTAAGATTCTGCGGCTACCAACAACTGAGATTGCTCAAATGACCAGCCCTTGGCCCTTTGCAGTATGGGGAATTGACTTGATTGGCGAACTGCCAATGGGCCGAGGCGGGGCCAAATATGCTATAGTGGCAGTCGACTATTTCACCAAATGGGTGGAAGCAGAACCACTAAATAAAGTATCTTCAGCAAAAGTTATTAACTTCTTGATCAAAAATGTTCTATGCAGGTACGGAGTCCCATTCAAAATCATATCGGACAATGGACTTCAGTTTGACAGCGAAGAGTTCGCCAACTGGTGCCAAGAGCACGGAATTCACCAAAGCTTCTCATCCGTAGCTTACCCTCAGGCAAACGGACAAGTCGAAGCCGTCAACAAAATTCTCAAAACTCTAATAAAAAAGAAACTCGAAAAGTCAAAAGGCGCTTGGGTGGATGAACTTCCTACGGCACTGTGGGCCTATCGCACATCTTTCAGAACATCAACGGGGCATACTGCTTTCTCTTTGGCATACGGATCGGAGGCTATGCTCCCAGTTGAAACTATAGTGCCTTCCCACCGTAGGATCCACTATAACCCAGAAGAGAACGAAGAGCTCCTCCACATGTATTTGGATCTAATTGAGGAAAGAAGAAATGATGCAGCCCTCAAAGCAGCAGCTCACAAGCAAAAAGTGGCAACACAATACAACTCCAAAGTAAAGCATCGTAGCTTACAAAAAGGAGAACTTGTCCTCAAGCGAATCTTCCCGCGCCCCGGAGCGCTAGATCCAGTCTGGGACAGGCCATATGTAATTCATAAAGATCTCCACAATGGAGCTTATATTTTGTCAACAGTGGACGGGGAGGTGTTCCAGAGGGCATGGAACATCCAACACCTTCGTCGATACTTTTCTTAACTTGTACTGCCCATATGAAGTGAATTAACAAAGAGAATCAGTGGACGTAGGCATTTTCGTGCCGAACCACTTTAAAAAACTTGTCTCTTTTTAACTTGTTTCTTTATATCTTGGCTGCTTGTCAACTTTATCCTTTTCTGTTGAACAAAATCCTGTGTAATGACATTTCCATTCAAAACATATCTAAGCACGACTCCGCCTGGACAAGACCTAACAGGTACTATACGAATCTATGCCCTCGCCAATGAGACACTTTTGCTCCGGCATCCCTCTGCTGCGGGTTAACTCATTGCTCGCGACGGCCCTCAAAGCCAACTATAATGAGCCGATTATAAGCCATCAAGAAGGCCGACTATAGCCAAGGCAGCTCATTACGGCGTTCGGCTCGCCGGCAACTGTGAACCTACTTTAAGCCCCAACATAAGGTGTGGCCAGCCAGGGGTAGTTCACGGTTGACAATCGGCACCCACGCTAGCCGGCCATAGTAAATCGAATAATACCCACGATTACGGACCATAATGGGCCGGGTAGTTACTGTGCGCGATCTCGGCTCCGATGCGTCTTAAGTACGGCTGTGGTAAAAAAGATTAACTCCCCGCGGAGGCGTAAGATGGGTGACAAATGTCTCCAAGACCCACAGCTAGGGAAAGTGACTACAAAGCCCGTTTGCCACGAACTTAAGCACATCGAAGGCCTTCCGTGATTGGAAGTTTTACTATTTCTCATATTCCCATTTTATTTAAAAAACTTTTTCTCCTATCCTCTATAACGATCCCTAAAGTACAGGACATAGAATAGGAGACATTCGCTAATGGGAGTGGGAACTCACAACGGGATACTAGGCCGCGTTCCATACTCAGTCACACAAGACATTCAAAGCTGCCATCTACAAGTAAAATATGAAGGGCGGTATTTTCTTCTTTCGTGTATAAATACGTGGCTGTAATTTATTCACACATCACACTAACATTGCAAGACATGAAATTATGTTTTAAGCAAGAACTTGGCGTCAAACACAATTGAATCGCAGGCATATGCATAGCTATATTTCTTATACAACATGTCAAAACAACAAAAGCATTCAAATACGACAGGATCGGCTTAAGTTAAAAAATTACACGCCAAAAATAATGTTGTTAATTACAAGTAACATAATTGCAACCTAAAAGTTACGTTACTATTTTGAGACTAACATGTACAACAATGTCAAGTCAACAAAAAGATATCCAGGTCAAGTCAAGGAGCCGGCTGCATCGGAGCTTTACCCTTGTCCTGTTGCCCACCTGTCCGGTCAAAGAAAGAATTCGTTAGTGATAAGCAACCAAGTTAACAGAAAGACTAGAAGGGAAGACTTACCAGCGCCTGCTTCCTGACCATCCTGATCATCACCCTCTACTTGCACACCTGCCTCCTCAGCAGCAAGCAGTCGCATACCCTCCTTCACCGCCACCTTCTCCTCCTTGGTAAACTGGGCGGTGACCACATCCATTCTGAAGACCGCGCCACCCTCTTTATCCGCATCAGCCCTAGCCTCCTCCAGAGCCCTGAGATAAATCCTGGCCATAACTCGGGGGTAATCATCCATCTAGGATAAGTTACCCTGTTTCCAAGTACGGAAATACATATCCTGGAGCATCTCATCCATCATCCCCTCGTTTTCTTCAAGCTCCCTCATTCGGGCCTTAGAAGCACGCAGCTTTGCAACGGCAGCATCCCTCTCCGATTGATATCGTGAGCGGTCAGCCTGAAAGGATATCCTCATCGCCTCCATCTCCTCCTTCAACCTGGACTGAGCAAGCTCCGCGGCCTCAAGTCTCCCCGATAATTCTTGTACCCGCTCGAGGTTCGCTTGTCGAACCTCATCACCATCGCAATAGCCCTGTCGATACGCTCCTTGCAGGCGGCCTCCATTTTTCGCAACTCTGCCCTGCTGGCCTCTTCCATAGTCTTCTTCAGTTGCCTGGATGCGGCCTCGTGTTGAGAAATTTGAATGGCCTGATCGGCAAGTTGCTTAGCCTGGTCGGAAACCATTAACCGTAACCGAATGTTGGCACTCTCAATTTCCTCCCCGACCTTGACTAGTCGGGCATGATGCCCCATCAATTTCCTGGTCTTCTCGACAACCCGGTCGATGTTCGCCTTAGCTTCATCCCCCAGAGTTACAACCCGGGTGGTAAGAAAATCAAGGTCTAGGGACTTAGCTTCGTCAAGTACCCGTACCATAGGATTGCGAGGGAGAAGGTGCTCACCAGTAGCCTCATCAAAGGAGATGTCATGAGAGGCCGGGTCCAGGTCTGGATGACCCACAAACGGATTACGAACCAAGCCAGGGTGATCTATCGGGGTGACGGTTGGATTCTCAGACGGATGTGGGGAGGGCATAAACTCAGTATCCTCCTCCGTAATATCGTGAATAGTCTGGAGTGGGGCCGGAGGGCCAGGAGGAGATTCAAACAAAGATCGACTCCTCTTCCTCTTTTGTATATCTTCTTCAATAACTCCAAGAAGAGGACGATAGCCGACTACGTCTCCAGGGTGGTTAGTAGGAGGCTTCGGTTTGGCAGAAGCTTTGAGTAGTCTGTATTGTTCAAGCCTGTGCCAAAGATCTGAGGTCTTGGCCGTTTTGCCCGCTCCTGGAATGAAAACCAAGTGTCACCAGCATGCATTGAGCCATCATTCAAGAATTAAAAAGAATAAAAATAAATTCACCTTAAATCGCAGAAGTTGCATCAGTAGAAGCACTCCCGGAAGATAAATCGGTGCCAGTCCCGGCCTTACCAGCTTTCTTGGGCTTCTCCGCCAGGGCCGGTCCTTCCTCCTACTCTTCGAAGGCTTGGCGGAGAGCGTCATCTGTCCACTCTTGAATCACGCCTGCCTGCCCAGGAGGCAAAGCCCCGGTGCCATCACCGCCCTGTCCTTCGCCACCATCATTGCCATGACGATCACCATCACCTTTTCTACCACTTCCACTCTTCGCCTCACCTCCTTCATCCTCGCCTTTTTCCCCCTCCACATTTTCCTCCTCCTGAACAACTGGATGTGTGCTGGGAGAGGGTCCATCGGACTTCTTGAGTTTCTTTCCCCCGGCGATTGGATGTATCGAGAAGGGTCTCCTTTTGCTGCTCTTCGCTGTGGCCCCTCCAGTAGCTTTGGCAGCCCTCTCCTCCACCATGTCTCTCTGCTTAACCACGAACTGATGTGGTAGGATCAGGTTGTACCCCAGAAGTGTAGCATTCCTGATCAAGTAAGAAGCCGACCTATCCCTTCCCGAAATGGCTTCTATTTCCGCAGCCATCTGAACCAGGCGATCGTTCTCCACGACCGCAAAGCCACCTGTCGCTAGCAAGAAATAAGAACACATAAGAAGAAGCACTGCAGTCAGAACAGAAATTATAAATAAGCTTCAACTTACAGCCAGAGGTGAAGCAACGTATAGAAACAGAGTCATCCTTGATAAAAAAACCATTCCTTCTTGAACATGCTGAATTTTGAATATAAATCCAGGACTGGCTTGAAGGACACGGCCGAATCCAAGCTAATATACAGAGACCCCTTCTTGTAGCCTCTTAAGTTGTACAGATACCGGATTTCCCAGTTGGAAGGAGGACGCCCGTATCTCCTCTGGAAGATAACAAACAGGCTCACCAAGATGGCGTAGGAGTTAGGCTGAAGCTGGAATGGAGCCACCTTCAAGTAGGTGATGAAGCTGACTATCCAAGCATTAATCGGGGGAATGGCCCCGCACATACAATGGTACCTACTATAAGCGAAATATCCTTCGGGGGGATTATATGGCATCACTCCTTCCCCCGGCCACAGCATAAGCGCTCTATCAATCCCAAAAGAGCGAGAAATGACATCAAGCTGCTCGTCATTGAGGGAGCTAGGGGAGCAATCAGGAGGCGAGTCCAGAAGCTCTTAAGGACCATACCCATCCACTAGCGATCTCGGGGCGGGTCCACGTCGTTCTAGATTCGGCTGGACTGGGGGCACGGCGGGGGACTCTCTTCTGTCCGTAGATTTCTTCTTGTCGGAACGGGTTTCAACTTTACGAGACATTATCTGCAAACACAAAAAAATTGCATCGTTAGGATGGGGGAAGTAAACAAGCAGGTGTATATAGTCTGGAATTTCACTCGTAATTTATGAAAGGTTTAAAGTTCATTCGGTATGTCACGTCCCTGAGTCCATTCGGTAGTTCAAAGCAAAAACTCATTCGGCGGAAGAGGGCCTCACCTGGTCCGGCAGATGAGATTTTGGCTCGGCTAATACGTTTGATTCGACAAAAAACGAGAAGTTTGGTTCGGCTGATAAGGAATAACAAAAGCATTAGGCCCATACTTATAGGCAAAATACAAATAACCGGACCAACAGGTTCGGCACACAGAGCCGGATGAGAATCCCCCAAACCAAAACAAAGCGCGACATATGTTGGCCTATGCCCCACTTTGGGGGGCAAATGTTGGGTGCATTTCCACCCTTCACCGGACCAAGTCCACCGAACCAACCAACTTACCGGACCAACCCACTTCCGGCACTACCGAGTCGAAGCTACGTAGACACTACCGAATCATCTACCTCCATCCACTGCCAAACCAGAAGCAAGGGAAGCCACCACCGGGCCACTTACTACCGGATCAACATCCACCGGATCAACCTCCACCGAACCGACATCCACCGCATCAACCTCCACCGAACCAACGCACTACCGGATCGACCTCCACCGAACCAACTTTACCAGGCCAGATTGCATCAGCCCAGGCCCACCAGTAGATATAGACATCCAACACCCCTACCCCCAGCCTCACTCTATAAATAGAGGGGCAGGGGTACAACAATGGAGGACAAGTTTGAGAGCTCAAGCACGGATAGAACTTTCAAACAACTTTCATATACTTGTATCAATGCTTTGTACTTGTAATCTGAACAAGAAAGGAGAAATAATATATAAAGTGGACGTAGGCACATTCTGGCTGAACCACTATAAATCTGTGTGTCTTTTACAGTTTTATCCCTACTTTTTACATATTTGCATAAATCATCCAGATCACTAAAAACAATATAAAATCAACTAAATCATACGACTTGGAGGAGTTTGCCCATTTTTTGTGCAAACAGTAATCCTAGATGGATGAGTAATCCAGAATTAACTTACTTGTTTTCATATCATCGTATCATTTGAATTGTTTTAATCATTGTGGATGCAGGAGCACGGTATATGGTTATATAAAGGTTTAAGATACTAGTGAGGGGAAAACTCGTTCCGCTAAGCGGCGTGGTCTCACTAGATATCCAAATGATTTGAGATGGTATATTATTTTTCGTACCAGGCTTTATATCTGACTCGAAGTTTTTGTTTTCCCCTTAAACTCTCGGGTACTCAATTTATTTTGAGTAGTTTGAGTTTTCAGGTGTTCTTTTAGACGAATAAAGCTTTCGGTGAAGTGCAAGAGGCATGTTAGCTAATTAGAGTTCTTTTATTTCTGCTGTGTTTGGTTGTAAAGGCAAACTTGTTTTATTGCCATATTATATACTCTAATCATCCAATGGGGCATCTTCATATGTCGCTCTTGGCGTATTTTGTAATAAGTATATTTTGTCTGAACGTGGTCTGCACTCTGGGATTATGAAATTAATTTGAAATATTTTGAAATGGAATGAGAACTTAGTTGGCTGTTTTAAATTTTTTCCATATTCATGTGTTTCTGTGTCAATGTATCTAACATTGCCGTATTTGGTTGCCGAGGATTAATAACTATGGATGATTGCAGCATCCGTAGCCGTTAGTTTTGGGCCTTCAAGTAGGGGGATGTTACATGCTACTCCCTTTCATGAATATAATACATGAAAGACTATTACACATCCCGTTCTGAGAAGGAAAACTAATGTGAATTGCTTGATCACGATCCTCAAAACTCTTGAATAAACTCAGTAATCTAAGCTTCAACTTTCCTTTTCCTTCCGAACAGAACTCGTTCTCCATAAAAGAAACCCTTACCAATTAAATAATTATTGAATGACAATCTAAAAATGCTTGGTCATGCTTAGGTTTAAACTCACCTCAACCCCACAATGAAAATAAGGATAATATACTAAGTGTAATGCAATGCTCGTCCAGGTAGGTATCGTGTCGTCGCTTAAAAGATTATTTGAATTGTCACAAAACTAGTCAAGAATTCCTTCCACAAACTATCGCAGGTTATCTTACCTATACACTACTATAAAAAAACTACGAGCAAAGAAAAATTTACAACGAGTAAAGGTCATCCAAAATATTATACGATGCCCAATCTAATCTTTTTCTCGCATGCAAGATTTCTTTATTAAACTAAGGTAGGCCACCCAATTCCTTTTATGCGAATTTCGATCTGGTTACTTGGTTTGACCTTCGAAATTTCCTTGCATGACTATAATCACGCTACAAAAAACTCTAAGTCACACTAATAATCAAACTCAAGTGCTCGCCTTTAAGAATCGAGTGAAAACCCCATGCCTAACTGGTACAAATCATTTAGAAATCCCGCCCCAAACTAGGGATCAAGAAATGGTACATGAATGGACCGATCCTTAAAAACACTAATGTAGTTCATGGGATTAATCCTATCACTTGAGGTGTGCTAACACAAAGTTAAACGCTTCTAATATGGATAACTCAATGAAAAACGTAGAAGTTGTCCGCTCGGTTCTGGCTTATTTATGAGAAACCACCGAATCCAACTTGGATATAGAATCCAAGTCACTCTTCGCCAATAGCCCTACTCTACTTGAAAGTCCAACCATCAAGTTTGAATAATAGTACTCTCGACCGCTACACCTTAGCTCAACAGCCTAGGCTACCCATTCAAAGTTGATCATTACAAAATAATTTACCTACAATACAAAGGGTCAAAAATAGGATATATCTAAGCAATAAATCCTAAATCCATTCATTATGACCTTAAGCAAGCTTCCTTGCCTAATTTAAAGGAGTAATAACAATCTCTAGTCAAAGTTTAGCCAAAAGGTTTAATTGCCTAACATACCCCTTCACTAATAAGCTATTTTATAGCAAACGGAGGAAATGTCAAGCTGCACGTCGCTTTCAATCTTAGAAACAAACCAAAATTCCAAGTGACGTCTAGTATCAATCCAATTCATGACCTACTCGTCGATCTCTTCGACTACTATGCCCTAAGGGCTACTCCACCTCCAACACCTACCGCAGCTGCTGGAATGTTAATGAATAGCAAAGCATGCCTCGCGGTATTCTAATAGTCTCTAAACTAATCGAGCATCACAAACTGTCTATCTACAGTCACTCATGCACTCCGTCTGCCTATGCAGATAGCCTTAAATGAAGATACCTTAGCTACTAGTGATCGAGTAAATCAAAGTTTAGAAGAGAAGTGATGTATGATCTATTATATAGTATAAAAATACAAGTATGCTCTCTCAATGCATCTCCATTTACCAGGTCACCTAACTCAAACTGGTCTACTTAGTCTTAAGTCTTGAGCCTAACACCTGATACCAACCGTGATGACCCACCCATCATAATACCTTGAATCAACATCAAATGACAACATTAGACTCCTAAATACGACAAAAGACATCATGTTGAGGTAAAATTAAAACAAAACATCACACCAAGGTATATCGATATAATCTCATAAGGGAATGATAACATATAATATACCGAATATACATGAGCGGAATAGGATGGACAATACAAAAGAGACAACACTAGTGGAAGAAACTAATAAATAAATGTCAATACATAAAGTCAGAATATAACAACTCCATTCATATGGAGTTCTGAGTACAATACCTGATATCATAAGTTTCATATACAAAATAGCTAGTCTGCTGTATGCTAAATCAACAACAAGTGTGTGTTTATACATAAATATATATCCAATATATCAACTTCATGCTTCCAGAATACTCTAGCTATCCTACAAGCCTATCTCTAAAGCACCTGACTCCCACCCTACTGAATCGAGTACCCAAGAGTTGTCATGACTTAAATTGACAAAGACAAAACATGGTTCAAACATAAAGCCTGGTGTGAGAGGAACTATCTCTAAGTACAGTACATAAATCCAATCTATATACATCTAATGAACATCAAGGATCAATGTGTAGTCCTAATCATACATCGCCCTACTATCCATACACCAACAAGTCTGGATGATACCTAATAGTAGTTCTCTCATTAAAACAATACATACTATAACAAGCCATGTAACTGAATATGAAAAGGAGTGTAGGGGTAACACTATACTTCATAAACAATGATGCCATAGATCTTCTAATCCCTATCAAAGCATCTAAAATGCAAAACAAATACAAAGATATAACAATGCTACTAATATATCATCCCATACCCAAAATCGAAATACAAGTATCTATAACCGATATTCATGTCTAATTGTCATTAGATACTTAAGAGATCTATCGAGAGCCACAACTAACTTATGGACTCCCTTGAAAAGCAACTCCTCAAAAGAAGTTGGCATGTAGGTCTTTCCGCAACACCCAATCGTACCGCGGAACAGTATACGAGCTACTCTAGACCAAGGTTTTAAATCTCCCCGAGATCAGCCGAGATGAAAATCCGAGATATAGCCAAAATCCGAGATTTGGCAGCTTGGTTAGTTATAAGTCTTTTAAATATCGCCCGAGACAGCCGAGATATTTGCCCGAGATATTGGCCAAAGTCCGAGATTTGAAACCTTGCTCTAGACCAGCGTTCCAATCTCTCTCCATCCCTACTAAGGGACCACATTTGCAGGTCATGTGTCTCAATGGTACAATAGATTCCCTCACTGGCATCCTTTCTTTTAGATTGTCTACACCCACATACCAGAATCATACGTATAGGCTAAACCTCACATACACCCTTCCCACGCATAAAGGCTAAACCCCACTTATATAACCACGCGTAAAGGCTGAACCCTCAGGTGCCTCTCACTACCCGGTTGTCCTAAGTTAGGCATACCAAACCAAAATTTATAAATCTCCCAAACCATGCATCTATAATTATATAACTACAAGTCATTTAAACCACATATTTATACTTCTGCATAATATACTTCATCCACTATTCTATAACCCTAAGTACAACATACTAAACTATACATACGTTGGAATTGCATTTTGTTATCTGTCTTTTTGAACTAAGCAAATTTTCATTGAAATTAGAATGTCAGGATGAAGATGAAATTATTCACAAACTTAGAAACATGCTTAGAAGGACAATAGGAGCATACTCAAGAATTTTCATAGGCGATGGACCAAAATGGACCACTTAATATCGAGCCGTACCACTAGGTACTAACCACTTTTTACTACCTATTGGAGCACCAAAACCACTTATTCATGAAGCTCTAACTAATATGATCATCATAGAGTGCGTTTCTTAAGGAATAGATGAGCAACTCTAGGATTTCTAGAAGAAAGCAAAGAAAGTAGAGATGAACGGGCAGTGTCAAAACTTCATAGGAAAAGCTCAATCTCAAAGGAAAAATGCTTAGAACATAATGAATTGGAGATAGAAGAACAACATAAAGAAGAAAGGGAGGTTTCTCCTACAAGAAAACCGGTCGGTGCCGAATGAAACCACTCATTACTGAATGGTTTTTATTTCTCATGGTCCCTATAACTTGCTTCTGCATGCTTTGACTTGGGTTTGGGACTAATATTTTGTGGGTCCCTGATTCTACTAGATGATTTCCCTATAAATACTGACCCTATAGCTACTAGAAAGTACTTTTGGCTCTTTTTTTCTTCATCTCCTATCTCTCATCTTCATAGTCATTAAGGCATATACCATTGATTGTTCTAGGCTTTAAGAACTTGTCAATCGCTAGTACTAGTGACTCTCAATCAAATAATCAATAAATTACAGTGGACATATGCCAGAGATTGCCGAACCACTATAAAATTTTAGTGTTCTCTTAACTTCCCTTGTAGTATTTTGTTAGATCTTTATTAATCTATAGGTCTTTGGGTATTGATCCATTTTTGGCATCAATATTTTAGTGCTTTCACTGAGAGTTAAACTCGGATTGGATCTAGCTTGCTATTTTAGGTTTTGAGAGATCTAATGATTAAATCTAGAAGATTTTCTTTAAGAATATGGAAACTTGTTGATAGAAATCGATGGCGCTTAGGAGATCTAAAAGATGTATGGAGAAGTGGGGATGAAAGAAATGTTTACCAAATTGAGGTCGGTAACTAGCAGCAGTTCATGATCATTTGCTTAATATGAGATAGTTACTAGGGTTTAATTTGACAAGATGATGTGGGAGTTGAATCAGAAGTTAGTCGATAGTCAGAAAGCCTTGACGGAAACGATGGATTCTAGCATAGCATTGCTGACATAGGAACTATAGAGGACCAAGAGGACCAGGAGGGATGTTTCTCCTCCGGGATGTAAAGAAGAGAACTCATCTGTTTCTGGCCAAAATAGGCAAAATGACAAGCAAAAAAAGAAGGAAAGGGTTGTCGGGCAGGCCAAAGGAGTTGCTGGAGGAAATCAGCATGTTCCTCCTAAGAGGAGATCGCTTAGTGCCAACCACAGTCAGGTTGGTACCAAGAGATGAAGTACAAGGGAAACATGGAGCTAAGGCCTTGGACTTATCTTTCTCAAAGCAAGACCTGTAGCCTGACGTTGATGATTACGAGCTAGATGTTGGATTCAATGGTGCTGGAGTTTAAACAGCTGCAATTGAACCAATCGGGCATCAATTAAAGACCCAAGGAGTGGTTGTCCTAGAGATTGGAGAACCTAGATGTCAACGACCAAAATAAGATTGTTTGTAGAGTCAAACACTCGACATAGCCCATGATAGTCATCCTACGGAATATCATGCCAGCAAGGAGCATATGGCAGATATGGTTAAAAAATTGGTAGAGGATAATAGAGGTAGAAAGAATGAGGATTGGGGTTTGTACTAAGAAGAACTCCCTTCATGGAAAACATTCTAAGGAAAGAGTATCCTAGGAAGTTTACAATGCCGACAATGCCATTGTATAACGGGATTACTAATCGTAGGCAACACATACAAAAGCATGAGTGGCACATGGATAGTGCCAGGGCAACAGACACTGTACGGTGCAGATTTTGTCCTAATTTCTTGGATGGTGTTGCATCGATTGGTCCATTAGGCTCATGCCAAGAAGCATATCAACCTTTGATGAGTTAGCTAGATAATTCATAGAACAGTTCAGGCTTCATACTGCTTGACATAAGGAAGTGATGTCCTCATCGAGCTTATCTCAAGGACCTAATATGTCGCTAAAAGGGTTCTTAAATCAGTTTAATATTTCTATTACAGAGGTGAGTAATTCAAAGGAGAATCTGGTATTTATGGAATTGGTCCAGGACACACACCTAGACATGGATTTTGGTAGATGGCTGAAAATGAAGCAGCTTATAACTATGGAGGAGTTTCATCGAAAGGCAAATCAGTTTTTACAATTGGAAGACACAAGTTTAGCTGTTGGAAAAGTTGATGACGGACAATCGAAGGAAGATATCCAAAGCAATGTAGCGATTAAGAAAGCTGGAAAAAGCTTTGGTAGTGTAGAGATTAATATTGGAAATTTTGGTAACTAGAAGAAAAGAAATCAAGGGCCTCGCAGTAGGCGAAATGAAAATAAGAAGCGCCTAAGAAATATGAAACCGGAAGACTATACACCTCTGAATGATACACTAGAAAACATATCCCTTGCAACTCAAAGAATGGAATGATATAAAAAGCTGCTCAAGAGGGATGCTATTGAGTTGGAAAGGCTCTCTAAAAATTGATATCTATTCCATGAAACCAATGAGCACAACAGGAACGAGTGCCAACATTTAAAGTATCTCATTGAAGAGCTGATAAGGAAGCATAAGGTCCACCAGTACATTAAAGGGCCACATGAAGGTAGTGAAACCGCAAGACTCCAAGGGCCGCCTACAAAATGGAACCGGCCTGGACCAAGCAAAGAACGTCCCAGGGGAAATGGTAGAAGATTGGTTATCAATACCATAACTGGAGCACCTCATTCAGTAGAAAAAAGCTGAAGGGAAATAGAACGGTACGCAAGCTCGTTAAATCACATGTCATAATAGGATTGCTTTGCCATAGAAGATGGAGCTTTGGCTAAGTAGTAGAGGATGATAACGGATGATGTCGTGTTTATAAATAGAGATACTGATGGAGTTGAAGCGCCAACTTTTGACCCATGGTGATAACGGCAGGTATAAGACCAGCAACAGTATGTTGGCTCTTGGTGGATACTTGATGTTCTGTGAACATACTATTTAGGAGAACATTTGATCAAATGAAGATTAACATAAAGGAGGTTACAACTTGAAAAACCAAGAGCTAGTGGTTTACATGTGTAGCGGAACAACCAATTGGGATGATTGATCTACCCGCGGAGTTGGGTGAAAGAGATCATAGGATAGTCCAAATTCAGAAATTTGTTATTGTGGACGATTACCCGGCATACAACACTGTTTTAGGCCGATTTGCCCTTGCAGATTTTAGAATAGCACCAGCTTCTTTGTGTTTAATGATGAAGTTCCCCATGGAGAAGGGGGTTGGATCGACTAGTGGAGACTAAAGTGCAAAAATGGAATGCTATGTCACAGAGATAAGGGAAGTAAGAGATGGAAGAAAGGTAAGGGTGTGAAGAAGACTCTCTGCATCCATGATCTACAAACATAGAAACTAAAGCATGACCCCTGGCTCGAGAACCATAGCTAGTTCGCCAAGTGTATGGATCTCAGGAAGAAGCCGAGGGAAGTGTGGGCGGCATCGGTCGAGCTGACGGTGAACGTCCCAGTGGATATGGTTGAACCTACATGGGTTCTAAAGGTTGGATCTCAACTTATTATTAACTTAAGGAAGGAATTGGTTAATTTCCTTTAAGGGAATTTGGATGTGTTTGCTTTGACGTATTCAGATATTTGCGGGATATCGTCGAAGATAGTATGTCACACACTAAATATTGATCCAAAGTTTACACTGGCCAAACAGAAAAGACGCGGTCTGGGTCTGGAGCGATCCACTGTGGTGAAGAAAGAAGCAGATAAGCTGATGAAAAATAGCTTTGTCTGCTTTGCTTTATATTCTGAGTAGGCATCCAACCCCATATTGGTCATGAAATCAAATGGAAAATGACAGACATGTATCGACTATTCTGATATGAATAAGGCATGCCCGAATGTTTGCACCAAAAATTGGTACAAACACCCAATAAAAGTTTTAAGGAGAAATAAATGAAGAATATAAAATGAAAACGAAGGATAATAACAAAGAAATAGGAGTAAATTGAAATAATAACATGCACACAACAATTTATAGTGGTTCGGCGTTGTTTGCCTACGTCCCCTTTGAACAGATTGCTTTATTAATCATTTTATAAACTAAGTACAATAGGAATCAGATGAAATCCTTAGTAACAAAAGAGTATAAAGCAATTAATAGCATAAAGGATCCCAAAATGAACAACCAAGCCTGTATGTATAAACAAAGATGGCCAAATATCTCTCTGAAAATTCGGCAGACGGACCTCCAGAACCATATGGACCCACAAGAGGGATCGCATGGCCCAATTCCCGAAGAAGAGGGATCGGTACCGATCCCTACTTTTGTGGAATTTTGGGGTGCGATCCCTAATATTAGCTTCCTCATGTAAAATATGCTTAGCCTCCAAATTTCATGCCAATTGGATCAGTAGAACTTGGGTTATTGCTTGATCTTTGCTTCAACATGTGTTGCTTGCTAATTCATGCCGATCCCTACCAAGGGAAGAGTGCCGATCCCTTTGACTTCATTGTTTTGGGTTCGATCCCTAGGGTAGTCCCCTTGAGGTCCCCATATCTTGCTCACAAAATTCCATATGCATTGGACTTGTGGATCTTAAGATATTTATAATTTTCTATTGAAATGCTCTTACTCCTTGAAACATACTGATCACTATGATGGAAGTTAATTTATGCAAATCCCTCTTATATGTTGAACCATATTTCATACTTCGAACATTCTGCCTTGCATATCTATCAATTCCATTCAACCTCGACCTCATGTTATTATCTATACTTGACTTCTGGGCCTCACAATCATCATTCTGGACTCATCGACCTTGATAGCAGTTGAATCTAACTTGTGCAATCTGTTTAATATAGCCGAATCAAAATGCCAGATAACACTTGCCCCCCAAAATACCTCTTGTGCTAAACATGACGTGCTTTGAATCAAAGCAAGTTAGGGTCATCGGAAAGAAACCCGTCCAGTTTTCTGAATAGTCATTATCACTCTTTCGAAGTATTTTCCCAAAGTGTTGTTTCTCTCTTTGGTCGTCATGATGCTTGATTGATTTTCGATAGTATAAATCCAGGGTTATATTCTATCAGTTGATATATAAGTCTGGTTCCACTAGGCTAATAAACTTTAGTTATCTTGTCTAGCCTCGAATTTGAAAGGCTTCAGGTTTGATTTCATTTTTTGTTGATTTCAAAAATTGAACTTTTAGACCATATACGTGCACGTTCAGATACACGTTCTTGTCGTTGGCTCCTGGACGCGTTCATATGCTAATAGGTTGTCACCAATTTTCATTGAGTTAGAAGCAATTTCATTGCATTTTGTACATACGCGCTTTGAATAATTTCCACGCCTATGTTTGTTTGCATACATGCTCATAGCCGATCCCTTCTCTTTTCTTCTTCTTCTTTCTTATTTCTTTTAAATAAAATTTGCAAGGATCGGCATATTTTTAGCCGATCCCTCCTCCTTCTTTTTTTATAGTGATCGGCATACTTCTAGCCGATCCCTTCCTCTTTTTTATATACACATGCTTATAAGGATCGACGTATTTTTAGCCGATCCCTCCCTCCTTTGCTTCGAATCAAAACTCTGGGCCGAACCCTCGTCCCCATATATAAACTAACACTGCTCCCTTTTAACCTTTACATATCCTTTTTCTTCCCATTTAATTTCCTATGACCAAACATCGCCTCCATTTATAAATCAACCTCCCTATTTGGCTTTAGATTATCATTCCGCCTTCCATTCGAATCATAATCCAATCTTTCTCCTCGAACCGCTCGTCTTAGATGTATGTAGGTAGGTTGATTTCCATTAATTTTTGATTTTATAACAAGACATTGGATTCTATTCCATTGGCGATGGTTTGGAGTTTGACGTGATGGAGAGTTGATGGCTCAATTTGTTTGGAAGAGATGAGATATGGGATGTGGTAGGATTTGGCAAAATAAGAAAGAAAGGAGCATAGGACATAGGGTTTGGTCGAAAAGTTTGAAGGATAGCACACACACGTGGAAGGAGAGGGATCAGCCATCTTTGATTCACATGGAGGGATCAGTAGTTTCATTCAATAGAGGAGGGATTAGTTGAAATGTTTGAAAGTTATACAGGCGACAGAGTGGATGGGTTGGCAATGATGGATGGAGGGATCAGTAGTTGTGCTTTGCGATAGGATCTTTGGTTTTTTTGCTAGCATCGAGGGATCGACAGTTTTGGTGAAGGAAAGGGATCAGCATGGATTATTGAGAGAGAGTGATCGGCTGTCTTTCTTCGGGATAGGGTTCGGCAATTTAGCTATCGGCATACATGAACTTGGCTAATTCCAGGCTTTGAATTAAAACCAATCTATAATCACTTGTTTGAGCTATTATAACAAATCCCATCTTAATGAACTTGAACATATGACGATGATGAACAACAGGACTTGCATATTGAACTCGAAATTGAACGATCAATTCCTTGGTACTTTAGATGATGAACTAAAACTTAACATGTGGACTTTAAAAACGGATTTCACACTTCGATATGCCGATGATCGATCCCAAAGCTTAAATAGCCGATCAATCTATTCGCCAGTTGAGACAGCCAGCAATGAAGGTCACTTTGGTAGGAATCCAAAGTCTTGTCATTTTAGTTCGCTTTCTTATTTTAAGCTGCTTATCTTTGCACTATATGACATTGCACCACACTAGCTAACACTTTTCATAGAGGGACATTTAAACTTTTCTAATCTCGATTATCTACTGAGTATAGTTAACATGGACTTTAGACGTTCAGAGTATCTAGTTGCAATGTCTTTCGGACCAACTTCATAACATAGTAATCCCGAAGCTAAGTCAAGTTCTGCAATTATATCTGGTAGGATTTCCCCTGGTCGTCAAACTGAACAACTAGAAGTTTCCGACCCATCGGTCTACCTTTTCTTTAACGTTCCCATCCTTTGGTGGAAGATATAAGTCATGCCCCCCACATTGTAGAAGGCACTATATTTTTACATAACCCGACAGATTCTCAAGCCTCCTGAATTATTGAGGTCGCTCTTCGTAAACTATATTCTAGACACGGGATTCCCTTCGAAGACGTTATGGTTCCTTTAGTGAACGATGGGGCTCATTCGGCCCCGGATGAGGTATATAGCACACAATAAGTTTATGTACTGGGCCAGATGCATGCCGCCCTTCAATTCTTTTATTCAGTAGATACTAAATTATCTTGGAATAACTCTTACTTATCTACACCTAAACTGCTATGCCTTTCTCCATGGAACTTTATTGTTATCCATGAACGTTTTGTTCTGCCCACCAACTCATGAGGAAATCATACAATTTCAAACAACGGACAGGGAGCCATTCCTGCATTTTCCTCGAGCCTTCGTGCAACCGTCAAGTCTTGGCAGGTGCTTGGAACAAGCTCAGCCTCCTCAAACATGAATGGCTGGCTTTGCAAAGCGATGGTTAGAAGGACGTAAGTGTCATCTTCGATCTATTCTCAAATTCTTGAAGCCAAGTCATATCCTGAATCAACTAACATTCTGAAAATCTCCAGGTGTCCATCCACGTCCAGAGGGCGATAGTTTTTCAAGGGCAATCTCTATAATTTGTACCACCTTGGTTGAAGACAGTGACATTAGACTCCTTGTAACCGATGAATGGTTATCTCTGTTCGGGTTGTTGGAGGAAGGTCGCAACATTGGGCTTTAAAGAAGCGCTGCATTATCAGGATAAGCAGTAGAACAAGAAGGTGATATTAGTAAACTTGTCATGCCCCCAGTCAAAGAGACTTAGGATGACACTGAAAAGGGCAAAATTAGGGGTGCCAAGACCAACGAGCCTAGAGATGTTGATGCAGGTCCGGGCAATGCGCCTGTGGTCGAACCATCACAAGTCATGCAACCTCACACGCCAGCTAGGAGAAGAAAGAAGCATGCATATAAGCTCTATAGGAGAAAAACTACTAAGGAGCCTGAGTTTATTATCACTTTCGTCAACGAAGAGTCATCCTCCCAATGTTTAGAAAGCTCGATGAAAGGGTTTTCAAATCTCCATATCCCTGATGACATCATGACTTATGACTTCCCACCATAAGTATTGAGGGGCTCAAGTCTCCCACCATAAGTGCACTTCACCATGACTTATGTTGCTTCCAGTTTTCTACCGAACTTGTGTAAATTAGTCCAAGGGAAAGCGCTCTCTATAGAGATTTCTTGTGAGCCAAGTTGCTTATTATTATGCCTCTTGCCATTTGGATCTTGTGGAACACGTTCCGTGTTCTTATGCACTATAGTACTACGCTACACACCTCGCTCTGTCGTATAATCGAAATGCTCGGCCGAAATGCACCAGTTCAACAACTCGGTTGTTATGTTTCCAAGAGGTCTCATATACGAGAGCATTCAAGAGATCTTGGTCTCCATCTATCTTTTGTATAATGGTCACTTATACACATTTATTTGGTTTTTGCAGGTGCAATGTCTCAATCTCGAGCTTTTGATCGCTTGAGGGTCTCTTTGAAGCAATACAGATCCAACTGTGATTCAAAATCGGGTAGGCGTAAAGTGAGGGATGATAGTCTAGAAAGAAGTCATCATTCGAGGGAATCTTCATCTTCCAAACATAAGTCCCAGTCGTGGTCTCCCATCAGGAAGTTCAACATAATCTTCCTATGCACAGTGGCGATCAAACCTCTTTCCATGGTCCTCAAGTTATCGTACCGCCTGAGCAGTATTCTGGTTCATCCAACTCCAAGCAGTCCCATGACGCAGGTCGAGCAAATGTCCAATCGTCACTTCTGATCCGTCTTTGCCGACTGTGTCTCTTGAAGCTTCCACAATATAAAAATTGGCCGAACTTAAGGTCAATTTTCCGAAGATTTGTTTCGACGGGTTTAAGTTCCTTCCCACCATTCATACAATTCTAGGGAATGTTAAGGCAAGTTCTCTCACATGCGTCAATGACTTTTTTATGCAACATGAATCATTCCAACACATAGTAGAGAAGATCTCTATGTCTATTGAGAGACAGCATTAAATCGATCGCCTCAAGCTAGGGGTGATCCATGATAAAGATATAATTTAACATCAAGATACTGAGATCTCGGACATTACGGTGAAGCTGACCGAGGCAGAAAAAAGTGCTAAAGAAACATCTGAGGTAGTGAGTCATCTAGAAGTTGGCCACAAAAAGGAACTTGATGCTACCGTCAACCGCAGTGGTGAGATCACCTTGGAAAAAGATACCTTGCAAAAAGAGAAAAATATTTTGAACCACCACGTTGAGGAGCTTGAAGAACTTCTTAAGAAAGAGAGGGAAGAGAAACTTGAAGCTCAAGAGGAATCACAAAAATATTGCGAAGAGACGTTGAAGTCCGGAATTTGAAGATTAAGCTAGATGAGCAACATGCTCAAATTGAAGTCCTCAAAGAAGAGGCGAGAGAAGCAAGCTGCAATGAGATAAGGGAACAGATTGAGGCCCGGGTAGAGGATGCCAAAGAAGCTGGTCGAAATGAAATTATGGACATATTTGATCCCCTGATCATTGAATACAATGTTAAAGTCCTTATCTAACGCGATCTAAGCTTTCTCAGTGAGGGTTATCTTGAGTCACTCGCCAAGACCTGGGAATATATTGTTGAAAAGGAGAGCCCTCAGCGAAGCCAATTTAGACGAAGAGAAACTAGCACGGGAGATTCATCACGGGGATGAACCTCTATACCTGGCTGCTATGAGACTTTGATATTTTGACATTCTAGCACTCTCCGACAATAGGAAAAATGCTGACGAGTCTTTGGTGTCCGATTAATCTAAGGTGTTGACCCCTATTCTGGAAGGGAGCACTCCGATGACAATTGAGAACTAGCAAGATGCAGGTATTATGCTTTGCTCTCCACTTTTCAAGAAGTTTTTTTCCTCATACCCAATAGTCATAGGCTTATCATCTTGTTTCCATGAATCTGCAGGTCTTCTAGTTCCCAGCGAAAGTCCAAAAAGTGATGCCGCCATGGAGCAAAAATCGACGTCCACTGAGATTCTGACGGCCACCGATGCTCCAAGGCCCGATGCTCAAGTTATCAGAGCACTTGATGAAGATAAAGCTGAAGACCCACCATTACTTGACAAGTCGGATTGAAAATACTGATGAGTTCAGCTTAAAAGAGCGCATCAAGAGGGAGGAATTGTTCAACAAAAAAGTTAAGGCTGAACCCACCGTTATGGACATTGATGATCCAAATCTCATCCTATTACAAGTCATTCTACCCGGTGGGTCGATTCCCAAATAACTCCCTCCAACCTTTGAAATCTCTTCTGCCAAGGGCGGTAAAGGATCAAGGAAAAAGACAAGTTAAAGCTCGGGTGGTGCCACTCCCAAAAATTCCAAAAAACAGAAAGGACAAAAGAAGTAGCCGTTGATTCGGCTCATTTTGCACATTGCTTGTATAGATGTTTTCCTTTTTATTGGCCATGATTGTGCGGGTATGGCCCCCGTTTTTAAATAGACTTGTATCACAATTTTGAAGTTTATTATTTAAATAAAAGTTCTCTGTTTTTTGTTGAACTTTCATGTGAATTGTTATTTAAGTATTTGAGCTATTACTTTTCTAGTCAATGTACTTGTAATCCATCACTCGTTGATTTGAATGATAATTCGTTAATTTTATCTCAAGGCCTCCATGCGGTCGTGTCCTTGAGTCTACCAAACACGGGGCTTGAGCCCTAATATTGAACTGTCGGATTCAGGGTTTGAGGGATTATACTCATGCCTCTAGTCTCGAGTTAATAGTGTTAGACAGTGGATGGTCGAACTCCATCCTTAGTGAGTTTATACTCCTCCTATTTGTTTCAGGTCGGAGTTCACGGAATAATGAGTAGTCGATCCACACTCGTCTATTTTTTTATACTCATATCCACACTCTTGGGAAAAGAGTTAGTTAGCAAGTGGTCGAATCGCATCCATCTTGTATTTATACTCTAGTCCACGCTCTAGGGAACATAGAGTTATTTTAAAAAATAATCGCATCATACTTTCGTTTATTGGTTGATTTACCCCAATGTTCGAGATTTGTTTTAGCGAGAGATCGAGCGTATAATGATCACTTTTGATTCATGACTGTCCTATCGCTCGATGGGATTAACTTGGTTATCAAATGGATGGGTCACATCCATTCCTTATTATGTACCCGTTCCATCGGGTTGTAAACGAGAATTATCAACTGAACGATCGTGCCAGGTTCCTCATGTTTAGTTCAACCAGAAACTAACGTAATTGGCTAGCTCCTTATTCTAGGAACCTGCTTGGACATGTCAACATCAGTCAGTTTTGTAATGTAACTAACATGTAATGCTATAAGAAACATAGATATGGAGGAAGTTCAAAACTTTAATTGTCAAATGGAAAGAAATGACATAATTTGTCTTATTGCATATCTAGAAAATAAGATGCTAAAGCAAATCTTAAAACTAAATATAACTGAATGGAAAAGAAATAAATTAAGTGAAATAGCGTCGTAAATGCTCGCTATTCCATGCCCTTGGGATTGTGATGCCATCAAACATCGCTAGCACGAAAGTTCCCTCTCCAAGCCTCTGCTCAATGACATATGGTCCTTCCTAAGTTGGATTCATATGTGACGGGGCAGGAAAAACCCATTTCAAGATGAGATCACCAATTTCGAAGGTTTGAGGTTGGACTTTAGTGTTGTAGTATCGGGCGACTTGGTATTAGTGTACAACTGCCCTAAAATAAGCTTCTTTGCACTTATTATCTATAAAGCATAGAGATTCCAAGAGGAGATATTTATTCATTTTTGGATCATAGTAGGTCACTCGATGAGAAGAAACTTCACGGATAACAGGAATAACAGCTTCGGAACCGTAAGCAAGGGCGAATGGAATATGGCTAATCGTAGACTTGTGGGTGGTCCTATAATCCCATAGTGCTGTCGAGAGTTCATCTACCCACTTGCCTTTAGCCTTTTCCAAACGCTTCTTCAGAATAGATTTTATGATTTTGTTCACAACTTCAACTTACCAATTCACTTGAGGGTGAGCGACTGCTGCAAATCTCTATGATGCCGACTACAGTAGTCTTTGAATTCAGCACCATCGAATTGAGTCCCATTATTCATTACAATAGTTCTTGGATGACCAGAACGACTAATGATGTTCCCAATGATAAAGTTGATTGCTTTCTTGGTTGTAATTGTGGCTAAAGGTTTCGCTTTGGCCCATTTGGTGAAGTAATCAACTATGACAATAGTGTACTTCGCACCACCTTTGGAGATCAGTAAAGAACCAATAATATCTATACCGCACATAGAAAACGGCCATGGGCTAACCATTTGTGTAATTTCCATCGACAGAGCTCTTGGAAATTTTGCATATATCTAGCACTTGTCGCATCGCCTTTCATAATCAGCAACATCTCGATTGACGGTCGGCCAATAATACCCGTAACAGAGTATTTTCTTTGCTAGAGTTTTCCCCCCGATGTGATTGCCACATTCCCTTTCATGGACATCCTTTAGGACTTGTTTTATTTCATCATGAGCAATACACCAGAGCATGGGATTGGAAAAACCATTTCTGTACATAACTCCTTCATGTATGATATATAATGAAGCTTTACAAAGTACTTGTCATTTTTGATTCTTTGTTCGGAAAGAACTCCATATAGCAAATAGTCTTTAGTTGGAGCCATCCACGACTCCTTCTAAGGCTATGTCTCTAATACCCGGTCGATTTCCATCATGCTTATGCTCGGAGCGTTTAATACTTCGACTGGAACTAAGCCCATCTGTTTTGCATCCCCAGAGCTTGCAAACTTTGCCAATGAATCAGCCTCTTTATTTTGATCCCGAGGAATGTGCGTAATATCATAGTACTCAAAGAAGTCGATAACTCTTGGACTTGGGTAAGGTATGGAGCAAGTCGTTGTCCTTTAGCTTGGTAATCTCCCCTAACTTGGTATACTACCAATTGTGAGTCTCAAAAGATTTCAAGAGACTTTATACTTAGTTCACTAGCGAGTTTAAGTCCAGCAAACAAAGCCTCATACTCAGCTTCATTATTTCTTGTTTGGAAATCAAGCTTTAAAGCATGGCAAATTGACCGATCTTCGGGGTTGACAATCACAATTCCAGCTCCAGAACAATGATCATTGGATACGCGATCTGTATATAACTTCCACCATATGGTAGGCATTTCACTGCTCCTTGGGAAATCATCCCGCACAGTAAATTCTAGTATAAAGTCCGCCAGTGGTTGACCTTAGATAGCCTTTGGAGGAAGATAAGTGATGTCAAATTGGCTAGGCTCGATATTCCACTTGAGTAACCTTCCAGACGCTACAGAACCTGTCGTAACGGCTGGTCGGTGTAAACATTGATAGGATGTGCCTGAAAGTATGGATGCCGCTTTCATGAAGCAATCAACAAACAGTATGCCAGTTTTTCTATCTTTGATAGTTTCTTTCAGCTCCCATTAATTGCTTGCTAACATAATAGACTAGTCTCTGGATCTGATTCTCTTCGCGATGCAACGCGGCACTTATAACGTGTAGGTGACCAAGTAGACATATAAGTCTTCATGATCTACCCGTTTTGACAAGATGGGAGGTCTCTCTAAGTGATTCACCAAAGCTTGGAATGCGTCTTTACAATCCTATGTCCATTCAAAATTCCTTTTTCCTCTCCTAATTAAGTCAAAGAAAGGAATACATTTATCGCTAACTCTAGAAATAAGTCAGCTTAGAGCAGCAACCTTCCCATTCAGGCTATGTACTTGTTTGATATTCTTTGGCACTTGGATATTGTGAATAACTTGGATCTTCTCGGGATTAGCTTCGATCCCATGGGTATTAATGATGGAATTCAAGAATTTTCCTGATGATACGCCAAAAGAACACTTCAAAGGGTTAATCTTCATTTTGTAGTATTGTAGGACATCAAACATTTCTGCCAGGTCTCTAATGTGGTCACAAGACCATCGTGACTTCATGAGCATATCATTCACATATACCTTCTTTGTTTTTACCATTTGATCTTTAAACATTCTATTAACTAGGCGTTGGTAGGTCGCTGCTGCTTCTTTAGTCCAACCGACATTACTACATAGCAATATAATCCAACATTTCCATTCTAAATCAGTATTCTCTAAGATGTCTCAATATGAGTTTACTACTTTATACGACAATTATAAGTAGTGAAGCTGGTGTGCACTTGATCAGGAATATGCATCGAGATCTGGTTATATCCTGAGTATGCATCTATGAAAGATAGGAATTCGGGTTCCGCAGTTGAGTCCACGAGCTGGTCGATCCTTGGAAGGGGAAAGCTGTCTTTCGGGCATGCCTTGTTCAAGATCAAGTAATCAACGCATGTCCACCATTTCCCATTTGCCTTTCTTACAAGTACATGATTAGATACCCACTTAGGTTCGAGGGCATCGTGAATAAACCAACTGTCTTTGAACCTATCCACCTCCTCTTTAAGAGCGGAAGATCTCTCCAAATCCATGCCACACCTTTTTTTGTTTCACCAGGACATGCCTCAAATTGATATTCAATGCATGGCTCACAATGGAAAGCGAGATCCCACACATGCTAGAGAGAGTCCAAGTGAAAACATCGAGCTTCGTTTATATAAATTCAGCAAGTTCTTTCATCATCGGGGGGATGAGCTGTGATTTGATCTTTAAGACACGTGATGGGTCATCATGGCTAACTGTGATGTCAATCGTCAGCTCGTCCGGTGCAGCCTTGGTCACTTTGGACCCCTCCTCATCATCTCTCGGATTTATGTCTCTATAGAAACGACTGTGGTGCCTGAGCCAAGGCTCAGGCATTGGTTGTCAATCTTCAGTAGCCTAGATGTAGATAGACTTGTCCACATCCTTACCTTTCTCCTTTGGTTAAGCATCCCTCAATTCAGCTACATAATAGGCACGCTCGGTTGCGTGATCACCATGAAAAACTCCAACACCATTATCTGTCAGGAATTTCAAAGTCAAATACCATAGGGCAAGAGCTGCCCGAAATTCAACTGGGATTGGTCGTCCCAGAAAAGTATTGTATAGAGAGTTAACATCCAAAACAACAAAAGGCAGAATTCACACTCTCCTATGGTCAATTTTTCCCAACTCCACGGGAAATTCAACATAACCAACAGCTTCAGTTGCAACACCGTTAAAGCCATGAATGTAGGCTTTAGTCGGTTTCAAGTCCTTGGCTTCCATCCTCATTTGATCATAAGCCATTTTGAAAATTATATTTTATAGAACTTGCACAACCAACCAATATCTTTCTCACTAAAGCGAGGTCGATCATGGTCGAAATGACCATTGGGTCGATTGTTGGAGCCTCCACATTGTTTGCATCTCTGTTTCTAAACACAACATCATCTTCTATTGTACATTGCTATTTTGCCGGAGCTCCATCACCATACTCGAACAACATTCAAAACTCACATGCTTAATCGCGCTAGCGTAGCGCTCCATCTCATACCAACGCTTATCAGCCGGATGCGGTACTCCGACTATTGTATTCATTACCAATCTTCCACCAATCCATGTAGGCTTCTCATCCCTGTGGAGTGCTTGTCCTCGGTTGGGGTCATATGTCTCCTGCACGCCATCCTATGGTGTTTTTACAAACTACTATACTTTTATTCTTGAATCAGCTTTTCGATAATATCCTAGAGACGCCTGCATTCATTTGTGTTTTGACCATAACATTCATGAAACCAACAATATTTTCCCATCTGTTTCTGCTTCTCTGTTGATTCTTTAGGAGGCGGCTTTCTGTACTGCATGGTATTGAAGGTAGATAAAAAGATATTCTCTAGAGATGTATTTAGTGGCGTGTAAGTATCGTACATTGTAATCCTAGGCTTTCCTCTTCCAGAATCTCTCTTTCATTCTCAGCTCCTATCACTGCCTTTCTTTCGTTGATTCAGCTTGTTATGAACATTCACTTGAACTTTTCCAAAGCTATCATTAGACCACTTCACTGCAATATTACTCTGTACTCCCTCTCCTCTTGGTCCCACAACATTCTTCTTTTTAGAGCATCTGGCTTCTTCCTTTCTCAAATACTCAGCCGCCTTTGCATAAAAGAACTCCAAGTTTCGGGTGGCTAGCCAGCTAACTAATCGCCAAAATCAGACTCTGGATCAATCTCTCTTGTATGACCATCAATATTGCATGGTCACTCTGATTACTGATTTCTATGACAGCTACATGGAATCTCTCCTTGTCATCTTCAGCGATTCTCCCAGAGCCTGGATCATGCTGGATAGGGACATTATATCTTCAGGGTGAGTTGCGTGCATATGAAACTGCTCCACAAACCTTGTTGCCAAATCATCAAATCTAGAATCAACTGTGGGGGTAACCTTGTGAACCATATCGTTGATATTCTAGAGAGAGTAATAGGAAAACTTCTACACTTGGTCGCATCGTCTTCTCATGCGGAATCCATCAGCTATTCATATCTTATGATGTGCTGTCTAGGGGTCGGTTTTTCCCTCCTAAGCAGGCATCGACGACACGTTGAACCTTCTTAGATACTCTACATGTAGGACATCATCAGTGAATGAGGTATGACTTCTCGAGATTCCCCAGTCATCATTGGTAAAGCCTTGGCTCTCTCTCACTAACTGTCTAACCATAGCCAACAAGTCTAGCGTTTGGATAGTTGGTGCCAAGCGGTGGTCGTGTTCCACCTCACGTGAATGGTCTGGTCGATGTCTACGGACCATTCCATGCCTTCTTGGTTCTCATCCTCCTAATGTATACAACGTACATTCACATCATTGTCATTCCCGGGAAGCAATTGGTGAACATGTAATTGAAATCCATCATCCAAATAGGTCGCTACAGCTCCAGCTTGAATCCAAACATGCATGGATAAGTTCCTTCCTCCGGAGGAGGGATCGGTATCGATCCTAATGGAGGGATCGGCATCGATCGGTCTTGGCAGACCGCACAGGTCTTCATGTTCATGCCTTAAAGTTTCTTCCTAATATCCGTTAATTTTGCGACTCCTGTGCCTGTGATTCTCATCCGATGAATATGAATTCTCCGATGCTGAGTAAGAGGTGGGTTCCCTCCTTACTATCCCTTGCTATTACCGACTGAGTTGGTTCATTAGGTTGATATTGGCTTGAATCCGCAGACTTAATTATCGATGGCTATCCACTAGCTCTCTCATCAGATTCTAGAATTCAGTTCTTGTAATGTAATTGGCTGGAATTCAGACTTTAACTGGATCAGCATTCACATCCATTAGTTGACTGCTCGGGGCTCCTTGCTGGATGCTAGCATTCTCGTTTCCTTTTGCATTCTGAGAAGTAGATCTAGTATTCCTCACCATTGTTAATAGCGTTGCTTAGTTTTTTTATAAATCTAAATAGAACAAGCAAACATCTTTATAAATCTAAATAGAACCAGCAATCCAGTAGCAACAAAGGGATCCTAATAAGGTGAGAACCGGGGCTCTTAAAGAAAGCACCAAAAATTTTGCACCGAAAATTGGCACAAATACCCAATAGAAGTTTTGAAGAAAAAGAAATAAAGAATATTAAATGAAAACAGAGGATGATAACAATGAATTAGGAGTAAATTGAAATAATAACAAGCAAACAACAATTTATAGTGATTCGGCGTTGTTTGCCTACGTCCACTTTGAACAGTTTGCTTTATTAATCACTTTATAAACTGTGTACAATAGGGATTGGATGAAAATTCTTAGTTACAAAAGAGTATAAAGCAACTAGCAGCGTAAAGGTCCCCAAAATGAATAACCAAGCCTGTATTTATAGACGAAGATGGCTAATTATCTCCCTAAAAATTTGGGAGAAGGACCTCCAGAACCATATGGACCCACAAAAGGGATCGCATGGCCCAATTATCAAAGAAGAGTGATCGGTATCGATCCCTAATTTGGTGGAATTTTGGGGTGTGATCCCTATGGTAGCTTTCATATGCTAAAATATGCCTAGCCTCTAAATTTCATGTCAATTGGATTAGTAGAACTAGAGTTATTGCTTGATCTTTTCTTCAACATAGGTTGCTTGCTGATTCCTACCAATCCGTACCAAGGGAATAGTACTGATCCCTCTAACTTCATCTTCTTGAGGTGCAATACCTAGAGTAGGCTCCCTAGGGTCCCTATATCTTGCCACAAAATTCCATATGCATTGGGCTTGTGGATCTTGAGATATTTATTGTTTTCTATTGAAATGCTCTTACTCCCTAAAACATATCGATCACAATGATGGAAGTTAATTTATGCCAATCCCTCCTATTTTTTAAACCATATTTCATACTTCAAACATTCTGCCTTGCATATCTATCAATTCCATTCAACCTTGACTTCATTTTATTATCTATACTTAACTACTAGGCCCCATAATCATCACTCTGGACTCATCGACCTTGTTAGCAGTCGAATCTAACTTGTGCAATCAGTTCAATATAGCGGAATCAAAATATTGGATAACATTGAAAGATAGCTTTCCCCTACCTAGAATGGACCAACTGGTAGATGGGACCACATGGCATGAGTTACTCTCGTTCATGATGCTTATTCAGGTTATAACCAGATTTTAGTGCATATTCCAGATCCGGAAAACATAAGCATTACAATGGATATGGGATTATACAATTATCGAGTAATGCCATTCTGTTTGACGAACACCAAAGCCACGTATCGAAGATTGGTAAAATTTATGTTCAAAAATCAGACTGGACAAACAAAGGAGGTACACATGTATGACATGCTTGTGAAGTCACCAATTTCGCAAAACCATTTAGATGACCTTTCAGAGATGTTCAAGGTTCTACAAAGGTATGGAATGAAGCTGAATAAGTTAAAATGTTCTTTCGGGGTAGCAATGGGAATATTTCTATGATTTATTGTTAATACAAGGGCATCGAGGTCAATCCAGAGTAGATTAATGCCTTGAGGAACATAACCGCTCCAACTATAAAGAAACAACTATAAAGCTTGAATGGGAAGATCGCTGTCTTGACTCAGTTCATCTCAAAGGCAATGGATAAATGCATACCCTTATTCGATGCCCTTAAGAAGGGAAAGAAGAAGTTTGAATGGAATCAAGATTGTCAGGATTCCTTCAAGGAGTTGTTGAGGCACATCGAAACATCACCAGTCTTATCCAAACCACTAGTTAGGGAGGATTTATTTGTTTATTCGGTGGTGTCTTCTCATGCACTAAGTGTAGCACTTATACATGAGGAGGCGAGGATTCAAATATCGGTTTACTATATCACTAGACGATTTACTAGAGTAGGAAAGAACTATCCAAAGTTGGAAAATTTTGCGTATTGCTTGCTGATTGCGCCTAGGAAGCTCCAACCATATTTTCAAGATCATCCAATCAAAGTACTGACAGATCAGCGCTTAAAGCAGGTATTTTACTGACCCGAGACTTCGAGGAAACTACTAAAGTGGAACATAAAATTGAGCCAGTATGTCATTAGTTACCATCCAAGGAGAGCGATAAACTAGTGGGCATTGGTGGACTTCGTCGCTGAGTTTACCCCATGAGATAGCAAAGAAGAGGATGATGCAGACCCAGTTCCTTATTAGAGTTGTTTGTGGATGGCGCTTCGAATGAGAATAGTTCAGTCGTAAAAGTATTACTCGAAACACGGAAAGGATGGTCAATTTGTTATATGCCAAGGTTGGAGTTTCCCGCAACAAACAACGAGGCTGAGTATAAAGCGCTGATAGTAGGATTAATGATAGCAAAGGAACTGGGGATAACAACATTACATATCTTCAGTGATTACCAGCTGGTGGTCTATCAAGTTAGAAAGGAATATCAGGCTAAGAGTGCAAGACTTGCCCCTTACCTGAAGAAAGTACTAGAATTGTTGGACGATGTAGAGCACTGTACTATAATGCAAATCCTTAGGGAGGAGAACACAAAAGCTAATTCATTGGCTTAGCTGGCTCATTCGAAGAAGCACGAATGATGGGTCTTGTTCTAATGTAGGTTTTAATGGCCCCAAGCATCGATTAAATGGATGTCAACTAAATTTTGGAGACCGCGGAAGAAGAGGAGTCATGAATGACTCCGATCAAAGAATACTTGCTTAAGGGGACTCTCTTGAGAGACAGAAATGAATGGAAGAAAACTTTTTTGAAAAGAACCTCGTTTCATGATTCAAGAAGGAGTGTTGTATAAAAGAGGATTCTTTACCCCTTGCTTCGGTGTTTATCCATGGATGAGGCTAGGAAGATCCTAATGGAAATCCATGAGCGGAGTAGTGGTGATCACACCGAGGGGCAGACTCTGGTCAAAAAGGTACATTGTTATAGATATATTTGGCCAATAAGAAATCATGATGCGGCTAATTACACCATTTGGTGCAACCACTACCAGAGATTTGTAAAGATTCTATGAACCCCATCTATAGAATTTACACAAATGGTTAGCCCATGGCCATTTGTGGTTTAAGGAATTGATATAATCGGTGTGCTACTAATCACAAAAGAGGGAGCTATAGTGGCAGTGGTTATTTCATGAAGTGGGTTGAAGCATAACTGATTTCCATGAGCACAATGAAATAGATGATCAACTTCGTAATAAAGAACATCATTGGTAGATTCGGAGTAACCCTAATGATCATCGCAGACAATGGAACTCAAGTCAAAAGTACCAAGTACAAGGACTTCCACAACCAGTTCAGAATCGAGAAGATCTTCTCGGCGGTAGCTCACCCATAGGTAATGGACAAGCGGAGGCGGTGAATAATATTATCAAGTCCACTTTGAAGAAGCGACTAACTAGAGCCAAATGCAACCGAGTTGATGAGCTTCCGCTGGCATTATGGGATTATAGGATGATCCACAAGTCAGCAACTAGACATTCTCCATTCAACTCTGGCATATGGATCAGAAGCTATGATTCCAATAGAATTGGAAGTCCTTTCTCTTCATAAAAGGCATTTCAATCCAATGGTAAATGACAGACTCTTTCTTGAGTCCCTCGATTTGGTTGATGAGAAGCGGGAAGAACCGGAACTGAGGATAGCTGATCAGCAGAAAAGAGTAGCACGACACTTCGACACCAAGGTCCAAAACCGTACTTTCAAGATAGGTGATCTCATTTTGAAATGAGTTTTCCTGGGTACGGGGGCATTCGGTCCGAAATGGGAAGTCCCATATGCAATTGACCGAAAGCTTGGTTATAGAACATTCATGCAAGCTACAATTGGTGGATTTCCAATCCTTGAGCGTGGAACAGTGATTTGTTGCATCACTATTATGTTTAGTTTAGTTTTCCAAATAAGCCACCCAGGGACTCTTAGGGCAATGTAATATGGTAGGACTTGTCGTGCTTTTTACTAATGGGTATGTGTGTGTGTGTATAATTCGCTTCTTGAATCAATGGAACTATGTTCATGTAAGCAAAGATTTCGTGTTGCGCGATTAGCAGGACAATCAGGTACCGACTTCTTTCATCTCGGATTAGGACGGAGGAGAATAACCACTTAAGGGTCGATCAGATAATTTGATCATGGCCATTTGGAATTTGTTTTTACTTGGAGATTGGCAACGATAAGAAGGAACACTACTTAAGGATCGATTAGATAATTCGATCCCGACCTTAAAGAATTTGCCATTAGGGGAGATTGGCAATGGCAAGAAGGAATAACAACCTTGGTGTCAATTGGATAATTCGATCCCGACCTTCAGGAACTTGCTGTTGTCTGGGAATTGGTAATGATAAGGACTAACCACTTAGGGGTCGATCGGATAGTTCGACCCCCACCTTTAGGAATTTTTCGTTGCCCGAGATGGGCAACATCAAGGAGGAATGACCATTTAGTGGTCGATCGGATTATCCGACCCCAACCTGTAGATATCGGTCGTTTCCCTGAAGTTAGTAGCAACAAGAAGGAATGCTCGAAATCAAGCAATTAACCATAGGTTCTCCGAACAGGAACTAGGGTACAAACTTGATTTTCATGACTGTGCTAGCGGCCTAGCAAAACATGCTTAGCCAAAGATAAGTAAGGTTAGTCGTTAAAAATCCAAATATGTACTATTGGACCCTTTCGATTCAAGATCATGACCGGGAAGGAGCAATCAAACCAGAGACAATTGGGTAATTTGCCTCGCAATGTCAGATTTCTACTAGTGCCCATGTCTGGCATTTGGAAAAATGAGTTCCATGAATAGGATTAGGTTCGCGGTAGAAATATGTAAACATGAAATAAATATTACTACTGATGCTTTCCGATGATTGGGAGCAACATGGAACTTAGACTGTTTACGGTAGAAATTAGTCGAAGGAAACTCGATCTAACCAAAATAGGTATAAATACGGGGTTGGTTCAATTATGATTATGTATTTACCAAACGAAACACTTTGGCAACTATAAACAGAACTAAAATATGGAATATACTTAAAGCGATGGCCTAAATTTTGTTCAAATGCATAGAGTTTTAGTAAATAAATGCATTGCGCTGAAATAGACTTATATAATGTAGGTAAGTTATGGTACATCAGTTCCATCATATATGCAGATAGTTATTAATAAACACGCATAGTATATAAAAATGCAGAAAATTAAACGGAACAAAGATCACAGAACAGAAAGTGGTCTTTCATTGCTTCAATTTTCATATACAAAAATAGCGGGGCCGTTCCCATACAAACACAACTTATTTACAACAAAAGAGGTCTAGAAAAACATAAGTCATCACACCCACGAGCTTCTGGAATCCCCTATTTGTTCTTCTCTCTTCTTTTGCCTGAAGCACCAGAGCTGTTGTGTTTCCTTCTGCGTTTTCATCCACCCTTGATTTTCCCCCCTTCAGGAGTATGACCCTCATATTGGGTTGTATTACCTCCAACTGTGGTGTGGGGCTTGTCAGACTTCTGAATAGGGGGCTCGAAGGATTTGATTTTGAGGGGCTTCAGCATAATCGAGGGAAGCTTAGTTGAAGGGCTTGTTGGCTCGGAGCTGATAGATTTCTCAGTTCCTGACACTTTTTTGATCCTGACCTTAGAAAGGTCGGCTTTCAATATCTTTGCCATTGTAACAAAATCAGTTGGGTTTATAGAAATTTTATGGCAATGTCTTCCTCCAGGCAGAAGGAAACATCCTCTAGGTTCTGCAGAGCTGTTATCTTCTCGGAATCAGGTCTCAGTTCAGAACTAGGAGCAATTACAAAAGTAATAAGCCCTGTGTAGAGAGAGGTAGACGAGGTGAATATGGCTATAGCACCCACGCCTTGTGTAAATGGTGGTGGAGGCAGAATGTGTGGATGATCTAAAAGTTGGCCAACATAATAGTAAAGGTTAGTGATGGATTGGCGCAAGAACTGAATTTTCTTGGAGACCGATAAAACCAGAGTTATACCTTTACTTAGAGTTGATTACAAATCAGGGGATTTTGAAATCTCAACCTCTTCAAGTGAATGCTCGCCGGGTAGATTGATCATGAGAGGAAAATAAGCTTCGATAGAGGTGACTACTGTGGATGCGAGGATGGTTTGGGAGGCCTTATTGTTGGCTCCCTTAATCTTAAGAACATCTACTGTAGGCTCCTTAGACTTTGGAATGGATGATTTTGCTAGACCCGATGCACTTTTGCTAGAGGAAGCCTCGACTGCGGCAATAGCAGCAGCGGCATCTTTGATGAAAAGTTTGGTATTGCCCTCCATAAGTTTCACTATGTCTTCAGCATTGAGGCATTTAGCCATTAGCTCTTCCTTTTTTAGGCTTTCACCGGTTGCTTTACAGCAACACAACACTCCCTCCTAAGTGTCGGCAAGAGTATCAACATACGTACTCCCCGGTTATTTCAAGTTCTTGTATTGAATCACGCTCATGAAGAAGTGCTAGAAAGTATTATTCAGCTCTTCCTTCTCCTTGGCCCTTACCTCCTTAAGGTTCTTTAGCTCCTATGTGGCGAAGATGTAGTCAACCTCCTTATCAAGCTTCTACTCCTTTACTAACAATAGGCTCTCCTCAAGTTTATCTTTCTCTGAGCGGAGCTTTTAAATCTCAACCGCCTGCTCCTTAATAGTTTTTTCCCTGGTCACAATTGTTTCATCTTTTGTAGTGAGGCGCAGGTTTTTATTGGCAATTTGAGTTTTCAGGGCGACACCCTCCTCGTGGGCTATCTTGAGCAAGTCTTTTAGCATAAGCTTAGCGTTGGTATGGGCCATCCTCATTTCTTCCATAAGTTTTTTACCATTAGCCTTGGATTTCAGAGCATTGTCTCTCTCCATTGTCATCTTCTCCAAGTCACCCTTGTACCCTATGATGAGGCCATCATATGTTTTCTTCTTGGACTTGAAAGATCGTATATTTATGTAATTGATTTTGTTGACCTTGGAGAGATCGAAGGCTAGCTTTTATCCATTTATAGCCCGGGTCAACTAACATTTGGATCTATAAAATGTTTCGGTCTACATCTTCCTTCGAATATTTTGGACCTCACAATCGAACTTGACAACGGTAAGGAAGAGATCTAAAAAAGTATCCTACATACTGGATGATGAACCAGGTAGAGGAATTAAAGGAGCAGCGACTCCTTTGGAGGGATGAATGGTAGTGGCTAAGGAGCAAGAAGTGGGAGCGTGATGATGAGTAGCAGTTTGGGGTTTAGAGCAAGGATGAGCAATGATGGACAAGGAGTTGAGGCAATCACATGAGCCCTTGTGTTGCTTGCTTGGATCACTAAGCAGCTTCTCTTCAGTCTGCCTTTTCTGATCCTCTCAACTGATGTGTCGATCATCTTCTACTCTTCTCTCTCTCTCTCTCTTCATCTAGCCCTCTCCTCCTTGGATTTTGGATCTCAACGGGAATTGGAGTGACACATGTATGGATCGAAAGTTTGAACTCTAAACTCATCCACGCTATAGATTCTTTCAATATTATCTCTGGTCATGGAACCTGAAACTAGAAGAAGGATTATATAAGTATTGGAATTTTGGAATACAAGTGAATGCTGGGATGTGTGTTCATGATCCTAGTAAAGTGTAAAGTGTCGATGACCCCCTAAGTACTCTACAGACCATGTTCGCATGGAATTAAAGATGGAGTCTCGCTACCTTCAACCAGGATTTACCTAGGAAAAAATCTAGAGTTTGGAGAACCTTCAGCAAGGAGATCGCCAATAGAGATATCAAAATCACTTAAGCCGACGAAGACATCGCCTAGGGGGCAAGCTGAAGGAATTGTCTCCATCGATGGCAGTACCCTTGGCTCCCTAACTTTCTTGGGAGATTTGAGGACTATGTGCTCCAAAGTCCAGACGAAGCGAAGAAGGAAGCTCAGTCCATTTCGGAAGACGTCACACCACATGATTCGTCTCCTTCCGAACTGGCAGTGTATTCACTATCATCCTTATCAGTGCTTTCAGCTTCCTCCTCTCCTTCCTCTTCCCTCATCTCTTCCTTCCCTTCTCTTCTCCCTACACTTTCACTCTCCTCAAGGATTGATTCCATTCTAGCTCCTTCATCCCCTTCTCTCAGGGCCTCGCATATAGCCGGGTCTTTTGTTCCTTTTTCAATGGGCTCTTCAGCATTTGCTATTCCCGTCGAATGTTCAACTTCCCCTTGAAGATTATTGCCAAAGTTGCGAGTGGGGAAAGAAGATCGGGCTGGTATTCTAGAGCTGCTTGGCGGAGATGTTACAAGAACAACATATCTATTGGGAAGTAGAAGACCACGTTGTCAGAGGTTCTAATTTATTAGGAGATATGTGGTGGTGTGATGCTAAAAACTAATTTCCTTCAGAATTATCAAAGTATCGGCATGCTTATTATGAACATCTAAAATAGGAATGTCTGTAAGGAAGTAAAAAATAAGTTAAGCACTTCGATAGAAGGAATCTAAGTACGACAAGGGAAAAGAGGAAGGGATCTTACATTCGGAAATTCAAGTCCATTGAAGCCATACAGACATCAGATGAACAAATATTCGTTCTTAAAGTAAGAACATTTATTGTGAAGCTTCTCGATGACCTTGCATTTGACCAGCCTCGATAATCATGTATTACGGTGAATCACGCCTTTGCTTGAAGGTTGTGAGATAAGATAGCTCGTTGAAGGTTAGAGGCCATTGAAACTGATTCACAAAATGCATATATAGAGAATTAAGGAGAGCATACCCATTGGGATAAACTTAGGATGGAGCCAGCCCAAGCTCTTGAAAAATCATGTGCAAGAGTCGATTTACTAGCGAGACGGCACTGCCCATACACATTTATCGATTGCATGCAGTATAGTCTACTTGAGGGTTGTGTGCTCATTGGATTTGGGTTGGAAGCAACACATCATCCTCATGAATTTCTTGTTGTCTACATATGCGGAGAATCTTGGTGGTAAGAATAGTTGTCTATTATTTAGGTGGATCATCTAGAACCCGAAGGCTAATACATTCATTCACTAGAGGAGGCAGCTCTTTAATTGGAATAACTAACCTCTGTATCTCAGCAGTGACAGCCAATATGGTGGTAGAAGATGTAGAAGTGTAAGTTTGAGCCATGGTAGACTCAGCTTTAGGAGGAGTAGATGCCCAACATCAGTCTAAAGTCGAGGAGATTGCCAAGTCATTCTAGATAGGAAAACTTGACGTTGAACATGGTCAGTTATGTTCTACTTTAAAATATTTAACCCATGTGACCAACGCTCAGAATCCAAAGGATGTCGATATTTGTTGACCAATCTAATTATGAACGTCGACCGGAGAAAGTGAAAGTTTTAATTTATGCAACATGAGTCTCGTGTCTCATGCACGACGAACGAACCATGTTATGTAGATTGCTCGTTCTAGAATAATGAGCCACGTCACATGATGGAACAATGCATCAGATCTTACCCGTTATCGTCAAATAATTGATAATGGGACCATTATCTAGAGCAATGCTAAAGTTTCTCTTTTACAGAATTACTGGAAGTACAAGAACTGAAATTTCTAAGAAACAAAATAGATCAATTCGACCATTGTTTGAAAAAGAACCATCCTATGGACATTGATTTGATGATAGGCGATGAGTCAAGCACTGATCGGAGCACATCGAAGGGCTTTGCAAGGAAAGAACTTGAGCGAAGGAACCTGGTTGATTCTCCTAAGCACATACCAGATCAGGCCCAAGCACTTGCTTGGAAAAATTTGGATGCTGCTCCAACCTAACTCGACTATCCCCATCTCTATCGCCAACAATGGCCATTGTTAATGTCATTTGTAACCTAGAGCCATAGCCAACGGCAGCCTAATTGCCAATGAAACCCATCTAGAATTTTGGATCCAGACTTGGAGTTTTGGAAAGCGATCAAGTTGAGCACATAAAGGATTGGCGGTGAAGTTTCAATGGCAGTGATGTTTTCCAGTGAGTGGTGGTGGCAAGAGATGACCAACAATGATAGGTCTCAAGTGGTGGAGCGAAGCTTGTGAGTGATTAACGTAAGCAATGATGTTGGGTACAAGGCAATCGACAACTAGCAGAAAATGGAAAGTAATGGATAAATTTCTCGAAGTGCTGAATATATAGTGATTGGAGGTAAAGCAAAAGCACTCGGTACCTAGTCTCTTTTTGGAGACAAAATTTAGACAATGCAAAGGAAAGGAAAAGCATACCTGGATAAGGTGTGGAACGATCGTAAGAGCATAGATCTTGTCTTTAGCACAAAGAATGGAATTTAAGCTATGTAAAGCAGTTAAAAGAATACCTACGGAATGAAAGCAATGCTTTTAAGCGATTTTTGAACGACCAACCAGAATGGGAAGATAGTAGTTAATGCTCATCTTGTTCTAGAGCACACTTTGTTGTCAATGAAAGCATACTCGAGGAGGGGGGCAACTGTTATCCGCCTTTTTGAACTATTATCCAACCATTTGACCGGTTATATACACTTATTGGACAAGTTAGACTCGTTGATAGATAAGGAAAGCAGTCCAGAGAGATGATCACAGAGACCAGAGATCAAGCACGGACGAAGATATGAAGTAACAATCAAGTGAGACCAAGAGATAAATGCTCTAAAATACTCTAAGTGTGGATTTGTGCTTCCCCTAGGCAGGGATCGGATCACATCACAACAGTCAAGAACAACATCAACCAATAGCTTAGCTCGACGGGGGTCGATCGATATCTCTAAAAATATGAAGGCAACTATGCAAACAACTTTGGAAACATGAAGCTAGCATAGAGGGGGACGCACCATGGCGATTGCAAGCTGCCATGTGGACATCTTAACTGATCAATGTCGATCCCTCGGTATTGGGAGTTGGGCCATGAAATTTTCTAGGTGACCTTGTCTACATTTGGACATTCTTTCGGCGAATTTTCAAGAAGATATTTGGTCGTCTAACCCTATAAATACAGAGCTCATAGTTTAACTTAGGGATATTTACACTGTTATTTGTCTTGTTTCTACTTACGGATGATGATCTGATCCCTCCTGTACTTAGAAATTCAAGTGATCAATAAACTGTTTCATCAAAGTATACATAGGCATTCAACGTCGAACTACTATAATCTGTGTGTCATAGTTTTCTTACTTGTTTTCTGCTTATTTCCTCTATTTTAATTTAGATTTCTTCACTTATTTATGTACATTCATTCTGTTGGGTGTTTGTGCCAATTTTTTTCCAAACATTTTGGTACTTCCACTAAGAAAGAATTCTCAGGTTGATTGGATCTCATCATCTACTTGTGGATTCCCATATTCACGAGATATATATAGATTTCCACCGACAATTTTTTGTTTCTACTCAGATTTGAAGAAGATTTAAAGGACGCTATTAGCGATGGCCAAAGGAAAGTCTACTACTTCTCGTGCTGTTGAAGGCAATGAAGATACCAACATCCAACAAGTTGATCACAGTGTACAACCGGCTACTGCCAATCCCTAGAATCCAACTAATTATGTCACTAAAGTAGACTTTGAATTCCTAATGAAGGAACCAATGGATAGCCATCAGCAACTCAACCAGCAAATCCAGGGTAACATCAACCCAATGAACTAGTTGAAAGATCAGCATGGAAAGTCAAGGAGGGATATGCAGCTATAACAGATGCATATGCAGCTATAACATCATAACGAAATCAAATGATCGGCTATGGCCGATTGACATCGATCGGTACCGAATGCATCAGTGGGATTGACACCGAACCCTCGATTCATGGGGGCATTCGGTATGCAGGTGGAGGAGCTTACTCTAGAGGTTCTACGATCGATCAAGGTGCTAAAGCTCTAGCAAATGTTGTTGAACCACAACTGAGAGACGATGACAGAACTGCTACTCAAGAAATGGATCGAAAGTAAGAGGGGCCAAGGCAACGTGGCGCTGCCCAAAGGCGTATATTTGGTCGCTCGCGTGAGGTGGAACATGACTACCGCCTGGCACTAACTCTCCAAACACCAGACTTAATAGGTATGGTGAGACGGCTAGTGAAAGAAAGTCAAGGCTTGACCAATGATGATCGGGGACTCTCCAGAAGTCATACTCAATTCACCGACAACATTATACATGTAGAATATTCGTAGAGGTTCCATATGCCTACAATGCTTGCCTAGGCAGGAAAAAATGACCCCGGGCAGCATTTTCTTGAAGTATGAATGGTACATGGACTCCGGCCGAGCCACTGATGCAGTCAAGTGTTGGGGGTTTCCCATTTATGTAGAAGTTGTTGCGACCATGTGGTTCACCGAGCTACCACTGCGTCCAATCTCTTCATTTGATTAGTTAACAAAGAACTTCCTGGAGCAGTTCCACATGCACGCGACTTACCCCAAGGATGTAATGTCACTCTCCAACATGGTCCAAGCATCGGGGGAGTCACTGAAAGATTTTTTGAAAAGGTTTAATACAGCTGTTACAAAAGTTAGTAATCCGAATGATGATGCAATACTCATGGCATTGACTAAGGGAGTCAACCATGATTCTGAGTCTGGCGATTGGTTAGCGGGAAAGCCTCCTTCATTGGATTGTTTCTTTGCAAAGGAGGCTCGGTTTATAAGGAAGGAGGAGGAAATTCAAGCCAGGAAGAGAGATGTTGCTAGCCCAAGCGCCGAGGGAGTACAAAGTAATATGGCAATGAAGCAGTCTGGCGATACTTTTGGGAAAGTTCAAATCAATATTCAGACTAAACCGAATAAGCAGAAGAAAGCCGGTGATACGGACTATGATCGAAGATGGGATTTCGGGGAAGGGAAGCCGGGGATCCCATCATTTGATACGTACACTACATTGAAGATGTCGCTAGAGAATATTTAACTATTGACTGGTAACACTATGTAGTATAGAAAACCACCTTCGAAGGAACCGACGGAGAAGCAGAGATAGTTTTGAAAGTACTGTAGATTTATTGAATGTTATGGACATACCACAGACGAGTGCCGCCACTTCTGTGATGATATTGAGAAGTTAATTCAAGAAAGAAAATTGCAGTAATTTGTTAAAGCCCTACAGGATGGCGGGCAGGGGACATCCGACCCCAATCGAGGACAAGCTCCACCCGGTGCTTAGGAACCTCGGTGGATGGGAGGGAGATTAGTTATTAAAACCTTTGTTGGAGGACCGCATTCAATCGACAAAAGCTGGAATGAAATGGAGCGTTACGTGAACGCTATCAGACATGTAGACATTGAATGTTGCTCAAACACAGAGGACGGTGCTATAGCAAAGCAGCAACGAACTAGAACAGATGATATTGCATTTTGCAATATAGATGCAGACAAAGTGGAGTCCCTTATGATCCACCCAATGCTGATCTCAGATCGGCCCAACCTTGGTGAGAAAGATTTTGATTGATTGTGGAAGTTCTACGAATACCATTTTCAAGAAGGCATACGACCAGATGTTGTCGGAAGCCAAAGATCTGAAACCATGCAAAGCCTGTATTTATGGCTTAAACAGTACTGCAATTGAAGTGGTAAGCTATGTCGAGCTACCGCTAGAGTTAGGAGATGGCAACCGAAGGAGAGTGCGGGTGCTATCATTTGTTGTGATGGATGTGAACTCTTAGTACAATGCTTTTTTTGGGCCAATCGGCCCTTGCTAAATTCAAGACAGCTATCGCCCATTGGTATCTGACACTTAAATTCTCGATAGGGAATGACATGGGAATTATCCATGAAGATCAGGCGACTGGACGTGCATGTTATGTGGTTGAGTTGAGAGACGCTCAGCGAAAGGAGAAAGGAAAGGATGTGGAGAAGCCTCTCTGCATATGAAACTTTGCAATCAGTGTCCGAGCCTTGGCTCAAGAACCACAGTCGGTTCTATAAAGATATAGATCTGAGAGATGAACAAAAGCCTAAAGAATCCAAGGCTACACCCGCTGAGCTAACGATCAATATCACGGTCATCTACAATGACACATCATGGGTCCTCAAGATCGGATCACAGCTCAGTGCAACGATGATAAAGGAATTAGTTTGTTTTCTTTGAGTGAATCTTGATGTGTTCGCTTAGACCCATTTTGACATGTGTGGGACCTCACCGACTATCATGAGCCATGCATTGAATATCGACCCTAGGTATGTCCCGGTGAAATAAAATCAATGCGGCATAGATCTAGAGAGATCCACTGCACTTAAAGAGGAAGTGGATAAACTCAAAAACAATGGGTTTATCCGCGACACCCTCTACCCGAAAAGGATATCCAATCCAGTTCTTATGAGGAAAGCTAATGGAAAGAGGCGGACATGCGTTAACTACTCAGACCTGAACAAGGCATGTCCATAAGATAACTTTCCACTTCCAAGGATCGACTAGCTGGTAGACTCGGCTACTGGACATGAACTACTTTCATTCATGGATGCATACTTCGGATACAAAATCAAATCCCGATGCACATCCTAGATCAGGAACACACCAGCTTCATTACTAGCTTAGGGTTATACTGCTATGTTGTAATGCCTTTTGGACTAAAGAATGCTGGTGCTACATACCAGAGACTAGTCAGTTGGATGTTCAAAGACCAGATCGAGTTATCAAAGGAAGTATATATAGATGATATGCTTGTGAAGTCATGGCGATCAAATGAACACATCGATGATTTGGCAGAGATGTTCAATGTTCTTCGAAAATATGGAAAGAAACTTAACCCCTTGAAATACTCTTTTGGCATTGCATCAAGGAAATTCTTGGATTTCATCGTCAACTCTCATGGAATTGGAGCCAATCCCAAGAAGATTCAAGTGATCATAGATATTCAAGTACCAAAGAAAATTAAGCAGGTAAAGAGCCAAAATGGGAAGGTGGCCACACTGAGTCGACTCATCTCCAGGGCCACCGATAAGTGCATCCCTTTCTTCAACTTGATCAGGAGAGGGAAGAGGAACTTTGAATGGATGCAGGATTGTATTGATGTGTTTCAAGCTGTAGTACATCACATAGAGAGAAACCCATCTTGTCCAAGCCACTGGATCAAGAAGACTTCTATGTTTACTTGGCAGTGTCAATACATGCCATAAGTGCTGCACTTCTACGCAAAGAGGATCAGATCAAGAGGCCAGTGTATTATGTTGGCAAGCGATTGACAGGTGCTGAAAGGAACTATCTGAAACTGGAGAAGCTTGTGTGCTACCTGTTGATTGCATCAAGAAAGCTCCGCCCTTATTTCCAGGCTCATCCCATCAATATCTTCACTAACTAGCCATTACGATGGGTCATACAGTGACTTAAGACGTTTGGAAGATTACTTAAATGGAACATCGAATTGAACCAGTTTGATATCACATATCTCCCTCGGAGGCCTTCTAGGGATAAGCACTGACAGATTTCATAGCAAAATTCACTGCACATGATATCTTTCTAGAGAGCAGTGGGGAACCTAACATCCGATGGAAGATGTACATGAAAGGAGCATCCAACGATCGGTGTTCTAGCGCTGGTGTCATACTAGTAACTCTTGAGGAACACTCGATCAGCTACGCCATTAACATCCCTTTAACGAATTAATGAAGTTGAATATGAAGCATTGATCATTGGGCTTAAACTTCCTAGAGAGCTGAGAGTTAAGGCATTGCAAATTTTCAATGATTCCCAGTTAGAAGTAAACCATGTCAGGGCAGAATATCAGGCAAAAGGAGCACGACTTACTCCTTACCTCAATCGGGTCCAAGAGCTGCTAATCGATTTTGAGCATTACACCATTACACATATTCCTAGAGAACAGAACGAGAAAGCCGACTCACTAACCAAACAGGCCAGTTCCGAGGATGTACAACAAATGGGTTTTGTCCGAGTTGAAGTATTTAATGCTCCGAGCATTGACCAGATGGAGATTGATTATGTCTTAGAGATGGAGCCCAAGAAGGAGTCATGGATGACTTCGATTAAAGACCATTGGGGAAGGGGAATCCTTCCCAAATGGAGGGATGAAAAACGACAGATCCTTCATAAAGTTTCACAATACATCCTTTAAGAAGGAGTAATCTATAGGAACGATTTCTCCATTCCCCTGCTTTGGTGTATCACCAATGGTGAAACTAAGCGGGTATTAAGAGAAGTCCATAAAGGAGAATGTGGTGATCAAATTGGGGCAAACCCTAGCGAAGTAGATACTCCGCTATGGTTATTTTTGGCCAACTGCCAATCGAGACGCAGCAGATTATGCTAGATGATGCAACAAGTGCTAGATGTTTGCAAAGATTCCAAGTGCACCGTCGAGAGATATCACTTAGATGGTCAGTCCATGGTCGTTTGCTACTTGGGGTATTGATATCATCGGCTCATTACCAATTTCCAAAGGGGGTGCGAAGTACGTCATCGTACCAGTCGAGTACATCACTAAATGGACTGAAGCTGAACCTTTGGCCATGATCATAATAAAGAAAGTAACCACTTTGTGATTCGAAACATCATTTGTTGTTTTGGTCTCCCTCGAACAATTGTAACTGAAAACGGGACCTAATTCGACAGTGCTGAATTCAAAGACTTCTATCCCTGACATCATATTGAGAAAAGATTTGCAGTAGTTGCTTACCCTTAGGCTAATGGATAGTTCGAAGCTGTTAATAAAATCATAAAGTCCATTATAAAGAAGCGTTTGGAAAAGGCTAGAGGCGAGTGGGTTGTTTAACTCCCGTCAGCATATGGGCATACAGAACCACCTACAAGTCCGCGCCCGACCACACTCCATTCGCTCTTGCTTACGACTCCAAAGCCATGATTCCCATAGAACGTGAAATCCATTCTCATTGAGTGACTTACTGTGACCCCAAAACCATCAGAGATCTCCTTTTAAAATCTCAAGACATGGTTGATGAGAAGCGCGAAGAACCTGACTTGAGGGCAGCTACACACCGACATCAGTTGCCCGGTACTACAATGTTAATGTCCGACCTAGGACCTTTGAATCTGGTGATCTTGTCCATAAACAGATCTTTCCTAGAAACATGGGTCCGAGATGGGAACGACTGTATGTCATCAATCAGAAGCTTGGAGATGGAACTTTCAAGCTAACGACCGACGATGGCATCACACTCCCTAGATCATAGAATAGCGAGCATTCACGATGCTATTTCACTTAGTTTTTTTTGTTCAGTTGTATTTCATTAAGAATTTTCTTTTGTAGTTGAATTCAAAGCCATGTAATAAGACAGATTCTATCGCTTCTTTTTCATTTTGTAATAAAATCTGAGTTTGCTCCATATTTGTGAATTATTTGTGCATAATATAATAGTTATGATATATGACCAACTTACATCTATTATACCTAATATAAACCAACAATTACTTGGAGTTTGGTGCCAACCAGTAATCGGGTCTATAATTGAATTAAACAAAATGAATGTGACTTGATCGTTCATCCATTAACTCTCGCTTGCAACTCATGAGCTGAGTATAAAACAGAGAATGGGTGTGACTTGGCCATCTGTTAACTAACTCCATTTCCCGATTCGATGGGAAGAATGGGAAGTAAAAGTTATCACGATACAACCGATCACTCTTGATTTTTTTCCCAGACTTAGGGTAAGGGAATTAATCAAAGAAAATGCGATTCGACGGTTTCCTAGAACAACTTCAGCCCTAGAGTGTGGGCTAGATTATGAACATCAAATGAGTGTGATTAACTGCCCATCGACTTACTCTGATCCCCAAAGTACGGATAAGAGTATAAACAAAAGGAATGAGTGCGATTCGACCATTCATTCTCCAACTCTAGCCTGAATCCGATAGGAGGAGTATAAACTCATCATGGATGGGACCCAACCATCCACGAACTAACTCCACCGGCTCAAGACTGAGGGCAGGAGTATAATCACTTAATCGTTGAAAACAATAGCTCACCACTATGGCTCGTGCCTAGTGTTTGATACGACATAAGGCCACGACTGAAAGGAGGCCTCAAGATGGATTTGTTGGATTGATGCCCAAAGCAATAGGTGACATAAAGAAATTGCAACTTGAATGACGAGCGATGAATTACAAGTACATTGAATGGAAAATGTAATAGCTCGAACACTTAAACAAGTTTCGTAAAAAAGCCGAATAGAAACGAATTTTTTTTTATTTATATACTAAAACTTAGAAACTAAGTACACGTTTATTTCAAAAACTAAAAGCCAAAAGTGGGGCCATAACCGCATAGTTGCGGCCAATAAAAAGAAAGTAGCTACCTATTTATGACTACCCAAGCTGATTTTACGACTATTTCTCATCTTTTTTGGGCTTCTTCGGGGTGTTCATCGAGGTGGACTCCCCAAAGCTAACGCCTCGTCCTCTCCTCTTTGACCCACTTTTGCACTTGCCACCCACGGAGAAATGGTTTTAGAGACTGAAGCAGAACCAGTCTCACTTTGAGATACATATGGGTCAACCTCCTCAAGAGTGCACCGCCCGGGAGTGTAACCTAGAGTGGAGTAATATCCACTTCAGCACTCCCTTTCTTGACTTGCAAATCCAGCTCCTCCTTTTCAATGCGTTCCTTCATGCTAAGTTTATCAGTGTGTTCACAGGCATAAGTTACTATGAAATCCTATGTTTCATCCTGGCCGTGTTGGTCATCAGTCTTTTTTCATTCAGAGCCCCTATGACATCAACATCTAGGCCGGGAGTCTCAGTTGGTTGATCGATAGGAGCCACCTATACAATGATGGTTGTAGTGGACCCCATGGTCAGTGCTTGTTGTCCCAGGATATCAGCATCATCGGGAGCATGGACAGATGTAGACGGACCTGCAATTTCGTTTGAAGATCAATGGGTAAGCCCATGGCTATCGGATGCGAGATGTAAACCTTCTCGAATGACGAAAAATGAGAAATATACCTTTTCCAAATTGGTCTTCAGTCGTAGTTGGAGTACCACTTTCAAGGATCGGATACAACCCATAATACTTGTACATCCCAGGTTGATCCACATTATAGCCTATGTCCTTTTCAAGGGCATCCAAATCTAAAACATTAGCTGCTTGATTTGGAGTAGGGTCTTGAGGACCAGATCCAGAAGCTTCACTGCCATCTTTGCCCTCTCTTGTGGTCGTTGGATCACTGAGTAAACTGAGCCGAGTAGCCCTGAGATCATTGGGCTCTTCACCACGCAAGATTTCGCGCATGAGATGCTCTTCATCCACTTCAGCACAACTGTGGGACTTCTTCTTCAGATCTACAATATGGTCCAAGGCTTCGACAAGATGTTAATACCTTAGGTACTGGTTTTGATGATAACGACAATAGGACATTATATAAAACATAGATACTAATGTTTTACCGAGATATATAATATATAGTGCATGATAATAGGCAGGTATTGATTAAGAAGACTATACAGTATCAAGATGCTAATATCAAGAGTAGATTCAAGATGCTGATATAAAATTTAAAGAGTTCAAGAATGAATATTCATGAATATTGAAGCGATCAGGATTTCAAGATATTCTAAAAAAGTTATAAAGTCATAGGATTTATGTTAAAACCTTGGTATCACTTTCCTGATCTCTCTTACCTTCTCTTATTTTATTTTAAAATTGTTTTTCAAATATTCTATTTTTAATATAATCTTTTCAAAACATTTTCCGAAATGATTTTCAAATCTCTTATACTTATAAAGATATTATTTTAATGTTTTTAAGTATATATATATTAAATTTTTATTTATACTTTAATAATTTATATCTATATTGATTTTACATATATTATTTATATTGTATTGAATATTCTTATTAAATCTTTCAAAAATATTTTATAAAATTTTATGACGTTATATTTTGATTAAAATTTGTATAAACTATATTTAAATGATTCTACAAAGTATCAAATTATTTTAAAAAGCAACGAATTTTCAAAATAATTTTTATAAAGTGTTTTTCAATTTTGTAAAGGATATGCCAACATATCCAATAACTATATGCCAAAATACTAGCTGTAAATTTCAAAATTCAAATTTTAAAAGGAAGTTTCTTTTCTTCATATCTCTTCATGAATGGACGTGGCCATTGGATTTACCAGATTTCAAAATGAATTCTAATTACCTACTTTCCAATTTTTCTCTCCTCTTTTCACTCTCTTAATTTTTAAATCAATTCCTATAAAAACTCGGCCAAAATGCAACCAGAATCAAATTCAATCATTACTAGTTTGGTTCTCTTTCATATATTCTTCGATTTCTTTCATCTCTCTCAAGATCAAAATGCTATTCAAGAGTTATAAGATCAACTGTAATCAAGATCAAAGATTTGAGTCTTTAAACTCTATCAAATCATACTCTAATACTCTATGGTGTGCTTGGTATCCCTGAAATCCATGTAGGTGTAATTGTAGCATGTTAAAATCAGTTGGGTGTGCTTACTAACCCATAAATCTACTTGGTGTGCTTGTGGCCCAGAAATCAAGTAGCTCTACCCAAAGGCCGGGATTTCGGAGGGTGTGTCTCGTAGCTTTGAAATCGAGATTGTATATGCATTTACTAGTTGAAAGGAAATCCATACAAAAAATTGTGTGAGACTGGATGTAGGGTCACTCCGAACCAAGACAAAATCCTCGTATGTTCTTTCCTTTTCACTTCTACTGCATTTACTTTTGTCTGTACTTTGATTCTGTGATTGGTAATTCCATCATTCCAAGTAAAATCTTAAAGATTTTGAATAATATTCATATAATCCATTAAACACTTTTCACCCCCTCTTTGGTTTTTGGTAAGCCTAAAGATCCCTATTCCGTTGACCCACACAAGCGACTCAGGATACCCCTCTCCAAGGAAGTAGAGGCTGCGATTCATGAAGACCTATGCATTGTAATATATCAGCAACAAACCAAACTCGTCCTTTATCTCTATCCAACCAACCTCCCTAGCCTCTTTCTTAAGGGCCTCGACCTGCGTAAGTTGTCTGCAGCCTCTATTTTAGTTTTGCGAGCCTCGACGGTCTCCTTGCAATATCGTTGAGACTGCAGCTGAGCCTCAAGTTTTTCTCGCTTTTCCTTCTCAAGCTCCTCCTTAAGCTGTTTAATACAAAGGGCTAAGTCATCATTGTCTTTTTTCAGCACATTCTTCTCCTTCTGTAAGATGTCTTTTTCAAGGGCTAAAGTACCACTACGATGAACGGCAGTGTCCAGTTCAGCTTGGTGCACTTTCATTAAATGCTCAACTGATTCAGAAGATTCATTGGCTCTTTTCTTACCATCGACTAGCTTTATACCCAACTAATTGACATCCTCATCTAGGTGCTAAATGATGTCTTTGTCGTGGATCGCCTCAAGAGTTAAGCAGTCAATTTCGTGTTTCCTTTCCATCGACACCTCAGAAATTCTCTCAGCCACCTAGAGAGTTGTACTGTACTGGATATTGATGTCATTAGCATAAGAAAGCACCATGTTCTTGGCTTCTTCAGGAATCAGATGCGTATGAGGAACGAACATGAAATCGTAAAAACATAACTTAAGAAAAGTGGCCTTAAGCTCAGCCATCTTTTCTATAGCAGTGACATCAAGAACAGTTGGAGCTGCAAGGGGATGTTCCTCATGCCTACGGGTTTATGTAACAAGACCTATTGCGCTGGACTAGCATTTCGAAGATCGACGGGCATTGAAAGAACCCAAAAGTTGCTTAGGTGCAGCGGCCGAAGTGGGAGGATAAGGCAACGACTTGCTACTACTATATATAGTGGGGTGTTGACCGGCACCCTTTTGGTGAGAGATCTAAGATCTTGGCTTATTCCTAGACGACAAGTCCTTAGATTGGTGGCTTTGGTCTTAGTCTTCTCTTCCTTCATGACCTTCTCAATCTCGACCAGGGTTCGGACCTCGACTGGGCCCAAAATAAAATGGTTGGGAGTATGTTGATCTCTTCAAGCGATCATTGTTGTGAGGGCGTCCCATTGAGCCTGCAAACAAAGTGAAATTGTATCAGATTTATTGGAGTAAAAGGTGGATAAGTGTCGTGTGGTGCACTGCATGTCATCGTGAGTGTCATTATCCCCCTAATGGACCAGTTATTAGAGCTTTGCTAGCTGGAGTAATCTCTTCCATGCTAGTTGGAGGAATGTCAACGCCGATTCAAATAGGAGATTCGGAGCCCTCAAGTCTTAAATTGTCAAAATCATAATTCCCAACATCATCTGGAATTGGGATGTCCGACAGGCCCTTAAATAAATTTTCTAGAGGTAGAGAGCTAGATTGATCTGTGGTAGTAGAGGTTGACTTTAATTTCTTGGAGACCTGCCATCTATAAAGCTTATAAACGAGCCTTTTTCTTCTTCTCTTCTTTGAGGCGGGGAGCTGTGGGTCTTGGGAGGATCCGATCACAGACTCATTACTTGAGCACATATCGTCACGGCCAGGCTCATTAACGACCCTATTCTGGTAAACCGAAGATAAAATGCACTTGTTGGTAAGAAGAGATCTGATGTCCCTATCCGCCATCGGTATACTTTGAGCACTGAAACAACCTATGAATATCTATTATCGTTGGGTTGTGGATGGTTGCCTACAATTTTCAAAATAAATTGCTTATTTCAAGGTACGACTTGGATACAAGCACATAAGGTTGAGTAAAATGACACTTACATCTTTGCAGTCATCGTCTTGTGAAGCCAGGCGGACAACACACGTAAAAACATTCGTTCGTGAAGGCACTTAGCTTATTCCAAGCACTAGTCACGACTTGATAATTACTGGTTGACTCCAGAAATGTATATGAGAGGCTTCCCTTTCATCACTAGAAATTGAAAACGAACCGAATGTTTACCGAAGTTGGTTCACGATATAAAATTTTAAGAAATAACATATATATGCTGTAAAGAAATGCATAGTTGTTCGGATGTAATTGGGCCGAAGCCAGTCTCAAATGATATAAGATCTTCCAGATGAATGGATTGAAAGGTGGAACGCATCCTTCCCAGTACATGTACCTGTTACAGGCTGTATACTTTGCCGGAGGCAAGTGAGCTCTATCATCACAAGGCGGGACTTGCACATCATCGTACAGATCCTGTATTTAATGCAAAGTCTGGGGAGAGAAGCCTTATTAACTCTTGAAGCAACAGGATCTTCTGGATCCGCTAAGAATATAGCATCTTCTAAAGTGTCAGGTGCTGGCCTGATTATTGCTTCTAGATTTCGAGAAATTCCAAGCACTTGTTGAGAACTTTTGGGTTGTTCAGATTGATAGCCTGGAGTATGTCGAGCATATATTATTGCGGAGCTAGACTCAACGTCAAAATTGCCTTGTGAAGTAGTTTGTTCAGTGCTCATAACAACTAAACTCTCCAAGCATCTAGAACCCATAGCTAATCAAGTTCAGCAGATAATCATTGCTAGAAAAATGAACCTGTACCTCCCATATAAAGTGCAAACTAGTGTAGTGTGGTGCAGTATTGTGCAGTGCATTGATGTACAGTTCAGAATTAAGCGGCAATTGTGATAAGACTTTGGAACTCGACTGGAGGGACCGTCATCGCTGACTATCCCAACCATCTTTCACGTCGATGGTTGCAAATTTCATATAACATATGGGATCAGTCATCGGCATAATGGAGTACTACATTTGGATTCAAGTCCATTCAAGTTCGTAATGGAATACACTCAATTTGATAATATATTTTATGCATTAGTTTGAGTTCATGGTCCTTTTCCGACTCTCAAGTGTTTATGTTCCAATTCGAGGTCATGTGCAAGCTTCTATTCCATGTTCAACTCAAGTCAAATATTCATGTTCAAGTTCAAGTTCATGCATTCATTCCAAAGTCCAAGTATTAAGGTGTTCAAGTTTACTTAAGCAAGAAGCGGCTAAGTCCCCCTAGGCAAGGGGATCGTACCCGATCCTTATCTAAGCGGTCTGGCCTTATCCACTTTCAAGCCTTTCTTGCCTACAACTGATCTCTGTACCATGCATCTATACAACCTACCCTATACTTTACTTCATTTCCACTTCCATTAACCGATCCCATTCTCCGCCTCTCCTCTACATCATCTTCTCCTACCAAACCGATCCCACACTTAATGCAATTCAATCTCTCCCAATAACACCATTGATCCTCTCCTTGGCTACAATTCCTCTTTGCTTTCCTTCCCAAAACCAATACCGAACCGTACATCGACTTTAAATCCCCGTATCCACTCATCACCGCTCCTCCCTTTATGACCATCGACTAAATCCCGTTGTCTCATCGCGCTAAAATGCCAAACTACAAAATCACCTACATATAAATGCAGAAACAAAGTGCAAACAAGGACCAAAGGATGGACCGACGTGAGGACAATGAAGGCAATTCAGATGCGGGTTGGAGTCTAAAGTTGAATAGCGGGAAAGAAGGGTAATTGGATTTGGAGTGGAGGCGAAGGCTTTTAGAAAACAAGATGGTTGATTCATATAGGGAATTGAAGGGCTCGGGGGAATATGGATGAGAATCTGGGGTTCAAGAGTTTGGTAAAGCGGCTGTAGAGGAGAAAAAGGGATTGATTGCAAAGAAAATCATGAAATGAAGCAAGTGAAAAAAAGCTAAGTGTTTAGCTTATATATGAGGAAAGTGGGCTTGCTTCTTAAAGTCTGAAATAGACTAAGCCCACATGCACTAAGGGATCAGTACTGATCCTCCTGTTTAGGGGATTTTTTTCAAAAAAAAAGAGAGGAAAAGAAAATAGAAAATAGCAATGCAATAAAATTTAAACTATGAAAAATTGGTAACAACCCACAAACGTGTGATCATGTTCGGGAGCCATTAACAAAGTGCGTACATAAACGTGCATATGTACGTTCCCAAAATTCAATTTCTTTAATCAACAGAAATTGTGTTATCACCTGTATTTCTTAAAAAGGAAGTCACTACAGATAGCTGAAGCGTACTAGCTTAACCAATAAGCTCAATGATACTGAGCATAGACAAAGACTGAGGATTACACTTCGAATTTATATGATTAATATCGACCAAGCATCGCAACGAATAGAGAGAGATACGACTCTTTGGAAAGGCATTTCAACAAAAGGGTAACGACTGTTCAGAAAACTGAATGGAATCCTTTTCGGTGACTCTTACTGGCTTCGATTCAAAGAACATCATGCTTGAAACAAGACGTACTTTGGGGGGGCAAGTGTTATCCGGCCTTTTGACCGAGCTATATCCAGACTTATTGTACAAGATAGATTCGATGATAGACAAGGAAAATAGTCCAGAGAGATGATCACAGAGACCAAAGATCAAGCATGAACGAAGATATGAAGTAACAATTAAGCGAGACGAAGTGTTACAGTCTACAGAATACTCTAAGTATGGATTTGTGCTTCTCTTAGGTGAGGGATCGGTAACTATCCCTTCATCTAGGCAAGGGATTGGATCGCATCACAGTTTTCATGGACAACATCAACTAACAGTTTGACTCAATGAAAATTGATCGATATCTCTAAAAACATGAAGGCAACTATGCAAACAGCTTTGGAAACATAAAGCTCGCATAGAGGGGGACCCACTATGGCGATCACAAGCTGCCATGTGAACATCTTAATCGATCGGTGCCAATTCCTTAGTATTGGGAGTTGGGCCATGAATTTTTTTGATTGACCTCATCTACATCCGGAGATTCTTTCAATGAATTTTCAAGAAGATATTCGATCGTCTCCCTTATAAATATAGAGTTCATGGTTCATTTTAGGAACCTTTGTGTTGTTATTTTGCTTGTACTCCACTTTATTTACGAATTTCGATCGGATCCCTGTTGTGCTAAGAAATTCAAGTGATCAACAAAGCTATTTCATTAAAGTTAACGAAGACATTCAATGCCTAACCACTATAAATCTTTTTGTCATTGTTTTTTACTTGGTTCCTCTATTTTAATTTAGCTTTCTTCATTTATTTCTCTATATTCATTCTATTGGATGTTTGTGCTAACTTTTGATGTAAGCATGAACCAAACAGATTTTCATTGAAATTAGAACGTCAGGATGAAGTCAAAACGATTAACGATGGAAACATGCTCAGAAGGGCAATAGGAGCATACACAAGAATTTTCATAGGCTATGGATGAAAATGGCCACTAGGTTCCGAGCCTTAACACTCTATACCGACCTTTTTTTATTGCACATCGGAGCTCCAAAACCACTTGTTTGTGAAGTCCTAACTAAAGTGGTCATCATAGAGTTCTTTTCTGATGAAATAGATTATCAACTGTAAGGGTTTTTTGGAAGAAAGTAGATATGAACAAGCGGTGTCAGAACATCTCAAAAATAGCTCAATCTCAAAGGAAAAGTGCTTGGAACGCAACAAATTAGAGGTAGAAGAATAATTGGAAGAAGACGGGGAGGTTTCTCCTCCATGAAAACCGGTTGGTGTTAGGTGAAACCACTTGGTACTGAGTAGTTTTTATTGCTCTATGTGCCTTGTAACTTGCTTCTAAATGCTGGAACTTGGGTTTGGACCTAATATTTCATAGGCCCCCGATTCTGCTGGTCGATTTCATTTTAAATACTGACCCTATGGCTACTGGAAAAGGACATTTGGCTCTTTTTTTTCTTCATCTCATATCTCTACTCTGCATAGTCACTAAGGAAGATACTGATGGCTGTTCTAGGCTTTTAGAACTTGTCAACCTCTTATACTAGTGACTCTCAATCAAATAATCAATAAATCATAATGGACAAAGATCAGAGATTGCTAAACCACTAAAAAATTATTGTGTTCTCTATACGTCCCTTGTAGTATTTCTCTATATCTCTATTATTCTATAGGTCTTTGGGTATTGATCCATTTTTGGTGTTAATACGTATCGATAAATTATGTTGAATTGCCACTAGCTACCAAAGAGACCTATTGAGGGTGGCAACTAACTTATGGACTCCTCTTATAACCAACACCTCAATTAAAGTTGATCTGTAGGTCCTGTCGCAGCACCCAATCATACTATGGAATAATATATGACCTATTGTAGAACGACATCCAAATCTCTCTCCGCCTCTACTCCAGGTCCATATTTGTAGGTCGTGCGCCTCAATGGTATATTGGATTCCTTGCACTAATCGGTAGCCGCAAGTCAGACATATTGAAATTAAATTTATACATATAGACATATATAAATCACTTAAACTTTATGCAGGTGTGTGTATATATTCCTTTGTATAACCAGTCTAACCATATAGAACCAATTAACACATATTGTGTACATTTACATACATAAAGGCAATACACAACCAAAGTAACAAATCCGTCATATCAATATCAATAATTGTTCACACATATAATCATATAAACAATTCAACAAAAATGCATCATGCTTAGGTAACCAATCTAACAATTATATCTTCTTCGTATTAATTTATATGTTTTAAACTTATTTTATAGAATAATACCCTCGCCTACCAATCCTATTATAGATTAATATCACTCAACCCTTCTATTAAAATTAAGTTTAGCCTCAATATATAGCTCATGTATATAATACACACACACACACACACGTATGTATGTATGTATGCATGCATGAATGCACATATATCACAAACAATTTCTTATGGTCTAAAGTTAATAAATCATTTTATAACCTTAATCAAACCCTATTAAATAACAAAAAATTCTTTTGTACTTTTTAACTTTTCAATTCCCCATTATAAAAATTCACTAGTTAGTTTATTATTGAATCAAACCATAAAAAACCAAGGCCAAATAAACTTCAAAGCCATTTTACATAAGTTTAAAATGCTTAAACAATTAGCTTAGCCACTGAGCTTATTTCAAAAGTCATACTTTTAACTTATGATAAGTAGTAAAATATATGACAATATTTTTTCACCAATATAACAAAAACTTTGATTTTAATTAATTTATAATCATGCTATAAATTAATATTAACTCCATCTAACTCTATCCAATATGAATAGAACACATTATTTATATGTATGGGACCTTAATCAATAATCCTGAATATCTATAGTAATAAATATAATAATATTTCTGTAATAACCCACACCCTAGTTGGCCCAAATTTTCGTTAAATCGAAAATCCAGGTCCACCAAAGTACGGATCGTTGGTTTTTGTATCCTACAAATAAATAAAATCATATCAGGTCGTTAGTGATATAAACTCATAGTGAAATAATAAAGTATAATAAAACATACATTTGCTGACCAAGGTTGACATTTCTAAGATTAAGTTTCCTTGTCAGTTTCGAGTATGCATAAGGAAATCCGTCCTTCCACCGTTTCCGCGTTATATCATTACCTGTCCCTACAAAGCTCTCCCGTGGGTTGTAATGAGGAGGGGGTCAGTACAACGTTTTAGTGACTGCTAAATTACACACATTATACATAACACTAGTTTATGTTGATTGGCTTCCATTACATGTTTTGTCTTTTATTCTACTTAGTCATCTCGACTCCATGTATGCGTACGATATGCCTCATCTACCTTAGGTAGAAAATAGCTTCATATGTGTGTGTGTGTGCGCACGCGTGTATAGTACCACAGTCCACTTTTGGACTAAGTACTATCCCCACTTGCATCCACAACCCAGTATGTCGTCAGGATCCATCATCAAAGCGGTATCACGTTCTCGTCGTCATGCATATCAAGGAATCCCCGTAGTGCCTAATAATGGCGTCATATTTATTAGCCCTATTATATCTGTTTTTGAAAGACCACCATAAAGAGTTATATAGCCTTTCCCCTAAAAGAAAATATAGCAAACAACTGTGGCGGTGCATGACCTAAATGTGATCTACACTAGTAGAAGGTGTAGCCATTTAGGTGTAACCCTTCTCTTTCCGCTAACCACTCATGACTTATGACATTCTCGACCGATGCACAGCTCCTGCTCCCTAATATGGTACCAAATACACACTAACACAGCGTCGAGCCTTGCTCACCGTCCCTTTTAGATTTCCTAATGCAATAAAGGTAATGCCCACTAGATACTTAATACTCCCTAAAAGGTTGATGCATACTCTACTTTTCCTTTGACACTTTAACCGACGTGAACCTTCCTATATGGGTATCCCTTACCTATACGCGAACGTATATAATTTCATGGGTCCTACAGTTGGATATGTCCTATATTAGTATGACCTATATACATCTGTTAGTGGCCCCTTGTGCTAGGCAGACTTCTGTTGTGTAACACTACTGACCTCGCGTTCCAATCCATTTTAATGACTATGAAATCCTACCTAAGCTATACTTTAGCTAACTTTAATGCTTTACATCCATCATAAACGTATACTTGAAGCTACATGTGTGTGTGTGTGTATTCATTCTTATTTCATTATTATGCATTAAATGTTCAACTACTCATATTCTATTATTTTTTATTTTACCGTCTCCTTGTTTCATTAATTTTGGTTTATATCATTTACCATTTTTCTTGAACTTAAAAGGTTTAAGTATCTTTTACAATTTACTTTCTTTTCTTATTATTGAATCTTTATTTCTATGTTTTTCAACCCATACTATCCTCCCTTGTTTAGTGGAATTGTTTCTATGTTTTTTAACTCTTATTATCCTCCCTTGTTCAGTGGAATTCCCATACCCGTATATTTTATATACTTCTTGCCTTTATTTATTTTATTTCTTGCCAACCTTTTTTTCGTTTATTATTTGATTTCTATCTCTTCCTTATTGCATATATAATTTATATTAATTTTATGATTTAGGCATTATTATTATCACAACTACAATTCCTTAACTCATGCTTAGGGATTTCTATATTTTAATGCATTGGAATTACATCTCCCTCAAAAGAAAAGGTTAACATTGAAAATCTCTATATCTTATCTAAAAAGTGTATTTGTGTTACGTTTGGAATTATAAGGAATTATATTTTCTATAGTTATTGAAATAGACAGTACAAAATACAGTGAATATCCCTATTTTATGCATCTCTTTTCTTTCGATGTATTCCTTGTTATTTCAAATAGTATACTTTTATTTATGAATCTAAGCTGGGTAATCTATAGAAATTTACATTGCAACACACAACATTTTAACAAAGTAAAATACTACTTAAATCCCAATAATTTATGGTGATAACTTTCAAATTTACATTTTATTTGCATAAATCATTTAATTTACAAATCTGGAACTTTCACATAATTTATCAAATTTAGCGACTACTACTACTAAATACTTTCCAGATTCAAGTATATGTAATACTAAATTTAATTTATCAATCACAGAATATGCAAGTTGGGTTTTAGATTTCATTACATGCATATAATTAAGCCTATAACTCCAAATAAATAAATCCAGGCATACAAGGAACATATTTACGATGAAATAAATCCAATATTATATAAAAGTATATAATTTTCCCACACATCTTTTTAGTTTTTCAAATCTCCAGAACTAATCCTTATTATTCCAATTTTACTCCCCTTATTCTCCCTATTTGAATACATATACCACAAGCATAAATATATTTATCAGAAATCTCGATCTGAGAAGAAATTTGGATTTAATTTAGATTTTAGACCCGTACTTATAATTTACCTTAACTTTGATGATCTGATTTGACCTTATTCTTCTTCTCAATTATTATCTATCATTCTCCACTTCCATATACATATATAAACAACATTAGAATTAAGAGTTTTGGAGAAGAGAAAATATAAGAGCTCCGTCATCGCTTCAGAAAATATGAGAAGAGAATGGAGGGGTTAGGCCCGTACGGGGTTCGAATCAATGCCAACCATTAGATTAAATTATTTTAAATCCGGACTGTTTGGCCATGTCAAGTTTCACAATCGACATTCCAACCGATCGACCATCGCCCCCTACCGCGGTTGACCGGCCCAATTTAGGGTCGATCGGGCATCAACTATTTTGTTAATTAACATTCATTAATAATGTTCGTTAATTTCCTAATTTAAATGTTCGTTTGAGACAAGTTATTTCTTCTTTAAGCTTACTTAAACCATAAGCAATCCTAAATGGTACTTAATGCTAATTTATTTCACTAATTACACTTTATTTTCTTAATTGCGTATATGATTATCTACGATTCGGAATATTTAAACATTAATAATCTTTTCATCTGAACTTCAATCGTAAAGCTTTATGCATGAAAATTTATCAGAAAAACTTCACGAACCCAATGGAGTGATTTTCTTAGCCAAATACTGATGTTTGTAAAAATTCTATTTTTTGACATTATTATTTATTAATCAATTTCTTTTTAATTAATTATCGTTAAAATTACGGGGTGTTACACCCCCCACTTTAAATAATTTCATCACCGAAATTCCTCAAGGGCTGAACCATGTAATATAATGCGCAACCATTCTAAACTAACCCACCAATTGGCATGCAGCAAATTTTGCAGCCAATTGGGTATAAGTGCATGATGTATTACAATACATATGATTAGGGCTGTCAATGGACATCCAAAAAATCTGAAATCCATCTGCATCCGCATCCGAAAAGGCGGATAAATATATGATATCCGGAAAAACGGATGCGGATGCAAATACGAAGACATCCGCATCCGAAAATTAGCCGTCTGGTTTTTTTCAAGATTATAGTTCAAATTATGTGTATTTTAGTGCAGTGAAAGATATTTGTTTATTATATTATTAAGTTAGTAGTTTATATTATATGCACTTAATGCTTTTTAACCGCTTGAAACTATTTATTATCATCATATTTGTTAATTTTTAACACTTTTATAATCAATGGATTGAAATATATTTATGTTATACTAAAATTTTCTTTTTATAGTTCTTGATTTATCGATAATTAGCGGATAGGATAATTATCCGATATCCGTCCGTATCCACGGATGCAGATATCCGATATTCGAAAATGATTTCGGATGCGGATGTGGATATGGCACTATCCGCATCCGAAAGCATATGTTGACATGCCTACATATGATATGTATGCAAAATAATTCTAATCGATGCCTCCTATATGAATGCATTCTTTTAATCTAATTTGAAAAGTGATGCAAACAACCTATATACACTGCCAGTTTTATATGTATGCAACTTTTGAAAATCCAAGTCTTTGTTTTTGCATCAAAATTTTCCCGCGCTTCTACGAATAGAATTATAGTTCAACCAATTATTCATCTAGTTCCTACCATCAAAAATCCTAACATGTTATTGTTGTCATCCAAAATTTTAAAATCTAGTTTCCTATACCTATATTCTTGGGTATGAAAAGGGTTTGAATGGAGAATTTCCTATTTCCATCTTTCTTTCGAGTATCCTTTTCACCACAGCTTGGAAACTTCTTTTTTGCCCTAAATCATTTTCTATTTTTTCTCAAGTACAGTCCATATAAGAAAATTTACTTTTAAATTTGTAAAATTTTAAAACACAATTCTTTTAAAACAAATTTGGTTTGCCTATCGACAACGTATGGAAAAAGAGATTTCATTGCTAAAACTACTTTTTACCCAACTATATCTTATTTTACTATTACTTCTACTGCACAGTAAAATTCCTTCTTCCTACCCTATCGACTTCTTCCCCTACTAAGCATGTAGCATTTCAAAAGTAAAAAAAATTCCTCTCTTTTTTGCTCAAAATCTTTTTAAATTGAACTTTTGAAATAGTTGGAAAATCTTTAAAATTAAAAGATTCATCACTTTTTTTCAAAGTTCTTCATAAAGTATTTTATCTTTAATAATCAAGAATTTTGAAAAAAAATTCAAAAGTATATTGTATTTTCCTCTTCAAAACAATTTATGTCACCTCTTTCACAGTCAGGATTTAGTCAATAGTTTAATGTCCATAACAGACTCTATTCTATTACACAGTAAGTGTAAATTTCAAAAACTTTTCTTTTAATTTTAAGTAACAACCAGCAAACAAGTTCAGTTATAAATTTCAACTTTTAAGGCATAGGGATAGTGACCTGTGGCTCTACAATAATCTTTCCATATCCTTTGCTCGTCAAAATTTATCTCCCGAAAATTTCTACCTTTTAGGACTTAACTTAAATTTTCTTTTAGTAGTTAATTAAACATATTTCCTAGTTTATTTTATAACTTTCAATCTTTGTTCCTATTTTTTTCTTTCGCATTATTTAAGTTTCCACATGAGATTTCCATAATTACAAAGTTTTCCAATACGTATAGCGGTCAGACCTGAAAACCAATTTAAAAGGAACATTTGTCACAATATCTTACCAATTTAAAAGGAACATTTTTCATAATATCTTACGCATTTTATACGATAGAAACAACTAATGCTTACAACCCAAACATAAAAGAAACAATTGCTGGAAGTTTCCCTTCAATATTAATTTACATTAAGTTGTTCGGGCCTTATCTCCTTGCTTAAATTTAATGGTCTTTTCTAACATGACATTCAAACATAACCCACATATCTCAACTTTCCTTTATAGCCTCTGTAACGACCCGATATTTTGGACCATTCGCATCCATTATAAGTGTATAGGTAGACACTCATGACGGAGTTGAATTGCTCAAAATACCGCGTTGTTAATTTAAATTTGGCAAAACTGAAATATATACGGTAAATAAAATAATCACAGATCACAGACACAGAGTAATAAATGCAGCGGAAAATAAAAGAGATAGTAGTTCATGAAGCTACTATATAAATGTATAAGTTACATCAGAGTTAGAACAGATACAACGGTAGAGTAACACGATACATCAGATACAAATCAGAATACATCACTGGAATCATCGAATACTGAAGACAGAATAGATGGCTGGATCTTCAAGCAAAGCTCCAACTCCAAAGGTGAGTCTCGAATGCTGGTACACTCAGTCTGACCCGAGCGTAAAGCAAAACACAAAACACTCGAGTCAGGATTAACATTCTTATATTAATAAATCCAACTCAAGTGAAATAGCAATTGAAATACAAGTAACTCAAAGGATGTTTGGAATAACCATCCTTTAAGGATCCGTTAAACTATCTACTATGTAGTAGTGTACGATAAGTAGATAATGTCTATCAGTAATATAAAAAGATATCAAAATAGTGTTAAGTCATGGCCCATTCCACCCTTAACACATTTTTTATTCCCAAAAGCATATACAAGACCATAGTTTCCCCAAAACCGGAAGTCACCAGAGGGCAATCCATATACTAAAGGTACAAATCAAAATCGTAGTGGTCGCGAATAAATGGAATACAAGTATGACAAGGCACATGAGGCAATACCCAAGGTAGTGATACTACCGTTTGCCTGATCCGGACTTGTGAGAATGCAACGCCGCAGCGCCCGCAACACCGTGAAACAACACTCCCAAAATCAAGGGTGCACCAATCGACAACAAGTAATGAATAGTTCGAAGAAGTGTGTCCACTTGAGGTAGCTAATCCTCCATTGGCCCGGCACGGCTCCTGTTTTAGTCATTTCCAATTTGACACAAGTGTCAAGGTTATCCATTATCGTTCTCTTTCTTCAGTCATCACGTACATCATTCCAACCACTTCGTTCTGGATCAACACTCCGCGAATGTTAGTTATTAAAGTGGTTTTCGGTATCGATAGAGAGTATGTCCATATCCGATCCCGGTCTCTTTAATAACTACGTATTATTACACCGATTGGTCGGTTTTTTTTATTTCAAAACCAAATCAATTACAATTTCAATTAGAATTTGTAAATCAACATTTCATTTGTCTTGCCAAACAATTTCCAAAATTTACGTTTCAAAACTTTCAAATTCATAATTTCAAAATCTTATAATACAATTTCAATTTCTATTTAAACAATTCAAATATTGATTCAAGTTCGTAAATAAGTTTCATTCCAAATCATTTAAATAAATTTTATTTAACGTTCAAATCAATTTAAACTCATTTATCGATTTCATTCAATATTCGTTAAGTTACTTTATCATTCAAAACAATTTCTATTAAATTTCCAATTCATTAAATCAATTCTTAAGTTCAACTTCATTAAATCAAAATTTACAATTTTGAATTAAACTAAATTCGTCAAATCAATTCTTTCAATTACAAGTCTTACATTAATTCCAAAAATATCACATTTTCATTTCTTGTTAAAGAAATTCCATTTCACTTATTTACTTTCGTAAATAATTTCCCAAAACTTACTTAATCAAGAAACTCAATTTCAATTATTTACGAGGTAAAATTCGCTTATTCAAAAGTTCAATTTTTCTTATTAAAGAATCCAATTCAACTTAATCATTAAATAATTCAATCTTATTTAATTATTAAATAATTCAAAACTTAATTATTAAATAATTTCAAAGTTTAATAATTTCAAACTTAATTATAATTTCAAACTTAATTATTAAATCATTTCAAACTTAATAATTTCTCAAATTAAACAACATTCTTTCATCAATTATATCGTTAATATTTTGTTTCAGATTTTTAAATATTAACATTTTCCTTTCATTAAAAATTCAAATTTCAACTTCATTTCAAAACTATATTGTTTATTCAAATAAAATCTTCATTTTATTTTTAAATCAAATTATTTGACCAATCGGGTTTTATTTAATTCTCTATCCAAGGTCAAAGTTCAATTTGGGTATTTATCATTTCAACCCGATTCCAATTCAATTCAAAAATCAATGCATAACAAAGGGAACTTGCAGTGTGATAACTGGGATGGTGTCAAAGTAAATAAACAAGCAATAAAAACAATCAATAACAATCCAATAATCAATTCAAATAATCCCGAAATAACCGTATTAATTCGCATTGTTATTTGTATGAATTAATATAATTATTTCTAGAATCTACACTATCATTTCATGTAGATTAAAGATTATTACATTACGGTTTTCACTTGTCATCTATTTACAATTTCATACATCATCAATTTAACAACATACATTCAGTGGTTCAAAGTGTAATTAAACAAATCCTACGTGTCGATAAATTTAACAGTTAAAGGGGTCATATTATACAAATGTCATTTAATCAAATTTAACACATATATCAAATCTAATTACCTACGTCAATTTCAATTTCAAATTATTTATCACTTACATCATTAACAATTTAACGTCCAATATAAACATCAACAATCAATCAGTTATAAACAACTTATATAATTGATTTATAACTCAAAACTCATACACGTTTTTAAAGAATCAAACTCTATATATAAACTGTAAACAAAATAAGAATAACTATGGCTTGTATATACTGTAACCAACAGAGTCAGACTGCAACTACAATAGTAGACTTATACAATGGACGTAGCCTGTCATATAATAATACACTTCACATAAATCTATATATGTATAAAACAAAATATATAGACTTTGTAGTAGGAGGGCTAGTCTATGACAAGTCACAGCTAATACTTTATAACTTTATACATTGTTTATATATATCATGAACAACTATATAACTTGTACAATCTATATAGCTTCAGCAATCAAATGTATACACTACAACCGAAATGCTTCCTCTAAAATATACATACTTTATAGGCACGCACAGTACTATACTATATATATATACAATCCATTGAATAAACCAACATATTTCGCATGCAATATATATGATGATATATATATATGACTTACCTATAATATGAAATCTTTGATTAAAACACCAAACTTATCCAACTATCAATAGATATTTTAAACTTTCGATTAATGTATATGCCAACATATGTAAATTACATTATAATTAGATATATATATATATATATGTGCGAAAAATGAAAATTTGGCATATAAACAGACAAAGAAATCTAGATATGCACACAAGGATATACAGACATAAACTTAAAATAGAATGTAGCTATATATATAACTTTATAAAAGACATATTATCTATGAGCTAGTGTATAAATATTATACATGTTTATTAAAATCATATTCCAAATTCAACCACATATTAAAACCTTTATAATATATATGTATGGAAAAAATTTAGTATTACATCTAAACGTATATACACATATCCAGATCAAAATCCATATATATACTGGACATAAGAAAGAAATAAACAAGCGAACCAAGATAGCATCTTACAGATATATAGGCAAAGCTGGAAGATACAAGACGGAAGCAAGGAGGGATGTCAGGAATGGCGAACACTGGGTGGGCTTTGGTCGGTGGCTGCCTCGCTGGATGGGGAGAAAGGACAGGCGGTGGTTGCGGTGAGTACGTGGAGTTTCGCGATGGGAGTTGGCTTCGGTAGGGTGAAACGCGATAGGCTATTGGGCAGTGGAGGAGATAGTGGCCGAGTATGGAGAGTGGAAGGTTGGGTTTGCTTAGGTAGTGAAGTCGGAGGATGGCTGCAAGTGAGGAAGAAAAATAGGCTGGGTTTGGGAACGACATACAGGCGAATGATATTCCTTTTTTTTCCTATGAACCGAAAGAAGCAACTAAATGAATTCCACCAGAAATATGACTCTAGGGAATAGAAAGGGTTGATATGTTTAAAGTTTAAGACTCTTTATTTTCTCACGTGGAATAAATGAATGGACACCGAGAAACAAAGAGGCCAAATATGGGTACGGATACAGAAACCGTTTTACTGGTTTTACTACATACCGGAGTTCGAAAAACAGAAATGAATATACCGTTGAGATCAACACAATGAGACGATCAAAGCGGTATACAAATATTGGTGGTACGATCATCCAATCAAAAGTCGATATCGGTACCGAAAATGCTGCAAATCTATCGAAAATAAGATAAACGGAGCAATAGAAGTCCAAATTTGAAGAAACGAATTATGACGTCTTGCTCAGGAGATGGTTTAGAATTTTTCTATGTAAAAATATTTGGGTTTCGAAACATTTTATTTTCATCACTTTTAAACTGATTAAATTGAAGTAAATTTACGTGCGAAATAAACTTTCATATTTTCGGACGAAAATTTACCAGTTGCTATGTTTAACTAAACGCATTCCAAATATCAAATTTATATTACAAAATTTTATCGTTTAAAATTTCACAAAATTTCAACTAATTACGTTATTAAAACAGTTGAAATTTACGGGTCGTTACACTCTCCCCCACTCAAAACTTTTCGTCCCCGAAAAGGAACGAGGTAGGAGAATAGAAACAACCAGAAAGAAAACAGATTTTGAAATACAAAAATAACAATTAATTTAAACCATATAAATTCAAATTTAAATTAATTGATATTCAATAATTTATTTAATCCATTTGATTTCACTAAAATCAATCTCACTATTTCTAAATTCATTATCTTACTATCCAATTATCCTCAATTTACAATTTCTAAAACTATAAATTTGAATAATCTTTTATTATAATCATATTTTATTTTCAACAATTTAAATTCTTCTTTATTCCCAATTATTGTTAAATTTATTCTACTTAATATATCTAACTACATATATTTAACCCATATAAATTAATTTAAACCATAAAAGTTTCGATTTAAATTAATTTATATCTATTAATTTCTTTTAAATTCAAGGTATTTTCATATGTTGATCAAATTTCAATTTATTAATTCTTTCAAAACAAATTTATTTCATTATTAACTGAGTTTACTTATTATCCTATCTAACTCTATTAACATCTTTATAATCAAAATATAGTGTATAACATTTATTATAAACACTCAAATTTTATTTATAAATTCAATTTATCTTATATATTATCCAATTACATATTCAACTTCTGAATGATTTGGGTAAATTGTATTAGGATGCAGTTGAGCAATATACAAATAAAATTTTCCCAATTCAATTTTATTCAAGTTTAAATATTTATTCCAAATTTTAGTTTATTTATAATTAAAATCATCCTTTAACAAAATTTAAGAATTAGATTTCCAATTAACTTTAAACAATTTAGAGAGATATATAATATATTTATATCAAATCAAATTAAATTTTAAAATAAGATACCTATATATAGGTAAATCAAAATATACTGAAGGAATTCAAATCAAATAATTTTTTTCAAAACAGAACCGTAGCAAAGCTACAGAATGGTTTCTCCACTTCGAAACTCGAATATGAATGTCGATGATGCGGCCGCCATTACCGGAATTATTTTCCAACGACAAAGAGAAGAGCACTGATTTCAACATTTTTTTAAAAATTCTTTGAAAATGATTTCTATTCGAAAATACTTTCAATAATATATACTTTAAAATTTTAAAAACCAAAGTTCGAAATCACCGGAAACTAATAAATTCTCAAATTTCTGAATTAAATTCATTTCAAATTCCAACCAATTTATAACCAAGTTTATAAATTCATTTATTTATATTATGCAATAGTCAATGGTTTACAAACAATAAATGAAAATCAAATATTAATATTTCAGACAGCAAATCCATTAACAATTTAATTTCAGAAAACTTATATTTATATATAATATAATCATACAAAACTTTTATTTTATTTATCAAATTTGAAAACGATATTGTGTCAGTTTGTTCTGTTCAAGTGTTTTGGAAATCCTATCGATAGCGTTGATCAGACGAATCGATCGAAAATCCAAATCTACATCAACAACTCAAACAACACAATTTATTTTAAAACATTTATATATTAGTTTACAAATACATTTCTTTGCTCGACGATACAGGAATGAATTCTCAAAATAAGGATAGGGTTTCAAATTTGATGGACTCAAATCAAAGAGAATTCTGATTCGAAGACAAATTCAAAAGAAAAGATAAGGTGATTAAATAACAGAATCGGGAGATGGGTAAGTTTATTTAATTCACGGGCAACCTTAACCGGGTCGTCCATAACTTCAAGAATAAGATCGATGCTGAATTTCGAGGTAAATCAACACTCGATCTCAAGAGATAGAATTCAGGTATAGCAGGAGATAGATAGCATCGTAAACAGAGGATACAGAAATCTCCGGTAAATCAATGCCTATTGTAAAGGAGTTTTGCTCCTTTACGAATCATTCAAAGATTGGCGAGACCGCCGATCTATTATAGATATCATTCAAAATGGAGTTATGGGGTGCTCCAGAATTGAAAGAAGACGAATAGTGAAGGACACGAATGAATTTCGGAACGGAGGGACGTTCCAAAATTCAAAAGAATCGAGTCAAAAGGAAGGGACTGAAACTCGAATGCGAGTGATTCTGTAAATATATTTACCCTATATGTTAAGTTCTGCCTAGAGCTACCAAAGCTCTGATACCAACTGTAACGACCCGATATTTTGGACCATTCGCATCCATTATAAGTGTATAGGTAGACACTCATGCCGGAGTTGAATTGCTCAAAATACCGCGTTGTTAATTTAAATTTGGCAAAACTGAAATATATACGGTAAATAAAATAATCACAGATCACAGACACAGAGTAATAAATGCAGCGGAAAATAAAAGAGATAGTAGTTCATGAAGCTACTATATAAATGTATAAGTTACATCAGAGTTAAAACAGATACAACGGTAGAGTAACACGATACATCAGATACAAATCAGAATACATCACTGGAATCATCGAATACTGAAGACAGAATAGATGGCTGGATCTTCAAGCAAAGCTCCAACTCCAAAGGTGAGTCTCGAATACTGGTACACCCAGTCTGACCCGAGCGTAAAGCAAAACACAAAACACTCGAGTCAGGATTAACATTCTTATATTAATAAATCCAACTCAAGTGAAATAGCAATTGAAATACAAGTAACTCAAAGGATGTTTGGAATAACCATCCTTTAAGGATCCGTTAAACTATCTACTATGTAGTAGTGTACGATAAGTAGATAATGTCTATCAGTAATATAAAAAGATATCAAAATAGTGTTAAGTCATGGCCCATTCCACCCTTAACACATTTTTTATTCCCAAAAGCATATACAAGATCGTAGTTTCCCCAAAACCGAAAGTCACCAGAGGGCAATCCATATACTAAAGGTACAAATCAAAATCGTAGTGGTCGCGAATAAATGGAATACAAGTATGACAAGGCACATGAGGCAATACCCAAGGTAGTGATACTACCGTTCGCCTGATCCGGACTGGTGAGAACGCAACGTCGCAGCGCCCGCAACACCGTGAAACAACACTCCCAAAATCAAGGGTGCACCAATCAACAACAAGTAATGAATAGTTCGAAGAAGTGTGTCCACTTGAGGTAGCTAATCCTCCATTGGCCCGGCACGGCTCCTGTTTTAGTCATTTCCAATTTGACACAAGTGTCAAGGCTATCCATTATCGTTCTCTTTCTTCAGTCATCACGTACATCATTCCAACCACTTCGTTCTGGATCAACACTCCGCGAATGTTAGTTATTAAAGTGGTTTTCGGTATCGACAGAGAGTATGTCCATATCCGATCCCGGTCTCTTTAATAACTACGTATTATTACACCAATTGGTCGGTTTTTTTTTCAAAACCAAATCAATTACAATTTCAATTAGAATTTGTAAATCAACATTTCATTTGTCTTGCCAAACAATTTCCAAAATTTACGTTTCAAAACTTTCAAATTCATAATTTCAAAATCTTATAATACAATTTCAATTTCTATTTAAACAATTCAAATATTGATTCAAGTTCGTAAATAAGTTTCATTCCAAATCATTTAAATAAATTTTATTTAACGTTCAAATCAATTTAAACTCGTTTATCGATTTCATTCAATATTCGTTAAGTTACTTTATCATTCAAAACAATTTCTATTAAATTTCCAATTCATTAAATCAATTCTTAAGTTCAACTTCATTAAATCAAAATTTACAATTTTGAATTAAACTAAATTCGTCAAATCAATTCTTTCAATTACAAGTCTTACATTAATTCCAAAAATATCACATTTTCATTTCTTGTTAAAGAAATTCCATTTCACTTATTTACTTCCTTAAATAATTTCCCAAAACTTACTTAATCAAGAAACTCAATTTCAATTATTTACGAGGTAAAATTCGCTTATTCAAAAGTTCAATTTTCTTATTAAAGAATCCAATTCAATTTAATCATTAAATAATTCAATCTTATTTAATTATTAGATAATTCAAAACTTACTTATTAAATAATTTCAAAGTTTAATAATTTCAAACTTAATTATAATTTCAAACTTAATTATTAAATCATTTCAAACTTAATAATTTCTCAAATTAAACAACATTCTTTCATCAATTACATCGTTAATATTTTGTTTCAGATTTTTAAATATTAACATTTTCCTTTCATTAAAAATTCAAATTTCAACTTCATTTCAAAACTATATTGTTTATTCAAATAAAATCTTCATTTTATTTTTAAATCAAATTATTTGACCAATCGGGTTTTATTTAATTCTCTATCCAAGGTCAAAGTTCAATTTGGGTATTTATCATTTCAACCCGATTCCAATTCAATTCAAAAATCAAAGCATGACAAAGGGAACTTGCAGTGTGATAACTGGGATGGTGTCAAAGTAAATAAACAAGCAATAACAACAATCAATAACAATCCAATAATCAATTCAAATAATCCCGAAATAACCGTATTAATTCGCATTGTTATTTGTACGAATTAATATAATTATTTCTAGAATCTACACTATCATTTCATGTAGATTAAAGATTATTACATTACGGTTTTCACTTGTCATCTATTTACAATTTCATACATCATCAATTTAACAACATACATTCAGTGGTTCAAAGTGTAATTAAACAAATCCTACGTGTCGATAAATTTAACAGTTAAAGGGGTCATATTATACAAATGTCATTTAATCAAATTTAACACATATATCAAATCTAATTACCTACGTCAATTTCAATTTCAAATTATTTATCACTTACATCATTAACAATTTAACGTCCAATATAAACATCAACAATCAATCAGTTATCAGTCAAACTGTATTATCATCGCATAAAAATTAACAGATAAAGGTGTTAGATGTCACAGGTGAACTGATACAGGTAATAGCATATATAACAGTGTAATTAACTAACAGCAGCATATTTCAATTGTCGTTTCAATTGAAATCAAATTTAATAAATAAAAGAATGTTAATCGTGAGTGAATGTTCACCTTTCGAGGCTAGAGAGACTAGAAGAGGACACGGATACGAACACAGATACAGACACTGAAATGGAGTTACGAATCCAAGGCAAAGCTAGATTTGAACGCGAATTTGACAAGCAAAGCTGACAATTGAAATTGGCGAAATTGAATCAGAACTGGATCGATAAAATAATTTGTAACTGAATTGATATAGGCACAACATATACAATCATATATATATATATACATATACGCAACAATCGTGTTTTTATTTCAATATTTTCTAATAATATATACATACACAAGTAGTTGAAAACTTTTTGTTTAAAGATAAAACACGTAAGACAAAGTCACTATATAAAATTTAAAATCAACTAACGTGTTTGCATAAGTATACTAATTTATATAAAACACATTAAAGCCCATATTTGTAGAAAAGAATGAATGTACAGTACAAATTTTATGTGCTGTAACCCACAAAAGTAACTTTATATTATAATTTATAAAATTAAACTTGCCAAATTATAACTTTAAATATACAACTACTTATAAAACTATATACGCTGACCAACATATGCAGATTTTTATAATCATATGCTTTTATACATTATAAACATAAGATATATGTACAGACTAGTATAAGATTTTCGCAACTTAAACAGATTATAAAATATAATATAGCTTATATAAAACTATATATACGACATAAATAAACAACTTATATAATTGATTTATAACTCAAAACTCATACACGTTTTTAAAGAATCAAACTCTATATATAAACTGTAAACAAAATAAGAATAACTATGGCTTGTATATACTGTAACCAACAGAGTCAGACTGCAACTACAATAGTAGACTTATACAATGGACGTAGCCTGTCATATAATAATATACTTCACATAAATCTATATATGTATAAAACAAAATATATAGACTTTGTAGTAGGAGGGCTAGTCTATGACAAGTCACACCTAATACTTTATAACTTTATACATTGTTTATATATATCATGAACAACTATATAACTTGTACAATCTATATAGCTTCAGCAATCAAATGTATACACTGCAACTGAAATGCTTCCTCTAAAATATACATACTTTATAGGCACGCACAGTACTATACTATATATATATATATATATACAATCCATTGAATAAACCAACATATTTCGCATGCAATATATATGATGATATATATATGACTTACCTATAATATAAAATCTTTGATTAAAACACCAAACTTATCCAACTATCAATAGATATTTTAAACTTTCGATTAATGTATATGCCAACATATGTAAATTACATTATAATTAGATATATATATGTGTGTGTGCGAAAAATGAAAATTTGGCATATAAACAGACAAAGAAATCTAGATATGCACACAAGGATATACAGACATAAACTTAAAATAGAATGCAGCTATATATATAACTTTATAAAAGACATATTATCTATTAGCTAGTGTATAAATATTATACATGTTTATTAAAATCATATTCCAAATTCAACCACATATTAAAACCTTTATAATATATATGTATTGTAACGCCCCACCTCTATGCTCATAATAACAAAGAGTATTAAAAGAAATACTATCTATTATTATGAAGAATAAGGCTGGATAGGAGCGACCATCCGTAATTGGCCTTACACTAATATTGGTTATCTCGATAGGAGTGGTATATACTTTTTATTTTTCATCTATTATTTATTTACTCCCATCGACATATCCAATTATCAGTATAAAACAAACTACGATAGTTCATAATAGTTTAGGACATTAGATATAACAATAACACAAATAATATAAATGCAGAACACAGATTAACAAAAATCTCATATATATATATATAACTGATGTCAGTTACAATATAGTTGACACGATACATATGATACAACTACAACTGTCGACTCTAGAAGTTATATATACAAGTACATTATCGACTAATATACATGAATACATATCGTTCTATACAATGACACGACTACTACAAAATGACACTGACAACTTCAGAAGATGTGAAAAGTCTTCAAATCCCAAACAGCAACTCAAAGAAGGAAATCTACAACCTGAAATAACTCGGGTCTGACCCGAGTATTACATTCAAAAGAAAATAATACACGGGTCAGTCTAATTCAAACTCAGTTATTAATGCACAGTAGTAATAATAATCAATATCAAATAGACGACGGTCACATAAATCTCGTATATCCAACTTCTCAATAAGAGAATCGGATAACGACAAATATAACACTAAATAGTGTTAATCAGCGAATCAGCAAATCCAAATCAGAACACAGCTTCAAAACATTGAAATTAAGCAACAAAACAATTCAACAAATCGAAACATCAATTTAAAACGTCAGATTCTGCATTGGCTGCAGTACACGCACGCGTGTACTGCCTCGCCAATACAGTGATGAAATACACAAAAGCTCAATTAAAAACTCGCAAATGAGTGCAAGGTCAAACCCAAAATCAGGTTCAACACAAATGAAGTTCAATTAAAATCACAATGCAACCACAAGGTCAAACCCGAGCATTCACTGGATTCAACTCAAGGTATAAATTTAATTGAAATTGTTAAGACATAAAATCAAGTCTCGACCGAGACCAGGCTGCGATTTAAAGTAAAGAAGCACTCATCATAAATCAAACTGCAGAAGACTTCAATATGCACATATCAGACTACAGGAAGCCTAAACTTGAATCGGTGAACATGTTACAGACATGAAGGCAACAATACTCAAACCAACAACAAAGGGGGACCAGGCAACATATATGAATACATATATATGGGACACTGCACAGTCAATAAAGAAGTACAAACCAAGTGCACAGCGTACAGGCACAATGCAGTAGTGATTATCCACGAAAACAGGAGATTTCAAAGCATATCACTGTTATAACAAGGACAGTGAATGCAACTGCAAATGAACAATGCAATGTAACTGTTTCTAGCATATGACCAAATGTAAATGCACTATGGACCTGGTAGTACCCAAGTAACACTGTCTCGAAGTAATTAGTCTCAACCACGCTGGGCAGTGCTATCAGAAATGAATGCTTCATAAATGCAGACCAGACTTGTGTGACAACAATTATTAGTCCAACAAAGTCAAGTGGATAACCAATGCAACACTCTGGTCAGTGAATACATATGTAGTGTACTACACAGTGCAAAGAAATGAATGAGTATATGGGTGCAGATATGCCAGGATTCTTATGAAACCGAAATAACAAAGTGCCAGAGTAGGCAAATTCCATAGGTAATTCGAACAACCAAAGCCAAAGAGAAAGTCACGAAATCAAACTCAACGGTCACAAAAATGTCATGGCCGAAATTAAGCAAGTCAATAAAGACTCATTGCAACTAAAACCACTGAATTATCAAACTCAAAGAATCTGGTAACATCAAAACAATAATCAACGTAGTTCACAAACACACTGTCGAAAGGAAGTTACTAATAAATCGAACAGTTCAAAAACCAAGTGCACTCATGGATCAAGATCAACTGTCACAAAATGCCAGGGCCGATATCAACCAAGTCGAGTCAATAGCAATAAGTGTCGACTCGAAATCAGCATCACCAAAAGAGTATAACGTCGAGAGACAAAACAAAAAAAACGAACCACGACAGCAAATCTCAAAACAAATCATAAAATCAGACAATCATCTTTCAAAAATCGAACAGCTAAGAAACTAACTTCGGGAATTCAAACTGAAATACTCAAAGAGATATATAGGGTACTCTATGAATTCAATCCCTATAGAAAACATGTATAATAGAGATCGAAGTAGATGTGAGTGAATATATCACTCACCTTTGCTCGCCGCGAATGAAGCAGCCGTGGCATCATGAAGTCGAGCGACCGACAACTCTATACGCACTATCCATCAACCAAAAGTAGCCAAACCCAAACCCTGATTTCGCCGAAGCAAATGAGGACGAGAAACCCTAATTTCAGAAAGACGAGGCCGCCATATCTCTTTGCTCTCGTTTGTTTTAGGGCTTGTGAACGAAAATGAAAAGAAATGGGAACGGTTCGAATTTTTAAGGGAAGGGAATGTAGTGAATGTTATCACGACAACTAAAATAAACAAGGGCTAGGATATGTTTTTGAACGCCCACTTACCAACAAATAAATTTTCAAAGAATTTCATTTTGATAAAAAAAACTCTAATTAGCAATCAACAACACTATTAATCGTCTAATGACGATAATAAAAATTGTGAAATCCCGGGTTGTTACATGTATGGAAAAAAATTAGTATTACATCTAAACGTATATACACATATCCAGATCAAAATCCATATATATAATGGACATAAGAAAGAAATAAACAAGCGAACCAAGATAGCATCTTACAGATATATATGCAAAGCTGGAAGATACAAGATGGAAGCAAGGAGGGATGTCAGGAATGGCGAACACTGGGTGGGCTTTGGTCGGTGGCTGCCTCGCTGGATGGGGAGAAAGGACAGGCGGTGGTTGCGGTGAGTACGTGGAGTTTCGCGATGGGAGTTGGCTTCGGTAGGGTGAAACGCGATAGGCTATTGGGCAGTGGAGGAGATAGTGGCCGAGTATGGAGAGTGGAAGGCTGGGTTTGCTTAGGTAGTGAAGTCGGAGGATGGCTGCAAGTGAGGAAGAAAAATAGGCTGGGTTTGGGAACGGCATACAGGCGAATGATATTCCTTTTTTTTCCTATGAACCGAAAGAAGCAACTAAATGAATTCCACCAGAAATATGACTCTAGGGAATAGAAAGGGTTGATATGTTTAAAGTTTAAGACTCTTTATTTTCTCACGTGGAATAAATGAATGGACACCGAGAAACAAAGAGGCCAAATATGGGTACGGATACAGAAACCGTTTTACTGGTTTTACTGCATACCGGAGTTCGAAAAACAGAAATGAATATACCGCTGAGATCAACACAATGAGACGATCAAAGCGGTATACAAATATCGGTGGTACGATCATCCAATCAAAAGTCGATATCGGTACCGAAAATGCTGCAAATCTATCGAAAATAAGATAAACGGAGCAATAGAAGTCCAAATTTGAAGAAACGAATTATGACGGCTTGCTCAGGAGATGGTTTAGAATTTTTCTATGTAAAAATATTTGGGTTTCGAAACATTTTATTTTCATCACTTTTTAACTGATTAAATTAAAGTAAATTTACGTGCGAAATAAACTTTCATATTTTCGGACGAAAATTTACCAGTTGCTATGTTTAACTAAACGCATTCCAAATATCAAATTTATATTTCAAAATTTTATCGTTTAAAATTTCACAAAATTTCAACTAATTACGTTATTAAAACAGTTGAAATTTACGGGTCGTTACAGCCTCTGGTAAATAAGGTTCACTTATTATTTTTAACTACCACCACCAATTATAGATTGAACAGTGCATTTCCATATTGTAGTGGGTTAAGGAATACAAACTATGCAAATTTAAAAAAACTAGTCGGAAAAATTGGCTCGGCGAAATAAATTTCCTACCTTTCATCTTGCCCTCTTTAATCCTGAGCCAACCAATGTCCTTTTTATGTTTTTGTCGTCTCATTATATTTATTACTATTTTCTTTTAATCCAACTCTCTTGATAGTATTCTCAAATTTTGGTATTTACTTCCTATATCTTGATCTTTCATGCGAGTATACTATAGAATTCGTAGAAGTATACTTTGATATCATTGATCATTTCTTCGCGGGATCTTCTTATGGCTTTCACTCATTTCTTACTGAATATTCCTTACACTCTACGGGGATTCATTGTTGCTACTCTATGTGCAATCATCGCTATTTTCTTCGTAGATTTATCTTTTACATTGTCTTACCTAGGCAATTATCCATATTTACTCCATATTAAATTTTGGTTTGGTTTCGCCACTTTTTTCTAAATTTAAAACTTCACAATTATAAAGTACCTGATTCCGTAACTTTTATTGTTAAAAGTACAAACTTGAAAACTTTTTATTAAACTCAAAAATAATTTGGTGTATTAACTTTTAAAACTATAATTTAATTTTTAAAAAATTCCATTCCATTTTCTTCAAATCAACCTTTTCTTATAGAGCCCTTTTTCAACGACAAGGATTTTTACTTCTTAAAATTGGGATTTTAACTTAAACCATTTATTAAGTTTCGCTATTTAAAAACTCAATTCTTATACCAAACCATTTCTTTAAAAATATACTGTACAATATTTCCAAAACATATTTTACAATTTTAAACAATGAAAACTAGAGTAGACATGGACACTTTAATCCTATTATTTTACTATTACTCATTCTATCTCCACTTCTAATTCTTAGCAGAGTCTCTAATTGTAACACCCCGATATTTTATGGGAAATATAATTAAAAAGAAATTAAAAGTGCATTTGGTACAGTGGTAAAGGTGCATGTTGACTTCCTTAGTGACCAGGGATCAAGTCCAGTTGTCGCCCAAAATCTGAAGCGATTTTTTTTAGCTGGTTCATTTCCAGCAATTTTCCTACGCATTTCAGCATTGTTTCTGACATGTGGCGGCTTCCCATTCGCTCCAGTGATGCAATAGGATGAGATATCTAAATTTTACTGGTTGAGTGATGTGTATGGGCTAGAATGGATAACCATTAAGTGTATGAAAGAACCAGATTTAATCTAAAATAATCTAATGGATTATATTCACTCAAACAATCTATAAATAAACCGTCTAACCTAAACCTAATCTCTTATTCAGCCGTCGCCATAATTTTACAGTAAAATTAATGTATATTATTCTTCCTCCGTTTCTCTACTAAATAAACAAATCCCTACCAAATTAAATTATCTATATATATCCAAGCAATTTGGGGAATTTAGAAGAATCAAAGGGAGAAAGATTAAAGCAAAGCTTTTTTCAAATTTATGCAAGCTCAAGTGCCAGGTGAGTGAGAATTAATAGGAAATAGAAAAATAAAGTAGTTCAATTTCAGTTCTTTTCTAGCACGTTAATATGAATTAATTTCTATTATTATTTGAGAATAGATGTAAATTATTGCAACTTCTTCTTCTTCTTCTTTCACTTCTCAAATCTAATTCATGTTTGGCTTAAAATATGGGACATGTAAATTGTCTATTCACGTTTTATGGCATAAATAAAATTGAAATTTATGTAAATTATTATATCTTCTTCTTCTTCCACTTCTCAATTCTAATTCATGTTTGGATTGAAATTTGGAACAAACAAATTGTTATTCACGTTTCATGACGTAAATAAGATTGGTTTAACTATATTGAATTAGAATTGTTATTCAATTTCTAATGGTAGAACAAGTTAGTTGAATAAATTCAGAATATGTTACTTGAATAAAATTATGGTTTTGATTGGTATAATTACATAATTTTGAATATGGTTTTGGAATAAAATTGGGAAGTCTAATTGGCATAATTGTTTGTTTCATATGTGGCTTAAAAATGTAAAAGTGGAATTTTGTGTAATTAAATGGTTTGTGGCTATTGGATAAAAATTTTGTACAGATAAAATCTCTAAAAGGAGAACGTAAATTAGGATGGAAAAAAAATTTAAATTAAATGGACCCTAAAGGCTAGTGTAAATCTGTACCAAAATGGCATAAAAATTACAGATAAACCATACGGACTGAACGGACGTGAAATTGAAATACCATTTATGTAAGAAAAAGGGAAATTGTGAAATAACCAAATCGGATGTAAAAATGTCCTAAAGCAGATTAATGAAAATAATTAATATGTAAACTGTAAATTAATATGGAAGCGATTTGGTAGGCAGACCTTGTAAAGGTTTGGATATGTGTTTCATGCAGTTAAGACCAAAATATAGTTTTGGCTGTATGTAGTAGGAGCGGGCAAGTAGGTTCACAAGGATGTTTGTTACCTTTCATAGGTTGCTAGTACGTAGGATAGATAGCATCTGCAATCGTAGGCTTCTTCAGGCAGATCGACGCGGACGAAACAAGACAAGTGTGCTCTGATGTAGGCTTCTTTAGGCAGATCGTTAGAGGATTTTGCGCAGCCGATGCAGCTGCGGGCGCTCTTTCGGAGGACTGACACTTTGGATAGGGGCAAGTCCATGTTAGTGACCGAGGAGACAGGAGGATAAGAGTCTAGTTTGGCAGAGCCTGAGCGCAACTTCGGGATCCTGCGAGGTTGTTTGAGTCGGTGCTGGTCAAACGTAAGAGGCATTTAGTCACAGTGCACGGGTGAAGAGCATGACTTTCACGGTGTAGCACGTGGATAGGTAAGGACAACAGGTCTGACAGGCCGATTAACATTTAGTATTACTGCATGGTTGACTTTCCTAGAGTGACCACGGACTTTGGCTTCTTAGGAACTGTATCTAAGAAGGATTCACTGCATTATATTATTCACCGTCTGCGATATCCAAGGAAGACCTGGAATTAAACTGTTTTATTCTTTCTGCTTCATTTTATTTCTCATTCACCAGACGTTATGTCTAACTCATTCCTATTTTTTCTATTTTCCCCAAATCACAGGAGGGTAGGTCGAGGTTGTAGTTCTTTGCAGCTTGGAAGGTCACTGGAGCAGTTGTTATCTTCAGCTTTTATTTCTTTTGTTTCATGTACTTCGTTTCTCTTTTCCGTACTTTACTCTATATATGTGGACCTATATTGTGGACTTTGTTATGTTTTATGTTTTGGTGGAGACTACTTGGTACTTTTGGTTTCAGAAATAAATTTGGGATAATGTTGTTTTTAATGAAGTTGTTTATCTATTAATTTATAATTAGTGAAAGTTTTCTTCCGTTGTAATATTTTAATCATTTTATGTTGTTGCCTTAGTCTCTGTGCTATGTTATGGATTTTTATTTCATCCGACCACTCGTACTTCTAGTCATGTCCAATTTTCGGGGTGCCTAGAGGTGCGGGGTGTCACAATAATAGCATGTGAGGGAGACTTTTTAAAAGACACGTGAAAGCAACGTGCAAAATAATGAAAAATATCAATTTTTTATTATTTTGCCTTTAATATCCAATGTTACTTCTAAGTAGATTACTAGCATTATTTTTAATATAATCTCCTAACGTTATTTCTAATTACTAACATTATTTTATATAAATCCCTAATAATATTACTACTATTTAACTTTCTCCTACCTAAACTGCTATTATTTAAATGCTTCTTTGTTGAACCATTGTAGTGCATTCACCTACTCTTTATTTTCAAGTTCTAATCTTCTTTCTTTATTCTATTTACTTTATTTTAAATTTGTACCACTTCCTGTTCATCTCAAAAAAACCAACGAGCTATATACGCTCTACTATTTTTTTCAAAAGAATTATCTTTTTATTACACTAATTTACTGAAATTTCCAATTTAACTAATTATAGTTTCTGCTAAACCTTTTATTTTAATAGAAATTATTATTTAAACAAAATATAGGTACTTTTTATTATTTTCTTCGAAAACTTAATATTTACTCTTCAAAAGTAGTGTTTCTATACTTCCAAACAGATTCTTAAAATCATTTCAAATATATTCTTTATATATTCTTCTCAAACTTTTATGTTAAAATCATTTCAACTTTTATACTAATTTCATACTCATGGTGGATTTTTATTTGTCCTTTCTTTTGGATTTTTCTTCTTTCCTACTAACTTTCAAACTTATCTTCCTTTAGAAAATATTGAAAATCCGGTTAACATCTTCGAGTGATTATTACAACCTTCTTTCTAGAACTCATTTAATTCTTGCTTTTAGATATCTATAACATGTAGATTCTTACTTTTCCCTTATCTTGGCCTAATGTACATCATCCAATGGCAATCCTGTTTGAATCCACAATCATTAGGCTTTGGGGGTCCAATTAGGGGGTCACGTACTATCCAGCTTCAGGGATTTTCCATATGCTGCACTCACGCCCTTCTTAAGTCAATGCTTTTCCACATAACCTATTTCCCGTAGGGCAATCAAAGAAGGTGTATATCCTCACCTTCATCTATTTTTCTAACTCATAGTTGCTTTATCTATTTTTCAGAATATGGCAGCAACTACTTCTGTAGTCATAATTTATAGAGTTTGGCATATAATATGTATAATTATAGTAAAAATTAAAAATATGTTCACTCATCGTATCCTAATTCTTAAGGTCGACTAACCTAAGCTCTAATACCAAATGTGACGAACCGCACCTTAGTAGGCCTGAATTTCGCTAAATCAAAAACCCAAGTCCACCAAAGTACAGATTGTTGGTTTTTGCTATCCTACAAATTAACAAATGTGTACTAGAGCACTATTGATATAAACTCATAGCTGAATAGTAAAGTATAAAAAAATATTTACTGACCAAGGTTAACACTTCTGAGATCAAGTGTACTTGTCAGTGTCGAGCATGCATAAGGAAATCTGTCCTTCTTTCGTTCCCACCTCGTACCGGTACCTATCCCACTAAAGCTATCATGTGGATTGTAATAAGGAGGGGGTCATAACCATGTTCTAGTAATTTGTAAATTACACACATTATACATAACAATAGTTTATGCCGATTTCCTTCCATCACATGTTATATCTTTTATTTTACTTAGCCATCTCGACTGCACATACGCATACGATACACCCCATCTACGCTAGAAAGATAATAAATACATACACGTGTGTGTGTATAAGTACCTCAGTCCCCCTTTAGATCAAGATACTATCCCTACTAGTATCCATAACCCAGCACCTCGTTAGGATCCATTATTAATGCAATATCACCTCCTCCTCGTCCAGCATACTTAGAAACTACCGTAGTGCCTAATAATGGCATCACAATTGTTAGCTGTATTCTATCTATTTTTAAAAGACCTCCACAAAGGGCTATCTAGCCTTGCCCGTAACAATCAATCTAGCAAATAACTGTAGTGGTGCATGATCTAAACGTGATCTACACTAGTAGGAGGTGTAGCCGTTTAGGCGTAACCTTTATCTTTCTGCAAACCACTTAAGACTGATAATGTTCTCGACCCATGTACAGCTCCTACTCCCTAATATGGTACCAAACACACACTAAATAGCATCGAGTCTTTCCCATCGTCCCATTTAGATTAACTAATGCAATCAACGTAATACACATTTGTTACTTAATACCCCTTAAAAGGTTAAAGCAAACTCCACTTATCCTTTGGCACTTCGATCAAGGAAAACCTTCCTACTTGGGTATCCCTCACCTATATGCGAATATATATAATTCTATGGATCCAACGGTTGGGTATATCATACATCAGTATAATGTATATACAACTGCTGGTGGCCCCTTGCGCCGGCAGACTTTTGTCATGTAACACTACTGACCTTGCATTCGAACCCATTTTAATAACTATGTCATTCTTATCTAAGCTATGATTTAGCAAACTGTAATGGTTTATACCTATCATAAGCGTATACTGCAAGCTAGGTGTGTCTATATATATTCATTCATTCTTATTTCATTGTTACGCCTAAAAAGTTCAACTACTCATATTCAGTTATTTTTATTTAACCGACTCCTTGTTTCATTAACATTGGTATAATATCATTATTGTTTGCACAAAAAATAGGCAAACACTCAAATGTTGTTATAGAGCTGTGAATATTGTTTGTAGTATATAGCTATTGTTTGATGAAAATTAGTTGTGGATGTTTAAGGTAGAAAATCAGTAATTTGCAATAAAGAATATGTAGAGGACTTAAATGTAAAAATATACGGAATTTATAGTGGTTCGGCCTGAATGTGCCTAAATCCACTGCTCCTCTTTTATTATCCCTTTCATTTCTTATTAGAAGTACAAGCTTTGAATACGAGTAAACATGCTATTAGAACTAAGATTTTTCTCTCTCGAAGTTGTCTGTCATTGTTGCTGAAAGCTTCGCTCTACAGCATCCTCCTTTTTTATGATGCCATGTGCTTGGTATTTATAGAATGAAGATATGAGGAGAGGCAGCTAAGTATATAGTATTTGTAATTTGGTTCAACCTTCCATCCTCCAAGATTTGGTTCAACCTTCCTTACATGATTGTCAAGCTATTCCACTTTTGATGACCGCCATACACCTTCAAGAACCCTAGAACGCGCCATGAAGAAATCCTAGAAGTGTCGCCGTGCCATGACGAAAATTTTCAACTTTTTTTTAGATCAGTTATACCCGGGTTGAGCCCCAAGCAAACCTTCACCCGACTCCAAGCAGCATTACTCCCAGCTGACTCTAAGTAAACTCTTAAATTTTTCATGCCTGACTCCAAGCAACCACTGAACCAAAGATTTGGTTCGGTCACTGGACAGACTCCAAGCAGAATCCATATTTTCAAGGTCCGACTCCAAGCAACCACCGAACAAAATTTTTGGTTCGATCATCGGACCGACTCCAAGCAGACTCCAGATTTTCAAGGCCCGACTCTAAGCAAGCGCCAAACCAAAGATTTGGTTCGGTCATCGGGCCGACACAGAGCAGACTTGAGATATTCAAGTCCCGACTCCAAGCAAGCACCGAACCAAAGTTTTGGTTCGGTAATCAAACCGACTCTAAGCAGACTTCGGATTTTCAAGGCACGACTCCAAGCATGCGCCGAACTAAAGTTTTGGTTCGATAATCCAACCGACTCCAAGCAGACTCCAAATTATCAAGGCCCGACTCCAATAAGAGGCGAACCAAAGTTTTGGTTCGGTCATCGGGACGACTCCAAGCAGACTCAAGATTTTCAAGCCCGGATCCAAGCAAGCGCCGAACCAAAGTTTTTGTTCGATAATCCAACCGACTCCAAGCAGACTCTAGATTTTAAAGGCTCGACTACAAGAAAGCGCCGAACCAAAGTTTTTATTCGGTCATCGGGCCGACTCCAAGCAGAATCGAGATTTTCAAGCCCCGACTCCAAGCGAGCGTCGAACCAAAGTTTTGGTTTGGCTATCCAACCAACTCCAAGTAGACTCCAGATTTTCAAGGCCCAACTCCAAGCAAGCACGGAACCAAAATTTTGATTCGATCATCGGGCCGACTACAAGCAGACTTGAGATTTTCAAGCCTCGATTCCAAGCAAACTTCAGATTTTCAAGGCCCGACTCCAAGCAAGAGCAAAACCAATGTTTTGGGTTCGGTCATCACGCCGACTTCAAGCAAACTCGTTATTTTCAAGCCCCGACTCCAAGCAAGTGTCGAACTAAAGTTTTGGTTCGGTCATCGGGCCGAGGATCCTGGCTTGCTATTGGACCGTCGATCTTGAATTGCGGTAGAGCATCTCGGTATCAGCCCCACAAGACGGTGGAGGACAAACCATAAGAGGATCATATCTCTCAATCCGTACATCGGATTGAGACACGATTTTGACCTATGTCCATCTCTTGATCTCAAGAATACCTCCAAACTAGTTTGAGTCTGGTCCAGAGCAATGACGATTTTGCCCCTGACCCTCATATTCACCATGTAGTGGGCGAAAATGCCCACAACATTTGCCCCCCAAAGCATACTTTCGTGAATACAAAGTGTGCTTTGTTTAATCCAAGACTGTCTTCTTAGTCTTGCAATGGTTATGTTGATGTCTGAATATTTATATCTCATCTTCACCTTCGATTTTTCGATGAGCCTCCTTTTGCTAGTTTGATGTGGGACTTTTTTCTTTCTGAGGAGGGCTTGCTAAATTTTTGAAGCCGTCTTTGATTAGTCGTCATCCGAAAGTATGCTGTTTTTCTTGGACTTTTGGTTTCCTACGTCGAGGCTTCATATAGTATGCGGACCAACTGATGTATACTTTGCGTTGTCGACTTTGGATTTGTGATGTGGTACTCCGGTTATGTTCATTGGTGGTTAGTCAAGCTATCCTGACCATCTCATGTGATCGCCAAGTTTGTGTATTTCTCTACTAATCCTTTCTCCACTCTTGTGCATGCTTTGATAAGATCAATCGTTGATGAATTTGATAGAGTAAGAATATCTGTTGAAGGGTCTTTGTATGTAGGAGATGATGCGGAGTGTTATCGAGTGAATGTCGGTTATGGACATTTGTATAAAGATATGTATATTTTATATAAATTTTGGTTGGAATCCTCATACCTGATAAGGTGTAATCGGTTTATGCGACATACAGTCTGGTAAAGTGATGATCGGTTTTACCAACTTCTTCAATGGCTTGGTTTGATAATCCTCGGTGTACTTGTACAGATTAGATTGCTGGTAAGTTTTGATGGATAAGTGTTGGATTATAGAGAAGCTTGGTGAAGGAGCAAGGATAGTCGGACCATGGAATTGGGTTGGTGGAGTTTATTGGACCGAAACAATTTGGTTCGAGAGTGGAAGATAATAGCCGAACCACTTGGTCTGGTACATGAAAAGAGGCCGGTCCGAGGTGCAAAACGGGGTCGGACGAAAGTGTTGGTAGGTTGCATGGTCCAAAGTCAAAACAATGATCTGGTGCTCTGCCTGTGCCAATCATAAGCTTGTGTTTGGTGTCTAACAATTGTGACTGAGTCAAAATTCTAGTTTGGCACTAACACAAGACTATAACTAAACCAATCTTTGAGAGAGCGACGTTGGCTTTTCTGTCTAGGGTCTACGAGGAATTGTCCATATTAGGAGTACATCATTATTCTCGTGCGAAATCATGGTTGTGGTAAAATGTGAGTTATGGATGGCTCGATTGGAAAGCATTCTCTGATTGTGGGTAAGAGTGATTCATTATTGCTGGTTTGAGTTATGCCAAGTGCTGATGTTAGATGCCCCCAGTATGTGGTGTTTAGCTGGAATAATCTTTGGACATTGGAAACCTTGATTAGTATCGGTTTATTATTTCCTGTTGATCAGGTAGAATTAATCTTTTAATTGAAATGTACCATTGGCTTTGGCGGTAGAGGATCGTCCTATTCTGTTGACTTTACCTCCAAGTTTAGGCTCCTTTCAGGCCTAGTGTGGTCAAGGACTTTCATCCTTTCCTTATAATTATTTACAGACTATTGATACACTTTTATTTGGAATTTTACCATAGATATGTGTTAGAGTCATCCCACGTGTCTTTGAGATTGATTTATTAGGTAAAGGTATCCAGCTATTTGTGTTAAAATAGACTTTGATATGAATTAATTAAATTCGGAAGGTTAGATCGAATCACTTCTATTTAGAGAGGTCCTTATCATTCGAAGTGATTCCCTATTACTAAGGTTTAGAGAGTAATTTGGGGGGCGTGGCAGTTCACAAATACTCATCACATCCTCTAGAGCACCCTCTAGCGACGTTGTCAAAAGTCGGTCGGGAGCGCTCATTATTTGTCTGGGTTTGCACCCAGTATAGTGCACTTGGTTGCTTCTCACAACATTCTGCCTTGTATCATGAATAGGTTTTAAACTTGCGAACTTAAGGTCATGATTCCAATGTGCTACTGCCAAGCTGAGTGCTAGTGTATGTGTATAATTAAGGGGTGAAGTGAAAATGAGATATAGATATTAAGACATTAACATAACAATTGCAAGACTAAGAAGACAGTCTTGGATTAAACAAAGCACACTTTGTATTCATAAAAGTATGCTTTGGAAGGCAAATGTTATGGGCATTTTTGCCCACTACATGGTGAATATGAGGTGTCAGGGGCAAAATCATTATTGTTCTGGAACAGACTCAAACTAGTTTGGAGGTATTCTCGAGATCAAGATATGGAGATAGGTCGAAATCACGTCTCAATCCGAGCTACGGATTGAGAGATATGATCATCTTAAGGTTTGTCCACTACCGTCTTATGGGGCCGATACCGAGACGCTCTACCACCATTCAAGATCGACGGTCCAACTGCAAGCCAGGATCCTCGGCTCGATGATCGAACCAAAACTTTGGTTCGGTGCTTGCTAGAAGTCGGGACTTGAAAATCTCGAGTCTACTTGGAGTCGGCGCGATGACCGAACCCAAAACTTTGGTTCCACGCATGCTTGGATTCAGGCCTTGAAAATCTAAAGTCTGCTTGGAGTCGAAGCTTGAAAATCTCGAATCTGCTTAGAGTCGGCCATTGACCGAACCAAAACTTTGGTTCCGCACTTGCTTGGAGTCGGGCCTTGAAAATCTAGAGTTTACTTGGAGTCGGTTCGATTACCAAACCAAAACTTTGGTTCGGCGCTCGCTTGGAGTCGGGCCTTGAAAATCACGAGTCAACTTGGAGTCGGCCCGATGACCGAACAAAACTTTGGTTCGACGCTTGCTTGGAGTCGGGCCTTGAAAATCTAGAGTCTGCTTGGAGTCGGTTGGATTACCGAACCAAAACTTTGGTTCGGCGCTTGCTTGGAGTCGGTTGGATTACCGAACCAAAACTTTGGTTCGACACTTGCTTGGAGTCGGGGCTTGAAAATCTCGAGTCTGCTTGGAGTCGGCCCGTTGATCGAACCAAAACTTTGGTTCGGCGCTTGCTTGGAGTCGGGCCTTGATAATTTGGAGTCTGCTAGGAGTCGGTTGGACTACAGACCCAAAACTTTGGTTCGGCACATGCTTGGAGTCGGGCCTTGAAAATCCAAAGTCTGCTTGTTATCTTTCTACCTTTTTAACCCTTACTATCATCCCTTATTTAGGGGAATTCCCATACCCATATATTTTATATACTTCTTGACTTTATTCATTTTATTTCTCGCCTACCTTTTCTTGATTTACTATTAGATTTCTATCTTGTCCTTGTTGCATATATAATTATATATCTATTTTATGATTTAACAGTTATTATCGTGAAAACAACAATTCTTTAATTCATACTTACGGATTTTTACATTTTAATGCATTGGAATTACATCTCCCTCAAAAGGGAAGGTTAACACTGCAATTCTCTATATCTTATACAAAAGGGAATTTGTACTACGTTTGAAATTATAAGAAAATATATTTTTTATAGTTAAATAGACAGTACAAAATACGATAAATATCCTTATTTTATACATCTCTTTCCTTTGGGCATATTCCTTATTATTTCAAACGATACACTTTTATTTATGAATCTGAACTTGATAATCTATAGAGATTTACATTGCAACATCCAACATTCCAACGAATTAAAATACTACTTAAATCATAATAGTTTATGGTGATAGCTTTCAAATTTACATTTTACTTGCATAAGTCATTTAATTACAAATATGGAACTTTCGTATAATTTATCGCATTTAGGGACTGCTACTACCCAGTACTTTCCAGCTTAAAGTACATGCAATATTAGATTTATGTTATCAATCACAGAATATGCAGGCAGGGTTTTAGATTTCATTACACGCATATAATTAAGCCTACAACTCCAAATACTTAAATCCAGGCATACAAGGAATAGATTTACAGCGAAATAAATCCAATATTATATAGAAGTATATAATTTTTCCGCTCATCGTTTTAGCTTTTCAAATCTCCAAATCTTATCTCTGTTATTCATGTTTGACTCCCCTTATTCCCCCTATTTGAATACATATAATGTAAGCATACATATATCTATTAGAAATCTAGATCTGAGAAGAGATTAGGATTTAATTTAGATTTTAGATTCAAATTTATAATTTACCTTAGCTTTGATGATTCGATTTAACCATATGCTTCTTCTTAATTATCCTTTATTTCACTTGTATATATGTATATAAATTATAACTATATTAGAATTAAGAGTTTCTACAGAAGAGAAAATGGAAGAGCGCCATTATTGCTCCATAAAAAAATGAGAAGAGAAGTGGGGGGTTAAGCCCGTATTTATAGGGGTTTAAAACAATGTCAGCTGTTAGATTAAATTATTTTAAATCCGGGTCATTCGGCCATGTCAAATTTCATAATTGACATCCCAACCAGTCGACCGCCGCCCCCTCTTGGTCGACTGCTAGTGGTTGATGGGCCTAGGTTAGGGGTCAATCGATCATTGATTATTTTGTTAATTAACATCTGTTACCAACGTTCGTTAATTTCCTACTATTAATGTTCGTTCAAGATAATTTATTTCTGCTTTAAGCTTACTTAAACCCTAAGAAATCGTTAACGTTAATTAAAATTAATTTATTTCATTAATTACACTTTACTTCATTAATTACATATATAATTGTTTATAATCCAAAAACGTTGATAATTTTTTCATTTGAACTCCAATAATAAAGTTTTATGTATGAAAATTGATCAGAAAATCACCACAAACCCAAAGGTGCAAGTTTCACAACCAAATTCCGATGTCTATAAAAATTCTATTTTTTGACATTATTATTTATTTATTTGTTTAATTAATTATCATTAAAATTACGGGGTGTCACAATTTCTACCACTAATACAACTACCAATTGGAGTTTATTTAATTTATAACCATGTTATAAATTAATATCAACTCCATCTAACTCTATCCATTATGAATATAACACTATATACATACGTACATACATACATACATAGGGATCTCAATCAATTATTCTGAATCTACTAAAATCAATCGAATCAAACTGTAAAATAATTAATTGTATATATTATTCTACCTCTCATTGGTAATATTTTTTAATATATATAATTATGAAGATTTATAGGAAATGTAAACGCAGAATTATAATCCGCTCACATGAACTGAATATTCTCATGTAAATCGCCATGCATTTGAGCTTGTATGATCACATAGTACATCGTAATTACGAAACTCATTAATACACGTCACCTCATTTTCTAATTTTCGATGGTATAAATTTCATCGCTATCTAAGATAGTGGTCTGAATTATTATTTCATGCATTTGGAGGTCGTTTTGGCCATCTGATCATCCAATTTAAAAAATTCTTCAAGCTACTTCTCATAATATGCCTTTACCGCAAAAAAATAAGCTACCGATTAAAATCCTGAAAGTCTACGGGGTGGATCGTGTAGTGTATATGCAATTATATGTGACAAAATATATGATGCAACTATAATAATATTAATCTAAGTAAATATAGAATAAGCACACCAGGATTTTATACTGATTCAGACCTCCCGTCCTACATCTAGTCACGAAGCTCCCCTTCGGAATTCGACTATCAAAAACCCTCGCTTCGCCCGGAGGAATATGCTTGGTTACAATAAGTTGTTCTTGTCAAATGTGTGTTCTAATGTAACACAGATGTTGACTAATTAGTACAATTTGCTTCCAATATATTTCTAAGGAATATTGTCTACGAAGAACTGAGTATATGGAAGAGTGAATACAAGCAAAGATTGCTAGAGTGCAAAGATCAAGAATAGAGTATAGAATTAGAAAGCGTAAATATGTAAGGTGAGTTCTTTCTCTTGATTCTTGATGCTATATATAGTTGTAGATAGGTATCTTGAGTAGTTACATCCATTAATGAATGTTCTTCAGTTGCTTCTGTTGATGATGAAGAGTTACGGTGAAGGGAAGCGGAGATGTCCATTCGTATGTGGCAGTTGAAATCCATTTATGAAATTTGAGTTTGAAATCAGACGTCTGGGATATGTTTCAGACGTCTGATACTACATATAATTTTGAATATAGTAGAAGATCAGACGTCTGAGTGCTATTACCAGGCGTTTGATTTTGCCTGTCTGTTGTTCCAGAGAACTGATTCAGACGTCTGGCTTATGCACCCAAACGTCTAATATTGTGCATATCAATTTTTGTGCACTTTTTCTTGTGTTTCTTTGTTCCTATCTGTTGAAACTTCGTTTACGACGTTTCTTACTTAAGATATTTTGACTACGACAACTATATACGTTGGTTTTATACACTAACTTATTTTTTGCAGGAATATATACAAGACCGAATTCAAATAAGCTTCATACTATACAAATATTTTGTATTGAGTCTTGTCTAGAATTAAATGATGTTAAAATATCTCCTTTTGGATATATATGTCGACACGTGCACATACACACTTCAAAAGAACATAATTGCATTTTTTTGGTCAAATTCAGACGTCTGAATTGACCATTTCAGACGTCTGAATCTGGAATCAAAAATGTTTTTCCAAACAATATTCAGACGTCTGAAATGGAATTTTCAGACGTCTGAATCAGGTCAAAAATGACCTATTTGCTTTCTGATTTGCACGTAAACGATTTCAGAAGACTGAATTTTTTTTCCAGACCTCTGAATTTCTATAATGGCTATTTTTTTGAACAGTCACTTCTCTTCCATGAAGAGATACGACTTTTAATCAACAGGTATGGCCATATACTTTCATGGTAACTATTCACGAACAATTGCACCTTTTTATAATCTATATAAACATGTTAGAATCATCAGTATTATTCACCTAATTGATCTAACTCTTTCTATTCCAAACTACTTTGATTCTAACACTCTTGTGCATTCAAGTTCATACAAAATCATTCATTTACTTCCATATTTCTCACATACACACATATATATCAAAAGGAGAAGATTATAGGAAGGTTGTACTATCAAGAGACAAATTCGTGTTATCAAGAAAACACTGTGTCAAATACTCTCTGTATAAGTTGAAGTCCTGTTCTACTATTCAGGCAAGTAAAGTCCTCTTCAGCTGTTGAGGCGAAATCTAGTTCTATTGCTTGGGTCCCTGTTTGTTGCTCAGGGGTTGTATAGACCTGTTCCTCCAGGTTAAGTGAGGGTTGTTGTTTTAGTGAAATTCCAGAAGGAGTCTGGGACTGGACGTAGAACGGGAAGTTCGAACCAGTATAAAAATTCCTGGTGTGCTCGTTTATTATTTACTATTATCTGCTAATTGTTCTATTATTCCGCACTGCTTTTATACTATTCCATATTACTCATCCTATAGTTATTTTCATTTGGTATCAGGGCAAGGCATCTAATAACCGTTACAAAGTTATTTGATATTTTGTTAATATGGAAAACAACACCAGCACTAACACTATCACTAACACCAGTTTTGTAGAAGGTCAATCTACTAGACGACCTCCACTATTGAATTGCATGAATTACAACTATTGGGCAACTCGATTGCGTATTTATATGCAAGCAAATGGTTTTGATTCATGAATATCACTCAAACTGAGTATAACATTCCTACAACAGAATACTCTTCTTGGTCAAACACACAAAAATTAGATGCTAATGCAAATGCCAAAGCCATGAATATGTTATTTTGTGCTTTAGATAGAAATGAGTTTAACCGTGTTAGCATGTGCACAAATTCTTATGAAATATGGAGAACACTTAAAGTTACGCACGAAGGAACTAACAAGGTTAAACAAAGCAAAATATCCATGCTCAAGAGTCAATTTCAAAACTTTAGGATGAAGCAAGATGAATCTATAAATGATATATACTCTAGATTTCAAGATATATATCACTCATTACTAGGACTTGGAGAAAAGTATCCTGACTTCGATATCATTTCAAAAATTCTTAACTCTGTAACGGATGAATGGGAAAGAAAGGTCTTGGCAATTGAAGAAGCTAATGATCTCTCTACCATGAAACCAGAAGAGTTAATAGGAAATCTGATGTCCTACGAAGTGAATTTACAGGCTAAAAGAGTACAAGCACAAGACAAAAAGAATATGGCTTTTCATGCAGAAAAAGAAGAATCGGATTCGGATGAAGAAGACTTAGCATTCATTGCTAAAAACTTTAAAAAGTTTTTGAAGCATAGAAAAGGAAATCGAAACAACGGGAAAAGAAACTTCAATAACAATTCAAATAAGCCATCTTCATCAATACTAGAATGATATAACTGCCACAAGAAGGGGCAAATGCAAAAAGGCTGTCCAGAACAGAAGAAAACATATCATAATAAGAACCGAAAGGACAAGTTTAAAAGAAAAGCATTTTCAGTAACATGGGATGACTCGGATTCTTCTTCTTCAGAAAGCAGTAGTGACAGTGAAATGAACAAGCAAATGTTTGTTTCATTGCTATAGAAAATGAGGTAAATGATCTTACTTTTGATGACATGATTGAAATAAATTCTAAATTATTAGATACTTTAAAAAGTCTCAAAAGAAAATATAAAGAGGCTCTAGAAAATCAGAGAAAAGCAGAATTCGAGAGAGATATGTTTAATGATGAAAAGAAGATATTAGAAGAAGAACTTGGAAAACTTCAAGATACCTTTTCTAATGATAACTCTCAACTTACCTTATTGAGTCAAGAAATTGAAACTCAAAAGAAAAGGAATGATGCTCTTATCTCTGAAAATCATGAGCTAAAAACCAAGATTAAAATTATTGAACTAGACAATACTAGCCTCAAAACAAAGTTAGAATGCATTACTAAAAATGTGACTAACTTCAATAAAGGCAGAGAGAACCTATCTAAGATTATTGAGAATTCTCAGTCCACTAGTAGTAAAAAGGGACTAGGATACCTTAAGATATCAAAGGCTCCACCTAAAAAGGAAATTAAGAGAAATATTTCTAAACCTACTACTTCTCCAAAAAGGAATACTAACTCAAAAACCATAAAAATACGGGTTCCTAAAATAAACAATAGTTTGATTAGGAATAAATATATAAATACCTTTTTGGAAACTGTTCATAAAAATAAAAATTATATTTTTAAAGGGGACACTAAAACCATTTGGGTTTGGTTTCCTAAGACCTAACTCTTAGGACCCTATCACAAAGTGGGTACCAATATCATCATTATTATTTTTTGCAGGACCCACTTAAAAAAAGAGGAAAATGGATACTCGACAGTGGTTGCTCAAAACATATGACTGGAAACAAAAATATGCTATCAAACATTACTTACTCAGATGGAGGCTCTGTCACTTTTGGAGACAATTCAAAAGGTTATATCATTGGAAAAGGCGACGTCAGTAATGTCAGTACATCTAATTTACCTCTTATTTCCAATGTTTTACTAGTCAAAAATTTAAAACACAATCTTTTAAGTATCAACCAGTTATGTGACAAAGGATTCAAAATCTCTTTTTCTGAAGATAAGTGTAGCATTTTTGATAAAAATCAAAATCTTATATTTGAAGGAAATAGAGACAGAAATATCTATATTCTGAATATGAAAATCAATCATTATTCAGATATGTGTTTAATAGCTAATGTAAATGATCCTTGGCTATGGCACAAAAGATTCTATCATATCAACTTCAAAACTATAAATAAGCTTTCAAAAAATGATTTAGTCAGAGGTTTACTAAAAATGAATTTCAAAGTCAATCATATTTGTGATGCATGTCAATTAGTAAAATTAACCAAATCATCTTTTAAATCTAAGAAAGCCATTTCTACATTACAACCACTTGAATTACTACACATGGATCTATTTGGACCAACCCAAGTTCAATCTTTAAATCACAATAGATATGTGTTTGTAATAGTAGATGACTTTTCTAGATATACTTGGACCATTTTTATGAAAAATAAAAGTGATACGTTTGAGCATTTTAAAGTTTTTGTCAAACGAATCCAAAATTTAAAAGGTTTGAAAATAAAGAACATAAGAAGTGACCATGGAGGAGAATTTGAAAACGAAGTTTTTGACCATTTTTGTAAAAAGAAAGGAATTTTTCATAATTTTTCGTTCCCTAGAACTCCACAATAAAATGGAATTGTAGAACGTAAAAACAGAACTTTACAAGAATGTGCAAGAACTTTATTAAACGGAAGTACTCTTCCAAAACATTTTTGGGCAGAAGCTGTTGCAACTGCTTGTTATGTTTTGAATCGTGTTTTATTCGACCTCTCACGAAAAACACCTCTTATGAAATTTTTATCGGAAGAAAACCAAAGATATCTTATTTCAAAGTTTTTGGTTCAAAATGGTTTATATTAAATACCAAAGATCAGCTTGGAAATTTTGATGCTAAATCAGATGAAGGAAACTTTCTAGGATATTCAGATCGTAGTAAAGCTTATCAGATATTTAATAAAAGATCAAATACTGTTGAAGAAACTTTACATGTATCTTTTGATGAAAATTTTCAACAAAAACCAAGTATAAAAGATGATGAAGATTTTTAGGATAACATCACAAATACGGAAACTACAAATCTTGAAAATAATGAAAACATTAATAATAATAATGAATTAAGATCTCCACCAAAAATATTACAGGATCATCCCGTTCAAAATATTATCGGAGAAATTAATTCAAATGTACGAACTAGAAGTTAACTTAATCAAATGGGCGACGTAGCATTCCTTTCCAATATCGAACCAAAGAATCCTAAAGAAGCTTCCACAGATGACTACTGGATTACTGCAATGCAAGAAGAACTAAATCAGTTTGAACGCAATGAAGTTTGGAAACTAGTTCCTAGACCAAGTGATCAAACTGTTATTGGAACGAAATGGGTCAACAAGAACAAAGCAGATGAACAAGGCAACATTACGAGAAATAAAGCAAGGTTAGTTGCACAAGGATACAATCAAGAAGAAGGAATTGACTATGAAGAAACGTTTTCTCCAGTCGCAAGACTAGAAGCAATACGGATCTTAATGGCCTATGCATGTTTTCACAATTTCAAACTTTATCAAATGGACGTTAAAAGTGCCTTTCTGAATGGTTATATAAAAGAAAAAGTGTATGTTGAACAACCTCCCTTATTTATTCACAAGAAATTTCCTGATCATGTTCACAAACTTAAGAAGGCTCTATACGGTTTAAAACAAGCACCACGTGCTTGGTATGATCGACTAAAGACCTATCTAATTTCTTCAGGATTTCAAATTTGGAAAGTTGATCAAACACTTTTCATTAAACATTCGAAAAGGAATATTTTATAGTTCAAATTTATGTTGATGATATTATTTTTGGTTCTACCAATGACAAGTTATGTCAGGACATCTCCGAAATAATGACCAAGGAATTTGAAATGTCTCACATGGGAGAACTAACATATTTTCTTGGTTTGCAAATCAAACAACTTCAAAACGGCACTTTTATTAATCAGGAAAAATATTGTAATAATTTAATCAAATGATTCGGAATGGAAAACACTTCTGCCAAACCAACTCCAATGAGTACAAATATACATCTTGAAAAAGATGAAAGTGGCAAAAGTGTTGACCAAAAATTATACTGAAGTATGATTGGATCATTACTATATTTAACGGCAAGTAGACCTGACATAATGATGAGTGTCTGTTTATGTGCTAGATTTCAGGCCAACCCAAAGGAATCCCATTTAAGAGCCGTGAAACGTATATTACGTTATCTCACTAACACCAAGATTTCGGTCTATTCTATCCAAAAGAATGTCCATTCGAGTTAGTTTCATATAGTGATGCTGATTTCGGTGGATCTCGAACAGATAGAAAAAGCACAAGTGGTACGTGCCATTTTATTGGAAAATCACTAGTATCTTGGTTTAGTAAGAAACAAAACTGTGTTTCTCTCTCTACATCTGAAGCAGAATATATTTCTGCTGCTTTGGCTTGTGCTCAAGTAATCTATATGCAACAAACACTTAAAGATTTTAATATAAACTTAATAAATTCAACTATATATTGTGACAACTCTAGTGCTATTAACTTGTCTAAAAATCCTGTCAATCATTCACGAACAAAACATATTGACATTCGTCATCATTTTCTTCGTGATAATGTTGATAAAGGAACAATAAATTTGGATTTTGTTTCTTCTGAAAATCAGTTGGCTGATATTTTTACAAAACCTCTTTTAGAAAATGTTTTTATCAAACTTAGACGATAACTTGGTATCGTCTCACTTAAAAATTTATGAAATCTTTCAAAAATTCAAACTTGAGTTCTTGGTTTGGAAGTTTAATTCTTTTAACATTCAAAACAAACTCTTTCAATAAGAACCTCTTATTTCCTTTGTTTCAAATCTGTGCATATTATGGTTTTAAACATCTCAGCCACCACTTTTTAACTTACATTCTATTTTTAAACTTTTCAATATACTTTATGAACTCATTCCGTTTTCTGTTTTTAACAAAAGCTTTATTACTATAGATTTCAACTTGCTTTTTCCCCTTTCACCATGGCTTCAAACATTAACAACTCTGAAAGCTCACCTTCATCATATTCTACATCTTCCTTAGAAATACTGGTTACTCCAACACCACATGAACCGGCTAGACCTAATCCTTCATATGAACCATCTGGTTATACTGCAGAAAGGAAGAAATCTCGACGATTTCTTTTCTTCGGTTCTCCATCAACTAAAGAAAAAATAACCGAGATTCATCATTACCAGAAAGAACAGTTGGATTTGCAACGGGAAATGTATTACGAACAGAAAGTTAATGCCAAACGACTTAGTTTCATCGAACAAGTGGCATTAAAATTCTATGGTACATCTCCAAAGAAGGATGTAATTCAACCTTCAACTTCAAATCCATGGGAGCCTAGTCCACAGCGTCCTCCGGTTTCTCCAAATTCTTGGGAATGTCGACCCTATTGGTCTCCATTACAACCATATCGGAGATAACCAAGATTGAACCGGAAGATTGCAAGACTCCAAGTGATTCGAACTAATGCTTTCTTTTTGTTGTTTTTGAATTATCATATTATATTCTTAGTATCATTCAAATATTAATAAATTTATATCTTTTTCTTCTTTTTAAAATTTTATGGTCTGAAATGTGCTTTGACACACGATTCAGGCGTCTGAAACGAGTATTTCAGACGTCTGAATATTATCTTAGAAGTAAATTTTACTTTAGATTCAGATGTCTGAATCAATGTTTTCAGACGTCTAAATATAGGCCAAAATGAACTAAAAACTTTCTGACTCGATTTTTTTCATTTCAGCCATCTGAAATGATTATTTCAGATGTCTGAAATCATCTGGCTATTCAAATTTGAACTGCTTTTTGCACGTCTTTCTATGCAACTTCTCCTTTTTTCAACCATCTCTATCCTTTTTGTTCCTCATTCTTCATCTATTTTAGTTCTTTCCTCCATTAAAAATCAAAACTTTCTTCAAATTAGTCTCTAATGGCTCCAAAACAAAAAAGATCAGGGCCATTTACTTCTTCATCTACCCCAAACATCGATCAATGGCTATGGAATGAGCAAGCAAGACAACGTTTTGCTCAAATGAGTAGATCTAACTTCTTTCCAAGTGCTTTCATTAAATTTGAAGAATTCTAGGCTTATCGGATTCAACAAATTGTAAGATCAAATGGGTTAGAATCTCTTGTCTCTTATGCGGCTAATAATGTCAAAATCAATCATCTTTTGGTTAAGCTATTTTATGCTAATATGAATTTGGACCATCACACCCCTCACAATCGCAACGATTGCATTTGGACATTAGTTTGTGGTGTTAAAATTTATCTACCCCTTGCTCGACTTGGTGATATACTTCAATGTCCATCAACGGGTACTGACTTGGATGAAATTGATGTTTCTTTAAACTTGCATGATAGAGACGAGGTCTCACACAAATTTTTGCATGATGACATCACTAGGCTTACCTCCATTCAACTCCGCCTACAAGCTCGTATTCTCCATAGAGCTTTGATTCGCTCCGTTATTCCTCGGACAGGAAGTTATGAAGTTGTTAACAAAAGAAACTTTCAAGCCCTTTATGCTATCTATTCCGGACAATCCATCAATTGGGCTCAAGTAATTTTGGAAGAATTCATGGATTTTAATCATCGAAGGCGCTATAAGACTTTTCATTATGGTGCTTATATAATGAAGATTCTCCAAACATTTAGCATCTCTTTTCCTGATTTCGAATTCACAACAATCAAAGAGCTTGGATTAAAGACTTTGGGTCTTATGGGTTTTCCAAAACGACCGAAAAGTTTGGCATATATTTCATTTCAGGAATGGGTTGCCAACCGTGATCAAAACCGACCCCAACCTTGTCATCATGATCAACCTATTGCTCCTCCCTCTGAAGAAGAAGATGATGATGAAATAGTGGTTCTCTCTCCCGACACTAGCTCAAGGAATGCTTTGGTCACTCTCTCCCAAAACCAGGCTAAGATTAGAACCCGTTTGGTCAATCTCGAAAAGAAATCTGAAAAACACTTTATTTCCATCCGTGGCTTTCTCAACAAAATTTGGGAACGTATTGGATGCTCCACCTCATCATCTACCGAAGCTTTCAACCCTGCACCATTTCAATGGTCATCAAGCTCGGGGAACAACAATGGTAATGAAGATGAAGATAATGATGATGATGAAAGCAGTGATTCCAGTCCTAGTTTTTAAATTGCTTTGGTATTAACTAGTTTGATTTGACCTCTTTCGTAGTTTACTTTTCTATTTATGTCATGTACTACTAACTCCTTTACTATCTGCTAGTATTGTATTATATTTTTTGCATACTCTGCTCTGCTTTATTCGTACTTTCTTTCTTTTTGCGATGCCAAAGGGGGAGAAGGAGTTAATATAGTCTTTTTATTCTAACTTGTTTTTTGACAGGGGGAGCTTATAGAAAGGGGGAGATTATATTACTCGTATTATATTTATATAGTTGTCATCGTCAAAAAGGGGGAGAATGTTGAAACTTCGTTTACGACGTTTCTTACTTACGATATTTTGACTACGACAACTATATACGTAGGTTTTATACACTAACTTATTTTTTGCAGGAATATATACAAGTCCGGATTCAAATAAGCTTCATACTATACAAATATTTTGTATTGAGTCTTGTCTAGAATTAAATGATGTTAAAATCTCTCCTTTTGGATATATATGTCGACACGTGCACATACACACTTCAAAAGAACATAATTGCATTTTTTTGGTCAAATTCAGACGTCTGAATTGACCATTTCAGACGTCTGAATATGGAATCAAATTTTTTTTTTCCAGACAATATTCAGACGTCTGAAATGGAATTTTCAAACGTCTGAATCAGGTCAAAAATGACCTATTTGCTTTCTGATTTGCACGTAAATGATTTCAGAAGTCTGAATTTTTTTTTCAGACGTCTGAATTCCTATAACGGCTATTTTTCTAAACAGTCACTTCTCTTCCATGAAGAGATACGACTTTTAATCAACAGGTATGACCATATACTTTCATGATAACTATTCACGAACAATTGCACCTTTTTATAATCTATATAAACATGTTAGAATCATCAGTATTATTCACCTAATCGATCTAACTCTTTCTATTCTAATCTACTTTGATTCTAACACTCTTGTGCATTCAAGTTCATACAAAATCATTCATTTACTTCCATATTCTTCACATACACACATATATATCAAAAGGAGAAGATTATAGGAAGGTTGTACTATCAAGAGACAAATTCATGTTATCAAGAACACACTGTGTCAAATACTCTCTGTATAAGTTGAAGTCCTGTTCTGCTGTTCAGGCAAGTAAAGTCCTCTTCGTCTGTTGAGGCGAAATCCTATTATGTTGCTCAGGTCCCTGTTCGGCTGCTCAGGGGTTGTATAGATCTGTTCCTCCGGGTTAAGTGAGGGTTGTTGTTTTAGTGAAATTCCAGAAGGAGTCTGGGACTGGACGTAAAATGGGAAGTTCGAACCAGTATAAAAATTCCTGGTGTGCTCGTTTATTATTTACTATTATCTGCTAATTGTTCTATTATTCCGCACTGCTTTTATACTATTCCATATTACTCAATCCTATAGTTATTTTCACTATCGTCTTGTAGTCTCTTGTAGTGTCCTTTGAGCCTCTTTCTTATCTTTCTAGTGATGTTGTTCTAGCAAGTACCTGTATATATAAATATATATGTATATTCGATTTCCATTGTATAGTTGTTGTCATCGAAACCGTAGATTGGATTTCCTAACATTCTCTCCCTTTTTGATGATGACAACTATACAATGTACTTAGATATATTTTTATAAATCTCCCCCTGAATATGTGCTTTCCATTAGTTCTCCCTCTTTGGCATTATCAAAAAGTGTTAATATCTTTTTAGCTTAGACAACATGTTCGTAATATGAAATATTTTCCAACTGTAGGAAGGTTATATCAATATAAACAGAAATAACAGACCAAAAAGCAGTTTTCATTAAACAAATTGATTGATTACATGCATAATTTTTTTATTATTATAATACAAAAGATGGAATCCTAAAAACTAAGGATCTTTTGGGGAAGCTTTAGCTTGATCATCTCCTTCATCTTCATTCTTGGAAGAGCTAGCTTGTTTCTTTGGAGATGTCGGAGTTTGTTAGAGAGGTTCTTTTTCCTCCTCAAAATGTTTAGAATGTTTTGAAGGAGGAGGAGAAGGCATTGGAGATGGCCAATCTTCTGAAGGTGGTGTAGGACCACGAACTCGTTGAAGAACCTCTTGTAGAACTGATAGTGTAGTTGAAAGCGATGCTTCAACTGTGGCTAGGCATGAAGCAAACATTGTTTCAAAGCCATCAATTCGCTTAGCCAGTAATTTTTGATTTCGTGATAGGATAAGTTGATTTTGGAGAGTTAAGTCGCGAATACTCTCATTTGGATTCGTCTCAGTGCGAGTCTCCAAAATGTCTTCTTGGCATGAATAATCAAAAGGTGGAGGAGGAGGAGAAGGAGTATTCTCGCGATGTTGCTCTACCTCCTGTGATGGTTCAGGTCGTTGTTGGGGTGGAGGCCTAGCTTGGCTATCTTGTTGACGACGTTGCGTCCATTCTTCAAATGATATAAAATCAGGAGGATTTTCTGGTAAGTGCATAAGGGAGAAAATTTTTGTGGAGGCGTACTTGGGAGATATCTCTTCAAAAATTGATAAGTAAGAAGAAATGTTGTGAGCTCTCAGAAGACACATGATGTACGTAGGGTAGATGATGGATGGGCGTGATCGAGTCAAATAATGTTTGAGCTCGTCAAAAATAATTTTTTCCCAATTAACCCTTGTTCCACTGAAGATAGCATATAGAGCCTTATGCTCCAACTTTGTGATTTGCTCATGGCTACCAAGGCGAGGAATGATTGTGTTGATAATCATTCTAGTGAGAAGTCTCACCTTAGGTCGTAGATATTTTGAAGCAAATCTAGGCATTTCATCTTCCCAAATTTGATGAGTGATATTATCTCTTGGTTTGAGGCGCATATCTGGAATGTTGGACAAATCTTCTCCGGAGTCGGAACAACCTAGAGTTCGGCCTATAATCCCTGGTGTCAGTCTTATAATGTTGTCGTAAACACTTGACCATAGCCAATTATCATCATTTTCGGTATTCCAAACAGTAGTGCTATCTAAGTTAGCATAGAAAAGGAATATCGCAAGTTGGTCTATTTGGATATTATTCGAGTTGAAGGAAATCAACTGATGTAGCCCCGCATGTTCGCATATCTCATCCAAATCGTACATAGGAAATTTAAGCAAATTGTAGAAAGGACCTGTATGAAGCTTCTTCTTTTGAATGTCTTCATATGTTTCGATTGAATGTGGTACGCGATTCATCCAACTCTCAATTTGATCATCAGAACATACTTGCAGATTGGATGAAGTAGCTTGGTCTTGCTTTCGTTTAGAGATTTTAGGGTTTTTCGTTTTTGGTGCCATGAGAATCGAGCGTGTTTGAAGGAGAAAATGACTTGGAGAATTAGGGTATTGAACTTGCAGTAGAAACAAAATGAAAGTGAAAAAATATGGAAAAAATAGACGTTATAAGGTTACTTAATAGTGTCGATTGAATTTCAGACGTTTGCAAAGTGAATCAGACGTCTGATATAACCTAGTATGAAGACAACAAATATGTTCAGACGTCTGGTTATTGGCGGTAGATGTCTAAAATAGATAGAGTTGTAAAATTTCAAAGTCAGAGAGTTTTGTCAGACGTCTGGATGTAGAATCAGACGTCCGAAACTTGCCTTGTTGTTATTTTGAGAAGGCATAAACTTTGTTCAGACGTCTTGGAACAATTTTTAGACGTCTGAAATAAACCGTTGTGTATTTTTATGAGGCATACACTATTTTCAGACGTCTGGTTGGTTATTTCAGACGTCCAATACTTGCACAGAGTTGAAAAATTATATGATACAAGGGTGTCAGACGTCTGATGGCATTGTTCAAACGTCTGAAATATCTAGTTTGTCTTAAAATAGCCTTATTTTGAAGGGTGTTGCTTAATTATCGAGAGATTGATTTTGGTGAAACATAATATTATTATTTGTGAAAAAGAATACAAATATAATGAGATAAAAATATAATGAGAATAAGCAAATTTATTTAGATGAAGATGGAGCATTGCGATCTTCAGATTTGCTATCCTTCCACAGCTTGAGTGGTGACCAAATATTTCCACGTTCGTTGGTTCTTGGGGAACCAAAGAATTGCCTAGGTGGAGGATCCTAAGGTGTTCGATAAGAGGTAGAAGGATCCATAGGATTGCAAGGAATCGGAAGTGGTTCATGTACATCCTTCTTTCGTGAATTGCAAAATTTGATCGCTACTTGCTCCAGAAAACTTAGTCGTCTTGTAGTGACTTTTTGTTCGATGTATAGTTCTCGTTGTAAATCCATTTGTTGCTTTTGATAATTATGTATATCATCGATTTTCTCCTTGGTGTTAGTAGATCCAAATAGTGATCGTTTGGATCATTTTTTTGTCGGGAGTGAATCCCGTGTGATAGGAGGACCACTTATAGGTCGGTTCTTGACCTGGTGTAGGAGTAGGAAGTCGATGAGGGGTATCCGCTGAACTATCCGAGGTTGGTGTTGAAAAATAGAGGTGAGAGTTGTCGGAAGACATGTTTTTGTTTTGCTTTTGTTTATTTTAAAAGGAACCTAATATAAATCTGTATTTTATTTGTAACAGTAGGAGCTATTTATTCATGTTGTAAAAAGTTATAAATAGTTATTATCAGTTAAACGAACATTCTAAAAAATTGTTTATTAGTGTTATAAGATTTTGTTTGTGGATTAAAAAATTTTGGACCAAAAATAGAATAATCGAAACTTAGAATTAGCTGATAAGATCATTAAGAGAACATATTCCTAAATCGCGTCGTAGTTTAACAAACGTTTGTTCATTTAGTGGTTTTGTGAAAATATCTACTATTTGATTCTCAGTATTTACGTATTCTAATGTAATAATTCTTTTTTCTACATTGTCGCGTAAAAAGTGATGTCGTATATCTATATGTTTAGTACGTGAGTGATTTAAAGGGTTTTTTGATAAATTTATTGCACTTGTATTATCGCAATATATTGGTGATTTATCGATAACTTTTCCAAAATCCTTAAGCGTTTATTGCATGTATATCACTTGTGCACATGCTAAGGCCGCTGAAATATATTCGGCTTCACAAGTGGATAAGGAGACACAGTTTTGCTTTTTGCTAAACCATGAAACCAACGATTGTCCAATAAAATAACACGTTCCGCTACTACTCTTACGATTTGTTTGACATCCACCGAAATCCGCGTCGCTATATGAAACAAGTTCAAATGATGATCCTTTAGGGTAAAACAAACCGTAATCTCTAGTACTAGATAGATATCGTAAGATACGTTTAACAGCTCTTTGGTGAGACTCTTTTGGTTTTGCTTGAAATCGGGCACAAAGACATACGCTCTTCATAATGTCGGGTCGACTAGCCGTCAAATATAGTAAGGAGCCAATCATACTACGATATATTTTTTCATCAAAATCTTTTCCATTATCATCTTTTTCTAAGTGAACACTAGTACTCATTGGTGTTGGTTTGCTTGAAGTTTTATCCATTCCAAAGCGACATAATAAATCGTTACAATATTTTTCTTGATGTATAAAAATACCATTTTCAAGTTGTTTTATTTGTAAACCTAAAAGGAAAATTAATTCACCCATGTGAGACATTTCAAATTCACTTTTCATAATATTTGAAAATTGAGAACAAAGATTTTCGTTAGTTGAACCAAAAATAATATCGTCTACGTAAATTTGTACAACTAAGATGTCATTATTTTCTTGTTTAATAAATAAAGTCGTATCTATTTTACCTATTTGAAAACCAGATGTAGTTAAATGATTCTTAAGACGTTCGTACCAGGCACGGGGGGCTTGCTTTAAACCATATAGGGCTTTGTGCAATTTAAAAACATGATCAGGATATTTTTCGTGAACAAATAATGGAGGTTGTTCAACATATACGTTTTCTTTAATAAAACCATTTAAAAAAGAACTTTTGACGTCCATTTGAAATAATTTAAAATTGTGATGGCTTGCAAAAGCAAGTAATGTACGTATGGCTTCGAGTCTTACTATTGGAGCAAAAGTTTCGTCATAGTTGATACCTTCTTCTTGATTATAACCCTGAGCGACTAAACGTGCTTTATTCCTAACTATATTTCCGTTTTCACCTGCTTTATTTTTAAATGCCCATTTTGTTCCAATAACTGATTGATTTTCTGGTCTTGGTACTAATTCCCAAACATTATTACGTTCAAATTGATTTAATTCTTCTTGCATGGCTATTGTCAAAAAATCATCGTTTGAAGCTTCTTTATAATTCTTTGGTTCAAAATTTGACACAAATGCAATATGACTTATTTGGTTAAGTTGATTTCTAGTTACTCTGGAATTAAGATCCCCAATAATATTATCTTTTAGATGGTCTTTTAGAATCCTAGGGGGTGATACTAGAGTATTATTTTGTGCATTTGTCTCATTATTAGATGAGTTTGTTGTATTTGTTATAGGAATAATTTCTTCATCGTCATTAGTATGATTGTTAAAGAAATTTTCATCAAATGAAACATGTAAACTTTCTTCAATTATATTAGTACGTTTTTAAAAATTCTATAAGCCTTGCTACGATTCGAATATCCAACAAAGATTCCTTCATCGGCCTTCGGGTCGAATTTTCCTAAATTATCTTTTGTATTTAATATAAAACATTTTGATCTGAAAGTTATAAAGTATGATACTTTAGGTTTTCTTCCAAAAATCATTTTGAAGCACGTATGTTTAGTCATAGGTCGTATGGTTACTCGATTCAAAACATAACACGCCGTAGCAATAGCTTCAGCCCAAAAATGTTTTGGTAGACCACTACTATTTAATAGTGTTCGTGCACAATCTTGTAACGTACGATTTTTTCTTTCTACTACTCCATTTTGTTGTGGTGTGCGGGGAAAAGAGAAATTATGACTTATGCCCTTTTTATTACCAAAATGAGTAAAAAGATCATTTTCGAATTCTCCACCGTGATCACTTCGAATATTCTTAATTTTCAAATCCATTTGAGTTTTAATTTTTTTAGCAAAAATTTTAAACATACCAAACGTGTCACTTTTATGTTTTAAAAATAAGGTCCATGTATATCTTGAAAAATCATCTACTATTACGAAAACATATTTGTTGTGATTTATAGATCGAACTTGAGTTGGACCAAATAAATCTAAATGTAATAATTCTAACGGTTGTTTTGTAGAAATATTATTTTTAGATTTAAAAGAGCTTTTCTTTAGTTTACCGATTTGACAAGCGTCACATAAATTTTCTACTTTATAATTTATTTTAGGTAATCCTCTAACTAGCTCATATTTTGCTAACTTATTAATATATTTAAAATTAATATGATAAAATCGTTTATGCCATAACTATGGATCGTCATGTTTGGCGGTTAAACATAGGTTTGAATTTCGATTTATATTCATATTTAAGACATAAATATTTTTGTTTCTAAAACCCTCAAAGATAAGTTGTTTGTTATTATCAAAAATATTACATCTATCTTTTTCGAAATTGATTTGAAAACCTTTGGCGCATAATTGACTAATACTAAATAGGTTGTGTTTTAAATTTTCTACTAACAAAACATTTGTAATGATAGGAGAGTTAAAAATACCAAAGTTGATGACTTCTCCGATGACAACGGTATATCCTTTTGAGTTATCTCCAAAAGTTACAGTTCCACCATCGATATATGTTATATTTGATAGCATTTTTGCATTTCCGGTCATATGCTTGGAGCAGCCACTATCAAGTATCCATTTCTCCTTGTTTTTTATCTTGGGTACCTGCAAGATAAAAATGATTTAATTGGTACCCATATACTTTGTTAGGGTCCTAAATGTTAGGAGGAGTATGTAGCCATACCCAAGAAGGTTTGGTACCTTTATGAATATAATTTTTATTATAGACTACGTAATCTAGAAAATTATTAATATGTTTTTGTCTAATCAATTTATTATTTGTCTTAGGAATCCAAATTTTTATATTTTTGGTATTCGTATTAGACTTTGGTGATCTTTTAGTCTTTTGATAAATAAAACTATATTTCTTAATATTATTCCCTTTTTGTTTAGGAATATTTTTAAATCCTATTCCATTTCTATTTCCTGAAGGTTTTGAAGTTTTGATAAGATTTTCCAAATCTTGTTTTCCTTTATTAAATTTTGAAACATTATTTGTAATTTTATCTAATTTTTCTTTTAATTCAAAATTTTCAATTTTCAATGTTTCTATATTACTTTTCAAGTTGATATTTTCTTTTAACAAGATATCCTTTTCTAGTTTAACTTTTTCAAAATCGATAGATATAGTCTCATATTCAACCAAACTACTTTTAATTTTTTCTTAAGATAATTCTAGTTCCTCCTCTAAAATAATTTTTTCGTCTTTTAACATCCTTATTTCAAGTTCTAATCGATTTATTTGGCTATGTGTTCTTTATTCAATTTTTTAATTTGTCTAAATTTATCATCTAATTCCATGCTAAGCTCTAATAATTCATCATAGCTAAGTTCAGGAGATACCTCATCAGTTTATGCCATAAAACATACATTAGCTTGTTCTCCGTCACTATCGCTGTCACTGTCTGATGATGATGAAGAATCTGAGTCATCCCATGTTACTTTGAAAGCTTTCTTCTTTTTGAATTTTTCAAATTTGTTCTTCCTTTTATCATTGTTGAGCTTGGGACAATCTTTCTTCATATCTCCAAATTGATCACATTCATAGCATTTGATTGATGTTTGATTTGTTGAGCTTGATTTTCCTCCTTTCTGAAATTTGGTCATTTTCCTAAACTTCTTGAATTTGTTGTAATTTTTGGCAATAAATACGATTTCCTCTTCGTCTAAGTCAGAGTCTTCATTTGTTGTTGGGAATGCTATGTTTTTCTTCTTCGAATTTTGTTCTTTTCTTGCTTGCAAATTAGCTTCATAGGACATTAAATTTCCTATCAATTCTTCAACTAAGAGTGTTGAGAGGTCATTAGCTTCTTCGATAGCTAATACTTTTCTTTCCCACTCTGGAGTTAAAGAATTGAGTATTCTAGATACTAAGTCAAAATTTGTGAATTTAACTCCTAGTGCCATTAAATCGTGTTGAATAGTTTGGAATCTAGAGTACATGTCCACTGTAGATTCATTTTGTTTCATTTTAAATGAAGAGAATTGATTTTGCAAAATTGAGATCTTAGTTTGTTTAACTTTGTTCGTGCCTTCGTGTGTAACTTGTAATGTACGCCAAATATCATATGCAGTGTTACATAACATGACATGTGAAAATTCATTCTTATCTAATGAACAAAATAAAACATTCATAGCTTTGGCATTATTAGAAGCTGCAGTTTTTTGTGTATCATTCCATGTATTCATAGCAGTAGCAGGTGCTTCATATTTATTTTGAGTGGCTGACCAAATTTCTAATCCATTAGCTTCCATAAAAATTCTCATACGTGTTGACCAATATGCATAATTAGAACCATTAAAAAGTGGGGGACGTGCTGTGGATTTTCCTTCTTGAAAAATACTTGCCATATTAAAGTGAGTCAAATACGTGTTACTATGATTTGATCAAACCTTGCTCTGATACCAATTGAAAGTCTACGGGGTGGATCGTGTAGTGTATATGCAAGTATATGTGACAAAATATATGATGCAACTATAATAATATTAATCTAAGTAAATATAGAATAAGCAGACCAGGATTTTATACTGGTTCGGACCTCCCGTCCTATGTCCAGTCCCGAAGCTCCCCTTCGGAATTCGACTATCAAAAACCCTCGCTTCGCCTGGAGGAATAGGCTTGGTTACAATAAGTTGTTCTTGTCAAATGTGTGTTCTAATATAACATGGATGTTGACTAATTAGTACAATTTGCTTCCAATATATTTCTAAGGAATATTGTCTACGAAGAACTGAGTATATGGAAGAGTGAATACAAGCAAAGATTGCTAGAGTGCAGAGATCAAGAATAGAGTATAGAATTAGAAAGCGTAAGTATGTAAGGTGAGTTCTTTCTCTTGATTCTTGATGCTATATATAGTTGTAGATAGGTATCTTGAGTAGTTACGTCCATTAACGAATGTTCTTCAGTTGCTTATGTTGATGATGAAGAGTTGCGGCGAAGGGAAGCGGAGATGTCCATTCGTACATTAAAGTTGAAGTCGATTTCTGAAATTCTAGTTTAAAATCAGACGTCTGGGATATGTTTCAGACGTTTGGTACTACACATATTTTTGAATATAGTAGAAGATCAGACGTCTGAGTGCTATTACCAGACGTCTGGTTTTGCCTGTCTGTTGTTCCAGAGAACTGATTCAGACGTCTGGCTTGTGCACCCAGACGTCTGATATTGTGCATACCAGTTTTTGTGCACTTTTTCTTGTGTTTCTTTATTCCTATCGTCTTGTAGTCTCTTGTAGTGTCCTTTGAGCCTCTTTCTTGTCTTTCTAGTGATGTTGTTCTAGCAAGTACCTGTACATATAAATATATATGTATATTCGATATCCATTTTATAGTTGTTGTCATCGAAACCGTAGATTGGATTTCCTAACAAATCCTACTGGACCCAACTTACTTATATATTTTTATAAAATATGTATAATAATATGTAAATCGAAAAAAAACGTGACTCCAAATGTAGCGATTTTTATACTCCTTTTGATTCATAATGCCAATCCAGACTCATTGGAAGTGGTCTCGAATCTTAATTCGACCGTATGAAAAAAAAATCAAAGTTTAGACCTTTAATTCATTAAAAATTCAATATTTAAATTAGTTATTTAAATATCCAGTTGTAAAAATGTGGGTTATTACATCCTCCTATCCTTAAAAGAGTTTCGTTCCCAAAATCCCTATGACTATGATTCTGCAACCTGACTGTCCAAATTTTCCGAGATCTACTTCTATAAATTGCAACCGATTTTCCCTTATGCGGTTAGCATCATAGGAACTTCCAAATCATAGAATAATACTCCTCACCCTAAGTGATATAAAACCACCTTGTTTTGGAAAAATTCGACAGCACCTTCATTGTGCGACTGGCCACGAAAATATCCCCTAACAACATATATGTGTGTGTGTGTGTGTAAACTCGCGCACACACACATCTCATATCTGAGGCATCCCATTTGTAAGGACTACAAGCATACATACATACACACACCTCCCTATATATATATATATACATACCATCTATGCTACAAATCTTACGTACCTATTTCATAGCAAGAGCATGCCAATTAGATGTGAATCCGAGTGAATAAGCATCCCAATTATGCGTAATTGCTTCCATATAACTAATCATGTACTCAACAAAGAGGATTAAACACAATTGCAAAATTAAACCACATATTTAAGCATGCTAAATTATGTATAGCAATCATCTTAAATAAATATGTTATATCAAACCATGCTACAAGCATCTCAAATAACTATATTACAACTAACTTTGCAACAAACACATCCAATGCAACAAGAATCTCCAACAAGCATCTCCAATGCAACAAACATATCCAATAAACATTTTATAATAAACTTTGTAATAGGTATCCCTAATGCAATAAGCATCTTTAATGTAACAGGCATCCCGGACAACCATGTTACCAACGAAAACAATAGGCACACCAGTAAAATACATGCAACAACAAAGCAAGCTCTACAATATGTTTTCTTACAATTGAGCAAAACAAAAAGGAAAATAAAAATTTCTTCCAGTAGTTAGAGGCATACCGATACAAAGCTCCATCGAACACATACAAGCTTAACATCATCGGCCTGAAGCTATATAGCCATATCCTCAAAAATGAATTAGCCCTTGAGGACTAAAGATACATTTGGTTCATTTTCACTTTCTATGGTAAGCTCATCACAACGACGTCACTAGAATAATACTCTTATACAAAAAAAATTCATGAAATACATCATGCACCCCTTCTACGAAAAAATAAAATTAACACAATATTTGAGCAACAACAATCAATGACGAGCAATCTATAAGGAATAAAAATCAATCAACAAAAATTGATAACCAATCAATACTCAAGAACCAACATGCAATCAGGAATCAACAAAAATTAATTAATAAAAATAATCCATTAACCAATAATCAAGCAACAATAAGCAATCAAGAAGCAACAAATATCAATCAACAAAAATAAACAACCAATATATCATATAGTAACGTCAAGCAATCAAGAATCAACAAAAATCAACAACGATAAGAATACAAACAACCAATTATTCAAAAGGAGTTTATATAAACACATGATAACCAATAATAGTCATTGCGTACGTGCCAAGCTATAAACTCCCATGAGTCTGTATGACAACCAAGATGACCCAAATGCTTAAGTTGTGGAACTCCCTTTCATGAATACAATACATGAAAGACTATCACACCTCTCACTCTGGGTAGGAAAACTTATATGAAATGCTAGATCACGATCCTCAAAGCTCTCGAATAAACCCAACAATCTAAGTCTCAACTTTCCTTTCCCTTCCGAATAGAACTCAATCTCCGTAGGAGAAAACTTTACAAATTAATCATTATTAAATGACAACCTACAAATGCTTTGTCTTGCTCGGGTTCAAGTTCACCTCAATCGCACATTGATAATAAGGATAATAGACTAAGTGTATTGCAATGCTCACCTAGGTAAGTGTCATATCATCACTTAGAAGATTATCTAAATCGTCACAAAACTAGTCAAGAAGTCCTTCCCTACACTATCACAAGCTATCTTTACTATACTATACTATAAATAATTTTACAATGAGTAAAGATCATCCAAAATAATATACGGTGCCTAGTCCAATCCTTTGTTCGCTTACAAGATCTCTTTGCTGAATTACGATCGGCCACTTAGTTCCTCTTATATGAATTCTTATCTGGTTCCCTGGTTCGACCACCGAAATTTCCTCACACGACTACAGTCATGCTTCCATAGTCTCTAATTCACCTTAAGAATCCAACTTAAGTGCTCGTTTTTAAGAATTGAGTGAAAAACCTTGTCCAACTAGTGCAAATTTCCTACAAACCCATGCTCAAATTAGGGATTAAGAAATGGTAAATGAATAGACTGATCCTTAAAAACACTAATGTAGTTCATGGGATTAATAACATCACTTAATGTGTTCTAACACTAAGTTGATCATTTCTAATATGGATGACTCAACACAAAACGAAGAAGTCATTCGCTTGGTGCTTGCTCATTTCTAAGCAACCACTAGATCCTACTTGGATATATAGTCCAAGTCACACTTCACCGACATTCCGACTCTACATAAAAGCCCATGCAACGAGTTTCAATGGTAGTACTCTTGGCTGCAATACCTAGCTCAATGGATAAAGCTACCCATTCACAAAATAATTTACCTACAAAATGAGGGAAAAAGAATGGGATATGTCTAAGCAATAAATCCCAAATCCATGTATTATGACCCTAGGCAAGCTTCCTTGCCTGCTTTAAAGGAGTAATAACCATCTCCACTCAACATTTTGCCAAAAGGCTAAAGTGGCTAACATACCCATTCACTGACAAGATACCCTACAACAAATGGAGGAAACGCTCTAGCTGCATGTCCCTTTCAATTTTAGAAATAAACTAAGGCTCAAAACAACGTATAGAATCAATCCAAATCTTGGCCTGCTCGCAGATCTTTTCAACCTCTATGCTCCATGGGCTACACCACCTACCGCAGCTGCAATAATGCTTGGATAGTGAAACATCCCTTGCAGTATTCCAATAGTCTCTGATCCAACTGGGCATCCAAACTGCCAATCTACTGTCACTCGTGCACCCCATCTGCCTATATAAATAGCCTTAAATGAAGAACTTTAGCCAAAAGTGGCTAAATAAATAAAAGTTCAGGAGACATGTTGCGTATGCAGTATTATATAGTAGAAAAATACAAGTACTCTCTCTCTCAACAATCTCCATCTACAAGTCGCCTAACTCAAACTGGTCTACTCAGTCCTAAGTGCCGAGCCTAAGCCTTAATACCAACCATGATGACATGTCCTTTGTAATACCCCAAATCAACTTTGAGTGATAGCATCAGACTCCTAAATACCACAAAAGACAACCTATCGGGGAAAATTATTAAAAGCATCATGCCAAGGCATATCGAATATCGATACAATCTCACAGTGGAATATAACGTAGAATATACATGAGCAAAACATGATAGACAACAAACAAGTGACTGCACTAGTGGAAGCAATTAATAAAAAAAATTTAATACATAAAGTCAAAATATAACAACTCCATTAATATGGAGTTCTGAATACAATAGCTGATATCACAAGTCCCAAATACAAAATAGCCAATTTGCCATGTGCTACATTGATAATAAGTGTGTGTGTGTGTGTGTGAGTATTATAATGACTTCACACATCCAGAATACTTCAGCAATCCTGCAAGCCTACCCCTAAAGCGCCTGACTCCCAAACTACTCAATCTAATACTCGAGAGTTATCATGACATAAACAGACAAAGACAAAACACGGATCAGACATAAAGCCTAGTGTGATGGGAACTATCTCTAAATATGGTATATACATGCAACCTATATGCATCTAATAAATGAGAACAAGGATCAATGGGTAATACTGATCATACATTGCTCTACTTTATCCATACACCAATCAGTCAGGATGATACATAAAAGTGGTTCTCCGATTAAAAGAATACACATTATAACAAGCCATGCAACAGAATATGAGAAACGAGTGTAGGGATAACACTAGACTTCATAAGAAATGGCGCCATAGGTCTCCCAATCCCAATTGAAGCATCTAAAATGCAAAAAAATTACAACGATATAACAATGCTACTAACATACTATCTCCATACCCAAAACTGATATACGAGTAACTATGACCAATACTCATGCCGAATTGTCCTTAGCTACCAAAGAGACCTATCAAGAGCAATAACTAAGTGGTGGAATCCACTGACCAGCTCCTTAAAGGAATTTTACCTGTAGGTCTTATCGCAACACCTAATCATACTACGGAACCATATATATCCTACTCTAGACCGACGTTCCAATCTATCTCCGCCCATGCTTTGGGATCATGTCTACAGGTCATGTGTCTCAATGGTACTATGGATTCGCTCACAAGTGTCCTTTCCATCCGATTACTTACACCCACATATCAGAACTATATATGAACGCTAAACCCCATGTACACCCTTTCCACACGTGTATGCAACAATAAAGTATTCTCGTCCCCGTATGGATCGTGATTCGTTCTTGAGGTGCTTCGCACTACCCGGTTGCCCTAAGTCAGGCATACAAAACCAATATATATAAATCTCCCAAACTTTGCACCTACAATTATATAAATAGAGATCACTTGAACCACATACTTATACACCTGCATAATATACGTCGTCCACTATTATGTAACCCGGAGTAGAGCATAGTGAACTATATACACTTAAATTGCATATCAATAAATCATGCTAAATTGCCATTAGCTACCAAAGAGACCTATCGAGAGTGATAACTAAATTGTGGACTCCTCTAAAAACCAACACCTCAAAAAAAGTTTGTTTGTAGGTCCAGTTGCAGCACCCAAACGTACTACGGAATAGTATATGATCCGCTGTAGACCGGTGTCCTAATGTCTCTTCGCCCTTGCTTTGGGATCATGTCTACAGGTCATGTGCCTCAATGGTACAATGGATTCCATGCACTAACCAATAGCCCTATGTTGGACATACCAAAACTGTATTTATACATATAGACAAATATTATTACAGCCATTTTAATATAAGTTTAACTTTCCTAAATAATTATTTTAGCCTTACAGCTTATTTTAAAGGTCATACTTTTAACTTTTGATTAGTAGTAAAATATATAACAATATTTCTATCACTGATATAACAAAAAGTTAGAGTTTAATTGATGTATAACCATGTTAAGAATTAATATCAACTCCATCTAACTCTATCCAATATGAATAAAACACAATATTTATATACACAGGACCTTAATCAATTATCTCAAATATCTGTAATAAAATATATAATAATATTTCTACCAGTAATACAACTACAAATTCGAGTTTATTTAATTTATAACCATGTTATAAATTAATATCAACTCCATCTAACTCTATCCAATATGAGAAGAACACATTATATACACACACACACACACATACATACATATGGGTTCTTAATCAATTATCCTGAATATCTACTTGAACCTATCCAATCAAAATTGGAAATAATTTCTTATATATGTTATTCTACATCTTCTAGTCAATATTTTTCAATATATATAATTATGAGGATCTATACTAAAATATGAATTCAGAATTATAATTCCACTTACATGAATTGAAATTTCTCAAGTAGATCACCACCACGTTTTGAGTACGTACGATCACCAAGTACATCAAATTGTTACGAAACTCATTGGAGCACGTCACCTTAGTTTTCCAGTTCCAGTGGTATAAATTTCATCTTTATCTAAGACAATGCTCTTGGTAATAATTTCATGCATTTCGAGGTCGTTTTGACCATTGGGTCGTTCAATTTCAAAAATTCTTCAACCATGCGTCTTATAATGATGCCCTCACCCTAAAAAACATGCCATCGATCGAGATCTTACTGGACCTAACTATATACATATTTTTATAAAATATGCATAATGACACGTAAATCGTAAAAATACCATGACACTAAATATAGCGATATTTATACTCATTTTGATTCACAACGCCAATCCAAACTCATTAGAAGTGGTATTGAGTCATAATTCTACTATATGAGAAAAATTCAGATTTTGGACCTTCAACTCATTAACTAGTCAATATCTAAATTAAATATTTGAATACCTAGTTGTAAAAATGTTGGTTGTTATATTCTCCACTCCTTAAAAGAACTTTGTCCCTAAATTCTCTATGAGTATGATAATGCAACCAGACTGGCCAAAATTTCCAAGCATCAACTCCTATAAATATCAGTCGATTTTCCCTTACGTGGTTAACATCGTGGGAACTTCCAAAGCACAAAATGATACTCCTTACCCTAAGGGTTCTAAATCCCCACTTATATCAGAAAAATTTGACAGTACCTTCTTTGTGTGGTTAGCTTCGAAAAGAAATCCTCAAACAACATATACACACATATCATATCCAAGGTGTCTCATTTCTAAGGAAACACAAGCATATATGTATCCATACCATCTACACTATAGATCTTACGTACCTCTTTCACAAAATGAGCATGCCATTTAGATGCAATTCCAAGCGAATAGGCATCCCAATAGCACGTAACTACTTCCACGTACCTAATCATGCACTCAACAATGATGATTAAACACAATTGTAGCATTAAACCATGGATTTAAGCATGCTAAATCATATATAGCAATCATCTCAAATAAATATGCTATATCAAACTACGCAACATAGATCTCAAATAACTATGTTACAACTAGCTTTGCAACAAACACATCCAATGCAACAAGCATCTCCAATGCAACAGACATCTCAAATAGACATTCTATAACAAATTATGTAACAGGCATCTCTAACGTAACAAACATCTTCAATGTAACAAGCATCTCGAACAACTACGTTACCATCGAACACAATAAGCACACTTGTAAAATACAAGCAACAATAAAGCAACTTCTACACTATACTTTCTTACATTTTAGCAAAGTAAAATGAGAACAAAAATTTCCTTTGATAATTGGAGGCATACCTATACAAAGCTCCATCAAACATGAACAAGCTTAACGCCGTCGGTCTGAAGCCATATAGCCTTATCCTCAAAAATGAATTGTCGCTCAAGGTCTAAAGCCACATCTAGTTCACTTTCACTTTCTCTTATCAACTCATCATGACAACACCACTAGAATTATACTCTTATACGAATAGAATTCAAGAAACACATCATGTACTCCTTTTACGAAAAGGAAAATTAATACAATATGCTAGCAATAACAACCGACAATGAGCATTCAATAAGCAAAAAAATCAACCAACAATAATAAATAATCAATCAATAATCAAGAACCAGCAAGTAAATAAGAAGCAACAAAAATCAATAAACAAAAATAAGCAATCGACCAATAATCAAGCAACAACAAGCAATCAAGAAGCAATATAAATCAATCAACAAAAATAAACAATCAGTCAATAATCAAACAATAGCAAGATATCAAGAACAACACAAATCAATAATGATAACCATATAAACAATCAATTATTCAACAGAAGTCTATAACAACACACACGGTAAACAATAATAGTCATTGTGCGCATACCAAGTGGTAAACTCCCATGAGTTTGTATGACATCGAAGATAACCCAAATGCTTAAGTGGTGCTACTCCCTTTCATGAATACAATACATGGAAGACCATCATACTACCTATTCTAATAAGGAGAACTTATTTGAAATGTTAGATCACGATCCTCAAAACTTTTGATTAAACCCAGCAATCTAAGTCTCAAATTTACTTCCCCTTGCGAATAGAACTCATTCTCCATATAAGAAAACTTTACTAATTATATCATTATTAAATGACAATCTAAAATTGCTTGGTCCCTCTCAGGTACAAACTCGCCTCAACCACACAATGATAATAAGGATAACATACTAAGTGTACCGCGATGCTGGTCTAAGTAGGTACCACATTGAATGACAACGTCATACTCTTGAATACCACAGAAGATAGTCTGTCGGGGTAAAATTAAAACAGAACACCATATCAAGGCATATCAATACAATCTCACAACGAAATTATAATATACTAACTGTACATGAGCAAAACAAGATATATATAATAGATAAGACACTGCACTAGCAGAAACAACTGAAAAATAAATATCAATACATAAAGTCAAAATACGACAACTCCATTCATATGGAGTTTGGAAAAAATACCTTATATCACAAGTCTTATATAAAAAAATAGACAGTCTACCATACGTTGCATCAATAATAAGTGTTGTGTGTGTAGATATATATATATATATATATATATATATATATGTGTGTGTGTGTGTGTGTGTGTGTGTGTATATATCCAATGTATCAACTTCATGCATCCAGAATGGTCTAGCTATCCTACAAGCTACCCCCAAAGCACCTAACTCCCTAATACTCAATCGAGTGCCTAAGAGTTATCATAACATAAACAGACAAAGGCAAAACACGAATCAGACATAAAGCCTGGTGTGAGTGGGACTTTCTCTAAGTATAGTATATACATGCAACCTATATACATCTAATAAACGTGAACAAAGATTAATGGGTAATAAAAATCATGCGTCGCTCTACTTTGTCCATACACCAACAAGTCAGGATGAAACAGAAAAGTGGTTCTATGATTAAAACAGTACACATTATAACAAACCATGCAACTTAATATGAAAAAAGAGCGTAGGGGTAATACTAAATATCATAAGCAATGGTGCCATAGTTCTCCAAATCCCCATTGAAAGATCTAAAATGCAAAAAATACAACAACATAACAATGCCACTAACATACCATCTCCATACCCAAAACTTAAATACAAATACCTAAAACCGATACTCGTGTTGAATTGACATTATCTACCAACGATACCTATCGAGAGCCCGAGCTAATTTGTGGACTCCCCTTAAAACTAACAACTTAAAAGAAGTTGGCATGTAAGTCTTATCGCAACACCCAATCGTACTGCGGAATTGTATATGACCTACTCTAGACCGGCATACCAACCTCTCTCCGCCCCAGCTTCGGGACCACATTTGCAGGTCCTTTCCTTTCAGTTGCTTAAACCAACATACAAAAACCGTATGTAAACGCTAAACCCAGCATACGCCCTTCCTATATGTGTATACAACATCAAAGTATTGTCATCCCCGTATGGATCGGGATTCGTTCTTGAGGTGCTTTGCACTACTCGGTTACCCTAAGTCAGGCATACCAAACCAATATTTACAAATCACCCAAACCATTCATATATAATTATATAAATATAAATCACTTGAACCACTTATTTATACATCTGCATAATATATTTGGTCTATACCATAATCCTAAGTCGAGTGTGTCGAACGATACATACACTTAAATTGTGTACCAATAAACCATGTTGAATTGCCATTAGCAACCAAAAAAACCTATCCAAAGTGACAACTAACTAGTGGACCCCCTGAAAACCGACACCTCAAAAGAAGTTGGCATGTAATTCCTGTCATAGCACTAAATCCTACTACGTAATAGTATATGACCTACTATAGACCGGCGTCCTAGTTACTCTCCGCCCCTGCTCCGGGACCATGTCTACAGGTTGTGGTGACTCAAAGGTGCAACGGATTCCATGCACCAATCAGTACCCACAAGTAGAACATACCAAAACTATATTTATACATATAGACATATATAAATCCTATAAATTATATGCACGTGTGTGTGTATTCCTATATTTATAACTAGTCCAGCTATATGGAACTAATAAACACATATCATGCACATTTACATACACAAAGGCAATACACAACCAAAGTAGTAAATCTATCATTTCAATATCAATAAAAATTCACATACAATCATATAAACAATTCAACAAAAATGCATCCAACTTAAGTAACCAATCAAACAATTATATCTTCTTTGTATTAATTTATAAAAGTCTCAAACTTATTTTATAAAATAATACTCTCACCTTTCAGTCCTATTATAGCTTAATATCACTTAACTATTCCACTAAAATTAAGTTTAGCCACTAATGAGGCCTTAAAGTATTATAAAGGTCATGTATATAATATATGTATGTATGTATACACATATATCTTAAATCATTTGTTAGGGACTAAAGTTAATAAATCATTTTATGGCCTTAATTAAACCCTATTAAATAACACAATACTTCTTTTGTAATTTCTATCTTTTCAAATCACCTTTATAAAGGTTCACTAGTTAATTATTGAATTACATCACAAAAATACCAAGGCTAAATAAACTTTAAATCCATTTTAATATAGGTTTAACATGCCTAAATAATTATTTTAGCCTTAGAGCTCATTCTAAAGGTCACACTTTTAACTTTCGATTAGTAGTAAAGCATATAACAATATTTCTATCACTAATATAATAACAAATTTAAGTTTAATTAATTTGTGACCATGTCATAAAATGAATTTCAACCCTATCTAACTCTATCAAGTATGAATAAAAAACAATATTTGTATATATATGGGACCTTAATTAATCAATTATCATCAATATCTATAATAAAATATATAATCATTTTTCTATCACTAATATAACAAAAAATTAGAGTTTAATTGATTTATAGTCATGTTATAAATTAATATCAACTCCATCTAACTCTATCCAATACTAATTACTCACTATACATGTGCAAACACATAAGGGATCTGAATCAATTATCCTTAATGTCTTCTTAAACCAATCCAATCGAATGAGGAAATAATTACTTATATATATATATTATTCTACCTATTTTAGGTAATATTTTTCAATATATATAATTACGAGGATGTATACTAAAATATAAATTTAGAGTTATAATTCCACTCCCTTGAACAAAAACTTCTCAAGTAAATTTCGACGCATTTTGAGCTCATACGATCACAAAATATATCAAATCATCATAAAACTCATCTACACACATCACCTCGTTTTTTGATTTCGATGGTATAAATTTCACCGCTATCCAAGACAGTTCTCTTGATGATAATTTCATGCATTTCTAGGTCATTTTGGCCATCGTACTGTCCGATTGTAAAAATTCTTCAACCGTGCGTCTCATAGTGAAGCCCTCACCTTAGAACAAAATTCATCGATTGAGATCCTATTGGACCTGACTACGCGTGTATTTTTATTAAATACATATAACAATATGTAAATCGTAAAAATACCATGACTTCAATTATAGCAATATTTATACTCATTTTGATTCACAACGCCAATCTTGACTCATTGAAAGTGGTCTCGAGTCCAAATTCGACTTTATGTAAAAAGAAATCAGATTTTGGACCTTCGATTCATTAACGCTTCAATATTTAAATTAGTTTTTTAATTATCCAGTCATAAAAATGTGGGTTGTTACAATAAAGCCTGCACCATTAATTGATGGCTTCTACCCTTCTGCAAACATTCAATTAATTCTACATTTAACTTTCATACAATATGATATATGATAATAATATGTTAATATGGCAAAATAAGGAATAGCAACATTGTTAATGTATACATGTGTAGATATTGGGGTTTATATCTACCATGTATATATTCGCTTTATATATATGTTGGTATGTAATATGTGTGTTACTGCCAATAAGTGCACAAAAAATGGCATCCTCATCTACCACTTCGGCTAGGGTTTCCACCGCAATGGCTAATTTACCGGATCCACTAGAGGTTGATGGTGAAGAAGGATGGTAAGAGGTCAAATGGAGAAGGAAATAAAAAGTGGTAGGAGAGGGAGCTGTGATGACCGCCCTAGGCCTCCGGTACCCAATATACATATGCGATGCACTATGGAGGTACCTGGTCGATGTAGGACGGTAGCCAAGAATATAAAGAAGAGAAAAGCCCAAACACAGAACCCGTAGTACATCTCACAATGCACAGATAAAATATAATATAACAATATAGATGTAAAATAGGTGAGAAAGTGATATAATCAAATGAACGGTAAATTAGAACATCAGAGTGTATCAGGTTCACAAACTATACAGGACTAAAATATAAAAAAATTACATCCCAAATCTCTATAATAAACTCCATAAATATCTCTAATAATACAAGTACGGACATAGCTCCAAAGTACCGCACAATGGAATATAAGTGATAGTAAGCTCCAAGTATATATATATTTATATGAAAGCATTGCCTTCTGCTCATACTCCGTACAACTCCATACACTATCCAGACATGTTGTCCCTAATCTACCCATTTAAGAGTACCTGAGATAATAAGAAGCAAAGCATAAAACCACGGGTCAGACAACAGTCTGGTGTGAGCAATATATCTTCTCAAAATACTATAAAATTCATATATGGTAAATAGGGTATAGGGTATTGGGTATGAACAGCCATACCTGACCTATCCATGCATCCAAAGAGTAAGCACATAAACACAATATATGCTACACTAATATTACAACTGGAAAATATGAGGTATAGGGGTATCACACAACATATCAAACACACAGTAAACATAGCATCAACCATATAGTCTTGCATCTCTCACTCAAGTACTTTAGATACATGATAACTCTATCGGATGCTCAACTCATTACCCACACAGACTACCCGGGTACACACAGACTACTCGGGTACACACAAACTACCCTATCCCGTTACTGAGCATCACAACCATAGAGTTATCAATCAATCCATTAGCATACGTACAGAAAGTAGAACTGCTCCATTGATGCTCACCCTTGGCCATGCATATAGCTAAGGACTGGAAACATGTAGCATCCGAACACATGGGTACATGCAGACTACCCCATCCTCCTCATTAGAATCACAACCTTATGTTCTACTCTATGAGCTATCGTGCAGAACTCATCCTTTCGGTCCATCACCAGATGTTGTAGTAACTCACCCCATCAAGTCGTTGTACTTCGTTGGTTGCTATCTCAAAGTCATTCAGAGCCATCGTGAGGCCATCGATCCATACCTCGAAACAACTCCTAGGCTAACCAAGCGAACCTGTGCCTTTCCACAAAGCCAACATTCCAAAGGTTTCGACTCATGCTCTGTTCGGCACCGTCCTTTAGCCGACCCACATACCTCCGAACCAAGCCTCACACATAACCACCGAACCGAATTTGTTGTTCGGTCGCCACTCCATCCACCCCACCGAACAGCCAATCATGTTCGTCCACCAAGCCTATTTCTCCGCTGAACCAACCAATGCCAAATTGAATCCTTGGAGCACTTTCAACTCTTCAATATCACACGGATTCCATTGCTTCGCTTAACGCTTCAACTTTCATGCTTCGTCTATACAGGGATATGACACCAAACACTCTAGAGCTAATCAATCGAAGCCCGGTTTTAATGTTCCTAACTCTAAGTCGCTCCGATAAATGTTTTAACCATACAAGCATTCAAGTAAACACTATACATGCAACGACCAACATCCAAGCATACAAACATACAACAATTTAGTACAAATAACCTATAATGTGTATCTAATATAGCCTACCACATATCAAGGCAATCGCACATCAAACCAACATAATTAAAACAATTAGAAACATTTTAAATTCGTTTTACTTCAGGTTTGATTATAAAAACAATTCCAAGATGTGATTTTGACTTCAAAAATGAGTCAAAAACATGCCAAACCTGTAGATACAAGTGTAATAAGGTGAGAGATGATAAATCACTCACTAAAACCTCAAAAAGTAGAGATTTGCATGTAAATTGAGGCAAATCTAAGAATCAACCATAAAGACCAGATTTTTCCTTCCCAAAAATGTAGATTTAAAGATCTCTAATGAATTTCCTTGCTAATCTATCACTAATCTATGATTTAGACTTGATTTAAAGGAGAAAAGAGAAGGTTTTGGGTAAAGGATAGGTTAATGGAGGGTTAGATCTAAGGGAGAAGGTTTAAAAGTAATTTGGGGATGATGGTTCAGCCACATAAGGTCTCCAAATCCAAAAAGGGCGAGCGATCTTGCCCCTAAACTCATTAATTATTCACCAAGCTTCTCCAAAACTTGACAATCTTTAAACAGCCAAATCTCTTAGCCACAAATCTAAATCACTCTTATGACCTCTCTACTGAAAGGCAAACCATCGTATCTTTCCAACGAAAGTTTTCTTGGATGCAAATTCGACTCTTATTAAAGGTTATGGACGCTACAATTTTTCAGGGGTAAAATCATCGAATATAGGAAATGTCATTAATAGGCATTTCCCAAATTTATAAAGTCATATGACCTCATATGTATTTTAGAAATAAATTTTACGATACTTTGATATATAAAATTCGGTTCATTATACTCTACCCCACTTTAGGAATTTTGCCCCCAAAATCCCCAACACAACAATGTAAAATCAAACATAGCTTCCTCGCACGCCTATCATCCATGAGCAAATATGTTGATCATCAAACATGCACACAAAAGCAATAATGATATCTAGGCGTACCCTAGCATGTAGGATACTAAACTACCTTATATGACATTGAAAGTGAGAGTAAATGTGATAACAGAAGTCTCACCAAGTGAAGATCCCCGAGTAAGCAGTCCTCATGCTCTCCTCGGTCTCCAAAGTATAATCGCCTTCGCTCTAACTCCATTGAACCTTCACCAGCTTTATCGGTTTTCTCTTAAAGCTGGTTCATATCATGATCATCGATTAGAAACGGTTTAAAACCGTTGCTAACACTATTAGCAACGGTTATAAACCGTTTCTAATAATGGAGTGGTAAATTTTAGCAACGGTAATTAACCGTTGCTTTTAGGTCAAAAAGCAACGGGAAATACCCGTTGCTAAATATATAAAAAACTACGGTTATTTACCGTTGCATTAGACACATAAGCAACGGTCATTTCCCGTTGTTTATCTGTCTCTATAACACCATTTTTTCGAGAAAAGCTACGGTTAAAAACCGTTGCTTAATGACTAGAAAGCAACGGTTAAAGTCCGTTGTTTTTGTAATAAGTAGCAACGGGTTGTAGCCGTTTCATTTGAGCCATAATTCCATGGCTTTAGTCATAACGTAACGGACAGAAACTGTTGTTATGTACTAATGTACAACGGTTCTTACCCGTTGAAATTCTGTCCGTTTGAAAAAAAAATAGGCATCAAAAGCAACAGCAGATGAGCAACAATAATGCAATAATACAGCATACAATCAGTACAATCAGTACCAGACAAAATTAATGCAACAGAAACAGAGACATATCATACAATCAGTACCAGAGAACCGGCCAGGAAACAGTGCTACCAGACATACAATCAGTAACAAAGACATATCATATCATACAATCAGTACCAGACATATCATACAATCAAACAGTGCTACCACAATAATGCAATAATACAATGAGTTACATGATACAGCAGGGACAACCGGCCAGGAAACAGAGACATATCATACAATCAGTACCAGAGCAGTTACCAGAGAAACAAAGATTCGAGACATCTGAGTTTAGAAACAAAGACAGCAACCCAAAATGCTTCTATTAAAGCCTGCATTTCAAAAACAACACTTAATTTAGAAACAAAAAGGCAAAAGAAACTCAAAAAGTCAATAATTTGGTGATTTGTACAAAATAATAATTTTTGAATGTATATTTGTTACAAACTAATAGTTCTAGAAATGAATTTTCCATGAAAATCAATTAAATGGCATTTGACTTAAATATAGAGAAGATTGAAATATGAAAGCTTGCTGGAAAGTGGGAATTTCATACAGGTGTCATCTCCCCCTTTTTTATGTGTCTTTCACTTCTACTTCCATTTTCATCAAAACTAAAAATAAAATGCGGATCTTCTTATATTTGATTTTATTTATTCAGTTTTAAATCCATAAAAAAGTCATTTTATTAATACTATTGTTATGATTTGAATATTGAAACAGATTTTACAGTGGAAAAACAAATCAAGGGATATGACTTAAAATAAAGATAAATATTTAATTTGCTTAATTTCAAAGATAATCACATGCAGATTTTGCTAAAAGTCGCTTTTCATTTATCAAATGCAGATTTTGCTAAAAGTCACAGCCAAGCCAACAAGTATTCAGGTCATCCAAGTCAGACCCAACAAACAAACCAAGTACACAATGGCAGTAACCAAGTTCAAGTACAACACGACTATGCAAAACAACATATGCAGAGATTGGTCGCTATAAGAAACCTATTAATCAAAATGCTAACAGTGATAATTTTGATATGGAAGTGGACATGAACACGAATTCTTCAAATGTCAATGTAGCTATTCAATAGCAACGAACACCTATAGTAATTAAGGAAATTCAATGCATATTCTAGCATTTAGAGACAAATTCAGATATCCGACAACGTAAAATAACAAAAGACATACCTCCGACTAAAGATATCGTATAAAACCCTTTTGATGGCACACATAACCTCCGACTCCAATGTCCCTAAAGGTCTCGACCATATGTCGATTCATTTTGGCAGTTGGCTCATCCTCCAACAAAATTTTGTCTAACAAAACTTTTTCATACGCGAGTGGTACTGGTTTTCCATGACATATTGATTGTGTGGAATCTCGGCATATAGTACCTGTTATATCATTGTATGTATAATACAGATTTAATAATATCATACAGATTTAATAAGCATTCCAGGAGTAAATATATGTCGAATTATATACACTGATATATAAAATAGTACCTGTTGCAATTACTTCCTCCTCGAAGTTCAAGATTTCACATCTTTGGTCGATTGATGGATTGGTCGGAGTGGGAAACTGAGAAGTACCGGTGCTACTGCCTACTTGACCACCTTCGGCTAGCTTGAGAATACGCTCCAGTTTATCATCCATACTATCCACCTTCAATAATTTTTGCTCCACAGCTTGCAGCCGCTGCTCATATTCTCCTTTGGCCTCTTTGAGTCGTTTGCATGGAATGGCAGCACCCTTAACTTGACTAGGAGATATATTGGTCCCAATACATCGGCTCCTGCCCTTTACATCTTTACCAAACACTTTTATAAAGACGTCTTCATCACCACCACTCGTCGTTTCCTTTTCTTTTTCAATTTTGTCCTGAAATGTAAATAAATAAATATATATATATATAATGAATAATGAAAATTTAATTTAGAGGCGTTATTATTTGTTTAACTTACAAAGAACGAAGATGACGCATCAGACACGCTGCCATCTTTTTTCTTATGTGTTTTCTCCCATACTTGAAGACGTGATAATTCTGTTCCCGAACTTGTATCGACCTGCATACAAGAAATGACATTGTTAAATCTGCATATATCAGGACATAATTGGAACCATATTATATTTGGAACATACAAAGAGATTTTACATCATTGGAATATACAGTTTATTTTCTTCATCTTTAGGGTTTTTTTATTAGAAAGATAAACTGAAACCGGGAAAATCTATAACTATTAATTAAATTTAGCAAAATGTTATAGGTTAGCATTTTAAACTAATGGTGGTATATCACAAAATTCATATCTGGGGACATAGCAAAGTAACCATTTTTTCTCAAGGTTTTGTTTGAAATAATTTGCATCATGTGTAACCTATGCAACCTTAAGAAAAACACAAAGAAACCTGAAAACTTTAAATATGCAAATATCTTTGTTAGTAAGTTCAACAAAAATTAGTTCTCGAAGCACATATATAGTGCAAGTGGCCTAACATTCGAAGCACATATATAGTACACGTACCATTTCTTGAGTAATCATAGCGTGACTCTTACGTCCCGAATGATGACAATATTTGAGCCTTGATCTATTTTGTTTGCCTTTCTTCCTTTTTTTCTTTTGCCTCGGGTGTTGATTCGTATCTTATGAACTCCGCCCAATCATTTTTATCAATTTTCGGCGGACAATTTCTCATTCTTTCTTCGTCAGTGTTGAAAATATCATAATAATTCTTGCGCAAATCACTCTTGTGTCTCCTAAAAACCTCGGACATCTTTCTGAGCATAAGGTCCTTTGATAGAGGATCGAGCTCAAAATATTTCTGTATAACAAACCAAGATAAAGGGATTAATTCACATACAATATAAAAAATGACATAGGCCACAACCATGCATGTCTAATGAAGTATGACTATTTAGAGTTTTTCTATTTTTCTCTGTAAGTAGTAAATTAAGTCTGTCTCAAATATTAAAAGATCATTTTTCTGTTTGTAAAATAATATCTTTATTTGTTGGAGTTGCAGAGATGGTCGGTCCTGTTGATTTTAACAAGACAGTGGACTATTGGCAGCAGGACAGTGGACTATTGGCAGCAGCAGGTCAATTTGTTGGAGTTGCAGAGATGGTCGGTCCTGTTGATTTAGATGAGTTGCAATATCTTTTGAAGACACATTATTAACATTGAACGAGCAAATAGCAGCAAGACGGTGTATATTTGCATGAAAAACAAAACTAAATGAATTTGAAACTACTTGTTCACTGAATTTGAAACTACCTGTTCATGAATATGGAAAATGCATGGATACACAGAGTGCAGTATCTACTTAACATTATTATTTTAACTTTTAACAAGTCATAAGTCGAAACTGCTCAATGCCTTTTACTTATCCAGAATTGAATTAGATTTTGACTGGTCAATATGTTTAACAACTAAAAAATGATATTCAAATAAGCATGGCATTGGCAATGAAGCCAACGTTCTTATTGTCGTGTCCTTTAAGCATTTCGCTTCAGAACAGTCAGCAATTAAACTCTTTCAATAAATAATATGAATTAAAATTCAAGGCATCAGAAAATAGCCGGAGAATATAATCCTCATAAACATAATGTTATTGTGTGTAGGATAAGAATTCTACCAGGCATAATTAAATCAAGACAGGCATACCAAGTTCAGGCTTATTTTGTTTTCATTAAATCTTTGATACATTAGAAATTTGGATTTGCAATTTGAACAGATCCAAAATGCTTACATAAAACAAATTTTGTTGCTTTATAATTTACAAACAAACATTAGTAAGAAGGTTCAGAATCATATCCATTTTTGTCCATATGCCCTTTGGCATAATTAAATCAAGACTGGCACCATTTAAACAGTTCGAACCATCAAATAACCCAAAATGAAAACTAAATTAGAAGAGCTCATTGATCCAAATAGCATTGATTTTAAATATAATGAGAATAACAGTTTTTACTGAATTAAAATAGTAGAATGTGTATATGTTTTTCAAAAAAAAAAGAAAGCATCCTATATATAGTTGTGTTTCTCAACATTAAATCCCAAAGGTGCAGCAGCTTGTTTAATTTTAAAAAGAATCTCACTTGCGGGTCGTTTTGAAGTACACCTTGTTTAATTTAGATAGAGAAGTTCTAACTTATAGAAATTGAAAAAACAATACCTCCAATTGATTCCACACGTCTTCCTTGTAATTTGACGGAACTTTTTTCCAACTTGGATAGGAGATTGGCACATGATTTCTTACTAGTTTACCCATCTTCAAGGCGACCTTTGAAGCATTTTTTCCGACTGGAGAACCGTAGTTGTCTATATCAATTTTCTCCCGGTTTAAAGTGGATGATTGTGACGATTGTGACATTATTTTCTGCAAAATGCACATATCCTTTATATGTTTTCATCAACCTATGAAGATGAACAGTTGTAAATTGTAGACATCAATAGCTATTTAAATCGAATAATGATGTACATAATTGAAATTAGTAATTTACCGTTCAAATGGGTACATCCACCTATATCTAACAGGACCAGAAATCAATGCTTCATCGGCTAAATGAATCATAAGGTGAATACTGATATCAAAAAATGCAGGTGGAAAATGTTTTTCAAGAACACACATTGCTTCTACCAAACTAGCCTTTGCTTTTTGAAGATGTTCCCTATTGATCACCTTTGAACATAAAATGTTATAAAAGAGACTTATGCGGTGAATAGCATTCCGTAGAACCTTATGTTGCGGAAAACAATGCTGAAGCAATACCGGAAGTAAATGTTGCATTATGACGTGGTAATCATGCGACTTCATATTTCTTAGTTCAGGAGGGTTGATGTTCACATTGTTACGGAAGTTAGAAGAGAATTTGCTCGGCACTTTCAAATTTTTCAAAATGGTTCAAAACCATATCTTTTCTTCTTTGCTCAAAGTGAAAGTCGCAATAGGTATGGTTAGTTTACTTGTTTCAGGATCTTCTATCACCCACAACTTTTGTTTTATACCCATGATTTTCAAATCCTTCCGTGCATTGATGCCATCTTTTGACATGTCTTTATGGTCCATAATTGTGTTAATCAAATGTTTCATGACATTCATCTCTGTATGCATAACATCAATATTATGTCGGGTCAAATTTGCTTTCCAATATGGTAAATCAAAGAATTTCGACCTCCTATACCATGCAGGAACTTCTTCATCGATTATCTTTTTTCGTTTTCGACCAATTTCTCGTTTTTCTTTACCAACTTTCATTTTTATATTCGCTACCTTTTTTTCAACTTGATAACCAGTCAGTGGCTTTGGAGGACGCTTAAGTTCTTGCTCGTTGTTGAAATTTGTCTTATCGTATCGAAACTTGTGTCCGGACGGAAGAAATCTACGATGTCCCATGTAACAAATTTTCTTACTTTTAGGGAGATAATAAGAATCACTTTCTTCCCCACAAATAGGACATGCAAAGTAGCCGTGAGTTGTACATCCAGATAAAGTCCCAAGAGCGGGATGATCATGGATTGCCCACAACACTCTAGCTCTCATTATGAACTCAGATTTCTTAAATGAATCAAATGTAATGACTCCTTCCCATAACTGCTTTAACTCGTCTATCAAAGGTTCTAAATAAACATCAATATCCTTCCCTGGTTGTTTTGGCCCAGAAATCAACAGTGTTAACATTGAGAACTCTCTTTTCATGCACAAAGACGGAGGAAGGTTATATGGTACTACAATCACTGGCCAACAGCTATAAGGATTTGTTAAAGAAGCATTCGGACAGAAACCATCTGTTGCTATTCCAAGCGTGATATTTCGTGGTTCGGCAGCAAACGAAGAATCAAAAGAATCTACAGTTTTCCATTGAGAAGTGTCACGCGGATGACGCATTACGGTTGTACCGGACTTGGCACGACCATGCCAGGTCATCGCTTCTGCTATCCATGGTACAGTATACAGCCTCCTCAATCTAGAAATTAAAGGAAAATGTCTTACCGTCTTTTGAGGTACTTTGATAGCTTTTCTCTCTTCGTCGAGCGTTGACTTATATCTTGGTTCGGGGAAATTTGGACAACAAACTTTGTTTGCATTATCTTTCCAGTACAAGATGCAGTCATTAATGCATGCATCATAAGTTATGTAATCCATCCCAAGTTGCCTAATGATCTTCTTCACGTCGGGATACTTTGATGGTAGCGTGTTACCTTCGGGGAGTAACTCCTTTATGAATTCGAGTAGTGCAGTCACACCATTGTCTGAAAAGCCGTATTGGGTCTTCAAGCTATTCAGTTTAACAATGGCATACAACTTTGTAATCCCTTTTGGACATGAAGGATACAATGGCTCTGTTGCAGTTGCACTATCGAAAAATGATTTATCCGTAGACTGCTCTCCAAGACTAGCATTATCATGCAACTGACTTGTAGGTTGAAAATGATGGAATCTATCTGCATCATTGACCAAATCTTCCATCCTAATATTTTTTGACTCATCGGTATTTGTGGCATGACTAACCGGTTGTTGTTTTGGCTTCTCCGGTATTCTTTCCCCGTGAAAATACCACACAGTGTATGATTGATCAATACCATGTCTAAGCAAATGATAATGAATTTCCTTTAATTCAAATGTATCTTCATTTTTGCACCGCGTGCAAGGGCACGAAAACTTTTCCTTATTGCCACCATTTTCAGTAACAAATTTAATGAAATTTATCACTCCTTGCACATATTCTTCATTTCTTCGATTAGATTCATTCATCCATTGTTTGTCTATATTAAAAGACATACTGAAAGAAAATAATGAGCTAATAAGTACGTGAATAATTTCATGTTTAAATGCAAAGGCTTCGAGGATTAAAATGCATAATAATTCTAAAATAATTAAATTGATATTTAAGTGAAATTATTTGAATTAATACATAAAGATGGTTTATCATAATTAACTAAGTTAACAAAATTTTATCATAATTAAATAAATTAACTAAGTTTATTATTTTAGTATCAAACTTTTTCCAAAAAAATTTGACATTACAACGATTAACTAAGTTTATTATTTTACTATGTTTTATAAAAATTAACTAAGTTAACAAAATTATATCATAATTAACTAAATTAACTATGTTTTATAAAAATTAACTAAGTTAACAAAAAGTGATTCTTATTTTTAACATTAGCACCAAACTGTTTCCAAAACAATTTGACATTACAACGACATGAATTTTAGCACCGGCATAACGTCTATGCGCTACTCCTCTTTTAGGCAACACATGGCCCGTGCCATTTACAAAATTTAATTTACCCAATAATAGTTATCTACAATTACTACTAAACAATTATTTATCATCGATTAATAATCAACTACTAATCGAATAATATCACTAGTTGATATTATCCTACAACAATCAACTCAATCAACTACCAATCAAATAATATCCCTACTGGTTATTATTTTGCACAATCAATCTTATTTTTAACATTAGCACCAAACTGTTTCCAAAAAAATTTGACATTACAACGACATGAATTTTAGCACCGGCATAACGTCTATGCGCTACTCCTCTTTTACTAGTGAATGTGTTTACTTTGATGAATTATGTTTCAGCCAAACAATGAACACAATGGGGAAGAAGATGAGGAATCTATCCACTATCATAACCAAGATATTGTCTATCTGCACTTACAGTTTCATATATATATATATATATATGAAACATTACACTATCATTAGTAAGTATTAAGCAATTCAATGGTGAGTTGATTATTTTAAAAATCATACTAAAAAAAGAATGCTCACCAACTATATTACATTATTGCTGTAAAAAAGAAAGGTGGATAACTTGTTTCATTCTCATCCGTTTTTTCTGAGCTATAGGCTACAAAATTAACCCTACATGATATCGAACTCAAAAAGGTGTGCATACCCAACTATCATGAATATTCAAAGGAAAAACACCTAACATCAACAGTATCGCTATCGATATATTACTTAGGAAGTTATGAACAAAAGAAGAAAAAAAATCCTGCTCTATGTATATATTGCTTTCTATATTTTTGCATTTATACTTGCATACATTACATAAATTTTTTCATGTAGCATGCCTGAGAAAATTGCATTAGTTTGTCTGTTGGCTACTTGGCTGATTCATTCCTTCATTTTAAGTGAAAATAGTATCACTGTCTTTTACCTCACGAAATTCAAAACGTAATTAAGAAGTGAACATCTTAATTAGAAGTACCTTATTAATAGCTTAACTTTTTACCTATATTGTGTTTTCAGGTGGAATGTCAGTTTACAGAATATATGTTAATATGTACATGTTTTATACATGAAATCTGTACATGAAATCAAATCTTAACTTAGCTATATTTATAATTATCACATCATGTTTACTTCTAAAACCTATATTTAATAATTATAATTAGTATAACCTGGATAACCTAGATTAAACATGTATAAGTGATTAAACATGTATAACCTTTATTAAATACAGTAACACATTGGATTAAATATACGGAAATCTAAATATAATAATAATACATGTTTATTAAATACAGTTTTGTGACGAAACTGTATTAACTTCTAAAACTTCTAAAACTGACGTTAATGGCTGAATGGTTCTAAAACTTCTAAATACAGTTTTGATGTTATTCATGTATTAACTTCTGCTAATATTATACACGTACGCATGAAGTTTTAATATAGTTGGTGAGCATTCTTTTTTTAGAATCCGCATACTACAAATCAAAAATTAAGTCTAAAAACATGAAAGAAATTAACCCGAAATGGTCCCTAAGCTCTCCTTCCTTGATTGGCACGCTCGGCAGCAACCTGCTCCTCGGAGAGAGGCAAGTAATAGATCCTGGGAGTGGTCTTGGTCTTCCTGAACAGATCGTCCAAAGTGATAATAGGTGGCTCTGGCTCTTTCGGAAGAGGCGGAGGTGGTGGAAATATTTTAGGGCGAAATCGATCTAGGTTTAATTTGGGTCGAAATGGGGATATAATTTGGGGGAAATATGTTTCGTGATGTTGTAAATATTATGGCGCAAAGACTAAATTATACCGCCAGCATGTGGCACAAAATAAACGACGGTTAAATCCCGTCACCAAAAGAAAAGAAACGGACAAAAATATATGGCGCCAAAGGTGAAATTTCCCTCCATCATTTGCGACGGTTAACAACCGTTATATTTTACAACGGGAAGTAACCGTTGCTAATTAGGCGGAAGGCCTGTTGTAAAATTCAGCTTTTGGTGTAGTGTCTCACCTTTCAGTCCTATTATAGCTTAATATCACTTAACTATTCCACTAAAATTAAGTTTAGCCACTAATGAGGCCTTAAAGTATTATTAAGGTCATGTATATAATATATGTATGTATGTATACACATATATCTTAAATCATTTGTTAGGGACTAAAGTTAATAAATCATTTTATGGCCTTAATTAAACCCTATTAAATAACACAATACTTCTTTTGTAATTTCTATCTTTTCAAATCACCTTTATAAAGGTTCACTAGTTAATTATTGAATTACATCACAAAAATACCAAGGCTAAATAAACTTTAAATCCATTTTAATATAGGTTTAACATGCCTAAATAATTATTTTAGCCTTAGAGCTCATTCTAAAGGTCACACTTTTAGCTTTCGATTAGTAGTAAAGCATATAACAATATTTCTATCACTAATATAATAACAAATTTAAGTTTAATTAATTTGTGACCATGTCATAAAATGAATTTCAACCCTATCTAACTCTATCAAGTATGAATAAAAAACAATATTTATATATATATGGGACCTTAATTAATCAATTATCCTGAATATCTATAATAAAATATATAATCATTTTTCTATCACTAATATAACAAAAAATTAGAGTTTAATTGATTTATAGTCATGTTATAAATTAATATCAACTCCATCTAACTCTATCCAATACTAATTACTCACTATACATGTGTAAACACATAAGGGATCTGAATCAATTATCCTTAATGTCTTCTTAAACCAATCCAATCGAATGAGGAAATAATTACTTATATATATATATATTATTCTACCTATTTTAGGTAATATTTTTCAATATATATAATTACGAGGATGTATACTAAAATATAAATTTAGAGTTATAATTCCACTCCCTTGAACAAAAACTTCTCAAGTAAATTTCGACGCATTTTGAGCTCATACGATCACAAAATATATCAAATCATCATAAAACTCATCTACACACATCACCTCGTTTTTTGATTTCGATGGTATAAATTTCACCGCTATCCAAGACAGTTCTCTTGATGATAATTTCATGCATTTCTAGGTCATTTTGGCCATCGTACTGTCCGATTGTAAAAATTCTTCAACCGTGCGTCTCATAGTGAAGCCCTCACCTTAGAACAAAATTCATCGATTGAGATCCTATTGGACCTGACTACGCGTGTATTTTTATTAAATACATATAACAATATGTAAATCGTAAAAATACCATGACTTCAATTATAGCAATATTTATACTCATTTTGATTCACAACGCCAATCTTGACTCATTGAAAGTGGTCTCGAGTCCAAATTCGACTTTATGTAAAAAGAAATCAGATTTTGGACCTTCGATTCATTAACGCTTCAATATTTAAATAAGTTTTTTAATTATCCAGTCATAAAAATGTGGGTTGTTACAATAAAGCCTGCACCATTAATTGATGGCTTCTACCCTTCTGCAAGCATTCAATTAATTCTACATTTAACTTTCATACAATATGATATATGATAATAATATGTTAATATGGCAAAATAAGGAATAGCAACATTGTTAATGTATACATGTGTAGATATTGGGGTTTATATCTACCATGTATATATTCGCTTTATATATATGTTGGTATGTAATATGTGTGTTACTGCCAATAAGTGCACAAAAAATGGCATCCTCATCTACCACTTCGGCTAGGGTTTCCACCGCAATGGCTAATTTACCGGATCCACCAGAGGTTGATGGTGAAGAAGGATGGTAAGAGGTCAAATGGAGAAGGAAATAAAAAGTGGTAGGAGAGGGAGCTGTGATGACCGCCCTAGGCCTCCGGTACCCAATATACCTATGCGACGCACTATGGAGGTACCTGGTCGATGTAGGACGGTAGCCAAGAATATAAAGAAGAGAAAAGCCCAAACACAGAACCCGTAGTACATCTCACAATGCACAGATAAAATATAATATAACAATATAGATGTAAAATAGGTGAGAAAGTGATATAATCAAATGAACGGTAAATTAGAACATCAGAGTGTATCAGGTTCACAAACTATACAGGACTAAAATATAAAAAAATTACATCCCAAATCTCTATAATAAACTCCATAAATATCTCTAATAATACAAGTACAGACATAGCTCCAAAGTACTGCACAATGGAATATAAGTGATAGTAAGCTCCAAGTATATATATATTTATATGAAAGCATTGCCTTCTGCTCATACTCCGTACAACTCCATACACTATCCAGACATGTTATCCCTAATCTACCCATTTAAGAGTACCTGAGATAATAAGAAGCAAAGCATAAAACCATGGGTCAGACAACAGTCTGGTGTGAGCAATATATCTTCTCAAAATACTATAAAATTCATATATGGTAAATAGGGTATAGGGTATTGGGTATGAACAGCCATACCTGACCTATCCATGCATCCAAAGAGTAAGCACATAAACACAATATATGCTACACTAATATTACAACTGGGAAATATGAGGTATAGGGGTATCACACAACATATCAAACACACAGTAAACATAGCATCAACCATATAGTCTTGCATCTCTCACTCAAGTACTTTAGATACATGATAACTCTATCGGATGCTTAACTCATTACCCACACAGACTACCCAGGTACACACAGACTACCCGGGTACACACAAACTACCCTATCCCGTTACTGAGCATCACAACCATAGAGTTATCAATCAATCCATTAGCATACGTACAGAAAGTAGAACTGCTCCATTGATGCTCACCCTTGGCCATGCAGATAGCTAAGGACTGGAAACATGTAGCATCCGAACACATAGGTACATGCAGACTACCCCATCCTCCTCATTAGAATCACAACCTTATGTTCTACTCTATGAGCTATTGTGCAGAACTCATCCTTTCGGTCCATCACCAGATGTTGTAGTAACTCACCCCATCAAGTCGTTGTACTTCGTTGGTTGCTATCTCAAAGTCATTCAGAGCCATCGTGAGGCCATCGATCCATACCTCGAAACAACTCCTAGGCTAACCAAGCAAACCTGTGCCTTTCCACGAAGCCAACATTCCAAAGGTTTCGACTCATGCTCTGTTCGGCACCGTCCTTTAGCCGACCCACATACCTCCGAACCAAGCCTCACACATAACCACCGAACCGAATTTGTTGTTCGGTCGCCACTCCATCCACCCCACCGAACAGCCAATCATGTTCGTCCACCAAGCCTATTTCTCCGCTGAACCAACAATTGCCAAATTGAATCCTTGGAGCACTTTCAACTCTTCAATATCACACTGATTCCATTGCTTTGCTTAACGCTTCAACTTTCATGCTTCGTCTATACAGGGATATGACACCAAACACTCTAGAGCTAATCAATCGAAGCCCGGTTTTAATGTTCCTAACTCTAAGTCGCTCCGATAAATGTTTTAACCATATAAGCATTCAAGTAAACACTATACATGCAACGACCAACATCCAAGCATACAAACATACAACAATTTAGTACAAATAACCTATAATGTGTATCTAATATAGCCTACCACATATCAAGGCAATCGCACATCAAACCAACATAATTAAAACAATTAGAAACATTTTAAATTCGTTTTACTTCAGGTTTGATTATAAAAACAATTCCAAGATGTGATTTTGACTTCAAAAATGAGTCAAAAACATGCCAAACCTGTAGATACAAGTGTAATAAGGTGAGAGATGATAAATCACTCACTAAAACCTCAAAAAGTAGAGATTTGCATGTAAATTGAGGCAAATCTAAGAATCAACCATAAAGACCAGATTTTTCCTTCCCAAAAATGTAGATTTAAAGATCTCTAATGAATTTCCTTGCTAATCTATCACTAATCTATGATTTAGACTTGATTTAAAGGAGAAAAGAGAAGGTTTTGGGTAAAGGATAGGTTAATGGAGGGTTAGATCTAAGGGAGAAGGTTTAAAAGTAATTTGGGGATGATGGTTCAGCCACATAAGGTCTCCAAATCCAAAAAGGGCGAGCGATCTTGCCCCTAAACTCATTAATTATTACCAAGCTTCTCCAAAACTTGACAATCTTTAAACAGCCAAATCTCTTAGCCACAAATCTAAATCACTCTTATGACCTCTCTACTGAAAGGGAAACCATCGTATCTTTCCAACGAAAGTTTTCTTGGATGCAAATTCGACTCTTATTAAAGGTTATGGACGCTACAATTTTTCAGGGGTAAAATCATCGAATATCGGAAATGTCATTAATAGGCATTTCCCAAATTTATAAAGTCATATGACCTCATATGTATTTTAGAAATAAATTTTACGATACTTTGATATATAAAATTCGGTTCATTATACTCTACCCCACTTTAGGAATTTTGCCCCCAAAATCCCCAACACAACAATGTAAAATCAAACATAGCTTCCTCGCACGCCTATCATCCATGAGCAAATATGTTGATCATCAAACATGCACACAAAAGCAATAATGATATCTAAGTCTACCCTAGCATGTAGGATACTAAACTACCTTATATGACATTGAAAGTGAGAGTAAATGTGATAACAGAAGTCTCACCAAGTGAAGATCCCTGAGTAAGCAGTCCTCATGCTCTCCTCGGTCTCCAAAGTATAATCGCCTTCGCTCTAACTCCATTGAACCTTCACCAGCTTTATCGGTTTTCTCTTAAAGCTGGTTCATATCATGTTCGGCGGTACACACAGGTCTACAAGGTCTCGATGCTTCTGGTTCAATTTCAATATCATCAAGCTGATCCGGTTGAATTACCGTGCCTGAGTCGTACACAAACTTCCGCAAGTGAGATACATAGAACACATTGTGCACACCCCTCATTATTTGAGATAAGCCGACTTTGTAAGCTGGGCTTCCAATCCCCTCAAGTACAAGAAAAGGACCAACGAATCTCGATGCCAACTTCCCCTTAGTACCGAATCGAACAACATTCTTCAAAGTAGAGATCATGATAAACACCATATCACCAACGGAGAACTCCAAGTCATGTCTTCTCCTGTTGTTCTAGCTCTTCTGTCTATCCTGAGCAGCTTTCATTCGTTGCCAAATGATGTCAATCTTCTCTGAAATCTCTCTAACTATGTCTTGCCCAAGTATCGGTTTCTTGACCGCTTCCCACCAAAATGAAAAAGCATTACACGGTTGGCCATATAATGCCTCAAATGGTGCCATACCGATGCTAGATTGATAGTTGTTGTTGTATGTGACTTCTACTAAATGTGGATGATCATCCCATGAACCACCGAAATCGAGAACGCAAGCTAGCAGGAAATCCTTTAGAATATGATTCACTCTCTCTGTCTACCCATCAATATGCAGGTGATAAGTTGTATTTAGATGGAGCTCCATCCTCAATGCCTCTTGTAAGCTCTTCTAAAACCCATTAGTGAAGAAAGGGTCTCGGTCGCTCAAAATGCTCTTTGTCACACTATGGAATCGCACAATCCATTTCACATACAACTTGGCCAATTTGTATGCATATCTACCTTACTTGACGGGTATGAATAGGGCACTCTTCATCAATCCATCGACTATGATCCAAATGCTATTGTTTGTACCAGAATTGGGCACAACACCCTTCGGAAGTTTTTGAAGAGATAAAATGAAGAAATTAAATGGAAAACGAGGGTTATCTAACAAAAACTCCATAAACAGATAATGAAAGTAATAAGAATGCACAGAAGCACAAGAATTTAGAGTGGTTCGGCGTGTTGCCTACGTCCACTATGAAGTTGATTGCTTTATTGATGTTTCTTTGATGATTACAATTGATTTCAGCAGGTTACAATAGATAATAATGATTTACAGCAGTGAAATTCGTTATTGGCAGTAGCGATGAAGTTTGGAACTGGATCCGGCAGAGTCTAGGCTTTGGAGAATTCAAAGAAGAAGAAGCCCCTTTTCTGTATGCCCTGGGGCTCTATTTATAGGTGTAGGGAGATGATATTTCGCTCATATCTTGGGAGACTCCCTCTGGCACGTGACTAGGCCCACGCGCACAAGCCCGCGAAGTTTCAGCTCGATCCGTGATCGATACGAACGGATTTCGTATCGATCAAGATTGTGTCTGATGGAGTCGAAGTTTGGCGTGGACATTCTTTAGCATGCACGTAAGCTTCTGTGAAAATTTCGTAGCATTTGGACTTGTGGATCACGAGATATGATCGATACAAATTAGGATTTTCGGTTGGCTGTTTCATTCGACTCCATCATTTCGACTCGATCCTGTTCGACTTGATAGCTGTGCATGATCAGGTGGTGACGTGGCGAGCATTCCTCGTATCAATCCACTTTCTTTTCCGAGTTGGCCGAGCCATCCTTGATCTTCGCCTTGTTCGCATCGAAGTCTGTTGCCTAGTTCGAATCGATCGACAGCTGTCTCCTTCGTATCGATTTATAGCGTGCCTTGTTCGAATCGATGGAGGTGGTTTGTTCGTGTCGATGATGGTGACTCTGTTCGTATCGATGAAGGTAGCCCTTGTTCGTATCGATCATAGTCACTTCGACTTGATGGATACGAACAAGCAGCTTTGCGATGGATACGAACAGTGCAATGCTTGATGGATACGAATAGCGCAATGCTCGATGGATACGAACAGAAGTCCCATGATCGATATGAAATAGCAGTTGTCTGATGGATACGAACAGAGGGTTGTTGGTCGATTCAAACGAAACATACTCGATGGATTCGAACAGAGGCTAGTTGATGGACTCGAACCCGATCGATTCGAACTGAGGCTCTGGGACGAATGCGAGGTCGCTGTTGTTTTGATCGATACGAAAGTGATGGATTCGAATAGAGGCTTGGCAATCGATACGAAAACTGAGTTGTTCCCTTCATTTTGCATCGATCGTAACTTGAGCATACGAACTCGGATTGGCTTGAAATTTGGAACATTGACTTTCATGGCCTCACTCGTCGTGTCTTGTCGATTGTAGCTTGATCCGGACCCGGACAAAATTCATCGATATCTGTAGTGAGCCTGCGTATAACCGATCTCCAAGATGAACTGTCATTGGTTTCTAGTCAAGTTCTTGGTATCACGGCCTTTCCAAAAGGTGGGATAACATTTTCCCCCCAAAGTATGTCTTGTGGAAACATGATGTGCTTTGAAATGCTGCAATCTTCATTCTGAATAGTTATCGTCTTTTCGATGAAAGCTGTAATCTTCGACTGATTTTCTCGATAATGTAAACCGTTGACTGTCAACTGCTATACCCTGTATTGTTGCAACTAATTGCCGTTTGTTGTTGTAATTGTTATCTAATGAGTTTCCAATTCCTGTAAATCTGGAATATTGAATATTAGTCCGACATATATGCATATATGTTAATCTGACCCTCGTTGACGTTTGTACGTTCACGAGTCGTTGTCAGTTTATCCCATATCGAATTTCGTATCGATCCTCTCCTGAACCGATGTGAGATTCGAATTGCAACAACGCTCGATGGTCGTTTTTGAATGTTCCTTCATATCGATCCTCTCTTGAATCGGTGTAGAAGTTTAAAACATTGTTTTTGCATCGATTTTCATTGCATTGATGGATACGAAATGAGCATTTCGAATCGATGGATGTGGGGTTCGATGGATATGAAGTAGCTGTTCTAATCGATAGAGTTCAATGCCTTCAGAACAGCCCCTGTTGTGTATTTCGAATCGATGGATCCGGTGTCACTGGATACGAATAGACAATTCATATCGATGGGTTCGAACTGATCGTTCGTATCGATGTACTAGAGATGGAGTCAAAGATGATCGATACGAATAGTGGTTTCGTATCGATGGATTTGGGTGACTCGGAAAAGCCTTCGTTGGCAACTTCGCTTCGATAAAGGCTCGTGTTGATGGATTCGAATGGCTTATTCGAATCTACTGGGATGCGAATCGTTTTTTGCCTTCATGCTCGAGTCTATATAAATACTGTGGACTTAGTCGTTTTTCACTTTTTTACTTTTTACTTCGTCTTCGCTTTCGTATCGCTTCAGAGACTAAGAGAAGAAACTGTTTTTTGCCTTTGAATTGAATCAGAACCCTTAATCCCTCGAACCAGTTATCGAGAATAAGGTAATCAATCGAACAACCTTAGTCCCAAAAAGATGAGACTCAAATTCTCATGCCATTCCATTCGAATTCATGTCCAAACGTTGTCTGGGAAGTAGATTTCGTGCGAGGTCGAAGGAGGAGAAAAATGGAGTTCGAATCGATCTGGCGAAGAACGAGTATGGAGGAGGATGGCTTGATCTTTTTTTCATGTCGATCTGCAATGATTGTTGCGTGGGCTCATCTTGTATGATCGATACAAAATTTTACATCCAAAATTTGATGTGAGAACTAGGCCAGTGATCGAGTCGAAGTCCTTGGCTTCAGATCGATTCGAAGAATACCCCTTCGATCGATACGAAATGTATCGAGTGAATGTGATCGAGTCGAAGTCCTTGACTTCAGATCAATTCGAAGAATACTCCTTCGTATCGATACGAAATGCATCGAGCGTATGTGATCAATACGAAATTGGGGCTCCTCTGGCTGATATGAACCCAACCGTCCACGATCAATTCGAAGCCTCTGACCTTGATCGTTACGAAATCAGAAACTGACGATCGATTCGAAGCGAATTCCTGACGATTGATATGAAACCGGATCCTGATGGATTCGAAACCTTGAATAACTGATAACATGATTTCCGATGAGCTTCATTCTCGCATATCTGGACTTAACTATTACCCTGCATATTTAACTGCCTATCGAAGCTCGTCGATGGAATTGTAACTTAACAAAAGTTTAACTAACTCCGACTCGGGTCGATCGCTAATAACTGGATGGAGCGGTTGTGACGGTCAGTGATGACGGTTATTCCGACTGAATTTTGAAGTCTTATCGTTCACATGCTTTCTTTAAATCCGTAGAACTTGTCAAGTAATATGCAGCACTGCACTGCACAACACACTTACATACTTTACACTGGGGGATGCACGAGCGTTATTGTCTATTTAACAATGATTTTTCATAAGCTAGTTAGTCATGGAACCTTCAAGTTGACAGCAGTGGGAACTCCCGAGTTCAATTCCTTCAACCATTGAGATACCGGTCATTGAAGTCGAAGTTATAATCCAGCTTCGGACGAGCTTCCAAGCGCCTGGTTCATTTGTCGTCCACAAGATTCTGTGCCGTCCGGTATCTCCGAAGATACGCTGGGATGGATTTGTTTAAGGCACGGCTTGTCGCTTGACGACGTGTTACTGCCTAGGCCGAATGATAGGCCACACGCTCCCCCGGAGGGGTTTACTGCTTTCAACCGTCAAGCTTGCACAGCGGGGACACTTCCTCCTTTCAACCAATATATAAGGGAGATGTTATCATTCCTTGGAATAGCTCCATCCCAGCTACACCCCAACGGATACGCTTTGTTGAATAGCACCTTCATTCTGTTTATGGAGATTCTCTTTCGACCGCCAAAGCCGATCGAGATTAGATATCTATTTAACATTAAGAGTCGTGGAGACAGCCCTTCTTTCACCTTCTTGGAAGCGGTTAGGAACTGCCAAATTGTAACGGGCTCCTGGGGAAGGCTAAGTTACTTTAAGACTGAATGGTTCTACGTTCGGTGCCCCCTTGGATTTTCTAGGCGATGGTTGGATAGACGTAAGCGTTGCAATCTCTCTTTTGAATTATTGAGATAATAATAACCGACTTCAAAACTGACATACTTCTCTTCTTTTACAGCCGCAATTTCTCGACCCGATGGTGGATATTTTAGAGAGCTAGTTCGGATTCTCCAAGCGGTTACGGGCGAAGAGAGGCATATTGACTTGGTTCTCACCGACAGAAACTTGAGATTTGTTGGACCGATTGAACGTAAGCAAAGCATACGGCTGGAAGGGACACTTAGAGAGGTCTCGAAGAAGCGGTTGAAACGAAAAGCGCCCGGAGTCGTAATAGCTGAAGAAGTTGATCCGGAGAGAACACCTACTGATAATGAGCTCCAAGCCGGGCCTTCTTCCGATGTCCAGGATTCAGGAGGAAGGAGAAAAGGTAAGGCAGTTGCTCACAAGCGTTCTAAATCCATGAGATTAAAATCCGTGGTTGTGTCCTTACCCGTCCCGGGGATTAGAATTTTGGAGGCTCCTCCCCCGCAAGTAGAGAATCCTTTCGAAGGGCTTGCTGATATTACGATTCCGGATTATGTGTCGTTTCAACACGACACCGGGATGAAGGAACTTAATAATGCTCTTGAACTGAGCGGGTCGCTTGCTATGAGTGCAGCTGACATTTTCGGTTGGTCGGGGGGTTGCACATGCATACACTTCACTACACTACATGATTCATAACTGTAAATCGTCCAACCTAAGAAATCACTAACTTTTTCGTCGTCTCTCATTTTTAGGTACGATGTCTGGAAGAGGGTCAATGCTCGAGAATCTTCGTTCGGTCCGAAAGTCTTCTACCTATTATGATTCCCGTAGGAGAGACTCAGATAGAGACCGCGATCGCGAGTACTCTAGCCAAGATAGGTATGGGCGTGACAGGGATAGAGAATACAGACATCGATCTAGATTGCGTTCTCCTCCTCTTAGACTTCCATCTCCACCTCCTGTTCTTATTCCACATCCACCAGAGCCTCCACGTCACAGACCATCTTCTCACACTTCTACATCTGAGACTCATCTCCAGAGAGTCGAAACCACGGCCTCCATAATTGCAGAGCAGGTCCCAGCTGAGCCCACAGGAGAAGGGGCCATTAAATTGGCTCAGATGAGGAAGGAGTTCCCGAACATATGCTTCGATGGCTATGTCTTTCCACCTCACTTAAAGAGAATTCCATCAGGGGTGGAAAACACGATGCATGATTACGTTCATGATATCTACACCCAAAATAGAGAGTGGGTAAAGGCTGCAGAGAACGCTTCCAAGGTGGCCTTTGAGCGAGCCAAAGCACTTGAGAAAATGGAGACCGAACTCGCTCAAAGGGACTAGATCATTCAAGTGCTCACTACTGAGGCCGAGTCTTCTCGGAAATCTGAAATTAAGGCCACCAAAAAAGCTGACGAAGCTAATGTGGCCATGGAGAGGTTGACGCAGACACATGTTGCCTTGGTGGAAGAGATGGGCCATCGGAATACCACAGTTACCGCCGAACGGGATGCGGCGGTTAAGGAACTCAACGAGCTTAAGGCCAAATTCGCTAACATGGCTAAGGAAAAGGATGATGCAAACAACGCAGCCCAGGAGGCGTGCGAACAAGCTGTTCTGCTTAGGGGTGAACGGGAAGCGGCTAAAGTCCGCAAGGTGGAGACTGAGGTCGAGGAGAAAGTGAAGTCGGCCGAGTCCAGGCTAGAGGCTGATATCGAAGACCTTCTCGTTGTTTACAACGCTAACGTGCTGAGGCATAGGGGTCTAGCCTGGCTCGATGACTATCCGGTGCATCTGTACAACGCCTGGGGTCGATTAGTTGAAGAAGAGAAGGAGGCGCATCTGGGTGAGTCTGTAGATGAATTTGAACTCGAGAATCGCATTCTGACTGAAGATGAAAGGAAGATTCTCCATGAGTCAATGATTCTTCATTAAAAGGAAAGACTCGGCGCCCAGCACTTCGAAGTAGGAGAGGGTTCAGGGGTTGGCCATCACGAGGCGAGTCTTGAAGTTCCAACGTCAACCCAACCCGAATCCTCGTCTACGGTCGATCCCCAAGCTGTTCCTGCCAACAATCCAGATCAGCCGCAGATGTCACCGGCTACAGTGCAAGTTACTGAAGTCGTTCTGCCTCCTACCAGTCAAACTGAGGAAGGTATTCTGGACATTCCACATATCTATCTTAAGTCGAAATCTTCATTTGAATTAAATTCTGACAGTTCTCTTATTCTTTGTCCAGTGATCGATGCTGCACCTGTCGGGCCTCCTGTTACTCAAGGATCATATCAGACATAGGAGACTATTGTTACCGAAGCGATCACTGTAACTACAACTGCCCTTCTTGACGATACGCAGGAAAGCACGCTCGTGTTTGACTAATGGAAGAACTCTTTCGCCGTCATGGCGATCCTCTTGCCGACTTGCCATTTGTTATGGGTGGAGGTGCTCCTGCTACAAGTTCTTCAATGCCAACTACTGATGCGCCCAGCGAGGCTCGAGCTGTTACTGAAGAGGAGATGTTCGCACAAATCGACGCTAAAATGGCAGCAGCGGCTCATGGTGGCAGTTTTGGAGGTGGGATGGCGGCGCCCAGTCCAGCTCCGCTCAGAGTGATATCCCCTAGTGGTACGGTTTTCATAACCAGCGTGCCCATTCCGCCTTCTGCACTTGATCATGTTCCTCCGACTCCGCCCGCAGGTAGCATTCCTATTCATACGAGCTCAGAGGAGAATGTTGAGATCATGCCCCTGCCTGGAGACCGACCACCGAAAGGCAAAGTCTCAAAGAGGAAAAATAGTGGCGGCTCCAGCGGGTTTACACCGAGAAGGAAGCCGAGGAAGAAGAAAGATTAGACAAGCTTCCCTGGTTCATTTTGACTTGCATTTTGTTGGCCGTGTATAGATGCGGGTTCGGCCCCTGCTAGTAGGAATTTTTTGGAACAAACTTGTGCATGGACTTCTTTTTCAAACAATAGAAATGAAACTCCTCTTTTTTGGTTTCTTTTCAGTTATTGTGTATTTGTTTAAGTGTTTCAATATCTGAAGTGCACTTGTGAAGTTTTAGCTTTCGAGTCAAGTTTGTTTTTTGTTTTGCCAGGTCCGGAAACTGTGGACATGGTTTACGACCAGGGAGTGAGTTGAATTTTGACGTCTCACCGCTTCAGTTAACGGTCGATGCTTAAGTCCTACCCCCCTAGTCTCGGGGATGACTTGTGGAACATCAGTCAGTGATTGCTTCTCACTTATAATGTGTTGAGTCTAGTGCCACTGAATGGATGTCTGAGACAAGCGAAGATTGAGCGGTTTATTCACGCTTGTCCGATTGTCGGCTATCATATCCGCATTCCGGGGATTCTCATTTGTTTATGAGCGGTTGGTCACGCCGACTTAAGTTTAAATCATACGTCCACGCTCTGGCGACTCGGAATCGACATTTGTACTCCGACTCGCGCTCTGGGAGTTCGGAGTCGATAATTATACTTCAGTTCACGCTCTGGGAACTTGAAGTTGATGTTTATACTCCGTTTCGCGCTCCGGGAATCTGGAGTTGATGTTTATACTCCGTTTCGCACTCTGGAAATCCGGAGTTGATGTTTATACTCCGACTCACACTCTGGGAGTTCGGAGTTGTTATTTGTACCCCGTTTCGCACTATGGGAATTCAGAGTTGATGTTTATACTCCAACTCGCACTCTGGAAGTTCGGAGTTGTCGTTTATACTCCGACTCGCACTGGGAGTTCGGAGTTGTCGTTTATACTCCGACTCGCACTTTGGGAGTTTGGAGTTGGTAAGCAGACGGTCAGTCACATCTGCTGTATGTTTTTGGATTTCACTCGCACTCTGGGAACGAAAGGTGTATTAGGATCGTGGATGGTCGGATCACATCCACCCTGAGTTAACAAGTGAGTTCGTTAGATGGACGGGTCCACCCTCCTCAAACATGGTGCAGATACGGACGAAGTCATTAGGCGGACGGATCCACCTTCTTCGTAGACGTATTTTTATACTCCAGTTCGCACTCTGGGAATCGGGAGTTAAGTGAGGGATTGTCGTGTATCAATTCGTTTTTGAATTTGATGTGATGGCTTGTCCCCGAGCTCGGGTTTCACTTAGTGAGCGACCGGTTGTATCACAGTCACTCCCTATTTGAATAAATCCCATCGTATGGTGAAACTTAGCTCTCCATGCATAGTGATGATCATATGAAACATTTCAAGTAAATCACAGCTCTGGCTCGAAGATATTGCATTTTATTGCTGAAATAAGAAAATATGGCAAAGTCAGTTGCCTTATTACAAATTCTAATTTCGAAATGCAGAAACAAATTGCAAAAATGGAAAATAAACTAAACGAGATAACATAGCCTGTTATGTGTAGTAGCGACGAAGACTTTCACTGTTCCAGGCTCTTGGCAGAGTAAGACCGTCAATGGTCGATAATTTGAATGTGCCATCTCCAAGCCTTCGTTCAATAATATACGGTCCTTCCCATGTCAGCTTCATATGCGAAGGAACTGGATAGATTCTTTTCAAGACGAGATCGCCTAGTTCAAAGGTTCGTGGACGGACCTTGGCGTTGTACAATCGGGCGACTCGAATTCGATGCGCGGCTGCCCTCAAATCAACCTCTTCACGCTTCTCATCTAGTAAATCGAGAGATTCCGCAAGTAATATAGCATTAGTCTTCAGATCATAATATGTCACATGATGAGAAGGTACTTCTAGCTCGACTGGAATAACTTCTTCTGAACCATAAGAGAGAGAGAGAATGGAGTATGACCGGTCGTGGACTTGTGGGTGGTTCAGTAAGCCCATAAAGCCATAGGAAGTTCGTCGACCCACTTGCCCCTGACCTTTTCCAGTCGTTTTTTCAGAATGGACTATATAACTTTATTGACCGCTCCAACCTGTCTGTTTGCTTGAGGGTGTGCAACCGCAATGAATTTCTTTTGAATGTGAAACCGTTTGCAAAAATCTTTAAATTCTGCACTGTCGAATTGGGTTCTGTTGTCAGTAATAATGGTGTGTGGGAGACCGAATCGACAGATGATGTTACGGACTACAAAGTTGATTACTTTCTTTGTCGTTATGGTAGCAAGAGCTTCAGCTTTAGCCCACTTTGTAAAGTAATCAACTGTGACGATGGCGTATTTCGCACCACCTTTTGCCAAAGGTAAAGTACCAATGATGTCGATGCCCCACATTGCAAACGGCCATGGGATGACCATTTGCGTTATCTCAGTAGGAGGGGCTCTAGGAATTCGAGCATGCTTTTGACACCTATCGCATTTCTTTGCATAATCCGACGCATCGCGATTCACAGTAGGCCAGTAATATCCATATTAGAGTATTTTCTTGGCAAGTGCTTGCCCCCCGGTGTGATCGCCACATTCTCCCTCGTGTACATCGTGCAATACTCGTTAAAATTTCATCGTGAGCGATACACCGGAGTAGAGGAACATAGTACCCTCTTCTGTACATGATTCCGTTCTTGATGGTGAATCGTGAGGCCTTCCGAAGGACTTGTCTTTTTTCACTCCTGCGTTCTGGCAGGGTTCCATGCTCAATGTAATTTCTGAGTGGAGTCATCCATGAATATTTTTCGGGGACGGCTTCACATACCCAGTCTATTTCCGCCCGGTCAATGCTTGGAGAAGATAACATCTCTACGGGAACGAGTCCCATTTGCTGAGCTTCACCTGTACTGGCTAACTTCGCCAATGAATCGGCTTTTTGATTGCGGTCTCGAGGTATACAATAGATGGCATAATAATCAAACTGATTTAGCACTTCCTGAACTTGAGCTAAGTAAGCAGCCAGCCTTCAATCTCTTGCTTGATACTCTCCCCGTACTTGACATATAACTAACTGTGAATCACAATAAATTTCCACAGCGATAATTCTCAAATCTCTGGCAAGCTTTAGTCCAGCTAAGAGGGCTTCATATTCAGCTTCATTATTGGTTGCATGGAATTCGAACTTCAAAGCATAACATATAGATCGGCCTTCGGGAGTTTCAAGAACAACACCAGCGCCCGAACACCGGTCGTTTGATGCACCGTCGGTATAAAGCTTCCAGACGTATTCGGGGGATTCACTGGTTTCGGGCAAGTCCTCTGGAATGGTAAATTCAGCTATGAAATCAGCTAGGACTTGTCCTTGAATGGCTCGTCTTGGAGTGTAAGTAATGTCGAACTGGCTCAGTTCGATGTTCCACTTGAGTAACCTACCAGACGTCTCAGGCCGCGAAAGGACCTGTCGCAATGGCTGGTCGGTGTAAACGATAGTTGGATGTGTCTAGAAATATGGTCGGAGCTTCCTTGATGCAATAACAAGACAATAAGCCAACTTCTCTAGCTTCGGATAATTCCTTTTAGCTCCAGTCAATCGTTTGCTGACGTAGTATACTGGCTTTTGTATCCTATCTTCTTCTCGAATTAAGGCAGCGCTGATATCATTTTCTGATATCGCCAAATATACGTACAACTTCTCATGATCAATAGGCTTTGACAGGACGAAGTCGTTAGGCGAACTAGTGCTTGGAAAGCGCCCTCACATTCCGTGGTCCATTCAAAGTTTCGTTTTCCTTTTCGAATCAGGTCGAAGAAGGGAATGCATTTGTCAGTGGACTTTGAAATGAACCTGCTCAATGCTGCCACTTTCCCATTGAGACTCTGGACTTGCTTTGTAGTTTTTGGAGTTTCAAGATTTCTGATTGCCCAGATCTTTTCACGATTAGCTTCGATCCCTCTAGCATTGACGATAAACCCAAGGAATTTTCCGGATGCAATTCCAAAATGACATTTTAGTGGGTTGAGTTTCATTATGTATTCTCGAAGTATGTTGAACATAGTTTCCAGGTCTTTAATATGGTCAGTGGAAAATCTTGACTTCACAAGCATGTCGTCTACATATACTTCCATGGTTTTTCCGATTTGAATGGCAAACATTCGATTGACCAATCGTTGATAAGTAGCCCCGGCATTCTTGAGTCCGAACGGCATAACTTTGTAGTAATAAAGTCCCAGATTGGTTATGAAGCTGGTATGTTCTTGATCAGGTAAATACATTGGTATCTGATTGTAGCCAGAATACGCATCCATGAAGGATAAGAGTTCGTGTCCAGCTGTCGAATCTACTAGTTGATCAATTCTGGGAAGCGGGAAACTGTCTTTGGGACAAGCTTTATTCAGATCGGAATAGTCGACACATGTTCTCCATTTTCCGTTTGGCTTTCGGACGAGCATGGGATTCGACACCCATTCGGGGTATAGCGCATCTTGAATGAACCCGTTCGCTTTAAGCTTTTCTACCTCTTCTTTAAGAGCGTCAGATCTCTCTGGATCCATACCACGCCTTTTTTGTTTGACCGGGACATGCCGCGGGTCAATGTTCAGAGTGTGGTTTGCGATGTCCGGCGAGATCCCACACATATCAAAATGCGTCCAGGCGAATACATCAAGATTCGCCCATAGAAATTCAACCAATTCCTCTTGAGTTTGCTGGCTTAGCTGCGACCCAATCTTTATCATTTTCGAATCATCGTCATCGTCAATCAGGACATCAATCGTCAGTTCGACCAGGGATGCTTGACTTTCTTTAGGTTCTCCTTCGTCTTTAGTTTCTCTTGGGTCAAGATCCCTTTGGAATTGGCTGGGGTGCCCGGGCCTAGGCCCGGGCGTTAATTGTCAATTATCGGCAAAACGGACACAGAGAGACTCTCTACGCCCTTTCCTTTTTCCTTTCGCTGCGCCTTCCGCAGCTCGGCAACATAGCAGGCTCTCACGGCGGCCTGATCTCTTTGAATAACTCCCGCTCCACGATCAGTGGGAAACTTTAGGGTTAAATACCACGGGGCAATGGTTGCCCTGAACTTAGCGAGGGCCGGTCGGCCCAAAAAAGCATTATAAGGGGAGTCTATGTCTAACACAACGAACTGTAACATCCGCACTCTCCGGCGTTCTCCAACTCCCAACTCTACTGGTAGTTCCACTACTTCGGTGGGTATAGTAGCGCTTCCATTGAAACCGTGGATTCGGGATTGACATGGTTTCAATCCTTGGCTTCCATTTTCATTTGGTCGTAAGCTCGTTTAAACAAAATATTCACTGAGCTTCCACTATCAACTAAGATCCTCTTCATCCAAGCAGGACCTACTTGAGATGAGATGACCAGTGGATCGATAGTGGGAGCTTCGACTTTATCAGCATCTCTATCTCTGAATACGATGTCATCAATCATCGTTTTCTATTGTTTGGCTGGAGCCCCTTCATCAAAACTACTATAACACTCGAAGTCCGCATGCCTGATAGAGCTGGCATATGACTCCATTTCCTTCTAGCTTCGGTCTGCTGGATGAGGACCACCACTTATTGTATTAATAACCAACCTCCCACCAGTTCGAGCGGGTTCCTCTTGCCTTTCTTGATTTGGTGCACGATTATGATTTGATGGGCCCGCACCACCTGACTGCGGCGCCCGCACATACTGATCCAACTTTCGCTCACGTATCAGCTTCTCAATGAGATCTTGTAAATGACGACACTCATTTGTATTATGGCCATAACTCTCATGGAATCTACAAAACTTTCCTGTTTGGACTTGTCTTTCTGTTGATGGTTTCGGGGCAGGCTTCTTGTATTGCATGGTGTTACAAGTCTGCAAATACACATTTTCCAACGACGTGTTCAATGGAGTATAATTATCGTACATGGGAGCTCTACGTCGTGGGCCACGATTCTGATCTCGTTTTTTACCTTGATTTCCACTATCCCTCTGCTGATTTTGTTTATTTTGCATGTTCAACTGGACTTTTCCAGAACTCTCTTCGGATTGTTTAACGGCGATGTTACTCTGAATTCCTTCGATGTTGGGCCCTGCGTCATCCTGCTTCCTAGACTATTTCGCATCCTCTCTTCTTAAGAATTGGGCTGCCTTGGAATAGAAACGATCCAATGACGCAGGTGGTTTTCCAGCTAACCAATTTCCGAACTCGGAATCAGGATCAATCCCCTTAGTCAATGCCATCAGGATAGAGTTATCATTGGGATTACTTATTTCTGCACACGCAGCATGAAATCGCTCCAAGTAACGTCTAAGTGTTTCTCCGGGAGCTTGAGTAACGCTAGACAGAGTGTTAACATCTTTAGGCCTTGCTACGTGCATATGGAATTGTTCAACAAACTTGGTGGCCATTTGGTCAAAATTAGAAATGGATCGTGGTGGTAAATGAGTAAACCACATAGTTGCAATGGCCCCTAGGGAAATAGGGAAAATACGGCCTTTTACTGCATCATCAGCTCTCGCAGCGTTCATTAGCCATTCATACTTCAGGATATGTTGGTTGGGATCAGAACTTCCTTCATAGACTGGTAAAGTTGGCATCCTGAAGCGCCGAGGTGGTTCAGCATACAATATTTCATCGGTGAAAGGGGTATGACTCCGGGAGATTCCCCAGTCGTCGTTAGTGAGATCCTGACTTTCACGGATCATCTGACGAATCATCGTCGGTATATCTGGCATACAGATACTTGGAGCATGTTGCGCCAAGGTGTGGTCGAGTTCCACAGCGCGAGTCTGGACCGGACGTGGTCGACGGTCTGTGTCTCGCCTCCTTGGTTCAACATTTTCTGGGACATAAGGCTCTGGAGTCTGCTCTCGTTGGTTACGATGAGGGCCAACTTGATTTCTAGCATCACCTCCTTGTTTGGTAGTGGTGGTGGTAGCGAGGTTGCATGTGACATGATAAGGAGCAGTACCTCCTCGGGATGAAGGTCTTGTGTGATGACTAGTGGATGGTCCAGTTCTGGGTTGTCCAAGATTCGAAGAAAGTTGGTGTCATGTGGCCAGGGTGTAGCTCACATCCAGCCGTGGGCGTGTGAATCGGTGATGACCATCAGATGAGGCTGAACTCTATGTGGAAGAATAAGCACCTTGATCTCTTCTGGATCTTTTGCGCCTTTGGTGATTCAGCTGGTTGGTCAACTCTGTATTGGCGCGCAGTTGTTCAGTTAGCTGTTGCCGACTCTGGGTCAATTCTTGGAGCAGCATCTGAAACTCTTGTCTGGTAACCGGGCCTGATGGATCTGAAGGTCCGGCGGTGTAACGACCCTAGAATTTTAATTTATTTAAATTGATAATTAAATAAATTTTTGGATAAAAATTGTAAAATTTATTAGAAACGGAAGCGAGTTTCCCCGATCGAATCGAAAATATATTAAGTTATAGATTTAAAAATTTGTATATATTGAATTTGAATATTTAAGTCATATTTAATAAATAAATGATGTACAAAATAACACCTTTACACACTTGCTCAGCCGAAAGTAAAGATAATAAAATATATCTTTGTACAAATAAACAAAGTATGTAGAATTTAAAATAAAATAGAAAACAAAACAAAAGCATAGTAATAAAAATACATTCCCATGTGAACAAGTCAAAGTAAGTAAATGTTAGCACTCAAAATCATCTTCCCAGCCGAAAGAAAAGGAATAAATATACTCAAGTATGTAAATAAACAAAGGCAAGTTAAATATGTACACTTGAAAAAAATGAAGAAACAGGGATGGGAAGCATGAAGCATTAAATGCTATCTACCTTTCAGCATGGCAAAGATCATTTCAGCATGGCTTGCCTAGTATTTTTAAAAACAAAAACAAAACATCACTCTGTACATCTTCTCTTTTATATACATCACCACTTCATTCCATTCGTTCGTTTTCAAACTGAAAACATCTTTCAATTAAGCAAACCAGAGCAGTAAACAAATTTGTATATTGGCCAACTTGCCTCATCTTATTTCATTTCAAAAGCTTTGCAAATCCAGTTTCTACAAGTTAGAAAACAAGGCAAAGTCTTAAACAAGTATACAAACCTGGAAATCAATTTGAAGCCAAACACTTCAGTTTCAAAGCTAGTCAAACATTTCAGTTTTCAAGTTCAAGCATTTCAAAGTTTTCTGGAATCAACAACAAAAATAAATGCAAGTTTCCAAGTTTCCAGTTTTCGAGTTTCCTGTTTCAAAACAAGAAAAGAGCAAGCTTTCTATTTCTAAAAGCCTGGTGAGCAAACTTCTTTCCTTAAACTTGAACTTCTTCATTTCCTTGTGTCTGTGATGATAATAACTTAGATATGGTTTGCATGAAAGTGAAATATGATTGCATGCCTGGAAAATATGAAATGTTTGTGTGTACATGACTGCAAATATAGGCCTCTGTTCTTCATCTTTACAAGTGAGTAACTTTTAAAACTTAAATAAATAGGGTTGCTTGGTAATCTCTGTTATAAGTATATATATAAGTGAGTAAACAACTTAAAAAGATTTAAGCATATCTAACTGATGATGGTTTAGCCTGAGCTTGGAATTGATTTTTCATGTATATACCAGTATATATCTTCATTATGTAAATAGCAGAAGTGTGCATGTCTGTTATGTGAGGAACTTCCCTGTCTTGGTTTCCAGTATTTAGTTGAAAAGAAAATATATATATCTAATCGATTGATCTTTATTAGACCTTGGTTATTAAAGCAAAAATGCTTGTTTAGGAGTTAACTATTGTTTAAAAATAATTTCAAGAAAAAAAAAACATATGTAATTAGTAAAACCTGTTTTACAGATGGTATGCTAAATCTTGATAAAGTTCGAGTAATTCGAATCTGAGATTCAATTTTATAATTTGAATCGACTTCGAAAGGTAGGATTTTTAAAATAAAAATGAAGATTTTTAAGCAGGTATTCAAGGTGCAGTTCGAACGTTAAGCATAGAGGCATTTTTGCCAATATCAGATGATCCAAACAAATTTAAAATTCTGGCGTTTGATGAGAGGCAAGTTTGGGAACGTAGTAACACGGGAAAAATGGGAAAAATATTTACGAATGCATGGGTTTTGAGAATTGATCGAATGTAGGGTTTTAGACTGTGTTGTGGTCGAGTCTGGAAATGTGATCGCGGCGGCGTCTACGAGGCATCGAGTTGCATCGAGTTTGGGTGATGGCTGCGTGGAAGGTTTATGGTGGTGTGGCTGGAGTGTCAGGCTTTCAGATGGTCGGCGACGAGGGTTTGAGGTGTTTTCCTGGCATAGATTTGGTTCCAGGTTCAGCTGTGAAGTTCGATTTCAATTTGGGTTTGGTAGTGACGAATCAATGGTCTGAATTGATTCTAGGGTTCATCGTTGACTTGCTGAGGATCGCGACAGTTGCCGGTGGTGATGTTGTTCGCCGGAGTGATGGCAAACTCATGTGCACGTGCACGCGTATGCGGGTGTATCTGGAAGTCATGGGAGTGGGGAAGATGAAGAAGAGAGAAGGAATAGCTCGGGTTCAGGTACGGGGGAAACAGGCGTTCGACTCGAAGTCGAACTCGAGTAAAATTGAAAGGCTACCGGGTCGAAAACACTTAAACAAAATTTCGAAAAAAAATACTCACTCGGGTCAATTTCTGGAAAAACTCGAAGTAGAGGCCAAATTTTCTCGGGTATGACTCGAAGCAGGCCTGGGGTTGTATATTTCCAGATTTTAAAATTTGAACAAATTTAAATCATTTTAATTTGTAAACTTATTTTTCTTAAAATAATTATTGTTAAGTATAAATATCAATTTGTATTGAAAGGTTTTGAAATAATAATATTTCTAAAGTTAATTAAGAAATTTAAAATGGTTTAAACTTAGATGTGAAAAGGGGTTTATTTTAAATAAAACTTAATTAAGAAATCAAGAAATTGATTTAAATGTTTTAATGTGTTAACTTAAAAGTTAAGTTAATTTTATATTGATTAATGATTTATAAGTAACTAAAGATCAATTAATTATAAATTTAAAGCTAATTAATTTATAAGAAAGGATAATTAATTAAATGGTAATAAATTAAAGGTTAATTTATTAATTGAAGATAATTAATTAAATGGTGAATTAAATAATTAAAGATTTATTATTTAAATAATTAAAGATTGATGAATTATTAAAGGTTAAATTAATTTATATGATTAGTTAAGAATAATTTGGATTAATTAAGGCAATTGATTAATTAATTTATATCAAATGATTTGTAATTAATAAACCAAGATTGGATAATTAATTCGTAAGTAATTAATTTACTTGGAAATAAATTGAATTTATCAGGATTTAACGATTAATTGATTCTGCTTATAAATAACTATTGAATACTTGACTTTACTTATGGATGTTTGGATTCTATTGGATGACTTGATTGTTTGATATTTTCCGATATATGATGCTTTGTGATACACCCTGACTTGTATTGTGATCTGTGATAAATTATCTGTGATGTAATCTATTATCTGTGATATATATCTGTGATCTATACGATAAGCGATATAGTTTATATCGTTTATCAACTATATTCTGTATTTTTATCTGTGATGATTGAATGATGTGCACTGCTGTGTAAAACCCCTAGACCACACTGTTACACACACAAATATGGATTTCACGTGGAAATCGGTTAAGTCTCAGATAATTTAAATTTGATGTTTTCGAAATTGAAATTTTAATTTCAATTGATTTTTGAAATTAGAAATTTGGGGTTTAAAGTGAAAAACTTTTTGAAATAGAATTTCAAAGATAAAAGTTATTTTGAATAACTTAATCGAGTTTTGAAAATTTAAATAATTTGATTTAAATTTGAATCCAATATTTGAAATTGAAATCTATGATTTGGAAACTAGGGATAAAAGATGATATAAATGTGTTTGTATGAATTAAACCATTTTAACAGTATAAGTTGGAATTTGAAACTTAAACCAAGGATTTCAACTCGTATGGATGAATCAGATTTTCTGAAATGAAACTGTTTGTTTTAAAATGATAAAAGCTTTCAGATAAGAAATGAAATTCCAGTTTAATTAAAGGAATTTCAAGAATGAATTGAAAAATGGTTTTCCAAGTTATGAATGAATTCTTTTTGAAAGCTATGAATTAAATCTGTTTGTTTTTAACAGATTTAAAATGACGATTTATTTAACCCATTCGAAATGAAATTGTTTTGAAAGCTATTAGTTAAATCTTTGATTTAAAGATTTAACGAATTAATTAAACTGAAATGGAAATCGATTTGGAAAATCTGTGAATGAATCTTTGTGAAATTAAGTGAACTTTGTGAATTTAATCTTTTTGTTTAAAAAGATTAAAATGGTAACTTGTTTAAACCATTTGAAGAAAGATTTTTGGGTAATAAGTTGTGACTTAATTGAAATCCCAATATCCATATGTTTTAAATATTGCGCTCACTATTCGGGTTAGCCGGGAAAAGACCTTTGGGTCATATAACCCATTCCGAATAGTGATACGTCGTATATGGATGGCATTTGAAGACCGGTGGTGAAGACCGGATATTTTTCAAAAATGAAAGGACAACCTGTCGAATGTCTCTGCACTGAGTTGCTCCGGTATAGAGATTTATATCACTCTTTTGTGACGGGAAGTCCGGACGTGATTGGAAATTACCCGGAATTGCAAGGGCTTCGTAAGAAGTGCCTTCGGTTCTGTTCGATCCCGGAACAGACTTGTATGGTTACATGTCTGACATTACACTTTGAGATATAAAGCTGATTTCTTTCAAATACATTTCTGTTTGGTGGCGGAGAATTTATTCTCTTAGCTTAACACCCTTCTCTGAGACGTACGAGCTCAGAGGTTATGTAGTTGAAATTTATCAGCAATATATCCCAATTTGGTAATGTGACATGCTGAGTGTTGCTGTGTGATGATCAGTGTTTGATCATTTGCGATATGATCATTTATTTGATTTTATATCTTTGTGATCATAGGTTGATCATTTGTTTGACCCGAAGCATGGCTTTGTGACAAAGCGTAGCTTTGTGGACGAGACTTCGTCGAGCCTCACACCCCGGAAATGGTCAAAACAGGAAAGATGCGGCAAGGTTCTAGGGAGTAGCGCCCCTTAGTGTATGTCATTCCTTCTGGATAAAGGTGGTATCATGGTATGGAGCCCAGATACTTAACCTCTGTGGTTACTGCATTATTATTATTATGTGGTTGTTGGAAATCGAGGATCCTCGGGAAGATCGGTGACGATCGGGGGATGGCATACGCGTGTCAGTAGTTACCTATTTTTGCAGAGGTAACCCGGCCTTGTGTTGGCAGAGATCCGGTTAGGTTCTCGGGTCGTCTATTCCAAGGACGTACCCATCGTGGATAGGAAGTTCCTTAGCCTGACCATTTGTTGGAAATCCAAAGAAACAATACGAACTGTGTACGGTATTAGTTGTAGAACCTGCCATTCACTTATGGTGGTCACCACTGTTTGGATGGTAGCTATAGTAGGCATAGTTCGGAATGTCTATGCTGGCTAAGATTTATATTCTACTTTTGAAATGTTTTCTACACTATGCACTAATAATAATATCAAAATGATTTGATTTTGCGTAGTAAGCATCTTTGACTATCATAAGAAGAAATCTCCTCCAATTCTGCGTTTGCATTGTGTGTGTGGCGGGAGGTCTTATGGTAGTTTCATTTTCCAAAAGCATTGCGAATTTACTTTAAAATTCTCTGCTATTTGTTTTTAAAGATAAACTGTTTTTGTTGCTCACACCAGTCCCATGACTGATCCGGAGTTTATTGTTTCTTTCCTAAACTCTGGATGCTCAAAATTTTTCTACACGAGCAGTCTAGAGTTGGGTTTTTCAGATAGTCGGGATTAGTAGATTTTCTGGAGCTAGTTCAGTCTTTGGATCAGACTGCACTTGCTTATCTTTATGCCTCGTTATTGGGAGTTCGAGCTATATCTGGCTTAGTGCTTTGAAGATGGAGATTATCCGCTGCTGATGTTATCGTTTTCTTTCCGCTGCTATTTGTTGTATCATATCTCTGATGTATATTGATATTCATTGTATCACTCTGTTGTATCAGATATTGTATCCGATATTGTATATCAATGTATTATTCTTTTATTCCGCTGTGTTATTTACTTAATGTTGTTATAAGCTCCGGCGACTCGGATTTGAACGGTCGAATCTACGGCATTCGAGTACGATGTAAAGTATGGATGTCGATTTTCGAGCGCGAAAATCCAGATCGTTACATTTGGTATCAGAGCTAAGGTTGAACTTTAGCTCAGGAGTATAACACGTTAAGTAGCTCGTTAGAGATAGAGTGAAGTAAACTCTAGAATGAGTGTATCCTTAAGATATCAGTCTGAATGTCTCAGTAAATTCTCTTACTATCCACTGATAGTAGATATGAGTGCAAGAAGAGGACGAGATAGGGGACAAGGGAATACGACTATAAATGGTCAATACCCTGCAACAGTGGGAACAAACTTTCTTATCAATCTTCTTTGATTCGTCTTCCCAAATTCTTTTGATTGCTTTGTATCAGCATCAGAAGAAGTTTCGGTGTGATGATGGCTCTACGAATCGTTGTAGAAGATCTTACTTCGTATCTTCATCGGTTTCTTATCAGTTTTTGATTTAAACCTTAATGAATATGAATTTGAAATTTGGAAATTGGAAATTTTAAATGAATTAGAAATTCTAAATTGAGTTAAATTGATTAATAGAATATGAAACTAAATTTGAATTGGATCGATAAAACGATATCGTTTGAAACCAAATTTTGAAATTCTATTGTAATTTCTTTTGAAAACCAAAGTCCGAAGAGGGACAATTGGTATGTATTCTGAGATATTCCGACTTGAGTTTGGAATTCATATCTTAAGTTTGAGGAATTATAGGAGATCGAATCTGTCTATCTCTGCGTTATTTTCGTGCCTGCGAATTTCGAGGACGAAATTCTTTTAAGGGGGAAATTTGTAACGACCCTAGAATTTTAATTTATTTAAATTGATAATTAAATAAATTTTTGGATAAAAATTGTAAAATTTATTAGAAACGGAAGCGAGTTTCCCCGATCGAATCGAAAATATATTAAGTTATAGATTTAAAAATTTATATATATTGAATTTGAATATTTAAGTCATATTTAATAAATAAATGATGTACAAAATAACACCTTTACACACTTACTCAGCCGAAAGTAAAGATAATAAAATATATCTTTGTACAAATAAACAAAGTATGTAGAATTTAAAATAAAATAGAAAACAAAACAAAAGCATAGTAATAAAAATACATTCCCATGTGAACAAGTCAAAGTAAGTAAATGTTAGCACTCAAAATCATCTTCCCAGCCGAAAGAAAAGGAATAAATATACTCAAGTATGTAAATAAACAAAGGCAAGTTAAATATGTACACTTGAAAAAAATGAAGAAACAGGGATGGGAAGCATGAAGCATTAAATGCTATCTACCTTTCAGCATGGCAAAGATCATTTCAGCATGGCTTGCCTAGTATTTTTAAAAACAAAAACAAAACATCACTCTGTACATCTTCTCTTTTATATACATCACCACTTCATTCCATTCGTTCGTTTTCAAACTGAAAACATCTTTCAATTAAGCAAACCAGAGCAGTAAACAAATTTGTATATTGGCCAACTTGCCTCATCTTATTTCATTTCAAAAGCTTTGCAAATCCAGTTTCTACAAGTTAGAAAACAAGGCAAAGTCTTAAACAAGTATACAAACCTGGAAATCAATTTGAAGCCAAACACTTCAGTTTCAAAGCTAGTCAAACATTTCAGTTTTCAAGTTCAAGCATTTCAAAGTTTTCTGGAATCAACAACAAAAATAAATGCAAGTTTCCAAGTTTCCTGTTTCAAAACAAGAAAAGAGCAAGCTTTCTATTTCTAAAAGCCTGGTGAGCAAACTTCTTTCCTTAAACTTGAACTTCTTCATTTCCTTGTGTCTGTGATGATAATAACTTAGATATGGTTTGCATGAAAGTGAAATATGATTGCATGCCTGGAAAATATGAAATGTTTGTGTGTACATGACTGCAAATATAGGCCTCTGTTCTTCATCTTTACAAGTGAGTAACTTTTAAAACTTAAATAAATAGGGTTGCTTGGTAATCTCTGTTATAAGTATATATATAAGTGAGTAAACAACTTAAAAAGATTTAAGCATATCTAACTGATGATGGTTTAGCCTGAGCTTGGAATTGATTTTTCATGTATATACCAGTATATATCTTCATTATGTAAATAGCAGAAGTGTGCATGTCTGTTATGTGAGGAACTTCCCTGTCTTGGTTTCCAGTATTTAGTTGAAAAGAAAATATATATATCTAATCGATTGATCTTTATTAGACCTTGGTTATTAAAGCAAAAATGCTTGTTTAGGAGTTAACTATTGTTTAAAAATAATTTCAAGAAAAAAAAAACATATGTAATTAGTAAAACCTGTTTTACAGAGGGTATGCTAAATCTTGATAAAGTTCGAGTAATTCGAATCTGAGATTCAATTTTATAATTTGAATCGACTTCGAAAGGTAGGATTTTTAAAATAAAAATGAAGATTTTTAAGCAGGTATTCAAGGTGCAGTTCGAACGTTAAGCATAGAGGCATTTTTGCCAATATCAGATGATACAAACAAATTTAAAATTCTGGCGTTTGATTAGAGGCAAGTTTGGGAACGTAGTAACACGGGAAAAATGGGAAAAATATTTTCAAATGCATGGGTTTTGAGAATTGATCGAATGTAGGGTTTTAGACTGTGTTGTGGTCGAGTCTGGAAATGTGATCGCGGCGGCGTCTACGAGGCATCGAGTTGCATCGAGTTTGGGTGATGGCTGTGTGGAAGGTTTGTGGTGGTGTGGCTGGAGTGTCAGGCTTTCAGATGGTCGGCGACGAGGGTTTGAGGTGTTTTCCTGGCATAGATTTGGTTTCAGGTTCAGCTGTGAAGTTCGATTTCAATTTGGGTTTGGTAGTGACGAATCAATGGTTTGAATTGATTCTAGGGTTCATCGTTGACTTGCTGAGGATCGCGACAGTTGCCGGTGGTGATGTTGTTTGCCGGAGTGATGGCAAACTCATGTGCACGTGCACGCGTATGCGGGTGTATCTGGAAGTCATGGGAGTGGGGAAGATGAAGAAGAGAGAAGGAATAGCTCGGGTTCAGGTACGGGGGAAACAGGCGTTCGACTCGAAGTCGAACTCGAGTAAAATTGAAAGGCTACCGGGTCGAAAACACTTAAACAAAATTTCGAAAAAAAATACTCACTCGGGTCAATTTCTGGAAAAACTCGAAGCAGAGGCCAAATTTTCTCGGGTATGACTCGAAGCAGGCCTGGGGTTGTATATTTCCAGATTTTAAAATTTGAACAAATTTAAATCATTTTAATTTGTAAACTTATTTTTCTTAAAATAATTATTGTTAAGTATAAATATCAATTTGTATTGAAAGGTTTTGAAATAATAATATTTCTAAAGTTAATTAAGAAATTTAAAATGGTTTAAACTTAGATGTGAAAAGGGGTTTATTTTAAATAAAACTTAATTAAGAAATCAAGAAATTGATTTAAATGTTTTAATGTGTTAACTTAAAAGTTAAGTTAATTTTATATTGATTAATGATTTATAAGTAACTAAAGATCAATTAATTATAAATTTAAAGCTAATTAATTTATAAGAAAGGATAATTAATTAAATGGTAATAAATTAAAGGTTAATTTATTAATTGAAGATAATTAATTAAATGGTGAATTAAATAATTAAAGATTTATTATTTAAATAATTAAAGATTGATGAATTATTAAAGGTTAAATTAATTTATATGATTAGTTAAGAATAATTTGGATTAATTAAGGCAATTGATTAATTAATTTATATCAAATGATTTGTAATTAATAAACCAAGATTGGATAATTAATTCGTAAGTAATTAATTTACTTGGAAATAAATTGAATTTATCAGGATTTAACGATTAATTGATTCTGCTTATAAATAACTATTGAATACTTGACTTTACTTATGGATGTTTGGATTCTATTGGATGACTTGATTGTTTGATATTTTCCGATATATGATGCTTTGTGATACACCCTGACTTGTATTGTGATCTGTGATAAATTATCTGTGATGTAATCTATTATCTGTGATATATATCTGTGATCTATACGATAAGCGATATAGTTTATATCGTTTATCAACTATATTCTGTATTTTGATCTGTGATGATTGAATGATGTGCACTGCTGTGTAAAACCCCTAGACCACACTGTTACACACACAAATATGGATTTCACGTGGAAATCGGTTAAGTCTCAGATAATTTAAATTTGATGTTTTCGAAATTGAAATTTTAATTTCAATTGATTTTTGAAATTAGAAATTTGGGGTTTAAAGTGAAAAACTTTTTGAAATAGAATTTCAAAGATAAAAGTTATTTTGAATAACTTAATCGAGTTTTGAAAATTTAAATAATTTGATTTAAATTTGAATCCAATATTTGAAATTGAAATCTATGATTTGGAAACTAGGGATAAAAGATGATATAAATGTGTTTGTATGAATTAAACCATTTTAACAGTATAAGTTGGAATTTGAAACTTAAACCAAGGATTTCAACTCGTATGGATGAATCAGATTTTCTGAAATGAAACTGTTTGTTTTAAAATGATAAAAGCTTTCAGATAAGAAATGAAATTCCAGTTTAATTAAAGGAATTTCAAGAATGAATTGAAAAATGGTTTTCCAAGTTATGAATGAATTCTTTTTGAAAGCTATGAATTAAATCTGTTTGTTTTTAACAGATTTAAAATGACGATTTATTTAACCCATTCGAAATGAAATTGTTTTGAAAGCTATTAGTTAAATCTTTGATTTAAAGATTTAACGAATTAATTAAACTGAAATGGAAATCGATTTGGAAAATCTGTGAATGAATCTTTGTGAAATTAAGTGAACTTTGTGAATTTAATCTTTTTGTTTAAAAAGATTAAAATGGTAACTTGTTTAAACCATTTGAAGAAAGATTTTTGGGTAATAAGTTGTGACTTAATTGAAATCCCAATATCCATATGTTTTAAATATTGCGCTCACTATTCGGGTTAGCCGGGAAAAGACCTTTGGGTCATATAACCCATTCCGAATAGTGATACGTCGTATATGGATGGCATTTGAAGACCGGTGGTGAAGACCGGATATTTTTCGAAAATGAAAGGACAACCTGTCGAATGTCTCTGCACTGAGTTGCTCCGGTATAGAGATTTATATCACTCTTTTGTGACGGGAAGTCCGGACGTGATTGGAAATTACCCGAAATTGCAAGGGCTTCGTAAGAAGTGCCTTCGGTTCTGTTCGATCCCGGAACATACTTGTATGGTTACATGTCTGACATTACACTTTGAGATATAAAGCTGATTTCTTTCAAATACATTTTTGTTTGGTGGCGGAGAATTTATTCTCTTAGCTTAACACCCTTCTCTGAGACGTACGAGCTCAGAGGTTATGTAGTTGAAATTTATCAGCAATATATCCCAATTTGGTAATGTGACATGCTGAGTGTTGCTGTGTGATGATCAGTGTTTGATCATTTGCGATATGATCATTTATTTGATTTTATATCTTTGTGATCATAGGTTGATCATTTGTTTGACCCGAAGCATGGCTTTGTGACATAGCGTAGCTTTGTGGACGAGACTTCGTCGAGCCTCACACCCCGGAAATGGTCAAAACAGGAAAGATGCGGCAAGGTTCTAGGGAGTAGCGCCCCTTAGTGTATGTCATTCCTTCTGGATAAAGGTGGTATCATGGTATGGAGCCCAGATACTTAACCTCTGTGGTTACTGCATTATTATTATTATGTGGTTGTTGGAAATCGAGGATCCTCGGGAAGATCGGTGACGATCGGGGGATGGCATACGCGTGTCAGTAGTTACCTATTTTTGCAGAGGTAACCCGGCCTTGTGTTGGCAGAGATCCGGTTAGGTTCTCGGGTCGTCTATTCCAGGGACGTACCCATCGTGGATAGGAAGTTCCTTAGCCTGACCATTTGTTGGAAATCCAAAGAAACAATACGAACTGTGTACGGTATTAGTTGTAGAACCTGCCATTCACTTATGGTGGTCACCACTGTTTGGATGGTAGCTATAGTAGGCATAGTTCGGAATGTCTATGCTGGCTAAGATTTATATTCTACTTTTGAAATGTTTTCTACACTATGCACTAATAATAATATCAAAATGATTTGATTTTGCGTAGTAAGCATCTTTGACTATCATAAGAAGAAATCTCCTCCAATTCTGCGTTTGCATTGTGTGTGTGGCGGGAGGTCTTATGGTAGTTTCATTTTTCAAAAGCATTGCGAATTTACTTTAAAATTCTCTGCTATTTGTTTTTAAAGATAAACTGTTTTTGTTGCTCACACCAGTCCCATGACTGATCCGGAGTTTATTGTTTCTTTCCTAAACTCTGGATGCTCAAAATTTTTCTACACGAGCAGTCTAGAGTTGGGTTTTTCAGATAGTCGGGATTAGTAGATTTTCTGGAGCTAGTTCAGTCTTTGGATCAGACTGCACTTGCTTATCTTTGTGCCTCGTTATTGGGAGTTCGAGCTATATCTGGCTTAGTGCTTTGAAGATGGAGATTATCCGCTGCTGATGTTATCGTTTTCTTTCCGCTGCTATTTGTTGTATCATATCTCTGATGTATATTGATATTCATTGTATCACTCTGTTGTATCAGATATTGTATCCGATATTGTATATCAATGTATTATTCTTTTATTCCGCTGTGTTATTTACTTAATGTTGTTATAAGCTCCGGCGACTCGGATTTGAACGGTCGAATCTACGGCATTCGAGTACGATGTAAAGTATGGATGTCGATTTTCGAGCGCGAAAATCCAGATCGTTACAGGCGGCATCCTGGTTTGATGGAGGCAATTGCGCGGGATTCTGCTTGTCCCATCCTCCTTGATCAGCAGCTGTAGACGTAGTTCGCGTACTTACCATGGTGAATTGATGAAAGTCCTTTCCTAGATCTGATGCAAATCTGAATAGAATGGAAGGGCTTTAAGAATTGAGATCTGGATCTTCTTCTTGGATTTATGCAATCCGGTGTTGATAGGAGATCCAAGGAGCAGGAGAAAGATTGGGTTTTTTCTCAGTGAAAGCACCAAAGTGTTTGTACCAGAATTGGGCACAACACCCTTCGGAAGTTTTTGAAGAGATAAAATGAAGAAATTAAATGGAAAAAGAGGGTTATCTAACAAAAACTCCAAAAACAGATAATGAAAGTAATAAGAACGCACAGAAACACAAGAATTTAGAGTGGTTCAGCGTGTTTCCTACGTCCACTATGAAGTTGATTGCTTTATTGATGTTTCTTTGATGATTACAATTGATTTCAGCAGGTTACAGCAGATAATAATGATTTACAACAGTGAAATTCGTTATTGGCAGCAGCGATGAAGTTTGGAACTGGATCCGGCAGAGTCTAGGCGTTGGAGAATTCAAAGAAGAAGAAGCCCCTTTTTTGTATGCCCTGGGGCTCTATTTATAGGTGTAGGAGGTTGATATTTCGCTCAGATCTTAGGAGACTCCCTCTAACACGTGACTAGGCCCGCGCGCACAAGCCCGCGAAGTTTCAGCTCAATCCATGATCGATACGAACGGATTTCGTATCGATCAAGATTGTGTTCGATGGAGCCGAAATTTGGCGTGGACATTCTTTAGCATGCACGTAAGCTTCTGTGAAAAATTTCGTAGCATTTGGACTTGTGGATCACGAGATAAGATCGATACGAATTAGGATTTTCGGTTGGCTGTTTCGTTCGACTCCATCATTTCGACTTGATAGCTGTGCATGATCAGGTGGTGATGTGGCGAGCATTCCTCGTATCAATCCACTTTCTTTTCCAAGTTGGCCGAGCCATCCTTGATCTTCGCCTTATTCGCATCGAAGTCCGTTGCCTAGTTCGAATCGATCGACAACAGTCTCCTTTGTATCGATTTGTAGCGTGCCTTGTTCGAATCGATGGAGGTGGTTTGTTCGTGTCGATGATGGTGACTCTGTTCGTATCGATGAAGGTAGCCCTTGTTCGTATTGATCATAGTCACTTCGACTTGATGGATACGAACAAGAAGCTTTGCGATGGATACGAACAGTGCAATGCTTGATGGATACGAATAGCGCAATGCTCGATGGATACAAACAGAAGTCCCATGATCGATACGAAATAGCAGTTGTCTGATGGATACGAACAGAGGGTTGCTGGTCGATTCAAACGAAACATACTCGATGGATTCGAACAGTGGCTAGTTGATGGACTCGAACCCGATCGATTCGAACTGAGGCTCTAGGACGAATGCGAGGTCGCTGTTGTTCTGATCGATACGAAAGTGATGGATTCGAATAGAGGCTTAGCTATCGATACGAAAACTGAGCTGTTCCCTTCATTTTGCATCGATCGTAACTTGAGCATACGAACTCGGATTGACTTGAAATTTGGAACGTTGACTTTCATGGCCTCACTCATCGTGTCTTGTCGATTGTAGCTTGATCCGGACCTGGACAAAATTCATCGATATCCATAGTGAGCCTGCGTATAACCGATCTCCAAGACGAACTGTCATTGGTTTCTAGTTAAGTTCTTGGTATCACGGCCTTGCCAAAAGGCGGGATAACAGCTATCATACCCTCCTATGGTCCTTGGCAATCCATCGATGAAGTCCATTGAAACTTGGTCCTATTTCCACTCGAGAACCTCGAGTGGTTGTAACAAACCAATTGGCTTCTTCGACTCTGCCTTTACCAACTGACAGTTCATTCATTTCGAGATGAATGTCCTAACATCCTTCTTCATCCCTTCATAATAAAATGTCCACCTCATATCACAATACATCTTATTGTTGTTAGGATGTATAGTTAATCTCGAATGATGGCATTCGCATAGCACTTCATCCCTTAACCCATCGACATCTAGAACGAACTATCTCCCATCCTTATAGAGCTAACTATCACAGTCAATATCGTACTGCTTCATCTCCTCGGACTCTACCCCTTTCGCTATCTTCACTATCCATAATCTTCATTAACCTAGCATCTTGCCTCTAACTAGCACTAATCTGCTCAATCGAGGTAGGTCTGACCGTCAAGCTAGCCAACACTTCCGGCTCTAGCCCACATCGAGGTCTAAAATCATAACCAGCGATGAACTCTAATTACTTCCACTATAGGAACATCGCTCCCAAGCTAGCATGTCTTCTACTTAATGCGTGAACAACTGCATTTCCCATACCAGGCGTATAGGAAATAGCAAAGTCATAAGAGATAAGGAACTCTAACCATCGCTGCTGACGAAGGTTGAGGTCCTTCTGGGAGAATAAATACTTCAACGACTTGCGGTCTGTCTACAACTCGAACCTCTCCCCAAGCAAATAATGTCTTTATATTTTCAAAGAAATTAGTATCGCCACCAACTCAAAATCATAAGTAGGATACGTCCTCTCGTGTGGTTTTAGTTGTCGACTAGCGTAGGCGACAACCTTTCCCCTCTACATTAACACTGCACCACATCCAGTACCATAGGCATCTTTCTATACTGTCAGCTCCTTATTCCCACTCGTAATGACTAACACTGGTGCGCTCATCAACCTCTCCTTCAGACTCAAGAACATTTGTCACGCACCTTGCATCCAAAGTGAAAGTCCGATTCTTCTTCATCAAGTGGGTTAACGGCACTGCTACCTTAGAGAAGTCCTGAATAAAATGTCTATAGTATCCCACTAGTCGAAGGAAGCTTCTCATGTCTATAGTGGACTTGGGCCGATCCCAGTTCTGTATTGCTGCCACCTTTATAGGATCTACAACAATACCCTGCTCATAATCAACATGATCCTAGAATCACATTTCCCTCCTCTAGAAGTGACACTTTACAAACTTTGCGTTCAATCGGTGCTTCCTTGACACCTCGAGCACAATCCCTAAATGCACCTTATGTTCTTCCTCCGTCCTCTAATAAACAAGGATATCATCCACGAACACAAGTATAAACTTATTTAGCTGATCCTAAAAAAAATGTTCATAAGACCAACAAAGTATGACGACGCATTATTTAGCTAAATGGCATAACAAATCACTCATAAATTCAGATGACATACGAAGCGCTGTAATCGGCACACTCTCCTTTTCCACTCTCAGTTGATGAATCACCGTCGCAAGGTCCAACTGAGAGAACACCCTAGCACCATGGAGCTGGTCGAACAAGTCACGATATGTGGGAGTGGATAATTGTTCTTCCTTGTCACCTTATTCAGCACACGGTGATCTACACACAACCTCAAAAAGTCATTTGCCTTAGTAGTGAATACTACAGGTGCACCCCACTCGAATATGCTCCTACGAATGAACCCTCGCCTCAATAGGTTATTCACTTGCACATCTATATCCTTCTGCTCCTTTAGCGCCATATGCCTCAAAGGCATAACTATCGGTCTGGCATCCTCCACTAAGTCTATGCGGAACTCAATCTCTCAGTGTTGTGGTAATCTAGTCACCTCCTCGAATATGTCCAGGTACTCTCTCGCTATAGGCACATATGACAACTCATCCTGTGGAATCTCAAGCAAATATAGCAAGCTAACCATAACTCCATCCCCTGGCACGTAGCTATTCACTACTGTCTTCCCTTCCACAGCCCCAACTGTTACCAACAACCTCTCACAATCCACCACTACCGCATACTTCCTTAGCCAGGCCATCACCAATATAATACCGAGCCCCAAAAAATCCGAAACAAAGCTATCATAAGCAAACAAACATCCATGACTTGATAAGGAAAATTCTCAACAATTCATACATAGGCTTGTCGATCCTCCAATAGAGTTTGTGACAATCAAAGGTCAGTCAACTATCTTTGGTTCCAATCCCAATCTATCTACCAAATCACTAGATATAAAGGAATGTGAAGCCCCGGTATCGAATAAAACACATATAGGTGTATCAGAAATAGAAAGCACATGTATCAGAAATAGAAAGCATACGCTGTATAACAACGTTTTTTCACTTCTCCTTCGTCGATGGAGCACCCGATGAAGCTGGGACAGCGTTCAAATTGTAAGCAGACACAACTTGCTTATTTCTTGGTGGTTCACGGCAATCCATCTTGATATGCCCTGGTTTGTTGTAGTTGAAACATCCTTTCTTCTCGTTCCTGCAATCTTTCCTAAGATGGCTCCTCTGTCCATAATTATAGCATGTAGGCTCCTACTCGCCCTACTTCTGGCTATCCTACTGAAACTGCTTCTTTTTATTGTTGTTGTCCCACTTCCTTTTTCCTCCCCCGCTAGCTTGCGACTTCGGCTCATCCTTAGGAGCGACAACCAGCTTGGGCATAGGGTACAGACTCTCATGTTGAAGAGCCTTCTCTACCAGCCTCTCAAATTGCTCATCAATATTCCATATAAGCTTCTTTCCAAGATAATCATCCAAGCCCATGATAAACTTCTCATTCTTCTTGAGTGGTGTATCGATAAAAGACAAGCCGTACTTCAATAGTGTGTCGAATTCAGCCACGTACTCTGACACGGACATATCCCCTTGTTTCAAGTCATCAAACTTTCGGAAGAGCATCAACTTCTGAGCGGCCTCATCTTGAACTGCTCCTAAGTTACATGATCCTCAAGAGTAGTAATTTTAAAAGCGTTCCACCACCCCATAGCTCTTCCCTGGAGCTGTCTAAATGCCAGTTTTCACTTCATCGCATCCTTTAACTCCATGTCCTCGAAGATGCTTTCATAGGTGTCCAACCAATCCTGCACTTTAACAACCGATCCGTTCCAAGAAATGGTCTTCCATGCAAAGTAGAGAAATCCTTGCTTAATTTTGAGAAGTTAGCCCTCGACGTTTGCATTGGAGTACCACCACCAACAGCTGCAGCAGGAGCAGCTTGGGCATTCAAAACCATGTTTCGCATCATCTCAACAAACATGTTCTGCAAGTTGGGATTAGTAGCCGTCGATCCCGTGCCCTTCTCAACTCCAGAGATGGAGTTCCTAGCAGTGTTCCTTATAAGCGAGGACATTCTTAAAAGCTGTAATAAGAATGATCAGTCTCTCTAAAAGGAATAAGAGGTGTTCATGAATGCAATGCGACTTATATACTATATATACTACTATATAGTTTTAAAAACCAAAATATAACGAGTATGCTCTCTCATATATCGCTGGATCCATTCTAAAGCGATATCTCCTTCCTTATATCTAATGTATCCAAGTACTAACTTAGGTCGTCTACGCAACCTAAGCTCTGATACCATTTTTAACGACCACCTTACAACTCCTGTACCCAATATACCTATGTGATGCGCTGTGGAGGTAACCAGCCATTACAGGATGGTATCTAAGAATATAAAGAAGAGAAAAGCCAAACACCGAACCTGTAGAATATCTCACAGTGCATAGATAAAATATAATATAACAATATTGATGTAAAACATGCAAGATATAATCAAATGAACTGTAAATAAGAGTATCAGAATGCATCAAGTTCACAGACTATAAAAAACTGAAATAAAGAGTTTACGCATCTCAAATCTTCATAATAAACTATATAACTGTCCCTAATAATATAAGTACTAACATAGCTCCACAATACTACATAGTAGAATATAAGCGATAGTAAGCTCCAAGTATAGATATATGAAAGCGTAGCCTCCTGCTCGTACTATGTATAGATCCATGCGCTATCCAGTCATGCTAACTCTAATCTACTCATTTAAGAGTACCCGAGATAATAAGAAGCAGAGCATAAAACATCAGTTCAGACAGCTGTCTGGTGTGGGCAATATATTATCTCAAAACACTATGAAACTCATATATAGAAAATAGGGTATAAGATATGAACAGCCATACCTAACCTGTCTCTGCATCCAAAAAGTTAGCACATAAACGTAATATATGCTATATTACTCTCACAAGTGGAAAATATGAGGTATAGGGGTGTCACACAGCATACCAAGCACATATTAAACTTTGCATCTCTCATTGAAGTACTTTTGCTACATGATAACTCTCTAGGATGCTCAACTCATTGCCCACGGAGATGGCTAGGGACTTAACACAAGCAAACGTCCAAAATATGGGAACATACAGACTACCATATCTCGTTAATGAGCATCACAATCACCGAATTATCAATCAATCCCTTAGCACACGTACCGATAGTAGAACTAATCAATGGATGCTCACTCTTGCCATATAGATGGCTAAGGACTGGTCACGTAGACGTCCAAACACATGAGTACACATAGACTACCCCGAGTACACACCTACAACCCCATCCTTGTTACGAACATCACAACCTCATGTTCTACTCTACGAGCTACTACGTAGAACTCATCCTTTCAGTCCATCACCAGATGCTATAGTCACTCGCACCTTCGAGTCGTCAAAGTCATCTTACTTCGTTGGTTGCCATCCCAAAGTCATTTAGAGCCATTTCAGGGTCATCCATCCTTACCCCGAACCAACTCATTGCACTACCAAGCAAACCTATGCTTGCCATGAAGCCAACATCCCAAAGGCTTCGCCTCATGCTCTGTTTGGCACCCTCCTATAGCCGAATTACATACCCCCAAACCAAGCCTCGCACACAACCTCCGAACCAAACTTGATATTCGGTCGTTGCTCCGTCCACTCCATTGAACATCCAATCCTGTTTGGGCACCAAAACTATTTCTCCACCAAACTAACCAATGCTAAATCGAATCCCTGCAGTACTTTCAATACTTCAACATTACGTTGATTCCATCAAGAGCCAATCCGTTGAAGCCCGGTTTCACGGTTCCTAACTCTAAGTCGCTCTAATAAGCGTTTCAACCATATAAACATTCGGGATAACATCATACATGCAACAACTAATATTCAACATTCAAGCATGCAAATATACAACTCATTACAAATCATTCTATAATATGTATATAATATAGCCTGGCACATTCTAATGCAATCGCACATCAAACCAACATGACAAACAATTAGAAACGTTTTAAATTCATTTTACTTCAGATTTGATTTTCAAAACTGTTCCAAAACATGATTTTGACTTTCAAAATGAGTTTAAAACATGCCAAATTTATAGATACATATATAATAAGGTAAGAGATGATAAATCACTCATCAAAACCTCAAAAATATGGAGATTTCCATGCAAATCAAGGAAAATTCAAGCATCAACAGCATAGACCAAAATTTCCCTCACCAAAATGTAAATTTGAAGATCTCTACTGATCTGCTTGTTAATCTATCACTAGCCTATGATTTAGACTTGATTTGGAGGAGAAAGGAGAAGATTTTGGGTAGAGGATGGGTCAATGGAGGATTAGATCTAAGGAAAAAGGCGTAAAAGTGATTTAGGATGATGGTTCAACCATAAGGTCTCCAATTCTGAAATAGGCTAGCGGGTTTGCCCCCAAACTCACTAATCACCTACTAAGCTGCTCCTAAAATTGCCAATCTTTAAATAACCATATCTCCTAGCCACGAAGCCCAAATCACTTTTATAACCACTATCGAAAAAGAAACCATCATATCTTTCCAGTGGAAGTGGTCTCGAATGCTAATTCGGCTCTTATCAAACGTCATTGATGTTACATTTCTTAAGGGTAGAATCGTCTAGAAAAAATTTAAATATGGGAAATGTCACTAATAGGCCTTTCCCAAAGTATTAGAGTCACACGACCTTATATATATTTTATATACAATATTTTACAATCCTTCGATATGTAAAATACAAGTCATTACACTCTCTCCCACATTAGGAATTTGCCCCCGAAATCCCCAACACAACAACGTAAAATCAAACATTACTACTCTACATGCCTATCATCCACGAGCAAACGTTTCGACCGTCAAACTTTCATGATAAAGCAATTAATGATATTTTTTCCTACCCTAGCATGCAGGATACTAAACTACCTTATATGACATCGAAAGTAGGAGAAAGTGCAATAAACAGAATTCTCAACAAGTGAAGAGCTCCAGGTAAGTGGTCCTCGTGCTCTCCTCAGTCTCCAAATTACAATCGCCTTCCACCCACTCTACCGAACCTTCACCAGCTCTGTTGTCTTCATCCTAAGCTACTTCATATCACGTCCGACGATAGGAATAGTCTGAGACGTCTCAAATGTTCTGGTTAAATTTTGATATCATCAAGCTGATCCGGTTGAACAATCATGCCTGAGTCATGCACAAACTTCTACAAGTGAGATACGTTGAACACACTATGGACACCAGCCATCTTATGAGGTAAGTCGACTCTGTAAGCTACGCTCCTAATTCTCTCAAGTATCGAAAGAGGACCAACGAGTCTCGGTGCCAACTTCCCCTTAGTACCGAATCAAACAACATTCTTTAGAGGAGAGATCTCGATAATACCATATTGCCAACATAGAACTCAAAGTCAAGTCTTCTCCTATTGGCATGGCTCTTTTATCTATCATGAGTAGCTTTCATTCGTCGTCGAATGATCTCGATCTTCTTTGAAGTCTCTCTAACCATGTCTGGCCCAAGTATCAGTTTCTCCTCGCTTCCCACTAACACGAAGAAGCACTGCACGGTCGACCATATAACGCCTTAAATGGTGCCATGTCGATGCTAGATTGATAATTGTTGTTATATGCGGACTCTACTAAATGTAGATGATCATCCCACGAGCTACTGAAATCGAGAATGCAAGCTCGCAAGTGATCCTCTAGAATCCGATTCAACCTCTTGGTTTGCTCATCAATTTCCGAGTGATAAGCTGTACCGAGATGCAGCTCCACTCCCAACGCCTCTGCAAGCTCTTCCAAAACCTGCTAATGAACGAAGGGTCTCGGTCACTGACAATTCTCTTTGGCACACTATGGAATCACCCAAACCATTTCACATATAACTCGGCCAATTTGGAATTCGTTCTACCTGACTTGACAGGTATGAATCAGACATTCTTCATCAATCTATTGACTATGACCTAAATGCTATTATACCCTTCCCTGGACCTCTGCAATCCATCGATAAAGTCCATCGAAACTTGTTCCCATTTCCACTTGGAAACCTTGAGCGGTTGTAACACCACTCGACTTCTTTTACTCTACCTTTACCAACTGACAGTTCATGCATTTCGAGATGAATGTCCCAACATCCTTCTTCATCCATTTCCAATAAAATGTTTGTTGTGTATCATGATACATCTTATTGCCGCCGAGATGTATAGTCAATCTCGATGAAGGCACTCACATAACACCTCATCCCTTAACCCATCGAAATCAGGAATGAACAATCTCCCATCCTTACGGAGCTAACCATCACCGTTGCTCCGGCACTGCTTCGTCTCCTCAGACTCTATTGTCCTTCTATTTTCGCCATGATCTCTGCTAATCAGGAATCTCGCTTCTGACTGGTACCAATCCGCTCAGTCAAGGTAGGTTTGACTGTCAAGCTAGCCAACACTTCTAGCTCTAGCCCACATCGAGATCTAAAATCATAACCAGTGATGATCTCCAATTGCTTCCACTTTAGGAACATCACTCCCAAGCTAACAAGTGTTCTACTCAATGCATCGGCGATAACATTTCCCTTACTAGGCGTATAGGAAATGAAAAATTCAAAGGAGGCTAGGAACTCTAACCATTGTTGCGGAGGAAGGTTGAGGTCCTTCTGGAGAATGGATACTTCAATGACTTGTGGTCTGTATATAACTCGAACCTCTCCTCTAGAAATAATGCCTCCATATCTTCAAAGCGAATATTATTGCTACCAACTACAAATCATGGGTCGAATACTTACTCTCATGTGGTTTTCAGTTTTCAACTAGCATATGCGACAATCTTTCACCTATGCATTAACACCGCACCAAGTCTAGTACCATAGGCATCTTTGTATACTGTCAGCTCCTCATTCATGCTTGGAATGACTAACATCGGTGTGCTGGTCTAGCTCTCCTTTAGACTCACAACACATGCTCACACCTCATGCCCTAAGTGAAAGTCTGATTCTTCTTCGTCAAGTGGGTTCACGGTGCTAGTACCTTAAAGAAGTACTGTATAAAACATCTATGTATCACATCAGTCCAAGAAAGCTTCTCACTTCTGTAGCGGTCCCTGGCCGATCCCAGTCCTGTATGGTTGCCACCTTTGTAGTGTTCTTCCCCCATATTCGAATAAACAAGGATATCATCCATGAAAAAAAGTATAAACTTATTCTGATCCCTGGAAACACGGTTCATAAGATCAACAAAGTATGTCGGTTCATTTGGTTAGCTCGAATGGCATAACCAACCGCTCATAGAATCCAGATGATGTACGGAACGCTGTAATCATCACACTCTCCTTTGCCACTCTCAGTTGATGAAACCCTGTTGCAAGATCCAATAGAGAGAATAGCCTAACACCATGGAGTTGATCGAATAAGTCATCAATACGTGGGGGTGGATACTTGTTCTTCCTCGTCACCTTATTCAGCTCACGGTAATCTACACACAACCTCAGAGAGCCATCCACCTTAGAGGTGAATACTATAGGTGCACCCCACTTGGAATTGCCCCTACGAATGAACCCTCGCGTCAACAAGTTATTCACTTGCACCTCTAACTCCTTCTGCTCCATGGGTGCCATACGCCTCAAAGACATAATATCAGTCTGGCATCCTTCACCAAGTCTATACGGAACTTAATATCTCGGTGTGGCGACAATCTGGTCACCTCCTCGAATTTGTCCGGATATACTCTCGCTATAGGCACAGATGATAACTCATCTTGTGGAGTCTCAAGAAAATATAGAAAGCTAACCATAACTCCATCCTCTGGCAAGCAGCCAATCACTACCGTCCGCCCCTCCACAGCCTCAATTGTCACCAACTACCTCTCACAATCCACCACTACCACATACTTTCTCATCAAGTCCATTCCCTATACAATACCGAACCCCATAGAACCTAAAAAAAAAGCAATCACAAGCAAATAAACATCCATGACTCGATAATGCTAAGTCTCGACAAACCATGCATAGGCTAGTCGATCCTCCAACAAGGTTAGTGACAATCAAAGCTATGTCAACTATCTTGAGTTCCAATCCTAATCTACCTACCAAATTACTTGATATAAAGGAATGTGAAGCTCCGGTATCGAATAAAGCATGTATAAGTATATCAAAAATAGAAAGCAAACCCTATAACAATGCTCTTTCCCTTCTCCAACGCCGATGGAGCACTCGACAAAGCTGAGATAGCGTTCAAAGCATAAGCAGACATAACCTGCTAATTTCTTTGCGGTACTGGGCAATCCTTCTTGATATGCCCTGACTTGTTGAAAGTGAAACATGCTTTCTTCTCGTTCCTGCAATCTTTGTTAAGATGGCCCCTCTATCCATAGTTATAGCATGTAGGCTCCTACTTGCCCTTCTTCTAGCTATCCTTCTTAAATAGGTTCTTCTTCTTGTTGTTGTCACACTTCTTTTTGCCTCCACCGCAAGCTTGCGGTTTTGGCTCACCCTTAGGAGCAACAACCAGCTTGAGCATAGGGTATAGACACTCATGTCGAAGAACCTTCTCTACCAGCCCCTCGAACGGCTCATCCATATTCTCTACAAGCTTCTCTCCAAGATAATCATCCAAGCCCATGATAAACTTCTAATTCTTCTTGAGTGTAGTATCGATATAAGATATGCCTACTTCAACAGTGTGTCAAACTCAGCCATGTACTCTGACATAGACATATCCCTTTGTTTCAAATCAGGAAACTTTTGGAAGAATATTGACTTCTGTGCGGTCGGTATAAACTTCTCTTCAAATCTAACCTTGAAATTCTCCCAAGTAACCTAATCCTCAGGGATACTAATTTTAATGGCGTTCCAACACTGCATAGCTCTTAACTGGGGCTGTCTAGAGGCCAGCTTCCTCTTCATCACATCCTCTGACTCCATGCCCTCAAAGATGCTTTTGTAGGTGCCCAACCATTCTTGCACTTCGACAGCCGATTCCATTCCAAGAAATGGTCTGCCATGCAAAGTAGAGAAATCCTTGCTCAATTTTACAAAGTTAGCCCTCAATGCTTGCACTGGAGCACCACCACCAATAGCTGCAGCAAAAGTAACTTGGGCATTCTGAACCATGTTTCGCATTGTCTAAACGAACATGTTCTACAAATCGAGGTTAGTAGCCCTCGATCCTGTGCCCTCCTTAACTCCAGAGATATAGTTCCTAGCAGCGTTCCTTATTAGCCAGGTAATTCTTACAAGATGTAATAAGAATAATCAGTCTCTCTTAAAGGAATAAGTGGTGCCCATGAATGCAATGCGACTTATATACCATATATACTACTATATAGTTCTAAAAACCATAATATAACAAGTACACTCTCTCATATATCGCTGGATCCGTTCTAAGGTGATAGATCCTTCCTTATATCTAATTGATCCAAGTACCAAATTTGGTTGTTTATGCAACCTAAGCTCTGATACCAAAAGTGACGATCGTCCTACACCTCTGATACCCAATATACCTATGTAATGCGTTGTGGAGGTACCCGTCCGATGTAGGACGGTGTCCAAGAATATATAAAGGAGAAAAACCCAAATGCAGAACCTGTAGAACATCTCATATCACAAAAATAAAATGTAATATAACAATATAGATGTAATACAGGCGAGACAGTGATATAATAAAATGGACCATAAATAAGAACATCAGAGTGCATCAGGTTCACAAACTATACAAAACTAAAATAAAGAGTTTGTACATCCCAAATCTTCATAATAAACTTTATAACTATCTCTAATAATATAAGTACTAACTTAGCTCCATGGTACTACATAGCTGAATATAAGCGACGATAAGCTCCAAATATAGATATATGAAAGCATAGCCTCCTGTTCGTACTCCATATAGCTCCATGTGCTATTCGGACCTGCTTTCCCTAATCTATTGATTTAAGAGTACCCAAGATAATAAGAAGCAAGGCATAAAATCTCAGGTTAGACAATAGTCTAGTATGAGCAATATATCATCTCAAAATACTATAAGACGCATATATAGCAAATAGGGTATAGGGTATGAATAGATATACCAGACCTGTCCCTACATCCAATGAGTTAACTCATAAATGCAATACATGCTACACTACTATAACAAATGGAATATATGAGGTATAGGGGTATCACACAACATACCAAGCACAAAGTAAATGTAGCATCCATCACATAGTTTTGCATCTCTCACTCAAGTGCTTTAGATACGTGATAACTCTCTCAGATGCTCAACTCATTGCCCCTACAGTTGGCTAGGGACTGGACACACACAAACGTCCAAAATATGGGTACACATAGACTACCCAGGGTATACACAAACTACTATGTCCCATTAATAAGCTTCACAACCACAACCACAGAGTCATCAATCAATCCCTTAACACACGTACTAATAGTAGAACAACTCCATGGATGCTCACTCTTGCATACACATATGGCTAAGGACTGGATACATGCAAACGTCCAAACACATAGGTACATGCAGACTGCTCCGGGTACACACATACTACCCCATCCTCCTCATGAGCATCACAACCTCATGTTCTACTCTTCGAGCTATTACGCAGAACTGGTCCTTTCAATCCATCACCATGTGCTATAGCCGCTCATCCCATCGAGTCATCGAAGTCATCATATTTCTTTGGTTGCCATCCCAAAGTCATTTAAAGCCATCTTGGGATCATCCATCCTTACCCAAACAAACTCCTCAGACTACCTAGCAAACCTATGCCATGCCACAAAGCCAACATCCAAAAGGCTTTGCTTCATGTTCAGTTTGGCACCCTCCTATAGCCGACCCACATACCACCAAACCTAGCCTCGCACAAAACCACTGAACCGAATTTGTTGTATGGTCACCACTCCATCCGCCCCATCAAACCGCCAATCCTGTTTTGCCACTAAGCCAATTTCTTCATCGAACCAAACAATGCAAACTGAATCCTTTTAGTACTTTCAACAATTCAACATCATGCCAATTCCATCATTGCGCTTAATGCTTCAACTCTCATGCATCGTCTATGCAACGACATGACTCCAAACACTCTAGAGCCAATCCTTCGAAGCCTGGTTTCATGCTTCCTAACTCTAAGTCACTCTGATAACTGTTTCAACTATACAAGCATCCAAGTAAACATCATACATGCAACAGCTAACATTCAAGAATGCAGATATACAAAAATTCATTACAAATCATCCTATAATGTTTATCTAATATAGCATAACACATATCAAGACAATCGCACATCAAACCAACTTCATAAAACAATTAAAACATTTTAAATTTGTTTTACTTCAGGTTTGATTTTAAAAATTGTTCCAAAATGTGATTTTGACTTTAAAAATGAGTTTAAAACATGCAAAAACCTATCGATACATATATAATAAAGTGAGAGATGATGAATCACTCACCAAAATCTCAAAAAGTGAGGATTTGAAAGCCAATCGAGGCCAATTCGAGAACCAACAATAAAGACCTGATATTCCCTCCCCATAAATGTAGATTCGAAGATCTCTAATGCATCTTCTTAATTTATCACTAATCTATGATTTAGACGTGATTTGGAGGAGAAAAGAGAAGGTTTTGGGTAGAGGATGGGCTAATAGAGGCTTAGATCTAAGGAAGAAGGTGTAAAAGTGATTTGGGGATGATGGTTCAGCCATATAAGGTCTCCAAATCCAAAATGGTCTAGTGGGCTTGCCTTACAAACTTACTAATCACCCACCATACTTATTTGATGCGTTGTGGAGGTACCCGGCCAATGCAGGACGACAACCAAGAATATAAAGAAGAGAAAAACTTAAACAAAGAACCTGTAGAATATCTCATATTGCACAGATAAAGTATAATATAATAATATAGATGCCAAACAAGTGAGACAGTGATATAATCAAATGAACTATAAATACGAATAAAAGAGTGCATCAGGTTCATAGACTATACAAAACTAAAATAACCAATTTATACATCCCAAATCTTCATAATAAACTATATAATTGTCTCTAATACTACAAGTACTAACATAGCTCCATAGTACTACACAGTGGAATATAAACGATAATAAGCTTTAAGTATAGATAAATGAAAGTGTAGCCTCCTCCTCATACTCCATGCAGCTCCATGCGCTATTCAGACCTATTATCCTTAATCAACCCATTTAAGAGTACCCGAGATAATAAGAAGCAAAGCATAAAACCATGGGGTCAAACAACAGTATAGTGTGAGCAATCTATCATCTCAAAATACTATAAAACTCGTATATAGTAAATAGGGTATAGGGTATGAATAGCTATACCTGACTTGTACCTACATCCAAAGATTTAGCACATAAACGAGATATATGCTACATTACTATCACAAGTTGAAAATATAAGGTATAGGGATATCACACAACATACCAAGCACACGGTAAACATAGCATCCATCACATAGCCTTGCATCTCTCACTCAAGTGCTTAGATACGTGATAACTTTCTCGGATGCTCAACTTATTGCCTACATAGATGGTTAGGGACTGGACATATTACAAGACATCCAAAACATGGGTACACACAGACTACCTTGGGTACACACAGGCTGCCCTATCCCGTTACTGAGCATCATAACTATAGAATTATCAGTCAATCTCTTAGCACATCGATAGTAGAACTACTCCATGGATGCTCACACTTGCCCATGCAAATGGTTAAGGACTGGACACACACAGATGTCCAAACACATAGGTACACGCAGACTACCCCGTATACACACAAACTACCTCATCCTCCTTAAGAGCATCACAACCTCATGTTCTACTCTATGAATTACTCTGCAGGTCTCGTCCTTTTGGTCCATCACCGAATGCTACGGTTACTCACTCCATCGAGTCATCAAAGTCGTCATACTTCGTTGGTTGCCATCTCAAAGTCATTTAGAGCCATCTTGGGGTCATCCATCCTTACGTCGAACCAAATCCTCGGATAACCAAGCAAACCTATGCCTTTCCATGAAGCCAACATTCCAAAGGCTTCGCCTAATGCTTTGTTCGGCACCCGCCTATGGCCGACCCACATACTACTAATCCAAGCCTCACACACAACCACCGAACCGAATTTGTTGTTCATTCCTCGCTCCATCCACCCCACCGAACAGCCAATCCTGTTCGGCCACCAAGCCCACCTCCACCAAACCAACCAATGCTGATTCGAATCCCTATAGCACTTTCAACACTTCAACATCACGCTGATTCTATCGCTACACTTAACACTTCAACTCTCATGTATCGTATATGCAACGATATGACTCCAAACGCTCTAGAGCCATTCCTTCGAAGCCCAATTTCACAGTTCCCAACTCCGAGTTGCTTCGATAAGCATTTCAACCATACAAGCATTCAAGCAAACACCATACATGAAACAACCAACATTCAACATTTAAGCATGCATACATACAACAATTCATTACAAGTCATCCTATGTATCTAATATAGCTTAACACATATCAAGGTAATCGCACATCAAACCAACATGATTAAAATAATTATAAACACTTTAAATTAGTTTTACTTCAGGTTTGATTTTAAAAAGTGTTCCAAAACATGATTTTGACTTTTAAAATAGTTTAAAACATGCAAAAACCTATAGATACATATAATAAGGTGAGAGATGATAAATCCCTCACCAAAACCACCAAAAGTGGAGATTTTCATACAAATCGAGGCAAATCCAAGAATCAATAGAAAAGACCAGATTTTCTCTCCCCAAAAATGTAGCTTTGAAGATCTCTAATGAATCTCCTTACTAATCTATCACTAATCAATGATCTAGACTTGATTTGGAGGGGAAAAAAGAAGGTTTTAAGTAATGGATGGGTTAATAGAGGCTTTGATCTAAGGGAGAAATCGTAAAAGTGATTTCAGGATGATGGTTCAGCTATATAAGGTCTCCAAATCAGAAATGGGCTAGTGGGCTTACCTCCCAAACTTGTTAATCTCCAATTAAGTTGCTACAAATACCACCAATCCTCAAACAGCCATATCTCCTAGCCACATAGTCCAAATTGCTATTATGACTACTCTATGGAAAGGGAAGCTATCATATCTCTCCAAAGGAATTGGTTTTGGATGCTAATTTGATTCTTATCAAAAGTCATGGATGATACAATTTTTCTGTGGTAGGATCATCTAGAAAAATTCTGAATATAAAAATGTCACTAATAGGCATTTGCCAATGATATAGAGTCATACGACCTCATATGTATTTTAAAAATAATATTTTACGATTCTCCAATATGTAAAATATGGATCGTTACTGGAGCAGTGAAACACAGAAAGGCATCGTCCAAACCTAGGGCAAGGCAATTTTTTTCAAACTTAACCAAGAACAAGGTACCAGGACCTAGGCTGAACTTTTGGAGAAAAATATTTGGACTAGAGATAGAATTGAATATTATCAACCATAAACAAACCAAGAAGGAGATTTTATTCAGATAGACAAAATCGACTGCCATCAGTCCTGCCAGATATGGTACAACTCAACGTTCATCTACATGGCAGGTAAAAGAGCATATTATGTTTACTTTGATGCTTATGTTAAAAGGGAATGGAAACCTAAAGGCAAGTAGGAAGTATTCTTAAAGGGTAATGGCTTTTCGTTATTGAAATTTGAACTATAGGAAGATTTGGACAAGTTTTGAACAATGGTCCCTGGTTCATGGATAGTAAAGTTATATTCATGAAGAAGTGGGATTGGAAACTTTCAATTTGAAAGAGACATGTAAGAATCTTATCCAATTTAGATTGGGTTAAACAACCTGCACCTTGCTCTATGGAATGCTAGAGGGATACGTAAGCTTGCCAATCTTATTGGAAAACCAATAGACATAGATGAAGTTATCAGACAGGTAAAAAGAATAAAGTATGCTAGAGTTTTAGTAGAAGTGAAAGTGGACACTATATTCGACAAATTTATAAGTGCTAAGGATAAGCAATGCAGGATTTATGTGCATGAAATGGATTATCAATATATTCCACCCTTATGCAAAAAAATGCAAGTGCTTTGGGCATACTGTATTGCAATGCCCGTTCCAAAAATAGCAAACACACAACAATGGAGATAGAAAATAACCATAGAACCACACGCCTCAGAGCCCAATCCCACACCCATTTTTAAGCCTACACAACCAAAAACTCAGCATACTAACAAAAACCTTGAAATCTCAAAGGAGGAAGGAGTTAATAAGTTAAGTACAAACCCAAAAAATAGTTACCCCACAGAAATACTAAAAACTGCAGTAACAATGGAAGGTGGCTAAGAGGACCCCAAACCTCAAACCCAAATGCATGAGTTGGGGAAGGAGTTGCAGTATGAGGAGACCTTCCACAACCAAAGATGAATTCGCTATTTTTGGATGCAAGTGAGAGTTTAATCCTTAAGAAAAACTTGGATCAAGTGCTAGATAAGTATACCCATGCAAGAATGGAAGAGATAAGCCAATTAAACATTAATCTTTAAATCAGTGAAGATGAATTAGATAATAATGGCCCAAATAAATCAAATTATACTAAAGAGAATCCACTAAATAAAAAGGACCAAGCATCTGCTTCTATTACTATGAGCCAAGCATCATCCTCTTACTGTCAATTCTATGCTAGAATGTAAGAGGTCTGAATAACGACATAAGAAAATTAGGCCTCTTTAATATTAGAAATAAGTTAATCTCTACTTTTAAGGCTTTTAGAAAATAAAATGGGTGATCGGTTCATCTCAACATTTGAAAGTGATTTTGGTGTAGATTGGCAAAGAATTAATAATAATTCAGACCAATCACAATGGGGAATTATAATTACTTGGCATAAGGCTCTTAGTCGGTACAAATCATTGATATGAATGAGTAGCAATTAATGTTTGAGATTTCAGATATGGAAGGGTCATGCCTTGTGTCTGCTTTTGTGTATGCCCATAATTGGGCTTCATTCAGGGATAAATTATAGGAGAAAATAATGCATTCGTCAAAACAAATCAAAAAAGATTGGACGGTGCTTGGTGTATTTAATGTTGTTTTTAATACTAAGGAAAAAAGGAGGACTTAATGAAACTATCCCAAATAGCAGATTTCAACAATTGTGTTGCAACGACATGACTTCGATAAGCAAACCATGTAGGCCTAAAAATATACATGGAGAAGTGAAGAAGCGAAAAGGAACTCTTGCAGGTTAGATAGAGTTCTGGTGAATGTAGATATGATCTATAAAATGCCTACGTTGAATGTGATAGTTATCCCTAGCTCTACTAGTGACCACTGCCCATACACATTCAATTCAATCACAAAATCAGCAGGCCCAAGGTAAGCCCTTCGTGTATGAAAATCATAGGTGCTCACTTAATGATTATAGTGAAACATTGACATTAAAATCATAAGACTTACCGATGGAAAAGGTTGGTACACTTTAGTTCTTCTATTAAAAGAAAAAAAAGCAGGTTGAAAAGATGGAACAAACTAAGACCAAAACAACATGATACAATCATCAACCTCTAGAAAGGATGTAATGATGCATTAAGTCTACTGGACCAAAACGCCATAGATGCTTTACAAAATAAAAGATACAATGCAGTCTAAAATCAACTGAATAATGCAATGCAACTCCAAGCCATTGAAATAAAAAAGAAAGCAGAAATGGCAAACACAAGGGGATTAATGCATAAAGTTTTTCCACATAAAGATGTCCTATAGGCAAAATTGTGACAACCATCTCAATACATTGGCCAAGAATGGGGAGCCAGTCACTAAACTAGAGCAATTTGAAAAGGAAACCATCACATACTTTACAAATTCTTATAAAGAACAGTATGATTCTGTCTTACACCATATAAATTACAAAGCTTTGATTAATGTACAAGGGTTGACATGCTTCAAGCTGGGATTTCAAAATAGGAGATCAAGAAAACCATCTTCTCTACTTATATTGACTCTAGCCTAGGGCCAGATGGATGGAATTCCAAGTTCTTAAGCTGCCATTGGGATGACCTAAAATAGTTGATATTGGAAGCTATCGAGGAATCATTCACAACTAACAAAATCTTACAAGAACTGAATCACCCATTCATCACTCTTATACCAAAAGTCAATAAGCCAAACAAAGTTGAGGATTATAGACCTATAGCTTGTTGCAACTTGCCTTACAAAATTATCAGTAGGGTAATATGCAAAAATTAGTCTTATCCTACCAGATTTAATTTCTAAGTGTCAATTAACATTCATTAAGGGTTGACATATATTTGAGAATTCTCTCTTAGCTCATGAACTAGTAAGAAACTTTAATAATAAAAAATAGTAGACAAAGCATGCATTAAAGTGGACCTTCATAGAGCACATGATGAAGTTAATAGAAAGTTTTTCATTCATATGTTATCATGTATAGGATTTCCCACTAGAATTGTTAATTAATTGAAGAATCTATATCCAATCCAGCTTACTCCATAATTATCAATGGGACAAACAATAGAGGACTAAGGTAAGGTGATTCACCATCACCCTATCTATTTGTAGTGGTGATGGAATATTTTTAACTATAAATGGAATTAGCATGCCACCATGGATTATTTCAACCTCTATAAAACAATCAATCCACTTACACCATCTCATATATGTCAATGACTTGATCATTGTGATTAAAACTAATGCTATGGTAGCACAAAGCATCAAAGATATTTTCAATAATTTAGAAAACATGCTAGGTTGAAATTGAATAATCAAAAACTAAAGTGCTACTTTAACAAATACTACAAGGACAACTAGACATTCTTGACATCAAAGATGGTCTCTTGCAAGTAAGTACCCAGGTGTTTCATTATCTTCTATTGTCATTACCGATAAATAATGTGGGGAATTATGACTAAAATAGCAGAAAAATTAAATGGATGGAGCTAAAAATTACCATCTTTTGCTGTCAAAATACTTTCTAGGCAGAATGGATGAAGATTAGGTATACTAAAGATGACTTTTGGACTATGAATGAAGATAGTAGTACATCTGGAGTTTGGAAGAACATCTTAAAAGGAAGAGAAGATCTCAGGAAACACACAGCAATGAAATTTCCTGATGGAGAAGACACAAGTCTAAAGAAAGACCCCTAGATTAATGGACATACTTTGATTTCAAAACTAGGTTGTGACGTTGTTATAAGTGTGGGAGGTTATGACAATAAGGTTGAAATGAACATCAATAATGGAAGTCGGTGTCCTAAGAAAAAGAATTTATAGGCCATACACGCAGAATCAAAGTACATCCCTATATACCCAAGTATCAATAATGACATCTAGAAATGGAACCTAGAGAAATATGGCAATTTTTCAACTAAATCTGAGTGGGAGGTTATACGGTCTAAATATGAAATCAAAAACTAGGCTTCAACTACATGGTCAAGGACCAAATTACCCAAAGATGGCCTTTCCTACTTATAAAAGAGTTAATCTAAGACATCTAACAACAAATGGACTTGCTAAATGGGGCCTAAATGTAGATTTGCTATATAAACTATGTAAATCAAAGAACGAATCTCATTGTTAACCCGTCTTTTGGCAAGGCCGTATATAGAAGGATTTAACCCGATAGACTTCACGGTTATCAAGGCTGGAATATTATGGATTTGGTTCAGATGGATGGATGGACAATTAATCACGGATAATAATATGAAGCCACGTTTAGCATAGTTGATGGATGAACAATGCAAGATTTGGAGAAGGGTGTAGCTCGGGTCGGCATATGAACTACTTCAGGTCAGCATAGGAATAATTTCGGGTCGGCATGGAGGTTGCTTCGGGTCGGCATGAGACCAACTTCAGATTGGCAAGGAAGCAACTTCAGGTCAGCAGAGATGGGTCTACATCGGTTCGGCGTTGGTTTCACTTCGGGTCGGCACTGGTGTTGCTCCGGGTCGGCAAGGAAGCAACTTCGGGTCGGCAGAAAAGGATCGACCTTGGGTCGGCACATTGCTTACTTCGGGTCGGTACATTGCTTACTTCGGGTCGGCATACGATCTACTTCGGGTCGGCATAGGATGGACGAGTTGGGCTTGACGATCGTTGTAGTGGGCCCATATAGGGGAGGAGGCCCTGTACCTGGAGTTTCACCTATAAATACAACAGGTTTGGCTTCAGAAAGGGACCTTCATTCTATTTCTCTTCATCTTCTACTTAGAGGCTACTCAACCATTTTTATTCTGGAATTCTGAATTGTAACTGTAATCAAATTTCAGTATAATAAAAAGGATTGTTCTGGAGTGGACGTAGGCCAGAGTTAGTCGAACACTATAAACCTTGTCTCTCTTTTACTTGCTTTCATTTAATTTTGGTTATTCTTCATATTATATTCCCTACATATATTCTATCTGTGATTTGTGGTTGGATATCAGTGCTTTCACTTATAACTGGGTGTTGGTGGCCAATTTTGACGCCAACATTTTGGTGCTTTCACTGAGAAAGCTAGCACTCAGGGATTTGGAAGTTTGGAAGCTTGGGAATTTAGATCTAGGAAGCAATGGCTAGGCAATCAACAAGGAGACAGAGAGCAGAGAAGATCCGTAATAAAGGAAGTCAGGAGGCTTCCTCAAGAGCTAATCAGACCACAATCTTCATTTCCAGGGAAGAGATGGAAACGATGATGGATGCTATGCATGAAAGGATGCTCAAAAGGCAGGAGGAAATGATGTAGAACATACTCTGACAGATTGGACAAGCTGGAGCGCAAAGCCAAGGAAATGGAGTAACAGTGAATGCTAGAAATGTGGATCATGGAGTTGGAACAGCAGAAGCAGAGGCAGTCCAGAATTAGAACCAAGGAAACAGAGCAACCAAAATACAGGATAGAGTGGAGCTATCGAGAGCAGCCCCTGAACTCGGGAGCATGCCTCAGGATTATATTGGTTCGATTCCAGGCAGGATACCAGGCAGTGTTATGCAGTTTTGCATTAATCGGGATATGGATACTCGTCCAGAAGGGCAGGTTTCAGAATTCCCTCGTGGACTCGGGGGGCAGGTTGGAGACAATGGACAAAGACTGCCACTTGATGATAGCGACAGGTTGGCAGATATGATCAAATGGGCGATGAGAGGAGGATCGGTAAATAGATATTTGGAGGATGTGAATAGGAGCCCTTTCGCTCCTACGATTAAGGAAGCTAGGAACCCACCGGAATTCAAACTATCAATGCTGGAGACATATGATTGAAGGACGGATCCCGTGGTTCACCGGACAAGGTATATGCGGCATATGGAAGTACTGGAGGGCATTGGAGGAGGTCAGGGCACGTGCATCCCTTTGTATTTTACGGATATAGAAGCACTATGGTTCATATAATTGGAAAGCGGCGCTATTGGAACGTGGATAGAATTGAATGAAAGGTTTATGAGGTAGTTTAGAGTTCATATCTCGAGACCCAAAAATGTGATGAGTCTGGCAACACTGAAGCAGACGACCGGAGAGTCTCTGAGGAGTTTTCTAACACGGTTTAATGCTGTGGCGTCATCGGTGGATCGTCTAGATCCATCCATGGTTTTGATGGCAGCTGTATCTGGCATTGCTGATGGCATGGAGTTTAAGGATTCACTAGCATGGGATCCACTTATGGATTTAGGGGAGTTTTACCATGAAGCAGAAAGGTTCCTGCGATAGGAAGACGCATGAGCAAACAAACCAGAGGTGAATGCCACGTAGAGTGGAGGATCATCAGGAGATGAAACAAGAATGATAAAGGCAAACGGAGAATGAATGACGGCGGTAATATCTCGAAAAGGCAATGGAGAGAACCAAAATTCTCTTCTTACATGGATTTGACTGAAACTCTGGAAAGGATCTATTTGGATACTCGAGGGCGCCTCCAGTATTGAAGGTCGGCAAAAAGGGAACCCTCGAAATACGAGCGAGCATCAGAAAAGCATTGCCTATTCCATGAGCTGGATAGGCACAACACGAACGACTGCAGGAATTTGAAGGATATCATTGAGGAACATGTGAGGAATGGTCATTTGCAACAATATATAAGGAATCAAGTTGTGGAAGTGAAACTGAAGCAGCCAGCACCCATCTCGAATGGATATGGCACTGGATCAAGGCATCATATTATTAGATGATTGGATTTATGGCATGGAATAAGTAATAAACCACGCAGTAAAACAACTAGGTCACTTACACATGTACAAGATCGAGGACGATCCCTAGGCATTCTCTGAGATGACGATGAATCGTGGTGCTCGGGTTTATGAAATATTTTTTCTGTTTACTACAAACTTTGGTTTTTATGGTACTATGACGATTTAGTTTTCTTGTTTGTACGGGCTTTATATCATATTTTACCAATTGAACTCTAGAATGATTGGATTTGGATTAATGTAATAAATAACATAGGTCACAGTTACGGCCACGACCGGAGAGATGGGGCAATAACCACGAGTTACGAGTCCCTTCGTCGGAGAGCGACAAGATGGAATCGAACATCGATAAGTCCTCGACGGGGGTCGAGGCCGGAGTAGGATACCCCATGGATTAAGTCCTCGACCGGAGAGTCGAGGCCAGAGAAGGATATTCATGGATTAAGTCCTTGGCTGGGGATCTAGGCCGGAGTAGTATACCCCACGGATTAAGTCCTTGACCGGAGAGTCGAGGCCGGAGAAGGATAACCATGGATAAGCCCTCGACCGGAGAGTCGAGGCCGGAGTAGGATTAAATGACCCGGAGTGGTCTATGGATTTGGACCCGAAGAGGTCCCAGATTTGGATATGGACCCAGAGAGGTCCTAGATTTGGATTTGGACCCAGAGAGGTTTCAGATTTGGATATGGACTTGTAAAGGTCCCGGACTTAGATATGGACCCGGAGAGGTCTCGGATTAGGAATAAATGACCCGAAGAGGTCTATGGATTTGGAGATGGACTCAGAGAGATCTCAGACTTGGATAAAACGATCCAGAGAGATCGTGGATTCAGTTGATGGATTTGAGGTGGATTCGAAATTGAATATCGACTCGGAACAGTCATGGATTACGCTAATGATCCGAAGAGATCAAGGAATTGAATTGGCGATGGATTGTACTCTAGGTTGGATGATATAACAATCAATGGATTATGGACTTTGGATTTATAGCAATTCAAAACACTCCTTACAATAGCAAGGCATGTTTTGGGGGGCAAATGTTAACCGGCCTCTTTTGGCAAAGCCATATACAGGCGGATTTAACCCGATAGACTTCACGGTTATCGAGGCTAGAATATAATGGATTTGGTTTAGATGGATGGATGGAAAATCAGTCACGGATAATAATATAAAGCCATGGTTAAGCATAGTCGATGGATGAACGATGCATGAATTGGAGAAGGGCGTAGCTCGGGTTGGCATATGAACTACTACAAGTCGGCATAGGAATAACTTCGGGTCGGCATGGAGGTTGCTTCGGATTAGCATGGGACCAACTTCGAATCGGCAAGGAAGCAACTTTGGGTCGACAGAGAAGGGTCTACTTCGGGTCAGCATTAGTTTCACTTCGGGTCAGTATTGGTGTTGCTTTGGGTCGGCAAAAGCAACTTCAGGTCGGTAGAGAAGGATCAATCTCGGGTCGGCACTTTGCTTACTTCAGGTCGTTCGGGTCGGCGCATTGCTTACTTCGGGTCGGCGTACGATCTACTTTGGGTCGGCAAGGATGGACGAGTTGGCTCAACGATCATTATAGTGCGCCCATGTAGGCGAGGAGGCCTTGTATCCGGAGTTTCACCTATAAATACAGCAGGTTTGGCTTTAGAAAAAGGACCTTCATTCTGTTTCTCTTCAACTTCTACCTAGAGGCTAATCATCCATTTTTATTCTGGAATTCTGGATTGTAACTGTAATCAAACTTCAATATAATAAAAAGGATTGTTCTGGAGTGGACGTAGACCAGAGTTAGTCGAACTACTATAAACCTTGTCTCTCTTTTACCTGCTTTCGTTTTAATTTAGGTTATTTTTCATATTATATTCTCTACATATATTCTATCTGTGATCTGTGACTAGATATTGGTGTTTTCACTTATAACTGGGTATTGGTGGCTAATTTTGACAAGAACATTTTGGTGCTTTCACTGAGAAAGCTAGCACTCAGTGATTTGGAAGTTTGGAAGCTTAGGAATTTGGATCTAGGAAGCAATGGCTAGACAATCAACAAGGAGACGGAGAACAGAGAGGAGCCATCATGAAAGAAGTTAAGAGGCTTCCTCAGGAGCTAATTAGACCTCAATCTTCATTACCAGGGACGAGATGTAAACGATGATGGATGATATGCAGGAAAGGATGCTCAAAAGGCAAGAGGAAATGATGCAGAACATACTCCAATAGATTGAACAAGCTGGAGTGCAAAGCCAAGGAAATGAAGTAGCAAGGAATGCTAGAAATGTGGATCATGGAGTTGGAGCAGCAGGAGCAGAGGCAGTCTAGAATCAAAACCAAGGAAACGGAGCAATCGGAATACGGGATAGAGTGGAGCCATTGGGAGCAGCCCCTGAACTCGGGTGCATTCCTCCGGATCATATTGGTTTGTTTCAAGACATGATACCAAGTAGTGCTATGCAGTTTGGCATTGATCGGGATATGGATACTCTTCTAGAAGGGCAGGTTATAGGATTCACTCTTGGACTCGAGGTGCAGGTTGGAGACAACGGATAAAGACTACCACTTGATGATAACGACAGGTTGGCGGATATGATCAGACGGGCCATGAGAGGAGGATTGGTAAATAGAGATTTGGAGGATGTGAATATGTGATCGCCCACCCCGAGACCCACATTAATAGAGAGTATTACTAGGTAATACCATCTGCTAATGCGGAGAATAGGGCTAGTTAGGAGCGACCATCTATAGTCTTATCTTAAATTACTATTGAATACGTCGATAAATGTTCTATATATTTTTTCTAATTCATGTGGGTTGACATATCCAACAAATACTTAATACAAAGCCTTAGGTGGCAATAGGATCTATCAGAACAAAATACAACAACTCAAATGCATAACACATCACAGAACTGCAAACAAATATATATACACACACACACATATATACTGATACATCCTAATACAACACAAATAATACATCATAAGTGGTATGACGACCACAATATACACACGAGTCAAGACAATATACATATCAGAGTAGCGATAAAAAGACTTCAAAAAAAAGGGCTAGCAGATAAGTCCAGGCGGAAGCAGAATAAGATAAGTCCATAAGGGTACCTAACCTGAAACATCTCGGTCTGACCCGAGTATAAAATACATGGGTCAGCCTAACTAAACAAATCAGTTAAAGGGAATATACGATAACAAAAGCATAGGATAAAGGTGATGTTCTTCTTAAACAAGAAGAAACAATAATAAGTATAAGCATGAGCATAAGTATAGTATGGTTACTTTAAGTGATGAGACGATATCACTTACACAAACATATAATCTCAAAAGAGATAATACAATCCATGAAATGCTAAATATAGCAAGCCTCATATCATCGGCATATCACAAATCATCAATAGTGGTTTACAGAAAATATAACTCCAAAAAAGGAGAAATCCCAAACCCGCCATATCGGCAAACTCAAAGAAATCTCAAAGAAATCACCATCTCAAAAATACGCCACAAGGCAATCAAACATAACTCTCCAACATAAGAGAATATAATTTCAAATAAACGCCAAAAGGCAAATCTCATGTAATAACACCAATAGGAAAATCTTAATAATAATGCCCAAAGGCAAATCTCAAATAACGCTAGTATAGGCAACTCAAATTCCCAAAAATAGAACTCCCAAGAGTTCAAATTCCCGAAAGGTAATCGCCACAAATATATATCAAATGGTTCAAAGGACCAATTCCGAAAAGGGGCGATACACTAGGGAAAATAGTCAAAGAAATCATCTCAAAAGTGTTTGCACATGCATGTGGCCGAAGCCTTGCCAAGTACTGTTATCTCAAATAGGTACCTCGCCCAAAGGCAAAATTTCACAATGACAAATACGCCGCAATGGCAAACGTCTCGAAAACAAACATGCCGCAATGGCAAACGCCGCAATGGCAATGACCTGAAGGTCCAGTACTGGCACGCCGCAATGGCAAATGTGTCACAAACTCTCGGATAGGAACCCGAACAGTGTTAACGTGTGTCCCATACTACACGTTCTCACTAAACGGTTTACTAACCGCTAGTAATTTCACACTCAAAGCAGTAAAAAGTTTACCTCATCTCATCGGTAAACTTGACCCGAAGGTCAAACGATCAAACGAACAAGTTGGGAATTAACTGATAAGATAAACGCACATGTCCCATACCACGTGTTTTACCAAACCATTTAATTTCCTTCTCATTCGCTCGAACAGTGCGAAAACGTGTATTTTATATTTAAAATAATTTATTAGAGAAAACTAGCTTTTAAACCTATTTTCCCAAAAATTATCGAAACCAATATTTGAAATTCCTTTATTATAGGAAGTAAATATATTTTATATTTGAAAATGATTTTAAAATACTATATAATAATAATTTGAAATGCCCATTTATTTCAAAAAGATTCAGAGAAAACCGTGCTCGAAAACAATGAAAAACAAAGAAGATACCTCAAAACCGATAATTCAAATTCAATTCGAATTCAATTTAAATTCAACTCAAAATCAATTCAAATTTGAATTTCAAATTCCCAAAATCTAGCTAGCCTATTGATAGGCATCATAGCTCTCAAAACATCATAAAAACGTCATCAAAATCGGGTGAAGGAGAGAGGAACAAAAGCTAGAACACGCACAAAACAAGGGAGGAAAAGAGCAACAAAAGGCAACACACAGGTCGACAGCATTGTCGACCACCAGGTAGACCGTTCATCCCACTAGGTTGAGCATATGATCGACTTCCTTGGGTCAATAGTCGACATACCTATCGACCTAGCCTACGTACTTTCCAGGCTAAGATTTGCAGCTTCGTCCAGACTTTCCAGCGTGATTTCCAAATAGCAAACAATGATAAAAAGCTATGAAAATTTGCAAATCTCTACTACTATATCTAAACTATAATCCGAAACAATTCCGGCAACAATTCAGCAAGTATTCAAGAAGATATAACTACTCAAAGGGGCAATAGAAACAAGATTTAACTGTATATGAAATCCTAGCAGAATAAGTTTACAGTAAAATAATTTCTTCCAGATCTTTGCATTAGCAACCTTGTTTCAGCTAGAATTGTGAGTTAAAAAACTCACCTTGCTGTAGAGAAGGTAAAAACTTGAATTTTTGTAGAAAGAGGTAAGCTTTGAGGAGATTCTAGCTTCAAATAACCTGTACAAACTTAAAACAGTACATGCAAAACAAGTTTTACAGTAAATTAGAAAAACCCATCTCTCAAGTTAGGAATTGATGAAATAATGAGGTTTGGAGTGAGATTACCTTTTAATTATACTCTAACTTGTAAAATATTTCAGTTTGCATTGAATAAATTGAGTTTAAAGCCTAGGGTTGGAGAAAATGGAGTTGGGTTTTACTGTATTTCTATTTCCAGAAAGAGGAAGAGTAAAATGAACGTATTGTCATCTTTTTCTCACCCTCTCAAACCAGATTAAGTGCTAATGGGCTTTATGGACCCATTAAACAAAAGAAAGTATGATGGCTTAAATTAATTGCTTAACATAAAACCAAATGCATTCTTATATAAACTAATTTACAAAACAAAGTCATTTTTCTTTCAATTTTCAACCAAACAAAATTTGTAAATTTACGTACACATGAAATAAATTATTTTACACTATAAAAAGGATTAATTTTTTATGTTTAAAACATTATTATTATTAAAATCCTTTGTTTCAATAACAATACACAATTTTCACCTAATAAACGTAAAAGTCTACATTTTTAACTTCAAAATTTCAACAAAAATTATTTTCTTACTTAGAAAATATTACAAACCAGCTTAAACTTAAATTTACAATTAAAACATATTTTCAACCCAATTTCTACCTTTTTATTTAAATAAACCTTCTTTAAATATCTCATACTTCTTTTAAAAATTATTAAAGAAGTAATCGGCAATAATAAATACAATTATTGCATTTTCTCCAAATAAACCCCATTTTTCAATCATTATTAACCCAAATAAATAAAATAAAGTTCTAAAATTTATTTTTCTCATTTTATTTTCAAAATTCATTGTTTATTCCAAATAAACAATTTTAAATTTTAAATTTTATTTTAATTCTCAATATTAAATTATAACTACCGTTATAATTTAATATATACAGGTAACCTCCAAACCAGGGTTGTTAAAGACTCCCTCCTTAATAAAATTGCATCCTCATAATTTCTAGAGAAGAGTTTGTATTCAACACATTTATTTCATCATTCAAAGGAAGGATAGATAAGCACGAGATCAAAATTCCTCACTCTCTACTCAAGATAAAACAAGACCAAGATAAAATTGCTCAACAAATTCTATGATTACCCGAATATATAAGTCGGGATTAGTGGAATATCTTCGAGCAACACTTCATAATTTCGAAGATAAAAAATGCAACCCAAAATCAATCGAAAGAGATTGATTTCAAAAAGTTTCACGAATAGAGTTGGGATTTAGCATCGCTCCATCCGAACTCCCATCAGCAAGACGATGACTTTTCGTGCATCACTACGGAAGCAGCCATACAGATACTAAGATAACAACAAATGAGGTAAGAATCTCTGATAAGAGATGATTACTTCAAAGGTCACTAAACTAAAAAAAATGACCGAAAAATGCAAGTTGTTAGATAATTGCACAAAGGCAAGGCAAACTCAAAGAATGGATTTTTGTACTTCTATTTAACTAATCAAATACTCTTAAAGTTTACCAACCCATTATCTTCAAGATTTAAAATTCTCAATTTTCAACACTTGAAAATTTATAAAGCTTCTTACTTAGATTTTTAAATTTAAATTCATTACTCTTCATTAGAGTAAATAAAGTTTAAGTTGTTTATTCTCTAATTTTTTCCATATGTATTCTCTAGTTTGCAACATATACTATTTTTTCCAATTTGTTTCTCTAATTTTCTAAGTGTTAGAAATTTTCGGAAAAATCGACGGAGTCACCTTTGTACGGAGGGCCATATAAAATATTATAAAAATAATTTATATAATATACATCGACCATTAGGTCGGAAACACAATATATCATCATTTAACACTTTAAAATTAATCCAAAAACATGCCTTCCTTTTTAGCATTTTAAAGCGAGTTTGCACAAACTTATATATATTCTTTTTGCTCAAAATATATTTCAACTATCCTCTTTTCACCTGTACTTAACTCAAATAGAAGGTATTAGTTCATGTTCATAAATAAGAAGTGCTACATTTAATTATTAAGGGAAATAGGTCAATTTCATTTCAGACCTGCTGTAAAGAATACATGTTTTGACCCAGAAAACTATCAAATCTGAAATATTTTATAAATTAAAAGTTATTCTACTAATTCTAGGCTTTCCAGAAATATAAAGATCATCAAAATCGGATTTACGATTTAAAAGTTATGTTAAATTTACTTTCAGCTTAAATCTTAGAGAATTTTGTAATAGGGCAGAACTGCCAATCCACTTTCAAACCCATTTTATACTTAGTAAAAAGCAAAATATTTTAAAGTGGTAAAAAGAAAATTTGTAGCTTTATGAAAGCTTTATCGTAAACAAAAAGATTAAACTCATTTGGAATTATAAATCTCAAGTTATCGCTGTTTTAGTACAGCACTTTTCCAAACAAAATTTCAGCTTTTAAATCAATTTTAAATTTTAAATTTACCCAAACCATTTTAAGCTCAAATTACATTTTCAAACAAGCTTTTTTGCTAAATCATTTATTAAATGATTTTCTTTTTCCCCGGAATGCTAAGACATACTAAATTATGATCAACTTTATATAATCATCATAAAACCTTTTTATCAAGTGGAAATATTTTCATTACTTTCCAAAATCTACTTTAAAAACAATTAACTATAACAACTCATTTTGGAAGAGATAACTAATCTCTTCCATTATCAAGAGATAATTATTGATTATCCACCAAAATAAATTTTTGGGATATATATATAAAGTTTTAAAATTATTCTCACAATTTAAAATGATTATACTACATGAATTGTTCATTTATTAAAACGATCCAAATTCACATTTCCACTTGTTGCAAAAATTAAATTTCCATCTAATTATCAACATGAAACTAATTAAAGTTGATAATTTATTCAAACTTGTTTTCGAAAGAATTTCGTAATTTCAAACCCACAAGTTTTAATACCAATTTAGTTTAAAACAAAAACTGGCTCACAAATTTATACTAAATGTTCTAAACTAACCACTTCTTTATTTTCTCTTAAGATAGAGTTTTATATCTATCCTCTACTATTACTCAAATAACTAAGTGTCAAAACAAATTTTTGTAGTCATCATTAATAACTTGTACTAAAATATTCAATTAATATTTTAATTTTCAAACCAAAGTATTCTTTTACCTTAAATACATCATTTTATTAATCAAAGCATCAAATGATATTTTCTTCTAATTAATACATCTCCTTAATTAGAATTATTCACTTTTACTTACCCAAATTACCATATTCAATTTCTCAAATTTCAAATAATATAAGGGTATTGCCTCGCCATTGATTCATAACGAATAACCCCATCGATTGGCTGCCGAGTTGATCAAATGATCAAAACTGCCTCGCAACTCATCCAACACTCCCTATGGTTCAATGGCCTCATTAAAAATTTAAAATAGAATTAATACTACTCGATATTAATTATTTTTAAACTTTACTTATCAAAAGTCAATTTACCGTGTCTGACTGTCTCATCATAGTGTTTAGGAAATTCCTATCGACAACGTTGGCCAAACGCATCGACCAGAATTCTTAAAGCACTAGACGGACAACCCAATACAAAAATTCATTTTCTTTAAAAAGAAATACCTCATATATAATACTCAAAATATTCTTTGTCTTTCCCAAAAACAAAATCTAATTTCTCTTAAAAACTTATCTTCAATTTGAAAGATATGAAAATTCAATTATAACTTATTCTCAAAATCAAAGACACAAGAAGAACTCATCGAGATATTCCCAGAATACTCGATTCACAAGACCGAAGAAATAGTCTGGAGTGGTCGTTATTCCGAAAGGTATAACGAACCACTCACAAGACTCATAACGAGTGCGGAATATAGTAAGAGTAACGCTATCCTCCGCGACTCGTAGCTCATAAAAAATCGGTGTAGGGTCAAGCTGAAAAATGACCATAGCACCACACAATAGATTAAGAAGAGACAAATGAGATATAAAAGAAAGGGTAAATATCTTCTCAGATGAGGAGAAGTAACATTAACAACAAACATTACTTCGAGTGAAGTAATACCACAAAGTATATCAACAATTGAGTATCCAAAAAGGATATCTCAAAAGAAGGCAAGAACGAAAACATCAGTTAAATTTAATGAATCACCTCATTTCCCTAGTGGACACCCTCGTGGAAGGATGACCTAAAGGCTAAGAATAGGAAAAGTGGTCCATACAATACTCGATTGCCCGACTGGGTGTCGTACCCAAACGGACTCACAGAAATCAACAGAGTCACAATGACTGAAATTCGAGATATATCATCAACATCTCGAAACTCAAGAGTGAATACAGAGACTTCGGAGTTGTCCTTAACATTCCGAAGGACAAGAAGCAACAAATCAGCTGAATAAGGATACCTAATATAGGATTCTTCGAATCACAGAACGTAGCTTGATATTAGGCAAGCCACTTCATCTTAAACACTCCAAACTCCAGATAGAAAATGGCATGCTAATTCGCACAAAAGATAAGCTATAAGAAACAATCCCAAATCCTTATACATCATGTCAAATATTGCGGATCCACTCAATAGGATTCTCAATCCTCACAAAAGAAAAAGACAAGAACATCCAAAAGCATCAACAAACTCCTCCGATACGGATGGGTGTCAAGCACTCAAGCACCCGTATTGATGAGTACTCGAATAAAACAATCACGATTAAGATTACTTCTAAGATAAGATGTCATCAATTCTATTTTTGGAATACTATGAAATAAAAATATTCCTAGACATATCCCAAACTTCCATCTCAAAGAACACGATAAAATAAAGGACACGATGATTAAGGGATTTGTAGCACTTGTACTATACTTGGATATATCGTAATATATGCTTATGTTCTGTGTTTATCATATTTTGTTCTGAACTCAGCTTCGATACCAAGCTGTGACGCCCCTCCCCGAGACCTACATTAACATAGAGTATTGCTGGGTAATACCGTCTGCTAATGCTGAGAATAGGGCTGGTTAGGAGCGACCATCTATAGCCTTGTCTTAAATTTCTATTGAATACGTCGATAAATGCTCTATATTTTTTTTCTAATTCAAGTGGATCGACATATCCAATAAATATTTAATACAAAGCCATAGGTGGCTATAGGAACTATCAGAACAAAATACAACAACTCAAATGCATAACAAATCAAAGAACAACAAACATATATATATATATATACATATATACTGATACAGCCCAATACAATACAAATAATACATCATAAGTGGTATGATGACCATAATATACACACGAGTCAAGACAATATACATATCAGAGTAGCGACAAAACGACTTCAACAAAAAGGGCCAACAGATAAGTCCAGGTGAAAGCAGAATTGGCTAAGTCCATAAGGGTACCTAACCTGAAACACCTCGGTCTGACCCGAGTATAAAATACACGGGTCAGTCTAGATAAACAAATCAGTTAAAGGGAATATATGATAACATAAGCATAGGATAAAGGTGATGTTCTTCTTAAACAAGAAGAAACAATAATAAGTATAAGCATGAGCATAAGTATGGTATGGTTACTTTAAGTGATAAGACGATATCACTTACACAAACATAAAATCTCAAAAGAGATAAGACAATCCATAAAACGCTAAATATAGCAAGCCTCATATCATCGGCATATCACAAATCATCAATAGTGGTTTAGGAAAAATATAACTCCTAAAAAGGAGAAATCCCATACCCGCCATATCGGCAAACTCAAAGAAATCACCATCTCAAAAATACGCCACAAGGCAATCAAATATAACTCTCCAACATAGGAGAACATAATCCCAAATAAACGCCAAAAGGAAAATCTCATGTAATAACGCCAATAGGCAAATCTCAATAATAACGCGCAAAGGCAAATCTCAAATAATGCCAATGTAGGCAACTCAAATTCCCAAAAATAGAACTCCCAAGAGTTCAAATTCCCGAAAGGTAATCGCCACAAATATATATTGAATGGTTCAAAGGACCAATTCCGAAAAGGGGCGATACACTAGGGAAAATAGTCAAAGAAATCATCTCAAAAGTGTTTGCACGTGCATGTGGCCGAAGCCTTTCCAAGTACTGTTATCTCAAATAGGTACCTCGCCCAAAGGCAAAACATCACAATGACAAATACACCGCAATGGAAAATACGCTGCAATGGCAAACGCCGCAATGGCAAACGCCGCAATGGCAAACGCAGCAAGGACAATGACCCAAAGGTCCAGTACTAGCACGCCGCAATGGCAAATGTGTCACAAACTCTCGGATAGGAACCCTAACAGTGTTAATGTGTGTCCCATACCACACGTTTGCACTAAACGGTTTACTAACCGCTAGTAAGTTTCACACTCAAAGCAGTAAAAAGTTTACCTCATCTCGTCGGTAAACTCGACCCGAATGTCAAAACGATCAAACGAACAAGTTGGGAATTAACCGATAAGATAAACGCATGTGTCCCATACCACGTGTTTTACCAAACCGTTTAATTCTCCTTCTCGTTCGCTCGAATAGTGCGAAAACGTCTATTTTATGTTTAAAAAAATTTATTAGAGAAAACTAACTTTTAAAACTATTTTCCCAAAACAATTATTGATACCAATATTTGAAATTCCTTTATTGTAGAAAGTAAATAGATTTTATATTTGAAAATGATTTTAAAATACTATATAATAATAATCTGAAATACCCATTTATTTCAAAATTTATTTCAAAAAGATTCGGAGAAACCCGTGCTCGAAAACAATGAAAAACAAAGAAGATACCTCATAACCGATAATTCGAATTCAATTTAAATTCAACTCAAAATCAATTCAAATTTGAATTTCAAATTCTCAAAATCTAGCTAGCCTATTGATAGGCATCATAGCTCTCAAAACATCATAAAAACCTCATCAAAATCGAGTGAAGGAGAGAGGAACAAAAGCTAGAACATGCACAAAACAAGGGAGGAAAAGAGCAACAAAAGGCAGCACACAGGTCGACAGCATCGTCGACCACCAGGTCGACCGTTCATCCCACCAGGGTTGACCATACGGTCGACCTCCTAAGGTCAATAGTCGACTACTAGGTCGACATGCCTATCGACCTAGCCTACGTACTTTCCAGGCTAAGATTTGCAGCTTCGTCCTGACTTTCTAGCGTGATTTCCAGATATCAAACAATGACAAAAAGCTATGAAATTTTGCAAATCTCTACTACTACATCTAAACTACAATCAGAAATAATTCTGGCAACAATTCAGCAAGGATTCAAGAAGATATAACTACTAAAAGGAGCAACAGAAACAAGATTTAACTGTATACGAAATCCTAGCAGAATAAGTTTACAGTAAAATAATTTCTTCCAGATCTTTGCATTAGCAACCTTGTTTCAGCTAGAATTGTGAGTTAACAAACTCACCTTGTCGTAGAGAAGGTAAAAACTTGAATTTATGTAGAAAGAGGCAAGCTTTGAGGAGATTCTAGCTTCAAATAACCTGTACAAACTTAAAACAGTACATGCAAAACTAGTTTTACAGCAAATTAGAAAAACCCATCTCAAGTTAAGAATTGATGAAATAGTGAGGTTTGGAGTGAGATTACCTTTTAATTATACTCAAACTTGTAAAAGATTTCAGTTTGCATTGAAGAAATTGAGTTTAAAGCCTAGGGTTGGAGAAAATGGAGTTGGGTTTTACTGTATTTCTTTTTCCAGAAAGAGGAAGAAGGAAGAGTAAAATGAACGTACTGTCTTCTTTTTCTCACCTTCTCAAACTAGATTAAGTGCTAATGGGCTTAATGGATCCATTAAACAAAATAAAGTATGATGGCCTAAATTAATTACTTAACATAAAACCAAATGAATTCTTATATACACTAATTTACAAAACAAAGTCATTTTCCTTTCAATTTTCAACCAAACAAAATTTGTAAATTTACATACACATGAAATAAATTATTTTACGCTATAAAAAGGATTAATTTTTATGTTTAAAACAATATTATTATTAAAATCCTTTTTTTAATAATAATACACAATTTTCACCTAACAAACGTAAAAGTCTACATTTGTACCTTCAAAATTTCAACAAAAATTATTTTCTTACATAGAAAATATTACAAACCAGCTTAAACTTAAATTTACAATTAAAACACATTTTTAACCCAATTTGCACCTTTTTATTTAAATAAACCATCTTTAAAAACCTCATACTTCTTTTAAAAATTATTAAAAGAAGTAATCGACAATAATTAATACAATTATTGCATTTTCTCCAAATAAACCCCATTTTCCAGTCATTATTAACCCAAATAAATAAAATAAAGTTCTAAATTTTATTTTTCTCATTTTATTTTCAAAATTCATTTTTTATTCCAAATAAACATTTTAAAATTTCCAATTTTATTTTAATTCTCAATATTAAATTATAACTACCGTTATATTTAATATATACAAGTAATCTCCAAACCAGGGTTGTTACAGAATAAGCCCTTTCGCTCCTACGATTAGGCAAGCTAAGAACCCACCAGAATTCAAACTACCAACACGGGAGACATATGATGGAAGGATGGATCCCGCTGTTCACCTGGCAAGGTATATGAGGCACATGGAAGTACTAAGGGCATCGGAGGAGGTCATGGCACGATGCTTCCCTTTGTATTCGATGGATATAGCAACACTATGGTTCACACAATTAGAAAGCGGTTCTATTGGAACTTGGACATAATTGATCGAAAGGTTTATGAGGCAGTTTATAATTCACATCTCGAGACCCAAAAATGTGATGAGTCTGGCAACACTGAAACAGAGGACCAGAGAGTCTCTTAGGAGTTTTCTAACATCGTTTAATGCTACGGCGGCATCAATGGATCGTCCAGATCCATCCATGGTTTTCATGACAGCTATGGGATCCACCTATGTATTTAGGGGAGTTTTACCATGAAGCAGAAAGGTTCCTACGACAGGAAGATGAATGAGCAAACAAACTCGAGGTGAATGCTGTGCAGAGTGGAGGATCATCAGGAGATCTACACAAGAATGATAAAGGAAAACGGAAAAAGAATGACGGCAGTAATATCTCGAAAAGGCAATGGAGGGAACCAAAATTCTCTTCTTACACGAATTTGACTGAAACTCATGAAAGGATCTATATGGATACTCGAGGGCGCCTCCAGTATCGAAGGCCAGCAAAAAAGGAACCCTCCGAATACAAGCGGGCATCAAGAAAGCATTGCCTATTTCATGAGCTTAATAAGCATAATACGAATGACTGTAGGCATTTGAAGGATATCGTTGAGGAACATGTAAGGAATGGTCATTTGCAACAATATATAAGGAATCAAGCTATGGCAATGGAACAGGAGCAGCCACCGCCCTACTCGAATGGAGACAGCACTGGATCGAGGCTTCATCGTCGGCTTATTATTAGCTGATTGGATTTATGGTATTGAATAAGTAATAAACACCATAGTAAAACGACTAAATCACTTACACATGTACGGTATCGAGGACGATCCCTAGGCATGCTCTGAGATGATGATGAACCGTGGTGCTCGGGTTTATGAAATTTTGTTTTTTCTGCTTACTACAAACTTTTGTTTTTCAAGTACTATGGCTGTTTAGTTTTCTTGGTTGTACGGGCTTTTATTTCATATTTTACCAATTGAACTTTGGAATGATTGGACTTGGATTATTGTAATAAATAACACAGGTCATGGTTATGACCCAGACCGGAGAGAAGGGGCAGTAACCGCGAGTTACGAGTCCCTTCACCGGAGAGCTACGGGATAGACTTGAACATTGATATGTCCTTGACTGGGGATCGAGGTCGGAGTAGGTTACCCCATGGATTAAGTCCTCAACCGGAGAGTCGAGGCCGGAGAAGGATATTCACGGATTAAGTCCTCGGCTGGGGATCGAGGCCGGAGTAGGATACCTTATGGATTAAGTCCTTACCGGAGAGTCAAGGCTGAAGGAGGATAATCATCGATATGCCCTTGACCAGAGAGTCGAGGCCGGAGTAGGATTAAATGACCCAGAGAGGTCTATGGATTTGAATTTGGACCCGAAGAGGTCCCGGATTTGGATTTGGACAAGGAGAGGTCCTGGATTTGGATATGGACTCGGAGAGGTTCTGGATATAGATATGGACCCGGAGAGGTCCCAGATTTGGAATAAATGACCCGGAGAGGTCTATGGATTTGGAGATGGACCCGGAGAGGTCCCGGACTTGGATAAAATGATTCGGAGAGATCGTGGATTCGGTTAATGGATTTGGGGTGGATTTGAAATTGGATATCGACTTGGAACAGTCATGGATTTCGCTAATGATCCGGAGAGATCAAGGGATTGAATTGGCGATAAATTGGACTCTAGGTTGGATGACATAACGATCAATGGATTATGGACTTCAGATTTTGGACTTATGGCAATTCAAAACACGCCTTCCAGTAGCAAGGCATGTTTTGGGGGACAAATGTTAACCCGCCTTTTGGCAAGGCCGTATATAGATGGATTTAAACCGATAGACTTCACGGTTATCGATGCTGGAATATTATGAATTTGGTTCAGATGGATGGATGGATGGATGGACAATCAATCATGGATAATAATATGAAGCAAGGGTTAAGCATAGTCGATGGATGAACGATGCAGGACTTGGAGAAGGGCGTAGCTTGGGTTGGCATATGAACAACTTTGGGTCGGCATAAGAATAACTTCAGGTCGACATAAAGGTTGCTTCGAGTTGGCATAGGACCAACTTTGGATCGGCAAGGAAGAACCTTTGGGTTGGCAGAGAAAGGTCTACTTCAGGTCAGCATTCATTTCACTTCATGTCGACATTAGTGTTGCTTCGGGTTGACCAATTGCTTACTTCGGGTCGGCGTACGATCTACTTTGGGTCCGCATAGGATGGACAAGTTGGGCTCGACGATCATTATGGTGGGCCTATCTAGGCGAGGAGGCCATGTATCCGGAGTTTCACCTATAAATACAATAGGTTTGGCTTCAGAAAAAGGACCTTCATTCTGTTTCTCCTCATCTTCTACCTAGAGACAACTCTACCATTTTTATTTTGGAATTCTGGATTGTAACTATAATCAAATTTCAGTATAATAAAAAGGATTGTTCTGGAGTGGACGTAGGCCAGAGTTAGCCGAACCACTATAAACCTTATCCCTCTTTTACTTGCTTTCAATATAATTTTAGTTATTCTTCATATTATATTCTCTACATATATTCTATCTGTGATCTGTGACTGGACATTAGTGCTTTCACTTATAACTGGGTGTTGGTGGCTAATTTTGACACCAACACTCATGAACACTTGTTCTTTGAATGCAAGTACAATAGACAAGTCTTAATGGGTTTAACAACATGCATACAATTAATAATTTAGAGGAAGAACTTATATACCTGAGCAACAGCTAGATGAGATGTGAACTAAAAATGAAAATAGAGTAGATAATATTGACTATTGTAGTTCACCATGTTTAGTAGGAAAGGAATCGCCGTGTATTTCAGGGAAAAGAAATGAAAATTGAACAAATCTGTAAATTGACTGAGTCTGATGTGAAGATTATCTACGAGTGTATTAGAATAAAAATACATACTCGTGATGTTGAGGAGGATGTACACCTCCTGATAGCTTAGGGTTTGATTGATCTTTGATCTCCATAGTTGCAAATTGTAACATGGAAGAAAGAGAATAAGGAGAGAGAACGTACTAAACTGAAGTGAAAAAGCGGGAAAAATGAGAATAATGCTTCATAATTACCTGACAAATTTTTTTCACCATATTGAGATGGATCGAGTTTTAGTGTATATTCGGAAAGCCTATTTGTATTAATCTGAAGAATGTTGTACTTTGGACTATTAGGCCTTGAGACATATAAGCAATAAAATTAACCAAGTTTCAGTATATATGCATATATATATATATTGCATTTATTTTTAATTGGTCCATGTAAAACAAATTTCTGGATAAAAATTGTTTCTAAAATATGTTCCCTAGCAATGTAATATATAAATACGAATACCCACTTACATATACATATATAATGATTATTTTAGTTTCCAATTGATTGAAAATACAGAACCATGGTACAGTAAATTTTTCTGATGTATTTGCAAATGTGTGTGTGTGTGTGTCTACATAATTTCAACTGAAACTATAAAAATTGCTTTTTCAAAACAATCAAAGTATTATAAAATGGAAATTGGATACATCAAATTGAATAAGATATTAACATACTATATATTTTAGGATTGATTAATAACAAGCAGAAACGTTCAAATTAATAAATTAAAGGATGTGTTTAGAATATTATCGTAGATAACATTAATACATAAATTCATAACCTAAAATATAGTTTTATGAACATATAAATTTTGGTTTTATTTTACCAAGTTAAAATAGATTATATCATTTAACATGTTGTTTAAATTTTAGTACAATTGTTATATCAAAGTAATACGTATGTATAAAATAATGATAAGTATATTACATCCAATAAAACAAATTTAGATCATACGTTACAGTTCTGACCAAGTAGTGACATTTTCATTTGGAAATTTCTCTTTAAACTCTTGAATCAACACCCAATCTTGCAAGAGACCGGTGAACCACTTTATTAGATTTCATTTGATATGCATTTGGGTAAATGATTGGCCATGAAGGAGCTGGAAGAGGTAGCCAAGGATGAAGGAAGGAGGAAGAGAAAACCAAATATGGAATGAATGTGAGGAAATTGTTTTAGAGAACTTTCCCATACTTTCTTTAAAATTTTGACCTTTTAATTCCCAGTCAATTTTCAATCAAGCCAATCCTTCCCCATTCCTTTGCTTGGCTGGCTAAGCCATGTCCCATTGAATGGACTATTTCTCCAAAAAGCTCGTTAAGTAATTAACCATATTTTAATCATGTTTGAATACATACTGATATCGTTTATCTCTACCTTCATATATAATTTGACAAAGTTAGGGGTATGCCCTAGGGTAATTTTGTAATTTATTATAAATTATTAACTCTGTAATAAAATCTCGTATGAAATAAAAGGTGTTTTCTGTTGTACGTTTCTTATAATGTGTTATAATCAATTAATTATTTGATTATGTATATTTAACAGAAAATCCATAAATGGCGTGTTTTGTAATAGTAATTACAATTGTTGTAATCATCGGTACTTTATCACAATATAAATAATAACACATCGTATTTAATAATCCTAATCAAGATGTATCGAGCTTGAATATCGAAGTATCCATTGAGACTATAATATGTAACGCTCTCAAAAGGTTGGGCAGTATTACCCATGACTATTCGGGGCACCAAGGAGTTGCGTACTGTTATTTATTGGACAACTATGGAACGACTCACTCGGTAGTTTTTAGTTGGTGTAACACACCGTAAAAATTGATAACAAATAATTAATTAAGAATAAAGCTAAAAATGCAAATTTTGTAAATGTTGGAATTTGTTCGCGAAAGTTGTGCCATCGCGTTCATGGTGATTTTCTCAATTTCCATATATAAATTTTGACATCGGAGCTTAAACGGAAAAGTTATTGACGTTTAAAGTTTTATAATTTAAAATAATTCAAATGGAATTCAAATTTAAAAATGAAATTAATATTAAAATCCGAAATTTCAAAAGTTAACAGTGAATAGGATTGGGGTCCGAGAAAATGTCAATGCTAACGTTAATTCATGAATTAAATCAATAATTAAAATGGCAGAATAAAATGTTTCCATATATAGTCAACGCCTATCTAGGGCCGGTGTGTCGGTCGACCGCTAGCAGTCGAGCGCCTGGGAAGGAGTGATCGACTGGTTTGTGTTGTGGCAGGTAGGCTATTTAGGCTAGGAATGGTTCGGATTTTAATATTTTAAACTGATTTAAATTCGACGGTTCTAGTGAAATCTAACCACTATAAATAAGAGCCTATCCCCCTTACTTTTATTCATAAATGATTTGAGAATGTAAGCGGAGCTCTATCAGTTTCTTTCTTCCACATGATTTAGAAATTTCTTAAGGTCTTCGGGTAAGGGATTATAGATATCAATATTCAATATCTATTTCTATTTTCCTCCAATCCCTGAAATTCTGAATTTAATTCAAGTAAAATCCAATTGTTGTATATTTAAAAGGAAGAGGTCTGAAAATAGAATTAAAAGCATGCATATTCAAATCCAAAGGAGAAACCGGGGAATCATCTATGAGTGGAAATCTTATGTTTTTTCTCATTTTATAAATTTTGCATAGTATAGTTTGGATTTTATATATGCCTTGGGGAATTTTGTTTATGAAAATATCAAACTAAAACTCCCAAAATTCCCTTAAAACAAAATGTCAATTCTTATGTTTTGGAATCTCAATCATTCTTTATTAAAATAGCATAATTGTGTAGTTATTGCCAATTTAATATTTTATATTCTATTCCACTTCTCACTTTTCTCTTTTGATGTGATTAAGGGTCTTAAAAAGAAAATAAATTAAGAAATTATGTGTAAAGTGCAGATTCTTCTGTTCGTCGTTTGCATCACTTATTCCCGTAATTTAAATATGAATCCCTTTACATTTTATATGCAGAAGTTGAATAAAGTGTAAAAGGATTTAAATTGTAAATTCTAATGATGTTGATACTACTATTTTTAATATAAAGTAAGTTTGGTTATTGATTTTATTTTCTTATACAATTCTATTGTTGGGCTAAGGATACTAGCTAATTTGTATGTTATAGTATGGAATTAGACTTGTATAAATTGGAAGTTTTGACATTTAACGGTTAGTATACGGTGTAATCTTCACATGCCTAGGTCTATTTTATTTATTTATTTATAAATATATTAGTGTATGAATAACGTATAATTGATAATGTATTAGTTGCTTAATAAATAGGTTAGTAATTAACATTAAAACCCCGTAGGATGGAAGTTAATGATGATTATGATTAATGGTGGAATAAAGGTTCTTTCTTTATAGCCTTAGTAGAATGTGGTGAGGTGTGTAATACTATGATTAGGAGATTGTAAATTATGACTAAGTTATAGGAATGCGAGGTAAGTCAAAAGCACATAGTCTGCCTAGCTAATATGGCTACCAGTAGTGTGACTTTGGGGCTGATGTGAGACATCACCTATAATAATTACCTATAGAGGATACGAGGTTAGTTCCAGTTCTGTAGGATAAGTCTGCCCAGTTAATTTGGCTACCAGTGCCTACGAATGGTCGGGTTAATGTAAGACATCAGTTGGGTTACCGACCATAATACGTAGGACTTGCTTCGAGGATCATGAGTAGTAAGTGGCTGTTGTAAGGTCCACTTCCTCCCTAATTAGGAAGTAAGTAGTCATGGATAACGTTTAGGCACGGTAGATGGTAATCTCAGGAAAGATCCGCTTCATGTTTGATGTATCAAGTGGCTATTGTAGGGTCCGCCTCTGTCGAAAAGATGTAATAATTAGCTTGATGAGATTCTGTGCGATATCAGCTAGATGCTACCAGATAGGGATCCGCCTTGGGTTAGGTATAAAATGACGCGGACCTACTTAAGATATAGGTATTAAGTGGTTTGAGACTGTCTAATTCTCATTGAAAAGGTATTAAGTGGCCTATGTACTTTCCATCACATTTTTAGGACATGATTGACGGTGGATGCAGGAGATTGAGAATGGCCTTAAGCCTACAGCACAAGGTGAGTTAGGTTAGAAAGTTGTAAGTTTTACGATTGGACTGGGAGAGCCTTCGGGCTTATAATTGAAGGTATTTATAAGAAATATAGTTAGGATACGTAAGATATATTCTTATCTAAGCTATACTATCGAATACTATTAAGGAAAGGCTCAAGATTTTTATTCACCAGACATTGCTATTTTGACTCCCTTCTTATTACAACACAGTTAGAGAAGACGAGGCTGATTTAAAAGATAAAGGCGGAGACGGAGTCTTTGTGGCAGTTATCTATCTACTTATCTTTTTTTTACATTTTGATGTAGCTATTCAAGCATGATGTTATTATATTTTATAAGATATTGTACCATGGATATTTAAACATTATGTTTTGTTATGATATTCGAATTTTTGTAAAATAGGTACTGTTTTGGATATTATATTTTATCCTTTTCATTGTGAGATTCGGATAACATTAATAGATAGCTCCGTGTATCGTTCAATTTTACCAACCAATAGCTAGCTATGGGTAATGTTCAATGGGCCTTTTCTAGGTCGGAAATTAGGCCTATTTCGAGGCTAGTTCTTACATTTGTTTATCGGAGCTTAGGTTGTTCGATTAATAAGAATAGATATATGTATGAGTGCAAACTAGTTATTTTTGAAATTATTTTTCAAAAATCCTATTTATATTATATGCTAAACTCTATTAATTCCAACTATAGAAGAAGTTATGTCCATATTCCAAAAGAACAGATGAAGCAACTATGAGTTGGGCCAATAAATAGAGTTAAATGTATTTACCTACCCCGACCACCTCATAGAATGTTGGCCGTACCGCAAGGCGTTGACCAAGAAGGGTATGAGCACGACATATAAAAGGTTCCCGAAGGTTGGATGGTACTGGACTCCTTTGTTGGGCCTAGGCCGCCTTATGATTATGGATTTTGATGGATTGTAGATTGAAGATACACATTTCATTTGGACAAATTAGAAGCAAGAAACTATACGTTGCATGTATATAAAATTAAGTATGAAGAAGGGGTGGAGAAAGTTTTCAAAAGAAGGTGCGCGCTAATAACCACTAGAAGATAGCCGAATTTTTGACAAAGAAGAGTTAAGGAGTAGGAAGAAGGAAAGTCCAAAACGAAAAGAAAATAGAGTCCATTTTCGAGTTTGACCCCATGCGAAAGAATTTAACAAGAATATTTTGAAAATTTCTTGAGATGCTTTCAACAGTTTTTCAGAGGATTTATTGGGAAGTGATTGTTTTGAAAAAGTAAGGGAATTCATAATTCCTTAGCTTAAAATTGGTTGACTCAAAAAGTTTTGGTATAAAGACTTCTCATAAAGGGATTTTTCCATTTTTGAAATAAATGGAAATTAGAGCGTTGGTTTGGTTCGATGACCTTTCCTATTTTTATAAATTTGGAAGTTTCATTTTAAATATTCTTTTTTAGGGGTGGGTAGATGGAAATGATACTTGATTAAATTTGGGTACAGAGAATAGTAGGGTAAGAATGCCCGATAACTATGATAGGAGGAACGTTCCCATACAAGGAAAATATGGAGAATAACATCTGAAGTAGAAGTCAGTTAGGTAGAAGAAATATAAATAGTTTCAATATTGGAAGACTTAGATAGAAATAGCACTAGGAATTTATATCAAATAGGATTAGTAATCTAGTTAGAAATAATATACGAGAGAAGCAATAAGAATAGGGTAGATGAATAACTTTCATAGATATGTAACTGTGCATATATTTTAGATAGACGCTTAGATACATGCAACAATTACACATATCTTTTAGATGTCCCCCTTATATGCTAGTAAAATCTCCATCAAAGGTGGAAGCGGAGACAGCATGAGTAATAAGAAAATAATAGGATGGAAGTTAATCTAGTCTACTCCACTTTTCATTGTGTAAATTTTATAGAAGATGTTTTTGAAAAAAAAATGATTTTGGTATGATAATTGAGGTTTCAAGTTAAAAATTCTACCTTTAAAAGATGTGAATCTCTATTGCAGAAACTCCTTTAAAAGGAAAAATTGGTCAAAAAAAGGGGGAAAAATTAAGGCCGAGCAATTTTTGAATTTGATAAAAAGGTTTCTAAGTTTATACTTTTAAAGATAAAAGATTTGGATTAGGTACTTCATAATTATAAAGCTTTAGTTTTATAAAGAATGGTGAAACCCAAACCAAATTTTGGTATAGAGCAGATAGGGATGACTGCCCAGGTTAGACGCGGTAAAGGCTTAGGGTATGAATAAAATAACTATGAATGCCCATAAGGTAGCAACAAGAAATCCCTATTGAAATAAGGAATATTGGAATGAACCTAGGAGGATTGGTTGGAGATGTGTGAAAGCCATTAGAAGAACACTTAAAGGAATAGGGAATGGTATTAAAGTATAATTTTGTGAGTCCTAGGGTGAACTCGCACGAAGGATCTAGGATATAGAGGAAGTAAATACAAAAGTTTGAGGATACCGTCAAGATATTGTGATTTAGGGAAGATAGTGGTATGATTGGGGAAGTGAGTAACAAGATGGAAAACAAACAGAAAGGGTGTTGGTTGACTCAATGTTAAAGAAGGCGAGGTAGGTGGTAGGAAAGTCATTTCACTAAACCAATTTTCTACAAAATTATTCTAAATGTGCATTGTAACAACCTGCACTTCCTAATACCCAAAAATCAGCAACTTAATACATTGCTCGACTTTTGAATACCACAAATGACAGATTGTCGAGGCATGATTAGAACTAAACACTAAGCCAAGACATTGATAAGATCTCATAATGGATTGATAGCATATAATATACTAAATATACATGAACATAGGAGAACGAACTATATATATAAGAGATTGCACTTGTAGAATCAACTAATAAATGAATATCAATACAAAAGGTCAGAATACATCAACTCAACAACAATACGGAGTTTTGAATAAACGGGTCTCATATGCGAATACATATCTTCCATAAACTACTACTATATAAAGTATAGATATGAAGTGTCGACTTTGCCTCCATAGAATGCTCCAGCTGCCCTGAAAGCATATCCCCAAAACACCTGACTCTCAAACAACTTAATCGAGTACTCAAGAGTTGTCATTATATAAATAGACAAAGACAAAATGTGGGTCGATATAAAGCCTGGTGTGGGGGGGACTATCTAAAAATACTGTATATCAAAACTATATACAAATAAATAGGAGACTACTAAATCACAGCTGGCCCTGTCCACAAATGTTGCATAGGGGTAAACTGGACTGTCCATAAATAAGTAAAGCTAACCTATTACAAGAGATAGAAAATCATACCCTAACATGCTCTTCTCCTGAAATCAATGAGTCAGCACAATTAATATAATATGATTGAAACGTATCAATATGTAATGATAAATGTAACCCAACATCCAAAAGAAGGGTAATCATCATATAAGTCTATTGTAGAGTACAAAATGATAGTAAACGCATCATTAACAACTAGCAAATAACACATACAACATAACAATAAAAGAAAACTAAGAAATATAGATCAATACCCATCATTGTTGATGAGTGGAGTCAACTACATACATCTATTTCAGTGGTTCCCTTCAAGAGTTTAAGATGAATAGCGTCAGAACATGAATATACCATAGACCCTGAGTGTCATATCTCCTATCTTAAGGCCGGAAGCTAAGCGCGACAGATGTTGCAGTCGTCCATAGTATTAACTTCGGATGACAAACTACGGCAATGCTAACAGTATCCATAATATCATAAGCACGTGAATATGAAATGAATTCAACATAGAATTAAAACTTCTTTTCTAATTACATTTCAAATCCATATTTCATATTCAGATATATAATCCCATAACATTTCCCAAGTTTTGATCTAATACAATAATTAGAAATTACGCCAAGAGTGACATATGAAGATGCCTCATTTGATGATCAGAATACTAAATAGACATATCAGTCTTAAATACATCACAGTAGAAATAAAACTAATTACTCTTATATAGCTAACTTTGCCTCCTGCATGCCTTCAGAAGCTTATTCGTCCAACCTACTAAACCTGAAAAACCTTAACTCTCAATCTACTCAAATTAATTTTGAGCATCCGATAGTTTTAGGGGAAAACATAAACTTCGATTCAGACATAAAGCCTGGTGTGGATAATTCTATTACAACTCGATTTACTGATATTAAGTAAGACCACGCCGCTTAGCGGAACGGGTTTCCTCCCACTAATATCCCTTTTAAAACATATCATTTGAAAATCAGAATCCTACAATCAAACTAATTAAAACAATAATGGCAATATCATATATGCACATAAATCAGGTAATCAATGGACTATCTGTCCGAACAATACAGTTCTGTTTGGCTAACTACTAACAATTGGCTGAGTCGGGCCTACCACACAAAATAAATAATCTAACATCTGTTAGACACACTCCTGGATGATCTGTCGTTAACTTACTTCACCTAGGTTCAACTGATCCTAATGATTTTGCAGGCTCACCAATAACCTATCTTTCTCTGTATATTCCTTTTTATGTGTAACATCATTTTAGTGTTACCTGTGACGAAGCCCTACACACTGGAATTCTGGACTTATTAGCTAGAGGCTAATAGCTAAAGTATAGGGCGCGACCATATACTAGTCCCATCTGATATTCTAATATCTGAGTCATTTACTTAGGGTTAACTATCCCGTCAAATTTTTCTTGAAAACATTTCTTTCAAATTGATTTAACCCTTTAAATCATACTTAAACAAGGGAATATACTTTTTGCTTTACTCGAATATCTTTGCCATGATATATGCTTTATACAGAACAATGTTGATGAAAACCTAAATCAAAAGGGTTATCCATCTTTTTAAAACAACATAAAGACCTTCTTTAATTTAGAAAACATTAGGTTTTAAATCCAATATATCATCTACGAGACCATCGTTTAAAAACTTTAACAGTCCCTTTTGAATTCATTTAAAGTACCCCTTTCAAAACAGGTTGACTACTTTACCTTGAAACACTAGGCCGAAAGGCCAAAACATACCTTTCGAAACCTTTAAAAGCAGACCTTTTGAAATCATTGAAAGTATCTGTCACATCCCCAGTCTAGAGGCCCAGAACTAAGCACTACAAATGCTGCAATCATCTATAGTATTAGCTTTCGGCGACTAAATACGGCTATGTTAATGGTATCTTTAATATCAGAAGCACTTAAATATGAAACAAAACACAGATTTCAAAATAACTTTTCTTCATTACATTTAAAACGGAAGTTCCATATTCTTAATACATAATCCCAATACGTTCCTAGGCACATATAAAATATACCTAATACAAAATACGCCAAGAGCGGTTTATGAAAATACCACCTTGGATGATCAGAGTCATCCAGTCATAATAGACTTAATACAAACACAGCGGAAATACAACAAAACATAAAACTGCAACTCCTAAATAGCTATCCGTTTGCCTCCTGCATGCCTTTGGTAGCCTTATTCATCATCCTACTAAACTTGAAAAAGACCTTAACCCCTCCACCTACTCAAAATAATTTTGAGCACCCAAGAGTTTAAGGGGAAAACATAAACTTCGAGTCATACATAAAGCCTGGTGTGAATAATATTATACATCCCGGTTTAATATGTTAAGTGAGACCACGCCGCTTTAAGGAACGGGTTTCCCCTCACTAACATCCTTTTAAAACATATCTTTACAAAACCTTTTTCCTGCAATCAAAACTGATTAAACATTGTAAAGAATCATTATGTACATAAATATCAGGTAATAATGAACTATCTGTTCAAGTACATAAGTTTTATTTCGATAACTTTTAACCTTAGGCTGACTCGGGCCTACCAGACAATATAATCAAAATTAATCTAAAACACATTAGCTATTCTTCTTCTAGATTACCTATCCTTAACTATATGTTAAATACTTCACTTCTGGACGGTCTGTCCTTAACTATTTGTTAAATACTTCACTTCTGGACGGTCTGTCCTTAACTATCTGTTAAATACTTCACTTCTAGACGGTCTGTCCTTAACTATCTGTTAAATACTTCACTTTTGGACGGTCTATCCCTAACTTAATCATCTTCCAGGTCTTTCTGATTCTAATGGTTTTTTGGGCTCACCAGTAACCTATCTGTATACAAACATATATTCCTTTCGGTGTGTAGTCATAATTTTAGTCTACCTATGACAAAGCCCAACACATTGGAATTTGGAACAACAATTAGCTGGGGCTAATAGCTAATGTATAGGGTGTGACTCCATACTAGTCCCATCTGGTATTCTAATATCTGAGTCATTTTCACTTAAGGATCCCCTCCCATAAGTTTCCTTGAAAACATTTTCAGAATGCTTTAAAACCTTTAAATCAACTTATAAAAGGAAAAATATATAATCTTTATACTTTACTCAAAATCATATTACCATGTTATATATATATATACTTTACTCAAATCTTAGTTGATGATAACATTTAAACGAAAAGTTCTCCTTTCTAAATCTTTGAAAGTACCTCTTTCCAAAATCAAGTGAAAACCTTTTAATTATCTTAGCCGATATGCCAAAACCTTACCTTTCGAAACCTTTCGAAAACAACAAAACTTTGGACATCCTTCTTTCAAAATCACTTTAAAACATTGTCTTAGAAAAACCTTGGAAAACCTCCCTTCTCAAACCTTTCGAAACCATTGAACTAAATCCTTTTGAAATCATTGAACTCTAACCTTTCGAAGCCATTCAATAACCAAACCTTTCGAAAGCATTGAACTAAAACAATTCGAAATCATGGAACTCAAACCTTTCGAATTCATTCAGTAAACAAACCTTTGGAAGACATTAAACCTTTTAAAACATAAATCTTTCGAAGACTTACTGGGTTCAATTTATAACAAGTGGAGAAACCTCCTTTTAAAACTTTTCGACTTCATTAGAAGCAACCTTTCGACTTTGTTGAAAGCTCTGCTTCGAAAGCTTTAAAATTTAACTTTAAACAATAGGATTTAGCCTTTAAAACAACTTCTTCGAAAGCTTGGGTTATACTTTACTTAGAAAAATAAAGATAAATCACCTAAGTCGAAAGCTTTCTTTCGAAAGCATGGAGAAGCGGTTGATTTTAATACAGGAAAACCTTTCGACTTTGTCGGAAGGTTCAAAACAAAACAAAGCAGCTGTCGAAAGGTTTAAGAACCTTTATTTTAAACATTTGACTTGGTCGAAGGCAACCAAGTCGAAAGCTCTTATTCGAAAGCAAAGCAGGTGAAAGCTTTAGGTTTATAAAACAAACATACCCCAACCAAGTTGGCCATCAACCTTTCGACTAAGAACCCTTCGACCTTTTCCAATTCATTACGTACCAAGTAACTTGATACCATATGCATTGGCTTGACCTTGTCGAGAGCTTTATACCTTTCGACTTTGACGAAAGGTCTGGGTCGGAAGGTTTTATGCCGTAAAAGGCTGAAACGTGCTAAAAGTACGATTTCTTTGTTTTTAACTTAAAAGTATAACTTTTTAACGTACCTTCCTTTATTTATCAAATTCTAATTGGTTAACAAATATTTTTTAGAAAACCACTTCCATTATTTTCAGAATTAAATAATCATTTCATTTTATAAGATGTCTCTTCTCCTTAATTAAATATATAAAACATCTAAGTTCCATACCTTGAATAATTTTATATAGTCATCAAAACACAAAAAAAAATCTGAAAAAATTCCAAAAAATCTATTTTAATATGTTTTCCAACATATAAAAATTCCAGACCCAAATAATCATCATTTTAGCCGTAAACAATTAATAATCCAATAAATCATTTTCTTTACTAGAAAATTAATATAAAATCCATATTAACTCGGAAAATTATAAAAATTTGAAACCCATCTCTAAAGTATCATTTCTGACCTATATTTAAATTTTTAAGGCATTTGGATGTCATTAATAGGGTTTTCATATCAAACATATCATAAAAACTAATATGAACATGCATAATTTACCAACAAGCATATATATAAATTTAATCATAAAAAACATGGCATAAACTTGCAAAATCATTTTGGATTAGTCTAAAAACCGAAAACCATAAGAAAATGGGATGAAGTAATTATTCACCATAGCTTTGAGATTAAAAGATGTGAGATTTGATGTTGATTATGTTGATTATCTTCCTTTACTTGAATCCAAGCTGATCTTCTCTTGAGAACAATAATGGTGGCCGGCCTTGTTATAATTTTAGTTAGAGTAAAAATGAAATGAACGTGAGTTTCATTTTTAAGGGTTTAGGGTATAAGCCTTCCCTATTTCCCATTTTGCCCTTACTCATTCTAACACATTTGTTTATGTTATCTTATTTTAATTAACACACTAACATGGCACGGCTACCCTTAGTCCAATCAAATCTCAACCTATTAATCTTCACATTATTTTATTTAATTTACCCAATTAATTATTCTAAATAATGTTATAAAAATATGGGGTGTTACATACTCCTCACCTTAAAGAATCTCGTCTTCGAAATTACGATAAGGTACACAACAAAACAATCAAAGGTAAAACATACCATCAAACAACTCTGGATAAGCATCCCTAATCCTTCTCTCAGTCTCCCAAGTACAGTCTCTAGCATCATCACTCCACTAAACCTTTACTAACTTGATTGTCTTGTTCCTCAATTTCTTCTCATCTCTAGCCACAACCTGAATCGGCTTTTTAACTATAGTCAAATCCGGTTCTACTACTAAATCTTCTAACATTGTAGGTACTATGGTAGTCTCTGGGTCTCTAACACACTTTCTAAGATGAGAAACATGGAAAACATCATGGACTTCGACCAAACTACTCGGTAACTCTACTCTATAAGTAGTTTCCCAATCCGCTCAACAATACGGAAGGGTCCAACAAATCTAGGTGCTAACTGTCCAGACTTTCTTAATCTAATCACACCCTTCATCGGTGAGACCTTAATAAACACACAGTCTCCAACAGAAAATTCCAAGCCTTTCCTTCTTCTATCAGCATAACTTTTCTGCCTAGACTGAGTTTCCTTCATCCTAGCTCTGATTAACTCAATCTTCTCTACACCTTCTTTCACTAAATCCGGACCAAGAACCAACCTATCCCCGGTCTCTAACCAACATATGGGAGATTTTCATAGCCTTCCATACAAAGCTTCAAACGGCGCCATCCCAATACTAGTCTGATAACTATTGTTATATGAGAATTCGACTAAATGGAAATGGTCTTCCCATGATCCCCCGAAATCCAATACACAATATCTTAACAAATCCTCCAAGGATTTGTTAACTCTTTTCGTTTACCCATCAGTCCGTGGATGGTAAGCGGTACTCATGTTGAGCTTGGTTCCTAATGCTTCATGTAGACTCTTCCAGAACTCACTAGTAAACAAAGAAACTCTATCACTGATGATACTACCAGGAATCCCGTGCAGTCGAACTACATTCTTCATAAACAACTTCACCAAAATAGGTGTCGTCCTAGTTGACTTTACTGGAATAAAATGAGCACTCTTTGTCAGTCTATCTACTATGACCCATATGCTTTCATTCCCTCCACTAGACCTTGGCAGTCCATCAATAAAATCCATAGAGATAGAATCCCACTTCCACAATGGAACTTCTAATGGTTGAAGCAATCCACTTGACTTCTGGTGTTCGGCCTTTGCTTGCTGGCAATTCAAGAATTGTTTCACACACACACACCAATGTCCCGTTTCATACCATCTCAGAAGAAACTTCTCTTCATATCCTGATACATCTTCGTTCCTCCTGGATGGATAGTGAACTTCGAACGATGACATTCATCCAAAACTTCCTTCCTCCTGTTTCCTACATTCGGAACACAAAACCTCCCTTCCTTTCTCAACCATCCATTTTGGTCAAGACTGAAATCCTTTGAGTCATCGCTCTTTGTCCCTTCCCTCAACCTTTTGATCCGTTCAGTCAAAACTGGAACCTCCTCCTGCTTAGAAGCTATCCTCTCAATCATTATCGGTCGAATTTCCAAACAAGACAATACATCACTTCCTACACTAGAACCTACTTCGGATCTATACTGCACACTATAAGCTGACAATGCTTCCAAATCTTTTTATTCAGCAATCATAGCCAATACTGCATTTTAATGTTTCCTGCTAAGTGCATCCGCCACCTTGTTTCCTTTTCCGGGTGTGTGCTCAATACCAAAATCATAAGCAGCAATAAACTCCAACCACCTCTTCTATCTCATGTTCAGCTACTTCTGAGAGAACAAGTACTTCAATGACTTATGATCTGTATAAATCTCAAATCGCTCTCCCAACAGATAATGCCTCCATACCTTTAAAACAAATATAACGACAGCTAACTCCAAATCATGCATAGGATACCTAACTTCATGTGGTCTGAGCTGTTTAGAAGCATAAGCAATCACTTTACCTCGTTGCATCAACATAGCTCCTAATCCAGTTACACATGCATCGGTATAAACAACCAAATCCTAATTCCCCTTCGGAACCACTAACACCGGTGCATGGGTCAATAAGTGTTTCAAGCTCTGGAATGATTCCTCACACTTATCAGTCCACACAAACTTCACATCTTTTCACGTATGCTTAGTCATCGGTGCTGCTGTCCGCGAAAAATCCTTTATAAACCTTCGACAATAACCAGCCAATCCAAGAAAACTCTTTATCTCAGTCACGGTCTAGGGTCTCTTCCAATTATTCACCGCCTCAATCTTAGTCGGATCAACAGACAACCCTTTCTCTAAGACTACATAACCAAGGAACTTCAATTCCTTCTTCCAAAAATGACACTTTGAAGACATAGCCTTCAACAGATGCTCCCTCAACGTCTCAAGCACCACTCTAAGATGAACTTCATGCTCCTTCTCATCCTTAGAGTATATCAAAATATATCTATGAAGACCAAAACAAATCTATCGAAGTGATCCTGAAAAATTCAGTTCATCAAAAAGAATGTCGGTGCATTAGTTAGTCCGAATGGAATAACTAACCATTCGTACGATCCATATCCTGTCCTAAATGCCGTCAAAGGAATACTATCCTCTGCCACTCTAAGCAGATGAAATCAGTCGCTAAATCCAGCTAAGAGAATACCTTGGATCCACTTAACTGATCGAACAAATCGTCGATTCTCGACAATGGATATCAGTTCTTGATCATCTTCTCATTCAACTTACGATAATCGATACATAGCCTTAACGATCCGTCCGGCTTCTTAGCAAACACTACGGCAGCTCCCCATGGTGAACTACTCGGTCGAATAAAACTCTTGCCTTCCAAATCCACCAATTGCACCTTCAAATCTCTCATTTCAGTGGGTGTCATCCTACTTGGCGGCCTACTCACCGGTTTTGCCTCAGGCACCAAATCAATTTGAAACTCAATGGCTCGTTTCGTTCGCAGTCCAACTACCGGCTCAAACACATCAGCAAACTCTATAACTAAAAAGACTCGATGCAATTCATCTTCCAACTCCATGATATCCAATAAGCATTCACTTCGCAACTAGGGTTCTCTATGGTATAAACTATCCTATCACTACAATCCGGGTGACTAAGTGATATTTTCCTATTATGGAAAAATATCCTAGCATCATATTTATTTGACCAGTCCAGCCCAAGGATAATCCCAAATTCAAACACATACAAACAGCAATCAAAAGTATGACCTAGCAAATCAAACTCTAAATGGACACACCTCATCCCAAGTGTTGCATATCCTCCTATCAGATTTGCAACCCTTAAGGAAGTAACTAAATATGAGGGTTCTAGGAAAAGCTTATCTACCAAACATTGAGAAATAAAAGAATGTGATGCACCAGTATCAAACGAAATGCTAACAGACATACCGTGAATCTATTGCGAGCCTCCCAGAATAGCCTTCCTTTTTCCTACACAACTGGCATTGTTGTTGCGGGCTCCAATGCATAAGCTTGCCCCTTTCCTTCTTTAGCAGGCTCCTTGCATTGGTTCTTGTAATGGTCAATCTGATCACAATTAAAAAAACTGACATTCTTCTTTCCAGTAGCTTTTTTCCCTTTTCCTTTTCCAGTGCGACACTCATGAGCATAGTGTCCCTTCTTGTCATATTTATAACAAACCACTTCTGCTTTTCCCCTCTTCTGTGCTCCTCACTTCGGAGCATTTCTTCTGGAAAAACTTTCTTTTCTGGCCTTGTCCCACCTGGGCCTCCTTCATTTTCTTCCTCAAACAAGCTAACGCCTCTTCCTGCCTCATCGCCATTTCTATCACTACATCACTTGGATCTCTTAGGTGCAGCAAAGTAGCACTTATCAACTCCGGCCTCAAGCCTCTTATAAACTTCTCGTTCCTCCTGATCACCGTATCAACCAAAGCATACCCGTACCTGGCCAACTCTTCAAATTTCCTAGCATACTCCAGAATAGACATCTCTCCTTGTTCTAGTTTCGCAAACTTCCTCACCAACACCGACTGTGCCATCACCGACATAAACCTTTCTCGAAACCTTCCCTTAGACTCTTCTCAAGTTATGGTTTCCTCATCAACACCGGCTACAACAGTATTCCACTAGAATAAGGCAGCTCCTTGAAGCTGTCTTGAATCCAATCTCCTTTTCTGCTCGTCATTCAATCTTAAGTCAGCCAAGATTCTCTCACAATGTAGCAGCCAATTTTCTACCTCAATCGCATCTTCAGCTCCAATAAACGGCTTCCCTCCGACCTGATATAGTATTTGCTCATGTTAGCATATTGGTTGACCATCGGAACTTCCTTAGCTCCTCCTCCAGCAGCATTTCCTCCAACAACTCCAGCTGCAATTCCAGCTTGCATCATGTTTACAAAGAACTGATACATGGCTCCCATGTCTACTTAGGGAACACCAGCACCAACAGTTTCAGCTTGAGCCTGACCTGGACCTCTTCTAGCATTTGGTCGGGCATTTCCATTTAGTGGTGGTGTTATCTCCTCCAAGATTAACCCAACCTTTTTTTCCTTCCATATCTATATTCAAGCTTTATGAGATACAGATGTCTAGCCTAACTAAGATAGGAGTCTAGAGATATAGCGTATACTTATATATAGCAAATACAAGTATGTTACTATAGCATTATCCCATAACCCGATCTTAACTATAATTACTAAAGATTATGTTTTTTTTTCAAAACAATTTTTAGTTAAAGTATTTCATAAACCATGCTCTGATACCAAGCTGTCCCATCCCCTATCTAGAGGCCCAAAACTAAGCGCTACAGATGTTGCAATCATCTATAGTATTAGCTTCCGACGACTAAATACGGCTATGTTAATGGTATCTATAATATCAAAAGCACTTGAATATGAAACAAAACACAGATTTAAAAACAACTTTTCTTCATTACATTTAAAACAGATGTTCAATATTCTTAATACATAATCCCAATACGTTCCCAAGCACAGATAAAATATACTTAATACAAAATACACCATAAGCGGTTTATGAATATACCCCATTGGATGATCGGAGTCATACAATCGTAATAGACTTAATATAAACACAGCAGAAATACAACAAAACATAAAACTGCAACTCCTAAATAGCTATCCATTTTCCTCATGCATGCTTCCGGTAGCCTTATTTGTAGTCCTACTAAACCTGAAAAAGAGCTTAACCCCTCAGCCTACTCAAATTAATTTTGAGCACCCGAGAGTTTAAGGGGAAAACATAAACTTCGAGTCAGACATAAAGCCTGGTGTGAATAATATTATACATCCTACTTTAATATGTTAAGTGAGAGCACGCCGGTTAGCGGAACGGGGTTCCTCTCACTAACATTCTTTTAAAACAAATCTTTGCGAAACCTTTTTCCTGCAAGCAAAAATGATTAAACACTGCAAAGCATCATTATATAAACATACATAAATATAAGGTAATAATGAACTATCTATTCAAGCATATAAGTTTTATTCGGATAACTTTTGAACTTTAGCTAACTCGGGCCTACCAGACAATAGAATCAAAATTAATCTAACACATGTTAGCTATTCTTCTTCTAAATTATCTATCCTTAACTATCTATTAAATATTTCACTTCTGGATGGTCTGTCCTTAACTATCTGTTAAATACTTCACTTTTGGACGGCCTGTCCTTAAATAAAATACTTCACTTCTGGACAGTTTGTCCCTAACTTAATCATCTCCTAGGTCTTCCTGATCCTAATGGTTTTTCAGGCTCACCAATAACCTAATAAAAACATATATTCCTTTCGGTGTGTAGTCATAATTTTAGTCTACCTATGAGAAATCCCTACACATTGGAATTTTGAACAACAATTAGTTGGGGCTAATAGCTAATGTATAGGGCGCGACCCTATACTAGTCTCATATGGTATTCTAATATCTTAGTCATTTTCACTTAAGGATCCCCTCCCATAAATTTCCTTGAAAACATTTTCAGAATGATTTAAAACCTTTAAATCAACTTATAAAAGGAAAAATATATAATATTTATACTTTACTCAAAATCATATTACCATTTTATATATATATATATACACACACTTTACTCAAATCTTAGTTGATGATAACATTTAAACATTTGAAAAGTTCTCCTTTCTAAATCTTTGAAAGTACCTCTTTCCAAAATCAAGTGAAAACCTTTTAATTATCTTGGCCAATATGCCATAACCTTACCTTTCAAAACCATTCATCGAGCCTTTCGAAACCATTCACCAAACCTTTCGAAACCATTCATTAAACCTTTCAAAAGCAATAAATGTTTGGACATCCTTCTTTAAAAATCACTTTAAAACATTACCTTAGAAAAATCTCCCTTCTCAAATCTTTCGAAACCATTGAACTAAAACCTTTCGAAATCATTGAACTCTTACCTTTTGAAACCATTCAATAACCAAACCTTTCGAAAGCATTAAACTAAAACCTTTCGAAATCATGGGACTCAAACCTTTCAAATTCATTCGGTAAATAGACCTTTGGAAGACATTGAACCTTTTAAAACATAAACCTTTCGAAGACTTACTGGGTTCAATTTATAACAAGTGGAGAAACCTCCTTTTAAAACTTTTCGACTTCATTAGAAGCAACCTTTCGACTTTGTTGAAATCTCTGCTTCGAAAGCTTTAAAATTTAACTTTAAACAATAGGATTTAGCCTTTAAAACAACTTCTTCGAAAGCTTGGGTTATACTTTACTTAGAAAAACAAAGATAAATCACCTAAGTCGAAAGCATTCTTTCGAAAGCATGGAGAAGCGGTTGATTTTAATACAGGAAAACCTTTCGACTTTGTCGGAAGGTTCAAAACAAAACAAAGCGGCTGTCGAAAGGTTTAAGAACCTTTATTTTAAACATTTGACTTGGTCGAAGGCAACCAAGTCGAAAGCTCTTATTCGAAAGCAAAGCAGGTGAAAGCTTTAGGTTTATAAACAAACATACCCCAACCAAGTTGGCCATCAACCTTTCGACTAAGAACCCTTCGACCTTTTCCAATTCATTACGTACCAAGTAACTTGATACCATATGCATTGGCTTGACCTTGTCGAGAGCTTTATACCTTTCGACTTTGACGAAAGGTCTGGGTCGGAAGGTTTTATGCCGTAAAAGGCTGAAACGTGCTAAAAGTACGATTTCTTTGTTTTTAACTTAAAAGTATAACTTTTCAACGTACCTTCCTTTATTTATCAAATTCTAATTGGTTAACAAATATTTTTTAGAAAACCACTGCCATTATTTTCAGAATTAAATAATCATTTCATTTTATAAGATGTCTCTTCTTCTTAATTAAATATATAAAACATCTAAGTTCCATACCTTGAATAATTTTATATAGTCATCAAAACACATAAAAAAAATCTGACAAAATTCCAAAAAATCCATTTTAATATGTTTTCCAACATATAAAAATTCCAGACCCAAATAATCATCATTTTAGCCGTAAACAATTAATAATCCAATAAATCATTTTCTTTACTAGAAAATTAATATAAAATCCATATTAACTCGGAAAATTATGAAAATTTGAAACCCATCTCTAAAGTATCATTTATGACCTATATTTAAATTTTTAAGGCATTTGGATGTCATTAATAGGGTTTTCATATCAAACATATCATAAAAACTAATATGAACATGCATAATTTACCAACAAGCATATATATAAATTTAATCATAAAAAACATGGCATAAACTTGCAAAATCATTTCGGATTAGTCTAAAAACCGAAAACCATAAGAAAATGGGATGAAGTAATTATTCACCATAGCTTTGAGATTAAAAGATGTGAGATTTGATGTTGATTATGTTGATTATCTTCCTTTACTTGAATCCTAGCTGATCTTCTCTTGAGAACAATAATGGTGGACGGCCTTGGTATAATTTTAGTTAGAGTAAAAATGAAATGAACGTGAGTTCCATTCCTAAGGGTTTAGGGTATAAGCCTTTCCTATTTCCCATTTTTCCCTTACTCATTCCTAACACCTTTGTTTATGTTATCTTATTTTAATTAACACACTAACATGGCACGGCTACCCTTATTCTAATCAAATCTCAACCTATTAATATTTACATTATTTTGTTTAATTTACCCAATTAATTATTCTAAATAATGTTATTAAAGTATGGGGTGTTACAGTATCCCTTCGAAAGCTTTATAAAATCTTAGACATCCTCTTTTCAATATAGTTTGTACTTTCCTTTCGAAAGCATTGGAAACCTTCCATTTAAAGACTGAAGTAAACCTTTCGAAAACATTGGGATGCCTCCCCTTTGAAACCTACATTATATACTTTTTGAAAGTATTAAAATTCCTAACTTAAAACAAACCTTTCAAAAGCATTGGGTCCAAGTAAAAGTTTGTGGAACATAGCTTCGAAACCTTTGGGTTTAGCTTTTAATGGAACAAAGGGTCTTAAAAGAACCGGGGTGCAAGCATAGCTTTCAAAAGCATTATTCCTATGTAAAAGAAAGTGGATGGTTTCGAAACTAACCCTTTCGAAAGCATGGAGAAGTGCTAAAGTACCCTTCGAAAGCATTGATTCGAAGGGTTGAATGCAGCAGCATGGGTTTCGAACCCCTTCGAAAGCTTCGTTTTAAAATAAAAAGGCGGCAATCCCTTTCGAAAGCGCTTTTACTAAAACAAAGGCATATTTGACTAAGCCGAAAGTTAATTCCTTCGAAAGCCTTCTTTTTAAAATAGGTGATTCATAGTCAAAAATAGTAGCTTCTACCTCTTCGAAAGCATGTTTTGACTCTATACTTTCCTCCTAACTCCAATCCAATACGTTCTAAGGCATTGATACTATGCATATTGGTTTTGACTTGGTAGGAGGCGGAATTATAAGGTCAAAAGATAGGTGCTATAAGTGGCGAAGCAATAATTCTTTGCAAAACTGATTATTAGCCTTTTAAAGTAATACCTTTCCAACTAACTTGCCTTATTTGTCAACTCTAATTGGTTGCCAATTCATTTTCAAAATCTTTTTCTAAAAGTGCTGCCGAATTCAGTAATTAACAATTAGAAACATTTAGCAAATTAGCCACTTCTCCTTTTAGAAGCATATAAAGACATTTAAGTCCCATACATTAAATAATTTTATATTCATAATAAAATACTTAGAAGAATTCTCCAAAACTTTCCACAAATCACTTGTAATAGGTTTTCTAACATATTTAAATTTCAGACCCAAGGCTAACATATATTTTTCGAAAATATTTAAACCCAATTTAACCATTTCTTTTCTCTAGAAAATTCATAATAAATCCGCATTAACTTAAAAATTATGAAACTTGAAACTCATCTCTAAAATAATGTTTTTGAACTTATATGAACAACGCAAGTCATTAGGATGTCATTTAATAGGTTTTTCAGATCAAAACTTATCATAAAATCTATATGAAGCAACATAAATCATCAACAAGCTATATATCCATTTACAGAATCAGATCATGACATGTTACTTGCAAAATGAATTCGGTTATCGTCTAGAAACCGAAAACATTAAAATGAGATGTAATATATTATTCACCTTAGCTTAATTGTTAAGAAGGTTGAGATTTGCTCTTCAATTGATTTGATTAAGCTTCCTACTTGAATCCTTGCTTATCTTCCTCTTGTTTTCTTCTAATGGTGGCCAGCAAACTCTATGTTTAGTTTTGTTTGTGAATGTTGGAAATGAGAATGGGATAACGGTTTAGGGTATAAGAATATAACCCATTCCTATTTTACCCTTATCTTATATCCTTTACTTACTTCATTTTAAATTTTCATTTGTTTATTCATTACTTAAGGTATGACTACCATATGATTATACAAATCTCGATCTCTTAACCACTTTAATCTTTACATTATTCTATTTAATTTATCTAATTAAATCTCCTGAATAATGTTAGTCAAAATTAAAGTCATTACAAACTCCCCTCCTTAAAGAATTTCGTTCTCAAAATTACGATAAGGTACTCAAAACAATCAATCATAAAGGGAAAACATACCATGAAATAAGTCAGGATAAGTATCTATAATCCCACTCTCAGTTTTCCAAGTATATTCTCTATCGACGTCACTCCACTAGACTTTGACTAATCTGAGTATCTTGTTCCTTATTCTTTTCTCATCTCTCGCAACTATACGAACTGGTTTTCTAATTATAGCCAAATTCGGTTCCACTACTAAGTCATGTAACATAATCGGTGCTATAGTATTCTTTGGATCTCGAATACACTTCCTTAGATGAGAAATATGAAAAAAAATTATGGACTCCTACCAAACTACTTGGTAACTCCACTCTATACGCGAGTTTCCCAATCCTTTCTATAATAGGAAATAGCCCGACAAATCTTGGCGTTAATTTTCCTAATTTTTCGAATCTGATTACACCTTTCATCGGAGATACCTTGACGAAAACATGATCTCCAACTGAGAACTCTAAGTCTTTCCATCTCTTATTAGCATAACTCTTTTGCCTAGACCGAGCTTCCTTCATTCTAGCTCGAATTAACTCAGTCTATTCTACAGCTTCCCTAACCAAATTCGGACCAAGAACTAACCAATCCCCGATCTCTAACCAACAAATGGGAGATTTGCATGGCCTTCCATATAAAGCTTCAAACGGTGCCATCCCTATATTAGTCTGATAACTGTTGTTATACGAAAACTTGACTAAGTGTAGATGGTCTTCCGATGATCCCCCAAAATCTAGCACACAAGCTCTTAACAAATCTTCTAGGACTTTATTAACTCTTTCCGTTTGTCCATCTGTCTGTGGATGGTAAGCGATACCCATCTTGAGCTTGGTACCTAAAGTCTCATGTAGACTCTTCCAGAACTCGCTAGTGGATAAGGAATCTCTATCACTTACTACATTACTATGAATTCCATGTAGTTTAACTATATTCTTCATAATTAATTAAGCTAAAACAGGTGCCATTCTGGTCGACTTAACTGGAATGAAATTGGTACACTTGGTCAATCTATCCACTATAACCCATAGGCTTTCATTTCCTCGATTCGATCTTGGCAACCCGTCTATAAAACCCATTGAGATAGAATCTCATTTCCACATTGGAACATCTAAAGGCTGAAGTAACCCACTTAGTTTTTTATGTTCATCTTTTATCTGTTGACAGTTCAAACAATGCTTCACCCATAAGCCTACATCCCTCTTCATGCATTCCTAGAAAAAACTTCTTTTTATGTCTTTATACGTCTTAGTTCCTCCCAGATGAATAGTAAACCTTGAACGTTAACATTCTTTAAGAACTTCCTTCCTAATGTTTCCCACATTCGGAACACACAGTCTTCCTTTCTTTCTTAACCACTCATTCTGGTCAAGACTGAATCTTTCAAGTCATCGCTCTCTGTTACATTCCTTAACTTTCTGATCTGTTCAGCTAATAATGGATCCTCCCCTTGCTTAGAAGGGATCTTTTTGATCATCACCGGTCGAACCTCTAAACATGACAATATAGCAGTTCCCTTATTAGACTCGGATCTCCACTATATTCCACATGTAGTCAATGCTTCCAAATCTTTCCACTCAGCTATCATTGCCAATACTTCATTCTGATGTTTTCTGATAAGTGCATTTGCAACCTTATTGCCTTTTCCCGGTGTGTACTCAATCCTAAAGTTTTAAGCGGCTAAAAGCTCTAACCACCTCTGTTGTCTCATATTCAACTCTTTCTATGAGAATGAATATCTCAATGACTTATGATCCATGTACAACTCGAATCTCTCTCCCAAAAGGTAATGCCTCCACACCTTCAATGTGAAAATTATTGCAGCTAATTTTAAATCGTGAGTTTGATATCTAACCTAATGCGGTCTAAGCTATCAAGAACCATAAGTAATCACTTTATCCTTCTACATCAACACAGCTCCTAACCCTATTCCACATGCATCCGTGTACACCACTAAGTCCTAATTCCCCTCTGGAACAACTAACATAGGTTCATTTGTCAATAAGTGTTTCAGCTTCCGGAATGCCTCCTTACACTTATCAGTCCAGACAAACTTCACATCTTTCCGAGTTAGCTTAGTCATCGGTGCTGTTATCCGCAAAAAATCCTTAATGAATCTCCGATAGTAACCAGCAGGTCCAAGAAAACATTTTATCCCAGTTACTGTCTTGGGTCTCTTCCAACTATTCACTACCTGGATCTTAGCTGGATCTACTGACAACCCTTTCTTTGAGACTACATGACCAAGAAACTTCACTTCCTTCTTTTAGAAATTACACTTCGAAAATTTAGCTTTCAATTGATGCTGCCTCAACGTCTCAAGCACCACTCTAAGACTAACTTTATGCTCTCTTTCATCTTTAGACTATACCAAATACCATCTATGAATACCAATATGAACCAATCCAAGTGCTCTCGGAAAAATTGGTTCACCAAATCTACAAAGAATGCTGGAACATTAGTTAGTCCGAACGGCATTACTAACCATTCCTACGATCCATATCTAGTTCTAAACGCCGTCAAAGGAATACTTTCCTCAGCCACTCTAAGCTAATGGAACCCTGTTGCCAAATCCAACTGGGAAAATACTCTGGCTCCACTCAACTGGTCAAACAAATTGTCAATTCTTGGTAACAGATATCGATTCTTTATAGTCTTCTCATTCAACTTACGATAATCGATAACCTTAATGATCCGTCCGGTTTCCTTGCAAACATTGCGGCTGCTCCCCAAGGTGAACTGCTTGGTCTGATAAAATTCTTGCCTTCCAAATCCATCAACCGCACCTTTAGCTCCCTTATCTCGATAATTTTCATTCTACTTGGCGTCTACTCACCGGTTCTACTCCTGGTACTAAATCTATCTGAAACTAAATAGCTCGTTTCAGGAGCAGTCCTGCTACGGGCTCAAAGACATCTGTGAATTCTCTAACAATGAAAACTCAATTTTACTCGTCTTCTACCTCCACAACACCCAATAAAGAATCATCCTCAAAACTAGGGTTTTCTATGGAGTATATTATCTGATCACTGCAGTCAGGGTGTCTAAGTGATATTTTCCTATTATGGCAAAATATCCTAGCATCGTATTTAATTAACCAATCCATACGCAAAATAATTCTGAACCCTACAAAGTCTAACACATGCAAACTGCAAGCAAATACATGACCTAACATTTCAAACTCTAGGTGATCACATCTCATCCCGAAAGTCGCATATCTTCCTATTGGATTCGCAACCCTTAAGGAAGTAATTAGGCATGAGGGTTCTAGGTTAAGTTTATCTACCAAACAATGAGATATAAAAGAATGCGATGCACCAGTATCAAATAGAACTCTAACCGACACACCATGAATCAAAAGCGTTCCTCCCAACACAGCTTTTTCCTTTTCCTCTGTTATTGGTCTCGAGGTAGCTGGCTCCAATGCAAACAATTTCCCTTTCCCATCCTTGGTTGGCTCCTTGCACTGGTTCTTATAATGTCCAATCTGATCGCAGTTGAAACATCTCCCTCCTTTCTTGTCAGCAGCTTTCTTCCCTTTGCTTGTCCAGCACTCATGAGCATAGTGTCCTTTCTTATCACACTTATAACAGATAACTTCTACCTTTCCCTTCTTAGCAGCTCCACTATTTTAGCTCCCTTCTTATGAAAAAACTTCCTCTTCTGGTTCTGCCCTCCTTGAGCTCCTCCGGCCTTGTTACCTTCAAGAAAAGTAAGCATCTCTTCCTACCTTAAGCCATCTCAACAACTACATCGCACGGATCTCTAATATGCGATAATGTGGCCTTAGCAAGCTCAGGCTTCAACCCACGAAAGAACTTCTCATTGCTTTTGATAATGGTATCAACCGTAGCATATTCGTATCTTGATAGCTCCTCAAATCTGGTTGTATACTCAAGCACTTTCATATTTCCCAGCTCCAACTCAGCAAATTTCCTAAGCAGAGTAGACCTAGCAATTTTGGACATAAATCTTTCCTCAAACCTCCTTCTAGAATCCACCCAAATCATGGTTTATTCATTAACTCCTATGGTAACACCATTCCACTAGTACAGTGCTGCTCCTTGTAACTGTCTAGAAGCAAGCCTCCTTTTCTACTCATTATTGAACCCCAAATCAACAAAAATACTCTCGCAATGAAGTAACCAATTCTCCACTTCAATTGCATCCTCAGTCCCGACAAACGGTTTTCCTCCCAGACTGGCATTGTCTCTACTCAACATAGCATAATTATTGACCGCTAGGGCTCCCTGATTTCCTCCTTCAGCATTTCCTTCAACCAAACCCGTAGCAAATCCAGCCTGAATCTTCTTAATGAAGAATTGATACATAGCTCCCATATCTACTTGCGGCATTCCAGCACACACATTAGCAGCTTATGCCTTACCTGGATTCCTTCTTGTTTTTGGTCTAGCATTCCCACTAGTTATGGTGCTTCCTCCACAATGTAAACTCTTCCACTTCTAGCATCCATATCTTACGTTCGTAAAATCCTCATTCGAGTCTTTGAAAGACATAAAAGAATATCTAAGGGAGATGGGATAATAGAGATAAAGCGTATATTTACATATAGCAAATACAAGTACGTTACTATAGCGTTATCTCATACTCTAATCTTTTCTCTAATTCCTTAAGATTATGTTTTCAAAATCATTTTACGTTTGGAATTTCTTTTAAATTTTTCATAAACCTATGCTCTAATACCAAGTTGTAACATCCCCTATCTTGAGGCCTGAAGCTAAGCGCTACATATTCTGCAGTCATCTATAGTATTAACTTCCAGTGATAAGATATGGCAATGTAGGTATCCATAATATCAAAAGCATTTGAATATGAAATAAAATCAAAACGGAATTAAAACATCTTTTCTGATTACATTTCAAATCCATATTTCATATTCAGATACATAATCCCAAAACGTTTTCCAGGTTTTGATCAAATATAATAATTACAAATTACACCAAGAGCGACATATGAAGATGCCCCTTTAGATGATCAGAGTACTAAATAAACATATCAGTCTTAAATACATCATAGCGGGAATAAAACTACTTACTCCTATATAGCTAACTTTGCCTCCTGCACATCTTTGGAAGCTTATTCGTCCAACCTACTAAACCTGAAAATCCTTATCTCTCAATCTACTCAAATTAATTTTGAGCACCCGAGCGTTTAAGGGGAAAACATAAACTTTGAGTTTGACATAAAGCCTGGTGTGAATAGTACTATTACATCTTGGTTTACTGTTATTAAGCGAGACCACACCGCTTAGCGGAACGGGTTTCCCCTCACTATTATCCCTTTTAAAACATATCTTTTGCAAATCAGAATCCTACAATCAAACTGATTAAAACAATAATAGCAATATCATATGTGCACATAAATCAGGTAATCAATGGACTATCTGCCCGAACAATATAGTTTTGTTTGGCTAACTACTAACCATTGGTTGATTAAAAAACGCAAGTCATTAGGATGTCATTTAATAGGGTTTTCAAATCAAAACTTATCTTAAAATCTATATGAAGGAACACAAATCATCAATAAGCTATATATCCATTTAAACAATCAGATCATGACATTTTACTTGCAAAATAAGTTCGGATATCATCTAGAAACTGAAAATAATAAAAATGAGATGTAATATATTATTCACCTTAGCTTTATTGTTAAGAAGGTTGAGATTTGCTCTTGAATTGATTTAATTAAGCTTCCTACTTGAATCCTTGCTTATCTTCCTCTTGTTTTCTTCTAATGGTGGCCAGCCAAACTCTATGTTTAGTTTTGTTTGTGAATGTTGGAAATGAGAATGGGATAAGGGCTTAGGGTATAAGAATATAACCTATCCTATTTTGCCCTTATCTTATTTCCTTTACTTACTTCATTTTAAATTTTCATTTGTTTATTCATTACTTAAGGCACGGCTACCTTATAATTATACAAATCTCAATCTCTTAACCACTTTAGTCTTTACATTATTATATTTAATTCACCTAATTAAATCTCCTGAATAATGTTAGTCAAAACTAGGGTCATACCGAGCCACATCCTGAATGATGGGTCTCGTGTAGTGTTATCAAGCTTTTTTGGCCAGGCTATATTTGGATGAACATGGTGAATCAAACTTGAAATTTATCGTGGCAGGAAGCCTAGAGAGATAGCCAACTAGCCCAGGAACCAAGTACAACCAAGACTATATGGCGAAAGCAAACAATTATTGAAGTTCAATAATTCAAATCCATCAAAGTGATGCATTGGTAATGATCTATAAAACTTCACCCATATCACCCCGTACCTCCTTTACTCCCATCTCATGGTAATAGCAACCCATACGAAGATTCAATGGATGGGTTGCATGTACCTTGCCTTTGAATATCTCGAGCATCTGAAATCAAGAACTCAATCCCTCCATCGATCCAAATTGATGACCCAGAAACAAGCCTCTAACAGAGCAATCAAGATGGGAAACATGAAGTTAACGATAAGCCGTAGTGAACAAGGCAATGGAAGAAGCCAATACGGCAATCTTTTGGATAGGTACTGATCCATCATATTTGCTGATATGGCCACGTTTTCTCGAGCGTAACTGCTGCAGGACGTAGGGAACATGTTGGAAATCGTAAAGGATAAATTCTTGGTAACCTACAGCTTTAAATAGAAAGGGGAGGAGTTCATTTTTATGGTTCTTTTTACTTGTTTACGAATTTCTCATAATTCTTTTATACTCCCGAGAATCCATACTGATCCATAAGAACAATAGTTGTAAACAACAATATAAAAATAGAAACACTAAGTTGACATAGGCATCAGCTGGCCGAACCACTATAAACTCTATGTGCATCATTTTTTACTTCATTTACATTTCTTTATTTCATTTTATATTTTGATCTATTGTGTACACATGCCACGGTTTGGTATAAAAAATTTAGTGCTTTCACTGGGAGCGTTATTCTTGGGTCGTTTAGATCCATCATCTACTATTGGATTATCTAAATCCGAGAGATAGATCCAGTGTTCTTTGTTTTTTTATATTTTAAACCACACGGATTTTCCAAAATACACACAATTTTCTTTCAACCATGGCTCCACGACGAGACCGTTCTACCACTTCTAGAGCTGCAGACAATGTTGAGAACATTGATGTTCAACATCAGGAGAAAGTTGCACAACCAGGTGCTGCCAAGGCCCATAACCCGACTGATGTGATAACAAGAGTTAAGATGGACTGCATGATGAAACAAATGGAAGATAGGTTGCAGAAAATTTGCAACAAGATAAATCAGTAATTACAGGAGAGCCTCAAATTGTTGAATGAGTTAACATAAAATCATAGAAGTAGAATGGTTTTGGGGCTTTCCAATTTAGAATCTGACATTTCCACTTCATCGAGCCAGAGGCATAAACGAAGGAAGCAGAAAATGGTCAGGGTAGATGTTGGCGCATCGAAACAGAGGCTGGATACAGGTCGCGACCAAAGCCTGAGGACCAGTTTTGATCCATCCTCATGGATTGGTATCGAACCATCTGCCACTAGGATGGCAACTCAGCAAGCCAGAGGGAAAGTTGGACTTACTTCTGGTCATGTTGTGGAGGATCAGAATACTAGATATGAAGCGGTTGCTATCGATCCACCATGCAGGAACTAGAAAACCATGTCTACTGAACTAATAGTTCTCTCGGAGTTAAGAGAAACCAGGTATCATGAATCTACCCTAGAGTGCTTGCCATACCAAACACTCAGGGTGGACCGTGATTACCACCGTTCGGCAGAACCTATGGAACCAAATATTTTAGTTGAGATGGTTAGGAAGCTATGAGCAAAAATCGGTTTCAGAACAATGATGAATAAGGCACTTCTCCAAGTCGAAACCCAATCACTAAGGAGATACTCCATGAAGAGTATCCTCAGAGATTCGTATTGCCAACGATGCCATTGTATAGTAGGAGAACATATCCAAGGTAGCACCTGCTTAAATAAGAATGGCATATGAACCTTGCCAGGGCATCTAATGCTATGAGATGTCTTTGTTTTTTGATTTTCCTAGAGGGAGTGGCGACGATGTGGTTCACCCGGCTTTCGCTTAGATCCATATTGTCTTCTGATGAATTAGCATGGAAATTCATAGAGAAATTCCGTCTATACACCACACGTCCCAAGGACATAATGTTACTATCAAAACTCTTCCAGGGTGCGGGAAACTTATTAAAAGAACTTATGAACAGGTTCCATATAACTATGATAGAAGTGACAAATGCAAAGGATGACATTGTATTGATGACACTGATTAAGGGGATTCATCCCAAAACCAATTTCTAGAGATGGTTGAAAATGAAGCCCCGACCGATGATGGATGTGTTTTATAGGAAAGCTAAGCAGTTATTGTGCTTGGAAGAGGGAAGCACTATGACTAGGAGGGCCGGTCCTGATTCCTGAAAGGTCAGCAGAAGTTATCCAAAGTAATGTTGCTATGAAACTGTTCGAAGGGAGTTCCGAAAATGTTGATGTGAATGTGGAAAACAAAGGTGGTGGCCTCAGAAGGAATGGAAGTGGGGCCATAGATCGAAAGTCTAACAGTAGGAAATGGTCTAGGTTTCCAAAATACGATAACCACACTGAGCTAAATAACTGAATCGAGAACATCTACCTTGTGACCCAAGTTATTAAGCAATACAAGAAGCCGGCTCTGATGGAGTCAACTAAGAAGGAAAAGAAATATAGGAAGTATTGCAGATTTCATGAGATCCATGGTCACAACACAAACGAGTGCAGGCACTTATGTAACGTGATCGAAGACTGGATATGGAAAAAGAAATTGCAGTAGTTTGTGAAAGCCCTACGGGATGGCTGGTAAGGAAGTTCTAACCCTAAGTACTGTTGTTCCAATGGGGGCAGGCCAGGATTGGTAATGATGAGCCCAGGTAGCTTGAGAAGATATTAATCATTAATACTATTCATGGAGGACCACATTCCCCGGAGAAGAGCTGGAACGAAATGGAGAGATATGCTAATGCTTTAAAGCATGCTAATACCGAGAGTTGTTTTGCCATCGAAGATGGAGCTCTGGTGAAACAAATCATGACCTGATTGACGATATTGTCTTTCAGAATGGGGATGTCGATGGAGCTAAAGCCCCAACATTGGACCCCTTGGTGATATTGACCATGAATAGACCGATAATTTTGAAAAAGTGCCGATTGACTATGGCAATTCTGTCAACTTTCTATCCAAAAAATCTTATGATCAGATGTTATTGGAGGACAAGGATTTAAAACCATGTAGATCTCGTATCTAGAGATTTAAAGGTATGGCTACTAAACCCATCAGGTTTGTGAATTTGCCTATGGTGCTAAGAGAAAGTGACCATAAGAGAGTGAAGGTTGTAATTTTCGTTGTGTTCGACATTTTATTGACCTACAATGCATTTCTGGGCCGACCGGCCCTAGCTGATTTCCGAGCAACATCACCCCATGGTGCTTAATGATGAAATTCTTGATGGATAATGAAGTGGGGGTTGTGTAGGGAGACTAGGGTTGGACGTGAATATTACGTCATAGAGCTGAAAGAGGCAAATGATGTGAGAAAGGAAAGGATGTGGAGAAGACTCTCTACATCAAATCTTTGGACGCATAGCAACCACTGCTTGAGCCCTAGCTTGGAAAGCACAATCAATTCTATAAGGCTAAATGCTTTGAAATGATCCTACCCATTGCCAATTGGTTAAAGGAGATGTCATACTTCATATAAATTATACAATATAATATCATTTTTTAACTATAAAACTAATACTGTGTAATATCATAATTATTTTATTATACTATGTAGTATCAAAAAAGATATGATACTTAGTGGTGTCATATATTTTTTATGATACTGTGTGGTTACATTTTATAACTGTTTTATACTGGTATACTCAATAGTATGCTACTATGTTGTATAATTTAAGAATATGCATAATGTAAAAGAGGGCAAGTATACTCAATATTACTGCTATTGTTCTATGCTAGTATATTCAATGTTATTGCTACTATTTTATACTAGTATATTGATTAATGTAAAACTGGGCAATGTATAATTTGAGATTCCTGAATTTTATCGATAAAATCCTTCACAACAATGTCCTTCAATTTCCGTAGGTCCCACTTTGCAAACCTGGGAAATGTGATATCATATCCATTTTTTGGTGGAAATAAATACTTCATCTTCTCACATATGTAGTACTGTAAAAAGAGTTTAATTCAATTAGAAATATATAGTTAAAACAAGTCATAAATGCAATACTATAGTACCGTAAACTGAATTGTACTATATAGTATCAATTTAAGTAGAAATATATTGTATTAACATTGCATTTTGATAGAAAACTTACTAATGGAAGCATCAAACTGCCTGACATGTTTCTAGGTTTGTGTATGAACTTTTTATGAACTTGTTAGTAGACCATTCCATTATCAGCGGCCATGAGGTTGAGTTCATTTTTTCTAGGTCCAAAAGAACCGGTAGTGTCTCCCATCTTATCTTTTGCTAATTGTTTGGAAAGAAGAAAGTCAATAGCATTTCCATAATCAGAAGAATTTTTAAATCTTCATTGTTTTCTTTAGCCTTTCTTGTCATTCCCTCTTTAATTCTCTTTTCAACATTAGTCCTTTTGATTTATTGAAAGTTTGGAAATTTTCTTGTAGCAAAATCTGTGAACCCAGAATTGTATGCCTAGTCATTGTTGCTACAGGTTCTATGTTTTTTCCTGCAAGCGGAAACCAAATGGCAAACTTATTTCTTTCAATGTTATTTTCATTTTTGCTTATCCTAGCAAAAATATTTCTTCTTCTGTTGAATACAATTCCATTAGAACATCTAGGTTGCTTTGTGTTTCTTGATTTCTTTTGCTTTTATTTTGTTCTCATGGAAGACGCGAAAGAAATTGCAAAATAAAGTAGCTTTCATGAAGTCCATTCTCGGCTTTGTCATTCGTTTGTTTTTTTATTAGCTTAGTCATTTGATATGTGACATTTAACCCACATCTATAAGTTGCAGGTCTTAATTTTTTATCTCTATTTGCTTCTTCCAGGTTTGAAGTTTCCTACGAAAATATATTTATTAACAATATTTTCAAGTACTCTATTATATAGTAAAAGTTTTTCTTAATTTTTAAATTTGATTTTAACAATGATACTATATAAAAGTTTATGAAAGCACTAATTTTTAAATATATTTACAAGCATGACACTACACAGTATCATATTAAATTGAATTTATATAAATATGGTAAATAAAACTGACATTAAGAATCTGATACAACATATCTATCAAAATTGTACCAACATTTACTGCTACTATTTAGTGTCATTTACAGTATATTCTGTAATTCATTAATTTAGATTCAAACTTATATTGATACTAAAAGTGTCAAATTTTTAATTGGCAATGTTCTAATTGGTATAAATCATTTGTATTTAACATTGACTAAAACAAACTTACTCTTCATACAGCACACATAATTGTACTACATGGTATCAATTTACAAATCTATTTCCAAAACTTTTATAAAACATTTACATTGAAATAATTTACTCATTGCTACTACAACACAACATCATTTTATTTGCAAACTATAATATATAATATGATCCTTCAACAAATTCTAAATAAATATTTTACCTCTTCTTCCCCAAGCTTTGTTCCATCAGTATTTTTCTCTACTTCGTTCAATTGATCTATCACTTTATTTATTTTTTCAACATGCTGTTAAACTTTTTACAAAACATCAGTTAACATGATAATCATTTTAAACTTATATGGATACTACACGGTGTCATAATTACCACAGTTTCTTTCATGCAATTGATATCGTGTAAGTACGGAAGTGATTCATAGAAATTAATAATATATCACTACCAAACTGGTACTAATCCATTGGTACAATATAACCACAAACAATCTGCTAATATATTTCACAACTGTAATGTAAACAAAGTGCTAACTGAAGATAAACTCATACTGATACTATGCAGTATCACTTTGTTTGTATACAATGTGCCGATATATAATTTGTACTTAACATTGTTTGAAAAGGTCAAAAATAAATAGTATGTGATATAATTGAAGGAACTATACTTTTATGTAAACATAATACAAATTATATTTTCTTACGATTCATTACAAACTCCTTCTTCATACAACACATATAATTGTACTACACAGTATTAATTTACAAATCTAATTCCAAAAATTTTATAAAACATTTACATTGAAATAATTTACTCATTGCTACTATATAGTATTATTTATTTTAAACTATAACATGGAATATAATACTAGATAGTATCTTTTTAGATGTAACTTCAACAAATTTTTAAATAAATCCTTTACCTCTTCATCTCTAAGCTTTGTGCCATCAGTATTATGCTCTTCTTCATTCAATTGATCTATCTCTTCATTTTCTTTTTCAGCATGCTGTTAAAAAGTATACAAAACATTAGTTAGCATTAAGATCATTTTAGACCTAGTATGAATACTCACAACGTTATAAGTACCACGGTTTCTTTTATGTAATTGATACCATGTAAGTACAAAAGTATTTCATAGAAATTGATTATATATTACTGCAAAAATGATACTAATCCATTAATATAATATAAACACAAACAGTTTGCAAATATATTTAACAATTGTAATGCAAACAAAGTGCTAACTAGGGGTGGGCACGGTCAATTAACCGAGTCGTTCGTTTAAAATTTTCGGTTAACCGCAATAGAAGGATCGGTTCAATTAACCAGTTTTGGTTAACTGTGGTAACAGACTACCGACCGAACCGGTTAACCTTAACCACGGTTAACTGGTTTTTTAACCGGTTAACCTATTACTTTGACCAGTTAACCATTGACCTGTTAACCATTCAAATTGATCGATTAACCCGTTTACAAATTTACAATACACATCATTTTCAATTGACTCAACTGAAATATAAGATATATTTGTTGCATTGTTCATACTAGTTTATACTTCATAATGACAGTAATTATAATTGTTCATATTAGTTCATACTTCATACTATAAGTAATTCCAAACATCATACTAGTTCATACTTCATACTTCATTGTTCATTGTTCATACTAGTTCATTGTTCATAAATATTACACTACAACAGTAATTCAATTACATTACATTAATACATGTCAACAACTACAAACTACAAATTCAACTGACTCGGCTCCAAGCCTCTACAGTGCCAACTTCCAAGATTAAGACGAAGACAACAACTTACAAGATGAAGACGAAGATAGCAACTACCAGCAACCGATATACAACCTGAATACTTAGTTAAACCTGAATATAAGATGAAGATGAATAATATTAAAAATTGGAATAGTATAAAAATCAAATTTATAGCCAACAATCTCCCAGGAATATTTAAATTTGTTTTAAATTAAATTTGTATTCAATAAATACACATGAATAACATATGCAAGCATATTATGTGTCCCAATATGTTACCTTACAAAAGCAATTTCACAAACATGATTATAAAATTTTCTTCGTTGCGATCAAATTATTGTTCTCAACTGTCAGGAATCAGATATATCAAGTGGAAGAGAGATTTTACTATGTCAAACCTTGAGCATACATTTTAATAATTATTTGATGCAGCTAGGGATATACGACTAGTCATAATTCTCGCAAAATGGTCATCTAGTTATGTAACAATATCTCTACTGAATGATAAATAACTACTGTAATGTATAACGTAAAGTAATGAAGGCAGTTGACAAACCTGTCATACTAGTTATAGGATGGTGAAAAGCAATGTGCCAATTATAAATTCCTAGGAAGCTGTAACGACCCGTAATTTTTAGATATTTGAAATTGGAATATTTAATTGATTTTAAATATTTAAAAGTTAATTTCTAACTTGAATTTCAAATATCACTATTTATTGGATAATTAATTATTGAATTTAGTTATTGGAATTGTTTAAATGTTGAATTGGGAGTTTTAAGCTTTTTAAAAATAATTGGAATGCTTGTAAAATTTATATTAATAGTACAGAAGATAGTAAAAATGTTAAAACTGGATTCGAAAGTAATTTGTTCAGTTTTAAAAATATATTGTTTAAATTGATATTTAAAAATAGCCTTCCGAGGAGTCTCGGATTTCGATGAAACCAGTTCCATTGGATCTGTAATAGTGTATTATTAGCGGATTTCAATTTTGTAGTGTTTGGAGTTGTCATGTGATCGTACGGTAGATAAACGCGCTGAAAACTATAACGAAAATTCAATATAATAATTGGTCCAAAAAGCTACCTTCTCCATACGATCGAATTAGAACTCGAAACTTTTTCCATTGTGTTCGGAATAGGGGTTTAACACTATAAACGCCTAGCGGCACGCCTCCATAGGGGTTCGAGATTTTGAGATGTGTAATATTGGAAATAAATTATATTTATATATATAATTAAATCAAATCTTATCTAAATTGTCTTCTCAGCCACCCTATGATCTGCACACCCTTACCTTTCGTGTAAACCACGCCTCCTTTCTTTCACTTCAGTTAAGTCACGAAAGAAATATATTCCACTGTCCCCTTTTCCTTCTTCTATACGATCAAATACAAAATAAAATAAATAATGGCCGAACGAGAAATATATCGGCATTAAACAGAGAAAATAACAAAGGTAATCGCGTTCTTCTTATTCCCTTTTCAGTTCGAGTTTGAAAGAAAAAAAATGGATTCGACTTTTCTCCTCGAGAGGCGAATGACTCATTGGCGATGCGATGCTGGTATTGGCGAGTGCTCGAGGCCGTTGCCAACTGGAAGGAGCATACGGCGTCGACGACTGGCGAGCGGCGATGAGGACAAAGATCGTTAGGCTGCAGGCGAAGGCGTGAAGGGGCAGCGACGAGCTAGGCATTGGACGCAGTTGCGTTGCCAGGGGTTCGCGAGGTTACTCAGGTGGCGGCGCGATTTTGGGGGAGGGCGATTTCTTGGTCGAGATCGAGGTGGGTAGTTGCAGTAGGATTTCGACAGTAAGGTATATGATTTTTTTTAATTAAATTTAATATATATGTGTATATGTATATGTACACATAGGTTAGAAAAAAATAGAAAAAAAACATAGATATATACATATTTTTAAGTACTGTTAATTTTTAAAATATATATATATAGGTTAAGTACCGAGCAGTTTTTAAAATATTTGAGGTATCGAACAGTTTTATTTAATTAAAATTAATAACTCATATATATATGTATGTATATAAGTACTGAGCAGAAAATATATATATATATATAGTTTAAAGCAGGAAGCTTTTAATAGCCAGAGAAATATACATATGAAGATTTTGGGAAAAAAATATATACCAGTTTTGGATTTTCACTTGTTTATATATATATATGTATGTATGTATATATGTATACAGGGAAAAATTTTAAAATCAGATTTTTATTTGTAGACATATACATATTTTCACTTACTAGTTTATTTAAAAAGAAAAATGTATTATGAAGATTAACTTATTTAATTATTTTAGTAACTTAAAATCTATTATTATAGGGAAATTAGTTTGAATCAAATTATTAGTTAATTAAATTATTAAATGATAATTGACTATTTGATTATTTCAAATGATAATAAATCGTACAATGTTTTTACAAGGTCTATAATCATGAAAACCAAGTCAAGGTTGAAGAAGATCGCAAATAAAACCATAGGTGAGTTAATCTCACTCATCTGGATTTAATTTAAATTTAATAGTTAAATTTAAATTTTGGTTGAATGATTGAATTGATTGGATGTGATAATATATATAGTAATGTATATATATATATATATATATATATTGGAGTGATTGATTTCCCGCATTATATAGCGGATGAGACCCTATGTGCCGCATAATAGCGGATGATATTATATAAACCCATATACCGCGATATTCCACCTCGAAGTGGAATTGGTATTGTGCTAACATCTGTGGATGCAGGGAAACAGGTTGGAGGGATCCAACTGGATTCCTCAAAATTATTTAGTTTGTTCTAATAATTCTGTGATATGATTATTTGATATTTTGTGATGAATTATATTGATAATTAGAATATTGGATGCTATGGTTTGATTGAATATACCTTTCGGTATACCGAGTTATCAAAATATATAGATTGGATTTTTGAAAAGAAAATAAAAGAGAGAATTTTTAAATAAAATAATTATAGAGAATTTGAATAAAGTAAAGAATGAATTGGAAAAGAATAAAAGTGATTTTAAAATTTTAATAAATAAATTCCGAGTATGGGAAAGGATATGTTGAATAAAAGGGGAAATAATGAATTTTAAAACTTAAGTGATATTATTTAAAGGAATAAAAAAATTATTTTAAGATTCAAGGTTTAAATTTTTTTAAAGGGATAAGGAAGAAATTTAGGAAATCTGAAATGGGTATTTTCAGTTAAAAAGATTTTAAATCATAATTAAGAAAGTAAAATCTGAAGTTAATGGGTTTTTGAAATAAATTAAGTAAGTAAAGAATTTATTTTAAATGGAGTAATTTGGAAATCAACTTGAAAATTGATTAAGTGTTTGAAACTGGGATTTTAAAAAGGGAGATGAGACTATGAAATTTATAAACTGGGTTTATAAAGTGAAGTAATATATCAGTGGAAATTTGGAAGAATAAATTCACGGTGGGAATTTATTAAAGGAATGGGTATATTTGTTAAAAAATAAATAGTGATTTATTTATAAAGATGTGAAAGAGAAGTGTATTTCCCTGAATAGCCAAGAATGTTTTCAAAGAAAATTTTTAAGTATAAGCTAAAAGTTTAAGGTTATTTTAAAATATGTTTTAGAAAATTTATTATTCTTAAATGTTTAAATTTTAAAGCAAGTATTTTTCAAATTTATTTTAGTAGTAATTATTTAAAGATGACATGGTATTATGTTTTAAAAGATAAAAATCTAGTCTTATATTTTATTAAGTAGCTTTATTTTAAATATTCTTAAAGTATATATCTTTGAATAAAGTATTAAAGTAGTTTTAATTTAAATGTTTTGTTTAAAGCATATTTTATAATATAGTATTTTAAATTATTTTAGAAATCTAAAGTGTTTGTACTTTGTGATTTCAGTGGAGATAAAAAAATTATTTGGGGATTTTACTCCGTGAGAGAAAGGTGGTTTTTGAAACCGTTTTCAAAAGGGTTGAAAATGGAAATATATCTTGCGAAGATATTTGTGAGGTAAATAAATAATTTGGAAAATTATTTATTGTTTGATGGATGTTTGTGAATGTTAATTGATAGTTAAATCACTGACTATCAATATTGGCCAATGCGCTGATCGTTTCGAAGAGACCGGAATCGGGATTTATTTCTCAAAAACCACTTCGATCCGGTTTATACGTTTCCGTATGGAAAACGAGTTTGGAGTCGAAGATGGAGCAGTGAAGTGCAAGGGCTAATCGCTACTAATCCTGAGGGTGATTCCAAAATGGATGTAGTAGGAGTAGTGCCTTCGGTTCCGTTCGAACCCGTAATGGACTTGTATGGATGAATGCTTTTGGAACATCGTCAGGTGGACGGTGGGCATTCTAAGAGATGTGTTCTAAAAAGGTAACGCTTAGCCTCGAGCCTCATCAACCGGGAATGACTGAAAATCAGGGGTTATGCAGCAAGGCTAAGTGGGTCGCGCCCATTAGGGTGAGGTCATCCCTGTCTAGATGTTCCTTTTTATTTCAGTTGTGTAGGCGGCCGCTTATCCCAACCGCGGGGTGATCTTACTCGGACTATCCAGTAAGGGGTAGTCCGGTCTTGTGTTACAGGGGATTTAGGATGGATCCTCGGTACGCTGATCTAGACCAGGTACTGTGACAGGTGGTACCCCAGTGCCTAGTCATTAGTTGGAAATCCATTCTCCCTACGCGCCTTTTACGGTTTTTGTTTGTAGAACCCACTTTGTGGCTAGTATGCTGGAATTTAATCATGTAACAATTTCAGCTATTTGAATAAGTATTTGTATATAGACACTACTATAATATCAGAGGATTTTGATAAGAAAGTGTTTTGGCTATCGTAAGGTAAAAACCCGACATGTTTATTTGTGGCGCGGTCTTACGAGATGCTTTTGATTTCAAAGGGTTTTGAAACTTTAATAATCCAATTGAGTGTGTTTTCTCACACTGGTTTTCCAGACTGACTCGGGTGTTATTTTATTATAATGCTTGGGTCGGACCGAGTATTATAGGATACAGGTTATGATGCTGTGGAGCTCAAGAGACGAGCTGGATGGCGAGACGTATCACCCGTATTTGTTGTATTCCACCGTGTATCATAAGTGGTATAGTCATCTTGTGAGGACAAGTTATTATAACTGTCCTGAATTGTGATGTTGATTGTATTGTACTCTGATGTTGTATTCTGATGATGTATGTATAAACAGATATAGTTTCTTTTCTGTAAAGATCAGTTATTATCTATTATATTTTATTCCGCTGCGATGGTTAGATTCTGTTGTTATTTTGTTTCTTCTTCTTCTACCTTCTTCTTCTAATCCTGATGGTTCGATTTTTTCGGGTATGAAAAACTGGGTCATCACGGTTGGTATCAGAGCTTAGGTTAAGCGAGAACCTTGGCTTTGGTGGGATTACTCATTAGAGATAGAGTCGGTAGTGCTCTAGAATGAGTTTGAGTGTATTAATGATATGAGCGCGTATTTGTTAGTGAATATAAAATTTGTTTTATATTGTGTCGATTGGTTTATTGAGTAGTTTATGGATTCTGGTCAATACAAGTAATTAACGTTATTGATAGGGATCTCTAAACACTTGAATAGAACAATTCGACACAGTATTGTTTTAAAAATAGGGTAAATAAAATAATTTTACCCAAATTATTTTTGTATATGAAAGAAATAATTTTCAAAAATTATTATAATTATATATGGATGCTTGGTTGTTAAGAAGTGATAAAATTAAATAATTATCATTGTTGTGTAAAAATTGAATAAGAAATTGAAATCATAACTAAAAGCTAAGAAATAAATTCATATACAAATGGGATTTGTAAATGTAAATTGTAAATGTGATTTATAATTTGAAATAAAATTCCAGAGTGATAGTTGTATGTGAATTGAAAGGATTTGGAATTTGAAATTTTGAGAAAATTTAATTCCTTTGAGTTTGAAAATGTTTTCAAAGGCTTGAAGGAATAATAGTGATATTATTTGGAAATATTTTTGAGTTGAATTTGAAATCTGGTGAGATTTGGGAATTAAAAATATTTGAAAATGTTTTTAAAGAGATAAAAGCATTGAACTCTTTCGGCCGCTGGAAAATAACTTCGGTGATGACTGCAGCATCATCGATGTTCATTTTCGAGTTTCCAGAAGAGAAATTGCTACCAAATTGTTTTAAATTGGAATGGTTTTGAAAATGGGGTCTGGTTTTGAGATTCAAAGAATGGTTGATTTGGATATGTACTTTTTTCAAATCTGATTTTGAATGTTTAAACTCTGGAAGCTTATTTAAAATATTATTGTAATATAAATGGGATTGTTTGAGTTAAAAATGAATTGAATGTAGAATGTAAGCAATTAAGTTGTAAACTATTTCAATTAAATGAAAATAGTATGTGGGCTGATTGAAACAATTGAAATAGTATATGAATTGGTTGTCAACAATTAAAATTAATGTTGGAACATTGGAAATTGCTAATGAAAGACTGTTTAGTATGCATTGTTTATCTAATGCATGTTTTAGCTATTTTAAATAAGTAAAATACTAGTGAATTGTATGTATCTAGCACTTACATGTTTTAATTGAGTAAGTACAGGTATAGGGAAGCCGTGTGGCTGGATTTGGTTGCACAAAATGCTAATTAAATAAGCCACTTGCTTAAAAACGTTAAATAAAGGTACGCCTATGCAATAAAAAAAGATAGGAAATATGAACTGTTGTTTGTTTTTTGTTTTCCGACCATGTGGGTCGATGTATATATATTTATATCTCTTGTCAAATTGCAAAAGCTCCTCCGTACAAAGGAGAGTCTGCCAAAATTTTCTGAAAATTTTGGGAGTTAGAAATTTTTTAAAATTTTCACTAACGACAAATGATTTAAAATTGGTAAGCAAAGAGAATTGAAACTGAATATTGAAATCTAATTTAAAATTGTGTATGTGAAGTAAGGTGAAATCGAAGAAATTGTTCGAAGAAACTGAAGGAAGAAAAGTTTGCAAATAAACTTTTATTTGAGATTTTAAATAAATTAGTAAGTGAAACTAAAAAAAGGAAATGGTTAATTAAACATGGGTTGAGATAAGGTGAATAAAATTCAATATTCAAAGTTTGAAGACAAATTGAATTCAAGTAGAATTGAAAATGGAAATCTGAATGGAAATTGGGAAAAAGTATTTAGATTTGAAAATAACTAATAAATTGAAGCAAATTGATTTTTATATGGAATTGGAACTTAATTGGAGTATACACTTCAGTAGTGAAGTAATAAAAATAAATATAAGAAATATTTATATTGAACTTAAGAAATGAAGAATGAAGTTCTCAAGTAAATTGGTATTGGGAATATACTGAGTGAATAATTGAATGAAAATTAAAACTGAAAGTTGTGAAAAGGGAAATTGTGAATAAGTAAATAGAAATCAAATGAATGTGAATAAAAGAGAATTGATATAGCTAATAATCAATTGAAATTAATATGTAGGATGTACGTATATTATTTTATTCGCATAGTGATTTGATCCGGATTCGAGCACAGAATTTCGATGTAATTATACTGATCCGAGTTAGGATTTTTCACTCGATTTTCGACGGCGAACCCTGGATATGGATTTTGATTGATTCTGGAAATTCTCTATCATAGTTTGTGGCTATGCAAGGAGGATGACGGTTTCTGATCAAGAAACCAGATCTGAGTCCGCACTAGTAAGTCGGGTGGATGATACTAGTTCGGAAGTGAAATTGTGTGATCGAGTGAGCGATCGGATTCGGTATTGCGTACAGATGATATATGTGCATCGTACGGGCTTAAGTAAAGTAGATATTGAAAATTTTGTAAAGGAAGTGTATAAAATGATTTTGAATTATGTAATTGGATATTATTGCTAAGTAGGACACAGGTGTTTAAAAAGCAGAAAGGAAATTGGGATTTTTGATTTCAGAAGATAAATTAAATTTGCTCGGCAAAGGTATGTATTTAAATTTCTGTATGAAATTTGATGATTTTCCGATCTAGCCACTTGGCTTTTGTTTTTCTTTTGGAAATCTGGGGGCCTGTCGAGGCATTTTGTGGTTGTTCCGAGCTAGCCGCGCAAAGGAGACGCTGGCGAAATTTTTCGAAAATTTAGAGAGTTAGAAAAATTTTGATAATTCAAAATTTGGTTTTAAATTTAAATTTGAATTGTTAAGTAAGTATTATTGTTTGGAACTTATGGATAAGTTTGACAAGTTAGAAAGAGGGTTAGTGTGTCTTGGATAAAAAGAATTGTTTTGGCAAGTTGTTAAAAAAACTATTTGGGTTGGGGAAATAGTAAGTGGGTTATGGATCATTCTTCTTAACTAGCAATTTCGGGGACGAAATTCTTTTAAGGGGGGAGGAACGTGACGACCCGTAATTTTTAGATATTTGAAATTGGAATATTTAATTGATTTTAAATATTTAAAAGTTAATTTCTAACTTGAATTTCAAATATCACTATTTATTGGATAATTAATTATTGAATTTAGTTATTGGAATTGGGTAAATGTTGAATTGGGAGTTTTAAGCCTTTTAAAAATAATTGGAATGCTTGTAAAATTTATATTGATTGTACAGAAGATAGTAAAAATGCTAAAATTGGATTCGAAAGTAATTTGTTCAGTTTTAAAAATATATTGTTTAAATTGATATTTAAAAATAGTCTTCCGAGGCACAGTCTTGAATTTCGACGAAACCAGTTCCATTGGATCCGTAATAGTGTATTATTATCGGATTTCAATTTTGTAATGTTTGGAGTTGTCGTGTGATCGTACGGTAAATAAACGCGCTGAAAACTATATCGAAAATTCAATATAATAATTGGTCCAAAAAGATATCTTCTCCATACGATCGAATTAGGACTCGGAACCTTTTCCATTGTGTTCGGAATATGGGTTTAACATTATAAACGCCTAGTGGCATGCCTCCATAGGGGTTTGAGATTTTGAGATGTGTAATATTGGAAATAAATTATATTTATATATATAATTAAATCAAATCTTATCCAAATTGTCTTCTCAGCCACCCTATGATCTGCACACCCTTACCTTTCGTGTAAACCACGCCTCCTTTCTTTCACTTCAGTTAAGTCACGAAAGAAATATATTCCACTGTCCCCTTTTCCTTCTTCTATACGATCAAATACAAAATAAAATAAATAATGGCCGAACGAGAAATATATCGACATTCAACAGAGAAAATAACAAGGGTAATCGCGTTCTTCTTATTCCCTTTTCAGTTCGAGTTTGAAAGAAAAAAATGGGTTCGACTTTTCTCCTCGAGAGGCGAATGACTCATTGGCGATGCGATGCTGGTATTGGCGAGTGCTCGAGGCCGTGGACAACTGGAAGGAGCATACGACATCGACGACTGGCGAGCGGCGATGAGGACAAAGATCGTTAGGCTGCAGGCGAAGGCGTGAAGAGGCAGCGACGAGCTAGGCATTGGACGCGGTTGCGTTGCCAGGGGTTCGCGAGGTTACTCAGGTGGCGGCGCGATTTTGGGGGAGCGCGATTTCTTGGTCGAGATCGAGGTGGGTAGTTGCAGTAGGATTTCGACAATAAGGTATATGATTTTTTTTTTAATTAAATTTAATATATATGTGTATATGTATATGTACACATAGGTTAGAAAAAAAACAGAAAAAAAACATAGATATATACATATTTTTAAGTACTGTTAATTTTTAAATATATATATAGGTTAAGTACCGAGCAGTTTTTAAAATATTTGAGGTATCGAACATTTTTATTTAATTAAAATTAATAACTCATATATATATGTATGTATATAAGTACTGAGCAGAAAATATATATATATATATATATATATAGTTTAAAGCAGGAAGCTTTTAATAGCCAGAGAAATATACATACAGAAGATTTTGGGAAAAATATATATAGCGGTTTTGGATTTTCACTTGTTTATATATATATGTATGTATATATGTATACAGGGAAAAAATTTAAAATCAGATTTTTATTTGCAGACATATACATATTTTCACTTACTAGTTTATTTAAAAAGAAAAATGTATTATGAAGATTAACTTATTTAATTATTTTAGTAACTTAAAATCTATTATTATAGGGAAATTAGTTTAAATCAAATTATTAGTTAATTAAATTATTAAATGATAATTGACTATTTGATTATTTCAAATGATAATAAATCGTACAATGTTTTTACAAGGTCTATAATCATGAAAACCAAGTCAAGATTGAAGAGGATCGCAAATAAAACCAAAGGTGAGTTAATCTCACTCATCTGGATTTAATTTAAATTTAATAGTTAAATTTAAATTTTGGTTGAATGATTGAATTGATTAGATGTGATAATATATATAGTAGTGTATATATATATACATTGGAGTGATTGATTTCCACATTATATAGCGGATGAGACCCTATGCGCCGCATAATAGCGGATGATATTATATAAACCCATATACCGCGATATTCCACCTCGAAGTGGAATTGGTATTGTGCTAACATCTATGGATGCAGGGAAACAGGTTGGAGGGATCCAACTGGATTCCTCAAAATTATTTAGTTTGTTCTAATAATTCTATGATATGATTATTTGATATTCTGTGATGAATTATATTGATAATTAGAATATTGGATGCTATGGTTTGATTGAATATACCTTTCGGTATACCGAGTTATCAAAATGTATAGATTGGATTTTTGAAAAGAAAATAAAAGAGAGAATTTTTAAGTAAAATAATTATAGAGAATTTGAATAAAGTAAAGAATGAATTGGAAAAGAATAAAAGTGATTTTAAAATTTTAATAAATAAATTCCGAGTATGGGAAAGGAGATGTTGAATAAAAGGGGAAATAATGAATTTTAAAACTTAAGTGATATTATTTAAAGGAATAAAGAATTTATTTTAAAATTCAAGGTTTAAATTTTTTTAAAGGGATAAGGAAGGAATTTGGGAAATCTGAAATGGGTATTTTCAGTTAAAAAGATTTTAAATCATAATTAAGAAAGTAAAATCTGAAGTTAATGGGTTTTTGAAATAAATTAAGTAAAGAATTTATTTTAAATGGAGTAATTCGGAAATCAACTTGAAAATTGATTAAGTGTTTGAAACTGGGATTTTAAAAAGGGAGATGAGACTATGAAATTTATAAACTGGGTTTATAAAGTGAAGTAATATATCAGTGGAAATTTGGAAGAATAAATTCACGGTGGGAATTTATTAAAGGAATGGGTATATTTGTTAAAAAAATAAATAGTGATTTATTTATAAAAGATGTGAAAGAGAAGTGTAGTTCCCTGAATAGCCAGGAACGTTTTCAAAGAAAATTTTTAAGTATAAGCTAAAAGTTTAAGGTTGTTTTAAAATATGTTTTAGAAAATTTATTATTCTTAAATGTTTAAATTTTAAAGCAAGTATTTTACAAATTTATTTTAGTAGTAATTATTTAAAGATGACTTGGTGTTATGTTTTAAAAGATAAAAATCTAGTCTTATATTTTATTAAGTAGCTTTATTTTAAATATTCTTAAAGTATATATCTTTGAATAAAGTATTAAAGTAGTTTTAATTTAAATGTTTTGTTTAAAGCATATTTTATAATATAGTATTTTAAATTATTTTAGAAATCTAAAGTGTTTGTACTTTGTGATTTCAGTGGAGATAAAAAAATTATTTGGGGATTTTACTCCGTGAGAGAAAGGTGGTTTTTGAAACCGTTTTCAAAAGGGTTGAAAATGGAAATATATCTTGCGAAGATATTTGTGAGGTAAATAAATAATTTGGAAAATTATTTATTGTTTGATGGATGTTTGTGAATGTTAATTGATAGTTAAATCACCGACTATCAATATTGGCCAATGCGCTGATCGTTTCAAAGAGACCGGGATCGGGATTTATTTCTCGAAAACCACTTCGATCCGGTTTATACGTTTAAGTGTGGAAAACGAGTTTGGAGTCGAAGATGGAGCAGTGAAGTGCAAGGGCTAATCGCTACTAATCCTGAGGGTGATTCCAAAATGGATGTAGTAGGAGTAGTGCCTTCGGTTCCGTTCGAACCCGGAACGGACTTGTATGGATGAATGCTTTCGGAACATCGTCAGGTGGACGGTGGGCATTCTAAGAGATGTGTTCTAAAAAGGTAACGCTTAGCCTCGAGCCTCATCAACCGGGAATGACTGAAAATCAGGGGTTATGCAGCAAGGCTAAGTGGGTCGCGCACATTAGGGTGAGGTCATCCCTGTCTAGATGTTCCTTTTTATTTCGGTTGTGTGGGCGGTTGCTGATCCCAACCACGGGGTGATCTTACTCGGACTATCCAGTAAGGGGTAGTCCGATCTTGTGTTGCAGGGGATTTAGGGTGGATCCTCGGTACGCTGATCTTGACCAGGTACTGTGACAGGTGGTACCCCAGTGCCTAGTCAGTAGTTGGAAATCCATTCTCCCTACGCGCCTTTTACAGTTTTTGTTTGTAGAACCCAATTTGTGGCTAGTATGCTGGAATTTAATCATGTAACAATTTCAGCTATTTGAATAAGTATTTTTGTATAGACACTACTATAATATCAGAGGATTTTGATAAGAAAGTGTTTTGGCTATCGTAAGGTAAAAACCCGACATGTTTATTTGTGGCGCGGTCTTACGAGATGCTTTTGATTTCAAAGGGTTTTGAAACTTTAATAATCCAATTGAGTGTGTTTTCTCACGCTGGTTTTCCAGACTGACTCGGGTGTTATTTTATTATAATGCTCGGGTTAGACCGAGTATTATAGGATACATGTTATGATGCTGTGGAGCTCAGGAGACGAGCTGGATGGCGAGACGTATCACCCGTATTTGTTGTATTCCGCTGTGTATCATAAGTGGTATAGTCATCTTGTGAGGACAAGTTATTATAACTGTCCTGAATTGTGATGTTGATTGTATTGTACTCTGAAGATTAAGGTAATATGAAAAAGTTATTAGGAAATGCATAAGAAATGTAATTAGTAAAAAGGTAATATGAGGATTACAAAAACAAAGGAACCAATGTCATAGGCCTGAATACTGAGTTTTTGGCAACTAAACGAGAATCTTAGCAATCCATGTTTTTACTAGTAATTAGATACTGCATGGCATTTTTTGTCTATCAAATATTTCACAAATTAAAATAAAATATTAATACAGGCAGAATGCAAACATAGTGGAAATCCTGATTAATTTGTTTATAATCATTATATATCAGCACAATCTTTAGGTTTACATCACAAACTGCAGGTACAAAAAAATTAAAAAAATTTGATTGTACTAACATAGATAAATAAGAGACCAGATAGTAGTGGATGATATTTGTTCACCATTTGCTTCATAAACTAGTATAGAATTTGTATCACCATATCTCCAATAATGACTTTAGTTAAAAATAATATCAAAACTACCTATATAGCTTATGGAATCAGATTAAATTATGTAAAAGCCACTCAGCAATGTTTGATTCTCATCATCGCACTCTAATTAGAGCACATGTATAACAAATAATAATGTTCACAAGATGAACTAACCATGGTGATTCAAAACAGCGGTGATGGAGATGGACTATCCATGTTGAAAATAAATGATGGTGGTGATTCACGTTGACGTCCATTTACAATTACTACAAGGAAAACAAATTAGTTAGAGTGTTGTATGTAAAAAAACAAATGTGAAGCTAGATTATTTTACAAATGCTAATATCACCTGAGAAGGCTTCATCATAATAATAAACATCATTGAGAGGAACCTCAATCCGGTGATCGACAAAAATTGGTTTGGACCTTAACCAATTTTGAGTACAAACTAATGCCTCAACCATTCGTGGATTCAAAGTACTACAAAAAGGGTCTATAACCCTTCCTCCGATGCTAAAAACAGATTCAGAAGCAACCATCGATACCGGAATACTAAGGAGATCTCGAGCGACTAGAGATAAAACACGATATTTGGAATAGTTACCTTCCACCATAGTAAAACATCAAAATTATTTGGTGCATCCTCAACTGGTGCATTTAAATACTTTTCAGGCTCATTGCCTCCATTATCTTTTTGTTGAACTTGTCTTCGAGAAGTATTCAATTTTCTAAAAAGAATATCACTAACATTCCCAACACTTTCACTATCCACGGACGTACTAGGTTATGGTTCACCACATGTTTGTGTTCCAAATGTAGAATCGCTCACATAGAAGTCAAACAACCTTATCAAAATATTTTTCACATTTTTTAATATGTCTTCTACTACACATTTTCATACATGTCTTCAACACATAACTTCAAAATTGAAATTTATACCTAGGGTTAAGCACACACGTAACAAGTAAAATTTTGTTCATGTTACCCATGCTTCCCCAATATTCGTCAAACTTAGCTTTCATACTATGTGCCATTCTCCCAAGATAAGGATTTGTTTTCGCAACCAATACTCCAAGTTCTTCTTGAATTCCACTTTGCTTGGCAAAACAACCATTTGCGGTTATAGATAAAGTTTTGGTAAATTTTAAAGTAACATCATACAAATCTTTTAAGACTTTAATAAATAATTCGGCATTTTTCCAATCCATAAAACCCGGAGGATGAATTTCATCATCAAAGTAGGCAACAAAAATACCATCATTTTCTTCCATATCATCAAAAACCCTTTTGTAATTTAAAGCAGCTTCCAACATCAAATACGTTGAATTCCACCAAGTGGGTACATCTAAACCAAGCATAAATTTATTCTCAATTCCCAAACTTAAACACATCTCTCCAAATTTAGTCAATCATGACGGAGACAATCTCACAAATCTAACTGGAGTACGAATTCCAGCTATAGTACTACTAATTTCTTTTAACCCATCATTAACAAGTAAATTGATTATATAAGCACAATAATGTATATGCATGAATTCACCATTCAAAACAACCACCATTATAATCATTTAATTTTTTTTCACATAATTAATTGCCACTTCATTTGCATTAGCATTATCGATCATGATAGACACTACTCTTTTGAGTTCCCATTTTTTGATACATCGGACAATAAGTTTTCCAATATTCTCTCCTTTATGACTAGTAATCACACAAAAATTGATAATCCTTTTATGTAAATTCAAATTTCCATCAATAAAGTATGCGGTTAAAACCGTATAATTTATTTTGAATTGAATTCCATGTATCGGTACTTAAACAAACACCATGCAATGATTCAAATAATATTTTTTTTAAGAGAATCTATCGAGTCCAAATATAATTTAATCACATCCCTACAAATTGTTCTACGTGAGGGAACTTCAAAACTAGGACACAATATTCGAAAAAATTTAAGAAAACCTTCACCCTCTACAAAATTAAAAGGGAGTTCATCAATAATTATCATTCGAGCTAATGCTTTTCTACATTCCTCTTTGTCAAATGACCATGCGATGAGATCGCAACCATTTTCACTATCGCTGTTTTTTTTCCAAAAGCTAAATTTATTTTTTCTCTTATCACTATCACGTGGAATTGACCTACAAGATTTTGCTATATGATAATTCAAATGTGTAGTGCCATTTGATCTAGAATCGCATGCAAATTGTTGACCACAGTAGTTGCAAATACATTTACGAACATTTGACTTAATATCTTTAGTAAAATGTTCCCATATCGAAGAAGGCTTTTTAGAAGAAGGAATGTGATTTGGGTGTGTATGAGGTTTTCTAGCATTGATCTCTTCTTCGTCGGTTTCCTCATCATCCGCTTCTTCCATATAGTCATCATCATCCGTTGTTTCTCTAGAAGTGTTATACAATTAATAAAGACATAAAATTAGAGGGAATTGAAGCTCGAAAAATAATTGTATATGGTATTATATTAGGGTTGGTGGGTTGAATTGGTATTTAACAAAGGGATTGCCATGTATGTATCTGGATGATATGGTAATTACGAATGATTTACTGCATATATGTATCTAAATGATATGGTAAGCTCGAAAATTAAGGATAAGTATTTTAGACTTTAAATCACTACATCAAAGTAGAGAAAACAAAAAAAAAAACAACCTTGTACCATATATCAAAACTGCTAAAATGGAGTTTTTAATTGTTGCATACGGAGCAAACGAAGTTATGAATTCTAGTTTCAAATTATGAATTATTTGTCAAATCCATTTGCAACTAAAACAACATACATCATAAAAGTTAAAATTTAAGAAACGGACAGAGAATCTAAGAATAAATTATTTTTTCGGGATGAAACCTAGTTTCCTCTTTAAGAATGTTTTTATTTTGTGTGTTGTCAAAACTTTGAAGTTAAATCAGGTATCTTTTAGATTGAATTGGTTTTCTAGTCTCCTCAGTCCCATTTTCCTTTTCCCTCGATTTCTTCACGTTTCTCCAAGTTAAGTTCCAAACTGAAAACTCAGAGCATTCATTAACAACACCCTATGTAATACCCTGAGATTATAGACCCTATTTTAATCTACAAATCATTCGTGTGTGAGTGTATTTCTAACCTAACCTAACCTAACCTTTTAATGTTCGTTACCACCAACCACTAACAACTACTAAAACATAGTTCTTTGTGTTTTCCCTTTAATTTTCCAAGTGAAGCAAACAAACTTAGAACTTCTAATTTCAATTTATTTGACAAATACATTTGCAGGTAAAATAACCTACAACATAAATGTTCAAAGTTATTTAGAGAATGAGGCACATAAAATCCATAATCTGGACCTGCTATATAAGGTCGGTACAACATTTTCTACATACATGAGGTTGCAAATATTCATCAACAAAAACACGTACACACACAAGGAAGCACTAAGATATGTTCGCTAATATGAATTGCAATGACCTAAACTTATCAATATGTGTGTGTGTCTATATATAACTTAACATACAACACACATAAGTACACACATACAATAGCATACACACGCACCATAACCCACACACGCACATGTACACATCAGCACCCTCACATGCATAGCATCTCATGCTCACACACACATGGCAGCACACTGCACTCACACAATATCACATTTTACACTGCCTACACTCACTCTTACATAGCAACTCATTCACACACTACACAGCACTCGCGTTTAAAATAGGAATTCATGCTCATGCATATCAGTTTTAAACATTTCAATTTATGAAAACATTATATGGAGGACATAACGCATGTAGGAAATCACACACTCACAGCACTCTCATTTATTACTCACTCATGAACAAGCTCACACATGGAACTCAACACACACCACTCACACACACATATACATATATTCTTAAGCAAATATATATACCTATATTCTAAATACAAATTTCTGAAACTTAAAAGGGTACAAGACTGAACAGACCAAACATATTTAACCAATTCATATTTAGCGATTTAAACCTTAGTGGATATTCTTTTCATTGATTTACTAGTTGAGAATGAATCCAAAAGAGATAACTTTGATATATATATGCAGTAAATCATAATGAATCCAAAAAAAGATAACCTTGGTGGATATTCTATCAAAAACAGGGACAAGTTTGATAGAAGAATGAATCCAAAAAAGATAAACACTATTTAAACAAAAATTGCCTAAATTGTGAAACGTTACATCCACCATTCCTACGTACCAAATTAGGTAAACACTAAACAACGCAAAATAAAAATCAAAGTCACGTTTTTTCTCTTCCTGCTAGTATTAACCATTGTTGAAATCGATGATCTAGTAAGCAAAGAATGAAGAGCAAGGTGGCAGACTAGCAGAGGATTGAGTCGAGTATCACAATTCAGCTATCACGATTGAGAAGATGGAAAACGAAATAGATAAGATAACCGATTTTGGGATCGAATTGTGTACTGAGTGAATAGCGTATGGCATTGGGCAAGCACGAATTGATTAGGGTTAGGAAAAAAAGCGTTGGGTCAAGTTGCAAATGGAATTTGATTTGGGTATGCCCGATAATTCAAAAAATAGTTTCCTTTAACCGTTAACCGATATATAACTGCGGTTGACCGTTAATCGAACTGATTTTAATCGGTTAACATCGGTCGGTTAATCGATTTTTTGGTTAAATCGGTTCGATTAAGATCGGTTCGATCGGCTAAGTCGGTTCGGTCGGTTAAATGCCCACCCGTAGTGCTAACTGAAGATAAACTCATATTGCTACCATATAGTATCAATTTGTTTGTGTACTATAATATCGAGAATTATACTACATATCAGTTTACCAGCAATTTCAACAAAATGCTAAACAAAGCATTTACTAGTAATTTCAATGAACTCCTTCTTCCTGTTAAAAGTTATACAAAACCTAAATTTAAAATCATTTTAAACCTAAAAAAGATTCTACATAGTATCATAATTACCAGTCTCTATAATTAGTTCATGCTTTCGTTTGGATCTTCTTTCTCTTTTTTGAATTTTGTCATCGACGGTTTGCCCTACTTTTGTCGACTTCGATGCAGCATTTAAGGTATCAGTTTCTTTAGCATTTTCGCTAGTAGAAGCTGTATTTTTTTCTTTTCGTGCCATGGGAACTACGATTTAGTGGATTTCTAAGCCCTAGATTTGACTGGATTTGAGAGAGAAAGTGGATTTCTAAGCACTAGGTTTTATTGGATTTGAGAGAGAAAATGATTAGAAACCGAATCGGAAATGAGAGTGAGGCTTTAGCGGAAACGGTAAATGCTTTTAGCGAATTGCGGTATTGTCCTTCATGCTAAAATTAATGTCACCTGTCCTTCATGCTAATTAATTTGAATTATCTGTCCTTTAGGCTTAATTCCCCTACAATCAATCTGATATCTGACAATATTGATTATATATAAGAATCTCATCTAACTAGCAATATAATAATGATATATATTATATATATGAATAATATAATATTATCTAGAAATTATAAATCACATAGTATAGTAAATACCATCCAACACTAATGCCTTAAAGTACACCTTGTAATGATGAATTCTCTCTCCTTGGAAATCTTATCGATTCAGCAGATTGTTAATTCTTGAACCATGGACCTTCAGCTATCCAATAGCTGTTGCCTTTTGAATTGATTTGAGATGAATTTATTGAAGATCCTTGTCGATGAGGTCGGCCAACAATGATGGAGAAATGACAACCAAAAATTTCTTTTGCAATGGGGTTAGAGGTGTTTAAATAGTGGATGGAAGAGATAAAATTGTGGATCACATCTCATACCAGTTCTCCCTCAAGCTTAGTCATTCAAAATCCAGTACCTGAACCCTAATTTGAGCCACCCCAAAGCCTCATTTCAACTGAAATTTCCAGCCCTATAAAATCATTTTAAGCCCAAAAAATATTATGTAATTAAATCTTATTTAACTATTTATCGATATCGTATATCGATCGATATACTTATAACTATTATAAATATATTCAATAATATTTATTCCTCAAATTATATTCAAAATTTTGTAATTAGTATTTCATAAATATTGATTAATTTATAACAATTATAAATCAATGAAATCTTTTGGTCTACAGAGAATTCATTATTCTGGTTGTGTGACTCGTCAGGGTTAAATTCAGTAAGCGGTTAACATCAAACCATTCGAATGTTAATGTTCACACGTCACTTAGCGGGCGGTGTGACAATTTGGTCTAATATATCGCTTACTTAGTTTCGGTTAAATCCTATTTTGTATTATTAAGCGTTACCCGGTTGTGAATTTTATTTACACCAATTCTCTTCGTTAAAACTATATCAATTTGGACTTATAGAATTTGGTAATGGTAAAATTATAGTATCGTCCATATTCAACTCTATAATCAAACAAAAAGTCCTTGGCTCAATGATTACAATTATTATTAACCGAAATGCTTTATCTAGAGACTTTGACTTTGAGTTGATTTGAGTTGATCGTGATACTAATCACATATAACCGAGCAGATGAATCCTTTCTTGAGTAGCGCTTCACTTTCAATACTTCCACTCGACCCAACTATAATCACTCGATGGAAGTCATGTCATGATTTGACTATATTCAAAATGGAGCTTTCATATCGAAGATCCATAGTATTTTCAAGTCTAGAGAACTGTGTAAATAAGTTACATCGATAAATCTGTGTAAATCATATTGAAGATCCCATATATATGTATGAGTGCTTGGTTATGCTGTTCGGGCTAACTAATGCGACGACATACTTTGTTGATCTGATGAGCCTTGTTCGTAGGGATCAACTAAATAAGGTTGTACTTGTGTTCGTTGATGATATTCGTGTCTATCCAAGTACGGAAGATAAACACAAGACGGATTTAAGGGTTGTGTTAGAGGAGTTGATGAGGCACCAAGTGAGGGTGAATTTTTTGAAGTGTCGCTTTTGGAGGAGGATGGTTCAATTTTCAAGTCATGTTGTTACAGAGCATGGCATTATAGTGAATCCTGCCAAGGTAGCAACACCGCTAAACAATTTGAGGACGAAGAATTTGACTTTTGCTTAGTAAGTAAGGTCCGAGAATGTGCATGTTAGTTTAAAAGAGAGGTTGACGAATGCACGGATGTTAGTAGTTTTGAGTGGAAACCGATATCAATGGATTTAATCGGTGAGTTGTCGAGTACAAAAGGAGAATATGATATCATTTGAGTTACAGTGAACAGAGTTGACGCAGAGTGTTCGATTCATATCCGTAAGTCCAATAGAATGACATCGAAGTTGGTTAAATTGTATGTGAAATGGATTATATGATTTCATGTTCTATATTGAAGAGCATCGAAAGCAGTCGAGACCCATTATCCACAAACGGATTTTGGGAAAGCTTACAAGTGCTTTAAGGATGCTATGGTTAAGATTGAGATCACTCGATGGTGAATGAAAGCTGCACAATACAGATTAGAGAGCCATGCTAATAAAAGAGCCGAGATTTGAAGTTCTCGGTTGGCGATATAATGTTTTCCAAGATTTCCTCATTGTAAAATACAGTTCGGTTTGTAATAAGAGAAAGTTTGGTATCGAAATTCGTAGGTATTTTTTTGAAATTAGAGAGAACAACAAAGCTAATATATATAATCGACTTACCTAAGGAGACGATAGGAGACGATGGGGGTGTACAATATATTTTATGTTTCTTCTCTTGGGAGGTTTGTGCATAACTTGGACGTAGTTGTCACACGGGATCAACTGCAATACCATCTCAAAATGTAAATCTGGAATGGTTGATCAGCGTGCACACTGATTGGATTGAAAAAAATCTTGGTCTTTCACGTTACTCCGTCAAATTTATATTTATTCCCACCACCAAAAAAAAGCAATGGATTAAAATTGATTTTCAATCACCGGTGTCAACATAGAAACAGCTAAAAATTGTCAATCATAGCAGATAGTAGATGTTAGAACATGTCTTGTGGACTTGACAAATTAGGAAAAAATAAGAAAGAAAAAGGAAAAGTTCGGTTGCTACTCTTTCGTCGATGCGTATCGGGTTGGCGTCCGTCTTTTTCCTTGTCTGGAGTAGAAAACTGCAGGCAAAGTCGGCGATATCTATTGACTCCGCAAGCAGTCAGATGTTTGGTTTTTCTGTCTTCTTATTCCCTCGTATTTTCCTTCACTATTAATCCAAATTGTATCTAGTGGTTTACAGTTTCAAGACGCATTGTTATTTTATAATTAATATAGGTAGCGTTTTCTGTAGGTAAGGATTATATTTTCGATGTGGTATAAAGTTCTGTACAAACGTATGGTGATCTAGAGTTTCGCGTAAGCAGTATGGTCCACAGATTGGTACAACCAATGAGGCTCCAAGGATAACTTTTTGGTCAAGCGTCAGCATGTCAATAGTGATTTTAAGCATCGGACATCGGTTAGGAATATGCTTTTTTTTCTTCCTAGTATCCATTTTCCTCATCTCGAGTTCTTGGACCCTGTTCTGGGTAAAACGTAAAAGAAAATAAGCGTATGACATTTGTATGTCATGTCAACGTTTAGACGAAAAGTGTGTAGAAGTTGAAAACGGTTGGAATATAACCACACAACCATGAAAACACCGACCGTTTGTATAATTTTCAAAAGTAAAACTGAAAAAAATATTCGTTTAGCAATAGTAAATTAACATCAAATACGACAAGCACTCCAAGTGGTTAACTGATTCGGCTTTTATACGAGAGTTCACAAGTTCGAAACTTGCGTAGCATGATTCGAACGTTTATTGACATGTGATATGTTGATGAAGTTGGTTTTAGCATCCTATAAACAAAATACACAGCCCTTGATGCCAATATGACAACTACCTTTTGCCATTCTTAAATGGTTATATAGCATTTTGACAGTTTTCTTTTGGAGAAAATCACCGATACAACAAGAGTATGTGGAAGATGCACACACTAAGGAAACATGGAAACATAGATAATCTTTTAATACAAATAATCAGAAAGCAAATGACAATATTCGGAGAAAAAGTTATAAAATAATAATAGCTTCCTCAGCATGTACTTACATGCTAATGCAAAACATACCAGTAGAATACACAAAATATATGCTAAAAGTCTAAGATTGAACATATGAAACAACAATTATTGACAAGTAATTCAAGAAAAAAAAACTTAATGGCAAAATTCAACAAGTCATATCCTGAAATAAACAAATTTCATAGTAACTAAACCATTAGAATTCACAACTTTATGTTGCTTTTATGCTATTGGCGATGATGTGATGATATGATGATTGCAAGGATGATGCCATAAGCTATTGTTACTTTATAAGAGAAACAACCTGCCATATATGTCAAATTTCTCTGAAGATGAAAGTTGAGGTTTCTGCAATAAAAAGCAAGAATGTATGATTATATAATAGCATTCAGTTTTACTATTACATGATTATATCAAGAAAATACTACGCCGGCATATGAATAAATTATTACGCACACAAAAGAGCAAAGCTTAAAGGGGCATCAGGGTATAACTTCAAGTCAGTGTTTGAGCATAAGACTACTAATACATGCTTATTATCTTGATAAAGTTGAAGTTTAAGGCGCGCTAAGAAACTAAACTAAACACTTGCATTAAATATAGATATCTTTTCGTTATTTATTTATCAAGCAAAAATGCATAAATTGAAAAGATTTCATAGATTTCATAGCCACCTCTTCTTTTATTAGAAGAAAAGGAGCGATTATTAAAATAAAAGCATGTACATGTCTTATGCCAGATTTGAGAACTATTAAAATTTAATTTGTAATTTTTTATACCCTAAACCAGCATTGTAACGATCTGTATTTTTGATAATTAAAACTATTAAATTAAATAAGATTTTGAAATTTAATATTGTGAGAAATTAAAATTTATAATTTATTTATGAGAAAATAATTAGAAAATGATTTAATTATGTTGTTTGAATGTTATTGACAGCTGTTTTAATGTAATTTCAACCAATTGAAATAATTGTAAAGCTAATTTGGTTATAATTGTAAATAAGGAATAAATTAAATCTTTATTCAATAATAAGAGTATAAATCAAAATAAAAGAATTTGATTGAAATTAAAATATAAGTAACTAGGATTTCATTACAATTGTAATTTGACGCGGAAATTAATGTAATGTTAAAATATTGAGATTAATATGGAATATTAAGATTATTAATTTCTATGTAATAAAAAGTGATAAAATTGTTAACTTTTAAATTTAAATTTGATTAAATCAATTTAATAATAATTTATTTAATTAACGTGTAAAAAAATAGCCATTTTGGCCATTGTCTCGGATTTCGACGAAACCAGTTTCATCGGATCCGTAACAGTGAATTATTATAGAATTTCAAGTTTCTTAGCGATCAGACTTATCGTTTGATCGTGCGAGCTCGAAATGCATAAAAATCGATTAAATGAATTTAATTAAAAATATTTGATTTTGAAAGCTAACTTCTGTACAATGGAATTGGGATTTGAAACTAGTTCCATTGAGTTTAAAAATATCGAAAATATATATTTCAATATATCGGATGACATACTTTCGTTTCGAGAACGAAACGGACTTTTAAGGTCGTTGTTATCGTTTCGACCCAATTCAATCTATCCATTCGTTCTTATCCATCTCTATCTATATAAATAGATATTTTATGAAACCCTAGCAGCTTTTATTTCTGATTTCTGTACGTACTTCTTATTTCCATCTGCTCCTTCCCTTCTTCCCAATGTCAGACATTAAAACCTAATTCCCAAATTCAAAATCAAATCGATAATTTAAACTCCTCAAAACCATATCGAATTATATACTGCCGGAAAGTTCTCGACGAACGTAATATAGAATCTGAGATTCATTTTTCGATTTGGGGTGTGCTGTGACTAGAAATTGTTGAAGAAGTCTCGGCTATTGAAACTAGGGTTGTCGATTCAACGGTGGATCTTCACCCGTTTGACGATCGGAAAGTTGCTGCTGGTAGAGGAGATAAAGACGAGTGCATCCATGATCTCCGTTCGTCATGGTTTGGCCGGAGTTCGCCAGAAATTGCACTTGAAGGTGGCGGGGGCGGAGCACGATCGGTGGCACCTAGTGAGGCCGCGCGTGGCCTAGAGGGTCGCCTGGCTTGGGCGAGTACGGCGGTAGTGGCCGATGGGTCTATGGCGGCGTGGATGGGTGGCAGGTCGAGCTTGGTTGTAGCGGCAGCATGTACGAGATGGGTTCGGCTTCGTGAGTTAGGGTTTGCATGAGATAGTATATTTACTAATCAGCTCCTCTATTTTATTTAATTTAAAATTTAAATTTTGAACGTTCTAACTATCATAAATTTTCCATACGAGGTCGGATATTGTCATACTCTCTGCCAATTCAGAAACCACTTTAACAACTGTGCACGTGGTGGAGAATCCAGAATGAAGTTGGATGGTTTGGCGAACGCTACTGTTATGCGGTAAGAATGCATCCCCGAACTTCGGGTCAGCTTGATATGACTAAAACAGGAGCTATCCCGTGCCGAGTGAGGTCGCTCCTCCGATCGGACACGCTTCTTCGATACCATATATGTTATTTTGTGATTGATTTGGTGGCCACCCTCGATTTGATTATGGGAGTGTGTTCCGAGGTGGGCGGTAGTAGATGTTATGCGTTACCACCAGTCCGGACATGCAAAACGGTAGAATCCTACCCTAGGCATTGCCTCGCGTGCCTTATCATATGCCTTATCGAGCCCACGACGATTTTGGTTTGTGTCGTACCTATGGAGTGCTCCCTGATAGCCCACCGGTTTGATGGAGTTTACAGTACTGTATAGACTACAACATTTATAAAATGTGTTAAAGGAGATATGGGTAATGCCTTAACGGTGTTTTAATACTTTACTTTACTGATAGACATTATATATATAGCGTAAATTACTACATATAAATGTTTAACGGATCTTTAGGAGATGGAAATCCCGAAACATCTCTTAAGTTATTGCACGCACGTTATACATTGGATATGAGATGTAAAATCTCGTAAACATCTCTGAAGCCATTACGCTCATATTTACTTATTGTTGATTTAACTTACATAAGATCTTTTAATTCTGTGACTCAAGTGTTTTGTCTTTTCATTATGCTCGGGTCAGCCCGAGCATTTCAGTGTTGAAGACTTTATTTCTGAAGGACTAAGATGGAGTTTGATATATTATATTATTAAAAAATTTCCGCTGCATCATTATTGGTATGTCATTGTTTGTACTCTGATTGTTGTAAAAAAAATTATGCAATTAAATGTATATTATAAAACAGCTTCATGAACTGTTTATTTGATTATTATATTTTGTTATTCCGCTGTGAGATTCTGTGTTTTGTTTTTCCTTCTTTTCTCTTATTTTTTTATTTACCCCATTAACAATCCTCCATTTTGAATGGTTTAAGCTGACATGTGTGATTTATTGTCGATTTAAACCGTCCAAAAAGGTGGGTCGTTACAGTTGGTATCAGAGCTTTGGTTTATGGATACCTTAACCTGTTCAGGGTTAACTCATTAGAGATAGAGTTAGTAATACCCTAGAATGAGTCTGAGTGTATATATATGAGAGAGAGTATTTGTTAGTGCTATAAAATATTTCTATTTTGTGTTAATTTGTTCTGTTTAGTATTTATAAATTTTGGTCGTTACATAGGACGCTATGGCATCGATAGGGATTTCTAAACACTTAATATGGCAGACCGACACAATATTGTTTAGAAATATGGGTAAATGAAATAATTTTACCTAGTATTATATTTTGTATATAAAAGAATAGTTTTTATAAATGGATATAGTTGTAATAGACATGTTTGTTTGTTAGGAAGTGAAATTTTATAAATATTGGTGGCAAAATAGGATTTACAAATAAAGTGAATATGAATTGGAAATTTGAGAACTTAAGTTTTGGAGTTTGGAAATTGGTTTTCAAAGATTATGGAATATAATATTAGTATTATTTGGAAGTATTTTCGGATATAAATATTTTCAATGTGATTTGAAAGAAATGTTTTAAAAGTATTTTAAAAGGAAATAAGTTCTGTACTCCCCTCTTCTGTCGCTGGAAAATAATTTCGGTAATGATCGAGATATCATCGACATTCATTTTCGAGTTTCAAAGTGGGAAGACCACTGTAGTAGCTTTGCTACACATTTGTCTTGATCAACAAATTTTAATTTTATTTTCTTAAATATGATTTGATATATATAAAAGATACGAGTATATATATTATTTCAAGATGATTTGAAAGTGGAACCCGGTATTTAGTTCTTAAGTTTCTATAAATTAGAAATTTTAATTATTATAATGAATGAAATCGTAACTATTTAATTGTTGGAAACTTCTAAAATGAAAATAGAAAATTAGAAGCTAAGTGATTAATGAAACTGTAAAGGAATTGGAGATTTGTCACTTGTAAATTAAAGGGTAATGAAATTTAGAAGATGTAAACTATTGAATATTTTGCTAACTAAAATGAATAAGATAATTTGTATAATATTCAATACATATATAAAACTTACCGGAAATGTTTAAAAGTTAAATGTTAATATGAATATGTAATAGAATTTTATATAGGTAAAACTTAAGTAATGGAGCTATGTCTACAAATAAGAATTATGATGTACAAGAAATATTTTAAGCATAAGTTAATATTTTGAAATGCTAATAATTAAATTAAATAGAAAAAAATGAATATTGTTTGAGTAAATGATTATAAACTCAAGAAAATGACTGAAATGATTTGTTGATGAACATTAATATTAAAATGGATATCAAGGTTATAAGTAAATAATTAATGTGAAATAATCTGCAATAAAATGTATGTAATACTTTAATAATGGATTCATTGATAATTTCAAATATTAAATGGGAAATAAATTGTGTAAGTAATGAAGGAAAATTAATAAAAGATTATTATTGTATGAATGAATTAAAACAAATGAAAAGTAAATAACGATGTGAAAAGAAACCAATAGAATAAAATATGTAAATTGTGCGTAAATCATTTTATTCGCATAACAGTTCTGATTCAGATTTGAATACAAGATTTGTAGTAATTCACACCAGTTCGAATTATATTTTTTCGCTCGATTCTTGACAGCGAATAATTGATACGAATTTTTGATATGAATTTGAAGTTTTTCTATCATGGTTTATGGCTATGTAAGGAGAACGGAAATTTCAAATTAAGAAATCGGATCAGAGTCCGCACTAAAGTGGTCGGGTTAACAATGCTAGTTCGAAAGTGGAATGTGTGTATTCAAGCAAGCGATTAGAATTGATATTGTGTATAAAAGATTTATGTACATCGTGCAAATTTAAATAATACTTAAATTCTTTATTGTTTTGGTTGATGGAAAGTTTGGGAAATGATACTTCAAATTGTTTAAGGTTGTATGAATATTCTATTAGGAAATTACCTAAGGGTTGTTGAGCGTAAGGTATACTTGGTAATTTATTTATCACCCTTGTACGATGAAAAGTTTCCGAACTTGAACAAACCATTAGTTTTGATTGTTTTGGATGCGTGATGGATTCTTTGGTTGCCTATAATAGTCATGCTGCTTTTGTTGCATATGGTTATTATTATATATTGTATGTTGCTTGTGCTATTGATTTGAAACAAGTAAAATATTATTCTTTCACATAATTTTAACTCTTTTGGATTATATAAGTGAAATACATGTTTATGGAAGCAATAGCTACTGCTCTTGGTTTCATAAATAAAGTTGTTTGCCCGACAAATAGGTACGTTTTCAGATTACGATTTTTGGAACGATATTTTATTGGTTTTTCCATGGTTTGGGATGTTTTTTTATTGAAATATGATATATATATATTGAAATTATTGATATCATTATTTTCCGGACCTAACCGCGCAAAGGAGACTCTGCCGAAATTCTTCGTGAATTTAGGACTTAGAAAATTTTGTGAAAGTTGAGCTATTTTCAAATTCTTATTAAACTAAATTATGTAAATTAAGTATTTATAAATTGATTATTTTGAATAAAATTATACCAAGTTTCTTAGTTAATTTTTGTTCCTTTTCGAGGACGAAAAGTTTTGAGTGGGGGACAGTGTAACGACCCATATTTTTGATAATTAAAAATATTAAATTAAATAAGATTTTGAACTTTAATATTGTGAGAAATTAAAATTTATGATTTATTTATGAGAAAATAATTAGAATATGATTTAAAAATGTTGTTTGAATGTTATTGACAACTATTTTAATGTAATTTCAATCAATTGAAATAATTGTAAAGTTAATTTGGTTATAATTGCAAATAAGGAATAAATTAAATGTTGAATCAATAATAAGAGTGTAAATCGAAATAAAAGAATTTGATTGAAATTAAAATATAATTAACTTGGATTTTATTACAGTTGTAATTTGACGTTGAAATTAATGTAATGTTTAAATCTTGAGATTAACATGGAATATTAAATTATAAAAGATTATTAATTTCTATGTAATCAAGAGTGATAAAATTGTTAATTTTTAAATTTGAATTTAAAAGTGATTAAATCAATTTAATAATAATTTATTTAATTAACGTGTAAAAAAATAGCCATTTTGACCACTGTCTCGAATTTTGACTAAACCAGTTTCATCGGATCCGTAACAGTGAAGTATTGTAGTATTTTAAGTTTCGTAGCGATCAGACTTATCGTTTGATCGTGCGAGCTCGAAACGCGTAGAAATCAATTAAATGAATTTAATTAAAAATATTTGATTTTAAAAGCTAACTTCTGTATACAATGGAATTGGGGTTTGAAACTAGTTCCATTGAGTTTAAAAATATCGAAAACATATATTCCGATATATTGGATAACCTACTTTCGTTTCGGAAACGAAACGGACTTTTCAGGTCGTTGTTATCGTTTCAACCCAATTCGATATGTCCATTCGTTCTTATCCATCTCCGTCTATATAAATAGATATTTTCTAAAACCCTAGCAACTTTTATTTTTGATTTCTGTACGTACTTCTTATTTCAATCTGCTCCTTCCCTTCTTCCCAATGTCAAACATCAAAACCTAATTCCCAAATTCAAAATCAAATCGAAAATTTAAACTCCTTAAAACCATATCGAATTATATACGGTCGGAAAGCCCTCGACGAACATAATCTAGATCTGAGATTCGTTTTTCGATTTGGGGTGTGCTGTGACCAAAAATCGTTGAAGAATTCTCGACCGTTGAAACTAGGGTTGTTAATTCAACGGTGGATCTTCACTCGTTTGACGATCAGAAAGTTGATGCTGGTAGAGGAGATGAAGACGAGTGCATCCATGGTCTCCATTCATTATGGTTTGGACGGAGTTCACCAGAAATTGCACTTGAAGGTGGCGGCGGCGGAGCACGATCGATGGCACTTGGTGAGGCCGCGTATGTCCTGGAGGGTCGCTTGGTCTGGGCGAGTACGGCGGTGGTGGCCGATGGGTCTACGGCGGAGTGGATTGGTGGCAGGTCAAGCTTGGTCGTGGCGGCTACGTGTACGAGATGGGTTCGGCTTCGTGAGTTAGGGTTTGCCTAAGATGGTATATTTACTAATCTCCCCTCTATTTTATTTAACTTAAAATTTAAATTTTGAACGTTCTAACTATCATAACTTTTCCATACGAGCTCAGATCTGGACGTGGTTTCTTCCATTGTGACTATATCGAAATTCTGGATGATATGGAACTGGTTTGGTTGGATTTTGAGACTGTTCAAATTTTGGGCTTTATTTGGACTTTAAATGGACTATAAATCAAAGGTGAGTGATTTAACCTACTCACAAACACTAAACCTTCTTATGTTAGTTGATTTAAATTTATGATGTGATAAGAATATTAATGGCTACCGTTTGGTAGTTCAATTTGACATTTTAATTGAAATTGAATTTTGTGGAATTAAATCGCCATTTAAATTAATATTGAATTTAAATTGTTAGTTAAATACCTAATAATGATAACAAGTTAATTGTTGTGATTTATTGACTGATTTGAATGTTGATTGTGATGGATGTTTATTTGTTGACATTTTGGCCGATTGGATGTTTATGTCCCTGTTTTCACTATGGGTTGAAATGATACATACCTGAATGATCTTATAGTTTAGGGAAAATCATTATGGGTTGAAATGATAAACCCGAGCGATTTTATTAATTTAGAAATTATTGATTCGGGATACAGCTTGAACTGGTAGATACCCGGAAATTTTAACTATTTTGGGTTGAAATGATACATACCCAATCACTTGACCATAGGGTAGAAAATTATATACAGACACCGTTGGTCGGTTTTAAATTATTTTCAAAATGGTAAAGTTTGTTTGATTTATAAATTTAATTTAATGATTCTATTTAAAAAAACAATATATTTGGAAAATAATTTATTTTATATGTTTTAAAGCTCAAATTATAAGTTAATATATGGTTTTAAATGTAAATTTAAGATTTTAACTTATATTTTTTTTTTAGTTTTAAATATATATTTTAAATAGTTTAAAATTTTAATTTAATAAAATATTTAATATAGTTTTAATATATATATATATATAATTTTAATTTAATTTAATATAATAAATATAGTTTTGATTTAAGATAATAAATACAGACTTTTATAATAACTTTAATAGATAAAAGATTTTTGTAAAAGATTTTAGAATTTTGTGAAAGGTTATGTAAGGAATTTATAAAAATTTTGTAAGAGATTTTATAATGGATTTTGTAAAAGGATTTTATAAAAGATTTTTATAAAGGATTTTTATAAAAGATTTTTATTTATAAAGGAGTTATAAAGGTTTTAAAGGATTTTATAAAAGGGTTTCATAAAAGAACTTATGTAAAGGAATTTGGATGCGTTTTAAAGGAATTTGCGTAGAGGTGTATGAAAAGGGGAAGAGTTGTAAACTGATTTGGAATTTATAAATAGCTTTATAAATGGTTTTAAAGCATATAAATAGTTTATAAATGGTTTAAGAGAGATTTATAAATTATTTTCGAAATTGATTAAAGGAAATCTTCCTCGGTATTTATGAATATATTTATACTTTTGGAATAAGTATATAGATATCTTGATATGAAGGTATAAACTATTTTCTGGATTTATTATTAAAAATGTTTTATAAAATGACCATGGTGTGAAAAATATAACGATTGGCTGTTAAAGAGACCGGGGTCGGATAAGCTCATACTCTCTGCCAATTCTGAAACTACTTTAACAACTGTGCACGTGGTGGAGAATCCAGAACGAAGTAGGATGGTTTGGCGAACGCTACCGTTATGCGGTAAGAATGCAGCCCCGACCTTCGGGTCAGCTTGATATGACTAAAACAGGAGCTATCCCGGGCCAAGTGAGGTCACTCCTCCGATCGAACACGCTTCTTCGATACCATATCTGTTATTTTGTGATTGATTTGGTGGCCGCCCTCAATTTGATTATGGGAGTGTGTTCCGAGGTGGGCGGTAGTATATGTTATGCGTTACCACCAGTCCGGACGCGCAAAACGATAGAATCCTACCCTAGGCATTGCCTCATGTGCCTTGTCATATGTCTTATCGAGCCCACTATGATTTTGGTTTGTATCGTACCTATGGAGTGCTCCCTGATAGCCAACCGGTTTGGTGGAGTTTATAGTACTGTATAGACTACAGCATTTATAAAAATGTGTTAAGGGAGATATAAGTAATGCTTTAACGCTATTTTAATACTTTACTTTACTAATAGACATTATATATATATAGCGTATATTACTACATATAAATAGTTTAACGGATCCTTAGGAGACGGAAATCCCGAAACATCTCTTAAGTTATTGCACGCACATTATACACTAGATAGGAGATGTAAATCCCGTAAATATTTCTGAAGCCATAAACTCATATTTACTTATTGTTGATTTAACTTACCATAGATCTTTTAGTTTCGACTCGAGTTTCGTCAAGCATTACGCTGCTTCTCCTAAAAATAAATCACCTGCGAGCTTTTTTCCTGCCCATGCTCTCTTCCACTGTCCCTGATTTCTTTTTCCCTCCCGAATTTCTTTTCCCTCTCAGTTCCACTTTTCCCCAATTTTTTTCCCTCTCAAATACGCTATTTTCTTTCCCCAGAACTAGCGATGGTGATCTTTTTTTCCTTCTCTCAACGCTTCTCCTCTTTTCCTTCACAAAATAACCTCTCAACCCTTAACTGACCACTTGAGGAGTTTTTTGTGGTAGGATCTTTAAGGAATTTTTCATCCTCGAGAGCTTTCCAGCTTTCAGAAATCTCCCTGACCTTAAAAACCTTCAAAACTTCGATATTCTTTCAATTATCAAGAAGGTCAAAGTCGCCATGCCGCTTCAGACTTCCAGCTTTCAAAGGCGTTCAGGCAACCTTGGCGTTCAAGGTCAATTAGTGTTCCAGGACGCCTAATTTTTCAAGATGCCCAACTCTGTTCAGGTATAATCTGTATGTGTCCAACTATACCTAGTGTCACGTCTGTTCAAGATGTATAGCTCTTCTGTGATCCTCCTTTTGTCTTGAGACAGGCCACTAGTCCATGAACTTGATTGCCATCTGGAGTCCCATGTCTGAAGTTCAACTTTTATAACTATTAATCTATCAAAGTTTACTCAACAACTTTTGTCATTTTAGTTGGTATCTTATCTATTGCACTAACATACCAATTTGTGATGAAAATAAGTCTTGCACATTTATGTTGAATTTTACACTTATTAAATATTCATTCGGATATAGACAGGTTAGAAATTGACTATACATTTAATAGAAATTAAGACTTGACAAATAAAAATAGGATAAGAAGAAAAACTTGAATTTGGAGATCCGGTGGAGAATGAGAATACGTATTGCAAAAAAAATACGTAGTTCTCATCTCATCCTATTATGATAACAATACTATATATATTTAAAAAAATTGATGTTCCTTTGATAATTTATAAAATTGATTGACATTCTTTTAACAATGGCTGCTTGGATTTATTAATTCACAATTAGCACCAAAGTTCAAATTTTAAATAGAAAAAATGGTGCACAGTATTTTTTTTCCTACTTATATCACTAATCAACTTGATTGTTGATTGGTAAGCAATCAGTAGAAAAGATTATCTCAGACTGTATATTTTTATTATCCTAATAATTGTTTATTAAAATGTAGATATAGCAAACAGTGTGAGTGTGTTATGAAAAGAAAAGAAGAAGCTGTTTCATGGCTTTACTCGAATCTTAGTACTTGTGCTAATTACTAGGGATGTAAATCGGTCGGACCGGACCGGACGGAGGTGTGTTCAGTTTATGTCCTAAATAAAATCGGACCGGACATGGACCGGACGAGATTTATGTTCGTACAAATTTTGTTGTCCTACCTCGTGTCCTAAATGAAATCGGACGGACTCGTACATACATTTTTCGAACACGGACCCGAACGGACACGGACGGACAATGCTATTTACATGTTGTTTAATAGAATTTCCATCAGATATACTGAACTATAAGAAATTCGGACGAATTCGAACGAACTCGGACCGGACAATATTTTTTCTCGTACAAATTTTCTTGTCCTAGCTCATGTCCTAAATGAAAATCGAACGGACTCGGACGGACGTATTTCGGTTACGGACATGAACGGACATCAGACACTCGTACAAAATTTACAGCCCTACTAATTACATTACTTTTCTGTGTTTTAGACATATAAGGTATTTTTCAGGCTTATGTTTTAAGTAATTTCCATCGATCGGTTCCATGTTCATAATTAGAAATTTGATGTGAACAGTGTCAGATCTATCAATTTCATATTTGCCGCGGTATGATTAAATAAACAGAAGCATCTGATCAATCTGAAACTCAAATAATGAAAGCCTTCAAACATCAAATTTGGAATGTAATAAATCTAAAAGTAACAGTAATATGACTACAGGTTCCTCATTTTGTAATATGCATGGATAGTTTTGTATGCCTCCTAAAGTGCTAATACGACTTTTAAAAGAAAGCAGCGAGACTGAAGAAACTGACTATAACAGGCAGCTTATAACTTTTCAACAAGAAGCAAATTAAAGCTTACATGAGTTTGTAAGGTAATGCCGTTTAATGTTGTCATCGGCCTATGAGGCGTATGATTCTTTGAGAATGCGCTCTGTGTGGCTCATAAATACAAGCAACCTCATGCTGAGTATGTTGATGTGCCTGCTGTGAGAACCGTTGCTCTTTTCACAATGAAAACAGTGCATGATCTACATAAAAACTTATACTAGGTTTTTATTATCGATACAAATGGTAACAATCTTTTGAGTTAACAATTATATGATGCATTTTGAAATAATCTCATTCATAGTTCTATTTGATCACATTTATGTCAGTTTATCTTGATACCAAATTAACTTCATCTATGTTTACCCAATATCAGAGACTTTTGACAGATGCACTCCCTCATTTAAGAAAAGCACTTCGTTACACAATCTATGGAAAATCTGTGGTGTTTGATGCAGAAAGATTCATTAATTTCATACAAGCTTTTGAAAACTTTATTACTGCTGCAAAAAGTGGAGGTGGAGAGAAATTAAATGGAAATATGGATGGATTAGACTTTTACCCAGTCGGATGAGTAATTCACTTCCTAATTTTCCACTTATGTAGTCTCAATCAGAACAGCCGGTTTTTTTGCTTTCTGACCAAGGAAATTTCTTCAGAGAATTCATTTTAGATGATGTATTAAGCGAATTTCTCATGAAATTATACTTAAATGTATAAAAAGCAATGAAATGACATGACTTTCATGTCTTATCTGTTCTCTTTGCTAATTAGTTTGGCCTGAGTGTATCCACTTAGAAGAGCCACATAATTATTTTTTTACTGGATAATTAAAAATGACACATGAATGCATCTATAATTCACTTGTTTAGATTTGATGAAACTTATATATAGAAGTCGTGATTGAACAAACTTCTTTTCTGCCAATACGTGTTAGCACTTTTGTTGGTGTCTACATTATTCAGTTGTTTATTTATTTAATTATCATCATTATTTATTTGGTACTACTTAGATGAATTCAAGTTCAATAAAATTAATGTTGATGAATTTTGATAATAATATATACAATCTATTTATGTTTGGGGACAGGTTAACTAATAACTAAAGACTGGCATCTTAACTTGAACTTCCTAGCATGCAAATTATTGTTTATTTATCTTTGTGATGTGTATGTCTCTAACTTGCTGATTAAAATTTCCATTTGTATTTTTTTCCGATGGTCAATATCTACTAGTTTTAGGAAATCCAAAATATCCAGCTAACCGATGACTTTGAAGAACAGTGTAGAATAAGAGTGTATATGTTCAAGATTATAGATTTTTGTATATGATTACATGTATCTTACTTGAAACATTTAATGCAGACTATGAAAGCAATTGATGCACTGTCAAGGGAGCAGTTAGTTCGGGCAGCTGCGTCTTTAGGAATTGTAAACGTAGCACCTATTTCAGTATGGTTCTAGTAAGAGCACATACAGCTTTGCTTCCTACTGTTATAGATGAGGATAAAGTTGTATTGAACAACGTACAAAAGGTAGCCCAGTTTCTAATAGTTGGAATCTCCAAATCAACTACATATCCGGTATTCTACCTGTAAATAGTTAGAGGTTATTAGGAATCAATTGTCAAAGAGGAACGAATATAGAGGGAGCAATAAAATACATTGTCTTTTAAACATAACTTTCCTGACCATTTTTTGCATATGGACATAGCCATTTAGCTTACTTTTTAAAAAGAAAAACAAAATGAAATAGTTATAAAAAATCAACTTTGCCCACTTTTCAAACTATAAAACAAATTTAGATCTATTTGAAAACATATTACAGATGGAAAACTTATTTTTATTACGTGACTGACTCAACAGTGTCTTTTTGCCTCCTTTTGAAAATGCATCAAGAGAAATTAAAAAAAAAAACTACAACGATGTATATTCAAAATTTGCCGAGGAAATTTCTTTGATTTTTTTTCCCGTCTTTAAACTCCATTTGAAATCGCTTCATGAGAAATTCTTAAAAAAAATTAGTTGGACGGAATTTGAAATTGCATTATGAAAGAGTCAGCCGTAGCATAATAGCAACATGCATTTTGAAAAATGTTTAAATTTGTTATCAGTTTAAACTAGCTAGTTGAATGGATAAAATATCCAATGAAACATGCAAGCATTGTCTTCCACTTTAGTAGCCTACAACTTGAAACTGATCTCTTGTCGGATTCCTTTTTCAGCCAAGATGTTACCACTACCAAATATTAGATTATCAAAGACAACTAAAAATGCCCCTACTAATATTAATAGGGGCACTAATTAACCTAAAATTGCCTCTATACACACAAGAGGCAATTCAAGATTCGCCCAAAAAAATCGTGTCCCTAATAATATATAGGGGCAAAATTAATTCATAATTTGCCCCTATTTATAGGTTGCCACGTTGGTCGCTAATAAAATTGTTAAATAATTCCATAATGGAGGCACTTATAGAGGGTACCTGTTGGTTCAAAGTGATTTATGCAGTAGGAAAAACATATTGTATTGCAAATATGTAATTCATTATTTAACAAATAAAAACACATCATCTAACAAAAAAAACACAACATGAAGATTATATAATCAAACATTATGGTAAATATATTTTCATTCATAAAAGTAAATAATAATTAACTGTGCTACATTTGTCAAATACATCAAAATGATACAACAAATCACATAACAATTGGTTATCAAAATATTTGCCTGATACATCTAAATTTTAATAAATCCACCATAAAATTCTTCTTTTGATCTATCCAAAGTGAACTGTTCTTTCCACACATACACAACAGGTTGTAGAGTTTTAGCCATTCTTCATACCGATGAAAAGAACTACCATTTAAATTGGGCTGAGAGTAGACAAATCTTGTTGTTACTCTGCAAAATCATAACAGTATTAAACTCCCAATTTTAGTTGCAACATAGAGAGTCAGCTAGGGAAATGAACTTACATTTTTTTTTCAATGTTCAAAAATAAATAGTTCTAAAGATCAAAACAATGATAGCGGACATGGAAATCCAACTACTAAGTTGGGAGAATAAGATCTGGTGCTAGGAGGATGAGAGCTCAATTTAGATATCAATCCTATGTCTATATTATAGTGATGTTAAATATGACTCGGTATACTACAATATTATCTGAATTATATATATGACATACTTGTATCAATCAAAGTTGTTATGATATTGTGAAAAATTGACACCAAAAATTCCTTGCAACAGCATAGTCCCTTAAGAATTCATGTTGCAGGATAATCTCCATCTTCTAATATTATGACTCCTTCAACATCCTGCAATATTTGGAATATTATAATTAAAGTTAAAAGTGTCAGGGTTTCAAATAAGTAAGATTCTGATTTAGTTGTAAATAAGTTAACAAACTATATGGATTAGACAAATCCATAATGAAAATTAGCTTGGTTACATTTTGAACTAGGTAGGAGATGTATACACTAAGATTTAAAAGGACAATGTGGATTTTACAATACTCAATTTTGTTAGCAAACTCAATTAAATATTCATAAATAAAATACCTAAATCGAAGCATTTGTTCAAGTGTAACTGTGTTAGAATAATTTAATTTTCTCCTAACGTGATAGCATTTTACTTCTAATTACCGTAAAGGGCAATCACGACATCAGGGTAGCAGAAAGGGCATTTATGATATCATGGTAACAGAAAGATAATTTTCAAAAGTTCAGGTAATACAGGATGGGCATGTGTAATGAAAAGAAATATACAAAAAGAGACTTCATGTGTCAACCTGAAAAATGGATTGTACGTGTATATGCATAAATCAATGTGTAATATAAATACATTTTGAAATTCATAACTATACAAGTACAAAAGGAAACATATGACAAACATTGAAATCTAATGTATTGAGATGCTTGAAGTTTTGTAGCATAAAAAAAACCATATTCAAAACATGCCCATGGATGGATAAAAAAATTCACAAAATAATTTTTAATACTGAACCTATATATTGTAAGTATACAATGGCATGGCTAATACTTGATTAATCCAACAAACAACTTTTTTGATGAAGTTAACTTTTACAGCGAGTTAATATTTTTTCTGTAAGTATACGCTATTGCTCATTGCATATACTCAAAAACTAAAAATAATTATTTTCTATCCAATATCATGAAAGTGTTATATTGATGTTTGGATCATAAAAATATTTCAAACAACTTGCATGACTCTAGAAAAAGAAAGAAATTTGACCAGATGCCAATGAAGCTTCTAAGTTGACTGAATCCATCGATCTAGTATAAAGAACAAGCTCTAGAATTTCCTCATTCAATGCATTTTAAATCAGAATGATCAGTATGGATATAAAATATGTTCGGTCAATAACAGTAAAGTGAAATGATAATTGTTGGGAGTTGTAGATGAAGCGTAGCTTTAATCCATTAATCATCAAGTATACATAAAATTAGAGCCGCATAATCTTCGAGTGTAGCATAGATTAACTGAAAATAGATATCAATTAATTTCTATCCTGCCTATTTATGTTGCTTAAGTGAAAATAATATACACATGCACATCCAAAACAATGAAATATGATGAAAATTTTGCTGAAGCCGTATTGAAATATGATGAAAATTTCAACAAATAAAAACACTAAATTTTATTTTGAGAAAACATCGGCTATGTTTTTTTATTTATTTCTTATTTTAGAAAAACTTATGAATTTCCATTGAAAACATGGTTTCTCAAATCATAGTTTTGGTCAATTTCAACTTTCCTGGAACTGAACTTCTGTTTTTCATTAATTTTTTGTGGATCTTGATTTTTCAATGATGATATGCAAAAGACAACATATTGCTTATAATGACAAAGTGAAACATAAGTGAAATGAAGCAGCATGAGATGATGAAGGTGGTGCATGATTTGCTGAAGGGTTAGCTGAAGCATGATAGCAGGGCAGGCTTGGCATGGTGATAGCCCAATGGAATCAACATGGCAGGAACAACTGAATGTGTGAACTGTTGTAGCAATAAAAAATGTTGTAGCTTGATGTAGTACAAGCTGAATGTGTAAACTGTTGTAACATGAACTATAATAATGAATGCTGGAAGGATTCACGACTTCAAAAGAGAGACTGCTGCTTGAATAGCTAAAAGACGATACTAAACAAGATAATATGAGTGAATGATGCATGTGGGACTAAGAGATGCACCCCGGGATTGGTGAAACTGGGTTGCTTTGCTACGCGACAAGAGGTGCATCTGAAGATGATATAGGAACTGTTTGGTGATGCCTAGCAGGACTGCCAAGAATGAAGGAAAAAGTGAGCTACTGCTGACGCAGGTAAGTTAAACGAAGAGAAAACAGAAGAAGTTGCATGGGAGGACAAAAGAGGATAGGCAGGCATGTAATGCAACAGGCAATGCAGCATGTAGAGCTACATGGACATGCAAGCTATAAGCAAAAGACGACGTCAAAGCTTGCAGCAAAGCAACAATGAGATAGTCCAGAAGAAATGACAGACCAGAATAAGGAGAGCAATCCAGCACTGTGGCGTTAATTGCAACTAGAATTGTCAAGTGGATAGGCCAGTGTAGACTGTGCAGATGTACACTACGGATGGACGAGCATGGACTGTGGACATGAAACAGCAAGTAGGCAAGTATATTTTAAAAATTCATTGGTTCATCTTTCAATCGTTCTTTTTCTTTTCTTTTTTGAAATGTCTTGTCCTGAATTTCATGGCTGATCGCAGAAACATATATGAAATCTCCATAAACGTAAACTTGTTGCATGGGATCATAATGGAGTACTGGCTGCTATTAGAAGCTTATATATATACTGTATGTTCATATAGAATAATCTTTACAGTAAACAAGTTTACACATACAATCAAGAGTTAAGGGTTTAAGACAGCTGAGACACATGAACCCAATCTAGTAGAACAAAGGAAAAGTCTTTAAAACTTGAGCACAGTCATATTTTTTGTAACCGTTGTACATATCTAGATTTATTTGTTATCAGCACCAAGAAGGGGAAAAATCCTTTTGCAACTTGGATTTATTACATGGTGTGCTTTTGAGACATATGCCTTTACATCATATGATATTTGGCTAAACTAGTTAACCGTTTGATGCAGTTTTGAAGGTACGAGATCATGAGCTAAAAAGATGGCAGGTAAGATTGGTTCATAGCCCCAGATGTGAATATTGATAGTGTTATTTCTTCTCCAATCTCTTTGTTCCAAACACTTATAGGAAGGTGGCCACAATATAAGGTAAATAAATGTTATTTTTTTAGAGATATTCTTATTGATGGTTTTCAAATTTATACATAACTTATAAAAACAAGTATGTTGTATAACCTTTAATTATGCTGAATTTAACTAAGTGAATCATTCATATATTACAGGCTTGCAAGTAGTGTTGTTTAGATTTACGAACAAAGTGGTATATTATTTGCAGTTCTTTTATGGACGTTGTTATTCTTTTGGGGGCATACCAATATAACAAGTTTATAAATAACTAGTTAACTATGTTTTATAAAAATTAAACGAGTCTATAATAATAATAATAAATTAAATAATTTATAAAAATTCAAAAAGTTTATAAAAATTCAATAAGTTTATAAAAATTAACTAATATTATAAAAATATAACTAAATAAGAATAATAATAAATTTTATGAAATATTAACTAACTAAAATAATAATAATATTATTATTATAAAAATTAACTAAGATTTATAATAATAATAATAATAATTAAAAGAGTCTATAATAATAATAATAAATTAACTAATTTATAAAAATTAGCTAAGTTTTATAAAAATTCAATAAGTTTATAAAAATTTGATAAGTTTATAAAAATTAACGAAGTATTATAAAAACATAACTAAATAATAATAATAATAAACTTTATGAAAAATTAACTAAGTATAATAATAATAATACATAATTTTATAAAAATTTACTAAAACTTATAATAATAACAATAAGTTAATTAAGATTTATAATAATAATAAAAAAATTAAATGAGTCTATAATAATAATAACATAATAATATTAATTATAATAATAAATTAACTAATTCATAAAAATTAACCAAGTTTTATAAAAATCTAATAAGTTTATAAAAATTAACTAAGTATTATAAATATATAAATAATTATTATGATAATAATAAATTTTATGAAAAATTAACTAAGTATAATTATAATAATAAATAGTTTTATAAAAATTAACTAAGATTTAGAATAATAATAAGTTAACTAAGGTTTATAATAATTATAATAACAATTAAACGAGTCTATAATAATAATAATAAATTAACTAAGTTTATGAAAATTAACTAAGTTTTATAAAAATTCAACAAGTTTATTAAAATTAACTAAGTATTATAAAGCTAATACTCATATATTGTAATGTGCGGTGTGATAAATAATACATAACAGAATAACAAAATCCCATTAAGAAAATAATGTTCAAGAAACATGTGTAAAAATATCAGGAAAGCTTTGCTATATTCGAAGAAATTGGCCAATATGATGTGAAGAAATTAAACTAACACTCATTTAAACCCATCACAATTTTACCTGCTTATACTATGCAACTTATATAGTATGTTACTTAGAGCTCGTTTCATACTAGTTTGTTTATTAATCTACCTTTTAACCTTTAAATATTTTTGAATCTTTTGAGTGAATATTAAAAGGTTAAACTGAAATTGCTATGTATTATTTGTGTATGGAGTTTATTGAGCATATAGTTTTACATTTATTAAACAATATGTTGTAATTATTATTTTAACAATAGGCTATCATATTTCAATTTTGGCAAAGAATGCTGCTAGCAGTATACGGAGTGGATGGTGAGGATGTTAGTCCCATGGATACAATTGATGAGGCAGATCCATTCATGTATGCATATTTTCATATGTTGTAAATTTTGTTACGTAGAGTTGCATCTTACTAACTTGATATTCAAGTTCGACGCAGGATAAACAGTAGTGTACTTATGCGAGTAATGTGGTAAGTTGATGCACGCCTCTTCCATTGTGTACATATGAGTGCTATTATTTTGTATAAAATGACGTCCCTCTTTGTTGGATGGTAGTGTTGCTTCAACTAAAAGAACCGTATTGAATTTAGGTTGTGTTTCAGTTGGGTAGTTTGGCCGATAATTAGGGACGGGATTTTCTACTATTTGAGCTAGTTAAATTAACTTGAACTTGTTATATTTGATGCTAAATAAATTCATATTTGTTCTCTTCTACCGCTGATCTCTAATTGCTTTTTTTTCCTTATAGGCATATTGGACGTTTTAAGGAGACGAGCTTGGACTTTCCATGATTTATATTTTCTCTTTTAGCAAGCTTTTTTTGTAAGATTTTGTCGCTAATATTTTTTCTTTAAAACATTGTTCATGAAATATCGTATATGACTAAATTTTATGGTCTATGAAATTAATGTAGCTTTGATTATATTTAATCTTCATAACTGCTTATAATATCAGATTATATCTATTAGTGTTTTCTAAATTTATGGTTTTCTTTTGAATATATTATTCATGGCTTTTATAATTGTTTTAAAACTGCTACCATAAGTGTAAAATATTGCAAAAAAGTTGATATACTGCAGCATTTCAGAAGAGCTGCAATAGATGTAACATGTGAAATAAAGTGATATACCGCAGCGTTTCTAATGAGTTTGCATCGTTTATTAAACGCTGCAAAATTAGCATTGGGTAAAAGCTTCGGTAACCTTCTTTTTAACAACTGTTTTAAAACGCTACTGTATTTCCTGATTCTATTGCAGCATAACATTATGCAGCGTTCAACGCTGCTAATGTTTATGACAGCATTTTTAAAACACTGCGAAAGATCTTTTTTGTTATGGTATACTCTGATTGTTGTAAAAGAAAATTATGTAATCAAATGTATATTATAAAACAGCTTCATGAACTGTTTATTTGATTATTATATTTTGTCATTCCGCTGTGAGATTCTGTGTTTTGTTTTTACTTCTTTTCTCTTATTTTCTTATTTATCCCATTAACAATCCTCCCTTTGAATGGTTTGAGTTGACATGTGTGATTTATTGTCGATTTAAACCGTCCAAAATGGTGGGTCGTTACAACCATTGATGCACACACACATGTCCCATTTTAACAGATATTTTGAAGATATCTCAACAAGTATGTGATCTGCCTAATATAGCTGTACAGATGATGTTATAACAATCAATACTTTTAACAGATATTTTGAAGAAGAAAAATATCAATATAAAGAAGTTCAACTCTATTAGGAGGGTGGGTGTTCAAGTTTATGAGCATGTACTGTATGAACAAGGTATGCTACTTCAACGTATAAATGCAGTAATCAAAAGCAACTGTAAAGCAATTTCATTGGGTTTAAAAGTATAAATATCTATAAGCCGTCGAAAGCATGTGATCTGCCTCATTAAAAAATAGTATTTTCATGTCTTGAGTGCTCAGCTTTTTTGCGGAGCTCCATTTCTTAATGGTACCCAGGGTCCCAATAACCACTTGATCAGTTACTGGAGGGCATTTTACAATTGGGACATAATTAGAAGATTGCATAAGAATAGCAAGAAAGGAAGTTACACCTGTGTATTTTCGCATTTTTTGTAGAACATATTGATTTTGTAAATTTGTAATTATTACAGAAAAAATATCCACATAAGAATGCTATATTTTTTGACAAAGTTATGCGGCCATACCTGTTAAGTAAGCTTTCTTGTAGGACATATGCAAATATCTTGAGGAACTTTTTTATTAGGATCAACTCTGCTTAACATGCCAAAAACAAAACATGTTATCTTTCCTGATCCATTGTGTGCTTGAGCTACAATATCTTTATATTGGGCCTTAAGAATTGTTGGATATTTTCAACATTGTCTCCATAGTTTTTTCTGCTTTAATGTGAGAAGAAGAGGGAGGGAAGAACAGTCCCAAATCTTGGGAAATATGGAACTATATTTGTTTAAATATAGATTTCTCATGAGAAGGTTGGACATTTTGGACACCCAAATGTTTACTTTGTTGTGAGTAGGGAAGTCATGCATAACCATTACGCATGTGCCGCCACCGCTATCCGTCCGATCGAACTGGGCCAGGCCGGGTCGGGTTCGGGTCTAAATTAACAGAATTAATTTTTTGTTGAAACGGGCTAGATTTAGATTCAAATTTAAATGGACAGATTTGGCGGGAGATGCGACAGTTAGTGATGGCGTAATATTTGAATGAACGGACACGGCCGTTAGCAACAGTTTTAAATCGTTGGAAAGGGATGCAACGTTTTGAACAGATGCATCTCTACAGGAATAGACATCTCTTTAACACTATAAATAGCGATGTCCATAACCATTGCTATTTCAACAAAAACAGTAACAATTCTTATCTTCTTCTTCCAGATTTTGCAATGGCAAAAAGTGTTGCAGAACACTTTCATCACAACCAGATTTTGCGACGCCTGTGAGGCGTTACAAAAGCATAAACATTGCAAATCTGTTCTCTTCTTCTTCTCCATTCTATTCTCTACAAATTTTCATCATCAAAAACTATAATAAAGTGTTCTTGGCCAGATCAAGGTCATACAAATCTTGAATCTGGTTACACTGTTCCAAAGCTTCATTGAATCCTGAATTCAATTGTTTGATGACCCGTTTCTACTTGGTGGGTTGAACTATTATCTAAAAGAATCTATACTCTAGGTCCTTGAAGTCAGAAGTATGGCATTATCGTCATATTCCTCGTCTTGAACCATAAATTTTTTGATAATAGCATTCAACCATGGAAAGTTCGAGCGCCCTGCAAATCATGAATCAACACTTAACTTGATTGGAGCATTTTGATGAAGATAATTTTACTAGTTGGCAAGAGACGATAGAGTTCTTCCTTATCACCGTCAAATTATTCTACATTTTGAAAGATGGCTTAGAGGTAATACCGGACGAAAGTACAACAGATGATGCTGCTCTAAAAGCGAAACGTGCAAAGCGCACGGAAGATGATTTTCTGTATAAAGGGCACATTCTGAATGCACTGTCTACTTCTGTCTACAACACACGTAGGACCTTAGAAACTGCGAAGGCTCTTTGGACTGCACTGGAAAGCAAATACCGCATATCAGAGGCAAGTAACAAGAAATTTCTTATTTTCAATTTTATGGATTTCAAAATGGTTGCCAATAAGTCCATAATTGGATAAGTAAGTAAAATCTTACTATTGGTGAATCAACTTAAAAATGCTAAAATAGATCTCTCTGAATCTTTTGTTGTTGGGGTCATAATTTCTAAACTCTCTAATTCTTGGAATGATTATAAAAAAAATTGAAGCATGCGGAAACGGATTATGATTTAGACGGTCTACAGCGTCATCTTCGTATTGAAGAGGACTCTCATAAACGAGAACTATATGATAATCTGTAAACTGAGTCCTATTCTAAGGAAAATAGTGTTAAAATAACTAACAAGTTAAAGCCTAAGAATGAGACACGGTTTAAAACGAAAAATCATACCAAGAACAAAAAAAAGAAAGGTGCTTGTTATTTCTGTAACAAGCCCGGCCACCATGCCCGAGACTGCCGTCTACGGAAGAAGCAACAAAAAGTGAATGTGGTCGAAGACTCGCTTTTGGATGTAGTGCAAGAGGCAAACTCCGTTAGTGGCATAGATAATGATTGGTGGTTTGAAACTGAAGCAACAATTCATATTTGAAAAATCTGTAGTTTGTTTAAGACTTACAAAGAAAACAGTGGAGAATGCAATGAAGTTACTAGAGCAAATAAGGTTCTAAGCAAAGTTATGGGAAAAGGCACTGTAGAATTTCCACTCACCTTTGGAAAAGTTCTTACACTAGTCAATGTATTTTATGTACTAGTCATATGTAAGAATTTGGTCTCTGTATACCTTCTTAACAAAGGAGGATTCAAGATGGTGTATGAGTCTGATAAGTTAGTGTTGGCCAAGAACAGAAAATTCATTGGACAGGGATACTCTTGTAACATCATGATTAAGGTTAATTTAATAAAGAAATCTTCTGCTTATACTGTTGATTCTTTTAGTTTATGGCATGGTAGATTAGGACATATTAATTATAATTCCCTTAAAAATATGCATAAATTAGGATTAATTTCTTACTGTGATTTCGATTCTATCTCTAAATGTGAAATATGTGTTCAAGCAAAAATACACTGAAAATATTTTAAATCTGTAGAAAGGAAAACTGTTTTGCTTGATTTGGTACATAGTGATGTGGGTGACTTAAAAGGTCATATCACCAATGGTCGTAACCAGTACTATATCACATTTATTAATTATTATACTAGATATGATTATGTGTATCTAATGAAATCTAAAGATGAGGTTTTTGATAAATTTAAAATTTACAAAGCTGAACTGGAAACACAATTAGGAGTTAAAATCAAAGTATTACATTTAGATCGTGGTGGCGAATATTTCTCAAATGAATTCACCTTTTTTTGTAAACAATAAGGTTTAGTTCACCAATACACTGCCCTTATACACCACAACAAAATGGTGTTGCTGAAAGAAAAAATAGAAGTTTAGTAGAAATGGTTAATGTTATGCTTATAAATTCAAATTTACCTAATAACTTATGGGGTGATGCTTTGTTATATGAATGTTATATTTTAAATAGAGTACCGCTTAAAAAGAATAATGTTTTCGATTATGAATTATGGTTTAATAGGAAACATGATCTTACAAGACTTAAAGTTTGGGGTTGTTTAGCATATGTTAGAAAACCAGACCCTTAATGACCAAAAGTAGGTAATAGGGCATTTAAATGTGTTTTCATAGGTTATTCCCTTAACAATATAACTTATAGGTTCCTAATTCTTCGCACCTTAGAAGTTATAGAATCTTGAGATATAGAATTCTTTGAAAATCAAACAGTTGAGATTCCATTGATATTATCTAGTCCAGAACCTTATACGACTAATGATATCAATGACGATGACTATGCTCCTGCTCAAAAAAGCAAGGATGTATCAGTACCAGATAATAATACTGCACAAAGGAGAAGTAAAAGAGCAAGAATAGAGAAGGACTATGGTCCTGACTTCATAACTTATCTTGTAGAAGGAAGTTTGGACAAAGTCCTTAATGTGACTAGATATGTAATGAATATGGATGATGATCCTAAAAGTTATTCTAAGGCTATGAATTTCAGAGATTCCATTTTCTGGAAAGATGCTATCGATGATGAAATGAGTTCCATACTGTCAAACCAAACTTGGTTTTAACTGATTTACCTCATGGTACTAAACCTATAGGATGTAAATGGATATTCAAGAAAAAGTTGAACGCAAATGGATCCATCGATAAGTTCAAAGTCAGATTAGATGCTAAGAGTTATAAGCAAAGATATGGGGTAGATTATTTTGATACATATGCTCCAGTTGCTCGCATATCTTCTATACGCTGTTTAATAGCACTTGCATCCATTCATAAATTGGTCATACATCAAATGGATGTAAAGTCCGCTTTTCTAAATGGAAATTTAGAAGAATAGAAATATATGGAACAACCTGAAGGTTTCAAAACCTCAGGTCAAGAAAAGAAAGTTTGCAAATTAGTAAAGTCTCTTTGTGGCCTAAAGCAAGCTCCCATGCAATGGCATGAGAAGTTTGATAAAGTAGCATTGTCATATGGATTCATTGTTAATGATGCTGATAAATGTATTTATAACAAATCGAATAACACCGGTTATGTTATAATATGTTTATACGTTAACGACATGCTAATATTTTGTTCTAATATATCCTGTGTGAATAAAACTAAGAAATTTCTATCTTCTAAGTTTGATATGAAAGATCTAGAAGAGGATGACATAATTTTAGGAATTAAAATCATTAGGAAAGAGGGGGAGTTGTTACTAACCCAATCTCATTACATTGAGAAGTTCCTCAAAAGTATGGTCATTATAATAACAAACCAGCACCAACTCCTTTTAGATCCTAGTATTAAATTAGTAAATAACACTAGGCATACCATTTCTCAACTTGAGTATTCCAGTGTTATTGGGAGTCTTATATATGCTATGCATTGAACTAGACCCAACATTGCACATGTTATAAGCGTGTTGTGTCAATTTACGAGTAATCCAGGTTATGAACATTGGAAAGCAAATTCTAGAGTTCTAGCTTATTTGAAAGGTACCATTAACTATGGTTTATCTTATAAAGGATATCCAGCTGTAATAAAAGGATATAGTGATGCGACATGGAACAATGTAGAATCCAAATCCAAGTCTATGACTGGATGGATCTTTACATTAGGAGGTGTTGCTGTGTCTTGGGGTTGCAAGAAGCAAACCTGTATATCTGACTCAACAATGTTGCCAGAGTTGACTGCGTTAGCATATGCATGTAAGGAAGCAGAATGGCTTAGGAATTTGTTAATAGAAATTCCACTATGGAAGAAGCCATCTCCAGCAGTCTTGATTAACTGTGATAATCAGGCTACGATATACAATGTCTCTAATAAGACATATAATGGGAAGTCTAGACATGTAAGTCTAAGACATCAAATGATAAGGCAATTACTCAAAAGAGGAGTAATAACCGTTGACTACATAGAAACAAAGAAAAATTTAGCTGAGCCATTCACTAAGAATCTTCCAAAGGTAATGGTTTCTATAAAATCGAAGGAAATGAGACTAAGATCTGTGAATGCAGGTTGATCATCCATAAAAGAAACCCAACCTATGTTCTGAAAAGGCTAAACAAGGTTCAATGAGTACCAACAAGTTAAGAGAATGATTATGGAACACTAAATCAAAAATTCCCATTATGTTTAGTGTTGGATTCTGCAAGAACAAAGGATGGATAAAATATCCTTAATTAGTCTAGATAACTAAAAAGATGTATCGCAGAAACACCTAAGAGACTTACCTATATAAGAATGGAAATCAGACCATTTTCTAAGAAAGTAAGACCGCTTTCTAAAGTAGACTCATGAACCCAGGTTTAAAAGCACATGGCCATTAACGTGCTGAGTAATATACATAACACTTTACCTAAGAAAATCAACATGTGTGATTGTTTCGGTTTTATCATTAGGGATACTTGGTTCAAGATTCGTTCACCATAGAATCTCGATAAGGCTTTGAATGGTTTACACTAAGTGAAGGTTCAAATCCAAAAGATACCTTTCATTTATGTGTTGGTTCCCATTTGGGTGTGTAGGCAATCACTCAAGTGATGCAGCCATTCCGTTTTTAAACTTAAAATGTTTTAAAATATTCAATCTTGAAAATAGGTGGAGAATGTTGGATATTTTCGACATTGCCTCTATAGTTTTTTCTGTTTTAAAGTGAGAAGAAGAGGGAAGGAAGAATAGTCCCACATCTTGGGAAATATGGAACTATATTTGTTTAAATATAGATTTCTGATGAGAAGGTTGAGCCTTATAAACACCCAAATGTTTGCTTTGTTGTGAGGAGGGAAGTCATGCATAACCACCACACGCGCACGCCGTCGCCGTCCGTCCGGGCTTGATTCGGGTCTAAATTGACATAATTAAATTTTTTATTTGAACGGGCCAGATTTAAATTCAAATTTAAACAGACAGATTTGGCGGGCGATACGACAGTTAGTGATGGCATGATATTTGAATGAACTGACACGACCATTAGCAACAGTTTTGAACCGTTGGGAAGGGATGCAACATTTTGAACAGATGCATCTTAGAAATCTCTTCAACGCTATAAATAGCGATGTCCAAAACCATTGCTATTTCAACAAAAATAGCAACAATTCTTATCTTCTTCTTCCAGATTTTGCAACGGCAGAAAGTGTTGCAGGACACTTTTATCACAACCGGATTTTACGACGCCTGTGAGCTGTTGCAAATGCATAAACGTTGCAAACCTGTTCTCTTCTTCTCCATTCTATTCTCTACAAATTTGCATCATTAGAAACTATAATAAAGTGTTCTTGGCCAGATCATGATCGTACAAATCTTGAATATGGTTATGCTGTTCCAAGACTTCATTGAATTCTAAAGTTCATAGTTTGATAACCCATTATACTCAATGGGTTGAACTATTGTCTAAAAGAATCTATACTCTAGATCCTTGAGGTCAGAAGTACGGCATTATCGTCATCTTCCTCATCTCGAACCATAAATTATCAACAAGTATCATAGGCAGAGTTACTTCTTGTATTTTACTTGGCTTACTGAAACCCATATAAACATATAATCCCTTAATCAATTCTTATGTTAAATTCAAATCTTCAAATCTCACATCAGATGTATACACAATATCTCTTGTAACCGAAGATAGAATACAACTTGTCACACAAGAAAAGTGCACCATGGATAAATTTTGGTTCCTTAAATTCAGAATCTAATTAGAGACAAACCTCTTGAACATATTGAATTATTCGAGAAGACAAAAAAATGGCATACCTTTATCTCAGAATTCACGTTTATGAACAACCTTTGGTTTGGAGAGCAAGAATGCTCGCAAAAGATGTTTAAAATATTTCTAAAGCATGCAGGGCATCCAACAAGAAAGGGAATGGCCTGCATGAAATGTATCCATCGGCACCAAGTCGAAATTGAAATATAATTTATCAGAAAGTTAATGAGTACAACAATATGAAATGATATGAATGTCGGCAGTATAATGGGTATACAAATTTCTCTGTATTATTACTACTGGGTTCGGGTACAAGCCCATTACAATTTAATACTGTCAGCCCAATATACCATTGTAACTTTATAAATACATTGCATTGTATCTGAAAGCAGCATTAATTCAATAAAGCAATTCTTTGTACAACTTTACATTTTATTCAATTTTCTTAACTTGGTATCAGAGTCATCCTCAACCTAGCGGTTAAACCAAGAAGTGTCGTGCCTACCCTCATCAGAACACCATCATCATCTGAAGGTGGCTGCACCGGTGGTGATCTTCTCAGAATCATCATCGTCATCGAAGATTTCGATAACCCACTTCTTGAATACAACTTTATGGTTCTGTTTCAAGAACTGTAAACTTGCACATCTGTTTTCAAGCATTCTTTTCAATCATAACTGTTTTTACCTTTTTGTGCCTCGCCAAGAAAGTATCATCAGAGAGAGTATCATCATCTGACACTTTCTGGCTGCACAGTGTTTGCCAGGCACCAGAACAACAGTGTCCATCATCTGCTCATCCTTTCTTCTTGTTTCTTGATCTCAGCTCTCATCATAGCCGAAGGCAATGGCAATAAGGGAGAAATTTCACCAAACAATTCAAGAACTGCCACATCGCAGCAGTTAGCAAATCAAGATCTGATCAAAACAATGATAAAGCCACAAAGTCAGATTATCACAATCAAGTTGGATGATTCTAACTACTTAATGGGGAAATTTCAAATTGAAACAACTATAAGAGGATATGACATTGAGGAATATGTTCTTGGAACAATTGTTGTACCACCTAAGTATGTTACAGATAATGAAGGAAAATTAAGTGTCAACAAAGACTATCTGAATCATCAACGACAAGACAGTCTCATTAGTTCATGGCTTCTGTCCTCAATTGGTTCTAACATTTTACCACAACTCATAGGCTGCAAATCATCACAAGAAATTTGGCTTTCCATAGAGCAAGCATTCAATACACAGTCTACAACAAAAGTTTTACACTACAAAAGGCAATCGCAAAACTTAAAGAAAGAAGGCATGAACATGAGAGACTATCTAAACAAAATCAAGATTCTATGTGATCAACTTGGTGCAGCAGGACACAAAGTGTCAGAGGTTGGACATGTATTATCAATTTTAAGTAGATTAGATGATGAATATGATGCTGTTGTTGCCATAATTTCTTCTTTGGAAAGAACTCCTTCTATTGACTATGTACACTCAATTCTTCTTTCACGTGAAGGAAGAATTGAGTAAAAGAAACCTCCCACTAATGATTTTACTGTCAATTATGTATCCAAGAATCAAGAAAAAGAATACAGTAATAAAAATCAAAGAGGTGGATCATCAAACAGATCTAGAAGTAGAGGAGGCAGGTGGCATAATAACAATAACAGATTGAGATGTCAAATTTGCGAGAAGTATGGGCACACTGCAAACAAATGCTATTTCAAATTTGATAACAATTTCACACCAAATCGGCAAGGAGTCAGTAATCAGAGAAATTATCAAAGTGCCAATATGATTAACTTGCAGCAAGATGCAAAGAATCAAAAAGAAAAACTGCAGAAGTTGAAGACATTTTAGATGATAGCTGCTTCCTAGACTCAGGGGCTACAAATCATGCGACTAGCAACCTTGGAAATCTAAATCTTGGCAATCAAGAATACAAAGGTAAACAAGGTATACATATGGGTAATGGTAAATCCATAAATATAACCCATATTGGTAATGCCTATATCAAAGGTGCTAGGAAACTTTATCTAAATAATTTGCTTAGAGTACCTCTGATTAGAAAAAATCTACTTAGTGTCTCACAATTTGTTAAAGACAATAATGTGTATTTTGAATTCTACCCCGATTACTGTCTTATTAGATATCTTCTAACTAATGAAATTCTTTTACAGGGTAAGGAATCTAAGGGGCTATAGAAGTTTAATGTCAATAACTCAAGAAATCAAATATATAAAGATAAGTGGTGTAACAATTCAGAGATAGCTCAAGCAAGTATATGTAAAACCTTTGATAAGTGACATTGTAGATTAGGTCATGTAAATGCAAAAGTTGTAAAACAAGTATTAAGCATCAATAATATTCCTGTTGAAAATATTTCTCTACCATATGTCTGCACTTTCTGCCAAATGGGAAAAAGCCATAAGTTGCCTTTTACTGATCCTACAACTACATACACCAAGGCATTAGAATTAGTTGTTATTGATTTATGGGGTCCTGCACCTATCTGTACTGATTATGGGTTCAGTATTACATATCCTTTATAGATGTTTACTCAAGATATGTATGGATTTATTTTTTAAAGTCAAAATCTGAAGCATATAATGCTGTGATTCAATTTATTAATATTGCTGAAAGACAAACTGACAGTCAAGTAAAAGTATTACAAACAGATGGAGGTACAGAATTCTACCCTCTGAAAACTTATTTGCAAAGAAAAGGGATTGTTTATAGAACAACATGCCCTTATACTTCTGAGAAAAATGGTCTAATTGAAAGAAAACATAGGCATATAGTTGAAACTGGTTTAACACTATTAGCTCAAACTTCTTTACCTCTAAAATTCTGGCATGATGCATTTTCTACTAGTGTGTATTTAACAAATAGACTACCTTCAAAAATTCTAAATTCCAGAAGTCCTATGGAGGTTCTATTTAATAGAAAACCAGATTATCATGAAATTAAAATCTTTGGATGCTTATGTTTTCCTTGTCTGATAACTTATAATGCTCATAAGTTAGATTTCAGATCATCTCCTTGTACTTTCTTAGGTATATGCAGCAAACAAAAAGGGCTGCAAGTGTATAGATAGCAATGGAAAAATCTTATATCCAGACATGTAGTTTTTAATGAACAAATTTTTCCATTCAATGATGTGAATATAAAAACTTCACAGAAGGTGCACAATGTAAGGTTTTCATACCTTCATTACCTGATTTAGCTATGCAGAATATCAATAAGACCAGGATCACACCAAGATATGTTAGACTCGGAAGCCCACATCAAGATGCAAATCATAGCAGAAGCATGTCTGAATCCAGTCAACCAATTGATGGTTCAGAACCACCAATTGATCAACAGGAAGCCTCAACAAGCAACACTGCCGAATCTACTGCTCAACAAATTATTCTTGAAAATACTGGTCATCATATGACCACAAGAGCAAAAGGAGGCATATTCAAGCCAAAAATATACAATACAGTTGCAGAAAATGATAAGCCAAGCACTTATTATCAAGCTATTCAGAATGAAAAATGAAAAGCAGCCATGCATGAAGAATATGAAGCACTACTAAGAAACAATACGTGGGAACTTGTTCCATTACCAAAGGACAAAAACATCATAGGATGTAAATGGACATACATATTAAAGAAAGATGCCAATGGTTCGATCTCTAAATACAAGGCAAGATTGGTGGCAAATGAGTATTCACAATAGAATGATTTTGACTTTAGTGAAACTTTTTCACCTGTTGTGAAACCAACATCAATCAGGATAATTATTACAATTGCCTTGCATAGAAATTGGATCATAAGGCAACTTGATGTGAATAATGCTTTTTTGAGTAGTGTTTTACAGGAAGAAGTCTATATGGAGCAACCACTTAGATTCAGAAAAGACAATTCTCAACAACTTGTATGCAAACTAAAAAAGACAATCTATGGATTGAAGCAAGCACCAAGGGTTTGGTTTGATAAGCTAAAATCAACCTTGGTCAAAATGGGATACACATCAACTAAATCTGAAAAATCAATATTTACAATAATTTTGAAACTACATATATATTGATATATGTTGATGATATACTTATTACAGGAAGCAATCAGATGGAAATCAGCAACACTATCAAACAGCTAAATAAAGCATTCTCTATCAAGGATTTTGGAAATCTAAACTATTTTCTGGGAATTGAAGTCAGCATAAAATCAAATTCAACAATGCACTTAAGCCAGAGAAAATACATCACAAAGATTGTCATGAGAGCAAAAATGGAAAATTCAAATCCTCTATCTACACCCATGATCAGCAACTTGCATTTATCTAAAAACAAAGGGGAACCAATCTCAAACATCAAGCAATACAGAAACATAGTGGGGGCTTTACAATATGAAACCATCACAAGACCAGAAATTTCATTCAGTGTTAACAAAGCAAGCCAATTTATGCAAAACTCACTTGATGAACACTGGAAGGCTGTGAAGAGAATATTAAGATACTTAAACGATACGTTGAATCATGGTCTAACTCTACAATCAAGCAAAACTCTCAATATTACAGCATATGCAGATGCAGACTAGGCAACAGACATAGATGATCGAAAATCAATAACAGGCTGTTGTATCTATTTGGGGTCAGAATCCTATCTCCTGGTGTTAAAAAAACAATCGACCATATCTAGATCTAGCACTGAAGGAGAATACAAGAGTGTTGTCAGTGCCACAGCATAGATTATATGGATTAAATCTCTGCCGAACGAATTAAAAATAAAAGTTCACAACAAAGCCACGATATGGTGTGATAATATGAGTACAATAGCACTGTCGGCTAACCCAGTATTACATTCAAGGACTAAGCACATAGAACTTGACATATACTTTGTTAGAGAAGAAGTAATAAAAGGGAATATTGCAGTAAATCACGTACCATCAACCTACCAGAGGGTCGATATCCTTACGAAGCCTTTGTCGAAAATAAACTTTCTTCGACTAAAGCGAGATCTGAAGGTCACTGAAATCAGCAACAATCTTTCAGACAGTCAGAAAACTTAAGCTCAAGGAAAACCCCCTTCAACTGAAGTAAGATCTAAAAGCTACTGAAGCTAGCTCTTTTTTTATCAAGTTCCTTCAGTCATTTATCTCCTTGTTGAAGCATCGCAACTACAAAACCAGATCAAAGATCTAATTTTGCAGTTACGTCTTCATCATCTCATCTCGTGTGACCACGAGATGCCTTAATTTGAGTTCTTTCTCTAAACTTCTCCTAGACTCTGGTGAATTGTCGCCTAAAACACAATTTTTTATCATTAATTTTTGAAGAGATTTGAGAAATTTGAAGAGCAGCGACATTGAAGAGGAAATCGCAAACCCTAACCCTAACCCTAGTCGGGTTTGAAGGGGGTATGAAATGATATGAATGTCGGCAGTATAATGGGTATACAAATTTCTCTGTATTATTACTACTGGGTTCGGGTACAAGCCCATTACAAGTTAATACTGTCAGTCCAATATACCATTGTAACTTTATAAATACATTGCATTGTATCCGAAAGCGGCATTAATTCAATAAAGCAATTCTTTGTACAACTTTACATTTTATTCAATTTTCTAAACTAACAAAGAATAATAGCATGGAAACAAACCAAAATTAAAACAGTTGTCAATTGCTGTGACATATGTATGCAAAAATCAAAATGAGTGAGGTTTCCTACAATTGCTGCATGGACCCTGAGTTTGAATCTTATCTAATTCTGAAATGAACGTATTTAAAAATAAAGGGTTTCCTTTCTCCAACTTTATTCATACTTCCACTATATTATATGATAGGTCTCGGTTTCGTAGAAATTAATCACTGATAGTTTAAGTGATTTATCACTTAAAATAGATGGAGTAAAAGAAAGAGAGCATCTGTTTAATCACATTTAATATTATATACTATTTCCTGTTCGGTTAAAAGTAAACACATTTAATGTTATATACTATTTCCTTGTTCTTTTAAAAGGACACATAATTGACAGATAAAGATTGGCCAAAAAGGCATCTAGAAAAATTATGATTAAATATCAGTAGGATATGTAAGTATTTACTTGATGTACTTGTCCACGCAGTGTGTCAAACTGCTCAAAAGAACAACAAACCTTCCCAGTGATTGTTGGACACAAGCTCTGGATCTTAGAAGATAATAACTTGTCAGGCTGAAAAAACAAAATAAAAACAAGTAGCATTTAGGTTCTTCTGCCGTATGTCAAATAATACACACGCTAATTCACTGCAATATACAAATATCAATGGAATTGTAACTAAAATAACATGAACAAATAGTCGCTATAAAATGGATAAATATTCTTGTTTATGGAGTTTATGTTTGAAAAGTCGGCGTCAGAGTATATCAATGGAAGATCTCTCAAGAGATCAACAATATATTTTTTATTTGCTAATCTACTCTATTTGGCCGTAACAGAAAGAATTGTCCATGTCTAGTAACTGAAAAGATATCCAGGCTTATCGATACAAATGAATTTGGGTAAACTCTAGCAGCTAGTGTATAGCTGTTGTATAACCACAGTACTAAGGATAATAACCAAACAAAATTTAGTTAGTGTGGCGCTATCAGCATCCCAGTTTGTGCTAGCGGCCATCACGGTCGGTGGACAACCGCTGACCGAATCTTGTATGGTTCGGCGGTTGTCCACCGACCGTAGTTAAAAAAAAAAGGATGCGGTGATCTGTAGCAGAAACCGAAATGCAAATAGTCACACCCTTTAGTTAAGTATATAGTCGACAGAATACCTTTACTAAACGAGTATTGTTAACACAATTTAAAGGCTTTCTTAATTGAAGTTGTCTGATTTAAAAATGGACAATGAAGATGAATATTTGACACACAACGCAAAAAACTTCTAAATTTTAGGAGTAGAAATATTTTTATCGATTACTATTTTTTAAAGCTAATATTGATATTTGTTGAATCATGAGTTTTGATTCATGACAAGCTTCAAGATCAACAATGAGATTAGACGATCAAAGTGACAAAAAAAAGAGAAAGCTATACACACGTGGTGAACTACAAAGGAAACTAGACTTCAAACCCGAGTATGCTATAAAAATCTTTATTGTTTAAGTCGTAATTATAGTTTAAAATTGTTAAAATCACTCCTCAAGTAGTATACACACACAATACAAAAGCTTTAAATAAATAAATAAATATATATATATATACACACACACACACAAAATAGTATGCACAAGTGCTCATTGTGCAAAAAGCACAGTTCAGTCGACTGGACTGAATTCATCAGTCGACTGAATCTGTGTTCTTTGCATAGACATGCACACGTGCACACCACTTTGAATATTCAGTCGACTGGTGAATATTCAGTCAACTAGATATTTTTTACCAGTCGACTGACCGTACGCAACTGCCATATTTCCTGAAGGGTTGCTTCTCTTTGCGAAGAGTAACGATCCAATTCGAAGAGTTACGGATGCAACTCTTGATTGAAACTCTTCGTGAAAAGTAGCAACCTAATATACTATATATATAGATCTAAATCCATGATTTTATGAATTCAATTTACTTCAATCTATTCTATTCTCTGATCTATATTTCTTGACTATATTTCTGCATTCTAAAAGTTTTCTAATCAAAGATATATTGCTTGAATCTCAGAGTTAATTATTATATACGTCGATTCAAAGCCGATGAATTAGGTAATATAACTAGAAATAAAGCTAGACTAGTAGCGCAATGATATAATCAAGAAGAAGGTATTGATTATGAAGAAACCTTCGCTCCAGTCGCTAGATTAGAAGCCATACGCATTTTATTAACCTTCGCGTGTTTTCACAACTTTAAATTATTTCAAATGGACGTAAAAAGCGCTTTTCTAAATGGATATTGAAAAGAAAACGTTTATGTTGAACAACCTCCTCTTTTCATTCACGAAAAATTTCCAAATCACGTCTATAAACTTAAGAAAGCTTTATATGGTTTAAAACAAGCACCACGTGCTTAGTACGACTGTCTTAAGAAATATTTAATAGACTCTGGTTTTGAAATTGGAAAGGTTGATCAAACTTTATTTATTAAAAAAACTAAAAATGATATTTTAAAAATTCAAATATATGTAGATGATATTATTTTTGGGTCAACTAATGAAAAATTATGTCAGGAATTTTCAACTATAATGACTAATGAATTTGAAATGTCACATATAGGAGAATTATCATATTTTTTTGGATTACAAATAAAACAATTAGAAAATGAATTTTTATTAATCAAAAGAAATATTGTAATAATCTAATTAAACGATTTGGTATGGAAAACACTGCAGCCAAATCAACTCCGATGAGTACAACAATACATCTCGATAGAGATGAAGAAGGCAAAAGTGTCGACCAAAAACTATATCGCAGTATGATTGGATCATTACTATACTTAACTGCTAGTAGACATGATGTAATGATGAGTGTTTGTCTATGTGCTCGATTTCAAGCAGATCCTAAAGAATCACATATGCGATCAGTAAAACGCATTATTCATTACTTAAGCAAAACCAAAGATTTCGGACTATTTTATCCAAAAGAATGTCCTTTCGAATTAGTATCATATAGTGATGCTGATTTTGGAGGAAGTCGGACGGATAGAAAGAGTATGAGTGAGACATATCACTTTGTTGGATGTTCCTTAGTCTCTTGGTTTTGCAAGAAACAAAACTGCGTTTCCTTATCGACGTGTGAAGCAAAATATATATCTGCCGCTTTAGCTTGTGCTCAAGTCGTCTATATGCAACAAACACTAAAAGATTTCGATATACATTTAATAAATCAATAATATATTGTGATAATACTAGTGCAATAAATCTTTCTAAAAATCCAATAAATCACTCACGAACCAAACATATTGATATACGACATCATTTTCTTCGTGATTGTATTAAAAAGGATTTAGTAAACTTAGAATTTGTAAATTCAGAAAATCAACTAGCAGATATTTTCACTAAACCATTAAATGAAAATATATTTATAAAACTAAGAAGAGAACTTGGAATAATGTAAAAAAGAATTATAATAATATTTATCAATAAAAAAAGAGGGCAAAAACGTGAAAAATAAAATATACAATTTCTAACCATGATGGGATTCGACCTCCATCCATTCCTAAATTTCTAATGTCTATAGCCATTTAAGCTATGGGTGTTTTTTGTCACAACATAGAATCCACTTTTTGTTAAAAACAAAATTTTCGAAATTCAAAAATATTGTAGCTAACAGGGATTGAACTATGGTCTCTTTGCTGGAATCTCATATGTCTACCAGTTTGGTAGTTATTGTTTCTTGTTCAGTAGTAAAAACCAGCTCATCCTATATTAAATTAGCTCGAAATTCTGTTAACAATACATTTTCAAATCATTTTCCTACCTTAAATCATTAACTTATTTATATATGGTCTAAAACTAATTTCATAGTCTGATTATAGAAAATACAGGTTTCTACTCATATATATACATGAATTTCATTAACATAAAATGTTGCATACACTTTTCAAATACAATCTAAATACAAGTTTCATATATTTTATTATCACATCGTAATGATGTCGCAATCCTCAGATAAGTCACACCTCTTCTACGCAACACCTTCCTCAGATAGCTCTGACCATCGATCACCTACTCCAACACCGGAATATAAACCGGTACGTAAGTGGGAAAGCTATCATACCGGTTATACACCGGATAATAATAAGGGAAAACAAGCTACGTTCATCTCGTCATCGACTAAAGAGAAGATCGACAATATTCATCACTACCAACAACAACAAATGGACTTACAACGTGAATTATATTTCGAACAAAAAGTGACGGCAAGCCGCTTAAATTTTTTGGAACAAATTGCAGTCAAATTTTGCAACTCTAAACTGATAGACGCATATGAACCATTACCAAAGCCGTGTTCATCACTCGACCCATCAGCTGGATATCGAAATCCGTGGGATCCTTCTACACGATACTCTCCTCGAACTCCAAAATCATGGGATCGCAAATTCAATCAATCACCAGCGAACACGTCATCAAAGAAGGATGATAAGGAGAAATCTAAGACTCCAAAGAAATCACCTTCAAAATAAATCATTTTCGTTGATGGTCATTTTTTTATTAATGCATATCTTCGTGTAATCATCAATAAATATAATTTTAAATTGGTATTATATTTTGTAAAATCATTGTTATATTATGTTATGAAATCATCATATAAAAAATAAACTTAGTTGCATTGCAATATAAAGCAAGAAAAAGTCACTGACAGAAGTCAGTCGACTGGACCAAACTGTCCAGTCAACTTAACTTATTTCTAGAGCAAAAAGCTTCAGGAAAAGGGTTCAGTCGATTGAACTTTTTAATTCAGTCGACTGAACGATGTAACAAAAAAAAGGTTATAAACCATTCATGAATAGTTTTCTTTCATAAACTCTTTCAAACTCAAAACATTCAAAACCCTAAAACATTCCAAATCATTCCTAAATCAAAAATTCTCCAAATCATTCAACATCATGACTCCTAAACCTAAAAAAAGACAACGAAGAGCAACCTCAACCTCTCTAGAACCAATTGGTACTCAAATTGGTCAATGGCTTTATAATCGTGTAGCGGTTGAACGGTGGAACCAAATGAAGGAATCAAGATATCTAGAAGGATCATTTGTGGTTTACCCTGACTTCAACGCATATGGAATTCAAGATTTGGCAAGAAGAAGTCGTTTGGAATCGCTATTAGACCACAATCAGAACAAGGTAAAAATTAATCACACTGTGGTGAAATTATTTCTTGCTAATCTCAATCTAGATCACCAAACTCCATGGAATAGAGATAATTGTGTTTGGAGTCTAGTTTGTGGACGACAAGTATTTTTCTCTTTAGCAAGAATAGGACATATACTTCACACTCCGATAGATGGAATACCATTGGAAGACCTGAATTGCGATATCAATATTTGCGACGGGATAAGCCATCGTTTCCTCGAAGATAATATGAGAGAATTGAAATCTATTTCACTATGACCGACGGCAAGAATTTTGCATCGTGCCTTAATGAAAACAATACTTCCAAGAACCGGATCATATGAATTGGTATACCAGGAGAACTATAGAGCATTGTACGATATATATGGAAATGTTCAAATAAATTGGCCGAAACTTATTCTTGATGAACTTCTAGTCTTCAATCAAGGGAAACAAAATATAATCTACTATGGAGAATACATTATGAGATTGCTTATGGACCTTCAAGTGCCAATACCCGATTCAGACACTTCAATTGTAAAAACTGTTAATAGTCGGACGATAAGCCTCATGAAATTTCCCCCAAGACCCCTCTGTTTCATGACATTTCAAGATTGGCAAAACCGTTCCCAAGAACATCAAGAAGAAGCACCACCGCAAAAATAAGGCGATGAAATTCGAACCACTACACCTTCCCAAGGAACACGTGAAGCAATCGATCTTATAGCTCGCAATCAAGTGATATTAGATTCACGTGTCAGACTCCTCGACAAGAAAATTGATAAGAAGTTCAATAAGATAAAGAGCTTCTTTGGCATATTATGGGAAGCTATCTCTTGCACCGCTAGTTCATCTACCTCATCCGAAAAACAACCGACACCGAAATTTACGTGGACAACATCGGATGAGGAAACAGAAAGTGATATAGACAAAGATAAGGGGAAGAGTCAAATGATTCCCGGAGATGACGAAGAAGAAGAATCTGATGAATGATAAGGAAAATGGAAGTGAAAATTTTATTTTTTTGGGTAAGTTTTCTTTTGAAAAAAACTATGATATGCTTTATGATGTTATGTCTGTGACATTGTGACCAAACGTTTGTGCTTTCGTAATGTTTGTATTCGTAAAACAATGTCTGTGATGTGATATGTTCGTGAATGTTTGTATGGTAATATCTATGTTCATATTTGTAATGATTCGTAATGTCTCAATCTACAAATATTCGTTAGTACTATGTGATTATTGAGTTAACTATTCCTTTTTGTCGATGACAAAAGGGGAGAAATTTGTGTACTAACTTTTTATGCAGGAATAGAAAAGTCGCCACACATTCAGGGGGAGGAATATATAATCTAAGTTATATATTTCCATATATAAAGAATCGTCAAAATCGGTTGTCATCAATCAAAAAGGGGAAGAATGTTGAATCATGAGTTTTGATTCATGACAAGCTTCAACGATCAACAATGAGATTAGACGATCAAAGCGACAAAAAAGAGAAAGCTATACACACGTGGTGAACTACAAAGGAAACTAGACTTCAAACCCGAGTATGCTATAAAAATCTTTATTGTTTAAGTCGTAGTTATAGTTTATAATTGTTAAAATCACTCCTCAAGTAGTATACACACACTATACAAAAGCTTTAAATATATATATATATATATATATATATACAAAATAGTGTGCACAAGTGCTCACTGTGCAAAAAGCACAGTTCAGTCGACTGGACTGAATTCATCAGTCGACTGAATCTGTGTTCTTTGCACAGACATGCACACGTGCACACCACTTTGAATATTCAGTCAACTAGATATTTTTACCAGTCGACTGACCGTACGCAACTTCCATATTTCCTGAAGGGTTGCTTCTCTTTGCAAAGAGTAACGATCCAATTCGAAGAGTTACGGATGCAACTCTTGATTGAAACTCTTCGTGAACAATAGCAACCTAATATACTATATATATAGATCTAAATCCATGATTTTATGAATTCAATTTACTTCAATCTATTCTATTCTCTGATCCATATTTCTTGACTATATTTCTGCATTCTAAAAGCTTTCTAATCAAAGATATATTGCTTGAATCTCAGAGTTAATTATTATATACTTCGATTCAAAGCCGATAAATTAGGTAATATAACTAGAAATAAAGCTAGACTAGTAGCGCAAGGATATAATCAAGAAGAAGGTATTGATTATGAAGAAACCTTCGCTCCAGTCGCTAGATTAGAAGCCATACGCATTTTATTAACCTTCGCGTGTTTTCACAACTTTAAAATATTTCAAATGGACGTAAAAAGCGCTTTTCTAAATAGATATTGAAAGGAAAATGTTTATGTTCAACAACCTCCTCTTTTCATTCACGAAAAATTTCCAAATCACGTCTATAAACTTAAGAAAGCTTTATATGGTTTAAAACAAGCACCACGTGCTTAGTACGACTGTCTTAAGAAATATTTAATAGACTTTGGTTTTGAAATTGGAAAGGTTGATCAAACTTTATTTATTAAAAAGACTAAAAATGATATTTTAATTATTCAAATATATGTAGATGATATTATTTTTGGGTCAACTAATGAAAAATTATGTCAGGAATTTTCAACTATAATGACTAATGAATTTGAAATGTCACATATGGGAGAATTATCATATTTTTTTGGATTACAAATAAAACAATTAGAAAATGGAATTTTTATTAATCAAAAGAAATATTGTAATAATCTAATTAAACAATTTGGTATGGAAAACACTGCAGCCAAATCAACTCCGATGAGTACAACAATACATCTCGATGGAGATGAAGAAGGCAAAAGTGTCGACCAAAAACTATATCGTAGTATGATTGGATCATTACTATACTTAACTGCTAGTAGACCTGATGTAATGATGAGTGTTTGTTTATGTGCTCGATTTCAAGCAAGTCCTAAAGAATCACATAAGCGATCAGTAAAACACATTATTCGTTACTTAAGCAAAACCAAAGATTTCGGACTATTTTATCCGAAAGAATGTCCTTTCGAATTAGTATAATATAGTGATGCTGATTTTGGAGGAAGTCGGACGGATAGAAAGAGTACGAGTGAGACATGTCACTTTGTTGGACGTTCCTTAGTCTCTTGATTTAGCAAGAAACAAAACTGCGTTTCCTTATCGACGTGTGAAGCAAAATATATATCTGCCGCTTTAGCTTGTGCTCAAGTCGTCTATATGCAACAAACACTAAAAGAATTCGATATACATTTAATAAATCAATAATATATTGTGATAATACTAGTGCAATAAATCTTTCTAAAAATCCAATAAATCACTCACAAACCAAACATATTGATATATGACATCATTTTCTTCGTGATTGTATTGAAAAGGATTTAGTAAACTTAGAATTTGTAAATTCAGAAAATCAACTAGCAGATATTTTCACTAAACCATTAAATGAAAATATATTTATAAAACTAAGAAGAGAACTTGGAATAATGTCAAAAAGAATTATAATAATATTTATCAATAAAAAAACGAGGGCAAAATCGTGAAAAATAAAATATACAATTTCTAACCATGATGGGATTCGACCTCCATCCATTCCTAAATTTCTAATGTCTATAGCCATTTGAGCTATAGGTGTTTTTGTCACAACATAGAATCCACTTTTTGTTAAAAACAAAATTTTCGAAATTCAAAAATATTGAAGCTAACAGGGATTGAACTATGGTCTCTTTGCTGGAATCTCATATGTCTACCAGTTTGGTAGTTATTGTTTCTTGTTCAGTAGTAAAAACCAGCTCATCCTATATTAAATTAGCTTGAAATTCTGTTAACAATACATTTTCAAATCATTTTCCTACCTTAAATCATTAACTTATTTATATATGGTCTAAAACTAATTTCATATTCTGATTATATAAAATACAGGTTTCTACTCATATATATACATGAATTTCATTAACATAAAATGTTGCATACACTTTTCAAATACAATATAAATACAAGTTTCATATATTTTATTATCACATCGTAATGATGTCGCAATCCTCAGATAAGTCACACCTCTTCTACGCAACACCTTCCTCAGATAGCTCTGACCATCGATCACCTACTCCAACACCGGAATATAAACCGGTACGTAAGTGGGAAAGCTATCATACCGGTTATACACCGGATAATAAGAAGGGAAAACAAGCTACGTTCATCTCGCCATCGACTAAAGAGAAGATCGACAATATTCATCACTACCAACAACAACAAATGGACTTACAACGTGAATTATATTTCGAACAAAAAGTGACGGCAAGCCGCTTAAATTTTTTGGAACAAATTGCAGTCAAATTTTGCAACTCTAAACCGATAGACGCATATGAACCATTACCAAAGCCGTGTTCATCACTCGACCCATCAGCTGGATATCGAAATCCGTGGGATCCTTCTACACGATACTCTTCTCGAACTCCAAAATCATGGGATCGCAAATTCAATCAATCACCAGCGAACACGTCATCAAAGAAGGATGATAAGGAGAAATCTAAGACTTCAAAGAAATCACCTTCAAAATAAATCATTTTCGTTGATGGTCATTTTTTATTAATGCATATCTTCGTGTAATCATCAATAAATATAATTTTAAATTGGTATTATATTTTGTAAAATCATTGTTATATTATGTTATGAAATCATCATATAAAAAATAAACTTAGTTGCATAGCAATATAAAGCAAGAAAAAGTCATTGACAGAAGTCAGTCGACTGGACCAAACTGTCCAGTCGACTTAACTTATTTCTAGAGCAAAAAGCTTCAGGAAAAGGGTTCAGTCGATTGAACTTTTTAATTCAGTCGACTGAACGATGTAACAAAAAAAAAAGGTTATAAACCATTCACGAATAGTTTTCTTTCATAAACTCTTTCAAACTCAAAACATTCAAAACCCTAAAACATTCCAAATCATTCCTAAATCAAAAATTCTCCAAATCATTCAACATCATGACTCCTAAACCTAAAAAAAGACAACGAAGAGCAACCTCAACCTCTCTAGAACCAATTGATACTCAAATTGGTCAATGGCTTTACAATCGTGTAGCGGTTGAACGGTGGAACCAAATGAAGGAATCAAGATATCTAGAAGGATCATTTGTGGTTTACCCTGACTTCAACGCATATGGAATTCAAGATTTGGCAAGAAGAAGTCGTTTGGAATCGCTATTAGACCACAATCAGAACAAGGTAAAAATTAATCACACTGTGGTGAAATTATTTCTTGCTAATCTCAATCTAGATCACCAAACTCCATGGAATAGAGATAATTGTGTTTGGAGTCTAGTTTGTGGACGACAAGTATTTTTCTCTTTAGCAAGAATAGGACATATACTTCACACTCCGGTAGATGGAATACCATTGGAAGACCTTAATTGCGATATCAATATTTGCGACGAGATAAGCCATCATTGAGAATTTTATGAGTTTTTTATTGAGTTTTTTATGAATTCCGGTCGAGAAGTGGGACGCCACGTTGTCGATAGGTATTTCTAAACACTCGAACAAGGCCAACGGACATTATATTGATTTTTGAAAATTTGGCAAATGAAATATTTTTCCTAGGATTATATTTTATATATACAAAGGAATAATTTTCAAAACTTATATAGTTATAGAGTGTACTTTTTGAATGTGATAATATTTATTTATTATCATTATTGTTTGATCAGTCACGCTCGATTAAATTAGGAGCATTGATTGCCATTTGTTGATTATTTGTGTTTAGCTTATTTATAAGCATTTATTGTTTGAATTAATAAATGAACCCCTATGTGAATTAATTTTCACAATTTGACTATAAGGTGTTCGAAGAAAATGTTAAGTTAAAATTCACCTTTTAATAATGGTGTGTTAAGGATTAAACTTTAATAAAAAGTTGTTTAATATAATCTAAATTGTAGGATAAGACCTTTAGGGAGTAGATATTTTAGAAAATTCTCTTAATAAAAGAAGAGTTATTATAATATGAAATGGTTTTTAATTATAAAATGTGTTTAAAAAGGATTTTTGAATCCAAATCCTGAAATTTTTGAAAATAATTTCAAATGGATTTTGAGAAATGAAATAGTAGTATTTTTGGAAGTAACTGAAAGTAAAAATATTTTGGGAAGTAAAATTTTAAATGGAAGCATTTTCTTTGGGATAATTCGGAGGAAATCGTCTCGATTAGTTTTGTGGTAATCTGAATAATCATCTAAGTGATGATCAGATGTTCGCTTAGGCGAATGTTGTGGGGTACTTAGTAAATTATTCTCTTTATCATTGCACGATCGAAATGAGTTCAAATCCGAATGAACTTAAAGTGGGTTTTAATAATTGAATCGTTTGAAGTTATTATATATAAAAATATATGTAGTATGATTTCAAAGATGATTTATTGAAATGAAAAACCGAGTATTTATTTTTTAAGTTCCCTTAAAAGGAATTGGTTTCAAAATAAAAAATATTTCTGATAAGAGATTGTTTTGATGAATGAGATTTTACCCGCAGATAAATAGGAATAATTTAACACAGGTTTAAATTGGGTTAAATTGGATAGGAAGTTTTTGATCAACATTGTTTTATTAAAACCCTATAATTTTTTAAAACATCTAAGTAGTGTAAAATATTTGTTAATTAGGTCAACCCATAAATATCTTCCATTTTAACACTCTAGGTTAAAGAGGTCGAGAGGTCGACTCAGTTTTAAAGACCCAAATTTTGATTAGATCTTCACCTAAATTGTGAAAAGTAAAATAAAATTTGTATATACTCTTAGGATATAGAAGAGTATTATACAAGTAAATAAAGTGGAATAAGTTATTATTGATATTTTATAAAGAAATGACTTTATAAAATATTTTTAAACTTAGGTAAAAATTTATGAAATAATTCATAAATAATTTTAGTGTTGAATAAAATACTAAATGGAAATATAAGTGATCTAGAAAAAAAATAATGTTGTTAAGAAATTAATAAATTTGGCGTATAACTTTCCATTTTGTGTGGTTGGGTTTGGATAATATTCTAAGCAATTACCAAAGGCTAATGAGCAAAACGGTACGCTTAGATAATTATTTATATTTTTTGACAATTAAGAAAGTATTGAATTGGCATTTTAGATAATGTTAAGTGTTAGATTTTCCCTTATGTAATTTGATTGATTGTGTGATTTTATATACCATTGTTTATAAAGTTCAAATTTGTAGACAAAAGATTTTGAATTGTAGTTATTAGGACCTAAATCTCGATGACTTTAAAAAAAGAGATTTGAAGATTTTGTGAAAGAAATAATATTTATTCACTCTAGTTGATGTTTTGGAGAAACAAGAATACCACTGGATGCTCCATGTTGTTTTGATTCTAGAGTTTCACCATATTTTATTGGAAGGAATTCCCTCCTTGTCGTTTTGATTTTTGATCTTTGATTTAATTCCCATCTAGGAAATTTGAAAATAAAATTTTGAATCAAAAAGCCCGGGCATTTAGATCTAAATTTCATTTAAAATTATTGGATCATAGCATTTATTACATAATGTTCTTTGTATTTTGTCACCTATGATTGTGATCATGTTGTTAGTTGCACGTAGCTTTATTTTATAGTAAAGTTGCATATAGATTTATATCATACTAGTTTTTGCATGTATAGTTATAGCATATTGCTTTTGTCAGCCTGGTTCTCTTTTGGATTTCGTAAGTACATGTATGCAAGAGATTGCTGATTGATTCTTGTTGACCTGCATTTGCATAGAGATAATAAATTACTTGCTAAAAATATATAACAAATGCAAAAAGGTATGCGATAAACCTAGAAATTTAAATTAGTTGATGATTTTATGCCCCAATTATGGGAAGCTACTTGGCTTTTGTTTTCTTTGGTTGGTTTAGAACCCGTAGAGGCAATTTGTAGTTGTTCTAATCGAGCCGCACAAAGGAGATGCTGTGAAATTTTTCCATAAAATTTTGAGATTTAATTAATAAGTTTAATAACTCATTTTAATTAATAGTTTTAAACTTAAGGGTTTGGAAATATTTTCTTCCTTGGGAATTTCGAGGAGGAAATTCATTTAAGGGGAAGAATGTAACATCCCAGAATTTTAGTCATTTAATTATAATGTTTATTTAATTTCAAATATTTAAATTACAGGATTTTTGGAATATAATAATTTGAATTCAAATATGATTAATCATTTAAATATTTGATTGTAAATTAAATATTAATTAAATGAGTTTAATAATATTATTTAACTTCTTTTGATTAATAAATAATATTGATGAATTCAATTTGTAAATTTATTTACAAATATAAATAGATCGGATAAATAGCGATAATTGTATCGAAAATATAAAACAATATTTAAATTTTTGAAATTAACATTCCAGAGCACTGTCTTAGATTTTGATGAAATTAGTGCCATTAGATCCAGAATAATAAATTGTTGAACACTGTTGAGTTTCATAACGATTGGACATACCGTTTGGTCGTGCAAACTCGAAACGCATAACGATTAATTTTAAATATAATTTAATTTTAAAAGGGTTTACATCTGTATACTTTAAAATTAGGTCTCGATAATAGTTCCATTGAGTTTAGAATAGGGGTATTTGGTATAGAACGCCAATCAGCATGCTCCGATTGAGTCCGAGATTTTCGGGCGTGAACGGTGCCAGATATTTCGAATAAATTAATATATGCCTATCGTTTCAAGCCCCTACCCTATATTTTAATTCCATACCCAATCACTTAACCCCATACCCTCCACGTTATCACCCATACCCCTCTTCTCTTTAAAAACATTTCCTGCAACCAAAATGAGAAAATTTTCCTTTTCAAAAATCAAAATCTTGGAACCTAGGCAACTATAAATCATGGAAATGGATCCATCAAGTTCGTATGCTCGGGGGCTTCAAGACCATGTGTCCAACTGAGGGTGCATCGTCGTTTTTGAAGGAGGCCATTCATGGTAGGAAGGCTAGGGCTTGAGTTGGTTGGAGATAAAGGCTGAGTTAGCTCGTTCGGATGGTGGCAACGTGTTCGTCTTGGCGAAGGACATCGGGCAACGGAGTTTGCTAGACCGAAATGGAGTAATGTGGATTGCTTCCATTGTATGGATAGTCCATGGAGGCAGTAGGTCAGATTATTTGGGGTAAGCGAAGGTGGATCCAAGGGGATGAGGTCGAAGCTCAAGCGAAGACGGACGCGTTGGCGAAAACGAGAGGTCGTATCGTTGAGAAACGAAGGAGATATCGCTGTTTTAAGTTTGCATCCATGATAGGATATGCACAGGAGATGTGCATTTTTTCTTTGGGGATGAAGGATTAGTTGAGTGGTTAGTGGGGGTGATTAAGTTATGTAATGTAATTAACTATTTAATTATATTATTTAAATTCGAAAATTTATAATTTGAATAACTTTTGCGTACGAGGTCGGATTCAAACGATGTTTGTTGCACTGCACTCGTATGAACATTTTCTTCGCAATGGAATTTGATTGGAGGAGTTTGGAGCTTGTTGGAATTTATGCTAAAATCGAACGCCCGTTCGGTTTTAGTTCAAACTGGAACGCTTTGGCGAAATATGGAATCAATGTGAGTTTAACTCACATTCAATTTTACTATATCATATCTATGATGCCATAAACTATTATTGATTGCTTGGATGTTAGTTAAATTATTTGATTGATTGTTTAGTTTAGTTTCCGTTTGGAAAATGGACATATTAACTTGATTGTTATGAACCCATATGATTATATATAATGTCCTTAACCATTGTTTTGCAGGGTGAATTTATAGAGAGACCTGAGGGGTTTCTCGTCACTAATTATTTATTTACATCCTTATGCTGTTATATTGATATTTAATTGAAATAAATCTTGCTATTCAATTTAAATTGTTTAAGTGTCGTTATAGCGATTTTCGCTATACCATCATTTATTGATTGTAATCCCCAAAACACTATCGTGTGTGTTTTGAACCTAAGCTTATGTTTCCACTAAATAGAATTTTAAAATTCATTAATCATATTAATTAATGATATTTTAAATTAATTCATCATTTTGATTAATGATCATTTAAATTAATTAACTATTTTAACTAATGATTTTGAAATTAACTAATTACTTTAATTAATGATGTTTTGAAATTTATTAATCTATTTAATTGATGAGATAAATTTGGTAAATCATTTTAATTAATGATGTTTTATAGTTAACTAATCATTTTAACAAATTATGTTTTAATTTATCATTTTTACAAATGATGTTTTAATTTATCATTTTAACTAATGATGTTTGAATTTAATTAATCCAATTAATTTATGATTATTTGAACTTAATTAATTATTTTTAATTAATGGTATTTAAAATTTATTAATCATTTTAATTAATGATGTTTGAGATTAATTATTCATTTTAATGAATGATTATTTGAATTTACTAAATATTTTTAAGTAATGATATTTAAAGTAAATTAATTTAATAAAAGTGATTAAAGTAAATTAACTAATTTAATGAAAGTGTTTTAAAGTTGATAAACTAATTTAATAAAGGTTTTAAAGTTAATTTAATGATGAGATAAAAGTGTTTGGAAATAATTAACTATTTTATTAAAGATAACAGATTCGTTTATTTTAAAGAGATTATAAATGTAATTAATTATCTTTCGGAATAATTAATAGTGTTCTAAATTTATAATGATATTTAAATTGTTTTATTTTATCTTAGGATAATGAATATTGTTTTAAATTTACAACTGATGGTTTTAAATGGGAAAATCCTTTAAAAGGAATTATTTATAAATAAAGCTAGGTGCAAATTGTTTGGATGATAGTAAACAATGTTTTAATGACATTTATTTTTGACCCTTGTTTTAATACACTTAGTATTATAAGTTTGTCTTTTTAAAGAATAATTTTAAAGAGTATTTCCAAAGTGTTTTTATTAATATTTGTAATATGGAAATCAAGCACAAGTTCAGTTTTAAAAAGTAAAAAAGTAATTCTGTAAATGATATCGCTTATATGGAAATGATCTAGTCATACTTTTAACGCTAAAAGTTGAGGCTTGGACTCGTTTCTATCTCGAATGTTAAAAATGCCGTCAAGGCGATGCCTAGAGGTAACACTATCTCAACTTGCCTGGCTTCATCTTCAACCGGGAGATAGCACTTGTATGGAATCGACGAGTAGTGGTAAATATATGATATTTAATTTCCATATATGATCATTTTTAGTTATCTTTGATAGTTGATTTATTTACTATCGGATCCAACTTTCTTTATGGTGTATCGTCACCTTAAAAATGATTTTGTCGCTCTTTTGAACTTCGTTATCCTTGTCGTAAAATGACTAAACTCAAAGTGCGAAAGGACGTCCAACTATGTAGGGTTGCTCCCATTAGGGTATTTTCACATCTCATCTAGATTGGATTCGGTTGTGCAGTTAGATGTGAAATATTCGGATACTCGGTAAGATTTGGCGGGATTCGGCTGGTACATTTCCGAGAAGTGTCACAAGATATGTGACCGAGCTCAGAAGTATATTTCTATAGTTATACTTCAAAGGGAGGGGTGCACATTCCTAGTCATTTGTTGGAAATTTTCCTTTCCTTATTTGATTAAAACCTTTGAATCTATTTTTCTTTAATTGCAACACAAAGAGTGAACCACTCTTCGCGATGTTTAATTATTGGTTTTATCCATTCTATCAATTTTGGGCTGTTATCTTGTTTTATCCATTCTGTCCAGTTTGGATTTTGCTCGGATTATTTTCATTCTTTCAAATATGGGTTTTGATACTATTTATGCCCATTCTTAATTGGATTTGTTTCATGCTGATTATCTCTACTCTTTCATGTATGGATGTTATTCTTGTGAAGTAAAAAAACCCGTTCCGCTTTAGCGGCGTGGTCTCACAGAACTTTTATATGTTCCCTATTATTTGGGTTTTCTCACGCTGGTATTTCCAGACTGATTCGGGTGTTATTTTATTATAATGCTGGGGTCTGACCAAGTATTTTTCCAGGTTGGCTTCAGTGTTACGGAGATCTTGGAGAGGAGCTGGAGGTTGACCTATAGTGTTTTATTTTCCGCTGTATTATATAGTATCCATATCAGCAATTGTAAGGTCAGGATTTTATAACCATCAAGCTAATAAGGTTTTTTTAACTCTAGTGTACTCTGTACTTTGGAGTGGCGATTTTTACTGTCCTTGTTATACTATATGTTGTCGATTCCGCTGTAAGATTCTGTTTTTCCCTATTTTGTATTTCTTTTTTCTATTTACCCTAACCATCTGCCCTTCCAACGATTGGATGTTTGACATTTGAATATAGTAGTCGTACTCAATGTCGACTTTCAATGGTCAAAAGGGCGGGTCGTTACCTGCTCGGAACTTAATGGATCGAAGATAGAAGACCAAGGGAAGCAAGATGAAACAACTTGCCATCATAAAATCTGGTCGGTACCGATCACTTCTGATCGGTATCGAGATTATTTTTTGCCCAGAGGACATCTTTTACTCTTCTACTTTCTCAAATTGGTGTTAGAACTGGTATTTCGAAGATCTACAACTTCATTAGGGCGATTTCTATGTAAATATGAGGCTTAGAGCATTTGAAAAAGGACTTTTGGCACTTCATCTTCTTCACCCTCTCTCTCTACTCGACCCTAGTCACAAAGTTATTTTTTGCTGTTCTAGGCTGTGAGATTGGTAAAACCTTGTACTTGTGACAAAAAATCTACAAAGAATAACATTACAGTGGACGTAGGCCTCAGTTTGCCGAATCACTATAAAAATTTCCTTTCTTTCTTACTTTGGTTTGCTAGATCTCTTTATTTTAGTTAGTTTTGGGTGTTGTGCCATTTCTAGGTTCAACATCTTTGGTTCTTTTACTGGGAACGACATTTCTCAAGCGTAGATCTAGCTATCTATTGTGAATTGAAGTGTCCAAAAGTTAGATCCAGAAGATTTTCTATTGAATGTTTGAAGGAGTTTCATATAGGAATTCATTCGCACCATCAAAGAAGTCTGGTAGATCTGGAGCAGTAGGTGGTGCAGATAAAGGAGCTTCTCCTCATACTGAAGTTACTAATTAACCGCCAGCAGCATTTCCAGTACCATCTGCCCCTTAGGATATGATCACAAGATTGGAGTTTGATAAGATGATAGTAGAGTTAAATTAGATGATGGCAGATAGTAAGAAAGCTCTACTTGACGAAATGGATGCTACCATAGCCCTGTTGATCCAGTAGTCGCAAATGATCAGTAGGAGCATGAGAGAGGCATCACCTGCTAGATCTGAAGAGGAGAATTCATATGCTTCTGGTCAAAATAGAAGGGATGGAAAATAAAAGCAGAAGGAATAGACTACTAGAGCAGTAAGGAGAAGTGTTAGAGGGATTGAAAGAGCCCATGCTAAGGGAATTCAGATCGGTATCGACAAGAATCGAGTCGGTATCAACCTGAATTTGAGGCTTTTGGAGGGGCATGAAGTTGAGGCCATCAAATTATCTGACTCTGAGGATGATTTGTAACATGTTGGTAATGATGATGGACTAGATGTTGAAGCTCGGGATGTTGGTGTACAAACAACCGTTACAGAGCCAATCAGATGTTAAAGAAGAGCTGGAGGAGTGGTTCTCCCATAGACTGAAAAACCTAGACCCAACGAGCAAACCGAGACCATTTGCGGAGTCAAACATTAGGCACATTCTTGATAGTTTTCCTTCAGAGTACCAGGCAAGTGAGGAACATATAGCGAATATGATCAAGCAGTTGTTGGAGGAAAATGAGTGGAGAATGAAAGAGGACTAGGGCTCTTAGCCCAGTAAAACTCCATTCATGAAGAATATTTTAAGGGAAGAGTATCCCAGGAAGTTTACAATGCCTACAATGTCATCATATAATGGAACTACCGATCCCAGGCAACATTTGTTTAAGTACGGGTGGCACATGAATGGTGGCAAAGCAACATTTGCAGTTAGATGTAGGAATTTCCTAATTTTTCTGGATGGAATTGAGTGGATGTGGTTTACTCGGCTCGTGCCAAGATCCATCTCAACTTTTAATGAGTTAGCAAAGAATTTTCAAAAGCGATTCAGGCTCCAGACCGCTCGACCTATGGATGTGTTATCCTTATGGAGCCTTTCTCAAGGACCTCAAGAATCATTGAAGTGGTTTTTGAATAGGTTTAATATTGTAGATACTGTAGTTAACAATCCGAATGAGAGTATGGTCTTGATGATATTGGTTCGAGGCATACATCTAGACACGAACTTTAGGAAATGGCTGAGGATAAAGCAACTGACAACTATGAAGGAATTACACTGAAAAGCTAATCAAGTCTTGTGTTTGGAAGAAGCGAGTTAGGTTGCTAGGAAGACTGGCGGTGGATAGTCGAAGGAAGTAATTCAAAGTAATGTAGCAATTAAGCTGACTGGCAAGAGCTCGGTAATGTGGCTGTGAATGTTGGTAATTCTGGTAATCAAAGGAAGAAGGACCAAGGTGCTAAGGGTAGGTGGAATTAAACCCAAAAGCGTCTAAGGGATATGAGGCCAGATGAATATATGCCTCCGAATAATAGACCTAAAAACATATACCTAGCCACACAAGGCACGAAAGTGTATAAAAAAACATCTAGGAGAGTGGGGACTGGAGAAGAAAGTCACTCTGGAAAGTTCTGCCAGTTCCATAAAAACTCATGGAACGAGTGTATGCATCTTAGGGTTTTTATTAAAGAATTTATAAGAAAGAAGAAATTACAGCATTTTGTGAGAAAGCCATAGAGTCGTGGACAAAATGCTAGACTCCAAGGGCTAAATTCCAAAGGGAACCAACCTGGACCCAATGCTGAGGGGCCAAGACATATTGATTGAAGGATAGTAATAAATTCTATAACTGGAGGGCCCGATCCAATGGAGAAAAGACGGAATGAAATGAAACAGTACACGAGTTCATTAAAGCATGTACCATAGGAGATATGTTTCGCCATTGAGGACGGAACTTCAGGTAAGCAGCAAAGGTTGATAACTAATGATATTGTGTTATGGAATGGGATTATGATGGGAAAGAATCACCAACCTTTGATCCCAAGGTGATTACGGCTGTTGTTGGTTCTGCTATGGTGCACCAGGTCTTGGTGGTCAGTGGAAGCTCGGTGAATATTTTATTCAAAAGAACGTTCGAGCAAATGAGGATTAGTATGAAGGATGTTAAGCATTGTAAATTCAGGATTCAAGGATTTACTGGTGAAGCAAAGAAACCTGTTAGGATAATTGATTTGTACGTGGAATTAGGAGATGGAGACAGCATGATCGTGCGGGTTTAAAGTTTCATAATTATGGATGGGTACTCAGCGTATAAACGCTTTTTTAGGCCAACTAGCCTTTTCTGATTTCAAAACAACACTATCTTCTTCGTACTTGATGATGAAGTTCCCCATGGAGAACGGGGTTGGTTCGATTAGAGAAGACTCGAGCGCTGATTGAGAATGTTATATTGTCAAGCTCAGAGAGGCAAAATGATGGGAAAAAGGGAGGATTGTAGAGAATGCACTTTGCATTAAAAGCGCATATACATAGCAATTAACACCCAAGCCCTAACTCGGGAACCATAGCAAGTTCAATAAGTCTATGAATCCTAAGAAGAAGTCAGAGGAAGTGCGGGCAGCACCAGTCGAGCTGACGGTTAACATTTCGATCGATATAAATGACCCTACTTGGGATCTCAAGATCGGACACAACTCAGCAAAAGATTGAGGAAGGAATTGGTCAGTTTTCTACAAGCAAACTTAGACGTGTTTGCTTGGACACATTCGGATATGTACGGCATATCACCGGGGATAGCGTGCCATGCGCTGAATGTGGAACCTAAATATCCACCAGTAAAGTAGAGGAGAGGCAGTCTATGTCTGGAGCAATCTGTTGTGTTGAAGGAGGAAGTGGATAAGTTGAATGTAAATGGCTTTATTTGTGATGCTTTGTACCGTAAATGGATATTGACCCCGTGCAAGTCAAGAAAGCAAATGGAAAATGGCGGACGTGTATTGATTATTTGGATTTTTGAATAAAGCGTTCCCCAATGATAGCTTCCCTTTGCTAAGAATTGACTAGCTAGTAGGCGAACCGCCGAACAAAAGTTGCTCTCTTTTATAGATGCTTATTTTGGCTATAATCAAATACCGATGCATGTCCTCGATCAAAAGCACACAAGCTTTATAATAGATTTGGGATTGTACTGTTACCGAGTATTGTTATTTGGTAGATAAGTGTATACCTTTCTTTAATGCCCTCAAAAAGGGAAAAAAAATTCGAATGGACGATGGAATGTCAGGATTTCTTTGAGGAATTACTAAGGCATATGGAAACACCATCGGTTCTATCCAAAACGTTGGACGCAGATGATTTATTCATCTATTTGGTAGTGTATGCTCATGCACTAAGTGCAACATTGGTACGTAAGGAGGCAAGGATTCGAAGATTAGTTTACTACATCAGCAAATAGTTCACTAGAGCTAAAATGAACTATCCGAAGTTGGAGAAACTCCCTTATTTTTTGCTGATTGCGTCAACAAAGTTGCGACCGTATTATCAGGCTCATCCTATTAAGGTGCTTATGGATCAACCTTTGAAGCAAGTACTGTACCAACCTAAAAATTTTAGAAGGTTATTGAAAAGGAATATTAAACTAAGCCAGTATGATATCACTTTCCATCCAAGGGGTGCGATAAATGGAAAAGCATTGGCAGATTTCATCGCTGAGTTCACCATACATAATGGTGAAGAGGAAGATGATATGGTCACACTTTCCCAATGGAAACTGTTTGTATATAGAGCTTCTAATGAGTGTAGCTTTGGGGCAAGAGTGGTAACCGGAACTCAAGAAGGATGATCGATTTGTTATGTAATGAAGCTATAGTCTCCCATGACAAACAATGAGGCTAAGTACGAAGCGTTGATAGCGGGACTTGGGATAGCGAAGGAACTAGGGGTAAGGATGCTTTATATATTCAGTGATACCCAGTTCATGGTTTTCCAAGTAAAGAAGGATTTCTAGGCTAACGGTGCGAGACTTGCTCCTTACCTGACAAAAATATTAGAACTATTGGACGATATAGAGCATTACACAATTACACATATCCCTAAAGAGGAGAATGTGAAGGATGATTCACTAGAAAAATTAGCTAGTTCTGGAGATGTGCAACTATTGAAATTAATTCCAATGGAGGTTTAATCGGCTCCAAGTATCAATCATATGGATTTCAACTAGATTGTGGAGGCCAAAGAGGAGAAGGAATCGTGGATGACTCCAACCAAAGACTATTTCCTTAAGGGAACTCTCCCAAGAGGAAACAATGAATGATGAAAACTCCTTCATAAAGTACCACAGTTCATATTATATAGAGGAATGCTATACAAAAGAGGATTCTCAACCTCCTGCTTTGGTGTATAATCAAGGATGAGGCTAGGAAATTCTCATGGGCATCTACGAGGGTAACTGTAGCAATCATACCGGGGGGAAAACATCAGCAAAGAAGATACTTTGCTATGGATACTTCTGGTTAATGGTAAACCAAGATGCTGCTGAATAAACCATATGTTGTGCTAGTGGTTTGCAAAGTTTCCAAGATCCTCACCCATAGATCTTACGTAAATGGTTTGCCCGTGGCCATTTGTGGTTTGGGGAATTGATATAATCGTTGTGCTACCAATGTCGAAAGGAGGAGCTAAATATGTTAATGTTGTAGTGGATTATTTCAAAAAGTGGGCCGAAGTAGAACCACTTACCACAATCACAATGAAGAAAGTGATCGACTTTGTAACGAAGAATATCATCTATAGATTCGGAATACCTCAAAAAATTATAACGGATAATGGAACTCAGTTTGAAAGTACCGTGTTTAGGGATTTCTACAACTGATACAAGATCGAGAAAATATTTTCGGTAGTAGCCCACCCACAGGCGAATGGATAGGTGGAGGTGGTGAATAAATTCATCAAGTCCATCTTGAAGAAACGGTTAATTAAATCTAAGGGCAACTAGGTTGATGAGCTTCTGCTGGCATTGTAGGCTTATAAGACAACCTACAAGTCCACGACTAAACATACACCGTTCGCTTTGGCCTATGGATCAGAGACCATGATTCCAAATGAACTAGAAGTCCCTTCTCACTAGAAAAGGCATTACGACCCTAAGGTCAATCAGGAACTCTTACTTGAATCCCTCGATTTAATTGATGAAAAATGAGAAAAGGCGGAATTAAGGGTAGCAGCTCACCGGAAAAGAGTAGCATGATATTTCAATACCAAAGTCTGAAACCAATACCTTGGAGATAGGGGATCTCATTTTGAATCGAGTTCTCTCGGGTATGAGGTCACTTGTTCGGAATTGGGAATGTCCTTATGCGATCGAACAAAAGCTTGGAGATGGAACTTTCAAGACGGCCACTATTGATGGAATCCCGATTCTACGGGCATGGAATAGCGACTTGTTACGATGCTATTTACTTAGTTTTATTTAGTTTATTTTCCATAAATAAGTCACTCAAGGATTTTGAGGACAATATAATAAGGCAGAACTTTCCGTAGTTAACCCAGAAGATGGATCGGCACCTATAAATCAGATGAAGGTGCCGGTTCTCATAAAACGAAAGGATAAAGCAGAAAAGTAAGACAAAAGAATTTTTATAGTGGTTCGGCATAATCTTCATCCTACGTCCACTTTAATTTTTTTATTAGTTGTTATCTCTCTGGATTACAACTAGTTAACTCAGATCTGACCACAATCTAGTGGATCTCAGATTTTCAATGGAATTTCTAGAGTGTTTAAGGGTCACTTGTACTAGAGATTTGCGGATCTAAGTCCTAGAACACCAAATAGGATATTCCTTTGACGACTCTAATGAAGAGGAGGAAGATGTGAAGAAGAATGAGTCTCCAATGGCTGAGAGATCATATCCCATTTTGGTTGCAGCTAGGCTTGTATTTATAGGGAAACGGAGGATTGGTCCAGACACCTGCTTGCCTAGAAGTCCAGGAGATAGTCTGAAGTCACACAAGAAAAATTGGAGACCATCGAGCCCAAACCATAGCTCGGTACCGACCTATATAGCTCTGTACTGAGTTATGAATCTTGGTGTAAGTTGCATCATTCCACTTGGTTTGCTTTTCTTTCATCCACTTGAGTTGCTCTAAGTCCTTTTCCTTCGGCTTTGAGTTGATTCTTGTGATCTTCTTGATATCACTTGAATTATCCTACTTTCTTAGCTTTCTTCTCATTAATCCTTGGAATTGCTTGTTAACACAAGAGGTGTATGGTGTTTGGGACGTGAAATGGGAAGGATTCATAGGTTGGTAACGACCTATGATAGGTCGATGTCGAGCTATGGCCTTGGCTATTTTTCCATCCAACCTTCTGGTGTTTAACTTTCTAGTCTTTCTGATCATGTTTCCAAGCTCGTGAATTGTTTCATTCTTGTTCTAACCTTCTAAGTCCAAATGAAATCTGCTTTGCTTAAAAGCAGTTAACACTATGTTTTTCATTTATGAATAAAGTTAGCTTCTTGAACCAATGGAACCTTGTTCTTACAAGTAAAACCATGTGCTGCGTGATTAGTACTATGGCTAGGTACTCAAAGGTAGGTACCAACACCTTTAGTCCAGATCCAGGACAAAGAAGTATAATTACAAGGGTCGATTGGATAATTCGACCCCATTTCTCCGGTATTGACTATTTCCCAAAAATAAGCAAGGTCGGAAAGGAATAGCCGAGGTCAGGTAGCCAAAAGCAATTTCCAAAGGTAGAAATTGGTGCATGGTTGGGAATTTTATGACCACAATTGCGGCCTAGCACTAGGCCGATGACAAGCAAGGACGGTCAACGAACACTCTCGGTCAACCCCTAAAGATAGGTGAGACTGAAAGTGAATGCCCAGAGATAGGTGTCCGAAGCACTAGTTCTCGGAGATAAGAACTAGTGAATAGCCATGATTTTCACGACCGCACTTGCGACTCAACAGGATATGCTTGGCGAGGATAAGCAAGGATGGTCGATGAATGCTTTTTAATCAATGCCCATAGATAGGAGAGATTGGGAATGAGTACCCCAAAATAGGAACTACTGGACTCCTTTGGACTAGGATCAGGAAAGTATAATCGGACTGGAGCCAATCAGATAATTTGTCCCGTGCTATTAACCTACAATGAATTCGAGGAGATGGGCAAGGTCGAAAGGTATTTTAACACCCCGTAAAATAAACGATAATTAATAAATAATTATTAAGACCCAAAAATGGAATTTGGGCAAATGTCATAATTTGGCCATGAAGCTTGCACCATTGTGTTCATGGCGATTTTTCGAGCAACTTTCATATTTGGAGTTTTGTGATCGGATCTCAAACGAAGAAGTTATTAGCATTTGAAGTTTTTAGAACGAAAATAATTTAAAATGAGGAAAATGAATAAATAATAGTAATAGCATGGACCCCACTGGTCGACCTCTTTACATGTGTCGATCGACCGCTTATAGGTGCGGATGACCAGTGGTGGCTAGGGTTGACCCTTGGCTAAACGACCCGGATTTTATCATTTTAAATTTAACGGACATGATTGATTCAAATGCCTATAAATACAGGCCTAACCCTTCACTTCTCTTCTCATATTTTCTGATCAAAGTAATGAAGCTCTACCATTTTTCCTTCTCTACTATTTCTAGAAATTATAAAATATTATATATATATATATATATACACACACAAATCGAAGAGGGGTGGAAAATAAAAGAGAAGAAGAGAAGGAGCGAATCGATACATGGGAAAAAGGTGAATTTCATAATTATAAATCAATATCCCCCTCAACCCTAAATATTTTCTTAGATTTTTAATTCTAATAGTATGTATATATCTTATTATACATATATTTTTGGACTGGAAAGGAAGAGGAGTCAAGTTAAAGGGATGGATTCAGATTTGAAAGATTTGGAAAGCTTGGAAGGTGTGTGGGAAATTATATGATTTATTTATAACATTGAAATTTATATCATTGAATTTATTTAATTATTATGCATATATAGGACTTAATGAGTTGTAATTTTAAAATGAACGTATAGGAATATCGCCCATATATTTTGTAAGTTAGGTAATTCGAATAGGAATGGTATTCACATCCTAATCTGAAAATTTGGAAATCAGTCCCTAAATTTGTTAAAGTAGAATGTTGATAGGATTGTAAGATTTATTATAGATCTAGGATAATTTGATGTAATTTGTTAATATTAATTTAGGTTACCCTAATTTGAGTTGGAATGTGAATTTCTATGCTTAAATTTATTAGGAGTGTTGTGGATATAATTTAATTATATTCATTTTCATGTAGTTTCCGTAAATTATCTAATTCCACAAATGTATAAGAAGTGCATCGTTTGAAATAATAAGGAATATACCAAAAATGAAAGAGATTGTAAAGTATGGATGTTCTTCGTCGTAGTTTGCACTGCCTATTTCAATAAAAGAAGAGAGATATTTTTTTGTAATTTCAAACGAAGCAAAGGTCTCACTTTTGGTTAATTTATGGAAAGTTATAAAGGTATTCTTTTTAGAAGGACAACTATGATAAATTAAAACGTGGAAAGAAATGTGTTGGTTTAGGAATTAATAGTTAGAAATAGGAATATACATACATTTATACATACACACACGTACAATCGTTGTTAACTTGGTTTTTAACCAAGCAAAAGTTAATAAGAGTTAGAATGTCGATACAGGACGAAATGATCTAAAACTTGGCAAAGATACTCGAAAGGATAAATGAAAGGCATGAAAAAGTATGGATCCAATGCTAAGTGTTATATTCGACCCGAATTAACATCCTTAATTTGGTACCGAATATAGGTGCTAAGTCCTGGCACATTCACAATTTTCACAAGTAATCCACTAGTCTTCCTATGTATATTGGTGAAGTTTCGTAGATTTCCATAGAGTCTATCAGCAAGAGTGAAGACGTGATGGTCCAAACGGAAGAATAATCTAAGTTATGGTAGAATGATGATCAAAACTCATCAAAAATCTACTAAATTACATGGAGAACATCTTGACGAAGCAAGGAATTCTACTCAAAAGGACTTGGCCATACTATGGCTAAGGATTATATTCGATGCCGAATTAAGAGTCTTAATTCGGCACTGAATTTAGCCCTTCATGTAGAGAGTCTTAAGTTCTCTTGTGCTATCATGGGTTACTCTCAGGACTTCTTTGGTAGCGGGCTTCTAATCCAATATGACTACTACCACTATAAATACAAATCAAGAGGAACTAAGAGAGGGGCTGGTTTCTGCCATTACTACATGTAAGTCCTATCATTTCTTCAACTCTTTGTTTACTCCATAGTCACCAAGACAGTTCCTTTAGGCAATTCTAGGACTTATAATCTGTCAAACACTTGTACTTGTGACAAATTATTTCCCAACCACCTTGCAATCTCATTCAAAGAAGATCAAACCAATAATCAAAGCTGTAAAGTGGATGTAGGTTTAGTTAACAACCGAACCACTATAAAAATCTCTGTGTCTAACTTACTTTTATATTATTTTCTTTTATATTTTCTCTGTTCTGATAGGGTTGGTGCTTTTACATCATACTCCAGGGTGTTGATCCATTTTTTTGGTTAACAGTTTGGTGTTTCACTGAGAATTGAACTCAGGCTTGGATCTAGCTGTCTACTTTGGATTGGATAGATCCAAAGGTTGGATTAGGGTAGTTTGCTAGAAGAAGATTACATATTTGCTATTCTAATGGATCCTATACGGAGGATAACATCTGCAAGATCTGTTGGGGGCAACACTTGGTGTTGCCCAAACCAGTCTCTAAGAAACGGAAGTGAACAACGCTAACAATCATCGAACATAGATCAATGCTAGAAACCTAGCACTAGACGATTCCGCTCAATGGGAGGTTGTAGCCAGATGAGAGCTTAACTGAATTATTAATCAACTTAACCTGAAGATGGCTGATAGTTAAAAGGCTCTTATGGATAATATTAATGCTTTTTTAGCGCTACAACAACCAACTGCCCCAAGGAATAGGCCGAAAACTGCAGAGGCTATGGAATAGGAAAATTCCTCCATCTTAGACTGTTATAGGAGGGATGGCAAGCAAAAGCAAAAGGATATAGTTGGTGGAGCGATTGGAATTGTTATTGAAGGTAATGAAAGTACCTCTCCTGCCGGAGGACAACCTACTGCAAACTCCAACCTTGGAGCGAAGGCTCCACCAGGGAATATTGCAATGCTTATCTTCTGAAGATGACATGCAACTTGATGCTAAAGGACTGGAATTGAGTGCTGACATAGGTAGGCAAAAGCTGGAAAGGAAGTTCAAACTGGCGCTATAAAGCCAACCATGTGCCAATGGAATTCTGCAGAAGTGGTTCTTCTGGAGAATAGAGACCCTAGACTTCAGTTGGCAAACCAAGGCCATTTTCGAAGTCAAACGCTTGGCATTGCCTCTGATAGTCGACCTGTGGACTAGTGAGGCATTCATTGCGGATATGGTTAAACGCTTGATGGAAGAAAATAAGGGCAGGAAGGACGACGATTGGGGATTTGCACCAAGCCGAACTCCATTTATAGATAACATTTTAAGGAAAGCGTACCATCAGAATTTTACAATTCCCACTATGCCATCTTACAACGGGACAACGGACCCTAAACATCACTTGTACAAGTACAAATGGCACATGAATAGAGCTAGGGCAATGGATGTTGTCCGCTGCGGATGTTTCTCTATCTTCCTGGAAGGTGTTGCTTCTACGTGGCTTACCAAACTCCCACCAAGATCCAACATATGACGAGTTAGCAAGAAAATTCTTAGAACAGTTCAGGCTTCACAAGGCACGACCAAAAAATGTGATGTCTCTATCTATCCTTTTCCAAGGACCAAATAAACCGTTAAAAACTTTTATGAACCAGTTTAATACTCTGGTTACTGAAGTAAGCAATCCTAATGCAGACATGGTATTCATGGCTTTAGTCCAAGCGATCCTTTCGGACACAGACTTTGGTAGATGGATTAAGATGAAACAACTAACCACCATGAAGGAGTTCAACCGAAACGCGAGTCCGTATCTGAGATTGGAAGAGGTGGACGCATTGGAGGGCAAAACTACCAGTGTGCAACCAAAGGAGATAGTTTAGAGCAATTTAGCGGCCAACCATGATGGAAACAATTTTGGAGCCATGATAAGAAATGCAGGGAAAGATGGAAATCAAAAAAGGAAAAACCAAAACACTAGTAGGCATGATGGTAATTGAAAGCGGATCAGGAACCTAAGGCCCAAGTAGTATACGCCGTTGAATGACGGCTTGGAGAACATCTACCTTGCAACTTAAGGAACTGAGCGATACAACAAGCCTCCCAGGAAGGAAGAATTTGAATGACAAAAGCAATCAGAGAAATTCTGCCACTTCCACAAGACTCACGGGCATAAAACAAACAAAAGTTGACATCTGAAGGACTTAATCGAGGAAATAATAAGAAATAATAGGCTCCAATAGTACACGAAGAAACCGTAGAATTCTGACCAATCTGCCGGACTCTAAGTTTCAAATAGTTAGGGAAATGAGGCCGGGTCTAGCGAAGAGGGAACTCATCGGATCGATCAGAGACTCATCATAAGTAATATTTCTTGAGGACCTCACCCATCATAGAAGAGTTGGGACGAAATGGAGTGATACGCGAGCTCACTAAAACACACTTCGAAAGAAGCTTGTTGTACAATTGATGATGGCGCTCCGACCAAACAACAAAGGACACTCAATGATGACATAGTGTTTCGAAACCGAGACACTGAAGGAGTAGAAGCACCGACTCTCGATCTGATAGTAGTGACATTCGAGATTGGACCAGCAGTTGTACGTCGAGTCCTAGTGGGAAGTGAAAGTTCAGTTAACATCTTGTTTCGACATATGTTCGATCAGATGAAGATCAGCATAAAGGATGTATCTGCTTGCTGAATGAATGTACAAGGCTTTACGGGAGAACCAAGAGAGCCAGTCGGGATGATTGACTTGCCTGTGGAGCTTAGAGAAGGAGAACGAAGGGTAGTCCTTGTCCAAACCTTCATGATAGTGGATGAAATGTTAGATTATGACACTTTCTTGGGTCGACCGGCCCTTTCCGATTTTAGGATCGCTTTGGCTCTATGGTGCCTTACCATTGAATTCCCTATGGAGAATGGGGTCGGAGTTGTAAAAGGAGGTTAAAGCGTCGCTATAGAATGTTATTTTATTGAGTTACGCGAATTGAAACGAAAGGAAAAAGGAAAGAATGTGGGGAAGTCTCTCCACATTCGTGAACCATTAGCATAGCAATTACAGAACCACCCCTGGCTTGGGGACCAAAGCTATTTCGACAAGGCTTTGGACCCTAGGAAGAAGAGTTTAGGGAAGGAATGGGTGGCTTCGGCAGAGATTACAGTGTCAGTCCCTATTGAAATGGATGACCCAACTCGAGTCTTAACAATAAGGTCACAATTTGGGATCAAAATGCAACAAGAATCAATCAAATTTCTTCACGCCAACCTAGATGTGTTCGCTTGGACATATTCTGATATACATGGGATATCGACAGAGATAGCATGTCACACACTCAATATCGATCCTAAGTAACTCCAATAGACAGAAGAGATGCACTTTGGGTCCGGAGCGATCCGCCGCACTAAAGGAAGAAGTGGATAAGCTGTTGGCTAACGGCTTCATCCGTGACATGACTTATCTTGAGTGGATATCAAATCCAGTTGCAGTTAAAGAGTCAAATAGGAAGTGGCAAACTTGTGTTGACTACTCAGACCTAAACAAAGCTTGTCCGAAGGATAGCTTCCTGTACCCAGAATTGACCAATTAGTTGACAGAAAAGTAGGACACGAGTTGCTCTCATTTATGGACGCCTACTCAGGATACAATCAAATTATGATGCATGAACCCGATCATGAGAACACTAGCTTCATCACCGACCTCGGATGGTATTGTTAACAAGTAATGCCATTCGACCTGAAGAACGCCGTGGCAACTTATCAATGGTTGTTGAACACAATGTTCAAGGATCAGATTGGATGAATAATGGAAGCCTATGTGGATGACATGCTAGTCAAATCACATGTATGGAAATCATTTGGATAACCTCTCAGATATGTTTGAGATTCACCGAAAGTATGGAATGAAGCTTAAACCGCTGAAATGCTCTTTCGATGTGGCTTCTAGAAAATTTCTAGGTTTCATCGTTAATGCTAGGGTCATTGAAGCTAATCTCGAGAAAATTACCACCTTATGGAATGTCACAGCTTTTACAACAAAAAAAGGAATTTAAAAGTCTGAATGGAAAGGTCGCAGCATTGAGCCGATTCATTTCCAAAGACAAAAGACAGTGTATACCATTCTTCGATGCACTAAAGAAAGGTAACAAGAATTCGAGTTGAATCAGGCTTGTCATACAGCTTTCGAAGAATTATTACGACATATGGACACTCATCGGTTCTATCTAAACCAGTGGATGGGGAAGACCTATTCATCTACTCGGTAGTGTCCACTCATGCTCTGAGTGCAGCATTGGTATGCGAAGAAGCTAGGATCTGGCGGCCTATTTACTACATCAGTAAGCGATTCATTGGAGTCGAGAAAAACTATTCGATGTTGGAAAAACTAATCTGTTTCTTGCTGATCGCATCAAGAAAGCTATGATCATATTTCCAAGCTCATCTAATTGTAGTATTAATAGATCAATCCTTGAAATGGGTATTGTACCGTCCAGAGAGTTCAGGACGACTTCTTAAATGGAATATAGAGTTAATCTGTACGACATCACTTATCACCCTCGAAGGGCAATTAACGGACAGGCGTAGGCTGATTTCATCATGGAATTCGCCATTTGAGATGGCGAAGAGTAGGAGACGGAGGAAGTGGTATCACAGTGGAAGTTGTTCGTCGATGGTACATCAAACGAATTCAGCTCAGGAGCGAGAGTTGTGCTTAAGACTCCCGAAGGGAGATCACTTTGCTATGCCTTAAGACTAGAGTTCCCTGCCACTAACAACAAGGCAGAGTACGAGGCATTGATAGCAGGATTGAAGATTTTGAAGGAACTGAGAATGAAAGTTATGCATATCTATAGTGACTCTCAACTGGTCATTTTCCAGGTAAAGAGGGAATATCATGCTAAAGGGGAAAATCTTGCTTCCTACTTGTCAAAAGCTTGGGAACTGCCCGATGACATGGAACGCTACACGATAACCCATATTCCTAGGGAATAAAATATGAAGGCCAATTACATGGCCAAACTGGCCAGCTCTGGTGAGGCACAATCAATGGGATTGGTTCCATTTAAAGTGTTAATAGCTCCATGCATAAATCATATGGATGTAGATTGGGCCCTAGAGGCCATGGAAGAGAAGGAATCATGGACGATGCTAATTAAGGATTATCTGCTCAAAGGAATACTCCCTGTAAACCAGAATGAATGAAAGAAGCTCCTTTGAAAGACTATGTAGTTCGTGCTACAAGATGAAGTGCTATACAAGAGAGGCTTCACTACCCCCTACTAAGATTTCTAACCAAGACAAAGCCAAGAATATTTTGATGGAAGTCCGCGAAGGTAGTTGCGGTGACCACACTAGGGGGTAGACACTGGCAAGGAAGGTTTTACGTTAGGGATATTTCTAGCCCACAATCAACTGATTGTTTGCAATCTAGGGAATCGATCTAACTGGTGTATTACCAATAACCAAAGGAGGAGATAAATATGTTATCGTTGCAGTTGATTACTTTACCAAGTGGCTGTAGCGGAACCAATCGCTACCATTACCACTAAAAAAGTGATTAACTTTGTAACAAAAAAAATTATTTGCAAGTTTGGAGTGCCACAAAAAAACATCATGGACAATGGAACTCAGTTCGAGAGTGTTGAATTCAAAGACTTCTAAAAGCGTTATCAGATCGAGAAGAGTTTTTCCACGGTAGTGCACCCACAGGCAAACGGGCAATTGGAGGCAGTGAACAAGATCATCAAGTCCACCATTAAGAAGCGATTGATGAAAGCTAAAGGAAACTAGGTAGATGAACTTTCACTTGCACTATGGGCTTATAGAATAACACATAAAACTATGACGGGGCATTCACCATTCGCCTTGGCATATGGTTAGCAATGATCCCAGTGGAACTGGAAGTCCCCTCTCATCGAAGACGACACTTAAATCAAAATGAAAATGAGCAACTTCTACTCGAGTCACTTGACTAGTTCAACGAGAAGCGGGAAAAAACAGAACTAAGGATCGTTACTCACTAAAAGAGGGTGGTGCATCACTTCAACACCAAAGTTCGCAACTACACCTTTGAAGTGGAAGATCTCGTCCTGAAGAGGATCTTCTAGGGTACGGGAGTGCTTGACCCAAACTAGGAAGGACCCTACGTCAGCAGCCAAAAACTTGGAGATGGAACGTTCAAGCTCACGACATTGGATGGAATTCCAATTCCCCATGCTTGGAACAGTGACTCGTTGTAGCACTATTTTATTTAGTACTTATCTATGTGTTTCCTATTTTTGCAAATAAGCTACCCAGGGATACTATGGGCATTGTGAATATGCAAGATTTGCCTTTCTCTTTATTTTGTCAATAAAGTCATTTCACTTCTTGAACCAATGGAACCGCGTTCATGTAAACAACCCGCTGAGTCAAAGGTATCAAATCGACTCAAACCATCGGGTCGACAAGGAAAATTGACCTCGGCCTTTTGAGAGCTGGTGTTGCTCTTGCAACATCAGGAAGGCCAAACCCTCGTGCGCATCCATAAGCCACGCCTCTCTTCTTGGACCAATGGAACTGCGTCCAAGTAAGCATCCATTCTTTTGCCACTTGAACCGATGGAACTACGTTCAAGTGCGCTCCATCTCCTTACTTCTTAGACCAATGGAACAGCGTCCAAGTAAGCATCCATTCTTTTGCCACTTGAACCGATGAAATTGTGTTTAAGTGCACTCCATCTCTTCACTTCTTGGATCAATGGAATAGCGCCAAGTAAGCATCTATTCTTTTGCCACTTGAACTAATGGAATAGCATTCAAGTGCACTCCTAATCATTGATGTTACCCCGGTAACATCATCAATCTCTCAAAATCTCCTAAGTACTGACACTACTCTGGCAGCGTTGGGAAATTCATCAGTTGTAGGATTGGTAGAAATCGATCCTCACCTTCCAAAACCCGACGTCGCTTGGAGATAGGCGAAATCGAAAGAGAATCCCAAGGACTGAGCTATCTGTTGGACTCTAGAAATAGAGACTGATGAGCGGATAGAACCACAGTACCGAGCTCGAAGAGAATCAACCGCAATCAAAGTACAAGGTGCTTGGAATAAAGCATCCAAATTACAAGTTCCCAGAGATAGGAGCTGCAATACATCGTGGACTAAGGGCAACAAGGGATCTTCCCAGAGCATCCGGTCTTATGTCATGTGTTCGAAGTAACCAGGCCTGTGGACTGGGGGAACACAACACACTAACACTTGGTCAGAATGAAAATCACTCCACAGTTTTGTTACGTCGAACATAGAATTTTGGCAACCACAACATAGTAGTACGCTAAATAACTGCAAGCTATACTACTTACACTATTTGCATGCACAAAAATGCGGTAAATAAACACATTATATATCACATGATACAATAATATATAATATGGAAATTGCAAGACAAGCAATCGTATTATGTACACATACAGTGGTATATAAATAGGCATAGTACATAGAATGTAGAAAAGTACACGGAAGAGATTTACGGTAGAAACACTAATCTTTTCATTACTTATACCACTTTATGTACAAAATCAAACAGTGGGGGTCGTTCTCGCATAATGTCAGCCTGTTTGGACACCAAAAAGCAAAAGTACAGACTCTACCGACACAACAACAAATGAAAAGATGCTAAGTACAGACTCTGTACTTATATAAAAGACGCATGAACAAAAGACCATAGAAACCCCGCTCCATTTTTGCTCGAGCTCTTCAAGACTTCTCTCTGCTTTTTCCATATCCTTTGCTGCCCTTGCTCGAACGAATTGGACATTTTTTCCTATCCTTCCCGGTCTCTTCTCCAGCAGGGGGCCAGACCCCTCACACCCTCCGGTGGCCGCACTCCCCTCCTTTGGCACCTTCAATGTAGTGGTTGTGGGGTCTTGTGCTTCTGCTCTTCCCTCTCCTTCTTCATCTGTAATCCCTTTCTTTCCTCCTCCAGTCTGCCTGCTATGATCATCTTCTCTGTTATCTCCAACTCACTGGTGATCATCATCTCCTCATCCACAGACACTAAGACGACCTCTAAGTTCTGTAGCGCCCCCACCTTTTCGAAATCGGACCTAGGCCCGAAATTGAAGACATAAATAAAGCCAGAAACCATTGTATAGACATCAGTGAAAGCTGTAAAAATGGTAGTATGTCCCGAACCCTGTGCAGCTAGAGGAGGAAGTGGGAGAGTTGGTGGACCTATAAGTTGGGAAAGTGAGGTGCATAATTCAGAGAAGGACCCCAGAGAAAATTGAATTGCCTGGAGCATCGGAGAGAAGAGAAATACCTGAGCCGAGAGCGTGGTCGTGAACTTCAATCTCAAAAGCTTCGCAAGTAGTCCCCATCTCTAAGGGGTGCACTATAACTGGAGCAGGATGTGCGTCGTTTCCATAAATTATCTAGTTCCACAAATGTTTAAAAAGTGCGTCGTTTGAAAAAATAAGGAATATACCAAAAATGGAAGAGATCGTAAAGTATAGATGTTCTTCCCCATAGTTTGCACTGCCTATTTTAATAAAAGAAGAGAGATAATTCTTTGTAATTTCAAATGAAGCTAAGGTCTCACTTTTGGTTAATTTATGAAAAGTTATAAAGGTAATTATTTTTGGAAGGATGGCTTTGATAAATTAAAACATAGAAAGAAATGATCTAATTTAGAAATTAATAGTTAGAAATAGGAATATACACACACACAACCGTTGTTAACCGAGTTTTTAACCAAGCAGAAGTCAATAGCAATTAGAATGTCGATATGCAGACAAATGACCTAAAACTTGGCAAAGATACTCGAAATGAAAAATGGGAAGGCACGAAAAATTATGGATCCAGAATATGCTAAGTGTTATATTCGGCTCGAATTAACAACCTTAATTCGATACCGAATATAGGTGCTAAGTCTTGGCACATTCACACTTTGCACAAGTAATCCACTAGTTTTCCTATGTATATTGGTAAAGTTTCATAGATTTCCAAAGAGTCTATCATCAAGAGTGAAGACATGATGGTCCAAATGGCAAGATAATCTAAGTCATAAAAGAACGATGATCAAAACTCACCAACAATCTACTAAATTATATGGAGAACATCTATACAAAGCAAGGAATTCTACCCAAAAGGACTTGGCCATATTATGGCTAAGGATTAGACTCGGTACCGAATTAAGTGTCTTAGTTCGGCATCGAATTTAGCCCTTCACTCGGGGAGTCTCAAATTCTCTTGTGTTATCGTGGGCTACTCTCTGGACTTCTCTGGCAGCGGGCTTCTGATCCAATATGACTACTACCACTATAAATATTAATCAAAGAGCAACTAAGAGTGGGGCTGGTTTCTACCACTAATACGCGGAAGCCCTGTCATTTCTTCAACTCTTTATTTATTCCATAGTCACCAATGCAGTTTCTTTAGGCAATTCTAGGACTTAGAATCCATATAACGCTTGTACTTATGACAAATTCTTTCCCCATCACCTTGTAATCTCATTAAAACAAGATCAAACCAATAATCAAAGCTATAAAGTGGATGTAGGCTTAGTTAACAGCCGAACCACTATAAAAATCTCTGTTTCATTTACTTTTGTGTTATTTTCTATTATATTTGCTCTATTCTAATAGGACTGGTGCTTTCACATCATACTCCAGTGTGTTGATCCATTTTTTGGGTTAACAACCGTGCCTACCAATTAAATATATATAGCGTAATAAACGTTAATACTTGTATTAGTAATAATTAGGACGCCTATTTATTAATAGCATATTAAATTATAGGACTTGGAGTTGTAGATGAAAAAGAGATAGTAACTCCATAATTAATAGAGCAATAAATGTGTAGTTAACATGGAGTTATAGAAATTAAATTGAGACATAAATGCATTTAATAGGACTGGTTAAAGGATTTAATATGACATTTATGAGGAAATGAAATATTTATAATTAGTTGAATTAGAACGAATAAATAAATATTATTAGAGATTGTCCAATTAGAATAATAATGACCATTTATTGCAGACAGTTGACATTCATGGAATATAGTAAATAAGCTTATAAGATAGGAATTAAATGTTGGAAGGTAGTATAATTTTCATAGGGGAAAATTATACATCCTTAATTATACGTTTAGAACGAGCATGAATTAGCGGGCCTAACACAACATTTAAGCTAAGGATGATTGGTTTGGTTTAGTGGGTTGGGATGCGAGATCAGTAAAGTTACACAACATAAGTTCGCTCTTAACCTAGAGACTACTGGTGGTTGTATATACTTACTATTGAAGCGGGAAATCTCCAACCATAGGACCCATGAGGAAGGGATATGCGGTTGTGTATAGGTAAAGGAAAATATACTAAGAGTTCGCCTCAGATCTAAAGTATTAAATGGCCTAGTACTTTTAAGGAAATGAGGTCTGCTTCATCTCTAATAAGAAGTATTAAGTAACTGAAAGAGACATTTTTGTTGACTTGCATTAGGTTAGTCTAAATGGGATTTCGAATATGGGAGGTTGGTGAGCTATGTCAGTATTGTTGTCGTATCGGTATTTAGTAGTAGCGTTGGCATATAGGCTATGACCACTAGTAGTCCCGAGCGGTTGTTAGCAAAGACTTGGGTTATGCCTTGATGGATTTTGCTTCCTACTAATGTAGAAGCCTTATGGGATATGCACAGATCTTAAAGTTTAATTTGTTAGTTTTTTTTGTCGGAGGTGGACTAGCTAAACCTTAGATGAATTTTTGAGATGCATTCATAGTACGGTAATTAAATTATAAAGCCGGATTTAGGGGTCATCGCTCTATGTAGCTTGAGTCAATTGACTAGCGATTATCTTACGGAGGGTCCGCTTCGGGGTTGAGGTATTAAATGGCCGATGGGTCTACCTCCTCCCCATTTAAGAAGTATAAATTGGTCGGAGTTTCTTTTGGGTAGTACATCATTTAGACATATATGTATATAGGCATATGTGTGTGTGTAGTTGTATCTCGGTGAAGGTTGGATATATCGTACGTGCACATAGGACTGAACGAATTAGCTGTAAATAATTGACATAGCACTTAAATTGAAATCAACCGACATAAATTAGTGTTATGGATAAAGTATGTAATTTCCAATCACCAAAATGTTGTTCTGACCCTCTCCTCATTACAACCCATTGGATAGATTAAAGGGCCAGGCTATTGGGGTAAGATGGGAACGGTAGATGGAGAAGTCTTCTTATTCATGCTCGGGGCTGACAAGACAACTAGATATCCAAGAAATATTATTGATTCCAATGTAGCAGCCTTAGTCGGTATATATGTTCTATTATAGTTTTCTATTCCAGTGTGAGTTTATACCGATCGCTCTTTGATATGCTTATATTTATTACAGGTTAATAAAACCAACGATCCATGCTCTAATGGACTTGGATTTCGATTTAGTCGAAATTTAGGCCCATTAAGGTGTGGGTTGTTATAGTGATGCTTGGATTCTGTCATCTGGAACACCAAGTCCTGGAGACAGGACTCGATATGTACTAGAATTACAGAAGGTATAGTCTTACTCATGGCCTAGCAAGGCATGCTTGGTCGAGATTGAGTGGTGGAGGTCAATAAATGATATCGATGTCACTCGGTCATTGGTGAAATCGAAGATGTCAGGATATGAATGTCCAAACCGCTATTTCCCAGAGATAGAAAATGACACCGAACTTGGTTTATTTATAGCTGGTTATTAGTCAAAGGAAACTCAACCCAGGATAAGTAAGAATAACCATAGAGTTGGTTAGATATTAGTTTTGGCAAAATGGAAGTATTTTGGTAACGATAAAACAAGACGAAGTAACAGAATTTGGTTAAAGCAACTAAAGAAATTTTACTTATATAAAAAAAGTTACAGTATGTAAAAGCATTGCACAGACATAGGCATGTATAATACCAATAAATTTTAGGACAAGCAGTTATATTATATATGCAGGTAGTTGTATACAGGCAGGAATAACATATAGAGTGCGGAAATGTAAACAGAACCGAGATTGAAATATGAAACAATCTTTCATTACATTCAACTTTATATATAATGGATGCACGGGCCGATCCCACACAAGCACGGTCTATATACAACATGAAAACAAGAAGTACAACCCAAAAAGAGACAAAAGGAAACTATCTCATCATCACTAAAGGCTAATTAAGGAGCCTACTTCTTGTGTGCCTTTTTCATTTTCTTCTCACCCTTGCTACCTTGGCCACTCGAACTATCGCAAGGTCTCTTCTGGCTCTTCCCACCCTTGGGTGTACTGCCTTTGGAGGGAGTGGTGTCTCCATCAGTAATGGTGGTGGCAGGATCTTTGGGGCTGTCAACATGGGGCTCGGATGTCTCTAGTGGCATCGGCATTGTTGCCCTTCGGAGGTCTGAAGGTGATAGGAAGAATTCTTGTAGAAGGCTTTGGTTCCTCAGTACTAGTAGGCTTTTTAAGTCCAACCCTATCTTGATTTCAACTTTGCAAATGGCAATCTTCAGCCTCTCTGCCATAGTGATGGAACTGGTTGGGGTGAAGGTGCTTGTAATAGTAATGTCTTCACTCAGGAACAGGGAAGCGTCGTCCATTACCTCCAAAGCTGATATCTTTTCTAAATCAGGACTGGGAATAGAGCTGGAGGAAAGGCTTGGAATGACAACCCCATCATTACGGAGGTTAACTCGGTAGTAATTACAGTGGGGCTCGAGCCTTGTGTTAGTGGCGGCGGAGGCAAAAGAGAAGGATGACCTATAAGTTTGCAAACAGAGTGGTAAAGGTTAGTGACGAACTCAGGCGAGAACTGGAGTTTCTCAAATACCAAGGAGATAAAAGAAATACCTTCACCCGTACTCAATTACTAAGTGTAGACTTGGTAATTTCCCTCTCTTTAAATGTGGGCTGCATTGATCGATCGACGAAGGGGGAAATGTGAGGCTCTACGGAGATGATTGATGCAAAAGCTGGAACAATCTAGATGGCCCTGGAGCTTCCCCCTTCAGCCGTTGGAATCTTTACTACAAGTTGTTAGATCATGGGAGATGATCATTCTGCATGATTTGATGCACTTGGACCAGCAGGAGCTTCAGTGGCAGCTTTAGCAGCAACGTCCTCTGCAACCATGATCTCCTTTCCTTCTTCAAGTTTCAAACTATCATCTCCATCGAGATATTTGGATTTTAATTCGTCTTCGCTGAGGCCTATACCAAATTCCTCTACATGATGTAGTACCTTTTCCTAGGCATCAGCAAGAGTGACGACATAAGTACTTCTAAGCCACTTCAGGTTCTTATATTGGATGACATTGGCTTGAAGGATGAAGTTCAGTTCTTCTTTTTCTTTGGCCCTCTACTCCCTTAGCTTAATAGGCCATTCATAGTTGCGGCGTGGTTGACCTGAACCTCCAATCTTTCTGTTTTTAGCAGAAGCAATTCAGATTCAAGCCTCTCCTTTTCAATGCAGATCTCATGGATCTCGGTTTCCTTGCCTTTGAGAGCTTTTTCCTTCTCTAGGAGGTTCATGTCCTTGTTTGCAAACAATGTTTTAAGAGCGGCGCTATCTTCATGAGCAATTTTAATCAGGTTCTTCATCATAATCTCAGATTGATTATGAGCTTTCTTCATCTCCTCGACCAAGTCTTTGGCCTTCTTCTCCAATGTTAAAGGCGCATCTCTTTCTTTTTCAGTCTTTTCCACATCCCTCCTGTATCCTTCTATGATTCTATCATAGGTTTTCTTCTATGATTCAAATGATTGGATGTCCGTTTGATGAATTCGGTTGACGTTAAAGAGTGTGAACCAAAGTTTTTACAATTCGTACCCTAGTCAATAAGTTCTTGGATCAGTCCAACCCTATGGTTTGCCTCTTTCTTAGGAATGTCTTTAAGGTCATTGTCGAACATGACCCTAGTCAAGCAAAGGTCAAGGAAGGCATCTTGCATTCGACTCGATGGAGATAGAGGAGGAGTTGGGCGAATGGAAACTCCTTTGGATTGAGGGGGTTGAGGAACGATGGTAGTCAAAGAGAGTGATGCTGGAGTTTATTATTATGGAGGGAGCCGTGGTTGAGATCAAGGTAGAGGAAGGCCAAAAGAGGAACTATAGCGGTCGTGTGAATCTTTATGTCTCTTCCCATGGTCATAAAACTGTCTCTCCTCTGCCTGCCTCGTTTTCCATTATCTTTTGACCTAGCGATTGCTTTTCGCCTCGTGTTCTTTCCTTCAGACTCTTTCTTCTTTTGTTTCTCGTTCCATGCAAGAGCTAAAATGAGGTAAATATGGCACATGAGTACATTTCCTTTCCTCGAAAATACCGTGATGGGGATAGCCGAATCGATCTCTGCCCTTGTACCTGAAAGGAAGGATCATAATAGGTTTGAAACATTGGAATGTGAGGGAAAGAAAGAAATATGTGCTTATGATCCTAGAAGTGTGTTGGGTGCTGGTGTCCCCCTAAGTACTCTACGGACCATGTTTGGAAGGAAGTAAGGATAAAATCTCGCCTCCTTCAGCTAAGATGCCTTCAGAGGGGAAGTTGAAGCTAGGAGACAACTCCTTAAGAAGATCATCGACAGGGATTTCAAGTTCGCACAATGAGCCAGTAATATTGTCTGAAGAACTAGCGGGAGAAGTCACCTCGGCTATTGTCATCGTGCTCGGTTCTGCAATTTGTTGGGAAGTCTTAACGACCATTTGTTTCAGATATTGTGAGGCTGGAAGTTCGACGCCTTCTGAAGACGTATCCCCATTCGACTCATCTCCTCCTTGACCGAAGTCTTCATCATCATCACTTTCTCCATCACTTTCTTCACCTTCCTTGTCTTCTCTTTCTTCTTCTCTTCCTCCTACATCTTCATAGATCATTTCTGTAACGTCCCCACCTCTATGTCCATACTATCCAAGAGTATTACAAAGTAATACTATCGAATAATACAGAGAATTAAGGTGATATGGAGTACACATGTGAATATTCCCTTGGGCTAACACTGGTACATATTTAAACATTGAATAAATAACAACCTATACGTAACAGTATCGGCACAAAGAAATAAACACGCGCGCCTCTAGGATAGAACAATACACCATATATAGTAAATAGCAGAGTTCACAGAGTCAGTCGTAGGACAAGGTAATATATAAAATATACAAAGTATGAAATACATCTTAATTGTCAAATACATACACGAGTCAATACAATACAGAATAATATACAGCAATGCTGAATATCTAGCTTCCTCTAAGCCTAGAAAATACTTACTAGTCTCATTGTCTCTGTACCTGGAATGTCTCGGACTGACCCAAGTATTATACAAATAACTCATGGGTCAGATTATATCTAAATATATATGAGTCAATATATACATAAATATAGAATATACATGATGCAATGATGATGACATACTAACAATATTGTATCATAATAGCAACAATCTCAAAACACAGCATAAAGATGTCATCACCAATATAAAACATATCAAATCAGAATTCACATAAAACAATATCGTATGGGTGAATCATCCATATCCTGAAATCACTATCAAATCCAGAAACAAATAATAAAGAGATACCCTCAAGTGTAATCGGGCAGGAACACTATAATGCCCAAATATCTCTCTATCTCATAAAATATTATCATCATCGAAAAATGAAACCATCTAGTACATAGGGCTAATCCACAGCAATCCCCTAATATAATATCATAAAATCATATAATCAATAAATAATGTGATATAGCCTATCAAATCATCCAATCCATACCCAATATCATGCAAATCACAAAGATAATCAATCTCAATCAATAAATAAGGCTATCTCTAGAATACTAAACCAAAAGTGTGGATATACGGGGACTAACTACACTTTAGACTCATCCAGTCTCTAATCTAGTCAACTCATCACAGAAACAAGACATATGTACCAGTCCGCTTCTCAAACATATACCAGGAATCTAACGGGAGACTAACAGCCGCCGACCGCAAGCCTGCTCCAGGAACACAGGTCTACTCGCCAACCGCAGAGTGACCGTCTATTCCTACAGTCTTCGTGGAATATGTCAATCTACTACACTCACATATCCTGAACCAAATAGGGAGACTGAAAGCCGCTTACCACAAGCCTGCTCTAGAAACCTAGGTCTACTTGCCTACCGCAGAGTAACCATCTATTCCTACAGTCTTCAGTTACCTCGACGAACATCGTGATCTCATCAACCAATGGCTCGTCAACGCGTAGCCTTAGTCACGACCCTGCTTTGCCCCGAATGGTAACAAACTGCTGGCTTATGCGACATAAGGGGCTATGGGCAACATCCCATCTACTGCAACCAATATTGTGATGCACATAAAAAAGAACGTATCATAATACCCATCGAAGGGACCCGTAATACTCATCGAAGGGACATATAATAACGATGTCGCGGATTTAGGGCGCGACCCCACGATCGGTCTGCCAGGGTAGATACTGGCCAATCTGGTTCACTTCCGAAAAATAAAGGAAGTTGGACACAATGTGGATGGTCATATAGTACTCGTACCCTATAGCTACACATATCTCTACAAGTAGGCCGACACACGACTCTCATAAGTCTCAACTTGACTATACAATACTCCTCACCGAGTATCAGATACACACATGAGTGTAATCCCCTTTCGAGTGATATTTACTTACAATGAATAATCAAACAAATAACATAACGGTGTCTTATACCACCGCTTGTTATTTGAATAATTATTTAAGGCTCATAAACTACACTCGATCCACACTAGATATTTCTATATGATAAGTCCAACGAATAACCGGGAAAGTATTACCGAATGCCACATCCCAAAAAGTATTACTAATCCGTTTATTCAGATTTCTCATCATATAGAAATGAAATATAATATAATCATATTAATAATGTCATCACCGTATCTTTAAAAATCATCAATCAAATCAATATCAATGATGAATCATTCGTATAATCTATATATACTTAAACAAGAAAAGAAATATGAGAATAATAATAATAATATAAAAATAGATTATTTAAATAAATAAATATAAAATAAGCAAATCAATTCTTAATCATAAATTAATAATAACTTATAACTTAATATAATAAAAGAAATACTAAAAGATGGACAAATAATCCATAATCCAGAGTACTTTAAATAATTATCCAAACTCTATATATAGTTTAATATTTACAATAAATTACTAATTTCATGGTCTTATATAAAATTAGTCAATTATTAAATATTTACTAATAACATTGCAAAACTCCTTTTAAATGCTTAAAATAGTTTATAAGGAGAAGACACTAGACATTTCATTATACAAATAATATATACATATCATAGGGAAACGTGGAAAGTTGCATGCAAAGATTATGAGCACAAAAATCATAATATGCCAGCAAACCAAATATAAACAAAGATATGAATGAAAGGCTAGCATTATATTATAACATATTACAATATGGGGACTATTTGTACCAAAATTGGGCACAACACTTTTCGGAAGTGTTTGAAGAGATAGAATGAAGAAATTAAATGGAAAAAGAGAATTATCTAACAAACACTTCAAAAACAAATAAGAAAGTACGCAGAAACACATAAATTTACAGTGGTTCGGCGTTTTGCTTACGTCCACTATGAAATTGATGATTTTATTGATGTTTTCTTGCTTATTACAACTGATTACAGCGGATTATAGGGATGAAATTGGAGTACAACAACAGCCTTGTAGTGCAAAAATGTTTTCGGCAGAGTCTAGACGTCGAATAGCCAAAAGATGCTTTTTCTGTAGGCTCTGGGGTGCTATTTATAGGCGTAGGATGCAAATATCTCGCTCAGATCTCGGAAGACCTCTTCTGGCATGTGGATGGGCCCACGCGATCGATCCCACGCGATTTCGACTCAATCCGTGATCGATACGAATGAATTTCGTAACGACCAAGATTTAACCCAATCGAGTCGAAATTTGGCATGATTATTCCTTAGGTCATATGTAAGCTCCTGTGAAAATTTCAAAGCGTTTGGACTTGTAGATTGCAAGTTATGATCGATGCAAATTAGAGTTTTTCGGTCTCGGTCCCCTTCGTATCGATACTGTTCGTATCGATAATTTTGACTCGATGTTGGGCACGTGCATGCGAGTTGTCGTGGCGCTTGATTTTTGGATCGCTCCACTTTTGATGCCAGTTGACCGAGTCATCCCAAGGTTTTCGCCTTGTTCGTATCGAAGACCGTTGGCTTGTTCGTATCGGTGGAAGCGGCTCAGTTCGTATCGATGGAAGTGGCTCAGTTCGTATCGATGGAAGTGGCTCAGTTTGTATCGATGGAAGTGGCTCAGTTCGTATCGATGGAAGTGGCTCAGTTCGTATCGAGCACCGTGGCTCTGTTCGTATCGATCGAAGTTGTTCCAACTTGATGGATACGAAGAACTGACAATGTGATGGATACGATCAGATGGATGTGAGATGATATCGATGGATGGATACGAAAAGTCGATGCTGTATGGATACGAAGAAAGCCTTTCAGTCGATGGATACGAAAAGTGCAGTTCTCCTGATCGATAAGAAATCGCGCGCCTCTGATCGATTCGAATAAGATCGATACGAAGTCAGATGTTCCCTGGTTGCTTTATGGATACGAACAAGGTGGCTATCGATGGGTTCGAACAGTTCGCTTTCTTGAATTGTACCGATCATATCTCGAGTATACGCACTCCAATTGACTTGAAACTTGGAACGTTGACTTTCACAGCTTTTCTTGTCATGTCTTGTCAATTGTAGCTTGATCCGGTCTCGAACAAAATTTATCGATATCCATAGAAAACCTGCGTATAACCGATCTTCGGGACGGACTGTCCTTGGTTTCCAGTTGAGTTCCTGGTATCATGGCCTTGCCAAAAGGAGGGATAACATTTTCCCCCAAAGTACGTCTTGTGAGAACACGATGTGCTTTGAAAATCTGCAATCTTCACTCTGAATAGTTCCATCTAACTTGTTAAACAGTTATCGTCTCCTCGTTGGAAGTTGTAATCTTTGATTGATCCATAGAGACATAAATTATAAACTGTAGACTGCCAATTGTTGTACTGTGTGTTGTTGTAACTGATTGTTGTATGATATTGATTAGCTGTTTGTAGTTGTAATTGTTTATCAGGTGGGCATTCGACTTGTGAAATTTTAAATTGAAAATTAGTCCGACGTACAAGCATATACGTTAACCTGACCCTTGTTGACATTTGCACGTTCACAAGTCGTTGTCAGTTTTCTCGTATCGAATTCCGTATCGATCCTCTCCTGAATCGATGTGAAATTCGAGTTGTATGCTTGATGGTTGTTTTGGATTGCCCCTTCGTATCGATCCTCTCCTGGATCGATGTAGAAGGTCGAAAGATTGTTCTCGTATCGATGGACTTATGAGGATACGAATAAAGCAGTTGGTTCTCCGGGTATTATTCGTATCGATGAATACGAGTCTTCATGGGTCATGCGTCGATGGATACGAACAGTGCAATTCGTATCGATGCGTCTCGGATGGAGTCGAAAATAGTGGATATGAATAAGTGCTTCGTATCGATGGAATCCAATGTTTCAGAAAAATCTTCGTTGCACATTTCGTATCGATGAAGCTCGAGCTGTTGGATACGAATAGCCAATTCGTATCGATCAGGGGTGGAACCGGTTGGAATCGGTCGCGATGACTGGGAGACGAATCATTTTTCTCCTTCCCTTGGGCCCATATAAATACCACTTTCGTACCTAGAAAATTTTTCGCTTGCATTTTATTCCTTCTGCTTTACTTCGTGTCGATCGAGAAACTGAGAAAAAGAAACTGCCTTCGTCCAAACCTAAACAATCTCTTAATCCCTCGAATTTTTACTTCAATTTAGGTAATTAATCAATTAGGAACAACTCCAAATGACGAGACACGAATTCTTGTGCCACTCCCCTCGTATTCCTGGCCGATTCCAATAATATTATTGTCGAAGTTAGGTCGAGGCGAGGTCAAGGATGGGTTAATGACATTTGTATCGGTTGGAGAAGAAGAGGCGAGGATGGATACGAAGGAGTTAGTGGGCAGTTGTTTGATCTTAACCTCGCATCGATTGAGGAAGAAGGCGTCTTGTTTCGTATTGGCCTCAATCGGAAATCTCGTATCGTTCTCCTGCCTTAGATTTCGTATCGATCGTGGGACGGCTACTGATTATCGGTTACTTCGAATCTACATTGATCGATACAAAGCTAGTGCATCTTTGATTGATACGTGGATGAGTCGTTTGATCGATACGAGTTGATAACATTCGATTGGTACGAAATGGATGTTATATGATCGATACGAGATGGAGTTGAATGATCGATATGAAATGGAGGTCTTTTTATCGATACAAAATAGTCATTTTCGATCGGTTCGAAGTCCTCGGCTTTGATTGATACGAAACAAACATTCTTGGACCGATACAAAGCAAAAGCCTTTGTAATGAATGATCCTATTCCTGACCTCGATGGATATGAACTTCATGCAAATTCGAATATTTGACTCCGACGAGCTTCATCTTTACATAACTGAACTTGACCATTGAACTGCATATTTGACTATCTTTTGAAGCTCATCGATGAAACTGTAACTCAACAAAATCTTAACAAACTTTGACTTGGATTGATCACCAAAGTCTGGATGGCACGGTCGTGACGGTCAGCGATGACGGTCACTCCAGTTTAATTTCGAAGTCTCGTTATTAGAATGTTTCCTTTGATTCTGTAGAATTTGTCAAGTAAAATGCAGCACTGCACTACACTATACCACACATTCATACACTTCACACTGGGGAACACGGGCTTATTATCGTCTAATAATGGGTTTTAATGAGTTGACTAGTTATGAAGTTCACACGTTCACAGCAACAGGAAAGTCAGAGTCTGTCTCTTCCAACAGTAGAATTGCCGGCCATCGCGGCCGAAGTCATTGACCCCGCTCCGGATGAGCTACCTGGTGCCATGTTCATCATGAATCCACAGGATTCTGTGCCGTCTAACGTTTCTGAAGATATGTTGGGGCGGATATGCTTAAGGCATGGTTTGTCGTTGGACGACGTACTATTACCGGGACCAAACGATAGACCACATGCTCCCCCAGAGGGGTTTACTACCTTCAATTGCCATGCATGCACAGCAGGAACACTTCCTCCATTCAACCAATACATTAGGGAAGTGTTGTCTTTCCTCGGAATTGCTCCATCACAACTACATCCCAACGGATACGCTACGCTGAACAGTTTATTTATTGTATTCATGGAGCATCTCTTTCGGCCACCAGCTCCAACAGAGATTAGATATCTTTTTAACATCAAGAGTAGGGGAGATAGTCCGTCTTTCACATTCCTGGAGGCGGTCAGGAATTGTCAAGTAGTAACCGGATCCTGGGCAAGGCTGAGTTACTTTAAAACAGAATGGTTCTACGTCCGATGCCCCCCAGGATTTGCCAGCCGATGGTTAGTCAGAGGTAAGTGTTGCAGTCTTCTTCAAGAGTTATCAAGATAATAGTAGTTGATGTAAAACTAATATTTTCTTTTCTTTACAGCCGCAATTTCATGACCTAAAGGTGGGTACTTCAAAGAAATAGTAAGGGTCCTTCAAGAAATTCCAAGTGAAATGAGGGACATCGATTCGGTTCTAACCGACAGAAATCTGAGAATCGTTGGACTAATTGAGCGGAATCAAAGCATAAGGCTTGAAGGAACACTGAGGGCAGCCCCAAAGAAGCAGTTGAAATGCTAAACACCCGAGGTCGTAATAACTGAAGGGGGTGATGAAGAGTGAACGCCCACGGATGATGAACTTGCTGCTGGGTCTTCGGTCGGATTTCAAGCAACTGAAGAAAGAAGAAAAGGCAAGGCCGCTACTTACAAACGTCCTAAGTCTTCGAGGTGGAAATCAGTTGTGGTCTCTTTGTCGGCCCCCGGTATTAGAATATCAGAGGCTCTTCCCTCGCCAACAGAGAGTCCTTTTGAAGGGCTTGCCGATAATCCGATTCAGGATTATGTGTCACTTCAACATGACACCGGGTTGGAGGAGCTTGATAGTGCTCTTGATCTAAGCGAGTCACTTGCTATAAGTGCGGCCGACATTTCCGGTTGGTCGGGGGGTTGCACATACATACACACTTCATGGCACTACACGATTTCCAATCACAAGTTGTTCAATTCAAGAAATCACTAACTCTGCTTCTCTTTCTTTTTTACAGATACGATGTCCGGACGAGGGTCGATGTTAGGGAGTCTTCGCTCAGTTCGTCGATCTTCTTCATATTATGAGTCACGTAGGAGTGAGGAAGATAGAGACCGCGATCGCGGGTACTCTAGCCAAGAACGTCAAGAGAGGGATAGGGACTACTGACATCGATCCCGATCCCGCTCTCCTCCTCCTAGACTCCCTACACAACCTTCGGGCCAAGGAAAACAGCTGGTAGAGCCCCCTCGTCACAAACCATCTTCGCATGCTTCTCGGTCTGAGTCGCAATGCCATAGAACTGAGGTTGAGCCTCCCGTCGTCGCTGGCAAGCTATCACTAAGCCCACTGGGGAAGGGGCTATTAGAATTGCTCAGCTAAAGAAAGATTTCCCAAATATATGCTTTGACGGCTACATTTTTCCCCCTCACTTAAAGAGAATTCCATCGGAGGCGGAGAACACAATTCATGATTACATTCATGACATCTATTCCCAGTACAAAGAGTGGGCGAAGGCTGCAGAGAAAGCGTCAAAGGTGGCCTTCGAACGGGCTAAAATAATCTGATCTCGCCCAGAAGGACCGCATCGTCCAAGTGCTTAATGATGAAGCCGAGTCCTCTCGGAAATCAGAGATAGAGGCCACCAAAAAGGCCGATGAGGCGAACTTGGCCATGGAGAGGATGAGGCAGACACACTTTGCCTTGGTGGAGCAGATGGGCCACCGAAACACCACTGTCACAGCTGAACGGGATGCCGCTCTGAAAGAACTTAACGAGCTCAAAGCCAATTTTTCTGAAATCATCAAGGAAAAAGATGATGCAAATAGAGCGGCCCAAGAGGCTTGTGAACAGGCCGTAGTGCTTCGGGGCGAGCGGGATGCGGCAACGGCTAAGGTCCGGGTGGTGGAGACTGAGGTCGAGGATAAAGTTAAATCAGTTGAGTCCAGGCTAGAGACGGATATAGAATATCTCTTGATAACTTACAACGCTAATTTACTGAGGCATAGAAATCTAGCCTGCCTCGACAACTATCATGCACATATATACAATGCTTGGGGTCGATTGGTTGAGGAGGAGAAGGCGGTGCATCTGGGTGAATCAATCGAATGAGTCGATGATTTCGCACGAAAAAGAAAGGCTCGGCACCCAACACTTGGAAGTTGGAGAAGGTTTGGGTGTTGAGCATCACGATGCGAGTGCTGAAGTTCCTGCGCCAACCCAGCCTGAATCTGCACCTGCAGTTAATCCCCAACCCATTCCTGCTTATAATCCGGATCAGCCGCAGCTATCTCCCGCCAGAGAACAAGTTTCTGAAGCCGTTCAGCCATCAACGAGCCAAATTGAGGAAGGTACTCTGAACATTTCGCATACTTGCTCAAAATCAGGAGCTTGATTTGAAACGTTTACTAACAGTCTTCCTTTTTTCTCTATCCAGTGACTGGAGTTACACCGATTGCGCCTCCTGCAACTCAAGAATCACATCAAGCGCAGGAGGCCATCATCACTGAAGCGACCACCATAACAACAACTGCACCGATTGATGGAACGCAGGGGAGCACACTTATTTTTGTTGAACAGATGATGGAGGAACTCCTCGGTCATCACAGCGACCCCTTCGTGGACCTACCATTTGTTATGGGTGGAAATGTACCTGCTACTGGCTCTTCAATGCCAACCACTGATGCTTCCAACGAGGCCTAAGCAATTCATGAAGAAGAAATATTGGTCGAAATCGACGCTGAAATGGAGGCAGCGGCTCGTGGTGGTTGTTTTGGAGGTGGGATGGCGGCACCTGGTCCGGCTCCGTTAAGGATGATATCACCTGGTGGTACAGTTATTGATACCGGTGTGCCTATCCCGCCCCTATAGTCGATCCAGTTCCTCCGATTCCAACTTCAGGGAGCATTCCCGTACACTTGAGCTCGGATGAGGAAGTTGATATCATGCCCCCTACTAGAGATCAGCCGCCGAAAGACAAAGGCTCAAAAGAAAAATAAGTGGCAGCTCCAATGGGTCCACACCGAAGGGAAAGCTGAAAAAGAAGAGAGAGTAGACGTGATTCTTCGGTTTATTTTTGGTAGATATATAGGAATTTATCTCCGTTTTTCTTTTGTAGGCCATGCATAGATGCGGATTCGGCCCCCGCTAGTAGGAATTTTGGAATCAACTTGTACATAATTTCTTTTCACAAATAGTTGAAATGAAACTTTATTTTGTTTTGAACTTGATGTGTGTTTATTTGCTTAAGTGTTCCAGCATTTGAATTCCTTGCTCAGTATGCTTGTGAAGTTTCAACTTTTGAATCTCGTTTGAGTATATCTGTCAAGCTCATGGTCACAAGTCATAACTGGATATTAAGTTGAACTCCGATGTTGTACTACTTCAGTCAGTGATTAACACTTAAGTTCTGCCCCCAGTTTCAGGGATGAATTGAAAAGATCGGATAGCGATCGTATTTCGCCTTCAATGCAGCATGCTTAGCATCGTTGAATTGATGTTGAAACAAGGAGAATTCGAGTGGTCGAATCACACTCACTCTTTTATTGATGATTGTATCCACGCTCCGGGGATTGCACTTGTGCGTCGGCGGTTGGTCACGCCTGCTTGAGTTTCAAGGATGCGTCCATGCTCCGGGGACTTAAATTATTTTCATGGACGGTTAGTCACACCCGACTTAGAGTTGTTTTACGGACGGTCGATCCCAATCCGGCTCATGTCCAAACTTCAATCCACTCTCCGGGGATTTCGAGTTAACATTTATACTCCAATTCGCCACTCTCCGGCGGTTGGTTCAGAAGCTGTTATCCCAGTCAATCACATATGTTGCGAGTTTTTGAATTTCGTTCGCACTCTAGGAATGAAAGGTGTATCAAGATCGTGGATGGTCGGATCACATCCACCTTGAGTTAACAAGTGAGGTCGTTAGATGGACGGGTCCATCATCCTCAAACTTGGTTCGAATACGGGCGAAGTCATTAGGTAGACGGATCCACCCTCTTCGAAACCATATTTGTAAGTTTGTACTCTAGTTCGCACTCTGGGAATCCGGAGTTAGGTAAAGGATTGTCATGTATCAATCCTTTTTTGACTTTAGTGTGATGGTTTGTCCCCGAGCTCGGGTTTCACTTAGTGACTGACTGGTCGTATCATAGTCACTCCCTATTTGAATAAATTCCACCGTATGATGGAACTTAGCTCTTCGTGCATAGTGATGGTCATATGAAGTATTTCAAGTAAATCACAGCTCTGGCCCAAAGGGATTGCACTTTATTGCTGAAATAAGAAAATACGGCAAAATCAGTTGCCTTATTACAAATTCTAATTTCGAAATGCAGAAACAAATTGCAAATGAGAAATAGACTGAATAAATAAAACAGAGCATGTTATGTGTAATAGCGACGAAGACTTTCGCTGTTCCAGGCTCTCGGAAGAGTGAGACCGTCAATGGTCGATAATTTGAATGTGACATCTCCGAGCTTTCATTCAATAACATACGGTCCTTCCCAAGTTGGCTTCATATGCGAAGGGACCGGATAAATTCTTTTGAGTACGAGATCGCCAAGTTGAAGGTTCGGGGTCGGACCTTGACATTGTATAATCGGGGGACTCGACTTCGATATGCGACTGCCCTCAAATCAGCCTCTTCACGCTTCTCATCCAATAAATCGAGAGATTCAGCAAGTAATATAGCATCTGTCTTTGGATCGTAGTATGTCACACGATGAGAAGGTACTTCCAATTCGACTAGGATAACAGCTTCTGAACCACAAGAGAAAGAGAATGGACTGTGACCGATCGCGGACTTGTGGGTTGTACAGTAGACCCATAGGGCCATAGGAAATTCATCGACCCATTTGCCCCCGGCTTTTTCCAATCATTTCTTCAGAATAGACTTTATAACTTTATTGACAGCTTCAACCTGTTCATTCGCTTGAGGGTGTGCAACTGCGGAGAATTTCTTCTGAATGTGGAATCGTTGACGGAAATTCTTAAATTCGGCACTGTCGAATTGGGTCCCGTTGTCAGTGATGATAGTACGTGGGAGACCAAATCGGCAGATGATGTTGTGCACTACAAAGTTGATCACCTTCTTCGTTGTGATCGTAGCAAGGGGCTCAACTTCCACCCATTTGGTAATCAACTGCTACGATGGCGTACTTCGCACCACCTTTGGCTAGAGGTAAAGAGCCAATAATATCGATGCCCCATACCGCGAATGGCCATGGGCTGACCATCTGGGTTATCTCGGTAGGTGGGGCTTTAGGAATTCGAGCATGCTTCTGACAATTATCACATTTCTTGGCATAATTTGATGCATCACGATTTACAGTCGGCCAATAATATCCGTATCGAAGTACTTTTTTGGCAAGAGCTTGCCCCCCGGTGTGATCACCACATTCTCCTTCGTGCACATCATGCAATACTCGTTTGATTTCATCGTGAGCGATACACCGGAGTAAAGGGATGGAGTATCCTCTTCTATACATGACTCCATTCTGAATAGTGAACCGCGAAGTTTTTCTAAGAATTTGTCTCTTTTGACTCCTGCGCTCTGGCAGGGTTCCGTGCTCGAGATAATTTCTGAACGGAGTCATCCATGACTCCCTCTCGCAAACGACGTCATATATCCAATCAGTTTCCATCTGATCAATGCTTGGCGAAGATAATGTCTCTACGGGAACAAGTCCCGTTTGCTGTGCTTCACCTGTATTAGCTAATTTTGCCAACGAATCAGCTTTCTGGTTGTGTTCTCGTGGTATGTAATAAATAGCATAATAGTCAAACTGATTCAATGTCTCCTGAACCTGAGCAAGGTAAGCGGCCAGTCTTCGATCTCTGGCTTGGTGCTCCCCTCGAACATGACACACGACCAATTGTGAATCACAATAAATTTCCACCGCAATGATTCTTAAATCTCTGGCAAGTTTCAATCCAGTCAGTAGGGCTTCATACTCGGCTTCGTTATTAGTTGCATGGAAGTTGAACTTTAGAGCATAACATATTGATCGACCTTCAGGAGTTTCAAGCACAACCCCTGCACCTGAGCAATGGTCATTTGATGCACCATATGTATGCAGCTTCCAGATATACTTGAGAGATTCACTGGTTTCGGGCAAGTCCTTTGGGATGGTAAATTCAACAATAAAATCTGCTAGAACTTGTCCTTGAATGGCTCGCCTTGGAGTGTAAGTAAGGTCAAACTGACTTAACTCGATATTCCATTTGAGTAACCTACCAAACGTCTTAGGCCGCGTAAGGACCTGTCGTAATGGCTGGTCGGTGTAAACGGTGATCGGATGAGCCTGGAAATACGGGCGGAGCTTCCTCGAGGCAATAACAAGACAATAAGCCAACTTTTCTAGCTTCGGATAATTTCTCTCAGCTTCGGTTAGCCGCTTGCTTATGCAGTAGACCGGCTTTTGTATTCGGTCTTCCTCCCGAACTAGGGCAGCACTGATTGCGTTTTCTGATACCGCTAAGTAAATGTACAATTTTCGTGATCGATAGGCTTTGACAAAATTGGCGGTGTGGAGAGATGTTGAATTAGTGCTCGGAACGCGCCCTCACATTCTGTAGTCCATTCAAATTTTCATTTTCCTTTTCGGATCAGATCGAAGAAGGGAATGCATTTGTCAGTGGACTTTGAAATGAACCTGCTCAATGCTGCTACTTTCCCGTTGAGACTTTGGACTTACTTTATAGTTTTCGAAGTTTCAAGATTTCTGATCGCCCAGATCTTTTCGGGATTGGCTTTGATTCCTCGAGTGTTGACGATAACCCGAGGAATTTTCCAGATGCTACCCCAAAATGGCATTTCAATGGGTTGAGCTTCATTCTGTATTCTCGGAGGATATTAAACATTGACTCCAGGTCTCTGATGTGATCGGTGGAAAATCGCGACTTGACTAGCATGTGTCCACATACACCTCCATGGTTTTCCAATCTGGTTAGCGAACATTCGATTAACTAACCATTGATAAGTTGCCCCAGCATTCTTGAGTCCAAAAGGCATAACTTTATAGCAATAGAGTCCCATATTAGTTACGAAGCTGGTATGCTCCGGGTAAGGCAAATGCATGGGTATTTGATTGTAGCCAGAGTACGCATCCATGAAGGATAAAAGTTCATGTCCAACCGTCGAGTCTACAAGTTGATCAATTCGTGGAAGTGGAAAACTGTCTTTGGGGCAAGCTTTATTCAAGTCTGAGTAGTCGACACATGTTCTTCATTTCCCATTTGGCTTTCGGACGAGTACAGGATTGGACACCCATTCCGGGTATAATGCATCTCGAATGAACCCATTCTTCTTAAGCTTATCTACCTCTTCTTTAAGGGCGTCGGATCTCTTTGGATCCATACCATGCCTTTTTTGCTTGACCGGGACATACCGTGGGTCAATATTCAGTGTGTGGCTCGCGATGTCCGGCGAGATCCCACACATATCAGAGTGCGTCCAGGCAAACACATCAAGGTTTACCCGGAGAAATTCAGCCAATTCCTCTTGCATTTGTTGGCTTAGCTGAGATCCAATCTTTATCATTTTCGAGTCATCTTTATCGTCGATTGGAACATCGATCGTCAGTTCGGCCGGAGAAGCTTGACTGTCTTTATCTTCATCTTCACTTTCGGTATCTCTCGGGTCAAGGTCTCTTTGGAATTGCTTGGGGTGCCCAGGCCCTGGCCCAGGCGCTAATTGTCAATTATCACCAAAGCGGACGTAGAGAGATTCCTCTACGCCCTTTCCTTTTTCTTTCTGCTGCGCCCCGCGCAGCTCAGCAACGTAACAGGCTTGTCCTACGGTCTGATCCCCTTGAACAACTCCGACACCACTGTCGGTAGGGAATTTCAAAGTCAAACACCATGGGGCGATGGCAGCCATGAATTCAGCTAGGGCTGGTCGGCCCAAGAAAGCATTATATATGGAGTTTATATCCAGAACAACAAACTGCAGTATCCAGACTCTCCGGCGTTCACCAATTCCTTACTCCACTGGCAAATCCTCCACTCCGGTGGGTATAGTTGCACTCCCGTTGAAGCCATGAATGCGAGACTGACACGGCTTTAAGTCTTTAGTCTCCATTCTCATCTGGTCATAGGCTCGTTTAAACAAGATATTCACAGAGCTTCCGCTGTCTACCAAGATCCTCTTCATCCAAGCAGGACCTACTTGAGTTGATATGACAAGCGGATCAATAGTGAGGGCTTCGACCCTGTCGGCATCTCGACTTCGAAATATGATGTCATCTGCCATTGTTCTTTGTTGCTTGGCCGGACCCCATCTTCGGAATTACTACAACATTCAAAGTCCGCATGCCTGATAGAGCTGGCATACGACTCCATTTCCTTCCAGCTTCGGTCTGCTGGATGAGGACCACCACTAACAGTGTTTATCACCAACCTCCCGCCAGTACGAGCGGGTTCCTCCTATCTAGCTGGATTTGGTACATGATTTTGATTCGATGGGCCCGCACCTCCAGACTACGGCGCTTGCACAAACTGTTCTAACTTCCTCTCTCTTATCAACTTTTCAATGAGATCCTGCAAGTGACAGCATTCATTTGTGTTATGGACGTAACTTTCATGGAATCTATAAAACTTCCCTGTTTGAATTTGCTTCTCCGATGACTGTTTCAGAGCAGGCTTCTTGTACTGAATGGTATTGCAGGTTTGTAGATATACGTTCTCCAGCGACGTATTCAGGGAAGTATAATTATCAAACATAGAAGCTCTACGCCGTGGACCACGGTTCTGATCCCGTTTTCTATTTTGGTTACCATTGCCTTTTTGCTGATCTTGCTTATTCTGAATGTCCAATTGCACTTTTTCGGAACTCTCCCCAGATTGTTTAACATCAATATTACTCCGAATTCCTTCCACACTAGGCCCCGCATCATCCTTCTTCCTAGACTATTTCGCATCCTCCCTTCTCAAGAATTGGGCTGCCTTGGAATAGAAATGGTCCAATGATGTAGGGGGTTTTCTGGCCAACCAGTTGCCGAATTCAGAGTCAGGCTCAATCCCTTTAGTCAACACCATGAGAATAGATTTATTATTTGGGTTGCTGATCTCAGCACATGCAGCATATAATCTCTCTAACTAACGCCTGAGTGTCTCTCCAGGAGCTTGAGTGACACTACATATAGTATTAACATCCTTCGGTCTCGCGACATGCATACGAAATTTCTCAATAAACTTTGTTGCCAATTGATCAAAGCATGAGATAGATCGAGGTGGCAGTCGGGTAAACCACATAGTCGTTATGTCCCCAGTGAAATCGAAAAGCTTCAGCACTTGACTGCATCGTTAGCTCGTGTAGCGTTCATCAACCATTCATACTTCAGGATATGCTGATTAGGGTTAGAGTTCCCTTCATAAATGGGCAAAGTTGGCATCCTGAATCGCCGAGGTGGTTCAGCATAAAGTATCTCATCGGTAAAAGGGGTATGACTCCGGGAGATTCCCCAGTCGTCATTGCTAAGCCCTTGACTTTCACGGATCATTTGACGGATCATTGCTGACAGGTCGGGCATCTGGACATTTTGAGCAGGTTGGGCCAAGGTGTGGTCGGGTTCCACAATGCGAGGAGGGGTCGATCGTTGTCGACGATCCATGTCTCGCCTCCTTGGTTCTATGTCTTCGGGGACGTAAGGCTCAAGATGGTATTCACGCTGGTGATGGTTCGGATCTGTCCGATTTCGGGTCTCAGCGCCCAAATCAGTAGTTGTCGTGGTACGGTTATCAGTAACATGATGTGGGGTAGTGCCTCCTTGGGAGGAGGGTCCAGTTTGATGGCTGGTTGATGGGCCAACTCTCAGTTGCCCAACATTCAATGTATGCTGATGCCCAGTGGCCTATATGTGGCTTTCGTCTAGCCGTGGGCGTGTAGATCTGTGATGATAATCAGAAGAGGCTGAACTCTCGGTGGAAGAATAGGAAGCATGATCCCTCCTGGATCTCCTTCATCGCTGATGGTTCAGTTGGTTGTTTAGTTCTGCATTAGCACGGAGCTGTTGAGTGAGCTGTTGGTGGCTCTGAGTCAATTCTTGCATCATCTGAAATTCTTCCCTAGTGACAGGGCCTTGTGGATCTGATGGTCCGATAGCATTCTGATCAGTTGGAGGAAGTTGCACGGGATTCTGTCTGTCCCGTCCTTCTAGATCTGCAACTATGGAAGTAGTCCTTGTGTTAACCATGATGGATGATGAAGTTCTCTCCTAGACTTGTAGCAAATCTGAATGGGATGGAAGAACTTCTGAAATTGAGATCTGGATCTTCTCCTTGGATGTTTGCAATCTGATATCGGCAGTAGATCCAATGAGCAGAAGGAAAAAACTGGGTTTTTTCTCAGTGAAAGCACCAAAGTGTTTATACCAAAATTGAGCACAACACTCTTCGGAAGGGTTTGAAGAGATAAAATGAAGAAATTAAATGGAAAAAGAGAATCATCTAACAAACACTTCAAAACAAATAAGAAAGTACGCATAAACACAGAAATTTAGAGTGGTTCAGCGTGTTGCCTACGTCCACTATGAAATTGATGATTTTATTGCTGGTTACAACTGATTACAGTGATGGAATTCGAGTACAATAACAGCCTTGTAGTGAAAAAATGTTTTCGGCAGAGTTTGGACGTCGAATAGCCAAAAGATGCTTTTTCTGTAGGCCCTGGGTTTCTATTTATAGGCGTAGGATGCAAATATCTCGATCAGATCTCGGGAGACCTCTTCTGGCATGTGGATGGGCCCACGCGATCGATCCCACGCGATTTCGACTCGATCTGTGATCGATACAAATGAATTTCGTATCGATCAAGATTTGACCCAATCGAGTCGAAACTTGGCATGAACATTCCTTAGGTCTACGCAAGCTCCTGTGAAAATTTCATAGCGTTTGGACTTGTGGATTGCAAGTTATGATCGATGCAAATTAGAATTTTTCGGTCTCGATCCCCTTCGTATCGATACTGTTCGTATCGATCTTTTCGACTCGATGTTGGGCACGTGCCTATGCGTTATCGTGGCGCTTGATTTTTGGATCGCTCCACTTTTGATGCCGAGTTGATCGAGTCATCCCAAGGTTTTCGCCTTGTTCATATCGAAGACCGTTGTCTTGTTCGTATCGGTGGAAGCGGCTCAGTTCGTATCGATGGAAGTGGCTCAGTTCGTATCGATGGAAGTGGCTCGGTTCGTATCGAGCACCGTGGCTCTGTTCGTATCGATCCAAATTGCATGGCTTGTATTGATTGTGTGGTCTTGTTCGTATCGATCGAAGTTGTTTCAACTTGATGGATACGAACAACTGACAATGTGATGGATACGAACAGATGGATGTGAGATGATATCGATGGATGGATACGAAAAGTCGATGTTGTATGGATACGAAGAAAGCCTTTCGGTCGATGGATACGAAAAGTGCAGTTCTCCTGATCGATACAAAATCGCGTGCCTCTGATCGATTCGAATAAGATCGATATGAAGTCAGATGTTCCCTGGTTGCTTTATGGATACGAACAAGGTGGCTATCGATGGGTTCGAATAGTTCGCTTTCTTGAATTGTACCGATCATATCTCGAGCATACGCACTCCAGTAACTTGAAACTTGGAACGTTGGCTTTCGCATCTTTGTTTGTCATGTCTTGTCAATTGTAGCTTGATCCGGACTCGGACAAAATTTATCGATATCCATAGCAAACTTGTGTATAACCGATCTTCGGGACGGACTGTCCTTGGTTTCCAGTTGAGTTCCTGGTATCACGGCCTTGCCAAAAGGCGGGATAACAGAGACACAAATGCATTTTACAAGTAACGTCCAGCATATTTTGAAAGGTCATACTTTGTTATATATTATTATAATATATATAATATGTGGACACAAATGCATTTAGCAATAAATGCACAACATATTTGATATACTCACCCCATACAAGCATATGCACACAAACAACTCAGCCCTAGCACAAACATAAACATAGTTCAAACACAAATATAAACATGCACACACACGTAAGAACACAAACATATTCACGCACACAACCCCACATATAAATACATGCACTCCATTCACGAACACACACTCGAACACATATATATCAATAGGCCCGGCCCAAAGGGGGAGGCAAGCAAGACTCTCACCTAGGGCAGCACCACCGAAGATGGAAAAGGGAGCAACAAAATTTCCAGTTGCTCTTAGATAAACTTGATTTATTAAAGCGGCAGGGCAAAGAAATTCTATAGTGGAAGTGCAGTGCAATGGTCTCTTGCTAGTTTGTGTTGTCTTCACACAGGTTCAAATCCTGTCATTGCAAATTTTTACTTTTTCCCTTTTTAATTTTTTATACTTCGGCTAGGGCAATGTTTGATGTTGGGTCGGCACTGTATATCAAGCACCCAGTCTCACACAAAAGCACAGTGACAAATATATATACGAATGGGCAAGATAAAATTAAAATAGCAAGTACACTTGTAACTCAACACACACACATAAAAATTGTATAAACATCGATCCTACTCCTATACTCAAAATAAGAATACATCGCATACATTAAACCAAGTGTGCAACAAGGCGCAGGAAACCAAAGTATCACACCTAGAGGAAGAAACTAAATTTAATTTAATAAGAGAAGGTGTAGTGCAACAGAGATTAGCAACCAAATGAAATTCACAAAAGAAAGGAAACTTCATTCTCTTCAGCAAAAGAAGAAAGCGTAGTACAAAAATGACAGCATATTTGTATATATAAATGTAAATAACTCTCACATATAAACCCCGGCTCACACACGCATACTCCTTCACCATGCTGACAATAAGGCACACACGCAGGACATTGAAACCACACACACGCATACACTCTATTCATGCAACTGCACTCTCTCTCATAATATCACATGACGCACACACTCAATAGCAGGCAATACTCACGACAATATGCACAGACAATTTGCATACAGCACAATGGAGTAAATGTAAAGACACAGCAAGGCCAAAATAAAACATACAGAATACACACACTTGCATGTAAACCTACACATGCCCTGGTAAAATAACCATGTTTTTCATTGATCGAATTGAAGCATCAGCAAAGCTAAAATGATATATATTCAAGAATCAACATCAATTCATATGAAATTCAGGGATAGTAATGAATTGACATAGATAAGTTAGTTGTTTAACTCACCTGTAAACTCACGTTTCCTCCTCTCTTTCGTGGCACGAACAAATGCAAGACAGATCCCATCCCAGCCATGCAAATCGATGAACTTCACTCCAGAGATGCGTAGGAGAATCGCGGTGTATATATTCAAATTTGGGGATTTAAAATAATTTCTTAAATTTTGATTTTAATTTTTAAAATGAAAAGGTTTGGTGGACATTGGCTCCAGGAAGAAGAATGTGGTGATAACAAATAAGCCTCCTCGTATTTTGCTGATGAGCGCAAATAAAAAGGATGAACAAAGAAAAATTTAGAACTAGAAAACTCTGGAAACAATATTGGTTTGACTCGTTTGAGTATTTGGACTTATAGTATTTGGGCCTGGGCCGATAATATGAAAGGTAATCAAATAAATATATATATAATTTTTTTTTTGAAATGGTAATTTATATACAACATGTCACTGGGACAACATATCACGTGTCAATAAACGTTCGAATCACGCTACGCAAGTTTCGAACTTGTGACCTCTCGCACAAAAGGCGAATCACTTAACCACTTGGACAATGATGCTCGTTTATAACTAAATACTATTTAGTTTAGACAGATACAAATTACATTTCAAAATCACTACAATGTTATACTTCCAATCTTATACCAAATATCGTTTTCTCATTTTAGCTTTTTTAAATTCGAATACACTATTTTTCTCACTTTAAACCCAAAATTAAATAATCTCCAAACAATTTATTAATTAAATCACCAAATTTTAATTTAATTAGTCAAATCACTATTATTAACTTAAATTGATTATTGTTTAAAAATCGGGTTGCTACAGTTTCCATTTCAACTCTTTCCTTTACTTTTGCTTGCACTTCACTTGCAATGTGTTCTTCTATTGCCCTATTCTTAAAAATATTTTACTTTCAAAACTGGATTCAAAACCCAATTCTTTATAGCTTTATCAAATTCATATTAGTTTCTTAGAATTAATTTTGGAATAACTCGTTTATTTTTCTAAAATACTCGTACTTTATTTTAAAAATGTTATATTCTATAAAAAAAATTCTCGACATCATGTAATATAATTTATAATCAATATATCATATAAGTATATATCATTTTATTAATAAGTAGCCAATTTCAAACATCGTTAAACAATAACAAATGCCTATATAAAAAATATATTTTTAAATTCGTTTTGTTTTATAATTAGTCGATTTCCAACACCTTTTAAATTATATGTCATATATATACAAAAGAAAATTTTTGAAATTCGATTTTTTCTGCTAACTATATTAATATCGGGTTCGGAAATAATTTCCAAAATTTTAAATCGTTTATTAATGCATATTTTTAAGAGTTTATTTCAAAAATCCTTTAATTTCCATTCAAAAATACATAATGTTGCGATTGAAAATTTAATAAAGAATGCTTGGTCCTGAGTATAATGATATAATAAAGAATGCTTGGTCTAATAGGTATTATGGAAACCCTATTTTTACTTTTTGCAGGAAACTCAGAGCTGTCAAGGTAGCTTTGAGGGATTGGGCAAGGGCAAAGTATGGTAATGGCAATCTACAATCAACTAAACTCATGGACCGTTTAAAGCTTGCTCAGGAGCAAATGATGGTTCATCCTGATAATGTTTCCTTAGCTGAGAAGGAAGCTACTCTATTCAATGACCTAAATCTTGCTCTAGCTTGTGAGTCTGATATGAAGAGGCAACAATTAAGAATCAAATGGGCAGCTGAAGGCGATAGGAATACAAAATTTTTCCATGCCTCTCTTAAGATTAAGCATTCTATCAATAAAATATCATTTATAGTTGATGAAGCAGGTAATCTTCAGACTACCCCTGAAACTGTAGAAAAAGCCTTTCTTAAGTATTATTCTGGCCTTTTTGGTAATGCTGGAAATTTTGAACCGGATTTAGACATTCTGTCCACCATCTCACTTCCTAGACTTAATCAAGATGAAGCTAATCTTTTGATAGCTAAAGTGACTAATGAAGAAATCAAGAAAACCCTACATGCAATGAATAGAAGATCGTCTGGTGGTCCAGATGGTTTCAATGTTGTTTTTTTTACTTCGAGCTGGGAGATAGTTGGTGACCAATTTTGCAGAGCTGTCCACAATTTCTTTGACAAGTTCAAGATGCTCAGATCAGTGAATTCTACCAACTTGGTCCTAATCCCAAAGATCAAACCTGCTTTGTCTGTCACCTCCTTCCGTCCTATTTCATGTTGTAATGTGGTTTATAAATGTATCTCCAAAATCATTGCTTCTAGGCTGGTGTCTGTTCTTCAAAGAATTATTTCTAACAACCAAGTAGCTTTCCTCCCTGATAGAAATATCCTTGATAGCATTATGCTAGCCCATGAACTAACAAAAGGATACCACTGTGGTAATGTATCGCCTCGTGCCATGCTTAAGCTTGATCTGCAGAAGGCTTATGATTCCCTTCATTGGAAGACAATAGTTAGGGTTATGTCACTCATGGGTTTTCCCAAAGTCTTTGTTGCTTGGATTTATGAGTGTATTTCTACTCCCTCCTATTCTCTGATTATCAATGGCACAAGCTTAAGTAACTTTGTTCCGAAGTAGGGAATCAGGCAGGGGGATCCCCTGTCTTCTTATATCTTCATTCTGGTGATGGAAGTTTTCACTAGTCTGATAAGACCCATGTTTCAAAACAAGCTAATACAATACCACCCTAGGTGCAAAGACCTTCAAATAACAGCCCTCCTATTTGCTGATGATATTATGATTTTCACTAAACCCAATATGCAATCATTTGAAGGAATTTTAAGTGCTCTTAATACCTTTTACTTGATGACTGGCCTTAAACTTAACCTTCATAAATCTAGCATCTTATTCTCTGGAGTTTCAAGTATTCAGGAATCGAATCTGACCTCTTATGCTGGTTTCCAATCCATGTCATCAGATATGAATTATCTTGGGCTTCCATTATGTACATCTAGAGTTACTTATGCTGACTGTCTTCCCCTTTATGAAAAGATCACGGTTGTCATGGATTGTTGGGCCAACAGATTCCTCTCACAAGCAGGAAGACTGGTGCTAGTTCAATTTGTTAGTCACTCCTTAATGGTATATTGGGTAAAGACTTTCATTCTACCAATTAAACTTCTGAAATTGGTTAGAAGAGCAATGATGAGATTTTTTGGTTTGGCACCATACACACTAGGAAAGTCCTTCCCTGTTCTTTCAATTCCTTTGAAAAGCCAAGAAGCAAAGGGGGTTTGGGTTTGCAAAGTATTGGGATATGGAACAAGGTAGCTTACAACCATCATTTCAATGCATTGTTGTACAAGCATGACACACTGTGGGTGAATTGGACACACAGATACAACATTGGTACAAAAACATTCTGGCTCATGGACATCCCACAGTCATGTAGCTGGATTTGGAGGAGCATTTTAAAATTAAGACTCATTTTCAAGCCTCTTATTCAACTGAAGCTTTCTGAGTCAAGCATGTGCAGTTTCTGGCATGACCCATGGCTAAGCAAAGGTGTAATTCTTGACCTTGTTTTCCGTCCTCAACAGAAGTTCCAATGCTGCATTGGAAATAATGCTCTTGCCATCGAACATATTATTAATGGAAAAATCGACTTGCCCTACACTAGTAACCAGATTGTCAGGAATTTTTGGAGCAATTATGATACTAGTTTCTATGAAACATATGACCATGACACTGTTTTGTGGAATGGACAAGAGCACTCCACTAAAAAGGTTTATGTTGCCTTGTGTGGATTGGACTTTATGCCAGAATGTAAGTGGAGAAAGGTAACTTGGACTATTGCTTCTTGTAGTAGTGATAATCTTATGTTCTGGAAGGTTATTTCTGATGCTCTGTTGACTAGAGATAAGCTGTTGAGATATGGTATGAATGTCCTTCCTGAATGTGAGCTGTGTTATCAGCATGCGGAAAGTGTTCTGCATATTTTTTTTGACTGCCCATATGTAATTTTCATCTGGTCTAAAATGATAAGCTGCTTCCTGAAGGTATATAATCCTCCAATCTTTAATAATCAGTGGAACCTAATGGAAAGTGCCATTTCATGGAGGGAGGACAATAAGCAGTTCTTTTTCTTCAACTTGAAAAAACTTATGGTGGATATTTAGAAGGAAAGAAATAAGAGATGCTTTGATGGTATTTGCAGAAAGTAAAGAAACTATTTGGTCCATCTTAAAGCATGACATTCTGTTGGGGTTGAGAGCTAGCCCTTACAAGTTTCTTGACATTCATTTGGAACCTTGGATTCCTTAGTTTTCCCCCTGTTTGCTCCTTTTATTTTCTATTTTGATGTGTGTGTTTTTCCTTGTGTTTCTTTTACTCTTCCCTGTATGCTTTCTTCGGTGCTTTTGTTGTTTTTCCTTATTTTAATAAATCCGGTAGGGGTCCAGTGTTAACCCCGCTTAATCTGCAAAAAAAAAAAATTAAACAGGTTTGAAATAATAATTTTAAAATTCCTTTTCTTTAAGTATAGATTTTATCCAAAATTGTTTAAATTTAACATAGAAAAATAAATTTATAAATCACACCTTTAAACTTTATAAATTAGAAATTTTCACAAAAATGTAAAGAAAGTGTAATATTTTAATTAATTTTTCAAAGTGTGATAGAATTGTTTATAAAATAAAGGAAATTCAAAAATTTGTGTCTTTACTAGTCAGTTTACTTTAAAATTATTTCTTTATAAAAAGAAAAATATACAACAAAATAGAAGGATAACAACGCGCTTTACATAATTTTTTTCCAAAAAGAAAGGCTTTAATATATTTATAGAGACTTTGCTTCACTAAATTTTCTTATGTTTAAAACTGAAAATAAGGGGTTATTATTTTTGATTTTTTAATTAAACTTCAACTTCTATATTTTTCCAAAATTTCAAACATTAGTATTTCTAACTTTTTAAGGAAAATATTTCAATTAATTTAAATAATTTAATTTAGGTAGATCATAACCTACACAAGCCCAACTACAGTAAAAAAAGGTTAAATACCCTCACTATGCCATATAAATATCACATTATATCCTACGGACTAAAGGGTACTGCTCTCCTTCTTATTCATCAATAGTACCATAATTTACTCCACTACTACTTGGCATATAAACCCTCTTTTAACAATTCTCTATAGAGTAAATTTGATTGACGAATGCACCTGCTTTCTTCGTAGATTTGATGAACCGAGTTTTCAAAGAGTACTTGGATAGGTTTGTACTAGTATTTATAGATGAATTCCAGTATACTCTAAGGATGAGAGAGAGCATAAAGTTCATCTTAGAGTGGTGCTTGAGACGCTGAGGCGGAATCGGCTAAAGGAAAAATTCACCAAGTGTTATTTCTGGAAAAAAGAGTAAAGTTTCTTGGTCACATGGTTTCGGAGAAAGGATTGTCGGTCGATCCAGATAAGATCGAAGCTGTGAATAATTGGAAGGGATCGGAGATCAGGAGTTTTCTTGGACTTGCTGGCTACTACCTGAGATTCATTAAGGATTTCTCACGGATAGCCGCACCCATAACTAAGCTAACCAGGAAGAAGGTGAGGTTTGTTTGGTCCAACAAATGTGAGGAGGCATTCCTTAAGTTAAAGTATTTGTTGACCAATGCACCAGTATTAGTAGATTCAAATGGGAACCATGGATTGGTGGTATATACTGATGCATGTAGAACTGGATTAGAAGCGGTGTTGATGCAGAGTTGTAAAGTCATTGTCTACGCATCTAGGCAGCTTAGACCGCATGAAGTTAGATATCCTACTCATGATTTGGAGTTAGCAGCTGTGATCTTCGCATTGAAGATTTGGAGACATTATCTCTTAGGGGGGAGATTTGAGTTATATACTGATCATAAGTCTTTACGGTATTTATTCTCTCGGAGTGAGTTGAATATGAGACAGCAGAGGTGGTTGGAGCTTTTGGCTGCTTATGATTTTGGTATAAAGTATACACCAAGAAAAGGTAATAAGGTAGCATATGCCCTTAGCAGGAAACATCAGAATGTGATGTTAGCCATGTTGGTGGAGTGGAAAGATTTAGAAGCTTTAGTCAGTTGCGATGTGCGGTTAAGATCGACTGCTAGTTCTAACAAGAGTACCGCCAGGTTGTCTTGTTTAGAAGTTCAACCAGTATTGATTGAGAAGATTGCTTCTAAGCAAAAAGTGGATCCAGTATTAGCTGAGAGGATCAGAAGACTTGAGGTTGGAACGGAGATCGATGATTTAAAAGATTTTAGCCTTGACCAGAAAAGATAGCTAAGAAAGAAGGGACGGTTCTGTGTTCCGAATGTGGAGGACTTAAGGAAAGAAGTTCTTGGAGAATGTCATCGATCCAAATTTACAATTCATCCTGGAGGAACCAAGATGTATCAAAATATAAAGAGGAGCTTCTATTGGGAAGACATGAAGAGAGATGTTGACTTGTGGGTTAGACAATGTGCAAACTGTCAACAAGTGAAAGCTGAACATCAGAAACCAAGTGGGTTACTACATCCTTTAGAGATTCCAGTATAGAAATAGGATTCAATATCCATGGATTTTATAGACGGATTGCCAAGGTCAAATAGAGGTAATGAATGTATATGGGTTACAGTGGACAGATTGACCAAGAGTGCCCATTTCATTCCAGTTAAGTCAACCAGAACGACACATGTTTTAGCTAAGTTGTTCCTGAAGAACATAGTTAGACCACATAGAGTTCTAGTAGTATAAATTGTTCACTAGTGAATTTTGGAAGAGTCAATAGGTAGTGATGGGTACCAAGCTTAATATGAGTACTGCGTATCACCCTCAGACAGATGGGCAAACAAAGAGAGTCAATAAGGTACTCAAAGATTTATTGAGAGCTTGTGTATTGGACTTTGGTGGATCTTGGGAAGATCGCCTACATTTGGTTGAGTTTTCCTATAATAATAGTTATCAGACTAGTATAGAAATGACGTCGTTTGAAGCTTTGTATGGGAGACCATGCAAATCACCAGCATGTTGGTTGGAGATTGGACAGATTAGTCTTAGATCCAGATTTGGTTAAGGAGGCGTCAGAGAAGATTGAGTTAATCCGAAGAAGGATGAAGGAAGCTCAATCCAAACAGAAGAGTTACGCAGATAAGAGATGTAAGAACCTAGAATTCTCGGTTGGAGATAAGGTTTTCATTAAGGTATCACCTATGAAGGGTGTGATACGATTTGGAAAGTTAGGGAAGTTAACCCCAAGATATGTAGGTCCATTTCAGATTATAGAGAGGATTGGAAAGCTCGCATACAGAATAGAGTTGCCAAGCAGTTTGGGAGGTGTCCATAATGTATTTCATGTGTCTCATCTTCGCAAGTATGTGCATAATCCGGAGACTACTATTCCTCCAACAAGGTTGGATGACTTAGTGATAGAGCCTAATTTGACTTTTGTTAGGCAACCAGTTCGGGTTGTAACTAGAGATGAGAAAAGATTAAGGAACCAGACAGTCGGGTTAGTGAAAGTTCAATGGAGCGACAACGAGAAGGACTGTACTTGGGAGACAGAGGACAGGATTAGAGGTACTTATCCTGATTTGCTTTGAGGGTATGTCTATATTAGATTTATATAGATAGTTGCTAGTCAGTTAGACTAGTATGGATGTTAGGTGTTGTTACAGATGATTGATATGTTTATTATTTAGTCCTTACTGAATTTCGAGGACGAAATTCTTTAAAGGGGGAGCCTGTAACATCCCTAATTTTTGATAACCTTATTCAGAAAATTTAATTAGATAAATTAAATATAATAATGATGATAAGGAGATTGAGATTTAAATAAATTATACATATAGGGTCGTGCTTATTAATAAAATAAATGGGCTTAAAATTGGTTTATAAGATAATTAACTTACGTAAGGCCTTAGTAGCAAAAATAGCCACACTTTATATTCACGGCTATACATTTGCTTTTGTCCTTTCACGTTCATTTTATTTCTCAAATCAAAATAAACACAAGAACCCTAATATAACCGGCCATTAACAAGGAAGGAAAAGAGGAAATTTCAATCAAAAGATAAGATCAAAGCTAGGAAGGATTAAACTACAACAAATCTCAATATCCTTATCAACTCTAAGGTGAATAATAATCTCTTACCATCTCTATTATTATTCTATGATTATATGGTTTCGGATTTATGACTTAAATCTGTTTTTGTGATAAGATGGATGATGATATGCTTGAGTTATATTATGATGATTTGTTTTAATTCATAAGCATATGAATTTGCACGGTTTTGATATGAAACGAAGAATATATGATTTGTCTGAAATTTTTTTATGTTAAGTAAAACATGATTTAAAGATGGGTTTTAATATTTAGAATTTTCCAAGCTATGGAAATTTTATTATGAATTTTTATTGAAAAATATGATATAATTGGGTTTAAAATTTATTTCGAGAATTTCAGGAAGAAATTGGGTCTAAAAATTTAATATGTTTGATTACATGATGAAATTGAATTTCTATAATTTTTGGGGATTTTTCCCAAATGATTTACTAGGGGAAATAAATTATCTTTAAAAAAGGGCTTTTTAGAAAATGTCGATTTTTGGTTATATGGAAAGGTTTTAACGTTTAAATCCTTTAATTTTGGATCTGAATAAATGTGGCAGTATTAAAAGTAAAGTATTTGAAAAGTTTTTATGACAACCAATCAATAGTTTACAAATAGGAAAGTTATTAGAAAGTAATTACTAAAAGTGCTATAATTCAGCCTTTAAATCAGAAAAAAGCGTTCCACCTCTATTAGTAAGTACCTTTCGACTCCTTTGATTCCGCCTCGTCCCAGTCGAAACCAACACAGTCGAAACCACTATAGTCGAAACCGATACACATGATATCACTTAGATGGTATGCAGTGTGGATTGGAAGGAGGGCGGAAGCCTTGGTGTCGAAAGGTTAGCTTCCGATGGGGTCGAAACCCTGCTTTGTTTTCAAAAGTTAAAAGTCTTGCCTAGTTTTACCTAAAATTTTCGACGCAGTCGAAAGCTATGCTTTTGAAAAGATTTTTATAATTAGCTTTCGAAGAAGGTTGTCATGTTGTGTTAAAGTAATTGCTTTCGAAAGAGTACATTTTTCCTTAAATAAGAAGCTTTTTGAAAGGACTGGTTTCGACCGAGTCGAGACCAAGCCGCTAATTCCCCTTTCGACTGCATTGAAGTCATCTATGTTGTCGAAGGGGTTACTTCTGTTTTAACCTAAGCTTTTTCCTAAATGCTTTCGAAGGGGTTGAGGGTTTCGAAGGCGATGGAGTCGAAAGGGGGTTTCGGCTCTGTCCTTCGAAGTTTAACCTAACATATAATTTCCAACATCCAAAATTTTGAAAATCTTGTTTTTCTAAATTTATACTCTTATGCCTGAAATGGAATTTAGATGGAAAATTTTATTTTTTTTCACCCTTCTTTTGGATACTTATTCCTTTGTACTTTGGAACTCTCTCTTTTGCCCTCAAATCTTTTTTCAAATACAAGTTGCATAAGGAGGTTTATTTTTGGATGTTAAAACGGAATTATCCTAAATACAAATTTTGTTTACTATTAACAAGGTATGGAAATAGAAATTTCAAAATTAAAACGGTATTTTTCTTATTATTCACTATGCTTGGTATACCGTCACCCTTATCGGACAGTAAAATTCATATTCACTAACACGTTGACCCACTCTACATTAAACATGTAGCACTAGAAAATTGAAAATTTTACATTTTTCGTAAAAAATATATGTCCTCTTTTAATCAAATTTACCAAATAGTTTGAAAATTTGAATTTCCAAAAGCATTTGAACGCCATTTTCTTTTTCAAAAGCACTCGAACCCAACTTCTCAAAAGCATTTAAAAAGTTTCTTCCAAAATCATTTAAACACAATTTTTCAGAACATTTGCCACTCCTTCCTTAAAAACAAATCAAGCTACATCTTAACGTAATCGGGATTCAATCAATAAATTGATGTATACAATTGACCCTAGCATTGTGCATTTAATCTTAGATTTGGAGAAACCTTTTCTTCTATTTCGAAACAACAGCACACAAGCTTATTTGTAAATTTTAACTTTTAAGGCATAGAGATAGTGACCCATTATTTCGCAACAACCTTTCCCCGTCCTCTGCTCGTTAAATTTTTTTTTCCCAAAATCCTAAAGTTTTTGAGATTCAAGCATTTGCTAACCTAATTTTTTAATTTATTTTATAGACTTCCAGCCTTAATTATATTTATCGCTAGTTATGTGTCATTATGAGATTTCATTATTTACACTATTTTCCTATATATATATATAGCAGTCTAAGCTCCTCTAGAAAATCAACTAAGCGATAAAATGGAACAGGTCTCATATCATATCGTACGTTTTTTCAATATCTGAAGGGATACAACTAGCGATTACAACTTAAAAACTAAAATAACAATTGTGGAAAGCCACCCTTCATCATCAACCGGTGTTAATGATGTTATGGCCTTATCACTCCTTAATAAATTAAGACGAACATTTCTACTATGTTATTCTACTATAATCCACATGTCTTGGCTTACCTCATTGACTTCTAATAAATAATATTCGTCCATTACTTCGGTTTTTATACCCGATTATGGGATAAATTATGCATTTCCATTTTGCAGTGGGTAAGAAATATAAACTATGCATATTTAAAATAACTTATCAGAAAGATGGGTTGGTGGAATAACTTTCCTACCATCTATCTTGCCTTCTTAAACCTTGAGTCAACCAACATCATTTATTTTTGTTTGTTATCTCTTTACTCTCTTCTTCAGTCATACTACTATCTTCTTTCAATCAAAATTTCTTGATAACATTCTCAAACTTTGGTATTTACTTTTTCTATCCTTGATCCTTAATGCAAGTATATCCTAGCACTCGTAAAATATTACTTTGATATCATTCCTCATTCCTTTGAGGGTTCTTCTTATGGCTTTTACATATCTCTAATCAAACATTCCTAGGTTCATTCCAATATTCCTTATATTCAACGTAGATTCCTTGTTGCTACCCTACGAGCAATCATAGCTATTTTATTAATAGTCTTCACTTTTCCTCATCTTACCTAGGTAGTCATCCCTATCTACTCTATATCAAAAAAGGTTTGGTTTTTCATAACTCTTTAAAAAATAAAACTTCACAGTCATGAAGTACTTAATCCCAAAACTTTTATTTTTGAAAATATAAACTTAGAACCTTTTTCAAAAGTTGCTTGGTTTCCAAAAGTAGCCATGAAAATTTTCCCTCTTCAAAGTCTTTCTACAATGGAAATTTACTCCTTCAAAAGTAGGAATTTTAACTCAAAACATTTATTTGGGTTCAAAACCTAAGTGTCATACCAATTCATTTTTTCAAAAACATCTTTAAAATAATGATAAATGAAGTAGACAAGGATAATTTCCATACAATTTTTTTTACTACTCATGTTATTTCCGCTTTCAACCTTAACAGAGATTCTAATAGCACATGAATAGGACTTATAAAAGATATCCACAATTAATGCATATATTTATAGGAACTGCCCATTTCTGCTATTCTATCCCTATTGGTTTTCTCTATTACTATTTCTAACTGGATTACTAATCCTATTTTAATATAAATTCCTAATGTTGTTTCTGTTTAAATTTCCTATACCTTTATTATTAAAATTTCTCCTACTTAAATTGCCTTCAAGTGGCTACTCCTTACATAGCTTTTTTCCGCTTTTATCGTTTTCCCTCATTTACATATTGCATTGCATTCACATACTGCTTTAATCATTGGGTTTTCTTCAAAAAACATGAAAAAAGATATGTATCAATTTCAGCTATTTTTCAGCGTATTTTCCTTATATGGGAATATTCTTTCCGTCTTCATTATTGGACATTCTTACCCTTCTATTCTCTTTATCCCATTTCAATCAAGTGCCATTTTCATTTATCCATCAGAAAGAAATTTTTAAAAGAAATTTAATTTAGAAAAATAAAAAAAATCATTGGACCAAACATACGCTCTCTTTTCAGTTCATTTCAAAAACGAAAAACTCCTTTACTAAAAACCTTTAAATTGGAAAATTTTGACCCAACAAATTTTAAACTAAGAATTTTCAATTTTTCTTACTTTTTCAATACAACAACTCCCCAATAATCCTTTGGAATACCCATTCATAATGTTTCAAGAAATTAAAAAAAAAAATCTTTTTGTCAAATTCTTTCACATGGAGTCGGACTTAGAAATGGATTTTAATTGTCCTTTCTTCTGTACTTTCCTTCTTTTCCCTTTACTATTAGCCTCTTCTTATTTAGAGTATATACCAAAAATCCGGCTATCCTCTTGTAGTGATTAATGTGCACCTTCTTGTGGAAACTTGCTCAATCCTTCGTCACATCTTAATTCCGGATGCTTGCAACATATAGGTTCTTACTTCCCATCTGTCTGGATGAAATGCACGTCTTCAATCGACAATCCAGTAAGATCCACAATCATAAGGCAGCCTTGGCCCAACAAAGGAGTTAAGTACCATCCAGCTTCAAGGATCCTTCTATATGTCGTGTTCATACTCTTCTCGGTCCACGCCTTGTGGTACGGCCTATGTTCTATGGGGTAATCGGGGTGGTTGTATAAATTTAGACTCTATTTATTGTTCCAACTCATAGTTGCCTAAACCATCTTTTCAGATGATCGTAACTACTTCTATAGTCGGAATTCATAGAGTTTGATGAATAACATATGTGTGTGTGTATATATATATTCCTTCAATATATATATATATATAATTATAATTATAATTATAGGTAAAAATATATATATGTTCACTTAGCGTATCCTAATATCTATGATCGACTAAGCTATGCACTGATATCAAATGTAACAATTCACACCTTAATGAGCCCGTATTTCGATTAAATCGAAACCCAAGTCAATTAGGGTACGGATTGTTGGTTGGTAACATCTTATAAACATAAGTATATCAGAGAGCTATCTATACAAACTCACAATGCAATAGAAAAATATAATAGAACATATAAACCGACTAAGACTACTATATCAGAATCAATATTATTCATTGGATATCTATTCGCCTTGTTAGTGTCGAGCATGAATGAGAAGACTTCTTTGTCTACCGTTCCCGTCTTACACCAGCAGCTAGTTCCTCTAAATCTATCTTGTGGGTTGTAATAAGGAAGAGCCAGAACAACATTCTGGCGACTGGAAAATTTCATACTTTATCGATAACATTAATTTATGCCGATTGATTTCTATTTAAGTGCCATGTCTACTAAATGCGGCTAATTCATTCAACCCTATGTGCACATATGATATGCCTAACTTTCTTTGAGGTATAACCATATATATATGCATGTATACATATATACATCTAAACGATGTATTGTCCAAAAGAAAATCTCGACCACTTAATACTTCTTAAATAGCACTACAACAATCCAACTCTTTTATAGCGTTTTAAAATCGCTATTAAAGGCAGTTTAGCGTTTTTATAAACGCAGGTAAAACGATATATTATAATATGTCTAGTAGATAATATAGCGTTTCAGAAAAAGCTATAAAAAGTTCCTTATTAGCGTTTTTACGCTGCCAAGTGCAGTAAAAAACAGACAACTTGCCTCAGTTTTAACTGAGGCATGTTTGCCTCAGTTAAAACTGAACTGTGAGGCATGTATGCCCTTTTTCATTTTTAAGTGCAGTATTGTCAGTTAGTTCTACATATGTTGATATTAGTTACCATAAAGTAAGTTAACAGGAATGATTGTAAACAAAATCAATGTATTTTACCAACTGAGGAACGATAAGAAGGCTGAAATTGATCGGCTGTAGCACTAGCAGCAAAAGGCTGAAATTGTCGCTAGCAGCAGTACCAGTTCTGACCTTGGGTGCAACAGAGTCCTCCTCCATCCTCCCTTCTATTTCCCTTAAATTCACCACATCATGGCTTTGTTTCCCCCATTTCTCCTCTGTTATATTACAAAGTATGAACCATATGATGATATAGACAAGTGGTTGTTTTCATTATAGCAGGATATTAAAAATACCTGCAACAGGAGGATACAGGAGAGTGCTATGATCCCACTTAGGCATTGAAGGATCTTGATCTGCAGCTGTTTTCGCCATCAACTCACCAAAACCGACTTTTCCTCGACCTCCAAACTTTTCATCTCTTCCACCAACTAAATTTTTTGCCCCCACTCTTTCATGGACTAGAATCATAAGCAAACAAAGGGTCAGTAAAGAAATTTATTTTTTAGCCAATGTCAAATGTATAAGATAAAATTGAGAATTACAGTGTGGATGCGCTCCATGAACTGCAGGGTCGACGTGAACTTCTTCATCATCATAATCTTCTTTAGTAGTGTAACTGTGAGACTCTTCGTGTTCATGTTGTTCATTGTCATGACCATGCTTCTTGATCTTTTCTTTTATCTTTTTCACCTTTTTCTTTCACTTACTTTATCACTGGTGTATGTTCATGGTGTTGTTCTTTACCTTCATACATACGGAGATACGCAGTAAAGAATTTTAGATTATCACTGTATGACATGACACGCAACATTTGAAGTACTTACCGTGTCCAGCTTCGTGAAGATGAGCCTGCAAGTTAGAAATATTGATTAAGTATTAGATGAAATGTAAATGAGAAATATTGATGTATTATTGATAATTATCTCTGTACAAAAATACACTGCCTTTTATAATACAAGGCATATGACAGTTGGAATATTGAAAGACAGAAATACCCTTGAAACCCTTATTGCAGCATATAGTATAATATTGGTACAATATGACTCAGTCTCATTATTTCGCCCTCTTGCTTCAATCTAGGGTTTCTTTTCTTTCTCGAGATATTTGCTGAGACTTCTTCAGAAAATAAACTCTTCAGTAATTTTGTTGAGAGATACTTCAAAAAAATATGAGCGCTAGACTGAGACTCCTCTGGAGGCTTGAGTATGATGGTCTGTCGAGACGATTGAATCAGGGGATTCAGACTTGCTCTTTTGAGAAGCTGAATTGTAGTTTTGCAGCTTGGTTTTGCTCGTCTGCTTCAGATCTGAGCTTTGGTGTTCAGGCTTGTTCCTTTGAGATACTGAATCGTAGATCTGAGACTTGGATTTGCTCAACTGCTTTAGATCTGGACTTTGATGATCAGATTTGTCACTAAGACTTCTGATTTTAAGGTCATCTCTGAATCGATTAAAGTTTCTTGCAGACAGTGCTTTTGTAAGTATATCACCTCTTTGGTAAGGGCCAGGTATATGGTTTATGTTTAATTTTCCACTGTTTACTCTTTCTCTGACGAAGTATATATCGAGTTCCATGTGTTTTGTTCTTGCGTGTTGAACTGGATTAGCTGATAGAGACACAGCTCCTAGATTATCACACCAAATAGTAGTTTTTCTGCTTGGATTGATATTTAGTTCACTGAGAAGTGATTCTAACCATATTACTTCTGCTGTAGTATGAGCTAGGCTTCTGTACTCTGACTCTGTACTTGATCTTGACACAGTTGCCTGTTTTTTTGAACACCATGACACAGGATTATCGCCTAAGTAAATACAATATCCTGTAGTTGATCTTCTGTCATCTGGGTCTGATGCCCAGTCTGCATCAGAGAACCCGGTAATTGCTAGACTTTTACTTGTTGTTAATAGTAGACCATGGTTTTGTGTTCCATTCAGATACCTTAATATACGTTTTACTGCCTTCCAGTGTTCACTTAATGGTTGATGCATAAATTGGCATACTTTGTTGACACTATATGATATCTCTGGTCTGGTTATAGTAGCATATTGCAACGCACCCACTACACTTCTGTATTCCTTTTCATTTGTGATAGATTCACCTGTATGTCTAGATAAGTGCAAGTTACTGATCATAGGTGTTGGTAGTGATTTGGCATGATGCATTTTTGTTCTCACAAGTAACTCTCTGATGTACTTTCCTTGACTTAGATGCAGTTCTGTGTTGGATGGTCTGTTTACCTCTATTCCTAGAAAGTAACTGAGCTCCCCTAAGTCTTTGATTGAAAATTGTTGATCTAGAAACTGTATGACATGGCTTATTTCTTCTTTATTGTTTCCAGTAATTATAAGATCGTCGACATACACCAGAATATATGTAGTAGAGTCATTGTTGATCTTTGTAAATAGTGATGTGTCTGATCTTGCTGGCTTGTAGTTCAGACCAATGAGTGTGGTCTTTAATTTGTTGAACCATACCCTGGGAGCCTGTTTTAGGCCATATATTGCTTTGTGAAGTTTGCATACAAGAGACTCTGAATTGGGTTGTCTGAATCCCTGAGGTTGCTCCATATATACTTCCTCTTGTAACTCACCATTTAGAAAAGCATTGTTTACATCTAATTGCCTGATGTCCCATCCTTTATGTAATGCAATAGTTAGGATTACTCTGATTGTTGTTGGTTTAATTACTGGCGAGAAGGTTTCGTTGAAGTCAAATCCATACTGCTGTGTGTAGCCTTTAGCTACAAGTCTGGCTTTATACTTCATGATTGTCCCATCAGGATTCCTTTTTAATTTATATGTCCACTTGCATCCCACTGTACTTTTATGATGTGGAAGGGGTACGAGGCTCCATGTCTTGTTCCTCATTAATGCATTGTATTCTTCATTCATTGCATCCTGCCATCTTATATCTTGTATTGCATCTTCATATGTTTCTGGTTCTTCACCTGTAGTGTGAGTTGCATATACCTTTGGCTTGAATATACCACTTTTAGATCTGGTTGTCATGTGGTGTCCTCTGGTTGTCAGTTCTTGCTGTATTGTGTGCTGCTCCAGATTTTGTTGTTCTGTATTGCTTTCATGAGTAGGTTGTTGACTTTCTGAGTTTGTTGGTGTATGATGAACATGATGAGATGACTCTGTGATGTCTTGACCTGGTCTTTCTTCTGACACAGTGTGTTGAGCCATAGAGTCATCTGTATTATCTTATGCACTTCCTTGCTTTTCATTGCTTGGATACAATGGTATAGACGGAATAGATACAGCAGGATTGTACACCTTTTGTGTTGTTTTTATATTTGATGTTTCAAAAGGAAAGATCTTTTCATTGAATACAACATGTCTAGATATGAATATTTTTCCATTACTGTCTAGACATTTGTACCCTTTTTGATTCACACCATATCCCAGAAAGGTACATGGTGTAGATCTGAAGTTTAACTTATGTGAATTGTATGGCCTCAGATGAGGAAAGCATAGACATCCAAAGATTCTTAAACTTTTATAGTCTGGTCTTGTATTAAATATCACTTCCATTGGACTTTTGCCTTGTAAAATTTTAGTAGGCAGTCTATTGATTAAATAGACTGCAGTTGCAAAGGCATCAGGCCAGAATTTCAATGGAAGTGATGCTTGGGCAAGAAGTGTAAGACCAGTCTCTACTATATGTCTATGCTTTCTTTCAACTAGCCCATTTTGTTCTGATGTATAAGGGCATGTTACTCTATGAACAATTCCTTTATCATGAAAGTAATTTCTTAGAGTTTTATACTCTGTTCCACCATCTGTCTGGATTATCTTTACAGTATGATCTGTCTGATTTTCTATTTGTTTAATGAAATGCATAACTGCATTACATGTTTCAGACTTAGACTTCATAAAGTAAATCCAGGTATGTCTAGAGTAAGCATCAACAAAAGATATATAATACTTGTAACCATAGTCTGAATTAGTGGGGGCAGGTCCCCATAAATCAGTTGCAATAAGTTGCAATGGTTTATCATAAACTGTTTGAGAATCTGGAAAAGCCAGTTTGTGACTTTTTCCCATCTGACAGTGATTACAAATATAGGAATTAGGTATACTTTCAACATCAATTTTATTATCCTCTAATACCTTTTTTACAACCTTAACACTGGGATGTCCCAATTTACAATGCCAAATGTCAAACATACTTTTTGAAATAGATTCTGTTAGATTGCACCATAATCCTGAATTACTGCAGTGATTAGCTTTTGTGACATTAAATCTGTACAGACCATTGTGTGTTTCACCCTGCAATAAAGTTTGCTTAGTCTTAATATCCTTAACTAGGCAATATCTAGGATAGAATTCGAAGTATACATCATTATCTAATGCAAATTGAGAAACACTAATAAGGTTCTTCCTTATTTTGGGTACTCTTAACAGATTATTCAAGTGCAGTACTTTCTGACCATTTATTGTGCCTGTGCCAGTGTGTGTAATACTAATTTTAGTTCCATTACCCATACTAATAGATTGCGTACCTCTGTATTCCTTGTTTCCTAGGTTTAGGTTCTGCAGATTACTGGTCACATGATGTGTAGCACCTGAATCTGGATACCAACACTCGTGTTGAATGTCCTCTGGCTTTGCTGCTTCGCAGAGATTCAGGTTATGTGCTTTTTGCTCTTCTGATGAACTTCTTTGATCATTTGGCATGTTTGCAATATTCACATTTGGGTTATTGTTTCTTTGAGTAATGTTGAAGTTGGAGTCGAATCTAAAATAGCATTTATTAGCTGTATGTCCCAACTTTTCACAAATCTGGCATTTCGGTCTGTTGTTGTTATTCCATCTTCCCCCTCTTCCTCTGAATCTTCCTGAGGAGTTTCTTGAGTAGTTCTGTTCATTTCTTGATGCAGTATTGTTGTTTCCCTGATTTCTGGATTGATTTTTGCCTTTTGAATTTGCTGTATAGTTGATAGAAAGTTCTCTGTCAAAAGTCTTCTTGTGTTCAATTCTCCCTTCATGTGCAAATAGGGTGGTATGAACATACTGAACTGAGGGTATAACTTCTTTAGATGCAATAACTGCTACAACTGCTTCATAGTCGCTATCAAGACCATTCATGATAGTCAGAATCTGTTCTGTATCAGATATCTTGTGGCCTGCTGCTGCTAGAAGGTCACAGTAGCCTTTGATTTTGTTTAAGTAGTCTTTCATTGACATGTCATCTTTTCTCAAGTTTTGCAACTGCCTTTTGTAATGCATAATTTTGGCTGCAGACTGAGAGTTGAATATTTGTTCAACTGTCACCCAGATTTCCTTTGCTGACTTGCACCCAATAATTTGTGGTAACAGATCCTTGCTTATGGAAGATAATAACCAAGAACTTAATAAGTGATCTTGTCTTTGTTGTATGATATATTCTTTATTACTTACAAACTTTCCTTGATCGTCAGCAATGAATTTGGGTGGTAAGATAAGTGTGTTGAAAATGTAATCCTCTAAGCCATATCCTCTGATCGCTGTCTCCACTTGATATTTCCATAGCAAGTAATTGCTTTCATCTAACTGTGCAGTAATTAATTGGCTTTGAGGACTTATGATTGTCTTGATTAAATCGTTTACAGGTAGCTTTGACTGCTGATCAGTAATTTGTGGCAGAGTTGCAGATGAATTGCTGGATGGTTCATTGGTTTCGTCTCCCATTGATGAATTTCTTGATTGCTGGTTACAGAAAAGAAATTTGAGGGATGATTTGATTTCTTGATATATGCAGCCCAAGATTCAGATGATGCACTGATGAATCTTGTGGCGAGGCGTGTATCTTGAATGTGGGAAGATTGGGTAAAAACTGATATTAACAGAACTGCAATAGATCTGAACTGATACTTTTCTTGATCTTGGCCTATCTCAGATGATGATTCTGAATCTGATGAGATAGAACAAACACAGCCAGTGCTTGTTCAAATGATGAATAGAGATCTGATGAACTTCTTGGCGTGGTGTTTTGATTGCCGTGAGGCTTGTAATTGCTCTGATACCAAGTTAGAAATATTGATTAAGTATTAGATGAAATGTAAATGAGAAATATTGATGTATTATTGATAATTATCTCTGTACAAAAATACACTGCCTTTTATAATACAAGGCATATGACAGTTGGAATATTGAAAGACAGAAATACCCTTGAAACCCTTATTGCAGCATATAGTATAATATTGGTACAATATGACTCAGTCTCATTATTTCTGCATTTTGGTCTTGATTGAATAAAAGTTGAATACAGAAAGAAAGAGAGAAATATAAGAGAGGGTTGCGATTCAGTAAACTTAATTTCGAAGTTAGAAACTGCCACATATAGATGAACGTGGAAGTTTGATGGATATCTAATTTTCATTTGAACAACTTTCAACTCCAAACCCTTTCACCCTTCTAGAAGAATCCCCCAAACCTATTGTTCACAACTCAAAACACTAAGATCCTGGTGCCAATTCTCCTAACACCCATATACCTTTAATCTTATGTGTAACTATTCAAGAACCAACCTGTCACAATACAATAACATCCCCTACACATGCATCAACTTCCTATCTAAGCAATCTAAATTCTGACCAAGAAAACATGCATGAAATCATTGCACCTCTTCATGCAAATGTGCATGCTGCTCCCATGCATGTCCATTATGCTGCCTCTTCAACTGACACACATCAAGCTTCTCTATCCCCTCTAATATCAACCCCACTTGCCACTATATCACCAATTCACCATCCCCCTCGGCATCCTACTCTTTTATCCCTACCTATCCCTCCTACTGCCCTTAACAAGCCAAGTCCTACAAATAGCCATAAACAAACCTCCACAAGAAAAGGCAATAGCAAGAAAAAATCCAAACATGCCAATGACGAGGAAGACTTTATACTCCATGCTGACATTGACAACAATGTTAACTACAACATTACAGAACCTGCGATGAGAAAAATCCATCATGATGAAGGCAATGCTGTCAGCTCCTCAAATGGATTTACTAAGCAAACTGCCTTTCTCCATCTCCAAAATACCCATCATGTCAATCAATAACCTAGCTGCATGGAATATGGGTGCTAATCTCCTAATTAAACAAAAAGAAATAAAAAGACTCATCAAAGACCATAATCTCAGCTAACCATGACATATGTGATAGTCAAAATTCTTAGTTTAAACAAGAATAGATAATAGAAACATATGTGGTAAGTCAAAATTCTTAGTTCAACTTACTAGCGTCTACCATGATTTACAATTCACTAACATGTAAAGAGATACAATACTAGAGTAGTCGATTGCCAAAGTGAAGCACACTAACCATGACATAGTCATCCAGAAAATGTTATATGCATATTTTTAAATGCCAAACATCATATTTTTACAGTGCCAAAAAGTGAAGCGACAGTAAGTAAAAAGTAGACGTCATGATAGCTTAGTGGAATACTCCCAATCACATGTTCGTTAATCCTATGGATGCTTTCATTTTAATCGTTTCAATGAAATGCTCAAAGTATCCATATATAATAGGAATACTTTCAAATGAAGCTTTGAAATGTTCAAAATAAACTTCTTCATTTTGAATAAGAAAACCCACATGTAAAGGGTATTTTCGACATTCTTTTGCTCCTTACCCATGTCTCAATTGTACATGTTACTCTCTCTCTCCCACTCACTTAGAATATCATTTTCTTATTCTTCCATGCTCAAGCATCAACCTCATATAATCTTACGTTTTGCGTTTTAGCAGGTATGTTCAAAACCCAAATTTGTTATCTAGCCTTTTAAATTATTAGCTTATTTATTTTGTAGATTTAATCAGATCAAAACCGAATCAATCTATCCATATGAAAATCCTAAAATCAAAGCAATATAAGCATGCTGGGATCTCATTTTAGACAATCGGAACCTACGTCGGTCATTTTAGAGTTCATATACAAAACGCAGAATCGATTTTGGACTTCGTATCGTAGGAGAGGAATTTGGGGCAATAATTTAGGGGCAGACATTTCATTATGTTGGTTTGGAAGTGGTCAAGAGTGCGAAGGCGTGCATCGGTTGATTCGAGTTATATGAAGCTTTTTGATCGGTATTATTAAAACATGGTTGTTCGGTTTCATTCATGTATAATGATTTATTAAAATGACGAGAATATGGTGGTCGCGTTCGTTCTACATGGACAATTGTATAGAAATATCTCATAAAATAATCTCTAAATTCTATACAAGCAAATACATTCAAAATTGGAACTAATGCTATATTTTGATTTTACCTGTAGGCATCTCTAACTCTAAGCAACTTTGATCATAAGGTTAATGCACACATGTTATTGAGTTAAGCTTATGAATTCACTATGATAATATGGATGGTGCAATCCCACAACTGTAGGAATATTTTATTCTATTCAAGTGCTTTAGTTATAATAATTTATACCTTGGCTCCTTAAAAGCATATTTGATCTTCAAAGCAGATTTGATCAAAGCTTGTGGTGATAACTTGTAGTAGTATAGCAGCAACTGATGTCTGATCTGATCCTAAACTTGAAACCAGTTTTCAAGTTAAGGGTTTTGAGAAGATTGACTGTTGGAAGCTTCGATTTTGCCCAAGCTTTCCCGATTTTGTAAGTCATTGATCCCAGATCTGAGATTAATCTCAGATCTAGGTTTTAGCTGTTGATTGCTGCAGTCTTCAACATTCAATTCCTGTTTCAGACGCATAAAGTTCTTGGCAGAGAGAGCTTTGGTGAATATATCTGCCCTTTGGTAAGTGCTCGATAAGTGATTGACTTCAATGATTCCTTGTAGCACTTTCTCTCTGACAAAATACAGATCCAGTTCTATGTGTTTGGTTCTAGCATGTAGAATTGGGTTAGCGGTAAGAGAGACTGTGCTTAGGTTATCACATCATAGTGTAGCCTTTTTTGTGATGTTGATTCTAAGTTCACTTAGCAAGGATTTGATCCATAGTAATTCTGCTGTAGCATTAGCCACACTCCTATACTCCGCCTCTGTACTAGATCGTGATATGGTAGTTTGCTTCTTTGAACACCATGATATGAGATTTTTGCCAATATAAATGTAGTAACCAGATGTTGATCTTCGATCATCTGGATCTGTGGCCCAGTCAGCATCTGCAAAACCAAATAAGTTTATATTAGTACAGTTTTTTAATGTTAATCCGTGATTCACTGTGCCTTTTAAGTATCTGAGAATCCTTTTCACTGCCTTCCAGTGTTCATCCAAAGGATTTTGCATAAATTGGTTGCCTTTATTTACCCTATAAGTGATCTCAGCTCCAACAATACTCCTGTAGTATTTTGCATCAGTAAATGGTTCTTCCCTGTTTTTTTGATAACTGTAAGTTGGTTGTCATTGGTGTAGGTAGACTGTTTGCCTGATCCATCTTTGTTTTGAGTAGAATCTCATATATGTATTTCTTTTGGCTTAATTGTATAGGAGAGTTGGATAGTCTTTTGACCTCAATTCCTAAAAAATAGTGTAAATCACCGAGATCCTTAATTGAGAACTCATTGTTTAGTTGCTGAATAAGATTGCTGATTTCACTCTTATTATTTCCTGTAATAATAAAGTCATCGAAATAGATCAGTACATACACTATAATATTTTTAGAAAGTTTAGTAAATAAAGAGTTATCTGATCTAGTATGATTGAAACCAAGTTTAATCAAAGTTGTTTTTAATTTTTCAAACCACACTCTTGGTGCCTGTTTGAGTCCATATATAGGCTTATTGAGCTTGCAGACCAATTTGCTTCCATTTTGCCTATAACCCTCAGGCTGCTCCATGTACACGTCTTCTTGAAGTGTTCCATTTAGAAATGCATTGTTGACATCCAGTTGCTTTATTTTCTAGTTTTTAGACAAGGCTACTATAAGAATTATTCTGATAGATGTTGGCTTGACAACTGGTGAGAAAGTTTCATTGAAATCAAAGCCTTGTTGTTGTGAGTAGCCTTTTGCAACAAGTATGGCTTTGTACTTTGCTGTAGACCCATCTGCACTTCTTTTCAGTCTATAAGTCCATTTACATCCAATGACATTTTTATGACTTGGTATAGTGACAAGGCTCCATGTTTTGTTTTTCATAAGTGCTGCATATTCTTCATCCATAGCTTTTTTTCATTTTTCACTTTGTATTGCTTGTTGATATGTGCATGGTTCATCAGTATCCAGACTAGCATTGTATAGTTTTGGTTTAAAATACCACTTTTTGCTCTAGTGATCATATGATGACCAGTTGTTGCAGGAATAGAAGGCTGATGATGATCTGATGTTCCTCAGATTCAGCTTGTGAACTAGATGTCTGCATTTGATCACCTCTTTGTTGTTCACCAGATTGATAACTGATGTCTGGATATGTTGCATGGCAAGTACTTGTGGACTGGTTGTCTGGCTCATGACCTGACCCATCATTGGGTACAGTGTGTTGTGATCCAGTGTCGTTAATTTGATCCTCTGCATACACTTCATGTGGCAAGGGAGGTATAGAGAATTTTGAGTTATGAATCTTCTGGGTTGTCTTTATTTCCTTTTCACTAAATGGGAATATGTCTTCACTGAAGACAACATGTCTTGAAATGAAGACTCTACCCTTGTTGTCTAGACATTTGTATCCTTTAATGTTGTTTGCATATCCCAGAAATGTACAGGGTGAGGATCTGTAACTCAACTTGTGATTGTTATACTGTCTTAAGCATGGAAAGCATAGACATCCAAAGACTTTGAGACTTTTGTAGTCAGGTTGCACATTGAATAACACTTCAATTGGGCTCTTCCCTTGCAGAACCTTGGTTGGTAATTTGTTGATTAGATATACTGCTGTGCTAAAAGCATCTGGCCAGAACTTTAAGGGTAAAGATGCTTGAGCTAGCATGGTGAGTCCTGTTTCTACCACATGTCTGTGTTTTCTTTCTATTAGTCCATTTTGTTTTGAAGTATAGGGGCAAGTAGTTCTGTGTAATATTCCTTTCTTTTGAAAATACTCCCTGAGTGTCTTAAATTCAGCACCACCATCAGTTTGTATAGTCTTGACTTCATTGCCAATCTGTTTTTCAGCCTGTGCAATGAACTGTAAAACTGCAAAAATGCTTCAGATTTTGCTTTCAAGCAATATATCCATACATATCTTGAGTATGCATCTATGAATGATATATAATACTTAAAACCATAGTCTGTATCAATGGGTGTTGGACCCCATAAGTCTGTAGCTACAAGCTCTAATGGTTTACTGTAATTGGTTTTAGAATTTTTAAATGGCAGTTTATGATTTTTTCCAAACTGACAGTATGTACAGATATATGAAGTTAATGTATTGTCAAAGGAAATTTTATTGCTATGCAATACTTTTCTTTACAACATCTACACTAGGATGACCAAGCTTACAGTGCCATAAGTCAAAAGTACTCATACTCCTTTTACTCTGAGATATTTCACAAGCATTACAACACAGATTTTGTTTTCCACTACTTCTTGAATCAGCTAGAGCAAACTTGTACAAGCCCTTCACTGTTTTACCCTGCAAGAGAATTTTATTTGGTAATATATCTTTTACTAGACAATAGTTTGGATAGAATTCAAAATACACATTATTGTCACAAGCAAATTGAGACACACTGAGTAAGTTTTTCTTTATTTGTGGAACTCTTAAAAGATGATCAAGATATAATATATTTTCACCTTTTATGTAACCATTACCAGTGTGAGTGATTTTGGTTGCCTCACCATTACCCATGTTTATACACTGTTTACCTTTGTACTCTTTATTCCCCAAGTTTAGATTGCTCAGGTTGTTTGTGACATGATTTGTGGCTCCTGAGTCTGGATACCAAGTATCATCCTGAATATCTTCCACTTTGGCTATTTCAGATTGTTGTTTAGCATCTTGCTGAATGTTAGCCATGTTAGCACTTGGTTTCTGATTATTTTGTTGCCCAGGTGTATAGTGAATATCAAAACTAAAGTAACACTTGTTTGCTGTGTGACCAAATCTTTCACAGATTTGACATCTTGGTCTTCCATTGTTGTTATTATTCCGTCTACCACCTCTGCCCCTGCCTCTGTAGAATTTGATTACCTCTCTGGTTATTATTTGATTCATTTCTTGATTGAGCCTTTTCTTGATTTTTTCCTTTATTTGTGATGTAATTGACTGAGAGGTCAAAGACTATTGGTTTTCTTTGCTCTAATCTGCCTTCATGAGCAAGAAGAGTGGAATGAACATATGACAGAGACAGGCCCGGCCCTAGGGTAAGGCTGCTAAGGCAGCCGCCTAGGGCAACAAGCCGGGGAGGGGGCAACAATATGAAGTTTTGAATAAATAGTAAGCTTTCATTAGCAAAATATTTTCAAAGATTATGTGGCCGGGTGGTTGTTTATTTCATCTGTGTACTATGCAACTCAGGTTCGATTCCTGTTCTGGCCATTTGAAGTATTTTTAAAATTTTACTTCTACTCAGTACTTTGCATTTGTCTGGGGCAACCACTTCAGTCGGGCCGGGCCTGGACAGAGATGGTGTGATATCTCTAGATGATATCACTGCCACAATGGACTCATACTCATCATCTAATCCACCTAAGATATACAAGATATGTTCTGTATCACTGACAGTATACCCTGCAGCACCAAGTAAGTCACACAATGTTTTGATTTTAGAGAGGTAGTCTCTCATTGCCATGTCATTCTTCTTTAAATTTTGTAGTTGCCTTTTATAGTGCATTACTCTTGCTGCTGATTGAGAACTAAACACCTGTTCAACAGTATGCCATATTTCATGTGCATTCTTGCATCCTATAAGTTGTGGTAGTAAGCTTGCACTTATTGTTGATAAGATCCAAGAAGATAGTAGACTATCTTGCCTTTGATAGATGGTATATTCTCTGTTCAATGTTGAATTTCCTTCATTGTTAGTGATGAATTGCTGTGGTACTTCTTTAGCGCCAAGAATATAATCCTCTAATCCATAACCTCTTACTGCTGTCTGGACTTGAAATTTCCATAGCAGATAATTTGTTTCATCCAGTTGAGTTTGAATTAACTGTGGCTGCAGACTAACTATGATTTTTTATATATTTTCAGTAATGGTTGATGATGGTGCAGTATTTGATCTTGGATTTGCAGAGGTTGAGGAGTTGTTATCTAAATCTCCTTCGGCCATGATTAGAAATCAAGAAGAATTCAATACAGGATGTACACAAAAAAAAAAAGAAAATAATCAAGAACCTGAGTTGCAGACTGAGAATAAGAAAAAGATAATGAATGAATAACTGCTTTTCAGGTGACTTTGTTTAGTTTTCTTGCATCGAATCTGAGAGCAGCCAGTGATCAGGATTACTAGCAAGGTTCGATGATGATTCTTGTTTCAGTTCTTGATTTTTCAGAAAGAAACTGAAAGCAGCCGTTTAGTTGAATGATGAGAATTTTGCTGACAACTCTTCTTGGCAAGGCTTGATGATGACTTTCTGATTTTTTGTTGAAATTTAAGTACTGAAACACCAGCAGTTTCAGATGATGAGACCAAAGCTCTGATGAACTGCTGTGGATCCAAATGATGAGATGATCTCTGATGGATTCAAGCAGAAACAATTATTCTGTGGTTAGACAGTTTTTTTAAAGCTCTGATACCATGAAAGAATTTGAGAGAATGAATGAAAAAATAATTCTTTATTGATTTATTTTGTAATACAGAATTAATTCAGTTGTATTGGTTGATGCTGTATATATATACAAATTCACATATGCAAATAATAAAGACTCGGGTACAAGGCCCACAGCCTGCTATCCATTGTATCTTTTACAAAACCCTAATATTATTTGTTGCGGCTATCTTATACTTCTGATAAAGGATAAATTAAAGTATAGTATATTTAGCCGGATGACATGGTGTCAAAACAAATCAAGCAATATGGAACTCTTCATTTGGACATGATGAGATAACCAGTAGGGAACAACTTCCATCTTGCTCTTGCTAAGTGCCACAGCATAGCATCAGAAACTATTCACAACTTTTTTTAACCTTGAACAATGCTTTCATTAGCAATTTATAACTTGTAATTATTATGCAGGACTTTCAAATTTCATTGTCATACAGATTATTATGTTTAATCAACACAGGAAATGAAGTCATGGCAATCAATGTAGGTACTGTAAAGGTAGCAACTCCTATGAAAATTGCATTCACATCGTCCATATTAAAAACCCGTGAAATAATGTAAAAATCGAGTGTTTTATATATAATTTCTATTACTAGACTGCCAAAAATATGCACTGGCATGGAATGAACATGAACAAACTATTGCAAGGTTTTTGTATTGGGTGCATTTTTGGGTCAAACGGTTCATATAAGGTTTGCGACAAGTGAAAATTATTATAAATCCATTTTAATTTAATTATTGAAAACTGAAAATGGCAAAAGGAATTTCTTAAAATTAGAAAATTTTACCTACTGAAAACAAAGAAAAAACTACCAGTCGAACGCAGTCAGTGGTTTCTCATACCACAACGCAATCAGAACACGGATGTTCAATAAAATCGATTAATGTAAGAACGAAGATGTTTAATGTATATTTCACATCGATTGAAATTGAACAGACAACAATTTATACGTGGAATAATGTCTACAGACAGACGATTTTGGAGTACAGAGTTCTAGGCATGCGTGATAATAAAGGAAGTTGGAATGCGTTTGGTTTTGATGAGCGAAGAAAATGGGGATTTTTCCATGACTTGGGTTTTGATGAGCGAAGAAAATGTGTAGTTATTCTTGACTTAGGATTACGATGTTTTGGACGTGGGAAGGAAACGAAAACAGGAGGGAGTTGAAAATAACGCCCACTGCCTATATTCCTGTTTTGATGGGGGGACTTTTACTAGCGTGGATAATGAGCTATATTAACTCTAAGTAACTAATAATTAAACAAATAAAGCAATTCATATTCCAATGCTATCCCTTTATGCAGTAAGTATACAATTTCTTACAGTGTAAGGAGGAGGTAGACCCAATAGTCATTTAATACCTTAACCTCAAAGTGAGCCCTCCGTAATATAATAATTAGTCTATCGGCTCTAACTACAGAGACCGATGACCACTAGATACGGCTTTATAAATTAATTTACCATATTACTAACGCATCTCAAAGACTCGTTTAAGGGTTACCAGCCCACATCCGACAAAAAACAACTAATTAATTAAACTTTGAGGTTTGTGCATATCTCATGCGGATTCTACATAAATAGGAAGCGACATACGTCAGGACATAACCCGAGTCTTTGCTACCGACTGCTCGGGACTGCTGGTGGTCATAGTCTATATAACTTAATGTAAGTCATGGAAAATGCCCTTTTCAGTTGCTTAATACCTCTTATTAGAAATGAAATAGACCTCATTTCATAAAAAGTACTAGGCCATTTAATACTTCGAATCCATGGCGAACCCTGGTATATTTTTCCCTATCTATACACAAACACATATCCCTTCACCACGGGTCCTACGGTTCGAGATATCCCACATCAGTGGTAAGTATACACAACTACCGGTAGTCTCTATGTGAAGGACAGACTTCTGTTATGTACCTTCTGTTATGTACCTTTACTGATGTTATAGATGCAATTAACTAATCTCAATTTGTCACCACGAATTAATACTATGAATGACTGTAGAATCTGTAGCGCTTAGTTTCGGGCCTCAAAATGGAGGATGTTACAGTTACACCAATTAAATATTTTGTTCATCCTAGAAGTAGAACAGGATCATGGGAGTTTATGGTTTGACATGCACGTTTTCACTATTATTGGTCACCGTGCGTGTCGGTATAGACTCTTTTAGTATATTTTGTTGTTTTGTATGCTTGTGGATTATTGTTTCTTGCAATTTTTTGTTGTTGCTTGCTATTATTTGTTGTTTTTTGTTGTTTCTTGCCTATTGATTTGTTGGTGGTTGGTTTCATTGCTTGTGTTGCTTTTTGGTTGATTGTTGGTTGAATTTTACTAATTGTTGTTTCCAGTTGTTGGTTGTTATTGCTTGTTGTTGTTTGTCATTGCCTATCGTTGCCAGTTAATTTCTTGTTGTTGTTTCATTAATAGAATGATTATTGTTACTTGTGCTATTTTAATTGATTGTTGATGGATTTTTATCGATCATTGGTTACAGGAGAAGAGCAGGTTATGGTATGATTTTCTATCTTTTGGATAGGTTTACTTTACTTGTTTATGGATGGTCCGGTCTACCCCTGAGCCACGATTATGAAGAGGACTGACTGTGCCTTAGTAGTTCCTATTTATTGTATACAGTTTTAATATACAGTATTTTGAGATAGTTCCCCTCAAACCAGGCTTTATGTCTGACCTGCATTTTGTCCTTTTCTGCTTATATCATGACAATTCTTGGATTCTCGATTGAGTAGTTTGGGAGTCAAGTGCTTTTAGGGATAAGCCTTCAGGACAGCTGGAGCATTCTATAGAGACGAGGTCGATACGTCATATATATACTTGATATTGTAGTAGTACATGATAGAGGTTATTTTTATATAAGACTTGTTGTAGCAGATGTTTTATTCCGACTCTCTGTATCGATATTTATTTATCAGTTACTTCCGCCAATGAAGTCTCTTATATATTGTTCATCCAATTCTATTCATGTATATTCAGTATATTATATGTTTTCATTCCGTTGTGAGATTACGTCATTGTGCCTAGAACGTTGTGTTTTGTTTCTTCTTCTTTCATTCTTTTCTCAACACGTCTTTTATGGTATTCGAAAGTTAGGCGTTGATGTACGGCGCCGACATTTTCGGGTGTTACAAAGGGTAGATTGTTACATTTGTGATATTTATTTGATTATTCATTATAAGTATATGACACTTATATGACGAGAATAGTTATGTTGGGATAATACTTGCATCAGGCGATGCTCATAGTGATGAGAAAGGTTAGTGCCTATATATGATACTATATGTATGTCTATCATGATGTACTCCTATTATACGCGTTGGAGAGAACCAAATTAGGCTAATATCCATCCTAACGGCCTAATGTTGGGGCCGTACCCCAAATCTATGACACACTTTAGTATTTCAAGGTAGGCACCCTTTAGCCCGTGTCACATAATTAGGTAGTTTGTTAACTATAGGGGCACTTACAAGGTTGCAACTAAGGCTTCACTTAGATGAGAAACTGATGGATATGTGTCACAATAACCGTCGAGGTAACTAAGATTGTAGAGTCGGGTTATGTGACCCATGTATGTGACTCTAGAGTGGGCAGACGGACATCAGTTTCCTTTCTGGTTCACTGTGTGATAGATAGACGTATACTATTTGTTCACCTCACTTGAGTATAGAGATGTTGATCTATGACTCTACTTGGGACTTTATGTCTGTCGTATAGCGACGCAGCAGTGGAAATAACAAAATGATGATACGGTGAAAGTGACGATCGATGGAATGAAGAATACCGAACGGTCCAAATTCGTTGATCCGAAGATGCCGAATTCTAGCTATCCCAAACACGTTAATAACGCACTATACCGTGTTTAAAGATCTGCGATTCTTCGTACGTTGATCTAGCGTACTAGATACCGTGAATCGGCTTCAGCAATCGTTGAATCGAGCGCACTCGATTAACCGAAAGTGGAGATAGGAGATTACACTCGACTACCAATTTGGTGAAAGCACAAAGCTAACAAAACAAAAGTTTTTTATTCAAATCAACTAAACTATTACAAATGGCACCACCGGCCTATTTATAGAAGTTACAACGCACACACAGAAATTTGTACAACACTTAGGTCGGCACCGACCTAACACACCCAACGACTTATGACTTATAACAAAACGACCTAAAAACATGCGACTTAACAATATGTACAACGGCTTAAAAACAGGACGACTCAACGACAACACAGAATTATAACAGCCCATAGGTCGTTTACGACCTAAATACAACAAAGCTCAGCAAAATACCCACGACATACGACTTAAGACCTAATGACTTATCAATGCTCACGAGTTAACATTGCCACGACCTAAAATTCAGCGACTCAAGAGACAACAGCTGCATCACTTTACGCGACCTAACTAGGTCGTAGGTCGTACGCGACTTATCTTAGGTCGTGAGCTCCCTTCTTCAGCATACTCGTTAGGTCGTAGACGACCTAAATCACTTCCCTTAAGTCGTAGCCGACTTAAGCCTTGCGTATTCTCAACTCGTGCTGCTACTTCGTTATCTCGTGGCGCTCCTCCTGTAGTCTTAGATCGTACACGATCTAAAGATCCCGAACGACTTAAGCCCTTGTTAGGTCGTAAACGGTCTGAAACGTGCTCCTTAGGTCATGTGCGAGTTTCACTAGGTCGTTGGAGTTTCTTAAGGAAATAGTTAGGTCGGTCACGACCTAGGACATCATTTTGTATCCCTTCCTTGTTAGCTTCTATGTTCTTAGGTCGTAGACGACCTATCAGTTCTGAACGACTTACGAGTTTGTTAGGTCGGTCACGACCTACTACTTGGCCTGCATCATCCTCCCCTGGTTGAGAGAAATTCGTCCTCGAATTTGCACTTTCCTCCTCCGCAACACACTCATCCCCATGATACGGAACTAAGTATTTGACGTTAAACACATCAGAAGTATGAACATTATCCGGCAATTCCAATTGATACGCGTTCTCATTGATTTTCTTCAAATTTTTTACTGGACCAATCTTCCGTGCTTTCAATTTATTGTATGTTCCCACCAGAAAACGATCCTTTGTTAACACTGCATAAACCAAATCACCTTCATTAAATTCAACACTCCTTCGCTTCAGATCCACAGATCGTTTGTACTTCTCATTCGCTTTTTCCAATCGTTCTTGAATGATTCTATGACACTCTGTCAATCCTTCAACAAAATCAATAGCTCGTTTTACCGTCCCCTTCGGTTGTGGTACTACCGTTAAGTCCAACGGTCTCCTGGGTAAAATTGAATATACAATCTGAAATGGACTGAATCTCGTACTACGATTCACTGCATGATTATGAGCAAACTCTGCATGGCATAACTTCATGTCCCAGCTCTTCAGATTATCTTTCACCAGACATCGCAATAAATTCCCCAGCGATCTGTTAACCACCTCCGTTTGTCCATCAGTTTGTGGATGGTAAGCGCTACTAAAATTCAGCTTCGTTCCGACCATCTTCCACAAACTTAGCCAAAAATGACTCAGAAAACGAGTATCCCTATCCGACACAATAGATTCTGACAATCCATGAAGTCGATATATTTCTTTGACAAATAACTGAGCAACATGAACAGCATCTGCCGTCTTCTTACAAGCAATAAAGTGTGCCATTTTCGAAAATCGGTCAACCACCACATAAATGGAATCGTTCCCCTTTGAGTTCGCGGTAACCCCAAAACAAAATCCATACTCACATCAACCCAAGGCTTAGTTGGTACAAGTAACGGCATATATAATCCAGCATTGGTCGCAGTTCCTTTCGACACCTAACAGATATGACATCGCTCCACAAACCTTTCCACTTCTTTCCTCATTGAAGGCCAAAAATATGACTGTGAAATCAATTGTAATGTACGGTCTCTTCCCACATGACCTTCCTCATGTAACTCCTTTACAATCTTCATACGTAAGCTGCACTCCGGTATACATAATCGATTTCCTTTAAAAAGAAAACCATCCACCATTACAAACTCATCCGTCTTCCCCTCCTTGACTTCATCAACAAACTTTGTAAAGTAAGGATCATCGACAAATAATTCTGGCAACACATCAAACCCTGTCACTTCAACCTTCATTGTAGTCAACAGATGATTCCTTCGACTTAACGCATCTGCTACCCGATTCGTGATTCCCGATTTATGCTTCACCACAAATGTAAATTGTTGTAAGTATGCAATCCACGAAGCATGCCTTGCTGCAATCTTGTCTTGTCCCTGCATATGCTTCAACGCTTCATGATCAGTATATAAAACAAATTCTTTATGAAACAAGTAATGTCTCCAGTGTTTCACGGCTTGCACGATAGCATAAAACTCCATATCATATGTACTATATCTCATCTTTGCTCCTGATAACTTCTCACTGAAATATGCAATAGGACGTCCCCTCTGACTCAACACCCCTCCAATGCCAACCTTGGATGCATCAGTATGTAGTTCAAACAATAACTGAAAATCTGGTAATGCTAAAATTGGCGTTGACATCAAAAGTTCTTTGATTCGTTCAAAAGCAACCCGTGCTTCCTCCGACCACGCAAACTGTTTGCCCTTCATACAGTCTGTAACAGGCGCCATCACACTACTAAAGTGTGGAATAAACCTTCTATAGAATGAAGCCAACCCGTGAAAACTTCGAACTTCGGTTATAGTCTTGGGTTGTGGCCAATCTCTAATTGCTTCGACTTTACTCTGGTCAACCTGTATTCCGTCTCTCGATACAACATATCCCAGAAATAAGACACTCCGTGCCATAAACACACATTTCTTAGTAGCAGCATAGAATTATTCTTCACGAAGGATAATTAACACTTTCCTCAAATGCTGAACATGCTCCTCTGTACTAGCACTGTAGATCAGAATATCATCAAAGTAAACTACCACAAATTTCCCAATGTACGGCCTGAAAATTTGGTTCATCACTCTCATGAATGTACTTGGTGCATTCGATAGACCAAACGGCATGACCAGCCATTCGTACAATCCTTCCCTCGTCTTGAATGCTGTCTTCCATTCGTCCCCTGGTCTAATTCGTATCTGATGATAACCACTCTTCAAGTCAATCTTAGAAAAGATTACAGACCCACTAATTTGATCTAACAGATCATCAAGCCTCGGCATCGGAAATCTGTATCTGACTATCATCTTGTTCAATGCTCTACTATCTGTGCACATCCTCCACGTTCCATCCTTCTTTGGTACCAACAAAGCTGGCACTGCACAAGGACTCAAACTCTCCTGAACTCGCCCTTGTTCCAGTAATTCCTCCACATGTCTCCTTAACTCTTCGTGTTCCCTTGGACTCATCCGATAGTGTGGACTATGAGGCAATGCAGCACCTGGCACCAAGTCAATCTGATGTTGTATGTCTCTAAGCGGTGGTAACTCCTTCGGTAACTCCTCTGGAAACACATCTTTGAATTCCTCCAAAACTGGTTTCACTTCCTCTGGAACTTCAGCAACTTCACGGCTTTCATGCCCAATCAACATAAAAACTTCAGGACTCTCATCTATCTCTTCCACGAACTCCTTCAAGGACAACAAAGTTTTCAATTCCTCAATCTCCTCCAGCTTGTTCTCATTCTGCTGTCGCTTTTTCGGAACTAATGTGATCTTCGTGCCCTCGAACAAGAAACTGTAACTATTCGTTCGACCATTATGCTGTACTTCACGATCATACTGCCACGGCCTTCCCAACAGCAAATGACAAACATCCATGTCAACCACGTCACACCAAACCTCATCCTTGTATTTCTTTCCAATAGAAAATGGAACATAAGCTCGCCTCTCTACCTTTACTTCTCCTCCTTTCCTCAACCAAGCAAGTTTATAAGGACTAGGATGTTTCTCCATTTTCAATTTCAGCTTCCTCACAGCTTCCGTTGAAATGATATTATCACAACTCCCAGCATCAATGACAAATTTACAGACCTTTCCCAAAATAGTACATGTTGACTGGAAAATGTTACTTCTCAACCAACTCAATTCTTCCTCCTGCTTCGGTGTTAAACAAGATCTTCGTAGCATCAGATTACATCCCTCGTCTCCCAACACTTCTTCTTCCTCATCACGCTGTGAATTGAGATCTTCTTCGACATCCTTATCCTCCACTTCAACAATCATAGTTCTCTTCTTCGGTTTTGGACATTCGCTGCTCTTATGACCCATTTCCTGGCAATTATAGCATTTGAAATTGGTATTGACTTTAGGTTTAACCACTTCATGAATAACTGGCTTATTCGATGCTTTAGGAAGATTAGAACTACTACCTGCTCCTTTGTTCTGCCCCGTAAAACTTGGAAACACACCTCCCCCACGTCTTCCTTGTTTCTCCCAAGCCAACGCCTTTTGATGTGCTTCGGCCACAGATTTAGGGTCGAACATGTTCACCATATCCAGTATCTGCATTCTCAACCCTCCAACAAATCTAGCTGTCAGCTGCTCCTCTGTCTCCATGATATCGTTTCGGGCAATCAGCTGATAGAACTCATATGCATAATCATTCACTGACTTCGTCCCTTGCCTCAAGTTCTGCAGACGTTGATACATAAGAGATTGGTAGTTGTAAGGTAAGAACGTAGCTTTCATCAATTTCCTCATCTTTTCCCAAGATTCAATCTTTGACTTCCCTATCCGTTCACGTGTCAGTTTGGTTTGCTGCCACCACGCCAAAGCTCTACCCCTCAACCTTGTAGCAACCAACTTCACTCTACGATGTTCTGGCACTTCCTTGAAGTCAAAAATCTCCTCCACATTAGACAACCAATCCAAAAACTCCTCAGCTTGCATACCACCCTTGAATTCAGGAATTTCAGTTTTCATCCCAGATTCCCACTTGTGATCATACTCCGACTGATTTCTTCCTTGTCCACGTCCTCGTCCATGAACACTACCACCATCATACTCGTCTTCAAAATCTGATGTATATCGATGTCGATCCTGACCACCAACATCTCTACTCCCATCACGTCTTCCACCCACATCCCTTCTATCTACATTCCTCCGTTCACGATCATTCACATTCCTATCACGCCTTCGATCATCATCATTTCTATAACAATCTCGAATCGCACTTCTATGATCATTATCAACACTTCTCTCCCGATTGGAATGTGGTGAAACTCTACTTCTCCCATGGTTAGATTCAGGTGAAACCCTTCTCTGATTTTGATTCATCACTAACATCATCTTCTCTAATCGTCCAATCCCTTCATTAAGCTTCTCACTAAAGTTCTCATTAATTCTTTGCTCCATCTCATCAGCCTCTTCTCTTCTATACAAAGCTTCTACGTTTTGATGACGATTGGCTCTTCTTGGCGGCATGATTTGAAACTTCACTAATACTTCAATTCTCGGCTTGGACAAATCAAAAGATACCAAATGATGTACGATCTTCAACTTCAAGCTCTCGGCTCTACTTCAAATTTCAAACACCTTTCGAATTTAGATCCAAAATGATATGGATCGAAAACTCCAACCTCGTTGCAATTTCACGATGAACACTATGAACAACAAGCTTCTCCGAATGATACAAATTCGATCTCCAACACTTCTACTTAGCTCGGCTCAACACTTCAAGCTCGGCTAACACTTCAACTTCGAAATTCTCGGCTCCAAGACTCGATTTAGCTATGATTGGCTAAAACAAGCTCTGATACCAAATGACGCAGCAACGGAAATAACAAAATGATGATACGGTGAAAGTGACGATCGATGGAATGAAGAATACCGAATGGCCCAAATTCGTTGATCCGAAGATGCCGAATTCTAGCTATCCCAAACACGTTGATAGCGCACTATACCGTGTTTAAAGATCTGCGATTCTTCGTACGTCTAGCGCACTAGATACCGTGAATCGGCTTCAGCAATCGTTGAATCGAGCGCACTCGATTAACCGAAAGTGGAGATAGGAGATTACACTCGACTACCAATTTGGTGAAAGCACAAAGCTAACAAAACAAAAGTTTTTTATTCAAATCAACTAAACTATTACAAATGGCACCACCGGCCTATTTATATAAGTTACAACGCACATACAGAAATTTGTACAACACTTAGGTCGGCACCGACCTAACACACCCAACGACTTACAACTTATAACAGAATGACCTAAAAACATGCGACTTAACAATATGTACAACGGCTTAAAAACAGGACGACTCAACGACAACACAGAAATATAACAGCCCATAGGTCGTTTACGACCTAAATACAACAAAGCTCAGCAAAATACCCACGACATACGACTTAAGACCTAACGACTTATCAATGCTCACAAGTTAACATTGCCACGACCTAAAATTCAGCGACTCAAGAGACAACAGCTGCATCACTTTACGCGACCTAACTAGGTCGTAGGTCGTACGCGACTTATCTTAGGTCGTGAGCTCCCTTCTTCAGCATACTCGTTAGGTCGTAGACGACCTAAATCACTTCCCTTAAGTCATAGCCGACTTAAGCCTTGCATATTCTCAGCTCGTGCTGCTACTTCGTTATCTCGTGGCGCTCCTCCTGTAGTCTTAGATCGTACACGATCTAAAGATCCCGAACGACTTAAGCCCTTGTTAGGTCGTAAACGGTCTGAAACGTGCTCCTTAGGTCGTGTGCGAGTTTCACTAGGTCGTTGGAGTTTCTTAAGGAAATAGTTAGGTCGGTCACGACCTAGGACATCATTTTGTATCCCTTCCTTGTTAGCTTCTATGTTCTTAGGTCGTAGACGACCTATCAGTTCCGAACGACTTACGAGTTTGTTAGGTCGGTCACGACCTACTACTTGGTATGCATCATCCTCCCCTGGTTGAGAGAAATTCGTCCTTAAATTTGCACTTTCCTCCCCCGCAACACACTCATCCCCATGATACGGAACTAAGTATTTGACGTTAAACACATCAGAAGTATGAACATTATCCGGCAATTCCAATTGATACGCGTTCTCATTGATTTTCTTCAAAATTTTTACTGGACCTATCTTCCGTGCTTTCAATTTATTGTATGTTCCCACCGGAAAACGATCCTTTGTTAACACTGCATAAACCAAATCACCTTCATTAAATTCATCACTTTAGTATTTCAAGGTAGGCACCCTTTAGCCCGTGTCACATAATTAGGTAGTTTGTTAACTATAGGGGCACTTACAAGGTTGCAACTAAGGCTTCACGTAGATGAGAAACTGATGGATATGTGTCACAATAACCGTCGAGGTAACTAAGATTGTAGAGTCGGGTTATGTGACCCATGTATGTGACTCTAGAGTGGGCAAACGGACATCAGTTTCCTTTCTGGTTCACTGTGTGATAGATAGACATATACTATTTGTTCACCTCACTTGAGTATAGAGATGTTGATCTATGACTCTACTTGGGACTTTATGTCTGTCGTATAGTCAATTCGCATCATACTTATTATGAGTTGTATATATATAACACACACACGATGATATGGCTGTTTAGTTGTGTGTTTACGATCATTATATGGTTGATGGATGAATGATGTGTTTCTTTGTTATATGGACTATGTGGATGGATGAAGTATTCACATACCCTTGATTTCATTCTTATCTTATTTTTATTTTTATCACTGACATATCGTTATAGACATAGTCTGACCCGTATGTTATTTATATAATACTTGGGTCAGTCTGAGACATTTCACGTGCAGGGATGAAGAGACCAGCTTGTGTTTTCTAGGCATAATAGAGGTTGGTCATTTATTGTTGTTATATATGTCATTTTTTATTGTGTAGCATCATGTACGTATAACATTGTGTTGAATATTAGACATACCTTGTATATGATATTTTTGATATAGTGGGAATTTGACATATATTTTTATATCCACCCAGACTTGTGTATATTTTCTATTATATAATTATCATTACGTTTAATGACTTTGTTTTCTCTCTATCATTTATTATATATAATGTGTGTTGTTCTATCCTAAAAACGTGTATTTATTGCTTTGTGCCGATACTGGGTACATATAGGTGAGTTGTTTATTTGATTTTCGGAATACGTACCAGTGTTAGCCCAAGGGAATATTCATGTGTGACAGCCTAATATCTACTCATTCTTTGTATTGCCAGATAGTATTACTTACTAATACTCTTTGGTATTATGGGTATAGGGATGTGATGTTTCATTTAGTGTGTGTGTTCTTTGTACGTAAGTGACTAATTATTTTCATGATTTGGTTTCACCACTCTTATGGTGACAATATTCCAATTTTTGTTGTCAAGATTTTCATTCATAGGTGGAAAATATCAACTGGATATTTCATAGAAGGACATTTCTATTATATGGCTATCTATTGGGTTAACATCATTCTCATTATATTTTCTTGGTCTACTCTGATTTAAATCTAGCTTACTATGCTAAATCTACACACGCGCGCGCACGCACGCACACATATATAGGTTAACAATCTTGCATTTTCCTCTTTGGGTTAACATCCCCAATTCCTTAGGGTTAACATTCCTATTTCTATTCCTTTGGGTTAACAATCTCAATCTAGTCTCCATCACCAGTATGTATCATATGCCCTCGATCATTACACAATTAGCATTTTGGAGCGGATTAACAATTTCAACTCCCTGTAGGATTAACAATTCCTACTATAACGGATTTATTCATCATTCCTCTTTCCAGCTTCACCCATTGGTGATTAGGACTGACTAAGAATGATAGGAGCTTGTAATTTCAATTTAATCGCTCGCCACGCTAAACGTCACATCTGTCAACTTCATGAAGCGCAAGCCTAGGATCTCACTAATGTGATCACATTTCCAGTTTGCTACACAACTCTACTCTTTTGCATGAACAAGGAGTGGGAACATTTCTCCCCCGATCCTTCTTACTTGGCATATACCTAGTCAGAGTTCAACTTGGGCTGACTGATATATTTCAAACATCTGAATATATATTTCAAAAGTTTGACTATCCATTTAAAAAAATATATGCATCAGGTGTTCAGATGTCTGAATTTCTTTCTCATACGTCTGATTTTGATTTGAACTAAATTACTTTAGCCGCTCTTGGGTTAGACATCTGAAAAATAGTACTAGACGTCTGAAAAATGCATTCAGACATTTGATTGACATTTTCTAACATTCGATTCGCTGTTTCTAGATCTTCTTAATAAATTTGGCTTATTTTTTTTTTATCAATCTTGTTCTTGGTTTTAATCTTAGATTTAGGGGTATATTTTCATAGTATTTTTGATATGATTCTAAATGATTTTTTTCCTAATGTTTATACATGGTTTTCCATCAAATTTTCTATATATATTTCGAAGGGTTGTCAATGTATTTAAATCGATTATCACGTATATTTTACTTTGCATCGAATCGAATCAAAATATACTTCAACGACTATGTTCATTTATCTATATTTTTCATTTCTAGTTCGTCATATAAATCAGATCTATGTGATTAAGGGTAGTTTAGAATCAAATTAATTCTTATTTACCAAATTCAACTCGAACATCATATGTATTTTGTAGATAAACCCACTCACCTTGTTTGTAGAAACTCGCCTTTTGCCTTAGATGATTTGCTTCCCCTAGTTATTGATTTGTAACCCCTCCCTTTTCTTTTTATCTAATTTGATTTCTTCTTTTTTTAATTTTTTATTTTTGTTTGGGAATTTGCTTAAAGAGAATAGAGATATTGTTTGTTTTTTAGAAGCGTCTAAGGAAGAGAAGGAAGAAATGTACATATATAGTGGCGACTAAGGTTTTGAGTGAGAAGAAATCCGGCTTAGGGTCTTATTATAGTTGAAATCTAGGGTTTGTCGAGTTAGGTCCAAAATCCATATTTACGAAAATACCATTAGTCATATTTTTTGCTATTTTCGACCTGTTTTATCAAATTTAACAAGTTATATAGGTTCCTTAATTGTAAATGACGTTTTGGACACAATGGAATAGATCCGTTCTGACGTTTGTGAAAATTTATATTTTTTCCCTTTGATGTAAAATTACAATTTTGCCTTTATTATTATTTATTCATTAGAATTTCTAGCGTGTTACACTTTTGCTATGGCAATTTCTTTGTTGAGATGAATATGATATTAATTGGTTTTTCTATCTTACCCTTAACGAGCCATCGCCCATGACACGGTTTGACGAATCTAGCTCCTTGTATGCGTGGATTTTGGGTGTTATAGAAGATGGGCCGTTATAAAGAACCCATCTATCATCAAATTGCTTTGATACTATTATTGGGTTGCATTATTCTATAGGTAGAAATCAGTTGTGTTAACCTATGATAGATTTATCTATGTATCTAAAAGTCACAAACTATATTGCAATCAACTTACATTAAATTAGTTGACACTAAAAAAAGCTATATTACACTACTCTAGTTGACGACTAAATAAAAAAGTTAGAGCTCGTACCTTCATAGTCCATGGAATTATGGGTATATGTTTTGTCGATGGATATACCTTGACTTTCAATAAATGATTCATTAAATGATTGCTAACTTTCAAAACTCCAACAAGATTCAGAAAAGATCTGAAAAAGCAATTTTTTAAAATACAAAATTGCATTTTATTACGATGGATTGGAGTTAAATTTATCGATTTTGAATTGTTGTAATGAATGAAATTAGATCATACCTACTAACGTGGGTTAGGAAGATATTTGTGTAAGGCAAAATTTGATCTTTTCCTTTAGCTCGGTTCAATGCGTGTCACCTTCCGATGGCGTAATGTTAAGTTTGCCTAAGAATTTCACAGCAACATTTGATCGGGTCATTCCATACATACCGTCCAAACCATTTTACACAATTAGGATGGATTGAGAGTTTAGACACGTTTAATTTTTGTTACAACGTTTTGTAACAACTCGACTAGTTTGCATAGCATTTTTGTACTTCAATAAATAACCACTTGCATTACTAGTTCAGTCTTTTGAACTCACATAATAAATATACTTAATTTGGTATTTCAATTATTGAAAATAAGATCGTGAAACTCTTAAAAGAGATACTAGCTCCTTAATAAGTTTAATGTCAAAATTTATACGTGCTTCGACTGGTCACATACTAGTGGATACAAACTGAATGCCAATAGATCATTAATATAAGAGAGACCTTAGGTCTTTACAACAATACCAATTAAATATCATATGTTAGTGCGTATTTATTTTGTCAACACCATATCACTAAGATGTTTGAAGTTTGGTTAGATGCTAATACTCTATTAACATCCTTAATTATGTGGGAATAATAATATTCAGAATTGTAAATTCGACGCAATAACAATTTAATCAATCACACGTACTTAGATGAAGAAGAATTTCATTACTTTCTGCATACTAACTACGGTGTTACTAACGAAGCATATTTTCTTATATAATGCAAGCCTTTTTTTTCTTTTCTTCCCTCTTCGTTACTAACTTTATTGGTGTCCAAAGGGGCACGGCTGGATTTCATAATCACATGAAGTAAAGGCTTAGTTCACTGTTGCAGGTCAACTGTTCAGATCTTCGTAATCTTATCTTGGTCTCTAGGCCTGTTGTGCAAGCTGCCTTACCTACATCAGAAACAAAAAACCCACAAATCTCTCAACTTAAGCCCAATTTTGTAGGCAAACATGACTCATAAGAATAGCTGACCCTCCCGTTATTGCCTGTGCGCTCCTGCTTTTAATATTTACTATACCCGTACCTTCACATTAAAGGTACAAGCTTCAAGGCCCACCATATTTTGGTAAATTGGAGTCAACAGCAACCCATTTTAACCAGGGACATTTTGTCACAGGTCCCTAATAAGTTTCAAAATACACAAAAACCCCAGTAAAAAAAAGTTTGTAAATTAGATCACTAGAATTAAGTTATCGAATAATGGCATACACTTATGCAATTATTCAGTGAATAATTGCAGACATTTATGCAATTATATTAAAAAATTGTAGACATTTCCACAATTATTCATAAAAAATTGCGGAAATTTCCGCAATTATTCACCAAAAAAATTGCATAAATTTATGCAACTTTTGAATATAATTGCATAAATGTCTGCAATTATTCAGTGAATAATTGCATAACATATGCAATTACTTAGTAACTTAATTCTAGGAACCTAATTTACATACTTTTTTTACTGGGATTTTTGTGTATTTTGAAACTTATTAGGGACCTGAGCTTAATATTTACCTAAATATGAGTGGAACGGCGTCAGAGATGTTTACGGGTTTTGACATCTCTTATCCAATGTCTAACGTGAGTATAATAACAAATAAACATTTTTTCTTTAAATAACTACAAATTCGTTGTTTATTAATTAATAATACAAATAAAATTCAAACTAACAAAAAAATTAGATGTTGTAACTTAGAAATAAAAGTTTAAATTAACTACACATTATTTCAATGTAAAAACATGACTAAATATTTGTACAAACCATTTTTTCTTGAACATGTTAATCATATATAATTGTTAAAAAAATAATTCATGCGTAAGGCACATGCCATTATCACGCGCGAAGCGCGTGCCCTAACGCTCGCAGTTAGTAATTTGTGTATTTTAGTACAACGATAAACATGTATTTATTTTTTTCATTATGTTAGTAGTTTATATTATATGAATTTAATACATATTGATTTCTAAACTATTTATTATCATTCTATTTGTTTATTTTTTACGCTTATTATCAATGGGGCTTATTATCAATGGGGTTGAAAAACATTTATGATAACACTAATTTTATAGTCAATCTGATTGAAATATACTGAACACTGTCATTTGCATTGTCTTATCTTAAACGTTGAACGTTATCTTTTTTGCTCTTCATGGGTAAATTTCAACTAAATATTTTTCTTTTTATTTCTTAAAAAGCACACCTAAGCATATTTGTTATTTTTATACTTTTTATATTCATGAAAAACACTCTATATCGGTGTGATTTATAACTACATCCATTTGATAATGTTTGCTACTTAGGTTTCACTAGACCATATTTGTAATTGCATGCAACAAAAATTTGAAAGAAATAAATTGTACACACCTACAAATTGTAAAATTGCGTTCGTGCAGTTTCAATAAGTACAAAACCAAACCTAGTATAAAAAACCAAATCTGTTTTGGTTTAGAGTTGAAATATGTTTTTGATGAAGCTTAAAATATAAAATCCATAATTTTTTAAAATTGGTTAGTTCATGTACAATTATTCCATCAACGTACTTTTTAATTTTCTTCTCTTAGTGCATAGTGTTATTACACTCCATATGATTTTAGGGCTGTCAATGGATATCCAAAAAATCGAAAATCCGTCCGCATCCGCATCCAAAAAGCGAATAAATATCCGATATCTGGAAAAACGGATGCAGATATGAAGACATCTGCATTCGAAAATTATTCGTCCGGTATTTTTCAAGATTATAGTTTAAATTATGTGTATTTTAGTACAGTGGAAGATATTTATTTATAGTTTTTTTAAGTTAGAAGTTTATATTATACGTACTAAATGCATATTAACTGTTCAAAACTATCTATTATCATTATATTTGTTTATTTTTAACACTTTTATCATCAGTGAGATTGAAAAATGTTTATGTTAAACTAAAAAAATTCATTTATATTTCTTGATTTATCGGTCGTTAGCGGATAGGATAATTATCCGATATCCGTCCGTATCCGCGGATGCGGATATCCGATATCCGAAAATGATTTCGAATGCGGATGCAGATATGGCACTATCCGTATCTGAAACTATCCATGACAGGATTTACAGGTTTTGTCCCATTTGATAAATATCCACAGATTTCGGTTACAGCCTTATGTTGAATGAGCTATGTAAAAAAATAAATATTTTTCATGGGAGCATCTTATACCACTTTGTGTCAATAACCAAACGGTTAGACCAATAGGAGTTATATGCATAAGATGCAACACAAGAATGTTACATACCATCTGTGTTAATGTCATATATTTCAATTCACACATACATTGGTTTATGATTTTTAGTAATCTTTGGTTTGAGTACTTTGATACCTGACTTTTCAGGCCTTAACTCGATTACTTCGCTTGAAAATTACTTGTGGCCAGATTATTGACTATGTAGTATTTGGATTAAGCCCCACTTCATGGCCTTCAACTTCGGCTGATAATAATAAATTTAATAAACTTAAAAACCGGATTACAATGTAACATGTGGACAAATCACAATTAGTGAATATATCCTTTTGGAATATAGATTACACCGAATTAAATTAACCGATCAACCTCTTTGCACTGTTTAATTAAATTAACCGATCAACCTCTTTGCACTGTTATAAAGTGAACGTATGTTTTGTTAACAGCTGAACCACTATAAAAACTCTTATCTCTTTACTTTTTTTGTTATTTACTATTGCTTTTCTATTTCATTTTCCTTGATAAACAAGGTCGGTGCTTTCACACTGAAACCAGGGTGTTGATCCATTTTTTGGGTTAACATTTTGGTGCTTTCACTGAAAAATTCCTCTTTGGATCCGCCAGATCTAGAAACTAGATCCATCAAATCAGCTCTGGGAAGTTTGAAGCTTGCGTTGAAGATCAATGGTGGGTAGAAATAGAACTTCTTTTGGAAGACCCATAAGAGCTGTAATAGTTGGGGAAGAGACCAATCCTCAACAAGTTGAGGTCAACATGGCCAATAATCCATTAATTAGAGCAAATTCTGGAGCAAACACTGGAGGTCAGGTGCCGGGATCTTCTACCCAGCATGAAGTCGTCACTAAAGGCGAATTGAATAAGATGGTTGATGAATCAATCAAAAGATGGAGAATAGCCAAAAAGCTCTCATGAAAAAATTAAATGCCCTTCTGACATTGCAATCATTAGTTGCTCCAAGAACCATGTCAGAGCCCATGGCTGCCACGGAGCAGGAAAACTCTTCCATTTCTAGCCTGAATAGGAGAAACGGAAGGCAAAAGAAAAAAGGAGTTGTGACGGCCGCCCACGACCCCTGCACTGAACCTAGATAAAGTGCGCTGTAAAGTGTGCCAGGCGACCATGGACGATTGTCAGGGTAAATTTAAACAACAGAATCTATCGTATTACTCACAGCGCATGGACAAAATACAATAGAATATATATATATAGTGAAGCTTCACAGAATAAAATTTCATCAATCAAACTTCATAATAGTTGGATACAAAACATCTGAATAGTCAATACATCAAGCCTCACTACATAACACTCAGAGAATATACAAACAGCGGAACATCCAGCACATATAGTAAGAAGATAATATGCAATACTCCAGCTCGTCTTCGTCATCAGCATCGTAGAAAGCAAGAACAGCACCTGTCACCTGCTACCTAGTCTGCCCGTCCCAAAATGGACGAACAGCCCAAGGCAATAAGAGTTAAAACATAAAGCCTTGAGTCAAACAACAGTCTTAGTGAGCGGTAAATTAACTAACAACATATCAAAAGAGCATAAAGGAAAAGGAATAGGAATACAACCCTCCCACTCCACCTCTTTCTACAGTGATAGCCCCTAGACACACACTAAGCAGAAGCAAACATAGCAGAGCATACAATTTAAAGTAAAGCAATTATCACTCGAGTCAAGGGCGATGTTTTCCAAGTACAAACCCCCAAGGCCTAAACCAAGATCAGATAAGCACCCAGAAAATACCGCTCTTGAGACCGAATGACGATACAACCAAACATCCATGACTCTGGCTATCACTGTTATCATTGCCTCGATATCATCGTTAATTGAATGACCGGCTCATTCTTTCATCCGTCCGTCAAGGGCTAATGGAAACCCCAGTTCTAGACATAACTCCGCACGTCATCGTGACCCGTGCCTAGGACTATCGAATCTGCCCAGGATACTCGACTACCAATCAGTAGCCTTCAGGGACTATCGAATCTTCCCAACGTACTCTTGCTTTGAGCATGCTAGAACCTTCAACAACGATGAGATCTCAGCCTTCTAGTCATCCTCCTCGACGACTATTTCCATACTAGCTTAAGCGCCTCTCGAGCAAACCATTATCCTCTAACTCGAACCATTTCACCGAGTTATCAACATGCTTGGAATGATCCCGTCTGGATTAGACCAAGACTATCTCATATCATGCTTCGCCTCATCATCATCGTAGCAAAGCTTCATCTCAACATCATCATCAAATCTATCCATATGAGCTTCACCATCCGCTACATATGCCACAAGAAGCTTTTCCAATTCAAGAGCCTTTCCCTTAGCTTTTGAATCATCTTCGGTCTAAATCAAATCATCAATCATCTAATTCATAGCAATCAATCAAGTCAAACATTAATCCAAGTAATCAAGCATTCAAATATGATCTAAATAGACAATTATAACAATAATGGCAATTTCGTAAATAAAGAGTCTAAAATCTAACAAACATGAAAACATGAGCAATATCTCTATAATCTTGATGAATGAACTTGCATAGGTTATCACTTAGTAAAATGGATGTCAAATCATCATGAACAATGGATCTATATGGATCTATACTTAGGTTTACAAATATGCATGGAAATCACTACTTTAACACAAAATCAAGCCAACGATCTGATATACTCCTTTGGATCCGTGTGAGAGATAATCACCACTCACCAAATCACCTAAACACCTCAAAAGAAACCCACTTCAGATCTGGACAGCGAAGGATCTAACTCGATCTATCACAAATCCGCTTCAAACGATGAAATCTCTCTTCAAAGGATGTAGATCTTCAATCTAAGCTCTTGGATCTTCGATTTGGATGGAAGGAATCACTAGATTAGAATGGAGAAAAGAAGTGAAGAAGTGTAGAAGTCGAGCTCTCAAAATGGCAGCACTTCGTCGCTTCGAAATCCGGATCCCAAAAATGAAGAAGAACCCTCCTATTTATAGGCTGAAATCCACCTTAGGTCGTTCGCTCGGAGTTAGGTCGTCCACGACTTACGACCTAAAACCCCACGACCTAAAATCTTCGACCTAACAGCCCCAAGCCTCTACGACCTAACCAGATGCGCTTCTCCGCGACCTACGACCTAACGAATGCGCATCCATGCGACCTAACAGATCCAACGACCTACGCGCATCCGCGACCTAAGACCTAACAAAGATGCAGCCTAGCGACCTAACACAGACCGCTTCTACGACCTAACACACCTACGACCTAACACACACGCGACCTAACTATCTTAGGTCGCCTACGACCTAACTCAACACAGAAGCTCACGACCTAACTCTACACAGTAGCTCACGACCTAACTCTTAGCTAGGATACGACTTAACATCTTAGGTCGTCTACGACCTAACTACGCTAACTCACTAACTCTTAGGTCGCTAACTCGCTAACTAATAGGTCGCTAACTTCTATAGGTCGCTAACTCCTATAGGTCGCTAACTACCAGCTCTCCTAGGTCGCTGCAAACCCTTAAGTCGCTCAAACCTTAGGTCGCCAACTCTTATAGGTTGTTAACTCTCTTAGGTCGCTCCAATCTCCTAGGTCGCTCACTCGACCTAACCTACCCCACGACCTAAGCCAGCACACGATCTATCTTCTATACGACCTAACTATTACACGACCTAACTTCTTAGGTCGTTCCAATCCTTAGGTCGCTCCACATCACTAAGTCGTCTACCCCTTAATTCGCCCACTTCCTTAGGTCGCTCCAAACTCTCATACGACCTAAGACTTAGACTCTGGACGACTTATCAACAATGCGACCAAATGTCAGCTGTTTTACGATGTTTCGATCCGTAAAAATACGGGTCGTTACATTCTTCCTCCCTTAGGAATTTCGCCCCCGAAATTCCAAACAAACAGAGCAATCAAAGACTATTCTGCATGCCTACCATCCATAGCAATCAACAAACCATGCATCCAATTCTAGCTTAGCATGCAGAATTCTAAAACTTAGAACAAGTTACAATGTCGTTAGATGATACGACACCTTAGGGCCATACCTTGAAGAGTTCAGGATGAGCTGCTTTCATCCTCTCTTCCACCTCCCATGTACAGTCGTTATCATCATCACTCCATTGTATCTTGAGCAACTTAACAATCTTCCTCCTAAGCTGTTTCGTGTCGGTTTCCACAACACGAAGCGGCTTACGAGGTCTCTTATCGACTGGATCAACTTCGAAATCTTCACAGCTATCAGCAGAAACCACTGTATTCGAGTCGTGCACATACTTCCGTAGATACGATACGTGAAAAACATTGTGCACACCCGACATCTTCTTTGGTAACTCCAATCTATATGCGAGCTTTCCAATTCGCTCGGTGATCGGGAATGGTCCAACAAATCTCGGAGTCAATTTTCCTTTCTTCCCGAATCGAATAGCATTCTTCAGTGGAGAAATCTTCACAAAAACCATATCACCTACGTCGAACTCCAAATCCTTTCGACGCTTATCAGCATAACTTTTCTGACGGTCTTGGGCTGCCTTCATTCGTTGCCGAATGATCTCTATACAGTCTGAAGTCTGTCGAATCATCTCTAGCCCAAGTATCATCTTTTCTCCGGTCTCTAACCAACATGTCGGAGAGTTACACGGTCTTCCATACAATGCTTCATACGGTGCCATACCAATGCTTGACTGGTAACTGTTATTATACGAAAACTCCACCAAATGAAGGTGATCTTCCCATGATCCTCCGAAATCCAAAACACAAGCTCTGAGGAGATCTTCCAAAACTCGGTTGACTCTCTCGGTCTGACCATCTGTTTGAGGGTGATAAGCTGTACTCAAACACAACTCGGTTCCCAAAACTTCCTGGAAGCTCTTCCAAAATCCACTAGTGAACAATGGGTCTCGATCGCTCACTATACTCTTCGGAATACCATAGAATCGAACTATCCACTTAACATATAACTCAGCCAACTTTGATGCAGTCCTAGTCGATCGAACAAGAATGAATCTTGCACTCTTAGTCAGACGATCTACAATGACCCAAATTCCTTCATTTCCCGTTCTTGTTCTAGGTAGCCCATCAATAAAATCCATCGATATTTGTTCCCACTTCCATGTAGGAACTTCTAATGGCTGAATCAATCCACTTGGCTTCTTCTGCTCGGCTTTTACCAACTGGCAGTTCATACACTTGGAAATAAAATCTCCAACATCCTTCTTCATACCTTCCCAGTAATAGGTTCTCTTCATATCCCGATACATCTTATTTCCACCTGGATGAATTGTCAGCTTCGAGTGATGACTTTCCTTCAGAACTTCACTTCTCAATTCATCTATATCGGGAACAACTAGTCGTCCTTGCTTCCGAAGCCAACCCTCTCGATCGACCTCGAATCCTTTATCCTTTTCTGGGTCCAATCCAGATTCCAAATCACGGATAATCTTGACAAGCTTATCGTCTCGCTTTTGGCTCTCGTCAATCCTTTCCACAAGAGTCTGTCTTATTGATAAGTTTGTCAACATCTCAGGTTCCAATTCGCATCTGGGCCTGAAGTCAAATCCAGCTAAATACTCGAGATTCTTCCATTCTGAAAACATGGCTCCCAATCCTACATGTCTTCGACTTAACGCATCTGCCACTGCGTTACCCTTTCTCGGAGTATAAGCTATACCAAAATCATATGATGCCAAAAACTCTAGCCAACGTTGCTGCCGAAGATTCAAATCCTTTTGGAAGAAAAGATACTTCAACGACTTATGATCCATAAACAACTCAAATCGAACTCCCAATAGATAATGTCTCCACATCTTCAGAGCAAATACAATCGCCGCTAATTCCAAATCATGAGTCGGGTAATTCCTTTCATGCGGCTTCAGTTGTCGACTTGCATACGCAACAACTTTATCCCTCTACATCAGCACTGCTCCAAGTCCAGTACCACATGCGTCGGTGTAAACTACCATCTCATCATTCCCACTTGGAATAGTCAAAACAGGAGCACTCGTCAGTCGCTCTTTCAGGATTCTGAAAGCTTGCTCACACTTATCATCCCATCTGAACACTTGGTTCTTTTTCGTCAATCCTGTTAACGGTGCAGCTACCTTGGAGAAGTCTTTGATAAACCGTCGATAATATCCTGCTAATCCAAGAAAACTTCTCACATCAGATGCATTCTTAGGTCTAATCCAATCCTGGATTGCTGCCACCTTAGCGGGATCAACCGCTATTCCATTTCCAGAAATAATATGGCCTAAGAACCTCAATTCGCTCTTCCAGAAGTGACACTTTGAAAACTTAGCCTTCAGCTGATGTTTCCGCAAGATTTCCAAAACAATACGCAAGTGCGTCTTGTGCTCTTCTTCCGTTCTGGAATAAATCAGAATATCATCCACGAACACTAGCACGGACTTACTCAACTGATCTCTGAACACTCTATTCATAAGATCCACAAAATATGCTGGCACATTAGTCAATCCAAACGGCATTACCAGCCACTCAAAGAAACCGGATGGTGTCCTAAAAGCAGTCTTCGGCACACTATCCTTAGCCACTCTTAACTGGTGAAATCTCGTTGCCAAATCCATCTGAGAAAACACCTTAGCTTCGTGAAGCTGATCAAACAAGTCATCTATTCTCGGCAATGGATACTTGTTCTTCTTAGTCACCTTATTCAGCTCACGATAATCCACACACAACCTCAACGATCCATCCGCTTTGGTTGCGAACACAACTGGTGCACCCCATTCGGACACACTACGCCGAATGAATCCTTTCTGTAAAAGATCATCAACCTGCACCTTCAACTCCTGCTGTTCCCTAGGCACCATTCGCCTAAGAGGCATCACAATAGGTCTGGCTCCTTCAACTAGATCTATACGAAACTCGATCTCTCTATGCGGCGGTAACCCTTTGACCTCGTCAAAGACATCCTCAAATCCATTAGCGATTGGCACAGATGACAGTCCATCCCGTGGAACAACCAGCAAATACATGAAGCTCATGAAGACGCCTTCTTCATGCTTACATCGTATCACAATCTTTCGCCCCTCCACATTCTCGACTGTCACCTCCAACCTTTCACAATCAACCTTTGCCGCATACTTCCTAAGCCAGTCCATACCCAAAATAATTCCGAACCCCGCAAAGTTCAGAACAAAACAATCACAAACAAAAGAGCAATCATGACTCGATACAATCAGACCACGACATAGCATACACAAACAAGACGAACCCCCAACTGGATTAGTCACAACCAATGGCCTATCAACGATATCCGGTTCTAAACCCAATCGGCCTACAAGCTCATTACAAACAAACGAATGCGACGCCCCAATATCAAATAGCACTCTAACTGGAACACCACATAGGAAAAGAGTACCTTGAACCACTACACTCTTTCCTTTCTCTTCAACGGTAGGAGCTTTCGAAGATGATGGAACATCTCCCAAAGCATAAGCTTGCACAATCTGCTTGTCCTTCCGCGGTTCTGGACAATTCCTCTTAACATGCCTCAGCTTGTCACAGTTGTGGCACTTCACCGGCACCTTCGGATTCTTACAATCTCTAGAGAAATGGCCCTTCTACTGACAATTGTAGCAGGTCACTTCGCCCTTCGACTTCTTCTGGCCATCCTTACCCTTTTGCTGCTGCTGCTTCCTTTTCTTGTTTCCACCCCGCTGGGGTTTAGACTCTTCCCTGGTCACAGCAACAACAGATCCTTCCTTAGGAAATAGATTCTCGTGCCTCAGAGCTTTCTCTACAAGCTTCTCAAATGGATCGTCCAAATGATCCACCAACTGCCTCCCAAGATAACTGTCCAAGCCTGTCACAAACTTCTCGTTCTTCTGATATGAAGATTCTATATACGACCGGGCATACTTGGACAAAGCTTCAAACTCAGAAACATACTCAAGAACTGGTCTTCCATTTTGCTTGAGCTCCACAAACTTCTTGAACAGAACAGACTTCTGAGCTGTAGAAATGAACTTAGCTTCAAATCTGGCTTGGAATTGCTCCCAAGTGATCTCTTCCTCCGGAGTATCAATAGTGATAGAGTTCCACCAATCAGAAGCTCTTCCTTGAAGCTGCCTTGATGCTAACTTCCTCTTAGTCGCATCCTCAATTCCCAAATCACCAAAGATCCTTCTACAAGCATCTATCCACCTTTGGACTTCAATGGTTGATTCTGTCCCCAAGAAAACCTTTCCTCCAAGAGCAGTATAATCCTTACACAACTTAGCAAAATCCAACGGTTTTGGAGTTTGAACTTGAACTCCAACATCCACCGATGGCCCCGGAGCTGGCATCCTTCTCATGATCGAAGTCATCATAGCTTCGAACATAGCAGCATAATCAGCAGCCCCCTCAATAGCACGGCCTTCCCTAGCAGCTGGTCTCCCTCTTCGACTCATTCTCAATCTCTATAAAAAGGAATGATTAGCACACCTAGAGAAACAACTGCATAAAGGACTCAAACTCTACTAAGCTACTATATTATATATAGTAATCATCCATCAAAATACAATTACGTCTCTTATACGTAGTTACGTCAGCGAGCGTTGGGTAAAATCGATTAACCAACGCTCTGATACCAAATGTGACGACCGCCCACGACCCCTGCACTGAACCTAGATAAAGTGCGCTGTAAAGTGTGCCAGGCGACCATGGACGATTGTCAGGGTAAATTTAAACAACAGAATCTATCGTATTACTCACAGCGCATGGACAAAATATAATAGAATATATATATAGTGAAGCTTCACAGAATAAAATTTCATCAATCAAACTTCATAATAGTTGGATACAAAACATCTGAATAGTCAATACATCAAGCCTCACTGTATAACACTCAGAGAATATACAAACAGCGGAACATCCAGTACATATAGTAAGAAGATAATATGCAATACTCCAGCTCGTCTTCGTCATCAGCATTGTAGAAAGCAAGAACAACACCTGTCACCTGCTACGTAGTCTGCCCGTCCCAAAATGGACGAACATCCCAAGGCAATAAGAGTTAAAACATAAAGCCTTGAGTCAGACAACAGTCTTAGTGAGCGGTAAATTAACTAACAACATATCAAAAGAGCATAAAGGAAAAGGAATAGGAATACAACCCTCCCACTACACCTCTTTCTACAGTGATACCCCCAGACACACACTAAGCAGAAGCAAACATAGCAGAGCATACAATTTAAAGTAAAGCAATTATCACTCGAGTCAAGGGCGATGTTTTCCAAGTACAAACCCCCAAGGCCTAAACCAAGATCAGATAAGCACCCAGAAAATACCGCTCTTGAGACCGAATGACGATACAACCAAACATCCATGACTCTGGCTATCACTGTTATCATTGCCTCGATATCATCGTTAATTGAATGACCGGCTCATTCTTTCATCCGTCCGTCAAGAGCTAATGGAAACCCCGATTTTAGACATAACTCCGCACGTCATCGTGACCCGTGCCTAGGACTATCGAATTTGCCCAGGATACTCGACTACCAATCAGTAGCCTTCAGGGACTATCGAATCTTCCCAACGTACTCTTGCTTTGAGCATGCTAGAACCTTCAACAACGATGAGATCTCAGCCTTCTAGTCATCCTCCTCGACGACTATTTCCATACTAGCTCAAGCGCCTCTCGAGCAAACCATTATCCTCTAACTCGAACCATTTCACCGAGTTATCAACATGCTTGGAATGATCCCGTCTGGATTAGACCAAGACTATCTCATATCATGCTTTGCCTCATCATCATCGTAGCAAAGCTTCATCTCAACATCATCATCAAATCTATCCATATGAGCTTCACCATCCGCTACATATGCCACAAGCAGCTTTTCCAATTCAAGAGCCTTTCCCTTAGCTTTTGAATCATCTTCGGTCTAAATCAAATCATCAATCATCTAATTCATAGCAATCAATCAAGTCAAACATTAATCCAAGTAATCAAGCATTCAAATATGATCTAAATAGACAATTATAACAATAATGGCAATTTCGTAAATAAAGAGTCTAAAGTCTAACAAACATGAAAACATGAGCAATATCTCTATAATCTTGATGAATGAACTTGCATAGGTTATCACTTAGTAAAATGGATGTCAAATCATCATGAACAATGGATCTATATGGATCTATACTTAGGTTTACAAAAATGCATGGAAATCACTACTTTAACACAAAATCAATCCAACGATCTGATATACTCCTTTGGATCCGTGTGAGAGATAATCACCACTCACCAAATCACCTAAACACATCAAAAGAAACCCACTTCAGATCTGGACAGCGAAGGATCTAACTCGATCTATCACAAATCCGCTTCAAACGATGAAATCTCTCTTCAAAGGATGTAGATCTTCAATCTAAGCTCTTGGATCTTCGATTTGGATGGAAGGAATCACTAGATTAGAATGGAGAAAAGAAGTGAAGAAGTGTAGAAGTCGAGCTCTCAAAATGGCAGCACTTCGTCGCTTCGAAATCCGGATCCTAAAAATGAAGAAGAACCCTCCTATTTATAGGCTGAAATCCACCTTAGGTCGTTCGCTCGGAGTTAGGTCGTCCACGACTTACGACCTAAAACCCCACGACCTAAAATCTTTGACCTAACAGCCCGAAGCCTCTACGACCTAACCAGATGCGCTTCTCCGCGACCTACGACCTAACGAATGCGCATCCATGCGACCTAACAGATCCAACGACCTACGCGCATCCGCGACCTAAGACCTAACAAAGATGCAGCCTAGTGACCTAACACAGACCGCTTCTACGACCTAACACACCTACGACCTAACACACATGCGACCTAACTATCTTAGGTCGCCTACGACCTAACTCAACACAGAAGCTCACGACCTAACTCTACACAGTAGCTCACGACCTAACTCTTAGCTAGGATACGACTTAACATCTTAGGTCGTCTACGACCTAACTACGCTAACTCGCTAACTCTTAGGTCGCTAACTCGCTAACTAATAGGTCGCTAACTTCTATAGGTCGCTAACTCCTATAGGTCGCTAACTACCAGCTCTCCTAGGTCGCTGCAAACCCTTAAGTCGCTCAAACCTTTGGTCGCCAACTCTTATAGGTTGCTAACTCTCTTAGGTCGCTCCAATCTCCTAGGTCGCTCACTCGACCTAACCTACCCCACGACCTAAGCCAGCACACGACCTATCTTCTATACGACCCAACTATTACACGACCTAACTTCTTAGGTCGTTCCAATCCTTAGGTCGCTCCACATCACTAAGTCGTCTACCCCTTAACTTGCCCACTTCCTTAGGTCGCTCCAAACTCTCATACGACCTAAGACTTAGACTCTGGACGACTTATCAACAATGCGACCAAATGTCAGCTGTTTTACGATGTTTCGATCCGTAAAAATACGGGTCGTTACAGGAGTAGTGGGTGGAGCTATAGGAATCACTATAGAAGGAAACGCAAGCACTCCACCAACTAAAAAGTAACCTGCTACGAACTTGAATCTATGGGCGAAAACCCTACGTGAAGATATAGCAGTGGATCTTTCCGACTCTGAAGATGGTGAGCAATTTGACGACGATAAGTTGGAAGAAAACACTAATGCACTCAATACCAGCAGGGAGGTCCAAACTGGCCTTACCCGACCAATCGCAAGCCAACGGAACTCCGAGGGAGTGGCTCTCCCAAAGGCAGGAGAGCCTAGGCTGCAGCCCACTTACCAAGATCGTTTACAAAATCAAACATTGGTGTAGTCACTAATAGCCAACCAACGGACTACCGGACAACAGAGGCATATATCGTGGATATGATCAAGCACTTGATGGACGAAAGTAAGGATAGGAGAGATAAAGAATGGGGTTCCACTCCAAGCCGGACTCCCTTTACTGTTGACATTATGAATGAACGATACCCTGAAAATTTCACTATGTCGACTATTCCGTCTTACAATGGAACTAGAGATCCAAAACCTCACTTGTACAAGCATAGTTGGTACATGGACGAAGCAAATGCTTCAAATGCCGTTCGATGTAGATGTTTTCCAATCTCCCTAGAGGGAATTGCTTCTATGTGGTTCACCAGGCTCCCACCAAAGTCCATCTCCACTTTCAATGAACTAGCAACGAAATTCCTTAATCGGTTTAGGCTTCACATGGCACAACCAAAAGATATGAAGTCCTTATCTGGCATATTCCAAGGACGAAATGAATCTTTGAAATCCTTTATGAGTCGGTTCAACACCGCGGTGACTAATGGAAGTAACCAATTGAAGATATGGTCTTCATGGCCCTGGTCCGTGCTATCCATCCTGACATTGAATTCGAAAAATGGATCAAAATGAAATAACCTACCACTAGGAAGGACTTTAACTGAAAGACAAGTTAATACTTGAGATTGGAAGAGGTGGAGGAGCTAGAAGGAAAACCTGCTAACTTACAACCAATCAACACTGGCCAGTGTGGTATGGCAGCTGACCAAGGCGCAAACATCTCTAGAACCATTACGGGAAACGCGGGGAAGGATAGGAACCCGAAAAGGAAGAATCAGAATTCCAACAAGCGAAGTGGGGATAGCAAGCGACCTAAAGACTTAAGGCCTAAAGACTACACCCCACTCAATGATACTCTAAAAAACATCTACCTTCCGACACAAGGGATAGAATAGTACAAGAAGCCACCAAAAAAAGAAGCGACTGAACAGCAAAAGCATTCCGGAAAGTATTTCCGCTTCCATGGAACACAGGGTCATGACATGAATGAGTGCCGACACCTAAAGAACCTGATTGAAGAGCTAATTCGGGATAACAAGCTTCAGCAGTACGTCAAAATCCTAACCAACCCGCTGCACCGCAAACCCTTAAAGACCGAGGAAACCATGCTGGAAACAACAAAGTGGGATCCAGACGTACTGGCCAGAGATTGATCACCGGAACAATATCTGGAGGACCTCATCCCGTGCAGAAGAGTTGGGGAGAAATGGAGCGATATGTAAGCTCATTAAGACATGCTCCGAAATATTCGTGCTTCGCAGTCGAAAACTGAACTCCTGCTAAGCAGCAGAGAACCCTGAACGATGACATGGTATTCCAAAATCGAGACACTGAAGGAAAGAAGCTCCGACCCTGGACCCCATGGTCGTGACGATAAGAATCGGATCAGCCATGGTTCGACGAGTATTGGTGAACAGTGGCAGCTCTGTCAATATCCTATTTAGACACACATTTGATCAGATGAAGATCAGTATGAAAGACATATCCGTTTATCGAACAAAGATACAAGGATTCACCGGTGAACCTAAGCAACTTGTCGGAACAATTGATTTGCCCATATAACTTGGGGAAGGCAACTGAAGAGTCATCCTCATCCAGAACTTTGTGATCGTAGATGAAATATCCGCCTACAATGCTTTCTCAGGGTGGCCCGCTTTGATAGATTTCAGGATTGCTTTAACTCGGTGTTATCTAAACATGAAGTTTCCGACAGAGAATGGAGTTGGGGTTATCAAAGAAGACCAAAGTTCCGCTAGAGAATGCTACATTGCATAACTATGCGAGTCTAGAAGAAAAGAAAAAGGGAAGAATGTGGAGAGAACTCTCCATATTCGTGAACCTACCGAATAGCAACTACATAGTTGCCCCTGGCTTGGGGACAATAGCCGATTCGTCGAGGCTTTGGATCCTAGAAAGAAGAGTTTAGGGGAGGACTGGCAGAATTGAGGGTGCCTGTCCTAGTAGATATGGATAACCCAACCCGGGTCCTGAAAATTGGGTCACATCTTGGAAATAAGATGCGATCCGAACTAACCAAATTTCTTCGTGCCAACCTGGACGTATTTGCTTGGATGCATTCCGATATATGTGGGGTGTCGCCAGAAATTGGGTGCCATGCACTCAATATCGATCCCAAGTATACACCAATGAAGTAGAAGAGGCACAACCTAGGATCCGAATAGTCCAAAGAACTAAGAGAAGAGGTGGATAGGCTGATGGCGAATGGATTTATCCACAATGCAACCTATCCCAAATGGATATCCAACCCGGTCTTGGTCAAGAAATCCAATAGGAAATGGAAAACTTGTATCGACTACTCAGACCTAAACAAAGCCTGCCCAAAGAATAGCTTTCCATTGCCTAAAATCGACCAACTTGTGGATGAGACAGTGGGACATGAATTGCTATCATTCATGAATGCTTACTCGGGATACAACTAGATCATGATGTACAAACCAAACAAGGAAAACACTAGTTTTATCATTGATTTGGGACTACAATGTTACAAAGTGATGCCATTCGGCTTAAAAAATGCTGGGGCAATATACCAACGATTGGTGAATGCCATGTTCAAACATCAGAACGGTAAGACTATGGAAGTCTATGTAGATGATATGTTAGTTAAATCGCGCATAGCCACAAATCACTTGGACGTCCTCATTGAAATGTTCGTAATACTCCGTAAGTATAGAATGAAACTCAATGCACTTAAATGTCACTTCGGGGGTAGCCACTGGAAAGTTCCTAGGATTCATTGTGAGTGACATAGGCATCGAAGCCAATCCTGAATAGATTACCGCTTTGCAGGAAGTCGAGGCCCAAAAAACAAGGAGTTACAGAGCTTGAATGAGAAAGTTGCAGCGCTATGCCGGCTCATCATAAAAGAAACCAAAAAATGTATACCATTCTTTGACGCACTAAAGAAGGGAAAGAAGAACTTCGAATGGAATCAAGCTTATCAGATTGCCTTTGAAGAACTGCTGCGACATATGGAGACTCTGCCAATCCTATGCAAGCCAGTAGATGGAGAAGAATTATTTATCTACTTAGCAGTCTCGCCCCACGCATTAAGTGCCACGCTTATATGTGAAGAAGCCAAGGTCCAGGGGCCCGCATACTACATCAGGAAATAATTCACCAAAGTCGAGAAGAACTATCCAAAATTGGGAAAACTAGCTTATTACCTCTTGATCGCATCAAGAAAGTTACGACCACACTTTTAGGCACACCCTATCAAAGTACTAACAGATCAACCCTTGAAGCAGGTGTTATACCGCCCCACGACCTCTGGATGGCTTATCAAATGGAACATTGAATTGAGTCAATAAGAAATCACTTACCATCCATGAAGGGCGATCAACGAGTAGGCCCTTGCAGACTCCATTACTGAGTTTACAATATGAGATAACGAAGAAGAAGTTACTCCAAAAGTGGTGATATACTGGAGGTTGTGTGTCGACGGTGCATTTAACAACTTTTGCTCGGGGGCAGCGGTCGTGCTCAAAACTCTCGAAGGGCGATCCGTTTGCTACGCATTACGCTTGGAATTACCTACAATAAACAATAAAGTAGAATATAAAGCATTGTTAGCTGGATTGAAACTTTTGAAGGAACTCGGGATAAAGTCCATTAATATCTATAGCGACGCTCAGCTAGTCGTTTATCAGGTGAGAAGCAAATATCAAGTCTGAGGAGAGAACCTTGCCCCGTATCTATCCAAAGTGTAGGAATTGCTGAACAATCGAGCATTACACCATAACTCATATCCCGAGGGAACAAAACATGAAGGCGGACTATCTAGCTCAACTGGCTAGTTTCGGAGAAGCTCAGTAAGTGGGACTGGTCCTAGTTGAAACTCTGACTGCTCCAAGCATAGGCGTGATGGATATCGATTGGATTTTCCAAACAACCGAAGAACCAGAGACATGGATGACATGAACCAAGGACCATCTGCTCAGAGGAATACTCTCCGTAGACAAGAATCAATGGAGAAAGCTCCCTTGAATGGCACCATGGTCCGTAATATAGGATATAGTACTCTACGGAAGGGGATTCTCTACCCCCTTGCTTAGGTGTGCAACTAATGGCGAAGCATGAAGAATCACCAGGGAAGTTCATGAAGACGACAGCGGAGATCACACCGAAGGACAAACCCTTGCAAAGAAAGTTCTCCGATATGGGTATTTTTGGCCAACGGTCAACCGAGATGCATTAGATTTTGCCAAACGGTGCGACCAATTTCAAAGATTCAGCAAGATCAAAAGAACTCCTTCAACAGAGCTAACACAGATGGTCAGTTCATGGCCATTCACAATTTGAGGGGTCGATTTAATTGTTGTATTGCCAATAGCCAAAGGAGGAGCCAAATATGATATCGTTGCTGTTGACTACTTCACCAAATGGGCCGAATCGGAACTACTGGCCACTGTTACCATAGAGAAGGTTATTAACTTTGTCACTAAAAACATTATTTGTAGGTTTGGAGTGTCACAAAAAATCATCATGGATAACGAGACTCAATTTGAAAGCGCTGAATTCAAAAAATTTTGCAAACGCTTCCAAATCGAGAAAAGATTTTTCACTGTTGCACATCCGTAGGCAAACAGGTAAGTGGAGGTAGTAAACAAGATCATCAAGCCCACCATCAAAAAGCGGCTAACTAAAGCTAAAGGAAATTGGATTAATGAACTTCCACTTGCATTATGGGCTTACAGAACAATGCACAAATATGTAGTCAGGCACTCTCCATTCGCCCTGGCATATGGTTCAGAAGCAATGATCCCAGTCGAACTAGAAGTTCTTTCTCATCAAAGGAAAAACTTCGATCAAAGGCAGAACGAACAGCTTCTGCTCTAGTCGCTCGATATGGTCGATGAGAAGCGAGAAAAAGTCGAGCTAAGGACTGTTGCTCACCAGAAAAGGGTCGCACGATATTCAAATCCAAGGTCCATAACCGTACTTTCGAAATAGGAGACCTTGTCCTCAAATGAGTCTATGCTGTACTAGGAACATTCAAACCAAACTGGAAAGGGCCCTATGTAATCAGCCATAAGCTAGGGGATGACAAGTTCAAGCTAACAACCGTTAATGGAATCCAAATTCCCCATGCTTGGAACAACAAATCGCTTCATCGTTACTTTATCAAGGATTATCTTATGTATTTCCTATTTCCGCAAATAAGCCATCCCAGGATACCGAAAGTATTATAAATAGGCAAAACTTGCCCAACTTTTATTTCAGTTAATGGAATTACTTTGCTTTTTGAAACAATAAAACTTTGTTCACATAAGTAACTTGCTGAGCTGACGGGGTAAAATCGACTCAAAACCATCTGATCGCTACTTAAGATAGTGGAGCCACGCTCAAGTATGCCCCATCTACCTACCGATTCGACGGAAGCAGATCGACGGAACTCGATCCCGGCCTTCTAAGAACTGGTGTTGCTATGGCGATACCGGGAAGGTCCGAATCAAAGTCGTGCATCGCCTCTTGGATTGTGGAATCACGTCCAAGCAAACACAATTACCTAATTGGCACACCTCGTAAGCCGCGCATCGCTTCTTGGTTCGCAAAACTGCGGCCATGCAAGCCTCAATCCCATTATGCGCATTTCATAAGCTACACACCACTACTTGAATCAGCAAAATTACATCCAAAGATGAGGAACTCTCATATTACAAAAAGCCATGTACCACCACTGGAGGTAAGAAATAGCACTCCAAGGAGCGATACGTATGCACAATAGCCTGAACGTCAGCATTATAATGGAATTACTTAACCGAATTACAAGTAATCGGTGTTGCTCCGGCATCACCAACCAAATAATTCCCAAAGATAGGAGTTGCAATATAAATCTAACTAGGGGCATCCAGATGACCACAATGGGCGCCCAGTCTCGTATCAAGTGTTCGGAGTAAATAGCCCCGTGAACTAGGGAGCACACTCACCAACACTCAACCAAAATAGCAAATACTTCACAGTTTTGTTACTCTAGACAAAGAATTTTGGCAATAATTACTGTAAATAAAACAATGTTGAATAAGAAATAGTGGTATAAAAAGGCAATGGTGCATGGAATGTAGATAAGTAGACAAGTGAAGTTACAGTCAAAATTTCAAAAGTTTTATTACTTATAATGTTTTTCATGTACAATAATAAACAGTAGGAGTTGTACCCACACAATATCGGCAAAGAATAGGAAAATACAAACACTGTAGTTTCAACAACAAGAAAATAATGCAAAGTGCATACTTTGCACTTGTACAAAAAGCAAAAGCTCCACTTCACGAGTACATGAACAGATCATGACTTCTTCTCACTACTTCCCCTGTTGCCTTTCCCGCCTCTGATCGGCAACTTCTAAAGCTTCTCCCCTCCCAGGGCGATCTCGCTTTCTGAAACATTGTCGTCGGCATATCCTCCTTTGTCATTGTGCTTGCGGGATTTATGAGAGCTCTTCGATGACCTCTTTTGCTCTTCAACCTTCTCCTTCTTCACTGCTACCATTTGTTGATCAGTCATTGGCTGCTTGGCCTTTACTTTGTCTGGTTGGCTAGCTTGGTCCGCTTGCTCCTGTGTGTTAGTAGCTACCAGACCCTCCTCTTGAGGTACAAAGGGGTCATCCAAACCATGCAGCGTTGCAATTTGCTCAGAGTGTGAACCGAGCTGCGAGCTGGATGTAGAGATGACGGTTGATGCGGTCTGAATGGCAGCAGATCCAACACCGTGAGGAGGGGGTAACTCAGTAGGAAGAGAGGGTTGATCTATAATATTAAAATAAATGGCAGTTATCTCGGCGATTTCATCCGGCGTAAATTTAAAGTCTTCAAGCACGGGAGAGATAAGAAAATTAACTGCTGTGGGAGTCTGTTCATGCGCCACAACTTCGAAGCCTTCGCTGTTGCCCTCCTTTGATGGTTGCATAACCACGAGAGAGGTAGAAATGATCCCTTCATCAACATGAAGATGTAAATATGGCTCACCAGTGCCTAAAGGAAAATGCTAGGTTACAGCTTTAGCGGCAGCCGCAACATGAATAACTTCACATTCCCTCTTCGGTCTCAAGATTTCATGGCCCTCCCTTAAAGCTGGCGGGACTCTTCGTTTAGATATGCCTGAACCAACCCCTCTTTAGTATAACCGCCACCCATGTCTTGAATTCGTGCTAGAATCTCTTCTCAGACTACGACAAGCATACGAGGGAACAACATACCCAATAACTAAGACTCCCTTGATGCAGCACGAAGTTGACATAGAGTCCCAAAATAGTAGCATCCACGCCTTCCATCTTCTTTACGAAGGTTTCTTGAAGCTCTAAAAAGCTGGCATTCGCATTAGTCTTCTCTACCGCCAGCTGTTTCTTCTCAGCATCTAAATTCGAAACTTGTTTACAAAGAGAGGCAACTTCTTGAACCTGCTCGGCGATGGTTTTCTTCTGCATCTCAACCATCGTCTCGCTTATCCTCAACTTTTCTTTTAAAGCCACCTCATCAGTATGGCACTTCTTTATCTCATCTCTAAATCTGAATGCAGCTCTGTCAGTATATTCTTTTAGCTCCTTAAGCAAAGAAGCACTTTTGCTCTCCCTCTTGAGGGCGTCATCTCTCTCTTTCTTTTTCCTCTCGACCTCCGCGTCACAATCTGCAAGCTGCTTCTCGTATTCACCCTTTTCGGACTCAAACAAGAGGATTTCCTAATAGTTGTTCCGATTAAAGTTAGACAGCTACATGCATAATTTTTCCCACCCCTCAGCTTGCTCTAAACCGCTCTGAATTGCTTGGAAATGGGATGAATAAGATTTGGCACTAACTGACTTCAGATTGGGCTTATAAAAAACAACTCCCCTTAAGAAAAACTTAGGGAATGCAGCTTGCAGATGTGAGGGACCAGCAAGAAGAATGTAAGTCACATGCCTAGAAATCTAAGGAGAGGTGGTCATGACAGTATGAGTGGAGGAGGTCATGACACAGGAAGCAAGGGCATTTATCCTAGTGAAAGCAGGAGGATGTAAAGCGGATTCTTGCTCTTGGTCTATTTTCAGCCTCTTTGATGGATCTCCCCGCTCAGTCGAGCTCTTCCTCTTCTTGCAGTCACTTCTCCTATCATGGCCTTGATCTTTCTCGACATGATGATGCTCTTATGCCTCCCTCTCCTTCCTCCTTTTCCTCTCCTCATCAGTCTCTTGGGGAGCATGGTACGTAGAAGAGTGTCTCTGCGAGCCCTGAGACTCCAAAACTCGACCAAGATCGCTGTGAAAACCACGAGACATGATTCCTGCAGCAAGCGATAAAATGGCTTTAGGAAAAAGGCGTTTGATAAACTAAAACATCCTTTAAAAAATATGAAGTGTGTGATCCTAGTGAAGTGTGTTGCAACTTAACGACCCCAGTGGAATACATAAACTAGATCGGTCACCAACTAATGTCAGAACATCGCTCCCTATCGGGATGATCCAAGTAGACTGCGAAGGCAACCCTTTCGAAGCAAAGTCATCCATTAAGTCACCTATATTCATAAAAATGTCACTCGGATCTCCCAAATAAATGTCATCACCTTCCGACAGAGGGCTGAATACATGCTCAGTCTTGGGAGAAGCTCCTCCAATATGCTCTCTCAAAAAAGATGAGGGTGCATGACCGGGGCTTAATTCTGAGGTCTTGTCGCCTAATTTGACGTCACCCTCATTAGTGTCCCAATCTATTTCTTCCTCATTTAGAGGATGCTCCTTACTGGTTTCTCCTTCTTCATTTTCTCCAATAAGCGAAGCCTTGCCTTTCTGTTGAATAAATTCTTCCTTTTTCTCTTCTGGAATCGATGGCATTTTTGGTAGGCTGTCGACCCTGACTTGAATTTGGATCTCCTCAGGAGTCTTCTCTGACCCATCGGACAGGCCACTTTCTTCTTCGTCATCATCATCTTCACCAGAGTCATGGGAAGAGGAAACAGAATGGGTTCGTGCTCTAAAGCGAGAAGGAGCACTAACGAATCCAATGGATCTCCTAGGGTGTAAAAGCCCACATCGGCGAAGGTTCTCATCTGTGAGCAAGTAATCGTGCGCTCTTGAGCATCGACCACTTTCAAGGTGCTAAGAACAAAGTCGAATGTCGGGTCCTTATTAATTTTTGAAAGAACTGCAAGGAATATATGATCGTTCAAAAAACTTATAGCAATTAAAGGAAACCCCAATCACGGTAAAGGAGACTTACCCCCATAGTCCATAAACGGGTGAATCCCTTTGGACTATTAGTGAAAAAGAATTGATTTTGAAATGAAGGAACTTTGCTGAGAAGATCCAGTACCGGCTACGCTGCACTTTAATATAAACAAGTGATGGATTAGCCTCTCTCTTCTTAAACAATAGAAGATATTGCACCTCAGCGAAGCTCGAGGCACGATTAAGTGTCCACATGAACAGAACATATAAGCACGTCATCATGGCATATCCATTTGGAAGAATCAAGAATGAAGCCAACCCTTTGTTCTGAAGTGTTGTCATTAAGTAGTGATTAAGTGGGGGCACTGCACCATACATGCACATATATCGGTGGCCGACCACGTATCCAGAAGGTGGCCTATGAGCAAATTCTCCTCTCGATGATAGAAGCACGTCATCCTCTGGGATACCATATTACGAGCAAACGCTTCGCAACATCTTGTATGTAAGGATTGAAGGGGTTTTCTCCAAAGGATCAAGCAAGACTCTAAAGTTAGGAGGAGTGTGATCGACGATGGGACCGACTGGAACCAGGTGACCATATTAACCTGAAGTTATAGAAACGGCGGATCCAGCTAGGATCAACGATGACTCCTCTTCAGAAAGAGGTGATTTCCCCTCAATTGATTTGCGCTGAGAAGATTTGCGCGTCATTCTATATAAGAAAGCTTGTGTTCAAAATAGTCAGGTATACCTAATGTCTAAAGTCTAAACTATAGACCCTACGTAGTTGACACTTGAAATCCGGGAAATAATTGATGTGTACCAACCATCGATCGGATTCCAAGTATTAACCGGGAGTGTGTGATGTGTAATCTAAGTGAGAATTGTTCCAGTGTCTTAAATGATGTGGACAAACCATTCTGTGTAGATGGCTCATTCACACGAAAAGAGCGATCTGTATCACCTGTTAATTTCATTTCTTCTATACCTACCATTATTGATCAACAATCGATAACGGATATGTTGTACGAAGTGACACAGAAAGCCCTTTCTATTCCAAGTACACGGACTGTGCAATGACACCAATCCGAAGTGAGCAAATATAGATCGATGGATCCGAATCAAGTAAAGAATTCTCAGCATAAGCCGATTTTAGTTCTCTTGAAGCTGATAACAGCATGAGTTGCACACAAGATGCCACCCTAAGCATTTATCACTTCCCAAAGAAACCAAAATCAATGTGCAAGACACGGTGCCGGGATCGACTATGTAACTCATGCAAGTTAATCCTGACTCTGTGGATGAAAATAGCGGAACATGTCGAGCAGCGGGAAAAACCCTAACTTCGTTCCATGAAAAATTTGAGACTCAGTCTGATATCTTCTTCCCTAAAGTCACAATCAACTTGAATCTTCCACTATATCCATCACCAACACAACTTCATCACCAATCGCTAATGTAGTAATATGCCAAAATCCACATCACCAACCTTCAAAATTGAGAAAGGTGATTTGATCTCTGATTCAAGACAACCCAAACTAGGGTATTGGATGGATCAGATCGGCAATGCGTCAAAATAGAGGTGATCTCGATAGCAGGACCTACTTAGAACGGCGGCAGCGGCTAATGGTGAAGATCGACGGTAGTGGTTTTCTGGTGGTTGTAGGCTTCAGATCGGCTAAAGGAATGGGGTTTGGATCGAATAAGAAATGAATTAAAGTGAGGGATCGACTCGTATATAAAAAAACAAAAACAAAACAGAAGTTTGAAATTTTGTCAAGTACTTGGATCGGTACTGACCTAAATTTGCTCCTCCAAATGGTCCCAAATTTTCCCTATGCGACCTACTCGATGTTTGTATTCATTCTGGAAATTATTAAGTCAAGACCACTCGGTAATCACGAACAATGGGGATTCAAATTATGGACTGGACAGTTGGCCGGTACGCCATAGATAGCTTTTCAAGATGGCCAGATACGACAAATGAAACTTCTTAAACGGAAACCCAAAAATAAAACAATTCCAGAGCACACCTTATTTTTAACGAAAGCATACTCTGTGGGGTAAATGTTAACCAGGAGTTAGAACATACAAATTAAACCAGAACGACTCGAAACTTGATCGAAAGGCCTAAAAATACAAAACAAAGGACCCCAAGAAGTTTGATCCAAAAATATGCTATATTTTTGGATCGACACCGATCCGATTCGAATTAGTGGTTCATGGTGGCCCCAATCCTTTTGCATTGTGACTCTATGCCTCAACCAAGCTCACCCAACAAATTTTGTAACATTCCAAGCATCTGAGTTTAAGAAGTGAAGGTTCATCTGATTTAGAATACAGTTCGATCTAACCCACGGGTGAATCATCATCAAAACAAGTCAACAGGCTACAAAATTATACAGAGAGCATCACTATGAAGTAAGAAGCTTGACCAAACAAATCAAAGCCAAAAATTGGCTAAGGATTTGGATCGGTACCGACCCAATTGGGTTGGATCGGTACCGATCCAAAAGGATAGCCTATTTTGGCTCCAAACTTTCTGAGCTCTCTCTGCATAAGGACTATAGGCTTCTAAAAAGCGATTCTTGGCCCAAGTGCCCTCCAACTCCTATAAATACCATCCCATTTGCAACAAAAAAATGATCTACTCTGGTCTCTGCTGAAACTTTACCATTGTTTCTTCACTCCTCTTCTCCCTTACAACAGCCATTAAAAGGCAACTGAGACCCTTCCAGTTGTCTCTAACAATGGTGGTCTGATCTAACTCAGGAAAGAAGAATCATATCATAATCCAAACTCCTTTGTAACAACAGTCAGTTAATAACAGCTATAAAGTGGACGTAGGCTTTGTTAACAGCCGAACCACTATAAAAATCTCTTGTATCTTTTCTTTTTCTGTGATTTACTATTGCCTTTTCTATTTTATTTGCCTTGATAAACAGGGCTGGTGCTTTCACATTCAAACCAGGGTGTTGATCCATTTTTAAGGTTAACACTATGAAAACTATGATTCGAAATTGTTATTGGTAGAAACTATTAGGTTCTTAGTAATCCTATGAAAACTATGATTCCAGATAGGTAGTCCTTAAGAGCTTTGATAGGTTTACTAAGTCCATGAATACAAATAGGTTCATAGTGACCGTAGAAAAACTATGGATTGAGACAGATAGTCGGTTTTGTAAAAACGGTAGATATTACCCTATGTTGACCGAAGAGTCAGACTTACCCACATTGCATACTTGCATATAATATTTTTCAACCATTGTGGATGCAAGAGCACAGTATATGGTTGATATGTTGGTTAATATCACAGTGAGCGGAAACCCTTCCACTCAGCAGCGTAGTCTCACTAGATGTTCATTTTTGGTTCAAGATGGTAGGTTATTATTCACACCATACTGTTTGTCTGACTCGAAGTTTTTTCCCCTTAAACTCTTGGGTACTCATTTGAGTAGCTCAGGAGTAAGGGTTTCCAGGTTTCCAATAAGACGAATAAGCTTCTCGAGACATGCAGGAGGCAATCTAACTATTAGGAGTTCTTATCTAATCCGCTATGTTGTTTGATTTTTTTCTGTATGGATGTAATGGTAAGATATATAATTGCCAAGTTTTAGATTCTAATTAGCTAATGAGGCATCTTCATATGTCGCTCTTAGAGTGTTGTGTAATAATTATATTTTCTCTGAACATGAGATTACGAATGGGATTATGTAATGAATATGAAAAGTTATTTATGAAGTGTAATGTGAAAACTTATCATTAAATTTTGTTTGAAAATTTTCATATTCATATGCTTCTAATTATTGATATGATTAACACAGCCGTATTTTGTGAAATTAATACTTTGGATGACTGCAGCACCTGTAGAATTTTATTCTGAACCTCAAAGTGGGGTGTTACAAGTTGGTATTAGATCATTGGTTTATGTAAAACTTAAAAGACTAAAAGATTTTTGAAAACGTAATCTTAATGAATCAGAAAATAAGATTGGGGTTTGGGATAACGCTGTAGTAACGTATTTGTATTTCTTATATATAAGTATGTATTTTCCCCTCTCTCTTAGATTGTTCTTCTATATCTTATTAAGGCACTTATGCAAATTACGAGAAAGCAAGATATGGAAGCAGGAAACGAAAGAGTAAATCTTGGTGGAAGAAGCACTACAACCAATGGAAATGTTCGACCCAATACCAGAAGGAACCATGGTCGACAAGCCAATGCAAATCAAAACGCAAATGTTAACGTAGGTGCTGGAACCCCACTAGTAGATATGAGGACTATGTATCAGTTTTTCATCAATTTGATGCAAGCTGGAGCAGCGATAATAGTTATAGGGAATGCTACAAATGAGGGAGGAGTTAATCCTATAGTGCCGATCGGTAATAACTATACTAAGCAGAACCGAGATTATACTAGTCTTGAAGGAAAGCATTTTCTTAGAACTGAGGATACTATTGAAGTGGAGAATCGGCTATTGCACTGTGAAAGAATCTTTCCTGCCCTAGGATTGAATGATTATCAGAAGAGGAGGTTGGCATCGAGGCAGTTACAAGGAGCTGCTTTGTACTGGTGGAATGGAGTAACCATTGGACTACTAGAAGAGGAATTCACTTGGGCTGAATTTCGAAGAAGATTCAAGGAGAGATTCTTATCTGAAGTAGCCAACTTTCTTAGGACATTTATGCAATTGGAGCAAGGGGAAATGTTGGTTTTAGAATATGCTACTAAGTTTGACAAGCTGTCTAGGTATGGATATGCTAATATTGACACCGTGATTGAGCAGAATGAGAAGTTTAATCAGGGTTTGAAGCCCGAGATTGCTAAAGCGACTATGCCACATCTCCAAGATTCGAGTAATGTAGTGGTAGAAATGGCTATAAGGAATAAGGAAATGCTTGCGAATTTTAGGAAAGAGAAATCAGTGGAGACTTAGGAATTTCAGAGTAAGAAGAGGAAGTTCTTCAAGAAGAAGGGAGCTTAGAAGGGTGGGGCTGCCAAGAAAGGGAAACTTAATCTTGTTTGCTTTAAGTGCGATAAGAAATGACATTTTGCTCATGAGTGTCAAACCGGTAAGGGAAAGAAGGTTGTAGAAAAGAAAGGTGTAAAGTGTTTCAACAACGACCGGATGGGGCACTACAAGAATCAGTGTCCAGAGCCGGCTGGAGCGGATAAAGGAAAGGTCTTTGCTTTGGAAACATCATCTTCCAGACCGACTGCTACTAAGAAAAAAAGTCTATGATGATGGTACACTTTTGATTCAAAGCATATCAGTTGGAGTATTGTTTGATATGGATGCATCACATTCTTTTATCTCTCATTGCTTGGTAGTAAGTTAGATCTAAAACCATCATACCTTGTTACTTCCTTAAGGGTAGCTAATCCAATAGGAGGGTATGCAACTCTGGATATGAGTTGTGACCATCTTGAATTTGAGTTGCTAGGTTATAATTTTGCCTATAGTTTGTTTGTGTTTTATTTTGTAGGTTTCGAGATTATTTTCGGTATGGATTGGTTAAGCAGATACGATACTAGGATATTTTGCCATAATAGAAAAATATCATTGCGACACCCTGATAGTCGTGATCGAATTATATACTTAGTTGAGAATTCGAGTCTAAATTTTTTTTGCTTTATTGGGTGCCATAGAAGTGAAAGATGAGTTAAATCGAGTTTATGTTGTAAAAAAATTTGCAGATATTTTTGAGCCTATTATAGGGCTACAACCGAAACGAGCTATGATTTTCTAATAGATCTTATACCTGGAGCCGAACCCGTTAGTAAACCACCTAGCAGGATGACACCTACCGAGATGAAGATTCAAAGGTGCAGCTAATGGACTTAGAAGGAAAGAATTTTATTAGACCAAGTAGTTCGTCTTGGGGAGCGGCCGCGGTGTTCGTGAGGAAACTGGATGGGTCATTGAGATTATGCATTGATTATCGTAAGCTGAATGAGAAGACGATAAAGAATAGATATCATTTGTTGAGAATTGATGGTTTATTTGATCAGTATGGAAGAGCAAAAGTATTTTCTTAGTTGGATTTGGCGACAGGGTTCCATCAATTAAGGGTAGCGTAGGAGAGTATTCCTTTGACGGCGTTTCGAGCAAGATATGGTTCGTATTTGAAGTTAGTAATGCCATTCGGGTTAACTAATATGCCTGCATTCTTTGTGGATTTTATGAACCGAATTTTCCGAGAGCACTTGGATAGGTTCGTATTGGTGTTCATTGATGACATTTTGATACATTCTAAGGATGAAACAGATCATGAGTTTTATCTTAGAATAGTGCTTGAGACGTTGAGGCAGCATCAACTAAAGGCGAAGTTTTCAAAGTGTCATTTTTGGAAAAGAGAAGTGAAGTTTCTTGGTCAGGTAATTTTAGAAAAATGATTGTTTGTGGATCTACCTAAGTTCAAGCTATAAATAATTAGAAGAGACCTGAGACAGTGATCGAGATAAGAAGTTATCTTGGTTTAGTTGGCTATTACCGGAGATTTATTAAGGATTTCTCATGGATAGCAACACCCCTAACTAAACTAACCAAGAAGGACGTAAGTTTATCCGGTCCAATAAATGTGAGGAAGCAATCCTTAAGTTAAAGCATTTGTTGAGCAATGTACTTGTGTTAGTTTTTCTAGATGGGAATCATGATTTAGTGGTGTATATAGATGCATGCGTAACATAGTTAGGAGCTGTGTTGATCCAAAGGGGTAAAATAATTGCTCGACAGCTCAGACCCCATGAAGTTGGATATCTGAATCATGATTTGGAGTTGGCAGCGGTGATTTTCGTATCGAAAGTATGGAGATGCTACCTCTAAGGGGAAAGATTCTAATTGTTTATAGATCATAAGTTATTGCGGTATTTATTCTCTCAGAAAGAGTTGAATATGAAACAGCAGAGGTGCCTGGAGTTTTTAGCAGCTTATGATTTTGGTATTGAGTATAAGCTAGAGAAAGGAAATAAAGTGGCAAATGCACTTAGCAGAAAACATTAGAATGTGGTGTTAGCTACGTTGGTAGAATGGAAGGATTTAGAGGAGTTGACAACTTGGAGTGTGCAGTTAAGAACGACTGCTAGTTCTAGTCAAAGTACCGCCATGTTGTCTTGCTTGGAAGTTCGACCGGTATTGATCGAAAGGAATGCTTCTAAGCAGAGAGATGATCCATTACTAGCCGAAAAGATAAGAAGATTGGAAAGTGGAACTGAGCTTGATGATCTAAAAGATTTTAGTCTTGACTAGAGGGGATGGTTAAGGAAGAAGGGACGGTTTTGTATTCCAGACGTTGGTGGCCTAAGAAAGGAAATTCTTAGGGAGTGTCATCGATCAAAGTTTACTATAAATCCGGGAGGAACTAAGATGTATCTGGATATGAAAAGAACTTTCTTCTGGGAAGGCATGAAAGGGGATGTAGGCTTATGGGTGAAGTAATATACGAATTGCTAACAGGTGAAAGCCGAGCATCAAAAGCCAAGTGGTTTGCTTCAACCTTTAGATATACCCGTTTGAAGTGGGATTCGATATCCATGGATTTTATTGATGGGTTGCCAAGGTCGAGCAGGGAATATGAAAGTATTTGGGGGCATAGTGGATAGACTGACCAAGAGTGTGCACATTTCATTCTGGTTAAGTCAACTAGGACGGCACCTGTATGGGCTAAGTTGTTTATGAAGAATATTTTTAGACTGCAAGGGATTCCTAGTAGTATAGTTAGTGACAGAGATACTTTGTTCATTAGTGATTTCTGGAAGTCTACAAGAAGTGTTAGGTACCAAGCTTAAGATGAGTACCGCTTATCACCCACAGACGGATGAGCAGATAGAGAGACTCAATAAGGTACTTGAAGACTTCTTAAGAGCTTGTGAACTAGATTTTAGTGGGTCATAGGAAGACCATTTGCACTTAGTTGAGTTTTCCTATAATAATAGTTATCAGACTAGTGTAGGAATGGCGCCTTTCAAAGCTTTGTATGTAAGGCCGAAAAAATCAACAACATTTTGGTTGGAGACCAGAGACAGATTGGTCCTTTGTCCAGATATGGTGAGAGAAGCCACAGAGAAGATTAAGTTAATCCGAGTTAGGATGAGGGAAGTTCGATCCGAAAAGTTACGCAAATAAGAGGCATAAGGATCTAGGGTCTCAATTGGAGATCGTGTTTTCATTAAGTATCGCCGATGAAGGGTGTGGTACGGTTTGGAAAGTTAGGGAAACTAGTGCCGAGATATGTTGGACCATTCCCTATTATAGAGAGGATCGGGAAACCCGCGTACCGAGTAGAGTTACAGTGTAATTTGGCAAGAGTCCATAATGTTTTTCATGATTCTCATCTTAGGAAGTATGTACCTGATCCAGAGACTGCCATTGCTTCGATTGCATTGGAAGATTTAGTAGTAGAATCATATCAGACTTTTGTTAGGCAACCAGTTTGTATTGTAGCGAGAGATGAGAAGAAGTTAAGGAACATGACAATCAGATTGGTGAAAGTCCAGTGGAGTGACAACAAGAAAGACTGTACTTGAGAGACGGGGACATGATTAGGGATACTTATCCTGAGCAGTTAAGATGGTATGTTCCATATTTGTTATATATAGACTTTGTAGCTTGTAGGATATATTAGCATTGTTTGCATGTTTGATATGCTTGTTATGTTGTCCTGATTAAATTTTAAGGATGAATTTCTTTGAGGAAGGGAGCCTGTAACACCTCTAATTTTGATTAACATTATTCAGGATATTTAATTAGATAAATTAAATAGCATAAGGTGATGTGTAGTAAGATAAGGAGGATGATATTTTATAAATAACAAGGTCAAGCCTTAACTAAGTAATTGTTAAGAGTGTTTTAAAATTTAAAACATAAAGAATGTATGAGAGGGGCAAAGCACAAATATAATTACCTATTATCCCTTAAACCCTCTCCCTTCATCCATTCTCATTTTTCGTAAATCCACTAAGTAATAACCAAGGATAAGGTCGGCCATTAACAAGCTAGAAAGGAGAAAATCTAAAGAAGATTAGGGGCAAAGCTAAGGAAAAACATTCTCCATCAAATCTCAACTCCAATATCCAATCTAAGGTGAATAATGATTATCCATCTTAAGTTCTCTACGCACTACGCCATAGATGGCCTTCTGCAACAGATTTGCATGGTGTTGCCAGCTAAAATGTTGCGATAGGTATGCTGATTTTTGTCTATTGCAACACACGCTTTAAGGTGTTAGCATAGATATCAGCAAAATGTTGCAGTAGCTATAGCTGTATTCAAATTAAAAAATTAATAAAATTAGCAATCCGCGTGAATACGATCCAACGATCTATATTTAATCCGACTGTTAAAATGGATCACCACTGCACTTTTTACCAAATTTTCGTTTTCCCGCCTATGTTGGTGTAGATCCCCTTTCAGTTTTCAATTCATAATTCTCAAATCAAAAAGCAAATTCACGAAATCCAGCAAATCCAGCAAATTCATACTTCCAATTCGCATATGCTTTTCGATGTCAGATTGGAATTCGGTATCAGACTCCTAGAGCTCCGGAATCAGATCCGGCATGAAGTGAAAAGCGCCACCTCCTTCATACTCCTAGAGCTCCGGAATCAGATCCGGCATGAAGTGTTTCAGGTTGGGGTCGTGGTTGGGTGAGGCTGATTGTAGAAGTAGGTCGCGGTGGGTTTGTTTGTCGCGGAATGTTGCGGGGTTTGTCAGTGTTCGATTGGTGGTTAGTTGTTGATTTTAGAGGCAAATCGTGGGTTTTATTTGGGTTGATGGGTTGGTGATAAAGACGATTCATGAAGTGACGGGGAAGTCGAATTTGGGTACCGAAGTTAGCATTTTTGGAATTCACGATTAGAGGAGGGGGGTTCGGCTCACTGCAGTGTGATTAACGTGTTTGTTTGGTTTATGGGTTGAGTTTGTCGACTGCGTTGTAGCTGGAAGGTAGTGATGCAGGTTGTAGGAGCAGTTTGTACAGGGAGATGGTTGAGGAGGTTGAGCGGTGTAGTTTCATGGAGGTGCTGCTGTTGTTCGTTAGTGAAGTTCTGGATGGTTCAGGTAGGAAGAAGAAGAAGTTGAAGGAAGAAGTCATTGATGATGGTGCTTCGGGGATGAATGTGCTTCGGGGATGAATGTGCTTCGGGGATGTAAGTTGCAGCAGTTTGGGGATGGTGGTAGTGTAGAGGTTCGTGCTGCCGAAGTCCGTGACCTGTTCGATGAAATGTCAATTTTGTGTAGAGGTTCGTGGCAGTGTAAGTTGCAGCAGTTTGGGGATGGTGGCAGTGAAGGGTAATGTATTACTTATTAACACGCAACCTGTTCGATGAAATGTCAATTTTTATTTATCATGGTTTCAGGTCTTTTACCAAGGCAGAGAATGATGGCTGGAAAAAGGTCGGATGATTCAGAAGAAGCCATGAAAGAGTTGCAAAAGTCAATCATCGAGGAGGTGTTCAAATTCGCAGGAGGTGATCATTTGTGCATCATTTTACGTCGTTTCAAAGAAGGCTCGATCTTCCGCCCGGACTGCGGTGCCCCGGACCCCCGCCGGCGCTGCGCCCGGACCCGCTTCTCGGCTCGCCTTCGGCTCGGCACTCGGCTCGCCTTCGGCTCGGCACTCAGCTCGTCATATATTCGTCAGTGTCGGTGTCTGTATAAATTGAAACTGCATATGTAATGAGTGAACTGAGTGATGTAGTGAGGAATATCTGTATATGTAAATATCAGTGTTATATATCATTGAATTGTAAAATAGTGGAGTCAGGAATTTGTACTATTTCTAATGTTGAAATAAAATATTTATTTAAATAAATTACTGTTTGAATATCAAATTCTGTGCAAATAGCATTTTATTAAATAAAAATTTATTTCTATTAAAAAATCAAATATGCTCTACATTGTGGGCCCCACAAATTCAGAAAGTTAATATCTATAGCAACATTTTGGAATGTTGGTACAGACACCTATGGATGTTGCTATAGACCCAAATATGGTTCTATTGCAACAATATTTCTTATGTTGCCTTAAATAGTCAAAATGTTGCCTTTGAGGTCTGCGGCAACGCGGCAAAATGCAACACCGAGAAAGTGTTGCCTTTGCCCTTTTTTAGCCTACAGCATCATTTTTTGGCACTTCCTGCATCACTTCTTTGGTGTTGCAGTATGCAATCTATGGCGTAGTGACGTTTGGTTGGGTTTTATGATTGAACTCAAATTCTATGATGTTATTATGTCATATTTTGAATGTTTGAATGATTATATGCTTATTGATGAATTATTGGATTTATTTGTGAAATTGGTTAATAGGATTAAGTATGAAAACCTATCATATGATACCCAAATGACTTGAAATTTTTATATGACATCAGAATATTATTTTAGAAGTGGGTTTTTAATTTCATAATTTTTCAAGCAAGTATGAATATTTTGTGAATTTTCTAAGTGAGAAAATTGATTTATTTCATGTTTTAATTATAAAAAATAACTAAATAATGTTTTTGGTCCTTGAAATTTTTATATGTTAAAGAATAGGATTAATCTGATTTATTGTGATTTTTGGGGATTTTTCCCAAGTGTTTGCGGATTATTATGAATTTGTTAGGCTAGAAAAGCTTAGTAATTATATTAGAATATTAATATAAATTACGTGGGTTGCAAATTATTTTGGGAATGAGAAATCAGGTCTATATCAGTTTTCTGAAAAGGATTTGGTAAAGAAAGTTATTATCCAATAAGAATTTGGCAAATAATTGGAGTTGGGAAAAGATATTGCTTTTTAAAGAAATAAAACGGTTTTATGTTAATTATGGTATTGCCATACACTATTAATCAATATCGCAGTCCATCTACGCCACATGTCGTCTCTAACCTGTAGTTAAGCACATAATGGCAACTTGTTGGTATGCAATGATTCCACTGAGGTTGGGACGTATCAATACCGACTTGAGCCTGCGACGTTGGTGATGCCGCTAGTGTTCTATGCCGCTAGTCTTCTATGCCACATATGTTCTATGCGCCTACTTGATACCGCATGTCTCAATGCCGCGTATCAATGCTGCATATTTTCTATACTAACATCAACTCCATAAGGCAGCAAAGCTGCCAGTTTTCAATATCAACTCCGTATGATTTCAATGCTGCTATTTTCTCATGCCGCAGTGTTTGACCATATTGTTGCCATAGGCTATTTCAGACATAGACTATAAAGAGGCAATGGTGCGCTATTTTCTTATGCTACCTAGTTTTTAGCTATGATGATGTTATTGGCTATTTTGACATTGGTTTTATACGACAATGATGTCGCCTAACTTAATATCCACATTCCCATATTTCTAAGTTTTAAAGTTTTATACTATCCAACCCATAACTATGCCGCATGTATTCGACGATCTATATGTATTTATAATATGGACCATAAATGGTTTTGGCCTTACGGCCTTGTGTGTTATAAATCAGATAGTTTAACATGGTTTAGATACAGAGGGGTGCGATAATCCCATATAGGTAATATCAATGCCACACTTTACTAATTCAATGGTTTTATTATATATATGCCTTCATAGCCTATGGTTTTGAAGTGCGACAACCTCTAAGTGACTTCAAAATTCATCAATGCTATTTATAAAATCATATATATCTTGGCATAATATTTTGGATAAAGTAAGAGGCTATATTTTCCTTGTTTTAAATATGAATTAAAGGGATTAATAGTATATAATGATAAATGTTTTTAAGGAATAAATTATTTTTTAGGCCAAGTTTTTATATGAAATTACCAAAGAGGGTTATTACTTAAGTTTAAGTAATTATAAGATGCCAATTAATCAAACGTATTTGAATGATGGATGCTTATGTTTTTATTTGATCAGTTATTTTGCATGATTATTATTGTCATACTCACATCATCATGACCCATAACTGCATTTTCGGATAAAAGGGCTGAATAACTAGCTTGGTTGACCCATTAGTGAGTATAATTGGATTTAATTTCTGAGTAGAATTGCATCCAAAAGATCAGATAGATCAGAAGAGTTAGGATGCATAGAACCGATCAAAAGATTACAACATGAGATATGGTATTGGAAGGGTCCAATAGGTTCATAGTGATCCCATAAAAACTATGATTGAGTAATGTTATTAGAGGATATCAAATAGGTTCTTAGTGATCCCATAAAAACTATTATTTGAGAGATGCTATTGGAGAGTTCCAATAGGTTCATAGTGATCCGATGAAAACTATGATTGGTAGAAGCTAATAGGTTCATACTGATCCCATGAAAACTATGATTGAAAATTGTTATTGGTAGAAACCAATAGGTTCTTAGTGATCCCATGAAAACTATGATTCCAAACAGGTAGTCCTTAGGATATTTGACGAGTTATTAGTCATCCTATGAAAACCAATAGGTTCATAGTGATCCTAAGAAAACTATGGATTAAGACAGATAATCAGTTTTGTAAAAGGGTGAACTTAGGGTAGATATAACCCTATGTTGACAGAAGATTCAGACTTACCCACATTGCATACTTGCATATAGTAATGTTATTATATTTCAACCATTGTGGATGCTGGAGCACGGAATATGGTTGATATGTTGGTTAAGATACTAGTAAGGGGAAAACTCATTCCCCTCAATAGCGTAGTCTCACTAGATATCTATTTTTGGTTCGAGATGGTAGGTTATTATTCACACCAGACTGTTTGTCTGGCCTGATGTTTTGGTTTTTCCCCTTAAACTCTCAGGTATTCATTTGAGTAAGACGGGATTAAGGGTTTCTAGGTTTCCAGTAAGACGAATAAGCTTCCGAAGATGTGCAGGACACAATCTAGCTATTAAGAGTTCTTATATAATCCTCTGTGTTGTTTGATTTTTTCGTATGGATGTAATAACAAGATATATAATTGCCACGTGTTAGACTCTGATCAGCCAAGGGGGCATCTTCATATGTCGCTCTTGGAGTATTTTGTAATAATTATATTTTCTTTGAACGTGGGATTACGAATGGGATTATGTAATGAATATGAAAAGCTATTTACGAAGTGTAATGTCAAATTTTGTTATTAAATTTTGTCTGAAAATTTTCATATTCAAGTGCTTCTGATTATTGATATGATTAACATAGACGCATTTTGTCACCGGAAATTAGTACTATGGATAATTGCAGCATCCTTAGCACTTAGTTTCGAGTCTCAAAGTGGGAGATGTTACTAATACTCCCTTCAACATTTATGTAAGATACCCTTGGCTATGTTCTATAACTCCTGAATGTAACATTAAAATGAAACAAAGCACAAATATAAAAACAACTACAGACACTACTATTATGTTTAAACACCATCACTTGTATAAATAACGAGGTGAAATACTCAATCGGTCATTGTAAATTAGTTTTGAAATTTAGTTACTGAAAATAATATATAAATAATACTTTTTATTCAAAATAACACCATAAGAATACTTTGTAATCTATAGTCATTGCACATAAGGTACATTTTCTTGATTTTTTTATCATATGGTTTTAGGAACCAATGGGTGTTTGAAACTTCAATTAACCTAGTGCTTAGAATTTAGTCTAATTGTTGGCTTAAATCAGGAAGATGTGTTAGGGAAGGAAATTAATTCTCTCCTTCCCCATTCATATTAGCATTAGATGCTATCAATAAAGTTATGCATGCCCTTATTTCCTAATGCTTATCCCCTTATTTCCTCATTCTCATCTACATATGATATTTTGGTTTTTTGAATGGATCCTTTAAATTCACTAATAATCATATAAATTTATTTCAAAAATGATAAATCATCAAGCCATACAGTTAACAATAAAAAATGTTGTTTTATTATATCTAAACTTGCATCTCGAAGTCAAAAGGAACACAACATTAGGAAAAACAACTATTAATGTCAAAATAGACACCCCAACCTACTTAAGCATTAAACTCATTGAAGACCATAAAAAATATTTTATTTCATAATTCCATTACAAGATCCATAGATCTAATCATCAACCCCCAGTTCGTCTCACTTAACAAAAGTACGTAGATTAGTATTAATAAACTCGCTCCTTAGTGCATTAGGAACTCATCTATTTGCAGTTATCAACTCTTAGACCTCTTTTTGTGGAATTCGATAAAATTTATGCCATTGTTCTAGGACCAAAATACAACTTTAAAAAATATGATTGGATCTCTTGGGATAAATGTATAGACCTAAATAGCTAGGTGGTCTAGGCATAAGATTTCATAAGCATGTCTATCAAGCTTTCTTTTTAAAACTTTCTCCTTTAGCTATTTGTTTGACTACATGAAACTCCTCTTTGTGGCTCAAATTTCCACATCATAAACACTGATGCTTAATGATCCGTAATTTAATTGGAACCCCCTGTATTCGTGTGAAACTTAGAAAATGATGTAGGAATAAAAATTGCATTTCGATTATCCTTAAAAACCATCATCGTCTAGGTTTGCTTAAAGGGATGAAAAAATTTGAGGAAGCATGAAATCTAATTCTAGAAAGTGGCAATCCTCAATATCCATTTACCTTTATTTGGTATAATTGAATTCGTCCTAAACTTCCATCTCCAAAATGCTTTACTACTAGATAATAGTCTCTAGAAAAATATATTCTAATTATCAAGTGTTGATGTTGAACTCATAATTGTTAAAATTGTGTAATTCAAATATATGTTAGATTGGCTGAGAAATATAAATTGACTATTTATTTACGATTTGATAGCATTGATTAAATGGAACTAATTATCTACATGGAGGGAAATGAAATTTGGAGATGAAAAGTAATTAATCAGTTTCTTAATTAATTGATTACTACAAGGCATGCTATCAGGTGCTGTGTAATGGAAGAAATTGAAGGTTGAAATATAGATGTTCTTCCACATAAATTGATTCTCGATATAGTAAATTAATGTGACACTGATTTATTAACATAAATCAAATTCTCGCATGATAGGAAGTTTTTTCAACCCTAAGTATCGAATATCCATATAAAAGAAGTCATTCACTAGAGAGATATCCCTTCAGTACTAGCTCTTCTCCCTTCTTTTATGAAGCCTCCATTAAGATAAATTTCAATCTCTTGTGGTCCTCTCTAAATTAGTAATGAAATCATTCTCTCCTTAAAGTGGATGTACACTATCAAGTTCCACTTACTAAAATCTCTATGTCATACTTATTTTCTGTTTATTTTAATTTATTTCCTGTGCTAGGTTGTGGATTGCTGAATTGTGTTACATTACCCTATTTGTTTGTTTATCTCACCTATAGATGATCTCACAAAGGCTTCCAACGATATTTGGGTGGCATTGACATTTTAGGCAATTATCCCTTAACAATTAATAACTCGAATCACATCTCTAACTCATTTAATTTTGGTGACATTAGTATTCAAACATAGTCTTATTCTAAAGGCCTCATAGGAACCAGTTAGTACACTACCTTAATACGCTTTAGAATGATGAATTATTAGTCATTAGTTATAAGGAAACATATAAATAAATCCTATCTAGAATTATTTGTTAGTACAAATGTTGGAGAATTAGTTGTACAAGAAATAAGATGTGTTCTGATAACAAGATACTATCAATTGCACAGATTTCACATACAAAGAATTCAAAGCCTAAGCTGGCCATGCAGCCCAGCCACAAGGCCCAATTGGGAATAGCATGGCCCACTACAACAATGGGCCAATGGTAGCAACTACGAAGAAGTATCCGACATAGGATGGGGAGTCAAGTGTCATTTGGCTACATCAACGTGCCAGCTAGGACTATCATTCTAGACCATCATTACAACTAGTGGATGCAACTATGCAAACTTTCATCCTCCTGTTTCAGAAAGAACTATAAGTCCATCCCTCATACCAATCTATCCACCATCATTCAAAATATTTCCCACGTGGTTTCTATCTGATAGAGATAAAATCTAACTAAACATCTCACAGGTGCCTAATATGTTAATGACCATCCGTCTTATCATATGAGAGAACAAACGATCTCTGTCTCTTTGATCCTTAAATGGTTGTCATAGTGCATTTGACGAAAGCCGTAGTTATAACACTCCCTTTGACAAAAGCAGCAGTTGAAGTAACCTCTTCTGACTAAATTTGTGACCAAAGACACAATTCTTCGACGATTCTATTACCACAGCACACTAACAATAGAAAATGCTCATAACGGAAAATCTAAGCCATACATCTACCATCTACGGTTACCAAAATGCTTAAGGCCTAAGGCAACGATCAAAGCTTCCCAGATAACATTGAGAGTACACTACATAGAAGTCATCTAAATAACAACACAAGCACCTATTTAAAGGCCTCCACATACGTGGCCAAAATGATCATTTTCTTATTCCTCCTAATAACAACAAACTCAAAGTAATAATTCATAAAGCAATATTTGTCTATTTATTTAAAGCTCTATAACCTAAACTCAAGCAATGAAATGAGAAGAACCGTGGTGGACATAGATCTTTCGGTCGGACCGCTCTAAAAAATGCGTCTCACTTTCCTTTCGTTAGCATTAATCAATTATACACACTTAAAATATCTATAGTATCTATAGTTCACTCTAAGTGGCTTAAGGTCTACTCAAATTTTGTAATTTCAAGGTTAGATGAATTTCTAGTCAATATTTTAGTGCTAGAAGATATTAGCTTCTGCACTTTAGCTTCCTCTTGTACTAACACCTCACTTAAGGCATGTGCAGACACAACTAGATACAAGTATAAATCTTCTCCCTCTATGGGCATGGATAAATTGGAGGTCTTTGTAAATGTCCAGTAAGATATGAGATAGCGGCTAGGTACTCGCCAGTCCACTTAAACTTCCCTTACTTTTTCTTAAGAGCGTCAAAGAATGGAACAGACTTATTTATTGCTTTCAAAATGAACCAACTCAGTGTATCCACTTTTCTATTTAAACTTTGCATTTCCTTATGGGTTTTCAGAATCTTTATATCCTTTAAAGCCTGAATTTGCTTCGGATTCGCCTCTATTCCTATGGCATGCACAATAAATTTTCTAGAAGAAACTTCGAGCGAGCATTTAAAGGGGTTTGACTTCATCCAATACTTCCAAAGTTCTTGGAATAACTAATCCAAATGGTCAATGTGATCCTTCACCATTTTACATTTTATGAACATATCGTTCATGTACACTTTCGTAGTTCGCCCAATATGGCTTACAAAAATCTTATTAATCAATCGATGCTACATTGCTCCAGCATTCTTGGGGCTAAAAAGTCATCACTTTATAATCGTACAATCCTAAATAAATGATGAAATTAGTATGATATTGGCCAGGGATATACATTTCTATTTGGTTGCAACTAGAATATGCACCCATGGAAGAAAGCAACTCGCACCCCGTTATTTCGTCCACAAAGTGTTCAATTTTGGAAGCTGGAAAGAACCCTTAGGACAAGCATCATTCAAATTTGAGAAGTTGATGCAAATCCTCCATTTCCTATTCGACTTCTTAACTAGAATTAGGTTTGCCATCCACTCTGGATATTGAGACCCTCTTAAAAAGTCATTAGCCAATAATATTTTCACTTCCTTATTTTAAAAATACGATGTTTAAAAATATTTAAAGACATATAAGAGTATAAAGTTTTTATGGGATATATTACCATTTCTAGGAATATTATTATTGTTTCAATATATATAAATAAAGGAGATTTTATAATAAGTAACAAGATGATTTTATATGTAAAAGAAAAACTATGGTCGATAAAATAATGTTTTGGATGAATGGATGTAGTATGTAGTTAATTATTCTTTTAAATTATCACATACATTTGTTTTACGAAATTGGAATTGCATTAAGATGTGGATGTAATATTTTACCATTTTATTACCATATGGTGGGTAGTTTATTATGGTTAATTAATGGTTGATGTTATGTTACTATAATGAGGCGACTAGTACATATTTGATGATTTATATTTAAATTGGGATGTGTTACTATGATGGATGGTTAGTATGAATGTAAGTATATTTATATTGTTGTTATTTTCTTATTTGATTATTGGGGTTGACATTGTGTGTTGTTGATGTTGAATGACTATGTATACTATTATTGTTGTTTCCCCATGTGATGAGTTATTGTAATGGATGAGTACAAATACTCCATCTGATTCTACTATCTACATTGGTTGTAGTTGTTATGATGGTCGATGTTAAATCAAAAATTGGTATCACATCCATGATGCCATGCCGAGCCAACATTTGGTCTAACATCAATGATGTTGTTCAATATGGTATTATTTTGGAGGGTTGTGATGGCGATGTTAAACCAAAGATTGGCTCATCATTCAAGATGTAGTACAAGATGACGTCAATCTAAATGATCCCATGATGTCCTTGGATTTTTGGCTTTATTATAGAATTGGCCAAAAAGCCATACCACATGTTCAAGGGGAAAATAGGCAAGTTGCTTAATGTGCAATAGTCCATTAATCTTTTGTTAGTGGGCAAGGAAGCAAGTTACATAAACCACAATCCATTGTTTATATGTTTGATAGGCAAGATAGTCAATATGCAAAATAACATTGAATTGAACAAGGGCTTAAATGGCCTTGTTCTATTTATAAGCCTAAAGTCATGTCCAAGTACAAAGTTAGTCATATGTAAGTCCAAAGTTCGATTATAATCAAATATGCACAAATCGAAGGAAATAGGATATGCTAAATTATCCGTCCATGTCTTTGTTCATAAGTCTCGAAGGTTACAAATCAATTCTTGATATTTCCCCAATTCAGTTTAGGATTTTAAATCTTTAATTTGAGAAACAAAGAAAGAACCCCTTTTACAATGCTATGGGGTCCGTATTTATAGGGATTGGAGCTAGCTGCATGGCTAACATATGGCAATTCGAGATACATGACATTCATAATCATTCATCATGTTGATGGCATGCGGCATTCCCTTGTTCATTGAGGATTTTCGGCAACATTTAGTAGGCTGTTGACCTATGATATCACCTGATATTCGATATCCTTTGCCGAATTGACAGCATGCAACAAGCTTCTATGTGATGTGTATGCGGCAACCTCCTACATTTACGTTGATAGAAGGCGACATTCTTCATAACCCCCAACATCAGATGTCCTATGCATTATTGAGATTCGACATCATTTGTTATGTTGATACCATACGACATCCTTGGGTATATAGCAGAATTCTGATATATTTCTTTACATTGCCATCATTCGAGATCCTCTCACGTATTATCTCATGAAGCTTGAAGTCCTTCCACTTGCTAATATTCGACATCGGTTTTTATATTAATGAAGTGCAACATCCTGCCTTGTAGACAATCTACGATATCAAAAACCCATATACCCTCTTGCTTTATTGATAATATACGGTATCTATGTCGCTTATGCTAATGGTATTCGACATCATTGCTTTCTATTGTTTATTTTCGATAACCTTTGCATTTCGTCATCCTTAGGGACCCGATATCCTTATGCGACATGCTTTTCATACTTTTGGCATCTTGGTTTGTAGTAACACTATTGTAGGAGTTTATTATTTTCACCTTCATAAGTTCAAAATGCTTTGTATTCGACTACCATATCTTCATAGGCTCGATACCATTTGTTTGTAGTTGCTTTATGTTCGTAGGTGCAATAACCCATACGACCTTTGAGTTTGGCATCCTTTTTGCCTTCGACTATGATATCCTTCTAGCCTTTAGATACGATATCCCTTTAATTTTGACATCCCTAATTTAGCGCTTGTCATATCAATAACTTGTAAGCCCCATGATGGACTTATTAATTCGACATTATATTCCCTTGCTTCCCTGTTTGTTTCCTTTAAAAAATATGCGGATAACATTTGCCCCCCTTCTTGTATAAAAGAAGCTTTTTATACTTTAGTGTAAAACCAAGAATTTTCTCGCTTTCCTAATTCTTAGCAAGGTTTTATATCTAGTCCTGTTTCCTTTAAAACACAAAGTAAGTGATGATTTTCATTATTAACTTTAGATTTGATATTGGGCAAACCCTCTCGGATTTGGTAAGGTCATGAATTAGCTTATCCTCCTTTTCCTATAAAAGGGGCTTCATACTTCAAAGTCAAATTTGATTAACAAGCCCGGAAATCTATTCAATAAAAGGTCTATAAATTCAATCTGGAAATAATATTATAGCTTTATTTGAATAGAAGACCAAAATTTCTCTGATAATAATAATATAAGTAGAAGACTGGAAGTCCATTCAATAATAATCTGAATAGAAGATCAGAAATCCATTCTAGCAATAATCTAAATAAAAGAATAGAAAACAATTCTGGCAGTAGTAATTTGAATAGAAGACAAGAAATTCATTCTGGCAATAATAATCTGAATTATGTGTATATGTATACAAACACTCTTAGGATTTGATTTGGTTTGTTGTGTACATTTGAATTGGATTTTTTTGTCTTGGTTTGTATTATTTTTAGATTAACATTTGGATTCATGTGTTTTGAATATTTTGAAACTATATAAGATTGATTTTAAATTAATAAAAATAGGTTGTGTTATCTTATTTATTACATATCATAATCATCATATATATCATATATATCATATATCATTCTTAGTAAGCTTAATCATTTCAATACTTAGTTATTGATTTTGACTCTATAGCTTCTAAGTATTTGATTTAGAGGGAGTTTTTATTCTTTTCACCCATTTTTGCTGATGACAAAGGGGATAAAAATATAATATATGCCTATGCATATATTCAGAGGGAGTTATATCATATTATATATATAAGAATATTAAATGGTTGTCATCATAAAAAATGGGGTGATTGTTAATACCTCAGTTATTGATTTTGATGATAACAACCTTGACGACAACAATATACATTCATATAAAATATAAATACTAATGTTTTTCCAAGTTATATAGTATATAGTGTATGATATTACATAGCTAATGAATCGAAGATTGTATAGTATAAAGACTCAAGAAATGGACATGAAGACTCATGAATACAAAGACCAAGATATGAAGATCTCAAGACTATAATATAGTGTATAGAATCATAGAATATTGTTAAAATGTAAGTCTATAGTATGGTGGATCGATTATACAAATGACAAGTATATGACTAATTTAAACTATATTGTATTAATATTAAAATATGCAAATAAGAGTAATCACACCAGGGATTTTATACTGGTTCGGACCTCCCGTCCTACGTCCAGTTCCGAAGCTCCTCTTCAGAATTTCCTTTCATCGAATAACCCTCACTTCACCCGGAGGAACAGGTTTACAATATCAGAGTTTCTTTGTCAACTGTGTGTTCTCTATTACACGGATTTTGAATATATAGTGCAGATACTTCCAATATATATATCTAAAGATTGTTGTCTATGAGGAACTATATATTTGGAAATGTAGAGTACAAGTATAGATTGCTAGATATCAAGTATATATTAGAGTATAAGAGTAGAAAGAACAAGTAAGTCAGGTGAGATCTTCTCTTGAATTCCTGATGTTATTTATAGTGGTAGAGAGATCCTTTGTGTGGTTGCATCTGTTAGCAAGTGCTCTAAGGTCGCTTCCAATGGTGATGAAGAGTTGCAGTGAAGAGGAGCGATCATGCCTTTTCAAATATGACAGTTGTACTTTAAATATACACAGCCGAGTTCAAAATCAGACGTCTGGAAAATATTTCAGACGTCTAGTCTTCATATATTTTTTGTATATAGTTGCTTGTCAGACGTCTGAGTATATTTACTAGACGTCTGGTTTTGACTGGTATGCGAACCAGAGAATTCAGTCAGACGTCTGGTAAGTGTACTCAAACGTCTGGATTTGTGCATGTTGCTTTTCATGTGCTTGTATCATTCCTTTTCCAATTCTCTCGACTTGTAGCCTCTTGATACTTCTTTTGAGTCGTTGTTCTTGTCTCTTTGGTGATGTTACTTTACCAACTACCTATAAATATAGATATATATGCATATTTGATTTCCATTGTATAGTTGTTATCATCGAAACCATAGAATTGATTTCCTAACAAAAGTCCCTAGTAGCAATCTTTGATGTCTATCTCATATTTTTCTATCTTTTATATTTTTTAAAACAAAATAAATTTTCAAACTAAATTTTAAAATATTTTATAGAAGTTTTTCAAAGATCAAAATATTTATAAACTATGTTTAAAGTGCTTTACAAAGTATCAAACTATTTTACAAAGCATAGAGTTTTCAAAACATTTTTAAAGAGAATTAAGGTTTTAAAATTTACGAGCATATGCCGATATATACCTAGATGGTATGTTAACATACATGCCGAAAAGTTGTTCTAATTTTAAAATAAAGTGTCTATCTGTCGTAACTCTTCGTAAACAGACACATCTCTTCATTTACTATATTAAGGGGAGTTCAAACGAACTTTTTAGCAGTTATTAACTTATTTTTCCCTCCTTTTACTCTCTTGAAAATTCCATTAAAAATATACCGAAGTCTTTTCAAAATCACTTAGAATCAATTCATACTTTTGTGTATTGATTTACTACTACTTTCTTACTATTTTAGAATCATCTCTCTCTCAAATCAAAGATCAAACTGCTGTCCAAGAGGCTATAGGATCCATTATATTCAAAGATCAAGAAATTATCTTTGAAAAAACCGTCAAACTCTATTTGTATTTGCTTAGGTGTGCTTGTAGCCCGTTCAAATCAAGTGGCGTGCTTGGTAGCCTGAAAATCCGAGTGGGTGTGCCTGTAGGTCATCCAAATCAAGTGGGTGTACCTTGAGCTCGGAGAATTAGGACGGTATGTCTCGTAGCCTTGGAATTGAGATTGTAATTGGGTTTGCTTTCTGCTCATTTAAAGATTGACATTTGAAAAGAAATCTGTACAAGCAATTGTACGAGACTGGATGTAGGGGAAATTCGAACCAATATAAAATTCCTGGTGTCATCTCTTTAATTCTTCACTCTGCTTTACTACTTTTATTTTATCTGCGATTGCATCATGACTATTTATAGTATAATTCTGTGTTGATAATTTGTGATTTAATATTAAACTTGAAAGAAATTTAAAAAGATTTAAAAAAGTTAGAAAATACCATTCACCCCCTTCTAATGTTTAATTAGCCATAAGATCCATAATTCTGCAACATACAGGTGGGAGCCAAGAGGCGGGCTACATAGGCAGAGGCGGTAAGGGCTACCATGGAGACGATTATGGATACCGTCGCAAGGGAACGGGCTGATGAGGTGGCCTATAGGGAAAGGGTTAAGGCGAAGCTATGTCAGTTGAGGATCGAAATAAAGGGTAGGGAGATAGAGGTGAAGGGCCTGAAGGCAATGCTTCTTCAGCACCAGCACTACATAACCTAATGCCATGAGGAGAAGAAAACAAAACCGGAGGAGAGTGGAATGAGTTGATGACTAAGATGCTCAAGATCATCTTCGATGATAACTATCACTTTCCCTTGGTCGTCCGCTTTCTTAGCCCCACCCAATATGCTAATGTTTGGAGAGAGTGGCAGAGAAGAGGTTGCAGGCTGGGTCCCTCCTCCAATCCTATCACATGTGCAGAGTGCCTCCCTTATAGGTTCTTCTAGAAACTCGCCCATAGTCGTCGTTCCCGAGATTGAAAAGACGACGACCTTTGAGGATGATTGTCGTATCATCAAGCTATAACTATTGGGTAGTTTTTATTTATTCCATTTTGTAAGGCAAGCTGGACCTCTATGTTCTTGTAATGAACATGATATTTTTTGTCCCTTTAATGCTTGCTTCTATTGCCATGTTCTGTATCTGTTCTTTACCTTTTTTGTTATATTTTACATGCATTCCTATCTGATGTGTTTTTCTTTAAGTTCTGTTTATGATTAGGCTTGCTTTTTGTTCTATTTCAAGCAGCTCCAGAGGCCCTCAACTTTGTTAACCAAACACATAGATTTAGACACTTATGCATAATATTAAAAATAAGTAGAAAAGAGAGGAAAGAATAAGAAAAAAGGACCAACTTATCTTTCTGCTAAGACAATTTGTCCCCCATTAGCATGTGCATGTGGACATGGGTATGCGGCAGGGAGTCCTTTGTTAGACTTCGGGCCCTCATGTTGTCGATCCGCTTATTAATTGGTGGTTGATGGGATATTAATGGTCGGGCTTTGTTATGATGATGCCACCTTAGCTGAGAGCACTTGCACATGGATCTTGTATAACATTGTTTAGATGTGTATTCAAGTGTATAGTCAAAACTAAGCAACACTAACTAGTAGAGCATAGTAAAGTAAAGTAAATAAAAAACAATCACACTTGATTTTTTATACTGGTTTGGAACTCCCATCCTACGTCCAGTCCCGAAGCTCCCCTTTGGAATTTCCACTAACCAAATACCCTCACTTCGCTCGGAGGGTTAGGAAATACAGCAGAGTTTCTGACTTGACAACCTTCTGTTCCTTCAACATAGATTTTTGCTGTTGGTACAAGATTTCCTATAATCTCCTTGATGATTCAAGATGCATGCTATGTGATTATCGAAAGTGTATTGAGTGATTCTCGGGTAAAGAATATAGTTTGAATGCAAGAGAGTTAAAGAGTGCTCAAGGGAGAATAGAGATCAAGAAAGTAGGTTGAGAAAGTTAAAATGGTTTTTGAACGTTGATCTCTATTTATAGATATCAAAGAGTTGCACCAAGGAGTCGTAATCATTTGGAACAGTCGTTACTATTAGTAGAGGTGCTCTTAAACAATCGCATCCATTCGAAGTGACTTTCCAAAAAATAGCCGTTATAGGGTGATTAGTCGACTGAGAATAAAAAGTCAATCTACTTAATATAAACAATAATTTATGTGGCAAATTTAAAAATAAGATTGTATAATAAAATATGCATGTTTAGTCGATTGGAAATATTTTCGATCGACTACCCTCAGTCGGTTGAAAATATTTTCAATCGACTGAACTATGTAAATTTTTTTATATAGACAACCTAATTTAAATTATTTAACTCGTTGATTTTTGAAAATATTTGTATGAAGGTCTATGAGAGTGTGCATGTGCATTATCAAGGAGATTTTGCAAGTGTATCTAAGGCTAAATACATACATTTGACTTGACGATCCATATTTCCTTAGCTACTGATATGTAGATGATCTGCTTTCTTTTCTCCTTGATTCTCTGATTTAAATTCTTCTGGAACCTGCATAATATAATATTCTGAATATATACGTAGATATAATTGTCATCATTAAAACATACAAATAGGGTTCTAACAACCTCCTTTTTTTAATGATGACAACTATATAAATTGAGATATGATAATATATATAACTCTCCCCCTTAGTACGTGCTCCCTATGTCAATATACTCTCCCCCTTTGTCATCAATAAAAATAAGAGAATATTACAAAGGTGAGACAATACAAATGAACAATGTAGGGGACATGATATGTGCATGAGAAGCACATACATAATATATGAAAAATATGATGGAAAATCAAAATAGAACACTCAACAAACAAGCCCATATGAAATATTAACGATTACATCAGACAACAAGAACAAACATAACATATGCCCATACATATTTAAACCAACACACACACAACTACCACATAAGCACCACTAACAAACACAAAATTTCAAATATTACAAGTGAAACAAGTAGTTTATCAGTCAAACAAAAACAAACAAACAAAAACATAAACAAACTTACCAACCCAAGGCAATAAGCAAGATTTAGCTTTTCGGTTCTAAGTTATTAGGAGAAGATGGATGAGAGCATGAAGACATTTTGTTCCATATCTTCTCCAAAAGGCCAACTGTGGTCATTTCAAAATTCTTTTTTTGCTTGATCATTTTACATTGTTGTTTGCAAAGGATTTCTTGATTGTGGAGGATTGCAGTTTTGGCAGAGATAGTTTTGGAAGGCTCGACAAGTGCAATCTCCTTATCACTATCCATATACCAATCTTCTTTAATTTCATATTGAGTAGATGGTTGTATCGACAACTGTAGTTGCGATGAGGATTGACCTATGTTCTCTTGAACTAAGCAGGATAGATAAACATTGTATGACACAATCGGCTCCATTCTTGATGGTAATTCCATTAGAGAGATGGATTTTTGGTCCATAACCTTAGGTAAGATAAAGTATTGTGAACTTTCCATGGTAATACCAAAGTGAACGAAAATTTTGGTCAAGTAGGATGCAAAGAACATGGTAAGTCGGGAGCGAGCATGGAAAATTTTGACCTCGTCGTCTATTATTTCTACTCAATTCAATTTCTTGCAAGGATAAATAGCATATAAGACATTGTAGTTGTTATCATACATTTTTTCGTAACTCCCATTTCTAAGCAAAATTATGTGAACTATTATTTTGCCAATTATACGAGCTTGGGGACAAAGGTTAACTAAAGTGTTGTTAGTTTGTTTGGTACAAAATAGATAGATAGTTGAACCATAAGCAAAATTATTGTGATCTATGCCATCTAAATCGTAACCAGAGTGAGAACAACCTAATATAATACCCAAAACTTGCATAGAGAGTTTAATTTCAATACCTGAGACCTTGCTCCATAAAAGTCCTTCATCATTATCTGGTTTATAGAAACTCCCGCATAAATTTGCATAGAACATAAGAACTAAAAATGGGTATATTTTTACCTGATTTTGATTGGAATCAATGTGTGATAAGAATTCATGCTCTCTTGCAATTCCTTCGATACCAAAAGTTGAAATATCTGCCATTTTGTAGAACGTTTACTAAAAAACCCTTTTATCATTCAGTTCATTGAAGTATTTGAGTGCAATTTTGCTATTGTTTATCTATATAGCCAATTCTTCATTGGAGGCAAATTCTGGATGAGTGGAGTTGCAGACGATGAAACCTTTTGCCTTTGCCTTTGAGATTGTGTTCTCTTATTAGCGACTAGTAGCTTTTGCTTGGGTGTCATGGATTTCAATTTGAAGCTTTGAGTGGCTGTGTTTTTGAGTTTGAAAGTTGGAAAGCAAATCTGGATGAAAAGGCACGACTATTGGATTTTAAAATACAAAAACCACTAATGCAGTCAACTGGCCAAAATATCCAATCAATGAATCCATACAATTTTTATTCCAGAGAACAAAGAGCAGTTTAGACGACCATGTAAAATTTATTTAGCCTTCTAAAACAACCTAAATCAGTCGATTGGGAATTTATCAATCAACTGAACTAGGTCATTTTAAATGGCTAAGAGCAATATTAAGTTTAGTCGACTGTTTTATAAAATATAGCCGACTTGTAAAATTTTAGGTCTATTTTCAACCGACTAGGAAAATATTTAGCCAACTGACCTAGTTAAATTTTTAGTCTAGAGACCAATGGTTGAGTTAGTCTATTGTAAATAATTTATTTGGTCGACTTCTTAACTTTTGAAAAAAAATTAAATGAAAATTGCTATGGTTCAGTCGATTGGGATCTTATTTCAGTTAACTGATGTCTAAAAGATTGATTTTCTTTATATATTTATTTAATATATATATATATACACTATGTGTGTGTATTTATTGAAAAAAATTCAAACTTTTATAATCAACAATGTTAAAATCCCCTTCTTCCCCATGGTCTTCTCTTTTCAGTTCCAAACCCCGCAACGCCGGCAGCTACTCACCTGTTCCTGTTGTTTTGAAGTTCAGTGGTAAGGCTTTAGTCCCCCCTACTGGGGTCATTGAAGCTGGTAAACCAGTTTGGAATGACTACATTATTTGTTTCTTCCTTGATTGACCATTATCCTACACGGCAATGGTGGAGCATCTTAAGAAAATTTGGAAATTAAAGGGATCTGTGAAGGTGAAATTTGATGGCACCATCTTCATGTCTCAGTTATCCTGTGATGAGGATAAAGCCAGAATTTTAAGAGGTGATCCGATTATTATGAGAAATAAAATCTTTATCATACAAGAATGGTCCCCTCAACTAGGCAATGTTTGTGGAAAAGTGAAGGCAGTCCCAATGTGGTTACAATTATCCAATATTCCTATCTATGCTTGGTTGCATCTAGGCATTAACTGGTTGGCTTCTAGGATTGGAAGGCTTCTATGCCTTAGTGAGTCCATAGAACGTTTAGACAGAATCAGCTATGCCAAGTGCATGGTGGAAGTTAACCCCAACCAAGAATTAATTGATAATTTTCCAGTTAAGTTATTAAATGGAAGTGAATAGTTGATTCATGTCAACTACCTATGGAAGCCTAATATTTGCTTAATATGTAAGGTCTTTGGTCATAAAATTGATGATTGTGAAGCTAAGAGCAAGTTTGAAAAAGCAGATCTTAATTATGGAAGAGAGCAGGGTCAAAATGATGCTACAGTTATCTCCCCCAAATCTGGATTACATGACATAAAATTCAATAAGAAGCAACAATGGCAAAGGGTGATGAGGAGAAAGGCAGTTGTGAGAAAAGCTGGAATGAGTAAAGGAAAGGTAGTTGGTTCTGACAGTGGTAATTGTAGCAAATCAGATAAAATGATGAAAATCAATAAGGATGTTAATGATCATGTCGCCGAGGATGATGAAACAAAAGGAGATGGTTTTTTGAGGAGATGTTAATTCTGACTGATGGTGAGCATCATGAAAAAGTGGGAAATGTTAATTTGAAAGCAAGATGTGATATATTGAAAAGTAATAGCTTTAATGTTTTAGTTGTTGATGAAGTGGTTGAACATTATGATCAAAATTGCAGTAGTATTCCTTCCACCGTCCAAATTAAAAACTTGTCTATGGTTACTCCTCAGTCTGAAACAATGTTGCACCCTTCCACTGACCAAAATAATCAAAACAATGTTCAAAACTCTGGTATGTACCTCAACCAACATGAACATGAGTTGTGCATGTCTTTGCATGCACACTGCAAAAATTTATCTTCCCTTCCCTCCAAATTCCCTGACCAGTTAACATTACCTACCCGAACTAATCATATCCATGTGTCTGATAGATTGTTACAACTTACCACTGACCAACATGCTCTAAACAATGTGAATGAAACTGTTGTGTTTCACAACCAGCATGACAAGGAGTTGTGCATGTCTGTTCATGCACACACCAAATCTGTTACATCCCTTCCTTCCAATTGCCTTGATCAATTGAATTTATCTCCTCAAACTAACTCTCTTCCCCATGAACAACCTGATTTACCTCCTTCTCCTCCATATGAAGACATTGTTCTTAATGCCATTTCCTCAAATCCATATGATCTCATCCAACCCCCTCCTGGTCATCCAAATCATGCCAATGACAATGACCAAACAAATTGTAATCTCTCTGCCACTGCCAACAATCAAACCACTATACATAGCTCCAAAGCCACATCTTTCAAACACAACAAGCCTGCAAACCCAATTACCCCCAAGACTACCAAAAATAAAGTCCAGAAGACAAAGTCAAACAAGGATACGAATATACCTAATATTCTTCCTACAACTAGCATCCTGCCTGAAAATGGTATTTCAAATTCACTAGCTACCAGAAGCAAGCAAGGAATATTACAACTTTTCACTGGTTTATCCCAATGACACATCATATTGGAGTATGGAACATAAGGGGTGCCCATCAGGACATTAAATTAAAACAAATTCAGAATCTCATCTTAACTCACAATCTTCAACTTGTTTCCATTCTTGAATCAAATTAAATCTCAAACTTACCTTGAGAGCTGCTAATTTTATCAATCCTAGATGGGTCCTACATCACAACCTCTCTGATTTCCCCATGGCAGGATCTTCATCCTCTCTGATCCTTCTGCCTTTTCTCTTTCTCCTATCCTTTCCAATAGACAGTTCATCTACATCCATCTTCTTCGCAAGCCTAGCTCTACTTCTTTTTATCTAACTATCATTTATGTCGATAACCTCCTAACCTCTAGACAAGCTCTCCTTAATTGCCTCAAACACTTTGCGCAAGAATCCCATCCCTAGATTGTTATAGGAGACTTTAACTGCTTGCTTTCCTCTAATGACAGAATTGGTGGTAACCCGGTGTCTATGAAATAAATTTTACCATTGAATGAGCCATTAACCATTCTTATCTCCTGCCTATCACCTTAAGTGGTCCCAGATACTCTTGGAATAACAAAAGTTGATCTGGTAGAAGGATATACAACAAGATTGACCATTCTTTTTGTAACCTGCCTACCTTCTCCACATGGCCATCCATTTCCGGCTACCTCCCTCCCCTTTATTATCTGACCACTCCCCTCAGTTAATATCCTTAAACCATGAAACCATGAAACCATGAAAAGGAAGTCCTCTTTTAAATTTTTTGATGCCTGGATCCTTGATCTAGAATTTTTAAATATTTTCAAACTTGCTTGGGATACTAATCACTATGGTTCTCCTATGTATATATTGCAGCAAAAGTTGAAGACCCTAAAAAAGAATCTTTGTAGCTGGGAAGCTCAGAAGTTTGGCAGGGGTGATCTATTGTCCACTGTCCTTGAATCCAAACTTGCTCAAGCTCAAATCAACACTATGAACAACCCAAATGATTCTCACCTGGCCAATGAAGAGAATATGATCCTTTAGCAATACCAAAAGTCTCTATCCTTGGAGGAAGATATGAAGAAGCAAAAGCTGAGAAAGAAGTGGAGTAGCTGTGGAGACAGAAATACTAAGTTCTTCCATGATAGTCTGAAATCAAGCAGGCAAGAAGTCATATACATAGAATTTTTGATATTCATGGTAATCTTGTCTCTTCTCCCCATCTAATCGATAAGACCTTCCTTGAATTCTTCTCTGGTCTTCTTGGTAATAATGATAATTTTGATCCTGACTTAAGTATTATTGATGATCTCTCACCTCCTTGCCTGTCCCATGATCAATGTGCCTTGTTTTCTGCTTCAATCACTGACAATGAAATTAAAGAATGTATCTTCAGCATGAACAAAAACTCCTGTGGTGTCCCTGATGAGTACAATGTCCATTTTTTCACTACTTGTTGGGAGATTATTGCTCATGTTGTTTGTAAAGCAATTAAAATCTTTTTCTCCAAAAATAGAATGCTTTCTAGCATCAATGCAACCAATCTTGAGCTTATTCCAAAATATAATCACCCAACTCATGTTTTTGACTTTAGACCCATATCCTGCTGCAATATTCACTATAAATGTATTGCAAAAATCATAGCTTCAAGACTCAAGTCTGTCTTACCTTGCCTAATATCTCAGAACCAAGCTGCCTTCCTCCCTGAGTGCTTCTTGATAATGTGTTGTTGACCCATGAACTTCTTAAATATTACAATAGGAAGTATATTTCCCCACGTGCTATGTTAAAACTTGACATCGGGAAGGCATATGACACTCTATAATGGACTTTAATCACCAGGGTCCTTGCCAGAATGGGTTTCCCTCACCATTTTGCCGCTTGGATCTACTCCTGCCTTTCCTCTATTCACTTCTCCTTATGTAACAATGGCTCTTCTATTGGGTATTTCAAAAGTAGGCAAGGCATCAGGCAGGGTGATCCTATGTCTTCTTATCTGTTCATACTTGTCATAGAAGTTTTGACTGCTATGATCAATAAGAAGGTGGCCAACAAGCATATAAGTATCCACCCCAAATGTAAAGATCCTTTGACCACTACATTGATGTTCGCTGATGATCTCATTATATTCACCAAGCCAACCTCTTCTTCCATCTCTTCCATACTTGAAGTGTTGAATTCTTTCCATACATTCTCTGGCCTATCTATCAATAACTCCAAATCTAGTATTCAGTTTGCTGGTGTCACTCTCGAGGCTGCTACCTCATTAAGACATCAGTCTGGCCTTCATATGCCACCCGATGCCTCTTCTTATCTCGGGATCCCTCTTGCAACATCAACCATTTCCACATCCCAATGCCTTGGTCTATATGCTAAGATCTCTAGTTCAATGTAGTGTTGGTCCAACAGATTACTTTCTCAGGCGGGCAGGCTTACCCTCATCAAATCAGTCTTATTTTCATTTACTTCTTACTGGTGCAGGCCATTTTTATTACCTAAGAAGCTAATCTTGATGTTAAGAAGGGCCATGTGCAATTTTCTATGGCATAGCTGTATATATTCCAATAAGCTTAAACCCATCAATTATCAAAAGGTTGAAATAAATAAAAAGTGTGGTGGTCTTGGAATCTTGAACCTTCTCTTATGGAACAAGGCAGCTTTTAGTTATCACTTTGTTAGCTTGCTTAATAGGAAAAACAATATTTAGGTTACTTGGTCTGTAAAGCACAATCTCAAAAACAAATCCTTTTGGTTGATGAATATTCCTTAGCATTGCAGTTGGATATGGAGAACCATTCTTGTTAACGCTAAAAATGTACGCTAACACCCCGGTGTGAGTTGTGATATAGCGAAAGCACCACCCGTTGGTACGACAACTAAAAGTAAGCAGAAAATAGTAAAAAGACAACAGTTTTATAGTGGTTAGGCTCAAAGTCAAGCCTACGTCCACTTAATCTCTTCTATCACTGACTTGATTACAGATTTTACAACAATTCTTCGATTACAACACAATCAAGACAAGTAATCATAACTTTGATGCAGAAAAGCTCTTTGAATTCATGTTGAATGAACTTGATCTTTTCCGAAGGTTCTTCGAAGTGTCCTTTGCCTTTCAAGTGTTGGAGTCAGTAGAGAAAACAACAGAGTCTTGGCACTTCAGAAAAATCGTCCCCTTTCAAGTGCGGAGTAGGCGGGGTATTTATAGGAGAAACTGGGCTTAGGTCGGCCATGCCATAGGCTGTGAGTGACCTAAGAGTAATCCCGAGATAGCATAAGTCGTTAACAACTTAATGGAACCATTATGGGCGAGATATAGGCCGCGAGCGACTTAGTATGTATAGCACAGAAGTTATCTTGGCAAGATTAGGTTGTAAGCGACCTAATCGAAGAGGCAGGGCATGCGGCTTAACTCTGGAGCATGCTAAGTCATTAGGTCGCTCTTTCTATAGCTCGCTAGGTCGCTGCCTTCACTGAATAGCTAGGTCGCTATCATGTTGAATCGCAGGAGTCTTTTAGGTCGCTAGGTCGCTTTTGTGCTTTAGGTTGCTAAGTCGCTGCTTCCTTATCTCGTTAGGTCGCAGGAATCTTTCAGGTTGTTAGGTCGCGCCGTATTGAACCGCTTTGTGCTATAGGTCGCTAGGTCGTTGCCTTGTTATAGATCGTTAAGTCGCATATGCCTTGGATAGTTAAGTCGCATATTCCCTTAAGTCGTTGAGTCGAGTAGGTCGTTAGTTCGCTGAATAAAAGAGGGTTAACACTTGCCCCTCGAAGTATATGCCTAGGAGCTAGGTCGTGTGCTTCGATATCTCTTAACTCGCGCCATCCTGAGTCGCTAAGTCGTGAGCGATTTATGAGACAGATAGGTCGTTCGTGCCGATTCGAGTTCCACTGGCCTTGTATATAAGTCGCTTAAACCTCTCCTTCTTATCTTCACCTGCTCTAACATTCAAACCCGCCATTGAAGAATTTCCGAGCTTTCGAAGAAGAATTCAAACTAACCAGTCGTCGATCATCTTCATCATCACACTACGTAAGTGAATCCGACCATTATCCAACCACGATCAGCACCGAATCGTGAATCCCCCATTTTCCGACCCCAATCCGATTTCACATACCGCATTTCACCACGAGTTATGTTACGATCGATTTTCGATTGTTATTTAACATGTTGTTGCTGTAATTCGTGAGAGCATAGCAGTGCATCGGATTTATGATGGATCCGAGGCGATTTGAATCGGTTTTGGATGATCTGGCGCGTGTGGAGAGATGGTGGATTTTATTGTGGAGATGCTAACGGGTTATCGGGTTAATGGGTTAGTGAGTTAGGCAAGTTGTTGAATGAAGAAGAGTTAGCGGGTTAAGGAGAGTTAGATAGTGCTCGACTAAGGGGCTTTGAACGACCTAGGGCTTAGCAGAACCACGTGACCTAACTTAGTGAACGTCTTAACGACTTAGCATCCAATTCCTGAACGACATAAGGGACTGTGACTCAACTTGCCAGAATAACACACGACTTAAAGTTGAATGACTTAAAGAATCAACGACCTAACTTAACTCGCAGCATAGCTTTAACTCGTAGGAACATAACTGATGAACTTCATAACTCGAGCAGAGCAACTTAGGGAAGCCCAACCTATGTTAGGTCGTTTGGACATGAACTGGACGACCTAAAAGAGTCTCGAGCTAACTTAAGTCGTTCCTGCGACTTAAGGAATGAACAGCATTTGAACACTTGTAAAATTAGCCAGAACTTGATTGAACTTCCAATTTGAACTGCTAGAATGAACTGCTTGAACTTGTTGTACTCTTTCACATACTTTTAAGCTAACAACCTGTTAAATACAACATTTGCAGAAAACTGGGACGAATATACTCATCATCGACTGTCCATATCGAGTGATGGATTAGATCATAGAGCTAATATTTTTCTTAAGTAAAATAATATGAATCTAATTAAAAGTGAAATGCTGTGAATCAACGGACTTAAATGGAGCATCAATGCAAAATTCATACAGTTATAACTGCTTATCACTAAATATTATCTGCATTGATACTACACTTAATTTTGATCCAATAACAAGCCTTGAATCTTCCTGAATTGACGTGCGCCAACCAGTATTATTTCAAGTTTTACTTTATTTACTTGTTATTTCAGTGGCTTTGCACAACACTTCACACGATTTTAGGAAATGTGCACCTTCATATTTGAATATCCAGTTCCTTGTGTAGAATGACTTCTCAACAAGTACAAGAAGAGATAGTAGATCGGACCGATGAAGTTTTCCCGATTGCTTACCCTATGGATAATCCTCCGGAAAGAGTTCCAACTTCATTGAACCAATGGACCTTCAACCAGCTATGTATTCAATTTGGCATTGCTGAAGTAGATGCTCTGCTCCCAGGGGTAAACAATACTGCCGATAGGCTGCCACATGGCTTCATTGCAGTCAACCGTCAAATGTGCCTGAATGGAGCTATTCCCCCCTTCAACGACTTTCTTAGAACACTTCTCCTCCGATTAACTATTTCTCCATTCCAGTTGCACCCTAATGGCTATGCCATTTTAATGGGGTTGTGCGTACTATTCAGGAGGACGCTTAATCGCCTCCCAAGCTTCGAGGAGATCTATTATCTGTGTACATTTAGGAGGAACAAAGATCACCCCTCCATTACTCTTGTTAGAAGCGCAAGGAACCGCAAGCTAATTACGGATCTGCCCGAGAGCGCTCACGGGTTTTTAAATCAATTCTTCTATGTCCGTTGTCCCCCGGGATTCTACGGCATCTGGAGAGTAGGAAGTAAGACTACCTATCTCCGTTTACTTCATTTCTGAGCTTTTCAAAATTCGAGTTGTCAAGTGCTAACTTCATTCTTTACTTTTGTAGCACTTCCTCCTCTCTTTAAAGATTCTAGTCATAAATCAACTTTCGAGAGGTTGAGTGCCGTGGCTGCCAATGAGAGAAGTATTAAGTTTCTACAGAGGAATGAATTTTTGCACCAATTCGGACTCCTGCACTCTTCTCGATCCATCCAATCCCGTGATGCCCCCAGCTCTCAAGCAGAGGCATCAAATGCCCCAGTCTCCGCAGAGGAACCTACACCGAAGGAACTTATTGTAGAGACCTCATTAGTAAAATGCTCTAGTTCTGCTGACGGTGTGAGGTTATCTAGCAAATCCAAACTTCCCCCAGTTATTGAAGAAGATGAATTTCCTCAACATTCTGGGAAGTCTGATACTTTTGGAGGACTCAGCGATCTCATGGTGACTTCTCAGGAGCTCTTTAAAGATGACACCACCACTCCTAAACTTGCCTCTCCAGCAATTGAAGCGACATCCGCCTTGCGATCAATTCCATCGGCCCAAGAATTGACTCCTGCTGCAAAAGCTGACATCACTCCTAAGCCAAAGAGTGGTTTGTAGCTTGACGCGCGTAGTTCGCACGCCAAACACACACTTAGGATTTTTGGCAATTATGCGCACTTAGCTTCTTTATTTTGAAGATTTCTAAATTTTGTTTCTTCTTCACTTTCAAGTTCTCCCATGGGACGCAGCGGCTCATATTATGATGAATTTCAACGCTATGCAAGGCGTGACTCTTATGATCCCAGGCGCTATCTTCCTGCCCCTAGGGAGACTGATGAGGAGAGAGCAGCTAGGAAAGCCCGTGAAAGGCAGGCTTATGAAGAGTGGTATGGAAGAAGAGATGACCGTCATGACTCTTACCAAAGGGATGATGACTCTCATAAAAGAAAGTCCCATGATGATAAGGGAAGAGTCATATAGCTGAAGATCCAAGCAAGCGAGCCAAACTCGGCAACAAGTCTTCATCTGAAATTTCTCAAGTGCACGCTGCTTCTATCTCTTTAGACATCCCTTCTAGCTCTCCTGCCCTAAAAAAAGCTGACATTCAATCAATCATTAATAGGCCTCCTTATCAAGTGGAGAAGCCTCCGATTGCACTCTAAAGCCGATTTTCGCATTGGTGCTTGAAAGGAGTGCGCTTTGATCTGGACTTAGTTCCAATTGATAAACAAGCCATGCTGAGAAATCTTGATGCCGTCAAACTCGATATTGAAAGAATGTCCGGCTGGCAAAAACTAGTCGATGAGCTTCAGAGAGTAAATCGCTTAAATCTTGAGGCTATGCTGACCATGGAGAGCGACAAGTCTGAGTGGCAAAAAGTTCTCGATCAGCATGATACGGAGATGAAGAACATCGCTGCTGATAACGAGAGACTTGAGGCTGAAGTCAAGAAACTTAAAGATGAGCTCGCCACCTCTTCCACTTCTTATACACAAAAGGAAGAGGTTCTCCAAAAGCAAGTGAGAGACGCCCACGCTGCTCAGCGAGATGTTGAGGCTAAACTTGAGGCGGAGCGGAAAATTGTAGAAATGTACCGCAAAGATGCTGCTCAGCTGCGGGAAAAGACTAGCTCTCAAGACTTGGAGATTGTAATGCTGAAGGCCCAGCTTTTTAAGGCTGAAAAAGAGCGTGATGAGGCCATTGCTGGAAAAGCAGCAGCTGAACATTCTCATGAGGCGACCAAGGCCAACATTAGCTCCACTCTTTTCGAGTTTTACGTTCTCAGCGTCTTGGGGCGTGGCAGTCTTTCTTTCTTGGGCCCAAAGTATGAGGTTACATTGGCTGAAGTGTGTGAGGCAGCAGTTGAAGTGCTTAAAGATGTCGGCTACACTGAGGAGGATTTTGAGGCTAATTATCTGGATGATGAGGGTCGTGTCGCCCTTGCGAGAGGGAAAGAGCAACTTGCCAAAGAGCGAGCCGAAGCAGCGGAAGGAGAGCGTCCAGGGAAGTCACCTTTGACCGACCCAACTCGTCCTTCGCCTTCGGTCAACGTTGATATTATTAGCTCCAGTTCCTACTCTCCGCCTCCTGCTAAAGCCGAAGCCGAAGCTAAAACTGCTCACGCCGAAGATGAGGCCCAAGAAAGCACCGAAGCCCATGATTATGAAATTGGCGTGATAAAGCCGATCTCTCCAGGTAACTTCAACACTGATCTAGCTCAAGTGGACTACTCGTTTGCTTCACATGAGCTCGATGAATTTCTTGCTTATTACTTAAGCCTCGACGTGCCACTATACCCTCTCTTTTGCGAGGAATACTGATGTTTAACTTTTCTTCTTCTGTAGTGAAATCAATAAGTGCTGTACAGGCTTCGCCTCCTCCCGCTGTTTCCCCTCCACCTCTTCAAGTTACTCCTCCTTCTGCTTCTCAACCGGGATCACAAGAAGAACAAATAGAAGCTCTTCAAGGTTTAGATGACCCGGCGGCTTCACAAGAGCAGAAAGCTGAAGAACTTGAGGAGGGTGAGAGAACCTCGAAGAAATTTACTGCCGATGATACAAAGCTTTCTGATCTTATCTCTCTGGGCAGCGAATCTTCTTCAAAGAAGAGGGGAAAGCACGGAATTTCAAAGAAAAAGAAGGACGCTCCTGTTGGCGATGAGAAAGCAGAAGAGGACCCAGTTGCACCTCTTTCTCCTTCTTCCCCGAAGAGTTCAAACCGGCCTAAGAAGTAAACCATTAGGCCAGGTGAGGGCTCAAAAGGCGGCGGGAGGAAGAAGAAATGAGTTTGGTTTTGTCCTTCTTATTCTGCTTTTTTTTTGCTTATATATAAAGACTTGTATCGACCAGAGATTGTACGGGTACCGGCCCCCGCTTTTTGAAACCTGCACATGTGTCAAAAAATTTATAGTATGGAATAAAATGACTCTTTTTACTTGTACAATCTTTTGCCTGTATTTGTGAATGCATTTATTCCCTATTTTAGCATAAGTTTCTTTATTCTCTTTGTATGATACTGCAGTGAGCTCGTGGTATGCTGTTTGAGCGTTGTTTTTATTAATGTAGCTATATTGCCCCATACCACGGCTTATTGCAATATTCTCCATTTTGAAAAGACTTGTACTCTTATTCTAGAGAATAATTCTTCCATTTTGAGGAAATATTATTCTGCTTTAGTAGAGTGTGCTTTGTATCAGAGAAGTTTTCTTTTCTTTTCTCTCCTCTTTTTTTTTACACTTCAACTTTCGGAGATGGTCACTTTTATTTTTTGAAAAGTGGATTCCCCTACGTGGTGAAGCGGGCCTCCGTGGAGGGCTTTGATTTGTTTGCCAGAAAGTTATATCTCATCGCTAAGTGGGCCCACGGGACAGGCGTCAGCTGCTCTATCGGATATTTGGTTTGCACAAACAATCACGAGTAGTTAGCTGCGGCCTAGAACCTTCTTTTTGAGAAGGTGCCCCTTCGGTGGTTCCATCAACGACTTTTTCAAGAGATAACATTTCTTCTTTTTTGGACGTGCCTCGTTAGAGGGCTTTAAAGTGTGCCTCCGAAGAGGGCTTTGAAGTGTGCCTCCGAAGAGGGCTTTAAAGTGTGCCTCCGAAGAGGGCTTTATTTGGCACTTCAACTTGTGGAAGTGTGCCTCCGAAGAGGGCTTTATTTGTTTGCCTGAAAGTTATTTATCACAGTTAAATGGTTCCACGGGGCGGACGCAAGCCACTTAATTGGATGTTTGTTTGCATAAACGATCATAATTAAGTAGCAAGGGCCCGGTGCCTTCACTTTGGGAAGGTGCCCCTTCGGTGGTACCACCAACCTTTTTGTTTGAGAAAAACATTTCATTTTACAGCGTGCCTCGTTGGAGGGCTTTATTTGGCACTTCAACTTTTTTAGGGAAGAATGTTCCCATGAGAGTAGAAGTGTGCCTCCGAAGAGGGCTTTCAATTGTGCCTCTAGAGAGGGCTTTGAATTGTGCCTCCGGAGAGGGCTTTGAATTGTGCCTCCGAAGAGGGCTTTAAATTGTGCCTCCGGAGAGGGCTTTACTTGTTTCGTTTGCCAGGAAGGTTGTATCTCACAGTTAAGTGGATCCACGGAGCAGACGCAAACTACCTAACTGGATGTTTGCTTGCACAAACGATCACAATTAACTAGCAAGGGCCTGGAACCTTCACTTTGGGAAGGTGCCCCTTCTGTGGTTCCACCCACCTTTTTTTTGTTGAGAGACAAGATTCCATTTTGGCTGTTTTTGTCTGCTTGCCAATGTCTTTTTATCATCTGTTCCTCAGCGATTCCTTGTTATCACCTCTAATTACAAGTTCCTTTCTTTTGCAGGTTGTTTGATTCTTCCAGAGAAGTGCACTTCATTGTTAAGTGAATCCACGGGGCAGACGCAAGCTACTTAACCGGATGTTTGTTTGCACAAACGATCGCAGTCAGTTAGCAAGGGCCTGGAACCTTCACTTTGGGAAGGTGCCCCTTTGGTGGAATCACCAACTGTTTGTGAGAAGTACTTCTTATGTAGGAATTGAATCTGGAATTTTTTATGGCTTGACATTTGTTTGTTGAGTGATTTATAGGAATCGCTTGGCCTTGTGATGTGTCGAATAGGTAAGGTTTGCTTTGATAGCCTGCAATATTAAATCGACATTTTAGCAACATATTTAAGATGTTTTCACATCGAAATGAGACAGGCATTTTATAGTAGTAGAGAACACAAGATTTATAGTGGTTCGGCCAAGTATCAGGCCTACATCCACTTTATAGTTCTTATCATTGATTCACACTGATTTTACAATGGCTTACAATACAAGAATGATACATCCGTAATTATTTTACAAATTTAAGCATAGCTTTTAAGTAAAATATGGACGCAAGTGATTGCTGTTCCAGGCTCTCGGAATTGGATCTCCTTCGACAGTTGTGAGCTTGAAAGTGCCATCAAGAAGTTTTTTGCCAATGACGTATGGCCCTTCCCAATTTGGCCCAAACACTCCTATTGCTGTCATGATCCTTTTCAAGACTAGATACCCAATTTCAAAGCTGCGTTGGCGAACTTTAGAATTGAAGTGCCTGGCTATCCTTTGCTGATGAGCTGCAACTCTGAGCTCAGCTTCTTTCCTTCTTTCATCAAGCAAGTCAAGTGCTTCAAGTTGCAGCTTTTCATTTTCAGCTTGGTTGAAATGAATCCTTCTGTGTGAGGGGACCTCTATTTCCACTGGAATCATTTCTTCTGATCCATATGCTAATGAGAATGGAGTGTGCCCAGTTGCAGTTTTGTGGGTAGTTCTATATGCCCATAGTGCTAGTGGCAGCTTATCGACCCAACCACCTTTTGCTTTTTCCAGCTGTTTTTTGATGGTTGATTTGATAATTTTGTTCACTGCTTCCACTTTCCCGTTTGCCTGCGGATGAGCCACTGCTGAGAAGCTTTTTCGGATCTTGAATCGCCTGCAAAAGTCTTGGAATTCTTCGCTTTTGAATTGGGTACCATTGTCTGTGATTATCTTCTGAGGCACACCATACCTGCAAATGATATTTTTAGTCACAAAGTTTATCATCTTTTTAGAGGTAATAGTAGCCAATGGTTCAGCTTCAGCCCATTTAGTGAAATAATCAACAGCAACAATAGCATATTTGATTCCGGATTTGGCAATCGGCATAGACCCAATGACCCCAAATGGCGAATGGCCATGGACTGATCATCTGTGTTAGCACGGTGGAAGGTGCTCTTGGGATTTTTGCAAATCTCTGGCATCTGTCACACTTTCGGGAGTAGCTAGCAGCATCTCGATTAATATCCGGCCAAAAATACCCATAGCGGAGAATTTCTTTGCAAGAGTTTGGCCACCTGAATGATCCCCACATTCTCCTCCGTGCACTTCAGCTAAAATTGTCTTAGCCTCTTCCTAGGTTACACATCGGAGTAATGGCATCAAGAATCCTCGTCTGTACAAATGGCCGTCTTGAATTACATATCTTTGAGCTTTTCTTAACAGCTTCTAGCGCTCTTTTGAGTTTTCTGGCAGGGAGCCGTTAAGTAGATATTCCTTGATCGGGGTCATCCATGACTCCTGCTCTTGAGATACAGCCATAATCCAGTCAATATCCATCTCATCAGTACTTGGAACCGACAAGACTTCCACAGGGACCAATCCTAATAATTGAGCTTCGCCAGAGCTTGAATACTTTGCGAGAGAATCTGCCTTCATGTTCTCTTCCCGGGGTATATGGCTTATGGTATAATGATCAAAAGCATCGAGAAGCTCCCAGGCCTTTGACAAGTAAGCATGCAGATTTCCTCCTTTAGTCTGAAACTCTTTCTTGACTTGGCATACAATAAGCTGGGAATCACTGAAGATCTGCAATACTTTGATGTTCAGTTCTTTAGCAATCTTCAAGCCGGCAATAAGAGCTTCGTATTCTGCTTCATTATTTGTCGAAGGAAATTCTAGTCTCAATGCATAGCATAATGACCGCCCTTCGGGGGTTTCAAGCACAACCCCAACTCCGGAACAATAGTCATTTCTTGCGCCATCAACATATAATTTCCATCGGATCGGGATGTAATCAGTTACCTCTTCCTCACTGCCACCTTTATCTGTGTATTTTGCAATGAAATCTGCTAAAGCTTGTCCATTGATTGCTCTTCGGGGATGGTAGGTGATATCGTATTGACTGAGTTCAATATTCCACTTCAGAAGACGACCCGAAGTTTCAGGGCGAAATAGGACTTGCTTTGAGGTTGATCAGTGAGGACTTTAATAGGATGAGCCTGGAAATATGGCGTCAACTTTCTAGATGCAATCAACAGACAATAGGCGAGCTTTTCCAGCTTTGAATAATTCATTTCTATCCCAGTGAATCTTTTGCTGATGTAGTAAACCAGGTGCTGGACTTTTGCGTCTTCCCGTACCAGTGCTACACTGAGAGCATGAGATGAAACCGCTAAGTATATGAAAAGGTCTTCAACATTGCTGGGCTGAGAAAGTATTGGAGGTTTTTCCATGTGACGAATCAGTTCTTCAAAAGCTTTCTGACATTCCGGAGTCCATTCAAAGCTTTTCTTTCCTTTCTTCAGAGCGTCAAAGAAGGGAATGCATTTATCAATGACCCTAGAAATAAACCGACTCAAAGCAGCGACTTTCCCGTTGAGGCTTTGCAATTCCTTCTTTGTTCTAGGAGTTTTGACTTCTCTTAAAGCAGTAATCTGAGCAGGATTAGATTCGATGCCCCTAGCACTCACTATGAAACCCAAGAATTTTCCGGACTCTACCCCGAACGAACATTTCAGAGGATTTAGCTTCATCCCATACTTTTAGAGGACCGTGAACATTTCTGCCAAATGATTCATGTGGTCTACTGCCTTCTTCGATTTTACCAACATATCATCAACATATACTTCCATAGTCTTCCCAATCTAGGGTTTGAACATGGCATTAACAAGTCTTTGATAAGTTACCCCCGCGTTCTTTAGTCCGAAGGGCATGACTTTATAGTAGTAAAGACCAACATCAGTGATGAAGCTCGTGTCCTCCTGATCTGGCTCATGCATCATGATTTGATTATATCCTGAGTAAACATCCATAAAAGACATTAATTCATGCCCGGTTGTTCCATCCATCAACTGATCGATTCTGGGCAACGGGAAACAGTCTTTGGGACATGCCTTGTTCAAGTCTGAAAAGTCGATGCATACTCTCCACTTCCCATTAGCTTTTTTAACCAACACCGGATTAGAAACCCAATTTGGATAAGTGGATTCTCTGATGAAGCCATTTTCCATGAGCCGGTCTACTTCTTCTTTTAATGCTGTCGACCTTTCAGGACCTTGGGTTCTTCTTTTCTGCTTTACGGGTGTGAATTTTGGATCAATATTCAAAGCATGCACTGCGATTTCTGGAGATATTCCACACATGTCGGCATGACTCCAAGCGGATACATCCAGATTTGCTTTCAAGAATGATATCAGCATATTCTGAACCGCCATACCAAGTTGTGAACCCACATTCAGCACCTTGTTTGGGTCATTTAGGTCAACAGATATTGGCACCGTTACTTCCACCGGCACCACTATACTTTCCCCTGCACTGGTTTTTCTGGGATCAATCTCTTTTCGTGCACCACTGTGCTCACCAGTGCAGGGTCCATCCCGTAATTGCTACAAGATGGATTCTTTGATGCGGAGCGGAGCTACCGCACCTTTACCCATTTCTCTTTTCCTTCTTTCCCATAATTCTATGAAATAACATTCTCGCCCAGCATTTTGGTCCCCCTTCACAACACCGACGCCGTTATCAGTAGGGAACTTCATAGTCAGGCACCATAGGGCGAGAATGGCCTTGAATGTGGAAAGAGTTGGTCGACCCAAGAAGGCATTGTAAGCGGAGAATTCATCGACAATCAAAAAAGTTTGTTTTCGGACCACCTTCTTTTCCCCTTCTCCGAGTTCTACAAATAAGTCAATAGTCCCAATAGGCTGTTTTGGTTCTCCAGTGAACCCAACAATTTTCTGTGAGGAAGCTTGGACATCAGCCCTGGGAATTTTCATCTGATCAAATGTCTTTCTGAAGAGGATATTGCAAGAGGCGCCGCATTCAACAAGCACCCTCCTTACAATGGTTGATCCGATGCCTGCAGATATCACCAAGGGATCCATGGTGGGGGCCTCAACACCAACAGAATCTCTAGCCCGGAATACGATCTCATCATTGAAAGTTCTTTGCTGTTTTAAAGGTGCAGCATCTTCCAAGACAAAAACATTTTCTTCCGTCGGGGCATATCTCAAAGCATGAGCATATCTCTCCATCTCACCCCAACTTCTGCCCGCTGGGTGCCCTGTGATAACATTGATGATAGGCCTCTCAGATTCCTGCACTGCATTCCTCTCACCTGAGTTAGATTGATGAGCAGGAACTTGTTGCCCCTGAGTAGATGAGGTCGGGTCACTTCTGTTCCTCTTTACATATTGTTGTAGTTTATTCTGTCTCAACAGCTCTTCAATCAAATTCTTTAAATGGCGACATTCATTAGTGTCGTGGCCAGGTTAATTGTGGAACCGACAGAATCTCCCATTATGCATAGCATTTTTCCCATGCTTGATCTCAGGTGGTTTGGGGTATTCGATAGCATCCTTAGTTGGGAAAAGATATTTTCTGGAGTATCAGTTAAGGGAGTAAAATCTGAAGGTCTAAAGTGGCTAGTTTTCTTTGCATCTTTCTGCTTTTCCCACTGTCATTCTCCCTCTTCTGGCCACCAGATTCCTTTTTGTTAGAAACAATATTGTTATTCTTAACTTCAGCCATGTCTACTTTTGTTGGCACAGGACGGCTTTCTAAGCGCATGAATTCATCGGCCTTCTTGTAGAACTTCTCAAGTGAATTTGGCTCTTTCATCTTTAGCCATTTTCCGAATTCACTTGATTTGTCAATTGCTCGCATCAAGTAAGTCAGAATCATTCGAGGCTCTGCATTATCAACTTCAGCCAAGGCTATATTGAAGCGGTTTAAGAAAGATTTGGTAGACTCTCTGGGGTTTTGTTCGAGGCTGGATAGTGACATTATGTCCTTGTCCTTCGAAGCATATAACCTGAACTGATCTTTGAATTTCCGAGTTAGATCGGAGAACTGATCTACAAACCGAACTGGCAACTTCGTGAACCAAAGCAGGGCCACTCCCTCCAAGTACATAGGAAAGTATCTGCATTTGATCTCATCTGTTGCTCTGGCACCTATCATATGCCAGTCGTACTTGTACAAGAACTGGTTAGGATCGCTTGTCCCCCGATAAGCTGGAATAGTGGGGGGAACAAACTTCTTTGGAAATTCAGCCCTCATAATTTTTTCAGTAAAAGGAGTTTTGCTTGGAGCGAACCCCCAGTCACTTTCATCTTCCTCCCTTTGCATGCTCTCCTTCATAATTTGTCGAACCATTCCCGAGAGGTATTCCTCACCGTTTAGAGGCCCCGCGGGACAGACGTCAGCTACTTTTTCGGAAGTTTGCCTAGACAAACGTTCACGAAGAGTTGGCTGCGACCTTGAACCTCCAGCTTGGGGAGGTGCCCCTTCGGCGGTGCCAGCTGCCCTCTTAGGAATACTTTTTCCTTGGGAATCATGAACATCTTCAGCAAAGGTTTCTTCATTATTTCCCGGTTGCTGGTTAACTCCAAGCAAAGCATTCAACTTGTCCAACATCAAAGTGCTCTGGGCTTCCATTTGTTGATACAACCCAAACACTACAACATCCAGTTCTTCCCTTGTGACTCCAACACTAGGAGCCGCTTGATTTGACGCGGGAGAAGTGGCGGTGTTGTCATGAGCAACTCTAGATCTAGTTGATTTACTTTTCCTTCCAGGAGCCATAATTTCAGATAGACTTCTGGTTCTTAGGGAGAGTCTTTCCACAAATCTTTGTGAAGCAATGATGAAAGCTCTCCTGAGTTGGGTTCTTTGTGAAAGCACCAAAAATGTTAACGCTAAAAATGTACGCTAACACCCTAGTGTGAGTTGTGATATAGCGAAAGCACCACCCGTTGGTACGGGAACTAAAAGTAAGCAGAAAATAGCAGAAAACAGTAAAAAGACAACAGTTTTATATTGGTTTGGCTCAAAGTCAAGCCTACGTCCACTTAATCTCTTCTGTCACTGACTTGATTACAGATTTTACAACAATTCTTCGATTACAACACAATCAAGACAAGTAATCAGAACTTTGATGCAGAAAAGATCTTTGAATTCATGTTGAATGAACTTGATCTTTTCCGAAGGTTCTTCGAAGTGTCCTTTGCCTTTCAAGTGTTGGAGTCAGTAGAGAAAACAGCAGAGTCTTGGCGTTTCAGAAAAATCGTCCCCTTTCAAGTGCGGAGTAGGCGGGGTATTTATAGGAGAAACTGGGCTTAGGTCGGCCATGCCATAGGCCGTGAGTGACCTAAGAGTAATCCCGAGATAGCATAAGTCGTTAACGACTTAATGGAACCATTATGGGCGAGATATAAGCCGCGAGCGACTTAGTATGTATAGCACAGAAGTTATCTCGGCAAGATTAGGTTGTAAGCGACCTAATAGAAGAGGCAGGGCATGCGGCTTAACTCTGGAGCATGCTAAGTCGTTAGGTCGCTCTTTCTTTAGCTCGCTAGGTCGCTGCCTTCACTGAATAGCTAGGTCGCTATCCTGTTGAATCGCAGGAGTCTTTTAGGTCGCTAGGTCGCTTTTGTGCTTTAGGTTGCTAAGTAGATGCTTCCTTATCTCGTTAGGTCGCAGGAATCTTTCAGGTTGTTAGGTCGCGCCGTATTGAACCGCTTTGTGCTATAGGTCGCTAGGTCGCTGCCTTGTTATAGATCATTAAGTCACATATGCCTTGGATAGTTAAGTCGCATATTCCCTTAAGTCGTTGAGTCGAGTAGGTCGCTAGGTCGCTGAATAAAAGAGGGTTAACAATTCTCAAGCTCAGAAGTGTCTTTCTGCCTCATAAATCTATTCTGGCTTCTCCTCATGGTCAACTGATTTTTTGGAACAATTCTTGGGCCAAGCAGGGCCCAATCCTAGTTAACTCCATGTCTTTTAATCAAAGAATTCAATCAGGGATTCCTTCTGATGCTATTGCCACTGAATTCATAGCTAGTGGAGGCATTTCCCTTCCTTATTCCAGTAACCAAACTATCAGAAGCCTAGGGCATGAAAGCGAGTAGCAACACTACCCTATTGTTCATGTTGACAAGGTGGTGTGGTCGCCTAATTTTAAAAGTTATTCTATTTTTGTAGTTTACAATTGCCTGATGACACATGATAATGCTAACCAGTTCGCTTGGCATAAGAGAGTATGGAATAACCATGTCAGAGAGAAAGACAATTTCCTTCTTTGGAAGGTGTTGAGAAATGCTCTAAATACGCCTGCTAAGCTTCTCCAGATTGGAATGCAAATTTATAGTTTATGTGTTTTCTTTCAGGAGGAAGTTGAAACAAATATACATCTGTATTTTAACTGCAAAGTAATCTTCCCCTTATGGAATCATCTTAAGCTCCTTCTTGGCCGATCTAACACTTCCATGGTAAGTAGCATTGAGTGGTGCAACATATATAAAGCAACTCGATGGAAAGATGGTGATAGTATGTTATTATTACTAATCCTTAAGAAATTTGTTTTTGTCACTTGGAAGCACAAGAATAACAGAGTGTTTAATGGACATGGCATATCTGATAATGTCATATGGAATGAAATAAATCATGAAATAGCCATTGGGATAAGGAATGCAACTTTTGATTACGGTACTGAGCTTACTGCTGCGTGGAGTTAGATTGCTTGTTGTTTATTTTTCCTTTTACTTGTTTCATCCATCTTTTTTCTTATTCTCTTCTTCCCTTTGTGTTCCGTAACATGTTACAATTTATTTTCCCTTTATTGTTTTGCAATAAACTGGTAGGGTTCCAGTTCTCCCCGCTTAGCTTTGCTAAAAAAATATATTTATATTATTAAAACATTTTAGTGGATATATATATTTTTAAGACTTAATCTTTTATAGCACTTATGCCCATAAATATAATTTTCATTTAAGAAAAATCCTTTATTTCAAAAATATGTATTAGCTTAAAGATATATTTCTCATAAAATCAAAATAAAGATAGGATTATTAAATTTTCTGATTTTCTTGCATTTATAGCTTCATTTCCATATGCATCAGAAAATTGGGAATACATCCCCCCTTCAATATGTGGTGTACCTGTAAAAAATAAGACAAAGTTCTGGTACCCACTTCCTACATTAGGGTCCGAGGGTTAGATTTTCGGTAACTATAGCCAAGAGCATTTGGAACCTTTAGAAATATAATTGCTATTGTGAACAATATTTACTAGATAATCATTTATATATTTCTATCTAGTCAATTTGTTATTTGTTTTAGGAATCCAAATCTTTAAAATTTTAGAATTTCAAATACTTGGTTTGTTACTACCTATGGACTTTTTAAACTTTGTATATAAAGTGTTATACTTCCTGTGATTATTTCTTTAGCTGAAATCAAGTCCATTTTGTTGCCAGAAGGTTTTGAAATTTTAATTAAATTTTCTAAACTTTGCTTTCCATTGTTAAATTTTGAAACATTATTAGTAATTTGTTCCAAAAAATTTTAATTCAAAATTTTGTTTCTAGTTAAGTCTAAACTAGATTTTAATTCACAAACTTCATTGTTAAGCTTATTATTCTTAGTTTTGTTAGTTTTATTCTCATCGGTTAAGCAACATTTCTAAAAGATAAGTTTTCACAAGATTTGTGTGAAATTCTAGTTCCTCCTCTAGAATACTTTTCTCATCCTTTAGTAAGCTAATTTCTAATTCGGCTCTATCTAAATTTTCCTATATTCTCTTTATATAGTTTTTTTTAAATCTCTAAGTTTATCATCCTATTCGATATTTATCTCTAGAATTTCATAATAGGAAAGTTCAGGATTTACCTCTATAGTGGCCATGAAACAAACAATTTCTTGTTCCGAGTCACTATCACTGTCACTATTTGAAGAAGATGAATCTGAATCATCCCATGCAAATTGGAAAGCCTTTCTCTTCTTCTTGAACTTTTTGAATTTGTTCTTCTTCTTCTCATTTTTTAGTTGTGCTTCATATAACCAAAATTTTCACATCCATATCACTTGATTGACGTCGGGTTAGATGAGCTTGTTGAGTTGCCACCGTCTTGAGCTTCTGTGAACTTCTTGAATTTGTCATAATTTTTGGTAATGAATACAATCTCATCAGCATCCAAATCTGAATCATCAACATTGGCTTGAAAGGCTATACTCTTTTTCTCTTGGTTTTACTCTTTCCTTACCTACAAATTAGCTTCGTACGACATCCGATTTCTAGTTAATTCTTCAACTTTGAATCAAGAAAGATCGTTAGCTTCTTTGATACTAAAACTTTTCTTTCCCATTCAATAGTTAAAGAATTCAAAATACATGTAACAAGATCAAATTCTGCAAAAGTAACTCCTAGAGCTATGAGATCATGTTGAATTGTTTGAAATCTAACATACATATCAACACGGTCTTATTTGCTTTCATTTTAAACGATGAAAACTAATTCTATAGAATGGACATTTTAGTTTATTTTACTTTGTTCATGCCTTCATGAGTGATTTGTAGCGTACGCAAAATATTGTATGCAGTTTTACAAAGCATAGCTCTAGAGAACTCATTCTTATCAAGTGAACAGAATAAAACATTTATGGCTTTCGCATTATTGGTTGGTGCGGTTTTTTGAGCATCTGTCTAAGTACTCATTTCAATAGTAGGTGCTTTGTACTTTGTTTGAATAGCTTGCCAGATTTCAAGACCATTAGCTTTCATAAAAATTCTCATATGAGCAGAATAGTATGCATAGTTTGACCTGGTGAATAGTGGATGTTGTGCAGTTGACTGACCTTTTAGAAAAGTGATTGTCATATTATAATATTATTCAAAAACTTTGTAACAGATATTGAAATGATCTGCCCTCATACCAATAAAGGTGCATAGGGCCTCATATAATATGGCTTAGACGTGTATTCAAGTGTATATTCAAAACTAAGCAATACTAACTAGCAGAGCATAGTAAAGTAAAATAAATTAAAAAAATGATCACACTAGAGTTTTTATACTGGTTCGGACCTCCCGTCATATGTCCAATCCCGAAGCTCCTCTTTGGAATTTCCGCTAACTGAATACCCTCACTTTGCCTAGAGGAATATGCAATGCAACAGAGTTTCTGACTTGACAACCTTGTGTTCCTTCAACATAAATTTTGACTGATGGTGCAAGACTTTCGATAATCTGCTTGATGATTCAAGATGCATGCTCCATGATTATTGAAAATGTATCAAGTGATTCTTGAGTAAAGAATATAGTTTGAATGCAAGAGAGTCAGGAGTGCTTAAGAGAGAATAGAGATCTAGAAAGTAGATTGAGAAAGTTAAAATGATTTCTGAATGTTGATCTCTATTTATAGATATCAAAGAGTTGCATCAAAGAGTTGTAATCATTCGAAACTGCCCTATTCGCGGAGATGCTCTTGAAAGATCGCAACCATTCGAAGTGACTTTTCCGAAAATATCCATTACAGGGTGATTAATCAACTGAAAATAAAATGGTAGTCTACTGAATAAAAATAATAAATTGCGTGGAAAATTTAAAAATAATGTTGTATAATAAAATATGCATGTTCAGTCGATTGGAAATATTTCAGTCGCCTGCCCTCAGTCGAATGAACTATATAAAATTTGTTTTTCATATAGATAGCCTAATTTAAATTGTTTAACACTTTGATTTTTGGAAATCTTTATATGCATGTGTTTGCACAAAAAATGGACAAACACCTCAAAGTTGTATGATTTAGTAGATCTTATGTTATTCTTAGTGATTTGAGCGATTTATGCAAATATATGAAAAACAGGGGCTAAACTGTAAAAAGACATGCAAATTTATAGTGGTTCAGCCAGAATGTGCCTACGTCCACTTTATATGTTATTTCTCTTCTCTTATTCTGATTACAAGTACAAAGCTTTGATACAAGTAAAAGAAAGTTGTTTGAAAGCTCCTTCCGTGCTTGAGCTCTCAAACTTGTCCCCCATTGTTGTACCCCTGCCCCTCTATTTATAGAGTGAGGTTGGGGGTAGGGGTCTAGGATGTGTATAGTTGCTGATGGGCCTGGGCTGATGTGATCTGGCCTGGTACGTCTTGGTTCGTCATTGCTTGGTTCGGAGGTGGTTGGAGTGTAGAATGGACCAGCAGTTGCTTGGACCGGTGGTGGGATAGTGAGGTTGATCCGGTGTGGAGATGGTTCGGCATGGGCTGGTCCGGTTGGTTTGGCAGGAGGGTTGGTCCGGTTGGTTCGGCAGGAGGTGGTTCGGTGGGAGATAGGAAGGTTGGTCCGGTTATGGAGTTAGGAGAGGTTGGTCTGCCGAATGAGTTCGAATGAGGTCTGCCGGATGGGGTATGCCGAATGAGGTCCTAGAAAACGAGCATGCCGAATGAATCAAGCTTCTTAGTCTCGAGGTCTTCTGGGTGAGAACACGCCCAACATTTGCCCCCCAAAGTGGGGCATATTCTTCAATATGGCGCGCTTTGTTTGACATTTTCAATTGGCCCTTGGATGCCGAATGAGATGGTCCGGTCGTGTCCTTTTGTTTATAAGTAGGGACCGTACGCCTTTGCTATTTCCTACCTGCCGAACTAAACATTCGCTCTTGCCGGATCAAACTTCGTAGCTGAGTCGAACGTGGTAGCCGAATCAACGTGGTAGCCGAACCAACCTGGTAGCCGAATCAAAGTGATACCCGAATCAATTTGGTAGCCGAATCAAAGTGATAGTCGAATCAACGTGGTGCCCGAATCAATTTCCCTATTTTCACTGAATCAGGTGAGATCCTTTCTATGTTGGACAAATGGTTTATCGAAGGTAGTTGTATATCTGTATCAACGGATGGAGTTGGGAATGCCGAGTGGGTTATAGCATGGAGATGCCGGATGTGGTCATATCCGGATGACGTTGGAAATGCCGAATGGATATGGGAACTACCGAACGGCCTTGAGAATTTTGCATTTACTTTACCGAATGACAACGGGAGTTTGAGGAGAATGAGGGGGTGATGGACGAAATGCTTCAGGACATGTACTTCCGAACCTGGAAGCAGGGCAACCTATCCTGGATGGATGATTATCCCAGGATCATGGCTAAGATCTATCTTCGGGCTCTGGAGGAGGCTAGGGCCGATGCGGATAAAGATGGTGGCGTGGCCTTCAGCATGGATGCGGTCACTGCCCAGTTTGCCAAGGAGGAGAAGGTGGCGGTGAAGGAAGGTATGCGGTTGCTTGCCGCTGAGGAGGTAGGTGTGCAGGTAGAGGATGACGATCAGGATAGTCAGGAAGCAGGCGCTGGTAAGTCTCCCTTTGTAGTTTCTCCATCAACTTGGTTGCTTATTGCTAATGAGTCCTTTTTCTGACTGGACAGGGGGTCAACAGGGCAAGGATAAAGCTCCACTGCAGCCGGCCCCTTGATTATACCTGGAAAAACTCCTTTTGTGGATTTGACAGTGTTGTATATGTTAATCGAAAAATAGTAACGTAGCCTTTGGGTTGTAATATTTTGCCACTTGTAATAAATAGTCTTATTTTTTACGTGTAATTCTTTAACTTAAGCTGATTTTGTCGTCTTTTGAATGTTTGCTGTTATTTTGGCATGTCGTATGAGAAATATAGCTATGTATATTCTTGTAATTAAATTGTATTTGACGTCGGGTTCTGGTTTAAGACATAATTTCATGACTTGCAATGTTAGTGTGTGGTGTGAACAAATTATAGTCATGTATTTGTACATAAAGGAAGAAAATACCGCCTTTCATGTTCTGTTTGTAGATGGCAGTTTCGAATATCTTGTATGACCGAGCATGGAAAGCAGTTGAATGCCCTGCCATCTGATTGTGAATCTCTACATCCATTGGCGAGTATCTCCTACTCTGTATCCTGTACTTTATGGATTGTTATAGAGGATAGGAGGAAAGCTTTTTAAGTAAAATTGAAATATGCGAAATAGTAAAACTTCCAATCACGGAAGGCCTTCGATGTGCTTAAGTTCGTGGCAAACGGGTTTTGTAGTCACTTTCCCTAGCTGTGGGTCTTGGAGACATTCGTCACCCATCTTACGCCTCCGCGGGGAGTTAATTCTTTTTTACCACAGCCGCACTTAAGACACATCGGAGCCGAGATCGCGCACAGTAACTACCCGGGCCATTATGGCCCGTAATCGTGGGTATTATTCGATTTACTGTGGCCGGCTAGCGTGGGTGCCGATCGTCAACTGTGAACTGCCCCTGGCTGGCCACACCTTATGTTGGGGCTTATAGTCGGTTCACAGTTGCCGGCGAGCCTAACGCCGTAATGAGCTGCCTCGGCTATAGTCGGCCTTCTCGGTGGCTTATAATCGGCTCATTATAGTTGGCTTTAAGGGCCATCGCGAGCAATGAGTTAACCCGCAGCAGAGGGATGCTGGAGCAAAAGTGTCTCATTGGCGAGGGCATAGATTCGCATAGTACCTGTTGGGTCTTGTCCAGGTGAAGTTGCGTTGTGGAGTGCTTTGAATAGAAATGCTATATACTCAGGATTTTGTTCAAAAGAAAAGGATAAAGTTAACAAGCAGCCCAGACACAAAGGAACAAGTTAAAAAAGAGACAAGGTTTTTTAAAGTGGTTCGGCACGAAAATGCCTACGTCCACTGATTCTCTTTGTTAATTCACTTCATATGGGCAATACAAGTTAAGAAAAGTATCGACGGAGGTGTTGGATGTTCCATGCCCTCTGGAACACCTCTCCGTCCACTGTTGACAAAATATAGGCTCCGTTGTGGAGATCTTTATGAATTACATATGGTCCATCCCAGATTGGGTCTAGTGCTCCGGGGCGAGGGAAGATTCGCTTGAGGACAAGATCCCCTTCCTATAAGGTACGATGCTTGACTTTGGAGTTGTATTGCGCTGCCACTTTCTGCTTGTGGGCTGCTGTTTTAAGGACTGCATCATTTCTTCTCTCCTCAACTAGATCCAAAGACATGTGGAGGAGCTCTTCATTCTCTTCCGGGTTATAGTGGATCCTACGGTGGGAAGGCACAATAGTTTCAACTGGGAGCATAGCCTCCGATCCGTATGCCAAAGAGAAAGGAGTGTGCCCCGTTGATGTTCTGAAAGATGTGCGGTAGGCCCACAGTGCCGTAGGGAGTTCATCCACCCAAGCGCCCTTTGACTTTTCGAGCTTCTTTTTTATCAGAGTTTTCAGAATTTTGTTGACTGCTTCGACTTGTCCGTTCGCCTAGGGATATGCTACGGATGAGAAGTTTTTATGAATTCCGTGTTCCTGGCACCAGTTGGCGAATTCCTCGCTGTCAAACTGAAGTCCATTGTCTGATATGATTTTGAGTGGGACTCCGTACCTGCATAGAACATTTTTGATTAAGAAGTTAATAACTTTTGCTGAAGATACTTTATTCAGAGGTTCCGCTTCCACCCATTTGGTGAAATAATCAACTGCCACTATAGCATATTTGGCCCCGCCTCGGCCCATCGGTAGCTCGCCGATTAAGTCAATTCCCCATATTGCGAAGGGCCAAGGGCTGGTCATTTGAGTAATCTCAGTTGTCGGTAGTCGTGGAATCTTAGAAAATCTTTGGCATCTGTCACACTTCTTGACGAAATCTAAGGCGTCCTTGCTTAAGGTGGGCCAGAAATATCCGTATCGGAGTATCTTTTTTGCTAATGTTTGCCCTCCGGTGTGATCTCCGCAGCTTCCTTGGTGAATGTTGGATAAGATTTCCTTGGCTTCCCTTCCGGCGACACACCTTAATAATGGGTTAGAGAACCCACGCCGATAGAGGATGTCTTCTTGTATTGTGTAGCGGGACGCTTTACTCAATATTTTCTTGACTTCGCTACGCCCGTTGGGTAGTGTGCCATTTTGTAGGTAGTCTTGGATGGGAGTCATCCAAGTTGCTTCTTCGGTTGCAGCTATCAGATTCACTTGCTCAAAACTTGGAACCGTTTGCTTTGAGATGGTTACTGCCCCGAAAATGGCGATGTCTTTCATACTTGCTTGCTTTGCCAATTCGTCGGCCTCTTGGTTCTCTTCCCGAGGGATGTGTTTGACTAAGTAGTGGTCCAATCGGCTGAGAAGCAACTTGGTCTTCTTTAGATATGCTATGAGTCGTTCCTCTCGAGCTTGGAATTCTCCTAGTATTTGATTAACAATAAGTTGAGAATCGATGTGAAGACACAAAGAATTGGCTCCGATCTCGATGGCAATTTCTAGTCCGGCTATCACGGCTTCATATTCTGCATCGTTGTTGGTGGCAGCGAACTCCAACCTTATAGCATAGTGCAGTTTATTTCCCCTGGGAGTGATTATTACAACACCTGCCCCCGAGCCCTGTTCGTTCGACGCGCCATCCACAAAGAGATTCCATTTGATGTCTCCTGTTATTTCCAATTGCTCCTTATCTTCGTTGGTAGTGAATTCTGCAATGAAGTCAGCCATGGCCTGTCCCTTGATGGCGGTGCGAGGGTGATAGGTGATATCATACTGACTCAGTTCAATGCACCATTTAAGTAGTCGGCCTGAAGTGTCGGGACGATGGAGTACCTGCCTCAGTGGTTGATCGGTCAGAACTTTGATGGAATGGGATTGGAAGTAATGACGTAGTTTTCGTGAAGTGATTAGTAGACAATATGCTAATTTCTCAAGTTTAGGGTATCTAACTTCTGCCCCAGTAAACCTTTTGCTGACGAAGTAAACCGGTCGTTGCGTGCGGTTGTCTTCCCTTACCAAGGCAGCGCTTAGGGCGTGGGATGACACAGCGAGGTATAGGTATAATTCTTCTCCTTCGCTTGGAGTTGAGAGCACCGGTGGTTTCTGGAGGTGTTCGATTAAGTGAAGGAAAGCGGTCAGGCATTCGTCAGTCCATTCGAACTTTCCCTTGTCTTTCTTTAGAGCCTCAAAAAAGGGGACGCACTTGTCCGTCGCCTTGGAGATGAATCGGCTTAGAGCGGCCACTTTTCCGTTCAAACTTTGCATTTCCTTCCGAGTGGAAGGTATCTTGATATCCCTTAGCGCTCGGACTTGTTCAGGGTTTGCTTCTATCCCTCTAGCATGAACGATGAATCCTAAGAACTTTCCAGATGACACTCCGAAGGAGCATTTTAGCGGATTCAACTTCATTCCAAATTGTTGAAGTACTTGAAACATCTTGCCTAGGTGGCTCACGTGATCTATGTCTTTCCTTGACTTTACTAGCATGTCATCCACATATACTTCCATAGTTTGTCCTATCAGCCCTGCAAACATCTTGTTGACGAGGCGCTGGTAGGTGGCTCCTGCATTTTTGAGTCCGAAAGGCATTACCTTATAGCAGTACAAGCCCCGGTCGGTGATAAAACTAGTGTGGTCTTGGTCGGGAGCATGCATAGGAATTTGGTTATATCCTGAGTATGCATCCATAAAGGATAGGAGTTCGTGCCCGGCTGTGCTGTCTACAAGTTGGTCGATTCTGGGAAGTGGGAAGCAATCCTTTGGGCAGGCATCGTTTAGGTTGGAAAAGTCAATGCAGGTGCGCCACTTCCCATTAGCCTTTTTTACCAGCACCGGGTTTGCGACCCATTCCGGGTAGATAGCTTCTCGTATGAAGTCATTGGCGAGTAGATTCTTTACTTCTTCATCGAGGGCTGCTGATCGCTCTGCCCCCATACTTCTCTTTCTTTGCTTTACAGGCGCCTTGGTAGGATCAATGTTTAATACGTGGCATGCTATGTCGGGGGAGATTCTGGTCATGTCAGCGTGTGACCAAGCGAATACATCCAAGTTGTGGCGGAGAAAATCAATGAGTTGTTCCTTCAATTCAGCTTTCAGCTGGGACCCAATTTTCAGTAGCCTACTTGAGTCGTGCTTGTCTATAGATATAAACTCCATAGCCTCTGCAGGCTCGGCGGTGGCCTCCTCCTCTTTGTCCCTAGGGTCTAATTCATTGAAAGGGTCGCTGGTGTATCGAAGAGGAGGGGCTTTCTTTAGTTGCTATGCTTCAAGGCTTTTTGTGCAGAGGGCAATCTCTACACCTTTCACTTTATCCTTCCTGTGGTTGTTGCGAAGTTCGGTTACATAGCAGTCTCGTGCAATATCCTGGTCTCCTTCCACTTCCCCTACCCCATTGTCTGTTGGAAATTTCATTTTCAGGCACCATGGGGCTAGGACAATTTGAAAGTCAGACAAGGCTGGTCTTCCTAAGAAGGCGTTGTAGGCCGAATGGTTTTCTATCAGCACAAACGTCTGTTTCCTTACAACGGAGCGGGGATGGCTTCCAATCTCAACAAAGAGGTCCAGCTGCCCGAGGGGCATCTTCGCATCTCCAGTGAAACCGTGTAGTGGTTTATCGCAGGGAGATACATCCTTCATTGATAGCTTCATTTTGTCGAATGCGTGTTTGAACAGGATATTTACAGAGCTTCCAGTGTCTACCAGGATTCGGTAAACTTCGGCGGGACCGAGTCGGGCAGAGATAACCATGGGATCCATGTGAGGGTACTGTCTTCCTTCTAGGTCACGCTTACTGAATGTGATGTCATCACTTTCTTTCCGCTTTGGGTGGCGCTCTTCTATAACCGTATTGACACAGTCTTTATTGTCTCTAAGCGACTTCCCATATCTTTCCATCTCTCTCCAACTTCTGTCTGCGATGTGCGGACCTCCTGAGATGGTATGGACCACTATCTTCTCTTGACTAGAGCTGCCAGCGTTGCGGTTTCCTCTGTCGGTCCCTGGTGAGGGTAGCCTTGGGTTTTCATTGGCAGGAGCTGGAGTCCTGTCTTGACTTTTCACATAACGTTCCAGTTTCTTCCTTCTGATGTGTTCCTCAATCAGATCTCGGAGATGATGGCATTCGTTGGTATCATGTCCGTGAGATTCGTGGAAGCGGCAGAATTTTCCAGACCTCTGTGCGTTATCTGATTCTTTCTTGTATGGTGGGCGTTTGTATCTAACTTCGCCTTGGGTGGCAAGGAAGATATTTTCGACGGTCTCGTTCAAAGGGGTGTAAGTGTCGAACCTTGGTCCTGGCCGATATAGGCGCTTTTCTCCCTTCTTGCCCCCAGCATTGTCTCTGGAATCATTTCTTCGAACGTCCCTTGCCGCAGCAGGGGCATTGCCATGGGTCGTCTTATTTTGCTGTCCGGACTGCCCCTCAACGGCAGCATCCTCAAGCCTCATGTATTTTCCGGCTTCATGGAAGAAATCGGGTAAAGTAGTTGGTTTTTCTTTTGTCAATCTTCTAGCAAATTTAGTGTCCGGATGCACACCACTGCAGAGGGCCATTAGGATAAGCTTCTCATCGGCATCTTGAACTGCGGCTGCTGCGGCATTGAATCTGGTTAGGTATTGCTGCAGCTTTTCTCCAGGTTTCTGTTTGACGCTGGATAAGGAATAAGCGTCCTTAGGTTGCTCCACATGAATGCGGAACTGACTGATAAATTTTTCTTTCAACATTTCCCACGAGCTGATGGATCCTTGGGGTAGATGACAGAACCAGGAGGTAGCAAGATCAGCCAAGAAGAGCGGAAAGCATTTGCATAGTACTCCCTCTGTTGCTCCACTCATGAGCATATGCTGCGTGTACCTCTGTAAGTGTACAACGGGATCGGAGGTTCCTTTGTAGGGTTCCATTGTTGGCATCTTCCATTCTCGGGGGGTGATAGCAATTTCGATATTGCGGGCGAAAGGGCTGGTTACCCTAGCGCCTATCCCTTGATCTCTTTGCTCCCGTTGGACACACTCTCTGAATAAGCGTGCCATCCTTTCATCAGAACTTGGAGCAGATAGAAATGAGTTTGGTTCTGTTCTGTGGGATTGATTCCGTCCAGATGACCTGTAGGGATGGTATCGTCTATCATTCCTCATATTTTCCAGTGGCTGCCTTCGATCTTCTGGGAGCATGCTTGGGTCAGCTACAGTTGGCCCTTGCCTTGATCTCCCCCTGTTGGGTTCTGATCTAAGCACTTCCTCGGGTCCAACTTCGGGCTGGACTCTAGCTCGGCCCCGTTCACTGGCGTTTCTGTGGTTAGGCAGCATGACAGGCTCAGCTACAGTTGACCTTCGTCTGGTACCTTCCCCGTTGGGTTCGGTACCAAACGCTTCCTCAGGCCTAACTTCGGGCTGTGCTCGGTCTCGGCTCCTATCACGGCTACTTCTGCCGTTAGCTCCTTCGAAGAAGGAAGATCTTTGTTGTCTCTGAGATCCTCCAGACTGGGACTCGCCCCATGATTCAGTGTTGCGGTTGGATTCTTCAGCGTCCCTTAAGCGTGACATGAGATGGTCCACCAAGGCTTCCTGCTGGGACGTGAAGCGGTTAGTTACTTCAACCACAACTCTGTCCAGATCTGCTCTAGTAATTGCTGCAGGCTGTTCTGTGGCAGGAGTAGTTGGGTTAGCCTGTTCTTCATTTGTTACTATTACTGGAGGAGGACGATTTACTTGATTCGTGACAGCTGGATCTGGAAGACTGCTGGATGCGATGTTTTTTCCTTTGCTAACATCTTTTCTCTGTTTGGGAGGCATGTTTTCCAAGTGGCGGACGATGCTGTTAGGAAAACTTGTTAAGCGGATGAAGCTGAAGCTTCGAGCTTCTAGCTCTCAGTGAAAGCACCAAAAATGTTTGCACAAAAAATGGACAAACACCTCAAAGTTGTATGATTTAGTAGATCTTATGTTATTCTTAGTGATTTGAGCGATTTATGCAAATATATGAAAAACAGGGGCTAAACTGTAAAAAGACACGCAAATTTATAGTGGTTCAGCCAGAATGTGCCTACGTCTTCTGATTACAAGTACAAAGCTTTGATACAAGTAAAAGAAAGTTGTTTGAAAGCTCCTTCCGTGCTTGAGCTCTCAAACTTGTCCCCCATTGTTGTACCCCTGCCCCTCTATTTATAGAGTGAGGTTGGGGGTAGGGGTCTAGGATGTGTATAGTTGCTGATGGGCCTGGGCTGATGTGATCTGGCCTGGTACGTCTTGGTTCGTCATTGCTTGGTTCGGAGGTGGTTGGAGTGTAGAATGGACCGGCAGTTGCTTGGACCGGTGGCGGGATAGTGAGGTTGATCCGGTGTGGAGATGGTTCGGCATGGGCTGGTCCGGTTGGTTTGGCAGGAGGGTTGGTCCGGTTGGTTCGGCAGGAGGTGGTTCGGTGGGAGATAGGAAGGTTGGTCCGGTTATGGAGTTAGGAGAGGTTGGTCTGCCGAATGAGGTCTGCCGGATGGGGTATGCCGAATGAGGTCCTGGAAAACGAGAATGCCGAATGAATCAAGCTTCTTAGTCTCGAGGTCTTCTGGGTGAGAACACGCCCAATAGCATGTGAGTATGAGTGTGCATGTGTACTATCAAGGAGATTTTACAAGTATATCTAAGACCAAATACATACATTTGACTTGACGATCCATATTTCCTTGGCTTTTGATATTTAGATGATCCGCTTTCTTTTCTCCTTGATTCTTTGATTCAAGATCTTCCAGAACCTGCATAATATAATATTCTAGATATATATAGAGATATAGTTGTCATCAATAAAGCATACAAACATGGTTCTAACACAAATATTAGAATCGACATTGGCACCGAAGCTCCATCCCATTGTGGGGTTGAGCAACATTATGGACAAATGAATCAAGACCACGACCCGGGTGGTCGTGTCATTTATTCATTGATGCCTCCTTCATGGATGGGAGCATTATTAGGCTCACACATCCTTATAGAGCAGTACAACACGAATGCACGAATCAGGACCATTTCATGGGTGATCACGCCATACGTGCATTGGTGTCCCCGACATGGAAGGGAGAGTTGCTTGGCTCATGCGTCCTCATGGGGCAGTACGCTATGGACACATAAATTAGGACCACTTCGTGAGTGGTTGCACCATTAATGCATCAGTGTCCCCAACACAGAAGGGAGCGTTGTTCGACTGGTGCACCCTCAGGGGCGGGTTGTATAACATCCCCTTTCGGAAAGTTAATTACATATGTTATTTGTTGATATATCATCAACATAAAAATATATTTGTAATACAAACATCAATACAATAAAATTATAATAACTACATGCAATGTAGTAATAATAGCAAAACATCACACATACCCCCAAATGTGATTTCATTATCATAAAACAACATATATGATAATTTAAATCAACCATTAATCACGGGGCAGCCACAAATAATTAATTGAAATAAAATGGATGATATTTGTAAATAATAGCTATTTAATGAGTTAAATTGGGAATAAGGTAAGAAATGTAATAATGCATTATTTTTACTTTTTGGGAGATTCAAAAATAATAACGAAAAATCTATTTTAAACTGAATTTGGGAAGTTTATTATTATTATTTATAAAATAAAGTGATATCTTATAAATAATAATATGTTTTTGTGATTTTGAGTAAGTGACAATATAATGGATTTTACGTGTTTATTGGAAAATATTATTATTATTTAAGTAATAAAATAAATGATATTTTTGAAATAATCATAATAACAGTAAAGAAATGTTTCCAAAAGTGTTTTTATTTAAGCTATTACTATTTTGAGACAAATAATAATAAAAGGAGATATGATGTTTAATATAGAATATTGTATTTCTGAGGTATTTAGTAATAAAATTTTTTTGGATTAAAGGGGTTTCATTATATATTGTTATTTTGGAGTAAAATAATAATATTATTGTTTTGAAAGGTAATTTGGTTTTAATTACTATGTTTGATGGAAAATATGATGTTTAAGGGATCTGAGTAATAGAATCATAATAAAGGATTTTGACGTACATTATCAATTTTGAAGAATCAATATTGTTTTGAGATAAATGAAGGTGCTTTTATAATAAACAATGATAAAAAGATTTAATACTTAAGGAAAAAATGAAGAGAACAATTATAAAATGATCCATAATAAATGCGATTTACATACTTAATGAAGGGAGTCAATCCTACATCTGAGGAGTTCTTTATTCTGTTTGGGATCATGGGTGAGGCTCCTTAGAGAGGGGAATCCACTTCTACGGCCGGCATGGCTTCATACGCATAAGCTAATGGGAAGGGAGAGGTTCCCTTTGAGGTCCCACTCGAGGTCCTGTATGACCAAAGAACCAGTTCCCTTGGCCATAGTTAGGTGCTTCATCAATGTTGACTTGACGATTTGTTTACTGCTTTTACCTGCCTATTTGCTTGAGGATAGGCGATAGGCGAGAAGCACTTCTCAATATCATTTCTCTCACATAAACCTAAGAATAGACAACTTTTAAAACTGGGCATCATTGTCGATGATGTACTTCTTCCAGAGCACAAAATAGCAGACTATGTTCTTAATTACAAAACTAAGAATCTTGGGTGCGGTCACCAGTTAAGGGCTCCGCCTCTACCCACTTTGTGAGATAATTGATGCCGACAATGGCACGGTTGTACCCTCCATTCGCATTAGGGAGTTTACCAATTAAGTCAATCCCATATGTGCCGAATGGCCAGGGGGATGTCACAGTTGTTAGCAAGTTTGGCGAGTTTCTTGATATCTTCATAAATCACTGGCACCGATGACACTTCCTGATATCATTCATGGAGTCATCTATTATTGTTAGCCAGTAATACTCTTGCCGGACAACCTTCTTTGCTAAGATTTACCCCCCGGCATGGTCTTTCTAGAAGCCCTCGTGCAACTCTTCAAGTACTTGGCCATCTTCCTCATTCGTGACACAACATTGGAGGGGGATGGAATAACCCCTTTAAAATAGCATACCGTCCTTAAGTGTATAATGGGGGACCTATAAAGGAAGTTTCGGGCCTTCTTTCACTCCGTAGGAAGTTCGCGCTTACTAAGTATTTCATAAGGGGGTTATCTATATGTCAGGTTGGTCGTCGTCAATTTCCATGGTGGTTGCCACCCACAAATATGGGGTGGTCCGCATTTCCAACGGTACCCAGGGGTGGTTTTCCTTACGATTGTGTAATAACCCTGGTTTCTACGCCGTAATAATAAATTAATTTAATTAGAATAAACTGTTTGAATCTAGTTTTAATTATTATTATTTCTAAAAATAAAATTTTAGTCAATTAAATTCTATTAAATAATAGATTTTATTTTAGTAAATTGAAATAATAATAATTAATTAATTCTTTTTGAATAATATATTGAAACTGAATAAAATGTTTTAATAAATTTTAAATATACTTTTAAAGTGTTAATAGTTTTTGTTTTTATTGAAATAGTCGAAAATAAATTTACTTGACGTTAATATAACAAGTAATTAAATAAAAATAAACAAGTACCGAATTGAATGAAAATTATCCAATTATTAGAATATATCTTGTAAAATGAAGTTTAAATTAATTTGGACTAGGTTGAAATGTTTTTATAAAAAAATGACAAGGATTAAATTTTAAATTGAAGTGTGAATGGAATAATTAAAACTAAATTAAATTAGAACATAAGGCCCAAACAAATCAAGCCCAAAGAAAATAATCAAACCCAAATCCAAACCTTTCTCCCTTATTCTAGAACTCACCTTATTTTTTTTGTTAGCTAGCCCAAACCCCCTTCATTTCATCTGAAAACCTAGAACCCCAAATTCCAAAATTGTGTTTTTAGAAAGAAAAAAAAAGAAAGAAGAGAAAATGCGAGCAAACGGCGTTCTAGAGTAGGGCGTCGGGACTTGGAGTGCTGAGCGGAGGCGATAGCTGGCAAGATCGATGGAAACGCTCGCGTTTGTGTGGAGGTCATGTAGCGACGACCAAAGCTGCACCTCGACTTGGTGGAGGTCGTGTATTGGAGCTAGCAGGCAGCTATGGCGTGCTTGTGTATGTGTGGGGATAGCAGTAGTGCAGTGGTTGATGGAGCGGACGATTCCTGACGATGTTGGAGGCTGGTCTAGACGGGGGATAAGGCAGCAACGATGTGAGATTCAAGCGATGATTGAGATGTTGTAAGGCAGCGGGTGAGGGTAGAACAGACGAAAATGGCGGTGTAGCTCGATAATTCAGTGGATTATTTTCTAACTCACAACTATATCTTATTGCCTATACAAGTTATGTATATACCCCATTTATTTTCTGAATTGATTGGCTGAATCTAATGGAATTATTTGTTTGGGATTGGTTGTTATTCGAATGTTGGTTGACTGCGTGGATTGAAAGTGTCAATCTGCATACATAATTCTATCTGATTATGAATTGAATAATAGATATATTTGTATGTCTATAGGTGCGTATTTTATAGATGACTAGAGTTTCATGAAACTCGACTTGGGTCATAGGTAAATTCATAGTGTGATTGGTTGATAAATATTTTTAGAGTAATTTTACTCCATAACTATACATTTAAATTTTTATTTTTAAAAGATGTTTTGAAAAGCTTTGAAAAATTTATTTAAGGGTTGTAAAATTTTATTAAAATGTATTTTATAAATAATTCTCTAAATTTTATTCAATTAGCTAATTTTATACTACATATATAATTTGAATTATAAATATAAATATAGCTTTCTTTTGGTTATAAAACTCTTTTTAGAATTAATATTATAATATATTATAAATTTTGAATTGTTTTAAAGTAATAATATAATATATTGCTATTTTACAAAATATATTATGAAAATAATAATATTGTTTTAAGTGATTTTATAATAAAGGTTATTTAAAAAAAATTGAAAGAGCTTTCAAACCTTACAAAAATATAGAAATCCTTTTACAAAATAATTAAATGATTTTGAATACGCTTTGAATAAATGAAAATCTTTTTTTTTATAATATGAAAATTTCAAATATGGCATAATTCATAGGAAACATGTTTTATTATTAAACGGTTTGAGTATAAAGTGAAGATTTTGAATTGTTTCATATGGTTTGAAATAAATATAATTAATTTTGGAAGTTTCTAATTTTGTTTCAAACTATAAATATAAGTTGCATTTGATTCATATGTTTTATATGTATATGAACAAGGACTTGAAAGTAAATTATAGTGTCTAAATCTTTGTTTCTGATATTATATACATACGAGGTAAAATTATTTAATATATAAATGTTTTACTATAAAATTTATTTAAGAAAGGTTTTACTTAAAATTAGTAATTGAAAAGCAAATTTTATATTTGGTTTTAATTAATTTTAAAGATTATAAAGTTATGAAAAATATTAAATATCTTCTGATTAATATTTTAGGTATTTAAAGTGAATTTCACTAATAATATGATTTATTATTAAATAATGATTTCATTGTTCTATATATATTTGATTAATTTATTTTATTATACTTTTCTAATTTCTCTTTCCTTTTATAATGAATTGGATATTATGAATGATTCACTATTGATATTGATTTGGTTAGTATTTGAATATGATACGATGATGACATCCTTCTATATGGATTCGTGATATTTTTATATTGATTTTGTTATTTTAATTCTGTATGACGAGAAATCTGAATAAACGGAGTTATAATATCATTTGGGATAGGACATTCGGTAATATTTCTATGGTTATTCTTGGACTCGTTATGTAGAATATCTGAAGATTGAGTGTAGTTTATGAGCATTAAATAAACGACTACGGATCACACAATGGTATAGGACACCGATGTGATGCTAATTATGTGATAAGTGAATGACACTCACGTGGCAGGAAAAGTATGGTGACATTGTACTTACGTGAGGTGATTCTCATAGGTGTGAGCAGGGTAGTCGCCCTTATATTTATTGATATTGTGTGCCACTATCATGTTGTACTCTTTTTATTGGCATTGGAGTGAACCAAATGGCCAGAATCCACCCTAGAGACCTGATCGTGGGTCGTCCCCAAATCCACAACACCTTTTTTTATTGGATATTATTTTTGATGTGCATCACATGATTTGGGTTAGGTGAACCATTTGGTAGGTACCCAATATTACAAGATTTGGATTAGGTGACCCATACAGTAGGTGCCCTATAGCCCCTTTTATATCGCATAAGCCAGCAGTCTGTTCCCTACTAGGGCAAAGCAGGGTCATGACTGAGGCTATGCATTGATGAGCCACCGGTGGATATAAGTTACGATGTCTTTTGAGGTAATTGAAGACTGTAGGAGCGTATTCGATTAGTTGACCCTTGGCTCTTGGAGCGGGCATACGTTCATCAGTCTCCCTTTTGGTTCTAATGGAGTGGTAGATTGGCATATATTATAGATACATCTCACTTAAGTATAGATATGGATTAGATGACCCAAGGTTAATTGACCCACATATTGATGTATATATGACTCTACATGGGCTTCATGTCTGTCGTACGATCATTTCCCATCACGGTATGTTTTAAGGTACCTAGAGTATAGTAGATTCACATATCTTTTATTATACTGATAGGCAGCCAATCCTATTCTATATATTGATGATGATGCTTTTATTTTTGAGATTGGGAGATATACTTGGGCAATGCCTTGTGCTAGCCTGACTATACTTGGTGATATCTCATGTTTGATGATTTCTAGACTTATATGATAATTCTAGATATGGATGATTCACCCATTTGATATTGTTTCGATTGAATAATATTTGGGGTGATTTTATATGGGTGATAACATCTTTATACTTAATTTCATGGTTATTGTTGTTTAATATGTTTTATATGTCATCACTATTATACTATACATATTCTACCTCTATATATGTATTGACATTTATATTTAGATATAGTCTGACTCGTGTGTTATTTACTTAATACTCAGGTCGGTCCGAGACATTTTAGGTACAGGGATAGAATAACCAGCTTGTATTTGGGCATAGATGAGACTAGTATTGAATATAATAGTTTATCACCTTGTATTGTATTATATCTTGTATGTATATTCTTGTGTTGTATATTGGATATACCTTGTATATTCAGTATTATATATTATCGCTGCGATTCTGACTCTGTGTTCTCTGGTATTTTTTGTATGTTGTTTATTGTTCTATCCTGGAGGCACACTTGTTCATTGCTTTGTGTCGATACTATGTAAGTATATGTGAGTTATTTATTCAATGTTTAAATACGTACCATTGTTAGCTTAACATGTGTGTACCTTATATAGCCTTACTCTATATTATCTGACAGTATTACTTGGTAATACTCTTGGATAATACTCTTCGATAGTATGAGTATAGAGGTGGGCTGTTTACATTTGCTTGTCGCCTTAGCCTACCGGTTGGCCTTAGCATTCTTTTCTCGCGGTATTTTCTCCAGCTCAAAATCAGAGAAGGCACTGATGAGTTTCTTTTCTTCTGTTACATAAAGGGCTTGTGTTTTGCCTTTGACTGGACATTGCTCGCCAATTTGATTTACGACCTACAGGGAATCACTGAACACATGGATTAATTCAAATTTTATTTTCTCACCATCTCGAGACTGGTCAGAATGGATTCATATATAACTCGTTATTAGTTTCTTTAAAGTTCAGACAGGCAGTTAGACAATGTTCTTTTCCCTCAGGGGCAATGAGAATTATACCGGCCCTTGCCCCTTTTTCATAGGATGCTCTATCGATATACAATTTCCACGAGTGTTGGCTAGTGGTTACTTCCTCCTTCCTACTGTCCGAGATGGAACATTCTACGATAAAGTCGACCACACCTTGGCCTTTGATAGATCTGCAAGGATGAAAGGTGATATGATGTTACCTGAGCTCAGTGGACCATTTCAAGAGGCGGCTTACTGTGTCCGGCTAGGTTAATACTTGCTTTAGGGGTTGTTTGGTGAAGACTTTTATAGCATGTACCTAGAAATACAGGTGGATTTAGTAGGCCTCCATTAGCGGGTAGAAATCTAGCTTCTCTAATTTCGAGTATCTTGTTTCTATTCCCGATAACCTATTATTGACATGGTATATCACCTTTGTATCTTTTATTCACCTCGTACAAAGGCAGGCTAAATTCATCGTCAATGGCTGCAAAGTACATATAGAGATATTCCCCATACACGTGCTTCATAAGGATGGGAGGTGTGGCCAAGTGTTGACTTAATTCTTCAAAGGCTCTACTACACTGATCGGTCCATGTGAATGATTTTTCCTTCTTAATGAGGTCAAAGAATGGGACGCACCTGTATATGGCTCTAAAAATGAAGCGGCTAAATGCTGTAATCATCCCATTTAGATTATGCGCCTGTTTGACTATACGAGGGATTTGTCCTTTGCACTGACCACATACCTAAGAAATTTTCTGGAGCAGACAGCAAATGAACACTTAATGGGGTTTAGTTTCATGTTAGACCACCGAATAATGCCAAAAGTCACGGTCAATTTTTTCGTATTCCTCCCAGCCTTCTCTAACCTAACAAACATGTCATTCACATACACTACAATTGATCTGCTAATCTACTCCACAAACATCCTACCGGCGAGCCATTAATATGTCATGCCAGCATTACGAAGCCCAAACTACATTACTCTGCAGTAGTAGAGCTTCGCGTTTAAGATAAACGATGTGTGCTCTTTGATTGGGACCATGCATGGCTATATGGTTGTACTCGAAATAGGCTCTCATAAAGGTAAGGAGCTCGTGCTTGCTGGTTGCATCCACAACTTGATCAATGCGCAAGTGAGGGAAGCCGTCCTTCGAGCAGTCTTTGTTGAGGGTGGAGAAGTCAATGCACTTTCTCCGATCCCCACTTGGTTTTCAAACTAAAACTAAGTTGGCTACCACACTAGTAACTCATACTCTTAGATGAAACCATTGCTAAGGAGCTTTTCTACTTCCTTATTTAATGCTCTATAATTTTCAGGTTGAGGGTTCTTCTCTTTTGATGGACAAATGCGCCTTCGGGACGATATTAAGGGTGCAACAATGATGGAGGGGTCTATGCCGGTCATATCAGCATGACCCCAAGTGAACATGTCCTTACTTTACTTTAAGATATGTATCGGCTCATCCCTAACTTTTGGGTCCAACTCCATGCCGATCTAGACGACCTTGCTAGAGTAGTCATTTTCTATCATCATGGTCTTAAATGGGGCGGAGGGTCCTCCATTTGGGTTTGTATCTCTCATGCGAAGACAAGTGGGTCATCGTTATTATTTTCTATGTTTGTTTCTAGCCTTTTGGGTTGCATTGATCCAATGCATGAATCATGCGTTCAACGAGGTACTGAACTCGGACAGACGCCTATGCATGAACTTGGGAGCTTTGGCTGCCCCTAGCTCTCACAAATGAGTTTGTCAGCATTGTGAAGGATGGAGTTGTCATGTCAGTTGTCATCGCTTGGAAACAGTGTTGGACATGTTCATTCCTTAGGTTGTTATAAGATCTCTTGTTTTGTCTAGGTCGGCCAGGGAGAGTTGATCCCTATCGTTCCCGCTCCTGGCACGAACAAGAGTGTTGCATGGCTCTTGCATTCTCCCAAGGGTGGGGGTGATATGGTTATTTCCTCAATTGCTTTTACAATGCGAGTAGCCTTGGCATGACTGGGAGTGTTTCATGGCTCGCGTCTCTCAGGTTGATCGCTATTGAGCGTTGTCGATTCTTGTTGCAGCATAAGAACCCCCTTCTTAGTTTATTCCTAGGAGATCTTGACGGCCTGTTGATTGCTATGGACACATCCTATACCTTCCTTAATGGAGAACTTCATGTTGAGCCATTGATATGCCACAACCACATTTGGGTCCATTGGCATTGGTCCATACTACAAAGTTTACTTGATTCTTTGCAAATTGTGATTTCTTGATGAAGGAGACTATGTGGTCGAGCCTAAAGGAACAGTCTTAATACCTTTGAAACCATAACTGGGTAAGGCATAAGGCGTGAGTCTCGGTGATTGGATTTTCACTTGATCAAATACGTTTTTGAACATTACATTGATAAAGTTGCCTCATCGACGAAGACTCGATGTACTTTAGCACTGGCAATGTTGATTGATATAACCATGCGGTCGTGGTGGTGTGGCCAACTCCTCTCTTGTCTTTGGCGGTGTCCGCTTCATCTTCTTTTACTCATGGTGCCTTTAGGGCCCAGAGCTCTACTAAGTAGATTTGACTAGCTGGAGCTGGCTCTCACCTATATCGAAATTAGGCCCCTTTGCTACTTCCGACCATAATAGAGCCACCGCAAATTGATATGATAGTGGTGTTGATGGAAACCCATTATTGGCGTCTGCCTATTGAAGCATTGTGGAGGGATTTGGTAGGGCATCCTTTGTTTAACCTGCTGCCTTTCATACTAAACAAGTACGCCTTCGTGGATCAACCGCTCTATCTTGTCCTTGAGGTGGTGGTTCTCATTTATGGAGTGGTTATTAAATTAATGGAACTTTTAGTATTTTCCACTATCTTGAGGCTCCCCCTTTCACCCAGATCAGATAAGAGGAGGCCTTTGGTAAGGTGCACGGTCCCGGGTGGCGAGATAGATGGTTTCGATATCATGAGTTAATAAAGTGTAGTTGGTGCACCTGGGTTTGAATTGAGAACCATCCTCGGTGTGCTTTTTGCTACTTTATTGTCGACCATTCTTTCTGTGAAGGCTCTCTACTTGCAAGTTGATCTTGTTGCCTCTGCTTCCCTCCTCTTCAATAATGGACAAGTCTGCCTTTTCCACTCGCATGATTCCATTATTTCTTTGGAATATGTCGGTCAAGGATGAAGCAGACTACTTTTTAATTCCTTCCATATTCATGGACCGGTGCCTTACCCCATAACATAGGGCGACCACCAAGCAATGCTTGTCTGATTCCCATGCACGGGTCAATTCTTTTTTGAAGCAGTTGACATAAGAGCGGAGTGACTCATTCGACCATTGTTTTGTGTTGCATGTCTCACTTTCCATCATAATTCTGGTCCGTGAGGCAAAGAAGTAGCTGGGCCCCGAAGTGAATTTTGCCCGCACGAAGATGCAAAAACCAGCATGAGGCCGGTGCGGTCAAGGTGGAGGGAGGCACTTTGCATTAGTAGAGAGCTAACCAGCTTGAGTGATGGAGTTAAAAGTCATTATGTTGTCGAACGGGTTAACATTTTCGTCGTATTTATTGATGGGAGGTAGAGCATACCTCCAGTGAATGTATATTCCTAAAATTTCTTCAGAAAAGGGTTCCTTATTTCCATCATCAGACACATCCTCAGCGTCATTGTTCCTAGTCTGAATCTTTAACATCTGTTGTCGACGAGATTCCATTTCTTCTTGTAGGCCCCCTCCACATGATTCGGGCGATGATGCCCTCTTACCGGGGGTGGACTTCTTTGATGTCTTGCAGGTGAAAGAGATCGATGGCATTGATACAATAATGGGGAATAGCAATAAAGGACATGTGGAAGTGACCTAGAATGCAAAGCCCGGCCTTCACGAGATCTGGGATAGGGACCTTCCTCTGGGGCTGGGAGAAGATTGAGAACTCTCTTTGCTCATAGATCCTGGCCTGTCCATTGCTACTTAGATGGTCGAAGCGCAAGTCATGCCCCTAATCCACTACTCGAAGGCGATTAAATGCAGAATGTCTTTCTATGGAGGAGGGAGCAACAACCTGACAGAGATCATTAATGTAGTGTCAGTTTAGGCATGAAGACGTGAGCAAAGTCATATTCATGCATGGCATACATATCTCTGTTGCTGGCGGAAGTGTAATCGATCTCCAGCACAACCCACTCGCAGGCAACATACATTATGTTGAATGTGCTGGGGACAGTGGGATGGATGGGGGTCGGATCTGCCATTGTTAGGATGATCAAACCATAGTCAACAATGTCTTGAGCTTCCACTTGGGCCATGAGTTGATTCAAATCATGGGCAACCTACCTAATACTTGTTAGAATGTTAACCAGACTCAACAATGCGTCATTGCTTAAGCCCTATATGGGACAAACGACGCTAGATCCAGTAGTGTTGTTGGTGTTATATTTGTTTTGAGTTATCGACATCATTGTCACCGCTATTTTGCATTGTATAATTTCCTATTATCGAGGAGAAGAAAAGTGATGAAAGTTGAGAGTTTTTAGGGAAGGCCCTCATTCTAATGCCAAAATCTTGACCAAAAATTTAACCAACCTCGAAATTATGATTAATAGTTGATATTAGCAAAGGTGGCTTACCAATACCTTGATCAAAAAGTTTAAAATGAGAGAAAAATGTGAGACAATGAATGTCAAAACAAGTAAGAAACACATGGTGTAGAGTGGTTCGATCAAGAATGATCTATGTCCACTATAGTAACAACTAAGTTGTGGGTTATAATTGATTGATTTCAAGAGACAATAATAAAAGTAATGAATCAAAATTCAATTCTACTACAAGTGTATTAAATGTTGTATATATAGCATTAGAAATCCAGTTTAGATGGCTTAGATTGATATGCCAATCCCCAAGTTTCCTCTCAGCCATTGATGTCGTCGAGCGATTTAGATGTGGGCCGGCTAAGATGCCAATCGGGCTGAATGGTCTGGATGATGGCTAGCTGGTGAACAGTTCCAAAGCATCAAGCTGTCAGATAAGGCAACATGGGGACAAGGAGTTGTTGAATAATAATGTCGCTGCCATGTGGATTGTGAAGGACATGGAGTGACTGTTCCACAGTGTCGTTTTTTAAATGAATAGTGTCGTATATGGCAATCTTTTCAGTCTTGTACTGGTGGCCTGAATAAGGGAGCCATAGAGTGGCCTTCATTAAGCAGGGTATTCTTGGACTGATAGCTTTCCTACTAAGTGCAATGTCTAGATGGGCAGCTGTCCGCCAGAAATATTGACTAGTCAGCGAGCTATTTGGAGCTTTTTTCGCAAGGGTAGCATTGTCTTTTGCAGTTCAAATGGGCATTTATGAAGACAATGGGCCAGATGTGGAGAGGGCGAGGCTATACGAGATCCTTGGGAAACTACTGGGACGTCTTGTTTATTTATTTGCGATAAAAACGAGCAAAATTACTAGTCAGAACTAAGTACTTCTAGAGTAGTACACGACAACCGCACTTTACAATCAATCATGACACTAAGAAACTCATTCACAATAATGAATGCAATTTCCTATAAACATATATTAATGTAACACATACATTTCCATAACCACACAATTAAAACTACAACATATAAAATTAACACTCCATTAACAAAGAGTGAAGCAATCTCAATCATAGATTCACTCTGTTCATAAGTCATATCATGCATCTTAACAACCACAACTGCCCTTAACAAATGTTCACAAAAAATCCGGGTTGGTTCAAACATGCATGTACAAATAAATATAAAACTCAAAAATAAGTATAGCTCACCAAAATAGGCACATATGCTCAAAATAACAAGTTATCATCATCATACTAACCTACCAACAAACAACACATGTGCGCAATCTCTATACTAACTACACATCCACCATAATATGTATATCCTCAAAACTATCGATGAACTTCCTCATAGTCTCATCCTCAAAATAAATGGTGTATCATCTCATACTTACACCCTCCAAAATATCGTGTGCACTACTCATGGTTACACTCTCAAAATAATGTATGTGTTCACACATGGCTACATTTATAAAATACATGTACCTACTCATGGATACACCCTCAAAATATAAGTGCCTACTCATGGCTACAACTGCATCAACCCTCGATTTCTAGACCCATATAGGCAGTCCCTTACCAAGCACTATTGGATATATAATAACTCATATGAACATCACTAATATCAACGACTACTCAACACCGTAACCTCACCATTGCCCAAAGTGGCTTCCCGCCATTACTAAGGCAAACTTGACCCTCACTAAGGTCTCATCAATGCTCGAATGAATGCCATCACTAAGGTCTCATCAATGCTCGAATGAATGCCATCACTAAGGCTCTACCATCATCACCAAGGTGGGAAAGACCATCACTAAGGCTTCATACCAAGCACTCTTGAATATATGATAACTCGTATGACCATCACTAAGGTCAATGACTACTCAAAATCGTAGTCTCATAAATGCTCGAATAAATACCACCACTAAGGTACTTCCATCACTAAGGTGAGCTAGACCATCACTAAGATCTTAGGTACATAAGTGAGCATCCTCCTATACCCCTTCTCTATGAACACACACTGAAACCTCTGAGTTATCTAAGATCTTTGGGCATCCACATCGGAACCCACCTTGTTCTATCCTTCAGATCACATCGATTGTCTTACTCCACAATCCTTTTATAGTAACTTCTTCATTTGATGATAGGGCACCCTGAATACCAAAGAGGGATCTAATAGCCATTGCTCGCGATGAGAGCTCTAGTACATATTCAAATCAAAACATTTACACTAAAACATTTTCATTTTTTTAAATCAAAGCTTCCATGTCCTCTTAAAACCAAAAATTTCTTTTTCAAAATATTATTATCAACTTAAAATAATTTCTTAGAAAACACCATTTCAAACAAAAATTAAAGCATATAAACTTCTTTAAAAATAAATATAGAAGTCCTTGTTGAAATTAAAATGCTTATGGATGTTGGTAATTACTTGTATAAAAATATATTTTGGAACACACATATGTTAAAACTCCATATTTTAGTAAAGATGTAATGAACCTCCCACCGTCGCTTTGATTTCTCAATGGTACCCACCAAGTCTTTATGTCACCAAAACTCTTCAGCCGTTGTTACTCATCCTCAAGAAACATCATCACACCTCTTAGTATCTGAATACCTAGTCTTCCACAGCTTAGAAAACTATATTATCATGCTATGACTAAATGAAATATGTTCCTCAACAACCCCTAGTTTCTCCAGTGCACACCGTACTTAGGGTCAACACGGATAATGACCTCACTATACAATCATCATACACAACAATCAATACAACCTAGCATACAAGTGAAACAATCACAACAAGGCAAACAACCAAACAACAAGTACAACAAATAAACAAGTAAAACATGGTTGGACAAACAACAAAAATACAGTGCAAGTAGAAGAAATTGTTCAAACTAACATGACATAAGTTATAAAAAATATATGCATTTTTCCTAATATTACTAATCACTTAACAAGCATAAGAACAGTACAATCAATTCAACCAAAGTAAGCAAATACAATTAAGGTAAAATGGCTCTATCACATACGTTTAAATTGCTAATCATACTCCATATCCAACCCTATCTCTAGAGGGGAATAACTAGACATCTCTATAACCCATCAGGGAAAGTCATACATAAACGTCTTAAAGGTTACGTCATTATAATGGATGTTGGGAAAACTCAAAATTCATACCACTCGGTCGTCTCACACCCCATGCCACTCGCTCTAGTCTCACAGTTTTCAAAATGATTCCAATAAAGTTTTCCAAATAAAATATATTTCAAATAAAATACTTTTAACAAACACATGTAAAATTTGTTATTCAAATCAAATAATTTACTTTTTCAATTAATTACTTCTAAATCAAATTATTCTCACCTTTGTAAAATATTTTCCCCAAGTATTTTAAAACTAGATGCTTTATAACACATCCTTCCTCAATGAAATACATTCCCAATAAAACTTTTTTTTAACTGGGTATTTTTAATCAAAGTCCATTATGCAAAAAATGTTTTCCTTCTGAAACATCTTTTATCAAATAGCACCCTTTAAATAATAATTTTGATAATTAAAATTAACCTCCAATGAGCATCCAATAATTTTTTTTAACTAGGTATTTTTTAATCGAAGTGCTTTACCCAAAAAATGTTTTCTTTCTAAAACCTCGTTTATTAAAAAGCATCCTTTAAATAATAGTTTTTTGAATAAAACATTTTCCCAATTGAAAATGTTTCTCGCATACTTTACTCAAAGTGATATTTCCTAAATCAAAATATTTCTAATAAAATATTTTCAAATATTTTCTTTAATAAAATAATTTCTCAAAATGTCCTTCCAAATTCGACTATCTTTTTATCAAAATAGCTTTTCTATAAATCATCCTTGAAATAAATACTCTTCAAATCATATAGTATTTAGCACAAAGTACTTTTCAACAAATCATTTCTCCCTTTTCCAAATAAGAGTTCCCACTAAATACTCCTCAACAAATTACATTCAATAGACATTTTATATTAGAATACTTTTACAAGAATATCTTTCACAATATACTTTGCATAGGTCAAATGTATTATACCAAAATATTTCTCCAAAGACATTCAAACTAAATACTCTTACTAAAAACTGATTTTAAATAAAATATTTTACACTAATTATTTTACCCTTATGAAAATATCTTCACGAAAATATTTTATTTCTCAAATTAAATGCTTTATTTTTGCCTCTGTAAGCAAATCGTTTTAAGCCAAAAATTATACATTTTCCCTTTTCTAATAAGATATCTTTGAAACGAAAATGTATATTTTTGTACAACTTTTCGGTAAAGTACTTTTCAATTGAAGCTTCACAAAATAAAACTAAGATTATTTGTTAAGGTTAGGATTCAATTACAATTTAATATCATGTGTGTGTCGCTCGGGTTGTAACCAACACTTAATCCCTTCTATAAGTACTTATCCTACCTCACTCCTACTATATTTACTTCCTACACAAATGTGATCATAAATAAACATCATCTTATGGTGAGGTAGTGCTGGTTACACATACAATATATATACACACAAAACATAAAATCATAAATAAGAACGCTTTGCCCTTCTATATTTAACGCAACCCAAAGCATAAACTAACCTATAGTAAATGGTTTAAACTTACCCAAGGCTCAAGGAATCGCTAAACCTAAGCTCTAATACCAAGTGTGCTGCTCCACTATTCTTAATGTTGAAAGTTAGTGACAGATACCGTTAGAATACGCTTGTGCACTAATCTAAAATATTAAAATTAGTGGATCATTGGTTATATAATTCAAAATTTCAAACTATGACTGAAAAGGGAAACCTCACAACGGAATTAAATAACGGAACACATACATCTTACCTATAAGTAACATACAAGGCTCAATTTATCAAATAAACATCCATGACTAACATTATTAATTTTTTAAACAACACAACTATGACACAGGAGAAATATACAAAAGTAAACAACCTGTCGATGTTTTCTACATTCTGCTTCCTTTCTTTGCTTCCACCTACAACCTTCATAAATGCATGGAAGGGAAACATGTTAACTTATGTTTGGACCGTACCAATTTCTATACACCCCAACCCAATTAAGGGATCCGGTGGCTATTGCTTGAGAAAAGACTACCTACGTAAGCTTTCGGGATCAAGCCCATGTAGTTTTATTTTCTGCTCTTCTCCTGCATCAAATACTTGTTAGCACATAACATTACATAACAATTGCAACCAAGCAACCAATATAAGTAGAACACATCATATTTACCCTACCACAATAACCAATAGTCATAAATATGAGGTAACAATAATAATAGCGATACATTATCATTGAACATCACATAATTTCAATAATATTCAATGTTAACTTCAACCATCAAATAAATTTAACAGTGACAATTACTATCAAATGTGTACCGATCACCTATCATTGGTAACACAACACTAATGTCACAATGCACGTATAAATCCACCAAATGTGTACCGACCACTCCATATTAGTAACACAACATCGAACCCATCAAATGTGTAGTAACTACACTACATTAGTAACACGAATACCAAACTCGTCCAATGTGCGCTAACTACACTATATTAATAACACAAATATCAAACTCACCCTTTGTTCTATGCCATAAAGTGGCTTCTTCATCTTTAGCAACTAAACATCTAGAAAGGGTTAAATCATCAAAAGATAGAGAATATACATTCCCTTTTCTCTGACCTATAAACAAAACATCACTTGTAGACTTATCAATAATTTTACAAATATCACTGTCAAAAACAACACTCATGTCGTTATCATAAAGTTGGCTTATAAAGATGAGATTATGATGTAAGTTTTCAACATAGATAACATCAGTCAAAAAGAAAGAATGGTTACCTATTTTACATTTTCCAATAATCTTATATTTACTGTTGTCATCCACAACAACACTCCCACCTCTATAAATTTCTAGGCCAAGGAACTTTGATTTGTCGTCATATGTCTGGAACAGCCTAAATCTAAATACCATTCTTGTTGTTCTTTAGATCGCCAATAAACCTACACATGGGAAGAAAAAATGACCAAGAAAACTTCATAAGTCTATTTGCATCAGTAACCGAACAATTGAGCATTCCAAAATGGTTTAATTCAATATAGTTATGAACAGAATCTTAAGGAACCCTAATTTGTCTAATTTTTTTATTCAAGATAGATATTAAATGTGTACTAACCATACTATATTAGTAATACAAATATCAAACTCGTTAAATATGCACTAACTATACTATATTAATGATACAAATATCAAACTTATCAAATTTGTGCTAACTACACTATATAAGTAATACAAATATCACACTCAATGTGTACTAACTACATTATATTAGTAATACAAACATCAACACATCAACACAACAAAGCCAATTTTAACCACACAATGCCCATGTAGCAGTAATGGTAAAATATCGCATAAATCATTCTAATTTGATCCTTTCTTTACACAATAATGATACATGATAAATACAACCAATAAGTAGTCACATATGTTACGGCAACCAAAAATAATGTATTTATACTCATTATTTCCACTTAAGTATAAATCATCTTATTATCGTTTATTATAAAAATACATTTATTTAGTTTATCCTAAAATAATAACAACTCCTCAAAAACGATAATATTCTTCAAAAATCTTTCATTATACATTTATAACTTCAAATACCTCAAAACATCACCATTTAATCGAAAATAGTAATCGATGCTAAATAACTCCAAACCCCATAATATTATTCCTTTACATCAAAATAATATTATTTACTCAAATCCTTTTATTAACTTTCACAATCAATTTATTACTATTTAACTCAAAATAACATTCCACTTTAAATATCAAAAATCCTTTTATTGCCATTTATTTCAAAATATTAATAACTTGTCCTAAAATACTTTTGAAAACACATCTTATTACTATTATTAATCTTTGTATATCCTTTATTTTTATTACCTTAACAATAATAATGATATAATTTTCTATAAACTCCATGAAAATATTTATATTGTTATTGCTCAAAACATAAGTCTTTACAAATGTCATACTATTATTTATTAAATTCTGCTTTACTTTCTAAATAATAATTAAATCTCGAATTTCAATTTAAAATAGATTTTTTTATTATTTATGAATTTTCCTTAAAATTTAATATATAATAACCTTATTAAAATTTCACATTAATTTCAGTATGATTTTTTAAATTACTATTATTTACAAATATCACTTAAAATTTATATATAATCATATCTTCCATTAAAATACAATATCCAAATCTTCCTTCAATTAAAAACCCATTTAAATTAATTTAATATTAACTATGTTGAATTTGTGGGCCGTTACATGTTCTCTCTAAGGTGAATTTGATGGTTTAAGGTGTTATCGATTAACTAGGTTATCAAGTAAATTCTATTTTTCATTATCGTCTCCAAATATACATATCTATACATTTATTAAAATAAGAATAATTCTTTAAAAAAAATTGAATTTAAAAATGAATACATATATGCATGCATGCATATACATACATATATATAGTTCAAAATACATACATACATACATACATACATACATACATACAAATATATATATATATATGTTTACAAATTGATCTTTAAAAAATATAACATGCATGATTTACTATGCATCATGCATGTTCTTCCTTGTGCACACCTCGGCCATCATCACCGAAACGACCATCGAGCATTTCAATCCATCAGTGTAGGCTAGAGTAGCATAGTATAGGAGGTATAAATTGACATCGACTCTAAATTAGGGTTTATGAAGCATGGCACTGAAGGAGGTATAGTGGCCATAAACTGGCAGTTCTCGACATCACAAACATGCCTATGGTGATGAAAGCGCCTTCAATGCACTATGGTAGGAGCTGCATGCGGTGGAACTTTGATAGGGGGATGGCTAGGGTTAATCAAGGAGGATATATAAATTTTACTTTAATCCCTGATAAATTATTAGTTACAATTTGAACCCTATAACCTGTAATCTTTATAATTTTCGCATACACACTCCAGTTTATGTGCAACTTGTGTCATTGAGTTTGTATTAAAATTCTGGACATTTTAATATTATTTAACCATATATCATGTACCTGAAAATGACATAGTAAATTAGGGTATTTTTTATTTCATATTTAAATCAAAATAAATTATAGATTATTTATTAATATGTGCGTATATATTTGTATATATACACATATATGTATATTATAAGCGATTTCTTAACTACTGCATCTAAATAAACATTATCCAAATTAAAAATATTTTTTAAATATTAAATTAGATAACTGCCATTCAATTAATAATAAAATTATTTTAATATTTATTTCATTCGATAAACTTTAATATGAATTAACTTTATGAATCACACACAAAATGGATAAACACCTCCCACCGATTTAGAATAGCAGAGAAATAATGAAACACCCCACACCCCTTAATATACCCAAAAGGACATATTAAAAGGCGTGGTGCATTGTAAGTATAACAGAAACTAACAGAGACTAAGATTCATAAGACAAAAATAGGTAAACATAGTGGAAACTAAAATAATAACTTATTCAAAAAAAAACTTCATGATTGCTTCATAAACCAAATAAGTCAAATACCAAATACAACATACATGTCTCAAAACCCAATATGTCTCATGAAATAAAAACTCATAGTCTCAACAAAATTCAGAGTATAAATATCCCTCATAATAAGTCAGTACATAGAAAGAGCTAAAGCTAGAATAAAAGAAATACAAGGTAGAAATCTTCTCCAAGAACCCTCCAAGTAACTGCGATCTACTGTCCTCTCCCTTGATTGCCTAGGGGGGAGGGAAAGAGAAAATAGAGGAGTGAGTCAGACTAAAAGTCTGGTGAATGATAATAACTACTAGAATCTTTAAGCAAAGTAAAAGTAATAGACTCTTCAATAGTTCTAGTATATACAAAAGGAAACAAAGGAAATAGAAAAGAGAGAAACTGGAAATAAATACGAATTAGCTTGTACGCAATTAATAAGATAGGTCAACTTTGATTGTTTACACTTGTCCTTGATAGCTGCTTTGATTAGGCTTAATTGCTAATTCTACCCTTTGATCGGCCTGCTACTCCATAGAATCTACTGTGGACCGGACGTTTCCCTATACAGTAGACTTTGGTGTCTACGAAAGACACACTTACTAAGCGCTTGGAACTCATATTGATTACTGAGCATCGAAATGGAAGTCGCACGCGTAACTTCCACCATGCCCATGCTACATGTTGCTCCCTCTTTTGACCTATTATTTACCCTAGTCAGCATAAGCTTGCCCCTCGCCTCACTTCAGGATTATGTGAAGCACCTCCTCTCACTTCAGGGTTATGTGAAACACTGTGTACATAGAAAAATAGGGGAAATGTTGTTGGTACTTGTCCCTATCAAACAAAAATCTAGTTGCGCCTCTTGTTCAAATACCTTTGATTTTAACTACCATAGATTGACCGTTTACTACCACTATAAGCATAAGCGTACCCCACACCTCACTTCAGGATTATGTGAAGCGCCTCATCTTACTTCAAGATTATGTGAAACACCATAACCATAGAAATATTAGGGGAATGCTATTTGGTACAGGTCCTACTCTTATCTTTGCTTATTAACTTAGATAAATTATTTAAATAATCCTGTATTTTTATCAATTACTATTATTGCTTATTAATTTACCCTAAGTCTTAAAATAAGCACCATAGTTTCCATAGTTTACCATAGTTTCCATAATTTATCAATTTATAACTTACGTTATAATCATGCTTATTACTTTACACAAGGTCTAAGTGAGAAAATAATCTTCTTTCTTCTTTTATTCTTTTTAGTTATAGTTCTAAGTTATAACTTGGCCAATCTTCTTAATTTAGTCCAATTAACATCATAATTAGGCATAATTTCAGTCCTATTCCAATTATATTACAGTTTTTGTGATTTACATCTCATGATCCATTATTTCATATTTCTTATAATTTAATCCAATTTCGCGTTAATTCTATTCTAATCCATATGCGAAGAAGAAGAAGGAGAAATAAAAGAAAACTGAAAATAGAAGGAAATCCAAGGCGTAGGAAGAAGATGTAAATAATGCATAAATAACAGTAAATAAATTAAAATATTGTAAATAATAAATGGGAAAAGCTATAATTAACAGAAATAAACTAAAATTAACTGAAAAGAATAGCTAGAAGGAATAGACTGAAAATAATTCTAAAAACTGTAAATAAATTACTAAAAAGGTTACTCCAAAAATCATAGTTAAACTACAACTATTGGAAACCCTATTATTTTAAATTACTTAAAGAAATTTAAAATAGTTACAATCACTCACCTCTGGTCCTTAGCTCTTCCATTTAGGCCTTCACGGATCCACTTGAGGGTATTAAAATATTTTTATTAAAAAGATTCTCTCCTTGAAAAATTATTCCTTTTAGGGTCCTTCCTGAAAAGGTGAACCCAAGCGGAGAAAATCTAGAATGAGAAAAAGTGTTAGGCCTAGGGTTCTATTTATAGGTGTAGAATTGAATCTTGGACCGTTGGATTTGGGGATTGAATAGGATGCAACCACGTCATAGGCTGAATAGGGGTCATCGGATGCATGAATGGAAGGACCAGATGAAGCCAAATAATGCAAATTATGTGTTCAACTTTCGAACGAACAAACGCTCGTTCGTTCGTTAAAATAGACAGGCGGGTCGACCAGGCGGTCGACCGCCCTTGTGCCTAGGTCGATCGGCCGGTCGACCTGGCCTATATATATTCGTTTCTTTGATTATTTTGTTCCTTGTTCATATTAACTCGGATTCTGACGTTCTATATATGGAAACTGACCAGAAAATTACCACGGACACAATGGTGCAACTCCCGTGGCTCAATTATGATAATTTCATAAAGTTATTTTATTTAATTAATTAACGAATTAATTATTACGGGTTAAATTTTGGGTTGTTACATTCTTCCCTCCTTAAGGGATTTCATCCCCGAAATCTCTAAAGATAAAAGAATGTACTAAATGTTTTCATCCAATTCTACAACCAACTACTCAATCATCACCCATTACATCCATTATCCTTAAGTTTTTCTAATGCAATTTATGATACTTATGCAATTAGTGTAGTGTAAATGTTCCTATCAAATGCAAAAGATTAGGTGGTCCACCGATTTAGTTGACCTCCTTTTATGCAATCATGTCCATGCCATGTATCCAAATGAATGCAAAAATTCCCTAATGACAATTGATAGTTCTATATGCATGCTACAAACATTATTTAAATGCAACAATCATGTGATAATCATCCATTTATAGCAACTATAAAAAATAGAATAAAAATGTGCGCACATCCATATGCATATGCTATTGTGTCCTAGTTAGGCTGATCCCTAAAGAATAATAGTGCCTAGTGTACCTATATGCGTCCATTAGCATCCACTAGCAAACACTTGCAACCACTAGCATACATCATTCATAACATGTTCTAATAACATGTTTACACCAAATCCCACCATCCATAGGTTAAATCCTAAATTCCACCCTCCCAAAGGATAATAAATGAAAGAACTTATTCAAAACTAAAGATGGAAATAGGAAATTCTAAAAACTTACTATCAAAAAGATGAGGATAGGAAGTATGAATCTTCTATTCTGCTTCCCAAGTGGCGTCTGCAACATCATCTCCCCGTTGCACCTTTACTAGAGGAACCTCCTTATTCCTTAGTCGCTTGATGTCTCTTCCAAGTAGGGATACGCCGAACAGATGCTTCCCTTTCTACCTTCACCTCCTCTAATTGACTAGGCTCTACAACCTCCACCGAGTCATGTAAGCACTTTCGCAAGTGCGAAACATGGAAAACATCGTGTACTCCTGTGAGCCTATCTGGTAACTTCACTCGGTAAGCCATCTTCCCAACTCTCTCTATGATAGGAAATGGTCCAACAAATCTGGGGGCTAACTTTCCATTCGATCCGAACCTTACCACCTTCCTAAGCGGGGATACTTTGATAAAAACTAAGTCTTTAACCTCAAACTCAATGTCTCTCCTCCGCTTATCCGCATAAGACTTCTTCCTATCTTGGGATGTCTTCATCATTCGCCGAATTAAATACACTCTCTCCGATGTCTCCCTCACCATGTCAGGCCCAAGTAGCAACTTCTCTATAGACTCCACCCAACATGAAGGGGACTTGCAAGGTCTCCCATATAAATCTCAAATAGTGCCATTCCTATGCTCATTCGGTAACTGTTATTATATGCAAACTCAACCAACGGAAGATGCTCCTCCCAAGTTCCTCCAAAGTCCAAAATGCACGTCCGTAGAAAATCCTCAAGCACTCTATTCACTCTTTCCGTTTGGCCATCCGTTTGTGGGTGATAGGCCGTACTCAATCTAAGTTGCATCCCTAACGCCTCCTGTAAGCTTCTCCAAAACTCACTAATGAAAATAGGATCTCTATCACTCACCACGCTAGAAGGGACTCCGTGAAGTCGGACTATCTCTCGCATATAAAGGGATGCCAAATATGATGCCATGCGCCTACTCTTAACTGGGATGAAGTGGGCACTCTTGGTCAACTGATCAACAATCACCCAAATGCTAGTATTCCCCTTCCTAGAACGGGGTAAACCATCTATAAAATCCATAGAAATACTATCCCACTTCCATTCTGGCACATCTAAGGGCTGAAGTAATCCACCGGGCTTCTACTGCTCTGCTTTTACCCTTTGGCAAATAAGGCATTTAGCTACGAACTCCGCCATGCCCTTTTTCATGCCATTCCAATAGAACGTCCTCTTCATATCCCGATACATTTTGTCACCACCAGGATGAATAGTCATACGGGAATGGTGTGCCTCCTCCAAAACCGCTCTCAACAAATCACTGGCACGGGAAACACAAAGCCTCCCATCTCTCCTAAACCACCCTTTGCTATCAATGGAATAACGTTGGAGATGTCTAGAGACCTCTCCTCGGCTAATCCTATCCATTACATCCATAAGCTCTGAATCCTCTCGCTGCCTTGAGCCAATCTGATCCATAAGGGTAGGCCTCACCTCTAATGCCACTAACAATCCGGGAGTAATGTCCGTAGAGGGCTTAAAATCAATAGTAGAAATGAACTCCAAGCTCCTCCACTCTACGAACAAAGGACTAAGAGTTGCTTTCTTTCTACTCAATGCATCCGCAACCACATTACCCTTGCCAGGGGTATAAGCTATCTCAAAATCATACGAGGCTAAAAACTCCATCCATCTTTGTTGCCTCAAGTTCAAATCCTTCTACGAGAATAGGTACTTCAGTGACTCGTGGTCGGTGAAAAGCTCGAACCTCTCTCCAAGCAAATAGTGCCTCCAAGACTTGAGTGCAAAAACTATGGCAGCCAACTCCAAATCGTGGGTAGGGTAGTTCTTCTCATCTACCCTCAATTACCTACTACCATAACATACCACCCTCCCTTCTTGCATCAACACCGCTCCTAGGCCTGTCCCACATGCATCAGTGTATACGTTAAAAGACTTAGCTCCATCAGGTAGTACTAACATTGGTGCACTAGTAAGGGCTCTCTTAAGCTTTGTGAAGGAATCCTCACAATCCACGTCCCACACGAAAGCTTTATTCTTATTAGTAAGGTGCGTGAGTGGTGCCGAAATCTTGGCAAAGTCTCTAATGAACTTCCTATAATAGCCAGCCAATCCTAGGAAGCTCCTAACCTCGGTGATATTCTTGGGGACCTTCCAATCTTGTACTACAATAACCTTGGCAGGGTCAACAGCCAAACCTTCCTTCGAGACCACGTGCCCCAAGAAACATACCTCCTCTATCCAAAAGTGACACTTCGAAAACTTAGCTATTAAATGGTGACTACGAAGTGTGCGAAGAACTTCCTCTAAATGAACAGCATGCTCCTCCATATTCTTGGAAAATACCAAGATGTCATCCACGAATACCACTATGAATTTATTTAGGACTTCTCTAAAGACACGGCTCATCAAATCAACAAAGTAGGTTGGGGCATTGGTTAGCCCAAAACGCATAACCAACCACTCATAAAGTCCGTTTGGAGTCCTAAACGTAGTCTTATCTATGTTCTCATCGGCGACTCTAAGATGATGGAATCCCGTGGCTAAATCAAGCTGGGAGAATACCGAAGAGCTAACTAACTGGTCAAAAAGATCATCAATCCTAGGGAGTGGATATCGATTCTTCTTGGTGAGCTTATTTAATTTACTATAATCAACGCAAAATCGAAGAGAACCATCCACTTTAGTAGCGAAGATGACTGGTGCTCCCCATTCCGATATGCTCCTTCTTATAAAATCCTTCTCCAAAAGCTCACTGACTTGTTTGCTCAACTCTTTCCTCTCCCTAGGTGTCATGTGCCTCATAGGTAACGCCACTGACTTAGCATTCTCGGTTAAATAAATTCTAAAGTCAATTTCTCTATTAGGGGGTAGTCCCCTAACCTCCTTAAAGACGTCCGAAAAATCTCTGACGACAGGAATTGAATCAAGCTTCGCTGAAGATGAATAAAGGGAATAGAGAAAACTCAACATGACTGACCCTTGCGGATCGCAAGATACCTCGAGAGTCCTACCACTACATGTCTCTAATCTAACGACTCTGCTCTTGCAGTCTAATATAGCTCATATGTGGATAGCCAATCCATACCCAAGATTATCCCATACCCCGAGAATCCCAAAACATAGTCGTTGCAATCAAATTCTAAGCCTAGGATATAAATTTCCAAACCCCTACAAACCATAGACAAGTGTGCCGATCCACCTATGGGGTTTGAAACAACAATGGGGTCTACCATTAAAGAAATGTCTAAGTGTAAACAATCCACAAGAGAACTAGAGATAAAAGAGTATGATGCTCCAAAATCGAATAAAGTCCAAATGGGAAAATCAGATATAGAAATCAAACCTTCAACTGTGACTTTCCTACCTCTATCCGGAATGCTGCCCGAATGTGCTGCGTCAAATGCCTGGATCTACGTGATTGGTGCACTAGTCCCCTGCCCTTCTCTATGAGGACAATTCCTACTCAAGTGATCGGGCTGTCAGCAATTGAAGCACTTTCCCTTCATCTTATCCCTTCTGCAATCCTTGGCGACATGTCTAACAATCCCACAGTTACCGCACTTCAAACCTTTCTTAATCTACTTCTGAGGGCCATCACCTTTCTTCTTATCCTTATTGTTTTTCCACCACTTCTTCTTTGAACCTTCTGATTTAACCACTTCTTTAGACTCTCCTTCCTTGACTGCATCTGACATAAGCGCCATCTCAACCAAAGACTCATAAGTAGCTCCCATCGGTACGTGAGTCAACAATAATCCCTGAAGGGGTTGATTCAATCCCTTCACAAACTTCATAGCTTTCTTTTGCGGCGTATTCACCAACTCCATACCAAATCGCGACAATTCATTGAACTGATTGATGTATTCCTTAACAGACAAACTCCCTTGCTTCAAATTGATAAACCTCTCCAGCTGAACACTTTCTTCCGCTTGAGACAGAAACTTCCTCTCAAACCTCTGCCTAGGACCCATTCCAACCGACTTCTCTTCCTTCCAACTCAACAACCTCCCACCAATAAGAAGCCTCCTCTTTCAACTGCCAAGAGGCTGGCTGAACCCGTTGCTGGCCCTTCAACCCCAATAAGCCAAATATCCTCTCGGTGTCCCTAAGCTAAGCTCTTGCCTCCATAAAAGTATCCTTCCAAGAAAAAGTCTTTCTGCCCAAACTCGCAAAAATCCTTACAATGCTTAAAGAAATTGATGGCGGTAGGTGGGTTGATGGGGTTCCCGTTCGCTAGTGCAGGATTGGGCGCTGGCCCATGCACCTATAGAGTCGTGGCTTGTAAGTACCTACGAAACCAGACTGGGACTGGAATGCCCTTGGGAAGGTTCGGGGCATCAGCCATTCTACAAAAAGAAAACGATAGTTTATGAAAGAGTCAAAGGGTGATTGAACTGGACTTATAAGGGGATTTTTATAAAAAACTCTTTTATACTTAAAAACATTTTTAAGAGTTCTTTTCTGAAAAATACTTTTAAAAAAAGTTATTTCGGAAAATACTTTACTTTTAAAATAAAATTTTAGGGATTCTGTAACCTTAGGCTCTGATACAAAGTGAAACACCACACACCCCTTAATATACCCAAAAGGACACATTAAAAGGCGTGGTGCATTGTAGTTATAACAGAAACTAACAAAGACTAAGATTCACAAGACAGAAATAGGTAAAAACAACGGAAACTAAAATAATAACTTATTCAAAACAAAAACTTCATAATTGCTTCATAAACCAAATAAGTCAAATACCAAATACAACATACATGTCTCAAAACCCAATATGTCTCATGAAATAAAAACGCGTAGTCTCAACAAAAATCAGAGTATAAATATCCCTCATAATAAGTCAGTACATAAAAAGAGCTAAAGCTAGAATAAAAGAAATACATGGTAGAAATCTTCTCTAAGAACCCTCCAAGTAACCGTGATCTACTGTCCTCTCCCTTGATTGCCTAGGGGGGAAAAGGGAAAATAGAGGAGTGGGTCAGACTAAAAGTCTGGTGAATGATAGTAACTACTAGAATCTTTAAGAAAAGTAAAAGTAATAGACTCTTCAATAGTTCTAGTATATACAAAAGGAAACAAAGGAAATAGAAAAGAGAGAAACTGGAAATAAATACGAATTAGCTGGTACTCATTTAATAAGATAGGTCAACTTTGATTGTTTGCACTTGTCCTTGATAGCTGCTTTGATTAGGCTGAATTACTAATTCTGCCCTTTGATCGGCCTGCTACTCCATAGAATCTACTGTGGACCGGACGTTTCCCTATATAGTAGGCTTTGGTTTCTACGAAAGACACACTTACTAAGCGCTTGGAACTCGTAGCGATTACTGAGCACCGAAATGGAAGTCGCACGCGTAACTGCCACTATGCCCATGCTACCTGTTGCTCCTTCTTTTGACCTTTTATTTACCCTAGTCAGCATAAGCGTGCCCCTCGCCTCACTTCAGGATTATGTGAAGCACCTCCTCTCACTTCAGGGTTATGTGAAACACCGTGTCCGTAGAAAAATATGGGAAATGCTGCCGGTATTGGTCCCTATCAAACAAAAATCTATTTGCGCCCCTTGTTCAAATCCCCTTGATTTGAACTACCATAGATTGATCATCTACTACCACTATAAGCATAAGCGTACCCATCGCCTCACTTCAGGATTATGTGAAGCACCTCGTCTCACTTCAGGATTATGTGAATCACCGTAACCATAGAAATATTAGGGGAATGCTATTTGGTACAGGTCCTACTCTTGTCTTTGCTTATTAACTTAGATAACATATCTAATTAAGCCTTTATTTTTATCAATTACTATTATTGCTTATTAATTTATCCTAACTCTTAAAATAAGCGCCAGAGTTTCCATTATTTACCATAGTTTCCATAGTTTATCAATTTATAACTTACGTTATAATCATGATTATTACTTTACCCAAGGTCTAAGTGTGAAAATAAGCTTCTTTCTTCTTTTATTATTTTTAGTTATAATTCTAAGTTATAACTAGGCCAATCTTCTTAATTTAGTCCAATTAACACCATAATTAGGCATAATTTCACTCCTATTCCAATTATATTACAGTCTTTGTGATTTACATCTCATGATCCATTATTTCAGATTTCTTCTAATTTAATCCAATTTCACGTTAATTCTATTTTAATCCATATGCAAAGAAGAAGAAGGAGAAATAAAAAAACTGAAAATAGAAGGAAATCCAAGGCGTAGGAAGAAGATGTAAATAATGTATAAATAACAGTAAATAAATTAAAATACCGTAAATAAACTGTAATTAAATGGGAAAAGCTATAATTAACAGAAATAAACTAAAATTAACTGAAAAGAATAGCTAGAAGGAATAGACTGAAAATAATTCTAAAAACTGTAAATAAATTACTAAAAAGGTTACTCCAAAAATCATAGTTAAACTACAACTATTGAAAACCCTATTATTTTAAATTACTTAAAGAAATTTAAAATAATTACATTACTCACCTCTGGTCCTTAGCTCTTCCCTTTAGGCCTTCATAGATCCACTTGAGGGTATTAAAATATTTTTATTAAAAAAATTCTCTCCTTGGAAAATTATTCCTTTTAGGGTCCTTCCTGAAAAGGTGAACCCAAGAGGAGAAAATCTAGAATGAGAAAAAGTGTTAGGCCTAGGGTTCTATTTATAGGTGTAGAAGTGGATCTCGGACCGTTGGATTTGGGGATTGAATAGGATGCAACAACATCATAGGCTGAATAGGGGCCATTAGATGCATGAATGGAAGGACCAGATGAAGCCAAATAATGCAAATTACGTGTTCAACTTTCAAACGAATGAACGCTCGTTCGTTCGTTAAACTAGACAGGCGGGTCCACCGGGCGGTCGACCGCCCTTGTGCCCAGGTCGACCGGCCGGTCGACCTGGCTTATATATATATATATTTGTTTCTTTGATTATTTTGTTCCTTGCTCATATTAACTTGGATTTTGATGTTCTATATATAGAAATTGACTAGAAAATTACCACGGACACAATGGTGGAACTCTCGTGGCTTAATTCTGATAATTTCACAAAGTTATTTTATTTAATTAATTAACGAATTAATTATTACAGGTTAAATTTTGGGTTGTTACAAATAAGGAAGAGGTAAAGTAAAATACGCATAGATTTATAGTGGTTCGGCCCGATTATGCCTACATCCACTGTTAATTTCTATTTCCTTCCTTGTATATTAGTTTTATAATGATTAGAATGCAAAATACAATGATTTAGAATAAAATATAGCTTCTCAGTAACCTCTTTTCCAATTCCTATTAAGCAGTCTTTGGCAGTCCTAAAAATTATCTCTGTTGCTATTAGAAGCTTGGATATTTATAGGAGCAATGGTATAGGGAGGTCAGGGCGATAACATAGTTAGTATCCTTGTATAACATGCTCGACTCGGTTATTTCCATATACAGAAGATACGATCTAGAACTTCCATATGTTCAAGCTTGCCTTTCCTTATATACTCTGCTTGGTTTGGTGGTAGTGGATTTATCCAATGGTAGTTGATTCGTTCGGTGGTAGTTGGCTTGGTGCATGGACGCAGTTGGAATCATGGCTCCATTTAACCTTTAACTTTTTGGTTCGGCGATACTATAAACACCTTCCAATTTCAAGATTGTCCCATTTCAGCTTACTATAACCTGAAATAATAATTAATAACAAGAAATCATGTCCAATACCTTAACTACCGAATAGGATTTTATGTTCCATAGTAGGACCATCGGATAGGGATTTCTGCCTGGTAGTCTAACTATCGAATAGAGAAGTAGAGGCCATCTTTCTTCATATTTCCTCATTACTTGTACAACCAAGGTGTTTCCACTTCTTCTCTTAGGGAACTTGGACACTAGATGTTACTTATAACTCTGATTTGAACACCATCAAACCTTGGGCCAAAATGCTCATAACACTTACCCCCCAAAGCATACTTTGTAGAATTCGGAGTGTGCTTTATTCATTTTCCTTAAAAATATTTAATACGGTCCTCGTAGCTTATTTGTTGTCTTCCAAGGCCACTTCCTTTGTCTCGAGTTTTATTCATATTCAATTACCTTTTATGATTTTTTTACTGCATTTGTCTTGATCAGAAATTCTCAAATATCGACTCCATAGTCCGGCACTTATCTTAGTTTGGTATTTTACTGTCCAGTGAAGCCCTATCGACCAAAATGTTTGTTAGATCTTATCTATCCTGCACTGGATAGTGCAGTCTACCTATATATATGCTGATGCACTTTCATCATCAAGCACATTCTTTCATTTTCCAATTGCTTCCACTTTTTGCGCCTGTTCATCTCCAAAGTGTGCCAACGATCTAGAATCGTTTCCAAACATAAACAACTTCGATTTTCTACCACTTTTTTTGCAATGTACATATGTATGAACCTTTCTTCACTAACTTAATGTTTAAAGCATTAATTCTATTATCGATTTCCCCTATTACTCATTGTTTCATGTCCGGCAGCATAAGGAAGAAAAAAGGGAATCACTTTGACAGTTGTCGAACAACAATCATATGCTTAATATCTCAGTTTACCTTGTCCTATTACACAATTAGTGTTTAGGGATCTCTTGAGCTTCCAAATATTAGTCTTTGCTTGGTGGTATTTTTACTTGCCGAACAAAGGCGTTTGGGCATGTATGGAGCCATGTCAGGCCATGTTTATTAAACCCTTGACCGTTACTTACTTTTTGGAGTGGCTTGGAATCAAGATGTAGTTTTTTCTCACCATGTTAATGTGGGTCCAATTGAAGAGTTTATGTTTTAAAGCTACCAAACCAAAGGGAAGTGTGGTTTTTAGGCTAACGTCCTTAGCTGTATAATCATATACATGTACTTGAGATGCCTAAGGGGTTAGGATGCTCAGTTCGATAAGTGAAATTTTCGGTCAGGACACTTAGACAAATTTGTAGGGTTGTAGGCTGCTTATAATTTGATTACTGGGCCAAAGAACATAGGATTCTAGAGTGGTTTTCTTTTTCTATAGACTTATATGTCATTTAACACTCTATTGCATATAGGCCTGTCAATGGTACGGGTTTCGGCCCGAGCCCGGTTCGAACCCACCCTATTTATGCGGGTACGGGTTTTGCCTTTTACTACTCAAGCCCGACTCAGGCTTGATCCGGGTCGGATACGGTTTTATCAAAACCTAGCCCGGTTAGGGCCCAACCCGACTAATAGTTTTTCATCGTATCAAAAAAACATGAGTGCGTATTTTACTTATTTACCATTTTGTTTGTTTACATGTAGATGTTTTTGCATACTTTTGTTATGAGCTTGACTACATCACCGTCCAATTTATATGTTAACATTGTTTGTATACAAATTTTACCACAGTTGCAGTTTTAAAATATGGTTTTAACATAAATATTCCGAGTTAGGTATATAGTTATTACCCAGCGGGCTTAAAAGCCCGACGGGCCGGGCTCAGATATTGGGTCGAAATACCCTGCGTGTTCGGGCCGGGCTTGGGTTTTAATTATTGTAATTGGACTCGGGTCCGGGTTTTATAATACCCAGACCGAACCCTGCCCATTGACAGGCCTAATTGCATATGCTATTATACATATGCATACACATACACATATGTATATTCATACGTGAGACATGTTCATATATTAGACATGCATGTCGAGTCGTCGCCATACTCGCTTATCGAGTGCTGCTAGAGCTCAGGCTCCTTCCTCTTCTACTCCTACTGAGCTTACACTATAGGGACACTATAACGGCTCAGAATTTCACTCCTTTGATTTTGCGAATATTTAGTGAATTTTAAATATTCAAATAATAGATATTATAATGAAATAAAACTCTTTTAAATAATAACTATTGATGGTAAAATAGTTTTTAAATTTTGTTTACAAAATTATTTAGTTCGAAGAAAAACAGAAAATGTGACCGGAAGTCGTTTTTCGAATTTTCAACTTTTCAATAGCTTAAAGTTGTCGGAATTGTCGTAACACTTTTGTGTACACTTACATATACATATATGTAAGTAAGGCATATGCATAAGTATATGTATACAAACACTTACGTATGATATATTTAGGTAAGATAAGGTTTCTTTTGTAAAAGTAATATATATTAAAATATAAAGATGCCTTAAGAGACAAGATGTGACATTTTCGAAACTCTTAGTACTTTAGGTATTTAAAGACATGTTGGATTAGGAATATAAGAGGATTACAAGGGGAAAATGTGTGGAAACATGGAAGGAACAAGGGTGGTGAGGTGGCGTGAAGCTAATGGAGGGCATGATATAAGGGTATATTAGTAATTCCACTTATTCAATTTATATAAAAACTAATTTTTCTAATTTCTTTTCCATTTTTTCTCTTTCTATTTCTCATGTTGAAACTTCCTAAGCTTTCTAAATATCATCCATGACTACTAAATTTTTTCCTAAGTTATAATAACCATAGTTTTCTACTTGAATCTCTTTAAAAGCTTGCTAAAACACTTCTACATTCAATACTCCACTTCCTCCATTTTTACTCACACTTCATCTGACCATAACATCCTCTAGACTACACCAAATCAAGATTTTGTTTTTTTCGAACCATGTAGAATTCTAGTGGGTACAACTTTCATTTGAACCGCTTTTTCAAATTTTGAATATTTTTGGGTCAAAAATATATTTTTTTCTGACTCATTTTCGGACCTATATTTTCAAGCCCGAAAATAGCACTCCTTCTTTTGACCATATCTCCCTCAAAGTAAATCAAAATTTAGTGATTCTTTTTTTAAAATTATAGAGAAAAGAATTTTCAAGAACTTTTCCTTTGTCCACTATTCAAATTCCGAGAGTTACATGATAAAAAGTTGAGGAAACGATGACCCATTTTTGACTTAATCTTATGGTTTTCCAAGCTTTGCAAGTTCTAAAGTATTTCTAGTTTTCAAAAGAGTTTTGCAAAATTTTGGTGAGTAAACTTCTTAATTTTTGGAATTTTTTTACCTATGCATTTGTTGACTATTCGGTGATAAAATAATTTGATTGTTTGGTTGGATTATTGCATGGTTTGGATGCATATATATGTTGCTTATATATGTGAACGCATGTGGTTAAGTTAATGTGTGCCTGAAAGCGAAGTCTAGATTTTTGTGAATGATGTAAAAGTGTGATCTTGTTTGTTTGGGTTTATGGTATGAGTAAGTTGTTATGGACATAATTATGTGGTTGTCGTGCAAAGACAAGTTAACAAAGTTAATAATTAGATTTGGTTATCGATAAAGAATCCTTTGTGAAGAGCACGAGTTTTGATTTGCAGTCAAAATCGATTTTAAAAGTTAGAAACTTGGTTTCAAATTATTTATTTTGTGTTTTGAAAAGTTAATAAGCTTTCTAGTATTAAGTTTCCAAAGAGAAAAGCAGAAACATTTGCAAGTATGACACCCATACCAATAATCGTTATGGATGAAGTTTTAATAAAGGTCCTTTTTTTGAAAATTCAGTTTCATACTTTAAAATTATTTTGGATAAAACTAATAAAAATATTTTAGTAATTTAGTTAAGTTTTAATAATTAATTATTAATTAATTAAGCTTGGTAATTAATAATTAATTAAGTATGAAACAAGGTTCATTAATCTTATTTATATAAAGATTAGTTACTAGTTAATTATCCTTTAAAAGTAAGATTTAATTTAATTATGATTTAAGTATATGATTTATTATTAATTAACTATTAATCAAATATAAGGTCAATTATTTATTTATTTATTTATTTAATCAAGTGTTTAACTATTTTTAATGATAAATCAATCAAGGTTATAAATTTAAAATAATTATTTATTAAAGGTTTATTTTATCATTTAAGTTTTACTTAAAGATTATTTAAGTAATTAATTGAGATTAATTAATAGTTAATTATTAATAAAGGTTTTAAATTATTATTTAATAATTAATAAAGGATTAATTAAGGGTTTAATTTATAAATAAATTATTTATTAAAGGTTTAATTATTTATTAATTTATAATTAAATTAGGTTCAAATTTAATAAAGATTAATTATGATTTAATAAGAGATTAACTTGTAGCTAATCACTTTAGAATGGAGTTTTAAGTTTTTAATCCTTGTTTTCCAAGAATCAAATTGTTTTAAAGGTACTTCTTTTCCAAAGATAGTTTTGAACATAAGGGATTCAAATGTCGATACCGTTAAGTAGACAAACAATTATGAAAGAGTTATGTAAATGGTTTGATTGTGTGGACATGTATTAGCAGAATAAATCCCCGTTCTACTATAAGTTGATTGTTTGGACATCTGATGGTAAAATAACTCCACATTCTGCTATAAATTGATTGAATGTCTTGGACATCTATTTAGCGGGTCAAATCACCATCCGGCTATTATATTGTTTGGGCATGTATATGCTAGTTGAGTTGTATTGATATGTTATTCCCTGATTTGATATTGGATTTGATTTACATGTATGATGGCCTATGTAAATAATTGATAAGTGACTTGGAATTAAATTGAAACTAAATGGTAACTTAAATAAGTACCAATGGGATTGCTAAGCTCTTTTTGAAATTATAAAGTATGGTTTTGAATTAATTTCAATTCTTTAATCAGTTTGGGTTTAAAGTTTATAAATGATTTTTCAAGTTATATTATTATTTTATAAAGATATTTATAAATAATAACTTGTTTATAAAATGGGTTTTACTAAGTAAAAAGGTTTATTTAAATTGATTTAAAAGGATGAGTTACAAAAGATATTTTACAAAGGATTTTTCTTAAAGAAAATTTATCGAAGGAGTTTTAAATGGGGAAATTTTTTATAAATGATTTTAGAGATTTGTAAAGAGGTTTTGTAAATTGACTTGTGGACTTATATAAGTGTTTTATAAATTATTTTTGGAAATTTATAAAGGCATTTAAATGTGAAGTGAGCTTTTAAAAGGGAACTTTTATAAAGGATAAGTGGATCGGTTTATAGTAAGTAATGTTTTCAAAAAGTAATTTGAAAGGAGGAACTTTCCAAATGTTTTGATAATATACTTATATCCCTAAGATAAGTATAAATATTTTCCAAGTAAAAGGGGAAGTAAGGGTTTTGGAAATAGTGTTGTGTAAAGATCTTGATCAAGTTTTATAAAGTGATTTTATTAATAAAAATTAAATTAATAAAAGCTTAGTAGATCCCATATGGAATTAAATCAATGTTTGAATGATTGTTTATTTGACAGTTAAATAATCCTCTATCAAACCTAGACCAAAACATAACTTTGGAAATATCTAGGAGAAACACGTGAGTCATATGGCACCGTTATCCCTGATGATGTTGTACTATGTGTATAAATCTCATTTCATTCTTCTACGATAAATGATAAAGAAATACGTCCACTAACGGTTAGGAGGTGAACTCTGCTCTTATCTTTTGTTTGCTTATTTCCTAAAGAACCGGGGTTGAGTTTATCGGAAATTATCAAAAGTTGTTTCGAAAAGATCGGGATCAGATATATTATCTAAAAACCACTTTGATTCAACTCAAGCATTTCGAACTGAAGACATCTTGAAGAGTATGGAATCAAAGATGGAGTTTTGAAGTGCAAGGGCTATTTGCTAGCAACCCCGAGGGTGATTCCAAAATGGGTGTAGTGAAGGTAGTGCCTTCGGTTCATTCATCACCTGAACGACTTGTATGGACGAACATTGACATTGCATCACTGTTAGCATTCCAAGTGGGAAGTGCTATATAAAGGAAAAACGCAGCCTCAAGCCTCATCAACCGGGAAATGACAAAAATAGGGCATGCAGCAGGGCCATGTGGGTCGCTCACATCAGGGTATGGTCATCCTAAATCTAGATCGATTACTATCTACTCATGTATGCTTCGAGGCCCAAAGTAGGGTGATCATATTCGGTACTACTAGTTAAGCGGTAGGCTGGTCCTATGTGTCAGGGGTATAAGATTTCTTGTCAGACCCCGGTGCATTTTATATAGATATGTACCATCAGAAGGTAGTTCCTTACCTTGTCATAGTATGGAATCCATTCTCCAATATATGCCTTTACGGTTTTAGATGTATCCAACTATGTTGAAATGTGAGATGCAAGCATTTCAGCTATATTCATATTTTACTTGAACCGTTAGACATTATTATAATATCACTGGGTATTCTATAAAAGTGTTTTGGTTATCGTATGGTAAAAACCCATCCGTGTTTATGTGCGGCATGGTCTTACGAGATACCCTTGATTTTAAAAATATTTTAAAAGAAATAATTCAGTTGTTTGATTTTTACTCACACCAGACCCATGTCTGACCCAGAGTTTTATTTTCTTTCCCTAAAACTCTTGGGTACTCAAGTTTGTATGACTAGCCAAGTGATCCAGGTTTCTCACGACTGTATTTTGGATGAGTTGGAGCAGTTGGTTTCACCGTTAGCTAGTTATTATCTATTTCTGCTGTATGTATGTATGATATATGTATCAGTTAGGTGGGGACATGCTGTTATAACTATCATAGGGTAGAATTTGTATTATTATGACTTTGATGTATCATTTTGGAAATGACTTTGTAAAGAATTATGTTGATTAATATATGTTATTCCATTGCGTTGTGAGATTTTGTGATTGTTTAGTTTCTTCTTATCTTCTATCTCCTTTCTTTCCCCTAACAATCTATCTTTCCGGCACTTAGTTGTTCGGCACGTGAATATCGTGGATGTATTAGTGTCAACTCCTGGTGTTCGGAAAGGCGGGTCGTTAGATACATAGGGCCAGTCAGCCAAGCTCTGCTCGTTTCTTAATTCATAGGTACGGTCCTTCACAATTGCTAGTGGACCCTATTGAGTTGGTAGTTTCTACTCTAACTTCGCAGTAGTTGGATACTATAGCTGCCACTCACGGATTGTCAAGGGGGGATGTGCTCATGCCGTCCCCTTATCAATGGGATCATGCTCCTCCAGAGGGATATAAGGCCTATTCAAGGTAACACTGCATAGCGGGAGCCAAACCTCCCCTTCATCAATGGATTGTGGGTTTTCTAGTATATTTGAAGATTGCCCCATTTCAGCTTCATTTGAACAACTATGCTATTTTGACTAGCTTTATATCATTTTTATGCAAGGGTTTTAGGTTCCTCTCATGCATAGGTAAATTAGGTTCTTATATGTTATCAAGAGCAAGGCAGAGGGCTATTCTTTTCTTTACCTTGAGTTGTGCAGTAGGTTTAAACCCGTGGAGGATCTCTATTCAAAGTACAACATGTTTAAGAAGGACTACTTCTTTATTTGGGATACTTCTCTATGCTTCCATCAATGGCATTTAGGATGTAAGTCACTTTAATTATTCATTCATGTTCATTCTTACTTGAAAAACTTTGTTTCGATCACCGACCCCTTCTTAGGCCATTTCCTTAGGTTTGGTGAAGACTGCTATGGGTAATGAATTGGAATTGATGGAGAATTTGAAGAAAATTTTGATCGAATTTAGAGATGTTCCTCATCCAGTGACAGATGAGAATCTTAGATAGCTCGGGCTATTTGTCGATGGGCACTCCGTTGGGAAAGCTAGAGTTCCCTCTACATGTAAACTTGTAAAGAAGGGGAAAGGGAAAACATCTAAGGTGGGTGAGACAAGTGAAGGATGAACTTCTCAACCCTCCATCCCTAGTATTAACTTGGCATCGGCCCCATCCAGTACAGAACTTGTAGTGCACATAGATGCCATAGGGTCAGAGTTAGATTCTTTCAGGTTTCAACCCCGTATGAGTAGCCGGTTGAAATATCTAAGGGAGTGGGAAGATGATGGTATTAGTGATAAGACTACAGAAGGAGAAAGCCTGCATTCTCATGACAGAGATGCCATCACCTCTGATCGGAGTGAAGCCTGCTTCTTTTCCCCAAATGAAGTATTAAATGGCCCAGGGGACACGTTAGGTGGTATCTCTACAGGGGACCTCTTTTGGATAAGGTGTTAAGTGACTGATTGAGGGTCCGCCTTTTCAAATAAAGAAGTATTACGTGACTTGAGATTCCATATGATGCCAGCTAGATAGGACCATTAAGGAGCATGCCTTGGGAATAGGTATTAAATGATTGGATCTGCCTTTATTAAGGTATTAAATGACCATAGTATTCCTATTCTCCAATAAATGGTATTAAGTGGTTTGGGTACTATCTCTTACATCGCTAGTTAATTATAACGTGGGATTTGGGTTATGGGACTTTGGAGACCTGTCAATTTCCTTAAAAAGAAGTATAAAATGATTTTAATGGTTTTCTGTTCATAGACATAGTCTTATTATGAAATATACTACCCAACTACTAAAAAGGTAAGACTCGAGGTTTTTACTCAACAAACACTTGTTGTTCCGACTCCCTCCTCATTACAATACAGGTTAAAAGATGTTGATGGCGAAGATGATGCTTAGAGACGAAGGTGGTTTGCTTGTGGCAGTATTTATCATTTTCACTTGCTTTTATGTGTACCCATGTATCTAGACTATTTGTTGTAACGGATTTATGATACGATTTGATGGTACTTTGTATTTTGACATATTTATGATTTTGAAATAAAATGATACACTTTGCTATTATATTTTGTTCCATCTGTTGTGAGTTCTGAATAGTTATGGCTCTATACTTTTATTTTCTTAGTTCTATGGAAAGTTTATCTTAGAATGGATCTAAGTTTTGATGGGCCTTTTCTGGATTGAAATTTAGGCATGTTCTGGGGTAGGTTGTTACATTTGGTATCAGAGCTTAGGTTACCCGATCAATAGGGAAATATATGTATGAGAGGCGTATATGTTATTTTTGAAAAGTGTTTTTTCAAAAATCTTACTATATATATATATATATTTATTTATTTTTTAAATTCACGTCTAACTCTATAGATTCCAACTATAAAAATAGTTGTGATCATATTCTAAAAGGATGGGCGAGGCGAATATGAGTTGGAAGAATAAATAGAGATGATTTCTACTCTTACTCTGATTACCCGTGGAGCGGAGATCATATCTTTAGGCGTAAACTAGGGAGAGCATGACCTCAACTTATGGAAGCACTCTAGAAGCTAGATAGTAATTGACTCCTTGATAGGACCTAGTCTTCCTTATTATTGTGCACCCTATAGAGATATTTAATAATAGGAGTAACCATAGATGGAAAGGTTGATAGGTAATAAATTGAATAAATTAGTAACCTATTAGGATAATTATGGGAAAGATAAGGAAGGAATAAATAGGTAGGATTTGAATAGGAAATAAATGACCTTAAGGAAACGTTCGTTAGGCTGACAACTAATTAATACAGACAAATTAACATTTATGGAGGTAACAAATGAAGGTGTTAGGTATTAATAAAATACGAAAGTAAGGAAAGGAACAAACTTCGGTAAGAAGGAATACATTTATCACCGCAAGGAGGAAATTAGATTTTTAAAAGACAGAGTAGAAAGTTTTAAAAGAAAGAACAAACTTTAATCCTACCCCTCGGGACATAATTTGATAAAAAGGTTTCTTTGAAAATTTTGAAAATATTACGAGTTAGAAATTTTTAATAAAAAGTGATCTTAGATGACTTTTAAATTATACCATCGTTTGTTTTGTAAAAAGTTTGAAAAGAGGTTGTAAATTTAAAAAAGGTGGTGAAATATTTTTGTAGGTGATTTTAATTTACAAATTAGGTAATTTGAGAGGTTGAAAAAAAGAGAAGTTTCCATTTATTAGCTTCTCAATTTAAAATTTGTTGATTTAATTAGAAAAGCATTCAACTTTTTATTCTTTGTTTTTGTATTCTCTATTTTTCTATGTTATATTTCCTACGTAATAAATTTGAAAGTTCTTTCCTCTATAACTTCTTAGTGGTTGTATAAGTTGGAAATTGTTGAAAATATAAATATGGTTTTAGACAACTTTGGAAACATACCACCATTAGTTTTAGAAAAGTTTGGAAAGGTAATGCAATTTTTAAATGCGGTGAATTTCTTTAAAGACAAAATGGTGGATGGTCTTGATTGCAAATTAATGCCTTGAAAAGTTTTCATTTGTTAACCCTTTTAATTTCATTAAAAAGATTTCAATTTTTTGTTCTTTGATTCTTCTATTTTTCCCTGTTAATAAACTTAAAATTTCTTTCTTTAGACTCTTTTTAGGGATTTATAAATAGAAATAACACATATTTTGAAATAGAGAAATAGAAAATAGAAAGAAAGAAATGTCTGATAGTACAGGTAGGAGGGACATTCCCATATAAGGTAATGTAAATAATTGGAATTTAGATAATAATTGAATTGTGAATTCTGATAGATGGGATATTAAAAGGAGTAATTGAATAAGATATGAGTTATTTTGTCTACTACATCTATTTTTCTATCGTATAAAGTTATAAAAGGTATCTTTGACCATTGATTGGATTTAAATGATGATTGATAAATAAGTTATATATTTTTGTATAAGAGAAGCATTTATGTAAAGATGAGAATTTTATATGTTTTCCCTAATTTGAATAAAAAAGGTTATTTAAATAGTAATATTGTTGGATTTGATAAAGAAAAGTGTTGCAAGAGATTTTAAAAGTTTTAAGCAAAGTTATGAGATATATTTCGTCAAACAACAGTATATTTTGAGTGATAAGGTAATAAATATTAGTATATGCTTTAGAAGAAAATAACTATTATTTTGAAATGATAATTGAGGAAAATTTACTGTTTTGCAAATGATAATTCTTGTAGCTAGAAAACTCTTTGAAACAAAAATGGTCCAACATATTATTTTGGAAAAATAATTAAGTTTTGAATCTTTTGTGTTAAAAAAATCCTATTTTCAAAAAGGAGTAAATCCTTATTTTAGTAAGCTATTTCAAGGAAAGTTTTTCATAATTTCCTTTTTGAAAAACCAAGAAAATTTTGAACGCCATAAATTAGAAAGTCTAACTATTAAGGGAAAAGGTTTTGATAAGGAAAGTTTAAAAAGGGAGATTATTGTATTCCTATTTGGGAATAAAGGAATTTTGAATCTTTGACAACGGTATTTTTTTAAATTTAATTTTCAAAGATGGAGATATTGAATTTGATACTTCATGTTTTAAGTATTGCAAGAAATGAAGTAATAAATGCTTATTTTTAAATAAGTTTATTTGAATGAAAATATTTTATTTTGTGTTCGAAAGTTATGATTTTATAATTTTTATGGAGTAGATATGGATCATGACCTAGGTAGGGTTGGCTAAGATTTTTAGGAAATAATTAGGATAGAAATGGAATATACAACCTAATCTGGAAATTTGAAAATCAGTCCCAAACCTCTATTTGAAGAAGTTAGTAAAGTGTAAAGATAATCCAGATCTGAAATTGGGTTGTGAAGTAGGTTGCCCGTAGAATATGAATTTCTATATTTTAATTTTAGAGTATTTTTTCGTGTAATTTCCATAAATTATCCAATTCCAAAATACATATAAAAGTGCATTGTTTGAAGTAACAAGGAACACACTAAAAAGGAAAGAGATGTTTAAGAGATGGATATTCTTTTTCATTGTTTACACTACCTATTTCAATAAAAAGAAAAAGAAATAATTCTTTGTAATTTCAGACAAAGAAAACCCTCACTTGTGATTAATTTATGAGAAATTATAACGGTAGCTTTTTTGGAAGGATAGTTTCGACAAATTATAATATGGAAATGAGTATTCTAGTTGTAGAATTAGTAGTTAGATATAGGCTTAACTCTTAGAATATATATATATATATATATATATATCTGTGTGCGTGTCTGTGTGTAGCATAGGTTATGACTACATGCGTATTAGTTAGTAATTAACAGATTAGGATTTATGGACATTAATTACAAATTTAATAGGCAATAAATTTGTGATTAATGAGAGGAAAAAAGAATGTAATGGGGACCGATTAAGGAAACTTGATATGGCATTTGTGGAAGAAAGAAATTTGTGTAATGAATGGAATTTGGTAACCTAAAGAAGGATTAATTGGAAATGATCCAATTTTGACTAGTAATGTTCAACTGTAATGGATATATTGATTGAAGCAATGAATGGACCACATTTGTTAGAAACTGAAACAGCTAAATAAAAGGAAATGGGTAATAGTGGAATAGCATATTAAGAAATACCCATCTTAAATTTAGTAGGAGGAATTAGTACCACAACACCATCTATATCGGTTGATAATAAATGATAGCTTCTAGTAAATTTTCCTTTAGAGTTCTTGGGTTATAGTCGCTTGTTGTCCCCTTAGTTATTGGAAAAGTGGATGATGTGGTGTCATATATATCCCTGCTTTATTCCTGTGTTGACTCTATGAATGGGATTTAAACCATTTGATATATATATATATATATGTGTGTGTGTGTGTGTGTTTGTGTGTGTGTGTGTATGGGTGTGTGTTAGGAAGCAAAGCAAACAGGGAAATTTTATGAGGGCACTTAACTTGTGATAAACCATAGGTAAGACTGGAAGTTAATGAGGGAATTAGGTTTGCAGCCTAAGGAATATGAATGTTTCCAAAACTTTAAGAATTTTGGAAAATATAAAGAATTTAGCTCACAGACTGTCACCATTCAAGGAAAAGATAAAATGGATAGGAATGTGAAGAGAATTTCTTTGAATAAGGATTAAGGAGAGGGTGGCAGAATTTCCTGTTAGAAGTAGTGGAACGGTAGCATCTCCAACACAGCTTCATGGAGTTGCACTTTGCATCGTTAGTGATAATGACCTTTGATTTACTAGCAAAATTTGGAGGAGTTTGCTAGTGCTTTAGGAACTAGTTTTAGAAACTTCGTTGAATCTGAACATCGCTTACCAACTGAAGACTAATGGACAAACTGAAGGAATGGAAAGGAACTTGGAGGATTTGTTGAGAGCTTGCATCTTGGAATTTGGAGGACCATAGGAGTAGTGCTTACCCTTAGTAGAATTCATGTAGGATTGTAGTCATCCATAGACGATTGGTATGGCAACCTTGAAGCACTTTTTGGGAGGCCGTGAAAATTTCCAAATTGTGGGTGAGAAACCACCGACAAATTCTACGCGGACCAGATTTGCATTGCAAAGTCAAAGTTGATTAGGCAGTGTGTAAAGGTCGTAAAATTTAGATAATTGGAAAAATTAGCACCGGATTTATTGGGCCTTTTTCCAATATGGGAAAAAACAAGAAAACTTTTATGTTGGCTAGAGTCCATGACATTTTTCATTTGAAGGAATACCTTTATAGCATAGCAATTGTGGTAGAGCTTAATCAATTGGAGGGTTTTGAGATGGAGTCAGTGACATCCCGTGCCACTACAGGCATTATGGAGCATGGAAATAGAAAGCTCCACAACAAAGAATTAGATTAGTCCGAGTACAATGAAAGAATGTCTAGTGGAAGGCATAAGGACTTATCGTCCTAAGCCTTTCTTTGGTAAATTTTCTCTCCAAAATTAGGATTTTGGTTGCATCGTGGTTGCTAGATTGGTTGGTAAGAGATGGTTGCTACACTTTTTTACAACCACTTTACACTCATGTAGAAATTTTAATGCATGTTTAGGGTGTTCGCATACATACCTACATGACATGATTACACATCGTGCTAGGATTGAGCTTATTTTAGTACGTTCACATTACATAATCACATTGATCTATTGGTTGAGTAGATGGTTGTATAGATAACTTGGTTGTATAACATGATGTTAATGCACGTTACGTTGTTTGCCCTTTGAAAGATTTCGGAATGAAATCCTTTCTAGGGGGGAGAATGTAACACCCCGTAAAATGAACCATAAATAAGTGAAGTAAATTGAATTAAATGTGACAAGGTTGAATATAGAAATTTTATAAAAGTTGGAATTTGACCACGAAAGTTATTTCTTTGCGTTCATGGTGAAATTCCGATCTATTTTCATATATAATATGTTAAAAAAAGAGCTCAAATAAAGAAGTTATGAGCGTTTGAAGTTTTCAGATTTAAGTTAATTTAGTTGGAATTCAAATACAAACGGAAATTTAAATTTAGGGTTTGAATTTTAAAAAATTAGCTTGAGGGCTAAGTAAATGTTAATTAACTTTTAACGTTAAAGTTAATTAGGGGAAAGAAATTAATTAAAAAGTAGCGAAATAAATAAATACCTAAAATAATCAATCGGTCGATACCCCTATTGTGATCGGTTGACCCCTAACGGTCGACCGGTTGGGGATGGGCGGTCGACCGATCAAAGCCAAATTTTGGCAGTAGGGGCTAGGGTTTGAAGGGGCATGCTATTTATTTGTATGCCCAGATTTCTCCATTTTAAAATATTTTCATCCTACGGTTCTGGCACGTTTCAACCCATATAAATAGAACCCAATCCTCTCCATCTTTTATTCATATTATTTTGGGGAATTCAACGAAACTCTACCACCGTTATCTCTCCAAATTAGATTCAGAAACTCCATAGAGAATTCAGGTAAGAATCCAATCTATTTTCTATTTATTTCTTCTTCCTCCAACCTATTCTTATGATATTCCTCTCCAACTATTTTGAATCTAATAAATATATTTGCTGCTCCCAATTGTGCGTGTATATATTAAAAGAGAGAGACTCTATAAGAGATTGTGAGGCGTGAAAATACAAGAAAGGCAAAGCTAAGGCTATTCTATGAGTGGAAACCTTAGTATTTCTGTTTCAGTAATTGTTTGGTATATCTCTATGGATTTGAATATGCCTTAGGGAATTTGGGATTGCGATAATACAATAGAAAAAATCCCCCAAAATTCCTTTTTATTTCGAAATGTCAATTCCATGTTGAGATTCTCAATTATTTACATTAATTTGATGGAATTTGTTTTGTTTATGCAATTTTGATAGTTTTATAGTCTGTACCACTTCTCCTTCTTCTTTAGTTCAATTTGTGATTCTTCAATGAAATAAAAGGTTTAGATTATGGATTTTATTCATAGTTTGCACCATTTATTCCACACAAATTTCCTTCTTATCTATTTCTGTGTAAAAGAGGAGTTGAATAGAATATCGAGTTTAGATTGCAATTCCTATTATTTAGGATATTCCATTGAATTGGTGTAATAAATTAAGTTTCTATTTTATTTACAAGTCTGTTATTGCAGTTTTGGTTATGAAAATTTATTTTCTATTTTGAATGCTAGAATCCCTTATTTTGGTATGTTGAAATCTTGGAAATTTGAAGAAAAAGGACTTGTAATAGTATTTGGTTAGGAAATTGACATTGAACGCTACTTTAGGGCATAAAATCCATGCGTTTAGAACTTATTAGGCATGAATATTTATTTTTCTCTATTAGCGTAATTAACGTATAATTATGGTGTAGTTAATTAGGTATTTATTTTCATTTATTTTCTCCATTAGGAATGCAATTGACTATTAGGTAAAAACAAGAGGAAACTCTTATATAGCCTAATTATTATTCTAAGACGTAATAAGGAAGGTTCCTTATAAGGCCTTATTTATGAAACGGTGAGATGAGTATTATTATATATATGGAGTGTATTTAATTTACGGCTAAGTAATAAGGATGCGAGATCAATAGAGTTACATAACGGAAGCCTACCCTTCACTTTGAGGCTACCAGCAATTGTGTACACATCCTGTGGATGTGAGAGATCCTAATGATAAATATTTATAATGGCACGAGGTTAGTCCCAAATATTATAGGGGAAATCTGCCCAGCTAATCTAGCTACCAGTTCCTACGAATAGTCGGACTAATTTCAGACATCATTATGAGTATGGAGCATAGTATAAGGGGCCTGCTTCAGGTCTTGAGGTATTAAGTGATTGTTTGAGGGCCTGCTTCTTTTCCCCAAATGAAGTATTAAGTGGCCTAGGGGACACGTTAGGTTGTATCCCTACAGGGGTCCGCTTCTGGATAAGGTATTAAGTGACTGATTGAGGGTCCCCTTTCCAAATAAAGAAGTATTAAGTGACTTGAAATTCCATATGATGGCAGCTCGGAAGTACCATTGAGGAGCATGCCTTGGGAATAGGTATTAAATGATGGAGTTTGCCTTTATTAAGGTATTAAACGACCGGAGTCTGCTTGTTCTCCAATAAATGGTATTAAGCGGCTTGGGTACTACCTCTTGCATCGCTAGTTAATTATAACATAGGATTTGGGTTATGGGATTTTGGAGACTTGCCTATTTCATTAGAAAGAAGTGTTAAATGATTTTAATAGTTTTATGTTGTAGACATATTCTTATTTTGAAACATACTACCCCAAGTATTGAAAAGGTAAGACTTGAGATTTTTATTCACCGGACACTTTCTTTTCTGACTCCCACCTCATTTCAACACAGGTTAAAGGACGTTGATGGCGAAGATGACGCTTAGAGACGGAGGTGTAAGATTGCGGAATAGGGACCTTAAGACTAAATTAACACTGGAGGGGGTTGAATAGTGTTCTCTAATTTATATAAATCTTTTTGAAATATTTTGAAATTATACTTAGAATAATGAGATTAACAGTCATAGAAATAATCACAGAATCAAAACATAGATAAATAGTAAATGTAGTAAAAGTAAAAGGAAATAACACACCAGGATTTTATACTGGTTCGGAGTTACCCTACATCAAGCCCTATACAATTCCTTGTATGGATTTCTCTTCAAATAGTAAATGCAAATACAATCTCGATTTCAAGGCTACGGGACACACCCTCCAAAATCCCGGCCTTTGGGTAGAGCCGCTTGATTTATGGGCTACAAGCACACCCACTAGATTTATGGGCTACTAAACACACCCAATAGGTTTCGCGGGCTACAATCACACCCACAAGTATGTCAGTTTTATTTTATATAGATTTACAAATTCAGAACTTCAATCTTGATTACAAATAATCCTATAATCCTTGAATAGCACTTAGATCTTGATTAGCGTGAGAGAGGTGATAGAAATCAGAGAGCAAATGATAGAGAATCAAACTAATGGTGATTGAGATTGATTTTGGTTGAAATTCACCAAAGTGTGGTTATATTTTTATTTAGAAAATGAAAGAGAAGAAGGAGGAGAGAAGAACAATGAAAAGTGATCGAAAAATTTGTTGGGAAGATAGGTATTTATAGAGGAATAACGGTCATGTCCATTCGTGAAGAGATACGACGAGTAGACATTTCTTTTGAAATTTGATTTTTAAAACACATGGCTAGTATGTCGACATATAGGGTTAGAGTATGTCGACATACTTTTTGTAATTTTGAAAATGTATTGCTTTGTGAAATAATTTTATACTTTGTAAATATGTTTAAATATACTATGTATACATTATAATCATTATAAAACTTAAGTAAAACTATACGATAAGAATTTTGAAAAATAAACTAATATAAATCAAAATTTAATAAAAACAATAACTTGGTAAAATATTAAAAAAATAAAATGATAAGTATTAGAAATTGAAAATTATTTGAAAGTTGTTTTGAAAAGAATTGTTAAAAATTTATTAAAAAATATAGAAAGAGAGAGAGAGAGAGATGAGAGAGATCAAGTGCTATCAGAATTTTAACAAATATTCTAGACTATAACTTATCTAGAATATCTTGGAATCTTGAACTCTTGAATACTCATGAGTCTTCATTCTTGAGTCTCTATATCAACACATTTAACTCTTCAATCTTTAGTTGATACTGTATAGTCTTCTTATATCAACACCTGTTTAATATCTTACACTATATACCATTTATATATTGATAAAACATTAGTATTTATATTTTATATGATTTCCTAAAGTTTTTGTCATCAAAACCAAATCCTTAGGTACTAACAATCTCCCCCTTCTGATGATGACAACTTTGTATATAAAATATAATATAACTCCCCCTTAATCTATGTCGTATAAAACTCCTCCTTAATCTATGCATAGTATTTTATATATTTCTCTCCCTTTGGCATCAATCAAAAATAACTAATTATAATTATAATTCTAACCCTAACTCTTAACAAATTCTAACTCCCATTTAAATAAATGCTATATACTTACAATGATATAAATATATATAGAAACGATAAGTGATATGATCATGAAATGCAAAATGACAAGAATGATATATAAGAAATGATAAGTGAAGCACAAATCATTAATAGTAACCAAACCATACTATATATTCATTCAATTATCACATTTTCAAACCAATCAATCCATACACACAATAAAGTCAAATTAAAGTTAAAATATACACTATTCTTAAATTAAACGAAGAATAAGTCCTATTCTAACTAGAATTCTTAATGTAGGAGACTTATGAATGGGACAATGAGGATAAAGAAGACAAAATTTTCCCTTTTGTTTGATGAGATTTCCATCTCAGTCATAACAAACTTCCCCAACGCATCGAACCTCTTCATCCTCCTACATATATTGTTTCTCTTCTTCTTCCCCTCTTCCTCTTTGCTACTTTGAAGAGGATTATGAATGGCTAAATTCGTGGAATCATTTTCAATAATTATTGGATTCATAGGGTTATCCAATAGATGTTTCTGAAGATTACACAGAATCCTACTTTGTTTCACTTGTTCCTTCAACATACGAAGTTGTACGACTTGAATTTCAGTCAACATCTCCAGAACATTATTCATATCTTCCTTCAATTTGATAACTTTTGCCCTAGTAGTGTTTTGGAAGGGTGCAGGGGTAGGAGAATGGTAGGAAAATGTTGAATTATGGTTTGGATTTGAAGAGGATGCGATGATTTATTTATTTCAGAAGTTAAGAACAGTGAAAAGACAGAAAACGAAGAAGAAAGTCAAATTTGGTATTTATATAACCACCAAAATAAATTTTAGAGGGAAAATAAAAAACGAATTTTGTCGTTATATGTCGACATATAGTGGTCGTGTATGTCGACATACATTGAAAATTTTGTTTATTTTATTTTTCTTATTAATTATGTAAATTTATGTTATAATTTTTTAAAATTTTGATAGAGAACAAATACCTAATTCTCTTATTAACTTAGTAAAGAATGTATGATCCAATGGTTTCGTCAAAATATTAGCTACTTGATTTTCAGTATTTATAAATTCAAGTGATATAACTTCTTTATTACATTATCTCTTAGAAAATGGTGTCTTATATCAATATGTTTAGTTCTAGCATGATGATTTGGATTTTTAGACAGATTAATCACACTCGTATTATCGCAGTATATTGATGATTTATAAAATTTAAACCAAAATCTCTTGGAGTTTGTTACATATAGATAACCTGTGAACAGGCTAATGCTGCTAAATATATTATGCTTCTGTCATAGACAGAGAGACAGTATTTTGCTTTTTATTAAACGAGGAAACCAGAGAGTATCCCAAAAAGTGACAAGTTCCACTTGTAATTTTCGATCTGATTTACAATCGGCATAATCAACATCACTATATGAAATTAATTCAAATGAATCATCTTTTGGATAAAAGAGTCCATAGTCTAATGTATTATTAACATATCTTAAAATTCGTTTTACAGATTTCAAATGAGTTTCTTTAGGTTGAGATTGATATCTTGCACAGAGACAAACACTACGCATTATATCAGACCTATTAGTAGTTATATAGAGTAGTGATCCAATCCTTACTCTGTATAGTTTTTGATCTATATCTTTTGAATTTTCTTTTTTGTTTAATTTTTCATTAGTTGTCATAGGAGTTGGTTTACCGTTGGTATTTGCCATACCAATTTTTTTAACTAAGTCTTTAGCGTATTTTTCTTGACTAATAAAAATTCCATTACTTAGTTGTTTAATTTGTAATCCTAGAAAATAATTTAGTTCTCCCATATGACTCATTTCAAATTCCTTGGTCATTAATTCTAAAAATTCTTTATTTAGATTTTCATTAGTAGATCCGAAAATAATATCATCTACGTATTTTTGTATTAATTGGATATCATTTTTATTTCTTTTAATAAATAGAGTACTATCTACTTTGCCAATCTCAAAATTTGATTGTAATAAATAGGATTTAAGTTTATCATACAAAGCTCTGGGAGCCTGTTTTAGACCATATAAAGCTTTCTTTAATTTGTAAACATGATTTGGTAATTTTTCATTTTTGAAAAGTGGGGGTTGTTATACATATACATCTTCTTTAATGAATCCATTTAAAAATGCACTTTTAACATCCATTTGATATAATTTGAAATTATTATGATTAGCGAAATCAAGTAAGGTTCTTATAGCCTCTAATCTTGCTACAGGTGTAAAGGTACCCTCCTCTTGACAATAACCTTGTGCAACTAGTCGAGTTTTGTTTCTTACGACCTCTCCTTATTTATTCTTTTATTCCTATATACCCATTTAATGCCTATAATAGACTTCTCCTCAGGTCTTAGGACTAATTCTCATACATCATTTCTAGTGAATTGATTCAATTCTTCTTGCATAGCAAGAATCCATGAATCATCAGTCGATGCTTCCTTTGGATTTTCAGGTTCAATGGTTGAAATAAAAGTTACATTACTCATTTTGTTTAATAAATTTATACTTTTAACAACAGATTCGATGTTACCAATATATTTTCTATAGGATGATCTATTAAGTATCCAGTTCTTAATTTAGGTATAAATTTTCATTATTATTACGAGTACATATGCATGTCCAGGTGGGCCTGCATTTAATCACAACGTGCATGCATTTTTAGTTGTACCTGTGGAAGTAGATTTGATAGTAGCATCCCCATATTTGAACTTCGCCTAGGTAGAAGCTGCTATTTTTTTGTTCGGACTGCAATAACTTTTTCATACTAACTCGAAATTAGGCGAGACTTCGACCGATGGACTCCCATCTAAATTACAGACAGTAAGCAACACTCGGATACTTCATCTAGTGAACGTATACCATAGTTCTCCATGGTGACTAACAGTTGTACTTAGAAAATAACAGACTACATCCCTGTATTTGAACTCCGCCTAGGCAAAAGCTGCTATTTTTTTGTTCATACTGCAGTAACTTCTTCATACTAACTTGGAATCGGGCAAAACTACGACCGATGGACTCCCACCTAAATTACGGACAATATAGAACACTCGGATACTTCAGCTTATGAACTTTTACCGTAGTTCTCCATGGTGATTAACGGTTATACTTAGAAAATAACAGGCTATATCTCCCCTTCAATGCTCACTGTAGTTCTTCATGGTGACTAATAGCTGTACTTAGAAAATAATAGGCTACATCTTCATATTTGAACTCCGCCCAGGCAGAAGCCGCTATTTTTTTTTCAGACTGCAATAACTTCTTCATACTAACTCGGAATCAGGCAAAACTTCGACAGATGAACTCCCACCTAAATTACAGACAATATGGTACACTCGGATACTTCATCTTGTGAACGCACACTGTAGTTCTCCATGGGAACTGACAGTTGTACTTAGAAAATAACAGGCTACCACATACCCATATTTGAACTCCACCTAGTGCAGAAGCCGCTAATTTTTTTGTTCAGACTGCAATAACTTCTTCATACTAATTCGGAATCCGGCGAGACTTCGACCGATTAACTTCCACCTAAATTACAGATAGTATGGAACACTCGGATACTTCATCTTGTGAACGCACATTGTAGTTCTACATGGGGACTAACAGTTGTACTTAGAAAATAACAGGCTACCACGTCCCCATATTTGAACTACGCCTAGTGCAGAAGTCGCTATTTTTTTTGTTCAGACTGCAATAACTTCTTCATATTAATTCGGAATCCGGTGAGACTTCGACCGATTAACTCCCACCTAAATTACGGAAAATATGGAACACTCGGATACTTCATCTTATGAACGCACACTGTAGTTCTCCAAGGGGACTGACAGTTGTACTTAGAAAATAACAGGCTACCACATCCCCATATTTGAACTTCGCCTAGTGCAAAAGCCGCTATTTTTTTTGTTCAGACTACAATAACTTCTTCATACTAACTCGGAATTACGCGATACTTTGACCGATGAACTCCCACCTAAATTACGGACAATATGGTACACTCGGATACTTCATCTTGTGAACGCACACCGTAGTTCTCCATGGGGACTGACGGTTTACTTAGAAAATAACATGGTATCGCATCCCCATATTTGAACTCCACCTAGTGCAGAAGCCGCTATTTTTTTGTTCAGACTACAATAACTTCTTCATACTAATTCGGAATCCGACGAGACTTCGACCGATTAACTTCCACCTAAATTACAGATAGTATGGAACACTCGGATACTTCATCTTGTGAACGCACACTGTAGTTCTCCAAGGGGAAGGACAGTCGTACTTAGAAAATAACAGGCTACCACATCTCCATATTTGACCTCCGTCTAGTGCAGAAGTCACTATTTTTTTTGTTCAGACTGCAATAACTTCTTCATACTAATTCAAAATTAAGCGATACTTCGACCGATGAATCCCACCTAAATTACGAACAATGTGGTACAGTCAGATACTTCATCTTGTGAACACACACTGTAGTTCTCCATGGTGACTAACAGTTGTACTTAGAAAATAACAGGCTATATCCCCACTTCAACACTCACTGTAGTTCTTCATGGTGACTAATAGTTGTACTTAGAAAATAACAGGCTACATCCTTATATTTGAACTCCGCCTAGGCAGAAACCGCTTTTTTTTCTTCAGACTGCAATAACTTCTTCATACTAACTCGAAATCAGGCAAAACTTTGACCGATGAACTCCCACCTAAATTACGAACAATATGGTACTCTCGGATACTTCATCTTGTGAACGCACACTGTAGTTCTCCATGGAGACTGAAAGTTTTCTTAGAAAATAACATGCTACCACATCCCCATATTTGATCTCCGCCTAGTGCAGAAACCGCTATTTTTTTGTTCAGACAGCAATAACTTCTTTATACTAATTCGGAATCCGGCGAGACTTCGACCGATTAACTCTCACCTAAATTATGGACAATATGAAACACTCGGATACTTCATCTCTTGTACGCACAGTGCAGTTCTCCGTGGGGACTGACAGTTGTACTTAGAAAATAACAGGCTACCACATACCCATATTTGAACTCCACCTAGTGCAGAAGCCGCTAATTTTTTTGTTCAGACTGCAATAACTTCTTCATACTAATTCGGAATCCGGCGAGACTTCGACCGATTAACTTCCACCTAAATTACAAATAGTATGGCACACTCGGATACTTCATCTTGTGAACGCACATTGTAGTTCTACATGGGGACTGACAGTTGTACTTAGAAAATAACAGGCTACCACGTCCCTATATTTGAACTACGCCTAGTGCAGAAGTCGCTATTTTTTTTGTTCAGACTGCAATAACTTCTTCATATTAATTCAGAATCCGGTGAGACTTCGACCGATTAACTCCCACCTAAATTACGGACAATATGGAACACTCGGATACTTCATCTTGTGAATGCACACTGTAGTTCTCTAAGGGGACTGACAGTTGTACTTAGAAAATAACAGGCTACCACATCCCCATATTTGAACTCCTCCTAGTGCAGAAGCTGCTATTTTTTGTTCAGACTACAATAACTTCTTCATACTAACTCGGAATCAGACAAAACTTCGACCGATCAACTCCTACCTATATTACGGACAATATGGTACACTCGGATACTTCATCTTGTGAATGCACACTATAGTTCTCTAAGGGGACTGACAGTTTACTTAGAAAAAACATGCTACCACATCCATATATTTGAACTCCGCCTAGTGCAGAAGCCGCTATTTTTTTGTTCAGACTGCAATATTTTCTTCGTACTAACTCAGAATCCGGCGAGACTTCGACCGATTAACTCCCACCTAAATTACGGACGATATGGAACACTCGGATACTTCATCTTGTAAACGCACACTTTAGTTCTCCATAGGGACTGACAGTTGTACTTAGAAAATAACAGGCTACCACATCCTAATATTTGAACTCCGCCTAGTGTAGAAGCCACTATTTTTTTTGTTCGGACTGCAATAACTTCATACTAATTCGGAAACCGGTGAAACTTCGACCGATTAACTCCGACCTAAATTACGGATAATATGGAACACTCAGATACTTCATCTTGTGAACGCACACTGTAGTTTTCCAAGGGGACTGACAGTTGTACTTAGAAAATAACAGGCCACCACATCCCTATATTTGAACTCCGCCTAGTGCAGAAGCCACTATTTTTTTTCCAAACTGCAATAACTTCTTCATACTAACTCGAAATTAGGCGATACTTCGACCGATGAACTCCCACCTAAATTATGGACAATATGGTACATTAGGATACTTCATCTTGTGAACGCACACCATAGTTCTCCATGGGGACTGACAGTTTACTTAGAAAATAACATGGTAGCACATCTCCATATTTGAACTCCGTCTAGTGCAGAAGCCGCTATTTTTTTGTTCAGACTGCAATAACTTCTTCATACTAATTCGGAATCCGGCGAGACTTCGACCGATTAACTCCCACCTAAATTACGGACAGTATGCAACACTCGGATACTTCATCTTGTGAAAGCACACTGTAGTTCTCCATGGGGTCCGACAATTGTACTTAGAAAATAATAGGCTACCACATCCCCATATTTAACCTCCGCCTAGTGCAGAAGCCTTTACTTTTTTTGTTCAGACTGCAATAACTTCTTCATACTAACTTGGAATTAGGCGATACTTCGACCGATGAAATCCCACCTAAATTACGGACAATATGGTACAATCGGATACTTCATCTTGTGAAAGCACATTGTTGTTCTCTATGGTGAATAATAGTTGTACTTAGAAAATAACAGACTATATCCCCACTTCAACGCTCACTGTTGTTTCCATGGTGACTAATGGTTGTACTTAGAACATAACAGGCTACATCCTCATATTTGAAATCTGCCTAGGCAGAAGTCGCTTTTTTTCTTCAGACTACAATAACTTCTTCATACTAACTCGAAATCAGGCAAAACTTTGATCGATGAACTCCCACCTAAATTACGGACAATATGGTACACTTAGATACTTCATCTTATGAACGCACACTGTAGTTCTCCATGCGGACTGACTGTTTACTTAGAAAATAACCGGCTACCACATCCCCATATTTGAACTCTGCCTAGTGCAGAAGCCGCTAATTTTTTTGTTCAGATTGCAATAACATCTTCATACTAATTCGGAATCCGGCGAGACTTCGACCGATTAACTCCCACCTAAATTACGGACAATATGGAACACTCGGATACTTCATCTTGTGAACGCACGCTGTAGTTCTCCATGGGGACAGATAGTTGTACTTAGAAAATAACAGGCTACCACATCCCATATTTGAACTCCGCCTAGTGCAGAAGCCGCTATTTTTTTTGTTCAGACTGCAATAACTTTTTCATACTAATTCGGAATCCGACGAGACTTCGACCGATTAACTCCCGCCTAAATTACGGACAATATGGAACACTCGGATACTTCATCTTGTGAATGAACACTGTAGTTCTCCATGGGGACTGACAGTTGTACTTAGAAAATAACAGGCTACCACATCCCCATATTTAAACTCCGCCTAGAAGCCGCTATTTTTTTGGTTCAGACTGCAATAACTTCTTCATACTAATTCGGAATCCGATGAGACTTTGACCTGAGTAACTCCCACCTAAATTACGGACAATATGAAACACTCGGATACTTCATCTTGTGAACACACATTGTAGTTCTCCAAGGGGACTGACAGTTGTACTTAGAAAATAACAGGCTACCACATCCCCATATTTGAACTCCGCCTAGTGCAGAAGCCGCTATTTTTTTTGTTCAAACTGCAATAACTTCTTCATACTAAATCGGAATCTGGAGAAACTTCGACCGATAAACTCCCACCTAAATTACGGACAATATGGTACACTCGGATACTTCATCTTGTGAATGCATGCTGTAGTTCTCCAAGGGGACTGACAGTTTACTTAGAAGATAACATGCTACCACATCCCCATATTTGAACTCCGCCTAGTGCAGAAGCCGCTATTTTTTTTGTTCAGACTGTAATATTTTCTTCTTTCTAACTCGGAATCCGGCGAGACTTCGATCGATTTACTCCCACCTAAATTACGGACAATATGGAACACTTGGATACTTCATCTTGTGAATGCACACTGTAGTTCTCCATGGGGACTGACAGTTGTACTTAGAAAATAACAGGCTACCACATCCCAATATTTGAACTCCGCCTAGTGCATAAGCCGTTTTTTTGTTCAGACTGCAACAACTTCTGCATACTAACTTGGAATCTGACAAAACTTCGACCGGTGAAGTCCCACCTAAATTACGGACAATATGGTACACTTGGATACTTCATCTTGTGAACGCACACTATAGTTCTCCATGGTGACTAACAGTTGTACTTAGAAATTAACAGGCTATATCCCCATATTTGAATATTATTTCTCTATGAGATGTAAAAGGGTATATTTGAAATTTCAAAAAGACACCGAGTAAATCTATTCAATGAATTCTCTTTATTAGTAGTAAAGATATAAGTTTCAGTGTTCTCGTTACTTTCAATTTCATTATCAACATTTTCTTCTTCATCAATATTTAGATTATGAATTTTGAAATTTCCATCAAATGAGACATGTAGTGTCTCTTCAATAGTATTAGTTCTAGCATTATAAACTCTATAAGCTTTACTTCTACTTGAATATCCAATAAAAATTCCTTTATCTGGTTTAGCATCGAATTTTTCTAAATTATCTTTAGTATTTAAAATAAAACATTTACTACCGAAAAATCTAACATATGATACATTAGATTTCTTATTATAAAATAGTTCATTAGGAGTTTTCTTCGTTAATGGTCTTATTAAAATTCTATTTAGTATATAACATACAGTACCAACTGCCTCAGCCAAAAAATTCTTAGGTAAATTAGTATCATTTAGCATAGTTCTAGCGCACTCTTGAATCATTCTATTTTTATGTTCTACTACTCCATTTTGTTTTCGGTGTTCTTGGAAATGAAAATTATGGGCTATACCTTTCTTATTATAGAAATTCTCAAAATTTTCATTTTTGAATTCTCCACCATGATCACTTCGAATAGTTTTAAATTCTGGACATTTGATTTTGAGTTTGTTTAACAAAGATCTTAAACATTTCTAAAGCATCACTTTTAAGTTTTAAGAAAATCGTCCACGTAAACCTAGAATGGTCATCTACGATTATAAATACATATCACTATGATTTATAGATTGTATTTGAGAAGGACCAAAAAGATCTAAGTAAAGAAGTTCAAGGGGATGAGAAGTAGAAATCATATCTTTTGATTTAAATGAACTTTTTCTAAGTTTACCTAATTGACACGCATCGCATAGATTATTAACTTTGAAGTTCATTTTGGGAAGACCTTTAACTAAATCATTTTAGCAATTTTAGAAATAAGTTTGAAATTGAAATGCCCAAATCTTTTATGCCAAATCCAAGGGTCACTTGTTTCAGCCAAAAGACATAAGTTATCATTTGAGATTTTTATACTTAATATATAAATGTTTTGTTTCCTAATACCTTCAAAGATAATGTTTGACTCATTATCTTCAATGTGACATTTATCTTTTACGAATTTAATTTTAAAACCTTTATCACACAACTAACTAATACTTAATACATTATGTTTTAAATTCCTAACTAACAAAATATTGGAAATAGTAGGAGTTTTAGAATTACTGACATTGCCGATGCCAATCTCATATCCTTTAGAATTATCATCAATTGACTGATCCTCCGCCATTGTAAACTATATCTTTCAAAATCTCCAGATTTCTAGTCATGTGTCTTGAACAACCACTATCCAATATCCATTTATCCTTTTTGATCTTAGTGTCTGATTATCAGATGTTTGTTCATTAAAAGCCATGTAACACATCTGTTCCTGCAATTTATTCCTTTTGAATAGATTACATGACTTTTCATAATGAATAGATGCAAATCTATGAAACATGGTAATGATGGTTTTACAAATTATCTTTTCGAAATAGTGTTAAAATATCATTAAAGAATGTCATTAAAACTTTTCAAAAATCAGTTTATGAATACTTTGAAAACCAACGCTCTAATACTAAATGTAAGATTGTGGAATAAGGACCTTAAGACTAAATTAACACTAAAGGGGGGCGGGGTGAATAGTGTTTTCTAATTTATATGAATCCTTTTGAATTCTTTTGAATTATACTTAGATTAATGAGATTAACAATCACAGAATCAAAACATAGATAAACAGTAAATGCAGTAAAAGTAATAGGAAAAAACACTTCAGGATTTTACACTGGTTCGGAGTTACCCTATATCCAGTCCCGTACAATTCCTTGTATGGATTTCTTTTCAACTAGTAAATTCAAATACAATCTCGATTTCAAGGCTATGAGACACACCCTCTAGAATCCCAGTCTTTTAATAGAGCCGCTTGATTTCTGGGCTATAAGCACACCTACTAGATTTACGGGCTACTATGCACACCCAATTGATTTCACGGGCTACAATCACACCCACAAGTATATCTATTTGATTTTATAGAGATTTACAAACTCAAAACTTCAGTCTTAATTACAAATTATCCTATAATCCTTGAATAGCACTTAGATTTTTATTGGAGTGAGAGAGGTGATAGAAATCAGAGAGCAAATGATAGAGAATCAAACTAATGCTGATTGAGTTTGATACTGGTTGAAATTCGGCAAAGTATGGTTATATTTGTCTTTAGAAAATGAAAGAGAAGGAGGAGAGAAGAACAATGAAAAGTGATTGAAAATTCATTGGGAAGACATGTATATATAGAGGAATAACGGTCATGTTCATTCGTGAAGAGATACGACAAATAAACACTTCTTTTAAAATTTGATTTTTGAAACTCACAGCTAGTATGTCGACATATAGAGTTAGAGTATGTTGACCACTCTTTGTAATTTTGAAATACATTTTAAAATATTATTTTGAAAATGTATTGCTTTGTGAAATAATTTTATACTTTGTAAATATGTTTAAGTATATTATATATACATTATATTATAATCATAATAAAATTTAAGTAAAACTATATGGTAAGAATTTTGAAAATTAAACTAATATAAATCAAAAATTTAATAAAAACAATAACTTGGTAAAATATTAAAAACTAAAATGATAAGTATAAGAAATTGAAAACTATTTGAAAGTTGTTTTGAAAAGAATATTTAAAAACTTATTTAAAACTAGAGAGAGATCAAGTGTTATCATAATTTTAACAAATATTCTAGACTCTATAACTTATTTGGAATATCTTGGATTCTTGAACTGTTGAATACTCATGAGTATTCATTCTTGAGTCTCTATATCAACATCTTTAACTCTTCAATCCTTACTTGATACTGTATAGTCTTCTTATATCAACACCTGTTTAATATCCTGCACTATATACTATGTATATCTTGATAAAACATTAATATTTATATTTAATATAATTTCCTAAAGTTGTTATCATCAAATACAAATCCTTAGGTACTAACATGAGGTGGTTTGCCTGTGGAAGTATTTATCATTTTCACTTGATTTTATGTGTATCCATGTATCTAAACTATTGTTGTAACAGATTTATGATACGATTTGATGGTACTTTGTATTTTGACATGTTTATGATTTGAAATAAAAGGGTACACTTTGCTATTATATTTTATTACATCCGCTGTGAGTTTTGAAAGTTTAGTTATAACTCAATATTGTTTTTTTCTCAGTTCTACCAACAACTTACCTTACTTAGAATGGATCTAAGTTTCGATAGGCTTTTTCTAGGTCAAAATTTGGGCCTGTTTTGGGGTGGGTGGTTAAAGTAAGCTCCAATCCAAATTTAAGTTGCTAAAGCAAGATGTTGTTGCGGCTGATGTTAAAAAGGCTGCCTCGTCATTTGGCCCAAGAAAAAATATTAGGCGGGCATCAATAGAACTTAAGATAGGGAGATGTTATCCTACCGCCCGATCGAGGGCATGGATGGTCGGCTTCAACACGATGATTCCTGGAAGAGGTCTCGCTCTCCCGATAAGTTGGGATCTAGAACACCTTCTTGTCCACCCAAATCTCCTAAGGCATCAACCTTTACCCTTTTAGAGTTGGAAACATCCAAGCATGTAACAACCCTAATTTTGATTAACATTATTTAGGACATTTAATTAGGTAAATTAAATGAAATAATGTAAATGGTTAAGGGATTGAGATTTCTATAATCTAAGGGTTGGTCGTACCTATTTGAACTAATGAACTAAGAGAATTAAAATGGATTAAGTTAGGGTAGTAGACAAGGGCATTATAGGAATAAGTAATAACCTTATACCCTAAACCCTTATACACATTCATTTTACACGTTCATTTTCACAACCAAAAACAAAACAAGCGATTGACTACCATTAAAGAAGAAAAAGGGGAAGATAAGCTAAATTAAGAGGAAGAAGCTAATCAACTTGAAATCAAGATCAAATCCCAACTCCTTAACAACAAAGCTAAGGTGAATAATAGGTAACATCTCATATTTTTGATGTTTTTGGTTTCTAGATCAGATTCAAATATTTTGCAAAGTATATTGCCATGTTTTTTATTGTTAAAATGGATATATATATGCATATGGATTATTTATGATAATTCATATAGATTTTATGGTAAGTTTTAGATTGAAAAAACAATTAAATAACATCCAAATGCCTTGTGATTTTGAGATAAGGTCAGAAATAATATTTTGGAAATGGGTTTCAAATTTCATAATTTTCTAAATTAATGTATGTTTATTATAAATTTTCTAGTGAAGAAAACGGTTATTTTGGGTTTAAATTAATTACGACTATTTTATGATGATTTTGGGTCAGAAATTAATATATGTTTGAAAACATATTAAAAGTGATTTATGGAAATTTTTATAAAAAATTTCTAAGTGTTTTAATAGATATATAAAATTATTTAAGGTGTGGGACTTAAATGTTTTATATATTTATTAAAGGAGAAGGGGTATTTTGTAAATGTTTTAAATTGTTACTTCTGAAATTTCAGCAGCACTTTTAGAAAAGAAATTAGCAACCAATCATTTGTTGACAAATAAGGCAGGTTAGTTGAAAAGAATTGCTTTTTAAAGTAAAAATGCAGTTTTACCTTACTTTACCTGTTTCGCCACTTTCGGCACCCAACTTTCGACTAAGTTCTTCCGCCTCCATCACCATTGAAACCAATGTGCAAGGTATCAAAGACTTGGTACGCAGTGAATTGGGCATAGGCGAAAGGTATGTAGTCGAAACATGGGGTTTCAAAGGGGTCGAAGCTTTGCTTTGTTTTAAAAGAAAATGCGCCTGCTTTGCTTTCGACTTAGTTAGCTTTTGACTTGGTTAAATGGTTTTAAGGAATTGTTCCAAAAGAGGTTGCGCCTTTTGTTTTATAATGAAGCTTTTGATAGGGTCGAAACCCATTGCTACCGCATCTTACCTTTCGAAGCAATGCTTTCGAAAGGGTTTCTTTGTTTTAAAACCTAAGCCGCTTCTCTAATGCTTTCGAAGGGATTGGTTTCGGCACCATCTGCTTCTCTTACTTAGAAAATAGCTTTTGAAAGTGTTACTTTCGACTTTCTTCTTTTCAGACCTTTTTTAGATTTTAAAAGATAAACCCAAAAGTTTCAAAAGGTACAGTTTTGAATGTTTTTGAAAGGTTAATCCACATGTTTTACTTGAACCCAAATTCTTTCGAAAGTTTTGATGAATTTAATGCTTTCGAAAGGTTTAAGAGAAAGGTTTCGAAAGGGTGGTTCCCCAATGTTTTCGAAAGGTTATAAACGAAAGGTTTCCAAAGGTTTTCGAAAGGCATATTTAAAGTGTTTTAAAAAGAGGATGTTTAAGGTTTTAAAAGGCTTTCGAAAGAGAGGTTTTGAATGTTTTCGAAAGGACTATGTAAATGGTTTCAAAAGGTATGTTTTGGCCTTCCGGCCTAAGATTCTACTTGTACCGAAAGGGGTACTTTCAAGGGTTTTGGAAGGGTTACTTTTAATTGTTTCGACGGATATTGTTTAGAGGTTTAAACAAAGGTTTAGATTCTTTCATCAAATAAATTTTGTGTAAAGTGTATATAACATGGCAAGGTGATTTGGGTAAAGCGTAGAGTATATTTTCCTTGTTTAAAGTATGATTTAAAGGTTTAAATCAATTTGAGAGAAAATGTTTTCAAGGAAAATTTTATGGGTAGATGACCCTAAGTAAAATGACTCAGATATTAGAATACCAGATGGGACTGGTATGGGGTCGCGGCCTATACTTTAGCTAGTAGCCCCTAGCTAAAGTAAGTCCAAAATTCTAGTGTGTAGGGCTTTGTCACAGGTAAGACTAAAATAATTTTACACATAGAAAGGAATCTATAGAGGAGAGATAGGTTATTGGTGAGCCCGAAAAACCATTAGGATTAGTTGACCCTGGGAGAACTAAGTTAGGGAGACCGTCCAAAAGAGTAGTACCTAACAGAATTTAGATTATTTGTTTATTTTGTCTGGTAGGTCTGAGTCAGCCAAAGGTTAGTGGTTAGCCAAACAAAACTATAGTGTTCGGACAGATAGTCGATTGATTACCTTATTTATATGCTTACATGATATTGCTTTATTGTTTTAACCAGTTTTGGTTGAAAGATTAAGATTTGTATGAGATATGTTTTAAAACGATATTAGTGAGGGGAAACCCGTTCCGCTAAGCGGCGTGGTCTCACTTAATATCATATAACCGAGATGCATAGTATTATTCACACCAGGCTTTATGTTTGACTCGAAGTTTATGTTTTTCCCCTTAAACTCTCGAGTGCTCAAAATTAGTTTGAGTAGGCCGAGGGTTGAGGATTTTTATGTTTTAGTAGGTGGACGAATAAAGCTTTCGGAGATGAGCAGGAGGTTGATGCTAGCTATATTTAGGAGTTGTTTTTTTTATTTCCATTGTGTTGTATTAAGTATGTTATGACTATTTAGTACTCTGGTCAACTAAGGGGGCATCTTCATATGTCGCTCTTGATGTATTTATGTAATAATTATATTTGATCTGAACCTGGGAAACGTTTGGGATTATGTAACTGGATATGAAATGTTGTTTTGAAATGTAATCAGAAAAGTGTTTTAATATGTAATGATTTTATTTCATTTTCAAGTGCTTATGATATTATGGATACCATTAACATTACCGTATTTGGTCATCGGAAGTTAATACTATGAATGATTGTGGCATCTGTAGCGCTTAGCTTCGGGCCTCCAGATAGGGGATGTTACAACTTGGTATCAAAGCATAGGTTTATGAAAAACTTTAAACTAAAATGATTTTTGAAAACATAATCCTAAGGAATTAGAGATAAGATCGGGGTATAGGATAACGCTATAGTAACGTACTTATATTTGCTATATATATAAGTATACGCTATATCTCTATTCTCCTATCTCTCTTAGGCTATTCTTCTGTATCTTTATGAGGCTTGAATACAGATATGGATGCTAGAAGTGGAAGAGTTAACCTTGGAGGGGGAAAGACCACTACAAATGGAAATGCCAGACCAAATACGAGAAGGAACCAAGGTCAGGCACAAGTTGGAAATGTGGGTGATGTAATCCCGCAAGTTAACATGGGAGCAATGTATCAGTTCTTTGTCAACATGATGCAAGCGGGAGTTGTAGCTGGAGTAGTTGGAGGAGAAAACCAAGAAGCTCCGGTGGTGAATAACTATACTATTCTTAGTAGGGATTACGCTCGGTTGGGAGGAAAGCCATTCATTGGAACTGAAGACGCAATCGAAGTAGAGAATTGGCTACTTCATTGCGAGCAGATTTTCGCTAATCTAGGGCTCAATGATAAGCAGAAGAGAAGACTTGCTTCTAGACAGCTTTAGGGACCAGTGTTGTATTGGTGGAATAGTGTGACGATTAGAGTAAATGAAGAGACGATGACATGGACTGAGTTTAAGAGGAGGTTTGGAGAGAGGTTTATGTTGGAGATTGCTAATTCTGCTCTGCTCAGAAAGTTTGCTGAATTGGGGCAGGGAGACATGACTGTGCTTGAGTATGCGACGAGGTTCGAGGAGCGAGCTAGGTATGGCTATGCTACGGTGGATACCATGATTAAAAGGAATGAGAAGTTCATTAGGGGGTTGAAGCCTGAGCTTGCTCGGGCTATGTTATCGCACATTAGGGATCCGTTGAGATGGCCTTGAGGAATGAAAAGATGCAAGCTTTTCTTGAAAGAAATAAGGCCAAAGAAGCTCAAGGAGGGCAGAGTCAGAAGAGAGTTTTTCCACAAGAAAGGAGTTTAGAAGGGTGGAACTGCTAAGAAGGGGAAGGCAGAAGTGGTCTGTTACAAGTGTGACAAGAAATGACACTATGCCCATGAGTGCCGGACAGATAAGGGAAAGAAAGCTACTGAGAAGAAAGGGATAAAGTGTTTCAACTATAATCAGATTGGGCAATATAAGAACCAGTGCAAGGAACCATCAAAGGATGGGAAAGGCAAGATGTTCACATTGGAATCAGCTACCTCGAGACCAACAGCAAAGGAGAGGGGAAAAGCTGTGTTAGGAGGTACGCTTTTGATTTATGGTGTATTGGTTAGAGTTCTATTTGATGCTGGTGCATCGCATTCTTTTGTATCTCGTTGTTTGGTAGATAAGCTTAACCTAGAACCCTCATATTTAGTTACTTCCTTAAGGTTGCAAATCCGATAGGAGGGAATGCGACACTTGGGATGAAGTGTGACCACCTAGAGTTTGATTTGTTAGGTCATACCTTTGTTTGCAGTTTGCATGTGTTTGATTTCGTAGGGTTCGGAATTATTTTGGGTATGGATTGGTTAAGTAAGTATGATTCTAGGATATTTTGCCATAATAGGAAAATATCGCTTAAACACCTTGACTGTAGAGATCGGATTGTATATACCATAGAAGACCCTAGTTTTGAGGTTAATGCTTTGTTGGGTGTTATGGAGGTAGAAGACGAGTTGAATCGAGTTTTCATGGTTAGAGAATTCGTAGATGTTTTTTAACCTGTAGTAGGATTGCCACCGAAACGAGCCATTGAGTTTTGAATAGATTTAGTACCTGGAGCAGAACCAGTGAGTAGACCGCCAAGCAGGATGACACCTACCGAGATGAGGGAGTTGAAGGTGCAGTTGGTGGATTTTTTTTTTGAGCAGAACGGATGTGTAGCGTGTAGCTACACAGCCGATTAGAGATAATTACTAAATATTAATATTACGATCAACATGCCTGATCGTTAGCCAGAAAGAGTGTTTTAGCATACATCAGCTGCAGCAGCAAAAAAGAGTTATAGATACCATAACAACCCTAGACCAATATATACATAATAGTCAGTCGAATTAATATACAGATGAAGAGAAACTGTCACTGATGGAAACCATGACCATAAGAATGATGGTCAACCGGCGCGACGGAGGATGCGCTACCCACCGACTCAGCTGGTGGAGATTCGGGAGCCGGAAGACGGAGCCGGAGCGGAGCTGAGAAGCTGGAGCCTGAACAAAAAGCAAAGATATTAATAATCCTATTGCATATAAGCACTCTCGAACTGACGGGTTTGTTGAAGACACGGGCGTTTCTTTCCTTCCATATAACCCAATAGAAAATGGCAAGAAGAGAATCAAGAAGAGAATCTGGAGCGTTGAACTGCCAATATTCGTAGAAATTTGATATGAAAGGGATGTAACCAAGTAGATGAGCACAAGAAGAGACCCAAACGAAATGAGCAAAGTCGCATTCGAAGAACAGGTGATTAATGGATTTGGCTTCCATGTTGCAGAGGGCGCAAGTCTGATCAGATAGGATATTGAGACGAAAGAGACGGTCTTTGGTATTAATGCGACCATGGATCAGACACCATTGAAAGAAAAGGATTCGAGGAGGAAGGTGGCATTTCCAAGTGCGAGCGAAAGAGAAAAGTCTGCCAGGGTGGTTCAGGAAGGAATAGCATTAGGACACTGAGAAGCCTTTGGAGGGGGATAGGGACCATGAGAATTGATCCGGGGTGGAGGGAGACAAGTTAACGGAGCGAAGTAGATTAGATGCGGCAAGGAATTCGCGGAGCAGGTTATCACCAAAAAGGGAAGCAGGACATAACGAAGGGGGACCGATGGAAATGACATCAGCTACCGTGAGAAACTGCATTGGTGCGGAGGAAAAGAGAGTAGGGAAGCTGCGGTAAGGGGAAGAGTGGTGGACCCAGGACTCTTGCCAGAAGAGACATTTAGATCCATCACCAAGAATTACATGAAAGAGCGGCTTGATACGGGTCAGGGAAGCAAGGACGCCAGACCAGAATGGTGAAGGCTTGAGGCGAGGAGCAAGGTGAAGGACACGAAATGGGTTATCTTGATAGTGCACAGAGAGGATCCAATCTTTCCAAATGAAGTGACCTGGTGTAAGAAGATGCCATAACCATTTGGCCAATAGGGCAAGGTTGAAAGCAGCCAATTTGGCCAATGTGGCTGCTTATCATTAAGTTTATGTATCGAATTTTGTAAATTGAATGAGCCAATAGTAAGTTGACTGTTATCCCACCTTTTGGTCAAAGCTGGAATATCAACGAAGTTGGCAAGGAAGGATGGATATCAAGATTGGAGTTCACTTGGAAACAAGGCTGCAGTGGATATCGTCAAAATTTGGCCGAGCTCCGATCAGGACGTAATCGGTTGGAGATGATGATGAGGAATAAGAGAGGCTACGTTTCAAGTTTCAGGTCAATCGGAGTTCGTATTAAGGAGATATGGATGGATTACTGTGTGCAGGGAATGGTTCACCTCGATGAAGTTCGCATCAGTTAGAAAAGGTATTCGTATCGATACTGTTCGTGTCGATCGAATAAGGTCATGGCAGCACACTTCGAATCCATGTCGTTCGCATCGATGGTGTAAACTCGACTCAGTAGTGTTCGAATCGATCAAAGGCAGAGCATAGTTGTGGTTTGTTCGATTCGATGCGTTTCGTATCGATCCGGATGGACTCAGGTTACAGGCTTCGTATCGATATAGTTCGTATCGATCATTGTTAGAATCGATACGAAGGACTCACATACAGGTCGATTCGAGGAAGATCGAAGGCATTAACAGATGGATGGATACGTATGAACACGAAGGACTCAGGGACAACGCTCGTATCGGTTGTCTTCGAATCCATCGATACGAAGGAAATAAACGGCACGAATGGATGGATTCGAACTAGACACAAAGAATGGATACGAATGAAGCTTTGCTCAAATCCAGGAATGAACGATGACTTCGAATCCATCAAGTAAAAACAGCAAGATTCAAGGAGCGACTCGGTCAAACCGGAGTGAAAGGCGGATCAAGCCCTGAAGATAAGGCCACGTCACCAAGCGCGCACATATCTCAATCGAGTCGAAGGAGATGGATATGAAGCAATGGATTCGAACAGATGGATTCGAAGACGACAGCCAATGAAATACTCAGATTCGAATCGATCATAACCCAAGATCCACCGATCCAAATGCGATGAAATTTTCACAGTAGCTTGAGCACATGTTGAAGAATGTTCACACCAAATTTCAGCTCGATTGGACAATTTCTTGATCGATTCGAACGTAGCTTCGAATCGATCCCAAAGTGGGCCCGGATTTCCAGAAAGCGGGCATGTGGGCCCCCTCACGTGCCAGAACTGGTCTCCCTTCAATTTAGGCGAAATATCAGCCTCTTACACCTATAAATAGAGCCCCTGGTCATTCAGAAAAGAGGTCGGACAATTTTGAGAGCTAAAGAGCGCCCAGACTCTGCCAGATTTACTCCAGATCACCATTGCTGCCTTAGATTCAGACTTAGCTCAGGACATCAGTTGTAATACAACACATGAAATTGTAATCTTCAAGCATCGATCAATAAAAGATAAAAACTTTGGAGTGGACGTAGGCCGGAGATTGCCGAACCACTATAAATCTCGTGTTTTTGTTCATTATTTCTGGATTGCTGTTTGTTGCTTGTTTAGATCTGAGATTTGTGTTTGAATATTGCTGATTTGTATTCATACACTAGTGCTTTCACAACATTTGGGGTTTGTGACCATTTTTGGAGCAAACACTGACTAATGCACCCGTGTTAGTTATTCTGTAAGGGAATCGGGACTTAGTAGTATATACAGATGCTTGTGGAACAGGGTTAGGAGCTTTGCTAATGCAATAAGGTAAAGTGATTGCCTATGCTTCTCGATAGCTTAGACCACATGAGGTGAGATACTCGACGCATGATTTGGAATTTGCTGTGGTGATTTTTGTGTTGAATGTGTGGAGACATTACCTTTTGGGAGAAAGATTTGAGTTATATACAGATCATAAGTCGTTGAAGTATTTATTCTCCCAGAAGGAGTTAAATATGAGACAGCAGAGGTGCACTACACCACAGATAGGATTTTGGCGCAACCTTAGGCGGCACATTTGATACGACTATAAGCCGTATCAAATTTTAATACGGCTTATAGCCGTATTTATATTATTTAATATGGCTGTAAGCCGTATTAACATTTGATACGGCTTATAGCCGTATCAAAATCTGTGCCTCTTTTCGTGGGAAAATTTTCCCCAAAACGCACACCCTCCCTTCTTTTTTTTTTATTTCCAGCTTTCATTTTTTCCCGTGCTTATTTAGGGTTAAATCGCCAGAGAGCCTTCCACCTCGATCGATCGAACGTTGCTTTAACGTCGTCCATTAGAGCCTTCCACGTCTTCTCGAATTCGATCACTGCTCTCAGGTAATTTTACTTGTGTGACTCTACATAGTTTCCATGGGTTGGGTTTTCCTTCTGTTATTGTTTGGATTGCAGCTTTGTCTAGAAATCAGTTGAGAATCGAGTATCTTGTGTTAGTTTGGAATTTGATTGACATGCAAGGAAATATCATGTGATGGATTATGTACCTGAACATGTCTATATGTGGAGTGAACTCTATGTCCAGAGCAGATTCTTTGTCCTGGGGTATTTCGTATAGTTCTGAAGGGTTATCAGGAAGCTTAAGGCTTCTGTTTCGAATTGCGGCGATGAAAACCTGCAATTTAAAGAAAAAATGTAGAACTATTCATTATATATGCACTAAGTAGCAGTTGTATGTGTTGTGGTTATCGTCAGGAGATGCTACATAGGGTCTGCTTGTTTTATCCTTACAAATAACATAAGAATGGATTTCAAAAGGAAACTTTTACGTAATAAAAAAGAAAATCACAATTATGTCGCTGAATCCATTGAATTTCAGTTATAGGTTGAAATATAATGATCAACGTTTCTGTTATACCATGGAAAGTTCTTATTTGTTACAGCACAAACTGAACTTTATAGTCAATTGCTCTAGCATATCTTCAGGTAGTATAATAACGAAGCAGCCAAATCCGATTACAAAAAAGTAATGGAAGCCCTTAGTCTTCAGTTAAATGTGCTACTATGATGCTTCCACGTCCATTTGATCATCTTAGAATTTGAAACAATTACTTCTTAAAGGATACTATAGAGTACCAAATTAACATCATGCGTATGCTTCTAACGAAAACACCTTTGAAAAAAATATACTGCAGGGCTGGATTAATAATAAGCTAGTTTTAGTGACCCCCATAAAATTAGAGTCTACTTGGTCTTTATTTTCTCTAGGCAAATTCTATTTGAACTCGTGAATTTGTTGAGTAACCCCATGTAATTTGAAAAAAATGAAGAAACCCAGTTTTTTTGCTGAGTAGCCCCATGTCTAATTAAAAAAAACCATAATACCATGTCTAAAACAATAGTCAATCTTATGCTATTTTGTATTATTTTGGTCTCCTTGCATAATTTACAGCTTGGTGCTAATGTTGTATATGGTTCTGACATTGTATATGGTTTTGACATTGTTGTATAAGTGGATAAAATTATTGTTAATGGCGCAAGCCAAGTATCAGAAGAGGGGTAATGCATAGACATTACTCTGGTGCTACAAAATAGCGCCGTTGTAATGGCAAATTTTTTGGAAACAGTTTGGTGCTAATGTTGTATATTGTTCTGACATTGTTGTATAAGTGGATAAAATTGTTGTTAATGGCGCAAGCCAAGTATCAGGAGAGGGGTAATGCATAGACATTACTCCGGTGCTACAAAATGGCGCCGTTGTAATGGAAATTTTTTTGGAAATAGTTTGGTGCTAATGTTTAAAATAAACCCTATATTTTTAGTTCCATTTATTGAAATTTAAATAGTCCATATATTTTAACTTTTTAAAATTAATTAAATGTTTAAAATCATACTACAAAATTCTAGGTCGTACAGGAAAACAAAAAACGATCATGAAAAAGGCATGCGTATAAATCTTACAAGGAAGTTAATTGTTTACTAAATTATATTGTTCTTTACTAAACAATTTATATTATGAACGATCAAGTAGCTTGAATCATGTAAAATTACTAACTTAGAAAATGAAGTTACATCTGTTTCCCCATAAAGCTTTTTTTAAAACAATGATGATATCAAGTTTAGATATGTCCTCACAATTTGATGATGGTGAATTATCATGTGGATTAAATCATGTTCTAATTTGGAAAGGAAAGTTACAGACTTATTTATTTTCTAGAAAAGATGCTTTTATGATAGTGATTTCAAATTTTGAAATATTTTCACAATTTGATAATAATAAATGATACTTTACGTTAAATCTTATAGTTATCACTAAATTAGGAAAGGTTTATGAAATTACTTTTTTATAGAAAAAGGTATGGATTTACAGGTTAGATTACAACTTGAATTTGAGTTATGAATTTGTATTCGAAATTTTGACTTTAGATTTGTAATCGAGTTGTGAACTTAAGCTAGTTTATATATTAAGTTTTAGGATATCATGTAGTGTTTTGCTTTGTCATATTTGAGAAAGTCGAAATGGAAATGTAATGTTTTGTTTATGTAGGGCTGCAGAAACAAATCGACGAGACTAAAAGTCATTAATGAGCTTTTGCAATTTCTTTAATTTAGAAAAGAACGTAGTCTTTTAGTATCTAAATTATTGTTTGATGATTGCTATATGATCCCCGTTTAATTATAATATCTTGGAGTGGATGCAAATGATGATGTGGCACATCAAGTTAGGGTTGATCGTCGAATTGTTGATGCTTGATGTTCATCCATGGTCCTACTTTAGCAGTTAAAAATTACTGATGTGTTATTACTCTTCATTTCTCTTTCTCTAGAAGCTTTATCTAATGCAAACACGTGGTTTCTCTAGAAGCTTTATCTAATTATTGATGGTTTTATCATATAAAGTATGAAAACATCATTAAGTAAGTTGATATAGTTTTCAGCTGTTGAGGGAAGTAGTTATGAATTATTGTTATTTCAATATTATATGATGTTTAAAACGAGTCTGATTACCATAAAGTAGTGAAGAAGTAAATTATCAAAAAATAGTATGTGGGAAAATTTGGTGAGTAAATTATTGTTCATTTTGAATTCAGGAATATATTCTGACTAAACTAATTTGTGAATATATGGTCAGTGAGAAAACAGGTTTAGTTTTTGATTAAATTGCTTTCCTGACATAACTAATATAGTCGGTTCTACTTTTTTAGTCATTCTGTGTAACCCACAAGTTGGTGAGTTAACTTGTATTTATTTATTACGAATTCACAAATATATATTGTCAGAAAATAATTTTTTCCTCGAAGAAAATAATTTGCAATGGTTAATAAACCAACTAATTATATCAAAAATTATAAATACAACAATTATTGAACTTAATTTATTGTTAATTGAAATGTGTAATCCTGAACCATATTTTTTAAATCATAATAAATTTTGCAAGCTCAGTCAGCTAATTTAATTTTGAATCAAACATATTGGTCACTAATTCAATGATATGCAGTAAAGTTTTCATCATTATGTCAATGTTACTTCTTAACCATTAAGCTTTCAAGTTAAGTAGATACGATTAGTAAATAGTTGGTGTATAAATTCTTATGTATGAGCAAGTATGAAATTCGACTCTAATTCTCTTCAGGCAGCACCTACTAAAACGTTGAGATGTTGATGTCATAGGTTAGTACATGCATTAATGGACTGTGCTAATGTGCCTCTGAATGCCTAACTTGGTAGGCTAATACATGCTTCTCAGAAATGTTTCTTAACTCCTGCTACCGAATGCAACAGAATGTGCATCAGATCCGATTGAACGCTACAGAAATAGCTGAACAACATGATGTGCACTGATGACTCAGACTGGTGAGTTCGGTACATGGGTGATGGTTGTTGTTGATGCAAACTGGTGTAGCAAGTGGTTGCTATGGGCCATGGTCAGAAGTGTTTCCATGGAACAAAATTGGAAGGGACTGAGATAACCAAATAATCTGATAAAACTTTAAATTAAGAACCGCAAGTGGTTGTTATAGAACTCTTTTATTTGCTATAACGATTAGCGAAGATAGACTTTGTTAGTTGCTTTAGCATCTGTTTTTTTTAATATTATATCATACATGCGTAATAGTCTTGTCATTTTTTCAACGGTGCTGTTTTGTTGTAATAAATTTTATTAATTAATAGAAATATATCGTTGTCATAATTATACAAACAATGTTTGTAAATAGCTGTGGATATCGGATCATATATATATATATATATAAGTATATTATTGTTAGAAGATGATGTTTATATGTGAACTATCATATAAAATGTATCCTGTAACATAGTAATGATGGAGCATGTATCTAGAGAGGTTTTTCTAGGTTGATTCTCTTTTGTTGTTCGACCAAGTACATATAAACTATTAGCTTTCAGTGAATACTACCTTCGAATCATGCCCTTCACGTTTTTTATTGTTATAACAACAAGATAGAATCAACTAATGATTATATTAGTATTTTTTATTAGGATATTCTTTTCGAGCAGTTGGAACGAGGACCCATTGAAGGGCAAGTCTCATGTTATGTTAAATATGATATAGGAGGGCAGTATGTCTTTCAGCATAGACAAACAATGGTAAGAGAGGATTGTATTTATGCCCTTGCACCCGGTGCAAAAATATGACGACGATCAAATTAGATGACATTCATTTTCATTTGCTTAGATGGGGTATTATCCAATCGTATACAGCGTGGTATTTTCATGGGGGAAAAAGGGCGGAGATGGAAAAACAGCAACCAGTTAGTCATGGCAGAACTACTGCTGAGTCTGAACATATTAGGATGGAAGATCTGGTCAATGATGCAGATAGATTTCATCATTTTCAACCTACAAATTCGTTGCCTGATCATGCTAATGTTGGAGAGCAGTCTACTGATTATCCAGATTGGCAGGCCAATGAAAGTAAGAAGTATAAATCGCTTTTTGGTAGCGTAAAAGAGCCACTGTATCCTTCATGTTCAAAAGGGATTACGAAGCTGTGTGCCATTGTGAAACTGAATAGCTTGAAGACCTAATACAGCTTTTCAGATAATGGTATGACTGCACTTCTCGAACTAATAAAGGAGTTACTCCCCGAAGGTAACACGCTGCCGACAAAGTACTCCGACGTGAAGAAGATCATTAAGCAAGTTGGGATGAATTACAAAACTTATGATGCATGCATCAATGATTGCATATTGTACTGGAAAGATGATGCGAACAAAGTTTCTTGTACAAATTGCAATGAACCAAGATATATGACATCATTAAACGAAGAGAGAAAATGCACCAAAGTACCTCGAAATACATTTTCCTTTAATTTCTAGATTGAAGAGACTGTATACTGTACCATGGATGGCAAATGCGATGACCTGGCATGGTCGTGCCAAGTCTGATCCAACCGTAATGCGTCATCCATGTGACACTTCTCAATGGAAAGTCGCAGATTCATTTGATCAAACTTTTGCTGCCGAGCCACGAAATGTCACACTTGGAATAGCAACAGATGGTTTCTGTCCACATGCTTCTCTCTCTAACCCTTACAGTTGTTGGCCAGCAATTGTAGTACCATATAATCTTCCTCCGTCTATGTGCATGAAAAGGGAGTTCTCAATGTTAACATTGTTGATTTCTGGGCCAAAACAACCAGGAAAGGATATTAATGTTTATTTACAGCCGTTGATAGACGAGTTAAAACAGTTATTGGAAGGAGTAGTTACATTTGACTCGTTAAATAAATCTGAGTTCACAATGAGAGCTAGGGTGCTGTGGGCAATCCATGATCACCCTGCTTTTGGGACTTTATCGGGATGTACAACTCACGGTTACTTTGCATGTCCTGTTTGTGGGGAAAACACTTGTTCTTATTATCTTCCTGAAAGTAAGAAGATGTGTTACATGGGACATCGAATGTTTCTTCCTAACGAACACAAGTTTCGATACGATAAGACAAATTTCAACAACGAACAAGAACTTCGTCGTCCTAAATGGCCATTGACTGGTTTTCAAGTTGAAAAGAAAGTAGCGAATATCAAAATGAAAGTTGGTAAACAAAAAGAAGAAATTGGTCGAAAACGGAAAAAGTCAACCAATGAAGATGTTGACAATATTTCTAGATGGTATAGGAGGTCTATCTTTTTTGATTTACCATATTGGAAAGCAAATTTGGTCCGACATAACATTGATGTTATGCATACGGAGAAGAATGTCATGGAGCATCTCATCAGCACCATTATGGACCATAAAGATAAGTCAATAGATGGCATTAATGCACGCAAGGATTTGAAAATCATGGGTATAAAACAAAAGTTGTGGGTGATGGAAGATCCTGAAACAAATAAAACAATCATACCAAAGACAACTTTCGCTTTGAGCAAAGAAGAAAAGATACGGTTTTGCACCGTTTTGAAAAATCTGAAAGTGCCTAACAAATTTTCTTCTAACTTTCACAACAATGTGAGCATCAATCCTCCTAAACTAAGAAATATGAAGTCACATGATTACCATGTCATAATGCAGCATTTGCTTCCGATATTGCTTCAACATTCTTATCCACAACATAAGGATCTACGAAATGTTGTTCATCGTATTAGTTTATTCTTTAACATTTTGTGTTCAAAGGTGATCAATAGGGAACATCTTTTAAAAGCAAAGGCTAGCTTAGTAGAAGCAATGTGTGTTTTTGAAAAACATTTTCCACCTGCATTTTTTGATATCAGTGTCCACCTTATGGTTCATTTAGCTGATGAAGCGTTGATTTGTGGCCCTATCAGATATAGATGGATGTATCCATTTGAATGGTAAATTTCTAATTTCAGTTATGCACATCATTATTTCATATAAATAGCTACCGTCTACAGTATATAATTGATCACATTTATAGGTTGATGAAAACATATAAAGGATATGTGCGCAACAAAAGATACATTGAAGGGTGTATTGCAGAAGGATATATCGTACAAGAAGCTAGTCTTTACTGCATGGAATATATGCCAAACGGAGGTGATGGCAATCATAAACATACCCGCGAAGCGTTTTTAGACAAGGACGATGAGTTTGCTGGTGAGATACCTCTAGATAATGGTAAAGACATAACGTTAACCCAAGTGCAGTTTGAACAGGTGCGTAGATGGGTCCTTAATAAGTACGATGGATTGGATGAATAAAAGAAGTAAGTTCACGAACTTGTTTGGAATTTTAATTTTTTTAATTCAATTTATATATACATTTTGATATGTGTTTTTCGTAGGAGGTATAACTCCTATGTGAAAAGTACTAGATTTCAACCTAGAGGCAGGGCTACCACCATGGAAGTAGTTTAAAGTTTTAATCTATGGTTACGTAATGAGGTTTAACTTCGTCTTAAGTATTTCATGTGTTTATAAGTGTGCAATACACCTTTGTGACCATGCTTTTTTACTTATTAAAATTTATGTAGCTGTTAAAGACCATCGATGCTGATCCAACTCTGTGGTGGTTAGTGCACGGGCTAAAGTTCATAACGCGTAGTTATATGAAGTACCAAGTGAATGGATTTTCATTTTCCATGAAAAAGTACGAAGACCGTATGGTAACACAAAATAGCGGTGTATGCATGAGAGCAATTACAAAATTTAGAGCGAGTGGCAAGGATAAAATTATAAGGAAGCAGAAACAACGTATTACGGAGTCATTCAACAGATACTTGAGTTGGATTACACTGACTTCAAACAAACAGTTTTTTATTGTGATTGGGTAAAAGTCGAGGATAAGGTCAATGGTTGCAAAATAGATCCCATTTCAAACCTCATTATGGTAAATTTAGGGAAATTGAAGAACAAAAATAATGTGAATGACGAGCCATTTATTCTTGCATCAGAAGCGAGTCAAGTTTTCTACTCAAAAGATTTAAAAAATAACGGATGGTCTGTGGTCTTGCATACACCAAAACGGTTGACTACAAATGTGGATGACATTGAGTTCCCTACCGTCTATCAATCAGCTTTTGAAGACAACGAAAAATTAGAAGACCTTACCAAATCCATATGTTAACTTATTAGTATTCGTACATCACATGATTGTGTGTCTGTATATTTTTAATTGCACGATTGTGTGTATGTATGGTTTTGAATATCTATACATTCCAATGCAATTCCAGGTGTTGTCACTTAATAATTTTGTATGTGCAAGTGTGTTATATTATGGAGTGTTGACATTGATACATTGATACATGTATAATTATTATCGTGACTTATTAAAATAATTAGTAATATTATATTTTGCAGGAAACTATGTCAGAAAATCCACCATCTTCACATTCGTCATGTTCAGAGGCGAAGAAAGTTGATCAAAACTTACTTGGTATTCCGGTCTCAGATAACGCTGGAAAAATCGCTACTATGCTCGGTAAACTAGTAAGAGCTCATGTGCCGATATCATATATAAGTTGGAATAAAGTACCTGGAATATACAAGGACAACGTTTGGAACGAATTGGTGGTAAGTATCCTTATCTGTTTGACAACAACTATTTCATTAAATAGCCTTATGGTTTCAACTCTTTGCACAACACATAATTTAATATATTTTTTGCAGAAAATTTATGAGCTCGATCCGCTTTCAAAGGAAATGTTTTTAAAGAGAATGGCCGAGGCTTTTAGGAGATACAAGAAAAACTTGAGAGTAGTTTATTATGACCCTTTCAACAATGACGAAGAACGGTTGAAAAATTGCCCACCTACAGTTGCTCAAGAAGATTGGGCAGAGTTCATAAAAAATGAAGCAACACCTGAAGCGAGAGGAAGAAGGGAGGTAGGCAAAAAGAACAGAGCATTGCTCAGTTATGCTCATCATGCAGGACATAAAAGTCACGCTAAAATAGAACAAGAAATGGTAATTTATATTCATTTTCATTCAAATGATTTACACATTGTGATTGGATATTCATGTTGTTGCATCAACTTGTATTGCAGATCGTTGCTAGTCCATCAACAAATATCAGTCGTCGTCAAGTATGGGAGAAGACACACAGGAAAAAAGATGGTAGCATATCAGATGCCACTTCTTCATACTTTGTAAGTTAAACAAATATTAACTTGCATATTCTTTAAAATTCCTTATTCATGTAAGTATTATCATATTACAGGATCAAATTGCGAAAGCGAAGGAAAAGATCACTGATAGTGATGAAGAAAAATTGACAGTGGATGAAGACATCTTATCACAAGTGCTTGGTAAGGATGCATAGGGTAGGAGCCGCGGTGTTGGGACCGTTATACCAAAGACTAAAGTTAAGGCTTGTGCCATTGCATAGAAACGACTCCGACATGTTCACGGCGAGCAGGATGAGTTGAAAATGAGGGTGGGAAGTTTGGAGGGTACAGTGGGAAATTTGTCTGGGCAAATGGAGGTTTTGATCAACATGGTGGGAAATATTGAACAGGGAATTCATGCACCGGTCAATTCTTCTGATGGAGGACGCGCCACACAATTCAATGCTCCTGAATTCATTGCTTCGCAGTTCCAGGATTCGACCAATGTTACGAACAATCAAAAATGTGAAATCCTCAACTCTGATTTAGAAGTAATAGGAACAGGTATTTTTAACATTTAAACATTTATGACATAATAAGTAGAAAACTTAAATAATAATAAATATTCCCTTTTATTGCAACAGGTACTATATGCCGAGATTCTACATTGTCCAACATCCATGGGAAATCTGTACCATCCACACATGAAAAAGTGGTGTTGGACAGTATACTGCTACCAGATGAGAGAACCAACAAAATGAATCATCAATTTGCAGAGACCTTTGCTGATGTTGGAGTAGGTGGATATGTGTGCCATCCGAAGTGTCTTATTCGATATTTCTAGATGATGGAGCAGGTATATTTTCTGTTTATGTTGTGTATTTGTATTATGTAGTAATGTGATACATTTGTATTACTGTTGTGTATTTGGATCTTGGTACTGGAGCGATAGTGTTTTCTAGTATCCGCTACTGCGATATATTAATGTGCTAAATGCTAGTATTATGTAATGATATTGTTAAGTTATTACGCACTGCAATGCGGATTATTGAATCATTTGAATGTGCACTATCTATAATATTATTTGTTTTGATGTCTCGGAATGATTATTGATTATATATTGGATATGAATAGGTCTATAATATTATATATTGGATATGAATAGGTCTATAATATTATATATTGGATATTGATTATATATCTATATCTAATTGGTTCATTAGACGCTGCCTATTTGTCAATTAGATACGGCTTCTGGCCGTATCTAATGTGTCATTTAGATACGGCTAATGGTCATATCTAATTGGCTCATTAGATACGGCTAAAAGCCGTATCAAAATATTAAGCTCGGCATATTTTGATACGGCTTTTAGCCGTATCTAATAAGATTAGATACGGTTTTTAGTCGTATCAAAATATCGTTTATGGTGTAGTGGTGGTTGGAATTTATAGCTGCTTATGATTTTGGAATTGAGTACACACCAGGAAAAGGCAACAAGGTTGCAGATGCACTTAGCAGAAAACATCAGAATGCAGTGTTGGTAATGATAGCAGAGTGGAAAGATTTGGAAGCATTGATGACATGCAGAGTACAGTGGAGATCTGAAGCTGGATCTAGTGGAGAAACTGTAGTGTTATCATGTTTAGAAGTTCGACCGATGATGATCGAAAAAATTGCTTCTAAACAGATGGAAGAAAGAACGATGACCTGAAGGATTTTAGTCTTAACCAGGATAGGTGGTTAAGAAAGAAAGGAAGATTGTGTGTTCCAAATGCGGGAGACATTAGGAAGGGAGTTTTGGAGGAATGCCATCTTTCGAAGTTCACTATTCATCCGGGAGGAACTAAGACGTATCAGGACATGAAGAGGAGTTTCTTCTAGGAAGGAATTAAGAGGGATGTAGGCTTATGGGCAAAGCAGTGTCTGAACGGCCAACAGGTAAAGGCCGAACATCAGAAGCCAATTGGGTTACTTCAGGCATTAGATATTCCAATATGGAAGTGGGATTCTATTTCTATGGATTTTATAGACGAGTTGCCAAAATATGATAGTGGAAATGAAAGTACATGGGTCGTAGTGGACAGGTTAACCAAGAGTGCCCATTTCATTCCAGTTAATTCAACTAGGACAACACCTGTTTTGGCTAAGTTATTTATGAAGAATGTAGTTAGACTGCATGGGATTCCTAGTAGTATAGTAAGTGATAGAGATTCAATATTCACCAGCGAGTTTTGGAAGAGTCTACCGGATACTTTAGGTACCAAGCTTAAGATGAGTACTGCTTACCATCCACAAACTGATGGGCAAACAGAAAGAGTTAACAAAATCTTGGAATATTTGTTACGAGCTTATGAGTTAGATTTTGGGGGATCATGGGAAGACCATCTACACTTAGTCCAGTTTTCGTATAGCAATAGTTGTCGGGCTAATATTGGGATGGCACCGTTTGAAGCTTTGTATAGAAGCCATGCCAATCTCCTGTTTTTTGGTTAGAGACTGGGGATAGGTTGGTTCTTGGTCCGGATTTAGTTAGAGAAGCTGCAGAGAAGATTGAGTTGATTCGGGCTAGGATGAAGGAAACTTAGTCTAGGCAGAAGAGTTATGTTGATAGAAGACGGAAAGACTTAGAGTTCTTTGTTAGAGATCATGTTTTCATTAAGCTATCACCGACGAAAGGTGTAATTCGATTCAGGAAATCAGGGAAATTGGCACAGAGATTTGTTGGACCATTTCCTACCGTCGAGAGGATCAAGAAACTCGCGTATAGAGTAGAGTTACCGAACAGTTTTGTAGGAGTCCACGATGTTTCTCATATTTCTCATCTAAGAAAGTGTGTTCAAGATCCAGAGAGTACTATAGCACCGACTAGGTTTGAGGTCTTATTAGTAGAGCCGAACTTGACTATAGTTAGAAAGCCGGTTCTATAGTCGCGAGAGATGAGAAGAGGCTAAGGAACAAGACAGTCAGATTAGTTAAAGTCCAGTGGAGCGATGATGAGAGAGACTGTACTTAGGAAACTGAGAGCAAGATTAGAGATGCTTATCCTGATTTGTTGGATGGTATGTTTTACCTTTATGATTGATTTGCATGTGTACCTTATCGTAATTTCGAGGACGAAATTCTTTAAGGAGTGGAGTCTGTAATGACCCTAATTTTGATTAACATTATTTAGGACATTTAATTAGGTAAATTAAATGAAATAATGTAAATGGTTAAGAGATTGAGATTTCTATAATCTAAAGGGCAGCCGTGCCTATTTGAACTAATGAACTAAGAGAATTAAAATGAATTAAGTTAGGGTAGCAGACAAGGGCAATATAGGAATAAGTAATAACCTTATACTCTAAACCCTTATACACATTCATTTTACACGTTCATTTTCACAACCTAAAACAAAACAAGAGGCCGACCACCATTAAAGAAGAAAAAGGTGAAGATATGCTAAATTAAGAGGAAGAATTTAATCAACTTAAATCCAAGATCAAATCTCAACTCCTTAACAACAAAGCTAAGGTGAATAATAGGTAACATCTCATATTTTTGATGTTTTTGGTTTCTAGATCAGATCCGAATATTTTGCAAAGTATATTGCCATGTTTTTTATTGTTAAAATGGATATATATGCTTATTGATGATTTATGCTAATTCATATAGATTTTACGGCGAGTTTTAGATTGAAAAACCAATTAAATGACATCCAAATGCCTTGCAATTTTGAGATAAGGTTAGAAATAATATTTGAAAATGGGTTTCAAATTTCATAATTTTCTAAATTAATATGGATTTATTATAAATTTTCTACTGAAGAAAATAGTTGTTTTGGGTTTAAATTAATTACGACTATTTTATGATGATTTTGGGTCAGAAATTAATATATGTTAGAAAACATATTAAAAGTGATTTATGGAAATTTTTATAGAATTTTCCTAAGTGTTTTAATAGATATATAAAATTATTTAAGGTATGGGACTTAAATGTTTTATATATTTATAAAAGGAGAAGGGTATTTTGTAAATGTTTTAAATTGTTGCTTCTAAAATTTCGGCAGCATTTTAGAAAAGAATTTGGAAAAGAAATTAGCAACCAATCATTGTTGACAAATAAAGCAGGTTAGTTGAAAAGAATTACTTTTTAAAGTAAAATTGCAGTTTTACCTTACTTTACCTGTTTCGCCACTTTCGGCACCCAGCTTTCGACTAAGTTCTTCCGCCTCCATTACCATCGAAACCAATGCGCATGGTATCAAAGACTTGGTACGCAGTGAATTGGACATAGGCGAAAGGTAGGTAGTCAAAACATGGGGTTCCGAAGGGGTCGAAGCTTTGCTTTGTTTTAAATGAAAATGCGCCTGCTTTGCTTTCAAGAGGAATGCTTTCGACTTAGTTAGCATTCGACTTGGTTAAATGGTTTTAAGGAATGGTTCCAAAAGAGGTTGCGCCTTTTGTTTTATAATGAAGCTTTTGACGGGGTCGAAACCCCTTGCTGTCACATCTTACCTTTCGAAGAAATGGTTTCGAAAGGGTTTCTTTGTTTTAAAACCCAAGCCGCTTCTCCAATGCTTTCAAAGGGATTGGTTTCGACACCATCCACTTCTTTTACTTAGGAAATAGCTTCGAAAGTGTTACCTTCGACTTTCTTCTTTTAAGACCCTTTTTAGATTTTGAAAGATAAACCAAAAGGTTTCAAAAGGTACAGTTTTGAATGTTTTTGAAAGGTTATTCCACATGTTTTACTTGAACCCAAATGCTTTCGAAAGGTTTGATGAATTAATGCTTGAGATAGGTTTGGAAGGGGTGGTTCCCCAATGTGTTCGAAAGGTTATAAACGGAAGGTTTCCAAAGGTTTTCGAAAGGCATATTTAAAGTGTTTTGAAAAGAGGATGTTTAAGGTTTTAAAAGGCTTTCGAAAGAGATGTTTTGAATGTTTTTGAAAGGACTATGTAAATGGTTTCGAGATAAGTTTTGGCCTTCCGGCCTAAGGTTTTACTTGTATCGAAAGGGGTACTTTCAAGGGTTTCGAAAGGGGTACTTTCAAAGGTTTCGAAAGATATAATTTAGAGGTTTAAACAAAGGTTTAGATTCTTTCATTAACAAAGTTTTGTGTAAAGTATATATAACATGGCAAGGTGATTTGAATAAAGCATAGAGTATATTTTTCTTGTTTAAAGTATGATTTAAAAGTTTAAATCAATTTGAGAGAAAATGTTTTCAAGGAAAATTTTATGGGTAGATGACCCTAAGTAAAATGGCTCAGATATTAGAATACCAGATGGGACTGGTATGGGGTCGCGTCCTATACTTTAGCTAGTAGCCCCTAGCTAATATAAATCCAAAATTCCAGTGTGTAGGGCTTTGTCACAAGTAAGACTAAAATGATGTTACACACAAAAAGGAACTATAGAGGAGAGATAGGTTATTGGTGAGCCCACAAAACCATTAGGATCAGTTGACCCTGGGAGAACTAAGTTAGGGACAGACCGTCCAGAAGAGGAGTATCTAACATAAGTTAGATTATTTGTTTATTTTGTCTGGTAGGCCCAAGTCAGCCAAAGGTTGGTAGTTAGCGAAATAAAACTATAGTGTTCAGACAGATAGTCCATTGATTACCTGATTTATATGCTTACATGATATTGCTTTATTGTTTTAACCAGTTTGGTTGCAGGATTAAGATTTGTAAAAGATATGTTTTAAAAGGATATTAATGATGGGAAAACCGTTCCGCTAAGCGGCGTGGTCTCACTTAATATCATATAACCGAGATGTATAATATTATTCACACCAAGCTTTATGTCCGACTCGAAGTTTATGTTTTTCCCCTTAAACTTGATGCTCAAAATTGATTTGAGTAGGCTAAGGGTTGAGGATTTTCAGGTTTTAGTAGGTGGACGAATAAAGCTTCCGGAGACGAGCAAGAGGCTGATGCTAGCTATATTTAGGAGTTGTTTTATTTTATTTCCGTTGTGTTGTATTAAATTTGTTATGTCTATTTAGTGCTCTGGTCAACCAAGGGGCATCTTCATATGTCGCTCTTGGTGTATTTATGTAATAATTATATTTGATCTAAACTTGGGAAACGTTTAGGATTATGTAACTTGGATATGAAATGTTGTTTTGTGTTATTAGAAAAGTGTTTTAATTTGTAATGATTTTATTTCATATTCAAGTGCTTCTGATATTATGGATACCATTAATATTACCATATTTGGTCACCAGAAGTTAATACTATGGATGACTGCAGCATCTGTAGCGCTTAGCTTCGGGCCTCCAAATAGGGGATGTTACATAACAAAAGAGGAAAGACAGACGAGGGAGGACCATAACTGTCTAGCCGACTTCTACATCAGGAGTTGCCTCTAAAGATAAGGAGAATGGGAAAGATAAGGAAGAGAGTGTTATCATTACTGATTCCAGTGACCCTAACTATGATGAATTCCTACACTTAAACTATTTAAGAGAACCTATAGCCCAATTTCTTGCTGATGACCCCGCAACCTCCTTCGCCAACATGATTGATCTTCTCGGAGATGGGATTAAGGGTGTGAAATGCTATCAGAGTTTCACGCTAAAGTGACTAAGGCTGGTGCAGAGATTGGCAAGAAAAATATTGATCGGAATTTGAATATCTTTGAGCTCCAAAAGTAGCTGCATAAAAAAGATAAAGCACATCAAGCAATGTTGGAGGCGTTAGAGAGGTCTCAAGCTGAGGAGATCGAGAAACTCAAGAGTGTTCATTCTGATGAAATAAAGAAGCTAAAGAAGGACTATGCTCCCGATTTAGGGCACTAATTAAAGGACAATTATAACTCCAAAGCTAAACATTCGAGGATTATAATAATTTCAAAGCTCAATAAACAAATAAACTAGATGAAATCCAAGCTGCTACTAATAGAGCCAAGATCAGATATCTTGAATTAAATAAAATGGCCAAGGATTGGACGAGTGAGAGATCAGCCCTTAAAACTAGACTCAAGACGGTAACTGGCGAAAAAGTGGCTGAGACGAAAGTGGCTAAGAAGCTCCAGGTAGAGAATGATGAGATAAACAGCCAACTAGATCGGGTTGAAGAGCTCCCTGATAAGTTAAACTTCCGAATGTACACGGAGGGAAATTTGAGATGGACTGACGATTACTAGAAGGTCATAGCTTATATTCAGCGATGGTTGGTTAAGGAAGCTAGTGAGCAAGGATGACCACCCTTTAGCCATAATGCTGTTGAGGTCCGCTTCTCTTCAGAGGAAAACGAAGCCATATGATTGGGCTATATAAAGTTTGTCGCTGATAAGAGAGCCTGGAAGGAACAAGTGGATAAGGAGGTAAAGAATAACGGTGGTTCTACTTCAAGGGCTACTACCAAAGGTCAAACTTTAAAATTGGTTATCTACGCCCCGATGCATAACATTCCACTAACTGTTTATCACGTCACCACATATATGACCATCCAGAGCCAGCCCTAGGGTGATGCTCCTCCTTTCCCTAAAGGAGGTAGGATTCTTCCATATAGCCTACGAGTCATTACTTAGTACAATCAGGCCTATTTTGGTAAGTCCATACTTGATAGACACCCTCATTTTCATGCAGGTGATACGGCTATGATGGACCCTTCTGGAGCTATAGTACCTTCTAAAGCCTCATTGTCAAGGCCCTTGCCCCTAGGTCCATCAGAATTCATAGCAGAGGAAAACCGCAATGAGATGATTGCTGCTTTTAAGGAAGATAGTGACATTGAGATCATGGGCTACAACGAGTCAACTGAGGGTTTCAATAGGGACAAAGTTCTTAGGGAGAATATAATGGCTTAATTCCTGACGGAGTTGGCCAGGGTTCAGTTGGAAGTAGTGGAGGAGCTTAAGATAATAAAGAAGAACCAAACTGAACTCGATGCAACCACTATATCTAAGGCTAAAGAAAACAAGAAAGAGAAAAAAAACCTGCTGGACCCAAGCAATCTGAGCAAAGTCGCTCATCCAAGTCCAAGTGATGGCTATACTTCCTCTGCTAGAAATTATTCATCCTTATTTTTGTGTATTAAATATTTTGGCTGCATACATTCGATTTTGATGACTTTTGTGAGGGTGTGTGCATATTGTATTTGATGGTCATGATTTTGCATTGTGGACATTTGGTGGATTGATGATGTCTGGATGTTATAATCTTTCATAGCATGTTTTCTTGTTGCTTTCTACTATTCCTATTATATGTTCGTATGTATGTATTATCTATGTGTTTCGCACAAGAGTCTCATGGCAATGATGAGTCCGCGGGCACCACCTAAGATGTTGGGGACGATCGCCAGTGTTGAACTACCTAGTTGGTGGTCATGTCCTGACCATAGATGGGTTCGATTTATCATTATAGGCCAAGTTTTTAAGGCCGATCATCAATGGTGAACTACCCAGTTGGTGGTCATTTCCTAACCATAGGTAAGTACAATTCACCATCGCAAGCCAGGGTTTTAAGGCTGATCGTCAATGGTGAACTACGCAGTCGATGGTCATGTACTGACCATGGATAAGTCCGGTTCACCATTACTGACCAGGGTTTTAGGACCGATAGTCAATGGTGAACAACCCAGTTGGTGGTCATGTCCTAACCGTGGGTAAGTCTGGTTTGCTATTGTTGGCCAGGGTTTTAGAGCCGATCGTCAATGGTGAACTACCCAGTTGATGGTCATGTCCTGACCACAGGTAAGTTCGGTTCACCATTACCGACCAGGGTTTTAGGACCGATCGTCAATGGTGAACTACCCAGTCGGTGGTCATTTCCTTACCATGGGTAAGTCCGGTTCAGCATCCCAGGCCATGGTTTTAGGGTCGATCGTCAATGGTGAACTACTCAGTCGATGGTCATGTCCTGACCATAGGTAAGTCCGGTTCACCATTGCCGACCAGGGTTTTAGGCGAGGGTAGGCTCATTGTCATTCCGACGTAGCTTGCCCTCGAGTGTAAGAGAATTTAGCTCAATAGGCTTTCATAATGCTTAGTTAGAATGAATGCGCGCTCGACAAGTTTGATCGCTCACTCCACCCCGTCGTTCATCGACGAGTGTTGGGTTATTCGACTGCATCCAATTCCTTGACTTATTGTTCACAATAATTCATGTGTAATAAAAGCACTTGATATACTAAGAATTCAAGAAACACACATTTTATTAATAATCATTTGTTAATTGTCTTAATTAAAAAATTGCAATACTTGAATAACACCAAGAAAGATAATAAGGATTAAGTAAAATAACGACGAAAGTTTTGTACGTTCCAAGCTTTTCTGAACACAGCCTCATCTTGTTGAGGATGTAAGCTCCATTATTCAAATCTTTATGAATGATGTATGGTCCTACCTAGATCGGGTTGAGTGCCTCGGTCTAGGGAATATTCGCTTTAGTATTAAGTCCCCTTCCTTGAGAGGGCAGTGTTTGACCTTGGAATTATATTGTCTGGCTATCCTCAACTTGTGTGTCGCGGCCTTTAAGGCTGCTTCGCCACGCTTTTCATCAATCAACTCTAGTGACCCATTCAATAGCTCCTCATTTTCATCAGGTCATAATGAATCCAACTGTGGGATGGTACTACGGTTTCCACGGGTAACATTGCTTTTGACCCATAAGCCAAAGAAAATAGGTGTATGTCCTTGTCATCTTGAAGGAAGTGTGATAGGCCTATAGGACCATAGGGAGTTTATCCACCATGCTCCCTTCACCTTTTCTATCCACTTCTTTATGAGGGTCTTAAGAACCTTTTTGACTGCTTCCACCTATCCGTTAGCCTGTAGGAAAGCCACCGTATAAAAACTCTTATTTATCACATGTTGTTGGTAGAAGTCAGTGAACTCCTCGTTATCAAACTATAATCCATTATCTGAGATGATCTAAAGTCGGACTATGTACTTGCATAGCACATTCCTGACCAAAATTTTTATAACCTTGGTTGAAGACACCTTAGTAAGGGACTCTGCTTCGACCCACTTAGTAAAGTAGTCAACCACCACTATGGCATACCAAGCTCCACCTCTGGCCATGGGAAGTTCGCCGATAAAATCTATCCCCCAAACTGCAAAAGGCCAAGGGCTAACCATGTGTGTTAGCTCGGTTGGGGGCAACCTCAGTATTTTCCGAACCTCTGGCACTTGTCACACCTCTTTTCATATTCCATCACATCACGATTTAATGTTGGTCAAAATATCCATATCGTAACACCTTCGTTGGATTCTTCACTCTAGTGTTGTCTCCGCAACTGCTCTAATGTATATTATCTAACACCTATTGGGCTTCTCTTTTGGCTACAAAACGTAATAGTGGATTAGAGAATCCTCTTTAGTATGACATGCCATCTTGAATAACAAATCGCGGTGCATTTCGTAAGACCTTCTTGGCTTCCTTCTGCTTGTCCAGCTAGACCCCCTCGCTTATGTATTTTATGATAAAGGTCATCCAAGTTTCATCTCCATCAACAGTCGCAACTACATTCACCTCCTCAAAACTGGGGCTTGGTAGGGTTATCATCGGTATTAATCCTAGTAGTGGTCTGTCTTCTAAACTTGCAAATTTTGCCAACTCATCCGCATCTTGATTCTCTTCCCTTGGAATGTGTCTGATTACATAGCGCTCCACCTTATTAACCAAGGCCTTCGCCTTTCTTAGATAGAATGCCAAACATTCTCCTTTAGCCTGGAATTCCCCTAGCACCTAGTTTACAATGAGGTGAGAGTCACCATGCACGAACATTGACCTTATAAACATCTCTCTAGCTATCTCTAATTCTGTTATCGGTTCCTCATATTCGACCTCATTGTTTGTCACCTTGAACCCCAACCTCATTGTGTAGCTTAGCTTCCATCCCTTAGGTGTTATCAACACTACTCTAGTGCTAGAGTCATGCTCGTTTGATGCTCCATCCATGTACATTCACCATTTAAGAAATTCCTCCTCCCGAGATTCGACTTCGTCGTCCCTAATGGTGAACTTAACAATAAAGTCTATCAAGAATTGTCCCTTGATTGACGTCTAGGATGGCAGGTAATTTCGTATTGGCTTAGCTCAATACTCCATTTAGTTAACCTACCCGAGGTATCCGGCCGATGCAGGACATGCCTCAATGGTTGATCCGTCAACAGCCAAATCGGATGGGATTGGAAATAATGCCTATGTTTTCGGGATGTTATTAAGAGATAGTATGCCAATTTCTCCAGCTTAGGATATCTAGACTCTGGTCCACCATAACACTTACTCACATAATACACTAGTCACTAAAGGAATTGGGCCAGCCCACAGCGGAAGAAGGGTGGATTTCAAAAAAAAATTCTTATGAAGTCTAAATATACTTAGAACTTTTCTAAGTTTCTTTTAAATAAAATCAATATTTTATTTAATTTTATAAATAAAGTTTTACTTTAATTTAATGTAATGTAAATTAGAGTATATCAAATATACTCTTATGTACATAATTGTGTGTAACAGTAACTTATTAAATTTATTTAGAGAAGAAAACTTTCTATTTCCTTCCCCTTAACTTATTCAATTAATGATGGGCATAAATTTTTATGGAGAGAGAAACCTTTCATTTCTCTCTTTTTAATTAAGTTGATTGATCATATGAATGTCATTAATTAGCAACATATATATGTCATGAATATAAGTTTAAACAAATATGTTATAGTGTAAATTCTGTAAGTGCAACATGATAGGTGTTATCAATTGATGGCAAGGTGTAGAATATAAAAAAAATTAAATGGATAGCTAATCACATAAAGGAAAAATGGGAACTAAATAAAGGGTAAAAATTTATGCCCATCATTCATATGATCAATAATATATACATATATTTATTTTCTTTCAATTAATGATGGGCATAAATTTTTATGGAGAGAGAAACCTTTCATTTCTCTCTTTTTAATTAAGTTGATTGATCATATGAATGTCATTAATTAGCAACATATATATGTCATGAATATAAGTTTAAACAAATATGTTATAGTGTAAATTCTGTAAGTGCAACATGATAGGTGTTATCAATTGATGGCAAGGTGTAGAATATAAACAAAATTAAATGGATAGCTAATCACATAAAGGAAAAATGGGAACTAAATAAAGGGTAAAAATGATGATTGAATCAATTTCCCATTTTGTAAACTTAATTAATGCAGCATATAAATGACAAATTATAGGCATCATAATATAGGGATATAAACAGAAGAAAATAAATATATGTATATATTATTGCCTCATTTAAATTGTTTCCTCCTTTTGGAAAGAAATCTAATCATACTTTGACAATATGAAATACATGTAATAAATTTTATATATGCAAACATATATATAAAATTAATCTTGTGTATATAAGATTAAATCAAATCTTTCTACTTGATAAAAATTAGAGATTTATAGCAATCAAGTCAAAAGTAGGTTATTGTCGAAACATTAATCGTATGTGTGCAATATTGAATAAAATATCTCTAATTAATACAAATTAGAGACTATAGTAAACAAATTAAAATTTAGATTTAGTGCCAAAACATCTTTTTTTTTAATTTCCAAAACAATACAAACACAAAATACATACATGTAAACTTTCAAATCTAAAATTACATTTTGTTGTATATGATTTAAAACATGAATCTTCAATAAAACGCTGTAATATTCATAAACAAATTTTTGCTTAATTTGTTAAAGTAAAATCCAATCAAAACAATATGAACATACAAAATTTTAGATCTAAAGGATTATACTTTGAATTGAATGTTTACAATATAGATCTATAATAAAACATTGTATTCAAGCATATATAAATTTTAATTCTAATTTAACAAATAAGAACCCAATTGATAAATTGAACATACAAAAATTTTGATCTAAAAATTAGACTTTAAATTGAATGTTTACAACATAGTTCCAGAATAAAACATTATATTCAAACATACACAAATATTAGTTTTGATTTATTGAATAAAACACGAATTGATTCATCCAACAAACAATAAAAGCTACACAAACAATTCTCAACTTAAATGAGGCAATGATATGTACATACAAATTATGATGATTAAATTTCTCTTTCAACAAATATTACATCAAATATCATTATCTATTAATGAAAAACATACCTTATTACCCAAAGCCTTGAAGCACATCTTGAAAATGGACTTCCCCTAGGATGTTGCCTAGAAGTTACACCTTGAATGATGATATCTCCTCAGATCTTCAAGATCCCCATCTCATCCTTACAAGAGATGGATGAACCAATTTTGTTTTATTTTATTTGATCATTTTATTTGGAGTTGAAAGATTTAGGAATTCCTTTTTTCTGCCATGAAAAGTTAGGAGGAGAGAAAGAATGAATGAGAATGAAAAAAATTGTACGTATAGAATGAATTAGAGAATATGTTTTATTTGAAAGAAGGAAACCTTTCTCATTCTTTAAGTAAAAATTCTCTAATTAATTCTATTGATTAACTTTATCTTTTCCCTCCTATTTCTTTACATGGTATGGCTGAAAATTACGTGCCATCAAATGACATAGGATTCCATAAATTCACGCATGTAATTATCTTTTATTTAATTACAATGATATCATATATCAATGTGCGCAAATATAACTTTTATAGATGCATTCAAATAATTACAAATAACTCCCAAACATCAAATAAAATAAATAATAATTAATATTTCTCAAATACTAATTAATTTAATTAATTTACAACTTTTTATAAATTAATTAAATCATGTGGTTTTTCGGAGAATTCATCATTACGGTTGTGCGACTCAAAAGTGTAAATTCAGTCAACGATTAATATTGAACAATCCAAATATTAACGTTCACACGTCACTTAGCAGGTGGTGTGACATTTTGGTTGAATTCATCGCTTACACATCTTTTGGTAAAATTCAATTTTACTTATTATAAGCGGTACCTAATAATGAAAATTATTTACACCAATTCTCTTCGTCAAAACTATATCACTTTGGATTTATGGAATTTGGTAATGGTCAAAATTCCAATATCATCCACATTCAACTTTATAGTCCAAACACAAAGTCATTGGTTCAATAATAACAATTATTATTAACCAAAATGCTCTGGCCAAAGACTTTGACTTTGTGTTGACTTGAGTTTACTATGATACTAACCCCATATAACTGAGGAGACGAATCCTCTCTTGAATAGTGCTTCACTTCCAATACTTCCACTTGACCCAACTATAATCACTCGATGGAACGCCATGCCATGATTTGAATATAATCAAAGCGGAGCTTTCATATTGAAGATCCACAGTATTTTCAAGTCGAGAGAACTATGTAAATTAGTCACATCGATATTTTCTGTTTGACCTTAATTATATTAACCAACAGAAAACTATCGAGTGAGTTGTTCCATAGTTATCCAATAACTATCAGTATGTAACCTATAGGTGCCCCCAGCAGTCATGAGTAATATACTGCCCAACATTTGAAGAGCGTTACATACTCTAGTCTTAACGGATACACCGATATCCAGTCTCAATGCATCTTGACTGGGAACATTTAAAATGGTATATTTGTTTTATTGTGATAAATTACTCACGGTTACAACACTTTGTAACTACCATCACAAAATATGCCATTTATGGATTTTCTATTAAATATACTTTTAATTAAATTAATTAATTAAATAAATAACCACATTATATCAAGTATATAATAGAAAGAAACATCTTTATTATGGACAAGATTGTTCAATGAGTTAGATATATGTAACAAATTACATAATTGCCCCTAGGGCATATCCCTAACTCTATCAGTCACTGCACTCGGTCTCTCAAACCAACGTAGCACTTAGAGCTTGGGTTGACACTGCTAAATATAGGTACAGATCCTATCCTTCCACTGGCATAGAAAGAATTAGCGACTTCTACAAGTGTTCCGATAGATTAAGAAATGCGGCTAAGCATTCTCCATCCAGGTGAACTTGCCTTTCTCCGTTTTCAATGCTTCGAAGAATGGAACGCACTTGTTAGTCGCCTTAGAAAGGAATCTACTCAATGTTGCTACCTTACCATTTAGACTCTATATCTTCCTTCGATTTTCAGGGATCTTAATGTCCTTTAAAGCTTGGACTTACTCTAGATTAGGTTCGATTCCCCTGGCATGCATGATAAAGCCCAGGAACTTCTCGAAGGAAACTCCAAGCGAACATTTTAGTGAGTTTAGCTTCATTCCAAACTCCCGCGGGACTTGGAACATCTCATCCAGGTGAGAAATATGGTCCTCGGCCTTCTTTGATTTTCCTAACATGCCATCGATATACACCTCCGTAGTCTTTCCAATTTGATTAGCAAACATCTTATTGACCAAGCGTTGGTATGTTTCTTCCGCATTTTTGAGTCCAAACGACATGACTATATAACAATAGAGTCCCATGTTGGTGATAAAGCATGTGTGTTCTTGATCTGGGACATACATAGCAATATGATTATACCCAGACTATGCATTCATAAAGGATAAAGCTCATGTCCCACACTTCCATCTACTAGCTGACCGATCCTTGGAAGTGGAAAATAATCTTTAGGACATGCATATTCAGGTTGGTAAATTCGATACACGTATGCGTTTTCCATTCAGCTTTTTCACCAAGACTAGGTTAGCTATCCGTTCTGGATAGCGAGATTCCCTAATGAACTCATTTTCCAATAGAGTTTCTACCTCTTTATTAAGGGTTGCGGATCGTTCAGGGCATATATTCCTTTTCCTTTGTTTCATCGAAGGCTTCCTTAGGTCGATATTCAAGGCGAGACATGCAATGGTGGGGAAAATTCCATACATGTATGCATGAGACCAAACGAATACATCTTGATTATCTTGTAAGAATCATATCAACCGTACCTTCAGAATCGACATCCAATTTTCATCAGCTTTGTCGGGTCATTACCATCCACTTCCACAATTGCTACAGCCTCCCCAGCTCTACTACGGCCCCATCTCCTCCGTCTCTCGGGTCAATTTCATGAAAAAGATCACTTGTAAACCTGAGTGGGGGCCACCTTTAATTGCTATGCGGTTACATTTTTGGCATAGAGGGTGACCTCTTTGCTCTTCCCTTTTTCCAAACGTTTATTCTCATAGAGCTTGCCACGTAACATTCCATAACACTATCCTGGTCTGCCTTTACTACCCACACTCCATGATCTGTAGGGAACTTAAATAGTCAAACACTACTGGATTACAACTATGTAGAAATTTGATAAGGCAGGTTGCCCTAGGAAGGCGTTGCATGTAGAGAACTTTTAACGACCCGTAAATTTGACTGGTTTTAATAAACGTTATTAATTGAAATTTTGCGAAATTTTAAACGATAAAATTTTGAAATATAAATCTGATATTTGGAATGCGTCTAGTTAAACATAGCAACTGGTAAATTTTCGTCCGAAAATATGAAAGTTTATTTCGCGCGTAAATTTACTTCAATTTAATCAGTTAAAAAGCGATGAAAATAAAATGTTTTCGAAACCCAAATATTTTTATATAGAAAAATTCTAAAACATCTTCTGAGCAAGACGTCATTTTTCATTTTTCCAAATTCGGACTTCTTTGGCTCCGTCGATCTTATTTTTCTGCGTTTTTCTTGCATTCTTCGATAGTAGAAAATTCGAATTTTTATAACTAAATCGTACCACTGATATCTGTATACCGTTTTGATCGTCCCGTTGTGCTGATCTTCGCAGTATATTTATTTCTGCGAATTGGAGTCCGGTTCACTGCAGAATCCGCGAAAACGGTAATCGTATCGGTACCGTAGATTGTGACCGTTGGCTTTCCTTTCCTTTCAAATTCAAACGTGCTTTCCAATTAGAAATCAATTGCTCTAATTGTTATTTTCTGAATCAACGGTCATAACATTTATTCTAGAATTGAATAGTCGTTGGCTTTCTCTATTCCCAATACTCCATATATTATTTTCTAGTCCTTTCCTCTGCCATCTATTTTCTTTTGTTTGCTACGTGTCTCTACTGGCTCATAGAAAAAGAAAAAGGAGAGAGTGAGCTTGCTTATATTTTATATCACCTGAAGCTTCACTTTTTTTTTCTTTCGCTATCTCTCCTTCCCACTGCAAACGGCCATGGCCGCTCCACCTAATTCACCAAACACTCCGGCCAAACCCCTGCTCCTCCACTCCATAACAGCTGAATACATCCACCTCCGCCAGCCAAGCCCACCCGAGAACGCGACCATCAGCCTGACCAGCCCACCTTCATTTGGTCACCAAACCCATAGCCGGGCCACGTGCACTACACCTCATCCAGTCCGACCCCACTCTCAACAGCCCATACCCCTCCATGCATCGCCTGCCGCACCACACGAGCCTCCTCCTTGCACCACTTCGTCACCTACCCACTTCACTGGTGCCACCTTCTATCCCGAACCACTTGAACCCATTGCTGCCATTCGAACCTGAACAGTCAGCCTCGCCATCACAAGCAACAGCCAATTGCCTAAGTGCCAAGCCCATCGAACTAGATCCCTTGCTTTCCTGCTGAGTCATCTCTAGCCGAGATTTTCTTTGTATCAAGGTACGGCGAATATATATATTTTATATAAGTTACAGTTTATATTTTAAAACACATATGTTTCGGTAGTTATATAAATAAAGATATTTTATGAATTAAAGGTATATATAGGTTCAAATGTTTAGTTTGATTTGATTTCAACATATTCTAGGCCTATACAATAGTTTATAATATCTTAAATATATGTGTGTTTAACAGTTTGTTCAATGGTTTAAATGTATAACTAGGCTATAGTACACTCTGTTTCATAAGTTATTTGCATAGATATCTTATATTTTGTTTGTATAAGATTGGTTGCCTTATGTATAAATGTTACCGTGATATATATATTGTAAATGATCTTTACGTGCCTGTATAAATATAATTATTTTGTTTAAAGTATCATTGTATAAGTATATATTAGTATTAGGTTGGTTATAAAGTGTATACAATTTTACATCAAGTGTTTATATATACTATGAAGTTATACAGTTGTAATTTATAAGGTATGATGTATATTATACATTAGTTTAAATGGACACTGCTGCTTCATATTTTATGTGCGTTACATGCTGTGAGTATAGGAATTTGATGTTGTGTATCTGGGTTGTCTGTTCTTCTAATATAAAGTGTCACTATGATATATATTTGCCAAGCCAAAAGTGTCGGCAGTATGTATTTTTGTGTAAGTGTGTTGCGTGATTGAGTCCATTATAAAAGTATTATAATTATATATATATATATTGTTGAAACCATAATTCTATCTTGAATAGTTATATATTTTATACGTATATGATACTATACATCTGCTTATATATAATATTATGTGGTTCGGTTTTAAGCATATTATACATGAGTCAACATGTTCAGATTTTAAAAAATATAAAAGATTGAAGTTGAACATAATTCAAAGTTGAAGTTGAGTTCTGTTTTATATATATTATACGCATGCACTAGTTAAGTGTTATATATGTATTATTTTACAAGGTTTATTTTATATATTATATTATATGTTAGTACACATATTATAGAAAGCATAGTAGTACATAGAATGTGGTCTATATATATATACGTTTTAATATGATATATGTGTTGTATAAATTGTTAAATCTGTCAGTTTGTGTCAAATCTATATATATAGTAATATACGTATGTATATTCTATATATATATAAAGTTGTTGGCTATATAGGTAGTTTTCATATGTTAGTTTTAGTATTACTTATACTCTGTTTTCATAGGTATATAGGTTGCGTTCATGTGTTGTATTTATTCTTTGAAAGTTTGTATATATTATAATAAATTGTTTATATTGATTTTTATAATAAATATTGATTATAAAATATAATACAATGGTTTAATTAGAGTAATTATTTTAAAAGTACATATAGATATATATATAGATTTTTAAATATACATTTTTAATTAAATATTGGTCTTAGGGAGATTTAATAACATAATAAATGTATATAGTTTCTGTTAATATCAAAATTGATTTGATTCATCCTCATCGATTCCTTATTTATCAGCTTTGTCCATCGAACTCGTATCCATCGTGTTTTGCTCTGAAATTCGTGCTTGGATTTGTAGCTCATCTCACTGTCGAATATCTCTAGCCTCGAAAGGTGAGCAATCACTCACGATTAACGTTCTTTTACTTATTAAATTTGATTTCAATTGAAACGACAATTGAAATATGCTGGTGTTAGTTAATTACACTGTTATATATGCTATTGCCTGTATCAGTTCACCTGTGACATCTGACACCATTATCTGTTAATTATTTATGCGATGATAATACAGTTTGGCTGATAATTGATTGATTGTTGATGTTTATATTGGACGTTAAATTGTTAGTGTTAAATGATAAATAGTATGCAAAATTGAAATGGATATAGGATAGTTAACGGTTTTAAAACTGATTTATATGTTAAATTTAATTAGTTGAATATGACCCCTTTTAATTGTTAAATTAATTGACATGTAGAATAGTGATAATTACACTTTGAACCATCGACGTACATTGGATAAATTGTTGTAGTGTAAAATTGAAATTGAATGACAAGTGAAGAACCGTATAAATAATTAGTAGAATAATCTTTAATCTGCATGAAATGATAGTGTAGATTCTAGAAATAATTATATTAATTTGCACAAACAACAATGTAAATTAATACGATTATTTTGGGATTATTTGAATTAATTATTGGATTGTTATTGATTGTTGTTATTGCTTGTTTATTTACTTTGACACAATCCCAGTTATCACACTGCAAGTTCCCTTTGCTATGCTTAAAATTTTGAATTGAATTGGAATCGGTTGAAATGATAAATACCCAAATTAAACTTTGACCCAAGATAGAGAATTAAATAAAAAACCCGATTGGTCAATAATGTGATTTTAAATAAAATAAAGTTTTATTTGAAAGGATAAGATTTTGAAATGAAGCTGGAATTTGAATTTTTAATGAAAGGAAATGTTAATATGTAAAATCTGAAACAAATATTGACATAGTAGTTGTTGAAAGATCGTTATTTTGAAATTAATTATTTGACAATTAAATTTGGAACTTTTCATTGAATTAAGTTTGAAATTATAATTAAGTTTGAAATTATTAAGCTTTGAAATTATTTAATAATTAAGTTTTGAAATATTTAATAATTAAATAAGATTTGATTATTTGATAATTAAATAAAAATTTGAATTCTTTGATAAGAGAAATTGAACTTTTGAATAAGTGAATTTTTACTCGTAAATAATTGAAATTGAGTTCTTTATTAATTAAGTTTTGGTAAATATTTAAGTAAGTAAATCAGTGAATTGAATTTCTTTAACAAGAAATAAAATGTGATTTATTGAAATTAATGTAAGACTTGAAATTTAAAGAATTTGATTTGATGAATTTAATTTAATTCAATTTGTAAGTTTTGATATAATGAAGTTGAATTTATATAATGGATTTAATGAATTGGAAATTTAATAGAAATTGTTTTGAATGGCAAATCTACTTAATGAATATTGAATGAAATCGATAAAAGAATTTAAATTGATTTGAATGTTAAATTAAATTAATTTAAATGTTTTCGAAATGAAACTTTATACGAACTTGAATCAATATTTAAATTGTTTAAATAAAAATGGAAATTGAATTATAAGATTTTGAAATTATGAATTTGGAAGTTTTGAAACGTATATTATGGAAATTTATTTCGAAAGACAAATGAAATATTGGTTTACCAATTTTAATTGAAATTGAAATTGATTTGGTTTTGAAATTTATTGAAGGATCAATCGGTGTTATAATTATGAAAGTTATTAAAGAGACTGGAATCGGTTAGGGACATACTCATTGTCTAAACCGAAAACCACTTTAATAACTACGCGCGGAGTGTGATCCAGAATGAAGTGGTTGGATTGACGAACGCGATGATTGAAGAAAGTGAACGATAATGGATAGCCTTGACACTTGTGTCAAATTGGAAATGACTAAAACAGGAGCCGTGCCGGGCCAAATGGGGGCTAGCTACCTCGAGCAAACACACTTCTTCGAACTACTCATTACTTGTTGTCGATTGGTGCACCCTTGATTTTGGGAGTGTTGTTTCGCGGTGTTGCGATCGCTGCGGCGATGCGTTCTCACCAGTCCGGATCAGGAAAACGGTAGTTTCACTACCTTGGGTATTGCCTCATGTGCCTTGTCATACTTGTATCCCTTTATACGCGACCACTACGATTTGTTTTGTGTTATACCTATGGAGTACTCCCTGATAGCCCACTAGTTTACGGTGGAGTTTACAGTGCTGTATAGTCTATAACGCTTATATAAAATGTGTTAAGGGGGATAATGGTAACGCCTTAACACTATTTTGATATCTTATATTACTGATAGGCATTATCTACTTATCGTACACTACTACATAGTAGATAGTTTAACGGATCCTTAAAGGATGGTTATTCCAAACATCCTTTGAGTTACTTGTATTTCAGTTGCTATTTCACTTGAGTTGGATTTATAAATATAAGAATGTTAATCCTGACTCGAGTGTTTTGTGTTTTGCTTTACGCTCGGGTCAGACTGAGTGTACCAGTATTCGAGACTCGCCTTTGAAGTTGGAGCTTTGCTTGAAGATCCAGCCATCTATTCTGCTTTTAGTATTCGATGATTCCAGTGATGTATTCTGATTTGTATCTGATGTATCGTATTACTCTTCTGTTGTATCTGGTTTAACTCTGATGTAACTTATACATTTATATAGTAGCTTCATGAACTACTATCTCTTTTATTTCCGCTGCATTTATTACTCTGTGTCTGTGATCTGTGATTATTTTATTTACTTTATATGTTCAGTTTTGCCAATTTAAATTAACAATTCGGTATTTTGAATTATTCAAGTCCGACATGTGCGGATGCGTATGGTGCAAAATAGCAGGTCGTTACAGAACTCCTCTACCAAAATGAAAGTTTGCTTTCGTATGGCTGATCGGGGACGGTTTCCTATCTTGACAAACAAATCCAGCTTCCATAAGGGCATTTTTCCTTCTCCGGTAAAGTCATGCAGTTGTTTGTTGCATGGTGCAACATCCTTCATGGATAGACCCATCATGTCAAATGTATCCTTAAACATGATGTTAATTGAACTTCCACTGTCAACCAAAATCCGATGTACTTCCGTCGGGCCGAGCATTGCTGAGATCACCATAGGGTCCGTATGTGGGTATTTCTTCCCATGAAAATCGCTATTATTGAAAATTATCTCATCATATTCCATACGAGGGGTTTTGGCCTTATGCTTCTTGTCTACAACATATACAAAATCCTCTATGTTCTTTAGGGACTTGGTGTATCTTTCCATCTCAGCCAAACTTTTGTCGGATACATGAGTTCCTCCTGTCATGGTGTTAATTATCAATCTCTCTTCTTCTCACGATTAGTGTTGGTCCCCTCTCATTCATTTTCTAATGGGGTTTGTTTTCATATCTGCCGCATAGGAACAGGGGGAGCATTAGGATTTCTGATGTACCGCTCTAACTTCTTCTTTCTGATGCATTCCTCAATAATGTCCCGTAAATGACGATTGTGGGATTCATGAAGTCTATAGTACTTTCTCATATTTATGTCTGCTTCGGTATCCTTTCTTGGCCGAGGCCTATTATACTTAAGCTCCACTTGCGTTGTAAGATAAATATTTTCCATGGTATCGTTCAAGTCCGTGTAAGCATTAAACTTTGGTCCAGGCCTAAACATCCTCCGTTCTACCTTCTTTCAAACTGAGCCAATTTGGTTGCAATTCTTCTTTTCAATAAAATTACTTACGCCCCCTTTACCATAGCGTTTACACTATTGGATCCTTTTGATGATTTAACTACCAACCCAGTTTGTCTCCTTACTATGGCCTCCACCAGCCTCATATGATTTGCCGCTTCATAAAATAAATCCTACAAGGTTATCGGTTTTTCCTTAGTTAACCTCCGGGCCATCTTTGTGTCCAGGTGTACGCCACTACATAACACCATCAAAATTAGTTGTTCATCGACATTCTGAACCCTAACGGTTGCGGCTTTGAAACGAGTTAAGTACCATTGCAACACCTCCTCCTCCCTTCGCTTCACGTTTGATAATGAATATGGTTCCTTAGGTTGTTCTACATGCACCCGAAACTGGCTGATAAATTTTTCCTTTAACATCGTCCATGAGTGGATTGAGCATGGAGGTAGACGACTAAAGCACATCGATGTTAGGTCTGTTAGGAATAAAGAAAAGCATTTGCACAAGACTTCCCCCATTGCTCCGCTCATTAGCATATGCTGTGTGTATCACTGCAGATGTACTATGGGGTTAGTTAAACATTGATAAGGATTCATGGTGGACGTTCGGAAGCCTCTAGGGTTCTGAGCGGTCTTTATTTCTATAGAAAATGGGCTACCAAATCTCACCCTAATACCCTGTTCTACTTACTCACATTCAACACATTCTCTAATGATCTTTGTCATTCAGTCTTCTGGTATGGGTGATGAATAGAGATGTGTCGACCTCTACCTTCGGGGTGAAAGACCTCTTTCGCTTCTTCGATAATGACTTGACCTACGATCCCGATCTTGATCCCAACTTCGGTACTATTCCTGGTGGTCGGATTGCCTTATATTTGTTGCCCTTTCAGCTAACGCAAGGGCCATCGCCTGGAGTGAGAGTGGTCAGCCAAGTTCTGGCTCGATGCCTCCCCTAGTTGGTTCGGCGTCGAACCGTTCCACAAGCGTAGCTTCGGGCTGAATCCTTACTCGTTCCACTTCCTCAGCATTTACTCTCCCAGTTCTTCAGTTTTCCTGATTAGATCCGCTACCAGTATACGAACTCCTTCACCTTTTGGATCCCCTAGACCGAGATCATCCTTAGGCTTCAGTGTTGTGTTCAGCTATTTGCGTATACCCCAAGCGTGCCATATCCGATCCACAGCAGCTTGCTGTTGGGTAGCGTAATGGGTATCGAGTTCCGCCACAATCCTATCTAGGTCGTCTCTGGTGACAATGTCAAGTTCTAGAGTGCTAAATGAATGATTATCCTAATTGATAACTGTTTGGTTAACGTTTCTGTCGGTGGTCCTAACTCTAGCCTTTAGTTTTGGAGGCATATTGAGAAGCACTCTATGAAAGTACTAAAAATGTTAGTGTAGAAAATGGATAAACAACTCCAATTAATTTATAGTAGTAGAGAAACAAGAAAGCGGTAAAGTAAAATACACATGGATTTATAATGGATGGGCCTGAATCTACCTACATCCACTGTTCATTTCTATTTCCTTCCTTGTATATCAGTTTTACAATGATCTGAATGCAAAATACAACGATTTAGAATAAAGTATAGCTTTCAAGTAGTCTGTTGGTGAATTCCTTTTCGGCGTATCTTGTTCGGCAGTATCTGGTAGTTCCAAAAATTATCCTCATTTCCGTTAGAAGCTTGGATATTTATATGAGTGAAGGTATAGGGAGGTCAAGCCGATAAAATAGGCAGTTTCCATGTATAACATGCTCGGTTCAGTTATTTTCATATACATAAGATATTATCTAGAACTCCATATATTCAAGATTGCCTTTCCTTATATGTTCTGCTTAGGTCGGTGGTAGTTGATTCATTTGGTGGTAGTTGGCTCGATGGATGGACGCAGCTAGAATCATGGCTTCTTTCAGCGGTTAACTTGTTAGTTCGGCAAAACTATAAACACTGAACCAATAATCTTGTCCGGTAGTCTCGCTACCCGACAAGAAATCATGTTTGCTACCTTAGCTACCTCACATGATTCTCTGTTCGGTGGTAGGACCACCGAACAGGGATTTCTGTTTGATAGTCTAACTACCGAACAGAGAAGTAGAGGCTCCTTTTCTTCATATTTTCGCTAGGGAATTTGGAGACTAGATGTTCCTTATATCCAATTTGATCACCATCACACCTTGGGCCAAAATGCCCATAACATTTATTCATAGTAAATAACTTAAAACTCAAATCAAAATTTAAGTCTAATTATATCAAAAATATTAAATACGATTTAATGTAAACAAAATTTTCATGGTAGCACTATAAAAGTTCTAGTGTGTAATGAATTAAAATGGTTGTTTTAAGTTTGCTCATTTTACCCCGTATGTTGTTATAAGTAGCATAAAAACATGAAGCATTACATAATAATAAAGCACGTTGTTGTTTAAAACTTAACGTTCACATCCTACATGAAAAAACATTGTAAAACCATTAGAAAAATTAAAATGGTAATAAATGGTAGCATTAAAACATAAAATGCTATATTGACTTTTCAATCTGCATAATAATAAATATACATAATATAAAAAAGCGAAATTCTACAAAATGATAAATTACAATGTCATTTGAACGTTGAAATGATATATAAATTTAGCATTATGAAGGCCATGCCAAAAACATATCAAAAAAACCTACGGATATTGAGTACATAAATTCATTATATAAACCAGGTGCAATACAGTCAATACAAATATTTAATTGAAAAAAATAAATATTTATCTCCAATTAAATTACAATAATGTTATGATTAAATTACAGCATTGGGATGATACTTGTTTTTTTTCCCCAGTTTATTGCATTCCTTCACACACACATATACCCCTGACTACCACTACTCCCCATACGTCGCTCCTGCTCATCGTCATTACCACCAAAGCCGCTCCTCCACCAACCCGAGTCGCCATGACCAAAGTCGTCATCTTCAAATCTCATGCCACCTTTCTAAACACTAGTCGTCTTTCCACCAGCGGCGTCGATTGCAAATCCTGCTTGTCGGTCAACCCTAGTTGTCCACCGTCTAAGGCCATTTGTTGCTCCTCCATTATCTACGGCTCGTCGTGTAAGAAATGAAAAACCGAAATTTAACATTGTGAAGACCATGGCCTTTAAATTAAAATTTTGGACTTGCCTTCTTTGTTGGAAAAATCTGTACTTGACATTAAAAATAAAATTGTTCTTGTGATCAAAAATGACAATGTATTGCCCTATTTGTCCTGAGAAATGGAGGTTGGTAAACCATTTCTATCTAGTAAAAACTATTTTACAAAATTATGTTAATATTGTTCATTTATCAATTAATCAGAAGCCTCTCGTCTTCACCAAATTCACTAACGTTTATTTTTTATTTTATTTTAATTTTAATCGATAACCGAATATTCTTCTAACAGGGTTTACTAGTTAAAATCGAACAAAAGTTGTTTGACAGCAATCATTTAAGTGAAATCAATAAAAATTATTTTATTCATACACAAAAAATCACATAACATACATCATTCTTTTGCTAAGAAAATCTATTATAAAATTACCTCTATTCTCAATTGTATTTTTATTTAGTCTTTTTTCTTACTACCCATCAAATTAGAACATTAAAATTAATGAATGATATTTGATCAGATGTGTAATTTTTGATGAATAGGTTAATGAATTTTTTTAATCATGAAACCTAAAATATTGGCTAAGATAACTTTCACGGCTATCTAATTCAATTATGATTTTGTTGAAATTAAGAATCTAAAAAATATAAAAGTTACCTATTTTAATTATGATTTTATTGAGATTAAGAATTAATTTTTTTTAAATAAGTTACAATATTAGTGCAAAAAACAAAAGTTCATTTTATTGAATTTTAACTTAATTTAATGCTGAGAATTTTTTGTTATGTAAATAATTTTTTTTTAGAAAGGGAAGATAATTGAGACGAAAACAAGGGTAATTATGTAAAAAAAAATATGGTGCATGTGAAATAATTTTTGATGTATACTAGTTTATCGTATGTTCAGGTATAGGTAGATATATCATTGGTGTGTGAACATGATTAGCCTCAATAAAAGATTTGAATTAATGTTGATGCAAATTGCAACGTTTTCGGTCAACAGGTTGGGCGTACATGGAGAATACATTGCCATGCAAAGTTTGTGGCTAAATACGCATCAATGTTCAATTTTTTCGCTTGGAAGGTGAACTAATTAATAACAATAATGCAATCACAAGACTATTAATCAATGTTCTATCAAGAAATAAAAATTAATTAATTTTTCGCAGGTCTTGCAGAATAAAATCACAGCAATCAGCAAAAAGAACAAGGAAAAAAAGTGGTTCGGGATATTAAAAATAATAATGGATATATTGCAAAAGGTGATAACAGCCATAGAAAGCCATGATTTACTAAGTGAAGCGTCCACAAACTGTAGACTGATTTTAAGTAAATTCCACAAGACCTTGGGAAAATAAAATAAGAATCATTGTTAAAATTGAAGTTTTACTTTGTGCAAATAGACATTTGCTGAGAAACTTTAGCAAACAAGTCAGAAGAAAAGAAAAACAAAGAAAAAAAGAACCCAAGTTGATAAATCAACCGATGAAGACATCAAGCATGCATCCTTTTCTTTCAAGTTTCACATAATAGAACAAGCGTTAGTGTTATCATCATTAAACAGCCACGTATATTTCTCGCCGTAATCATTCGGACTGACTGGCTGGGTCGGTTTTCTCACGAAACCGGTAGGAGCTTTCTTGTCATATACGCCTGGGACATAAGGATATGGAACCATATTATATGGCGCATATGGCCATGGCTCTGCGTGTTTTCCTGTACTCTTTATTATTTTTAACACTTTGGCTTGCTCTACGTATCCTGTTACTGATACTCTGCTCAACTTTCGGTTCACTTCGTATGATCTCACTCCTAAATCCAGAGGAAACAAATTAGTTGCACATTCGTTAATTTTTCTTTGGTTTTCTTCGAGAAAATAAAAAGAACATGGAACGGCATTGTTCAGACCTTGTACATATGAAATTTGCATGTACATATAGCGAATTTAGTGCTTTTTTGGTCATACTATTTTCATCTTTTGACATGTAAACAGAAGTAGAAAAACATATACATATACGTAGGAAAGCATACATATGTAGGAAAACAAATGCAGAAACTAGAAACCAGAAACAAGAACAACCTCTGATAGACTTGACAGCATGCCTCACTTTTCTTTCGCAGCCATCACAATCCATTTTCACCTTCAAAACAACAGTCTGATTCATGAAGAAGAAAAACAACAAAAACATTTCAGTATGGTGAAGCAAATAAACGAAACACAAATGATGAGATGACAAGTTTTCTTTGGAGGACTAAACCTGTATTGGCTTCTTTCTTCTTTTATGGAGTGAATTCTTTGTGTGTGTAAAACTACACATTTTAGAGAGTTGATCAACTACTCCCATGTTGAATTTTGAACAATGAAAGAAAGAGTGATATGGAATGATGAATATGAACAATAATGTGTTATATATATGGGTGTGATATGATATTTTTAGCACAGGGTTCCATTTTTTCAAAGATTTCATCAAAATAAATTTTGAAGAAAAAAAAAATTGAGGATGAGCATAAGCCAGATATGTGGGGTCCAGTATGACAACAGCCTAAAAGAAAGTGACAAATTCTTGCAATGTTCAAAAGTATAACATACATTGTGTAAGTATCATTTAAATGGCAAAATGTGGAATGATAAATTAAATGCTAAGTCAAACTTTTTTGAATACAATGTACACGGTAATAATGGTGCAAGTATCCTCAGATCATTAAATTATCATCAGCATACCAGCATTCTGATACACTTTACGAGGATGAAACCTACCATAACTTTGGAGCAACATCATAGCATGACTTGTAAATAAAAATATTAAACTATCTTTATTTAAACTGAATGGTTTCTGGCTGTAAACTAATCTGCTATAGTTTCAAAGATAAATTAATAGAGTTTCAAATTACAAATGACTGCATTGCAAAAAATAGGCCTTCCTAAACGAAAAATATTTCTTAAACGTATTGTGATGTATAACATTCTTTGGACTGTAATTGCTTGGATCAGTGAAACTGGAGTAGTGTAAATCTGTAATGACCAAAACGTAAGTCTAGTATGACAATATGTGACCAACACTACTATTTTTTGTGATATGTTAATTTATTTATGTAAGATAATTATTACTCAAAAAAGAGATGTGGTTTCATATCCTAATTCAAGTGGGCTCATAGTCTCAAGACTGACTGAGTCTACAATTTATACCTACTTAACTATGGATGCTTTTCATATTTATTAGTGAATGTGACAACAATATGAGTATCTTTAATATTTAAAGCTACAATAATTCTTTGTCAATAGAGACATTATAATAATTTTGATGTTAACGCGGTGCATCCACAGAAGTATCAAGAATTTGCCAGAACATAAACTGCAATAACTGCTTAATAAAACAGCATTTGGAAATTTCTTTCTAAACAACTACGGTGGCAAGGATATCGTTCCTATAGATGCATCAAAACCTTGATGGTATAATTGAATTAATAGCTTTTTACTGTTATACCAAAAGCATATAGGAAATGTATGAACTTAAAATGCATCCTATACTTACTGAATAAAGATTATAGTTAAATTGGAAGCAAGTCCTTGTACAAATTTGTATGGGTTGTTAAGGACTGGTTTGATGTCTTTGTACAAGAGTTATACAATAGAAAGTTATAATGAAAATTTAGAAGGGGAGATGCCAATCTATTTCACATTTTTATCAGGCATTTACGCAAATAGCAACCCATTAGTTGTGTTGATGTGGACTTGTATTCATTGCTTTGCTAAAGTTTATCATTTGTCAATATTGTTTTTTTTCCTCTTCCCGAAATACAGTCAAAATGATGCTTGGTAACACCTTATGATTAAATGCAAGCTTAACAAAACACATTGGATACTCTAAACCCAAAAAACAAAAAAAAAACAAAAAAAAAAGAGCAAAAGAAGCCACCACTACTCAAATGGGTGTCTGAATATATGATTAGTTCATAAATTGGTTGTTCTGAAAAGCTAACAAACCTAGATTTACCAAAATATGACATTTAGGTGAAGAATAAAACTTTACGGATGTAAACTACAATAACCTCCCGTAAACTATTAGGGTTTCAAGAGGTGCTATCCCAATTCATACAGACGATACTGTGACTAAAATATATGGGGCTATACACAGTGAAATCATAAACTTTATACAGTAGATCCCTTATAGTTTATACCCAACAAAAAGATGATTCTATGTTTCTTAATCACCTCAATATAACAATCACATGTTACACATGGCACATTTTTCAGATGTCAATTCACTTGAGCATTTTGGATAATGACTAGAAAGGAATTTTATATATATGGAAAATAAAGTTGAAAACACAGAAAGAATTGGATACTTTGAAATTCGAATAGAGTTACCAGTATTCTAGGCAGAGTACAATAAACTAAATATAAAGTACCATGCTTTTAGTTCACGCATGGAAGCAAAATAATAATAATCTCACTAAGCTGAAACGAGCATCTGCCTCAAACATTTGGTTCTTCAGACCTAAATCAAACAATAGAACATTTCTCAGAACCATTCAGATTTAATCTTCGAAGCTGAACTGAAACAAATTTGATAATAGCATTTAGCTAATTAAAGTAGTTTAACTTCGACATTTTTGAATGAAAAATAAAGTTTTTGCCTAGACTCAACTTTTTCCTTGAAGAAAAAAGGATGTAGCCTGTAACCAATGCTAGAGGATCGAAAACAAATCTTCCACACAACCTTAGTAGGTCAGCACCATGACACAATATCGCTTGCAGGGCTAGGACTTGTTAAAAGAATGCTAGACGGAATGGCAAAATAGTAATATGACCAATTTAGCTCTTATTTACCTTTATAATTGTGATAACATGTGAAAATTATCTTATGGTAGAATTTGCAACTTCTGGCCACGCAAACCATTCCAAAATTCTCGAGCTTGTATCACTTTCTTTCCTGGAAGCTGAAGCTCAACAACCTTGCAAACATATAAAAAGATGTCAAGAACTTAAATTACACTACACTCTCTCTTGCCTGTTCACATACATTCAGTTTGTTAGGATACTACCTATATAAATTTTGTAAATATTAAAAACGCCCAAACACTACTTTTATAAACGAAAAGATTTTCATCGGTCGCAAAATGGTGTACTGATCAAAAGCCAAGTTGTTTATAAATTGTTTAAACGCTTCACCAACTTGATCACTTTTTAACACAACTGAAAACTGTTGACCTCATGACAACCAAGTTTAAAATAACATGATTTTCGATTCATACACAACCACAATCAAAAAGTAGTCCATTTTGATGGCCAAATTGTTTATAATCTCTCAAAGATTTCTCGGGAATGACTTTGCACAAGAGAAAATATCTATAAACAAATTTCGCACCTCAAGCCAAGACTGTCCAGCACATGGAAAAACCAGTGCACCATCGGAGAAAATAATATCATTTCTGTCGCTTTGCTCATAAACTTTTTCTCCAATCCTGGAAGTAATTATCTTAATCTCTATGTTATTGGTATCACCACTGCTGCTAATAGCTTGAATTCTAGCTCTTGTTCCTGGCCAACCTGCAAATGCTCGAACCTAGAGAAATTTGTTTATAACTATGTATTGAAATGCAGAAAAATAAGAACAAACAAATAATCAAGTGAAATTACCTTGTTATGGATTGATCTGGCTTCTTGATCAAATGAGAGCCATGACTCCTCAGATGTTAGCTGAATAAGAAGGATCCAGGTAAAAAATTTGTGAAATATCCATCGGACTGGTAAAGCGAATATATCAACTCTATGCATCTCGCTGGCTGGACTTGGGAAGAATCAAAGCCAACGTATATATTCATTGTCTCATATTTCAAAGATAATATAGATTACTTATACTATGAAGCTATGTTATCGATTATAACAGCGTTTAATAATAAATGTCATCCTATTATAATTCATACATAGAATATATCTGTTTATGTCTACTGCTAGTCCGTGAACTCATGTTAAAAAGCAGGCATTTACACAGCAGAAACAAAACAAAAAATCTCTGGAATAAGGATATTTTACTAGTATGTCTCATATGGATGATATAATAAATTAAGAACTAATTTTTATTAGTGAAGCGGATTATACCTTGGGCGCCAAGGTAGCTTTAGAGTCATCTTGTGGTATAGCTTTGGATCTTGCAGATCCATCAAAAATAGAAGGAAGTTCACGAATAAGAAGCTTGGATCCTATTTATATATTGTATACATATAAAGTCCAATAGGGATCCAAACGTGATGCATAACAAAATTTCATGTTAAATGCACTTTAATATTTAACCAAACTAAACAGGCTTACTGATAAAACAACTTTGATTATGTAGGAGATTTGTTTGCAAAAACAGAGAGTTACTTATGAGTACCTAAGTTGAACAAAGCAGCAAGCAATTCTGGTGCCTGCAAGAAATATGATTATGTATCAGAAACTGAGATTATTCAGATCAGCACTTGATGCGGTCCAAATAGTTGTAAGTTGATGTATATGCAACTGCACAATTTTCCTTCACTCTAATAATACAGAATGATTGACTTGCTGTTTGTTTCCTCCCCAGTGTTCAAATTGTGCCTCAAGTTGAATATTAGGCCTGTTATTTCTATGTATTATGTATAGATGATGAAAACAAATGTGATTGAAGATGCATGTAATTTGATGCAAGTGTAAATGATGTAAACGGAATGGATTCCCAGACACAAATACAGAAATTTGATATTTCCAACTAATATGCATCATAAGTGTAACATATCAGTAAAACATAACAAATGAAGCCTACCAGCTATATGTCCATAGTTCATAAACATAGAATCATTTCATTATGTATATCAGAAGCTGCACCTTAATTGAATTATCAATCTTCATCCTCTCAGAAGCAATTATAGGTCCAGCATCCAATGCACGAACTGTATATACAAGCGAAACTCCAGTTTCTGTCACGCCATCCTAGTAAAATGCACCACATGAATTATATAATTAATTATTTGTTAGTAAAAATCGGTGTTGCTGAGTGAATATCAAACTTGATAAACCTCTAAAGCTCTTTGAACAGGTGCAGCACCACGATAAAGAGGAAGCAAACTTGGGTGTATATTGATGGTGCCTGTACGAAGAAATTCAACAAGAATTGTGATTATTAATATTAAAATTGTTGACCTTACAGAATAAAATAACAAGCATAATATCCTACAATTTATTGTAACTCGTAATACCAATGTCACTGTAATAAAATGGCGCTAGGAACGGCTAAACAGTTTATTCTTGAGCTAGATTGACACTATGTGCACTCTTTAACCAATAAAAAGGGAGAAACCTGGATTATCATGCCATTATATCACCTATAAAAATATCAGCTCTGGATTATCATGCCATTGTAATATTAACTTCAAATTTTTAGGTATTTGACTCCAACATTATCGAAAACAAAAAATATGAACTTAATCTAGATTATGTATGTATATGTAAAATTATTTTAGTTTGATTCTTTGGTTGTCAACTTGTTGAATACTCAAATATTGCCTTCAAGATAAATATGGAGGACAGTGACAAACATGGGTGGAACTAGATATTACAATCAACCAGGGCTATCCGATCAAAATTTCCATTTTGCACATTAACTTCAATAAACAATCTTGAAAAAAGTCAAGTTTTCAATGATTTATACAAATATCTCAAAGGTCGTACCGGGGAATTAGTCCAGGGTAGCTTGTTAAATACATACACCTCTGAAGACTAAGCATAGCATTTGTTGATATAATCACAGGATAATATTTACTGACCTTGAATTGGGATTTCAAGAAACTTAGAAGGTAAAATGTTTCCATATGCAGCTGTGATACAAAGTTCTGGGTTTAAAGCCTTCAAATCAGCCAAGAACGTTTCCTGGAAACAAAGGGAATAATCAAAGCAAATGGTAACTTTTGTGGTTATTGTATATATTGCACTTGAAACTTAAACTAACGGATAAGTAACGCTAAATAACAATTAGAAGGTACGCAACAAAGGGAAATTGAATTGCGACTAATCGACAACAAAGGGAATAATCAGACTAGTTATTATAATACTGTGATTATGTGGATTGCTGAACTTTAGCATAAAGCCATAAAGAAGAGAAATACTAACAAAAATGGTAAAACTTCTAGAAGTGTTTGATCCTATTTTCCAAATGGTCACCTAGTCATCAATGCGTGATCACGCTAAAAATCTTCTATACCACCAAAAACTATGATAAGGCTTGTCAACTGTATGACTGCCTTAGCTTTAACATGAGATGTAAATTATATATGGAGAATATTAGAAGTTGTTGCTTACAGCCTTACACAATGCAAAAGGTAGAAGAAATTTAAAAGACGGTTTCTTTGAGATAATGGAAGACTGCAGAGGTCAGCTTTGAGATAGTGGGAGAAATCAAGTTAAGCATAATTAAGATTTGCTTACGGTTGATAAAAGCTAACTATGACATAAACACTTCTGAAAAAAAGGAAAAAAAAAATGTAATACTCTAGTTATATTATTTAGAGTGCATTTGAGGACACTGATTCACGAACTTTGTTGTACCTTCTTTAAACAAATTTATGCCCCGTCATTAATCGAATAATTTAAGAGATAGAAAATGAAAAGTTTCCTTTTCTAAATAAATTTAATAAGTTACTATTACACACAAATATGTACATAAGAGTATATTTGATATACTCTAATTTACATGCACATTAAATTAAAGTAAAACTTTATTTATAAAATTAAATAAAATATTGATTTTATTAAAAAAACATAGAAAAGTTCTAAGTATATTTAGATTTCATAGGCCCATTACAGATCCAAAATGACTAATTTTTTTGAAATTCACCGATTTCTTCCGCTGCGGGCTGAGATTAGAAGTAAGAATAATGTTATCTGATTTATAAATGTATATATTTACTAATACTTATATTATTAGTTAAGTATTATAATTTAATAGTTAGATAACATAATATTAAGAAGAAGAAATAAGCACAAGGATAAAGTTTAGGAAACTTTTGCGCAAAGGACAATAAGTTTTTTTTCTCAGGTTCAAGGACAATCTTTTAGCAATTATTTACAACAAAGACAAACTTTTTAGCATGAAGCACGCGTTCGATAAGACACAAGTGTGACGGCGAGGGGAGACGATGGTGGCGATGGCTAGGACTGGTGGAGGTTGGAAACGGCTAAGGCTAGGAATGGCGACTGGTGGAGCCTGGAATAGGATCGGATTTTTTTTTATTGTATTTGAAGAGAGGGGATGAGATTTTTGATCAGGATGCAGTGGAGTTGGCTGGTGATGGTGGTAGTAATGTTTGGTAGTGATGCAACGTTGATGGTGGTGGAGGAAATAATGATGGTTGCTGGAGGTGGCTTTTGCTTTTGTGAAGTATCAGCTCAGGAATGCTAATAATAACTAGTATTTTTTGTAGTGTAAAAATTAAACAAGAAAATATGCACAAGTACAAACTTTGAAAAAAAAGTAGACTGAAGGACAATAAAAAAAATTGGACTGAAGAACAATTCTAATTATAACCAACATTTTGTATAGTATAAATTGAATAATGCTAGTTATAACTAACATTTTGTATGTGAAATTTGAATATAATGCTAGTTATAACTATAGCATTCCGTCCTTCGGTCAAAAAATAAAACTCGATGTCCTTCGGTTTAATTTTTTTCGAAGTTTGTTATTTTCTCTGATTCCCCCTAAAAATAAATATAGCACTTGTTTTTTAAATGCTAGTTGTCACTACCATTCTACATAAAAAATGATTCTAGTATTTGATTTTGTAATGTTAGTTATAACTAGCATTTTTGTGCTATAAAAATGAACATAACATTATATCTTTATTTATTAATAGTTGCAATAGAAACCCAATATTCGGTCCAACTGTGAATTTTCAAAATTGCCCTTATATGCAAAGAGAGGTTAGAAGTTCGAATCCCGCTCTTAACAAACATTAATTTCAAATGGAAAATTTGGTACACGGATAAAATCACAAATTCAAATCGAAACCTCAACAGAATTTCATTATCTTTTTTTTATATATATTACTCAATTTATGCTTATTAAAACTATACATAAAATTGAATTTAATAATTTCAAATCTTTATGCAGAGGTGTTTTATATGCAGTGCATTGCACGTGCCAAAAAGTATCGTCTGTATAACTCTATTATAAACTAGCATTTTATATGTATAATGCTAGTTTAAACTAACATTTTTATTTGCTCTTGGTTTTTTGGTGACGATCGAGGGTGCATACGGTAAGGGGAGGCGTCGATTAGAGGTAAGGTGAAGTGGCATGATATGGTGGTGCGGTTTAGTGGCCATATCAGACGATTATGGTTTGTGATGATGAAGGGTTACGATCAAGGTTTGAGATTTTGATCGAAACACCGAGATTCCGATCGTTCCGTGTCAGTTTCAACAGGGGTCGAAATGAAACTAAATTGAAACTTTAATTCAATAAAAATATATATTGAACTTCAAATTGTATAGAAGAAACTCAACAAAAAAAGATAATTTGATTTCAAATATACGAATATTCAAAATTTAAAATCTTAACTTAGAAAACATATAAATTCACAAAATATATAAACGGTGTAACTATAAAAATTTTAAAACGAAGTAACGAATAATCATTTTTTAATGTTATACATATTTCTGATTAATCAATATCCTTGGTTTATACCTTACTTTTAAATTAAAGGTGAATTATACATTTTATTTTAATAAAACACCTCTGCATATAAATATATGCATGCTATTTCGAAAACGAAATTCCAAGAATTTACGAATTAGACCGAAATTCCTAAAATTACAAAAAACCAAAACCGATATCTCGAACCTTAGTTACAACAAGAATTTAGGATGTGGTGCAATAAAGAAGGCGGCGACGAGGGTAGGTGGGGGAACGGTGAGATACGATGGTGCGCTGATGTGGAATTACAGGTTGGAAACGTGGTTTGATGTCGAGAATGAGATTTAGGATTGAAAAATTGTTCTCGTCCGTAAGTCAAAATTTTGAAACTCTGGAAACAAAATTTTGTATTAAGTTCATCCTTTAGCCAAATTCCCTCTAATATTACATAACAAAGCAAATTTTCATTACATCAGATTCAAATTTTTGCTACAATAATAATACACAGCACCAACAACAACTAAACATTGTCTCGCAGCAACAATCAAAGCAGCTCTAATATGTTCGTGTGTTATGATAATTTTTGTGCATTTGTTGAATTTCGACCATATTGAGATGGATTATGTTCAACCTACTCAACTACATAATTAGAAGGAATCAAGTATTCATTAGCATATCCAATAATATTCTCATCCTAAATGTTGTATGTTCTTGTGAAATTATGAAGAGCTCATGAATGCTTTTGTTTTTGAATTTGTATGTTAGCACATTCTTTAAAATATTGAACTTCTACTTTCATATCCCACACATCATTTCGTTTTGCATACACAAACTTGATTCGTAAAAGTTAAAGAACTCATGTTAGACATTGAAACATTCGGTATTTGATGTAAATGTATAATGTGATAGCAATTGGTTCGATAAGATGATAGATAACCATTTTTTAAGTTTGTATCAACGAATTTATCGTATAATATTTACTAGGTGGAGGATGATGAAAGTTTAGATCATTATTAGTAGCTAGTAGATGTCAACAACCTACTGTCATGAGTAGAATCTTCCTAACTAGATATAATAGCTAAAAATCAAATTATATCACAAGTAGTCAAAATATTTTATGTAGAACAATGTTTACAAATGTTGGCATTTGATCATCTCTTACGTAAGTAGGAACGTATGTTTCATCCAAATAGTGTTTTCAGAAGAAAGAGAAATAATGGTTGCCATATCTTATTTGGTCAAAATAATAATTAATATGTCGCTGTAGTAACGTGATTTGTTATTAGCAGTATAGTACGTAGTACGTTATTCGCACCCCTATAAATCATACTATCACAATGACTAAATTGTCCCAACAATTTCACAATTTGACATGGTTTAACAAACCATGTTCAAAACATTCTTATTGATTTAATAATAATATATAAGAAATGTGAGTTACTATTAGTAGACAATACAATATATACAGTTTTGAAATAGTAACATTTCATTCGAAGACATCTTGAGATTCGACGACATTACCACTCAATTCATCATCCACCCATATCTCATTAGTATAAGATGAAGTATGATGTAGATTACATCTCATTTGCTCAAATTTGATGAATACTGCTAAAGCGGTGACCTTGAGATTATCGTCGTATTTATCAGAGGAATTATAAGACTCGTTTTCAAAATGGTAGGAGTTAGATACAAAATTTAAACTTCACAATCTGAAACAAAACCAAATATTAAGAACGTCAAATCTACACTATGAACACTAATTTTGTTTCATTTCGAATTGTGTGATTCTAAGAAGTATAGAGGTATAGAAAAGGTGTAATGAAAGTGCATTGTAGTTGATTGTCCTTTTGTGTTTATTTTGATGTCTAGAATATCAAATCTAAAACCTTTGAATCTAATCCAAACACTGTGCTAGTAGCTGTGATATGTGACACACGCGCGCACACACAGACATACGTGTGTGTCAATGACACGCTATGCATAAATGATTTCTCAACAAAGGAGGCATGGTTCTGAAAATCACTTGAAATTTTGGTCCATTGGACGAGGAAAAGAAAGTGATAAATCTTCTCAATCACAAAACAAATGAACACGAATTCAATAGATGATTTTCCAAAGTTAAATACTTCAAGGCTGAAAATCGCAAATCAAATTGGTGGTTCCTCTTCCAGTATTTAGGTAGGACTTCCAAAAATTCTCTCTAATAAAGTAATTAATCTTGAATCTCATAATTGAATCGGATCCTCGGATAATCACACATCTGCTGGAGGATCTTAGAATCACTATCCTTATCCTGATAACACTGTTATAGGTGGTAATTGCCTTATTCAAATTAGAAGTAGGTCATGGTTGCTGAGACGCTTCATGACGGAATTGGTATAGTGGTTTCAAATTCGGGTAAAAGGACAAGTACTAGAAGAGATGAAGATAATTGTAAACTAACTAATTCTGTTGGAGTACTATCCAAGAGTAGAGATGGTGCATGTAATGATATTTGTAATGATGTAAGATTCTTATTAACTGTTGGAGTAGGAGACAAAATTGGTTATTACGAAAATATGATCTTAGTTTAACTAGGAAAGAAGTACAAATACAAGGGTTGTGAGCAAGAAATACATGGAAGGATACATTTATCATTTGTAATCCAAAGCGAAGTTCGACAATTCTAATAAGTAAAGAAAGTCAAAATATACATATTCAAATACTGTTAATTTGGTAATAACGAACTTTCGCTAGCGAGAAGACAAAAAATTATCGGTTGGTAAGTGCAAGAAATGACAGTTTATTGTCGGCTGGAGACCTTACTATATTAAAGCATGTACTATTAGAGAATGAAAGCATGCAAGGAGTTTGGAAATTAAAATGAGAGAATGACTTCTTTTTTATTAAGTTTAACATAAGAGAAATGTAATAGTGTTGGAAGAGGTTTTCTGCTTGTTTGACTGGGGATTAATGATCATACAAAATGGACGGCAACCATCTACTTACTAAAGAGCTTGTAATTACCATGTTTATTTGGATGAGATTTTATAACACAATTTAATTTTTTGAACTACGGGATGATTAGACTACAAAATTAGTAAAACTGTGTAAATCCTTTGAGGGTCCCTTTAGAGCATATACATGAGAGTTCTTATGGAGATGAAGGCAAGTTCAATTTTTTTTCTATGTTAGCCAAAATTGATCTCTTTAATGGAGATGAGCTAGTAATAAATGTGTACTATAAATATAACACTCAACGGTGCAAAATGTGCAATATGTTTGATCACAATTGAAATGGCTGCAAAAGGAAGAAGCAAGTCAATATACAACCATCATGACCTTCCAAAGAAAGAGGATAGACAATATGGAAAATGTTGAGAATGTATCAACGAAACAAATAAATGAGAGCACTCAATTATGGTTTCTGAGGAGAGAAACAAACAAGTGGATGAAAGAAAAGATTTGAACACACGAAGGAATGTTGAGTTAGACTTGGATGATGAGAAGACGACAATAATGATGGAGAATACAAATAGTATGATACTTTATGACTTAGAAAATGAAATTTGCCAATTTAAAAAAAGACCTGTAAAACTTTCTTTGTACCATCTTAGTAATGCTCCTATTAAAATACAATTAAAATGTTTTGAAATCTTTAGATATCTAATATTTACTAAAAAGATGGCCTACAAAAAAATAAGACCAATTTAAATTTAATTTAGCATTAAATTATAAATCAAGATTAATAGTTATAACATTTCTAACGCTAGATTAAAATTTTAATCTTGTTGTGTAAGTGTAACACATCACACTCCTTAGTAATACCCAAATAGGACACAATAAAAGATGTGGTGCGTTGTAGGTATAGCTAAAAACTTACAGAGACTAAGATTCATAAGACAAAATAAAAAAAACAGCGGATCAAACTTCATAAAAAGAGTCATAAAACCCAATACATAAGATATCTCAAAATACCAAATACATGTCTTATAAAAAGAAAAATATCATCTTAGTCTTACTATCAAAATACATAAATAAAACCATCTCTCTCATCAGTACCAGCACATCCAAACTCAAAATAAAAAGAAAACTGAAAAGAAGAAAAAGAAGAATACATGAAGAATTCCCAAGAATGTCACCCCTGGAAAGCTGAAAGTCTACCGTCCTTGTCTCTGCTGGCATATGGGGGAAAAGGAGAAAATAGAGAAGTGGGTCAGACTAAAAGTCTGGTGAATGAAAGTAATTACTAGTATTCTTAAGTAAGGTAAAGATAATAGCCTTTGCAACAGTTCTAGTATAAAAGGAAATAAAAGAAAAGATAAAACTGGATTAAAATACGATTTACCTGTTTGTTTTGCTTTGCTAGTTCGATTAGATTGTTTGCACTTGTCTCAGATAACTGCTTTGATTAGGCTGAATTCATAATCCTACTTTAATTATGTTGAAGTCTTAATTCTACCCTTTGATCGGCCTTCTATCTCTGTTGTGCCTACTGCGGACTAGTCTCATCATGTTGGACCCTACGCAGAAGTAACCTACTTAGCGCTTGGAACTCAATAACGACTTATCAGCCTGCACTGAGACCGCACGCTCGACCACCATTAGACTCGCGCTACCTGTTGCTTCCTCTTTTGATCTCTTATTTACCATAGCTCCAGCATAAGCGTGCCCTGGCCCCACCTCTGCTATTGTGAGACCACATGTGTCTGACTGAAGGGAATGTTGTTGGTATGGGGTCTAACAAACAAAATCTAGTTGCGCCTCTTGTCCAAATCCCCTTGATTTGGTCAGTGAAAAGCTCGAACCTCTCTCCTAGCAAGTAATGCCTCCAAGATTTGAGTGCGAAAACTATAGCAGCTAACTCCAAATCATGGGTAGGGTGGTCCTTCTCATGCGTCCTCAACTGTCTACTTCCATAACATACTACCCTCCCTTCTTGCATCAACACTGCTCCTAGACTCATCCCACATACATCAGTGTATACTGTAAAAAGCTTAGCTCCATCGGGTAAAACTAACAATGGTGCACTAGTATGGGCTCTCTTTAGCATCGTGAAGGAATTCTCACAATCCACGTTCCACACGAATGCTTTATTCTTTTTAGTGAGGCGAGTAAACGGTGTTGAAATCTTAGCAAAATATCTGATAAACTTCCTATAATAGCCAGCCAAACCTAGGAAGCTTCTAACTTTGGCAACGTTCTTGGGGGCCTTCCAATCTTGCACTGCAATTACCTTAGCGGGATCAACAGCTAAACCCTCTCTTGAGACTACGTGCCCCAAGAAACGTACCTCCTCTCGCCAAAAGTGACACTTCGAGAACTTTGCTCTCAACTGATGAACACGAAGTGTACGAAGAACCTCCTCTAGATGAATAGCATGCTCCTCCATACTCTTGAAAAACACCAAAATGTTGTCCACAAATACTACTACAAACTTATTTAGGACATCTCGAAAGACATGGCTCATCAAATCTACAAAATATGTCGGGGCATTGGTTAGCCCAAATGGCATAACCAACCACTCAAAGAATCCGTCAGGTGTCCTAAATATTGCATTATCGATGCTATCATCAGCGACTCCAAGCTGATGAAATCCAGTAGCTAAATCAAGCTGAGAAAATACTGAAGAGCCAACCAACTGAAAGATCGTATATCTTAGGAAGTGGATAACGGTTCTTCTTCGTGAGCTTATTCAACTCTCTATAGTCTACGCAAAGTCAAAGGGAACCATCCGCCCTTGCAACAAAGACGACTGGCGCTCCCCACTCAGATATACTCCTTCTGATGAAACCTTTCTCCAATAGCTCACGAATCTGCTTGCTTAACTCCTTCCTCTTCCTAGGTGTCATGTGCCTCACGGGTAATGTCACTGGCTTAGCATTGTCGTTCAAATAGATCCTTAAGCCGATCTCTCTCTTAGGGGGTAGTCCCCTAACCTCCTCAAAGACGTCTGGGAAATCTCTAACGACTGAAACTGAATCTAACTCTGCTGATGATGAATCGAGGGAATAAAGGAAGTTCAACATGACTAACCCCTGTGGGTCGCAAGAAACCTCGAGAGCCTTACCATTGCATGTCTAACCCCTGTGGGTCGCAAGAAACCTCGAGAGCCTTACCATTGCATGTCTATAGTCTAACGACTCTCCTCTCGCAATCTAATATTGCTTCATAAGTGGATAGCCAATCCATCCCCAAAATCATCTCATACCCCGAAAATCTCAATACATAGGCGTCACTGTCAAACTCTACGCCTAGTATAAAAATTTTCGAACCCTTACAAACCATAGATAAATGTGTCGATCCTCCTATGGGGTTTGAAACAACTATGGGGTCTACTGCTAAGGAGATATCTAAGTGCAAACAATCGACTAGAAATGAAAGAGTGTGAGGTTCCAGAATCAAAGAGTCTGAATAGAAAAATCCGAAATAGAAATCAAACCTACTACAGAGACTTTTCTACCTCTATCTGGTCCACTGCTAGAAGATGCCGCATCCAAAGCCTGTACTTGTGTTGTAGGTGCGCCTGCTCTCTGCCCCGTTCTCTGAGGACAAACTCTACTAAGGTGACCAGGTTGTCCACAACTATAACACCTTCCCTTCATCATCTTATTATTACAGTCCCTAGCATAATGACCATCTAGTCCACAGCTATTGCATTTCCCGCTTTTCTTGATCCACTTCTAAGGTCCTTCTTCTTTCCTCTTGTCCTTTTCCTTCTTACTCTTCCACCACGGCTTTAGAGCTTTTTGACTTAGTAACCTCTTTAAGCTCTCCCTTTAGCTGCCAAGATGTAGGCTGAACTCTCTGTCAGTCCTCTAATCCTAACAGCCCAAACATTCGCTCTGTGTCCTTCAACCTAGCTCGTGCCTCCTCGAAATCCTCTGTGCCAAAAAACGTTATGCCTCCTAGACTAGCGAAGTCCTTGCATAGCTTAGAAAAATTGGATGTTGTAGGTGGATTAAAGGGATCTCCACCTACCGGTGCTATATTGGACGTTTGCCCTTACACCTCTCGTACCGTAGCTCTACGGAACCAGTCAGCCATACTATGCAAAGAAAAGAGAATTTAGACTCGAAGAAATCGAAAGAATGTTGAATTGGACTTTGAGGGGATTTATAAAAACTCTTTTTTATACTTGAAAAACTATTTCTATAATAAGAGTTTCTTTCTGAAAAATACTTCTAGTTTGAAGATATGCTACTTTAAAAATAGGTTACTTTTGAAAAAATATTTTATTTTTAAAACAAGTTTTAGGAATCCTGTAACTTAGGCTCTGATACCAAGTGTAACACCTCACACCTCTTAGTATACCCAAATAGGGCACAATAAAAGATGTGGTGCGTTATAGGCAATGTTTTCAAAACGGGATTTAAATCGTAAATCGTAAAGTTCAAACTTTAAATCGAAACGAGATTCAAATCGTAGATTCAAAAGATCTGTATTTGAAGGTTTGCACACAATTTGAAATTGATTTTGATGTTTGAACTTCTACAATTAAACATAAAACTCAATTTTCTCTCTTATTATATTTTTATTTTATTTTGAAAACATTGTATTTTGAATTTGAATCCAAATAAACATATTAAGTATGTTAGTATATAAATAGAATGTTTTTTTATTTGCGGTTTTGACTAAGTTTGGATCGGAATGTAAATCGAATCGTTAAGGGAGAGATCCGATCCGAATTGGAATTTAAATCGTATGATTTTAGGATTTTTGACAACAATGGTTGTAGGTATAGCTAAAAACTTACAGAGACTAAGATTCACAAGACAAAAAAAATAAAACGGCGGAAACATTTACATAGTAATCTCATTATTCAAAATCAAACCTCATAAAAAGAGTCGTAAACCCAATACATAAGATATCTCAGAATATCAAATACATGTCTTATAAAAAGAAAAATATCATCTCAGTCTTACTATCAGAGTACATAAATAAAACCACCCATCTCATCAGTACCAGCACATCCAAACTCAAAATAAAAAGAAGACTGTGAAGAATAAGAATACATGAAGAATCCCCAAGAATGTCACCCTTGGAAAGCTGAAAGTCTACTGCCCTTGTCTCTGCTGGCCTACGGAGGAAAAGGGGAAAATAGAGGAGTGAGTCAGACTAAAAGTCTGGTGAATGAAAATAATTACTAGTATTCTTAAGAAAGGTAAAGATAATAGACTTTGCAACAGTTCTAGTATAAAAAGAAATAAAAGAAAAGATAAATCTGGAATAAAATACGATTTAACTGTTTGTTTTGTTTTGCTAGTTCGATTAGATTGTTTGCACTTGTCTCAGATAACTGCTTTGATTAGGCTGAATTCATAATCCTACTTTAATTAGACTGAAGTCTTAATTCTACCCTTTGATCGGCATTTTATCTCTGCTGTGTCTACTGCGGACTAGTCCCATCCTGTTGGACCCTACGCAAAAGTCACCTACTTAGCGCTTGGAGCTCAATAACGACTTATCAACCTGCAATGAGGCCGCACGCTCGACCACCATTAGGCTCGCGCTATCTGTTGCTCCCTCTTTTGACCTCTTATTTACCATAGCTCCAGCATAAGCGTGCCCTAGCTCACCTTTGCTATTGTGAGACCACATGTGTCTGATTGAATGGAATGTTGTTGGTACAGGTCCTAACAAACAAAATCTAGTTGCGCCCCTTGCCCAAATCCCCTTGATTTGAGCTTCCATTTATTGACCACTTATTTACCATCACTTTAGCATAAGCGTGTCCTAAGGGAAATACTGCCGGTACGGGTCCTACTTTTATCTTTGCTTATTAACTTAGTATAAGTCTGTTTAAATAAGCATCTACTGTTATCCTTGCTATATTTGTTTATTAACTTATTCTAAGTCTTAAAAATAAGCCTTTTCTGTTTTCTCTAATTATAACATGTGTTATAATTTTGCTTATTTACTTAACCCACGGTCTAAGTTTAAAATAAGCTACTTCTTGCTATTTCTTCTATTTTCTCTTTTTAGTTATAATTACATGTTATAACTATGCTTGCAATTATCTTAAATTAGCTTATTTCAGTCTAAATCCAATTTATTACAGTTCTTCTTATTTTCTGTAAATTCAGTGTTCTTATAATTTTAGTCCATATTAGAGTCTTATTTTCCAATCTAATCCATTCGCGTAAAAAGGAAATTAAAAGAACAACATTTACAGAATAAATCCCAATGTAGAATAGATGTAAATAAAATGTAAATAACAGTAAATAACTGTAAATACGGTAAATAACTGTAAATAATTGGAAAAGCTATAATTAACAGTAAATAATTGCAAATAACTGAAATAGAATAGCTAAAAGAAAATAGACTGGAAAGCAAGCCCAAAATTTAAAAATAAACTGTGAATAAACTTGCATAAAGATTATCCCAAAATTTTAGAAAAACTACAACTATTGAAAACCCTATTATTTTGAATTACTTAAAAATCTAAAATAATTACTTAAACACTCACATGTAGTCCTTAACTCTTTTCATTGGCCTTCCCGGATCCACTTGTAGGGTATAAAATATTTTAATTAAAAAGATCTTCTCCTTGGAAAAATATTCCTTTTAGGGTCCAGCCTCAGGTAATGAATCCAGATGGAGAAAATCTGAATGAGAAAAATAGTTAGGCCTAGGGTCTTATTTATAGTGTCACTTGTGGATCTCATACCGTTGGATTTGAAGATTAAATTTGGTGGAACCACATCATAGGCTCAATGGGAACCACCGGATGGAAGCATGGACGCACGGGATCGGATAAAAGTTGAAAAACACGTCACTGCACGAAGCTGAAAAAGAATGCACCCAAGTACGTAGGCGGGTCGACCTACCTGTCGACCTCCATAAGCTAGGGTCGACCTATAGGTCAACCTAGCCATGGTGAGGGTCGACATAGTCTATATATTATTATTATTTTCTTTTTCTCGTTTCTTCTTTATTCTGTAACTTCTTCGTTTTAGCACGGATTTTGACAATCTATATATGGAAATTGACTAGAAAATTACCATGGACACAATGGTGCAACTCCCGTGGTCCAATTCTGATAATTTCACAAAGTTATTTTATTATTTAATTAATTCGTTAATTAATTACTATAACTCAAATTTCGGGTTGTTACATGTTGTCTTACGATTATTCAAATGAGTCAATTTTGTTGTGATAATGATATTACGTATTATGAAAATGTGCGTTCAAAATTTTGAAACATTTTATAATAGATAATTCAAAATAAAATGGATGAGATGCTACAAATAGAGGTGTCATGTATTATGTGTGTACATGTAGGTGTATGTATGCATGTGTGTGTATATATGAGGAAGAACCTATTGCTCCTCTAGTCTTTTACCCTTTTATATTGGTGATTAAATTGAATAAATCAATTGTTGATACTTATACTGCACAACACACAACAAAGCCAAATATTTCCAGAGCATTAGCGTCTACATATTTCTTTTTGGTATACCGTGCATTTATTAAAAAAATATTATACATCTTGAACTAATGAAACATGATTAATACAATTTATTGTCTTATTTAGTACGATTTATTATATATTTCGTTGTTTTGTTTACATTTTTTTTAGTTAGGTGGTATATTTTGATTATATCAAACTACATAATACTATTATTCAAATCATACGTCACTTGTCTAGATACAAATATATTAAAAAGATAATGTGTTGTATCATCATATAAGTAATTGTATATACATTATTCAAAATAATACTATATTTATAATTATATCTTACAAAACAATTTTATTGTAACAAAAAATGATAACTGCACATTATAAAAACTATACTTAGTTCGCTTATACTTTCACAATATATGGAATGATAATAGGTCTTTTCATACATAATATGTTACATGATAAAATAATGAAGGCAATAGTCTTGCTTTGAGAATATATGTTATATAGAAATAATTTATTATTTTCAGATCAATCCCTACATCCACTAAACTTAAGTATATAAATTTGACAATATATTTGCCTTGGTTTACAACATGCAAAAAGAATGAAACCAAAATTATAAACTAATTACTAATTTTCATGTTATTTGGATAATGCAAAGCTAATTTTTGCGTTGTACATCGTATTTGCCTTGTGCATCATTTGTGTCGTTAGCTCATGTGCACCGCATCACAGGAACTAAAGGCATTATTGTCGCATTGCGCTTTTCATAACTACAATCATCATCATTTGTTGAAAACACTAATTTACTTAATCAAATGATTAACGAAGGCTAAATAAGTATTAAAAATAGATGTTCTATAAATTCAATGCATAAATATATGTACATGTATATACATATTTACTAAGTTTGATTCAATATAAATGTATTAGAGAGCCACTTAGTATTGGAAACCCATTTTGTAGTATAAAAAATAATATTTTAATTGAAAATGCCTGTTATATTGTAATCCCAATATGAGACTATTTTCGAAGGAGGAAAACCTCATGTGTGTGTATCTTAAGTGGAGCATGCATACATTTATATTCGATGACGCAAAACATGTATGGTGGTTTAAGAACACATGGATTAGGTCCAGCTTGGATGTTAGAGAAAACACACTTATTATCACAAAATAAATTGACATGTAAAAGGTAGTCTCTTAAAATTTATTGCAGTCTCATCTTATATGATCACATTCTGATACTATTCTCAACATAATGTGTGCAAATATAATCCTTTCATATTTTTTTACAAGTACAAAACAAACTGAATATAAAGAACGCACAAAAACATAACTAATAAAAAAATTGCGAGTTCTAACAAATTTATATGTTAATATCAATCAAATACTCAATACAAATTCATTTTGATTCGAACTATTAATCATTGACCTTAATATGTATACCATAAGAATATTTATACCTTACAGAAAGTTGCGGTTTAAATTATTAGTCATTCGCCAAATCATACGCTTGACCAAATAAACAACTACACATAATTTTCTATTAAAAGTACTTCAACATTTCAGGATTTCAAAAATAAATATCAAATAACCCCCTTTATAGTCTACATTTTTGAAATAAAACTGAAGTTATCATATTAACAAAGTTTACAATTGGATTTCTTCTATTATCTTATCAAACATAGTTTAGCACTAAATAAAAATTATTTGCCACGATTACTCTTAAAGTAACAAAATAATGTAATAACGAACTATCTTCTCTAATGGTGAATGCTACTAGACCTAATCTCTCTAAATCCTCCCAATCTTCCCCCTCGTCTTTAAATTTGAATCAGATTTTTCTCCACATCAAGAATCAAAGTCTTCATGTGTAGAGATGTACAGGAGATCTAACGAAGGCGTCAATAACTTTTTAGTGATTTATCAGAGAAATTAAAAAACTGAACAAAGTTGAAGACTTCCTTATAAGAAAAAGGTCAAATAAAGAAGGAGGAGAATGTATATACATAGATGTATAATACGAATACGATAAACAATACCAAATTATACGTTGTATAAAATAAAGAATGAGTACGAACATTTTTATGGGGAACCAAATGACATTAAGTTGCCAAATGTTGTGATCCATTGAAATGCTTTGCTTGCGGTGAATTAGAGCATTGAAGCTTTTATTGTCATTATTCAACGAACCATAATTCTCAAGAAAACATTGAAAATGGAAAGGAAAGGAAAATCACCCATACCCGGGTGAAATAACGAAGAAATGGCAAAATCTAGATTGTATATTTCTATCAATTTGAATGGCTATAAAGATTTGGGACAAAAGATCAAAGTGATGGGTAGTTGGTATTGTTCTTAAAAGTAGAGCTGTTATGGTAACGGTAAATTTACCATTACCATAACATTACCAGTCAATCGGTTACCATTTTAAAGTAAAGTTGGTATACCGGCATAATCAGTACGGTAACGGTAAATTTACCATTTTTTACGGTAAAACATCGGTAATATTTTTTCAAAACCAGCGGTAACGGTAATTTACCAGTCCATTCATAATACATTGATATTCGTGTAAGATGTTGTATTAGGGGCATTTAGAAGCAAGAAAACAGTTCAATTTATTTCAGTAATTCAACTCAATTGATGATAAATACACTTCTTTTCTGTGTCCTTTATTAAGTGACCCAATGAGATATATAATGAAGCATCATTCAGTGTAAAAATATATCAACTTATTATTTTTCAAGACAAACGGTAATTTACCATTACCAGTGTAATGCTTACCTGTTTATCGGTATACCAGTCAAACGGTAACGGTAAACAATTTTAGTTTACCAGTAAAAACGATACGGTAACGGTATTTACAAAATGGTAACGGTAACCATTACCATAACAGCCCTACTTAAAAGTAAAATATGAATGCTCTCGATATTGAAAATCTTATTACTGCAAACTTTGGTCATTTTGATTATGATCCTAAAAAATGTAACGAAAACGAGTTTATAGTTAAATTCTCCAATTTCTGGTTAATGCTCAATGCAGTTGTACTGGTCTAATTGTTAACAATGATAAATTAGTTTTGGACTAGAACTAGAACTAGATGAAGGGTCAAGAAAACATAATTTCAAGACCTAAATCTAATTGATGGTCAAGTGTTTACCATTAGTTTGTAGAGACTCATATAGTATAACTAATGTTTTATGGAGTGCGGGGTCTGTATCTAAGGTTGAGAAAGGAATTAGGAATCCTTTTGATCTTCCATATGTTACTGTGGAAACAATGAAAGAGGAAGGAATGATTATTCTATCATCTTCAGAAGCAATGATTGATCATGCTTTGCACGATTTGAAGATCGAAGAGATTGACAACTCAGACTTTGAAATTGATGGTGGTCATTTGAAGTGTAAGAGTATTGGTATAGAGATAAAAAAAAGTACCAAGAGAGTGTGGAGAAAAAAAATAGAGAAAGAAATAATGTTTACTTTGAAGAAAGGAGGGTTAAAGAAATGCGAGAATGAAAAATGTTATATATTTAAAAAAATATTAGCTTCCTATATATGTAGACAATATGCTATTACAAACAACAAAGATTGAAAGCCCAATATTCACTATGTTGAAAAGTAATATTTTTCGCGATGGAGTTTTATAGGATAAATTGATAACTCTGAAAAGATTTTCACGGGGTGAATAAAAAAAAGTGGTTGTTAAAATAAGATATCAAATGTAACAGTGTTCTTCAGTCTCCAAAGTAGAACTGATAATCAATTTTTTTTAATGTACATAACCCTCGTACAAATGAGGAGAGAAAAGTCTTGGGGATTATTGTGCACAATTCAAAAATCTCATATAAGGTCCTCGGTTAATTGTAGGGGATTTTAAGATTACAAAATTTATGGTGAAATAATTTGTAGGTAAAGAATTATTCATGGAATATATTTCAATTCCTTCATAAATAATTGTGAGCTCATTGGTTTTCCTACGAATAAAAGAGAATTTACGTGAAGTAGCATGAGAGAAACCCCTTCAATGACTTTGTGGGATTGTTTATTCATCAATGATAACTGAAAGATAAATTTCCACTTACATCATAAGGTGGCTTAACTATAGTTACAGATCATTTCCCCGATTTGTTTGATACAGGAGTTGCCAACGTGATTAAAAGCTTTAAATTCGAGAAGATATGGCTACTTGAAGATTATTTTGACAAGATTGAAAAAAAGGTGTTTTACCTTTTCCTACTAGTGAAATGTTGCTTTGAATATGGTGACTAAGCTTAAGCTACTACGAAATTTTAAAAAAATGGTGCAAGAGCTGCTTTAAGAGTGTCAACTAATGAAAAGCAAATTGTTGGACGAAATTTGGAAACTCAACATTGAAAATCAAGGCAATTGACGATTGAGGAGAAGGAGTCGATATAAGAAAAGACATTTGATCTTAATAGCGTTATAGATAAGGAGAAAATAACGTGGAGACAAAAATCATGAGTCCACTGGCTTAAAATGGGAAACCAAAATACCTCTTACTTTAAAAAATGGTTGAATACTTAATTTTATTTCTATGTTGAAAGTAGATTAAGAATAAATCTCTTCTCAATCAAAACTGGATAAGAAATTTGTATCATAAGAAGACTTTTGGTGTTGGTAATATAATAATATAAGTTGTGGACAAAAAATTAGGACATGTTATACCCAAAGCATCATTACCTAATCTGAAATATGATTTTCAAAAGAAGAAATATGGATTACCATCAGAGAACCTAAAGGTAAGCCATATGATCCCGATGGAATCACTACTTTCTATTTTCAATGTTACTAGAATTCTTTGAAGCATCGTATACTTAAATTGTTTAGAAAGGGATTTAAATGCAATAATTTTGGAATTTCAAAGGCTTAATTATGCTCGTGTTACTCTCGTTCCAAAAAAAGATAATGCTTTAAATTTGAACGCTTTCGATACCATAAATTTCCCAATTGTATTTTCAAAATCATAACAATAGTTTTAGCAAATAATTAGAGAAACAATATGGACCTTCTCTAGACAAAGGTCCAACCATGTTTATCAAGAAGAGATTTATTATGGATTTTGTGGCTTCGATATAGGAAATCATCACTTGTTATAATTTCAACATTTCTTGTGTTATTCTTGAGCTTGACACGCCAATTCGATACATTTGATTGGACATTTGTTCTTGATTCAATGAAGGTCAGAGGCTTGGGTAGAAAATGGCTATTTTGGATGAAGTCAACCTTTGAAAGTAGTTCGTCTAGGATAATAGTTATCGTGTGAAAGTCAAATTAATTGGGTATGCAACAGGGAGATTCCATATCGCCTTTTGTTGTTCAATTTGGATGATTGATACGTTCACAAGAACCATACTTGCTATTTAGAACAAGTTGTTGGAGAGTTTGGGCAACAATATTATTTTTAATGGTTATTCGACTCTTCTATGTCGATGATAGATACTACCGGTAGCCCTAGAACTAGCTCGAATTGTATCTCTAAAATTGATACATTACGGTTTTGAGTTATTCTCTTGTTTGCAAATTAATTTCAACAAAAATTCGATTGTATTCACAGGGGTAATGAAGTACTATGAAAACAAGTTGCAACAAATTTAAATTGTAAATTTGGAAGCTTTCCAACTATTTATTTAGGCATTGGTCTTAGACCGAAGAGATTACTACATGATGATTGGCAGCCCCTAAGCAAAAAGTTGATCAACGTTTAGCAAGAAAGAATGATTATGTTTTGTGTCAAGAGTTGGCAACATATTAGATGTTAAAATGGGTGCTTAAGATATTTGATGACATGTGGAGCTTTCTTTGGAAAGGAAATATAGAAAAGGAAAATAGATTGTAGTATATAAATTGTCTAGTTGCTTAAGCGTATTTGCAAGTCAAAATCCCAGGGAGGTAAGGGTGTAACAAATTTGTATGACTTTAATACTTCATTGCTTAAGAAGTAGTTATGGGGAATGTTAAGACGTAAAGATTCACTTTAGATAATTTGAGTTGAGAATCTATATTAGAATGATAACTTTATGTTGAGAGTTGTGGACACTTTGAGAATGCCTCGCTTTTGGAGGAGCGTTATGGAAAATATAAGTTACTTTAAAATTGGCATTGAGATGAAATGAATAATGGAGGTAGAGTGTATTTCTAGACTGATTCTTGGCTTCCAAGCATTCCACTTGCAAATGAGTTCTCAACTTTGTATGATATTACAATTCACAAAGACACTTTAGTAAGTGAAACTTATAATCCAAACTGTAATATAATACACATACACACGCATGTATGTAAATGTACGTATGTATGAAGGGTCAATCCACCCCTTTGTTGCAGCATCCTTTTGAAACCTTATTTATAGCATGGATTTTATTTAATTAATAATATGATATGGTAAGAGAGAGATAACATCTATTCAAATAAAACTTGTGGCTAACCATAATGGTGCTACGAAAGAGAGGAGGGTATGTGTATGCATGCATGTACAAGAAATTCTATTGGAATACAATTTGTAGACACAAATGATGATACAAAACATCTTAACCATCAAACCGTCTTTCGATTTTCATCTTCCATATAAGGACAAAAAGGATCCAACAGTCCAGATCTATTGTATCACCAATTGTGTTTTATTTTGTGTTCAAATACCCAACCTTCCCCCCTCCCCAACACACACACACTGACACACACATACATATATATACATATAATCTCACCTTAGTAGATTGACTGAAGGTAGTACTTTAGAAGATCTCACTGCCGACTGGAAGTTATTGGATAATTTTCGGTTAAACGGTGAAAATAACAATTTTTTTAATAGTGTTTGAATTAAAAAGCGGGTTTGTACAGTTCAGTCTATGTTCTATCTACTGATTTATTCAGGGTTCAATATAAATTGTTCAAAAAATTTCAAAGATGAAGGTGCCATCTAGAGTGAAATTTTTAATGCCGTAAAAATGTTGAAAATGAAAGAATGTTGGTTGAATTGGCGTGTGCTTTCTGTTACATTGGGATGGAAGATGTTGATCATATATTTCTCAATTGTCCTACTGTAAAAGAGAGATGACTAAATATGGTGCTCCACTATGTATTGAATCTTGATGTTGTTATAGCAAATATATGAGATACTGGAGCTCTAAAAGATTGAAAGAGAGAATCAAAGAAAGAAACAAAAGAATATTTAATAATAAAGCTAGAACTTCTATTACATTCTATTACGTATATTATATACATCTCGTTTCATATTGGTTTCTAGAACAAAAGAATGATTTTGGTGATACCGCCTTTGTGGATTCATTCTTCTGGCAGTAGCAGCTCAGCAGAGAATAATAACATGAAGGAATGATGTTTAAATATGGCTCTTATTGTACTGTTTTGTTTCTTAGGGTAAATTCTAGAGTTTGTATGTTTCTTTTAGGGGACTTTAATATGTTGTAAAATGCCATGACTTAGTTTTTTTGTTTTCTTGTTTTTTGGAGCTGGCCAACCATAGGTTATGTGTTATCTGTGCTGAACTCTATCCGCATTTAAAGAAATTATTTCGTCAAGTTTTAAAGGTTGTTGCAGCATATACCCCTTTTCTTATTTCTCATGGGAAAAAACAGTTGTCAACAAAGGAGTGGTATAAACGTAGCATAATCGTACCATAAAGCTTTTGATCAAAAGAAATATTAACGGTTCTTTGAAAATTGGAATACTCAAGACTGAATATACACTTAAGGTTAAAACCCAGGACATATAATCAAACATCTTACTGCATGCGTCAGTGGTCAATGACAAATTGGAGCTATTATTTGGTGTTACAATTAGTTGATTGGTAGCTATGTGCTCCTTTAAAGGTGTTAATAAAGTCGACAATGATGAGCAATCCTCAAATCAAGTGTTACTGATACTTACGTTGGGATTTATTTAAATAAATTGATGTGACTTTTGAAAGACGTTGATATGTGCATCGAGAAGCTCTTTAGTCCTACATCTTAGAAAAATATCTTGAGCTGAAGAGATGAGCCCTTTGAGCATCCAATGTTTTTTCTTGGGCTGAAAAGATGAGTCTCTAAATTTGGCCCATTGGAAAAATATCTTTTCTATTTTTTATATATAAATAGACGGACGTATAAAATAATACAACTTTTCTATATATACGACTCTTCGTCTTCTTGTCTTCCATAAAATTTGAACTCGAGCAATACAGATTTTCCAAAAAAATTAAAGGTGTAAAGATGGTTTGGCTTTCTTCGGTGCAGACGAAAGCCATATTTTTCTTTGAAGGGTTGTTTTATCCTAGGGACTGCATGATTGTTAGACTGTCTTCCACCAGTTCGGATAGAGCCACAAAACGTCTTAAAGAGAGCGACCTAATCTGTGATTTAACCAGATTATTTTTTGACGGTGCTGCAACAACAAATTTAAGACGTTCATATCAGCATGTCTACAGTCGATGAGTTCTCTGGTGCTACTGCCTTTGACATAAAAAGTCGGCTTTGAAGGACTTCATTTCAAACGTTAGGGGCAGAAAATGCAGTTCTTTCTAACAGTGAAGAATACCGTTTATGTATTGACTATAGACAAGCTCTTTCTGACCGAGGAAGCAACTAACGAGCAAAAAAAATAGCTGCAGACCTGAACTAACGATGACTATCTGCGCAAAAAATTCATTCTTAATGGTCTCTGTGATGACCTGTACGACTACTATAAATCGAACAAATCAGCTAAGGAGATTTGGGACGCTTTGCAGAAGAAATATAATATTGAGAAAACTGGATTAAAGAAGTATGCAGTCAGCCGCTACCTCAAATACTAGATGACAGACGGTAAATAAATGGAGGCACGGTCATAGAAGCTTCAAAAAATAACGCACGAAATCATCACCGAAGGTATGATTTTAAATGAAAGGTTTCAAGTTGTTGAATTAACAGATACATTACCCCCTAGTTGGAAAGATTTATATTCTTAGACATAAGACTGAGGAATTTTCCTTAGAAAGTTTGATTACTCGCCTCCGCATTAAGGAGGAGGCCAGAAAACAAGATCAGAAAGATGACGTGCTTGTTGTTTCTAACGGTAACACTAAGAAATCCACAAATGCAGTTTTGAAACCCAATGTGAAAATTTTCAAAAACTAGAACCGCAAACAGAATCAGAATCATAATAATCAGTCTTAAAACAAAAACAAACAACCACCCAAAAGAATGGCTCTGAACAGTTGTTCTTATATTACAACTGTAGCAAACCAGGTCATATAGCACACAAGTGTCGTAACAGGTCAAATCTTGCACTGTATGCTAAACTAACTAAAGAGGCCCTAATGGCTATATTTCTGACTAAAGAGGCCCTATTTGTTCTTATTCTAGACTCAGGTGCTTACTCATGTCTGCTACGATCTTGATATGTTCAAGGCATATGATGTTGTAGATGATATGAAAGTGTTGTTATGGGACTCTCACACCACTACTGTTGCTGGAACTAGCAATATGAAGTTGAAGTTCACCTTTGGAAAGACCTTAAGAAAAATGTAATGCATACTCCAGAGATGAGAAAGAATTTGGTATTTAAATTCTTGTTGAATAAAGCCGGCTTTACTCAAACTATAGGGTCTGGTTTGTACACCATCATTAAGAATGATGTTTTTGTTGGTAAAGATTATGTTGTCGATGGGATGTTTAAGTTTGTTAATCCGCTTTTTGGCAAGCCAGTACACAGACGGATTTACCCAACAGACTTCACGGTAATCAAGGATGATGAGTGCAGAGCGACGGTTGTAGGATCCGAATGTAAAGTACAAATGGTTATACGAAGCCAGAGTTGGTAGGTAAACGATGTAGGGTGCTTGAAATATGGACGTTAGCTTGGAACCCAAGGGATCGGCACAGCTTTGTAGCATAGGAGGGATCGGCGTAACTTCATGAAGTATGAGGATCGGCGTGCTTCATGGAGGATGGATCGGCATACCTTCGTGGAGTAGGAGAGATCGGAATTACATGAAGTAATCCAAGGGACAAGCATGATTAAGCAAGCATGGATCGGCATACGTGGAAAGGCATGGATCGGCATGGCTTGGAAGTATTCAAAGGGATCGGCATGGCTTGGAAGTATCCAAAGTGATTGGTATGGTTGGTTATAAGATGGATCGGTATGGTTAGTTGGACAAGAGATCGGCATGGTCGAAGCAAAGGAGGTTCAGCATAGGTGAAGGTGCATGGATCGACATAAGTTTATTGGTTTGGAAGTTATGCCTCAACTCATAAGATAGGGATCGGTGAAGCATATGAAGGGAATTGTTAAGGCTTGATAGTTAGCAAGGGATCGGCACATTTGAACCCACTAAGGAGGGATCGGCACACATCAAAAACCAATGGTATTCTTGCATTCAACATTCAATAACTTGAGCTTGTTTGATCCAAATGATATGAGAATTGAAGGGCTAACATATTTAAACGTGAAGAAGCCACCATAAGGATCGCTGCTCCAGAATCGGCCAATGGATGGATCGGTACTGATCCATCTTCATTGGGATTTGAGCCTATCGACCCATGGTGGGCCCATATGAATAAGAATGTGTTATAGCCGAAGTTTCAAAGAGATTGGTGCACGTCTTCCCATATAAATACAGCAGGCATGGCTTCAGAAAGGGGGATCTTAATTCTGCTTCTCTTCATCTTCTACCTAGGCTATACTCTGTCATTTTTATTCTTGAATTTCACGGACTTGTATCTGTAATCAGCAGTATAAACTAATAAAAGGAAAATCTTTGGAGTGGACGTAGGTCGAAGTTAGCCGAACCACTATAAATCTGTGTCTCCATCTACTTGCTTTCTAATTGTTTTTAATTTTGTTCTTCATTTATTTCTCTTCATATTTATGTATTTGGATTAGACATTGGTGCTTTCTTACAACTGGGTGTTGGTGGCCAATTTTAACGTCAACATTTTGGTGCTTTCACTGAGAAGGACTTGCATAAGCGGATTTGGAAGCTAGAAGCTCGGATTTTGAAGCTTGGATACTTAGAGATAGGAAGTAATGACTGGCAATCAATAAGGAGAGTGCTACCGGAAAGGAGCCACCATGGAGGGAGTCAGGAGGCTTCCTCGGGAGCTAGAGCTAATCAAGCATTTATCTACATCACCATGGATGAAATGGAAACAATGATGGATGCTATGAAGGAGAGGATGCTGAAAAAGCAGGAGGAGATGATGCAGAATTTACTCCAACAAGTTAGACAAGCTGGAGCACAGAATCAAGGAGTTGAAGCAGCGAGAATCACTGAAAATCAAAACTGGGGGCATGGAAACAAGGCTAATAGACAAAGGAGTGGAACAAGCAACCGGGGGCAGTCCCCTGCTAACCTAGATGGATCGACACCGATCCCCAAAGGCTGGAGGGCATGCCCCCGGGTCTGGTTGATCGAGATGCTGGAGGACCTGCGATCGATCCCATGGAGCTTGGCGCAAATCGAAATTTGGATGCTCGTCCGGAGGAGTACGTTCCGGAATTCCCTTGTCGACTCGGGGGGCAGCTTGGACATGGTGATAGGAGACTATCATTGGAAGACAATGACAGGTTTGCGGAGATGATAAGGCGAGCTATGTGTGGAGGATTAGTGAACAAGGATTTGGAGGATGTAAATAGAAGTCCATTCGCTCCAAATATCAGGCAAGCTAGGAATCCACCGGAGTTTAAACTACCAATGCTTGAGACATATGATGGAAAAACGGATCATGCTGTTCATTTGACGAGGTACATGAGACGCATGGAAGTACTGAGGGCATCGGAGGAAGTCATGGCACGGTGTTTCCCCTTATACTTAACGGATGTAGCTGCACTATGATTCAGACAGTTGGAAAGCAGCTCCATTGGCACGTGGACGGAATTGATCGAAAGGTTTATGAGGCAGTTTAGGGTTCACATCTCGTGACCCAAAAATATGATGAATTTGACAACATTGAAACAGAGGACTGGAGAGTCCCTGAGGAGTTTCTTAACACGGTTTAATGTCGCGGTGGCATTGGTAGATCGTCCAGATCCATCCATGGTTTTGATGGCAGTTGTATCTGAAATTGCAGATGGCACAGAGTTCAAGGATTCATTGGCGCGGGATCCACCTATGGATCTCGGGGAGTTTTATCATGAAGCAGAAAGGTTCATGTGACAAGAAGACGCACGAGCAAACAAAACGGAGGTGAATGTTGTGCAAAGTGGAAGATCATCAGGAGATGTAAACAAGAATGATAAAGGAAAACGGAAAATGAATGATGGCATTAATGTGCCGAAGAGGCAATGGAGAGAACCAAAATTCTCTTCTTATACGGATTTGACCGAATCTCTGGAAATGATTTATTTGGAAACCCGAGGACGTTTCAGTATCGAAGGCCGACAAGGAGGGAACCCTCCGAACGTGAGCGGGCATCAGGAAAGCATTGCCTATTTCATGAGCTGGATGGACACAATACAAATGATTGCATGCATTTGAAGGATGTCATTGAGGAACACGTGAAAAGTGGTCAGTTACAACAATACATAAGGACTCGAGCTGCGGCGGTGGAACAGGAGCAGCCACCGTCCATCTCGAACGAAAATAGCACTGGATCAAGGCATCATCGTCAACTTGTCATCAACTGATCGGGATGGCACGGAGTAAGTAATAAACTCCGCAGTAATACAGCTAAGTCACTTACACATGTACGGGATCGAGAACGGTCCCTAGGCATGCTCTGAGATGACGATAAACCGTTGTGCTCGGGTTTGTGAAATTCGTTTTATTTCCTCTTATTTGCTTCGAACTTTGGTTTATTGGTTGTAAGGAATTTATTTTATGGACTTAGGGATGCTTAAATCTGGATTAATATAATAAATAACACAGGTCATGGTTATGGCCCCGACCGGAGAGACGGGACAATAACCGTGAGTCACGAGTCACTTCGTCGGAGAGCGCAGGATGATTCGTACACGGATTAAGTCCTCGACTGGGGATCGAGGCCGGAGAAGGATACCCCACGGATTAAGTCCTCGATTGGGAACCGAGGTCGGAGAAGGATGCCCCATTGATTAAGCTCTCAACTAGAGAGTTGAGGCCGGAGAATAAAACCTAACAGGTCGTCAAGTATGAATTGTGCTTGGCAAGGATCCGGAGAGATCAAGATCGTTGGGTATGGACTATGCTTGACAAGGGGTAGGCCGCTTCGCCGGAGAGCGATAGGATCGACCTACTCAGGTCGTCGAGTATGGATTTTGCTCGACAAGGATCCGGTGAGATCAAGGATTTGGATTAGGCTAATGACCTGGAGAGGTCTATAGATTTGGATATGGACCCGAAGCGGTCTCGGATTTGGATAAAACGATCCGGAGAGGTCTACGGATTTGGATGTGGACCCGGATTTGGATAAAATGATCCGGAAAGATCGTGGATTTGTTTAATGAATTTGGAATGGATTCGGAATTAGATATCGACTCAGAACAGTCACGGATTTCGCTAATGATCCGGAGAGATCCAGGAATTAGATTGGCAACGGATTGGATTCTTGATTGGATAATATGGCGATCAATGGATTATGGACTTTGGATTTCGAATTTATGGCAATTCAAAACACGTCTTCCTATCGCAAGGCATGTTTTGTGGGGCAAAGTGTTAACCTGCTTTTTGGCAAGGCAATACATATGCGGATTTAATCCAACAGACTTCACGGTTATCAAGGTCGATGAGTGCAGAGCGACGGTTGTAGAACCCGAAGGTAAAGTACAAATGGTTATACGATGCCAGAGTTGGATGGAGTTGGTAGGTAACCGATGTAGGGTGCTTGAAATATAGACGTTAGCTTGGAACCCAAGGAATCGGCATAGCTTTGTAGCATATGAGGGATCGGCGTAACTTCATAAAGTAGGAGGGATCGGCGTGCTTCATGGAGGATGGAACGGCATACCTTCATGAAGTAGGAGGGATCGACATTACATGAAGGAATCCAAGGGACGGGCATGATTAAGCAAGCATGGATCGGCATACGTGGAAAGGCATGGATCGACATGGCGTGGAAGTATTCAAAGGGCTCGGCATGGCTTGGAAGTATCCAAAGCGATTGGTATGGTTGGTTATAAGATGGATCGGCATGGTTAGTTGGACAAGGGATCGGCATGGTAGAAGCAAAGGAGGTTCGGCATAGGTGAAGGTGCATGGATCAGCATAAGTTTATTGGTTTGGAAAGTTATGTTTCAACTCATAAGATAGGGATCGGCAAAGCATATGAAGGGAATTGGAATTGTCAAAGCTTGATAGTTAGCAAGGGATCGGCACATTTGAACCCACTAAGGAGGGATCGGCACACATCAAAAACCAATGGTTTTCTTGCATTCAACATTCAATAACTTGAGCTTGTTTGATCCAAATGATATGAGAATTGAAGGGCTAACATATTTAAACGTGAAGAAGCCACCATAAGAATCGCTGCTCCAGAATCGGCCAATGGATGGATCGGTACCGATCCATCTTCATTGGGATTTGAGCCTATCGACCCTTATGGTGGGCCCATATGAATAAGAAGGTGCTATAGTCGAAGTTTCAAAGAGATTGGTGCACGTCTTCCCATATAAATACAGCAGGCATGGCTTCAGAAAGGGGATCTTCATTCTGCTTCTCTTCATCTTCTACCTAGGCTATACTCTGTCATTTTTATTCTTGAATTTCACGGATTTGTAACTGTAATCAGCAGTATAAACTAATAAAAGGAAAATCTTTGGAGTGGACGTAGGTCGGAGTTAGCCGAACCACTATAAATCTGTGTCTCCATCTACTTGCTTTCTAATTGTTTTTAATTTTATTCTTCATTTATTTCTCTTTATATTTCTGTGTTTGGATTGGACATTGGTGCTTTCTTACAACTGGGTGTTGGTGGCCAATTTTGATGCCATCAAAGTTAAACGTTGATTGTAATAAATTTGGTAGTTTCTGCTTATATGTTGTGTGATTTCAATATTTAGCATGCTAGACTTTACCATGTCAATAAGCGATTTATTCATAACATGAGTAGCTTAGAATTAATTCCTCAAGTACCAATAAGTGATTCTGAAAATGTGAATTTTGTAGCCAAACTAAAATAACTAAGAGCCTACATAAATCTGTACTTGGAGAGTCGGAGCCTTTAAATTTCTGATATATGTGAACTTGATGGTACATTAACTAGGGATGGTAAACGATATTTTATTGCATTTATTGATGATTGATCTGATTTCACTTATAGCTCATGAAAAACAAAAGTGATGACTAGATATGTTTAAGTTATTTGTCACTGAAATTGAAAATCAGTTTAATAAGAAAATTAATAAATTTCGTAGTGATAGAGGAACATAATATGAATATAGCTTGTTTATCGAATTTTATAATTCACACAGCATAATTCATGAAAAATGACACCATATTCACCTAAAATGAATTGTAAAGCTGAAAGAAAAAAAATACGGTTTTTACTGAATCTATAGTTGCTGAACAGAATATGCATTATATAAGTGGGGAAATTTTGTTCAATGTTTGTCATTGTATTAAACAGAATTTCTAAATCTAAGAGCTAAATTTTACCTTCTGAAATTTTTTGAAAATCATAAATCTAACTTATCTACCTTTAATACTTGGATTGTTTAACATATATTCATATTTCAGATCCTAAAAGAATTGAATCAACAAGTGAAGCATATGAATTTGTTTTTTTGGATATGCAATTAATAGCAGTTATCATCGAATCAAATGATGTTGATTTCTTTGAACATAAATTCCTATTTAAACTGAGAAATAGTGAAGGCACATCTACTGCCAGTATTCCACAAATTAGGAATAATGAACATACCGAGGCAATAGAAACTGAACCTAGGAGAAGTAAAAAAGATGGAATAACTAAAGATTATGGTCCAGAATATTATGCTTATCACTAGAAGATGATTCTGCTAATCTTAAAGAAGCCTTGTATTTTTTAGATTCAGACCTTTGACAAGAAGCTATAAATGATGAAATGAAACCTCTTGAGTCTAATGAAATATGATACTTAGTTGATTTACGTCTAGGTTGTAAAACTATATGTTGTGCGTACTTAAAAAGAATTAAAACATGATGGTACTATTGATAAATATAAGACTCGTCTTGTATCCAATGAATTTAGGCAAAGAGAAAATATTGATTTATTAAAACTTTTTCACCTGTTACTAGAATAACATTTATTCGAGTGTTAATTTCTCTTGCTTCAATTTATGATTTACTAATTCACCAAATGGAGGTTAAAACTGCTTTTCTGAATAGTGAATTAAAATAAGAAAATTACATGGACTAACCTGAAGGTTTTGTTATTCCTGTTCAGAAACATAAAGTTTGCAAATTAAATAAATCTATATATGGTTTTAAACAGACACCTAAACAATGGTCCGAAAATATTGATAATTTAGTTATATTACGTGGTTTAAAGTAAATGAAAGTGATAAATGTATTTACTATAAAACCGAGAATAACATTTGCACTTTCATATGTTTATATGAGGATGATTTATTTATATTTGGTTTAAATATTCATGCTATAAATTTTGCTAAATCCATATTATGTGATAATTTTAATATGAAAGATCTTGAAGAAGCGAGTGTAATCTTGCTAATCTTAAATATTCATTACATTGAGAAGATGTTAAAGAAATACAATTATTTTGACTATAAACCTGCAACTACACCATATAATTCTAGAAAACTATTTAAGAATACCGATGAAGATGTGAGACAGTTTAACTGTGCGGGCATCATTAGCAGCCATAGGTATGCCATTAATTGTGCTAGACCCGATATAGCCTATGTCGTGGGATTATTATGCAAATTTACTAGTAAACCTAGTATAAAGCATTGACATGTTATTGAACGGATCATGAGATGCCTTAAAAGAACTATAAACTTTGGATTATATTATTAGAAGTTTCCAGCTGTACTTGAAGGATAAAGCGATGCAGACTGGAACACTTTATCTAACGACTCCAAAACAACAAGTGGGTGTATTTTAGCAGAGCAGATGGAGTTGTTTCTTGAAAATCTAAGAAACATACTATTTTGACTAAATCCACTATGGAGTCTGAGATGATAACACTCGATATGGCTAGTGAAGAAGCAGATTACTTAGAAAATATGCTAGCTGAGATCCGTTTGTAAGAAAAATCGATACCAGCTGCGTTGATCCATTACGATAGTACCGCGGCTATTACAAAAGTTGAGAACCGCTACTATAACAGTAAGAGACAACAAGTACGTTGTAAGCACAGTACTGTAAGAGAGCATATCGCTTCGAAAGCTGTTAGAGTGGATGACGTGCGCACTGATGAGAATTTGATCGATTCTTTGACGAAAGCTTTGACCAAAGAAAAAGTCCCTGCAACATCTAAAATAATTGGTTTATTGCCCTTAGAATTAGAAGTCGCTTATAATGGGTAACCAACCTAATGACTGGAGGCCCAAGAACTAGGTTTATGGATAAAAACAAATTATGAAGTAATGCGAGTTGAACATGCTATTTTGATTTTAATCAAGGTAGTTAAGGCGCTAAGGCGCAAAAAAGCGCCAAGCTGGAGCCTAGGGCTTTTTTGCGCCTAGGGCTTTTTTGGGAGCCTTGAGCATGAGGCGGCGAGCAGTCTGGACGGCTCTCGAAGTTCGAACTATGTTACGTATTTTAATTTGATCGATTTGATTTTGAGTTGGGACTGGGCACGAATTTGTTTTTGAGTTGGTTAATTTAATTGGGTGCGGATAAATTGAAGGGAAGTTGTGTGTTTGGGCTCATATTGGACCAAAAAAAAATTCTTCAACAAAGCAGCCCAAGGCGCGCTTTAACAGCGCCTCAAAAGCCAGCGCCTTGGGGCTTTTGGGGCTTTTCCGACGCCTCGTGCATCCGTGGCGCCTTAGAAGTCAAAAAAGCCCCAGCTTGGAGCCTAGGGCTTTTTGGAGCCTAAGCACGCCTAGGCGAGGGCTTTGATAACACTGATTTTAATAGAAGCATGTATTCCTAAAGCAATAAAAGGATGAGTTGATAGCAACTCTTAATGAAATTTATACTCTATGTGGAGTGGAGTACCTAATTACAGGATTGCACTTAATAAATCACCTATGTGAATGCGAAAATATGGTTGTTTCCTTTGGAATTTTGGACAAATTCCTAAAACGTTCACTAAATTAGGATAGACGTGCATAACCTTTAATGCACGGGCTATTGACTACACCCTAAAAAGGTTGTGTGTGGTTTGATGTCAGAGATAGAGTTCAGGGCTACATGCCACTTTAACATATCTGAATCTTACTCACTATGTAAATGTTCAGATCGAAAGATACCTTTGTTTATACACAATCTTATAAGCTCAGTGATTGCTCAAGAAAATATATTTTTTTTAATCAAGCGGGGGATTGTTGGACCTTATTTAAATAAAGTGATGTGACCATTGAGAGGCTCTTTAGTCCCACATATTGGGACATATGAAAAGAAATCAATATATATTGATTTCTTAGCCTTTAAGTTTGACCCTTAGGGCATTTGATTTTTTTTCTTGGGTTGAAAGAGAAGCCCCTAAGTTGGACCCACTGGGAAAATATATCATCTATTTTTTATTAATATATAGACGGACATACAAAAGAATACAATACTTTTAAATACGACTCTTCTTCATCTTCTTGTCTTCCATTAAAGTTTGAACTTGAACAATACAAATTTTTCAACAAAATAAAGGTGCAGAAACGGTTTTCTTCTGTGAAGATGAAAACCAAATTATTCTTTGAAGGACTGTTTTATCCTAGGGATGGCGTGATTGTTAGACTGCCTTCCGGGCAGAGCCGCGAAACGTTTTAAAGAGCGCGACCTAGTCCGCAGCTCAGCCGGATTATTTTCCAACTGTGCTGCAACAACAACTTATTATGTATCATTGGTTTCATTGTTTGTAATCCAAATAAGAAACACAGCATTATAGGCTCGTTCAAGGTAAAAGAATTAAAAACTATATAATATATAAAACCATCAATACCTCACCAGCCTTTCGAGGTGTTAATATCAAATCTTTGGGAAAACCTCTATCTACGGCATGCTGTTCGACTGGGGATGGCTTGAGTTTTCTTCCTCTATCTCTCACTGAAGGTGGTTGAGTCACAATTGCAGCAAGCTACACCACATTACTTATAGTTAATACTATAATTTATGTGCACAATATTATCTCAGCTGCATCAAGCGCACAAAATAGCACAAAATAAAATACATGTCAATTCCTTGATCATATTACAAAATTTTCATCATCCTCATTTTCATACAACTCATTGGTAGTCCAAGAGGATGGAATACAAGTATAACTTACAAAATTTCTTTTTGATAAAATCAAAGGAAAAACCATTGGAAAAAAAGTTTGTTTAAGGATACCCGAAAAGTGGAATCCGGAGCATCCGCGGCATTGAAAAGAGAGTCAAGCACTGAAGCAGCTACCTAAAAATAACTCAATAATTAACGCGAACACGTTGTGCGCATATCAAAATTACAAAGACAGGAATACATTTCTTTACACTTACATCTGGAGAGCCTAGAAAAACCAAATTCTTCTTTTTGCTGATTGTGATCGGCGGAGAATTTCCGACGGTGGCACAGCAGAAGAAGCGACGAAGCATCAAAGACGAGGGTACCATTGTATTTTCTTATAGTCTGCGGCCTGAATTAATAACAAGGGATAGAAGAAGGATATGTTTACGCCCCATCCAACTTGTTTAGGTTACCGTTTGCAGCTCTTGAATGCCCGCTGCCGTTCCCGCAGAACAAGTTTAGGGAACAAGATAATTTGATCCATTGGGGCTGTTTATTGATTAATAAAGTAAATTTAATTTAATTTTTTATAAATTTCTAAAATCAATAACTTGTGCAAATAAGATTCGTTTTAGATGCTTTTTTACGTTGCGATTGTATTAAAGTGTTATACATTATAAAGTTGATCTGAACTGAATCCGAACAATTTTAAAATTTTACAATTTAATTGATTAATTTTTGTAAATAATTGATACGTATTATTCATTAAAAAATAATTAATTAATTAAATATAAACCAATTTTATTATAAAATATACATTTTAAATTCTCCGTTTTGATTCTTTGCTCGCATACAAAAAGTTTATTCTTTGCGAAGCAAACGGAGAATCTGAGAGGAGCATTTGAGCGGAAACATTGGGTGAATGGAGAATGCATTTGGTATAAAAAACTTTCACCCTTATGCCAACTTCATAATGGGGTTAATCCTTTTTAAATATTAAAAAACTTCATCCTTATGCCAACGGGGTTGGCTCGGTTGATAGGTAGTTCAGACTACGAGACTAAAAGGTCACGAGTTCGATCACTAAAATCGACACGTGTTGGCATTAATGAACCATGTTCAAAAAAAACCCTTCAACCTTATTACAGATTCGGCGTTGTCAATGTTTCACTATTTTATCGCAAACAAGTAATATAATAATAATGTGCAGGTTTAAAATTTCTCATCAAAACTAACCGTTAATTTTTATTATTTTGTTTTTTTATTAAATGTAAATTCACTTATCAAGTCATCGTTAATTATTATTGTTTTGAGTGTATTGGTTTATCTTAAATAAAAATTTATTAATTTTGTTTTCAATTCTAATTTTATTTGCAATTTAAAGTTTCTCTTTGAAATACCATTTTACTTTAAATAAATTCATGCATGCTGAAACATAAAACTAGAGACAAGAACAAATAGGGAAAACATGAATTCTATTAATCTCATTTCATGTTTATGTCAACACGATACGATAAAATTTTATTTATAGCCTTGTGATGGAGAATGAAGGTTATAATAATGTCCATAAAAACATTTAGGATGTTCGTCCCAATATTTTGTATATATTACAACACTCTGCTCTGAATATACATATGTAAAGATGATATAATAATTGTCTCATTAAAAACCTATGTTATGAAAAATCCAATGGAAAAAATCATAAACAAGGGAAAGAACACGGTTTTATTTCATTTTAGGTAACACGTTTTATTTATGAGGGTTGATACTTTTGGATCAAGGTAATGTCTTATTGAAATCTTACTAATAAAAGTTCAGTAGGAAAAAAAATAGGGTGTTACTATCTACACACCAAATTAACACCCCTGCTCCATTTATTCTCCCGCCCAACCAATTACTCCATTCATCCACTCATACACATTTCCTTAGTTTTACGTCGCACATGACTAAACAAAAACGCTTTTCATCTTCCGCAAATTAATCATCCTTTCACTCACAAAACCGCATCATTTTTTTGTGGTAATTTATTTTTGTGTTAATTTTATGATATAACCTTAGTTTAATTTTTTTTAGTTGTGTTGTATCATTCATCATTCTTATTGTTGATTTAGAAAAAAAAAATCAAAGTTTAACTATTGATTGTGGAGCTTTTCGATTGAAACTACGAGATGAATTATTTGATTGATTTCAGTTCTTGGTATATTGTGGTTAAGCTAAATAAAATTCTTTTATTGTTAACTTATTTTTGTACAAAATCCCATTTGAAATAAAATGATGTTCAGTTTGATGTATTTCTTATACATATTTTATTTCAAGATTAATTCGTATTATTAACATGTGTTCTATAATTGGTTCTAGCGAGCTATTTCATTTTGTTATGAGAATAAAATGATTTATAATTTTTGTATTTTACTTTGTATCTTTTTTTAATAAGTAAATATTTATCATTTTATTCAAAAATGATTTTATACGGAAAAAAAATTAATTTTAAATTTAGTGATTTTATATAATTATATAAATATATTTGTCATTCGTTCAGCCATGAATTCAAATTATTTCCAACATTAAATTTTCCACAATCATAAACTATGAAAACATTAAAAAGACTATGAAGATCTTCCAAATTCTGTAACAAGACGTGGTGTTCCCAATACCGAACCCGCATCTTGAGCATGTGTCTTGTTCCAACTCTATAGAAATGTTTTTTGTGCTTCATCATCTGCACCATTTATATCCTATTATTATTTATATATATGTAGATACACCATTTAGAAGATTTGACTTAGTAGTTCTGTAATGAAAAACATACAAAGTAATACCTTTTAAGCTCACTTATCGTTTAAAGAAAAGGCTTAGTCCATTATCACTCGGACAATTGCCTTAACCAGTTGTTGGTTCACAAAATGTCATCATAGCTTTACTTCCCATGTATACAAACTATTTCTCTTTCATTTCAATTTCCTTTATGTACATAGGGAATTCAATTCGGTTGTAATTATAGAAAAAGAAGACTAAACCATGTAGGAGCAGTGTTCATTTGCACCCGCGGAGAAATCTAACCGTACCTTTCTTCATAATCAAGTTGCATGGTAGAATAGACATGTGCGATAACAAAGATACGATACTATTGCAAAGATATCACAAATTCAAAATTTTAAAAATAACATATTTCACTCAGTTTTGGATAATCACATGACTGTTTTTTCACTCAGTTTTGTATGACCGGATGACTATTTTTTCACTCAATTTTGCATAATTGATCGAAGTATGTTTTTATAGTAACCTTCCTAATTTAGTTTTAGAACTTTTTAAGTGGCGTTAGTATAGCTTTGGTAGTTGTAAATAGTAACACTCAAAAAATTATTGGTGAAGGAAAAGATTACATTATAACATACTTCTACATGCTCAAATTTATTTATAACGCATTGTTCATTTAATCTGTTGATGCAGTCGACGCATACTAATTTTATACACAATCATTTGAAATATTGATTTTGGAAATGCCTTTGTGAATAGATCCATTGGATTTTCTTGGGACTGATTTTTTTTTTGAAATGGTACTTTATATACAACATGTCATTAGAACAACATATCACATGTCAATAAACGTTCGAATCATGCTACGGAAGTTTCGAACTTGTGACCTCTCGCACCAAAGCCGAATCACTTAACCACTTTGGACAATGGTGCTTTTCACTCTTGGAACTGATTTTATTTTACCTCTACCTTATTATCCTTTAGTAATTCATGTGTAAAGCGAAATTTAAGAGAAATGTGTTTGGTCCTATTTCCCTTGATGTATCCAACTTGGATCTGAGCTACGTAAGCTGCATTGTCTTTATAAATAATAATTGATCCATCTGTAGCTAAGGTGTAACGATCCGTAATTTGATCGCTTTAATTAAAGATATTTAAATTATTTTAAATATTCAAATATAGATTAATTTTCACAAAAAAATCAAGTTTTGTGAAATGAATGATATTAATGAACCTATTTTGGAGAAATATTTACGAAAATATTTTCTTTGGAAATATATCGATAAAATGGCTGAAAAAACTATTTTATCGATAAACAACTCTATAATCATAAAACATCATGCGCGGAGCTCGATACATACACTTACTTTTATAATTGAACAGGAATATGAAATAAAATCAATAATGTTATTTTTGAAAATAAAATGTGTTTATGACATCCTCGGTTATGCCCTTATATTTAATAATTGATTTATCAAATTAAATTTTTATTTAATAACTATTATAATTATTCAAATAGTTGTTTTTAAATGATAATAATTTATTTTAAATGGTTATAAAGTAATAATAAATCATTTGTAATAGTTTTATGAAATTTTGTTTACATTTATATGTAATTTAAAATATAAGTGAAAATGTGACCGATAATCAGTTTCTTGATTTTCTACGGTTTAACGAACGAAAGTAGATTTAAATTGTTGCAACCTAGTTTTTGTGTAGCACTTATACAACATACATATACATATCCTAACATGCACATGAACACATGTATACATACAAATATACATATACACTTATATGTACATACATGTTAAAAATATCTAAGGTACTTAAGTTTTCTTCTTACTTAAGCTTTCTTCTTACTTAAGCATCTTAAAAGTAAACTTACACATCAAAACCTCACAACATCATCACATGCGCATGGGGGTGATGATGGGCGAGCTCATGATGATGATATGGAGGGGGCAACGTGAATAATGATGGGGAAAAGTGGTGTAAAGTGGTGATGTGATAGGATATGGAATATCATGATATTTAGTTTGGTTAACTTCGTTTCCAAGGCTCCTCTTCCTACATACACACACTTATGCATATATATATGTATGTATGTATGTATGTATGTATGTTTGTATAGCAAATATCTTAGATACTTATCATACAAAATCAAACAAATCTTCACCAAAACCAAAGCAAAACACATGTCATTCTAAGGGGCACTGCTTAAGGGCTAAGGAGGGAGACAAAACATGAAGTGAAGTAAGGTGAAAGGGGGAGAGGGGCATGTGAAATAATGGAGGAGATGGTGCACATGGTGATAGGAAAGGTAGTGAAGTGATGGAAGATATTTTCCATATTTTTTTCTATAAATACCACCCCTTCTCTCATAAATTCCTAACACATTTTTCTACTCTTCTTCTTCTTCTTCCCTAAGCTAGTTTCATGGCTATCATACTTAGAAAAATAATGAGAAAAAGTTATGACAAAGTATTAGCAAATTATATACGCATGTATATGTTATCAAATCCACTTCAAACGAAGGCAAATCACCTCATTTCCACCCTAACACTCCACGGCCACCCCCATACAAGCCAAAGGCCGAGCCTTTCCCACCTCCTAAGTCATGGCCGTGAGCACCCAAGCATCTAAGGCTCAAGGCCGAGCCATCTAGGGGTGATAATCCAAGTGTTCGTGAGCTTAGAGTTCGAGATAGTGGAGCTATAGCCATTTTTAAGTTAATCGTTTAATCCGGGTGAGAAACTCTTACTTATATCGTATTTTCAGATGATGATATGATGTTTACAATGGATATTTACTATGTTTTGATCATCAAGCTTAGTTGTTTAATATTGTTGTTTAATTGTATTAATAAGTCACGTTAATACACGTCGATAAGCACAAAGGAAATCACTTTTCTTTATTGAATGAAACGGTGAATATAGAACATTTAAACCTCTTAAAAATGGTTTAATATGATTTGGTAATGATTTGTAAACGTTTAAAAATGTATTGCCAAAGTTCAAATGAATATTGAAAGTTGAGTCAAAAATAGGCGTGTCGCGTAACGGTAGTTCGCAATATCACGCCGTAAAAGTCAAACGAATATATAGAATGAAATATAGCTAGGAATTATTCAAGATAAGAATTTTCTAAACTATTATATCCATAGTTTTCAAACAAAGAAAGAAAATCGAGATTTTGATAAGTAGATTTTGAAATATGAATAAAACAAGTTTTCGAAAATATCGCGGTTTTGCAGTTCGGAATCTATAAAATGATTTCCTTAAAAATGATATTTTAAAATTGTTTAAAAATATGAAATAAATTCTAAAAATCTTTTAAAATGTTTTAAAAGTGATTTGAGTAATAAAAATGAATTTCCAAATGATAAAAAAGTCGTTTTGATCAATATAGCTTAAAAAGCATCATTCACGGCACTTTTCTATAACCTTTGAAATATAGTTCTAAACGCAATAATTCTTTTTCAAATCTTTTGTAAATACTTTTAAACGAATAATAAAGTATTTTAAAGGTGATTTGAAGGATTTATAAATTATTTCAAAGTGGTTAAATAAGTAATTAAAAGTTAATTAAGTATGTTAAGAGATTTAGAGTCGATCAAATAACTTGATTGCCTTATGAGTGACGGAGAGATAGTGTCTAGGCTTGAGTTTGAAAAACCAGTTTTCTGCTCTCCCTGTCTATCCGAACTGGCCCGACGAAGGAAATAATATATTTGATTTACTCGGATCAAAATTTTCCAAAGTATAAAGGATATAAATTTTCAAATATAAATAACTTGGATTTTATGGAGATAATCTTCTTATACTTGGTGTTAAATTCCGAAGAGGGAACTCGTACTATTCGAGGAATTTAAAAGGTGATTTCCCCATTAATACGCCCACAGTACTGGTTGAATACGAAAATTGATATTGAGTAGAATTAGATGATTTCTATAGATTCCGCTCACTTATAATTTACTGGTTTTGGATTAACATCCTAGATAACATGGTTTCAACTCAATCAAAATTTTGATTTTTGAACTAAGAGATCTTTGATAAGATTTAAATAAATAATTTTCCAAAGAGAGGTTTAATGATTCTGTATATACCGGAATGAAATGTTTTAAAGATATATATCTCTGGAAGATATTTTTGATAAAAAGGAAGTAATAAATCAAAAGAATAATTTCCTATTTACCTAACATTTCTTTTATCGATGATTGGTTCGAAAGAACCGAGGATCGGATTTGCTTGTGGTCTAGCATGATAGGGGGTTCTCGCTTTGTGTTTGGTGGCGTGCAGATGACTCTTACTCCTACATGTCCCAGGAATGGGTTGGTGTAGTTGAGAGGCCGTCCGTAAAAGTAAATCGTGAGGTACCAGTGTGTGCCACGGTGGGTGTATCCACTGTTGATGGTTGCAAAGCCTAGACCCTCACATTTGGTATCAAAACGCAAGGTTAAGCGAGAACCTTGGCTTTGGTAGGGTAAAGTCTCATCAGAGATAGGGTTAGTAATACCCTAGGATGAGTAACTCATTAGAGATAGGGTTAGTAACATCGTAGAATGAGTTTGAGAATATTATATATGAGTGAGTATCTGTTAATGGTATATGCAAATGATTTTGTTTTTGAAAATTTGTAAATGAAATGATTTTACCTATGATTATATTTTGAATATATAGAATATTTTTTAATATAGTTATTTGATTAAGGAAATGATAATGCTCAGTTATTATTATTGATTGACTGGTTGTTTAATTTAAAATTTTAAGTACGAACACCTCGTGAATTTAGTTTCATAATTTGACTATGGGGTATTCGATAAATAATAATGTTGGTTTAAGATTAAAGGAATTTATTTAAGATAAATAAATCTTATGAATATGTTTTATATAAGTGATTTTATAAAACGTGCCTTATAAAGGAATTTTTGAGAATGTAAATTCCGGTATTTTTGAAAGGAATTTCAAATGATTTTTAGAAAAGGAATAATAATTGTAACAACCCTGTATTTTGTGATTATTTTAATTATTTATTTTGGTTATTTTAATTGATTTCCTGATTTAAAAACTTTATTTTATTTATTAAAATGAATAAATTTTGTTATTTTAAATATAAATTTTGATTTTGATGTGAATTAGAATTCCAAACATGACTAAAAAGAATATTTTCCAGAAAAGTGAATTTTGGTCAATATGGTCAAACTTTGACTTTTAATTTAGAAATTTGAAAGTTTGAAAATTTGAATTTTATCTTTTATTATGAAAGTAAATAAAATTTTAAGAATAATGCTTTTCGTTTCGTTGAAATCTGATTTATAATGTGAAAGTTATGCCTTTTTCAATATTGTGTGTAATTTGCTGTATTTAACAAATTGTTTATTTTAAATTGTATAAATAATATTTTATTTGGTCATGTAATGTTCTAATTTATATTTATATGGGTAAAATAACATGTTGTGCATATATTTTGGTTTTAAAACATTTTTTAAAAAGTATAATTGACATTTTCCAGTGTCAGTTGTATTTTGCTTACAATTTCTAATTTCCAGTTTCAATTAATTAAAGTAATTCTTTATTTATTTTTCTATTTTTTTCTTAAAATCTTATTTGATTCTCATTCCCACTTTATTTTGTTCCTCATTTATTTTATTTATTTGACCTTTTATTTGTTTTAAAGTGAAATAGAAATTTTCTAAAACTAGTGATATTCTATTTGTAAATTTTAAGTCCTGTTTTGAATTTTTAAGCAATTTCTTTAGTTCTTTTTCTAATTTCTCTAAATTTAATTATTTATTTCATTTTGAAAATATAAATGAATTATTTTACTTCACATTTTTGTTTTAAAATATTTTTAAAATGAAGTTGTTAATTTTCCAAAGTCAATAGTGATTTATTTGTAATTTTTGGACCCTGTTTTCAATTTTTAAGCAATTTCTTATATTCTTTTTCCATTTTCTTTAAAATTAATTAATTATTTTTATTTTATATTACTTTGTTTCGGTTTTAAAGTCAATTTACTGATTTTATTTTTGTTTTATTTGAATATAAAGAAAAATAAATATGAAGAGTTTTAAAAGCTTATTTACCTTAAGTCCTTTCATCTCCTCTGTCCTTTCATTTGCCATAACTCCTCAATTACTATCTTGGCTGTGCATTTTTGGTTTGTAGCCGTGAGTTTTCAGCCTCCATTCACCCAAAAACATTTTACCTTCTCATTCATTCATGGCTTCAAGAAAAATCTATGGGTAATGGCTACTTTTTACACTTTTCTTCTCATTTTTCATGTATTTTGCCTTGTTTTCTTTGCTTCTTTGAATGGCCTCCACTCCATATCCACGGCCACCACTCCCTACATCTCTTCCCTGCCATCACCACCAGCTACTCCTCTGGTCTTGACCAAGGCCGAGCCACCATGATGCCAAAACTCCACAAAAAAATTGCAAAACAAGCCATAAAAACATGATTGTTTACCACTATTGCTTCACCACTCCATTTTCCACCACCACCACCACCTTAGGCCGCCTCCACCACCTTTGGCCAGACCACCACACACCTTTACTTCCACTGACCTGATCCATACCCCTCTGACCTGACCACACAAGCCCATGGCCGAGCCATTTTTGTGAACAAAACCCACCTATTTTGCCTTAAACTCTTCATATTCCTTTGTATAAACTTCCTCCTCATATTCTACTACCTAGGCCATGCATACACATGACCAAACCTGAGCCAAACTTGTTCAAACCAGAGCCAAAACCATCCCTAGGCCATGAAAAAAGAATAGAGAAAGCATGGCAAAAGATTTGGCATTCGTATCTCTCTTTATTTAAAGGTTATTTCATTTCTAGTGTATTGAAATTTATGGTTTGCTTTGATTTTTGTTTGGGGTGTAACACAAGATCTAAATCATTGGATTTGCTCTCCACACTCAAATTGTATTAGAGTTGTCGTGCCTTCGTAATCTTTGTGTTGTGTGCTTGTTGGCAAATCTCCAGCTTAACAGGTGAGTTATTCTCACCAGACAATCTGTACCTATATAACTGATAAACCGACACCACTTGAATCTGTAAATGTATTGCATCCTGTTATAACTGCTATGTTATGATTATATGATGTTCACCCATGCTTAAACACCTGTTATATCATATGTTACTGTTATATTATGTTGTTCTTTTATTTTTATCAGTTTATCACACTGCAAGTTCCCTTTAGATTAGAATCACTATGGGTTGAAATGATACATACCCGAACGGACTTTAGAATAGGAGAAAATCGTTATGGGCTGAAATGATATGCCTGAATGATTTTCAATTATTTTCATTTACTTGGGATTGCGGGTTTGAAATGATCAAACCCGGGTATCTTTGTAAATTACGGGTTGAAATGATAAATTACCCGTATCACTTTACCTAGGCTAGAAAATGAAATATAGACCCGTTGTTAAAATATGTTTTATATTTTTTTTTAATATTTTAGAAATGTAAATATTATAATATTTTGATTTAAACTAAATAAAAATGATTTTTGTAAAGCATTATTGATTTTCTGAAAATTTATAAGTGAAATAAATTAATGGTAAAATTAGAAAATTTGAAATGTAAGTTATTTTGCGAAATTTTAATTTGGTGATAATTGGAATTTAAATTAAATATGAAATGTGATAAATTCATGATAATTTGGATTAAAGTGAATTTAAATGATTTTATAATATATTAATGTTTTTTTGAATAAAGTTAAAATGTGAAATGAATGAATATTTAAGTTGAAATTTTGAAATATATCTAAAATTGGAAATTTTTGAATTTGGCTTAAAAGTGAATTTTTAAGTTAAGTAAATAAAAATGGAATTAAGTTATATTTGAAAATTTAAACTTAAGTGTTAAGTTAATTTAATTTAATGAATTTATAACTTAATATTGGAATTTAATAAGTGAATTATTATTAAATTTTGATTTTTGAATGGAGTTTTAACTTTATAAAATCATGAATATAAGGGTATTTGAATAATTGTTTTAAAAGTGAAATTATATGATTTTATAAGAAAAAAAATGATTTATATAAAAATATAATTGTTTGTGAAATTTTACTGAATATTTGAAGTTAGTTAACTGCATTTCTGAAACGCTATTAAATTCTAATGTAAATGATAATACAACATTTGTAAATGCTGTAGTTGATAATAATGAACCAAATGGCTAAATTTAATTAAAGGCTATTATAGCATTTTTGTAAATGTTATAATGGTTGAATTTAACTAAGTTTATTTGAAACTAATGTAACCATATTACAGAATTTTAAATGATGTCTTTTGTTAAATTGAACTATTTTAAATGTGACTTTCCGTAGCATTTTCTAAATGCTGCGAAAGTTGAAATTTCATTGTTTTAATTAATTTAAGTGAACGAATGAACTTTGAAAAGTTAAATTTTTGGAAATTTAAAATTTTAATTATTAAATATACTAACTTCATTTTTATGATTTAAAATGAAGTAATTTGTTTCGAAATATAAATTATTTTGAAATATGATATTTTGATATTTTGAAATGGATTTTATAAGGATATTGAATTTTGAAATGATATTTGATTTCGAAGTATAAAATACCATTTTGAAATTTTAACCACGGGATGTATTTAATTTATAGTTTAACTGATCCTTAAAGGATGGGCGATCCCAAGCATCCTTTGAGTTATTGTGCATTTCTACTACAGTTCACTTGAGTTGGTTTACATTATATAAGTATATATTGTCCTGACTCGAGTGTTTTGTGTTTTACTTTACGCTCGGGTCAGCCTGAGTATTTACAGCTTAGCTTTGGATTTCTTTCTGGAGCTAGGAATCGCTGGAGATTCTGCTTGTCTAGTTATCTGTTCCTTTCAGTTCAGTTGTTCTATTTCAGTTCTGGTATTCATAAACTTCTATTTATTTGAGATGTCTATTGTATATGTTTTCAAGCAGATATTATGTATTATGTTTTGAGAGTTTGTTATAGTAGCTTCATGAACTACTATGGTTTTTTTATATTCCGCTGCGAGTTATTCTGATATGTTCTGTGTCTGTGATTCTGTGTATTTGATTTCATTTGCTCCAAATTTATTTACAATCTGTTATTTTGAATTATTCAAGCCAGACATGTGTGGATTATTGTCGATTTGAATGGTCCAAAATACCAGGTCGTTACAGTTGGTATCAGAGCCAGGTTTTAGGCAAACCTTAGCCTGCGGAGCAAAAACTCATTAGAGATAGGGTAGAAATACCCTAGAATGAGTGAAATCAATCTCAGAATCATTTCTTTGTGAGAGAACGTATTTTCGAAGTATAAAATGATTTTCAAATGATTTTTAAAGAATTTTGAAAGATTATTTTGATATAAATTTCCTTGCTTTAAAAGTAAAATATTTCTTAAACTTCATTCCTTTCGTATCCACCTTGTTAGTAATTTCTTTGATTAGGATCCTCTAAAATTTTGAACTTCTCTCTTGATTGATCTAGATCCTTTGTTGATAGGAATCTATTTTAGGTATGGCAAAATCAGTAGTTTGTTAGGATGCTTTGAGTAAACTCTGTTGTATCTTTTGCTTAGCTAAAGTTGTCCAACTAAAGATATTTATGCTTCTGTTTTCGTATGTTATGAATTCGAGTCATTCCAAATTTTGAATGGGAATTTTTCTGTATCGATATAGATTATATATCTCTAATCTTCATTTGGATTCTTATCGAATAGGATTCCTTTGAATTTTGGAACGCTCCCACTTGTTCTGAAATCCATTCCTGTCTCCCATAATTGTATTCTTTTGATTTTGGAGCATTGCATCACTCCACTTTGTATGACCTTTATAGGGTGGCGATTCCGCCAATCTTTGAATGATTATAATTGGCATTGATTCACTGGAGATTTCTGTATCCTCGGTTTACGATGTTTTCTATCTTCTGCTATATTTAGATTCTATCTCTGGCAATCGAAGGTCGATTTGCCTTAGATTTTCGCATCGATTATATTCCTGAAGTCACGGTTGACTGGTTAAGGTCGCCCGCGATTCATATAGGCTTATCCATCTTCTATTTGGTAATTTAATTATCTTATCTTCGTTTGAGCCTATCTTTGAATTAGAATTCTATTTGATTAAAGTCCTTCTAAATTTGAATCTCTGTTTTGCTTTGAAATCCATCCTTGAATCGTCCCTTGGAAAGTTTGTGGTTGATTGTCTTTTGAAAATTGTGTATTCATCGTAGTTTTTATTTTGATAAGGATGACCATATTTTTATATAAAGATGAAATGTTTTTGATAAGGATTATATACCTTTTAAAAAATGAGAATTTGAAGTTTTGAAAGGATTTGAAATTGTGAAAATTTTATAAGAAATGGTTTCATATAAAATGATTTATAACTGAAGGTTTTGAATCTGAATTTAAGTGATTGAACTCCGGCATTTTGGAACTGGTTTTAGGATTTTGAAATAATAAATAATATGATTTGAAATTATTTTTCCGAATAAGTAATGTTTCAATGATTTTAATGGGTTTTAATGATTTCGAAGGAATTTCAAAGAAGTTTTCAAAGTAAATGGAAGTCCAGAACTCACTTGTGTCGCTGGAAAATAATTTCGGTGATGAGTGCACGCATCATCGACATTGATTTTCGAGTTTCTGAGTGAGGGAGAGGCCACTTTAATAGCTTTGCTATGCGAGTGATTTTGTGAAACCATTTTTGATTTCAAATTCCGAAGTATGATTTGATATTCGAAAGATATATGTAAATATATTTGAAACGATTTGAAATGAACCGGTGTTCAATCCTTGAGTTTTGGATTTGATTTGATATAACCCTATTTTTGGAATGGATTTACTGATTTAATTGTGATTTCCAACTCCTGGATTGAAATATGATTTCTTCAACTATTTTAAAGGTTCGAGCACTTCCAAATCAAGGTTAACTTTTCAAAGCTAAGAAATTTTGAAAAGTAATTTGATAAAGTATATAAGTTTGTTTTGAATGTTTAAGTATGAAGTAATATGATTTAAATAAGTTGAAACTGTTTGGTTAAGTAAATGAATAAAGCAATTTTAAAATTTTCTAATATGAAATTTAGATTTGAAATGTTTTGAAAAGAATTTGGTCTTCAAAATATTTTGAATAAAATTTAGTTTAAATGTTTTAACTTAGTAACATCTTTATGAAACTACATATTTAACAAGTTGAAATAAATATATAAGTTGTACGTATGCTGTTTTATTCGCATAATTAATTTGATCCAAGTTTGGGTACACAAGTTCGAGGTGGATTACACCATTTCGTGTTAGGATTTTTCATTCGATTCTTGATGGCGAATATTTGATATGGATTTTGGGCTTGATTCCAGAATTCTCTATCATAGTATATGGCTATGCAAGGAGACTGATGGCTTCTAGTCGAGAAACCATATCGAAGTCCGCATTAGGGAAATCGAATGGACAATACTAGTTCGAAAGCGAACTTGTGTGATCGAGCGAGCGATCAAATGTGATTTTGCGAAATGATGACGTGTGTACATCTTATATTCTAATATCAGTGATATATTTTGACGCTGAAATTAAAAGCTGTCGGGTTAGAATATCTTTGCTTACTTTTCCAATTTAAATTACAAAGATATATAACCTATAAAAGCAAAGATATTCAAATCCCATATGGCTCTTCATACAGCGAAATTTATTTTGGAAAATTTGATCCTTATATAAGACGGACCTTACGTAAGTATAAGATGATTTTGAAAACATTTGATTTTGGAAATGAATTGGTTGGCTTAAATTATATTGATTTGGAAATTTGGATTTATTTTCAAAAATCTATTATTTTGGAAACTTTGAAACTAAAGATATTTAATTTGAGAAGAAAATAATTTGGTGAAATTGTATATGATTTTGAAATTGAACTGATATTGAAACAAATTTAAATTTGAGAACCTTATGTTACCAAACACTTGATTTGGGAGTTGTCGAACTTATATAAAATTGATTTGTATGAGTATGAAATTGATTCGAAAACTATAGATTTGAAAAGGTACTCAATTTGAAAGTGAAATCTTATATAATTAAAGTCTATATAAGTATGATTTGATATACTATTGATTTTGGAAAGTATTCGATTTGAAAATTAAATCTTATATATAATGGATTTTATATAAGTACGATATTTGAAAGTGATTTGAAAAGGTACTATATGATACATATTTTCGGAGTAAAGATATGGAAAGTGCCTTCTGCTTGATATCCGATTTGTGGCCACATCTTGGATTCATTCTATCGATATTATTCTCTCTGATTTTTGGTTTTCCGGATATGATACTCGAGTGTCCTTCGAATTCCATGGCGTTACCCATGGTCTTATTGTTCTCTCGTGACTGCATAGCGCAACTGCCTGGCTGAGTCTTGCCTAGGGGTACGGATTGTTTCCTGGGGGATCCAGGCGTAATCATTGTGTATCCTGCAATCTGTGTAGGTCGCGAATAGTAGCGCAAATGCTTGGCTGAGTCTTGCCTGGGGGTACGGATTGTTTCCTGGGGGATCCAGGCGTAACCATTGTGTATCCTGCATTCTACTAGTCATCATGGCGTAACTCGCAGGGCTGAGAAAGCTTACGGATATGGATTGTTTCCTGGGGGATCCAGGCGTAACCATTGTGTATCTGCGAACCATGGTTAGACAAAGGTTTTGTTTGTTTTTGTTTGGATTGTACTTTCCATATCTGTTTTAAAGGTTTTTCAAGTATTTTCACTGGGTGTTGAAACAAGTCTACTAAGTACCTGGAGAATTCTAGCTTTGCGCCTGATCAACGCATGGCCAGAGTCTGCAGGAACGAAAGTAAACTTGTTAAGACATCGAGTTAAAAAGTATTTTGATAAAATATTATAAAGGATATTTTGATCGGTTATTTCCTTTCTAAAAGATTTTAAAGTGTTTTAAATATTGTTTACCTCTTCAACCAACAATTTTAAATTAATGGCTCATCCTTGTCTTTCGTCCTATTTTCCCTTCTAGCTATTCCTATTCTCCACCTTATTAAACTTACCCATAACAATAGTTATCAGGTATAATTTTAATCTTCTTGTCATCTTGTCTTAATCCTATTCCATTTATCTTTTGTGTGTTTTCCGTACCTCATTCCTTTTCGAGGACGAAAAGATTTGAGTGGGGGAGAGTGTAACAACCCTGTATTTTGTGATTATTTTAATTATTTATTTTGGTTATTTTAATTGATTTCCTGATTTAAAAACTTTATTTTATTTATTAAAATGAATAAATTTTGTTATTTTAAATATAAATTTTGATTTTGATGTGAATTAGAATTCCAAACATGACTAAAAAGAATATTTTCCAGAAAAGTGAATTTTGGTCAATATGGTCAAACTTTGACTTTTAATTTAGAAATTTGAAAGTTTGAAAATTTGAATTTTATCTTTTATTATGAAAGTAAATAAAATTTTAAGAATAATGCTTTTCGTTTCGTTGAAATCTGATTTATAATGTGAAAGTTATGCCTTTTTCAATATTGTGTGTAATTTGCTGTATTTAACAAATTGTTTATTTTAAATTGTATAAATAATATTTTATTTGGTCATGTAATGTTCTAATTTATATTTATATGGGTAAAATAACATGTTGTGCATATATTTTGGTTTTAAAACATTTTTTAAAAAGTATAATTGACATTTTCCAGTGTCAGTTGTATTTTGCTTACAATTTCTAATTTCCAGTTTCAATTAATTAAAGTAATTCTTTATTTATTTTTCTATTTTTTTCTTAAAATCTTATTTGATTCTCATTCCCACTTTATTTTGTTCCTCATTTATTTTATTTATTTGACCTTTTATTTGTTTTAAAGTGAAATAGAAATTTTCTAAAACTAGTGATATTCTATTTGTAAATTTTAAGTCCTGTTTTGAATTTTTAAGCAATTTCTTTAGTTCTTTTTCTAATTTCTCTAAATTTAATTATTTATTTCATTTTGAAAATATAAATGAATTATTTTACTTCACATTTTTGTTTTAAAATATTTTTAAAATGAAGTTGTTAATTTTCCAAAGTCAATAGTGATTTATTTGTAATTTTTGGACCCTGTTTTCAATTTTTAAGCAATTTCTTATATTCTTTTTCCATTTTCTTTAAAATTAATTAATTATTTTTATTTTATATTACTTTGTTTCGGTTTTAAAGTCAATTTACTGATTTTATTTTTGTTTTATTTGAATATAAAGAAAAATAAATATGAAGAGTTTTAAAAGCTTATTTACCTTAAGTCCTTTCATCTCCTCTGTCCTTTCATTTGCCATAACTCCTCAATTACTATCTTGGCTGTGCATTTTTGGTTTGTAGCCGTGAGTTTTCAGCCTCCATTCACCCAAAAACATTTTACCTTCTCATTCATTCATGGCTTCAAGAAAAATCTATGGGTAATGGCTACTTTTTACACTTTTCTTCTCATTTTTCATGTATTTTGCCTTGTTTTCTTTGCTTCTTTGAATGGCCTCCACTCCATATCCACGGCCACCACTCCCTACATCTCTTCCCTGCCATCACCACCAGCTACTCCTCTGGTCTTGACCAAGGCCGAGCCACCATGATGCCAAAACTCCACAAAAAAATTGCAAAACAAGCCATAAAAACATGATTGTTTACCACTATTGCTTCACCACTCCATTTTCCACCACCACCACCACCTTAGGCCGCCTCCACCACCTTTGGCCAGACCACCACACACCTTTACTTCCACTGACCTGATCCATACCCCTCTGACCTGACCACACAAGCCCATGGCCGAGCCATTTTTGTGAACAAAACCCACCTATTTTGCCTTAAACTCTTCATATTCCTTTGTATAAACTTCCTCCTCATATTCTACTACCTAGGCCATGCATACACATGACCAAACCTGAGCCAAACTTGTTCAAACCAGAGCCAAAACCATCCCTAGGCCATGAAAAAAGAATAGAGAAAGCATGGCAAAAGATTTGGCATTCGTATCTCTCTTTATTTAAAGGTTATTTCATTTCTAGTGTATTGAAATTTATGGTTTGCTTTGATTTTTGTTTGGGGTGTAACACAAGATCTAAATCATTGGATTTGCTCTCCACACTCAAATTGTATTAGAGTTGTCGTGCCTTCGTAATCTTTGTGTTGTGTGCTTGTTGGCAAATCTCCAGCTTAACAGGTGAGTTATTCTCACCAGACAATCTGTACCTATATAACTGATAAACCGACACCACTTGAATCTGTAAATGTATTGCATCCTGTTATAACTGCTATGTTATGATTATATGATGTTCACCCATGCTTAAACACCTGTTATATCATATGTTACTGTTATATTATGTTGTTCTTTTATTTTTATCAGTTTATCACACTGCAAGTTCCCTTTAGATTAGAATCACTATGGGTTGAAATGATACATACCCGAACGGACTTTAGAATAGGAGAAAATCGTTATGGGCTGAAATGATATGCCTGAATGATTTTCAATTATTTTCATTTACTTGGGATTGCGGGTTTGAAATGATCAAACCCGGGTATCTTTGTAAATTACGGGTTGAAATGATAAATTACCCGTATCACTTTACCTAGGCTAGAAAATGAAATATAGACCCGTTGTTAAAATATGTTTTATATTTTTTTTTAATATTTTAGAAATGTAAATATTATAATATTTTGATTTAAACTAAATAAAAATGATTTTTGTAAAGCATTATTGATTTTCTGAAAATTTATAAGTGAAATAAATTAATGGTAAAATTAGAAAATTTGAAATGTAAGTTATTTTGCGAAATTTTAATTTGGTGATAATTGGAATTTAAATTAAATATGAAATGTGATAAATTCATGATAATTTGGATTAAAGTGAATTTAAATGATTTTATAATATATTAATGTTTTTTTGAATAAAGTTAAAATGTGAAATGAATGAATATTTAAGTTGAAATTTTGAAATATATCTAAAATTGGAAATTTTTGAATTTGGCTTAAAAGTGAATTTTTAAGTTAAGTAAATAAAAATGGAATTAAGTTATATTTGAAAATTTAAACTTAAGTGTTAAGTTAATTTAATTTAATGAATTTATAACTTAATATTGGAATTTAATAAGTGAATTATTATTAAATTTTGATTTTTGAATGGAGTTTTAACTTTATAAAATCATGAATATAAGGGTATTTGAATAATTGTTTTAAAAGTGAAATTATATGATTTTATAAGTAAAAAAATGATTTATATAAAAATATAATTGTTTGTGAAATTTTACTGAATATTTGAAGTTAGTTAACTGCATTTCTGAAACGCTATTAAATTCTAATGTAAATGATAATACAACATTTGTAAATGCTGTAGTTGATAATAATGAACCAAATGGCTAAATTTAATTAAAGGCTATTATAGCATTTTTGTAAATGTTATAATGGTTGAATTTAACTAAGTTTATTTGAAACTAATGTAACCATATTACAGAATTTTAAATGCTGTCTTTTGTTAAATTGAACTATTTTAAATGTGACTTTCCGTAGCATTTTCTAAATGCTGCGAAAGTTGAAATTTCATTGTTTTAATTAATTTAAGTGAACGAATGAACTTTGAAAAGTTAAATTTTTGGAAATTTAAAATTTTAATTATTAAATATACTAACTTCATTTTTATGATTTAAAATGAAGTAATTTGTTTCGAAATATAAATTATTTTGAAATATGATATTTTGATATTTTGAAATGGATTTTATAAGGATATTGAATTTTGAAATGATATTTGATTTCGAAGTATAAAATACCATTTTGAAATTTTAACCACGGGATGTATTTAATTTATAGTTTAACTGATCCTTAAAGGATGGGCGATCCCAAGCATCCTTTGAGTTATTGTGCATTTCTACTACAGTTCACTTGAGTTGGTTTACATTATATAAGTATATATTGTCCTGACTCGAGTGTTTTGTGTTTTACTTTACGCTCGGGTCAGCCTGAGTATTTACAGCTTAGCTTTGGATTTCTTTCTGGAGCTAGGAATCGCTGGAGATTCTGCTTGTCTAGTTATCTGTTCCTTTCAGTTCAGTTGTTCTATTTCAGTTCTGGTATTCATAAACTTCTATTTATTTGAGATGTCTATTGTATATGTTTTCAAGCAGATATTATGTATTATGTTTTGAGAGTTTGTTATAGTAGCTTCATGAACTACTATGGTTTTTTTATATTCCGCTGCGAGTTATTCTGATATGTTCTGTGTCTGTGATTCTGTGTATTTGATTTCATTTGCTCCAAATTTATTTACAATCTGTTATTTTGAATTATTCAAGCCAGACATGTGTGGATTATTGTCGATTTGAATGGTCCAAAATACCAGGTCGTTACAATAATAGTATTATTTATAAAATGGGATTTTTAAAATGAAAAATAATCTTATGAATAATTGATTTCAATGGCTCGAAAGTAACTAAAAATGGGCAGGAGATGTGTTCGGATGGTAAACCCTTCTCTTGAGTATTTCCCTTCTTGTTAAGGAAATATGTGATACTATTGGTAGTACCCAGTTCCTTGGTATCATTTTTGAGTTGCTCGATCTATATAATTTTCTAAAATTAAAAAGGATAATGTGAATCCTAAATTAATAAATTAATTAATGGTTGTCAATTTTTATCAAAGTGTATTATCTTAATTGATAAGCATGGGTATGATTTGATCTTTAATAGAAATGGTTAAAACTATGAATGAACGGTTTTGGGTTTGTAGTAAAAGATGTTTTAGCAACATTTGTTTTTAAACCCTTGAATGACACTTTGGAAGAAATCTTATGGGTATATTTAGATCTTTAATAACGAGATTTTAAAGATAAAAGCAAGTATTGGAATCTTTTAAGAAAAAGATAGTACATGTTAAATGTTTATTTAATAAAAGAAAAGGAGTTCAATATGACAGTGTTTTGTTTTAAATCTCTTTGATTATATTTTAAAGTAAGTAAAACATGTTAAGTAAATTGTGAATATACTTAAACATTTGAATAAGTATACGAATACTTTTATATATTGAAACTGTAAAAGTAAAGGAATAAATACGTATAAAGGAGTTTTAATTAATAAAAGAGTATTAATTAATAAAGTAAGTTTTAACTAATAAAGAATGTTTTCACATTTAATGTTGGTTAAAGGAAGTTTATGGTAATTTATCAATTTAACGAATTATTTTGAAAATGACTTTTTTTTAGAAACCATTAAGATATGTTTAGAGATGTGTTATAATAAATATATATTTATCTTTTGAAAAGAAATGTTTTCTTTAAGAAGAAATATTTGAAATAATTATATATAAAGAAGCATCTTTATAAAAATGTTTGAATAAAGGATAAAGGTTTTATGAAAAGTCTTTATAAAGATTTTGGATGTTAATAAGCACGTGTGAGGTACATGGATTATTTCGTCGCATAATTTGATCTAGGATTTGAGTACAGAGCTTTGATGTGTTTACACCGGTCCCAAAAAAGAATTTATCACTCGATTCTTGACGACAAACATTGATGAGGGTTTGTAGTTAGATACTCGAGTTTTCTATCATAGTTGAGAGCTATGTAAGGAAAAAACTAAAGTTCTGATCAGAAAACCTAATCAGAGTCCGCACTAGAGGATCGGGTGATCAATACTAGTTTGGAAGTAAAATTGTGGATTCAAATAAAAGATTGAATCGGATTTTATGGAAGATCTATGTGTATCATATAGAATTGAGTTTATAATAAATATTTTAGGCAAAAACTTTGGGTTTTTGTTTTGGGTAATTTCGGGAACGAAATTCTTTTAAGGAGGGAAGTATGTAACGACCCGTAATTTGATCGCTTTAATTAAAGACATTTAAATTATTTTAAATATTCAAATATTGATTATTTTTCACAAAAGAAATCAAGTTTTGTGAAATGAATGATAATAATGAACCTATTTTGGAGAAATATTCGCGAAAATATTTCCTTTGGAAATATATCGATAAAATGACCGAAAAACCGTTTTATCAATAAACAGTTCTATAATCATAAAACTCGCGCACGGAGCTGGATACATACACTCATTTTTATAATTGAACGGGAATATGAAATAAAATCAATAATTTTATTTTTGAAAATAAAATGTATATGACGTCCTCAGTGATGCCCTTATATTTAATAATTGATTTATCAAATTAAATTTAGATTTAATGACTTAATAACTATTATAATTATTCAAACAATTGTTTTTAAATGATAATAATTCATTTTAAATTGTTATAAAGTGATAATAAATCATTTGTAATAGTTTTATGAAGATATATGCTTGATTTGAAAATATAAGAAAATTCGTATCCTTTACCGATATAATAGCGATTTTTGTAAATATTAATTTATATGTGTTAGTCCATGAGTTGATGGTTTTGATTACAACAACCTTAGAATAAGATTATAAAATATAAATACTAACATTATAGTTTAGATATATATGTATATGCAGGATTTAACCATGCAGGTACAAAGAATGAAGACTGTACATTATAGAGATTCAAGATATCAAGATTGAAGACTCATGAGTATCAAGAATATTAAGATTATCAAGAGTTCAAGATTTCAAGATAAATATTGAGTCTAGAATTTTGTTAAAACTTCACAATAGCACTGAAATCTTCACTCCATTTTTCTTTTGGGATGGAACCCATTTCTACCTTTTTAGTGGCTTAGAAACCCACGACAAGTAGCTTACAAACCTACGACAAGTGGCTTACAAACCCACGAACATCCTGGTTTTGTACAAGTTCTCGAGTCCTGGTATGATGAGATATTCTGCAGGAAGAAGCTTGCAAAACTACTTCAAAATGATTTTCAAAACTGCTTTTCAAAATGTTTTAGCCTTAAAATTTATCTTTTCAAATGATTTTCAAAAAGATGTTTTAGCCTTAAAAAATATTCTTTGATTTTGTTCTTAAATAAATTCTTGTTTTAAACTTCGTTTGTTTTAAACTATCTTTTAATATATTTAGCTTTTAATATTTACTTAGATTTAAATATAAAATTATAGTAAAATTTTATATATATTATTCTCTATATTTATCTATGTATTTTATCTATAGTCAAGTATATTAATAAAGTTTAAAATAGTTTTAATATAAGATAAAGGTTATTTTCAAAGAAAAACAAAACATCAAAATTTCCTTTGGGATGTCGACATGCCCTAGTACCCCATGTCGACATAGTGTCAGTTAGGACCAAAAATTTGAATTTCAAAAGAAGTGTCTATTCGCCATAACCTTTCACAAATGGACATGGCTGTTGTTCTTCTATAAACAGGGGTTAGTTTCAACGAATTTAATATCAGATTTTCTGGTTTTTCACTTCTCTTCTTCTTCCACATTTTCTTATTCAAAATCCTATCATTACTCTGCCGAAATCAACATTGAATCTAACTAGATAATCTCTGGTTTGATTCTCTATCACTATCTCAACAAGATCCCAGTGCTATTCGGAGTTATAGGCTTCTTTGTATTCTATCTAGCGAGAAAAGGTGTGATTGTAGCCTTGGAAATCAATCAAGCGAGAAAAGGTGTGATTGTAGCCTTGAAAATCAATTGGGTGAACTTGTCGCCCGGAAATCAAGTATCTCTACCTAGAGGATTGTGATTCTAGAGAGTGTACCTCGTAGCCTTGAAACCGAGGGTTGTAATTGTTGAATTGCTTTTGAAAGGAAATCCGTACTTAGTTGTGCGGGACTGGATGTAGGGTAACTCTGAACCAGTATAAAATCCGATGTGTTCTTTCCTTTACTGCATTTACTTTATTTCTGCATCTGTGTTTGATTCTATGATTATATCTGTGTCTGAATATTGCATACATTTGTGTACAAATCAACAATAACTCAAAAAGATTTAGTAATTTCTTATAAACACTATTCACCCCCCCTCTAGTGTTCATTCTAGCCTTAAGATCCATATTCCGCATTCCTCGCATTTGGTATCAGAGCAAGGTTTTCAAAAGTTTCATAATCTGATTTTTGACAAAGTTTTTTTTAAAATGGCTGTGTTTAAGAAATTTGTTAATGCATGTTTAGAAATATTCAGATCATCATTGTCTCTTGAGTCTGCATATAATCAATATTCAAATACAAGTTGTCTACTAAGATTGTTTGATGTATAGGAATCATGCTTTATGGGAGTTGAGGAATTAATCCAGAACAAACAAACAAACTGTGCAGATCAAAAAGAACAAATGGATACTCGATAGTGGATGTTCTAGACACATGACTGGGAATCCAGATATGCTGAATGATATAATATACAAAGACGGAGGACTTGTTAACTTTGGAGACAATTCAAAAGGTTATGTGATCGGCATCGGCAAAGTCAGTAACTCTGAAACTCCTATTATTACTAATGTTTTGCTAGTTAAGAATCTGAAACACAATCTGCTAAGTATAAGTCAACTATGCGATAAAGGATATAAAATTAAATTTGAAAAAGATAAGTGTCGAATTGAAGATAATAATTCAACCATAATATTTGAGGGAATTAGGAAAAAGAATATTTATATTCTTAGTATGAAAATTTCAAATGATAACTTGTGTCTTTTGGCAAATACAAGTGACCCTTGGATTTGGCATAAGAGATTTGGGCATTTGAATTTCAAACTCTTATCTAGACTATCAAAACATGATCTAGTAAGAGGCCTCCCTAAAATTAATTTTAAAGTAGATAATCTATGTGATGCATGTCAACTAGGAAAACTTAGAAAAAGCTCTTTTAAATTAAAAGATGTGATTTCTACTTCAAAATCTCTTGAATTACTTCATATTGATCTATTTGGTCCATCTCAAATTCTATCAATAAATAATAGTAAATATGTTTTTGTAATTGTAGATGATTATTCTAGATTTACATGAATAATATTTTTAAAACATAAAAGTGATACTTTTGAATATTTTAAGAATTTTCAAAAAGGGTTCAAAATCAACTTTCTCAAAAAATTATAACCATTCGTAGTGATCACGGTGGTGAATTTGAAAATGAAAAGTTTGAAGAATTCTGCAATAAAAAGGGAATAATTCACAAATTTTCATTTCCAAGAACTCCACAACAAAACGGAGTAGTAGAACGTAAAAATAGGATGATTCAAGAGTGTGCGAGAACTATGCTTTCTGATAGTAATTTACCAAAGTACTTTTGGGCAGAAGCAGTTGCTACCGCCTGTTATATTTTAAATAGAATTTTAATTAGACCTTTAATTGATAAGACGTCATATGAACTTATTTACTCAAAGAAACCTAAGGTATCTTATTTTAGAATTTTTGGAAGTAAATGTTTTATTTTAAATACAAAAGATAACTTAGATAAATTTGATCCTAAATTTGACAAAGGTATCTTTATCGGATACTCTAATAGAAGTAAAGCATACAGAGTATTTAATTTAAGAACTAATACCATCGAAGAAACAATGCATGTTTCATTTGATCAAAATTTCAAAAATTTTGAAGAAATAAATGATGAAGAGGATTTAATCACTCAAAACCAAGAGTTAACTGAAACTAATAATGAATTAAATCATCCTAATAAAAGGATTAAATTTTTAAAAGATCACCCTATAGAAAATATACTTGGAGATATGCAACCTGTTGTAAAAACTAGAAACCAACTAAGTCAAATGAGTAATATAGCTTTTATATCAACTATTGAACCCAAAAATCCAGAAGAAGCATCAACTGATGATTCATGGATTTTAGCTATGCAAGAAGAATTAAATCAATTCACTAGAAATGATGTTTGGGAACTTGTTCCTAGACCTGAAAATAAAACAATAATTGGAACTAAATGGGTTTATAAAAATAAAATGAATGAACAAGGAGAGGTTGTTAGAAATAAAGCCCGGTTAGTCGCTCAAGGTTATTGTCAAGAAGAAGGAATAGATTTTGATGAAACCTTTGCCCCCGTAGCAAGATTAGAAGCTATTAGGATTCTACTTGCTTTCACAAATCATAATAATTTCAAATGGATGTTAAAAGTGCATTTTTAAATGGTTTTGTAAAAGAAGAAGTATTTGTTAAACAATCACCACTTTTTGAAAATGATAAATTTCCAAATCATGTTTACAAACTTAAGAAAGCTCTATATGGTCTAAAGCAAGCTCCTAGAGCCTAGTATGATAGACTAAGATCTTACTTGTTACAATCAAATTTTGAAATAGGTAAAGTAGATAATACTCTTTTTATTAAAAGAAATAAAAATGATATTCAACTAGTACAAGTCTACGTAGATGATATCATTTTTAGATCAACTAATTTTGAAATGAATAAAGAATTTTCTGAAATAATGACAAAAGAGTTTGAGATGAGTCATATGGGTGAATTAGACTTCTTTTTAGGATTACAAATAAAACAATTAGATAATGGTATCTTTATTAGTCAAGAGAAATATGCTAAAGACCTAGTTAGTAAATTTGGTTTGACTACTGCGAGTGCAAAACCCACTCCCATGGCAACCAATGAGTACCTTAGTAAAGAAGATCTCTCGAAAGATGTAGATCAAAAATTATATAGAGGAATGATTGGATCACTACTCTATATCACTGCGAGTAGACCTGATATCATGCATAGTGTCTGTCTTTGTGCAAGGTATCAATCCCAACCTAAAGAGACCCACTTAAAAGCTGTAAAACGTATCATAAGATATATTAAACACACCTTTGATTATGGCTTATTTTATCCTAAAAATGATTCGTTTGACTTAATATCTTACTGTGATGCTGATTATGCTGGTTGTAAATCAGATCGAAAAAGTACAAGTGGAACTTGTCACTTTTTAGGGCATTCTCTGATTTCCTGGTTTAGTAAAAAGCAAAACACAGTTTCTCTATCAACAACTGAAGCAGAGTATATTTCTACTACTTTGGCTTGTTCTCAAGTAATATATATGCAACAAACTTTAAAAGATTTTGGTTTAAATATCTCAAAATCATCAATTTATTGTGATAATACTAGTGCAATAAATTTATCCAAAAATACTACTCAACATGCTCGAACTAAACATATTGATATCATACACCATTTTCTCAGAGATAATATAAGTAGAGAAGTAATTACTCTCGACTATATCAATTCTAAAAATCAAATTGCTGATATCTTAACAAAACCCTTAAATGAATCTACATTTACTAAATTAAGAAGAGAATTAGGTATTTGTTCATTAACTGAAATATAAAATATAAATAACAAGTATAATTAAAAATTAATTCAAAATAAATTAAATAGGCAAAAATTCAAGAACCATGTCGACATCCCCCCTAGACCCATGTCGACATATAACGTTTTTTAAATTTTAAAATTTTTCCCACCAAAATTCAAATAAGTGGTTATAAATTTCTCCTATTTCGAAATTTTCTTCATTCTCTATGTTCTCTTTCTGTTCTATCTTCTGAAATCAATTTATCAATGGCCTCCTCTTCTAAATCAAACATAAAATCAACTTTTTCGTTCCCATCGCCTACTTCTGGTCCGTTTCAACAAACAACGCTCGCTCGTGTGACGAAAATGGAGGATTCTCTGAAGGATACCCTTCAGTTAATGACTAAAATCCAAGTGATGCAACTTCGAATGGCCAAAGAACAAGAGAGGCAAGGCAAAATCCTTAGGAATTTGCAAAAATTTCTTATGGATAATCATGCTAACCCAATCTTGATTGACGAGGACTCTTCAGGAGATCATGAACAAGAGGAAAGTGAAGAAGAATAAGAAGAACCAATGGAAGAAGAGCATGCGGAAGACAACGACAAAGTCATTTGCGTTGGGGAAGTATGTTTTGACAAGGATGGAAACTTGGTTGAACAACGTGGAAATTTCTGTTTCCATTATCCAAATTGTTCGATCCATAGATCTCCAATTGTCAAAGATACTCAGTAGTTTCTTCTTTTTCGTTTTTCATCATTATGTGTATATTTGTCACGTTGTACGAAAATGTAAATATATACATATATATATAAAAATAAATATTGTGTGTTCTTATATATGATTCCTATATATATTATATATAAGTATTATATAGGTACTTGGTTAGGAATGTTAGTAGTTTAGACTAAGTTATAGGATTACAAGTAAGTATTGATTATGTATGATAACACTATCATTATAATCATATAGAATATTAGACTAAGTGTTATATAGTTTGGAGTTAGTTTGTTTTTGTTGATGACAAAGGGGGAGAAATATAAAATAGGGTAGTTAGGCATAGATTAAGGGGGAGTTATTAGTTTTAGGGGGAGTTATTAGGATAGAAGTAATATTTTATAAACAAAGGTTGTCATCATCAAAAAGGGGGAGATTGTTAGTCCATGAGTTGATGGTTTTGATGACAACAACCTTAGAATAAGATTATAAAATATAAATACTAACATTATAGTTTAGATATATATGTATATGCAGGATTTAACCATGCAGGTACAAAGAATGAAGACTGTACAGTATAGAGATTCAAGATATCAAGATTGAAGACTTATGAGTATCAAGAATATCAAGATTATCAAGAGTTCAAGATTTCAAGATAAGTATTGAGTCTAGAATTTTGTTAAAACTTCACAATAGCACTGAAATCTTCACTCCATTTTTCTTTTGGGATGGAACCCATTTCTACCTTTTTAGTGGCTTACAAACTCATGACAAGTAGCTTACAAACCTACGACAAGTGGCTTACAAACCCACGAACATCCTGGTTTTGTACAAGTTCTCGAGTCCTGATATGATGAGATATTCTGTAGGAAGAAGCTTGCAAAACTACTTCAAAATGATTTTCAAAACTGCTTTTCAAAATGTTTTAGCCTTAAAAATTATCTTTTCAAATGATTTTCAAAAAGATTTTTTAGCCTTAAAAAATATTCTTTGATTTTGTTCTTAAATAAATTCTTGTTTTAAACTTCGTTTGTTTTAAACTATCTTTTAATATATTTAACTTTTAATATTTACTTAGATTTAAATATAAAATTATAGTAAAATTATATATATATTATTCTCTATATTTATCTATGTATTTTATCTATAGTCAAGTATATTAATAAAGTTTAAAATAGTTTTAATATAAGATAAAGGTTATTTTCAAAGAAAAACAAAACATCAAAATTTCCTTTGGGATGTCGACATGCCCTAGTACCCCATGTCGACATAGTGTCAGTTAGGACCAAAAATTTGAATTTCAAAAGAAGTGTCTATTCGCCATAACCTTTCACGAATGGACATGGCTGTTGTTCTTCTATAAATAGGGGTTAGTTTCAACGAATTTAATATCAGATTTTCTGGTTTTTCACTTCTCTTCTTCTTCCACATTTTCTTATTCAAAATCCTATCATTACTCTACCGAAATCAACATTGAATCTAATTAGATAATCTCTGGTTTGATTCTTTATCACTATCTCAACAAGATCCCAGTGCTATTCAGAGTTATAGGCTTCTTTGTAATCTATATATCTAGCGAGAAAAGGTGTGATTGTAGCCTTGGAAATCAATCAAGCGAGAAAAGGTGTGATTGTAGCCTTGGAAATCAATTGGGTGAACTTGTCGCCCGGAAATCAAGTATCTCTACCTAGAGGATTGTGATTCTGGAGGGTGTACCTCGTAGCCTTGAAACCGAGGGTTGTAATTGTTGAATTGCTTTTGAAAGGAAATCTGTACTTAGTTATGTGGGACGGGATGTAGGGTAACTCTGAACCAGTATAAAATCGGGTGTGTTCTTTCCTTTACTGCATTTACTTTATTTTTGCATCTGTGTTTGATTCTGTGATTATATCTGTGTCTGAATATTGCATACATTTGTGTACAAATCAACAATAACTCAAAAAGATTTAGTAATTTCTTATAAACACTATTCACCCCCCCTCTAGTGTTCATTCTAGCCTTAAGATCCATATTCTGCATTCCTCACAATATGGTTTCATAATTCAGATGCGATCATTTTAATTAATTAATGATGACGATGAATTTATTTTCAAATTTTGTTTACATTTATATATGTAATTTAAAATATAAGTGAAAATGTGACCAGTAATCATTTCCCGGTTTTCAACGGTATAACGAACGAAAGTTGATTTAAATCGTTGCAACCTAGTTTTCATGTAGCACACATACAACGTACACATACATATCCTAACATGCACATGAACATATATATACATATAAATATACATATACACTTATATATACATACATGTTAAAAATATCTAAGATGCTTTAGTTTTCTTCTTACTTAAGCATCTAAAAGTAAACTTACACATCAAAACCTCACAACATCATCACATGCACATTGGGGGTGATGATGGCCGAGCTCATGATGATTATATAGAGGGGGCAACGTGAATAATAATGGAGGAAAGGTGGTGTAAAGTGGTGATATGATAGGATATGGAATATCATGATATTTAGTTTGGTTAACTTCATTTCCAAGGCTCCTCTTCCTATATATATACACTTATGTATATGTGTGTGTGTGTGTGCACACATGAACACACACACACATATACATCCTTACATACATGCACATGACATACACACATGTATGTATATATATAACAAATATCTTAAATATTTATCGATCGTAAAAAATTAGACAAATCCTCACCAAAACCAAAGCAGAACACATATCATTCTAAGGGGCATTGCTTAAGGGCTAAAGAGGGAGACAAAACATGAAGTGAAGTGAGGTGAAAAGGGGGGAGGTAGCGTGTGAAATGATGGAGGAGATGGTGCATATGGTGATAGGAAAGGTGGTGAAGTGATGGAAGATATTTTCCATATATTTTTCCCTATAAATACCACCCCTCTTCTCATAAATTCCTAACACATTTTTCTACTCTTCTTCTCCTTCCTCAAGCTAATTTCATGGCTTCCATACTTAGTAATGAGAAAAGGTTAGGGCAAAATATTAGCAAATTATATACACATGTATATGTTATCAAATCAACTTCAAACGAAGGCAAATCACCTCCTTTCCACCCTAATACTCCACGGCCACCCCCATACAAGCCAAAGGATGAGCCTTTCCCACCACCCAAGTCATGGCCATGAGCACCTAAGCATCTAAGGGTTAAGGACGAGCCATCTAGGGGTGATAATCTAAGTGTTCGTGAGCTTAAATTTTGAGATAGTAGAGTTATAGCCATTTTTAGGTTAATCGTTTAATCCGAGGTGAGAAACTCTTACTTATATTGGATGATGATATGATGTTTGCAATGAATGTTTACTATGTTTTGATCATCAAGTTTGGTTGTTTAATATTGTTGTTTAATTGTATTAATAAGTCACGTTAATATACGTCGATAAGCACAAAGGAAATCACTTTCCTTTATTGAATGAAACTGTGAATATGGAATGTTTGAACCTCTTAAAAATGGTTTAATATGATTTAGAAATGTTTTATAAGCATTTAAAGTGTTTTGACAAAGTTTAAATGAATATTGAAAGTTAGGTCAAAAATAGGCGCGTCGCGTAATGGTAGTTCATGATATCGCAATGTAAAAGTCAAACGAATATATAGAATGAAATATAGCTAGGAATTCTTCGAGATAAGAATTTTTCAAACTATTATATCCATAGTTTTCAAACAAAGAAAGAAAATCGAGATTTTGATAAGTAGATTTTGAAATATGAACAAAACAAGTTTCCGGAAAAATCACGGTTTTGCAGTTCGGAATCCATAAAATGATTTCTTTAAAAATGATATTTAAAAATTGATTAAAATATGAAATAAATTCTAAAAATCTTTTGAAATGTTTTAAAAGTGATTTGAGTAATGAAAATGAATTTCCAAATGATAGAAAAGTCATTTTGATCAATATAGCTTAAAAAGCACCATTCGCAGCACTTTTCTATAACCTTTGAAATATAGTTCTAAACGCAACAATTCTTTTCCAAATCTTTTGTAAATGTTTTTAAATGAATAATAAAGTAATTTAAAGATGATTTGAAGGATTTGCAAATTATTTCAAAGTGGTTAAATAAATAATTGAAAGTTAATTAAGTATGTCAAGAGATTTAGAATTGATCAAATAACTTGACTGCCTTATGAGTGATAGAGAGGTAGTGTCTAGGCTTGAGTTTGGAAAACTAGTTTCCTGCTCTTCCTGACTATCCGGACTGGCCCGACGGAGGGAATAGTAAATTTGATTTGCTTGGATTAAAATTTTCCAAAGTATAAAGGATATAATTTTCCAAATATAAATAACTTGGATTTTATGGAGATAATCTTCTTATACTTGGTGCTAAATTCCAAAGAGGGAACTTGTACTGTTCATGGAATTCAAAAGGTGATTTCGACGTTATTATGTGCATGGTCTGGTTGAATAGGGGAATTGATATTGAGTGGAATCGGACGATTTCTATAGATTCTACTCACTTAATATTTATTGGTTTTGAATTAACATCCTAGATAACATGGTTTCAACTCAATCAAAATTTTGATTTTTGAATTAAGAAATCTTTGTTAAGGTTTAAATAAATAATTTTCCAAAGAGAGGTTTAATGATTTCGTATATATCGGAAAGAAATGTTTTAAAGATATATATATCTCTTGAAGGTATTGTTGATAAAAATGAAGTAATAAATCAAAAGAATAATTCCCTATTTACTTAACATTTCTTTTATCGATGACTGGTTCGAAGGAACCGGGGTCGGATTTGGGTGATTCCTATTCAAAGACCACTTTGAACCAATTTACGTATTCGAAGTGAAGATATGGAAATGATTTGGAAGATAAAATGTAGGGTTGCTTGTCATTGACCCTCAGGGAAAATTTCCTATATCATATTATGTGGCGGTAGTTCTTCATTTGAGATCTTCGATGTAAGGGCTCCTCGCTACTAATCCTAGGGGTAATTCTCGATAGGACGTGGTAGGAGAGTTCCTTCGGTTTGTCATGTTCCTGGACAACTTGTGTGGATGAATGTCTGACGTTGCATTTCTAATTACACAAATTGATCTCTAGGAACGTATTATCCGTTTAGTGGCGGAGAAGGCAACTTCTCTTAGCTTAACACTCTTTCCTGAGATGTACGAGCTAAGGAGTTATACATTTGTAGAATTTAATTATGTGACCATGGAATGACAGTGTGGCATTCAAAGTGAAATATGCTATGTGAAAGGTAATCGCTACCTCAGGTCTCATCACCTGGTAATGGCTTAAACAGGGTGGTACGCCGTAAGGCTATATGGTTCGCAACCATTAGGATCCTGGTAATGCCTTTTGGACATAAAGCAACGGTTTTCTCCCGTCGCTAAATTCAACCACTCCTGTAATGAAGACGGTTTTTACCCGTTGCTTTTGGACTTAACAACGATTTTTACCCGTTGTTAATATCTTATAATGGTGTAGTGGGATATGATCATCACCTTTCTGGATTACCCTCTATATGTCGAGTATGTGGAGTACATTATGGGCCCTAGATAGGTCGATAACGATCGGGGTGATATCATATTCGTTTTCTATCCAAACCATGTATGAGTGGCAATTAGGGATAGACCGATCTTGTCAGATGCAAAGGATTGTTTGTGTATCCTCGGTACATTCCTCTAGAGATGTACTGTATGGAAGGTAGTCCCTTACTTGCCATTGTATGAAAATCCATTCTCCAATAAGCGCTTACGGACTTAGTTGTAAACCTATTATGCCATCAAATTTAACCAATGTAACAGTTTCGGCTAAGATTCATAAGTTTATTTGAAATTTTTTTTCAAAGAATGTCATTAAAAATAATATTCCTAGATTTTATATAGTAAATGTTTTGGTTATCATAAGGTAAAAACTCGTTCTGTGTTTATGTACGGCATGGTCTTACGAGATATCTTTGTTTTCAAAATGCGTATTCTGAGTTTCTCACACCAGTCCCATGACTGACTTGGAGTTTATTTCCCTTTTCCCTTAAACTTTGGGTACGCTAATTTTTTCGGGCAGCCTAGTAGTCAGGTTTAGTTAGAAGAAATCCGGATGAAGCTCGAAGCATGGAGTTAGAAGATTCTTCTGAAGATTGTTATCTGTTTCCACCACACTCGTGTATTATTGTATTCCGCATTTGTAAGGACAGACATTTATAACTGTCCAAGTTTAATATGATAAATGTATTTAAAATTTCTACTGTAAAGATTATATATTGAAATAATATATGTTATTCCATTCGTGTGAGATTCTGTTCTGTCTTTATTTTCTTTCTTACCTTTGAGAATCTGCCTCTCCGGCACTTGGATTTGCGGTACGTGAATACCGAGGATGTATTAGTGTCGATTTCCGAGGGTCGAAGAAATGGATGCTCGCATAAGGGGAGTTGACAAGTCTTTTGAATATGCTTAATTAATGATTTTAGCCAAATGCATTCTCAACTTGCTTCATGTAGTGATAATATCTCAAAGTGATTAGACGGTGTTGCTACAACCGTTTGCTTTGTAGATTGCCATGAAATAGCTGCATTACTGTTACTAAACACATATCTAGTTTATGATCTCGTTTTATGTGGGTCGAAGAGGTAACTGCGCTAGCATGGCCACTAGATTTGGATTATTGCCCATGTTAAGATAAAATAAGCCTAAATTAGTTATTCTATGACAGTATCTCATGATATGTTTTATACCATTCCAGTGTCTTTTCATTGCAGAACCATACCTTGCTAGAAGATTTAATGAGAAAGCAATATCTAGTCACGTGCATTGTGCTAAATATAATAATGCACCAAGGGCACTGAGATATGGTACTTTTGGATCAAATACATTTGTTTCATCTTCTTTCGGGAGGTAAGGGTCTTTTTTCATATCTAAAGATCTGACAACCATAAGCGTACTACGTGGATATGCTTTGTCCATTTGAAAATGCTTTAGGATTTTCTCAATTTAGTTTGACTGATGAATTAATATGTCATTAGTATTAAGCTCGATCTATAGGCTGAGACAGTGTTTAGTTTTTCCAAGATCATTCATTTCAATATTTTTCTTTAAGTAATTTATTGTTTCATCAATCTCTTTCGGATTCCTAATCAAATTTATATCATTAACATAAACTACTAAAATAGCAAATCTCTTTACCAGTTTCTTTATAAAGACACATGGACAAACGAGGTTGTTTTTATATCCAGCTTTTACCATATATTCACTAAGATTCTTATACTACATTCTTCCATATTGTTTCAAACTATATAGTGATCATCTTAGTTGTAATGAGTATACCAACTTTGATTTGCTTTAGGCAACTTATATCCATCTAGGATTTTCATATAAATATCGGTATCTAATTCACCATGAAGATAAGCTATCACAACATAATTAGTCTTATGTCCAGTTTTTCCGAAATTACAAGGCTTAACGAATATCAAAATGTTGTAACATCCATAACGGGAGAGTGTGTTTCTTTAAAGTTAAAACATGGTCTATACAGGAAATCTTGTGTGACAAGTCGTGCCTTGTTTCTTAGGATTTCATTTTCATAATTCGTTTTCTAATAAATACCTAGTTACAACCTACTAGTTTAACATTTTTTGGTGTTTTCTCTATTGGTCCAAACATACCATGTTTTTGAGTGAATTTAGTTCAACTTGGACAACGTCTTTTCATTTTGGTCAACCGTTTCTTTTTCGACATTCATTTATGCTAGTTGGTTCAATATTGTTATTCTCATTATAGCCATGACTTTCAGTTATTTCACTAACTACTACGAATGAGAATACATCATCAATGCTTGCTTTACTTCGATCCTACATTTCTCCATAGTACGTATAAAATATTGAGACCTTATCATTATTATTACGTACCATTTTACTTTTGGAAGCTTCTATTCTTTCTTCTAGGATAATAAGTTCTTTTGGATTTTTAAAAGATTTGAAATTTTCATTCAAGTGATCCTATGGATCATTTATGACCTCTTCGGGAGGTTTATCAATTAATGATTTTTCACTAGGTTTTCTTATTCTATGCGCCAAGTCTTTTGAACCAGTGGGACTTTCATGCTTTTGTCTTACTGTAGATTCATTTGCTGCTATATTCAACTTTGGTCCTTTAGGAATATTAACTCTAGTTAGTGCTTTTGTTGCAGGAATATAAGATTTAGTTATTTTCAGAGCATCACTAAATACACCTGGCATTTGATTTGCAATATTTTGAATATGCAAAATTCTTTATATCCCATATTGGCATTGTTTGGTATGTGGATCCAAATGAGACTTAGATAGATTATTCCATGGTATTTCACGTTGTTCTACTGAGATTGTCTTTTCTTCCTTTAACAGTAGGAAAATTATCTCATCAAATTTACAGTTCAAAAATCTTTCGGTGAAAATGCGACGACCCACTATTCTCAACATCTAAAATATTTATAAACGCCAATATAATATGCTTACAACTAATTTCAGATGTTAAAGGTAATGGTTTATGGTTATATAAAATTAAACATTCTAAAAACAATGAACATATGGTGGAACTTAAAATACATACATACATATACATATATATATATATATATATATCATTTTAACAATTAAATATTACTCAAATTTCATACATCACATAATATACATGTTTCAATACATCAACTATTAAGCAATAACTATATAAATATGATGCAAGAGGTATACCGGACCATCATACGAACACGACTCATTTCGGACCCTTTGCTCCCTTCTTTGATTCCACTTGCACTTATAAATACACATATAATAGAACAAGGGTAAAACATGTAAACTAGTTTGGACTGCGCCTTATCTTATATAGGCTCGATAGTTATTGCATAGGGAAAAGCTGCCAACGTACACCTTTTGGGATATTAAGCCCTCGTATTTCTGTTTCTCACCCCTCCCTTGTGTCCAAATACTTGTTATTACATAACAACCATAGCATCCATGCAACCAAGGCAACCGACACAAATAGTACGAGCAGAAAACAATATCCTACTCATTCATTACAAGATTTCATCATATGGGTAACAACGATAATAACACAATTAGTCATTAAACATCAACAACACTCAATTGCAACCCAATCATCAAATACGAAAATAACAACGACATAGATATACCTACATATATTATTAATTATTAACTATCGTAACGCATTATCAATGTAAGTATAAGTCATCAAATATGTACTAATCACTCCACAATAGTAACACAACATCAATCATCATATGCGTACTAATCCACTCAATATTAGTAACACAACATCAATCATCAAATAACCATAATTAACTACCCATTGTCTGGTAGTAAAATTGGTAAAACATCGCATCCACATCCTAATGTGATTTCATCGTCATAAAACAAACATTATGATAGTTCAAATGAATAATTTACCACATACTTCATCCATCCAAAACATTATATTTATGACTATTTTTCCTTTTAAGTATAAAATCATTTTATTTTATTTTTTTATAAATCACCATTATTTATTATTATTTTTTGAAATATGTTACTTTATTTACTATAGAAAGGGTAATACAAAAGCAGTAGTTGTATCCAAAATAAGAACAAATGCTACACACAAATACATTACAAAAAGGACTTCTCATACGGATGCAAACTACATAAAAACCCAGTCCACCAGGAGTTAAAAAACATTGGAGATAATAAATAACACTTCAGTAAATACTCCAAACTAAAATAGTAAATAACCCTAATAAATCACCCCACATATAGAAATGCTGGCACAAATACGGAGGAGGAGATCAAAACGTCGACAACTATAACAAATCTGGATCAAGCTCCGAAAAACAAGATCTCCTTTGACTAACCAAAATCAGCTTGGATCCACTACAATGTTAGACCCTTTTTGCTTCATTTGTGAGCGAGTATTCATTGGCAGTTGTGTGTATATCAGTGGAAGGTTTAAACTATGGTGAGGTCTTGAGTTTTATTGCAATGGCAAGTATACTGAAGGTGTAGAGTAGTAGAACAAGAAGAATAAAAGAAATGCAGAAGGGAAAGAATAAGAAAGTACACAGCAATTCAAGAAATTGTAAGAAGGAAGAGCAATAGGAAAATAAGAAGAAGAATTATAAATTCTTTATTAAATTTTCAACATAACATTACAAACTGTTCTATCCACTATATATATAAAGTTCATTCGAAGACCAATTCATCATCAATTATCATAACAGGCCTTGAGTAGAAAGTCCAAAAGATCAGATTGCATCCAATTTACTTTGAACTGTTGTACACGTGCACAGCCTGTGCACAACTGACCAAGGCATATCTGGAGTCGCTGCTTGGTGCCTCAACATTCGCCTCACCTAGCTCATCTGTTCCATGCTGGCAGTGAACCCCCCTTTGACATGGATCATCAACGGTGGACGTGGAAGACTCTGGAACAATTGTGTTTGATGAAATGCCACCCTTCTTCTTCCTTAACTCCAACATGTCTGATCTTTCTCCTTCAACCCTAACACTCCCCACTTCTTTAAAATTTGACCTTGTCTCAAGGTCAAAGGTCGAAAATCTTTTGACTAACTCCCAATAGTCTTCCCATGTTGATTCAGTTTCAGGTTTTTATTTCCACTTGATCAACACTTGTGTTACTGCCTTGTTATGCTTAGGAAAAATCCTCCTATCCAAGATCGCCTCTATTTCATCAATTATTTCTTCAGTATAAGTGGGAGCATCGATTTGTACAACCACTCCTCTTCCAAACTTTCTTTTAAGCGGTGAAACATGGAAAATTGGATGAATATTTGCTTTAGGGGGCATATCTAATTCATAGGAAACATCTCCAATCTTTCTTTTGATCTGATAGGGGCCAAAATACTTTGGTGAAAGCTTAGTTGTTCTCAAGTTGCTAACAGTAACTTGCCTATAAGGTTGCAGTTTGAGATATACCCAGTCTCCTAACTGAAATTCCCTTTCTGTCCTCTTTGCATCAAAGGACCTCTTCATTCTTTCTTGGTTAAGAGATAGACTATCCTTCAGCAGCTGTAGCACTATATCTCTGGAAAATAACTCTTATTCCACTTGTGGTAATTTGGCTGTATGGGGGTACATATGATAATAGTGTGGGGGGGGAATACCATATACCGCTGTGAATGGAGTTGTATTTGTGGAACTATGCCAGTTTGTGTTATACCAATACTCTGCAGCAGCAAGCCACTATGACCATTCTTGCGGTTTGTGGCATACAAAGCAACGAAGATAACCTTCGAAAATCTTGTTTACTACCTCAGTTTGTCCATTAAATTGTGGATGGTAGGCTGAACTGAGCTAGAGTGAGAACCCTTGTAATTTAAAAAGTTCTTGCCAAAACATACTGGTGAAAATCGCGTCTCTATCACTGACTATGCTCTGAGGCATTCCATGAAGTTTTAAGACCCCTTCAAAAAATATTTTAGCTATATCTCAAGCTGTGTAGGGACGTTGCAGTGGAAAAAATGGGAATATTTGGTTAACCTATCAACCACCACATAGATAGTTGTATATTTGTGGCTTTTTGGCAACCCAATAATAAAATCCATGGATATATCACTCCAAATTCGTTCGGGAATGGGTAATGGCTGTAATAATCCGGGTATTGGCACATTATCATGCTTATTCCTTTGAAAACTATCACATTCGTTGACAAACTTCTCCACATCTGCTTTCATCCCCTTCCAATAGAATACTTGCTTCAGTCTATGTTTGGTCTTTTTGACCCCAGCATGTCCTCCAAGAGGAGTAGAGTGGTATTCCCTTAAGATGGTTGTAATGATGTCTTTACAGTTATAGTCGAAATATATCTTTCTTTTATAGAAAATAAGGCCACCTACCATCTAATACTTATCCCTTCAATAATTCTTCTTGTTTTTTCCTTGTAATCCTTTGATTGTGACATGTGTTGTTTTAGTTCTTGCAGCCACGGTGTTTTCTTTTCCTTTTCTATATTCAACCTTATAGTCAAATCCATGTAATTTAGCTAGCCATTTTCCCTGGATCCCTGTAGTTAGCCTTTATGAGAGAAGGTGTCTTAAACTCTAGTGATCAGTCTTTATGATAAATTTTCTTCCAATCAAATACTGCGACCATTTTTTGTAGCGAGAATTAATGCCAATAATTCCTTCTCATAAGTTGTTAATAATTGATTTTTCCCATCAAGTGCTTGACTGAGGTAGGCTATTGGATTTCCTTCTTGTGACAAGACTGCACTATTCCCACTCCACTAGCATCACATTAAATAACAAAATCCTTGTTAAAATCTGGCATATTGAGTATTGGTGGCTCCATTAAACATTGCTTGAGTTTCTTAAATGCTTCAGTAGCCTTATCATCCCATCTGTATGCATTCTTCTTTAATAAGTCTGTCATTGGTTTGGCGATGGCTCCATAATTTCTTATAAACTTTCTGTAATAACCTGTAAGCCCTAAAAACCCTCTCAAGCCTTTGATGTTTTTTGGTTGAGGCCATTGTTTGATAGCTCTGACCTTCTATGGATCAATAGCAATGCCCTCCTTTGTTATAACATGACCAAGATATGTTACTTGTCTCTTAGCAAAAGTACACTTTGAAACCTTAATAACCAGTTGATTATTCTCTAGTACCTACAAAGTAAGCTTGATATGTAACATGTGCTCAGACCAAGTCTGGCTGTAGATTAGGATATCATCAAAGAATACAAGAACAAATTTTCTTAAATAAGGCTTAAATATGCCATTCATTAAGGCCTGGAAAGTTGAAGGTGCATTTGATAAACCAAATGGCATTACAATAAATTCATAATGCCTTTCATGTGTTTTAATATGAATGTTAGAAGCATGCATACGAATTTGATGATAGCCAGACCTTAAATCCAGTTTAGTAAAATAAGCAGACCCATATAATTCATCCAGTAAATCATCAACTAATGGTATTGGAAATTTGTCTTTAATTGTTTGCTTCTTGAGTGATCTATAATCCATACACATTCTCCAAGATCCATCTTTCTTTCTAACCATAACTACTGGAGAAGAATACTCACTGGTACTGGGTCGAATAATTATTGCCTCTAACATTTCTTGGATAAGTTTTTCTAGTTCATTTTTAATGTAGTATGAATGTCTATAAGGTCTGAGACAAATAGGTTTGGAATTTGGTATCGAATGTCTATAGGGTCTGAGACAAGTAGGTTTGGAATTTGGTATCGAATGTCTATAGGGTCCGAGAGTTTGGAAGTTGGTATCAAGGGTATCTTATGGTCACATCTCCTTTTAGGAGGCAATGGAGGTGTAGGATTTGTCACTGAGGGGTACTGCTGTAAAATAGCTTGTACATCTGTAGGTAGGTTGGCAGGAAGAACACTGGTTGCTGTGATTGCAGTTCCTAAGAGTATAAAAGAACTGATAATTGCCCTTGTACACACACCTTGGTGATATCTTTATTAGTCACCCATTTGTTGCTGTCTTTAATACCCTGCCAAGTATACGAATGACCATGATAAAAAAATTAATTTGTAATTTTGCAAAATTTAAGGATACATCTCCCAATTCCTTCATCCACTGTGCACCCAGCACAACCTGACAACCTTCCAGAGGTATCACCAATAAATCATTGGCATGGTACAACCTTAGCATTTGAATATGACTCCTTTACTTAGGCCTCTGCCTTGTATTTTATCACCATTGGCTATCTGTACGGAGTACTCTGAAGTATCTTGTATATTTAAATGCAATTTTTTGGATAGCTTGGTATTTATGAAGCTGTGTGTAGATCCTGAGTCAATAAGGACAGTGATAGCCTTGCTATTAATCAGCCCTTGTACTCGTATGGTGCATAGTGTAGGGATGCTGCACATGGCACTAAGGGTTATAACATAGGATGTTTCCTTATTTTCCTCCTGTAGACTTGATAATTCATTTAATTCCTTACTGTCTTCACTGTATCATCTTCTGACATGTCCATACCCTCTTCTTGAAGTGACATAAGCCCTTCCATAACATATACTTGTTTATTTTTGCATATATAGCCAAGATGCCATCTTTCATTACACCCATAACACAAATTCTTTCTTCTCATATTAATTATTTCTTATGGAGTGAGGCCCTTACTTCTTGCAACCGAGTCTCTATTAGTTCTTTCAGCACCAGCCACTCTATTTCCATCTCCTTATATACTACTTCTGGACAAATTGCTAGATTTAATTTTCTTTTTACTGGCTCTTTTGCATTCAAATACCTTGGCAAGGCTCACAGCTTCGTTAAAATCAACAGGATGTAGGGCTAGGACATCATACCTTATATCTTCTTTGAGACCATCTATAAATTTTTCCAATAAAAAATGATCGGGGAGTGCATCACATATTCCTTGTAACTGTTCGAATTTTGTGAGATAAGATCTGACATTGGTTATTTGTTTAAGATTAGATATTGCTCCACAGTGTCTTTGTAAATCCTCAGGTGCACACCTTACTAGCAGTTCTTCCTTGAATATCACCAACTGTTCATAATTTTTCACTTTTTTATAAGCCAACTGAACCACAAATGAGCTTCCCCTTTCAAATGGAAAGAGCATGTGGGTACCCATTCTGCTTCGGGTGTGTTATGGTAGTGAAAGGGGTGTTCCACTTGGCTAACCCATTCTACTACAGTACTGTCACCATTAAATGTGGGAAATTTCAGTTTGATGACTGTATTTTGCAGAAGTTTGGGTGTTTGATGGTTTGGTGGAGTAAGATGGCCTGGGGAACTCGAAAGAATGTCGGCAGTGTTTCTTGATGTATCAATAGGTGAGTTTGGATTGTTTCTTGATAAAATAGTGTGGTTTTGGGGGCGTGGTTCGATCATGAAGCTGTCTTGATTAATTATTGCTTGGTTGCGCTGTGCAGGTGGTACATAAGGTGCTCAGGTTTGATTCTTGAATTCTTTCAATTCCTTTGCAATGCTATTGATCACCTCACTGATGCTGTCCACCTTAACATTGAGTTCTTGAGCACTTTATTATAGATTTTGAATTGATTCTTGCAATTCTCTAATGGCCATTGCAGTATTGATATTGATTTGCTCTTATCTCGTCTCTGTTGGTGAATGATCAGGTGTATCCCCTGATCTGTCTACCTTTTCTTCATCAGAAAGATCAGTGTGAATCTCAGAATCTTGTGGCTCCGATACCAATTTGTTAGACCCCTTTTGCTTCATTTGTGATCGAGTATTCATTGGCAATTGTGTGTATATCAGTGGAAGGTTTAAACCATGGTGAGGTCTTGAGTTAAAGCAATGGCAAGTATACAAAAGGTTCAGGAGTAGTAGAACAAGAAGAATAACAGAAATGCAGAAGGGAAAGGATAAGAAAGTACACAGCAATTCAAGAAATTGTAAGAAGGAAGAGCAACAGGAAAATAAGAAGAAGAATTATAAATTCTTTATTAAATTTTCAACATAACATTACAAACCGTTCTAGCCACTATATATATAAAGTTCATTCGAAGACCAATTCATCATCAATTATCAGACCTTGAGTAGAAAGCCCAGAAGATCAGATTGCATCCAATTTACTTTGAACTGTTGTACACGTGCACAACCTGTGCACGTGCACAACTGACCAAGGCATATCTGGAGTCGTTGCTTGGTGCCTAAACATTCGCCTCGCCTAGCTCATCTGTTCCATGCCGGCAGTGAACCCCCCTTTGACTTGGATCATCGACGATGGACGTGGAAGACTCTGGAACAATTGTGTTTGATGAAGTGCCACCCTTCTTCTTCCTTCACTCCAACATGTTCTATCTTTCTCCTTCAACCCTAACATACAGTTGGACTAATCACATCACCAATCACGTTTTCAAGTCGTGAGCAGATTGAAGCAGACAGTATCGATTCTTCCCTTGCATGTTTCAATTTATTTAGTAAAATCATTTTATATCTTGTCAAATCTAAAAATGTAGTCGACCTAAAAATTCTTTGATTTCGTTCTTGCCACATGTGCCATATAGTTGCAGTTAAGATGATAGCCTTTAAGTCATTGATGATGCTCTACTATGATGTTGATTAGGACCCGATTCTAACATAGTTTGAATGTCACTGCTCGAGTTGTTGTTAAATTGTAAATTTAAGCTTGAATTTAATATGTTCCATATAGCATTAGTGTAATTGCATTTAAGGAAAATATGATTGCTAGACTCATCTTCGGAATTACATAACGCACAGGAGATGTCATTAACTACAAACCGTTGCTTGATTTTCTTTCTTTTGTTGGTAACCTATTGATAGTTGAAAAATATGTGGTTAAAGACATTTTAGGGGAGCAGCAGCGGTTTCAAACCGTATTACACCAATTAAGCAATTGTCCTCTATTTCATGCAGCTTCCCATGTAGATTTGAGGGAGAATTTCCCATTATCGAGAGACCATTTCCAAAATGATGATTTTTTTCAGACTGAATTTCAGTTTGTTGTATGCACTTCCTAGATTTTTTTTTATGAAATGGTACTTAGATACAACATGTCACTGGGACAACATAACACAAACCATGTGTCAATATATATTCGAATCACGCTACGCAAGTTTCAAACTTATGACCTCTCGCACCAAAGCCGAATCACTTAACCACTGGGACAATGATGCTTGTCACTTCCTAGATATATTTGTAATAGCATACAACAAACTGAAATTTAGTCTGAAAGTCCATTTCCAAAAAGCTGATTTGAGGGAGAAATCTCTATTAATTTTGTCATATGTCTTCTGCAAGTCCACTTTGATACACATGTTCTTGTTGGTTTTCCCGTTGAAACTTCTAGCCATTTTGTACGCCAATAACGAGCTTTTTGAAATGTTTCTTTCTGGAATAAAAGCATTTGATTATATGAAATTAGATCATTCATTAGGCCTTTCATCCTATTGCAAATGATGTTAGACAATATTTTGTAAAACACATTGCAACAGGAGATAGGCATGTAAGTGTAATAAATGTATGGTTAATTTCTTTTAAGAACTTCCCTTTACTGAAAATATAGTTCATGGTAGACAGGAGCTCCTCCTTAATTTGCTCGCAGTGATGTTTGTAGAATTTAGCATTAAAACCATCCAACCTCTGATTGCTTATATCTTTAATCTAAAATGTAGAGCGACTCAATTCTTCCAAATCGATGGGTTGCATAAGTTTTATCTTAGTGTTCTCCGAAATAACCTTCTTACAAATTAGGTTGTCGACCTGAGCGACAATTCTATCTGAATTATACAATTTAGAGAAGTAAATAAAACATCCTCTTTAAGTATCGCTAGGTCTAATAGATGTTCTCCATTTTCATTAATTAGATTGCGTAGGAGAAGCTTACTTTTCCTAGTAGTCATCATGGCATGAAAAAACCTCGTGGTTGGTCCCTAGAAGTTAACTAATTAAGTTTTATCTTTTCCTACAATTCCAAAGCCTCAACATGAAGAGTATCTTGGATTTTTTGAATGCGTCCCATGTGTTTTAATAAGATGTCCTCATTGTTTGGGTTATTAAGTTGTTGCCGGTTAATGAATTTGCATAGTCTCTGATGCTGTCACATTGTTGTTTAATAGCTAAATTAATTTTTGTTCCAATTTTTCAAGCAGAATTTAATGCATTTTAGTTTGCTTAGAAAGTTAAAAACAGGGTTGCAGAGTCCATGCTTGGTTGAACCCAAGTTAGGAATATGTTCTTTCTTTGAAATATAAATATAACAAAATAAAATTATATATTTAGAAGAAAAATAAAATGTCAAATTAAACTGCATATGTCGACATACCCCCTTCCTGTATGTCGACATATACTGGAAATTTCTGAAAACAAGTCTCGCTTCAAATTCAAAATTTGAAATATAACTATATAACCACCAAATTTCGAAATAATTCTCATTTCTCTATCTTCTTTCTTCTGTAAATGCTAAATAATAATAAATTAACAGCTTCCTCGAGTTTCAAACGTCCAAGGGAAGAAAATCCACCCTTTTCCTTCCAAACTCCCCTATAGGCCCCTTCCAAACCACCATTCTAGCCAAAGTAACCAAAACTAAAGAAGATCTGAAGCATACACTCAACATGCTTTCAGAAGTATAGGTTGTTCTGCTACGCCTCTTGAAGGAACAAGAGAAACAAAGGCGAATTCTACGCAATCTTCAGAAATTTCTATTGGATAATCCAACGAATCCAGTTGTAATTGAAGAAGATACTCCTAACCTTGTCATTTACAATCTTAGGAATAATGAAGAAGAGGAAGATGATGATGTCAAATGTGTGGGTGAAGTATGCTTCGATCGAGATGGAAATCTCGTCGAACAAAAAAGAACTTTTGTCTTCACTACCCTTTCTATCATGAACACAAATCTCCAATAATCAAAAGAAAACCATAGACTTAAGTATAATATGAAATAGTCTGCTTTGTTAGGGTTAGATTTGGTGTATTTTAGATTACTATTTAGAATTGTGTGTTTTAGTTTGGATTGTTTGAATTTGTGTGTTTAATTTGGTTTGGATTGGTTTGTACATACGAATTATGTATGGTTTGACTTCGATAAACAAAATTTACTTTATAAGTCTTCATTATTACATATTACTATGCTGAAGTGAATTGCATATCATATAATCATCATCATATTCATTTCATTTTAACTTAATTATTGATTTTGAATCTATAGTCTCTAGTATTTAAATTAGTGGGGGTTTTTAGTTTTTCACCCAATTTTGTTGATGACAAAGGGGGAGAAAAATATAAAATATAAAATATACATATGCATATATTTAGAGGGAGTAATCCAACTTAGGGGAAGTTATGTCATGTTTTATACACAGGATATTAATGGTTGTCATCATCAAAAAATAGAAGATTGTTAATACCTCAATTATTGGTTTTAATGATAAGGATCATGATAAAAAATACATTTACATAAAATATTGATACTAATGTTTTGCCAAGTTATATTATATACAGTGTAGGATATTATACTGGTATTGAATCCAAGACTGTACAGTATAAAGACTCAAGTAAAGGACATGAAGACTCATGAGTATAAAGACCAAGATATGAAGATCTCTAGACTACAGTACAGTATATAGAGTCATAGAATTTTGTTAAAGTCTCTGGTAGCAATCTTTGATCTCCATTTTCCATTTTCTTATCCTTTAATTTTTTAAAAACAAAACTAATTTCTTGTTTCTTCTTTCCTCTTACTCGGTCAAAATTTCCAGCGAAAATTTATTCAAATCTCTTCAAATTCAACCAGAATAATTCAATGTTCATTGTATTGGTTCTCTATTATTTACTATCTGATTTCAATCATCTCTCTCTCTCTCAATTCAAGATCAAAGTGCTACACAAGAGGCTATAGGATTCATTATAATCAAAGATCAAGAAATCGTCTTTGGAAAAACCATCAAACTCTAGTTGTAATTGCTTGGATGTGGTTGTAGCCCATTCAAATCGGTAGGGTGTGCTTGGTAGCCTGGAAATTCGAATGGGTGTGCTTGTAGCCCATCTAAATCAAGTTGGTGTACCCTAAGCCCAGAAAATCAGAAGTGTGTGTCTTATAACCTTGAAATCAAGATTGTATTGGGCTTGCCTTCTGCCCGTTGAAAGATTAACAATTTGAAAAGAAATTTGTATAAGCAATTGTACGGGACTGGACGTAAGGTAACTCAATTGTACGGGACTGGACGTAAGGTAACTCCGAACCAATATAAAAATCCCTAGTGTGATCTCTCTAGTTCTCTACTTTTTACTTTACTGCATTTATACTTATTTGTGTTTGCATCTGTGATTGTTCATTCTACATTGTTTAATAATAATCTTGAAAGAACTTTAAGAAGATTCATATAAGTTAAAAAGCACTATTCACCCCCCTCTAGTGTTTAATTAGCCTTAAGATCCTTACTTTCGCAACCCACCTAAATATACTCACATAAATCCTTAGTATAAGCATTAAATTTGTAGTGATCACTCCATAATAGTAACACAACATTAATCATCGAATAACCATAATTAACTATCTATCGTTCAGTAGTATGAATGGTAGAACATCGCAACCACATCCTAATTTGATTCTATCATCATAAAACAAACATATGTGATAATTCAAATGAATAATTAACCACATACTTCATCCATCCAAAATAGTGTATTTATGACCATTATTTTTCTCTTAAGTATAAAACCATTTTATTATTGTTTATTATAAAATCAATTTTATTTATATATATTGAAACAATAATAACCTTTCCAAAATGTAATATACTTCAAAGGAAATTTATATACTCTATTTCTTCAAATACTTATAAACATCGTATTTTAGTCAAAATTAGCAATCCACATCAAATTATTTTCAAAATTATAATATCACTATTTTACATTAAAATAATAATAATAATAACAACATATTAAAACATCTTTAATACTTGCCAAAACCAAGTTATTACTATTTATTCCAAAAATAATAATACTTTATTTTAAATCATCGAAACTTCCTTTTATTCATATTCATCTCAAAATATTAATTATTTAACCAAAACACTTTTGCATCATACTTTAGTGCCATTATTATCATTTCAGAAATATTACCTATTATATTACTCATGCAGTAATAATGGTATTCTTGAATAAATACCTTAAAATTCATTATATTATCACTTATTAAAATAGTGTAATCTTCACCAAACCATATTATTATTATTCTTGAGGTGTTTATTGGGAGATACTATTATTACCGTTAGAATATATCTGTAGGAGGTTCAAGATAATGAATTATCAAGGATTAATCAAATCCAACATAAATTCCTAACATAAACCGAGACACGTTCTAGTATAGTGGGGAATTAATGGGCACATGCACAGTGCGACCAAAATTTTTTAAGTGTGAAATAACTAGTTGGGAACAGGTTAAAAGCTGTGATGGTGGAGATGTTCTAATTTTAATCGATTTTGATGCATAAAAAATTGTACGTCCCCAAGATGAAATAAGTAACTTTGATTGCATAAGCAATGGTCTTGCAATAAGTTGCAAACACTTAATTAATGATCCTACTGGACCATTTTGAGTGTGATCATGACCTACTGAATGTTCAACTTCAACTCCCAATGATAATCAATAGTTATCAAATACTTGAGAAGTAAATTCTCCTCCATTATCTAGTCGAATTGATTTAATCTGATGATCAGGGAAGGGTGCTCTCAATTTGATTATTTGAGCAAGTAATTTGGAAAATGTCATATTTATTGCAGAAGCAAACATACATGTAACCAATGAGTTGATACATCAATTAATACCATAAAATATTTAAATGGTTCACATTTAGGGTGGATTAGACCATGCATATCACATTGCATTCTTTGTACAAATGTTGGAAGTGATTTTACTATATGAAGGTCTAGTGATTAATTTTCCATGGGGCGCATAAATAATCACTTGAAATATATATATATATATATATATATATATATATGAGCTTTTGGCTAATGTTTACGGTTATATGTGAGCTTCTTGCTCATGTTTACCGAGTGAGATTCAACTATGCCAATATTCGTGAAACATAAACCACTTGAAATTGCACCAAAATTTTCTAAATAAGCTACTTGGTTTCAATTTTAGAAAAAACACAAAGATATTCTTTGTTTTCATTTATAGTTTCAGTATGATAACCATTCATTCTTATATCCTTAAAGCTTAGCAGATTTCTTCTAGAATTGCTTGTGTATAATGCATTTTAAATGAAAATATGTGTACCATTTGGTAATATTATATGGGCTTTTCCAAACCCTTCAATGATATTGGCAGATCCAGCTATGATGGAAAATTTTGCTGAAATATTTTCAAACAACTCAAAGAAAAACTTCTGGTTTTTCAAAATTGCATGAGTAGTTGCATTGTGCAGTAGGTAAATATCATCCCCAAATATTGATAGTCCATAACTTAAAATTTTATAAATGAAAATATAGTTTATCAATTATTAAAATAAACTGTGAGTATAAATAAGTGTTAACACTTTCCAAATGGATTTTGAAACAAACTACTATTTTAATTCTTAAACTAACATCGATTAGTACACATTATTTTATCTGGTTTAATGAAAATTCAAAACAAACATCAACTTCAACTAACTTACCAATACAAAAAAATACAAAAATAAAAACCACATAATAAGCTTCAAGCAACTTCTAGTTGATCAGATTGGTCATATGATCATTCATTGCATTAGGATTCTCATCATTTATCAAATTTCAATCAACATCTTCGAATAAGTCATCTAACTTGAAGTTTTATATGGAAATCCTTAAGTGTTACTTGTCTTGATATTCTTCAAACGTTGATATTCTTCAATTTTTTTGTTTGATGTTCTACATGTATATGATTAGTGATCAGGGCATCCACATCTATAACAAACTTTCTCATAATGCTTTTTATTTTTTGGAGCTAAATCATTATTCTTTTCAGGCTCATTTTTTGTCGCTTTATAAAGTTTGCAGTTTTTTTACCTCTAAAACCACCATAACTACTCTATCGGAACTCTATCCACATCCACATTCACGATTTGCCTCAACCTCTTTTGAAGTGGGAAAAATTAGATTAACTTCTGGTAATACACCTGAATGAGTTAGCCTTGAGGAGTCATTTTTAATAAGAAATTCATTATTTTGCTGAGAAATCAATAAACAATCTATGAATTTGGAATATTTTATAAAATAATGCTTTCAACTGCTACAGGAGTATGCTCGAGGCATGAAATGTTGAAATAGTCTTTTCAACATTTATGCATCATCTACCTTTTCTTCAGATAATTTTAGTTTAGAAGTGGCTCTGCACATATGGAATTATATTCCCTTACATATTTAAAATCTTGAAACCTCAGCTTCAACCACTCTTACCCAGTGTTCAGAAGTACGACTGTCTTTTGATGGTCATAATACTCCTTCAGGGAGTTCCACAAGTGAAGGGATTCCTTTTCCATCAGGTATTCTATTTTGAGATTGATACGAGTCTTAAAATATTAGAGTTTTTTCTTTGTCCTATCGGGACATAATATTACCGTCTATTTTCTAAGCATTGAGATTGCAAAGTGGATCTCAGCATCAAATATCATGACATATAGTTTTCTCCATATATGTCCGAAGTATTGAATTCAAGCTTAGCTATGTTTGTCATGTTATGAACTGCATGTAAAAAAAATGATATAAGAATAGTACAAAACTTACTTCGAAAATAACAATGTTTTAACAATTTGAGAGTTTTTTGTCAACAACCATGTCTGAATCATTATGTACAAATTAATAAAGGGAATGCACCTTAAATAGGGTGAATGATTGTAAAAATAGTTGCAGCTTTGTTCCTGTGATACTATTACTTTTATCACAACCATGTATGTCCGGATGAACCTGTTGTAACATCAATTTGAAACATATATAAACAAGCACGTTATATAAATTTAAAACTAGGATGAACTTTTCAATATAAAAAGAGTATGCATATGGCAAAATATTACTAACTTATATGAAAGAAATGACACACACACACACACAGATATATATATATATATATGAACATACTAGTTAATAATTAAAGAATCTTAAAGTTATTGCATAGACAGATAAAAATTAATATATCAATGATGCATATGGTATTTGTTATGTATGTCAACTCATAAACTATTAAATTTGCATCAGATTTTGTTGCAATAAATTATGTCCTTACGGTTTAAAAAGAAACAAATGAATAACATGGTAAACATGGTCTCCACATTAAACATGTTTTCTTTCGACAATGGACATTTATCTAGTTTATCAAAAAAAAATTCCAATACATTTGCTAAAAAAAGTGTACCTTGGTTTTAATAGTTTCTTTATTGAAACAAGAAAACATATTAAGTAAATTAGAGGTCACATTGTGCATTTTTGTAGCTAGTTTTGTTTGGCTTAATGCAAAACCAGGGTACAGAAACAAAATAACAAGACTGCAAATGAAATAATATTCTTTAATATTTGCCTAAAGTGCATTACATTGAGTAGGTATAGGGAAAAATTTCTTTAATGATAGATAATGAAGAAAACAATGTGTATGCATGAAGTAGAAAAATGGTACAGTTGGTCTAGTTGATAGCTCTAATAGAAATATATAAATACAAATTTTACCTCGTCTACTTCTAAAAAAAATAAAGTAGATAGTGTTGTAATGTAATAGGTAGTCATTGGTAAGAAAAGCGTAGGTTTATTCAAACATATCTTTATCTTTATCTTTATTACTAATAATGAGAATTCATTGAATAGATATACTCGGTGTCTTTTTGAAATTCCAAATATATCCTTTTACATCTCATAGAGAAATAGTATTCAAATATAGAGATGTAACCTGTTATTTTCTAAGTACAACTGTTAATCACCATGAAGAACTACAGTATACGTTCATAAGCTAAAGTATCCTAGTGTTCCATATTGTTTGTAATCTATGTAGAAGTTCATTGTCGAAGTCTCACCCGATTCCGATTTATTATTGAGAAGTTATTGCAGTCTGAACAAAAAATAATAGCTTCTACCTAGGCGGAGTTCAAATATGAGGATGCAGCCTTTTATTTTCTAAGTACAATTGTTAGTCACCATGGAGAACTACAGTGTGCGTTCAAGAGATGAAGTATCCAAGTGTTTCATATTGTCAATAATTTTGGTGGGAGTTCATCGGTCGAAGTCTCGCCCGATTTCAAGTTGGTATGAAGAAATTATTGCAATATGAACCAAAAAATAGCGGCTTCTACCTAGGCGGAGTTCAACTATGGGGATGTCACATATTATTTCCAAGTACAACTATTAATCACCTTGGAGAACTACGGTATACGTTCATAAGCTGAAGTATCCAAGTGTCCTATATTGTCTGTAATTTAGATGGGAGTTCATCATTTGAAGTCTCGCCTGATTTCGAGTTAGTATGAAGAAGTTACCACAGTCTGAACAAAAAAAATAGCGGCTTTTGCCAAGGCGGAGTTCAAATATGGGGATGTAGCATGTTATTTTCTAAGTACAACTGTTAGTCACCATGGAGAACTATAGTTTGCATTCACAAGATGAAGTATCCGAGTGTTCCATATTGCCCGTAATTTAGGTGGGAGTTTATCGGTCGAAGTTTCGCCTAATTCCGAGTTATTATGAAGAAGTTATTGCAGTCTGAACAAAAAATAGCGGCTTTTTTCTAGGCAGAGTTCAAATATGAGGATGCAGTCTGTTATTTCAAGTATAACTGTTAGTCACCATAAAGAACTACAGTGTGCATTCAAGTGATGAAATATCCAAGTGTTCCATACAATCCGTAATTTAGGTCGGAGTTCATCGGTCGAAGTCTCGCCTGATTTCGAGTTGGTATGAAGAAGTTATTTTAGTATGAACAAAAAAATAGCGGCTTCTGCCTAGGTGGAGTTCAAATATGGGGATGTAGCATGTTATTTTCTAAGTACAATTATTAATCACCATGGAGAACTACGGTATACGTTCATAAGCTGAAGTATCCGAGTGTTCCATATTGTCTGTAATTTAGGTTGGAGTTCATCACCCAAAGTCTTACCTGATTTCGAGTTAGTATGAAGAAGTTACTGCAGCCTGAATAAAATATTAGTGGTTCTGCCTAGGAGGAGTTCAAATATGGGGATGTAGCCTGTTATTTTTTAAGTAGACTATTAGTCATCATGGAGAACTATAGTGTGCATTCAAAAGATGAAGTATCTGAGTGTTCCATATTGTCCGTAATTTAGGTGGGAGTTTATCGGTCGAAGTCCCGCCTGATTCTGAGTTATTATGAAGAAGTTATTGTAGTCTGAACAAAAAAATAGCGGCTTTTGCCTCGGCGGAGTTCAAATATGAGGATGCAGCCTGTTACTTTCTAAATACAACCGTTAGTCACCATGGAGAACTACAGTGTGCATTCAAGAGATGAATTATCCAAGTGTTCCATATTGTCGGTAATTTAGGTGGGAGTTAATCGGTCGAAGTCTCGCCCGATTTCGAGTTGGTATGAAGAAATTATTGCAATATGAACAAGAAAATAGCGACTTCTGCCTAGGCGGAGTTCAACTACGAGGATGTAGCCCGTTATTTTCTAAGTACAACTATTAATCACCATGGAGAACTATGGTATACATTTATAAGCTGAAGTATCCGAGTGTTCCATACTGTCCCTAATCTAGGTGGGAGTTCATTGGTCGAAGTCTAGCCTGATTCCGAATTAGTATGAAGAAGTTATTGCAATCTGAACAAAAAAAAAGCGGCTTCTGCTTAGGCGGAGTTCAAATATGGGAATGTAGCCTATTATTTTCTAAATACAAATGTTAATCACTATAGAGAACTACAATATACGTTTATAAGCTGAAGTATCTGAGTGTTTCATATTGTTTGTAATTTAGGTGTGAGTTCATCGGTCGAAGTCTCGCCTGATTCCAAGTGAGTAGGAAGAAGTTATTGCAATCTGAACAAAAAAATAGCAGCTTCTACTTAGGCGGAGTTCAAATATGGGGATGTAGCATGTTATTTTCTAAGTACAACAGTAAGTCACCATGGTGAACTACAGTGTGCGGTATGAACAAAAAAAAGTGGCTTCTGCCTAGGCGGAGTTCAAATATGAGGATGTAGCATGTTATTTTCTAAGTATAATTGTTAATCACCATGGAGAACTATGGTATACGTTCATAAGTTGAAGTATTCGAGTGTTTCATATTGTCCGTAATTTAGGTGAGAGTTCATCGATCGAAGTCCCGCCTGAATCCGAGTTAGTATGAAGAAGTTACTGTAGTCTGAATAAAAAAATAGCGCCTTCTACCTAGGCGGAGTTCAAATATGGGGATGTAGCATGTTATTTTCTAAGTACAACTATTAGTCACCATGGAGAACTACAGTGTGCATTCATAAGATGAAGTATCCAAGAGTTCCACACTGTCCGTAATTTAGGTGGGAGTCGGTTGAAGTCTTATATAATTTCGAGTTATTATGAAAAGTTATTGCAGTCTGAACAAAAAAAATACCGGCTTCTGCTTAGGAGGAGTTCAAATATAGGGATGTAGCATGTTATTTTATAGTACAACTGTTAGCCACCATGGAGAATTACGGTATACATTCATAAGCTGAAGTATCCAAGTGCTCCATGTTGTCTGTAATTTAGGCGGGAGTTCATCGGTCGAAGTCTCGCTTGATTCCAAGTCAGTATGAAGAAGTTACCATGGTCTGAACAAAAAAATATATCGGCTTCTACCTAGGCGGAGTTCAAATACTAGGATTCATGTATAAACCAATAACTCTTTTATACTTCTTTTTCTGATTCTTTTCATGTCTATTCTTTGATGTTCATGTTTCCTTTCTTGAATGCAGGAACAAATAAAGAAAAAATCATTAAAATGGAAATAAAATATAAAGATTTTGCTCGGGTAATTAACCCTATTAAAATAAACAGAACAAACTTAAGAAAGACAAATATTAGATTACTGGTTTTCAGAAGAAAATAGTAAGTTGAAAGCAGGTTTCCAAAAGAGTAACTTGAAAGCATAAAGACAAAAATCTAAAAAAGAGTGGTAAAGAAACAATTAATCGCTGAAATATTTTGATACATTTTTGCTCACAGCTCATATTAGCTAAATGAGCATAAGCATGTAAAAGTACAAGTATTATTTCTATTTTTAGTAGTATAAAATAAACTAAAACAAAAGAAAGGAATGATAAAACTATGAATGCTTTCAAGTTATTGGTTCTATGAATGTTCTTCGCTGTCTCCGTCTTCTCGGTCGTTACCTCAAGTTCAGTTTATGCTGGCAATGCTACTGTCAAATCTACTTCCACATGTGCAACTAAAAATGCATGCACGTTGTGATTAAATGCAGGTCTACCTTGAAGTGTATATATGCTCGTATATATGATGAAAATAAGATGTTTAGAACCCCGCTTAGTTTGCAATTTTAGTTTTGAGTTTTTGTTCAAACAAAAAATCACATGATATATGTATTTTTTGAAAAACAATTTGAGAAATGAAGTTAATGTATAAATGAAAAACAAATTTATTTTGCTTTATGTTGTTTGCAACCAAATTGGTCATAAACACCCAAGAACAGGTTTATGTAGAGAAGTAAAGGAAGAAAATTAAATTACAACAGAGGAATAGAGTAAAACTAACAAGCAAATCAAAGCTATAATCATGAACACCAGGGTTTATAGTGGTTTGGCATCATATGCCTACGTCCACTTTGAAGATTATCTTTATTGATTCACTATTAATTTGATTACAACAGCAAACAGCAAGAAGTCAGGAAAAAACTTGATTACAATAAATCACTATGTAACCAGCAGCGTAAAGATCCTCGGAATGACCCCCTAGGCCAGTATTTATAGGTGAAGGCAACCACCAATCTCTCTGAAACTTCGGTTACAGGACCTTCTTATCCATATAGGCCCACCATAGGGGTCGCTAGACCCAAATCTCAATGAAGAGGGATTGGTACCGATCCCTTCATTAGTCGATTATTGGGCAGCGATCATTATGGTGGCTTCTTCATGTTTAGACATGTTAGCTCTTCAAATATCATGTTGATTGGACAAGTGGAACTTGTGCTTTTGCTTGATCCTTGGTTCAGATCCACTTGGAGGTTATCTCTGCCGAACCGTTCTAAATGGATCATGCCGATCCCTCATGACCGACTCCAGTATGCCAATCCATGCCCTTCTATGTTTGTCGATCCATGCTTGCTTAATCATGCTCATCCCTTGAATTCCATCATGAAATGTCGATCCCTCTGATTCGACAATGCTATGTTGATCCCTCCTATTCTACAATGCTATGTCGATCCCTCTTATTCCACAATGTTATACCAATCCTTCCTATTCCATAAAGCAATGCCGATCCCTCCTATTCCACAATGTTGTGTCGATCCCTCCTACTCCATAAAGCTATGCTAATCCCTTGAGTTCCAACCTAACTCCCATATTTCTAGAACCCTGCATCATCTATCTACCAACTTCGTTCAATCCTGGCTTCATATAACCATTTGAGCTTTGCTTCCGGCTTCTACATCCGTTGCTCTATGGTCGCCCTTCTCGATAACAGTCGAATATATCTTGCACAATCAGTCCAATATAGCCGGGTCAGGATACCGGGTAACACTTGCCCCCCAGAGTACGTCATGTGAGTAACATGACCTGCTTTGAATTAAAACAAGTCTAAATTGCTAGAAAGAAGTCTATCTAGTTTCCTGACTGATTGTTATTCCTTTGTCGAATCATTTTCCAGGGCATTGAATTCTCCATTGATCGCTAAAACGTTTGGTCGACATCCAGTAATATAAGTCTAATGTCGTATTCCGTCAGCATATACAAATCCGGTCATGCGGGACTTGTAATTTTTTGTTATTATCTGGTCCAGCCTCGAACTTAAAGGTTTTAGGTTTGATTTCAATTTCTGTCGATTTCAAAAAGGTTGACAATCACTCACATATATATTCATATATGTATTTATGTCGTCGGCTCCTGGACGTGTTCAAATGTTTACAGGTCGTTGCCCATTTTTATAGTATTTTGTATGTTCGCGCTTATAGTCACCTTCATAAGCACTATCATCATTCATTTCTCACTCATCCATCATTTTTTCTTTTCCATTTTTCAATTCATTTTTTTTGTATGTAGGGGTTGACATTCAACATGCCAATCCATTGTTGAGGCCAAATAGGGTTCGATAGGTCCCAATGCCGATCCCTCCTCGCCTTTGACTCATTCAACACTCTCCTGTGACTGATTCCTCTCCCATACGTTCATATATATATATATAAGCCATCCTTTCTTTCCTTTCTTACTTTCTCATTTTACTTGCCTTTGAACAAAACTTTTCTTCCGAACCCGAGCTCCTACCAGTGCTCGAACCTTCAACCCTTTACAGATCCATCCACCTTCCTAATCTTCCCATCAACTGATTTTGCCTTGCTTTTCAACGTTACACACGTCTAGATACTTGCCTCCATTCTAGCTCAAGCATTCATATCCTCTCATAGGTAAGGTTCGGCAACATTTTTCTCTAATCATGTGATAGGATTATTAGCCTTGAATTGTTAGCGAGTGCTTGATGCAGTGATGGCGAATGAATTTGGTCAGGCTAATGACTGCTGGAGTAGATGTTTGGTGGGTTGAATTGGGTGTAAAAACCTCAAAGGAAGAAGAAAGATGAGGGTTCGGTGAAGGCCTTTGGTGGAGAAAGGATTAGGTGCGGAGAAAGGCAGGGTTCGGTCTATGGTGAGATGGCAATAGCAGGGATCGAAAGGCGAGGGTTCGTTTGATTAGTTGTTTTCGTTGGGGAGTCGATGAAGAAAGGTTGTGGAAAGGGATCAGATGGGAAAGGTTTGGAGAGGGATCAGTATAAGGTGGCGTTATGGAATAGGGATCGGTAAAGGAAGCCTTAGATGGAGGGATCAGTATGAAGGTCTTGGGTAACGGATCGGCGGTGAAGTGTAGGCATTGGCATATGCATTATAGACTAATCCAACTCAACTCATTCAAACACTCAACACTAGTTTGCCTTGCTGAATTTGGACATAAGATGACAATGAACGATATAACACGCATACTCAAACTGTTGAACATGAAACCGACCAACCAAATTTTTGGAATTTTAAATATGGGCTAAGCAATAAACTTGCTATATGAACTTAAGTAATAGACTTCATAATTTGACGTGCCGATAGTCGATCCCAAAGCCTTCGTTGCCCATCAATTTTCTTGCCAAATGGGACGGTCAGCAATGACGGTCTCTCTGGACAAAACTTCCAAGTCTCATCGTTTTATATTGCCTTTCCGATTTCAAACTGTTTATGTCTGTTACACACTGCACTGCACTAGTTCACACTTAATACGGGGGGAACAGGTTTTTTTTCTATCTCGATTATCTACTGAGTATAGCTAATATATATTCTAGATGCATGAAGCATTCAATTGACATGTCTCCTGATTCGGTGACTCGACATATTGGTTCTGAAGTGAAGTCAAGTTCTGCAACTATATCTGGAAGGCCTTCTCCAAGCCATCATGTAGAACGAACAGAAGCTCTAACCCACAAGTCGATCTTTTCTCCGACATTCCAGTCTTTCCAATGGAAAATATTAGCCCTTCTCCTGATGCTGTTGAGGGCGCCATTCTCCTTGATAATCTAGTGGATTCGCAGACTTCTCGAATTGGCAAAGCCGCTCTTCACCGATTATGCTCCATCTACAAAATTCCGCTTCTTGGTCCCTTCAGGACAAGATATACCTCACTTGCTCCCAGCCGGGTATACAGCATGCAACAAGTTTATGTGCTGGGCTGCATTCGTTCCGCTTTTCAATTCGTTTGTCCGGGAGATGTTGAAATATCTCAGGATTGCCTCTACACAACTTCATCCCAACAGTTATGCTTTTATTCATGGGACTTTTTTACTGTTCATGAATGTTCTATTTCGTCCGCCTACTCCCAAAGGCATTAGATTCATCTATAATTTCAAAAGTCGATCGAGAAGCCCTTCTTATGTCTTCCTCGAGCCTTCACCAAATTGCCAAGTCCTGACGGGCGCCTGGAACAAACTTTCACTATTTAAACATGAATGGTTCTATGTGCGATGCCCTCCTGGATTCGCAAGATGATGGTTAGAAGGACGTAAGTATTACTTTACTTTTCTCTCAAGTTCAATAACCCAAGTCATAACTTTTCTTTCGAATCCACTAACATTCGGAGTTCTTTTAGGCGTTCGCCCATGCCTTGAAGGTGCTGATTTTTCTAGGGCCATCGCTGCCATCCGTGCTACCGCCGTTGAGGATCGAGACATCAAACTCCTCATAACCGATGAATTGCTATCTTTGTTTGGGTTAATGGAAGACGGCCGCAGCATCGGACTTCGTGGAAGCACGACATTATCAAAGAATATTGCCGAACGAAGAAAGGACATAGTTAACCCTATCGTGCCCCCTACCGAGGGGACTCGGGATGATACCGAGGAGGGAGAGATTAAAGATTCTCAAGTCGAAAAATTAGGAGATGTCGATGCAGGCCTCGGAGAAGCGCCAATGGTTGAACCGTCGCAAGTTGGACAATCCCAAACACCTACAAAGAGAAAAAAGAGGTTGGCGTACAGGTAATGTAGAAGAAAAACTGCATCGAACCCAGAGTTTGTTATTACTACTCTTGAAGAGGAACCATCGTCTCAATATTTGGAAAGTTCATTAAAGGGATTCTCTAATCTTCAAATTCCGGGCGACATCATGTCTTACGACTTTCCAAACATTAACATCGAAGGACTTAACCCGCCCACCAGAAGTGGCGAAGGCATCAAACCTTCCAATAAAGTGGAGAACACGCCGATGAGCAAGGCTACCATCACCGGTCTGTTGGGGGGAACACTAGGACACTCAATACCACATGCACGCCATTATACACTTGTTATTGATCTTTCGTACAACAATTTCTAATACGTTCTCATTTGGTCTTTACAGGTGCAATGTCTCAATCAAGATCCTTCGACCGTCTCCGAAGCTCCTCAGCATACCATCGACCAAGCCGAGATTCCGAGTCCACCCAACGCGGAGAAAAGGACGAGGTACGGGACAAGAATTATCACTCGAGGGAGTCTTCTTCTTCTTCTTCTTTTAAATGAAAATCCCAATCTCATACGTCTCGTCAAGGCGAACAATCTAATTTTTCGGTTCAAGGTGGAGAACAACCTTCTTATCATGGCCCTCACGTCGTTGCGTCTTACGAGCATCACTCCGGCTCTTCAAGCTCTTGATAATCTCGCGAGCGCCAATCAAGCAAACACCCACTCGCTACCTTTGATCCGCCCCTGCCGACTACTGCTCCTAACACTTCCACCGCAGAGAAGTTGGCCGAGCTTAAGGCTGCTTTCCTGAAAATTTGCTTCGATGGTCTTAGATTCCTCCCTTCTATTCACATAATCCTAGGGCATGCCAAGGAAAGCTCTCTAGCATGTGTGAACGACGTATTTGTGCAACACGAATCATTCATACACTTGGTAGAAAAAGTCTCTGAAGTTTCTATCGGGCGACAACACAAAATAGACCGTCTCAAACTAGAAGCAATACACGACAAGGATATAATCAAGCACCAGGATCTGAGTTGCTATAATTCAAAACCTAAGTTGTTGAGGCGGAAAAGAATGCCAAGGAGATGGCTGAGGCAGTAAACCGTTCAAAAATTTCTCATAAAAAAGAACTTGATGCGGCACTTCATCGCAACGAGACACTCGCTTTAGAAAATGACTCCTTGCAAAAGGAGAAAGATTATTTAACTCGTCGCGTTGAGGAACTTGAAGAATTATTAAAGAAGGAAAGGGAGGAAAATATTGAAGCCCAGGAGGAATCGTAGAAGTATTGGGAAGAAGTTATTGGGGCTAGGAGCTTGAAAGCAAAGCTTGCCGAACAATTTTCTAAAATTGAAGCTCTCAAAGAAGAGGCCCGAAAAGAAGGCCGAAAAGAGATGATCAAACAAGTCAACTCCCGGGTGAAATCCGCCATGGAGTCCGGTAGGAACGAGATCAAGGACTTATTTGATCCATTGATCATTGAATACAATGCTAAAGTCCTGCTCCACCGCGACTTAAGTTTTCTTGGTGAGGGCTATCTTGAATCGCTTGTTGAAGCTTGGGAGCATATTAGTAAGTAAAGAAGGAAGAGCTAGGTGAAGCTGAATTTAATGAGGAAGAATTAGTGAGGGAGGTTCTTTGCGGAAACGAGCCTTCGGATCTGGCCGCTATAAAACTTCAATTTTTCAAGGCTTCTGCACCTACTAAAGGAGGAGAGGATATTGTCGGGTCTTCAATAACTGATCTTAAGGGTTCCTCTCCAACCCAAGTAGTTGGACCATCAACTTCACTTGACATGGAGCAGAATCTCGGCTACGATCCGGATAAGCCTGGCTTTGAATCAAATATGCTATCTCCCATCCTTGAAGGAGGCACCCCAACGACTATGGAAAGTCAACCAGATGATGGTATCATACTATACTCCTCCGTATATAAAAAGTTTTTGTTCTTCACGCGCAATGGCTTTTAGATAATATCCCTATTTTATCAAATTTCGTAGGTCTTCCGGGTCCCAGTCAAACTCCCCTAAGTGGCGCTATTGCAGAGCAACACGATGTAACGGCTGAAGATCCGGCTGTTGCTAATTTTTCGAGACCCGATGCTCAAGTCATCGGTGCGCTTGATGAAGATAAGACCGAGGATCCACTCCCGGCCGACGAATCTGATGACGTGATAATTCTCGGTGCCTCGGAACACACTGATAAGACCAGCATAAGGAAGCAGATCGAAAAGGAGGAATTGTTGAAAAGAAAGGTTAAAATCGAGCCCGTCGAGGTGGATGTCGATGATCCTCATCTCGTGCCATTGCAAATTATTCAATCGGGTGGGTCGATCCCTAATGAACTTCCTCCTACCTCCTCAAGCTCTCCGGCCAAAGGCGGTAAAGGATTTCGAAAGAGAAGTATGAGTGGCTCCACCCCTGGAAAATCTAAAAGAGAAAGAAAATTGAAGAAGTAGTTGTTGCTTTATGTCATTGTATATAGTTTGCGTAATTATTTCTTTCATTAGTCGTAGTTGTATGGGTATGAATCCCGATCTTTTGAAATAACTTGTACTGAAATTTTGGCACCTGTAAATAAAAGTTTTTATTTTCGATTAAGCGTCATGTGAATTGTTATTTAAATAGTTGAATTATTACTTTCCATTCAATGTACTTGTAATTCGTTGATTGTAAATTCTGTTAACAATTCACTATCTCCATCCCAAGGCCTCCATATGGTCGTGGCCTCAAGTCATATCAAACACCAGGCTCGGGCCCTAGTGTTACGCTGTCAGATTCAGCGATTTTTTTACTGTGGTTCTGCCCCCAGCATTGATTCGCGAGGCTAGAAATCAGACGGTCGAATTCCATCCTAAGCGAGTTTATATTCCTCATGTCGATTTTAGGTTGGAGTTTGTGGAATAGAGAACGGTCAAAATCCACTCATCCATTTATCGGGTTTGTGGAGAACGGTCAAAATCCACTCATCCATTCATGGAGTTTGCGGAATAAAGAACGGTCGAAATCCACTCATCTATTCATTAAGTTTGCGGAATAGAGAATGGTCGAAATCCACTCATATATTCATGGATTTTACAGAATAGAGAACGGTTGAAATCGACTCATCTATTCATGGTTATGCTCCAGTCTGTTCTCTAGGGACTTGGAGTTATTTTATGGGCAGTCGGTATCTGGCCGATTTATGTTTATACTCCAGTTCGCGCTCTGGGGACTTAGAGTTGTTTTACGGGCAGTCGGTATCCGTCCGATTTATGTTTGTACTCCAGTCCGCACTCTGGGGACTTTGAGTTGTTTCGGGAGCAATTAGGTTGTACTCCTTTTGGTTGATTGGATTTGTTTCAGTCCCATAGTCCGGGCAGGAATTTTTTAATCTCTAGATTGTCGACCATATTCATTCCTTATTATGTGTTCCATTCTTTAGATCATTTACAGGAATTGTTAAATGAGAAAATTAACCGAGCTCATCTTGCTTGATCCCATCAGGGTTTAGCACGATCGACCGATTTCAAACTCTGGGAGCCTGTTCACACATATCGATTTCAATCAGTTTCGTTATGTATTCAGCATACAATGCAATAACAACCATAACTACAAAGGAAGCTTGAAACTTTATTCATTAAATGGAAAGGAACAAAATAACCTGCCTTATTACATTTTCGAAAAATCAAATGCTAAAGCAAAACTCTAAAAGTAAATAGAACTGAAATGTAAAGGAAATAATCTAAGTGAAATAGCATCGTATATGCTCGATATTCCACGCTCTCGGAAGTATAATGCCATCAACAGTCGCTAGCTTGAAAGTTCCTTCTCCAAGCCTCTATTCAATGACATATGGTCCTTTCCAAGTCAGATTCATGTGTGACGGGGGTAGAAAAACCCGTTTCTGGACGAGATTGCCAATTTCGAAGGTTCTTGATCGCACTTTAGTGTTGTAATATCGGGCGACTCGATGTCGATGTGCAACTGCTCTCAAATCGACTTCTTCGTGCTTCTCATCTACAAAGTCCAAAGATTTTAAGAGAATATCTTTATTTGTTTTAGGATCATAGTAAGTCACTCGATGAGAAGGGACTTCGAGCTCGACAGGAATAACAGCTTCTGAACCGTAAGCGAGGGCGAATAGAGTATGGCCAATCGCAGACTTGTGAGTGGTCGTGTAAGCCCAAAGTGCTGTAAGGAGTTCATCTACCCACTTGCCTCTAGCCTTCTCCTAACGCTTCTTCAAAGTTGACTTGATGATTTTATTTATAGCTTCAACCTATCCATTTGCCCGAGGGTGAGCAACCGCTGCAAATCTCTTTTCAATGCGGTATCTTCGGCAGAAGTCTTTAAACTCAGTACTATTGAATTGAGTCACATTATATGTTACAATGGTCTGTGGGAGACCAAAGCGATATATGATGTTTCAGACGACAAAGTTGATTACTTTCTTGGTTGTGATTGTAGCTTAAGGTTCCGCCTCGGCCCATTTGGTAAAGTAGTCAACTGCCACAATAATGTATTTCGCGCCACCTTTAGAGATTGGTAATGAATGATAATATCTATACCCCCCATGGCGAATGGCCATAAGCTGACCATTTGCCTGATTTCTGTTGGCGTAGCTCTTGGAACTTTTGCATATATTTGGCATTTATCACATCGTCTTCCATAATCGGCTGCGTCTCGATTTATGGTTGGCCAATAATACCCATAACGGAGTATCTTCTTTGCCAAAGTTTGCCCCCCCGTGTGATCACCACATTCTCCTTCATGAACTTCTTTCAAAACATGTTTTATCTCATCATGAGTGATACGCCAGAGTAAAGGGACTGAGAAACCTCTCCTATACATGACCCCTTCTTGCATAATATATCGTGAAGCTTTGCAAATGACCTGTCGCTTTTCATTTCTTTTATCAGGCAGGATCCCGTGCAGTAAATAGTCTTTAATTGGAGTCATCCACGATTCCTCTCAGATTCCGCCTCCAGTGCTTGATCGATTTCCATCATGTTTATACTTGGGGTATCTAATACTTCGACCGGTACCAAACCCATCTGCTGTGCATCGCCGGTACTAGCGAGCTTTGCCAACGAATCAGCCTTTATGTTTTGATCGCGTGGAATATGTGAAACGTCATAGTATTCAAATTCAGTTAACAACTCCTAAACTCGGGTAAGATAAGGGGCAAGCCGTTGTCCCTTAGCCTAGTAGTCTCCTCTAACTTAGAACACCACCAATTGCAAATCACAAAAGATTCCAAGAGATTTAACTCCAAGTTCCTTGGTGAGTTTAAGTCCAGCAATCAGAGCTTCATATTCAGCTTCGTTGTTTGTCGCTGGGAAATCAAGCTTCAGATCATAACAAAATGACCGATTCTTAGGAGTTACAAGCACAATCCCAGCTCCAGAGAAATGTTCATTAGACAATCCATCAATATATAACTTCCATCGTACAGTGGGGATTTCACTTCTTTCTAGAAGATCATCCTGCCAAGTAAACTCTGCTATGAATCCGCTAACATATCCCTGGATGCCTCTCCGTGGGAGATAAGTATTGTCGAATTGGCTGAGCTCAATGTTCCAGTTGAGTAACCTCCCAGACATTTCAGGTCGCTGTAGGACCCGTCAGAACGGCTGGTCAGTGTAAATATTGATCGGATGTGCCTGAAAGTACGGACGAAGCTTTCGTGATGCTATTAGCAAGTAGTACGCCAGTTTCTCTATTTTTAGATAATTCCTTTCTGGTCCTGTCAATCGTTTACTAACGTAATACACGGCCTCTATATTCGATTTTCCTCATGAACTAAGACGGCACTTATAGTGTGTGCTGATATAGCCAAATAAATAAACAACTCCTCATGGTCTATCGGCTTTGACAAAATAGGGGGTCTCTCCAAATGATTCACCAGAGCTTGGAACACGTCTTTACAATCCTGTGTCCATTCGAAGTTTCTTTCTCCCTTTTTAATCAGATCGAATAAAGGAATGCGTTTGTCAGTAGCTCTGGAGATAAATCGACTTAAAGCGGCAACTTTTCTGTTCAGACTTTACATTTATTTAATGGTTCTTGGCCCCTGGATATCGCGGATAGCCTGAATCTTTTCTAGATTAGCTTCTATTCCAAGAGCATTGACAATAAAGCCCAAAAACTTTCTTGATGCCACACCGAACGAACATTTCAAAGAATTGATTTCCATCTTGTAATATCGGAGGATGTCGAACACTTTTGCGAAGTCTTTGATGTGGTCGCTTAATCGTCGGAACTTCACGAGCATATCATCCACGTACACTTCCATTGTCTTTCCAATCTGACCCCTAAACATCTTGTTAACCAAGTGCTGATAGGTTTCTCCAGCATTCTTTAATCCAAATGGTATTACTACGTAACAATACAACCCAACATTTCTAACAAAACTAGTGTGCTCCTGATCGGGGATATGCATTGGGATTTGGTTATATCCCGAATACGCATCCATAAACGACAACAATTCGTGTCCTATAGTTGAATCAACTAGCTGATCAATCCTGGGAAGGGGAAAATAATCTTTTGGACATGCTTTGTTCAAATCTGAATAATCAATGCATGTTCTCCATTTTCCATTCGCCTTCTGCACAAGCACGAGATTAGATACCCACTCAGGATAGAGGGCGTCATGGATAAATCCGTTTACTTTTAGTTTATCCACCTCCTCTTTAAGAGCGACAAATCTCTCCGGATCCATGCCTCGTCTTTTTTGCTTCATTTGAACATACTTTGGATCAATATTTAATGCATGGCTCACTATGGCAGGCGAGAATCCACACATGTCAGAGTGAATCCAAGCGAATACATCTAGATTCGCTTGGAGAAAACCAGCAAATTCTTTCATCATCGGGGGGCTGAGTTGTGACCCAATCTTTAGGACTCGCGATGGGTCGTCGTGGCTGACCGTGATATCAATCATCAACTCAGCCGGTGCATCCTTAGTCTCGTCGGGCTCCTCTTCATCATCTCTTAGATCTATATCTCTATAGAATTGACTATGGCGCCCGAGCCAAGGCCCAGGCGATGGTTGTCAATCTTCAGTGGTTGGGATGTAGACAGCTTTGTCCACACCCTTTCCCTTCTCCTTACGCTGTGCTTCCCTCAACTCAGCTACATAACAGACACATCCAGTCCCCTGATCGCCATGAATAACTCCTACGTCATTATCTGTTGGAAACTTCAGAGTTAACACCATGGTGCCAGAGCTGCCCGGAATTCAGTCAGGGCCGGCCGACCCAGAAAAACATTGTACGGAGAGTTAACATCCAAAACAATAAACGGTAAGATCCGCACTCTCCTTCGTTCACCTTCACCCAATTCAACAGTTAATTCCACGTATCCTACAGCCTTAGTTGCAACTCCATTAAAATTATGAATTCGAGCTTTAGATGGTTTCAAGTCTTTAGCCTCCATTCTCATCTAATCATACGCCATTTTGAAGATTATATTCACCGAACTTCCACAATCAATCAAAATCCTCCTTACCAACGCAGGATCAATCATTGTTGAAATGACCATCATGTCAATTGTTGGAGCCTCTACTTTGTCTGCATCCCTGCTTCTAAACACAATATCGTCCGCCATGGTGTGCTGCTGTTTTTCCGGAGCTCCGTCTTCCGTATTCAAACAACATTCAAAATCTACATGCCTTATCGCGCTAGCATAACGCTCCATCTATTGCCAACTCATGTCTGTAGAGTGCGGTCCCCCAACTACCATATTAATCACTAGTCTTCCACCGATCCGTGCATGCTCCTTAGCCCTACGTGGAATTTATCCTCGATTGGGGTCGGATGTCCCCTGTCCACCATCCTGCAGAGTTTTCACAAACTATTGCAACTTCTTTTCCCGAATCAATTTCCTATGACATCCTGGAGGTGTTTACATTCATTCGTATTGTGTCTATAACATTCGTGAGACAATACTTCCCAGTCTGCTTCTGTCTCTCTGATGACTCTTTTGGTTGTGGCTACCTGTACTGCATGGTATTGCAAGTGGATAGATAAATGTTCTCCAGGGACGTGTTTAGCGGTGTGTAATTTTAATACATTGGAATCTGGGCCTTTAGTCTTCCAAAATCCCTCTTCCGCTCTTGATTCATGTCTCCATCTTTCTTTTGTTGATTCGGCTTATTCTGAACATACACCTAAACTTTCCAAGAACTGTCATCAGACTGTTTTATTGTAATATTACTTTGTGCTGCTTCTCCACTCGGTCTCGCAATGTTCTTTTTCCTGGAGATCCTGGCCTCCTCCTTCCTCAAGAACTGAGCTGCCTTTGCATAGAAGCGCTCCAACGTGGCAGGTGGTTTTTCAGCCAGCCAATCTCCAAACTCAGGTTCCAGTTCAATCCCTATCGTCACAGCCATGAGTATAACATGATCATTCGGGTTACTCACCTCCGTGGCGGTGGTATGAAATCTCTCCAAGTAATCTTTCAACGATTTTCCTGGGGCCTGGACCACACTGGAAAGGGACATGACATCTTTAGGACGAACTGCGTGCATTCAGAATTGCTCTACAAACTTGGTTGCCAGCTCATCGAATCTCGAAATTGACCGCGGAGGTAGTCTTGTGAACCACATCGTTGCTATCTTAGAAAGGGTTATAGAAAAGCATCTACACTTTGTTGCTTCGTTAGCTCTTGCAGAATCCATCAACCATTCATATCTTATGATATGCTGCCTGGGGTCCGTATTTCCCTCGTAGGCAGGCATTGATGACATGTTGAACCTCCTCGGGTATTCCGCATGCAGAACGTTGTCAGTAAACGGGGTATGGCTTCTCGAGATTCCCCAGTCATCATTAGTCAAGCCTTGATTCTCTCTTACTAACTGTCTGAGCATTGTCGATAAATCTGGCGTATGGATGGGTGGTGCCAAGCGGTGGTCGTGCTCCACCTCATGTGAATGGTCCGGTCGATGTCTACGGGCCGTTTCACACCTTCTTGGTTCACCATTCTCTTGATGGCACCTTGAACATTTATCTCGTTGTCACTTCGACGGAGTACCTGGTCAGCATTCGATCGAGCTCCAACATCCAAGCTTCTGGGAATAACTCCAGCATGATCCCCTAAGTGTAGTGGGGGAATCCCTCCTCTGGAGGAGGGATCGGCACCGATCGATCTTGGCAGACCATATTGGTCTGCCAAGCGGGGCTCCGACGTTTCTGCGTGATCTCCTTCAAGCCTGCGATGCCTAAGCCTCTGGTATTCATCCGACGAGATTAAACTTTTCGATGCCGAGTAGGGAGTGGATCCCTCCTGGCCTTCCCATACTGTTGTTGGGTAATATGGTTCATCAGGCTAATATTGGTCTGAATCTGCTCATTCAGTTGTCAACGGCTTTCCATCAACTCTCTCATCAGATTATGAAATTTAGCTCGGGTTATAGAATCTATAGGGATCTGAACTTCAATGGGATCAACATTCAAATTTGCAGGCTGGTTGCTTGGGGCTCTTTGTTGAATACTAGCAGTCTCATTCCCATCAACATTTTGAGAAGTGGATATGGTATGTCTCACCATTGTCAATCTCCTTGTTTAGATTTTTGCAAATCCAAATAGTGTAAGCAGGTTTTTTTGAAGATAGCTAGGGATCTCCTTCAGTGGATTTGCTCAATCCAGTAGCAACAAAGGGGATCCTAACAGACTGAGAATCAGGTTCTCAGTGAAAGCACCAAAATGTTTGCAACCAAATTGGTCACAAACACCCAAGAATGGGTTTATGTAGAGAAGTAAATGAAGAAAATTAAATTAAAACAGAGGAATAGATTAAATTAACAAGCAAATCAAAGCTATAATCAAGAACATTAGGATTTATAGTGGTTCGGCATCGTATGCCTATGTTCACTTTGAAGATTCTCTTTATTGATTCACTATTAATTTGAATACAGTAGAAAATAGCAAGAAGTAAGGAAAAAACTTGATTACAATAAAGAACTATGTAACCAGCAGCGTAAAGATCCTCAGAATGACCCCGTAGGCCAATATTTATAGGTGAAGACGACCACTAATCTCTCCGAAACTTCGGTTACAGGTCCTTCTTATCCATATGGGCCCACCATAGGGGTTGCTAGGCCCAAATCACGATGAAGTGGGATCGGTAACGACCCCTTCATTGGTCGATTCTTAGGCAGCGATCCCTATTTTGGCTTCTTCATGTTTATACATGTTGGCTCTTCAAATATAATGTTGATTGGACAAGTGGAACTCGTGCTTTTGCTTGATCCTTGGTTCAGATCCACTTGGAGGTTATCTCTATCGAACCCTTCTAAATGGATCATGCTGATCCCTCTTGACCGACTCTAGTATGCCGATCCATGCCCTTCTACATATGTCGATCCATGCTTGCTTAATCATGCTCATCCCTTGAATTCCATCATGTAATACTGATCCCTCTGATTCCACAATGTTATGCCGATCCCTCCTATTCCACAATGTTATGCCAATCCCTCCTATTTTGCAATGTTATGTCGATCCCTCCTATTCCATAAAAATGCCAATCCCTCCTATTCCACAATACTATGTCGATCCCTCCTACTCCATAAAGCTATGCCGATCCTTTGAGTTCCAACCTAACTCACATATTTATAGAACCCTGCATCGTCTATCTACCAACTTCGTTCAATCCTGGCTTCATATAACCATTTGAGCTCTGCTTCTAGGTTCTACAGCCATTGCTCCATTGTCGCTCTTCCCGATAACAGTCGAATCTATCTTGTACAATCAGTCCAATATAGTCGGATCAGGATACCGGGTAACATATGTGTTTTGAGAAATAACAAAAGCATGCGGAACGATCCATCCCTCCGGCATCCCTCTATTCACTTCGTCGTTCTCCAACATCCACCTCCTCCGTCGTCCCTTCATTATCGTCATAATGACTTACAGTTATAGATATTTTCCTCCACTCTTCATGTATTCTGTAATAAATTTTGAAAAAAAAACGAGAACAAAAAACTCAAAATGAAACCAAACGGAAGGAATGGTTGTGCATTTGATAACAACATGACTAAACTAAACATCTGGATATATAAAGTAAAATAATGTAGACCCGGTAAAAATATCTAAATAATGATTTGAATTTTATAACTGTTGAAGTACCTAAAAATAGGTAGTAATAACTTGTACGGAATGTTATCCCGCCTTTTGGCAAGGCCAGGACACCAAAGAACCGACTAGAGAACAGGGATAACTCGCCATGGATATCGCTGAATTTTGTTTGAGTCCGGATTGAGCTACAATTGATAGGGCATGACAAGAAAGATCACAGAAGTCAACATCTCAAATTTCGGGTCAATCCGGGTTCACATGCTCAAGTTATGATCGATTCAAATTGAAGGGAGAAGCCCAGATTTCGTATCCATCACTCTGGGCGCTTTCGTATCCATCACTCTGGGTGGTTTCGTATCCATCGCCGAAGCGCTTATTCGAGTCGATCAATTTCGTATCGATCAATTCTGAATCCCTCATATAAGCCTCTGTTCGAATTCACCTGAGCAAAGCTATTCGAATCCATCGAGTTGTATCGATAGGCTTCGTACCCATCAAGTTCGTATCGATCAAGTTCGTATCCCTCAATAGATGACGTGCCTCACAACCATCAGTCAATGTCCACTTCGTATCCATCAAGGCGCTACACTTCGTATCCATCGAGGCGCTACACTTCGTATCCATCAGAGGACCTTGCTTCGAGTCCATGCCCATTAACTTACTCGTATCCAACGAGTCAACTAACTAAGGTGACGTGTAATCCATCGAAGCAAACGCGGCAAGATCCATGGATACGACACGGCCATACCGGAGAAAAAGATGGATCGACTCGAGATATACGCGCCACATCATTACAGGAGCACGTGCAGATGATCGATTCGAAAGGATCAATACGAGGTCATGGAGTCGAATGAAACAGCCGGCGATCAATTCCATTTCGTGTCGACAATTTCTCGCAATCCACTGATCCAAATCCAATGATTTTTTCAGGGTTGCTTGCATACACACTGAAGAATATCCCTGCCAAATTTCAGCTCATTTGGACATCATCTTGATAGATACGAAATGGATTCGTATCGATCGCAGATCAAGGCGAAACTTTCTGGAAACGGTCGAGTGGGTCCCCTCACGTGCCAGACCAAGTCTCCCGGAGTTTGAGCGAAATTTGAACCTCCTACGCCTATAAATAGAGCTCCAGAGCCTACAGAAGAGGGATCTTTGGATTCTTAAGCGTCCAGACTCTGCCGGATTAAGATTTGCATCCTACTTTTGCTGTTAACTTCGAATTCTAATCTGTAATCCGCTGTTGTTTGCTGTAATCGCTTGTAATCATTGAAAGAGAATCAATAAAATCATCAAAACTTCATAGTGGACGTAGGCGTTACGCCGAACCACTCTAAATTGCTTGTCTGTGCATTTTACATTTCTGTTTGTTGGAATTTTTGTTAGATAACCTCTGTTTTACATTTACAATCTTCACTTTATCTCTTCAAATAACTCCCGAAGAGTGTTGTGCCCATTTTTGGTACAAACACTTTGGTGCTTTCACTGAGAAAACCAGTTTTTCTCCTGCTCCTTAGATCTACTGTCGATACCGAATTGCATAAATCCAAGAGGAAGATCTAGATATCTGATCCGGAATCCTACCATTCTATTCAGATTTGCGTAAAATATAGGAAAGGACTCCATCACTTAAAATGGTTAGCACAAGAACTGCCGCTACCGCCGCTGATCAAGAAGGCCGGGATAAACAGAATCCTACACAACAGCCTTCTTCCAATCAAGACAACACTGCTCACTCGGATCCATCCGGGCCAGTCACCCGACAAGAGTTTCAAGTGTTGCTCCAGGAACTGACTCAAAGCCGGCAATAGTTGGCTGAACAGTTGCGCGCCAACGTCGAGCTGACCAACCAGCTAAACCGCCAGGGCCACAGAAGGTCCATGGGGGATGATGTCTCCCGGGCATCTACTGAAAGCTCGGCCTCGTCTGACTATCACCACAGGTCTACCCGTCCCCGGTTAGAGGGAAGTCGCGCTCAAACTACCGGATATCAAGCCGCATTGACCGTTGGACAGTTAAGGGCAGGGCCGTCAACCAGCTTCCAAACCGGGCGCTCAACACGAGGGGGCACTGCTCCACAATACACCACGGACAACCGTGCTACAACCGCCGCGGCAGAAACAAGGGTTGATACCCGGAATCAGTCAGAGCCGAACAATCGACAGCGCAGACATACTCCTGAACCGTATGTCCCAGAAGACGCTGAGCCAAGGAGGCAAAACACGGACCGTCGACAGCACCCGGTCCAGACTCACACTATGGAACCCGACCGCACCTTAGCTCAGTACACTCAGAGTTTGCCGGTGTCGGATATATCAACCATGATACGTCAGATGATACGCGAGAGTCAGGGGCTCACTAATGATGATTGGGGAATCTCTCGTAGTCATACCCCTTTCACAGACGAGATATTGTACGCTGAACCCCCTCGGCGATTCAGAATGCCAACTCTCCCAATGTATGAAGGAAATAGTGACCCAAACCAACATATCTTGAAATACGAGTGGTCAATGAGTGCTGCAAGAGCTGACGATGCAGTGAAGTGTCGAAGTTTCCCTATCTCTCTGTGGGGAATCGCGACGATGTGGTTTACACGATTACCGCCTAGGTCTATTTCTTCGTTCGATCAACTGGCCAAGAGGTTTGTAGAACAGTTTCGTATGCATGTTGCTAGGCCCAAAGACGTTAATACCCTGTCCAGTGTCACTCAAGCTCATGGAGAGACGCTCAGGCGTTACTTAGAAAGGTTCCACGCGACATGTGTTGAAATTAGTAATCCCAACGATAACTCGATCTTGATGGCTTTGACCAAGGGGATTGATCCTGATTCTGAGTTTGGGAACTGGCTAGCTGGAAAACCGCCCGCATCGTTGGACCGTTTCTACTCCAAAGCCGCTCAATTATTACGGTAAGAGGACGTGAAACAGTCTAGGAAGCAGGACGATGCGAGGCCCAGTATCGAGGGAATACAGAGTAATGTAGCAGTTAAACAGTCCGGTGAGAGTTCCGGGAAAGTTCAACTGAATATACAGAACAAGCAAACCCAGCCGAGAGGAAATAATGGCCAGGATAAGAAAAGAGACCAGAACCGAGGTCCACGACGTAGGGCTCAAATGTTTGACAATTATACACCGTTAAACACGTCATTGGAAAACGTATACTTACAGACTTGCAACACTGCACAGTATAAGAAACCCGCTCCGAAGCCCTCATCGGAGAGGCAGATTCAGACAGGGAAGTTCTATAGATTCCATGAAAGCTACGGCCACAATACCAATGAGTGTCGACATTTGCAGGACCTCATCGAGAAGTTAATCAGAGAGAGGAAGTTAGATCAGTTTGTACGGGCGCCGTAGTCTGGTGGAGCGGGCCCTTCGAATCAAAATCGTTCACAGAATCAGGAAAGACAAGAGGGACGCCCGTGAGGGTGGGAGGTTGGTTATTAACACAATAAGTGGTGGTCCCCACCCGGCAGACAGAAGCTGGGGGGAAATGGAGTCGTATGCTAGTTCTATCAGGCATGCGGACTTCGAGTGTTGTAGTAATTGCGAAGACGGAACCCCGGTTAAGAAACAAAAGATAATATCTGATGATATCGTGTTCAGGAGACGAGACGCTGATAAGGTTGAAGCCCCTACAATCGACCCACTAGTCATATCTGCCCAGGTGGGTCCTGCTTGGATGAAGAGGATCCTGGTTGATAGCGGAAGCTCTGTGAATATCTTGCTTAAATGGGCTTACGACTTAATGAAAATGGAGGCAAAGGATTTGAAACCTTGCATGTCCCGAATCCACGGTTTTAACGGAAGTGCCACGATACCCATTGGAGTGACCGAACTACCGGTTGAGTTGGGGTTTGGAGAACGCCGGAGAGTCCGGATGTTACAGTTTGTTGTCTTAGAGATTGACTCACCTTATAATGCGTTTTTGGGCCGATCGGCCCTAGCTGAGTTCCGGGCGGCCATCGCCCCATGGTGTTTGACTCTGAAGTTCCCTACCGACCATGGGATTGGAGTCGTTCAAGGAGATCAGGCCACGGGGAGGGCCTGTTATGTTGCTGAGCTGCGCGGGGCGCAACGTAAAGAGAATGGAAAGGGCGTAGAGGAATCTCTCTGCGTCCGTTCTATTGATAATTGACAATTGATGCCTGGGCCTCGGCCCGGGCACCACAACCAATTCCTGAAAGACCTTGACCCCAGGGACAATGAGGATAAAGACGAATCTAAGGAGAGCCAAGCCTCTCCGGCCGAACTGACTGTGGACGTCCCAATCAGTGAGGATGATGATTCGAAGATGCTGAAAGTTGGGTCTCAACTAAGCAAGCAGACACAGCAGGAATTGGTTGAATTTCTTCGGGCGAATCTCGATGTCTTCGCCTGGACACACTCTGACATGTGCGGGATCTCACCAAATATTGCAAGTCACTCCCTGAACATAGATCCGCGATATGTCCCAATCAAGCAGAAAAGGCGCGGTATGGATCCAGAGAGATCTGCCGCCCTTAAGGAGGAGGTTGATAAATTACAGTCGAATGGGTTTATTCGAGATGCCTTGTATCCAGAATGGGTATCCAACCCCGTGCTAGTTCGAAAACCGAACGGGAAGTGGAGAACTTGCGTCGATTAGTCTGACTTGAACAAGGCTTGTCCAAAAGATAGCTTCCCGCTTCCTCGAATTGACCAGCTCGTAGATTCGACGGCCGGACATGAATTATTATCTTTTATGGATGCTTACTCTGGTTACAATCAAATACCCATGCATTTGCCTGACCAAGAACATACCAGCTTCGTAACCGATCTGGGGCTCTACTGTTACAAGGTCATGCCATTTGGTCTAAAAAACGCTAGAGCAACATATCAACGCTTGGTCAACCGGATGTTCGCTAATCAGATCGGGAAGACCATGGAGGTTTACGTGGATGACATGCTGGTGAAGTCCCGATTCTCCATAGATCACGTCAAAGATTTAAATTCGATGTTCAGCATCCTTCGAGAGTATGGAATGAAGCTTAACCCGTTGAAGTGCCACTTCGGCGTCGCGTCCGGAAAGTTCCTTGGGTTTATTGTCAATGCTCGAGGGATAGAAGCAAATCCTGAGAAAATCTGGGCAATAAGAAATTTGCAAACCCCTAGAACCATAAAGCAAGTCTAGAGTCTCAACGGAAAGGTCGCAGCATTGAGCAGGTTCATTTCAAAGTCCACCGATAAATGCATTCCTTTCTTCGATCTGATCCGGAAGGGAAAACGAAACTTTGAATGGACCACGGAGTGTGAAGGCGCGTTCTGATCACTAGTTCAACATCTTTCCACACCTCCGATCTTGTCGAAACCAGTCGACCACGAACAATTGTACCTCTACCTGGCAGTATCAGAACATGCGATCAGTGCTGCTCTAGTTCGGGAGGAAGACAAAGTGCAAAAACCGGTCTACTATGTTAGTAAGCGGCTAGCAGGAGCTGAAAGAAATTATCCGAGACTGGAGAAACTGGCCTATTGCTTGGTCATTGCCTCGAGAAATCTCCGCCCTTACTTCCAAGCTCATCCTCTTACTGTGTACACCGACCAGCCATTACGACAGGTCCTTACTCGACCTGAGACGTCCGGGAGGTTACTCAAATGGAACATTGAGCTAAGCCAATTTGATATCACATACGCTCCACGGAGAGCCATTCAAGGACAAGTCTTGGCAGATTTCATAGCTGAATTTACCGTTCCAGAAGACTTGCCCGAGACCAGTGAATCCCCCGAATACATCTGGAAGCTGTATACTGACGGTGCGTCAAATGACCGGTGTTCGGGCGCTGGGGTTGTACTTGAAACCCCCGAGGGCCGATCCGTATGTTATGCTTTGAAGTTCGATTTTTGTGCAACTAATAATGAAGCTGAATATGAGGCCCTCTTAACCGGCCTAAAACTTGCCAGAGATCTAAGAATTATCACCGTGGAAATTTATTGTGATTCACAGTTAGTGGTATGTCAAGTGCGAGGAGAGTATCAAGCAAGGGACCGAAGGCTGGCTGCTTACTTGGCTCAAGCTCAGAAAATACTGAATCAGTTTGATTATTATGTCATATACTATGTACCTCGGGAACGCAATCAAAAAGCCGATTCATTGGCAAAGTTAGCCAGCACAGGTGAAGCGCAGCAAATGGGACTTGTCCCCGTTGAAACTTTGGCCTCCCCGAGCATCGATCAAATAGAAATGAACTTTGTGTTTGAAACCGCTCCCAGTAGAGAGTCTTGGATGACTCCGTATCTAAATTACATTGAAGATGGGACGTTGCCTGAGCATAGAAATGAGAAGAGACAAATTCTACGAAAAGCTTCACGATTCGTCATCCAGAACGGAGTCATGTACAAGAGAGGTTATTCCGTTCCCCTCCTCCGATGTATCGCCCACGAAGAAATCAAACGAGTGCACGAAGGAGAGTGTGGCGATCATACCGGAGGGCAAGCTCTCGCTAAGAAGATACTCCGATATGGGTATTACTGGCCGACAGTGAACCGAGATGCGGCGAACTATGCCAGGAAGTGCGATAGATGCCAGAAACATGCCCGAATTCCAAGAGCCCCGCCAACCGAGATAACCCAAATGGTCAGTCCCTGGCCATTCGCAATGTGGGGCATTGATATCATTGGCGCTTTACCTCTGGCAAAAGGTGGTGCGAAGTATGCCATCGTCGCCGTTGACTACTTTACAAAGTGGGCTGAGGCTGAAGCCCTCGCAACCATTACGACAAAGAAAGTGATAAATTTCGTGGTTCGCAACATCATCTGTCGATTTGGACTCCCGCATACCATCATCACTGATAACGGAGCCCAATTCGAGAGTGCGGAATTCAAGAATTTCTACCGGCGGTTTCATATCTATAAAAAGTTCTCGGCTGTCGCACATCCTCAGGCGAATGGACAGGTTGAAGCTGTCAATAAAGTTATAAAATCCATCCTGAAGAAACGATTGGAAAATGCCGAGGGCAAATGGGTCGATGAACTTCCTATGGCATTATGGGCCTATCGAATGACTCACAAAACCGCGACCGGACACACCCCGTTTTCCCTATCTTATGGCTCAGAGGCTGTTATTCCGGTCGAGACGGGAGTGTTTTCTCATCACGTGACTTACTATGATCCGAAAACGAACGCTATACTACTGGCCGAATCTTTGGATCTATTGGATGAAAAACGGGAAGAGGCTAATTTGAGAGCAGCCGCATATCGAAGTCGGGTCGCCCGATTGTACAATGCCAAGGTTCGACCTCGAACCTTTGAACTCGGCGACCTCGTTCTCAAGAGAATCTACCCAGTTCCTTCGCACATGAAACCAAACTGGGAAGGACCATATATGATTACACGAAGACTCGGAGATGGCACATTTAAACTATCGACCGTCGACGGTCTAAATTTGCCAAGGGCCTGGAACAGCTAAAGTCTCCGTCGCTATTACGCATGACAGGCTTTATTTATTTCATTCTATTTAGCAATTTGTTTCTGCATTTCGAAATTTGAATTTTGTAATAAGGCAACTGACTTTGCCGCATTTTCTTATTTCAGCAATAAAATGCCATCTCTTCGAGCCAGAGCTGTGATTCATTAAGTACGATATACAACATCACAATGCACAGAGAGCTAAATCCCATTACTCAATGGGACTCATTCAAGTGGAGAGTGGCTGTGATACGACCAGCCACTCGCTAAGTGAAACCCGAGCTCGGGGGCAAGCCATTACACCAATATTGATAGGATTGACACACGACAATCCTGCAATCAACTCCGTATTCCCAGAGTGCGAAGCGAAGTATAAACAATCAACTCCGTATTCCCAGAGTGCGAAGCGAAGTATAAACAATCAACTCCGTATTCCCAGAGTGCGAAGCGGAGTATAAATAATCAACTCCGTATTCCCAGAGTGCGAAGCGGAGTATAAACAATCAACTCCGTATTCCCAGATTGCGAAGCGGAGTATAAACAATCAACTCCGTATTCCCAGAGTGCGAAGCGGAGTGTAAGCAATCAACTCCGTATTCCTAGAGTGCGAAGCGGAGTATAAGCAATCAACTCCGTATTCCCAGAGTGCGAAGCGGAGTACAAACATTCAACTCCGTATTCCCAGAGTGCGAAGCGGAGTATGAACATTCAACTCCGTATTCCCAGAGTGCGAAGCGGAGTATGAACATTCAACTCCGTATTCCCAGAGTGCAAAGCGGAGTATAAACAATCAACTCCGTATTCCCAGAGTGCGAAGCGGAGTATAAACATTCAACTCCGTATTCCCAGAGTGCGAAGCGGAGTACAAACATTCAACTCCGTATTCCCAGAGTGCGAAGCGGAGTATGAACAATCAACTCCGTATTCCCAGAGTGTGAAACAGAGTATGAACACTAACTCCAAACTCCCAGGATATGGGTTGGAGCACCAACAGCAATCTCAAGTTCCCAGAGTGTGAACAACTGCTTGCAAGATGAATTATATCCCCGGAGTGTGGATGAAACGGTTCATAAGAAAACAATTGTGGTTCGACCGCTCGGACCTCACTCAATGCGACCACAAGCTGATCATCATAACTTAACCCCGGAACTGGGGGCAGGTGCAAGTGTTAATCACTACCCGAAACTGTGCTGTGTTCAGCCCTGCTTCGATCTCCGATAATAGCTCAAGTTCGAGATTTCCAACAAACTATGCTTAAACGTTAAGATAATGCAAGTACACCAGACTGAAGTTCGAACACTGCAACATTTAAGCATAGAGAGAATTTAAGTTGAAACAGAAAGACAAAATTTTATTTCAACTAATCATAAGCAATGGTTCATACACGAGCCTTTCCAAAAATTCCTACTAGCAGGGGCCGAACCCGCATCTAAACACGGCCTATAAAAAAAGAAGGGAAAAAAGATAACAAAATTCCTGACTACGAAAGGGAAACACGTGCCTAAAAAAGGTCTATCTAATCCTTCTTTCTCCTCAGCTTCTTCTTCTTCTTCGAGGAGCTGCTGGATCCCCCAGTGATCTTTCGTTTAGAGCTTTTCCCCTTAGGCGGGCTCCCCTCGGATGAAGGCATAATGTCGACATCGTCCTCTGAGCTGGAATCTATGGGGATGCTCCCCGCAGGAGGAATTGGGGGAACCGGACCAACAGCCGGAGACGGGACTAACGCACTAGTATCAATGAACGTGCCCCTGGGAGATACAATCATAAGGGGAGTAGGGCACTGCGCTACTACTCCGCCATCCGCGTTGCCACCATGCGCAGCTGCCGCCATCTCAGCGTTAATCTCAGCCAATATCCTTGCTTCTCGCTGCGCTCTGGCCTCACTATGCGCCGTAGTGGCCTGAGTTGGAATATCAAAAGTAGACGAGAATCCGCCCAGGCTGAATGGTAGATCTGCAAAGGGATCACTCTGTCGGCCGAGGAGCTCATTTATCATCTGTTCATCAAAAGAAAGTGAACTCCCCTGCGTTACTTCCACCGGAACTATTGTTACTACAGAGGTCGCCTTAGAGATGATAGCCTCCGGCACTTGGCACGACCCCTGGGCTACGGGAGGCGCGGTTGGCGCAACTTCGATCACTGGTTAGAGAAAAGAAACATTTGTCAGTATACGCTTCTGTACAAATTCTTCGGTCCAAGTAAACAAGAGATTACTTCAGAGTACCTTCCTGGGTTTGGCTCGGGGTTGTCTGGACGATTTCGGAGGGATGCTCCTTGATAGGAGAAAGACGTGGCTGGTCTGGATCATATGCTGGTACAGGCTGGGAATCGATCATCGGAATTGGCTCAAATTGAGATGATGCGATTATCTCAGAACTCGTAATATGGTGCTCAGCACCAGAGCTTTCTCCGACTTCCTGAGACTGGGCACCAAGCCTCTCCTTCTCATGAGAAATCATGGAGTCATGAAGAACCTTCTTTTCATCATCCTTAAGTATGCGGTTCTCCAGCTCGAATCCATCAAAGGCCTCATCAGGATGCCCAGCTTTCTCCTCCTCAACCAGTAGGTTCCAGGCGTTGTAGAGATGTGTTGGGTAATCATCGAGCCATGTCAAATCTCGGTGCCTTAGCACGTTGGCATTGTAGGTGACAAGTAGCTCTTCTACTTCAGCCTCAATCCTGGCCTCCGCCTGTCGTACTTTCTCATCAACCCCAGCTTCAGCTTCGCGGACTTTTTCCATAGTCGCTTCCTTCTCCTTCCGGAGCTCCACCGCCTGATCACAGGCCTCCTGAGCAGAGACATTGGCCGCATCTTTCTCCCTCGCCATATCGGAAAATTTTGATTTCAGATCATTAAGCTCTTTAAGAGCGGCATCCCTCTTGGCGGTAATGGTGGTGTTCCGGTGACCCATGTCTTCAATCGCGGTATAGTGCTCTTGCTTCATCTTGGTCATGGCCGAGTTTATCTCATCAACCTTTTTCAGAGCTTCCATTTCAGACTTATGGGAAGACTCGGCCTCAGTGTTGAGCACTTTCATAATTCGGTCCTGTTGACCCAACTCCTTCTTAAGCTTCTCAATTTCGACACCCCTATCGAATGCCACTTTAGATGCTTTCCTCGCGGCTCTTGCCCACTCTTTGTACTGAAAGAAGATATCCGCAACATAATCATGAATAGTGCCTTCGGCTGTTGGCGGAATCCTCTTCAGATGCGGAGGAAATACATAGTCATCAAAACAGATGTCGGGAAACTCCTTCCTCATCTATGCCAGTTTAAGTGCTCCTTCCCCGGTCGAATCAGTCATGACCGGTGCAGTGGATGAGGAAGTAGCTATTTCAGTGCCGCGCGGAAGATCGGACCTTGGAGCTTGAGGAGGCAGCCTAGGCCATGAAGTTTCAGGAGGATGAGCAGCTATTACCGTGGGCGGTGCAGAAGTCCTGGGAGGAGGAGAGCGAGATCGGGATCGGTGCACGTATCCCCTGTCTCTGTCGGACCTCTCCTGACCTGAATGTCCGAAATCATAATCCCTCTCTCCCTCTCTCCGAATTGGCTCGTAATAACGACGTTTGTTGCGCAGGCTGCTCAACACGGTACCTCGTCCAGACATCGTACCTCAAAATTAAAACAAGGAAAGTTAACAACCATTCATGATATGCTGTTTATGGTTAGGAAACTGTGTTATGCCGTGAAGAGTGTGTGGATGTATAACCCCCCGGACCAACCAAAAGTGTCGATCGCACTAGCGGGAAGAGGCTCGCTAACGTCAAGGGTATGTTGCAGTTCACCCGATTCAACGTCATGTTGCTCGGACTCGATGTCCAGGATTGGAAGGTCAGCGAGCCCTTCGAATTGATTTTCGGCTTGCAGGGAGGGTGCCTCCGAGATTCTAACTCCTGAAAGGGGGCGGTGTAAAACCACAGACTTCCGTCTCCCGGATTTAGGCTGTTTGGAGACCACTGCCTTGCCTTTTCACTTTTCATCGGAATCCGGGGTTGCATTAGCAGGTCCGACCAATGGTTCCTCGTCGGTGTGAGTTCTTTCGGAATCGGGTTCCTCAATTATTACGACCCTGGGTTTCTTCCGCTTGACTTTCTCTCTGGAGACAGTCTTTAATGCGCCATCAAGCCTTATACTCTGCCTCCGCCCAATCAACCCAAGAACTCTGAGATTCCGGTCCGTCAGTAGCAATTCAATATTCCTTTCTTCACTAGGAATCTCTTGAAGGACCCGAACTATCTCTTTATAGTAGCCACCTTCAGGCCGCTGGATTATCGCTGGAAGAAAAGGAATAGAAGATATGAGTTTAATTTCATTCGAAAATTGCCCTATCAATTACTTGGGGAAAAGACAATACTCACGTCTGAACAGCCATCTTCTGGCAAACCCCGGAGGACACCGGACATAGAACCACTCCGACTTGAAGTAGCTCAGCCTAGTCCACGACCCCGTGACAACTTGGCAGTTTCTTACGGACTCCAAGAATGTAAAAGATGGGCTGTAAGTTCGACTTTTGAAGTTGAATAGGTATCTTATCTCGGTCGGACGGGGAGGTCGGTAGAGATATTCCATAAATGCGATGAACAAGCCATTGAGTGAAGCATATCCATTCGGATGTAACTGAGACGGAGCAATATCCAGGTAAGCCAACACTTCTCTTATATAGTCGTTGAACGGAGGAAGTGTACCGGCTGCGCATGCATGTCGATTAAAAGCAGTATACCCCTCCGGGGGATTGTGCGGTCTGTCGGCCGGTCCCGGCAGTATTACATCGTCCAACGACAGGCCATGCCTTAAGCATATTCTCCCTAGCATATCTTCGGAAATATTGGACGGAACAAAATCAGGTGGACTATTGATAAAGGACGCGTCAGGCAACTCGTCCGGAGCTGGACCGATTACTTCGGCCTCGATATCCGGAATCTCAAGTCTGGAAACGGTTGGGTTCTGAGTTTCTTGTTGCTGCGAACTTGACGGTTCCATAACTGGCTAACTCACGAGAAACCATCATTAGACGATAAAAAGCCCGTGCATTCCCCAGAGTAAAGTGTATGAATGAGTCGTGCAGTGCCAGTGTCGTGCATGAGTTGGGCGAATTCTGCAGAATTAAAATATGCAAAGTACAAAACTACGAGAGTCGGGTTGGAAATGACCGTCATTGCTGACCGTCACAACCGCGCCATCTGGATGCTAACGATCGATTCAAGTTAAAGTTCACCGTACTTCAATTTCTTGGTAGATAGCAGTTTCATCGACAAGCTTCGAAAGTCAGTCAAATATGCAGTTCTACTGTTAAGTCTAATTATGCAAGGCGGAAGCTCGTCGGAGTCAAATGTTCAAGTATGCAAAATTTCCCTAAGTTTGGCAAAATTTAAGATGGAATCGATCGCTGCATTTCAATTTCTTATCGAGTCAGCCGGGCCATGCATTTTCAAAACCGGCCACGTTCGAATCGATACATTCGAATCGTTCGTCTTGGGACAGGAGTGTATCGTATCGATCTGGTGTGAATCGATACGTTCGTATCGATCATGCTGGGATCAGAATGTTTCGTATCGATCAGGTACAAATCGATACGTGTCGTATCGATCAAGGGCAAAACCGATTCGCTTCGATCAGGTTCCCCGATCTCGCGCCAATCTGAAAACGATGGCTTCGCATCGATCGCCGCTCCCATCTCCATACCAATGCGAAATCACATCCTTCAGATCGATTCGAATACTCCCATTCCAGGTCGACACAAAACGAAGCTAAAGTAATTTCTCCGCATCTCCTTCTTCTCCAAAGGGCCTCAACTCCATGGCCACGCTCCATCCATGATCTTGCTCTCTCGCATCCAGATCCCAGATTCATTTAAATCGGTTGCAAAAGCAAGAGGGATGGCTAAGATTTCGGATCTCACCGTTTTTAACACGATTCTATCGTTTAATTACCTGAGTTTAATGTTTAGGCTCGAAGAATTGAAGGATGAGATCGACTCGAAAGTAAGAACAGTTTGCTCTCTCAAAGTTCGTAGATCGATACGAAAACGCAGAGAGTATGAAGCAACAGTAAAAAGTAAAAGTGAAAAATGGGCTAAGTCCCAGGTATTTATATGGAGACTAGGGTAGAACCGAGTCGATTCGACTCCCAGTCAACGTAACCGGTCGCAAGCGGTCAAGCGATGGATCTGTGCAAACGTACCCTTCAAATCCATCAGGCTGTGCATTCATCGAGGCGAAATATTCACCAGATGCCATTGATTCGATACATCCATTCTGTGAACCATCGATTCACAACAGGTCAGGTTTATCGATACGAACTCGATATTCATGTCTGTTAAAATACATCGATGCGAAAAGTTATCTCGTATCCATCGACGGTCATCGATGCGAATCAGAATTCACCACAAGTTGCGATCCTCGAATGCGAATGAACACTTCGCATCCATCAACGTTCCTTCCGCATCGATTCGAAGGAATACATCCTGACTTCTTACCATGGCGCCATGAGAGAATCATCGCGAAATTCAACAACGACCTAAAACTAACGACGAGTGGCGAGCTTGCAACTTTTCAAAGCACGTCATGTTTTCACAAGATGTACTTTGGGGGGCAAATGTTATCCCGCCTTTTGGCAAGGCCAGGACACCAAAGAACCGACTAGAGAACAGGGATAACTCGCCATGGATATCGCTGAATTTTGTTTGAGTCCGGATTGAACTACAATTTATAGGGCATGACAAGAAAGATCACAGAAGTCAACATCTCAAATTTCGGGTCAATCCGGGTTCACATGCTCAAGTTATGATCGATTCAAATTGAAGGGAGAAGCCCAGATTTCGTATCCATCACTCTGGGCGCTTTCGTATCCATCACTCTGGGTGGTTTCGTATCCATCACCGAAGCGCTAATTCGAGTCGATCAATTTCGTATCGATCAATTCCGAATCCCTCATATAAGCCTCTGTTCGAATTCACCTGAGCAAAGCTATTCGAATCCATCGAGTTGTATCGATAGGCTTCGTACCCATCAAGTTCGTATCGATCAAGTTCGTATCCCTCAATAGATGACGTGCCTCGCAACCATCAGTCAATGTCCACTTCGTACCCATCGAGGCGCTACACTTCGTATCCATCGAGGCGCTACACTTCGTATCCATCAGAGGACCTTGCTTCGAGTCCATGCCCAGTAACTTACTCGTATCCAACGAGTCAACTAACTAAGGTGACGTGTAATCCATCGAAGCAAACGTGGCGAGATCCATGGATACGACGCGGCCATACTGGAGAAAAAGATGGATCGACTCGAGATATACGCGCCACATCATTACAGGAGCACGTGCAGATGATCGATTCGAAAGGATCAATACGAGGTCATGGAGTCGAATGAAACAGCCGGCGATCAATTCCATTTCGTGTCGACAATTTCTCGCAATCCACTGATCCAAATCCAATGATTTTTTCAGGGTTGCTTTCATACACACTGAAGAATATCCCTGCCAAATTTCAGCTCATTTGGACATCATCTTGATAGATACGAAATGGATTCGTATCGATCGCAGATCAAGGCGAAACTTTCTGGAAACGGTCGAGTGGGTCCCCTCACGTGCCAGACCAAGTCTCCCGGAGTTTGAGCGAAATTTGAACCTCCTACGCCTATAAATAGAGCTCCAGAGCCTATAGAAGAGGGATCTTTGGATTCTTAAGCGTCCAGACTCTGCCGGATTAAGATTTGCATCCTACTTTTGCTGTTAACTTCGAATTCTAATCTGTAATCCGCTGTTGTTTGCTATAATCGCTTGTAATCATTGAAAGAGAATCAATAAAATCATCAAAACTTCATAGTGGACGTAGGCGTTACGCCGAACCACTCTAAATTTCTTGTCTGTGCATTTTACATTTCTGTTTGTTGGAGTTTTTGTTAGATAACCTCTGTTTCACATTTACAATCTTCACTTTATCTCTTCAAATAACTCCCGAAGAGTGTTGTGCCCATTTTTGGTACAAACACGGAAATGATGCTAATTTTATGACAGCCGAAGTGCCTAAAAATAGGTAGTAGTAATTTGTACGGAAATGACATAGCATCCTTCACTATAGATTTACAAGTACTAATAAATATGATAAATATATGCTTACTATTGCACACAAATGGTATATGCAATGAACAAAAAGAAATTTGCATCGTGCTTATAAGTAGACCTGTAAAAGGATACTTTATGTGGATATTACCATATCTGTATTTGAAATCATTTTTGGATATCGGATATCCGCATCCGTGGATGCGGACGGATATCAAATAATTATCCTATCTGCTAACGATCGATAAATAAAGAAGCATAATGGAAAATTTTAGATTAATGTAAATATTTTTCAATTCCTTTGATTATTAAAATGTCAAAAATTAAAAAATATGAAAATAATAAATACTTTGAGCCATTAATATGCATTTAGTGCATATAATATGAAGTGCTAACTTAATAAAACAATAAATAGATATCTTTCATTTAATAAAATACACATAATTTAAAAATAATCTTGAAAAAAATCAGAGGATAATTTTCAGGCACGGATGTCTCCACATATGCTTTTTCGAATATTGGATATTTACCCGCTTTTTGGATATGGATTTCAGATTTTTTGGGCATCCATTGACAACCGTACTTATAACGTGTTGAAACATAAAATTAGAGACAAGAGCACAAAGGGAAAACATGAATTCCATTAGTCTCATTTCATGTCTATGTCAACATAACACAATGAAGTTCTTTTATAAGCGTGTGACGAAGAATGAAAACTACAATAATGCTCATGTAACATTTAACATATTTACATTTATATTTATATATACTACAACAACACAAAGAAGAATATTAGTGGTACTGTTGCTAAATTAAAATTTCACTTGGAGAAGTCGATTCACCCAACAATTTCAACCATAATATCCTGGATTACATCGTAACATCCCTTTATTTAATGACACACTATAACATAAATACAATAAAAATGTATTTTGGATTTTTAAATAGGAATTTTGATGAATAGATGTTTTAATTTTTTTTATCGGCTTAATAATGATACTTTTATTACTGAAAATATATATTATTTTGAGTAAGAATTAAAATGGTGAAGAGTTTATAAAGGCTTGAACAAATTTATTTGAATTTTAAAACAGATGAAATAAATTGAGAAAGGAGTCCAAGCTTTGGAAAATTGTTTAAAACCATTTTATTTAAATGAATGGATAGCAAATGATCCAGCCCACGTATCCAAAACCCTATAACCTTAATTATAGCCGGTAAGCTTCCACCCTACCTTAACTAAGTAATCATCGTGAAAGTTTACCTATTATCAAACTTAGCCCCTAAGGTTGTAAACCCAAACACTATAAATACCCAAGCTTCCATCAAAATTCTTTTTTAAAAAACCTAAACCAACTATCGTAGCTTAATTTCTTCAGCAACCACCAGCTAGGCATTCCAGTAATCTTCAGTGGCTAACAATCAATGCTTCGTTAATCTCCATCAAACTAAAAGGAAAGTAATATAAAAGTGAATTGTAACATGCCGAAATTTTATCATTTTAATTTTGAATATTTAATTAATTTTAAATATTTAAATAATTGGTTTTTAAAATATAAATAACTTACATTCAAATATGGAGATTATTTAAATATTTGAATTGAGAATTAAATATTAATTAAATGAATTTAATAACCTTATTTAACTCCTTTTAACTAATAAATAATAATGGGAACTCATTTTGTTAATTTATTTACAATAATAAATAGTTTGGATAAATAACAAGAAAATTAATTATTAATAAAATGACTCGATTTTTGGTGATGTATTTTAATTTAATTTATTAGATTTTTCCATAATTTTTAATTTGAAAAATATTTAAATATATCGTTTAACGTATTTTACGGCAAACGATGATATTTTGAAATTCACAGAATGAAATAGTCTACGTTTTTATTTTTAATTTGTGATCGTGTCATATTTTGGTGCACGATTGCATTTTTATTTCTATCATTCACAATTTGTATGCAAACAGATTATGTAGCGAGGTATCGCAAAACTTTATTTTCAAACCTTTTCAAATCAAATCAAAATTCAAAAGTGATGTGATGAGTTGCTTGAGAATCTTGGTTTGCTTGAAGTTTTTGGCTAGCTTGAGTTGGAAGCAAAGTAATTATTTTGTTTTTAAAGCAAGTAAAATCAATACTTTTATCACTTTCCCCATTTCATTTTTCCACTCAGCCTCGTTATCTTTTCTTCTTTCCGTCTCTTTATCATTTTGCATCTTTCAGCAAATAAAAAGAAAATGGTCGTTCCTTATAAAATCAATATCAAATAATCCACTAAATGAAAAAAGTAAAAAAAAACAAGTTTCTCTGAGTTAGTTTTGGGGGGATCTACAAATCCATATGCATAGTGGAGGTTGCGGCAGTGGTCTGGGATGATCGATATTTAGGCAGCATACTTAGAGTTTGGGATAGTCGAGGGTAGGAGCAACGATAGGCAAAGAGGTGAGTGTGAATGCATTTCTCTTAGCAAGTAGCACCTTGTGGTCGATTTTTGTGGAGTTCGATGCCTTCTTGGTGGTCATGATTTTTCACGGTCGAGGGAAGTCATTATCAGGTCGTGTTTCGCCTAAGGTGTGCGAGCTAGACATCCTGGGGTTCGGGGCGGAGAGAGCACGAAGTGGGAGATGTTGGCTAAGACGGATTGAGATTTCATTGAAAAATGAAAGAGAAAGAGAGGAGAGAAGTGTGCGTGTCTTTGTACATGTCGTGTATAGGCATGGAGAAGTTAGTCTAGGGGAGATGAAGGTCATTTGGGTAATAAAGGGATCAACTAATTATTTGAGTAATTAATTAATCATTAAATCTCAAAAACTTATAAAACTAATATCTTGCTCCTAGGAGGTCGGATTCAGACGCAATCAGTTGCATTGTACTCATATTGATGTTATCTATGCATTGGAGTAAGATTCGTTGAATTTGGAGCAAGTGAAATTTCAACCTATAATTAAATTGAATAGATTATTTTTAGGCATCTACCGAGTAGAATAAATCACCTTATATGCTTGCAAAGTAAAAGATTATTTTTTAAGTTAACTAATATATGGATTAATTACTAAATGATATGTTAGATATTGATTGCTAATTGTTGATAATAATATGTCTGTTATTACTATTTGATTGGATTTGAATTCTCGCTTAAAAGGCGGATTGCATAAATGACCATTATTTTACAGGAGACTTTTGTAAAGTGACCTTAAGGGTTTTCTTGCCATTATTAATTTACAGTTATGTGCATCTTACTTATATTTTTATGTTACTTATGTTGATATTTGGTTGGAATATTTGTGACATACTATTTGATTTGAGTAAGTGTCGTTATAGCGATTATCGCTATACCGCCACGTATAAAACATCATCTCCTTAAACCTTGGTGTGTGTTGAACTTGTGCTTGTATTTTTATAAAATAAATGTTTAGTTGCGTTTTTGTACTTTGAAAGTTGTTTAAACTATATTTTCAAATATTTTTGAGAATTTTGAAATAAAAGATAAGTGTTGCTTTAAAATTTATAGAAATTTATAAATTTGATTAATTATTTTTCAAAATAATTAATGTTGTTTAAATATATAAAATAGATTATAAATTTTGTTAATTATCTTTTGGGATAATTAATGCTGTTTTAAATTTGTTTTATTATCTTTCGGGATAATTAATATTATTTTAATTTATAAAAAGATTATAAAATTAATTTATTTTCCTTCGGGATAATTAATGTTGTTTTAAAATTTATAAAAAGGATTATAAATTGGATAAATTTTATTTCAAGAAAATTAATGTGGTTTTAAATCTATAAAGGAGTTATATCAATTATCTTTCGGCATGATTAACGTTGTTTTAAAATTAAAAGTATTTTAATTTGATTTATTATCTTCTAGGATAATAAATGTTTTTTTAAAAGTATAAATGATAGTTTATAAATAAGAAAATCTTTAAAAATGAATGTTTAAAAATAAAGCTAAGTGCAAATTGTTTTGGGTTTATAGTAAATGATGCTTTAATGACATTTGTTTTTAATCCTTCTGCTAACCCAATTTTTCGTCACGAGTATGGAAAACCCGCCCGAACTCGGAATACGATCGCGCTGGCGAGGATACCACCATGCCGACGTTGGGTTACTTTATGGACAAGTCGACTCCGGAGGGAAGGCTCGCCGTTGGTGGAGGGCACGAACCCATTTGAGCAACAAGGTTGATTGCGGGCCAACCACCCCTAGGCGGAGATCGACCGGATGGACCCTTTGTTGTTGGGCCGTTGCTTGCGGCTAATGTGGATTGGGATGGGTAGGAGCAAGCGGAGGTGCTTGCCTATTTTAGGGAGTATGGCGGGCTAGAGCGGATAGGGAGACTTGCCCATGATAGGAGATGGCAGAGAATGATCACAGGGATAACTAAGTACAGAAAGTAAATGCACAATGATATATAGTGGTTCAGCCTAGTGCGGCCTACGTCCACTGTGATATTCCTTTACTATATCGACCTCTTACAATTTACAAATAGTTACAAGCGAATAGTAAAGGAGACTAGATTAAATATTACCGGAGTTTAATATCCTAGTCTAAGGGTCTCACGGGGAGGAGATTAAGGGAAGAACCACTGGGAGGGCTGTTCCTCGAGGAGGAGTCTCGAAGAGGGAAGAGCTCTCGAAGAAGGGGTTGCTGGTAGTGGTTGAAAGGTAGGCTCTAGAAGGAGGTGCCACTAGCTGGAGTGATAAGCTTGTTGTTGGAGGCGATGATGGTGGTAGAGCTTGGTGGGTAGAGCATGGTGGGCTGAGTGGTAGAGCTTGATGGAGGCTCTCTCTAATAGAAGTCGGGCGAAGTCGCCATTATAGAGGCTTTGGAGGAGGAGAGAGTTGATGAGGGAGCTGGGTTGGAGAAACCTTTATGTCCATCCCTTTGCCAAATGGTACGACATTGGGTACATATAGAGGATGTGGGCTATGAATGGATGATCGAGATTGTAGAACAACAGTGCAGGAGAGCTTTGGGCCATGGATTGGAGGGGATGTAGGATGGGAGCCAGCTCGAAAGCAGATTCGAGCCCATGGCTCGGATTGCTTACCAGCGGAAAGAAGGGTCTCTCACAAACCTAGGAAAGGTGACAGGCTTTAATAGGTAGGGGCGCAAGCGTTCTGATTGGTTATTGGAAAGGTGGAGGAAAGGAAAGGGTTGTGCATGGAGTACTGTTGGCAGAGGAACAATACTTTTCTCTGATGGCACATACTTCAGAGCAGTTGGATTGGGAACAGTTAGGGTATTTTACGGTAAGAAGTTTCGGGTTAAGCGGGCGGTCCTAGTTGGTAGGTTTAGGATTGCTAAGGACATAAGGCGGTCGGTCCACCACGGTCGGGCGAATCCCTATGTAAGAGCTATTAGGCACATGAGATAGGCAGTCCAGTGTCGGCTCTAAACGACCCGGGCATCCGGCGAAGGGAGGACATGCAGGGCCCAGTTGCAGCCATGTGGAGAGCGAAGTTGATGGACGGTCACGTGAGAGCAGAGCTACTTCTGATAGGATTGTGCCAAGGGAGAATCCGAGTCTTAGACGGGAGGAAGGACGCTAAGGAATGGCGTTGCACGAATAGTGTGGTACTTAGTGCATGGATTGGGATGAAGGACCAGATCGGGTGGGTGCCGAAGTGGCCAAGGACGACTCTGGCTGCTAAGGGAAAGGAAGCCAAGGAAGGCCTGGGGGCGCAACCTTTGGCTTATGCCTTGAGGAGTGGTCGAGGCTGGCCAGACCGAAGGGACGCCAAGGAGTACCAGGATAGTGCACCCTTGGGCTTATGCTTCTAGGCGAGATTGGCTGACCGGCTTCAGAGGATCATCAAAATGTTAGGAGCGCTCGGTGCCTTGTTAAGGAAGGTGGGTTGTCTGAGGGCTTTGTTCGGCCGTTCCACGTGGAAGAGGGGGAGATGTCTCAGGAGGCGGTCATCCTAGTATGTGAGAATGACACCAGAGGAGCCATGTGTGGGAAATTTCTAGAGAGGATGCAGCAGGAGGCCGTGCTGAATTGTGCAGACGTGCTTTAGGGCCAGCCGTTCTTTTGGGATCCTGAAGGAAGTGGTGATGGTTAAGGGTTGAGATTCCATCCATGGTGTCTCCGGATGTGGAGTAGGCATGGTTGGCTGCTGAAGACAACGGACTGGTCACTCACTGACGAGGGTAACCAGCTGGCTGAGCAAGGATCCGGCAGACAGACCGACTTTGGGAGCTTCTCCAAGAAGTTTTTGTTTACCTAAAATTTTGGGTAACACCTTCTTTTTAATACACTTAGAAATTTAATTTCCTATTTAAAATGAATATTTTAAAGAGTGTCGTAATTAAGTGTTTTACAAATATTTGTGATTGACAATCATGCACAAGTGTGAGTCAAATGTTTTATGAGATTTAATTTTCATATACGACCATTTTGTTATTCACGATAGTTGATTTATTGACTATCGGTTTGACTATCTTCTTTGAGTTTCATCAATTTAAGACGTTTTGTTGCTCATTTGAGCGTTGATATCCTTTACCGAAAATGACTAAAACCAAAGCGCGAGTGGACATCAAGCTATGTGGGGTTGCTCCCACTAGAGTATCTTCACATCCACTCTAGATTGGTTTTGGTTATATGCCTCTAAGATGTGAAATACTCGGGTACTCGGTAAGGTTGGCGGGGTTCGGATTGTACATTTCCAAGAGATATTGTAGTTCTCAAGTATATTTTATAAAGGTATAATTTCGGTGAGAGGGGTGCACCCTCCTAGTTATTGTTGAAAAAATTCATTTTCCTTATTTGATTCAAATCTTTGGATCATTTTCTTAATTGCATCGAGAAGTGTTTGGAGCTCTTCTCGATGTTTAACTATTTATTTCCATTCTTTCAAGTTTGATTTTGTTCCGACTTTTTTCTATTCTTTCATCTACAGATGTTGTTCTTGTGAGATAAAACACATTTTGTGCTTAGCGGCATGGTCTCACAGAATTATTATATGTTCACCATATTTCTTGAGTTTTCTTATGTTGGTTTTCCAAACTAATGCATGTGTTATTTTACTATAATGGGTCAGGCCGAGTCTTTTTTCCAGGTTGTCGTTAGTGGGACATAAAGCTCATGGAGTAGAGCTGGATGTTCACCTGCCATAGTATTTTTATTTTTCAATGTATTTTTATATATACCCACCAGCAATTGTAAGGTCAGGATGTTATAATTATCCAGACTAATGAGGTTTGTTTGCAACTCTGATATACCATGTATTTTAGAGTGGCAACTTTTACTATCTTTGTTATATTATATGTTGTTCCGCTTTGAAATTCTATTTCCCCTGTTCATTTTCTTTTACCCTAGCAATTTTCCTTTCTAGCACTTGGATGCCCGGCATTCTAAGACCATAAATGTATTCAGTGCCGATTTTCAAGGGTCGAAAAGGCAGGTCGTTACATTTGGTATTAAAGCTAAAGGTTAAGCGAGAACCTTGGTTTTGGTAGGGTATGGCTCATTAGAGATAAGTTAAGTAATACCCTAGAATGGGTTGAGAGTATTATATATACGAGAGCGTATTTGTTATTTCCTATAAAAATGTATTGTATTAATTGGTCTATTGAGTTATTTATGAATTCTGGTTGAGACGTGGGACACCACGGTGTCGATAAGAATTTTTAAACAATAAACGACGCAAATAGACACAATATTGATTTTTAAAAATTGGTAAATGAAATATTTTACCTAGGATTATATATTTTATTTATATAAAGGAATAATTTTCAAATTTATATATATTTATTTATGGTGTTTGTTTGTTAATAATAATATTCCTTTCTTATCATTATTATTGGATTTCTCGTGCTCGGATAGTTTAGGAGCATTGACTATTGTCTGTTGACTGTTAATTTACGCTCGACCAACTTATGAGAATTTATTGTTTGATAATTGTAAGTACATTAAAATGAACCCCTTGTGAATTGGGTTTCACAATTTGACTGTAAGGTGTTTGGAGAAATGTTAAGTTAAAAGTCATTTTTAATAATGTTGAGTTAAAAGTAAAACTTTTAATAAAGTTGTTTAATTTAATCTAAATGGGAACACAAGACATTTAGAGGATAAATCATTGTGACAAACTTATTATAATAAAGGGATGTTATTATAATATAAGATTATTTTAAAGGTACATTTTATATGAGTATGGTATATATAAAATGGTTTATATGATTTATAAAGGGTGGTTTATAAGTAAAAATAGTTTTGAGAATTTTAATCCCGTTATTAGTTGAAATGATTTCAAAAAGATTTTGAGAAAAGTAATTGTAGTATTACTTGGAAGTTTTTGTAAGTATAAATATTTCGAAGAGAATATTTGATACATTTTCTTTTGATTGTTCGAGGAAAACCTCTCGATTAGTTTTGTGGAAACCTGAATAATCTTCTAAGTATTGATCAAATGTTCGCGGAGGCGAACGTTGTAGTGCACTTAGTAAATTATTCTCTTTAACATTATGCAATCGAAATGAGTTTAAATCCGAATGAACCCAGGGCGAGTGTTAATTAGTGAATACATTATTAAAGTTATTATATATATAGAAATATATGTAGTATGATTTTAAACAAGATTTTGAAATAAAAACCGGGTATTTAGTTGTTGAGTTTCCTTAAATGAAATTAAATGGGTTTATCTGTTATAAAGTGGTTTTGTTTTTAAAAGTAGATGGTAGTATTTCGGGATAAATATCTGTCAAACATTTATATAAAATGTTGTAATGGAAGATAGATTTATAAATAGTAGTTTATAAACAAAATAGAGTTTTATAAGCAATTTTAGAGATTTATAAAAGAAGTTCTATAAATTAATTTGGAGATTTGTAAAAAGGACTTGTAAATATGGAATGAGTTTATAAAAAAGGAATTTTATAAAAGGTATAAAATGTATTGATAAATGAATTTGTTTAAAACTCTTGGATAGAAAAGAGATAATTTAACTCAAGTTTTTAATGAGCTAAATTGGATAGGAATGTTTTAATAACCATTGTTTTATTAAAAAGGCAGTTTTTGTTTAAAATCTAAGTCTCATAAACTATTTCATATAGTTGGGCCGAATGAGCGATACTAGTTCAGAAGAAAAGTCTATGTATCAGAGGAAGTGATTGGATCAGATATTGCATACAGATGATGTATGTACATCATACGGGCTTATGTATATTTGTAGGCTTTGTTGAGTAGCTTGGGAAAGTTTGGAAAGTGACTTTCAATTTTGTTTGAGGGAGTATAGATAATCGTCTAGGCAATAACCAAAGGCTGATGGGTGTAATGGCATGCTTAGGAAAATATCTATATCCTTGGACGATTGAGAAAGTTATGAACCTAAGAAAAAATTCTAAATCTTGTTTGATAGTCAAACATTTTAAATAATGTTAAGTGTCGGTCTATTCCTTTATGGAATTTGATTTGATTGATAGTGTAATTTCATAGACTACGGTTTATAAAGTTGTTGTTTATTAGGACTTAAATCTCGATGCTTTTGAAAAATGTTGGCATCTAAATTGGCCACCAACACCCAGTTGTATGAAAGCAGCAATATCCAGTCACAGATCTCAGATAGTATCTAATGTAGAGAATATAATATGAAGAACAAACAAATTAAAAATGAAAGAAAGAAAAAAGAGACAAGATTTATAGTGGCTCGGCTAACTCCAGCCTACGTCCACTCCTTAATAATCCTTTTTATTATCTTGTAGTTTGTTTATAGTTACAATCTGAAATTCAAGAATAAAATTGGCAGAGTGTAGCCTAGGTTGAAGATAAAGAGAAGCAGAAAGAAAATCCTTTTTCTAACACCATGCCTATGTATTATAAGGAAAGATGTGCATGGATTGGGCTGAAATTTCGGCAGAAGGTTCGGGAGACAAAGTCGAGGCCACCCAAAAATTTCCAGGCCTATTGGGGCCCACAATAGGGATGGTACTGATCCTTATTAGTGTGTCCAAATGGACTGCGATCCCTATGAGGGGTGCTCCATAATGTTAGCTACCTGCTTCGTAAATTTCATGCAACAGTTGTGAGATATCGCATTTTCCGTGAAGCAATGTTGCTTGAATTCTGATTTCTGCTGATCCCTCCAAAGGGAGTTATGCCGATCCCTCCAACTTCCTCCGATTGGAATGAGATCCCTAGGGGGTGTTCCACATGTTGTAGTAAGCTTGTACTCTAAGTTTCATGTTGATAGCATGTGTAGATTTTGAGTTATTGACTGATCATCACTGCAAATTTGAGTTTAGCCGATCCCTTTTATACCGATCCCTCCTATATCGATCCCTTTTATAGGTGAAGTAATTTGCCAATAACTTGAGCATACAGACTCCAAATGACTTGAAATTTGAAATGTAGCCTAATGGGGCCTTCCTTGTCATTCCATATCGATCTCAACTAGTTTGAGACAAAAACCAGGGATATGTACCAATCCCCTAGGGGAGTGTTAGTTCTATACTTAGCCATTTTTTGAGTGTCATCCGTTTGAATCCATCCGACTATCGTGCATAGCTTTAAATATAACTGACCTCCAATCTAAATAATCACCTCTTCCAGCGTCCTATCTTGATGTTTACAAAATCCATTGAGTTAAATCCGGCCTTGCCAAAAGGCGGGTAAAAAAAGAGTGATTTCGAAAGAATTTGTAAAATAAATAATAATACTATTATTTTTTAAAATTTCGTAAGGTATTATTATTTCAGAATATTTAAAAAAGTGTTTCCATGAAGTGATTTTTCAAATGTTTCTGTTCTGACTAAAGTTGGACGATTGGGAGTTTTCTGATTTTGAAGACTCACCAGGTATATTTATTTACTCTAGTGGTTGTTTTAGGAGGAACCAAAATATCACTGGATGCTCCATGTCGTTTTGATTTTAGAGTTATGCCATGCTTTGGTAGGAGGAGCCCCCTCCTTATCATAATTGATTTTGGTTTTCTCGTTGGAGGAATTTGAAAAAATATTTTGAATATTAAAACCCGGGCATTTAGTTCTAAATTCAGCTTTTGAAAAGATTGGATGCATAATATTTTATTACAGTAGCCTCTGTAATTTTTTTGCATATGGTTGTTATAATACTTTTTGTTGCATGTGTCTTTATATCACACTAGAGTTGCATGTAGATTTATGTCATGCTAGTTTTTGCAAGTAGAGTTGCATCATCATTAAAAGTTACATCATATTGCCTTGTTGCATGTGATTGTTATATTATTTGTGTTGCTAGTATGCTTCTCATTTGTTAGCATGATTCTCTTTTGGATTATATAAGTACAAGACAAGTACAGCAAAACAAGATATTACTATATGATTTCTTATGCACCTGCTTTGCATCGAGATAGTAAGTTGCTTGCAAAAATAAAAATCAAATGCAAAAGAGGTACGTAGTAATTTAGAAACCATGATTGATTGATGATTTTATACTCCACATATGGGAGGCCACTTAGCTTTTGTTTTCTTTGTTGATTTCAGGCGGTTGTGGCGAGTCGTAGTTTTTTCGGATAAGCCCTACAAAAGAGGTGTTGTCAAAATTTTCTATAACATAAGGGACTTTAAAAGCCGATAACTCATTTTAATTAATAGGTCTTTAAACTTTAAGGGTTTGGGGACATTTTCTTCCTTTGGGAATTTTAGGGACGAAATTCTTTTAAGGGAGAGAATGTAACATCCCGAAATTTTATCGTTTTAATTTTGAATATATTGTCAATTTTAAATATTTAAATAATTGGTTTTTAAAATATAAATAATTAAATTTTATCGTTTTAATTTTGAATATTTTATCAATTTTAAATATTTAAATAATTGATTTTTAAAATATAAATAATTTATATTCAAGTATGAGGATTATTTAAATATTTGAATTGAAAATTAAATAATAATTAAATGGATTTAATAACCTTATTTAACTCCTTTCAATTAATAAATAATAATGGTGAACTCATTTTGTTAATTTATTTACAATAATAAATAGTTTAGATAAATAACAAGAAAATCAATTGTTGATACAAACGACTCGATTTTTGGTAACGTATTTTTAATTTAATTTATTGGATTTTTCATATTTTTAATTTGGAAAATATTTAAATTATCGTTTAACATATTATACGATAAATGATGATATTTTAAATTTCACGAGATGAAATTATCTGTGTTTATTGCTGATTTGTGATCGTGTTACATTTTGGTGCACGATCGTATTTTTATTTCCATCGTTCACAATTCGTATGCAAATGGAATATTGTATAGTGTGATACCGCAAAATCTTCTTTTTAAACTTTTCAAATCAAATCAAAATTCAAAAGTGATGTGATGAGTTGCTTGATAATCTTGGTTTATTTGAAGTTTTTGGCTAGCTTGAGTTGGAAGCAAATTAATTATTTTGTTTTTAAAAAAAGTAAAATCACTACTTTTTCCACTTTCCTCATTTCATTTTTCCACTCAGCCTCATTATCTCTACTTCTTTCCCACTCTTTTCTTTTTTCATCTTCTAGTAAATAAAAGAAAAATGTCTATTCCTTATAAAAGTAATATCAAATAATCCACTCAATGAAAAAATACAAAACAAGTTTCTTTGAGTTCATTTTAAGGGGATCTACAAATCCATATGCATAGTGGAAGTTGCGACAGTGGTCTAGGATGATCGATTTTTGGGCAGCGTAACTTGGTTTTGTGATAGTCGAGGCTAGGAGCAACGATAGGCGATGAGGCGAGTGCGATTGCGTTTCTCTTGGCGAGTAGCATCTTGTGGCAAAGTTTTATGGAGTTCGATGCCTTCTTGGTGGTCATGATTTTTCACTGTTGAGGGTAACCATTGTCAGGTTACATTTCACCTGGGCCATGCGTGCTTTAGGGTCCTGGGCAGAGAGAGCGCGAAGTGAGAGATGTTAGCGAAGACAGATTGAGATTTCACTGAAAAATGAAGGAGAAAGAGAGGAAAGAAGTGTTTATGTATGTGTCTCTGTACATGTCATGTACAGGCAGGGAGAAGTTAGTTTGGGGGAGATGAAGTTCATTTGGGTAATAAAAGGATTAACTAATTATTTGAGTAATTAATTAGTTATTTAATCTTAAAAACTTATAAAACCAATATCTTGCTCATACGAGGTCGGATTCAGACGCGACCGTTTGCGTCGTACTTATATCGATGTTATCTGCACATTGGAGTTAGCTTCATCGAATTTGGAGCAAGTGGAATTTCTGCTAAAATCGAACGCCATTCGATTTTAAATCAAAAAGGAATGCGAAAGCATCATTTGGAATTTTGGTGAGTTTACTCATCTCTAAATAAACTATATGATATCTGTGTTGCTATAGATTATTGTTTAGATGATAGCTGATAGTTTTAATAAAGTATAAATTAAAGATAAAATTATAGTGATTTAATTTAATTACATTTAACGTAGTTAGATTAGTTATACTTTGTTTGTGATATCTATTTAGCAAAATAGAACACCGTTCTACTATAATTAAATTGAATAGATTATTTTTGGACAGCTACCGAGCAGAATAAATCACCGTTCGTTGCTTGCAAAGTAAAAAGATTATTTTTAAAGTTAATTAATATGTGTATTAATTAATAAATGATATGTTAGCTATTGATTGCTAATTGTTGATAATAATATGTTTGCTATTATTGTTTGATTGTTTGTTTGGATTTGAATTCCCACTTGAAAGGTGAATTGCATAAATAACCATTATTTTGCAGGAGACTTTTGTAGAGAGACCCTAAGGGGTTTCTCGCCATTATTGATTTACTTTTACGTGCATCTTACTTATATTCTTATGTTACTTATATTGATGTTTGATTGGAATATTTGTGACATACTATTTGATTTGAGTTAATGTCATTATAGCCATTATTGCGATACCGTCAAATATGAAATATCATCTCCTTAAATCTTGGTATGTGTTGAACTTGTGTTTGTATTTTTACAATATAAATGTTTGGTCGCTTTTTTGCACTTTGAAAGTTGTGTAAACTATATTTTCAAGTATTTTTGAGAATTTTCAAATAAAGGATAAGTATTGGTTTAAAATTTATTAACAGATTATAAGTTCGATTAATTATCTTTCGGGATAATTAGTGTTGTTTTAGTTTATAAAATAGATTATAAATTTGATTAATTATCTTTTAGGATAAGTAATGTTATTTTAAATTTATAAAAGGGTTTTAAATTTGATTAATTATCTTTTGGGATAATTAATGTTGTTTTAATTTATAAAAAAATTATAAATTTATTTTATTTTCCTTTGGGATAATTAGTTTTTCTTGAAAATTTATAAAAAAGATTATAAATTGGATAAATTATCTTTCAAGATAATTAATGTGGTTTTAAATCTATAATAGGGTTATATCAATAACCTTTCGGGATAATTAACATTGTTTTAAAATTATAGACGTATTTTAAATTAATTTATTATCTTCCTCGACAATAAATGTTGTTTTAAAAGTTATAATTGGTAGTTTATAAATAAGAAAATATTTAAAAAGGAATGTTTAAAAATAAAGCTAGGCGTAAATTGTTTTGGGTTTGTAGTAAACGATGTTTTAATGACATTTGTTTTTGAACCTTATTTTTATTAAACTTAAATATAATTTTCTCTTTAAAAAGAATATTTTAAAGAGTGTTGTTTTTAAGTGTTTTACAAATATTTGTGATGTGATAATCAAGCATGAGTGCGAGTCAAATATTTTAAGAGATTTAATTTTCATATACAACCATTTTTTTATTCACGATAATTGATTTATTGACTATCGATTCGACTATCTTCTTTGAGTTTCATCAATTTAAGACGATTTGTTTCTTATTTGAGTGTTGATATCCGTTGTCGAAAATGACTAAATCTAAAGCGCGAGTGAACGTCAAGCTATGTGGGGTTGTTCCCACTAGAGTATCTTCACATCCACTCTAGATTGGTTTTGGTTAAATGTGCACTAAGATGTGAAATACTCAGATACTCGGTAAGGTTGGTGGGGGCCTGGCTTGTACATTTCTGAGAGCCATTATAGTCTCAAGTATGTTTTCTGGAGGTATACTTTCGATGAGAGCGGTGCACCCTCCTAATCATTGTTGGAAAAATTCCTTTTCCTTATTTGATTCAAATCTTTGGATCATTTTCTTAATTACATCGAGAAGTGCCTGGAACTCTTCTCGGTGTTTAACTATGTAACGACCCAGAATTTCTGTCATTTGAAATTCGTATATTTAATTAATTTTAAATATTGACAAGTAAAATTTGTAAGTCAAATAGATTTTAATTTCGAATATAGTGATTTAATTGGATAATTAAATTATTAATTTAATATTTGAAATTCCAGAAATAATTGGAAATTGGGTTTAATGTGTTTAAAAATGATTTATAAAGTTATATTAAATCATATTGGAGTTAGAATGATGTTATAGAACTTTTAAAATTGAATTAAAAGTTAAACTATGATAATTGAATATTTAATATTTAATTAACGTGTAAAAAATAGCCTTTTTTCAAACAGTCTCGGATTTCGACGAAACTAGTTTCATCGGATCCGTAATGTGAAATTATTGTAAGGTTTCAAATTTCGTGTCAATCGGATTTACCGTTTGTTCGGGGCAAGGCAAAACGCACAGAAATTAGTTTAATCAATTTAATTTTAAATTGATCGTTTATTTCCGTAACTCGTGCATATGATCGAATTGGCTCTCGATACCTATTCCATTGTGTTCGGAATGCGGGTTAAACCTTAGAAACGTCAGCCGGCACGTTTGATTTCGAATTCGAAAAACTTGGAGATGAATAGTGTTTTGGCAATTTTCTATAAAAGGACCTATATTTTCCCATTTGCAAACAAATCTGGCTAGGGTTTCACAGGCCGCCACATACAATTCCAATGGCCGAAAACGTTCGTTTCTTCCCCTCTTAATCTCTTCCAATCCGTAAATCAATTCAAGAAACTTTCAACTAGAATGTTGTAGATCTAGAGGAGATCTTTAAATCCATACGGAGATGATCGAAAATAGAGCGACAAATCAACAACAAACTGCATTCAAACGCGCGCCATTCATTCACGTTTTTCGAGGAAATAGAAGCATCGAGTTTCACGTGGTTTCGACCGATGGTAGAGCTTGGCTAGGCGAGTTGAACGGCATCATCTGATCGTCGTCACAATCGAAGGTGGAGGCTCGATAATTGTGGGAAGAAGGCGGCGGCGATGGGTTTATCTTCGTTCGACTTGAAACTGTGGGGGGGGGGGGGAGAGAAAGAAGGGCATGCGGTCACGATCTGCCTTGGTAAAATCTACGGCCCTGATGAACTAAGGTTTTAAAGTAAAAAGAAAATTGTGAAATTAATTATATATAAAATCGTTTAAACTTTAAATCATCATATCTTCTTCATACGAGGTCCGTTTCGCACGAAACGAATTGCGTTGGGTCCGTATTGACGAGCACTACGCAATGGAGCTAGATTGGGATTTATTTGAGCTAGTGGAATTTTGGGTAAAATTAAACGTGTGTTTAATTTTATTCGAAATAAAACACTGCAACTGTATCGGAAACTCAAGGTGAGAACTTCTCACTCAATCGAATTTGTTTCGATTTAAATTTTAAATAGTTAAATTTAAAATTGTTGATAGTGTTGATTGTGTGTTTGGATAATGATTGATAATTGGTTGAATTGAAATAGACCATATACGCCGCATAATAGCGGAGGTTATTATATTAAACACATATACCGCGATATTCCACCCCGAAGTGGAATTGGTATTATATATGTATTTGGAGTTGATTTCCCGCATTATATAGCGGATGAGACCCTATTGCGCCACATAATAGCGGATAGTATTTTATAAATCCCATATACCGCGATATTCCACCTCAAAGTGGAATTGGTATTGTGCTAACATCTATGGATGTAGGGAAACAGGTTGGAGGGATCCAACTGGATTCCTCAAACATTTGAATTTGTTTCATATGTTTTGTGTTGATTATTTATAATTTCTGTGTGATTATATTCATGGATTGGAATTGTTGAAGGCTATGATTTAGCCGAATATATTTTTGGTATCGTTGGATACCAGAAATAAATAAAATTGGATTTTCGAAATTCAAGTTGAAAATTTATTTTAAAACTTATTTTTGAGAATTGGATAAATTAAAAAGGAGTTTTAAAAAGATAAAGTTATTTTTGAACCATATTGAATTAAATTTCAAATGTTGGGAAAAAGGGCTTAGTAAAGGGATTTTTAATAATATTATTTTATAAGTTGAAGAATTTATTTAAAAATTTGGATTTTTAAATAGATTTGAAGAGATAAAGAAATTTATTTTAAAAAGGAAATAATTTGGAAATTCGTTGAAAATTTGATTTGGTGTTTTGAAATAAATTTGAAAATCAATTTGAAATTAATTGATTATTAATTTACCATAACTAGTAAAATTTATTCATAAAAATTTATTTGATTTAAATTAGTCAGATAATTAAAGTAATCCTACTTATGGATGTTTGAATCGTATTGGATGTTGAATTATTTGATATCCCAAATATGTGATACTTTGTGATATATCATGTTCTGTGTTGTGATTTGTGATCTATTTATCTGTGATATATATCTGTGATATATATCTGTGATCTGTGAATGAAAGATAAGCGTTATAGTTTATACCGCTTATCAAATATATTGTTGTATTTTGACCTGTGATGATTGGATGTTGTTGCACTATTGTGTTAAACCCTTGGACTACACAATACACACACAAATGTGGATTTCACGTGGAAATCAGTCAAGTCATAGATTTTTAACAATTCTAAAGATTGAATTTTTGAGTCAAAAATAGTTTTGGAATTGGAACTGAAAGTTTTTGAAAATGAGATTCAAAAATAAGAGTTATTTTGAATAACTTAATAAAAATTGGAATTTAAATCATTTGATTTAAATTTTTAATTCAATACTTGAAATTGAATTCAATGATTTGGGAACTATGGTCTAAAAGATTGTACAAGTTATAAAAGGTGTTTATATGGGTTTTTTTTACCATTTAAAATATGGTTTTGGAAATTTAAATTTAAATCCAAGATTTGTACTTGGATGGCTTTAACCTGTGTAATTGTAACCAGTTTTTCCCAAAACGAAAACTATCTGTTTTCAAATAATAATAGCTTTCATAAAGTGAAAAATTTTCCAATTTGTATCGAAACATTTCAAGTTGAAATGAAATTGTAAATAGTTTGGAAAAACTATGAATTAACCTTTGTGACGATGATTAAATCTTGTTTTGAAATAAAGGAGTATTTCAAATGGTGTATCTTTTATATTATAAAAGACTTGAATTGTGAATAGTTTTGAAAGCTATAAGTTAAATCTTGATTTAAAGATTTAATGGGTTAATCTAATTGAAATGGGAAATGATTTGGGGATCTGTGAATGAATTTTTGTGAAATTGGGTGAACTTTGTGAAGTAAATCTTTTTGTTTAAAGATTTAAAATGGTAATTTGTTTAATCCATTTAAAGGAAAAGGATTTGGGTAATAAGTTATGACTTAATTGAAATCCCTATATCCATATGTTTTAAATATTGTGCTCGCTATTCGGTTTAGCCGGGAAAGGACCTTTATATCATATAACCCATTCTGAATAAGTGATATGACGATATGGATAACATTTGAAGACCGGTGGTGAAGACCGGGTATTTATGAAAACGATAGGATGACCTATCGATTGTCTCTGCACCATTAGCTACGGTATAGAGATTTACTTTGTGATGGGAAGTTCGATCGGGATTGTGAATACCCGGATTGTAAGGGCTTCTTCGGAAGTGCCTTCGGTTCTGTTCGAACCCGGAACAGACTTGTATGGTTACATGTCTGACATTACATTTTGAGATATAAAGCTGATTTCTTTCAAATACATTTCTGTTTGGTGGCGGAGAATTTATTCTCTTAGCTTAACACCCTTCTTTGAGACGTACGAGCTCAGAGGTTATGTAGTAGAAGGTTATCAGCGATATATTCCCAATTTGGTAATGTGACATGCTGAGTGTTGCTGTGTGATGATCAATTATTGATCATTTGTGATCAAAGCATGGCTTTATGGAAAAAGCGTAGCTTTGTGGACGAGACTTCGTCAGACCTCACAACCCGGAAATGGTCGAAACATGAATGATGCGGTAAGGTTATGAGGGTCGCTCCCTTTAGGGTATGTCATTTCCTTCTGGAAAAGGGTGGTATCAGGTATGGAGCCCTGGTATTTAACCTATGTGGTTACTCCAATCTCATTTACTGTGTGATTGTTGTTTTGTTGAGGCGCCTTGGATAAAGGTCCCAAAGGACCGGGAGGTGGCATATTCATGTAGTAGTTACCTAGTGTAAGAGGTAACCCGGCCTTGTGTTGGTAGAGAGCTAGTTAGTTCTCGGGACGTCCATCCAGAGGTGTACCCATTGGCAGTAGGAAGTTCCTTGGCCTAACCATTTGTTGGCAATCCATCTTCCAATACAAACCTTGTACGGTATTAGTTGTAGAACCTGCCATTTACTTATGGTGGTCACCACTGTTTAGATGGTAGCAATAGTAGGCATAGTTCGAAATGTCTATGCTGGCTAAGATTAATATTATACTTTCGAAATGTTTTCTGCACTATGCACTAATAATAATACCAAATCAAATGATTTTGCGTAGTAAGCATGTTTGACTATCATAAGGAGAAATCTCCTCCAATTCTGTGTTTGCATTGTGTGTGTGGCGGGAGGCCTTATGGTAGTTTCATTTTCCAAAAAGCATTGCGGATGTCTTTTACTTCCTTTGTTGTTGTTTTAAAGATAATAACTGTTTTAAGTTCTCACACCAGTCCCAAGACTGACCTGGAGTTTATTGTTCCTTTCCTAAACTCTGGGTGCCCATAATTTTCCACACGGGCAGCCTAGAGTCAGGTTATCAGGTCATTCTGGATTTCATGAGGCTTTGGAGCTCAAGTGGCGAGCTGGATGGCGAGACGTAGCATTTGTATATGATATTATCTTTTCCGCTGTAAAAAATTCATTTGTAAGGACATGTTCATAAAATTGTCCAGTTGTGTTGTATATTGTTGTTGTAAACTCTGATGTGATTTAATGAATAAACTGATATAGTTCTTTGATTTAAAGATTATTCGTTTATCTATTATATGTTGTTCCGCTGCGATATGTGAGATTCTGATATTTTTCTGTTGTTTCTTCTTTCTTTCTGTCTTCTTCTACCTCTTCTTTTTAACCATAACAATTCGGTTTTCCAGCATTCGATTGCTCGGCAGTTGATACAGTGGACGTATTAATGTCGATTTTTGGAAGTCGAAAATGCCGAAGTCGTTACAAACTACTTGTTTCCATTCTTTCATGTATAATTTTATTCCCACTTGTTTCTATTATTTCATCTACAGTTGTTGTTCTTGTGAGGTAAAACACGTTCCCTGTTTAGTGGCATGGTCTCATAGAATTATTATATGTTCACCATATTTCTTGAGTTTTCCTACGCTGGTTTTCCAGACCGATCTAGGTGTTACATTATTATATTACTTGGGTCAGACCGAGTATTTTTCCAGGTTGTCGCTGGTGGGACATGGAGCTCATGGATTAGAGCTGGATGTTCACCTTCCATAGTATTTTTATTTTCTGCTATATTTTAGGTTTGTTTTTCACTCTGATATACCATTTATTTTAGAGTGACAACTTTTACTGTCTTTGTTATATTATATGTTGTCGTTCCTCTATGAGATTATGTTCTACCTATTCATTTTCTTTTTCTTTTAGCCTAACAATCCGCCTTTCCGGCACTTGGATGCTTGGCATTCTAATATTGTGGATGTATTAATTGCTGACTTTTCAAGGGTCGAAAAGGCGGATCATTACATGAGTATTGCTTATTCTTTGAATTACAGCGAGTGTACCTATGCCTTTAGCTACCTGATTTCACGATGATATCCTTTGACTATTCTATTGATGATCACAATATAAGAAGCCACTCAAGAACAATAACAAATATATGTATTTAAATACTTTGTTTAGAAAAAATTAAGGTTGAACTAATAAACGATAAGTTATATTAATGCATATAAATAGTGTTGTCTACACAATTATGCTTGATGAACTACTATAGACTATATGATCTACATATGACTGAATGTACATACGTACTTATACGAACACATGCACACACATATATATATATATATATATATATATATATATTTGCATATCAGAACTTACATCGCCTATAACTTAAAATCTAAGGTGAATTTTAGCATGCAACCAAAAAAGACAATGTAGAGTGAAGTAAGATAAACTAATTGACCAGCTCTCATCTGGTTGTCGGAGTCCGTGGTGTTTCGAAATGACTGAAAATAGTTGTGGCACTTCTGCACCCTTATAGTGAACGGGGGTGCTAGGATTGGAACACAAGGTACCAGTAGGATCATATTGTGTAGCAATGGTAGGTTCGGTTTAGTCGCTGGTGGCATAAGGAGGCGGGGCCATGGCAATAAAATCAGGCTGGAGCAAGAAATTTTGAACAGAAGCATCTTTTGGACACAAACCTTCATGAATGGATACATCTGTTCATTTCTATATAAAGAGGAGTGCATATGAATTTTAAACTAATTAATTTCTTTCTTCCCACTCCTTACTCTCTTGAAATTCTCTTGAAAAATATACTCCATTCTATTTAAAATCGTATAGAATCAATTCATATTTTATTGTATTGATTCAATACTACTTTCTTACTGTTTTGAAACATATCCCTTTCATTTTAAAGACCAAAGTGCTATCTATGAGGCTATAAGATCCATTGTATCCAAAGTATAACTATTTGTCTATGGAAAGACATCAACTCTAGTCTTGCTTGTGTAGGTGTGCTTCTAACCCATTAAAATCAAGTAGGTGTGCTTAGTAGCCCGTTCAAATCTAGGGGATGTGCTTGTAGCCCATTTAAATCAAGTGAGTTTGCCCCGGACTTGAAATAAAGGAGGGTGTGTCTTTAGCCTTGAAATCAAGATTGTAATAGGTTTGTTTGCTATCGTACAAAGTAGGCACTTGAAAAGAAATATGTATAAGAAATTTGTACGGGATTGGATGTAGGAGAAACCCGAAGCAGTATATAATCCCTGGTGTCATCTCTCTAACTCTTTACTTTTTTACTTTATTTCTTTTATATTATCTGTGATTATATTTGTGACTAATTGTTAGTATAAATCTATACTGTTGTGATTTGATATTAATCCTGAAAGAATTTTAAAAAGATTTACATAAGTTAGAAAACACTTTTCACCCCCTCTCTAGTGTTAAATTAGCCTTAATATCCATTATTCCGCAAACCACATTTGGTATCAGAGCATTAGGTTTCCAAAAACTCATAATTTGATTTTTGAAAAGTTTAAATGACAAGTAATATTGTTAGTACTCTTTTTAACACTTTTATGGAAAACAATTTTGTAAAACCGATATGCTATTTTCAAATAGATTAGAAACTAATTGTTTTGAAAAGGTATGATGTTAAATTGCAGGAATAAGTATGTTATATGGCTAATGGAAAACAGACATTTGATATTCATATATCATAAATCAAGAAGGACAAATGGATACTTGACAGTGGATGCTCAGGACACATAACAGGAAATCCGGAGATCTTGAAAGATATTATTTACAAAGATGGTTGATTGGTTAACTTTGGAGACAACTCTAAAGGATATGCGATTTGCATCGGTAATGTTAGTAACTCTAAAACTCCTACTATTTTTAATGTTTTGCTATTTAGGAATTTAAAACATAACCTGCTTAGTATTAGTAAATTATGTGACAATGTTTTTAAAACTAAGTTTGAAAAAGATATTTCCCACATCAAGGATAATGAATCAAACATTATCTTTGAAGGTATTAGGAAACGTAATATTTACATGTTAGGCGTGAAAGTGTCTAATGAATCTGTGTCTTTTGGCTGAACCTAGCGACCCTTGGATTTGGCATAAAAGATTTGGTCATTTGAATTTTAAACGCCTATCTAATGTTGCTAGATATTATGATGACCGGGGATTTCGACCCTTGGAAATCGACACTAATACGTCCATTGTATTGCGTGCCGACCTTCAAGTGCCAAAAAACCCGAACGTTAAGGGTAAAAGGAAAAATAGACATAGAACAAAATATTACACGAATGGAATAACATATATTATTACATTATATAAAATCTTTATAGCGGAAATTTTAAATACATTTATCAGAGTTAAACATGGACAGTTATAAATCTCTGGCCGTACAAATGTGGAATAAAATAGTATACAAGTGTGGAGGAAAAAGAGGTAATAGTCTACGGAAGAATCTTCTAACTCCATGCTCTGAGCTCTTCCAGATTTCTTCTAACTAAACCTAACTACTAGGCTGCTCGAAAAGATAGGGAACCCAGAGTTTAAGGAAAAGGAAATAAACTCCGGGTCAGTCATAGGACTGGTGTGAGAACTCAAAACACGGGTTTTGAAAACAAAAGGGTATCTCACAAGACCACACCGCACATAAACATGGAACGGGTTTTTACCTTAAGATAACCAAAATCTTTGCTACGCAAAATTAGGTATATTATTTTTAATGACATTCCTTTTTTGAAAACATTTGCAAATAAACTTATAAATCTTAGCTGAAATGCTTGCATCTCACATTTCAGTACTTTGCACAACTAAGTCCGTATAGAACTTATTGGATATTGGATTTTCAACTGAATACCGAAATAAGTGACTACCTCCCGTACAATGCATTTCTAAAGGAATGCACCCAAGGCCCCTATGTTGGTCCTCATGCGAATTAAGACTGTCCTATCCGAAAAGTACACGAATAGCACCGAGTATCAAATCACCCAGCCGTTACCAACTCGTCCGAGACATCTTATAGCATATACCACTTAAATTAAAATCGACGTTATAGTTGGTAGAAATTTTATATATCTAGAAGGTAATTTCATACCTTGATTGGTTACGAGTCACTTTGCCTTAAAGCATCCCCTATTTCATCATTCTCGGGTGTGAGGCTTTGAGGTAACGATTACCTTTTATATAAAACATATTCCACTTTGGATACCACTTTGCCATTTCACAATCACACAGCTGATTTCTACAAAGATATAACTTCTGAGTTTGTACATCTCAAGAAAGGGTGTTAAGCTAAGGGAAGTTGCCTTCTCCACCACCATCAGATGATACATTTATAGAGATAAATCAATATGATCTAGAAATGCAATTTCATACATTCATCTAGACAAGTTGTCTAGGAATAAGACAAACCGAAGGTACTTTCCTACCACATCCTGTCAAGAATTGCCCATAGGATCAGTAGCGAATAGTCCTCGTGTTTCGAAGATTTTCAAAACGAAGGGGCCACTGCTTTTTATTTATCTTGGGAGCTACCTAGAGATTATCAATAAGTAGTCCTTTCGAAATAAAGATCCTCTATCTTCCATAATTATGGTCTTCAATATATATCTTTTTTTTCGAACGTGTAAATTGGTTTGATGCGGTTTTCGGATAGGGATTACCCAAATTCTATTTCGGTTTTGACGAACCAATCATCGATAAAAAGATGTTTTATAAATAGGTGATTAATATTTCATTAATTTATATCTTTTTATCCTAAATACACTTTAGAGAAATTTATCTTTTGAAAACCATTTCTTTTTAGTATATATGGAATTCATTAAAACTCTCTTTGTTAAATTCTTTGGTTTAATTAAACATTTTTTAAAACTAGGAATAATTCCAAATCGTTTTGCTTAAATTTTAACAAAGATTTCTCAATCCCAAAATATAACTTTTTAATATGTTAAAACCATGTTATCTAAGATGGTAAATCCAAATTAGTTAATATTTGAATGAAACAGATCCATAGAAATCATTCAAATTATACTTGATGTTAATTCCCTTATGCAACAATACTATCCATTGAATAACGGTGAAATCACCTTTTAAATTCATATGAGAAGTACGGGTTCCCTCCTCGGAATTTAATATCAATTATAAGAAGATTATCTCTATACAACCCAAGTTGTTTAAATTTAGAAAATTTTAATCTTTTATACTTAACTCGTTTCCGACATTTCGACCTTATATATCCCTCGCCTAGGTGAGCCCAGGTGAGCCAGGGCACTGGTTGCTCCTGAACATCTCCTTAGTTTAAGAACCTCAACTAGATCTCATGGATAGAAAAATCAGATGTACCCGTCGGCTTATTAGAGCCAAGATTAAAACAATTTCTTATAACAGCTTTTCTTTAATTCATTTATTTAAATTCTTTTAAATAATTATAAAACCTTCAGATCATCTTTAAAATGCTTAATTATTCATTTAAAAACATTTATATAAGTTTTGGGAAAGAATTGTTAGGTTTAAAGTTATATTTCAAAAGTTATTGAAAACCGCTACAAAGAGTGCTGCGAATAGTGTTTTTAAAGTTATATTGATCAAAACGACTTTTCTATCTTTTAAAAATTTATTTATATAAATCAAATCTCTATTAAAACATTTTAAAGGACTTATAAAGAATTTTTCATATTTTTAAAACATTTAAAAGTATTAAATTTTAAGAAATCCCTTTTTGCATTACAAACCGCAAAACCGCGATTATTTTGAAAACTTTTTTGACTTATATTTTAGAATCTATAGGATGAAATCTTGATTATCTTCCTTTGTTTGAAAACTATGGATATAATAGTTTGAAAAATTCTTATTACAAAGGAATTCTGAGCTATATTCCACCTTATATACTCATTTAAATTTTGCGGTATGAAATCGCGAACCACAGCTACGCGACGAGCCTAGTTTTGACACGTTTTTCATTTCTTATTCAAACTTTACCAAGTTTTTTTAGTGTTTATAAAACATTTTTAAATCATTTTAAAACCATTTCAAAGAGCTTTAATGACTCCATACTACTTTTATAATCTGATTTGGAAAGTGATTTCCTTGTGTAATATCGATGTATAATTAACGTGACTTGTTTATATATCCAAACAACAATATTTTCACAACATCCAAACATGATAAACAATCATTGTAAATAACCATAGCCAAACATATATATCATCTAATATACAGTATATATAAATAGAGTTCTCACCTTCATTGGATATCGTGTTGACTAGATTTCGCTATAGCTTTGCTAACTCGAACTAAAACTCTACGAACTCGAGCCCGAAAGCCCTTGGAGTTCTCGACCTTGGTCCTTGTGCTCATGTCGAAGCAAGGAGAGAGGTGGTGGCTTGGCTAGTGGTGGTGGATGATGGTAGCCGTGGGTTTTGAGGAGAAAAGGAAGTGGTTTTGAGGTGTATATACTATTATATATATATTATATAAATTTAATTTCTTTTCAAAAATATTTTCTTCATTATTTTATTATGAGGATAAGCTATTAAGAAGCTTTGAAATGTAGAGAAGAAGATGATGAAAAGTTGTAGGAAATTTGTGAAATGAGGTGGGGTGTTTATAGGCAAATTTAGAAAATAAAATATCTTAATAGTAAATGACCTTTTTGCCCTCACCCATCCTATCCTTCCCCACTAGGTGCACGGCAGCTGCCCCTTCCTCAACCTTGTGGTGGTGAGGTGTAAGTGATGGTGGTGGTGATGGTGTTGGTGGTGATGTGACGTGGTGTAAGGTTGATTTGATGTTTGCTTTTTAAAAGTAATAATTAGTTTAGATTTTTATTCCTTTACCTTATGTAAATACATACTTGCTATTATCATGTGTATACGTATATGATAATGTGTACGCGTGCATGTCACAAAGGCGACCAAGTCATTCGAACAATGTCGTATAACTTTTATACATTAAACCATTACGAATTCGGATTCCAATCTTCAGTCATATTTTCATTTATTAATTAACGTATATATATTTATAAATAAAGTTTGGAAACTATTTTTTTTATTATTATCCATGATTTAAGATGATCATATTTGATTTATAAAACCATATAAATCAATATTAAACAATTGTTTGCAAAAAAGTGTTATTTTATCGATGAACCGATATTGATTTTCCTTATAATTTCATATCCTATTTATAAATTTATAAAACTATCATATTGTATTTATTACTATTATAAATGTATTATTATCATTTTAAAACAATTATTTGAATATTTATAATAATTACTGAATCATTAAATCTCAATTTAAAATCATAAATAAATCATTATATATACTAGCATCGCTAATGATGTCATTAATCAATTAAACTTTTGTTAGAATATTTTTTAAAAAAGTTTATCATTTTTATTTATGGTTCAAAACATTATTATTGGGGTTATACCTCCTTATATATGAATATTTCAATCTTAATTGATTAAAGTGATGAATTTGCAGGTCGTTACAAACTCCTCTCCTTAAAAGAATTTCGTCCTCCAAATTGAGAGCAAAGTTAGTAATACTTATTCCAAAGTTGAAATTTCAAATATATCGTAGGGTGGTACTTAAATTTTATTCATATGCACTTATCTTATTCCTTCTTAAATTCAAATTTATCATTTTGCTTCCGAACTAGTATTGATCCTCTGATTTTCTAGTGCGGATCTTGATTAGGCTCAGAAGCCGTTATTCTCCTTACATATCCCTCAACTATGATAGAAAATGTAAGCAATCTAACTATAAACCCTTATTAATGTTTTCCTTCGAACCTCGAACGATAAATCCTTTTCGGATATCAAAATCTTACATTCAAATCTTAGGCCAAATTGTGCTTAATGTAAAATATACTTATTTAGAAAATCTTGGTTTTAAATAACTCAAAAAAATATAGTTTTATTCTTTTTCAAAGAAATTCTTAAAACTTTTATGAAAGTTTCCTTAAGTGATTCGTATATTCGCTATTGAACAAAGTTATGAATGAAGGACATAAATATTTTATAGATAGTTTCTTTCTTACATCGCCATACAAACCATCTCAATATACATACTAAAACATTCCTAAGTCATTCTAACCCTACAGGGGTTTATACTGCAAACATTAGTACATCACTAAACATCATCAGACCAAGTTACTAGCCCATATACGTGCTGATACTAATACTAAATACCACTAAATAGACAACCAACTTCCAAACACTATCATCATTCTGAAGTTGATTCATTCCAATAACCAACATCAAATATCTTTCCATCATTTTCTTCATCGTCGTCGTCATCATTATTCCCATGTTCATCGTCTACGTGTTTCCATCCTCATACTGTTACATTCTATCTTCCTCATACGACAACCATGGTTGGTTCCACGGAACATGCCCCATTCCTACTGGAACTCCTTGGATTACTTCCTCAGCTTCTTGCTCCTCGAGACCCTGCATCATGATTTCCCATGGATTTCCTTCCTTGATCTCCTCTATCCCCTGCACTTCCTCCTCTTCTGACAATTCAAGTTCTACCTCCTCAGGTTCTTACTCCCAGTTATAGTTAATATATGAGCTTGAAGATTCTTCTCGCCAAACGATATGGCCTCCAGTTAAATCCAATATAATATTGTTTTTTATGCTGTTGTTGTTTGATTCATGGGGTATCATGGAATTTGGATCTTCCATAGGCTCAAATTCCTCCTCCATCGGTTCCTCGGAGGTTGGAGCAACTTATTCTTCGCTTGAAATAATGATAAGTTCAGGAGTGGGTGGAGGTATAAGCATTGCAGCCATAGAATAGCTGTCTTCATCTAACTTAGTATACCAATCTAATTCTTCCTCTATAATGGGCCGACCATTTCTAGGTAGCCACCGCATTGGTTCGTTGTCGCACGATAGGACGATCAAATTGTCTTTCTTCTTCCTCTTTCTTCTTGAGGACTCCCCCTTCGAATACTTTCCATAAATGGTTTCTACAAATGCAAACAAAGTCTCCTTAGATATGGATACTAACATATTCTAATGTAAAGTCTTAAATTTAATTGTATCCTATCCCAAAATTCATATGATGGCTAAGGGTAATAAATTCTCTAAGTACTTTGGTATTTTCCTCAAAATCATACTTGATCAAATTTTAGAAAACCAATCGATATCTCTTTTTTGTTAAATCCTTGCCAAAATTTTTTCCAGACATTATTATTAATGTTAAAAATCCTTTAAAACTTCTTTCTCAGAACTTTTTGGATGAAAGTTTCTATTACTTTACTTTATGACCTTTTAGTATCATATTTCAGTTGATGGTTGAATAATTTGCTAAATACTTGGTTTTGTTTCTCCTAAACCAATACAAAAATACTTTGCAAATTTTCTTCCAAAACCCCTTTAGATAAAGGTTCTCATTATCAATATTCTTAGGCTTTATATACATCCCCTTATTACTCTTAATTTTCTTAGTATTATTAATAAACATCTTATACTCAAACTGTGAAATTTAATCACAAGATGTTTATACTTAGTTTTTAAACAATCATTCAAGTTACTATATATCTTTTAAAAACACATCTTTTATATTCAAAATATAACCCTAGGTAAAATTATTTCATTTATCATATTTTTCAAAAATCATTTTTTTATCATTGACAAATGCGCGTTCATATATATAATACTCTCAAACTCATTCTAGGGTGTTACTAACCCTATCTTTAATGAGTTACTCATCCTAGGATATTACTAATCTAATCTCTGATGAGGCTTTACCCTGGTTAGGCTCTGGTGTTCGCTAAACCAAAGCTCTGATACCAAATGTGACGACTAAGGATTTCGACCCTTGGAAATCGATACTAATATGTCCACTGTATTACTAGCCAATCTTCAAGTGCCGGAAAACCCAAACATTAAGCGTAAAAGGAAAATAGACATAGAACATAATCTTACACGAATGGAATAACATATATTATTTCATTATATAAAATCTTTACAGAGGAAATTTTAAATACATTTATCAGAGTTAAACATGGATAGGTGTAAATCTTTGTCCATACAAATGCAGAAAAAAATAGAACACAAGTGTGGTGGAAAAAGAGGTAATAGTCTACTGAAGAATCTTCTAACTCCAAGCTTCGAGCTCTTTAGGGTTTCTTCTAACTAAACCTAACTACTAGGCTACCCAAAAAAATAGGGCACCTAGAGTTTAAGGAAAAGGAAATAAACTCAGAGTCGGTCATAGGACTGGTGTAAGAACTCAAAATATGGGTTTTGAAAACAAAAGGGTATCTCATAAGACCACGTCGCACATAAACACAGAACGGGTTTTTACCTTATGATAACCAGAATCTTTGCTATGAAAATTAGGGGTATTATTTTTAATGACATTCTTTTTTTGAAAACATTTGCAAATAAACTTATAAATCTTAGCTGAAATGCTTGCATTTCACATTTCAGTACTTTGCACAACTAAGTCCTTACGGCACTTATTGGATATTGGATTTCCAACTAAATAGCGAGGTAAGGGACTACTTCCCGTATAGTGCATTTCTAGAGGAACACACCTGAGGCCCCTATGTTGGTCCTCATGTGATTTAATACCGGCCTATCTGAAAATTACACGAATATCACCGAGTATTACATCACCCGGCCGTTACTGACCTATCCGAGATGTATTATAACATACACCACTTAATTTCAACCCGACGTTATAGTGGGTAGAAATTTTATAGATTTAGAAGGTGATTTCATACCCTGATTGGTTGTGAGCCACTTAGCCTTAAAGCATCCCATGTTTCACCATTCCCGGGTGCAAGGCTTTAAGGTAACAATTACCTTTTATACAGAATATATTCCACTTTGAATACGGCTTTGCCATTTCACAATCACACAACTGATTTCTACAAACGTATAACTCTTGAGCTCGTATGTCTCAGGAAAGGGAGTTAAGCTAAGAGAAGTTGCCTTTTCCGCCACCAAATAGATGATATGTTCATAAAGATCAATAAATATGATCTAGAAATGCAACGTCAGACATGCAACATCAATCCTCGTGTTTCGAAGATTTCAGAACAAAGTGACCACTGCTATTTATTTATCTCGGCAGCTACCCGAAGATTATCAACAAGTAGTCCTTTCGAAATGAAGATCCTTTATCTTCCAAAATTATGGTCTTCAATATATATCTTCATTTTCGAATGTGTAAATTGGTTCGAAGTGGTTTTCCTATAGGTATTACCCAATCTGATTCTAGTTTCGACAATCCAATCATCGATAAAAAGATGTTTTATAAATAGGTGATTAATATTTCATTAATTTGTATCTTTTTATCCAAAATATACTTTAGAGATATTTATCTTTTAAAAACCATTTCATTTTAGTATATATGGAATTCATTAAAACTCTCTTTGTTAAATTCTTTGGTTTAATTAAACTCTTTTTAGAACTAGGAATAATTCCAAATCGTTTTACTTAAATTTTAACAAAGGTTCTCAATCCCATAACGTAACATTTTAATAAGTTGAAACCATGTTATCTAACATGGTAAATCCAAATTAGTTAATATTTGAATGAAACGGATCCATAGAATTCATTCAAATTATCCATATTCAACAAGTACTATCCATCGAATAATGGTGAAATCACCTTTTAAATTCATATGAGTAGTATGAGTTCCCTCGTCGGAGTTTAATATCAATTATAAGAAGATTATCTCTATACAACCTAAGTTTTTTAAATTTGGGAGAATTTAATCTTTTATACTTAACTCATTTCTGATATTTCAACCTTATCTATCCCCCATCTAGGTAAGGCCCGGTGAGCTAGGGCACCGGTTGCTCCTGAACAACTCCTTAGTTTAAGCACCTCTACTAGATCTCATGGATATAAAAATCAGGAGGGCTTGTCGGCTTATTAGAGCGAAGATTAAAACAATTGCTTATAACAGCTTTTCTTTAATTCATTTATTTAAGTTCTTTTAAATAAATTATAAAATCTTCAAATCATCTTTAAAACACTTAATTATTCATTTAAAAACATTTATAAAAGGTTTGGGAAAGAATTGTTAAGTTTAAAGTTATATTTCAAAAGTTATTGAAAACCGCTGCAAAGAGTGCCGCGAATAATGTTTTTAAAGTTATATTGATCAAAATGATTTTTCTATCTTTTGAAAATTTATTTATATAACTAATATCTCTTTTAAAACATTTTAAAAGATTTATAAAGGTTTTTCCACATTTTTAAAACATTTAAAAATATTAAATTTTAAGAAATCCCTTTTTGGATTCCGAACTGCAAAACCGCGGTTATTTCAAAAACTTATTTTACTTATATTTTAAAATCTACAAGATGAAATCTTGATTTTTCTTCCTTTGTTTGAAAACTATGGATATAATAGTTTGGAAAATTCGTATTACAAAGAATTCCGAGCTATATTCCACCTTATATACTCATTTAACTTTTGCGGCACGAAATTATGAACTACCGTTACGCGACATGCCTTGTTTTGACTTGTTTTTCATTTCTTATTCATACTTTACCAAATTTATTTTTAGTGTTTATAAAACATATTTAAATCATTTCAAAACCATTTCAAAGAGTTTTAATGATTCCATACTACTTTTATAATTTGATTCGAAAAGTGATTTCCTTGTGTAATATCAACGTGTATTTAACGTGACTTGTTTATATATCCAAGCAACAATATTTTCACAACATCCAAACATGATAAACAATCATTATAAAAAACCATAGCCAAACATATATATCATCCAATATATAATATATATAAATAGAGTTCTCACCTTCATTGGATATCGTATTGACTATATTTCACTATAGCTTCGCTAACTTGAACTAATACTCTACGAACTTGAGCCCGGAAGCCCTTGGAGTGTTCAGCCTTGGTCCTTGTGCTCACGGTCAAGCAAGGAGAGAGGTGGTGGCTCGACGTGGTGGTAGATGATGGCGGCCGTGGGTTTTGAGAAGAAAAAGAAGTGATTTTGAAGTGGTTTTGAGGTGTATATACTATTATATATATATATATATATTATATAAATTTAATTTCTTTTCACAAATATTTTCTTTATTATTTTATTAAGTGGATAAGCCATTAAAAAGCTTTGAAATGTGGAGAAGAAGATGAAGAAAAGTTGTAGGAAATTTGTGAAATGAGGTGGGGTATTCATAGGCAAATTTAGAAAATAAAATATCTTAATAGTAAATGGCCCTTTTGCCCTCACCCATCCCATCCTTCCTCCTTAAGCGCACGATACCCACCCCCCTCCTCAGCCATGTGGTGGTGAGGTGTAGGTGATGGTGGTGATGTGATGTAGTGTAAGGTTGATTTGATGTTTGCTTTTTACGAGTAATAATTACTTTAGATTTTTATTCCTTTACCTTATGTGAATATATATTTACTCTTACCATGCGTATATGTATATGATAATGTGTTTGTGTGCATGTCACAAAGGTGTACAAGTCATTTGAACAACATCATATAACTTATAAACATTAAATCGTTACGAATTCGGATTCCGATCTTTAGTCATATTTTCATTTATTAATTAATGTGTGTATATATATATTTGTAAAAAAAGTTTGGAAACTATTCTCTTATTATTATCCATGAATTAAAATGATCATATTTGATTTATAAAACCATATAAATCAATATTAAACATTTGTTTACAAAAAGTATTATTATATCGATAAACCAATATTGATTTTCCTTATAATTTCAAATCTTATTTGTAAATTTATAAAACTATCATATTTGATTTATTATCACTTTATTACTATTATAAATGAATTATTATCAATTTAAAACTATTATTTGAATATTTATAATAATTATTAAATCATTAAATCTCAATTTAAAATCATAAATTAATTATTATATATATTGGCATCACTAATGATGTCATTCATCAATTAAATCTTTTTTTAATATATTTTTAAACAGGTTTACCATTTTTATTTATGGTTCAAAACATTATCATTGGGGTTATAGCTCCTTATATTTGAATATTTCAAAAATAATCTTAATGTATTAAAGTGATGAATTTGCGGGTTGTTACAAATATGAAGTTATTAGGGGTTCCCTAATATGAGTTTTAATGTCAATAACTTATGTGATGCCTGCCAACTAGGAAAACTTCGTAAAAGTTCTTTTAAATCAAAAGATATAATTTCCACTTTCCAACCCCTTGAACTACTTCACCTAAAACATTTCGGACCCTTACAAATACAATCTGTAAATCATAATAGATATGTAAACAGCATACTAGACTATGGACTCTTCTATCCAAAAGAAGACTCCTTCAACTAAACTTCATAAAGTGATGTTGACTATGTTGGATGGAAATCAGACCGAAAAAGTGCAAGTGCAACTTCTCACTTTTAGGACATTCTCTTATTTCCTGGCTTAGCAAAAAGAAATTTTTTGTGTATCTATCTATAACAAAGGAAGAATATATCTCAGCTGCATTAGCCATTAACAGGTTATCTATATGCAACAAACTTTAAAATATTTTGGTTTGAATTTAAAACAGTCACCAATATACTGTGATAATACTAGTGCAATAAATTTGTCTAAAAGCATAACAATCATGCTAAGACCACACATATAGATTTAAGACATCATTTTCTAAGAGACAATGTAAATAAAGGAGTCATTTCATTTGAATTTATAAATACGGAAAACCAATTGGTCGATATATTATCGAAACCTTTAACTCAAACATCTTTTATTAAACTTACAAGAGAGTTAGGAATATGTTTTGTTAACCCGTCTTTTTCCAAGGCAGTATACAGGCGGATTTAACCCAACAGACTTCACGATTATCTAGGCCGATGAGTGTAGAGCGACGATTATATGGCCCAGAAATCAGGTGCAAATAATTACATGAAGTCGGGATTGAATGGAATTAATAAGTATGTAAGGCATAATGTTCAAAGTATGGAGTATAGCTTAGCAAATGGAAAGGATCGTTATGCTCAATCTAGAGGGATCGGTATACTTCAATAGCTTAGAAAATGGAAGGGATTGGCATACTCAATCTAGAGGGATCAGTATATTTCAATAGCTAAGCAAGATGGAGGGATCAACATTTTAGATGGATCGGCATGCTTCAACTCATAGGAAGGGGTCGGTATACTTTCCAGGCTACATTAGGAAGGGGTCGGCATGCTTTATTTAGTCGGATTGGTATGTATATGCTCGATTAAGAGGGTTCGACATACCGCATTCCAAAGAGGAGGGCTTAGCATAGTTGGTTAAGATGGCTCAGCATACTTTGACTTACAAAAAAAGGGTCGACATGATTGGTTGCATTGGATCGGCGTACTTCATTGGATAGGGGTCGGTGTTCATCAATGCCTAAGTACATTCTCGCATACAACAGTCAATATCTCGAAATTTATAAGTCCAAAGCATATGGAATTTGAAGAGCAAGGCATATGGACCCTAGGGAACATACCATAGGGATAGCACATCAGATGGACAAAGATGGAGGGATCGACATAAACCCTATGAGAGGGATAGACAGAAGGCGTGCACAAGTAATACTGATTCAAAGATCACGTGATAACTTGGGCTCCTTTGGTCCAAATGATGTGGGATTTGAAGGGCTAACATATTTAAGCATACAGAAGCCACCATAGGATCGCTACCTAAAATTCAACCAATGAAGGGATCAGTACCGATCCCTCTTCACTGGGATTTGGGCTAGCGCCCCTTCTGGTGGGCCCATATGGGTTAGAAGGTCCTTTAGCCAAAGTTTCAGAGAGATTGGTGGTCGTCATCCCCTATAAATACAACAAGCATAACATCAAAAATGAGATCTGTTTTCTACTTCTCTTCATCTTCTACCTAGGCTATGTTTTATTCTTGAATTACATGGATTTGTAACTATAATCAGCAGTATAAACTAATAAAAGGAAAATCTTTGGAGTGGACAAGGCCGTTGTTAGCCAAACTACTATAAATCTATGTCTCTATTTACTTTCTTTCTAATTGTTATAATTTTGTTCTTCGTTTATTTCTCTTCATATTTCTGTGACTGGATTAGATTTTGGTGCATTCACAAAACTGGGTGTTGGTGGCCAATTTTGATGCCAACATTTTGGTGCTTTCATCGAGAAGACTTGCACCTGCAGATTTGGAAGCTAGGTTCTTAGATTTGGAGGCTTGGATACTTGGATCTAGAAAGTAATGGTTAGGCAACCAACAAGGAGAGGGCTACTGGAAAGGAGCCACCATAGAAGGAGTTAGGAGGCTTCCCCAGAAGTTGGAGCTAGTCAAGCATCTACCTACATCACCAGGGATGAATTGGAAACGATGATGGATGCTATGCAGGAGAGGATGCTGAAAAGATAGGAGGAGATGATGCGGGATTTACTCCAACAGATTAGACAATCTGGAGCACAAAATCAAGGAGTTAAACCAGTAGGAATCACTGGAAATCAGAACCGAGAACATGAGAATGGAGCCAATAGAAAAAGGAATAGAACAGAGCAGCCGAGGGCAGTCCCCTGCCAACCTAGAGGGATTGGCATCGATCCCTCCAGAGGGATCGGTACTAATCCCCAAAGGCTATGGGGCATGCCCCCGGGTCTGGTTGATCATGATGCTGGAAGACCTGTGATCGATCCCTTGGAGCTTGGTGCGAATCGGAATTTGGATGCTCGTCCGGAGGAATACGTTCCAGAATTCACTCGTAGACTCGAGAGGCAGCTTGGACATGATGATAGGAGACTACTATTGGAAGATAATGACAGGTTTGTAGAGCCGATAAGGCGAGCTATGCGTGGAGGATTGGTGAACAGGGATCTGGAGAACACAAATAGAAGTCCATTCGCTCCTAATATCAGGAATGCTAGGAATCCACTAAAATTCAAACTACCAACACTGGAAGCTTATGATGGGAAGTCAGATCCAACTATGCATATAATGAGATATATATGGAACATGGAAGTACTGGGGGCATCAAAAGAAGTCTTGGCACAATGCTTCCCCTTGTACTTAATGGATGTAGCTATGCTATGGTTCAGACAATTGGAGAGCGGTTTTATTAGCATATGGACGGAATTGGTCAAAAGATTTATGGAGCAGTTTCGGGTTCACATTACGAGACCCAAGTATGTGATGACATTGACATCGGTAAAGCAATGTGCAGGAGAATCACTCAAGAATTTCTTAAACAGGTTCAATGCTGTAGTTGTTTTGGTGGATCGACCAGATCCATCGATGGTTTTGATGGCAGCAGTGTCAGGAGTTGCAGATAATTCAGATTTTAAGATATCACTGATACGGGATCCACCGATGGATCTTGCGGAATTCTACCATGAGGCAGAGTGGTTTTTATGAAAAGAAGATTTGAAAGCTGATAAAAAGGAAATGGAAGTTAATACGCTACGGGGCGGAGAACCGCTCGGTGAAAGCTCAGGAAAGGGCAAGGGTAAACAGAACATAGATAATAGCTTTAATGGATTGAAGGGACAGAGGGGGGAATCCAAATTTTCTTCTTACTTGGAATTGAATGAAACCCTAGAATCAATATAACTGGATACTTGAGGGCGCCTTCCATATCGGAGGTCGGCAAGGAGGGAACCCTCCAAACGCGAACGGACATTAGGAAAGCACTGCCTATTCCATGAGCTGGATGGGCACAATACAAATGACTGCAGGCATTTGAAGGACATTATTGAGGAACACGTGAGGAATGGTCAGTTACAATAATACGTAAGGACTCAGGCTGCAGTGGTGGAACAGGAGCAGCCACCGTCCACCTTGAATGAAAATGACACTGGATTAAGGCATCATCATCAACTTGTCATCAATTGATCGGGGTGGCATGGAATAAGTAGAAAACTCCGTAGTAGGACGACTAAGTCACTTACACATGTATGGGATCGAGGACGGTCCCTAGGCATGCTCTGAGATGATGATAAACCATAATGCTAGGGTTTGTGAAATTTGTTTCTTTCTTCTTGTTTTCTTTTCTTCGAACTCTGGTTTATTGTTGTATGGACTCTTATTTTATGGACTTAGGAATTCTTAAATTTGGATCAATGTAATGGATAACACAGGTATTCAGGTATGGATTATGCCTCGCAAGGGGTAGGTCGCTTCGCTCGAACGTGATGGATCGACCTACTCAGGTCGTCGAGTATGGATTATGCCTGGCAAGGATCCGGAGAGATCAAGGTCGCCAGGTATGGACTATGCCTGGCAAGGGGTAGGTTGCATCGCTCGAATGCGTTGGATCGACCTACTCAGGTCGTCGAGTATGGATTGTGCTCGACAAAAATCTAGAGAGATCAAGGTCGTCGGGTATGGACTATGCCGGGCAAGAGGTAGGTCCCTTCGCTCGAACGCGATGGACCAGCTTGCTCAGGTCATCGAGTATGGATTGTGCTCGGCAAGGATCCAGTGATATCGAGGATTTGGATTAGGCTAACAACTTAGAAAGGTTGTGGATTTGGATATCAGCTTGAAACAGCTATGGATTTGAATGTGGACCCGTAGCGGTCCCGGATCTGGACAAAACGATCTGGAGAGGTCGTGGATTTCGTTAATGAATTTGGAATGGGTTTGGAGTTGAATATCGACTCAGAACAGTCATGGATTTCACTAATAATCCGGAGCGATCAAGGAATTGGATTGGCAACGGATTGGATAATACGGCTATCAACGAATTATGGACTTTAGATTTTGGATTTATGGCAATTCAAAACACGCCTTCCTATCGCAAGGCATGTTTTGGGAGGCAAAGTGTTAGCCCGCCTTTTGCCAAGGCAGTATACAGGCGGATTTAACCCAACATACTTCACGATTATTAAGGCCGATAAGTGCAAAGCGATGATTGTAGAGCCCAGAAATTAGGTGCAGATGATTACATGAAGTCGGGATTGAATGGAATTGATAAGTATGCAAGGCAGAATGTTCGAAGTATGGAGTATAGCTTAGAAAATGGAAGGAATTGGCATGCTCAATCTAGAGGGATCAATATACTTCAATAGCTTAGCAAATGGAAGGGATCGGCATACTCAATCTAGAGGGATCGGTATACTTTAATAGCTTAGCAAGATGGAGGGAGCGGCATGCTTCAACTCATAGGAAGGGGTCGGTATACTTTCCAGGCTACATCAGGAAGGGGTCGACATGTTTTGTTTAGTCATATTGGTATGGATATGCTCGATTAAGAGGGTTCGACATACCTCATTCTAGAGAGGAGGGCTTGGTGTAGTGGGTTAAGATGGCTCGGCATATTTCGACTCACAGAAAAGGGGTCGACATGATTGGTTGCATTGGATCGACGATCATTGGATAGGGGTCGGCGTTCATCAATGCCCAAGTACATTCTCGCATACAACAGTCAATATCTCGAAGTTTATAAGTCCAAAGCATATGGAATTTGGAGAGCAAGGCATATGGACCCTAGGGAACATACCATATGGGATCGGACATCAGACGGACAAAGATGGAGGGATCGGCATAAACCCTATGAGAGGGATCGGCAGAAGGCAGTGCACAAGCAATACTGATTCAAAGATCACGCGATAACTTGTACTCCTTTGGTCCAAATGATGTGGGATTTGAAGGGCTAACATATTTAAGCATACAGAAGCCACCATAAGGACCGCTGTCCAAAAATCAACCAATGAAGGGATTGGTGTCGATCCCTCTTTATTGGGATTTGGGCTTAGTGACCCTCTGGAAGGGCCTATGTGGGTTAGAAGGTCCTTTAGCCAAAGTTTTAGAGAGATTGGTGGTCGTCATGTCCTATAAATATAGCAAGCATGGCATCAGAAATGGGATTTGCTTTCTGCTTCTCTTCATCTTCTATGCTATGTTTTATTCTTGAATTTCATGGATTTGCAACTGTAATCAGCAGTATAAACTAATAAAAGGAAAATCTTTGGAGTGGACGTAGGCCGTAGTTAACCGAACCACTATAAATCTATGTATCTATTTACTTTCTTTCTAATTGTTTTAATTTTGTTCTTCATTTATTTCTCTTCATATTTCTATGACTGGACTGGATTTTGCTTCATTCACACAACTAGGTGTTGGTGGTCTATTTTAACGCCAACACGTTTTTTCACTAAAATATATATATAATATTTTTAAAATTCTAAATTTAAATGAAAATGGACAATCAAATTTTCCCACATATGTTGACATGCATAATCATATATGTAGACATACATGCCAGTATTTTGAAAACTGATTTTCTATCTTAAATTCAAAATTCAAAATTTTATATAACCCTGAATTTTGAATTTACTCTCTTTTCCATGTCTTCTTCTTTCTGCAAAATCCAAATAAAATAAAAATTAATGGACCCTTTAAGTTTTAAGGGACCAACCCCTTAAACTTCAATTCCTCCACTCCCCTTGTTTCCCCATCCATAAGTCTCCCATTATCAAAAAGAAGCATTAATTCATATATTTAGCTTGGATTTTCTAGGGTTGGATTGATAGTGTTATTGTTACGTTTGTTTATTGACTTTTTAGATATGAATGCTTAGATTGTTAGTTTAGTTTATATAGTTTGGATTTAATAAATAAAGATTATCTTGTCTTATTTAAATGTCTTCAATTTATTATTATTATATATATATATCTTAATATAAGCCATGATTATATCATATTGCATCTAAACATATCTCATTTAATGTCCCTATTTTATGCTTTAATCATTAGTTATTCATATATAGTTAAACTCATATTGCTTATCATATCACCTAAATTATTGATTTTAACTCCATAGTTTGTAAGTATATATTTAGGGGGAGTTTTATTTTTTACCCATTTTTGTTGATGTCAAAGAGGGAGAAAAATATAAAATATGGATAGGGGGAGTTATATCAAGTTATATCACATTTTATATGCAGGAATATTTAATGGTTGTCATCATCAAAAAGGGGGAGATTGTTAATACCTCAAATTTTGATTTTGATGACAACAACCATATAAAATATAGATTTTAATGTTTTGCCAAGTTATACATATAATATATAGTACAAAATATTACACAGGTGCTGAATCGAAGACTGTACAGTATAAACACTCAAGAAAAAAATTTGAAGACTCATGATTTCAAAGACAAAGAAATAAAGAGATTAGGATTATAATTTAGTGTTTAGAGTTAGTAGAACATATTGTTAAAGTCCTTGATAGCAATCTCTGATCCTTTATCTCCAATTTCTAATCCTTTATATTTTAAATAAAAAATAAATTATTTAAATTTCAAAACACGTTTTTAGAATATTTTATAAAAGTTTTAAGGGTTCAAAATATTTAAAAGCTATATTCAAATTATTTTACAAACTATAGAATTTTCAAAACAATTTAAAAGAAAACATTTTTCATATTTCGCTAGGATATGTTAACATATATGTTTCTATATGTCGACATATAGGCCGTTAAATTGTTTTCTAATTTTTGAATGGAAGTGACTTTTGGACACAAACCTTCACGAATAGATACATTTGTTCATTTACTATATAAAGCCGAGTGCAAATGAATTTTTAACTTATTAATTACTTACTTTCTTCCCATTCCTTACTCTCTTTTAAATTCTCTTGAAAAATATATTCTATTTTATTCAAAATCATATAGATCAATTCATACTTCATTGTATTGATTCAATACCACTTTCTTACTATTTTGGAAACATTTCTCTTTCATTTCAAAGGTCAAAGTGCTATCTAAGAGGTTATAGGATCCATTGTATCCAAGGTATAACTATTTTTCTTTGGAAAAACATCAACTCTACTCTTGTTTGTGCGGGTGTGCTTGTAGCCTGTTCAAATCAAGTGGGTATGCTTGGTAGCACGTTTAAATCTTATGGGTGTGCTTGTAGCTCATTTAAATCAAGTGAGTATGCCCTGAACTTAGAATACAAGAGGGTGTGTCTCGTAGCCTTAAAATCGAGATTGTAATTGGTTTGCTTGCTGCCATGCAAAGTAGGTGCTTGAAAAGAACTCTATACAAGAAATTGTACACGACTAAATTTAGGAGAAATCCAAACCGGTATAATATCCTTGATGTCATTTCTCTAACTCTTTTACTTTTTACTTTTTACTTTATTGCTTTTATATTTATCTGCAATTGAATTTATGACTGATTGCTAGTATAAATCTGTGTTGTTAATCTATGATTTGATATTAATCCTAAAATAAGTTCAAAAAGATTTACATAATTTAGAAAACACTATTCACCCCCCTTTATTGTTAATTTATCCTTAAGATCTATTATTCTGCAACCTATATTAGATATCAGAGCATTATTTTCAAAAACTCGTTATTTGATTTTTGAAAAGTTTAAATAGCAAGTAATATTGTTTCTCTTCTTAATACTTTTATGGAAAAGCAATTTTGTAAAACCAATATGTTATTTTGAAATAGATTAGAAAATAATTATTTTGAAAGGTCATTTGATATTTTGAAAAGATATAATGTTAAATTACAAGACCAAGTGTAATGACCCTGAAATCAGCCTTCGAAAATCGGCACCCGTACTTCACTTGTACTCAAAATGCCGCAGATTCAAACGCCGAATCTGGTTCACCGGAGCTTATAACACAGTAAGTATAACAACACAGCGGAAAAAAGAAAACAATGATATCATATACAAATCCAATGAATACAATATCCAGAATGATATACAACAATAATATCAATAAGATACAACAATATCAGAGATAAATAATGATACAGCGGAAAGCAGAAATGATAACTCCAAATAATCAGTCAGAGAGACTGACTCCAACCACTCCAATGTCAAGCTCGAACCACAAAGAGAAGCAAGTGCAGTCCTGAACTCCCAGAACTGAACCAGCTCCAGATAATCTACTAAACCTGAATATCTGAGAAACCCAACTCTAGACTGCCCGTGTGGAAAATGGTGGGCACCCAGAGTTTAGGAAGGGAACAATAAACTCCAGGTCAGTCATGGGACTGGTATGAGCAAACAAAACAGTTTACCTTTAAAAAAACACAAAAGAATGTTTAACATTGAAATCCGCAATGCTTTTCGAAAATGAAACTACCATAAGACCTCCCACCACACACACAATGCAAACGCAGAATTGGAGGAGATTTCTTCTTATGATAGTCAAACATGCTTACTACGCAAACAAAACTCTTTTGATATTATTACTAGTGCATAGTGCGAAAATATTTTGAAAATATAATATCAATCTTAGCCAGCATACAACTTTTCATAGTATGCCTACTATAGCTACCATGTTCAATAACAGGCTACCGCCACATTCCATGGCAGGTTATACAACTAAAACCGTACAGGGCGCGTATTGTTTCTTTGGATTTCCAACAAATGATCAGACTAAGGAACTTCCTTACCGAAATGGAAACGCCTCTGGAAAGACGCACCGAGAACCTAACCGGATCTCTGCAAACACAAGGCCGACGCTACCTCACGCTTTAACCAAGCTGTAACTAGGTAACTAACACACGAGTCATGTCATCCCCCAGTCGTCACCGACCTTTATCCGAGGTACCTCGATCATAAAGCAACAACCACAAAGTATAATAACTGTGCAGCATTAACATAGGTAAAATATCTGGGCTCCATAACATGATATCGCCTTTTATCCAGAAGGAAATGACATACCCTAGGGGCGCTACCCCTACAAACCTTTGCCGCAACATTCTTGTTTCGACCATTACCGGGTTGTGAGGCTCGACGAAGTCTCGTCCACAAAGCTACACTTTTTCACAAAGCCACGCTTTTTCACAAAGCCACGCTTTTCCACAAAGCCACGCTTTTCCACAAAGCCACGCTTTTCCACAAAGCCACGCTTTTCCACAAAGCCACGCTTTTTCACAAAGCAACGCTTTTTCACAAAGCCACGCTTTTTCACAAAGCACGCTTTGACCAACAAATGATCATCAGCACTTCGTATGCCACATTACCAAATTGGGAATGTATCACTAGTAACCATCAACAACATAACCTCTGAGCTCGTACGTCTCAGAGAAGGGTGTTAAGCTAAGAGAATAAATTCTCCGCCACCAACAGAAATGTATTTGATAGAAACCAGCTTTACATCTCAAAGTGTAACGTCAGACACACATCCATACAAGTCCGTTCCGGGTTCGAACAGAACCGAAGGCACTTCCGAAGAAGCCCTTGCAATCCGGGTATTCACAATCCCGATCGGATTCCCATCACTTAGGAAATCTCTATACCGGCACGACTCAGTGCAGAGACAATCGATAGGTCATCCTATCGTTCTCACAAATACCCGGTCTTCACCACCGGTCTTCAAATGCTATCCATATCGTCGTATCACTATTCGGAATGGGTTATATGACACAAAGGTCCTTTCCCGGCTAACCCGAATAACAAGCGCAATTAAAAATCATATGGATACCGGGGTCTCAATTAAATCACAGCTTAAAGCCCAAAACTTTTCATTCGAATGGTTAAAACAAATTACCATTTCCAATCTTTTAAACAAAAAGATTCATTTCAAAAACCTTCAATGGTTTAAACAATTTCCACACTTTTAATCTTTTAAACAAAAAGATTCAATTCACAAAGTTCACCCCGTTCACAAAGATTCATTCATGGATTTCAAAACAATTCCATTTCAAGTTGGATTAACTCGTTCGGTCTTTGAATTAACGACTCATTTCATAGTTTTCAAAACAATCCCATTTCCATTTCAAACTTGAAACCTTTTAACACAATTTAGAAATCCTTTCTTAAAATGGAAGCTATTATTATTTGAAAACAAGTAGTTTTCGTTTCGGAAAAATCCAGTTATATTTACACGAGTTAAAACCCTTGAATTAAATTCAAATTCCCAAATCAATACCTTTAAAATGGTTTAACCCATATATAACTTGTACAACATCTTTAATCCCTAGTTTTCAAATCATAGAATTCAATTTCAAACTTGAATTCAAATTTAAATCAAATTATTTAAATTTCAAGATATCCAAAATATCTTTAAAACTCCTTTCAAAAGCTTTTCATATTAAACCCCAATTTCCAATTTCAAAATCAATTGAAATTAACATTTCAATTTCAAAAACATTAAATTTAAATCATTTGTGACTTAACTGATTTCCACGTGAAATCCATATTTGTGAGTGTATGGTGTAGTCCAGGGGTTTCACACAATAGTGCACAACATCAATCATCATAGATATATCGATAAGCGGTATAATCCATAACGCTTATCTTCATTCACAGATTCATAGATAAAATAAATTTATCAGTCACAAAGGTTCACTATTACAATTCGATGTGGGTTTCGGATATCCAACCGGAATCCGACTCCCTGTCGCATCGAAATTCAAGTGTCGTTTACGGGCCAAAGGGTTTCATATTCATATAACAGTATATTCATCACAGATATAACAGCGCAATACAAAGCAATTTATATCACAAAGCATCATATCACAAAGCATTAATTTACAAAGCATTCGATAATAATCAATCATCTACAATTAAGATGAATTAATTGTGTAATTATAACTAATTAATCACATTAATAAATTAACCCTTTAATTAATTTCATTAAGTAATTATCTTTAGTTAATTAAGGCCCTCATTAATTTAAAGATAAACCACTTATCTTAATTAATTACTTAATTAACAAATAAATTCTTATTTAATTCAAATGCTTGAAATTAATTTGTTATTAACAAACAAAATCACTTGAGGCCCTTTTATTAATTAGAGCTTGATACACTTAATTTAATCACCTACTTAATTCAAACATTATTAAATTCCATTTGAAAATACTTAGGGATTAATTTATTATCATCATAATAATAGTTATTTCAAAACCAAATCAATAAATTTTCAAAACACATTTGAACTTAAAAATTGAAAATTGTTTAAACTAACTTAAATTCAGACTTAAACTTGGACTTACACTTAGCTTAAACTCTGCTTTATATTTGAAATCATTTTCAAGATTTAAAACAGGATAGGTTTAAAAGTTGAAACCTGTAACAAAACATTTTACCCGAGCCACCCCTACATTCCCCCAAGTAAAACCCTATACTGCTTCAAGTCCAACCCCCGAAGTCTTCGAGTTCGCTCCGAGACAAAGCTTTCTTCCCCAAAAACTTAAATTCCACCAGATACATCGTGCACGTGCACGATGGTTCAGCCTCACTTCGACCAACGCTGACCACCCTCCCATATCGGCGATCTTCCCTCAGTCCTACTCCGGTTATCAGATCGATGATGAAATCATCGAAATAAAATCGAGCTATTCGATCACTTGCTTCCCAGACCCGGTCACCTACAAACATCACGTCCCATCGCCTTAGGCCATCAGAGTTGTCGAAACTTCGGCCAGAGCTTCGTCTAACCCTCCTCTTTTGATCGCCATGGGTGCGATCGATTCCAGCGCTACGACGTTGACGAAATCGTCACAGGAACCACCTCAACCAAAACTACGTGCAAAACCCTACATCGTCGTTGATCGGTCGCCACGACCACCTGAAAACCTTCCCACTATTTTCCCGACAATCCACATCCTCCGAACTACCTTCGACATCAATCACGACCGCTATCACCTTGCCAATCATCAGTGATCAACGAAAATACCAAATCCGGTCAACTTACGAATTCACGACATATACTAACTTTAAAATCATAAAATAGTTATCAAAAATCATGAATTTGCAGTGCGAATTTGATGGTAAAACCCAACCATGATTTCCAGATATTCAAATCTTTTACTTGTATTTGATTTTCTCTGTAACTATATTATTTTTGAAATAATCTCTGAATTTAAAATCTTGATGTCATTTTTAAAAATAATGTTATCTTGTTTTAAACAATTTTTCTTCAGACATCATGGTCTAAATGTTATTAGTTGAAGAAATATGAATTTTTCTTGAATTGAGTTCAAAACATGAGACTTTAAAACAAAGGCATATGCCTGTAAACAGACATATATGTATCCACATCATATATACTCATTCAGGCATGCTAACATATTCCTCGAGCAACCATCTAAGACTGATCACATACAAATCAAAGTACATATGGTCTTAAGAGTTTGCTCACCTAAGATTCCAGAAAAAGAAAGAACAGAGTTCCTTGATGTTTGAAAACAGGCTTTGAATTTCCAGTTGAAAGCTTCTAGTTTGATTCTCTGGTTGCATCAATATCTTGTTGTTGTTTAAGTTTGTAATGATGTTTATTTTCCTTTGCTTGCTACATTATGTTTTCTTGAACGAACTGGAACCATATAGATGTGTATATGTGGAGAGAAGGGTGTTTGTACAGGCTGATAAAGTCTTTGCATAGGGTGATGATATTATTTTGTACAAGGTAATGTATTTTTCTTTTCTTTCTAGTACAAATATGTGTACTATAGGCAGTGATATTTTTCTTTCTATGGTGGCTGATAGATAGGGCATTAATTGCCTCGTACAAAACTATATTTTCTTCCATCTCGGATGTACAATATGTGAGATAATTGATGGCTTCCTTTGTGTATATACTCATCTCTTTTGCCTTTGTTTGTACATACTTATATTTATATTCACTTGCTTTGACTATGCTAAATTTTATTTCGACTGAAATGATAATGTCGGGTACAAGCATTAATTATCTTTGTACAAATTTACATATAATACTAGTGTCTTCTTTAGCTTTGTATTGTTACATACTTGAACACATTTCATCCTTTGTATTTTGTTTTTTTTCTTACCTTGCATTTCTAACTCTACAGGCTGCCTTGAATACTTGAACATATATATTTCTTTGTTTTATAATATGAATGAAATGCTATACTTAATATGTTCTTCTTTTGCAAGTGTATATACATAGCTATGTATATTTGTTCACACTAGAATATACTTGAATGTATATTTCTTTTATCTTGTCTTATGAATACATTTTTATTTTTAAACCATTTATTCACGATTTAAATCCAATTATCAATATTTTTAAAGTTTAAATGATTTATACCAAATTTATTTGAATTCGGAGAAACTCGCATCATTTTTATCGATTTATTTCACAAATTTTATTCAAAAATTAAATTTAAATATCAATTTAAATTTATATAAAATTCGGGGTCGTTACACCAAGTATGTTATATGGCGAATAGACAATTGATATTCATAGATCACAAATCAAGTAGGACAAATGACTACTGAACAATGGATGCTCAAGATACATGATAGTAAATTGGAGATCTTGGATGATATTGTTTACAAAGATGTTGGATTAGTTAACTTTGAAGACAACTCTAAAGGATATGTGATTGGCATCGGCAACGTCGGTAACTCTAAAGTCCTACCATTTCTAATGTTTTAATAGTTAGGAATTTGAAACATAACCTGCTTAGTATTAGTAAATTATATGACAAAGGTTTTAAAATTAAGTTTGAAAAAGATATTTGCCACATCGAAGATAATGAGTCAAACATTATATTTAGAGGTATTAGGAAATGTAACATTTACATTGCATGAAAGTGTTTAATGACAAAATGTGCCTTTTGGTTGAACCTAATGACCCTTAGATTTGGCACAAAAGATTTTGTCATTTGAATTTTAAAAAACTATCTAAAGTTGTTAGATATGAACTTGTTAGGGGTCTCCTTAAAATGAGTTTTAATGTCAACAACTTATGTGATGCATGCCAACTAGGAAAACTTCATAAAAGTTCTTTTAAATTAAAAGATATGATTTCTACTTGTCAACCCCTTGAACTTCTTCAACAAGACCTTTTCAGACCCTCACAAATACAATTTGTAAATTATAATAGATATGTAAACAACACACTAGACTATAGACCCTTCTATCCAAAAGAAGACTGCTTCAATTAAATTTCATATAATGATGCTGACAATGCTGGATGTAAATCGGACTGAAAAAGTACAAGTGCAACTAGTCACTTTTTAGGAAACTCTCTTATTTCCTGGTTTACCAAAAGGCAAAATCCTATGTCTCCATCTACAATATAGTCATAATATACTCAGCTGTATTAGCATGTTCACATGTTGTCTATATGCAACAGACTTTAAAAGATTTTGGTCTGAATTTAAAACAAGTACCAATATACTATGATAATACTAGTGCAATAAATTTATCTAAAAACGCAACAAATCATGTTAAGACCAAGCATATAGACATAAGACAACATTTTCAAAGTGACTACGTAAATAAAGAACTCATTTAACTCGAATTTATAAATCGAAAATCAAATAGCCAATATATCAAGAAACCTTTACCTCAAACATCTTTTATTAAACTTAGAAGAGAGTTAGAATATGAGCTTTCATTGAAATATAAATATAATAGCTTTTAAAATTCTAAATTCAAATAAAAATGAAAAATCAAATTTTCGTGTATATATCGACATACATAATCTTATATGTCGACATACATGTCAGTCTTTTGAAAACTGATTTTCCCTCTTAAATTCAAAATTCAAAATCTATTTTTACAACCATCGAATTTCAAATTTACTCTCATTTCCTTGTCTTTTTCCATTTGTAAACTCCAAATAAAATAAAAATTAATGGATTCTTCAAGTTCTAAGAGACCAAGAGAAAAGACCAACCCCTTAGACTTCAATTCCTCCACTACCCTTTTTGTCCCATCCATAAGTCTTCCTTTATCAAAAAGAAGCATTGGTTCATATGTTTAGTTTGGATTGTTTAGGGTTGGATTGATAGTGCTATTATTAGGTTTGTTTATTGACTTTTTAGATATGAATGCTTGGATCGTTAGTTTAGTTTATATAGTTTGGATTAAAAAAATAAAGATTGTCTTATCTTATTTAAATGTCTTAATTTTTTTTGATTATTATATATCTTAATATAAGCCACCCATGATTATATCATATTGCAGCTAAATATATCTCATTTAGTGTCCCTATTTTATGCTTTAATTATTAGTTATTCATATATAGTTAAACTCATATTGCTTATCATATCATTTAATTATCGATTTTGACTCCATAGTTTATAAGTATAAAATTTAGGTGGAGTTTTATTCTTTGCCTATTTTCGTTGATGACAAAGGGGGAGGAAAATATGAAATATAGATAGGGGGAGGTATGTAACTCATGGGGAGTTATATTATATTTTATGTACATGAATATTTAATGGTTTCATCATCAAAAAGAGAGAGATTTTTAATACCTTAATTATTGATTTTGATGACAACAACAATATAAAATATAGATACTAATGTTTTGCTAAGTTATATAATATATAGTGCATAATATTACATAGGTGTTGAATCGAAGATTGTATAGTATAAAGACTCAAGGTAAAAATGTAACGACCCTGAATTTTGAACAATTTGAATTGAAAATATTTAATTAATTTTAAATATTTGAACGATGATTTGACTTGAATTTCAAATTATCAGAATGAATTGGCGATTAAATTTTTGAATTTAATCTATTGAAAGTTGAATAAAATTTGAATCTTCAATTTTAAGCCGGTTAAAAATAATTTAAAGGCTTAGAAAATTCATATTGATAATACTGAAGATAATAGAAGCTTCAGAATTGAATTTGAAAGCGATTTGTTCAGTTTTGAAATTGTATCGTTTGAAATCGAATTTAAAAATAGCCTTCCGAGGCACAGTCTCGGAATTTGACGAAACCAGTTTCATTGGGTCCGTAATATTGAATTATTACCGGATTTCAATTTTCGTATTCATCAGAATTGTTATGAGATCATACGGCGTATAAACGCGTATAAAATTAAATTGAATTCAATTTGAATTTCTGTAACAACTGGGGTTTTGCCCAAAATTATAATCATCAATAAACGATTAAAGTTGACAGATATTTGCTGTATTATTGAAATTTTTATAACGATAAAATCTTCGTCAATTAACGATTTTATATCGAATTGTTAATTTCTGTTAGAATTTGGAATTTGTAAATCGATTGAAATTCTTTATTTAAATTTTTATTTGTACGAATGAATATATATATATAGTTTAGATTTTAACAACAAAATTAAACAAAAACAAAATTTGATTTAAAAAGAAAATAAAATAAAAACCATACCCTATACCATACCCAACCCATATCAGCCCATACCCTTTGTCTCGTTTAAAACCCTATACCCAATCCCCTTTCATTCTCATCCAAAACCCTAAACAAAATAAATCGAACGAAAATTAATGGCGGCTTCGTTTCCTCCATTTTCAGCTACTCCTTAAATCACGCCATAACTCACGCCTGGAATCATGCTTCCCTTTCCTCTGTTAAAACACGGAAGCCCCCCCCCCCCTTCTCTTTACAAAAATCAAACGAAAAGAAAAGAAAAAAATGGCGACGTTTGCGAATTAGGGCTTCGGCTTCGTTCAATTCAAGGGCGACCGCTTCCTTGCTCGTTCCTCCAATCTGCGACCGTCGAACAAAGGTGAGAAATTTCTCACATCTAATTCAATCTGTCTCGTGGCTATCTTGATTTCGATCGTGTTGTTCGATTTTCGTGACCTGTTCACCTTTTTGTTTCGAACCCTTTATTTTCGTCACCTATTTTATGGCTTCGGTCGTGAATTGGAACCGATTCGAGGCTTTAATTTTGCTGTACCCATTAATTGAATTCTTTGCTTGAATTTGTCAAAAACTTTTGTACTGCCGCTTGATCATGCTTGGATGTTGGAGAGGATTGCGACTTGTTCAAAAACGTATATTGTTTGAATACTTGATGGACTTTTTGGCTTCGGTCTTGTTTTTCTGGTCACCATGGCTCGTTTGCTGTTGACCCTTGCCTTGTGTTTTTGAGTCTGCATATTGTAGCCTTGGTTATTTTGGTTTCATCCTGCTACTTTGTTACTTGAGTCTTCATTTAGCTTTGGCATTGTTGCAGTTTGATGTTGCCTCTGTTTGGTATTTGTAGCAGTAGCATGTTGCATTATAGTTGCCTCATTGTCATCTGTATACATTGCAATGGTCAGGTTTTGAAATCTTTTTACTGAACATTGTTTAGATCTTCATTTCAGTCTAGTTGACACTTGATGTCACTGTGCATTCATTTATCTTCATATTGGCACTGACTTCATTTTTGTCTGCACTTGGATGGCTGATCATTTGTATACACACATTTTTGTATGTATACATGTGTATGGCCACTGCATTCTGAAATCTTGAGTTTGGTTCCAGTTATACTGCTATTTGTAATTTCAGTACTTCATGTTGTTTATCCATGTACAGACCTCACTGCATCTTCACTTAAATCATTTGAACCTGTTTAGTTTACTTGTACATGCTCGGGTCTTTGATGTATACACTATTGAGTCAATGGCCTTGGCCAGTCTCATTTGCATGCTGCACTAACTCATGTAGACAGTTGCCTATGTATCCTAGTTTTGAATTTTGAACTTGTTTGAACTGGTTGTTGACCATGGCCTTGACATTGATATGTTGATACCTGACTTCTACATACTTTTAAGTCTGTTGCCTGTTGTTTGTGGTCAGTCGCTTCGAGTTGATTTTGAATCCAGTGTACATTTAGTAGTTGTTTTCCCTTGATGCTGCTGTAGTTTGACCATTCATGTAGATGATTCACTGGACATTTTCATGTAGCTGTAGTCTTTGCTAGCTCATGTACTTGCTTGATGCATTCATGTTGGTTCAGTCTTGATTTGTTGTGTACATGCCTTCACTTGTAGCTTGACCTTGTCGATACATTGCACATGTAGTTGCACTGCTTTCAGATGTGGTCTTTGTGGTTGTTGTCCAGTTTGTACTTGACTGTTTGATTTGCAGTGATATTTTGGGTCGAGGCCATTTTGTTGCCTTTGTGTACTGCTTGGGCTATTTTGTTCTGCCTCCAAAATATTGTTGCAGTTTGAGGCTCGATTATTTGAGTTTGTACACTATGTTGCACCTTTATCTATGCACACGAGCTGGCGGGGCAGTGCACACGGGTACGAATGCACACGTGTGTACGGCATCCAATCGAACTTCGATGGTTTTTAAAGTGACAATTTCAATTGTTTTAAATTGATTTAGTCGATTTGATAAATTGTTTATTTATCTCTGTTGATGATTTAAATCTGCTGATTTATTGTTTAACATTGTTTAGTGTTAAAATTTTCGTTATCCGATTTCTTTGAAGAGTCGGATAGACGGGAATTATTGTGACTGTCGTCTATTTAAATTATTATTGCCTCTATGCACTAATAAACTGGTTTGAATTAGACTGACCTGTGTATTATTTTCTTTTGAATATAATACTCGGGTCAGACCGAGTATTTTTATAGCTTGAAGATTTTCAGGCAGCGAAGTTAGAGAGAGAGTAAAGAATCACTTTAGTTTCCAGAAAAATTGTATTTTAAGATATTCCGCTGTATCAGTATTAAAATTGTATAAACTCTGATGTATTCAAAAAAAGACTTATAGTAATGAGATAAAGATTTATTTGTTTTTAATTCAGTGTTATTATTCTGTGTTTCTGTGGCTGATTCTGTTTAAACGTTATAAACTAAATAACAATTCGTCTTTTTGAACGTTTCGAGTTGGTTTAATTACCGACTGGAGGCGGTCAAAAGGGGGAATGTTACAAGGTGGTATCAGAGCTTTGGTTTACACAAAGCTTAGTTTATGATGTTTAATATGAATAGTTACTAGAAACACTTTAAAAGAGAATGTTTTTCAAATCTAAAGAAATATAAAATTGTTTGAATGGATTTGAAATTTAACTAAAGGAAGTTAAATAAATTGAACTGATTAGATAAATTATTGAGATGAAAAGTTAAACATGAAAGATAAGTGATTATACAATATGAATTTGGGAAGTTTAAATTAATAAGTTGTATAACTTATAAAATGAGGAAATTTAAGTAAAACCAGTTGTTAAAATGGTTAAACAGTTTTGTTAAGTAAAACAAAATCTGAATTTTGGATAGTGATACGAATTTGACTTTAGTAAAAGTTAAATAAAATAGAATTTCAAATAACTTAGAGCCGAACTTAAGCTGTATAGTGAAAATAAGTCAAGTGAAGATAAAATGAAACATGGCTTAAGTAATATTGAATCAAATTGAATTTGATATCAAAATGAATTGATAAAGTGAAGTAATAAATATGAATTTGAGTTATAAAAAGGAAATTCAACTTTAATTGTAAAAGTGAATTGTGAATATGGTGAGTATAAAAATTCAATCTGAATTAGAATATAAATCAATTGAAATTAAGTGTGTTAAACCAAATTGAATATAAGCAAAGTAAATAAATTTGGTTAAATGTGCATTGGTTGCCAGTTGATCGTATAGAAATTCATTAAGTGTTAATGAAATTGAATTAATGGAAATTGGAAGCTATGTAAATTGAATTCAAATAGAAAGATAAGCAAATTTAAATAGAATCAAATTTGATTTGAATTGAAAACAAACTAACTTGAATATGAATTAGTGAATGTGAACTAATTGAATATGAATGAATGTTAGTAAAATCCAATGTGAATGAATCAAATGTGATTAAATTGGAAATCAAATCGATGAATGATTTACTAAAGAACTAGTTGATTATCTTGGAAATGGAAAACTGATTAATTTATATAATAGTTTAAATTGGAAATTTTGAATTATTATAAACGGCTTAAATTGAAGATTTGAAAAGATTGATATTATATTAGAATTATAAAATGATTTGTACAAGTGTTAAAAGTGAAATATTAATGGATTTCATAAGTTAATGAAATTTAAAAGTTTATAATGTGAAGTTATAAAATGAATCGAAGTTGCGAAATAAAAGAATTTATAAGTAATTTACTTGTAAATTAAAATTCTGATATAAAACTGAGTTATAAAGGAATGATTAATGAAGTAAATTTTTATAAATTGAAGTCTTTATAAATAGGAATAGAATTTATAAACATTGTTTATAAATCCGAAACTGACTTATTTTGATAAGTAAAATTCTGTATAGTTTGTTAAAAGATGTATATTCACAATTTTGGACCGTGAATATATTATTGAATAAAATGGACATGTTTTGGAAAATCGATATTTTAAAACGAAGTTAATTGTTTTAAAAGATGTTTTCAAAGGCATTGAATATCGAAACCATAGATTTCAACATTCATTGTTGAAATAGACGTTTTCGAATATAAGGAAATGATGGACTATAACACTGTTGTTATAGTAAATGATTTTCGAAAGGAAATGTTTTGTATAGTATTGGGATTTATACATCTATCTAAATTTCGAATCCCTATACTAGTGATTTTGAGTTGTCGTAACGATGTTTTACGTAACATTCGTTTTAACTCAAATGAATATGTGAAAGAGAATGATTTCCTTAAAGATGAAATATATACTTAATTTTGATTTAAGTATATCGAATATTTTCAAATGTTGAAAATAAATGGATTTGTGAATTACTTATTTTTAAATAAGTATGGAAATGTTTTTCCAAAGATGAAATGTTGTGAATATATTCCGTAAGGAATAAATGATTTGAAATTCATTTTTGAAGTCGAAGTTGAAAAGTTAAATGAGGATTTGAACAATTTGTTCAAATTGAAATTTTTCAAAAAGATTGAATCGTTAAGTTAAATTGAGTTTAACTTCGACATCAAAGACAATATAAGTTGAGCTTTGAATTTCAGATGATGATTTGGATTGTATGTCTAACATTGTGAATTGATGACATAGCAATTGATCTCTATTAAATATATATCTGTTGGTGGCGGAGAATTTATTCTCTTAGCTTAACACCCTTCTCTAAGACGTACGAGCTCAGAGGTTATATATCGATAGACATCAATTCTGTGTTGAGAATTGACGATGTAAGCGTGAAATCCAAATTGAATGTGAAAGTCGATAATGAATGGAATTATGAATATGAATTAGGTTTGAGATAACCTTAAATTTCCAAATCGACTTAGAGGGAAATTTTGAAATCCTCTATTTTGTTATGAATATGGAATATGTAAGTTTTAGAACTTATATATATGAATACGGTAAATTTGAAACCGTTAGTTTAGAAAGACATTGTTATGGAAATCTTATGTATGTTTACATAGATGTTATATGTACGAAATGTGAAATGAAAGTACTACATATATGATATTATGTTTTCTAAACTGAGGATATGGAAAAGTACCTTCCATTTATTATTTGAGAAGGTTTTGGAACTCTCGATGAGTGTCCATTTGAAATTCGTAGCTACGTAGAATTTACATTTAGTCAGAGTGACTATTTGAATCGGAAATCCCTCACGATAGATCATCGTGATGAGATTAGATTGATTGATGATTAGCGTAATTTGAGGGGCAAGATGCCCACAGTTACAAGCGATTCCACTGGGATAGTGGCGTAACCGCCGGGTAAACTGCAATCTAATGCCAGGCAAAATTTGAGGGGCGTGATGCCTACAGACACGAGCGATTCTACTGGGATAGTAGCATAACCGCCGTGTGTACTGCAATCTATGGCGACAACCATGGCGAAATTTAAGAGATGAGAAATCTACAGCCACAAGCGACTCTACTGGGATAGTAGCGTAACCGCCGGGTGGAACTGTAATCCATGGGGGAACGTGCTTTCCATATCCATTTTTAAAAGAATTTTTAAAAGTATTTTCACTGGGAATTGAAGCAAGTATATTTAGTACTTGGAGATTTTTAGACCTGCGCCTGGCCAGCGTATGCCTAATGTCTGTGAGAACGAAGATGGACTTGTTAAATTTCGAGTTAGCAAGTATTTTCAAACTGTAAATAGCAAATCAATGATTTGAAAGTAAAATTTCAAAATTCCAACTTAATAAATTAAGAAAGAGGATCTTTGTAATGTTTTGAAAGTCCACAGTTTTGGAAGAGATATATATTATATAAATCTCTAACGTGAAGAATTTTAAGTTTGAATCTGAGTTTATAAATCAAGAATTTAGTAAAAGACTTTTGGGTTTTGATTTTTGAAAATCAATGAACAAAAGAGAAGATAAACAAAACTAGTGAGATTAAACAAATGAAATGAATCCTATATTCATTTATTTGTAATAAGTTTTAAGTTTAGTAAAAATTGACTAGAGTATTAATATCGATGAAATTTTAACAACCTTTCCTTTTCGTGGACGAAAAGTTTTTAAGGAGGGGAGTTTGTAACGACCCTGAATTTTGAACAATTTGAATTGAAAATATTTAATTAATTTTAAATATTTGAATGGTGATTTGACTTGAATTTCAAATTATCAGAATGAATTGGCGATTAAATTTTTGAATTTAATCTATTGAAAGTTGAATAAAATTTGAATCTTCAATTTTAAGCCGGTTAAAAATAATTTAAAGGCTTAGAAAATTCATATTGATAATACTGAAGATAATAGAAGCTTCAGAATTGAATTTGAAAGCGATTTGTTCAGTTTTGAAATTGTATCGTTTGAAATCGAATTTAAAAATAGCCTTCCGAGGCACAGTCTCGGAATTTGACGAAACCAGTTTCATTGGGTCCGTAATATTGAATTATTACCGGATTTCAATTTTCGTATTCATCAGAATTGTTATGAGATCATACGGCGTATAAACGCGTATAAAATTAAATTGAATTCAATTTGAATTTCTGTAACAACTGGGGTTTTGCCCAAAATTATAATCATCAATAAACGATTAAAGTTGACAGATATTTGCTGTATTATTGAAATTTTTATAACGATAAAATCTTCGTCAATTAACGATTTTATATCGAATTGTTAATTTCTGTTAGAATTTGGAATTTGTAAATCGATTGAAATTCTTTATTTAAATTTTTATTTGTACGAATGAATATATATATATATAGTTTAGATTTTAACAACAAAATTAAACAAAAACAAAATTTGATTTAAAAAGAAAATAAAATAAAAACCATACCCTATACCATACCCAACCCATATCAGCCCATACCCTTTGTCTCGTTTAAAACCCTATACTCGATCCCCTTTCATTCTCATCCAAAACCCTAAACAAAATAAATCGAACGAAAATTAATGGCGGCTTCGTTTCCTCCATTTTCAGCTACTCCTTAAATCACGCCATAACTCACGCCTGGAATCATGCTTCCCTTTCCTCTGTTAAAACACGGAAGCCCCCCCCCTTCTCTTTACAAAAATCAAACGAAAAGAAAAGAAAAAAATGGCGACGTTTGCGAATTAGGGCTTCGGCTTCGTTCAATTCAAGGGCGACCGCTTCCTTGCTCGTTCCTCCAATCTGCGACCGTCGAACAAAGGTGAGAAATTTCTCACATCTAATTCAATCTGTCTCGTGGCTATCTTGATTTCGATCGTGTTGTTCGATTTTCGTGACCTGTTCACCTTTTTGTTTCGAACCCTTTATTTTCGTCACCTATTTTATGGCTTTGGTCGTGAATTGGAACCGATTCGAGGCTTTAATTTTGCTGTACCCATTAATTGAATTCTTTGCTTGAATTTGTCAAAAACTTTTGTACTGCCGCTTGATCATGCTTGGATGTTGGAGAGGATTGCGACTTGTTCAAAAACGTATATTGTTTGAATACTTGATGGACTTTTTGGCTTCGGTCTTGTTTTTCTGGTCACCATGGCTCGTTTGCTGTTGACCCTTGCCTTGTGTTTTTGAGTCTGCATATTGTAGCCTTGGTTATTTTGGTTTCATCCTGCTACTTTGTTACTTGAGTCTTCATTTAGCTTTGGCATTGTTGCAGTTTGATGTTGCCTCTGTTTGGTATTTGTAGCAGTAGCATGTTGCATTATAGTTGCCTCATTGTCATCTGTATACATTGCAATGGTCAGGTTTTGAAATCTTTTTACTGAACATTGTTTAGATCTTCATTTCAGTCTAGTTGACACTTGATGTCACTGTGCATTCATTTATCTTCATATTGGCACTGACTTCATTTTTGTCTGCACTTGGATGGCTGATCATTTGTATACACACATTTTTGTATGTATACATGTGTATGGCCACTGCATTCTGAAATCTTGAGTTTGGTTCCAGTTATACTGCTATTTGTAATTTCAGTACTTCATGTTGTTTATCCATGTACAGACCTCACTGCATCTTCACTTAAATCATTTGAACCTGTTTAGTTTACTTGTACATGCTCGGGTCTTTGATGTATACACTATTGAGTTAATGGCCTTGGCCAGTCTCATTTGCATGCTGCACTAACTCATGTAGACAGTTGCCTATGTATCCTAGTTTTGAATTTTGAACTTGTTTGAACTGGTTGTTGACCATGGCCTTGACATTGATATGTTGATACCTGACTTCTACATAATTTTAAGTCTGTTGCCTGTTGTTTGTGGTCAGTCGCTTCGAGTTGATTTTGAATCCAGTGTACATTTAGTAGTTGTTTTCCCTTGATGCTGCTGTAGTTTGACCATTCATGTAGATGATTCACTGGACATTTTCATGTAGCTGTAGTCTTTGCTAGCTCATGTACTTGCTTGATGCATTCATGTTGGTTCAGTCTTGATTTGTTGTGTACATGCCTTCACTTGTAGCTTGACCTTGTCGATACATTGCACATGTAGTTGCACTGCTTTCAGATGTGGTCTTTGTGGTTGTTGTCCAGTTTGTACTTGACTGTTTGATTTGCAGTGATATTTTGGGTCGAGGCCATTTTGTTGCCTTTGTGTACTGCTTGGGCTATTTTGTTCTGCCTCCAAAATATTGTTGCAGTTTGAGGCTCGATTATTTGAGTTTGTACACTATGTTGCACCTTTATCTATGCACACGAGCTGGCGGGGCAGTGCACACGGGTACGAATGCACACGTGTGTACGGCAGCCAATCGAACTTCGATGGTTTTTAAAGTGACAATTTCAATTGTTTTAAATTGATTTAGTCGATTTGATAAATTGTTTATTTATCTCTGTTGATGATTTAAATCTGCTGATTTATTGTTTAACACTGTTTAGTGTTAAAATTTTCGTTATCCGATTTCTTTGAAGAGTCGGATAGACGGGAATTATTGTGACTGTCGTCTATTTAAATTATTATTGCCTCTATGCACTAATAAACTGGTTTGAATTAGACTGACCTGTGTATTATTTTCTTTTGAATATAATACTCGGGTCAGACCGAGTATTTTTACAGCTTGAAGATTTTCAGGCAGCGAAGTTAGAGAGAGAGTAAAGAATCACTTTAGTTTCCAGAAAAATTGTATTTTAAGATATTCCGCTGTATCAGTATTAAAATTGTATAAACTCTGATGTATTCAAAAAAAGACTTATAGTAATGAGATAAAGATTTATTTGTTTTTAATTCAGTGTTATTATTCTGTGTTTCTGTGGCTGATTCTGTTTAAACGTTATAAACTAAATAACAATTCGTCTTTTTGAACGTTTCGAGTTGGTTTAATTACCGACTTGAGGCGGTCAAAAGGGGGAATGTTACAAAAAATTTGAAGGCTCACGTGTTTAAAGACAGAAATGAAGAGCTCAAGATTATAATTTTAGTGTTTAGAGTCATTAGAATATATTGTTAAAATCCTTGGTAGCAATCTCTAATCATTATCTTCAATTTCTAATCCTTGATATTTTATATAAAAAATAAATTATTTAAATTTGAAAATATATATTTGGAATATTTTTTTAAAAAGTTTTTAAGAGTTCAAAATATTTAAAAACTATATTCAAATTATTTTACAAAGTATAGAATTTTCAAAAAAAAATAAAAGAAAACATTTTTCATATTTCACTAGGATATGTCGACATCCATATTTCTATATGTCGACATATAGGCCGTTAAATTGTTTTTTAAATTTTGAATGGAAGTATCTTTTGGACACAAACCTTCATGAATGGATACATTTGTTCATTTACTATATAAAGGTGAGCGCAAACGAATTTTTAACTTATTAATTACTTGCTTTCTTCCCGATCCTTACTCGCTTTTAAATTCTCTTGAAAAATATACTTTATTCTATTCAAAATAATGTAGAATCAATTCATACTTCACAGTTGTAATGACCTGTATTTTTAACTATTTTAAATTATTAAATTTAATATAATTATTGAACAAAAATGGTTAGAAATAAAAATTTAATGATTTAGTAATGTAATTTATTGAATATGAACTTGAATAAAAATTTAGAAATAACCAATTTCGAAGATTTAGGCAATAACAAGTATTGAAATGAAATTCTATGTATTGAATGTATTTATAATCAATAGTTGGAATTGAATAATAAATGTTGAATTATTTAGATGAAAATAAAAGAATTGTTTGATAACTGAAATTCATTTGAAATCTAATATTGAAATTTATTGAAATTTTAATATTGGAATTCATCGAAATTGGATTATTGAAATACTTTAAATAAAGAAGTGTAGCATAGTGTCATCTATGTATTTAATGTAAAAACATTTGCGTTTTGAATTAGAATGAACATTTTATTTTAAAGTGAATTTGTTTATGAATTATGTAACGACCCGTAAATTTTAACTGTTTTAATAACGTAATTAGTTGAAATTTTTTGAAATTTTAAACGATAAAATTTTGAAATAAAAATTTGATATTTGGAATGCGTCTAATTAATCATAGCAACTGGTAAATTTTCATCAGATAATTTGGAAGTTTATTTTCTAGTGTAATTTTATTCCAATTTATATCAGTTAAAATTGATGATAGTAAAATGTTTTCTAAACCTGAATATTTTTACATAGAAAAATTCTAATTCATCTTCTGAATAAGACGTCATTTTTCGTTTTTCCAAATTCGGACTTCTTTAGCTCCGTCGATCTTATTTTTCTGCATTTTTGCTGCATTTTCCGCTAGTAGAAAATTCGAATTTTTATAATTCAATCATACCACTGATATCTATATACCGTTTTGATCGTCTCATTGTGCCGATCTCCGCGGTATATTCGTTTGTGTGTTTCGGAGTTCGGGAGACGGTGAAATCTATGAAAAGATTTCTGTATCGGTTCCGCAATCTAGCGTTTTGTATTTCAGTGACTATTCACTTTCACCATATACTAACCCAATAGCCTCTAGCATTTATGGTTCGTGAATTCAGCATATGACTATTTTAATTTTTCCTGTTCCCAAGTATTGTTCATTTGCCTCTTCGCTTTCTTTCTTGGGTCTGGTCACTTCATTTTTCAAGAAAGGAAATAAAAAATAAATTAGTTTAAATTATACTTTAGCCGCATTAGCTATTAGCTGTAGCCTAAATCATTTCTCTTCCAACTCATCTTCCTCTTCACCACTCAGACTAGTACACAACACGCACGGCCATGGCCCGATGCCACAACCTCCGTCCATCGGCTTCCTTCGCTGGCGCCATTTCCCTCGCCACTCAGACCAGACCGAACACCCCGTGCTCCGAGCCATCTTCTTCAGCCGTATCCTCTGACGCAACCACCACTCCGCAGTCTCGCTCATCGCCTAGACCATAGCAGCCGTGTCCACCCTTGCAACCTTCCGACCTAACCACCAAAGCGTGACAACTCACCTCCACTCCGCCAACCGAGCTTCCTTCAATCGGCTCCACCTATTGCCTTCCTTTTTCCTCCAATGTCGAGCTCGGCCGAAGCACGTACGCACAGCAGTCTTGTGCCGCCACTCTGGCCACATCCTCTCTTTTGTTCGGCTCCGCATCTCCAGGTTCACGCAAGCCTCCTCTTTTAATATTAAGATATATATTAAGGGCCATATTTATATCTTAAGAATATACAAAGGAATGTTGTACGTTATTCTATTCGTGAGTATGTTCTCTAGGCATATATAATTAAAGTGTATATGTCATCAAGTTTACATTTTTACAGCCGTAGCTTCATGTTCCCTTCTTTTTTTTATGTATGAATATATAATATTTGTGGAATATTATATTATACGTGGAAGGGTATACATATTGAAGTTTATGAAAGTAGATATTATATTAAATTATATTTTGAACGTACAGTTACAAATATTTATACGTAAGTGTCTTTGTAAATATAAAGTTTTAGGTATTATAAGTATATATTATAGGTTGTAAAAAAATAATTGTATATCGACTAGTTTTATAAATTATAAGTTTGAATGGATATAAATATACATACAATTCCTGCTTTCTTTTGTAAATTGTATTTGGGGAGGTAAATTATCCTGTAGAATTTGCTAGTCGTATAAGGTGAAAGCGTTTTCTAGTGTTACTTGCTACTGTTATATACATAACTTATATGTAGATTAATATTGTTCAACTTAGAGTTTTACATATATGTAGGTAAGTATTGTTAATAACTGGTAGGTGTAAGTATGTATATATTTTGTTAATTATAAAAGCATATGAGTTTTGGGTTTTGTTACGTATATATTTTACATCATAATTTGGGTTCGGGTTTTACTTGTTGATTTTTCATATGTCCATGTTATAAAAGTATAGTTTTACTTTTTCAAAGCTTGGTTTGCTTATAAAGTATGTTTCTATACGGTTATTTATATATCATTATATATATTGTGGATTCCTAAGTGTCTTGGTAGATAAGTTAAAATGTATAGATTTATATATATTCGTTATATATATATAAGTAATGATATGGTTTAGTGTGTATATATAAGAAATTATTTCAACATATAGTATGAATACCGATATACTTGACTCCAATCTATGAGTTAATTTAAAATAATGATTTCGTATTATTTTGATTTGTCTTAAATTAAAATCTTTGAGAAAGAGTATAAATATAATATAATAATAATGTTTATATTTTCAGTTATTCCAAAACTGATTTGGTTTGTTTCATCGATTCGTGTTATCAGCTTTGTTCGCCATATTAGTGCCATCTCAGTTTGTGTTGGATTCGTGATTGGATTTGAAATTCGATTTCAGTGTCCGTATCAGTGTGTGTCTGTGTCATCTCTTGTTCTCTCTAGCATCGAAAGGTGAGCAATCACTCACGATTAACGTTCTTTTATTTATTAAATTTGATTTCAATTGAAATGACAATTGAAATATGCTGATGTTAGTTATTTACATCATTATATATATGTCATTATATGTTATCTGTTCACCTGTGACATCTGACACCATTATCTGCCAATTGAAATATGCTGATGTTAGTTATTTACACTGTTATATATATGCTATTACCTGTATCAGTTCACCTATGACATCTGACACCATTATCTGATGATATATGCCTGTTATATTATTATCATATCTGTTATCACCCTGCAAGTTCCCTGTTAGTATAGAATCACTATGGGTTGAAATGATACATACCCGAACGGACTTTAGAATAGGAGAAAATCGTTATGGGTTGAAATGATAAACCCAAGCGATTTTCAATTGAATTGAATTTGGGATTACGGGTTGAAATGATATATATATACCCGTATATATTTAAATTGCGGACTGAAATGATAAATATCTGTATCACTTGACCATATGGTAGAAAATTATATACAAACACCGTTGGTCTACATATAAATAATTTGAAATGATTTCTATGGTTTTGAAAAGAAATATATGGTTTTAATAAATATTGATTTTAAAAAGTTATTAAAGTTGATTTATAAAGTTGATTTGAATCAATATAAAATATGTTTAAGTATTTATGTAAAATTTATATTTTCAAATATAGGGTTTATAATATTTCAAGTTGAAAGATAATTTGAAATTGATTTGGAATTCTTAATTATTTAATAATTATACTTAAATAAGTTTGACTTGAAATCTATTAAATTTGAAGTTTTAAGATATGTTTTATAACTTGAATTTGATTAAAAAGTTGCTTAAATGAATATTTCAACTTATATAAATTTAAATGGGATATTTTGTTTATATAAATTTGTAAATTGAAGTTGTATTTAGATGTATTGAAATGATTAAAGAAATATCTCAGAAACTAAATGTAATGAAATTAAATTGAGATATAAATGGAATTATCAAATTTAGTTTTGAAATGTGGAATATTTAAAGCTTTGAAATATATTGAAATTTAATAGTTTATTTTGTGTTTCAAATCTGTATTTGAAATCATTATAATTCGAAATGATTTATTGAGAAATTAAATTGAGTTGAAATTTATGAATTGAGATGGAATTAAGTTGAATTTGGAAGTTGAGTTAATTTGAATCGATTTGTGAATTTGTGGAAGCTATTTTATTTTATAAAGTATTTTTAAACTATTTCTACAACTATTTATATTCCACTTTATAAATTATTTTAATATAAACTATTTTATATAAATCATTTTCAATATATTATTTTATTATAAACTATTTTAACTTATAACTATTTTATATAAACTATTTTATTATATACATAAATTTTAATATCTAAACTGTTTAAGAGGAAAGTGTTATGAATTCCAAAATGTTATGATTTCAAACTATAGTTTCAAAGTGTTATGAATTTCAAGGTTTTGATTTCCAAAGTGTTTTGATTTTAAAAGACTTGCGATTTCGAAAGCGGTATAACTTTGGAAAGTGATATGATTTTGGAAATGGATTTATTTGAAGTGAAATTGATATCGTATGGATATGGTTTTGAAATGGCAATGATATTTCGGTTTTGAAATATAAACTATTTTGAAAGTTTATTAAATGACCAATCGGTGTAATAATTACGTAGTTATTGAAGAGTCCGAGATCGGTTAGGGACATACTCTCTGTCCAAACCAAAAACCACTTTAATAACTATTATACGTGGAGTGTGATCCAGAATGAAGAGGTTGGAATGATGACGTTGCTGGATTTGAAGAAAGAGAACGATAATGGATGACTTTGACACTTGTGTCAAATTGGAAATGACTTAAACAGGAGCCGTGCCGGGCCAGTGAGGTTAGCTACCTCTAGCGGACACACTTCTTCGTAAACTACTCATTACTTGTTTTTGACTGGTGCGCACCCTTGATTTGGGAGTGTTGTTTCGCGGTGTTGCGATCGTTGCGACGATGCATTCTCACCAGTCCGGATCAGGCAAACGGTAGTTTCACTACCTTGGGTATTACCTCATGTGCCTTGTCATACTCGTATCCCTATGCAGGACCACTATGATTTGTTTCGTGTTATACCTATGGAGTACTCTCTGATAGCCCACTAGTTTACGGTGGAGTTTACAGTGATGTATAGACTATGACGCTTATATATAAAATGTGTTAAGGGGGATAATGGTAACGCCTTAACGCTATTTTGATACTTTATATTACTGATAGGCATTATCTACTTAGCGTACACTACTACATAGTAGATAGTTTAACGGATCCTTAGAGGATGGTTATCCCAAACGTCCTTTGAGTTACTTGTATTTCAGTCGTTATTTCACTTGAGTTGGATTTATTAATATAAGAATGTTAATCCTGACTCGAGTGTTTTGTGTTTTCTTTACGCTCAGGTCAGACTGAGTGTACCAGTATTCGAGACTCACCTTTGGAGTTGGAGCTTTGCTTGGAGATCCAGCTATCTATCCAGCTTTCAGATATTCAGTTGATTCCAGTGATGTATTCTGATCTTGTATTTGACTATTGTATTCGAGACTTCTGTTGTACCTTGTTTAACTCTGTTATATATATATAGTAGCTTCGTGAACTACTATTCTTTTGTTTCCGCTGCATTATTGTTATATTACTCTGTGTCTATGATCTGTGATTATTTTATTTACTGTATATGCTGAGTTTTGCCAAGTTTAAATTAACAATCTATTATTTTGAATTATTCAAGTCTGACATGTGTGGATTTATTGTCGATTTGAATGGTCCAAAATAGTGGGTCGTTACAAATTAAATGTAAGAGCATTGGTTGTATAAATTTAGAACAAACATTCTAATTTACAAAATGGTTGAAGTTAAAATTTGAATTCGTTTTAAAAGTTAAATTTTATAAGTTAAATAACTTATATTTCAAATATAGTGATTTATTTGACAATTTAATTGTTATACTTAATATTGAAATTATTTAAATAATTGAATCCTGAATTTAATATGAATGAAAATGATTTCAAAAATTGATTTAAATAAGAATGAAAATTGTTAACTTTTAAATTTGAATTTAAAAGTGATTAAATTGATTTTGAAAGTAGCTTGTCTTAATTAACATATAAAAATAGTCTTTTGGGGACTGTCTTGGATTTCGACGAAACTAGTTTCATCGGATCTGTAATAGTGAATTATTATAGGATTTCAAGTTTCGTAGTGATCGGACTTATCGTTTGGCCGTGCGAGCTAGAAACACGTAGAATTTATTTTCAGAACTTTAATTAAAATAATTTTGATTTTGAAAAGCTATCTTCTGAATATGATGGAATTGGCTCCTGATATATGTTCCATTGTGTTAGGGGTATAACATATAGAACGCCAAGGGCACACTTCGTTTGGAGTTTGGAATTTTCGTGGGTGAATAGTGCCGAGTTTTTTTTCTATAAATAGCCATCTACTTTCATTCATTTTGCAAACCCTAGTTTCTAATGTTTTCAGCCGTAATAAAACATAACCCTCATCAAATGATCATCGTCGATCGTCGCCGCTAGAGGTCGATTCAGGCGACGGTCCCAACATGAAAGGTGTTCATCTCGGCGAGATGTAGAAGATGACTGGTTGGATCATCACGCGGTTGCTCGAGGCTTCGTGGATATGGAGTTGAACATTGCGACTTTGACTGGATTTTTCTCCGCCATCGTTGATCATTTAGCGAAGGGATCTGAAGCAAAGTTGTAGAGCATAACTGGGGCTACGCGGTGGCCAAATTTGGTGACGGCTGGCTATGCATAGGGGCGGAAAACAGTGGTAGATGATTGACGTGTTATGGGTTCAAATCGCGAGCTTTGTAGGAGGACGTGAAATCGGTGGCGGAGCTAGTGACGTCGTCGAGACCGGGGCAGGCTTCTGACGAGGCATGGCGGCTAGAGCTTTGAGGTGGCTGCAGCGTTGGTCGTTGGAGACTATCATATTTTCTTGTTTGCCTGAACGAACGAGATGGAAGAAGGGTATAGTTTATAGTTTAAGTTAATTATTTTAATTTATGTTAATTAAATTTTTATTATATCGAATGCTAATTTATTCGTAACTTTCTCGTACGAGGTCGGATTCGAGCGAAACAAGTCGCGTTGGGTTCGTATCGACACCGTCTACAACATGGAGCTGGGTTGGAATTTATTTGACTTTGGAATATGTTCACTTTCAAATAAAGGTGAGTGGTTAAACCCATTCACGAAGTACTAAATTTCCTACTTTTAGTTAAACCAATTAATGAAGTGAAAATTTATATTGATTGCTAGTTGTAATTAAATTGACTGAAATTGAATTGATTAAATTTGAACTGATTTAATTTAGATCGAAATTTAAATTTTGGCGTTAAATTGATAGTTTAACTTGATAGTTAAATTAGACAGTAAATGTGACATTTAAAATTGATAGTTAATGTGACATTTAATTTGATAGAAAAAAATGTGACATTTAAATCTGATGGTTAAATTGACATTTAACTTGATATTTAAATTGATGTTAATAATTGAAATTTTCATATCACCTTTAAACACCTGACATTGATAATTTTTGATTGTCTTTTGTGGAAATCAATAGCATGTTGTTAGAAATAGCAATGTGACATGCTAAGTGGAATTTTCTTTGTGAAAAGCAAAGTGTGGCTTTGTGAAAAACAAAGTGTGGCTTTGTGGAAAGAAGAGCATAACTTCACGAGCCTTACATCCCAGGAATGATACAAGATATTATGTGGTCTACAGGACATATATTTCAGGCTATTGGTTTTATTATGGATAGAGGAGTCCAGTGTCTGGACCCTCAACAGTTTAAATGGATACGACATTGGAGGCTCGAACGAGACAGAGAAAATCCACCAATATACGATGTTCCATAGTAGTGTAACAATGTAGTACAGAGGCTTGCTTGAGACAAGTGAATAGTTGCCGGGGACTAGGATTGTTATGCATGGATTTCACATCGGAGGAAATAGCCACTAGTTCCCTATCATGTTGGAAATTCAATTCCAATACGAGCTTTACAGTTTTGGTTGTATTCCCAAAATAGCTGTAATGCCTTGCAAACATTTCAGCGGCCCCTTGGTATCATATACATCGTTACTTGGGTATTGATACCTACCTTCTTTATATATTTATTTGGAAAGTGTATTCAAACCAATGTCATTAGAGATAATATCAAAATGTTTCGATATAAAGTATTTTGGTTATCGTAAGGTAAAAACTCATCCATGTTTATGTGCGGTGTGGTCTTACGAGATATCCTTTATTTTCAAAAAGGTTTTGTTTGGCGTCGATTTGATCTATGACTCCGTCATATGATTATGGTTCAAGTTTCTCACTCTGGTTTACCAAGCCTGATCCAGGTATTTTTAATACTTTAGTCAAATCCGAGTAGTTTCAGGTTTAGCTGAAGACGCTAGGAGTTTCCAGAGGAGAGTCGGAGATCTTCATCAACGTATGGACATATTCTATTTTTCCACTGCATTTGTTTTGTTGATTTTTAGCATTTGTAAGGATAGAGATTTATAATTGTCCAAGTTGAGCTTAGGTTAGACTCTGGTATATGTATTTCAAATTTTCCACTGAAAAGATTATTGATATTATAAATTATTCCATTCGTGTGAGATTTTATTCTGTCTTTATTTTCTTTTACCCTTAACAATATGTTTTTCGGATACTTGAATGCTCGACATGCAATACATTGGTCGTATTAGTGTCGATTTTCGAGGGTCAAAAATCCTGGCTGTTACAATTATGAGAATTTATAAGTGTTGTAGGGATGCTAAAATAGGGTTACAACCTTTCAGAGGTATCCAGGAATGAAGAGAAGCAACCATAGGCGCGAATAGATGTGAAGACGTCTTTTCATGAACTAGTCGTTTACTGTGCATTCAGTCGACTGCCTCTTTGTAGAAAACAATCCAGAGAGCATAGTCAAAAACAGTAGACTAAATATATAATTAGTCGACTGGGAGGTCCATTTAGTCGATTGACTCTTTGGATTTTATTTACTCCTTCACATTTGAGTTCTTCAGTCTTTAATCGCATGTATCTTGCATTCTAGTAGAATTGTTAAGACCATTGTAGGTTTTATAAAGCTCACATACTCCTATAGTATTACTCTGAAGCAAAGTATCATCCGATATGTGCTTTTATTCTTGTCTCTTCATTGAATGCTTACTAAATCTGTAGTATACTTGATGAAGATCATTAGTAGCATTGATATTTGGTTGTTATCATCAAAACACAACAGATATGGTTCTTTCAATCTCCCTTTTTTGATGATGGCAACTACACAACTTTATAATATAAAATAATAGCCCCCCCCCTAAATATATGTTATATATAATAAGTTTATTTACCTCTATTTAAGTAGTTTAAGCCAATATAAAAAAATGTAAACATTTTCCCCCTTTTCCATCAACAAAAAGAGATAAGAGCATGGGCATATTATTTTTAAAAACTCCCCCTAAATATAATATTTCTCTTAAGAGAGAGATCTATGTACTTTTTCTATATCTGTGTGCTTTTCTCCCCCTTTATAAAAGAGATAGGAAGTCTCATAGATAAGTTAATAAAAATAATTTAACATTAATGCCAAGTGACGAGTATCTAATAGGCATGGCAAGTGTAAGCAAAATGATACTCATTTTTCTAAAAATAAAAAGTTCACAACTTAGGAAACCACATCCAGGTGGTGGTTGATCCCTTGAAAATATAGTTTTCATTATTTACAACAGTGCTATAATAGACGCTAATGTGTAATTGTCTATCCTGATGACTCAAATTAGTAGGAACCCATATTTTAAAGTCATATGTCATTGAGTTTGTACTTGAAGAGTGATTTCTGTTTCTAGATAGAGTTCTTTCATGACATAAAGGGGTTTTAGGACTATCTCGGTGTTTATCACTAGTATTAAAATGTGTATACATGAAAGTATACCTAGTATTGTTTCTACATTTATCTTGTTTATACCTAAACCTGTTCTATCATTGTGAGCTTTGGTATTCGTAATTATGGAAGATAAATCAACTTTTCCTCCATTAAAATTTGTGATTTCTCATTTAATTTTAAAAAACATCATTAGAATCACAAATTTCTTTTCGCAAAATAATATTATTATCTTTTAAAAGATCATATTCTTTAATTAATTCTAGATTTCGATCATGTAAAGCACTATTCTCTCTTTCAAGAGGTAAAAGTTTAGAATTAGGATCATTTAAAGAATTATCCTAAAATATATTTTATTTTGCAAAACTTTGATTTCCTTCAAATGATCACTATTTTTATCATTTAAACAATTATTACCATTTAATAAGACATCCTTTTGTAAAACAAGTTCTTCTAATGTATTTTCAAAATCTTCAATTTGTTTTACTAAAAAATTATTTTGTTCCTTTAAAATACTAATTTTACGCTCACAATCATGTAATTTACCTAAAGAATAAATTTGGCCTTTTGTAATGCTTTAATTTTTTTAATATGTTCTCATGTGTTTCTAAAAGATCACTATATAAAGAATCTAAACATATTGATTTTGATCTGATATTAGCCATGCAACACATGTATCTTGATTCTATTAGCTGGTGTTTGCTTTTATAAATTTTCTTTTTCTAAACTATCTTTGAGCTATAACTTGATACCTTTTCTGGCCATACGACCGTAGAATCCGAGGCTCTAATACCACTTGTTAATCGCTATACAAAGGTTCAAACATTGCCAATAATAATAAATAATGTAAATGCAGCGAAAATAATATAGTAGATCACATAATCGATTTTATACTGGTTCAGACCTCCCATCCTACATCCAGTCCCTAAGCACCTCTTAGGAATTTTACTATCAATACCCTCACTTCACCTAGAGGGACAGGTTTACAAACTCCGCCTGAACAACCGAACATGACTTCAACAACCAATGTAAAGTTACTTCTTGACATAATGTATCTTTTATATAAAAAAAATTCTCTTTTTAGTACAAGGACTCCTATAACTAAACCAAACAATATTGAGTGAAGGTGTGGAGTCTAAGGGGTTAATTCGACTAGAATATGGGATGTGGAGATGAATCACACTAGTCGATATTATCTGAATTACGTGAATTTTGAAGTTCAGACTATTGCTATTGGGTTTGGGAGTTTTAGGCATGGAATTCAAATCATGAAGTTGAGTTTGGATTCAAGGATGATTAGGGGATTTTATAAGTGTTGTAGGGATGCTAAAATAGGGTTACAGACTTTCAGATGTATCCAGGAATGAAGAGAAGCAACCACAGGCATGAAGAGATATGAAGACGCCTTATCATGAACTAGTCGTTTATTGTTCATTTAGTCGATTGGAGATGGAGTTCAATCGACTAACACTTTATAGAAAACAATCCAGAGGGCATAGCCAAAACAGTAGACTAAATGTATAATTAGTCAACTACCTTCAGTCAACTGGGAGGTCCATTCAGTCGTCTGACTCTTTGGATTTTTGTTTACTCCTTCATATTTGAGTTCTTCGGTCTTTAATCGCGTGTATCTTGCATTCTAGTAGAATTGTTAAGACTATTGTTGGTTTTCTAAAGCTTATGTACTCCTATAGTATTACTTTGAAGCAAAGTATCCTCTGATGTATGCTTTTTTTCTTGTCTCTTCATTGAATGCTTACTAAATCTGTAATATACTTGATGAAGATTATTACCAGCAATGTAGTTTGGTTGTTATGATTAAAACACCATAGATATGGTTCTTTCATTCTTCACTTTTTGATGATAAAATCCATATAACTTTATAATATTAAATAATAGCTCCTCCTAAATATATGCTATATATAATAAGTTTATTTCCCTCAACTTAAGCAGTTTGTGCCAACATAAAAACATGTAAACATTCTTCTTCCCTTTTCCATCAACAAAATGAGATAAAAGAATATGCATATTATGTTTTAAAAACTCCCCCTAAATATAATATTTCTCATAAGAGAGAGATCGATGTACTTTTTCTATATATGTGTACTTTTCTCCCCCTTATAAAAGAGATAAAAAGTGCCACAGATAAGTCAATAAAAAATAATTTAACATTAATGCAAAGTGACGAGTATCTAATAGATATGTCAAGTGTAAGCAAAATGATACTCATTTTTCTAAAAATATAACATTCGCGACTTAGGAAACCATGTCCAGGTTGATACAGTCGATCTGAAAATATAGTTTTCATTATTTATACAATGTCATAATAGTCGCTAGTTTATAATTGTCTATCATGATGACTCAAATTAGTAGGAACCCATATTTCAAAATCATATGTCATTGAGTTTGTACTTCAAGAATTGTTTCTATTTCTAGGTAGAGTACTTTCATGACATAAAGGGGTTTTAGGACTATCTCGGTGTTTAGCACTAGTATTAAAATGTGCATACATAAAAGCATATCCAGTACTATTTCTACATTTATCTTGTTTATAGCCTAAACCTGTTCTATCATTGTGAGCTTTGATATTCATAATTAAAGAAGATGAACCAACTTTTCCTCTATTAAAATTTATGATTTTCTTATTTAATTTTAAAAAAACATCATTAGAATCACAAATTTCTTTTTGCGGAATGATATTATTGTCTTTTAAAAGTTCACATTCTTTAATTAATTCTGGATTTCTATCATTTAAAGCACTATTCTCTTTTTCAAGAGACAAAAGTTTAGAATTAGAATCATTTAAAGAATTTTCCAAAAATATATTTTTATTTTGCAAAACTTTGATTTTCTTCAAATGATCGCTATTTTTATCATTTAAACGCTTATTGTCATTTGATAGGTAATCTTTTTTGTAAAACAAGTTCTTTTAGTATATTTTCAAAATCTCAGTTTGTGTTACTAAAGAATTATTTTCTTCTTTTAAAATACTAATTTTACGCTCATAATCATCTAATTTAGCTAAAGCAGTAAAATTGACCTTTTGTAGCACTTTAAATTTTTACAATAAGTTTTCATGTGTTTCTAAATGCTCGCTATATAAAGAATTCTATGTGTGTCGCTTTTGATATGAGATTAGCCATGCAACACATGCACCTTAATTAAATAGGCAGTTGCTTGCTTCAGAAATTTGCTTTTTCTCGACTATCTTTGGCCCTGGCTTGATCTTCCTTTTTTGGCCATTTTTCTAAGATTATGTTACGATCTGTAGAATCCCATTCTCTAATACTAGTTGTTGGTCGCTATACAAAGGACCGAAAATGACCAACAACAACTAATAATGTAAATGCAATGGAAATAATATAGTAGATCACACAGTTAATTTTATACTGGTTCAGACCTCCTGTCTTACATCCAGTCCCTAAGCAGCTCTTAGGAATTTCACTGTCAATACTCTCACTTCGTCCGGAGGAACAAGTTTACTGACTCTGTCTGAACAACCGAACAAGACTTCAATGACTAATGTGATAAAAAGTTACTTCTTGACATAGTGTATCTTTTATATACAAATTGTTCTCTTTTTAGCACAAGGACTCCTATAACCAAACAAAACAATATTGAGTGGAGGTGTAGAGGTTAAGGAGTTTATTCGACTGGAGTATTGGTTATGGAGATGAAGCACAATAGTCGATATTATCCAAATCACGTGAATATTTTGAAGTTCAGATTAATGCTATTGGATTTGGGAGTTTTAGGCATGGAATTCAAAGCATGGAGTTGTGTTTGGATTCAAGGATGATTAGGTGATTTTATAAGTGTTGTAGGGATGATGAAATAGGGTTACAACCTTTCAAAAGTATCCAGGAATGAAGAGAAGCAACCATAGGCATGAAGAGATGTGTAGACACCTTTTCTTGAACTAGACGTTTAATGTGCATTCAATCACTAGAGATGGAATTCAGTCGACTAACTCTTTGTAGAAAACAATCCAGAGACCATAGCCAAAAACAGTAGACTGAATATATAATTAGTCAACTGCCTTCAGGCGACTGGGAGGTCCATTTAGTTAACCGACTCTTTGTATTTTTGTTTACTCCTTCACATTTGAGTTCTTTGGTCTTTAATCAAGTGCATCTTACATTCTAATAGAATTGTTAAGACCACTGTAGGTTTTCTAAAGCTTATGTACCCCTATAGTATTACCCTGAAGCAAAATTATGCTCTGATATGTGGTTTTGTTCTTGTCTCTTCATTAAATGCTTACTAAATCTATAATATATTTGATGAAGATAATTAGTAGCATTTTTGTTTGGTTGTTATCATCAAAACACCATAGATATGGTTCTTTCATTCTCCTTTTTTTGATGATGGCAACCATACAACTTTATAATATAAAATAATAGTTCCTCCCTAAATATATGTTATATATAATAGGTTTATTTCGCTGAACATAAGTAGTTTATGTTAATATAAAAACATGCAATCATTCTTCTCCCTTTGACATTAACAAAAAGAGATAAGAGCATATGCATATTATATTTTAAAAACTCCCCCTCAATATAATATTTCTCTTAAGAGAGAGATTTATGTAATTTTTCTATATATGCATACTTTTCTCCCCCTTTATAAAAGAGATAGGAAGAGTCATAGATAAGTCAATAAAAAATAATTTAACATTAACATAAAGCGACGAGTATCTAATAGATATGTCAAGCGTAAGCAAAATGACACTCATTTTTCTAAAAATATAACGTTCATCATATAGAAAACCATATCCAGGTGGATATGGTCGATCCTTTGAAAATACAGTTTTTATTATTTATAACTGTCTCATAATAGTCACTAATTTATAATTGTCTATCGTGATGACTCAAATTAGTAGGAACCTATATTTTAAAATTATATGCAGTTGAGTTTGTACTTGAAGAATGGTTTCTATTTCTAGGTAGAGTACTTTCATGACATAAAGGGGTTCTACGACAATCTCGGTGTTTAGCACTAGTACTAAAATACGTATGCATAAAAGCATATCTAGTACTATTTCCACATTTAATTTGTTTATAGCTAAACCTATTCTATCATTGTGAGTTTTGGTATTTGTAATTAAGGACGATAAATCAACTTTTCCTCTATTAAAATTTGTGATTTTCTCATTTAATTTTAAAAAAACATCTTTAAAATCACAAATTTCTTTTTGCAAAATAATATTATTATCTTTTAAAAGTTCACATTATTTAGTTAACTCTAGATTTCTATCATTTAAAGCGTTATTCTCTTTTTCAAGAGGCAAAAGTTTAGAATTAGAATCATTTAAAGAATTTTTCCAAAATATATTTTTATTTTGCAAAACTTTGATTTCCTTCAAATGATCACTATTTTTATCATTTAAACGCTTATTGTCATTTAATAGGAAATGTTATTGTAAAATAAGTTCTTCTAATGTATTTTCAAAATCTTCAGTTTGTTTTACTAAAAAATTATTTTCTTCATTTAAAATACTAATTTTACGCTCATAATCATCTAATTTAGCTAAAGCAATAAAATTGGCCTTTTGTAACGCTTTAATTTTTTTAATAAGTTCTCATGCGTTTCTAAAAGATCACTATATAAAGTCTAAGTGTATTGATTTTGATATGAGATTAGCCATGCAGCACATGTACCTTGATTTAATAGGTCATTGCATGCCTCATAAATTTGTTTTTTCTGGACTATCTTTGAGCCCTGACTTGATCTTCCGTTTTTGGCCATTTTTCTAAGATGGTGTTACGATATGTAGAATCTCATGCTCTAATACCGTTTGTTAGTCAGTATACAAAGGACCAAAGATGACCAACATTAATTAATAATGTAAATGCAACGGAAATAATATAATAGATCACACAGTCGATTTTCTACTGGTTCAGACTCCCATTCTACATCCAGTCCTTAAGCACCTATTAGGAATTTCACTATCAATACCCTCACTTCATCCAGAGGAATAGGTTTACAGACTCCGCCTGAACAACTGAACATGACTTCAACAACTAATGTAAAAAACGTTACTTCTTGACACAGTGTATCTTTTATATATAATTTTTTCTCTTTTTAGCACAAGGACTCCTATAACCAAACCAAACAATATTGAGTGGAGGTGTAAAGGTTAAAGATTTTATTTGACTAGAATATGGGATGTGGAGAAGAAGCACACTAGTCGATATTATCTGAATCACATGAATCTTTTGAAGCTCAGACTATTGCTATTGCGTTTGGGAGTTTTAGGCATGGAATTCAAAGCATAGAGTTGTTTTTGGATTCAAGTATGATTATGATAGAGTTAGAGGTATGCTCTAGAGGAAAATTATGTAATATGTTACATATATCTAATTCGTTGATCAATCTTGTTCGAAATAAAAGGTATTTTCTTTCTATTATATACTTGATATAATGTGTTATGTTAATTAATTAATTTATTTAAAAGTATATTTAATAGAAAATGGTATGTTTGTAATCATGAGTAATTTATCACAATGAAAATAAATGTACCATTTTAAATATTCCTAGTCAAGATGTATCGAAACTGGATATTGATACATCCAATGAGATTAGAGTACATAACGCTCTCCAAATGTTGGGCAGTGTTTTACTCATGACTGTTTGGAGCACTAAGGGGTTATGTATTGATATTTATTGGATAACTATGGAATAACCACTCAATAGTTTTCTATTGGTTAATATAACTAGGTCAAACATAAAATATCGATGTGACTAATTTACATAGTTCTCTCGACTTGAGAATACTGTTGATCTTCAATGTGGAAGCTCTACTTTGATTATAGTTGAATCATGGCACGGCGTCTATCGAACGATTATAGTTGGGTCGGGTGAAAGCATTGGAAGTGAAACACTATTCAAGTGAGGATTTGTCTCTTCAGTTATATGAGGTTAATATCACGGTCAACTGATGTCAACTCAAAATCAAAGTCTCTGGCTAGAGCAGTTCGATTAATAATAATTGTTATTATTAAACCAAAGACTTTGTGTTTGGACTATAAAATTGAATGTGGACGATATTAGAATTTTGACCGTTACCAAATTCCCTAAGTCCTAATGTGGTATAGTTTTGATGAAGAGAATTGGTGTAAATAATTATCACCATTGGGTGCTGTTATAATAAGTAAAACTGGATTTTGCCAAAATATGTGTATGTGATAAGTTCATCCAAAATGTCATATCACTTGCTAAGTGACGCGTGAACGTTAATATTCGAATAGTTCAATATAAATCGCTGACTGAATTTACACCTTTGAGTCGTGCAACTGTAATGATGAATCCTCTGAAAAACCACACGATTTAATTAGTTTATAAAATGTTGTAAATTGACTAAATTAATTGATATTTGAGAAATATTAATTATTAGTTAATCTATTTGATGTTTGGAAGTTGTTTGTAATTATTTTAATGCATTTATAAAAGTTATATTTACGCGCATTGATATATAATATCGATGTAATTTAAAGATAATTGTATGAAATGATTTATGGAAATTTTATGTTATTTGATGACATATCATGTGAAAAGAAAGGATTGCAGAGAGAGAAATAATCCAGGCAATTTATTAGGGAGTTTTAATTAAAGAATAAGAAAGATTTCATTCTTTCAAATAAAATATATTTTCTAATTCATTTTGGACGTACAATTCATTCTTTCTCATTCATTTTTTTCTCTCCTCGTAACTTTTCATGGCAGAAAACAAAAAAATCAAAATTTCAAAATCTTTCAACTCCAAATAAAATATTAAATAAAATAAAAATAAAAGTGGTTCATCCATCTCTTGTAAGGATATGATTGGGATCTTGAAGATCTGAGAAGATATCATCATGCAAGGCGTAACTTCTAGGCAACATCCTAAGGGGAATTCATTTTCAAGGTGTACTTCAAGGCTTTGGGTAATAAGATCGATTCACGGAATCTAAGAGCTTTTGATTCATCATTCAAGGTGTGATTTGGTGGCAACTTCTCAAGGCAATTTCTAATTAATTCATTTATATATTCTCCATATTCATATGCTTGGATTTGTGTGATTTATTTATGTTTATATAAATTATATTGACTATGTTGTAACATGAAAATTAATTACCCCTTTCTTAATTAAAAGTATGTCTATTATGTTTATTTCATTCAGATCTACATTTGTTATCTTTTACATTACAGTAATTATAAATTAATATCTAGTGAATTATATTTTATAATATTTACATGCACATTCTCAAATGAGTTGTAATTTAATTTCTATTATTACATGATTAATGATTAGATACAATCACTTTGAATATTGTTTCTGCAAGCATGAAAGGTTTTGATCTAAAATTTTGAGTGAACCTTTATGTACTTTTAAATTATATACACGCACACTACATTTATAGTTTTGAAAAATTTCCAAACTCTTGTTTCATTTCCAAACTAAAAGTTCAATTTAAGTTGTTAATCTAGAATGAAATGTAAATTATCAAATTGAAATTTTAATTAGAAAATTTTGGTTTTATATTACATACACACGCTTGTGTAAATATATGTGTGTGTACATAGAAACTTCAAATATTTGTATCTTTAATTGCCAAAGTCTGATTTAACCCTTTTTAATTTAAAAGTGAGGCAATTACATATACACATTAATTACTAGTTGATGTTTATGTCATTGATTCATAATACCTCTTGCATGTAAAACATTGTTGTATTAATTGAATTTGTTAAAAGGAAAAGTAAATAAATCAATGATTCCATTTCCCACTTCCTACCTTATTAGAATCCTTATGTGATTGCATTCAATTTATTCTTATTTATTCATTTTTATATCAACAATCAATCTTACTTACTTTATGTCTAGCATTTTGGTCAAACAAATTAAAGTATGAACATATTTGATATATTCACACTATTCATATCTCACACTTAATTAATTTAGAATTAAATTAATACCCTTAATTAATGTTATTCGGTATATTAATTAATTCAATTAAAGGGGGAGAGAAATAAAAGGTTTCTCCATCTTCGTATTTTGACATATCTTCCCTTATTTATTACATAGGGTAAGAGAAGAAAATGAAAGTTTTCCTTCTTTAAATTCATTTTACATGTTTTTATTACATATATTAGCACTATTTATATATATTCACACAAGTGGATATATTTGATACATCCATTATAATACTATAAATTAAGCAACATTCAAATATCCAATTTAACAATTTAAATAAAATAAAGATTTTATTTAAAAGAAAATTTAGATAAGATCTAAATGTATTTAGACTTCATTGGCCCATTAATGATCCAAAATGGTAAAAAAAATTGAAATTCGCCTATTTCTTCCGATGTGGACTGACATAGTTCCAACTATGGTATCAAAGCCCAATAGCCTATGCGGTCTGAATTGGTCGTGTTAGGGCAACTAATTAAGCTTGCTCACTTAGTACAGTGTCTATGAAGGTAATACCTAAGGTTGGAATTGGTTAATCAAGTACCCTGTCTTACCTAGTTACCAACTTGGCATGAAAGGTGAAGTGAGCCCAAGAGGTTGCTCCTGATAGAAAAGGCCCAAATTTGAATTTGGCCTTGGGCTAATTTTCAAAATAGTTTTGAAAATTAAGACAAGATTTTAAATTTTAAATTTAAAATAAAATCATGTTTATTATAAAAGGTTATAATATAACATAAATTTTCAAAATGTTTGAAAAGGTAATGAAAATTTCAAAATGTTTGAAACTACTTAAATATTAATTTTGAAATTTGAAATTTATTAATATGGTTAAGAAAATAAATTAATTAAATGGGTTAATTAATTAATACTTATATGCATGTATTATATATGTTAATATATGTTATGTTATGTTAAAGTGTTTATGATAACATAAGTATACATGTATGTATGTAAGATCAATTTTGAAACCGAAATAATTTAATTAAAATTGTTAGTTGAATAAATTAATTAAAGGTTAATTAATTAAATAATATATATATATAAAAAAAAGATGTGTGTGATATACTACAAAGGCTATAGTATACACTAAGATTGCAGTAGATATGTCTGATATAAAAGTTGTATTGGAACACTAATATAAAATTAATAAAGAGTAAATAGGATTTCATTAATATAATTGTAACGACCCGCCATTTTGAACCATTCACATCCATTATAAGTGTATAGGTAGACACTCATGCCGGAGTTGAATTGCTCAAAATACCGCGTTGTTAATTTAAATTTGGCAAAACTGAACATATACAGTAAATAGATATAATCACAGATCACAGACACAGAGTAATAAGTGCAGCGGAAATAAAAGAGATAGTAGTTCATGAAGCTACTATATGAATATATAAAATACATCAGAGTTTACAACAGAAGAGTAACACGATACATCAGATACAAATCAGAATACATCATTGGAATCATCGAATATCTGAAAGCTGGATAGATAGCTGGATCTCCAAGCGAAGCTCCAACTCCAAAGGTAAGTCTCGAAAGCTGAACTACTCAGTCTGACCCGAGCGTAAAGCAAAAACACAAAACACTCGAGTCAGGATTAACATTCTTATATTAATAAATCCAACTCAAGTGAAATAGCAATTGAAATACAAGTAACTCAAAGGATGTTTGGAATAACCATCCTTTAAGGATCCGTTAAACTATCTACTAGGTAGTAATGTACGCTAAGTAGATAATGTCTATCAGTAATATAAAGATATCAAAGTAGGGTTAAGCAGGGCCCATACACCTCTTAACCTGTTTATTCCCAAAAGCATATACAAGACCGTAGTTTCCCCAAAACCGGAAGTCACCAGAGGGCAATCCATATACTAAAGGTACAAATCAAAATCGTAGTGGTCGCGAATAGGATAATCAGTATGACAAGGTACATGAGGCGATACCAACTAGGATACTAGTAGTTGCCTGATCCGGACTGATGTTGGGCATAGCAGCTACTACCCCAACACCGCGAACAACACTCCCATAATCGAGGGGTGCACCCAAATCGAATCACAAAGTAATAGATATGGTATCGAAGAAGTGTGTCTGCTAGAGATGGCGATCCTCAATGGCCCGGCGCGGCTCCTGTTTTAGTCATATCAGGGGTCATCCAAAATCGTTCTCTTTCTTCAGTCAACGCGTTCACCAAAACCATCCACTTCGTTCTGGATCAACACTCCGCGTATAATTATTAAAGTGGTTTCGGTTCAGATAGAGAGTATATCCATTATCGATCCCGGTCCCTTTAATAACTTTCGTAATTATTACACCGATTGGTCGTTTATATATTTCAAAAACCAATCAATTTCAATTTCAATTTCAATTCGTAAACCAGCATTTCATTTGTCTTTCAAACCATTTCCATAAATTTACATTTCAAAACTTCCAAATTACACTTTCAAAATCTTATAATTCAATTTCAATTTCTTTTTAAAACAATTCAAATATTGATTCAAGTTCGAATATAAGTTTCATTTCGAAAACATTTAAATTAATTTAATTTAACATTTAAATCAATTTAAATTCATTTATCAATTTCACTCAATATCGTTCAATTAATTTATCATTCAAAACAATTTCTATTAAATTTCCAAATCATTAAATCAATTTCTTAAATTCAATTTCATTAAATCAAAACTTACAAATTTAATTAAATTAAATTCACCAAATCAAATTCTTTACATTTCAAGTCTTACGTTAATTCCAAAATATCACATTTTCATTTCTTGTTAAAGAAATCCAATTTCACTTATTTACTTCCTTAAATAATTTTCCAAACTTAATTAATAAAGAAACTCAATTTCAAATTCTTTACGAAGTAAAATTCACTTATTCAAAATTCAATTTAATTTAATCATTAAATAATTCAATCTCATTAAATTATTAAATAATTCAAAACTTAATTATTAAAAAATTTCAAAGTTTAATAATTTCAAACTTAATTATAATTTCCAACTTAACTCAATAGTTTCTCAACTTAAACAACATTCTTTCATCAATTACATTTTACATAGTTTGTTTCAGATTATTAAATATTCACGTTTTAATTTCATTAAATTCAATTTCCAACTTCGTTTCAAAACCGTATTACTTATTCAAATAAAATCTTCATTTTATTTTTAAATCAAATTATTGACCAATCGGGTTTTATTTAATTTCCTATCCTAGGTAAAATTCAATTTGGGTATTTATCATTTCAACCCGATTCCAATTCAATTCAAAATCAAAACATATCAAAGGGAACTTGCAGTGTGATAACTGGGATGGTGTCAAAGTAAATAAACAAGCAATAACAACAATCAATATCAATCCAATAATCAATTCAAATAATCCCGAAATAACCGTATTAATTCGCATTGTTATTTGTACGAATTAATATAATTATTTCTAGAATCCACACTATCATTTCATGTAGATTAAAGATTATTACATTACGGTTTTCACTTGTCATCTATTTACAATTTCATACATCATCAGTTTAAGCATCGTACAATTGATGGTTCAAGGTGTAGTTAACAATCCTACGTGTCAATAAATTTAACAGTTAAAGGGTCATATTATACAAATGTCCGTTAATCAAATTTAACATTTAATTATCCTATATCAAGTTCAATTTCGTACTATTTAACATTAAAAATTTTAACGTCCAATATAAACATCAACAATCAATCAATTATCAGCCAAACTGTATTATCATCGCATAAATAATTAACAGATAATGGTGTCAGGTGTCACAGGTAAACTGATACAGGTAATACAGTGTAAATAACTAACAGCAGCATTTCAATTGTCGTTCCAATTAAAATCAAATTTAATAAATAAAAGAATGTTAATCGTGAGTGAGTGCTCACCTTTCGAGACTAGAGAGATGAACGAGAAGACAACACAGATACGCACACCGAACATCGACAAGCTAGGATTTGCTGTGATAAATCGATTTGAGATGGTAAGTTAAGATGGCACGAGATCGATGAAACAAGGTATATTACATATATATACATTTTCAAAAATCAATTTAAAACATATATTTAAAATTATATATATATATATATATATATAATAAATATTAAATCCCAACCTATAAATATCTATATAAGATTTAAAAACCCAAATTCACATATGCATACATAAAACTAATGTCTATATGCCTATATACAAACTTACACACATGTTAAAATAATAATAAAACGATATGTATTATAAAAATCCACAACTTACTTTACTGTAATGTATACATACAAATGAAGAGTTACTTATTACAAAAATCAATACTTTAAAACAAATCAATATACACAACTATATATGTATAAGCTAACCAATTAACTTAAGCTTTTTTTTTTTTTTTTAGAGACACGTATAACACATGTGTAACTTAAGTATAACTCACGCAAGTATAACACACACGTATAACACCTTAAAATGTAACATACACACATATATTTCGAAAACAAAAACACTCCTATATGCCATAACTTAAGTACACATAATAAGTATTATAATATATAATTAAAAGGAAGCAGATAGTTTAGAAAAATGTAAGTAAACCCACATATATATACTTTATAACCTATACAGAAGGACTCTATAATATATATACATGTGACCTGGTAGCCTATATACATTAAAGAAACAAACACTGAATTATATAACTATATATATATATATATACTATTCCCATTTCAACAAGAATTAGAGAAGATAAAGGTAAGGAAGAACCTCAGGTGGCTCGGCCATAGAAAACAAGTCTGAGGCGTTTGTAGTGGCGAAGGCAGAGGGGAGGAAGGAGAGGAAGATGGGTGGCGAGGTGATCGACAGGAGCTTGGTGGAGAGAGGTGGCGCACGCATGGACGAAGTGATTTGAGGGAGGGTGGAAGGCGCAGTGCATGGCCGGTGGTAGGCTGGAGCGGGTCCCGGTGGCGTTTGGTTGGAAGGGGTGTAGGCTGGTGTGAGGTTCGGTGGCCTGGGCGGGTGAGGGCGGAGCAGGTCGGACGAGGCTGGGTGGGGTCCTTGGGTTGAAGGGGAGGGGTACGGCCGGAGGAAGGAACGAGTATCAGGGGATGCGTGAGGCTGATGTTGTCGCTTGAGTGTGGGACAAGGAGGAGGTGCGTTGGGGTGGGCTGTCGTTGAGGGGGTCGATGGGTTTGCAAGGAGGCGTGGATATCTGGCCGGTTGTGATGTTGGAAAGAAGTAGGGGAGGAGAAGAATACAAGGTGTGCTGGCATGCAAATTTTTTTTTTTAGGAAAAGAACAGAGGAAGTGTTTTGATAAGGCAACGTATATAGCTTCACCTGACTTTCATTCTTTCATTTTTTTTTTATTTTTAGGAGGTGGCGATTGGATTTAAGCAATGAAGGGATGGCAAAGGAACCGGTGCAAATGAATGCAACGTTATATTACGATGTGAAGACCGAGAAACTAAATAAATTAAGGGAACAGCTACTCAATATGAATGGAAGGACCAGCATGAATTCAAGGATGTAATAATTTCTAGTGACCGTTGGAATTTACCCGGTGGGAATTTGAATAACCACAAGAAATCAAAACGCATCAAACCGGTACAACTTAAATCGTTCACAGCTTTCGCCGTGCATCGGACATCGGAATTTGACAATTGAATATACTACGAAGATCAACACGAAGAGACGATCACAACGGTATATAGAAATCAGTGGTACGATCATCCGATAAAAATCGATATCGGTACCAGAATACTGCTATTTTGCAGAAAATAAGAACGACGGAGCCAAAGATGTCCGAATTTGGAAAAACGACAAACTGAAATCTTGCTCAGAAGATGGTTTAGAATTTTTCTATGTAAAAATATTTAGGTTTCGAAAACATTTTATTTTCAACGCTTTTTAACTGATTGAATTGAAGTGAATTTACGCGCGAAATAAACTTTCAAATTTTCGGACGAAAATTTACCAGTTGCTATGTTTAATTAGACGTATTCCAAATATTAAATTTTTATTTCAAAATTTTATCGTTTAAAATTTCACAAAATTTCAACTAATTACGTTATTAAAACGGTTGAAATTTACGGGTCGTTACAATAATATTATACATAAGACTATTATATAAGTGATACGAAACATAAATGTTATATAATAATAAAACTTATATGATATGAATGTATAAACTAAACGTGGAACATTAAAGAAACCCTAAATAGACTTAAGGAATAAATACATACGTATTGTACGTATACCATGATTTCAGATGCGTTTGACACTTGATCATGAGAGTATTTCATAAGAAATACATTATTCCATAAATCGATATCGCTTAATCTAATGTATTAAAGATTATGAATCTTCAATATAATGTTGTCCTCTACCATATATATATTAATAAAGTGCTTGCATACTCATTAGTTGTTGAGCAAACTCAAGCTAGGGATGTTATGTGTAGTATTATTAATATATTGAACAGATGAGGTAAGATAACTATGTGTATTTATTGAGCAAACTCAAGGTACATATATTATAATTAGGCCGTCGCGATATGGTAGGTACGAGTGAATAATCTCTTTCGGTTTGTTGAGCAAACTCAAGGTTGAAATTAGATTAGGACAATGAACCATGTGTTAGGAGTTGTATGTGATATAATCGATAAGGAGTTATACATCGTCCGTGGAGCTATGACTTATTGAGCAAACTCACGGTCAGAATTCCAGGACGGACGAGTCCTAACACATATTAGTGAAGTCGAAAGACTTCTATGTTTCGCTTAGGGTTTGGTGTAACATAAAAGACTAGTGGAAGCCTTATTAGAAAAATGAAATGATAACATTTAGCCTTTCTAATACTGTAAGAACATATGCTCTATAATATTAATAATCTACGATGATAAATTTGTGCATTTAATACGATTGATAAACTGTTTATCAATTAAGGTATATAAATGATTTGAATCAAAGATTAACAAATAGAAATATAACATAGACTTACTAATAAATGCCTCTTGCATGTTAATGTTTCAATACCCATGCAAGCACCTGATTTTACAACCACTAAATATATTCATAATTTGGTCGCTTACATGTTCATTTAGTCGAGATCATGTATTGCATTCTATGAGTTTCGAACTCTAAAGCAATACAAGATTATGGATATTTGATCCACATACCATCGCATATAAGAGTTATATGGGAAATGGTCACAGTTCGAAATGTACGATACTTCGATGAAGTTAGTTCATTCAAAATAATCCAATAAACAGTACTGTAAGATCAGGTATTCAGTTTGATTGATTACAAAAGGATCGTATTGTGTTAAATGTAACATTAGACCAAAATTACAATATAAATCTATAAACTCGATCGTTGAAATGTCGGTTTGATTAGTTTACGTAAGATGCATCATATTTGATGTCCTTAAATGTTAAGGATGATCAAATGCATATTTGTAAAGAGTTCGTTATGATGTTATAGTAAGGGTTTCCTTTTGAATAGTTCGACTATTTAGAAAGAAAAACGAACGTTAGGTACGGTTGAGATTAAGAGAGTGAATAGTCACTTCTACTTCATAAAGAAGCATCGGAAACGAAGATTGTAATAATAATTGATACTTGATATTGGAATAAGAAATATGATTTATATTTTGAAATATAATTTCATATAGAAAATTATTTTCTATGAGATTTATTTCTTTGAGTTCAAGATATTTGATCAAAGAACTTTCCACTGTAAACTAGTTGCAGTATATGAAATAAATAATCTTTATTAAGTGAATGATGGATCTCTGAATTCAGTATGTTATTATAGTAATGGCAGAAACAGCGAGAGCATGCCATATAACACTTATTAAATGCATCAAATTACGAAAATCATTTTTGTAAAACGCACCGAGCATGATTTATGAAATAATGACTATTTTCGGTATCGACTGAAAAATAGACATAACTATATTTCAATATGAATATTCATTATAAAATAAAACTATATTGTGGTATTTTTTTCATAACAAAAGTGATGCATTGGAAAATACAGAAGTATCTAATATTATTTACAAGTTATTTTGGAATTATAGACTAAGCTATAGTTTTGAGAAATAATTTTATTATATGATTATGAATCATATGATACTGGTTAATTATATCTCAAAAAATTAAGGGTTATGCACCTATTCACTGGGAGCATCATAAGAGTTGATGAACTCTTTGGATTGATACATATAGATATATGCAATCGTAAGTCTATTAATACCAAAACAGTTCCATGTACTTCGTCATATTCATCGATGAATTGTCACCAACAAGGACATATATATTTGATACATATGTAGCATGTCTATGGTAAACTCATAGAGTATAAAACAGAAGTAAATAAAATAACATGCGGTAGATATGATTTGATTTGATCGACTGAGTGAGTATATTGGAAAAGGTTCCGAATGTAGCTAAAAATGAATAAAGATTCAATCTCAAAAGTCACCCCTCCATGTGATACATAATGATGAATAGATAATGAGTAATTGAACTTTGTTGGACAATGTACGATTAATTGTGAGTGTAGTTGAGTTAGTTTCTTTCTATAAGGTCATGTACTTCAAGAGTAGTATATAAGGTTAATATTATTTCATCTAAATAATAGTTTACAAAATCACACAAGATAAGGGTTTATAAGAGACTCCAATATATATCCTAGGCCAAGGAGTTGGAAGGTCGTGCAAGTTGAAAGATTGCACGTAATAATCGTTTATGAGGGATCTTATGTGAATCTCCCCAAAAGGATTTTGGGAAAGACTGTCGTTGGATGACATATTTATGTTTTGAACATAAGTTTTATAAAGTAAAACCCAAATCAGTTTTATAAATAAAAAAATTCATAAAACGTTATGAATGTCTATTCTGTTACACTAAGAAACAATTGTTGTTTCAAGAAATACCAACTTCACTGTGAAGGAATTTCTTTGAGGGATTATTGGTAGTAAAATGGAAGTGGATACAATCCATAGATAAAACTGATTAAATGAGATGAAATAAAATTAATTACCATAAACGAACACATCACATTAGAGTGTCTAACATGTATTCTTGCACATTGAAGGGAAACTATGAATTTCTTATCAATGTCGAGAATAGATAATCCTCAGTTGTCAATTAAGCCATTAAGAGTATTGACTCTATGATATCGTATGATGCGCAAATCCGAAGGGATTCTAAGTACATTATCAAAATATGATTTTGGTAGTCGTATCCGAAGGGATGTGATCCATTGGCTGCGATTGTGTCTTTAAGATACCAATGCAATTGAAATTTAATGAGCAACGCTGATAAGAATAACCTTGTAAATTTCAATTGTTGAAAGCGTAATAGATTTGTTATTCAACGTACTCAAGTTATTTCGGATTTACTCACAAAATTATCGCTTGATAAGACTTAGTGTTTTGGTACATAAGTGCTAAAATAGAAAATTATGAATAATGATTTACAGTATACTATTTGTACATAACAACCAAAGTATCTCGAAGTAAGTGGGAGTGACATAGAAATTATGAGTTTTTTTTTGGATGTTATCCAAGAAATGATACGAAAGTATCATAAGCATCAAGATTGAATAAGTATTTCGATAGAAATATTAAATAGTTTGATTTTCAATCAAAGTGCAGAGGAAGCGTGTGTTCATAAGAAAAAACATTAATAGGTACATTGATATTTCTAAACTGTAAGTAAATAACATATTGTTGATTTTAATGATACAGTTGTGTTAAAATCAACCTTCGTTGTTTTAATACTCAACTTTGGATTATAAATGATGTCTTTTACAGCGAGTATAAAAGCTATTGGGAATGTTCCAAATCGATATGCAAAGACACCTTATTAAATTGTTTAATACGGAACATGTGAGATAAGTGCCTTATGCATTGGCAATAGGAATTATCATACATGTTATGTTGTCTACGATATTGTGATTTGTTTATGTATTTGATACATGAAGCAAATATCAAATCCAAACTAATATAACTAATGGTAGTTTGGAGTGTTCTCGTGTATTTTTGAAACACTAGAGAATCGTTTACAGAAACAACGAACCCCTTATGAAGGAGTGTCTGGACTCAAACTTAATAAATGATATTGAGTATAATATGTTAATAATAAATTCAGGTTAAGAATCTTTAAGTTGAAAATGTTCCAAATAGAAGAAATTGTGGTTGATTCATTGACTTGAATAGTGCCACAATAAAAACAATGTATACATATAATAAATGCACAAATTCATAACTGAGCCGAGGGTGATTCCAAATGTTGAGAATCCCATAACATTATTATATGATGACAATGTCACTATATAATTCATAATAGAACTAAGTGCTCACTGGAAATTGAGAGACATACTTCGAATTGTTCCACATAATAAAGTAGTTTATCAACGTTGGAGAGAGTTAATCGACAGAGTAGATGATTAAAACATAATGGTATACCCGTTCACTAAGGACTAACCCAATTAGTTTTAAGAAAATCGATTGGAGAAGTTGAAATGAGATTCCATAATTGACCCCAAGTGCAAGTGGGAGATTGATCGAGTTTAGGGTATGCCCAAGGGGCAATAATGATTTGTTACATATATCTAACTCGTTGACCAATCTTGTTCGAAATAAAAGGTGTTTTCTTTCTATTATATACTCTATATAAGTGTTATATTGATTAATTAATTTCATTAAAAGTATATTAATAATGTTTCGTGATAGTAGTTACAAAGTGTTGTAACCGTGAGTAATTTATCACAATGAAAATAAATATACCATTTTGAATATTCCTAGTCAAGATGTATCAAGATTGGATATCGATACATCCGTTGAGACTAGAGTACATAACGCTCTCTAAATGTTGGGCAGTGTGTCACTCATGGCTGCTGGGGGCACCAATGGGTAACTAAGGTCAAACCGAAAATATTGATGTGACTAATTTACACAGTTCTCTCGACTTGAGAATATTGTTGATCTTCAATATGGAAGCTCCGCTTTGATTATAGTTAAATCATGAGATGGCGTCCATCGAATGACTATAATTGGGTCGAGTGAAAGCATTGGAAGTGAAACACTATTCAAGAGAGGATTCGTCTTCTCAGTTATATGAGGTTAATATCACGATGGACTGATGTCAACTCAAAGTCCAAGTCTCTGGCCAAAGTAGTTTGGTTAATAATAATTGTTATTATTAAACCCAAGACTTTATGTTTGGACTATAGAGTTGAATGTGGATGATATTGGAATTTTGACCATTACCAAATTCTACAAGTCCTAACGTGGTATAGTTTTGATGAAGAGAATTGATGTAAATAATTGTCACTGGGTACCGCTTATAATAAGTAAAATTGGATTTTACCAAAAGATGTGTAAGCGATAAATTTAGCCAAAATGTCACACCATCTGTAAAATAACGTGTGAACGTTAATATTCAAATACTTTGATATTAATCGCTGACTGAATTTACACCTTTGAGTCGCACAACCATAATGATGAATTCTCTGAAAAACCACATGATTTAATTGATTTATAAAATGTTGTAAATTGATTAAATTAATTAATATTTGAGAAATATTAATTATTATTTAATTTATTTAATGTTTAGAAGTTGTTTGTAATTATTTTAATGCATTTATAAAAATTATATTTGCACGCATTGATATACGATATTGATGTAATTTAAAGATAATTGCATGAAATGATTTAAGGAAATTTTATGTCATTTGATGACATATCATGTGAAAGGAAAGGATTGGAGAGAGGGAAACAATCAACAAAATTAATTAGGGAAGTTTTAATTAAAGAATGGGAAAGATTTCATTCTTTCAAATAAAACATATTCACTAATTCATTTTGGATGTACAATTCATTCTTTCTCATTCATTTTTTCTTTCTCTCCTTCTAACTTTTCATGGCAGAAAGCAAAACAAAAAACCAAATTTTCAAATCTTCCAACTCCAAATAAAATATCATATAAAATAAAAACGAAGGTGGGTCATCCGTCTTTTGCAAGGATAGGATGGTGATCTTGAAGATCTGAGGAGATATCATCATTCAAGGTGTGACTTCTAGGCAACATTGTAACAACCCTGTTGTTAATTACCTAATTAATTAAATTTAATTACTAGTAATTGATTTTTATTTGTGGTTTGTTAAATTTAATGGTGAAATAAAATCTAGTTTTTTTAGAATAATTGATTTAATTTAATTAAGAAATGAGTTTCATTTTTTAAAAGAGAATTTCAATTTAAACTTGAAATATGATTAAACCAATTATTTTAAAATTTTGCTACCTGAGTAAATTATTGAAATTTATATTTATTGTAAAATTGAGATTTTGGAAATTTAATAATCTACCTTTATTAAAATGATAATAAAATTTTGTAATTGTTAAAGTTATATTAAGTTTATACAAAGCACTTCAATATTGATTTAAGATGCTAATTTCTAATATATTAGTAATTGTCAAATTCTGTGAAATAAAATTATGTAATTTATAAAGCCTTGTTTAGGGTAATGCATATGTTTTAAGTAATAAAACAAAGTAAGAATTAGTAACACTTAGGAAAATAACAACACCTCTTGTTATTAGGTTTATACTCAAACCCTATTGGCCCATGTAAATAAGAATAAGGAATGAGAAACAAAACTACGTACAGAATTATCTCATTCTCATTTTCTTTCTGCCGTAAATCAACCAAATCCAAGAGCAAATCATAAGGGTTTTGATATATAATATAGAAATCAACTCCAATTAACCTTCTCTATCCTCTAGTGTGTTTGATTAGTTGATTAATTTCAGTATTCGATTAGGGTTGTGATCTTTTGTTTTCAAATTTTTGAAATAAACTTAGGACTTGTGGTTGGAAGGTATTAGCATAGGAGAATCTGGGTTTTAAGCATCAAATTCAAGTGATAAAGGTGAGTTAACAACTCACACAATCTACCTCTAGATTCATATTGGATGTAAGTGCTGTTTCAGATGAATTTGATGTTGAATTTATCTAAATTGCTTGGGCTGTTTGCATTTTCTGTTATGGAATTTTCTGTTTATTGAAAACCCTTGTTATTTGATCCCTAAAACCATCATAGTGTAGTTTAATTTAGGTTTGCATGTTACTAAAATCAGTATCCTTGAGGCTAAAACTATCAGTTGCCATTATTTCACCATCGATGAGTCACTGGAGCGAAATATGGAGTTATAGTAGTTCCAGGTTCGTCCCAACTGGTGGACCGGTAGGGTATACTGGTGCACTTGTAGGGCATATTCGTTACAACTCATGTTGATGCCCGATCGACCCGTTCGCCACTCATTTGCCCGGTTGATCTCTTGCTGTTAATTATTTGACTTTGATGCTGCATTTCATATCAATTTTGTTGCCATTACTGGATTTTGAATTGTGAATTTGTTTTGGAATGGTTATGCCATAGAGTGCATAGCACAACATCAAATCTCTGTCGCATGTTTTCAGCAAGGATTTTCAAAGAGAATGGATTTTCAAGTCGAACTGTTTCTACTTAATCTTGTAAGAAGAAAGTAATGTTATTTATAAAGGATATTTGAAAGTGTAAGTAGATATACTTATTTATTAATTATATAATAAGAATAATTTGAAATGTAAGTAAAGTATTTCTAACTAGAGGTTTAAATATTTATATGGTTTTAGATAAGAGTAAATATGGATTTTCTAAAATACAAGGACTTATATATATTTTCGGAATATGGTTTATTAAATATATATTCTATATTGAATTTTGAGATAAATATACATATATAAGTGCACTTTTGGAATAATTCAAATTTATGTAATATTTTATCAAATAGTGAATAGTTGTATAAAGTTGAATAACAATTAAATTATGGATTTTAAATAAAGAAACTTGAAAGTAATATTTTATATAAAGTAATTTCAAAAAACCATTTTATATATATATTAAGATTACATTTAATTAATTTCAAAACTTAAACCCTTATAATAATTTCTGTCATCTGGTAATCCCATGCGACTTTTGTTTTTTTAAATAAAAATGTTTTGAGAACCTTAATTCTATAATTTGGGAAATACTAATATTCGACTTAGTGTTACCGATTGATTTAAAATTCTCTCAAGTAACACTTCATCGAATATTGTACAACTCATTAAATAGAATGTTTGAGTGATACATACTAGCCCTTTAGTGAATATTCGAATTTCACTAGGTAGTATGTGATGTCTTGGTTAAATTTGTGTGATTGCTATTAGGAAGTATTTAACACTTTAGAGTTGTATTCTCTTTTGGTGTGCGGCATAGAGCTGCTAGATCCTTAAGAGAATATAATTCAGGTTTTTTAATAGTATCCGGAATGAGTGAAATTTACTAGTTTCTAGTAAATACTTGAATTTCACCAGGCAGTATGAGATGTTTTGGTTAAGTTCTAGTGATTACTGAAAGCGATAGTATTTGACACTTTATAGTATATTTCCTTTTAGGGTTTAGCTGAGGGTCGATAAATCCTTAAAATATATACTTATGGATTTCTTTAAATTCTTTTCTGTTGTGCTATGTATACTACGATCGTTTTGGATCGCTACAGACAACCTCTAATGATCGGCTAGGATTTTTTCATGGTATGGATGATTCTTAGTCTCAGATCGGCATGAGTGATACTAGTTTATTTCTATGGGTTATGATCGGTATGAACGATCTAGGTGATCGATATGGATTGTTTTGGTTTTCATGACTTCTAATGTTTTCGTGTTTTAAATGTTCTTGAGTTTTGTGATAAGTTCCGAGTTAAATCACTTATGTAACAGTTTATATTTAGTACCATATACCTTATGTTATATCTAGTTTTCACCCTTTAGAATATTTAGAGATAGTTTGATCCGTTTATTTTATAATACTCGGGTCAGGCCGAGACTTTTCAGGTTTTTAGGACGCTTAGGCTTTCGGGTAGGAGTGCTAGCAGATGATAGACATTTTGACATCTTAGTTTATCTTCTATAGTATATTCACATGTTGTATTATGGGATGTATTATTTGAGATAGTGACTTATTTTGGATGTATATTATGTGTGTCCAGTATTTCATTTTGTAGACACACAGTGTGTATTGTATATGATGTAAATTATCCGTTGTGATCTATGACTGTTGTTTATATGATATATTGTTCTGATTTTGAGAAACCGATGTGTTTATTTCTTTAAATTGAGACTATACACATCAAAATTTCATTCCAGATATTTAGCAAAAAGAGTAAGTGTGACGTATTAGTGTTAGCTTAAAGATATATTCACATTTGGTTGCGCTTAACAAGCCATATTCTCCATATTATTAGACGACATTATTTATAAATGTTCTTTAATAATATGGGTATTACGGTGGGGTCGCTACAAACATCCTAAGGAGAATTCATTTTCAAGGTATGCTTCAAGGCTTTGGGTAATAAGATCGATTCACGGAATCTAAGAGCTTTCGATTCATCATTCAAGGTGTGATTTGATAGCAACTTCTCAAGGTAATTTCTAACTAATTCATTTACATATTCTCTATATTCATATGCTTGGATTTGTGTGATTTGTTTATGTTTATATTTACTATGTTGTAACATAAAAATTGGCAACCCCTTTCTCAATTGAAAGTATGTCTATTTTGTTCACTTCATTCAGATCTACATTTATTATCTTTTACATTACAATAATTATAAATTAATTTCTAGTGAATTATATTTTATAATATTTACATACGCAATCTCAAATGAGTTGTAATTTAATTATTATTTTAAAATTAATTTCTATTGTTGCATGATTAATGATTAGATACAATCACTTTGAATATTGTTTATGAAAGCATGAAAGGTTTTAATCTAAAATTTTAAATGAACTTTTGTGTAGTTTCAAATTATATATATATGTATATATATATATATATGTGTGTGTGTGTGTGTGTATTCTACATTTATAGTTTTGTAAAATTTCCAAACTCTTGTTTCATTTCTTAACTAAAATTTCAATTTAAGTTGTTAATCTAAAATGAAATGTAAATTTTCAAATTGAAATTTTAATTAGAAATTTTTGGTTTTATATGATATATATATATATATATGCTTGTGTAAATATATGTGTGTGTACATATAAACTTAAAATATTTGTATCTTTAATAACCAAAGTCTGATTTAACCCTTTTTGATTTAAAAATGAGGCAATTACATATACACATTAATTACTAGTTGATGTTTATGTCATTGATTCATAATACCTCTTGCATGTAAAACATTGTTGTAATTTTTTTTGAGAAAGATGATTGTGTAGTGCGAGACTACGCACTCGGTTAGATAATATTAAAGCTAATATATATTTCCAACCAATAGGCTTGATTGGTAGCCAAAATAGAGGGACTGGCTAAGTTAAAAGATAATAATTACAACACAACACAGCTAAACAGAGCAAAAGAACCAAAAGCAAGATATAGTTGCAGGATAATATAACACAACCCCAACAAAACCAAAAAAACATCAACTGCAAACAAACAAACCAAAACGAGCAGCTAGGGATTAACAACGGGGACAATCATTATTATTAAAACGATGTTGTATTAATTGCATTTATTAAAAGGGAAAGTGAATAAATCATTGATTCCATTTTTTATTTCCTACCTTATTAGAATCTTATGTGATTGTATTCAATTTATTCTGATTTATTCCTGTCTATGTCAACAATCAATCTTACTTACTTTATGTCTAGCATTTTGGTCATACAAATTAAAGTATGAATATATTTGATATATTCACACTTTTCATATCTCGCACTCAATTAATTTAGATTTAAATTAATACCCTTAATTAATGTTATCAATATATTAATTAATTCAATTAAAGAGGAAGAGAAATGAAAGGTTTCTCCCTCTTCATATTTTGACATATCTTCTCTTATTTATTGCATATAGTAAGAGAAGGAAATGAAATGTTTCATTCTCTAAATTCATTTTACATATTTTTATTACATATATTAGGCTATTTGTATATATTTACATAGATGGATGTATTTGATACATCCATTATAATACTATAAATTAAGTTACATTCAAATCTCCAATTTAACAATTTAAATAAAATAAAGACTTTATTTAAAAGAAAATTTAGATAATATCTAAATTTATTTAGACTTTATAGGCCCATTAATGATCCAAAATGGTAAATTTTTTTTGAAATTCGCCTATTTCTTCCATTGCGAACTGGCCTAGTTCCAACATATTATGGGATTTTATAAGTATTGTAGGGATGATAAAATTAGGTTACAACCTTTCAGAAGTATCTAGGAACGAAGAGAAGCAAACACATACGTGAAGAGATGTGAAGACGTCTTTTCATGAACTAGTCGTTTATTATGCATTCAGTCGACTAGAGATGGAGTTCAGTCGACTAACTCTTTGTAGAAAACAATCCGGAGAGCATAGCCAAAAACAGTAGACTAAATATATAATTAGTCGACTGCCCTCAGTCGACTAGGAGGTCCATTTAGTCGACCGACTCTTTGTATTTTTGTTTATTCCTTCACATTTGAGTTCTTCGGTCTTTAATTGAGTGTATCTTGCATTCTAGTGGAATTGTTAAGACCATTGTAGGTTTTCTAAAGCTCATGTACTCCTATATTATTACTATGAAGCAAAGCATCCTCTAATATGTGCTTTTATTCTTATCTCTTTATTGAATGCTTACTAAATCTGTAATATACTTGATGAAGATCATTAGTAGTATTATTGTTTGGTTGTTATCATCAAAACACCATAGATATTGTTCTTTCATAGACCACCTATTTATACACTGGGTTTACACTCTCAATGGTAACCGTTTACTACATATTGAGGTAAGATTATCAATGACAATCATTGAGCTGCACCTAACTGAGTATACCTCACAATGCTAAGCCTACACGTTCGGATTAACAATCCCAATAATAGCTTGTCACTTAAGTATTAGGTAACCTCCTTGTTAATGTTCATGTCTTATGCTCTATACCATTGCACAAGTAGCAACAAGGCGTGAATTAACCTATCAAACTCCTATATAGAATTTACAGATCCTACCATGATAGATTTCTCCACCTACTCTTTCTTGCTTTCACCAATATATGACTGGAATTTGGCTACTAATGCTAAAAGCTTCTAATTGCAATATACTCTCTCGCCCGTTGAGTGTCACATTTAACAACTTCATGAAGTGAGAACCTAGATGTTGCCAAGTATGCTACTCTTCAAGCTTATTGCACGACTCCATTCAGCTACGTGAAGCCCCAAAAGGCAAGAAAGAAGGAACAAGTTTCCTCGATCCATCACGTTTGGCTTGTACTTGGTCCAGGTTTAATCCGAGGTTGGTGCAATAATTTTGACATCTGAATTTAATTCAGACATCTGATCCCTTGTAAAATTGTTTTGTTACAGGCATTCAGAAGTCTGGTTCTTTATTCAAACATCTGACTTAGATTCTACATGTCTAAATAAGGGTTCAGACGTTTGAATCTAGCCAGTTTTGAACTGTCTGTTTCATGTTTTTTGAAATTCAAATGTCTGAATCAATGCTTTCAGGTATGCTAATTGATTCATTCTGTTCGTCTTCTTCACGGCTTCAAGGATAGATGTAAGGTTCATTTTTAACAAGTGTTTTTGGTACAATTTCTATTTTGTTTGTACACAAATCCAGAAAATTTGTCCTAACGATTATATATAATATTTCAATCAATTTTCCACTTATTTTTCAATCAATTGTCTATGTATATTTCAAAGTTAATAGAGTCAGATCTAGATAAAGTCCAAAGGTATATCCAATTACTTTTTATTTATCAAAATCAACTCAAACTTATTATATAAAATTAGATCTATAGAATTAGGGGTAGTTTCAATCTAAATTATCCTTCCCTCCCAAGTTACAATGTTTATTAGTTCACCACCTAGGGTTTTCCAACTATTTCAATTTGCAAGTATTTTTGAATAAAAATCATTTATTCAGATTAAAAATCATAATTTTAATAGTAAGAAGGTATATAAATAAAATTTAAATACTTGTTTTCAACATAATCACATCGCAAATAAATCCACTCGCCTTGAAGGGTTGTTTAAAAAATCCGTTTCTTAACCCGATTCGAATTGGTGTCTCCCTTCCTTTATTCCTTGATTTGTTTATGCTTCTTCTTCTCTTCTTCTTTAGATTTTACTCTTCTGATTTGATTTATCTTCTTTTGTTTTTGATTTAGTAATTTAGAGAAGAAAATAGAAAATGATGTTTGGATTAAGGAATTTTGGGAAAGAAGAAAAAGAAAAGAATATACAGAATTAGAGATGTGGAGGCTAAGGTTTAGGATGGAGAGGAACAAGGGTTATGTATATATTTATAGTTGGAAATTAGAGTTATCAGGTTAAATCCCGAAATTAATATTTAAGGAAACGCCACCGGGTCTAATTTCCACTAATTTTGACTCTTTTATCAAATTCAACAAAATATATGTTTTCTGATTGTAAACGGTATTCCAATGCAATGGAACAAGGTCTAAGGCCTAATTACAACATTTACAAAAATTTACTATTTTTCCTTCTTATGTAAAATTACATATTTACCTTATTGGTGTTTTAATTTGTTACTGAAATTTTCGGCGTGTCACACATTTGGCGCCGCTAAGTCAAACTCAAATAATTTCAATTGTTAGTCCATAAACATATTGAGATGAAAATAATTATATTTTTCTTGATAAAATCAACTATCAAAAATATATATCTTTAGTTTTGTTTAGAAGCACAATAATTTTAGGAACTAAAAAATAAACGACCTTATATTTATTTTAGTTGGTTGTATATTTTTTTCTTCTAAAATTAGATGTATTAGTAAATTAATAAACTAGATCTAACTTTTTAGATTTCCATTTGTTGTCAAGTAGTTGTGATTAAGAAATCCATTATCCAATAAACGATAAATTACCAAGTAAGAACCCAAAAAGATTAATCAATTAACAAATGTCAAATTCATTATAGTTATCCATAAAAATAACACATAAATGTCAGAAAATCAAAATACATTAAATTCAAAAATAATTAAAATAAGATTGACGTTACAAACCGTTTTATCAAATAACATGTCAACCAAAATACATTTTAAAAGTATGTACCGCTTTGATTGGTGTAATTTTTGTGTCCAATATACCCCTTTTTCACTTATTTGTAAAGGTATCTTAGTATGTTTAGGAGGATACCCATCAATTAAATTCAAACTAATAGCAAACCAACATTTATTTATTTATTTATTTATTTATTTATTATATAGTAAATCTTATAGTAAAGCAACTATACATTTTTATCATAAGGTTCATTTAAATGATTTGCTTTATTTGTTTAACATATAATAAATTTATTTGACTTTGCTACTCTGACAGAAAATCCATTTTGTCGAAATGTAAGAATATTCAATTAGAGGAATTCAGGGGGCACTATGATAATTTGATAGAGAGAATTAGTTTAAAGGGAAAACCTAAGACCAATTTTAGTTTGAAGGACACAGGTTTTAAAATTTAATTCGAAAGACACCAAATGCTATATTAATATATCATCAGATAAAACAAAACGCTATATTACACTAGCATTAGATAAACATAATGCTAAATTAAAGTAGCATCGGATGAACTACACTAAATGGACTAAAATAACATTCATTTTCATAGTTAATGAGCTGCCAAATTAATATATCATTACACATATATAATGCTAAGTTCATATAACATTACATATATATAATACTAAGTTCATGTAGCATTCGTTTCATGGTTTACATAGCATTTGTTTTACTTGAATGCTATATTAATATAGCATTCAGTATCATTTAGACTAAATTTTAAAACTAGTGTCCTTCATTCAAAAATATGGCTGAAATTTTTCCTTATTCCTGTTTTCCTGAATTTGATATGTGGCCCCTCCTAATTTCTATCTTTGGTGTAGAATTTGATAAAATTTAGTTTTTGTCATCTTTTTAAATCGTTTTTATTTAAATGTAAGAGTAATACAACTTTACATTTTTAAATCTGTCTTACTTTTACATTTAGATGTAAAGTTGCATTACTCTTACATTTAAATAGAATCGATTTAAAAAAGTGACAAAAACTAAATTTTGTTAATTCTACACAAAGATAAAAATTAGGAGGATCACATATCAAATTACCATAGTGCTCCCGAATTCCTCTAATTGGAATATTCTTACATTTTGACAAAATGGATTTTCTGTCATAGCAACAAGTCCAATGGATTTATTATATATTAAATAAATAAAGCAAATCATTTAAATAAATTTTGTGATAAAAATATATAATTGCTTTACTATTAGATTTATTGTATAATAAATAAATAAAATTTTGGCTTGCTGTTAGTTTAAATTTAGGTGATGGATATCTTCCTAAACATACTAAAATAGCTTTAAAAATAAGTGAAAAAGGCACATATTACACAAAGAGTTAATTCTATTTAGAGACGAAAACTTGTCGAGTAGCCCCAAAAGTATTTTTAAAAAAGTGATGACATAATTGCTCGTATTTCATTCACCCATCTTTTTACCTTTTGTCCTATTTTCCTTCTTCCTTTTCTCTTATCCCATATAAACCCTAGTAATATAATTTTAGGAAATTCTCAAATCTTTTTGCTTAAATTGATGGATTGTGCATATAATAATAAAAATATGATGAAATCAGAGGAGATAAAACTTGAATTTTATGTTGTTTAATTTTTTAAATTTATTTTAAAATGCATAATGCGTAGAAAATCGACCAAGTGACTGAATGTAAAATAACATAGTCGAAGTGCGTGATATGTAGGACAATAACGCAGTATGGTGTGTAGATTAAAATTTTGGTGGGGTGGTTTTTGTACGGTAATTTTTTACTTAGTAGGGATATTAAGGGAAAATTTAACTATATAATAAGTATACTCAGCAAAAACATAGGTATAGTTGTTTTTCTGTTTTTTTGGGGGTCTACGGAGCAAGTTTTTGTGTTTAAATTGAGTTGGCCAAAAGTTATTGTTTAATATATAACAAAGCATTATTTTTTATTTCGTTTAGTTTCATGTATGCACAAATTTATTTTAATATTTTATGTAGTACATTACTATTGACATTCAGTTTTTTCTTCTAGCCACTAAAACTAAAAGTCACCTTAAACAATTTCATTTTCCTCATCCTAACACCAATTGCTAATTTTCTTCACGTGAACATGCATCCAAAATTCAAAACCATATTTCTCTCTTACTTTCAGAACGAACGCTGTCAAAGGAGGAAAAAATGAAGAAGTCAAGTCGTTTGTGAGCAAGGAGAAGCTCACCGTCTCTCAACAACGTACGCAGTCGTCGAGTAAGCGTTTCTTCTCCCCTTTTTTTTGAAACCCTAGATTTTCAAATCACGGTTGAATTGACTGCAGTTGATTGGTTTGTGAAGAATCAAAAAACTCTAAGCAACTTATCAATGATTGAGTTATTGACAAAAAAAAGACTTCAGCACATGAAAATGGGACCAACCAAAGATTTTTACAACTAGGATTATCCACTAAATCTTCATCTTGCATCATCTATCAGATAAATAGAGATTTTTTTTAGGGTTTAAATTTTGCAATTTTTGAGAAGTACATAAGATTTATTGAGAAGAGATGAAATGTACGACCATGTAGGCCGAGTGAAACAATAAAATATGGTGGATGTCTAACAAAATTATAACGGTGGGAGTGGATAAAAAACGGGAAGCCAATCAAATAAATAACATTTGGCTGATTCTATTCACACCCCGTTACTTCATTAGTTTTCAGGTTTTCCAAAATTGCCCCTATCGTTGAACCACATCAGATTACGTTTAAAAGAAATAATTACGTACAAAAGCTCTAAAAGAGCGATGTCTATGTAAAACCTCGCTCGGTCCAAGCAAGGTTCGTGTAACAGCTTAGTTCGGACCGAGCGAGGTTTATGTAACAACCTATTTCAAGTCAAGTGAAATTTGTGTAACAACCTAGTTCGGCCGAGAGTGGCTCGTGAATTTTGAAATTAATTGAGGAACAAAAGGGAAAAGTGGAGTATGAATCATGTGATGATCATTTGTAATTCAGCGGTGATCATTTGTATCTCATTGGAGTGCGAAAGGAGCAAAGACTGACCAAAAGAGGACATAACATTTTTAGGGCAAATTGATCAATTATCTTTATCATGGAGGCGTCTCACGTGTAAATCAAATAAATCGAAGGAATCTAAAATGGCGATCGCTATCCGCAACTCCTTATGTTTTCTACAGCCGGCAGCTGTCCATCCACAGCAGTACATTTATCGCCGTCAGAACGCTTTCCAATTCAGATGCGGGGAGATGATGAGTACCGGCGGTGAGCTTAGGACCTGCAAAAATTGTAAGCGCCGATACGATCCGTTGCTCAACAACCCTAATTCGTGCTGCTATCACCCTGCTCATTTCGGAGGTACCCTGCAATTTCTTAAATTTTCGTGGTGATATGTAACGAATCGATTGCATTGTGCTTTGTGCTTTTTACTGTCAGTTGTATTCACTGATTATAAATTTTATATTAGGATTTGATTTTGTTGCAGTCGATAGCATTTCAAACTTTAGTTTAAGTAATAACTATGTTTTTCAACCATTTTTTTAGTGCTAAACTTACACAAACTACATGATTGTTGTTTTTGGTTAAATGATGTACTCTGTAATCTGTATCCACATTCAGAATTTATTCCCAGTAAAGAATCGATTAGCACATGGAATTTTCGGGAGAAACCAAATAACATAAGATATAGTAGTATACTGTTGCCTGTTGGTATAAATCGGTGATGAGTAATTCTAATGTTTCACATTTTATTTATCCCAATATATTATTGTTCATAACCCAATTCTCTTCAAGACTTCAATGATAATTTTCCTATAAATTTTAGTTATTTACTGTGTAAATTGAACTTGATCATTTAAGGATAGCGTAAATGTGGTTTCATAATAGATTTTTGGCCTTAGGCAACAACGATATTAGGATTTATGGAAATATATGAGTAATTTGTCAACTTATCAGCATAGGCTTGCATTTTCAGGTTCATTCTGTTGGATCAGTGGCTATATGTGCATAATTCTGTTGGTTCAATTTTCATATTTTTAACCTTAAATATTTCATGGAATTGATTGCAATTGATAAGACAAAACTTTATGTGTGCTTTTTAGTTGTGTCTACATTTCAGCTTTGACATATCTCATTCAATGAATATATTAGGAACTGAATTGCTTTATGTTGATGGGTTTTCTGAAAATTAAAAAACTATGGTATCGACAAATGTCATTTGTATAATTCCACCAAGTACTCTTGCGCTCCATTTACACAATTTATTTCATATGAAAACAATGAAAATGGACTGCAGGAGTACTCGATGAAGTGCTGTGGCATGCTGATAACATTTTCATATTTTTGATCTTGGTATAAAATAATAAAAGTTGACCATGGGCATGCATACTGACTATTCTTGATTACAGATTAGTATGATTAATGGATTCACATAGTATAGTTCACTGCGACTTCTATTCTGGAGTAATCCTTAACCATAGCGGGTTCTGTTATCCATATATTTTATAACTGTCAAATGTACTTGAGAAATCAAGGGAAAAGAAGCATGGAAAATATAGAAGCAAGGGGTATCGAGCATCTGATATGAAGATAGTTATTGAGCTCCAATTCATGGGTTAAAAAGCTTAAAGGATTAGCAAAGAATTAGGGGTGTCAAGTCTCAAGGGTTGTCAAGCATATAAAGCAAAGAAGAACAACGAATCTCAAGCAACTATAAAGAGATTCCGAACATCTGAAAATAAAGAAGGTGTCAAATTTCAAGTGGTTATCGGGCCAAATGGAGGTATTGAGTCCCTAAAGGGGTAATGAGCCTCTACAACGGGAAAGGTTGTCAAATGTTTGATGAACAGATGAAGGTTCCGAATCAATAAGTGCCGTAGATATCGAGCTACAACAAATCCAGAAAAATTGTAGATATCGAGCTCAGCAACTACAAAAGTTGTCGAGAATCTAAAATCAAAAGTGTGTCAAATCTTTATGATAATTGAGATGTCGAACGTCTAAACAAGAAAGTGAAGAGATACCAACCCTCTAAGGGATGTTGAATTTATACAACACCAGGTATCATAAAATACATAACAAAGGAAGGATGCCATGCAAATGAAGTATATCGAGCATTTACTCATGAAGAGAAGATATCGAGTCTTTATTAAAATCTCAGATTTGGTAATCGATGTCGAGCCATTACAACTATGGCGTTGTAGAGCATATAAAAGCGACAAGTGGTATCGAATTTCCTCACGAATGATTAATTCAGAAGTAATACACTTCAATACTAGCAAGAGGTTTCAAATTTCTACAAGCGGCAAGGGATATCGAAGACCTGAAGATGTAAAGGATGTCGAGCTTCTACAAGGAGATAACATTGCCGAACAATAAAGGACATAAAGGGTGCCGAGTATCACCAACTATACAAACCATTGAGTATCTACATGCAAGTTATTAAATAATTAACATAATATAGGGTGTCGAATATCAACTGTCATAAAGGTTGCCGAGCTCCTGCACATTATGCCAAGGCTCAACAAAAAAGCGCCACCAAAATTACAATCAAGAAGGAGTTAGCGGAACCCTTTGATTCAAGGCTAGGACACGTGTCAACCATCCCGTATGGTTGACACCTCTATAAATAGATCCCATCGTTGCCAAAATGGGGGTGGATCATTCTTTTTCTCTCTCTTGAAATTCTAAAGTTATAAACCCTAAATTGAATTGGGGATTTCAAAGGTCGATTGTAACCTTTGAATTTAATGCATATAAGGATTTGAGAATATAATTTTGCATAGCATATCTTCCTTTGACATGCATATTGGACTGTCATTGAATAATTGACGTGCATATGACTTAAACTTGGACTTGCATATTAACAATGCACACAAGGCCACTTAAGCCCTTGACTATGAACATATGAACAAGGGACTATGATGTATGTGACTTGTCTATTTTACCTACTAACATATAAGTAAAGGACTATTGTAAATTTACTCAAGTCACTAAATTTATCCTTGAACAAGTGATTTGAGCTTTTGGACAATCTCGTGATTAAATTAATATCAAGGGGAGTTATTGAGATGTTATATAATAAGACCACTTTGTACACCGTCTCGAGTGTTGAACTAAATTTTGGTTCAACATTTTCGACGCTAGAAGAAGGGTTTGGACCAAAGTTCTAGATTCCGTCCGGCACGCCGGAACTCTGGCCATCTCGGCCCGGTTCCGATGGTGGCCGGAACGGAATCAGGTAATAAACCCGTTCCGTTATCCAGACAAAAAAATATAATGAGGTAAAAAAAACAGCTTTAACTCATATCATTTCATAAAGCAAAAATCATTGCAAGCTTCAATCAATTTCAAGTTAACGTTTTGCTAAAAAAATCAGACAAAAAGTCATGCTTTTAGTAATGTAATCATATGCAAAAGAATGAATATTTGGCTATAAAAACCATAAGAATCTCAGAACAATACACACAAAACTCACAAATTTAAAGCCGTGTCCAATCGAAATTTACTCTAGGAATTCCTATTCTACATCGCAGCTTGAAGCAGGTTTTTGAGAGTGTAGTGCAGCTAACCCTGTGCGATCAAATTAACGCGTGCAAGCCTGAAGCAGGTTTTTGAATTTTTTTTGTTGAACCCATGAATTGAAATTGACGCGGCTAATTTTGGCGTTTGAGTGGTAAGGAATTAGGGCAGAATCGTTGGAGATGTAGTGGCAGCTGATGCTAAACTGGGCTGGGCTTTCTAATTACATTTGTTGACAATTATCGTATAACTTGGGTTGGATTATTAATTATTTTCATTAAGAGTCCTGAATGTGTTGTTTACCAAAGTTACACTGGTCCTTTAATATTTGTGTTTACTAAACCGAGCCGAGCTTTAGAGTTAGGTTAATGGACAATTAGATTAGTATCTATTACTAAATATGAGCATTTTGGGTATGTTTTGAGTACTGGTGCTCATGGCATGCACAACGCAGATTATATCTTGTGAATATTATATAAGTTGACACAGCGTATATGTACTTTTAATTTGAAAAATTCAAAACACTTATGTAACTGAATTAGTTTGTATAATGTTCACTTTTTTTGTGATATTTTTTTAGTTAAGTTGAAGTTGATATTAATAAATTTATGTTATATAATTTGTATAATTTTTGTTTATTATGTATATATAATTTTAGGTGCTTGAATATGACAAATTGTGATATCGTTTGGAATTATTGCACGGCGGTCGGTATTAACAAAAAGAAAACAAAGTGCAATTATTGCAGCAAAGAAATTTCTGGTGGAGGTGTAACACGTATGAAAGAACATTGGCAGCAATGGCCGACGACGTTGCACCATGTCCAAGCGTTTTTAAAGAAGTCAGAAAACTTATACGAGAACATTTAATCAAAAAGAAAAACGAAAAAAGTCAAGGGAAGCTTGAAAACAACACGTCTGACTACGTTGGTTATAGGTATTCTACGTCTGACTATACTGCAGGTTATTCGTATCACGAAGTAAATCAAACAAATAATGCCGAAACGTCAAGTAGCCAGGATGAGCCTTCACCATTTGATAATGTGATGACGACATTTTTAAATTCAGATCAAATGCAGCGGTATGTTTTTCAACCTTATTATAATATCTGGCACAAAACGAAGACACCGATGAGCATGGTTCATATGATGTTCAAAAAAATAGTTTTTTGTATTAATTTTATTTATGTTGTATGTTTTGTATCTTCTACATAATTTGAATGAATTACTATAATTTAGTACTGGTATTGTAAATTTATTGGCATATTTACAAAAAAGTATCCGAATTCGCAAACCGGAATTAAAACGGAATTTCCGAAATTTCCGAAACGGAACCGAAATTTTAAAATTTTCCAATGGCCGGAACGGAAACGGAAAACGGAATTTTGAACCTTGGTTTGAACCTTCGATTTTTTGTTTCTTTACCTTACTTTGAAACTAATTAAGTTAAACTTTGTTTCAGGAAAATGGTGAAGACCGCGAAGGTTAATGTTCCGAATGAAGAAATTATACAAACAATAACCTTGAGGAAAATAGCAATCCAAATTTTAGTTTGGAGAACGCGGTGATTGGACAACCCTTAGCACCAGCAAAGCCAACGAGCAGCGAAGCCGAAATTCAAAATTCAACACTACAGCTCACAACGATGCAAGAGCTTTCGAAAAAAGTTCTTTCTCAGAAGTACCCCAAAACAATAAAGCTTACCGAAGAAGGAGAAGACGCTGAATCTTCAAGGAAAAATTTAGATACCTCAATGCTCAAAAGCAATGATAAGGGCAAAAACAACATGGGCCTACAAAGAAAGAGAAGAACCCAGAATGAAGGACCAACCATATATTCTCCAAATCAAAGAGAAAGAAGATAATAAAGTTAAGATGAATCGTCGAAGGGAAAACCAAGAAAAGCTAGTAGAAAGGTCTACCGAACAATCAAGTAGCTCAATCTCACGCAAAGAATACAAGCCCTATATAGAGGATTACCGTGATGATGAAACCTATTTAAGGAACTTGGCTAACAAAATGGTGAAAGACATGCTTGATTTTAATGGAAATGGGATCCTTGACCTGAGGGTTAATAACAATTTCCGCGAAGCTCCATTCACAGATGAGATAATGTCGGTTAGAATTCCATCGCACATTAAAATTTCTTTACTGAAGTATAACGGAACCACTGATCCCAATGACCACCTTTTGGCTTTTGAGAGCCAAATGGATTTGCATTGTGCTTCAGGAGCAATACGTTGTAGGTTCTTCCCTACGACTTTTCAAGGAGCAGCTGCCAAACGGTACATGTACTACAAAGAGAAGACTATTTACTCCTGGAAACAAATCTCTTATGAATTTTCAGCACGGTTCTGCATATGCAAAGATCCTACCATAGATTCTAGCGTGTTGGCTAATGTCAAATAAAGACCAGGAGAGGTGCTTGTCGAATATATAAGGAGATCCAACATAGAGGCACTAAAGGCAGAAAACATAACAAATAGGGAAAAACTGATGGCAGTACGTTCAGGGTTAATTGAACAGACTTCTTTCTGTAAGGAACTCTACGTTCATGGATGTAGAGATCTACAAGGTGTCCATTTATAGGCTGATAAGTTCATCCGCATGGATGAAATGTACCATGTTAAAAGGAAGTCCCAATCGAAGGAGGGAAATTCGGTTTTGACCACCTAACAAAAAGCCAAGATGAGATGAAAGTAGAGGAGGAAGATGAGAGGAGATTCCTAAAACTAATTACGTAGAATTAAACAAACCTATCTCCTACATTTTTGCTGTGGTCAAAAATAAAGGAAATTTTCCTACTTCCTTCAAGGCGATGAATGATCCCAAACCAAAAAGAGAAGGAGATTATTGCGCCTACCATAAAGCAAATGGGCAAAAAACCGATGAATATCGTGTCTTAGCAGGGATAATTCAGAATATGATCTGATCAGGATCTCTGAAGGTGTTTGTCAAGAAAACACAGAAGTCTTCACATCCTGAAGGGAATAAATCGAGGCCTCCAAACAATGTTGCGAATTTTGTAGAGAATGATTCTTAACAGGACTTTATTCCTCTAATTAACTGCATATATGTCATTCATGGAGGTCCTCATCTCGTCGAAAGTAGCAGAGGGGTCAAGAGCAAATATATAAGAGAAGCAAGGGATGGAGTCGTTTCCATTCAGGAGAAGCCACCGTTCAAGAGTCATAAATTTCAACTCCAAATGCCCAACTTAACAATAACTCCACAAGAGCTAAAGGGAGTTCGTTATCCGCACAATGATCCGCTGATGATAACTTCACAAATTGGGCTCTCTGTGGTATCAAAGATCTTAATTGACACCAAAGTGCAGTAAATGTCATTTTTAAGCACGCTTTTGATCAAATGAATATTCCAGAGGAGAAGTTGGAACCAAGCTTCGAGCCTATCTTTAGGTTCAATAATAAAGGATCTACTCCAGTATGACATATAAAACTTTTGGTGCAAATGGGAATTCCACCACACTCCAGAACTTTTGAAACTCTGTTCATAATAATGGACCAACCCTCCTATTATAATGCTTTCCTTAAAAGACTAGCTCTAGATGGAGTGGATGCATTCGTCTTACCGAAATTTCCGATGGTGAAATTTTTGACTAAAAATGGTTGAGGAACCATAAGAGGGGAACAATTCAGTTCTCGAGAACTGTATTTCGCTACACTTGAGCAATTCACAAGAGATGATATATCTTGTTATGACTTGGAGAAAAGAATTAAACAAAACTAAATTGAGAAGCCCTTGGATAATAGTCTTTTAGGCTTACTATTCGAGGCAAACAAAAAGACAAGAGTAGTTGAAAAGCCCGATAATGTGTTGAAAAGATTCAACTTCTCTGAGAGAGAAAACAGAAAGAAGCAAACCAGATAATCGGTGAAATGGAGGATGAAGATATTATTACTGAATTAGATTGCATAGGAGAGCAAGAAAGAATAAAATCTGCCGAAGATCTGAAAGAAGCAAGCTTATATTCACTAGACCCAACAAAAAGGATGAAAATTGGAAAGAATTAGGCGACAAACTCAGAGGAGAACTTATCCGATTTTTCCAATCTAGCAAAGATCTGTTTGCCTGGACCCACTCAGACATGATTGGGATAGATCAAATAGTTATGAGCCACGCTCTAAATATAGATTCAAATATTGTCCTTGTTCGACAAAAGAAAAGACAGTTCAATAAAGTTTGCGCTCATGCATTGAAGGAAGAAATCAAAAGATTATTTGAGAATGAGTTCATTAGAGAAGTGTTTTATCCCAAATGGCTAGCTAATCCCGTGTTAGTTAAAAAGTCCAATGGGAAATGGAGAACGTGTGTCAATTATACTGATCTAAACAAAGCATGCCCTAAGGTTAGTTATCCTTTGCTCCGAATAGACTAGTTGGTTGATGCCATAAGTGGACATAAGCTGTTATCTTTTTTGGATGCATACTCGGGTTATAATCAAATTCCCATGTTCAAACCAGATGAAGAAAACACAAGTTTCATAACAGATTGGGGGACTTATTGCTACAAAGTTATACCTTTTGGACTAAAGAATGCAGGGACTATGTATCAAATGTTAGTAAACAGAATGTTTAGAGAACAAATTGGACGGAACATGGAGGTGTACGTGGACGATATGCTGGTCAAGTCTCAAGAGGAAATTAATCATCTAAATGACCTTGATGAGAAGTTTGGAGTACTAAGAAAGTACCGAATGAAGCTCAATCCACAAAAATGTAATGAATTTAAATGATAGGGTAGCAGCTCTAAATAGATTTATCTCCAAGACTACTGATAAGTGCATTACTTTCTTTGACGTGATTAAGAAAAAGAAGAACTTTAAGTGGGGAGAAGATTGCAGAAAAGCCTTCAAAGAATTAAATGACCATCTTGAGAAACCACCGATCTTATCTAGTCCTGTAGAAGAAGAGAATTTATACCTTTACATGTCAGTCTCCGAACATGCGATAAGTTCGGTTCTAGGAAGAGAAGAAATAATACTCAGCTTTCGGTATACTATACTGGTAAAAAACTTAAAGAAGCAAAAACTAGATTATAGAGAAGTTGAAATACTGTCTAATTCTCACCGCTCGAAAGTTGAGCCTATTTTTAAACACACCCAATCAAGGTCTTAACTAATTTTCCGTTTAAGCAAGTTTTCAGTAAGCCCGAAGCATCGAGAAGATTAGTAAAGTAGGAATAGAGCTGAGCCAATATGAGATTGAATTCCAACCCCGAGTGGCAATCAAGGTGTATGCTTTAGCCGATTTTTGTTAACGAATGCATATGATTTATTAAAGAACAATCAGAAAGGGAAAAAGATTCGAAGTCTAAATGACAATTGTCTGTTGATGGAGCCTCAAATGAGCAAGAGACTGGTGCATGATACGTGATCATTACTCCCGATGGACATCGATTACACTATGCAATGAAGCTAGGCTTTCCCGCTACCGATAATATGGCTGAGTATGAGTCAAGGGTAGCAAGACTTACCTTAGCCCTTCATTTGAAGATCCCAAGAATAGAAATTTTCAGCGATTCTAAATCAATAGTCAATCAGTTGAATCGAACATATCAAACGAAAGATGCAAAATTGTCATTTATGTCAAAAAGGTGCTGAAAATGTTAACATAGTTTGAAGATTTTTTGATACACCAAATACCCAGAGGAAAAAATTCTCAAGCCGATTTTTTAGCCAAGTTGACTAGCTCACGAGGAGCATTGGAAACTCGAATTGTGCCAGCATATTTCCAACAGATTCCCATCATTGAGGAAAAAGCCTTCGAACCGAAAATGAGGTTATGGTATTGACTAGATCCTAATCTCTTACATACGCGAAAAAAAGAGCTGGGAAGTGGAAACGATGGAATCCAAGAAGGAACCGTCCATATGGAAATGAATAGTTAGTATGAGAATAATTGGATGACACTCATTGTTAAGTACTTTATAGAAGGAAAACTACCAAAAGATAAAAATGAAGCTAGAAAGATAAAACATCAAGCTCCAACTTTTATCATGATGGATGCAACACTTTATATGAAAAAGGATATTCACTCCCTTATTTAAAATAGTAAGGACATGTTAATCCAGAAAGTGGCACAAAATTGTTGAGAGAAGCCCATGAAGGGTTTTGTGGAAATCATTCTAATAACATAAAATTAGACAAAAAAGTTACGAGGCAAGGTTTCTATTGACCCATATGAATAACAATGCAGTGAATTACGTAAAGAGATGCGAGAAATGTCAACGATTTCCAACAATTTCACACATGCCCCAAGTGAGTTAACCCCAATTTCAAGTCCGTGGTCCTTTGATGTATGAGGAATCGACTTATTGGATCATTGCCTATATCTAAAGGCGAAACAAAGTTTGCAGTTGTAGCTATCGACTACTTTACCAAATGGGTATAGACAGAACCATTACCAAATATAACATCACGAAAAGCACAAAAGTTTGTGATTAAGAACATAATCACCCGGTTTGGAATACCGCATAAAATAATATCCAACAATGGAACTCAATTTGAAAGTGAGGAATTTACCAGTTTTTGCAACAAGAATGGAATAATCAAAAGTTTTCATTTGTAGCTCATCCCAAGGCTAATGGAGCCGCTGAAGCTGCTAACAAAACCATTAAGACCATCCTCAAGAAATGTCTGGACAAAGCAAAAGAAAATTGGGTAGAAGAGAGCTACCACTCATGCTTTGGGCATATCGAACTTCTACTAAGACTGTAACATGACATACTTCATTTTCTTGACATATGGATGCGAAATAATGCTACCAATCGAAGTTGAAATACCATCTTATCGGAGGATTGCATATGCTTTCAATCTCAATCAAGAGTTGAAAAAAGGATCCCTAGATTTGATCAATGAGTTAAGGAATGAAGCGGCTATACGGACGACTGAATATCAACGAAGAATATCAAAATACTATAATTCCTAAATTAAGGAAAGATCATTCCAAAATGGAGACTTGGTACTCCGTAAGATCATTGCAAATACCAAGAATCCGACATATGAACTGTTTGGATCAAATTGGGAAGAACCCCTTGTTATCCACAAAGTAATCCCACTAAAGACTTATCGACTGTGCCAACCTGATGACAACATAATTGCAAGAACTTGGAATGCCGAACATTTGAGGCTATATTTTCCTACAATGGATAAATAAAGAAATTGAGACAAATATATCTACAGAATCGATAATCAAAAGAAAGAAAGGAACTTATAAAGGAAAAGCCTTTGATCCCGTCACAAGAGCCTGATCAAAGCACCTTCTAGAGGGAGGTCGGAGTAAGCCTCTAGTTCCGCCTATAAGGCCTGGCCAGAGCACTGCAAGCCTTCAATTTTGCCTACGTAGCCTGGCTGGATCACATTCTAGAGGGAGGTTAGAGCAAGCCTTCGGTCCCGTCTACATGGCCTGGTCAGAGCACTGCAAGCCTTCGGTCCCGCCTACATGGTCTGGTCAGAGCACTGTAAGCCTTCGGTCCCACCTACATGGCCTGGCCAGAGCGTCTCATAGAGGGAGACTGAGTAAGCCTTTGGTCCCGCCTAAGATGGGTTGGCCAAAGCATTAACCAGCCTTAGACCGCGCCTATAAGGCTTGATCAGAGCGCCTCCTAGAGGGAGGACATGCAAGACTTTAGATCAGCCTAAGATGGCCGACTAGAGCACCGACCAATCAAAGCCTAAATCACTACCTAAGATGGTAGTAAGGTGCAAAAAAGTTCAATGCCTAAATCACTGCCTAAGGCGACGGTAAGGGACGAAAAAATTCAAAGCCTAAAGCACCATCTAAGATGGTAGTAGGGGACGAAAAAGATCAAAACCTAAATCATTACAAAAAAATGTAATAGGGGACGAAGAAAATCAATCAGACAAGAGTGACTTCATCCTGAGAACGGATCAAAGTAATCTTCTAAGAGGAAATGTAATTACCAATCTGGCACTAAGCTAGGATTAAAGCAGCTAAAGCAACCTTCAAAGGGAAAGTCGAGCTATCTATCACATAGAACCAAGACTTCAACATCAATATAGATATTTGAGAAATTTCAAATCTTACTGCCAAGGAAATAAATCATTATTTTAACCTGAAGCTTCATTCTTCAAAGGTCGGAATTGAATTAGCTTTCAATCTTATCCTTTGGTTGGGATTTCAATTTTCTACCAAACAACAGGAATCTTCGTTATTAGCTAGAATCCTGGTTTGCTATTAAATAAAAGATGGATTCTTCCATTAAAGTGAAAGTTTCTGGTTTTCTTATAAGTGCCAGATGGATTTCTGGCCTTCTTATAAATAGATTTCTTACTACTAGATGAGTTTCCGGTGTTCTTAGAACTTCTTATTGTCAGATGGATTTATGTTCTTCTTATAAATAGATTTCTCATCGTCAGATGGATTTCTGTTCTTCTTATGGATGGATTTCTTACTCTCTAGTCTTATAGATGGATTTCTTATTCTCAAGATAAATGGATTGCTAGGCTTCTTATCGAATGAATTTTGGGCTTTCTTAGTTAAACTTGGTTTTACACAAAAGTGTAAAAAGCTTCTTTTACACAAGGAAAGTGGCAAATATTATTCACTTATTTTCTAACTGTCAAATATACTTGAGAAATCAAGGGAAAAGAAGCATGGAAAATATAGAAGTAATGAGTATCGAGCATTTGATATGAAGATAGTTATTGAGCTCCAATTCAGGAGTTAAAAAGCTTAAAGGAATTAGTAAAGAACTAGGAGTGTCGAGCCTCAAGGGTTGTCGAGCATATAAAGCAAAAAAGGATAACGAATCTCAAGCAACTATAAGGGGATTTTGAACATATGACAATAAAGAATGTGTCGAATTTCAAGTGGTTATCGAGTCAAATGGAGGTATCGAGTCCCTAAAGGAGCAACGAGCCTCTACAACAGGAAATGTTGTCGAATGTTTGATGAACGGATGAAGGTTCCGAATCAATAAATGTCCGTAGATATCAAGCTACAACAAACCCGAAAAAAGTAGGTATCGAGCCTCGGCAACTACAAAGGTTTTCGAGAATCTAAAGTCAAAAGTGAGTGTCAAATCTTTATGATAATTGAGATGTCGAACGCCTAAACAAGAAAGTGAAGAGGTACCAACCCTTTAAGGGATGTCGAATTTATACAACACCATGTATCATAAAATACATAACAAAGAAAGGATGCCATGCGAGTGAAGTATATCGAGCTTTTACTCATGAAGAGAAGATATCGAGTCTTTATTAAAATCTCGAATTTGGTAACTGATGTCGAGCCATTACAACTATGGTTGTTGTAGAGCATATAAAAGCGACAAGTAGTATCGAATTTCTACAAGGATGACTAATTCAGAAGAAGTAATACACTTCAACACTAGCAAGGAGTTTCGAACTTCTGCAAATGGCAAGGGATATCGAAAACCTGAAAATGTAAAGGATGTCGAGCTTTTACAAGGAGATGACGTTGCGAACAATAAAGGACATAAAGGGTGCCGAGTATCGCCAACCATACAAACTATCGAATATCTATCTCCATGCAAGTTATTAAATAATTACCATAATATAGGGTGTCGAATATCAACTGTAATAAGAGTTGCCGAGCTCCTACACATGATGTCGAGTCTCAACAAAAAGCGCCACCGAAAGTACAATCAAGAAGGAGTTAGCTGAGCCCTTTGATTCAAGGTCAGGACACGTGTCAACCATCCCTCATGGTTGACACCTCTATAAATAGACCTCCATCGTTGCCAAAATGGGGGCAGATCATTTTTTTTGAGATTCTAAGGTTGTAAATGCTAAATTGGTTTGGGGATTTCGAAGGCCGACTGTAGCCTTTGAATTTAATGCATGTAAGTACTTAAGAATATAATTTTACATAGCATATCTTCCTTTGACATGCATATTGGACTGTTATTGAATAATTGACGCGCATATGACTTAAACTTGGGCTTGGACTTGCATATTAATAATATACACAAGGCCACTTAAGCCTTGGACTATATGAAAGTCTGCTTTGCATAATGACTATCATAACTATGAACATATGAACAAGGGACTATAATATATGTGGCTTGTCTATTTTAAACCACAACACTTAAGTAAAAGACTATTGTGAATTCACTTAATTCAGTAAATTTATCCTTGAACAAGTGATTTGAGCTTTTGGACAACCTCGTGATTATATTAAAATCAAGAGGTGTTATTGAGATGTTTTCAAATAAAATCACTTTGTACACCGTCTCGAGTGTTGAGCAAAATTTTGGTTCAACAAGTTCAAAGCTCAAACTTGTTCCAACACTTTGCGTAAACCATATTCTAGTGTTGTGTGATTGCGTTCTCCTGAACCATATGATGGTTAAATATTTGTCGAGCAAGCAAAATTGAATTAGCTTAGCGATGATATAAATATGTAGTTTCAACTATAACCTATGTAACTAGGTAGACAATGATAGTGAGAAAAAAGTAAGAAAACATCAGTTAAAGAGCATTTGATGTATAAAGAGGGCAAGATTGCCAAAAGAATTTAACCTTTGATGCATCACAGTTAAGCTGAATACCAATCTTTTTCTGCATCCCATTTCAGTAAATACTTTTTGACGTTTTCCCATTTGGACTTGGTTAAAAATCTTGCATCCATCATCAGATGAGGCTTCTTATCCTATCAAATTTTGAGTTTGGGGCAAAAATGTAACTAACCATTGTGACGCATTCATTGCCAATATACTATGAGTAAAAAGTTGACAAAGGTTAAATCATTTACATCAATTAGTTGACCTTCGAATCGATACTCAAATCAAATTAAAAGGGTTTAATAGTCATGCACCGTAGTTTTTCATAAAATCGTACGTTTGAAAACCACAATAACAATTTATAAATTAAGACTAAAGATAAAGTTTAAAACAATAATAAGTTTTAAGATGTTTTTAGCCAAAAACAAAAACAAAAAACAAAAAACAAAAACAATGAGAATTTGTAGTGTTTTGGACAAAGTTAACATGAAAATCTTAATAAAGAGGTATAAATTCAGAAATGTAGGTCCAGAACATGTCATTTCTTCCAAAAGCTTCAACATTTCTAGGGTTGGATACATTATAAAATTGTATTTGACCGTTACCAGAGATGGAGCTTCGGCTATGGTACTCTAGAGTTTGGGCTACAACACAGGTTAGATTTTTTTCTTCTGAAAACGGTATGTATAATCAATCATATTTTAAAATAAAACCGTTTGCGTCAAAAATGGCACAAACACCCAATGAAGTAAGAAATATGAAACTTATCAAAGAAAAGCGAGAAATATATAAGAACACATAATTTTTATAGTGGTTCGGCAAATATTCCGACCTACGTCCACTTAAACTTTGTTATTCGATTTCTATGACTTTTACAAACTGTGATTTTGTGAATCAGTATTCTATGGATCAGTGAAGATTCAACAAGGTCCGTGGCAAAGTCTATAAATTCAGAAAAGAAGAGAAATAAGTCGCTTTTCAAGTGCACTCCACCTTTATTGATGGGTGAAAATCACTGAGATAATCTCCTAAAATTGGTCCACATGTCCACCACGTCGTGCACGTTCTTCCACAGTTGGGGTCAACCGATCCAAGATATCATGGATCGGTACCGATTCATGGCTCATGGATAGGTACCGAGCTGACTTAGAATCGAAGCCGAGGAATTTAAGTGTTTGCTTGGGGGTCGATCTGAAGATTTCCCGAGATTTTAGTGCTCGAGTTTTCCTTGGCTTGCTTGGACTACAACTTGAGATTTTTTTGTATCCAACCCGAGTTTCATGGATCGGTACCGATCCATGGTCATGGTTCGGTACCAAACGATCGTGCTTGGGGTTTTGCATGGGTTGCTTCGGGCCTTGCTTGGAGTTTTCCCAAGGCTATTGTGCTTCGAGTCTAACCGAGGATTTTGTGGGTTTGCTCCAAGTCAGCTCTTCAAAAAACGTGAACATTTAAATTTTAAACTTTTTTCACTCATTTTTTTATATTTCTTTTTTCTTGCCTTTTTATGATGTCTCCCAAGTCTTTGGGTCATTTCTTCATCGTTTGTTCGTCCGATTCGATCGTTTAAGTCTATTCGATGACCGCAGCAAATTCGGCTGTAGCACTCCCCCAAAGCACGCCTTGCGAACGGAAGATGTGTTTTGCTCAAGAACAAAAACCGAAGTTGATGAATCACTAGTAATTGAATTTTCTGGCTATTAACTGATCAAACTGCGACGAATCATCCAGTTCTTCCGGATTCACCTATAAATCAAATGTCATTCCAAACTGCTATGGCTAAGGACTTGAGTTCTTGCTTGAGTGTTAGTTACAAATCATCATTATTCCGTGTTTTCCTAAAATTATTATCACATATGATAAACCAAAATCATCACGTGTTCGTCCGGAAGTTAGCAATCGTATATCGAAATCAGTGTTATCCGTTATTCGTTTGGGATTTTACTATCACGAGTTGAGCATGTGTCGAATAATCAAAGGCCAATAACTCTGTGTAAGTTCATTGCCACCGCTTGGAACGTTATTTATAAATCGTCTAGTGTCGCTCAGTATCCCATTATACAAACACTCAACCGAATCGAAACAATGACTTTCATTAATCAATATCAAGGGTAACCAATCTCCGTTGGTGTTTCGAAATCAATATCAGTTATCACATTCGAGTGATTTTTAAAATCATGCAATCATGAGGTTTAAAATTAAATGCATTAATCAAACGTCCAAATCATCTAATCCTATCTAAGATCACTTTCAGATTTCCAACTCAAAGCGTGCGTATGGACCTATTGAGATCGCATACATGTGTAAGCGGCTAAATAGCAATACTACATCATTCATTCAAAATAAAAAATACAGTGGGGGAATTGAACCCGACTCCTATCCATCCCGATCATGGGATGACCATTCTCGGCCAAGATTCATGGTCGCATTTTGATATATCTGTCATGAATGGTGGTCGCTCCAACGAAATCACTGTAGTTTGTGCTTTGATAATCTAATTTCTGACATATTATTGTGAGTGGTTACTCCGAACCTGCTATTCAATTTAGTTCTTCATTGTGCCCCCGTTCCTGCGGGGCTTTCCAACTCTAATTCGCGTTGTTATGCATTTGCACTCTATTCTCCGCTCTGCGGCTTAATATCATCCCTCAGACGCGCTCCATCTCGCCCGGATTCCAAGTCCAGATCAATCATGCCCTTGGCTTTCATGGATCGGTACTGACTTGTGCTCGGGGATCGGTACTGACTTGTGGCACCTCTTTGGGAGTTGCTCCACTTCGTTCCATTCTATTTCCAAGTGCATTTGTTCTGCCTTCTGGCCTCTAGTTCAAATTTGCAGCAACTCCGACTGCTCTTTGTTGTCCTATCCTTTGGAGGAATCTGTTCATCATTTCTTCCTATCAGGCTATCAATCTCTTCTGTATTTCTGTCATCTTCTTCTCCATCTCATCTCTGGTTATGTAGATGGAAGAGGGGGGAGGGGGAGAGGTTAGATTCTGAGGATGCCTCATGGCTGTCCCTTTGTCCTTGTTAGCTTTCTCCAATATCAGTTCGTCTAGTTGATAGTCTCATCACGTCCAAGTCCTTTCAGTGAAAGCACCAAAATGTTTGCATCAAAAATGACATAAACATCCAATAAAGTAAGAAATATGGAAATTATCAAAGAAAAAGCAAGAAATATAAAAGAAGAAAACTCAATTTTATAGTGGTTCGGCAAATATTTCGGCATACATCCACTTAAACTTTGTTATTTGATTTCTATAACTTTTACAAACTATGATTTTATGGATTTGTGAAGATCCAACAAGGTTTCATGGCAAAGTCTAGAAGTTCAAAAAAGAAGGAGATAAAAAGTCTCTTTTCAAGTGCACTCCAACTTTATTTATAGACGAAAATCACCGAGATAATCTCCAAAATGTTAACACTTCCACCATGTCGTGCACGTTCTTTCACAAAAATCTAAGGGTCAATCGATCCAAGACATCATAGATCGGTACTGATCCATGGCTTATGGATGGATACCCAGCTAACTTGGTGTCGGACCCGAGGAATTTGAGTGTTTGCTTGAGGCTCGACTTGAAGATTTCTTTAGATTTTAGTGCTCGAGTTTTTGTTGGTTTGCTTGGAGTCCAATCGGATATTTTTGCGTGTCCAACCTGAGTTTCATAGATCGGTATCGATCCATGGTCACGGTTTGGTACTGAACAGTCGCGCTTGGGGTTTTTTGTATGAGTTGCTTCGGGCCTTGCTTGGAGTTTTCCAATGCTATTGTGCTTCGAGTCCGACCCGAGGATTTTGTGGGTTTGTTCCAAGTCAGCTCTTCCAAGAACGTGAACATTCAAATTTTCAACTTTTTTCGTTCATTTAATTATATTTTATTTTTCTTGTCTTTTTATGATGTCTCTCAAGTCCTTGGGCCATATCTTCGTTGTTTGTTCATCTGATTCGCTCGTTCAAGTCTGTTCGAAGATGGCAGCAAATTTGACCGTAACAAAAACTAAGTCCAATTTCTCTCAACTCTTTCATTCTACAGTACAAGTCAAAATACCCTGTGTCTAATTCTATCTTATGTTTTGTAAAAAATGGAAAAAGGCCTAAAAAAAAGTAATTATTTAAGTGATGAGATCATGGATAATGGTTAAAGCATCACATATGTATATTTAATTTATGTCTTTTTAGATTAATATTTTTGCCTTGTCTAGTTAACTACTAAAATTGCTAGCTTATTCATTTTTTTTTTTTGATTCGGTTATTCAGTTCTTTATCCACTTTTTCATCTTTCTAGTTTCTATTCAATATTTGTGGTTGTGTGTAGATATTTTCAAATTTAGTAAAACCTTAAATTGATCTCAACATTCTGCTGAAGTACAGAATTTACTATAGCCCAGGATGATTTCCAATCCAGGCTTCGTCTCTGTCTGTTATTATCACATAAGTGATATCTGTATGACTTTTGCATGCAAAATTAAAAGAATAAACTGTGGGGCCTAATTGAAAATGGGAATGAGGAGTTGGTCGGTCCGCCGCCCCTTCCGGAGATCCTCTGTATCAGGGAGTTTCTAAATAAAAAAGGGACTGAGGACGGCTTTCCTTTGTACCCCCAACCCCCTCATGGCTAATTACGTTACCAGAGCAATCATTGCTTGTAACACTTGCATCCATCGTATCACTAAAAATTATCATTTTTGATGATTTACTAGTAATTGTTTAGTATTATCATTGCCAGTTACTTTATATAAATTTCACCAAACCATTGGGAAAGGCTGATGTTCCATCGTGAAACATTGCAAACCCCTTTTATTGCCCCTTTTTGCTTGTAAGCAACAAACACCATCTTTGCATCGTTAACAGAATGCAAACTATCTCTATGGTTGGTTTCACCGATGGTTTCATGACTATTTCCAGAAATCAATAATTAGCTGCATATAAAATGATGAATCCACATTCATGTCGTTTTTCCAAAACGTGTCAATATGGGTAATTTGGTTTTAGTCCTTTTGGTTCCGTTTGAGAGGTTTTTTTTTTGTCCTTTTCTCCTAGAGAACCGAACTCCCATTGTAAAATCTGATGAAGTCTACACCATACTCACAACCACATACTCAGACTTACTCACAGGATGTTATGCCCGCATCCGTTACCCAAGCTCATGACCATTGACCACTCAACTCATGCCATACATTAACTGAGCAACCATGTTGGTTTTCTGTTTGACAGTTTTGTAGTATTCATACTGATCATTTATGGAAGTTTTAGTTTCATGATGTATTTTTACAACATATCACTACATATTTAGGATTTAATTATTCCCTGGTTTTAAGGTATTTTTACAAGAACAAACTTGTGTTTTATCCATATGATTTTCATGTTATCTAAAAGTCGAATGATTATAAAAATCTGAGGGAAATGCTAATGGTATACATATCAGATTGTAAAGTATTTGAAAGAGAGAAAAACAGGTTATTATTGAAAAGTGTTTTAGTTTCCAGGGAAAATAAAATAAATAGATGAGTAGTATTGACATATATTCATATACATAGAGAGAAGATAAAATATATGTTTTTCGTAAAGGGTAACTTCAAATAATCAAGTGAATTGAGAAATTCAACCATAATTACACAAGGGCGGATCTAGGTTAAGCCTGGATGGGGCCACTGCACTACCTGGGTCAGCCAATTGTTCCAAGGAATTATTGAAATGTACTGATTGGCCATAGCTGAAAAGTTACTTTTGTCCTATCTGACACAATAAGTAAGGCCCCGTTTGGCTTTCTACTTTTAGTTTTGAGTTTTTATCCAAACAAAAAAGCGCACGACGCTTATATTTTTGAAAACAACCAATTTGAAGAATGAAGTTAACATACAAAATGAAAAACAAATTTATTTTGTTTTCATGTTTCGAGAATTAACAAAAGCACGAAAAATGATCCATTCCTCAGTCGTCCCTCCACCCCCTTCGCCGTCCTCCGATATCCCTCCGTCCTTGTCATAATGACTTAAAATTTTAAATATTTTCTTCCGCTCTCCCCGTAATTTGTAATGAATTTTAAAAACGCAAAATTCAAGATGAACCAAAACAGACCCTAATGTTTTGCAACCCATTTTTCTTCATCTACATATAATATTTCAAAAGGAACTGCCCATCACATACTTTTATTGATATTTAGTATTCATTCACTCTTTCTCGTGGTGTTGGACTAGGCATTTTAACCTGTTCTAATCCATTTTGGCTCCACCTAAACTCGAAGGCTACCTCCGAGTTGAACGTTTTATAAAAGTGAAAACCAGTACCGAAAAACTCCCAACATATTTTTTCGACATATCTCAACCATTAGATCTCCTTGTGTTGTTTGATGTGACGGAGATCCACCATTTGAAAATTGTGTCATCAATTGTGTATTTGTATTGCAACAGCCTAATATGCCTGACAAATAATGTTGTCTCACAGTGTTATGTTATTTGGCAAACGTAGGGGAAACAAAGAGGAAATTTGAGAGCGTTCACTTGGGAGGTACACTGAGCACTCCAGACTCAGGTAAAGTATATCAGTATTGGCATTGTTGTGGTTCCGAAGATCCGTTTGATGCAGGGTGCACCGCAGCTCCTCACTCTTCATATGACGATTAACCAACTCCATGATTCTTTAATCTTTACCAATGAAAATATGATGTTCTTGTCCATATTACATACTGTAACAATAGGCGTGATGTGCAACAGTTACCTTTTTATGCTTGTGGTTTTGGTTTCAACCAATTTGAAGTTCGTGTGTTTGCTGTCTTTTGCATTTTCTTTTTCTTCAGTCCATGATTATATCTGCTATTTTGTTGCACATTGCGGTCCATCTATTGTTTAAGATTTTAAGTGTCGCCTATAATATGATTTTGCTAAGGCAGCTGTGCTTCAATCTCGGATAATGGCTTGTGACTCCAAATCTTGCTCATTCTGTGATTCTGTGAACTATATTGAATGAGATTTTCTGTCTACTGTACCTAGAAATAAAAATATTATTGCTAAAGAAACATATGCTTTCAATATCATCCATCATAGAAGACCTCTTCCTATCATTTTGTGGCCTTCTTGAGAACTAATACTAGAGTTCTTTAAGTTTCTGTCTTTAGTCATGCTACAACATCGCCTAAGTGATCCACGGAGGAAGTCAGTTGATTGGAGATGGCCATGAAAGAAAAAGCAAGGGTATCGGCAATGGGTTTACGATGTCAAACAATTATCATTGGAGTTGAAGGTGGAGACACCATGTTAAGCGTCTTGGTGGACACGCAAGAATAGGGATGGTGGCAATCATTCAGGTGGTACGTACTGGCCATAATTGAGCAAGGCAGTAATATGCTGAATTTTTGGGTTCAGGCAAGCTGTATCGGAGTCCAAGAAGCTAACACCGTCTTGTTCATCACAGAAAGATAGGAAGAACGTGACAAGCACCATTGTCCAAGTGGTTAAATGATTCGGCTTTGGTGCGAAAGGTCACAAGTTTGAAGCTTGCGTAGCGTAATTCGAACGTTTATTGACATGTGATATGTTATCCAGTGGCATGTTGTATATAAAGTACCATTTCAAAAAAAAGATAGAAAGAACGGTGTTGGTCGTTTCATTTGAATGAGGTGTAGCGATGGCAAGTGAAGGCGATGGTTTTTTTACTTGATTAGCAATGAAGGAGGTCGGACCTAACATTATATGTATAGTTGGACGTGACTTGATGTTCGGTTGCGGTGGTCGTATTGGCGAGGTCGAGAAGTATGTAATGGCCTATCATGCATAACACTTATAATCTACGCATACAAGCATCTGGATTTCATAAGTATCATGAATGACATTCCACTAATGGTATAATTTAAAACAACACAAAGCATATCTATCACATTTGCAATCATACTATTTTCACAACGGAAGGAACAAAATATATTATCTACATAAACATGTAACAGATTAAGTGCATATCATGTCAAGGGACATAAGGTTTAATATCATAATACATCGTGCAAATGGTACATCAAATCCGATGTACAACAAATCTCAAAATGAATATATAGTTGAACATGTCAATATCCAAATATAATGGATATATATATATATATATCCATTATATTTGGATATTGACATGTTCAACTATATATTCATTTTGAGATTTGTTGTACATCGGATTTGATGTACCATTTGTGTATATATATATATATATATATATATATATATATATATATATATATATATAAACATAACGGTAAATGGCTATGGCTCTGTAACTCACTTCCATCTAGTAGAATCCCTTCTTTATTTCAACCTACTCAAAGAATAAATAACAAAAGAGACAACAAAGAGTGAGTCGGACATAAAGTGCAGTGAAAAGAAAATTTCACAAATTTGCATGATTACCAATATGCTACTATATTATGTACAATACCAAATGGTAATATACGAGGTAATGAAACCATACCTCAACTTGTTTCTTCACCTACATCCAACAATTTAACATATTTCTACTATAGTGCTACGTAATACATGATAAATCTATCATAGAATAATCAACATGGCACCGATCATAACTCGATCGTCGCACACTATGCTAGTGGGCATCAGGTCTCCCGATAAGGCCAAGACCCATTAGGCACGTTACCAAGTAAGACCAATACTACGACACTTTACTTTACTGCATCGTTCACCATCTACAATCTTATCGAACACGAATCGATATATACGTGCCTAAACGGTACCATTCGTTTAAAAAAAGACTTAAGACAAATAATTCGGGGCCAATCACCTTTTGCTACAAAGTAGCATGAGGCTACTACCTTTGCTACCGAGATAGAACATCCCCTATCCTTGAATCAGTGTTGCCTAACATTTAAAAATGGTCTATAAATATCAAATCTCAAAGACGTAACTAAGGGATACAGACTTACTCTATATATGCAATATCATATGGAATCATGTATCGCAACATCCTAGTCATCACGTTTGAAAGCCACCGGGTGACTCTTTGAAACCACCATACGAATCAATCATGTCCTGAACCATAGTCTCTATCTCATCTGACATCCTTTCCCAAGACAAGGCGTACCATCCCCAAACTCTTCACATTATTTTATAGTCACTTCAAACCTTATAAGAATCATGCTTGTCCCAGAAACGTACCCGAACTCTAAAAATATCGAATTTTAAACACAAAACTCAACTTTCCAAAGAACGAACCCGAACACCCGAAATATCAAATTTCAAACACAAAAGTCAACTTTCCAACTAATAGCATTTCAGACGTCTAAATAGTGTATTAAGACATATGACCTTAATTTCAAAAGTTTGAACCTAAATTCCAGATGTCTGAAAACCTCGAAAATACGCTGGAATATTACAGGATAAAATCCTCGAATTTCATATGTTTGAATTTCCTATTCATATGTCAGAACGTCTGTTGTGGCTAAATCTGAACCAGGATGAGAGAATTTTCCTTAGTGGAAATGCTTCACATTTTCTTATTTGTATTTCTCTCTAGTCTTCGACGCTCGCCTTTGTGTTGTTGAGATATTTTGCACTAACATCGTTTGACACAGGCTCATGCACTTATTATAAGTCGTTCAACACTCGTACGAACACTACTTTGCACTAGACAAACGAATTTGATGCAATGAACCATTTCAACCACCATTCGAGTTCAACTGCTCGACTATCATCCCCACTCTACATTCACTCACAATGCCATTAGTCATTCCCTAATCATTCTATCGGTTCTTAAACCAACAATTAATCCAATAATCAAACAAAATATATTGGCATTCATTATCAATTATTAACGCATTTAATCTATAATAAAACTCTTTAAAAATTCACTAAAACAAGATTCCCATCTTAAAGATCCCAATTCATGTTCACAAACCAATCCTTAACTAACATTGGATATTTGACATGATTTCTAGAATATTTAGCGATCATATATCATAGAGAATCAATCCCACTCACCAATCACTAAGAAATCCAAGCTCCAATGGAACTGACTTTGAAGCTCACTTTTGTTTTTTGAATTTAGGCTTCAAACTTCTCCAAAATGCAATTTTGAAGAGGTAGATTGGTATAGAGAATCTTTTAACTTGAATTTAGATATTTAATTCAGAATTTTTGGCGAATAGATGAAAGAGTTATGATGATTTTAGTTTTGAAAGCCTTGTTTTCTTACTTGAAGAGAATGAAGAAGAAGATGAAAAATAAGAAGAGGTTTTTCCCATTTCAAAATTTTAAAGCCAATTCGAGCCAAAGGATCATTTTGCCCCTAACTTCCATTTTCTTCTTATTTTATCCAACTTATGCTATTTCATCAAAATTTATATGATTGTAATATGTAAACGACATTTTGAACACAATGGAACTGTCTTGAGTTTTTGTTCATTCATCTTTGAAAATCCTTCGTTTTAAGTCATTAGTTCACTTTGGCCATTTAATTCAATTAAAACGGTTGATTTCAGTTAATTACTAAGCATAAAAATATGGGTTATTACATTCTCCACCCTACTCCCTGAAATAATTAAGAGAGGAACCATGTACCGCATCTACTCCCGACGAACACAACATCATTGACATTTAGCATTAAATCATCAAAATTAGCAAATCAAACATAACAACACAAGCAACTTCTATATTAGCATGCAATTTTAATCAACCAAAAAGAAACAAACTTTACTTAGAGTATGTGGAATCATATCAGTAAACAGTTACATAATGGAAGCATGCATCTTCTCTTCCGACTCCTAAGTGTTATTTTTGAAACCCTTGCCTCATTGAACCCGAACAAGTTTAACAACCTTGTTCTAAAGTATCTAGACCCTTCTCTCAACAATAAGATTTATCTTCTAGTCATGGAATCCTTCGGTTCAACATCTAATTCCTTTAATTGAATTAGCTCTACTATGGCACTTGAGTCATGTACACACTTGCGTAAGTGTGAAATATGAAACACATCATATCACAAGACATGTTTTTGATAAGATCAACTTTATAGGCAAGCTTTCTAATCCATTCCACAATAGGAAATAGTACAATGAATCTAGGTGCAAGTTTCATCGAATTACCGAATCTAGCATCTCTCTTCAATGGCGATGCTTTCATAGATATCATACCACCCACTTCAAACTCAAGATCAATAGTATTTTATTGACGTAAGACTTTTGCGGTCTTGAGACACTTTCATTTTTTCCCATATCAACCCAAATTTCTCCAAAGTGTAATAACCCATATATTTTGATAATTTAAAATAATGAAATTAATTATAATTTTGACCGAAGGGCAAAATCGTCATTTTTCAAACTTTTGAATTTGAAAATGAAACTGGTACCATTACGACTGTCTTGTTTTTCTGATGTGCAGCGTATAATCATTTGTCCAAATCGAAGTCTGAATGTGAGAGATATAGCGGTTCTTGTGTTTTTGAATTTGAAATGGTGTTAGCTCGACTTAAATTTGAACAGATATTATATTCTCCATATAAATACCTAGTTCGTTTCTACCGTTTGAAAATTTGAATTCATTTCTGAACACATTCCTTTTCTTTCTTCTTCCTCCTCTCGACTTAGAAAACCATTCTCCTTAAAATCAAATTTACATCTTGGTTCTCAATGAAAACTAACAATTCAAGCACCAAATTAAAGATCAAGACTAGGGTTATCATCTACTACTCGTTAGATTCGCGAATTCATAGATTTAAAGTGGAGGCCAGTTCTAGACAGCGAGCAATTGGGGGCAAATCAAATCATTGTGAGTGGTTCACTACACCATAAAAACCATTTTGCAACACAGCCATGCGGAAAATTTGCAACGGCTCTAGGCTATTGTGAATTTATAATGGATCAAAGCCATTGCAAATTATTTAGCAACGGTTAACGGCCTTTACAATTTTGCAACGGCATAGAGCCATTACAAATCTCAGTTAAAAAATTTGGACGCCGATAGACACCCGTGTGCAAAAAAATACACTCCCCTCTCTCTCCTTCAATCTAATTCCAAACCTCTCTTGAATTTCCAGTATCGAATCCCTGATCCACCCCTCTCTCGCCTTCAACCCTAAAGCTACAACGTCACCCTAAAATCCACTACCTATTGTTGTTTGCCTCGCCTGATTCACAATTATCACTTCCTCGCTCCAATCCAAATAACGAACCAGACCCGAATCATGCTTCTCCATCCTCTTTTGCCACAACTGTTGTCCAGCTTGTCCAGGGTAATGTTGTATTTGTATTCATACCAAGGTTCCACATTCCGTCCGGCGTGTCGGAACTCCGGCCATCTCGACCCAGTTCCGACGATGACCAAAACGAAATCGTCTAATAAACCCGTTCTGTCATCTCGAGCGAATAAAAATAATAATTGTCAAACTTGCAAAAGAATCAATTCAACGCTTGCAAAATTACAGTAAATTAAAACTAACAAAACAAAACCGACAACTTTAAATCATATCATTCATAAATCAAGAATCTTAGCACGCTTCAATCAATTCAAGTTTAACATTTTGCTCAAAAAATCAGACAAAAAAATCATGGTCTCAACTTTCAAACTTGCAAAAGAATCAAATATTTGGCTATAAAAAGCATAACAATCTCAGAACAATACACAAAAACTTACAAATTCGAAGCCGTGAGAAATTGAAGTTTACTTCTGGAAGAAGGTATTCGATTCGAATTTGAAGCCGTGTGCAACGCTGCGATCAAATTAAGGCGTGCGACTTGAAGCAGATATTCTATTTTTTTTTCTTTTTCGCGTCTGGAACCGTGAATTGAATCGGCGGCTTTGAGTGGTAAGAAATTATGGCAAATGGTTTGGAGATGGAGTAATAAACTGGGTTGGGCTTTAAATTAGATTAGTTGGCTGTTGGACAATTACCTAGGCGTGAATGTAATTTACTCCGCTGTTGGACAATTACCTAGGCTTTAGAATTAGGTTAGTGGACAATTACATTATTAGTATCTGTTACTAAATATGAGCATTTTGGGTATGTTTTGAATACTGATGCTCATGACATGCACAACATAGAACATATCTTATGAAAATAATATAAGTTGACGACATAGTGCATGTTTACTTTTAATTTGAATAATTCAAAACATATATGTAACTGGATTATTTTATATAATGTTCATTGTTTTTTGTTATAATTTTTTTATTAATTGAAGTGGATATTAACAAATTTATGTTATATAATTTGTATAATTTTTGTTTACTATTTAGGTGCTTAAATATGGCAAATCGTGATATTGTCCGGAATTACTGTACGGTAGTCGGTATCAATAAAAAGAAAACGAAGTGCAATTATTGCTGTAAATAAATTTCTGGTGGAGGTGTAACAAGTATGAAAGAACATTTGGCAGCAATGGCTGACGATGTTGCACCATGTCCAAACGTTCCTAAAGAAGTCAGAAAACTTATACGGGAACATCTAATCAAAAAGAGAAACTAACGAAACCAGGGAAATCTTGAAAAACAACATGTGCAAGAAGAATTGACGAGCATGCGAGCACAACAAAATTCAAACGCTGGAAGTGATGGAAATGAAGATGATAGAGATATTCAACATGCCTTTCGAGCAAGTAAAGAATCTTATATTGGTGATGAAGGACAACGTTCAGGCATAGGATCTAGCGGAGTAAAGCGCATCGATCATTCTAAATCCTTAAGAGTGGATAATGATTATGAGATACGTGCAGCTTTCAGGATAGATTCATATGTTCAAACACGAGGAGGTAGATCTCAACCTTAAATTAAAACTGCAATAAAAGGCATTAAAGATGTCAAAAAGCATATATGATGTGCAATATCTATTTTTATTTTATTTTAACCATATTGCCCATAATGCTGCAAGTAACCCACCCCAGGGGAACTTTCGAAAACTTATTTAGATTTAGAGTGCATTGAAGTCAAACAACATATTGATACTTACTCCAAATTTTGGGATGAGTATGGTTGCACATTAATGTGTGATGGTTGGAGCATACAAAATAGAAGAAAAATCATAAATTTTCTTGTGCACTCCACTCAAGGAACTGTCTTTCTTAAATTTGTAGACGCCACCGACAAATTTCAAAGTGCTGAGTATATTTGTGGTCTAATGGATAATGTTGCTAATTTTATTGGAGAAGATAGAATTGTGCAAATAGTAACTGACAATGGAGCAAATTATAAAGCTGCCGGTTAATTACTAATGGAAAAAAGAAGACAACTATATTGGACACAATATGCAGCACATGCATCGATTTGATTTTAGAGGATATTTCAAAAGAAGCCGAGGTAAAAATTATTATATCAAATTGCCATTCAATAACAGGATTCATATATAATCATGGTTGGCTACTTACAATAATGAGGAAAGAAACAAACAACAAAGAATTGATTCAGCCAGCGGTAACCAGGTTTACACTCACTTTATTGCATTAGAATCCATATACACACATAAAGAGAATTCGAGAAGGATGATCTATTCGAGGGAGTGGAGTGCAAAGATTCCAAAACTCGGTCCTAAAGACAAAAAAACTGCAATTCTTGTCTATAACTTGATTCATAGCGATAAATTTTAGGCTAGCATTGCTGCTATTATTCTCGTACTTGGTCCATTTGTAAAAGTTTTAAGAATGGTGGACAATGATGATAAAGCAGAGATGAGATATTTGTACGAAGCAATGGATCAAGCGAAGAAATTAATTAAGAAAAATGTTGGTTCAAGACCGTATCAAAGATGGAAGAATATAATCGACAAAAGATGGAAAAGACAATTGCATCGACCTATTCATGCGGCAGGTAATTCTTTCAGCTATTACACAATTATACAAATGCATATCATGTCAATAACTTCTTTTAACTATTCAATTCTTTTAGGTTATTTTCTCAATCCCCATATTCAATATGGAGATAAAGCAACAAATTATGATGAAGTTTTAAATGGATGGACAAACGTCCTTGAAAGAATGGTACCAAATATTGCTATGCAAATTGAAATTTCGAAAGAGGTAATAAAACATAATGAAACTTGGTGTTATTGGTTCTGCAAAAGCAAAGCAAGCAGTTAAGTCATGTCTTCCCGCTATGTGGTGGTCAATAATTGGCAGAGAAGCTGCTCCAAATTTAACATATTTACCAATGCGCATTCTTAGCCAAACAATTTCTTCTTCAAACTGTGATTGAAACTGGACAACATTTGCGATGATTCATACGAAGTTGAGAAATAGAATAAAAATGGAAAATTTGGAAAAACTGGTATTTGTACATTACAATATGCGGTTGAGAGTACGACATGCTAAACAGCAACAAAAAACCGATCAATTTGTTGACCTAGATTACATCTTTCATGAGGAAGATCCATTAGCAGAATGAACTAGAGAAGTTGAGAATCCACTGCTTGATGATAGAAGCGACAATCCTTGGTCGGATAATGATAATATATCTGCACAAAGAACAAAAGATTAAAATAGTGAAAATAGTAGTTCATCAAATAATGACTCCGGTAATGCTAGTGATCATGGTATTGGTTCTAGTGGTTATGGTGTTTACTCCGCTTATGGTGATTTTCAAAGACCTAACCAAAATTATACTAGAAAAGATGCAGATGATTATTGTGGATGAAGGGATAGAAATTTGAACGTTGAAAATGAAGATCAACGTAATTATGATGACATACGCATAAATAACAATGTTGCTGGTTATAGGTATTCTACATCTCACTACACTGGAGGTTATTCGTATTACGGGGTAAATCAAACAAATAACACTGATGCATCAAGTAGCCAAGATGAGCCCTCATCATTTGATAATATGATGATGACATTTTTAAATTCAGATCAAATGCAGCAGTATGCCTTTTTACCTTATTGTAATCGAACACAAAACGAAGATAACGATGAGCACAGTTCGTATGATGCTCAAAGAAATAGTTTTTGATATTAAATTTTTTATGTTGTATGTTTTGTATCTTCTACGTAATTTGAATGAATTACTAACATTGTATATTTATTGGCATATTTACAAGAAAGTACCAGAATTTGTAAACCGGAATTAAACCGGAATTTCCGAAATGAAACCGAAAATTTAAAATTTTTCAATGACCGGAACGGAAACGAAAAACGGAATTTTGGATTCGTACATAAAATATGTAATGAATTTTTAATTTGTTTGCAAGTTCTTAGAAAATTAGCAGTTTCTTTGTTTAGATTACCAATATATATAGTTGCTTGCTTTTCCATTTTTGGGTTTGCTAATAAGTTTGTATATTTTGTATATAGTGGTACTGCAACTGAAAACCAACCAAAAAAGATAATTGTTATAATAAAAGAGCATTTTCGAAAGGTTACTCATGCACCGATTATGTGCTTGCAGCAGCATGAAGAGGAACAACAAAAAGAAGGTATGCCTCTTCCATGTGGTTTTTTCTTCTTCCGATTTTTCTTCGTAATCAAGTTAAGATTTCCCACTTTAAATTTTTGACTAAAAATCTAGATTAATTAAAATATGTTATAATTACTCTTACATTTTTTGTGGTTGCTAGATATTGAGCTTGCTTGTTAAATTTTGGTGATACAAAATCACAAATAGAAGGAAACAAATATGCAAGAAGAAAATTAATCACATTTGTTCATTATGGAAATGAATAAATTATTGGATTGCATTTGCATGAGATGGCAGGAAAATAAATGCATGCGCAAGTTATGGAATAAAATATATGCAAAAGGATATGCATATTATTTCTTTCTTCGTAATCGCATTGTTTTGGGATTATTTTCTTCCATCTTTGGAATGAGTGAATTACTTGCTATGTTTGCGTGATTTGTTACCATTGTAATTTGCCTCTATTATCTTCTTACCATATCTTGGTAATTTGATTGATGACTCACATGAATTTACATTGTTTATACATTGAGGGTAGATTTAATTGTAAATCTATCCTGGCATTCAGCCAGCGATCTCCAAATAGAGTGTCTCTTCTTGTTATCCCTAATTTAGGGCTTTGGTATGTAAACTCTTATCTTGTAATCTCTTGTAACTCTCTCATGTGGAATAAAATCTCTCTCCTCTGGACTGGATGTACATTACCTTGATGATAGTGGAGCCAGTATAAATATTGTGCGTCTTTTTTTCTTTATAGTTATTTGCTATTTATTTGGAGTAATAGAATAATTGCTGTTGGATTGAGTGATGTTCAAATTGGTAAATCTAGATCCTGTTTATTGTTTTTCTGCATTTGTGCAATTTTTGCACAACAGATTGGTATCAGAGCAAGGCGATTTGTTTAAATTTGTGCATCAATGGCTTCTTGAAAGAGCAGTAGATCCGATGGTAATTATGCTATTACTCATTTGGATGGAAAAAGAGATTTTGTGCAATATTGAAGATAAAGATGGAGGAGGTTATGTTGAGAGAGAAGAGCGTTCCAGTCTTGGAACTTTGGTGATAAGGAGTTTAGTGTGTTGAAGGGACATCTGGATTTGGGAACCTATATCTGCTTCATGGATCAATGTTGATGTGAGAGTCTTATTTTGATTTCCATGGGAAATTTGTTGTTTGCAGATAAGGTATGTGGGAGGAGAGAGATTTGTCTTGCATACAGAGATTTGGATTAGCCTTGTTATGTCCATCGGCTTTTGTTTTTTGGCTCTGTATTTGGATTGGTGATTGAGAGAATTTTTTAGCCTTGGTGGCTTTTAGATTATTTTGGTATCTACCTTCTTTTGATTTTTGATATTTGCAACATTTTGTGGGCGGGCGGGGACATAGTCTGAGCTCGTTAGCAAGGTGTGATGGGGGGTGGCCTTGCTGGAACCCATGGGGTAAATATTCATTTTTGGTCTGTATCTCGTTAAGAGATTTTGGTTGAAGGTGGAGTTCATTTTTAAGAGTTTTATGTTGAAAAGAGAATTTGACTCGAGGTGGAGTGTTGGAGATGTGTGATTTTGCATCAAGGTGGAGTGTTAAATTTTGGTGATACAAAATCACAAATAGAAGGAAACAAATATGCAAGAAGGAAAGTAATCACGTTTGTTCATTATGGAAATGAATAAATTTTGGATCACATTTGCATGAGATGATAGGAAAATAAATGCATGCGCAAGTTATGGAATAAAATATATGCAAAAGGATATGCATATTATTCCTTTCTTCGTAATCGCATTGCTTTGGGATTATTTTCTTCCATCTTTGGAATGAGTGAATTACTTGCTATGTTTGCGTGATTTGTTACCATTGTAATTTGCCTCCATTATCTTCTTACCATATCTTGGTAATTTGATTGATGACTCACATGAATTTACATTCGTTATAAATTGAGGGTAGACTTAATTGTAAATCTATCATGGCATTCATCCAGCGATCTCCAGATAGAGTGTCTCTTCTTGTTATCCCTAATTTAGGGCTTTGGTATGTAAACTCTTATCTTGTAATCTCTTGTAACTCTCTCATGTGGAATAAAATCTCTCTCCTTTGGACTGGATGTACACTACCTTGATGATAGTGGAACCAGTATAAATATTATGCATCTTTTTTTCTTTATAGTTATTTGCTATTTATTTGGAGTAATAGAATAATTGCTGTTAGATTGAGTGATGTTTAAATTAGCAAATCTGGACCCTGTTTATTGTTTTTCCGCATTTGTGCAATTTTTGCACAACATTGCTATCAGAATTATGATTTATATTTATGGTTATGTAATTCAAAGCGAAAGCTTTTGAAATGTTATTTTAAGAATATACATGAATATAATTGCCAAATGGAATGATAACTGATATAACAATGATGCAATTTTGCTTGGTAGGTTGGTGCACTAATTAATGCTTGTTGATAATGGTGTTGGTGTATGCTGCATTGATGAATTTGACAAAATGGATACAAAAGATCAGGTAATACTCTGAAAATTATATTTGAACATTTAAAATTTAGAATTTAGATTTTTGACTCTTTATTTGAATTCTCTAAGGCTGCCATCCATGAGGCGATGGAGCAACAAATCATTAGTATCACAAAAGTAGGTATACAACCCACATCGATCGTAAGAATGTCAATATTAGCGGTGGCAAATCCTACTGGTGGGAGATATGACAAGTCAAATCCACTCAAGGTGCTATCTATAGTTTTAGTTTCATTTCAAAAGCTGGGTTTGACTAGCTTATTAAGCTCAAATCAAATAAGAATCCAGGAGTCAAAAGGTTTGGTAATTGTTTGTAAATTCTACACACCATTGCCTCAGACATTTATAAAACTTGAAAAAATTATATTACGTTTCACTTAGCAACATTGAGAATTTAGCAGTAATATGCACATTTTGTTCAATATTGTAGATGCACGACCGTTTGTCGACATTTTATATGACTATGTAGCCTGGTTAACAGCAAATATCATAAGAACAAGACTGAACATGAAATATGTTTAAGTTTTTAATAAGATCCTTATATACCATTCTTGAGATACTGCAGCTAAGCTCTGAAGCTAGAAAAGTGCTAATGGAATCTTATGTTGCCCTTCATAGAGGAGATAGTGCACCAAGAAGCAGAGTTGCATATAGAATGACAGTTAGGCAACTTGAAGCACTAGTAAGTTGAACAAAACCGTGAGTGCATACTGCATGTTTCTATAGTGTAACAGCCCGCACCTCACTTAACGCAGATATTGTCCCCAACTTAGTCACCTCTGCCTCATGGGCCAAGCCAAGGTGTGGGGTTTTGTTCCTCAAAAGGCCTCGACGTTGTTATGAGGTGAAGGATTTGGTATATAAGTACCCACTTTATAGTGTTTTTCCACGATGTGGGACTATTATTCCCATTTTGAAGGGGTGTTACATATAGCCTATGCATATCCTTCTAATTCTGTTGATAGGCAATAATTTGTTTTCCAAGTTTCAATATTGGATTTTGTACTTAATGAACGTACAATATCTTAGATAAATATGAAATGAAGTCTTATTTTCACAAGCTGCATATAATATAATAGATGCTACCGCACTTCATAATTCAAGTGGGCTTCAAGAGGCTCATCAGCACGGCTTGTATTTTGTTTTATAAATAAATGTATGTGTTGTACATATGATTGTAACTGTATCATTGTATCATTACATTTCAACAGAAAAGAATATCATTCATTTCATCTATTCTCAAATTCTTACATGGTATCAGAGCCATTATAAAGCTTAACGGCAAATCAGTATCAAGGAAGGAATATATCATCATAATCAAATTCATCAACTGATATTCAAATAACCCATCAGAAAAGTTTTCATCACTTGGGTTATATGAGAATTTGCTTTTGAAAATCAATGTCGTGCCAAAGAAATTGCTTGAATTTCTGGCTGCTCAAAATTTTCTTTCAAAAAAGGCAAGCAAATTCTTGCAAGAAACAGAAAAATCCATAAAATTCCAATTCATAAATCAAGAAAACACATCAAAACAGCAAGAAAGGCAGTGCCTTGCCAAAAATCTGTCAGAAAAGCTTCATCATTTAGGTTTGGCTGCAACATACCTGATTTTCCTACAGAAGGAAGCATTTCTTGTTCTCAAAAGGAAGATTTTGAATTCTCAAGGCAGTTCTTGTCTCAAGAATTATCATCATGGCAGATGAAAGTTCTGCCACTTCAACAAATTCATCCAATTCTCATCAGATTGCCATAGAAAATCTCATCAAAACCATTATTAGCCCTCAGAGTCAATTAATCACTGCTTATCTAGAAGAAGATAACTATCTTCTTTGGAAAGTCCAAGTAGAAACAACAGTCAGAGGCTACGGCCTTGAAGGATTTCTCCTTGGTACTATTCCAGTTCCACCGATGTTCATAACTGATCAAGAAAATAAGACTGTCAGTAATGAAGATTTCATAAAGTATCAAAGGCAAGATAGCTTAATATGTTCATGGCTATTATCTTCCATAAGTATGAAGTTACTACCTCAAGTAATTAGAAGTAAAACTGCTAAAGGAATATGGACAACAGTTGAGAGAATATTCAATTCTCAATCTGCTGCCAAGATCATGCATTACAAAAGGCAATTAAATAGTATCAGAAAGGACAATATGTCTATGGGAGAATATTTAGCAAAAATCAAAGCAACTTGTGATTTACTTAAGGCAGCTGGACACAAAATCTCTGATTCAGAACAAGTCTTGATCATATTAAGTGGTCTAAATGATGAATATGAGGCAGTTGTAGCGGTCATATCATCTCAAAGAACTACACCACCTATAGAAGACGTGCATTCAATACTTCTTGCACATGAAGGGAGAATAGATTTCAAGAAACCCATTGACTCAGATATGTCCATTAACTATGCAGCAAACTACAGGGGTAAAACTCAATACAATAATAAGCCTGATCAACAAAATCATAGAAGCAATCAGACAGTCAGAGGAAGAGGTAGAGGAAGATGGAATAACAATAATGGGAAGATGGAATAACAACAATAGACCGAAATGTCAAATATGTGAAAAGGTTGGTCATGCTGCCCCAAAGTGCTACTTCAGACTTAACTTGAATTATGTACCGGGGCAGAATTCAAGTAATCAAAGGAATGATAACTACAGTGCAAATATGGCACAAGTGCATCCAGATGCAAGTAATCAAATAAAAAACAACAGAAATTAGATTACAAGATCTGAACACATTCAAGATGAAGCCAGGTACCCTGACTCTGGAGCAACAAATCATATAACAAGCAACCTTGACAACTTGAATCTTGGAAATAAAGAGTATAAAGGTAAACAGTCAATTTGCATGGGAAATGGTGAGTCTATTAATATCACTCATTTTGGAAAAGCCCACATCGGAGGTGCAAGACAAATATTCTTGAATAATTTATTAAGAGTGCCAAAAATAAAGAAAAACCTTATCAGTGTTTCACAATTTGCCAAAGACAATAGTGTCTATTTTGAATTCTTTCCTAAATACTGTTTAGTTAGAGACATACTAACTAAAGAAATTCTCTTGCAGGGTGATGTAGACAAAGGGTTATACAGATTCAAACTAATTAACTGCATCAATCATGGGAAAGAACAACAAATTTGTAATCTGTCCGAGGTCACTCAAACAGAAAACTTTAAAAGAATTCTAGATCTATGGCACTTCAAGCTTGGACATCCAAATATGAATGTTGTTAAACAAGTACTTAGTGATAATAAAATTGCTCTTGATAATATTCCATTACCATATGTTTGTACTTACTGTTAGATGGGTAAAAGTCACAAGCTAGCATTTAACAATTCTCTTACTATGTATTCAAACACATTAGAGTTAGTTGCTACAGACCTATGGGGTCCTGCCCCAATATGTTTAGATTATGGTTATAGATACTATATATCATTTATTGATGCATATTCTAGGCATACTTGGATTTATTTCTTAAAAGCTAGATCTGAAACATATAATGTTGTAGTTCATTTTATATCTCTGGATGAAAAGCAAATTGGGTGTTAAGTTAAAATTATTCAATCTGATGGTGGTACCGAGTTTAAAACACTCAGTAACTATTTTAATAAAAAGGGAATAATTCATAGAATTACATGTCCCTATACATCTAAACAAAATGGCTTAGTTGAGAGAAAACATAGACATATTGTTGAGACAAGACTTACTCTCTTAGCTCAGGCATCTTTACCCTTAAAATTCTGGCCTGACTCATTTAATACAGCACTTTACTTAATTAATAGATTACCAACAAAGATTCTAAAAGGAGTAAGTCCCATAGAAAAGTTATATGGTATAAAGCCTGACTATCAAAGTCTAAAGACTTTTGGATGTCTATGTTTTCCCTATTTAAGACCATATAACACAAACAAATTGAACTTTAGATCAAAACCATGTACTTTTATAGGATATGGAGTAAATCAGAAGGGATATAAATGTCTGGATGACAAAGGAAAAAAGTTCATTAGCAGAAGTGTTGTATTTAATGAGCATATATTTCCCTTTAGCAGTACAGATATGAAAACAACAAAGAAGATACTTAACCCAAAGGCATCGATACCCAATCTACTTGTATATTCTGGCGATTGGCAATAAAAAGAGACTGAAAGGACTGCAGGAGCTCTTGATTCACAACTACAATTAGATCATGAACCAGTTGAAACACCCAGCTATTTTAGTCAATCTCACACACAACCTATTAATCAAGATCAACAAGTTAGTGAAGAAAGTTCAAGTACTCAGCAAGATACATTAAGAGATATACTGGACAATCAAACAGAGTAGAACCATAAGTGAGATCAGGTCACCATATGATCACAAGGGCAAAGAGTGGTATATTCAAGCCAAAGCTATATACTGCAATCACAATAACTGAAGAGCCAGAAACATTTGATCAAGGTGCAAAAGGCAAAAACTAGAAAGCAACCATGGATGAAGAGTATAATGCTCTCATAAGGAATAAAACATGGGATCTAGTCTATCCACCAGACAACAAAAATATAGTAGGATGCAAGTGGACTTATAAACTCAAAAAGAATTCAGATAGAACTGTGGCTATATATAAAGCAAGACTTGTTGCTAAAGGCTACACTCAACAATATGGGTTCGACTTCAATGAGACATTTTCTCCAGTAGTCAAACCAGCAACTATTAGAATTATTCTTACCATTGCATTACACAAAAAATTGGAATATTAGACAACTTGATGTCAATAATACCTTCCTGAATGGAATTTTACAGGAGGAGATTTATATGTAGCAGCCACAAGGATATAATCAAAATATAAATTATGTGTGCAAATTAAATAAGGCAATATATGGCCTTAAACAAGCACCAAGAGTCTGGTTTAATAGACTGAAAACCACTTTATTTGGATTGGGCTATCAGTCTACCAAACCAGACAATTCACTATTCATCAAAGATTGCAAAGAATCTATGATATACATTCTAATATATGTTGATGGTCTGATTATTACAGGTGACAATGATGCATAAATCGACAAACTTATTCAATATTTGGACAAGAAATTTTCAGTCAAGGATCTTGGAAACTTAAGTTATTTTTTGGGCATAGAAATAATAAGGAAGTAATTCAGAAATGATTCTAAGCCATAAAAAAATACATGGCTGAATTGTTGCACAAGTCAAAGATGAATGATGCAAATCCACAACCAACACCCATGATAAGCAATCTTCAGCTCTCCAAGAACAGGGGAGAACCAATATTTAATATTAAACAATACAAAAGTATCGTTGGAGCTTTACAATATGCAATTATAACTAGACCCCACATATCATTTAGTGGTAACAAAGTGTCTCAATTTATGAAGGAACCACTGAATGAGCACTGGAGAGCAGTAAAGAGGATCCTAAGGTATCTTAAAGGAACTACAAACTATAGACTATCTTTTAAAAAATGCAACAATCTCAATGTGGTTGGTTATGCTGATGCAGATTGGGCAACAGACCCAGATGACAGAAAATCAGTTTATGGATATTGAATTTATATTAGAGAAAATCTTATATCATGGTGTTCAAAAAAAGCAGTCAACAATTTCCAGATCCAGCACTGAAGCTGAATACAGATGTGTAGCCAGTGCAACAGTAGAAATATTATGGATTCAATCTCTATTAAGTGAATTAAAAATCAAATCAAAATTCAAACTGATATTATGGTATGATAATCAAAGTACCGTGTATATGTTTGCTAATCCAGTTCTACATTCAAGGATGAAGCACATTGAAATAGATCTATACTTTGTACGAGAAAATACTCAGTGAAAATTTACAAGTTAATCATATACCTGCTACCTACCAAAGAGCTGACATTCTTACCAAAGCCTTATCCGCAAGAAACTTCGTAAGATTCAGAGATGAGCTTAAAGTGAAATCAAGCTCCAATTGATGCTAAGAGATCAAATCTACATCATATTTGAGCTAGAAATTAAGCTTCGAGAAGAAACCACACTTAGATCTGAAAGGATCTTAGATCTGAAACTCAAAACTTTACGAGATCTTAGATCTGAAGATCTAGATGACTTGAAGATCAAATCATTCATGTATATTTTCCTTGCTAAAGCTCTCATACAAATGATTTCATCAATTTTGAAGTACAGTTGTAGATCTGGAAGGATTCGACAATTTTTGGAATTCGCATCGAATCCTAATCTCGGTTTGAGGGGGGAGGGGGAGATAAAGATGAAATGAAGTCTTATTTTCACAAGCCACATATAATATAACAGATGCTACCACACTTCATAATTCAATTAGGCTTCAAGAGGCTCAACAGCACAACCTGTATTTTGTTTTATAAATAAGTGTACGTGTTGTACATATGATTGTAACCGTATCATTGTATCATTACATTTCAACAGAAAAGAATATCATTCATTTCATCTATTCTCAAATTCTTACAATCTTTTACAAATCAAACACGATATAAGAAATGTTGATAGTTTACTAAAATTTATTATCTTACTGGTTTTATTTTATTAATGATATAAAATTGATGTTATTTTAACTATTTTAATTATTAGTATTAGTAACAAATTTACAACTGATGTATGTTTATACTACCATTTTTTGTCCATCATTTAAATTAATAATACAAAATTTGTATCCATGTATAAAACGTACATTATATATAAGACATTAAGAAAATACTTGCATCTTTTTATAGAGTGTCATTTTTTGTTCATATATTAGTTAAATAATGAGCGAAAAGTATTGACTTTTTTTAAAGGAATGGCAATGATTAATTTCCTAGGTATAAACATTTGTTTTTTTAATATGTTCAAAAGGAACACACACACACATATACATGAATTTAATTAGTGATTTGCAAATTGTTAGTCAAAACGATGAAAATGGTACATTTGCTATTTTAGAAAAGGCACTACCGAATCATTTGAAATTATCCCTTTTATTGATAATTATACCCAAAAAAGCACTATTGAAGACACTCGATTTTTGTTTCTTCAAATTTCCTAAATTGTAAGCCTATGGCACATATTAAGTTATGGTGTTATGCTTGCTATGCATAGCCATGTGTAATCAATATTTATTTTCATGGTGCTATTTTTGTCGTGCTTTTTCATTTTGCAATATCTTTGTTTGTTACAATACAAAAAATGTCCAACTCTAATGCTCAAGCTATCACAACTAACTATGCATCCTAAGCAACCTATCACCTTATATGATATAATATTTGTTGACGTTTAAAATGGATCAACACTCAAAGAAATGTCGTAGGAAATCCGTAAGACCTAGATCTAGTAGATAATAGTAAAATAGCAAAAAAAGAATAACAAGATACAAGATTTTTATAGTAGTTCGGCAATCTCTGACCTACATCCACTTAATATCTTTTATCGATTATGAGTTTGAGAGAGTTCAAAGAGAATTAGAAGTCACTAGTACAAGGGTTTGACAGATTCTATTGCTTAGAACTACCAACAATAGCTACCTGGTGACTTGTGAATTAAGGGGATAAGGGATGATGAAGAAGCAGAGTTCCAGATCAGAGTGAAGAAGATCATTCTTTAATTGCAGTAAAGTTGATATTTATAGAGAAACATGTGTACAGATTCAGAAGCCCACTCGCAGTGAAGTCTGGAAGCAAGCCCGATGTCGTACAAATGAACATATGGGGCCCTGGAGCCATAAAAACATCTCGATACTGAGAGAAACCTCTCACTACCGAGTAGTCTTGCCTTGTGCAAAGTTGCCTCTTTCACTTTTGTCATCCTTCTATCTCCTGTTTGATGTGTTTCAAGCCTTTTTTCATAAACTTTGAGTTGATTCCGACGATCCTCCCAATAACACTTGAACTATCATGCTTTCTTTTTTCTTCTTCTCATCAATCTTGAGAAGTGTTTGTCCAAACTCTGAGAAAAGCACTTTACCACGAGAGGTTGGAGTAGATAATAGGAGGAAAAACCTCTCGGTACCTAGTCGTTTACTTAGCCTCAAACTTGATGATTTTTCTTGTGCTCCAACATCCTATCCTTCTAACGGTGTCGCCAAGTTCTTAAGTTATTTCTCCCTCATCTTGACCTTCTACTTCTAATTGAATTTTTCTTGGTTAAAAACTCGGTTAACACTTGCCCCCCCAGAGTATGCTTTCGTTGAAAACAAAGTGTGCTCTAGATCATGACAAGTTCTGGATTGTTATCTCTTGAATTCTAGGTGATTGTTTAAGTAATGCTTCGAAACGTTGCTTTCATTTGGTAGATATTCCTTTAACACTTTGCACAGTTGTAACTTCGTTCTCTATACCAAGGACAAGACATATGCTCTGGAGATCGTTTCATGCCCTGGACAAGTATGCTCTTCCTTCTGCCGTGATTTTTGGAAAAAAACTACTTTCCTCCTTCTACCAAGTGTTTTGCCCCGAGTCTTCCTGCCACCAACTTCTTTAAGTCTTCATGATTCAAACTGTGGTCGCCCAACCACCAGCTCTGCTTGACCACCCCAACCACCGTCGATCTCTAGATCTACACCACCACCAAATCGTTGACGCCACTTTGTCATGAATTGCTGCAGCCAAAAGCTTTCGGTGCTTGCATGTTCAAGTTTCACTCATCAATCAAAATCCCTAATTATCCAAGGTTGGCGATTAGTAGATGACACCACGATGGTGATGGTGGGAGCATGGTCGGTTGTAGTTGAGAGGAGATAGTCGAATTCAGGTTGTACTCGACCTATGGTGAACTCGGGCTTTGCCTTGGTCATGTGTGTGCCAATTTGGAGACAATTCTGACTTCGGCCATCTCTTGTTAAAACTTGGCTAAGTCCTCATCGTCGTTTTAGTTCAGGTATGACGGTTTACATTAAGAACGGTTGCACTGGATGGTTCCATCGCACCGATTTTCCTTATTATTACACTTCTCATGTTCCTGAAAAGAAAAGCTTCCGCGTTGCTCTGAACAGCGGCTTCATTATCTATTATTCATCAATAATGGGCAATTTCTAATATACAGTTTCGTCGTACGACGCTGCTCATTTTTCTAGCACGAGCGATCTATCTACACAGGATGGTATGTTCATAGTGTACAAGACAAGGGACTCGCACTGCATAGATTAACACTTCTCACTTGTCCCGTTCAATGCTCAGAATCTGATTGGTCAACACATGTCGACATCATTTGGATTCCGGGCATTGATCACATGGGCTTATTATTCAAAATGAAACATACCTGACCATGTTGAATGCCAAGTTTCATTGTCTAGAATAACTCAGCGATAGCTTTGATTCAAGTCCTATGAGGGCATGTCTACTCCTCCAGAAGCTGGATCTTCTAGAGCTTAGGCTTCACCAACTATTCCTGCTGGGCTGAGTCGTCTTGTTACATCAGAATTGCAAGGTCCAATGATTTCGGTAGAGGCGGTAGCGGATCAACCGCCTCCTTTAAACAAGTTTATAGATCTGAGAATTCTGGACGATCCGCCAGAGCAAGTGCCCACAATACTGATGACTAGAATGCTCCAAAACATTTGTCATCGGCATGGAATCCCCGAAGATGATGTTTGCCTTCCAACGAGAGCCGAGTTTGCACACAACCCCTTAAAAGGATACACAACATGTAATCGATACATGTGCTTGGCCGGTGTCATCCCACCTTTTAGTCATTTTCTTCAAATGGTTCTTCAGGAGCTTGGGCTGGCTCCATCCTAGATATATCCAAAAGGATATGCTCTTCTTAGTTCTCTCTACATCCTCTTCATGAATCAGTTCAGCCTAGCTCCAACTTTCGCGAACTCACTCACTTACTTCATTTCAAGAAAAGGAGGAAGTCTCCATCGTGTATGACAATTGAAGCCTGATGCCGGTGCAAGGTCATCGAAAAGCTTCACAATAAATTCTTGTACTTTAAAAACGAGTACTTCTTCGTATGATGCCTACATGGCTTCAATCAATTCTAGCTTCCTAGAAGTAGGTTTTCTTTTTTCTACCCCTTCCATACTTATATTCTTTGAATAGAGTTATTAACTTAACATTTATTTTTTCATAGGCATTCCGGCTTGAGATGATCACGAGGAGCATGAGACTATGCTCAAGGGCCCGAGAGAAGTTAAATTCCAATAATGCACAGTCGCATTCCTTCTAATGAATGAAAACCTACAATGGTGCGGTTTGTTGCGTTCTAATAGATTCGCCGTCGCTGGGTCACCTGTACCTAGTAGCTCTAGAGCTCATACACATTCTTACACCCCCACTCACAGAGGGTCCGTCTAGCGTAGCTCACATAGAGGAACCTGATGAGAGAGAGAATAAAGAGCTCATCGGTGGTGATATTCTGAGAGACGAGGACGAAAATGTTAGAATGTCTCCAATTCTTGAAGAGTATGAAGGAGCCAGAAGGAGAGAGGGAAAAGAGCATATGGTTGAAGAGGATGGAGAGAGTGCTGGTGATAGCGACTAGTGAAGGAGAGGATGAATCATTGGAAGAGATGCCATGTATGAGTCATGCTTTCCCTAGCTCGCCCCGTCTGAAGCACATTGCTATAAAAAATTTCAAAGTAGCTAGAGATCAGAATGCGTTGCCACCAGGAGAGATTTTGCCTCAGAACCACTTCTTTGGCGACGTCTTCATCGATTTAAGTGACATTGGCAAAATTGACTTCACCGTTTGCGATATCTTGGACGAAACTAGTTCAAGCTTTACTTTCTCGCCACGGGGCTTTATAAGCGAAGGTGGCTAGACTCCATCTTTAGTTCCTTGCTGACACGTGTTTGTAGAGTACTTAGGGGATCATTAGTGTGATACACTTCACTGGAATAACGTACACACATCCTTGCATTCCTTCATTTTCTGAAGTCCCGGTTCTTAGACTATCTTTTTCTTATTTCAGGTTCTATAGATCGTGACAGATATAGGGCTCTTTCCCGCTGTAAAGGCAAGTACAGAGGCCAGATAGCCAATCCTTATCCGCCTTTTTCTAGTTACCAAGATAACCATGGGATTGATGAGGAAAGACAGAGAACGAAAGACCAGGAGGCTGATGAAGACCGCCAGCCTGATAGGAATTGTGAAAGATAGAAGAAGGAAAGAGAGAGGGAGAGGAGGAAGAGGGAGGCATAAGAAGAATTAGTTTGCGACCCCTCAAAAATCAAAGCAAACCTTCCGAGCATCGCTGCCCCTCTTCTGACATTGTCCGTCTACACTCCAAAGCTCAAACCACTTCTCAACAATAATTTCTCACTTCCTATGCTCTAATTACAACAGTTCCACCTATTTCCAAGCGAGTCTCCACTCCCTCGTTTACTCTTTCGGCTTGTCCCCCGTGCCTACAAGCTGCATTTCCTCACCTCTTCCTACACGACATCAAATTCCGATCAGGACATTACAGATACTTTGAAAGAGGTGGCAGACAGAGATGTACAAAGTGTCCAAAAGCATGTTGACGAAGGGTATAAGTGGAAAAAGTTATGCAAGGCCCTCTCGAACATTAATATGATCAACTACACCATTCAATCCTTCGAGTCCGAGAAGGTGGACCTTGAGCAAATGATTAAGAATCGGGAGGAGGACTTGTTCAAAGTCATAAGGGAGAAAGACACAACCCTTGAGGGAAAAGCTAAGACCGACAAATTGATGGAAGATATGAGGCAAACCCAAATCAATTCTGAGCTTAATTAGAATTGAGTTAAGAGCTGCTATTGCTAAGAGCACCGAGTTCAAGAAGTAAGCTAATGAGAAGGCCCAGGTTCTCACACAAAAAATGAGATCATTAGAGCCATTGACCAGACTATTAACGAACAGGCGCCGAGCTCGAGAGGATTCGAGAGGAGCTCTAAAAGCTTTGTGAAGAGAAACAAAGTCTAGCTAGCGACATGGAGCTCCTGTCAATTGAAAAGCTTTCTTATGATATTGAGCTCGAATTTCTCGACGTGAGCTCAAAGATCTTTAAGAGGCAAAGGCTAGGGTGAGAGACGAGCTCAACGATAATCTCCAAACTTCTACGCCAACATCATCATGCATTAAAATCTAAGATGGTTGGGGAATGATTATCTTGTTACACTCGCCGATGCCTAGGAAGAGGTACTGCACCGGGTCATGCGTGTTGGAGACAACCGCTTTAAGGAACCTAATGGCACAGTACCTCGAAGCAAAGGATATAAACATGCTCGCAGTGGGAAAAGAGATTCTAGCTGAAGAAGAGGCCAATGATGCCTCTGCTGCCGCCAAAGCTCTCACTGGCCCGAGCTTAAAGGGTCAGCATGAAGTGTCCACTCAAAAATCTGGAGAACTGCCGACGATTATTCCTGCGTCCATGGGGCTTAGCTCTAAAACCACCCGTGTGATTCCAATTTCTGCAGCAACTTCTTTCCATGATCCCTACATACCTTCCTCTATGGGTCAAACTCAAGAACATGGGACTGAAGAGGGGGTGCTCATGATTTCCTACAGGGATCATAGCCCAGGCTCAGGTATATCTCTTGTCTTTTCGGTGTTTGAGAAACTTCAATTCTCTTCAGAGTCCATTTATAAACTTTACTATTCTGTCTGTCAACTTGTAGGTTGCCACACCTTTCTCCTCCACCTCCAGTTACATGGGGATTAGGAACTGTAGCCATCTTCACCGCATCAACCTACATCTCTATGGGATGTACCATTGCTGTTCCTGCCTCCAGTTCTAGCCCAAGGCCTGATTCTAAGAAGATAGCCACCCTAGAGAACTTGAAGGACGTTTCTATGTCCCAAGAGGAAGATGTAACGATTATCAGTGCTTTGGTCCAAACCGATCATGAGACAATGGCTACAAGGTTGAAGGTGGATATGGAGAAAATCAATGTGTGGAAAGAGCCTGGGGTCACTGAGCCTATCCTTCTAAGCCGATAAGCCCTAGACTCAAGATTCCCACATTGAAGATTTGGCCACCTAAGACAAACCCCACCAGGACCCCTACCGGCAAATCTGAAGAGCCACATACAACGACTGGCGAAGAGTCTACTCATTCGAAAGGCAATACTCCCCAAGGCAGGGTAACCAAAGACGAGTAGAAAAAGCACAAGACTTGCCCTGAAGGAGGCAATGGCAGTAAAACAGGAAAGAAGTAAAAAGTGATTGAAGGCGATAGGCGTGGCAGTTCGTCTTTTATGTTGCATCATTGTTGAGTATGTATTTTTTGCTTTTGAACAGACTGAGATTGTATAGGCACGACCACCACTTATAATGTATATAAACATTGTGGTAATGAAAGATTAACCTTTCTCCTATAACCTCTCTCCTGCTTACTTTTTTGCACTTTTATATACCGTACTGTTTGTATATGACTGCCTGTGTATATGATATAACTGCTTATACTGCAATTATATATGCTTGTTCCTCTACAGTGTGCTTATTTACTGCAACTTTGTTCATATAAATAATAATCCTATAATTGCTTTGTTTATATCCTGTTACTTAGCCCTGTTCACAACTGCCAAAATGCTCTATTTGTTGAAACAGAAATGTTGTTTAACCGTCTTTGGGGCTACTCCTGTTCGGGCCCGGTCGAGTTCTTTTCGACCAAGCGTTAGCATGTATGCTCTTATTCCCAGAGCTGATTATTCTAAGTTCTAGAGTTTGAGAATTTACTAGGGATTACATATTATAGAAAATATGTATCTGATTGCCCCGAGTTTGGTCCTCAATCCTACTCCAGGATTAAGTACATTTGACAATTCTGGCTTTTGATTTTCTACGACTATCCTCGCCAATCCTCGAGCGATCGTGTCTCGCTCGGTCGCCAACGTTATTGCAGAAGTCTTTTTTGTATGCTAGTTTCTATCTTCAGTAACTTGTGATTTGATCGCTCGATTGCAAGCGTTGTACCCTCGATGCCGCCAATCTCTGAACCACACCTGAATTCCTTTGAGTTCGATGGTGGGAATCCGATCGTGCACTAATTTCTACCTTTGGAAACTAGCATACCAGTGGTTATATATCGGCGATGTCTCCCTAACATTGCCTATCTTCGAGCAATGGCAAGCTCCCGAAAGGAGGAGGGTTTAATTGGTCGTCGGCTTCTTTCTTCGGAAGCTAACGCATCGACAGTTTCTTCGGAATCATCCGATTGATCCGTGAATTGTTGAACCATCTCATCGTTGCCTATTTCTGGGCAGAACTGATTCTTGAAGGTTGGTTGAGTCGGCAAGCCTCCTCATTGCCGCCAATTTTCAGGCAACGACGACTTCCTGAAGGCCATTGGTTCTTTTCCCTAACATGGCTTACCTCCAGGCCAAACCAAATTTCAGTAGGTTTGGGCTGATTTTCCCCGTCGACCCGGTGGTTCGGGACCTCCCAAACGTCGTCTATCTCCAAGAAATATTGATTCTCAGAAGGTTAGGGTCGATTTTCCCCGTCGACTCAATGGTTTGATACCTTTTCGACATCGCCTATCTTCGGGCAATGCTGGTTCTCAAAAGGTTAGAGTTGACTTTCCCGGTCGAGCAGATAGTTTAGGACCTTCCCGACATCGTCTATCTTTGGGTTATGCCGGTTCTTAGAAGGTTAGGGTTAGTTTTCCCATCGACCCAGCGGTTTGATACCTTTCAGGTGTCGTCTACCTTTGGGCATCGTCGATTCTCAAAAGGTTAGGGTCGATTTTCCCTGTTAACCCGACGGTTTGATGCCTTCTCGGCATAGCCTATCTTCAGGAAATGCCGGTTCTCAGAAGGTTGAGGGTCGATTTTCCCTGTCGACTCGACGGTTTGAATTAGCACTCCTCCTCCAGTATCCTAAGACAGAGGTTCATTTCCTTGACTGGGCTACTAATCGCATGGCACATGATTTTTGCTCACAAGAACATGGTTCCATTGGTTCAAGAAGCTAACTTTATTTGCAACTGGAAAGAGTGGCAAGTCCTGCTTATTTATAGCACCCCTAGTATCCTAAGGTGGCTTATTTGCGAAAGCAAATGAAGAAAAACTAAACGTAGTAGCGTCAGAGGAGATCGTTGTTCCATGCATGCGGGATAAGGATTCCATCGATGGTTGCTAGCTTGAATGTTCCATCTCCAAGCTTCTGATCGATCGCGTAGGGTCCTTTCCAGTTCAGGCCAAGCACTCCCATATCTGGGAGAACTCGTTTCAGAAAGAGATCCCTTACTTCAAAAGTATGATTGTGAACTTTGGCGTTGAAGTGCCCTGCTACTCTTTTCTGGTGAGCATTAACCTTTAATTCCGTTTCTCCCTTTTTCTTGTCAACCAAATTGAGGGACTCAAGCAGGATCTCCACGTTCACTTTTGGATCGAAATGCCTTTTATGATAAGAAGGGACATCCAGTTCTACGAGGATCATCACTTCTGATCCATAAGCCAAAGCGAATGGTGAGTGTTCAATTGCAGACTTATGTGTTGTCCTATAAGCCCATAGTGCTAGCGGAAGCTCATCAACCCAGTTGTCTTTTGCTCTAGTTGGTCGCTTTTCAAGGTGGATTTGATAATCTTATTCACTGCTTTCACTTGCCCATTTGCCTACGGATGTTCAATTGTGGAGAAGCTCTTCTTAATTCTGTACCATTTGCAGAAATCCTTGAACTCAGCACTCTCGAACCGAGTCCCTTGTCCGGATTACCTTCTAGGGTACTCTGAACTAGCAAATAATATTCTTTGTTACAAAGTCGATTACCTTTTTCATTATAATCGTGGCAAGCGGTTCCACTTCAGCCCTTTTATGTAGTAATCCACTACAATGATAGTATATTTGCTCCTTCCTTCGCTATCGGTAGCACACCGATGATGTCGATTCCCCAGATCGCAAACGGCCATGGACTGACCATTTTTGTATGTTTCATTGATGAGGCTATTAGAATCTTCACAAATCTCTGACAATGGTCACACCATTTGGAGTAGTCTGCTACATCTCGATTTACCATCGGCCAGAAATATCCGTAGCGAAGTATCTTCTTCGCTAGAGTCTGCCTCTCGGTGTGGTCGCCACAACCGCCCTCATGGATTTCCATAAGGATCTTCCTAACCTCATCCTTGGCTATACACCAGAGTAGAAGAGTCGAGAATCCTCTCTTGGAGAGTGCTCCATCTTGCATCACGAACCGTAGCGCTTTCTAGAGGAATTTCTTTCATTTGTTCCTATCTCCTGGGAGAATTCCATTAATCGGGTAGCCTTTGATTGGAGTCATTGATCAGGTAGTCTTTGATTGGAATCATCCACGACTCCTCCTCTTTGTAGTCTGTAGAATCCAGTCGACGTCCATCTAATCAATGCTCGGAGCTGTCAAAATTTCCACTGAAACCAATCCCATTAACTATGCTTCCCCAGAGCTAGCTAGCTTAGCTAGTGAATCAGCCTTCATGTTTTCCTCTCTAGGATGTGCATTATTGTATAATGTTCTATGTCTTCAAGAAATTCCAGTGCTTTTGATAGACAAGGGGCTAGTCTTGCACCATTGGCCTAGTATTCCTTCCTGATTTGGAAAACCACTAGTTGGGAATCGTAAAATATGTGTCTCGTATACTGCTTCATTGTCAGTCACAGGAAAATCCAGTTTCAGTGCATAACAGATTAATCATCATTTTGGCATTTTAAACACTACTCCTGCCCCCGAGCTAACTTCATTTGATGCACCATCAACAAATAACTTCCAATGAGAAGCTACGACCGCAACATCCTCCCCTTCTTCCTTACCATCCCGTGCGGTTAATTCAGCGACTGCAAACACCTGTTCGTTGATTGCTCTCCTTGGATGGTAAGTGATGTCTTACTGACTTAGCTCGATATTCCATTTTAGTAACCTTCCCGAGGTCTTGGGTTGGGACAATACATGTTTCAAAGGCTGATCTATCGACACTTTGATCAGATGAGCCTGAAAATACGGTCGTAACTTCCTTGACACAATAAGCAAGCAATAGGCAAGTTTCTCTAGCTTCGGATAGTTCCTTTCAGCTCTAGTAAACCGCTTGCTGATATAGTACACTAGTCTTTGGATCCTTGCCTCCTCATGGACTAATGCTACGCTTAGTGTGTGAGTAGACACTACTTGGTAAAAAAATAAATTCTCCCCGTCCAGTGGTTTGGATAAGACCGGCGGTATTTCCATGTGTCTCAATAATTCCTCAAAGGGGTTCTGACAATTCTAATTCCACTCAAAGTTCTTCTTACCTTTCTTGAGAGCGTCGAAGAAAGGTATGCACTTATTCGTTGGCCTTAAGACGAACAGACTCAAAGCATAGATGTTTCCATTCAAAATCCGAAGTTGCTCTATGTGGTCAGGACGGTCATAATCCTCATGGTGTTTATCTGCTCCAGATTAGCCTCAATGCCCTATGCATTGAAAATAAATCCAATAAAATTTCCTGATGCTACTCCGAAAGAGCATTTTAACGGATTTAACTTCATTTCGTGTCTTCAAAGAACTTTAGACATTTTTGATGGGTCACCTAGGTGGTTTTGGGCTACTCATGGCTTCACAAGCATGTCGTATACGTATACTTCCATTGTCCGCCCGATTTGATTCTTGAACATAGAATTCACCAATATTTGGTATGTCATTTAAGCGTTCATCAAACCAATGGCATCACACAATATCAATATAATCCTAAGTCTGTCATAAAGCTTGTATTCTCTTGATCTTGTATATGCATCAGAATCTAGTTATAGCCCGAATAAGCATCCATAAACGAGAGTAATTAATGTCCTGTAATTCCGTCCACCAGTTCTTTGATTATGGGCAATGGAAAATTATCCTTCGGGCATGCCTTATTCAAGTCCGAGTAATCAATACACGTTCTCCATTTTCCATTTAACTTCTTAACCAACATGCGATTGGATATCCAATAAGGGTATAAAGCATCATGGATAAAGCCGTTTGCTAATAGCTTACCCACTTCTTCCTTTAACATGGTGGATCGCTCCGGACCCAGGCTGCGCCTTTTATGTTTCACTGATGGGAACTCTCGATCAATATCAGTGCTTGACATGTTATCTCCAGCGATATCCCGAATATACCTTGATGTGTCCAAGTGAATACATCCAAGTTTCCTTAGAGGAAATTCATCAATTCCTTTCTCAAGCGAGCATTAAGCTGAGATCCAATCTTCAGGACCTAAGTAGGATCATCCATGTCAATTGGAACATTCACTATAAGCTCAGTCGGTGCTGGTTGTCCCTCCCCTGACTGCTTCTTGGGATCTATAGCTTAATTGAATCAACTATGGTTCTAGAGCTAGGGTCCAGGCTTTGGTTCTATGCTTGCGAGTCTTAAATGTGGAGAGTCTTCCCCACATTCTTTCCTTTCTCCAAGTGCTTCTCCTCTTGTAGTTCTGCAATGTAGCATTCCCTTGCCACACTTTGGTCTCCTCGAATTACTCATATCCCACTCTCTGTAGGGAACTTCATTGTCAGACACCATGAAGCCAAAGAAAACCTGAAATCAGCAAGGGCCGGTCGGTCCAAGAAAGCATTATATGCTGAGTACTCATCAACAATAGCAAATGTCTAAATGTGAACCCCTCTTCGTTCTCCTTCACCAAGTTCTACGGGCAAGTGAATGGTCCCAATTGGCTGTTTAGCTTCACCCATAAATCCCTGAATCTTCGTCTTATAGCCAGTCACATCCTTCATATTGATTTTCATTTAGTCTAAAAATTTATTAATAGAATGTTAACTGAGCTTCCGTTATCCACTAAAACTCAACGCACAACTGCTAGTCCAATTCCTACCGTTAGCACCATTGGATCAAGGGTTGGTGCCTCAACTCCATTGGAATCTCAATTTCTAAACACAATGTCATCCATTATCATCTTTTGCTGCGAAGCCGGAGCTCTGTCTTCGACAGCGTAGCAACTTTCCTATGGTGCATGCTTTAGTGAACTCGCATACCTCTCCATCTCACCCTAGCTTTTCTCCATTGGGTGAGGTCCTCCAGTTATGGTATTAATTAGCAATCTTTCATCAGAATGTCTATGCCTTTCACCACTGGGTCCAAGGGGTTTTCCTTGGATTAGGAGTCCTTAGGGACTTGCAGCTTGGTCAGCCTTCCGCTGTTGCTTAACATACTGCTGGAGTCTGTTTTTCTGTATCAGCTCTTCAATCAAATCTTTTAAGTAACAACATTCATTTGTATTGTGCCTATGAGTTTCGAGGAAGCGATAGAACTTTCCAAAATGCCTCTCCTTCTATGTCACCTCCCTCATGGGTGGTTTCTTGTATTGCTCGGTTCCTTGATAGCAAGATAAATATTTTTCAGTGTGTCATTCATAGGCGTATAATCTTCTGGTCGTATATTCCTAGGGTGCTTCCTGTTCTCATTGCGCCTGCCACTAGAATTCTTATTCCACCTTTTCTGATTCCAAAAATTTCTAGTGTTTCCTATGACTCCATTAGAGTTTTCTCCATCCTATTTAACTGCCACATTGCTTTGAATTACCTCCTTTGGTTGTCCCTTACTAACCTTTCCTTCAATAAGGCTTGCTTCCTCTAACCGTAGAAAGTAGTTTGCCTTTGGATGAAATTAGTAGCACCCCGTAAATTTTAGTTAGCTAATTAATAATTAGTTAGGCTCCAGAAGTGGAATTTTTGCAAATAATGGAATTTGGCCATGAAACTTGCGCCATTGCATTTGTGGTGAAATTCTTAGCAACTTTCATATTTTGAGTTTCGCAATCGAAGTTCAGATGAAGAAGTTAAGGACGATAAACGACTTCAGAATGAAAATAATTAAATAATAAAAGTTAACGTTTATAATTAGTCACCGGGATCCATAGGTCAACCCCCTTTATTAGACAGGTCGACATGGAGAGGTTGCCCCCTAAAGTGGGAGTGGTCGATCGGTCCAATGGGTGACGGCTAGGGTTGCCTTGGCCCAACGGCTTGGATTTAATACATTTTAATCTAACGACTGCGGTTAATTCGTGCGACTATAAATTCAGGCCTAAGCCTCTCTTCTCTTCTCATATTTTCTAAGGAAATTAGCAAAGCTCTGCCATTTCTTATTCTCCGCTATTCTTCCAAATTATTAAAAAAAATTATATTTATACAAATTGGAGAAGAACAGAAAATAAATAGAAGAAGAGAAGAAGCAAATCAACGCTACACGATAACAAGGTAAATTTCAATATAGTAAATTTATACTCCCTTCCAACCCCAAATCTCTTCTCAGATATGAAATTATAATATACGTATATACCCTTTTATACATATTTCTTGGATTAAAAAGAAGATGGAGTTGAATCAAAGGATTTAATTCAGATCCGAAGATTTGGAATGCTTTCAAAAGGTGAGTGGGAAATTTATAAATTATTTATGATATTGAAATCTATCCCATTCCTGTTTGTTTGATTTATATACCTAAATCAATAAATATATGTCAATTGTAGGCTTAAATTAAACATATAAAACTATTTCCTACATATTCTTATTTAATAATCTAGGGAATTTGATTGGAATTCTGTTATACCCAAATAATCGATCCTAAAAGTTATGAAGATGAATATTGATTAGATGTGTAATTTATTCCAGATCTACTATTGGGTGGTAAAAATATTAGTATAGTTTTGATTCTTACCCCAGTCTTGTTGAAATGTAAATTTTCTATATTTGAATTGTTGGAATTAAGATCCGTTACTTTATATAAATTGGTTTGATTTCTCTTATTTCCATAGAAAAATATAGCGTTTGATTTGACAAGGAATATATATAGATAAAAGAAAGAGATGTGTAAAGTATGCAGTTACTTGTCGTAGCTTACACTGTCTATTTCAAATAAAAAGAAAATGAACCATTCCTTGTAAATTTCAAATTGAGGTAGATCTTTCATTTTTGAAAAGATCCTTTTAAAAGCATGCTAATATATGGAAATTATGACGAGAATCATTTTAGAGATATAATTCCAACAATTAAATATGGAAAAGGATATTCTAGTTAGAAGTTTATAACTAAGACCGTAGTTAAGGGAAATAAATATTTATACGTATTTAACCGTGCTAATCAATAAAAATAAAACTTAACTATACGATGATTTATGCGCAATATTCACTTAAACGATAGATTAAACGTAAAAATAGTCCGGGTAATGAATAAAGGAATTAGGAAAGAAAGTTAGAAAAGGTTATAACTCCAATTAATAGATAATAAATGTGAAATAAATTTGGGAGTTACAAAAAATTAATAGGGTAAGTAGATTAATGAGACAAATAAATAAAGTTGATACGCTGGTAATTATGGAATGGTTAGAGGAGAATTACTAAATTGAGTTTTGTAAATAAATAAATGTCATAGGAAATGTTCGTTGGAATAATAATAATTATTATTTTGGACAAGTCGACATTTATGGAAAAAGAGAATAAAAGGAAATAGTTAATAATTGGCATTTAAGGTAGACATTATAGCCTTAAATAAATTAGATGAGATTATTAGGCTAAGTCCAATATTCAACTTAGAATAATAAAAGCTAAGAATGAAGCTTAGAATAATTAATTGGACTTAGTGGGTTGGGATGCGAGGTCAGTAGAGTTATACAACAGAAGTATGCCCTTCACTTTGAGGCTACTGGCAATTGTGTACACTTCCTACTGATGTGAGACATCTCCAACCATAGGACTTATGGAAAATGAATATACGACGGTAGGACCTACTTCTGGGTTGGAGGTATTAAGTGCTTGTTTGAGGGTCCGCATTCTCCCTAATTAATAAATAGATAAACGGTCCGAGTTAGCGGTTAGGAGCAGTAGTGGATATCTCGAGGAGGGTCTGCTTCGAGTTTGAGGTATTAAGTGACTGCTATAGAGTCTGCCTCTCTCCTATAAAGAAGTATTAAGTGGCTTGGTGAGATTTCAAGTGATGTTAGCTAGACAGTGCTAGTGAGGAGTCCGCCTTGGAGTTAGGTATTGACCGATGGGGACCTACCTAAAATATAGGTATTAAATGATTAGAAGTATGCCTAGTCCTTATTAATAAGGTATTAAGTGGCTTGGGTACTATCTCTCACATGGCTAAGACATTAATGATAGATACGTTAGTAATATGGCTATTATGTATTATAAGGCCATAATTAGTGGTCAAAGATCTCTGAAGCTAGGACCAATATACCAACGATGATAATGTTAGGAGCCCACTTCATATTTGGAAGTATTAAGTGGCTGATAGACATACGTCAGTATTTTGTACTTTGGAGAAGGTTAGGTAGAAAAATTGTATTAGATAAAAATATCTGCATGCAACATTAGGTTAAACGAATTAACCATAACTAGTAGAAATAACACTTAAATGGAAACCTATCGATATAAATTTATGTCATGGACAAAGTATAGATTTTTCAATCACCAGAACGTTGTTCTGACCCCTCCTTATTACAATCCATAGGATAGATTTAAAGGAACACGTCATCGGAGCAAGACATGATCAGTTGATGGAGAAGTTTTCTTATCTCTCATGCTCGATGCTGACAAGGCGAATTGATGTCCAAGGAATGCTATTGATTTCGAGATTGTAGCCTCCGTCGGTATTTATATCCTGTTATATTTTCCATTTCCATTGTGAGTTTAGATTTGTCAATCTCTGGTATGATCATGCTTATTGCAGGTACCAAACAGACGATTTATACTCTAATGTGCTTGGGTTTTGATTTTGTCAAAATTTAGGCCCATTAAGGTGTGGGTTGTTACATTTGGTATCAGAGCTTAGGTTAGACGACCAGAGGGATCAGGATATCTTGAGAGTACGTACTTGTATTTTTCCATCTATTAATATATTTTATGCCTAGCTCTATAGATTCCGACTATGAAAGTAGTTGCAACCATATTCCAAAAGGATGGGCGAGGCTAATATGAGTTGGAAATATTTTATAAAGTTAAAGGTTTATGTGCCTACCCCGATTACCCCATGGAGCATTGGCTGTATGTAAGGCATTAACTTTGAAGAGCATGAGCATGCCATATGGAAGAATCTCGAAGATTGGATAGTGGTTGATCTGATTATTGAGACTGGCTACCTTAGGATTTTGGATTTTGACTGATGGTCGAGTAAAGATGCACATTTTATCCTAGCAAGCGGGAGTTGAGAATTTATATGTCAAAGACATCCGAAAGCAAGTTCTTGCAAGGGTGCATTTATCGATCACCTTTAGATGGAAAACCGGATTTTTATTATAAGATACAAAGTCAATTCTTGATTCGACCCCATGAGAGAAATTTTACAATACATTTTCGAATTGCCTTAAATAATGAAAAAAAGGAGTTTCCAAAGGATTTTTTTTTCCAAAGACTTATTTGGCAAATTTCTTGGTTTAGGAAATTTTGAAATCTTATTTATAAGAAGGATGTATACCAATGGATTTGTTAAGAAGTTTTGGCTTAAAAATAAGTAAGTTTGAAATCCTTAAATATACGTATATAAGTTTGATTTTTGTTAAGGAAGTGAAGGAAAATAGTTTTCAATTTTGAAACGAGTTTAAAAGAGCATATATTTAGCTCGACGATGTTTCTGTTTATAAAATCAGAGTTTTAAATTCTTTTCTCTTTTAAAGGGCGAACAAAAATAGGAATAACATTTGATTTTATTAGGGTATGAAGTTGGAAGTGAAGTTTCACCCGCTAGCTTATTGAAGGGATATTTCCATATAAATATTACGTGGAAAATAACAACTGGAATTTAGGTTTTTGAAGTGTTGTTGGTTATAGCAGTATAAGTTGGAATACTACAATATAACCGAGGAATGGTTCGGAAGACTAAACAGTAAGCTTGGACACCATCGTGAAGATGATATAAATTTTCCATATCGTGTCAAGTTGTAGATGACGGCGCGAAACGATTGTTATTATTATTATTGTTATTTATTAACCTAGCCCGAATTGGGTCTAACTTCAACTTGCATCCAAAATATAACTTCAACTTGCATCCAAAATCCGTCTAGCAATCGACCCCTAGCGATCGATCGGTAGCGATCGACTAGTAAACCTAGAGAGGTCGATGGGTTTTGGCACAGCCCGAACTTGGAACGCGACTAAAAAATCGCATCCAAACCCTCAGCTGCCTTATTATCATTCCTCTCCTCCTCGAACATCCAAACTCCTCCCCTCCTCCTCCTCCAGAACAGCCACTACCCCTCCGTTCCATCACCAGGCGACACGCCTCTCCCCTTCTCCAAGAACAGCAGCCTCGCCTCTTCCCTGCACCAATTTTTGCACGTTAGAACTTGCCCCACCACCACTCCAGATCTAAACCCTATCTGCCCCTCTCCGACCATTTTTCAGCCCATGGCACCTGCAACGCCCCACTCTGAGACCCATTCTAACAAAGAGTATTACGGAGTAATACCGTCTGCTGGAACGGAGAATAGAGTATAATGGAAGCGACCATATGTAATCAAGCTATAACTATCTACTGAATACGTCGAAATGTGGTATCGCTTTTTTTTTTTCAAGTGGTTCGACATATCCAATAGATATTTATAACGAAATTACAATGGCTAAGGAAAATAGGTTCAGAACAAACATAATACTAAATGATAACATCATCATCACAGAACAGTCACAGAACATAGGTACAATATATCGTCAATACAGATCCAAATATCAAAAAGGTGGGTACAAAGCCACCGCTCACACATGTGAGTTAAAGATATGTACATAAGAGACTGAATAATCAGAGTATCAAAATAGTGGACAAATATAAAGAGCTATCTATCAGCATAGCAGATAATGTCTAAGCGGAAGCACAGAAAGCTAAGTCCAGAGAGCAAACCTGAAACAACTCGGTCTGACCCGAGCGAAAAACACTCGGGTCAGTCTAGTCAAACAATCAGTTAATAAACTGAGATAAACATGATAGATAATGAGGCAATATACAACATAGTACTATAGACCACAAACTCTCACATAGAGAAGAAATAAACATCTAAGTAGAGATGTATAGCAAGCCTTGTATCATTGGCATAACATAGTCACAAATGTCAAAACAAAACATCTAAGTAGAGATGTATAATAAGCCTCATATCATCGGCATAACATAGTCACAAATGTCAAAACAAAACATCTAAGTAGAGATGTATAATAAGCCTCATATCATCGGCATAACGTAAGCACAAATGCCAAAACATAAACATCTAAGTAGAGATGTCAAAAACGATACATCTAAGTAGAGATGTATAACAGGCCATCTACGTAGAGATGCCAAACACGATACATCTATGTAGAGATGTATAACGGCCATCTATGTAGAGATGCCAAAACGATACATCTAAGTAGAGATGTATAACGACCATCTAAGTAGAGATGCCAAAACGATACCTCTAAGGGGGACAGTCCGAAGACACTATCCCAAAGGTAATAAAAGGAACGTGTCACGAACTTTTAGCAAGGAACCCGTAAAGTGTTAACTTGAGTCCCATACCCCACGTTCGCACTAAACGGTTTACTAACCAATAGTAAGCTTCCACACTGAAATCAGTACAAAGTTCACCTCATGTCATCGGTAAACTAGGCCGAAAGGCCAAAACGATCAATCGAATAGGTCGGGGATTAACCGGAAAGGAATTACACACGGTTTCATAGGCCGGAGTTTTTCCCAACCGTTTAAGCACCTTTCCACTTCGCTCGAAGTGCTAAAGTGTGAGTGTGGGATTTTATTATAGAAAATAATTATGGAAAACGGATTTATAATTGGTTTGAAATCACTTTAAAACGGCCTTTGAAAACTCCCCTATTATGGAGTAATTAATTTATTAATTAAAAATAATATTATATAATAATTTCGAAAGCCATTTCGGAGTGAAAAATCCTTTTAAAACCTTTTTATAAGGCCCGTGTACGAAATCCAGCGACCAATCTCAAAGAAATCGATAAAACCATAAAATCACTAAAAATATTCTAAGTGTTGGAAAATAGTCCAAAACCGACGCGAACCCAAGTTCGGAAAATTATTCGGACCAGCAAACTGAATCCGAATGGCATGAAAATTGGTTGAAACGTAGTCCGACATTCCTACTTTAGAAAGCAAAAAGAATTACTTGATTCCGACTTGAAACGAAGTCGCAACGACGCTCCAAAGTCGGACCCGGAAACAGTGAATACACTGTTTCAGGCTGAGATCCGGGTCCCTCTTCGACAGCAATTTCGAAGAGTCAAATGAACTCGGATACTAATCAAACTTTCTGGAGATGGAGTTCGGAACTCCAGATTTCCAACGAGTCCAAAAACATTGGATTCTGCCACGGATGTGACCGTGGCAGTGTCACAAAGTTTTAGTTTCAAAACTGGAAACAGGGAGTAAGAAATCGATAAAACCAGAAAATCACTGAATATTCTAAGTGTTGGAAAATTGTCCAAAACTGACGCGAACCCAAGTTCGGAAAATTATTCGGACCAGCAGGCTGAATCCGAATGGCATGAAAATTGGTAGGAACTTAGTCCGACATTTTTACTTCAGAACGCAAAAAGAATTACTCGATTCCGACTTGAAACGAAGTCGCAGCGACGCTCCAAAGTCGGACCCGGAAACAGTGAATACACTGTTACAGGCTGAGATCCAGGTCCCTCTTCGACAGCAATTTCGAAGAGTCAAATGAACTCGGATACTAATAAAACTTTCTGGAGATGGAGTTCGGAACTCCAGCTTTCCAACGAGTCCAAAAACATTGAAATACGACAAAGGACGAGCCCGGGATGGCGTCGCAAAGTCGGGGTTCTGTACTGAAAACAACGGGAGAAAAGAGACTAAGGCCTATAGTTATGCACTAACAGACCAGAGATGAAAAACCACAATTTTGGCATAGTAAACTTCCAATTCTGACAAAATGAATAAAATAAAAGTTGTAACTTAGTTTCTAAGCTTTCCGGAATGACCAAGATCGTCAAATTCCGATCGGGGATGAAAATTTTATGACTAAAACAATTCTCAGATTTAAATTCTATATCACTGTGAATGTGCTCTCGGGACAGTAGTAAGAATGCACAGTTTTGACCAAATTAACTTCGAAATTTCATGAAACTCAAAACATGAAAGTTTTAGCCCTAAATCTAAGCTTTCCATAACATCCAAAATTATTAGATTTGGATAAGAAACGAGTAACTTATGGCCAAATCAATTTCAGGTTTTTATTTTATCAACCTTGTAGTTTGTTGTCAGGTCAGCGACAAACAAACGTGATTTCGACCATTCAAACCACAAAATTAGGCAAAGCTCAAAACATAAAAGTTATAGCCTACAGAATAAGCTTTTCAGAACATCAAGAAAATCTTAATTCCAATTTAAGATGAATGAGATATGCCTAATGTACTAACAGCAATAAACTAATTATAATTTCAGCTAGCATATATTACCTCTTTCCCAAGCAATGAAAAGAAGATCAAAGAGTTTTACAATCTAAATGCACAAAAAAAGAGGATTACAAAATTAATTTCAGAAATTAAACAATGGATTAAAGGTGGGTTTTGTGATTGCTATTACCTTCAAATGATTAGATTAAAACCCCTTTGACTTTGATGAAGATTAATGAAGCTCTGCTTTAGGTTTGGAGGCCATTATTTAGTGTTTTGCTCTAGGGTTTAAGGGTTAATGGAATGAGATGTTGGCTGAAACAAATGGGTAAAAGATGGTTTATAGGCTAATGGAAGTGGGTTAGTGGGCCTAATACCCATTAGGACTTGGAATATGTTCCATATCTCAAGTTAGCTAATTTCTCTAAGTACAAACTACACATTATTTACCCATAAAATTTTAAAATATGTTACCAAAATAATTTAGCTATAGTTATAAAATTTTACATCACAATATTTTCCAACTTACAATTTAACCCCTATTTATTCCAAAACACATTTTAGTCAAAATTGCCCAAAATCACCGTTTTGCAATTTAATTGTAAATTAAATTCCCAATTCAAATATTGCACTATTTTACACATATAAAATTTTGCAATACTATAAATTTCCATTTACCCTAATTAATTTCCATTAAATTCTCCATTTTACACTTAGGCCCAAAATATTAATTTATTCAAAATAACTAACTTTTGAACAAATTAGTCATATAAAAAAAATCATTAATAGCTCTAATTAAATTAAAATCCCAATTTTAATTTATTATTTGGTAACCGCAATCACGGGTTGTTACAGACTCCTCCCCTTAAGAAAATTGCGTCCCCGCAATTCCCTATCATGGAAGTTATCTATAACATCTAATCCTCAAAATAAATCAAACGAAGGTGAAGTAAAAATACTCACCAACAACAGATGAAGATAGAAAACTGGGATAAGTATGCTCGATAAACTCTCTGGTCTCCCAAGTGCAGTCCTTAGGATTAGACGACCATTGAATCTTCACGAGCGGGACCTCTTTGTTTCGAAGGCGTCTAACCTCCGAATCAAGCACACGAAGAGGTTGCTGCTCAATAGATAAATCAGGAGAAATCTCTAAATCCAGTATAATAGGTGGATCAATAACAGAATCAGGATCGCGAACACACTTGCAAAGCTGAGAAACATGGAACACGTCATGCATTTTGGAAAAATGAGCAGGCAGAGCCACACGATAAGCAACGGGGCCGATGCGTTCCGTGATAGGAAATGGTCCAACATAGCGAGGAGCCAATTTCCCTGTAGAGCTAAAATGCACAACCCCCTTCATGGGAGAAATCCGACTGAAGACAAAATCACCAATGGAGAACTCAAGAGGCTTCCTACGGTTGTCCGCGTAGGATTTCTGGCGGTCCTGTGCCTCTCTCATTCTCTGACGGATAAGAACAATCTTTTCAGAAGATTCCCGAACTGAATCTGGACCAAGAATGAGCTTCTCGCCAGATTCTAACCAATAAGCAGGAGAGCGACATGGCCTTCCGTATAGAGCCTCGAAAGGTGCCATGCAAATACTAGACTGATAGTTGTTGTTGTAGGAGAACTCTACGAGAGGTAAATGATCCTCCCAACTACCCCCGAAATCCAGAATACAACAGCGCAAAAGATCCTCCAAAACACGATTCACCCTCTCAATCTGACCGTCAGTCTGAGGGTGATAAGCAGTAGAGAGATTCAGCTTTGTGCCCAAAGCTGACTGTAGGCACTTCCAGAAGTGACTAATGAAAATGGTGTCTCTATCACACACGATAGAGCTAGGAATGCCATGAAGTCGTACGACTTCCTTCACATAGAGCTTGGCCAACTGAGGTGCAGTCCGAGTGGACTTAATCGGAATGAATGAGCCGATTTGGTCAAGCGATCAACAATAACCCAGATAGAAGTATGGCCTGACCTCGATCGAGGCAGATCGTCAATGAAATCCATGAATATCTGATCCTATTTCCATAATGGAATCTCTAAAGGCTGAAGAAGACTAGATGGACGCTGATGCTTGGCCTTGATCTGTTGACAAGTCATGCAACCGCTCACATAACTTGCAACATCTCTCTTCAAACCATCCCAATAATATAGCCGGCACATATCGGCATACATCTTACTCGAACCGGGATGTATAGTGTACTTAGAGCGATGGCACCCGTCTAGAATGTCACGCCTAAGTGATAAATCAGATGGCACAATAACACGGTTCTTCTTGCGAAGGCACTGATGAGAATCAATACTGTAATCAAATGACATCTCATCACTGGATCCAGTCTCAACAAGATGAATGAAAGGCAATAAATTTGGATCTTGCCGCTGAGCATGGGCAATGCGATCTAATAAGCTAGGTCGAGCTTCCAGATCGAATAATAATATCGGAGAATCAAAAGGCGGAGCTCGATCACGAATATCACAAATAGATAATGTCTCAAGAATATCCCATTCGGCTATCATCATAGAAACTACAGCCGAATACTTGCGTCTAAGCGCATCTGCTACACGATTACCCTTGCCAGGGGTATACTGAATGTCAAGGTCATATGAGGCAAGGAACTCAAGCCATCGCTGCTGCCTCATATTAAGATCCTTTTGAGTGAAGAGATATTTCAAGGACTTATGATCGGTATAAAGAATGAAACGTTCGCCCAATAAATAATGGCGCCATATCTTCAAGGCAAAGACAATGGCAGCTAACTCAAGATCATGAGTAGGATAGCGAACCTCATTCGGACGTAGTTGCCTAGAAGCATAAGCAACTACCCGATCCTTCTACATGAGAACGACACCAAGACCGCTACCGCATGCATCAGTATAGACAACAAGATCGTGGTTTTCTTCGGGAACCACAAGAATAGGAGCATGAGTGAGAAGTTCTTTCAATCGCTGAAAAGAATCTTCACACTTGTCTGACCAGATATAACGGACGCCCTTGCGAGTAAAGGTAGTCAATGGAAGCACAACACGGGAAAAGTCCTTTACGAACCGACGGTAATAACCCGCCAGACCAAGGAAGCTGCGAATCTCATGAACGTTCTCGGGCTGCTTCCAATTCTGAATAGCTTCGATCTTGGTAGGATCGACAGAAATACCCTCAGATGATACAATATGGCCTAAGAACTTGACCTTGTTCTCCAAAAAATGGCACTTAGAGAGCTTGGCCTTAAGCTGATGCTGACGTAGAGTATCCAATACGATCCGCAAATGATGAGCATGCTCTGCCTCAGATCTAGAATAAATAAGAATATCGTCGATGAAAACCAGAACGAATCTATCGATGTATTCCCGGAATACTCGATTCATAAGATCGACGAAGAAAGCCGGTGCGTTCGTCAAGCCGAATGGCATGACCAACCACTCAAAAGAACCATAACGAGTGCGGAAAGCGGTAAGAGGAATGCTATCTTCCGCAACTCGGAGCTGATGAAATCCGGTGGCAAGGTCGAGCTGGGAGAAGACCTTCGCACCGCTCAACTGATCAAACATATCGTCTATCCGTGGCAATGGATAACGATTTTTGATGGTCAACTCATTAAGCTTGCGATAGTCAATGCAAAGCCTAAGAGAGCCATCAGGCTTCTTAACGAAGATCACAACAGCACCCCATGGCAAAGAACTGGACCGAATGAACTGCTTCGCCTCAAGCTCTACTAACTGCTTTCTGAGTTCCTCATTCTCTTTAGTAGACATCCTCGTGGGAGGACGCCCAACTAGGTGGGAGCCTGGAATGAGATCGATGCGGAACTCAATGGCCCGCTTTGGCGGCAGGCCTGATACTGGCTCGAATATATCGAAGAAATCCCGAACAACAGGAATACGAGATATGTCCACATCCTCATCTCGTGAATCAAGAGCAAATAAAGTAATATCAGAAATCCCAACATCCTGAAGAGCAATAGCTAACGGAGCAGACGAGTCAGGATGACGAAGAAATAATATCCGCTCCGAACAAATGATTTTGGCGTCGTATTGAGCGAGCCAATCCATGCCAAGAATCATGTCAAAGCCCAAATACTCCATAACGTGCAGATTCGCCCGGAAAGAAAATCCACAAAGATCAATATTTATATTCTCACAAAGCAAGCTAATGGTCGTGGATCCGCCGATGGGATTCACAATCCTTAGTGAAGAAACCAAACAAGTAACATCCAAAGATAAAGTATCAACTAGTTCCTTTGATACGAATGAGTGAGAGGCACCTGTATCAAAGAGAACTCTACAAGATCTACCATGAAATAAAATAGAACCTTCGAGAACGGAAGGATGCGTACCTCGAGGCTGAGCTGAAGATTTAGGAGCCTTGGCAGCATTAAGCTTGCCAGATCTAGGAGGTGCAGTAGGACAAGTGGAATAATGATGACCCTCCTTCTTACAATAGCGGCAGAAAAGAGGCTTGGGACACTCTTTAAACATATGATCGGTAGATTTAGTTAAGCACGATTCAAAGATAGATAATTCATTAAGGAATATTACGGAATATAATAGATTCCTACACATATTCCTAACTTATTTATCTAAAAGTGGATATGTTCAATTTGGATCGTATTATAACGTATTGTACTACGTGTCTGTTCTGTGTTTGTTATGCTTAATTCTGAACCTTGGCTCTGATACCAAGATGTAACGCCCCACTCCGAGACCCATTCTAACAAAAAGTATTACAGAGTAATACCGTCTGCTGGAACGGAGAATAGAGTATAATGGAAGCGACCATATGTAATCAAGCTATAACTATCTATTGAATACGTTGAAATGTGGTATCGCTTTTTTTTTTTCAAGTGGTTCGACATATCCAATAGATATTTATAACGAAATTACAATGGCTAAGGAAAATAGATTCAGAACAAACATAATACTAAATGATAACATCATCATCACAGAATAGTCACATAACAGTCACAGAACATAGGTACAATATATCGTCAATACAGATCCAAATATCAAAAAGGTGGGTACAAAGGCACCGCTCACACATGTGAGTCAAAGATATGTACATAAGAGACTGAATAATCAGAGTATCAAAATAGTGGACAAATATAAAGAGCTATCTATCAGCATAGCATATAATGTCCAAGCGGAAGCACAGAAAGCTAAGTCCAGAGACCTAACCTGAAACAACTCGGTCTGACCCGAGTGAAAAACACTCGGGTCAGGCTAGCCAAACAATCAGTTAATAAACTGAGATAAACATGATAGATAATGAGGCGATATATAACATAGTACTATAGACCACAAACTCTCACATAGAGAAGAAATAAACATCTAAGTAGAGATGTATAGCAAGCCTTGTATCATTGGCATAACATAGTCACAAATGTCAAAACAAAACATCTAAGTAGAGATGTATAATAAGCCTCATATCATCGGCATAACATAGTCACAAATGTCAAAACAAAACATCTACGTAGAGATGTATAATAAGCCTCATATCATCGGCATAACGTAAGCACAAATGCCAAAACATAAACATCTAAGTAGAGATGTCAAAAACGATACATCTAAGTAGAGATGTATAACAGGCCATCTAAGTAGAGATGCCAAACACGATACATCTATGTAGAGATGTATAACGGCCATCTATGTAGATATGCCAAAACGATACATCTAAGTAGAGATGTATAACGGCCATCTAAGTAGAGATGCCAAAACGATACCTCTAAGGGAGACAGTCCGAAGACACTATCCCAAAGGTAATAAAAGGAATGTGTCACGAACTTTTAGCAAGGAACCCGTAAAGTGTTAACTTGAGTCCCATACCCCACGTTCGCACTAAACGGTTTACTAACCAATAGTAAGCTTCCACACTGAAAGCAGTACAAAGTTCACCTCATGTCATCGGTAAACTAGGCCGAAAGGCCAAAACGATCAATCGAATAGGTCGGGGATTAACCGGAAAGGAATTACACACGGTTTCATAGGCCGGAGTTTTTCCCAACCGTTTAAGCACCTTTCCACTTCGCTCGAAGTGCTAAAGTGTGAGTGTGGGATTTTATTATAGAAAATAATTATGGAAAACAGATTTATAATTGGTTTGAAATCACTTTAAAACGGCCTTTGAAAACTCCCCTATTATGGAGTAATTAATTTATTAATTAAAAATAATATTATATAATAATTTCGAAAGCCATTTCGGAGTGAAAAATCCTTTTAAAACCTTTTTATAAGGCCCGTGTACGAAATCCAGCGACCAATCTCAAAGAAATCGATAAAACTAGAAAATCACTGAAAATATTATAAGTGTTGGAAAATAGTCCAAAACTGACGCGAACCCAAGTTCGGAAAATTATTCGGACCAGCAAACTGAATCCTAATGGCATGAAAATTGGTAGGAACGTAGTCCGACATTCGTACTTCAGAACGAAAAAAGAATTACTCGATTCCGACTTGAAACGAAGTCGCAGCGATGCTCCAAAGTCGGACCCGGAAACAGTGAATACACTGTTTCAGGCTGAGATCCGGGTCCCTCTTCGACAGCAATTTCGAAGAGTCAAATGAACTCGGATACTAATCAAACTTTCTGGAGATGGATTTCGGAACTCCAGATTTCCAACGAGTCCAAAAACGTTGGATTCCGACCACGAATGTGACCGTGGCAGTGTCACAAAGTTTCAGTTTCAAAACTGGAAACAGGGAGTAAGAAATCGATAAAACCAGAAAATCACTGAAAATATTCCAAGTGTTGGAAAATAGTCCAAAACTGACGCGAACCCAAGTTCGGAAAATTATTCGAACCAGCAGGCTGAATCCGAATGGCATGAAAATTGGTAGAACGTAGTCCGACATTCCTACTTCAGAACGCAAAAAGAATTACTCGATTCCGACTTGAAACGAAGTCGCAGCGACGCTCCAAAGTCGGACCCGGAAACAGTGAATACACTGTTTCAGGCTGAGATCCGGGTCCATCTTCGACAGCAATTTCGAAGAGTCAAATGAACTCGGATACTAATCAAACTTTCTGGAGATGGAGTTCAGAACTCCAGCTTTCCAATGAGTCCGAAAACATTGAAATCCGACAAAGGACGAGCCCGGGATGGCGTCGCAAAGTCGGGGTTCTGTACTGAAAACAACGGAAGAAAAGAGACTAAGGCCTATAGTAATGCACTAATAGACCAGAGATGAAAAACCACAATTTTGGCATAGTAAACTTCCAATTCTGAAAAAATGAACAAAATAAAAGTTGTAGCTTAGTTTCTAAGCTTTCCGGAATGACAAGATCGTCAAATTCCGATCGGGGATGAAAATTTTATGACTAAAACAATTCTCAGATTTAAATTCTATATCACTGCGAATGTGCTCTCGGGACAGTAGTAAGAATGCACAGTTTTGACCAAATTAACTTCGAAATTTCATGAAACTCAAAACATGAAAGTTTTAGCCCTAAATCTAAGCTTTCTAGAACATCCAAAATTATTAGATTTGGATAAGAAACGAGTAACTTATGGCCAAATCAATTTCAGGTTTTTATTTTATCAACCTTGTAGTTTGTTGTCAGGTCAGCGACAAACAAACGTGATTTCGACCATTCAAACCACAAAATTAGGCAAAGTTCAAAACATAAAAGTTATAGCCTACAGAATAAGCTTTCCATAACATCAAGAAAATCTTAATTCCGATTGAAGATGAATGAGATATGCCTAATTTACTAACAGCAATAAACTAATTATAATTTCAGCTAGCATATATTGCCTCTTTCCCAAGCAATGAAAAGAAGATCAAAGAGTTTTACAATCTAAATGCACAAAAAAAAAGAGGATTACAAAATAATTTCAGAAATTAAACAATGGATTAGAGATGGGTTTTGTGTTTGCTATTAAATGATTAGATTAAAACTCCTTTGACTTTGATGAAGATTAATGAAGCTTTGCTCTAGGTTTGGAGGCCATTATTTAGTGTTTTGCTCTAGGGTTTAAGGGTTGATGGAATGAGATGTTGGCTGAAACAAATGGGTAAAAGATGGTTTATAGGCTAATGGAAGTGGGTTAGTGGGCCTAATACCCATTAGGACTTGGAATATGTTCCATATCTCAAGTTAGCTAATTTCTCTAAGTACAAACTACACATTATTTACCCATAAAATTTTAAAATATGTTACCAAAATAATTTAGCTATAGTTATAAAATTTTACATCACAATATTTTCCAACTTACAATTTAACCCCTATTTATTCCAAAACACATTTTAGTCAAAATTGCCCAAAATCACCGTTTTGCAATTTAATTGTAAATTAAATTCCCAATTCAAATATTGCACTATTTTACACATATAAAATTTTGCAATACTATAAATTCTCCATTTTACACTTAGGCCCAAAATATTATTTTATTCAAAATAACTAACTTTTGAAAAAATTAGTCACATAAAAAAAATCATTAATAGCTCCAATTAAATTAAAATCCCAATTTTAATTTATTATTTGGTAACCGCAATCACGGGTTGTTACAGCACCATCCCGCACTGCTGGTTCTTCATCACGCCACCTCGGTCTCAACCCTCAAGTGTCCACTTGGGTGGGCCGGAATGAGCAGAGAATCACCACTTATCTTGGCTTAGTATTCTTCACTTTCCTTCAAGAGAAACCTATCAAGTTCGAGGACTTCACAACTTTTGGGCTAAAGGAATTATTCATGGCGACGGGATTAGCACTGATCCTTCGCTTTGACACTTTTGAGCAGGAATGCTACCTACGCTGCATTCGCCTTTTCGATGCCCATTTAGGGAAAAATATTTATAAAGGCAACGGTCTTATTCGATCGAAGGTGAAGGGAGTTAGTATCGATATGACCGATGATGACTTCGAAAATATTTTGGAGATTTCTGTGGAGGCATAGACTAGGACAAAATTGAGATGTCAGATCCTGAGATTTTGCAGCGCATCTTTTGTGGAGACATCTATGTTTGGAGGTCAGACAATTTTTGTTCTATAGCTCGCCTCGTCATGCGCATCATTCAACACAACAACATTCCGAAAATGGGGAGACTTGATTAGATATATCCTTTGGTAAGGAAGGCTTCCTATGCTATCATTGGCGGCGTTGCCGTCAATTGGGCCCGTGCCCTGATGATCCGGTTAGTTGATTAGAGAGTTAGTACTCTACAGAGTTACTTCCCATTTTGCCACCTATTCACTCGCGTCTTTAGGCGATACAGAGTGAACCTCCAAGGGGAGTCGGTCCAGAGGAAGGTCCTGCCTGCCATCGACACAGCCACCCTCGAGAAGATGTTTCCCTTGCCACCAACCAGCAACAGCAGTAGCGCCAGCAGCTAAGGAGCAGCGGCAGCGACAGCTGAGGAGCAACCGTAGTAGGAAGCGGAGCCAGGACAAGGCACCGAGGGATTCTAGAGTCCCAAGCTTATCATTATTTGGTAGGTCCAGACCGAGCTCCAAGGGATCTCGGCCGGTCAACAGGAGATGCGTGCCGAGCTATAATACCAAAGCCATGAGATTGGGTGCTTAGCCGCCATGCTACGCCCTTTCCGAGACTGCGGCAATGGCTTGAGCTCCCACGGAGGGTCGATACCCTTCTGTTGCTTTTAAGTAGTGTTTTAGGTTTGGTACCATTGTTGTTATCTTTTTCTTCCAAAATTTATTCTTTTCTTTTGGATTATAATTATTAGTTGTCTCTTATAAAAGGCACGTATGATATTATGAGATTGTTCTCATTTATTTACCGTGTTGTCATTTTGGATATGTGAACCGCTTTTATATGTGTAATTGAAAGAAACGGTATGAATATGAAAATCTCATAAAAACACTTAACTAACGGTAAACGTAATATAAGAGTGGAAGTTTGGAGTAAATAGTAAATTTTAGCAAATGAAAGACATGTTAAAGTTGTTTTGGAAATCATGGGTCATTGTTCCTATTCCTTAAGAGTAATTTTTTTGAATAAATAAGTATGTTGACATTTTAAAATAAAATGTTGAGTTTTATAGATAAAAGTTAAGTGTGAAGTGTTATAGTGGAACTTATGCGTTAGCGCATAACTAACTTCCGACTACGTTGAAATGTGGCTTGAATCATTTAAATTTATGAAAGGCAAGTATTTTGAAAATAAATCGCTTGAAAAAAATGTTTTAGCTCTTAATTTTTTTTCAACGCTCAAATAATATTTTCGGGACTTGTTGTCCAAATTGATTTCAAGGAAAATTTACGTCTAAATATTTTTGGAAATTGATTCTTTAAGCGACATAAAATTTGAAAACTGAAAAGGATATCTATGGAATTTTTTATTTTGAAAGCTATATGATAAGCATAGGGAAGGTAAATAAATTAATAAATGCGAATTTAGCGGTGTATTAGGACAACGATACGATAAAATGCAAACGATAACAAGGGTAAAAATATTTTAGCCCTGGAATTTTTATTTCCATACCTTCTCGACGACATGTGAGAGTCCATTTTTGGATTAAATTCCGTTCTAGATCTTGAAAATAAGCCTCCTTATGTGTTTTGTACATGGAGATTTGGAGAAAATTTGGGACAACGAGGAAATTTCCACTGTACAATGGGAATTGGTAGCTTATAGAGTGGTAAGAATGTAGAATTCTCCACCTAAATTCCTTTTCCCAGCATAGAAGTAACGTTTAAGAAGAGATATTTCAATGCGTTAGATTATTGAATGGTAGGAATTTGATGCAAAATTGGTTGCACCATGCTTCTAACCATAGGAGTATAGGGGATTTTGGTGAATTTTTTTTCAAAATCTGCATACATATAGAATTGCCAATATATATACAGCTTATTTGCATCATATTTTTAAAAATGTTTTTAAAAGAAATGCATTCATATAGGAGGGCCCGATTTAGAATCATTATGCATACATGTTTTCTATGATTGCGATACACTATGCACGGTTGGTTGCAAAATTGGTTGTACATTAATTGGTTGGGAGTTTAGGAAAATTGCAAGCAATAACCATGATTTAATTTTTGGTGTAATTTCGGGGATGAAATTCTTTTAAAGTGGGAAGAATGTAATACCCCGTAAATTTTACGTTAGTTAATTAATAATTAGTTAGGCTTCAAAAATGAAATTTATACAAAAGAAGAAATTTGGCCACAAGACTTACGTCATTGCGTTCGTGGCAAAATTCTGAAAAACTTTCATATTTGAAGTTTCACGATTGGATTTCAGACGAAGAAATTATGAACGATAAACAATTTCGGAACGAAAATAATTAAACAATAAAAGTTAACATTTATAATTAATCACGAGACCCGTAAATCGACCCTCTTTATTGGGCAGGTCGACATGGAGCGGTCAACCTCTATAGATGGAGTGGTCGACTGGTCCAATGGGTGATGGCCAGGGTTTGCCTTGGCCCAATAGCCCGGATTTAATATATTTTAGTCTAACTACTGCGGTTGATCTGTGTACTTATAAATTAAGGCTCAACCCTCTATTTCCTTCTCATATTTTCTAGAGAAATCAACGAAGCTCTGCCATTTCTTCTTCTCCACTATTCTTCCAAATTATAAAATAAATTATATTTATACAAATTAGAGAAGAATAGAAAATAAATAGAAGCGGAGATGAAGCGAATCAACACAACATGTTAACAAGGTAAATTTCAATATAGTAAATTTATACTCCCTTCCAACCTTAAATCTTCTCATTTCTGAAATTATAATATATGTAAATACCATTTTTATACATATTTCTTGGATTAAAAAGGAAAGGAGATGGAGTTGAATCAAAGGATTTAATTCAGATCTGGAGATTTGAAATGCTTTCAAAAGGTTAGTGGGAAATTTATAAATGATTTATGATATTGAAATATATCCCATTGGCATTTATTTGATTTTTATGCCTAAATCAATAAATGTATGTGAATTGTTGGCTCAAATTAAACGTATAAAACTATTACCTGCATATTCTTATTTGATAATCTAGGGAATTTGATTGGAATTGTTGTCTACACCCGGATTTGGAAACCAGTCTTAAAAGTTATGAAGATGAATATTGATTAGATGTGTAATTTATTCCAGATCTGCTATTGGGTTGTAAAATTATTAGAATAGTTTTGATTCTTACCCAAATCTTTTTGGAATGTAAATTTTCTATGTTTGAATTGCTGGAATTGAGATCCGTTAATGTTTATAAATTGGTTTGATTTCTCTTATTTCCAAAGAAAAAACAGTGTTTGATTTGACAAGGAATATATGTAAATAAAAGAAAGAGATGTGTAAAGTAACTTGTCATAGTTTACACTGTCTATTTCAAATAAAAAGAAAACGAACCATTCCTTGTCAATTTCAAAATAAGGTAGATCTTTTATTTTTGAAAAGTACCTTTTTGAAGCATGCTAATTTATGGAAATTATGATGGAGAATCTATTTAGAGATATAATTCCAATAATTAAATATGGAAAAAGATATTCTACATAGAAGTTTGTAACTAGGACTGTAGTTAAGGTAAAAAAATATTTATACGTATTTGACCGTACTAACCAATAAAAATAAAACTTGATGTATACGACGATTTATGCACAATATTCACTTAAATGATAAATTAAACATAAGAATAGATCGGGTAATGAATAAAAGAATTAGAAATGAAAGTTATAAAAGGTTGTAACTCCAATTAATAGGTAATAAATGTGAAATGAATTTGGGAGTTACAGAAAATTAATATGGTAAGTGGATTAATGAGACTGATAAATAAAGATGATAGTCTAATAAATATAGAATATTTAGGGGAAAATTACTAAATTGAGTTTAGTAAATAAATAAATGTCATAGGAAATATCCATTGGAATAATAATAATCATTTATTTTGGACAATCGACATTTATGGAAAAAGTGAAATAATATGGAATAGTTAATAATTGGACATTTAAGGTAGACATTATAGCCTTAAATGAATTAGATGAGATTAGTAGGCTAAGTCTAATATTCAACTTAGAATATTCAAGTTAGAATAATAAAAACTTGGAATGAAGTTTAGAATAATTAATTGGACTAAGTGGGTTGGGATGCGAGGTTAGTAGAGTTACACAACAGAAGTCTGCCCTTCACTTTGAGGCTATCAGCAATTGTGTACACTTCCTACTGATGTGAGACATCTCCAACCATAGGATCCGTGGAAAATGAATTTGCGTCCGTAGGATCTACTTTTGGGCTGGAGGTATTAAGTGGTTGTTTGAGGGCCTGCCTTCTCCCTAATTAATAAATAGATAAACGGTCCTAGTTAGCGATTAGGAGCGGCAGTGGATATTTCAGGGAGGGTCCGCTTTGGGTTTAAGGTATTAAGTGACTGCTATAGAGTCTTCTTCTCTCCTATAAAGTAGTATTAAGTGGCCTGGTGAGATTTTAAGTGATGTTATCTAGATAATACCAATGAGGAGTCCGCGCTTGGGATTAGGTATTGATTGATGGTAACCTGCCTAAAATATAGGTATTAAATGGTTAGAAGTCCGCCTTATACTTATTAATGAGGTATTAAGTGGCTTGGGTACTGTCCCTCACATGGCTGTGACATTAATGACGATATATACATTAGTAATATGGCTATTATGTATTATAAAGCCATAATTAGTGGTTAAAGGTCTCTATAGCTAGGACCAATAGGCCAACAATGACGATGTTAGGAATCCTCTTCATATATGGAAGTATTAAGTGGCTGATAGACATATGCAAGTATTTTACACTTTGGATAAGGTTAGGTAGGCGAATCGTATTAGATAGAAATATCGTGCGTGTAACATTAGTTTAAACGAATTAACCATAAATAATAGACATCACAATTAAATGGAAACCTGTCAGTATAAATTTATGTTATAAACAATGTATAGATTTTCCAATCACCAAAACATTGTCCTGACTCGCTTCTCATTACAACCCATAGGATAGATTTAGAGGAATGTCATTGGAGCAAGACGTGATCAATAGATAGAGAAGTTTTCTTATCTCTCATGCTCGGTGCTGGCAAGGCAAATTGATGTCCAAGAAATGCTATTGATTCTGAGGCAATAGCCACAGTTAGTATTTATATCCTATTATATTTTCCATTTCCGCTGTCAGTTTAGATTTACCAATCTTTGATATGCTAATGCTTATTGCAGGTACCGAATAAACAATTTGTACTCTAATGAACTTGGGTTTCACTTTTGTTGAAATTTGGGCCCATTAAGGTGCGGGTTGTAACATAATTCTTCCATAGTAGTTAGTTATTTCATCTTCAACCACCTACTAAAATCCATGTCCGAATGAATGCCCTGCATCAATGCCATGAATATAAGATCTTCCTTCGAACTGCTAACCTCCGTAACAACTATGTTGAATCGTTCAAAAAACCCTTCAGTGACTCCTTGGGCCCTTGAGACAGCCAAATAGCGACATCAGTCCTTTGGTCGGGCAGCATGGAGCCTAAATTGCTCCAAAAACTTCTTGGCTAATTCATCAAAAGTAAATATATATACCTCGACGTGAGCCTAGTGAACCACAGAGAAGCAACTCCTTCCAAGAAGTTAGGAAAACATTTATAACGAACGACATCCGTAGCTCTAGCTCCATCCATATTCCATTTATACTTGAGTAAGTGTTGTTTGGGGTCGATAGTTCCGTTGTATGAGGGCATCGTTGGCATCATGAACTTCTAGGGTACTCTTCTCTCAAAATATTTTCGGTGAACGAAGTTCTACTTGGTGCGGAACCCAAATCTTCATTCTTTCTATCATATTAGCTATGTACTCCTCACTAGCACGGTAATCCAAAGGTTGACTATCAGAGGCTGTGCCAAGAATTTGGCTTTGCAAACGGTCTCGGTTTGCCGGCTGGCGTATAGGTCCTCCTATCTTTGGGAGAACCACTCATTCGGTATTTCATGGCCGTGTGGTCGGTTGAGCTGTAGCAGTCTGTACTCCCATCTCCATTAGCATTAACATCCAACTCAAGACCATCATCATCAAGCTGCAAACCCATTTCTTCAGCAGAAACCACTATTGCATCACCTTCTTGGGCATCACCCCCTAGATTCCTCTCGATAATGAAAGAATTTCTCTTGGTATCGGGTGGTCTTCTTGTTGGGGGAGCACTTCTGCTTCCTTCTGCAAGTCCCTCCACAACTCCAGTGATTCCTACCTTCAGCTTTTTTTTCATCCCTTCTATTTAGGCTAGAAATAGAGTAGTTTTCATGTTCAAACCCAGGTAAGGTTTCCCTTATAGTTCTCCTGGTTCTTTATGGTTGCAGGTTTAGCAAAGCATCCATCTTATCCATTAATACTTTTTGACTATCCATCATCTTTTGGTTCAATTCTTGCAACATCTTATCAAGCTCCCCTCTGGTAACTACTTCCCATTGAGCAGAGGATCCAGGTATTGCCTACTGATTATTAACTTCAATTGTTAAGCCTTCCTTTCATTACCATTAGCCATAACTCCCAATAACCTTCAAGATCTCCTTAATGCCATGACTTTCTATTAGCAATCTTTCATGTTCTTCAAGCATTTTTTTGGATCTAACTTCTAGATCTTTTTAATCTAAAGTAGAGAGCTAGATCTAAGGTTGGATTCAGTTTTCTTAGTGAAAGCACCAAAATTTTAACGTGAAAAATGGATTAACACTCAAAGAAATGTTGTAGGGAACTTGTGAGACCTAGATCTAGCGGATAATAGTAAAACAACAGATAAAGAACAACAAGACACAAAATTTTTATAGTGGTTTAGCAATCTTTAGCCTACATCCACTTAATATCTTTTATTGATTATGAGTTTGAGAGAGCTCAAAGAGAATTAGAAGTCACTAGAACAAGGGTTTGATAGATTCTATTGCTTAGAACTGCTAACAATAGCTACCTAGGTGACTTATGAATGAAGGGGATAAGGTATGATAAAGAAGCAGAGTTCCAGATTAGAGTGAAGGTCATCCTTCTTTAGTTGCAGTAGGGTTGATATTTATAGTGAAACATGTATACAGGTTTAGAAGCCCGCTTGTAGTGAAGTCCAGAAGTAAGCCCAATGTCGTACAAGTGAACATGTGGGGCCCAGGTGTACCGAGTGGTTTTACCTTGTGCAAAGTTGCCTCTTTCACTTGTGCCATCCTTCTATCTCATGTTTGATGTGTTTCAAGCTCTTTTCCATAGACTTTGAGTTGATCCAACTATTCTCCCGATAACACTTGAACTATCCTTCTTTCTTTGCTTTTTTCTCATCCATCTCGAGAATTGCTCATCCAAACTTTAGGAAAAGCACTTTACCACGAGAGGTAAGAGAAAAGTATATAGTATATGGAGTTTGTGTGGCCAATAGGAGGAAAAACCTCTCGGTATGGAGTGGTTTACTTAGCCCAAAACTTGATGATTTTTCTCGAGCTCCAATATCTTATCCTTTTGATGGTATTCCAAAGTTCTGGAATCATTTCATCTTCGTCTTAACCTTCTACTTCTAGTTGAATTATGCTTGGTTAAAAACCCGGTTAACAATATTATTTTACACTTTCATATGAATAGGTTCTTCTTGCTCATGTTCATTCACTTGATGGGTAGAGTTGCGTAGAATGTTGGATCATCACAATAATGATCATAAAGAATGAGAAGTACAATACATATCAAAATATATTTATATACACATACTTTAGGCACACTAGAATAGATATAACATGCAATTATTGCCAATACGCACTATACTGTTTAATAGATTTCATGTTAAAAGTGGCTGTGGTTGGAAGCAATTCATGATGTGGGCCAGAATATGTGGAATAAGGTATTGGAATATATACATCTAATTATGTTACAGGTTAGGAAAGTGAAGATTGGCCGTTTTGTAGGTAAAAGGAGTGGCACTGCTAAAGTTGTAGGTTGGCAAACTGACCCTATCGAATTTTCATCTATGTTGCATGGGTAATAAAAGTTCCCTTCTAGAGTTGAGAAGATGCAAACCATCACTAAACTATTGCACTAGATTGTAAAAGTAATAAGCTAGCATGAGGGATCACAACAGCAAATAAGGGATCACGATAGCAAATGAGGAAGCTACAGCATGAAACAGACTGTGCATGAAAAGAGCTAGTATGGGGTTGCTGCTGAAGCGTAACGAGCAAAACCAAAGGGTACTTGGTACAAAAGTCTATGCATGCATGAAGACAACTGCAATATGTGATACTACATGTCTATAGAACCCATGAAGCGTGGTGGTTAAGGGATGGAGTATATGCACTAAAAATGAAGGCGTGCATGCTGATGAATCGAAGATGATGTTTGCAGCTTAGCGTAAATATGTGGCAGAACTATTTTAGTTCAAAACTATGCTTTAGAACTTTCTTATTGGCTATATTTACGTTGTTGATGATATGTTTTAGACTATTATATTTGAGGAGTATGTTTGGAATATGGTTCAGGACTTCATTCCATGCTATAGTTCTTGTGTGATATACCATGGTTTTGGTGTTATTTATTGCTAGTTCATATGTTCAAAAATATTTACTTGATCTGCATGCCAGTTCTTATGTGATATACTATGATATACTGTGGTTTTGGTGTTATATTTGAGAAGAGCATGCTAGTTATTTGAGGATTATAGATTTTTTTTAAAAATATATAGTAATTAGCAATGTCTCACAACCATTGCAAATGCTAAATTTGCAACGGCTCGGAGCTGTTACGAAATTTAGCCATTGCCTATTTTGTAAAGGCTTAGGGTCGCTGCAAATTTTTTTAGCAACGACTCAAAGCCGTTGCGAAATGGCTATTCTTGTGTGGTATTATATAACTAGTCAATCTCTCTTAATTCTAGGATAATTATGGCATAAGGTTAAAGATCAGGGTTAATGTAGATGATTATTGAATATATAGTAATTAAATGGTATGATTATGAAATTAAAAATGAGAATTTGGTTCATATAATCAAAGAAAATTGGTAAGTTAATGGAAATGGCCAAATTTGTGATTTATTAATGAAAGTTGAAATGACAATTTAGTAATATCGTTTAGAATTCATATGAGATGAATGAAATTATGAAGTCTAAAACTAGTGATGGTAAAGTGATAATCAGAGAATAAAACTCGAATTATGTATATATATATTATATATTTATGTTATATTATTTATATTGATTAAATGGAAGTATAATGGTTGAACTATTTATATTAAGATATACATTGGCAAATGCTTGATAAATACTACAATAAATCATAGAAAAATGTGATGAAATGATTGCTAGAGGATATGATATATTACAGAGACTAAACTTATTTTTATATGAGTTTTTGATGATTTATATGAATCATATATAACAAAGATTAGAAATATAGAGTTTTATTTGAAGAACTATTTTATATTGAAAATATGATGTAAAAATACATAAAAATTATGTAAAGGTTTATAAATTGTCATATTTTATTTCAGGTCTTATTATAATTTTATTTTGAATTTATAATGATTTTAAGGTATATTTTAAGTATATATGTAAGAAAGCATATTTTATAAAATCCGAAAACTAGTTTTATACACATTAACTTTTGGAGCAATTTCCGTACGGGTTCGAAATGAATCTTTTGATGAATTTGAAATAGATAGATAAACTTTATGATCTTATTTTGTCTCTAGTTATCTTAACCTAGTAACACGTCGTTTTCAGCTTTCAAGGTATTTTCACCGTGAGATGTGTTAAATTGGAAGGTCGGAAATAGTGGGTTGTTACATTTGGCATCAGAGAAAAACTTTTCCTAAATTAAGGATTAGGAACATAGTAAGTGAGCGTATTTTATTTTTCCTATTATATGTATGTATGTGTTGAGTACATATGTACACACCATTTACTATTCCAGTTTCATTCACTATCTGTTTGGGAGTTGCTAATGAATCCGATTTTTCTTTCCTAATAGTCAGATATGAGTATCTCAACTAGAACAGAGAGCAACATTGCCAATTTCGATGGAATTGAGAGTAGAGCTATTACTAGCACCAAGGTTGATGCCATAGACATCCCTCGGGCGAACATCCCGTTATGGTTTTGAAGGTACTTGTAAGTAATCGATCAGAACTCTACCAAGACTCATTCTATTCCTAATGTTACTACCATCCTAGAGATAGTTACCATCCAACTAGCATTGAGAGTGAATTTCCCAAAACTCTATAAGGATTTCTCTAGTTCAGGTGGAAAGCCTTATGTGGGTATCAAACTGTATTATGTGACCAAGGCGTGGTTAAATTCTTGTGAAAATATTTTCATCTTATTGAATTTAAGTGACATTACAAGGAGGTAGTTGGTCACATGGCATCTTCGAGAAGAGGATGTATCATGGGAAATAATTACTTCGGCAGTAGACGAGGACACCATCTCATCGGCAAACTTCAAAATGAGGTTTAAGGTTAAGTGCTTATTCATATGAAGCAAGGAGATTCTACAATGAGTGAGTATGTTAGTCGTTAGTAGGGTTTTGATTCAATTTGATCGACGCTCCATAAAAGAAGGCACTAAAATTTGCTAAGGGTCTAAATTCTCCACTAAAAGAACTAACATTGAAGGATTGGTTGAACCAACATTGTTGAATTCGATTAATGGAAGGTTAGCTATTATAGTTAAAGAAGATTAGCCATAAAAAGGAAATAATCAGAATCGGAATAAGCACAAGGGCAGACCTGAAGGAGATAAGGGAAAAAACAGGCGGTGGTTTGTAAGAGGTGTCACAAGAAGGGCCACATGATAAGCAGTGCTGTGTGGACATTTCTAAGGTCAAGTGTTATGGATGTCAATGGTTTGACACTTCAAGGCCAACTGTCTGGCTTAGCCAAAGAAGGAAGGACAAGTGGTGAAAACGTATGCATTGGAGGCAGTTTCGGCTGCTAGTATTATATCATCTGCTAACGAAAAGGGAAAGCAAATTGTTTTGGAAGTTGTGTTATCTCTATCTATATTTTCTATCAGAACTCTTTTGGATACTAATACATCGCATTCATTCATTAGTCATGCCGTAGTGGATAAGCTAAACCTTAGACACCGATTTATCTTTGATTTTATCTCAGTGTCTAATCTTGTTGGGAGATCAACCCGTCTATCTATGGTTTGTCAAAACTTTAAGTTGGTCATACATGGTGTGGTTTTCCTTTGTAATGCATATGTACTTAGCTTCTCAGGGTACAGATCGATTTTGGGAATAGATTGGATGAAGTGCTATGGGGTAATTTTGGATTGTGATAAAAGAGTTGTACGATTGAGGAATGGTGGAGGGAAAGACCGTATTGTATGTTGTAGGCCTGATGATTCCATGATGACTAGTCACCTGTGTTCTCTCAGTATGTCATGGGATGATCTGTTTTAATCCCCATAGTGCAAGATTTTTCAGATGTCTATGTTGAGATTTCTAGTCTTCCACCCTGAAGAGGGATCAAGTTTAGAATCGATATTGTTAAAGACGCTTGGCCCGTAGTAATGCCACTTAGGCCTATGGATCTGAAAGAAAGGACGGAATAGGATAAACAAGTCTCGGAACTATTGGAAAAAGGTTTTATAAGGAGTATTTTAAAATGGGGGGCGTCTTTGCCATTAAAGCCAACGATTCCCTCAGTCTTTGTATCGACTATAGAGAGCTAAATAAACTAGCAAGGAAGAACCAATATCCCTTACCTTGTATCGACGGCCTCTTTAATTAGTTGGTTGGAGCCAAAGTTTTCTCTCGACTTGATTTGGCAACCGGATTCCATTAGTTAAGGGTAGCAGAAGATAGTATTTCAAAAACTGCTTTTGTACTCCTGATGGACTATTTGAATGGGTAGTCATGCCATTTGGCTTAACTAATGCTCCTTCTTATTTGTACATTTGATATCTAGAGTTTTCCGGGAGCAGTTGAATAAATTTTTTATGGTGTTTATGGATTATATTTTGGTATTCTCCAGGAGTGAAGAAGAGCATGGACATAGTTTAAAGGAGGTGTTAGAAGTTTTGAAAAAGAATCAATTAAGGGTAAAAATTTCAAAATGTCATTTTTGGAAGAAGGAAGTTAAGTTCCTTGGGTATATGGTATCAGGTGAAGGGTTAGCTGTTGATCCAGGGAAAGTAGAAGTAGTAAGAGGCTGGAAGACACCGAAGAATGCTTCGGAGGTTCGTAACTTCCTAAGATTGGCTGGTTTTTACAAGAAGTTTATCAAGGATTTTACGAAGATCTTAGCACCTTTGACTAAGCTTACTAAGAATAATCTGGTGTTTGCCTAGAACGCTGATTATGAGAAGGCATTCATTAGGTTGAAGGAGTTATTGACGAGCGTACTTGTCTTAACCATCCCTGATGGTACCAAACTGTTTACCATCTGCATTGATGCTTGCAGAACCAGACTTAGTGTTGTTTTGAGGTAAGAAGGAAAAGTGGTAGCATATGCTGATAGAGTTCGGGGTATACCCTAGGGGCAATTATATAATTTGTCACATATATCTAACTCGATAACTAATCTTTTTCGAAATAAAAGGTGTTTTATTTCTGTTTTATACTTATTAAAATGTGTTATAAATAATTGATTATTAAATTTAAGTATATTTAATAGAAAATCCATAAACAGTGTGTTTTGTGATAGTAATTACAAGGTGTTGTAATCATGAGCAATTTATCATAATATAATAAATGCATTATATAAAATGTTCTGAGTGCAAATGTACCGAGATTGGATAACGATACATCCGTTGCAACTAAAATACGTAATGCTCTCCAAATGTTGGGCAGTGTATTCAAAATGGCTGCTTGGGCCACAATGGGTTACGTAATGATGGTTATTGGATAACTATGGAGCGACTCATTCAATATTTTTTTGTTGGTTAATATAACTAAAGTCAGACAAAAAATATCGATGTGACAATATTACAAATTCTCCCGATTTAAGAATACTTCGAGCTTCAATGTGAAAACTCTACTTTGATTATAGTTTGATCATGGCACGATGTCCATCGAACGAATATAAATGGGTCGAGTGGAAGCATTGGAAGTGAGATACTATACAATAGAGAATTCATCTTCTCGATTATACTAGGTTAGTATCATGGTCAGTTGAAGTCAAACCAAAGTCAAAGTCTCTGGCCAGAATGGTTCGGTTAATAATAGTTGTTATTATTGAACAAAGGCTTTGTATTTGGACTAAACAAGCTGAATGTGGATGATACCGAAATTTTGACCAAAACTAAATTCCATAAGTCCTAATGTGATATAGTTTTGACGAAGAGAATTGGTATAAATAATTATCACTACAAGGGATTCTTAAAATAGTAAAATTAGATTTTACCAATATTGATTAATTAATAAATTCAGCCAAACTGTCACACCATCGCTAAGGTGACTTGTGAACATTAATATTTGAATTGTTTGATATTCATCGTTGACTGAATTTGCACCTTTGAGTCGCACAACTGCAATGTTGGATACTCTAAAGCACCACTCGATTTAATTAATGTATAACTGTTATAAATTAATTAATTTAATTGATATTTATGAAATATTGATTATTAAAATTTTATTTTTATTTTGGCACAATATGTAATTAAGTGGATACGTATATAAAAGTTATATATGTGCGTATCGATATACGATATCGATAAACGTTTAAATTGAATTTAAATGAATTAATTGCAAAATAGTATTGGACGTTTTATTAGCCCAATGATGACCCATTTTTGGCTGGCCATGGAGGATGGTAAAGTTCCTTTTTATGTGTTCAAATTTGATTTGAATTAGGGTAGTGGATTGAGTAAACAAAAGGGGTTTTAGTCTCCTCCTATTTCTCAGAACTAGATGCTTATAAAAGGTAAATTTTTCTCCATTTTTGTCCCTCTCCTTGCCCCATACCAATCGAAAATTAGACAGGTCATATGACCAAATTCCAAACCAAAATATATACTAAAATTATTATAAAACAAAGCATGGTGTTTATCTCTGGATTACAGCAAATTCTAGAGATGTACAGATCAGATCTATAGGAACTATATTCAACATTTAAGATGCATTTCATTGGTAGCTATTATTGATAATAATCTCTATTTTATAGATTTACTATTCACATATGAAGTTAGATTAGTAATGGTATTTGTGTTTATTATATATATTATCATGAATTTGCATATATATTTGTTGTCACTCTAATACACATATTCAGTAATAAAAGGAAGCATATATATATGTATGTATGTATGTATGTATGTATATGTATGTATGTATGTATGTATATGTATGTATGTATGTATGTATGTAAAATTACATAATAATATTTTTGACATAATGCATTTGTGTATAATAAATTTCAAAAGTTAAAGTTAAAATTAAAATTTTAATATATATATATATATAAATGGATTCCACATGTATAAATATGTTTAAAAATTTATTTTGTATATGTTTAAAATTCGGTCGGATTTCAAACAAATTTTTTTTTTAAATTTTGTATATAGCCGAGAAAAAAATGTAATTTTGCTGAAAACTATTTTTGAATTTTTTTTAAATTTTTTTATGTTGTTTTGTTTTGGTAATAAGAAAATTATGCATTAATTTTTTTAGAAGGACCTTTTGGCTTTGGATAAAATAAAAAATAAATAGCTTTGGAAAAAATAAAAAAAGATTTTTGAATTCGGCCAAAATATAAAAAAGGATTTTAGCTTCGGCTAAAATTAAAAATAAAAATAATTTATCTGGTTTTAGCTGAATATTAAAAAAGAATATTATATTTAAATTAATGTTATCGATACATTTTGATAACAAATTATAATTATATTATAATTGAATTTTAATAACATTATATACACACACATAATATACACACATAATATATATATATGTGTGTGTGTATATTTCAAAAATGTATTTTTTTATTTATAATTTGAAACATAGTTTATAAAATTTGAAATTCAAATTTAGATTTGACTTTTACTAGATCTGAATATGATTTTGATTTGAAAATGTCTCTAAGATATTTTACATTTGAATTCAAAATGTAAACAAAGTCAATTTAGTCAAAATGTAAATTATAGTTGTTTTACACACACACACACACTCGCACACACACATATACATACATAAATACATACATACATAAATACATACATACATACATACATACATACATACATATATATATATATATATACATACATATATATATACACTACAAGCATGCATACATACTAAATGTTAAATTAATTTATAAAATAATACAAACGTGTATGTTGTGTTGTAAATCCCAACATTCAGATATGGGCATGTCAAACCATGCACACTGTATATATTGCACGTACACGTACATATTTATATGTTATGCATGTACACACTGTATATTATATATAATATCATAAAAACCTTTTATCAATAAATTGAATAAAATAATATTTTAAATTTTAAATTTATTTAGATTAGATCTAAATTAATTTAGAGTTCATAGGCCTAATAAGATCCAAAATGGTATAAAATTTCTGAAATTCACTCATTTAACCCACTACGATTAGCCTAGTTCTAACACATGTTAGTTAATAGCTCAAGGTACCTGAGAAAAATTACCTGATATATGACTTGAGTTGGCTACCACTGATTTGCTTAGAAATCTTGGAGGCACTATTTATTGGGAGAAAGATTTGAGCTATTTACGGATCACAAGTCCCTTAAGTATCTATTTTCACAAAAGGACTTGAATTTGAGGCAACAAAGATGGATGTAGTTTCTTTCGTAGTATGATTTTAGGTTTGCATATACTTTAGGAAAGGGGAACGTGGTTGCGGATGCATTAAGTAGGAAGCATGCCACGATGATTTTGTTACTGTTGGAATAGTAGAGTTTAGAGTTTATTTCTGATTTTGACTTCCGACCTTTATCGAAATATCACTAGGTTTATTGGCTGTAACAGATGTTAGACCACATTAATGGATGAGTGAAAGACAAAATGCAACTCTAGTTGAAGTTTTATAGAAATTGGAATGGGTTGAACAATTGAATCATCTGGATCGTCACTATAAAGATCAAAAAGGATACCTTTGGCACAATGGTAGGTTATGTGTACTTTAAGTCAAGGAATTGATAGAAGAAGCCTTAAGAGAGTATCACCATTCTAGGATGACCATTCATTTAGGAGGAGATCAAAAGTATTAGGGTATAAAGAGAACTTCCTATTGGTCAGGCATGAAAAGGAAAGCAGTGGAATTTGTGTCAAAGTGTTTGACATGCAAATGGCTAAAAGCTAAACAGAAAAGGCTAAATGGACTATTACTTCCCTTAGATGTTCTACATTGGAAATGGGAGAACATATCCATGGACTTTTTCGATGGATTGACTTGAAATAGGAGAGGTAGTGAGAGTATTTGAGTATGTGTGGATCGACTAATGCACACTTCATCCAATTGAAGAGCACAATGACAGCGGTGACATTGGAAATGATGTATGTAAAGAAGATAGTTCGACTACATGGAGTTCTGGTTAGTAGAGCAGGTAATCGAGATCCACTCTTCATGAGTGAATTTTGGAGAAGTATACAATGCTCTGGGAACAAAACTAAACTTGAGTATGGCATATCACTCAAAAATAGGTGAACAGATGGAAATGTTGAATGGAGTTTTCGAGGATCTACTCAGGGCTTGTATACTTGATTTCAAAGGAGTGTAGGAGGACCATCTACCATTGGTTGAGTTCGCATATAACAATAGTTACCAAGCTAGGATTGGAATGGCATTATATGAGACATTGCACGGAAAGCCGTTTAAATGACCCTTGTGTTGGAGGGAGTCAATAAATGTTATCTTGGACTGGAGATTATGAAGGATACTTCAGAGAAGGAGGAGTTGATAAGGTGATGAATGAAGCACAGAATTGGAAAAATTCATATGCTAATAAGAGGAGGTCTGAGTTGGAGTTTGTGGTTGGAGATTTGGTATTTGTAAAGGTCTCACCATTAAAGAGAGTAATGAGATTTGAAATTCAGGAAAATTAGCATTGATATTTGTAGGACCTTTCCTGATATTGAAACATATTGTAAATTTTTCCCTTGCAGTAGAACTCCTAGAGAAGATGGTAGGAGTCCACAATTTGTTCCATGGATCACATTTGTGTAAATGTATGCATAATTTCAGCCATTGTTATCAAGCCTAGTCAGTTGAAGGATGTAGAGTTGGAGCTTAAGCTAAGTTCATCTCATGGTACATCCCGTATTGTTGAGCATGGAGTAAAGTGGCTTAGAAATAAGGTGGTGAAGTTAGTGAGAGTACAATGGGGGAACAACCCGATGGATAACACATAGGCACTTAAGGAAAAGATGAGGGCTTCTCATCCTAACCTCTTTACTAGTGTGTTCCTTACTTTTGTTTTGTTTCTTTAGGATTTAGGTTTGGATGTTAGATTCTGGATTCTTAGGATTTGGTTTGGATTGGATTTGACTATATTTGGCTATGTGTATACTTTACAATCTATGGATTTGAAACAAGCGATATTTGATTATAGTATATGTTATTACTTTCCACTGTGAATTCAGAAAGAGGTAGCCATAATATATTCATTTCTTGTCTCTAGTTATCAATCATTAATGACATGTCGTTTTCAGTTTTCAGGTTTTACACATTGTGAGTTTTGACAAATCGGAAGGTTGAAAATGTTGGGTTCTTACATTTTTTCATCCATGTGTGTGTGTATGTGTATTAATATGATTTTGGTTGCTTCGTGGTTAACTTAGATTATTCTAGACCGTTAGAATAGTTAAACCCTTAACCTATGATATGATGTAAACAGTCGCATTCATGTAGATGTTATCTATGCTAATATATTAGGATTGTATTACATCATGCCTATATATCATCTATATTGGATACGTGCATGAGGCTGACTAGTTCAGGAGGCCGACTACCGAATTGCATTCTTACATTTGGTCAACTATTACATGAAATGATCATGCATTCATATATGTTTTATCTATATGTTATATATGTATTAAAGTGATTGAAGTTGAATGATTGTTGTGAATTGTTTGATTTGGATGTTGTGTTTGTAATTTTGAGGACAAAATTCATTTTAAACGGGTGAGAGTGTAATAACCCATATTTTTCGATAATTTAAAATAATAAAATAAATTAAATAATTTTGACCAAAGTGAAAAATCGTCATTTTTCAAGCTTTTGAATTTGAAAATGAAACTGGAGCCGCTGCGATCATTTCGTTTGTAACGACCCGTAAATTTCAACTGTTTTAAATAACGTAATTAGTTGAAATTTTGTGAAATTTTAAAACGATAAAATATTGAAATATAAATTTGATATTTGGAATGCGTTTAGTTAAACATAGCAACTGGTAAAATTTCGTCCGAAAATATGAAAGTTTATTTCGCGCCTAAATTCACTTCAATTTAATCAGTTAAAAAGCGATGAAAATAAAATGTTTCCGAAACCTAAATATTTTTACATAGAAATATTCTAAACCATCTTCTGAGCAAAATGTCAGTTTGTCGTTTTTCCAAATTCGGACATCTTTGGCTCCGTCGATCTTATTTTTCAGTGTTTTTCTTGCATTTTCCGCCAGTAGAAAAATTTGAATTTTTATAATTCAAACATACCACTGATATCTGTATACCGTTTTGATCGTCTCGTCGTGCTGATCTCAACGGTGTATTCATTTGTGTATTTCGGAAATCCGGTACGCGATGAAATCAGTGGAAGCGTTAGCCGTACCGGTACTTGTTTGCTCTGTTTCCCAATGTCTTTCCACTTTCCAGCGTATAAACCAAATAGCTGGCTACTATCATTATTTACGGTTCAACTTCTACCTTTTTCCATTCCCTTTCTTAAATTATATTTTGGTTCCCAATTCTTTGACTTCACTTAGGTTCATGTTGCTCTTAAATATAAAGGTGTATGTCAACTGGCACTTTCGTTTTCTGTTCCTCTGCCTTTTCAAATTATTTATGGTGAAGCAGCTCATCCACCATCCTCCAACATTCACCCACCTCCACGTGACCAAAAATTCACTACCCTCAAACCCAAAAAGCAAGCAACGCCTCAGCCCTCTCCATGCTTTCGCCAACCCAGCCTGCCGCCTCCTCGGCAGACCTAAGATTCACACCCCATAGCTGCAGCTTGAGGCAGCCACCACGCAGCAATATTCCACTCGAACACAACCGCATCTCAACCCACCTCCGACTTTGCCCACGTGAGCAGCAGCGCCTCACCTTCTCGGCAGTTTTCGCCTGCGTTCAAGGCAGCAGCGACGTACACCGCCTCGACCTCACTGCCTTGGCTTCCTCTCTTTTTCGTTTCGGGTATATGTTTTTTTTATATGTAATATATATAAGGTATACGTATATACATATATTTTATCTATTTGACGGTATATATTAAACTAAGTATGTAACAGATCTGCAATTTTTAAATTCGTTACAATAATGTACCTGTTGCCAGAAATTGTAAAACGTGTATATCTAGATATATGTATTAGTTATATCATCTGTTAAGTTGTTTTTTTTTATTTTATTCACCTGAATTATGAAATTATGTTAAGTACATACGTATATTTAGATGTAAGTTTAAATATAAATGACAGTTTTCTACATATAAATGTTTATATACAATGTATAGGTGTTCGTATTTATATTGATTTTTTTTATAGACTGTTTAAAAGCATAAGTAGAGATGTACATGTTGATAATTGAAACTATATGTGATATATATACGTTGGCTAGTGTTGTATTGTACTTTCAAGATGAAACAGTACACTAAAAAAAAAGTGATTGTAGTAGGGTTGGTTATGAGGTGTCTTTGTTGTATAGTTGAGTTATGTACATATTATAAAGCATATTTTGTTAATTTTATAATACACCTGAGTATGTGTGAGAGGTATATAAGTTATATATGTATATTGTTCATAATAGTACTTGAGTTCCTTTTAGTATATAGGGTTGTATTGATTTTATAACAACCGATTTTTTTAAAATAAACGTGTATATATACATAAACTAGGTTTATATTGAAATTATTTGATATCTGCTAGTGTGAGTTAAATTTGTATTTTATGTTGTCCTAAACATGTAAATTTAACGGAATACTGGTTCCAAGAGAAATATAAATTATGATAAAAACAGTTGTATATATATAAAGTGAATTTGGTCAAGGGTAATTTGTTGTTTATACGCATATATATTGATATTGACTTTTATAATATATATTGTTTCTGAAATAAGGCACGTTTGTAAATTTAGATTAGTCTATATTTATATTAGTGTATATTAGTAAACTTGGGTTCGGTTTCACATAATATATATGAGTTTGAGCTACACATACGTGTATAGGTTGTTCAGGTCTACACTATTTAGTATATGGTTCGCTGTTCACATATATATTGGGTAGTGAAGTGATTTATTTGGTTTGTTGGTTGTTTTTTTTAAGGTGAGTTGTCTTGTTTCAAAAATGGAAAGATTTGAAAACAATATTTATATATTTATATTAATAGATGTTTAAATTAAATATTGAATTTAATAAAATAATAATAATAATATAATATACATTTTGTTCTACTATATCAAACTGATTTGGTTTGGTTCATCGATTCCTCTTTATCAGCTTTGATCGTCAAATTCGTGCCGATTTGCTTTGCTTTGAGATCTGTCATTTGAATTGGTCGATTGTCGAGCTCGTGATTCAAATTCAAAACTCGTCTCATCCTCGTTCATCTCTCCAGCCTCGAAAGGTGAGCACTCACTCACGATTAACGTTCTTTTATTTATTAAATTTGATTTCAATTGAAACGACAATTGAAATATGTTGCTGTTTGATATTTACACTGTTATTACCTGTATCTGTTCACCTGTGACATCTGACACCATTATCTGTTAATTATTTATGTGATGATAATACAGTTGGCTGATAATTGATTGATTGTTGATGTTTATATTGGACGTTAAATTGTTAGTGTTAAATGATAAATAGTATGCAAAATTGAAATGGATATAGGATAGTTAACGATTTTAAAACTGATTTATATGTTAAATTTGATTAGTGAATATGACCCCTTTTAATTGTTAAATTAATTGACATGTAGAATAGTGATAATTACACTTTGAACCATTGAACGTATATTTGATTAATTGTTGTAGTGTTAAAATTGAAATTGAATGACAAGTGAAAAACCGTAATGTAATAATCTTTAATCTACATGAAATGATAGTGTAGATTCTAGGAATAATTATATTAATTCGTACAAATAACAATGCGAATTAATACAGTTATTTCGGGATTATTTGAATTGATTATTGGATTGATATTGATTGTTGTTATTGCTTGTTTATTTACTTTGACACCATCCTAGTTATCACACTGCAAGTTCCCTTCGCTATGTTTTGATTTTGAATTGAATTGGAATCGGGTTGAAATGATAAATACCCAAATTGAACTTTGACCTAGGATAGGAAATTAAATAAAACCCGATTAGTCAATAATTTGATTTAAAATAAAATGAAGATTTTATTTGAATAAATAATATGGTTTTGAAATGAAGTTGAAATTTGAATTTTAATGAAAGGAAAATGTTAATATTTAATAATCTGAAACAAAATATTAACAATGTAATTGATGAAAGAATGTTGTTTAATTTTGAGAAATGATTGAATTAAGTTTGAAATGATTTAATAATTAAGTTTGAAATTATAATTAAGTTTGAAATTATTAAGCTTTGAAATTATTTAATGATTAAGTTTTGAATTATTTAATAATTAAATAAGATTGAATTATTTAATGATTAAATTAAATTGAATTTTTGGAATAAGAGAATTTTACTTCGTAATAATTGAAATTGAGTTTCTTTATTAATTAAGTTTAGGAATTTATTTAAGTAAGTAAATAAGTGAAATTGAATTTCTTTAACAAGAAATAAAATGTGATATTTTTGAAATTAATGTAAGACTTGTAATTTAAAGAATTTGATTTGACGAATTTAATTTAATTCAATTGGTAAGTTTTGATATAATGAAGTTGAATTTAAATAATGGATTTAATGAATTGGAAATTTAATAGAATTTGTTTTGATTTGCAAATTTGCTAAACAAATATTGAATGAAATAGACAAATGAATTTAAATTGATTTGAATGTTAAATTAAATTAATTTAAATGATTTTGAAATGAAACTGATATACGAACTTGAATCAATATTTGAATTGAAATTGAATTATAAGATTTTGAAATGGTAATTTGAAAGTTTTGAAACGTAAATTATGGAAATTGTTTTAGAAGACAAATGAAATGTTGATTTACGAATTCTAATTGAATTGAAATTGATTTGGTTTTGAAATATATTAAACGACCAATCGGTGTAATAATTATGAAAGTTATTAAAGAGACCGGAATCGGTTTTGGATATACTCTCTATCTAAACCGAAACCACTTTAATAACTATACGCGGAGTGTGATCCAGAATGAAGTGGTTGGAATGATGAACGTGATGACTGAAGAAAGAGAACGATGATGGATAGCCTTGACACTGGTGTCAAATTGGAAATGACTAAAACAGGAGCCGTGCCGGGCCAATGGAGGCTTAGCTACCTCAAGTGGATACACTTCTTCGAACTACTCATTACTTGTTGTCGATTGGTGCACCCTTGATTTTGGGAGTGTTGTTTAACGGTGTTGCGGGCGCTGCGGCGTTGCGTTCTCACCAGTCCGGATCAGGCGAACGGTAGTATCACTACCTTGGGTATTGCCTCATGTGCCTTGTCATACTTGTATCCCTTTATTCGCGACCACTACAAATTTGTTTTGTACCTTTAGTATATGGATTGCCCTCTGGTGACTTCCGGTTTTGGGGAAACTACGGTCTTGTATATGCTTTTGGGAATAAAAATGTGTTAAGGGTGGAATGGGCCATGACTTAACACTATTTTGATATCTTTATATTATTGATAGACATTATCTACTTATCGTACACTACTACATAGTAAATAGTTTAACGGATCCTTAAAGGATGGTTATTCCAAACATCCTTTGAGTTACTTGTATTTCAATTGCTATTTCACTTGAGTTGGATTTATTAATATAAGAATGTTAATCCTGACTCGAGTGTCTTGTGTTTTTGCTTTACGCTCGGGTCAGACTGAGTGTACCAGTATTCGAGACTCACCTTTGAAGTTGGAGCTTTGCTTGAAGATCCAGCCATCTATTCTGCTTTCAGTATTCGATGATTCCAGTGATGTATTCTGATTTGTATCTGATGTATCGTATTACACTTCCGTTGTATCTGGTTTAACTCTGATGTAACTTATACATTTATATAGTAGCTTCATGAACTACTATCTCTTTTATTTCCGCTGCATTTATTACTCTGTGTCTGTGATCTGTGATTATTTATTTACTGTATATGTTCAGTTTTGCCAAATTTAAATTAACAACGCTGTATTTTGAGCAATTCAACTCCGGCATGAGTGTCTACCTATACACTTATAATGGACGCGAATGGTCCAAAATATCGGGTCGTTACATCGTTTTTATGACGTGCATAGTATATTCATTTGTCTAAACCGGAGTCTGGATGTGAGGGATATCATGGTTTTTACGTTTTGAAAAATTAAATTTAAATGGTCTTGCTCAACTTAAATTTGAACGGACACCTTATTCTATGTAAATACTTGGCTAGTTACTCTGTTTTGAAAATTTGAATTCATTTTTGAATGCATTTTCTCTCTCTTTTTGTTCTTCTCAACTCAGAAAACCCTTCTCCCTAAAAATCAAATTTATATCTTCTCAACGAAACTAACAATTCAAACACCAAATTGAGGAGAAAGGCTAGGGCTATCATCTACTACTCATTAGATTCACGAATTCATCATTTTGAAGTGGAGGCTAATTCTGAATAGCGAGCAATTAGGGGCAAATCAAATCATTGTGAGTGGTTTTCGCCTAATTTATTATATAACTAGTCAATATCTCTTAGCTTTAGGATAATTATGACTTAGGGTTAGAGATTATGGTTAATTATATGATTACTAAAATATCCAATAATTAAATGGTATAAATATGAAATTAAAAATGAGAATTTGGTTCATATAGTCAAATAAAAATGGCATGTTAATGGAAATGACCAAATTTGTGATTTATCAATGAAAGTTGAAATGATAGTTTATTAATATTGCTTAGAATATATACGAGATGAATGAAATTATGAAATATGAAACTTATGATAGTAAAATGTGGTAATAAGAGAATAAATCAATATATATAATTATATAGTTATATTATATTTTTATTTTTATTATATATATATATTGATTAAATGGAAGTATAATGGTTGAAATATGTATATTAAGATATACATAGGCAAATGCTTGATAAATACTACAATAAATCATAGAAAAATGGGATGAAATGATTTTTGGAGAGAAATGGTATACTATAGAGATTAAAGATGATTTCTATATGACTTTTTGATAATTTATATAAATTATATAACAAAGACTAGAAATATAGAGTTTTATTTAAAGAGACTACTTTATACTAAAAATACAATACAAAAATACATAGAAAAATTATGTGTAACTGTTTATAAATTTTCATATGTTATTTCTTATTATAATTTTACTTCAAATTTATAATGATTATTAAGTGTATTTTACAGTATGCATGTAAGAAAATGTATTTTATAAATATGAAAACTAGTTTTATACACACTGACTTTTGGAGTAATTCTATACAAGTTTGATATGAATCTTTTGATGAATTTGAAATAGATAGATAAATTTGTTATCCTGTTTTGTCATTTGTTATCTTAACCTAATAACACATCTTTTTCGGCTTTTGGGGTTTACATACCGTGCTTTGTGTTAAATCGACGGGTTGAAAATGGTGGGTTGTTACAGAAGTCTCACAGATAATATCCGGTCCAAGTTTTACTTTATCTGTCGTCTCCCACCAACATGTAGGCGACTTATGTGACCTTTCATACAATGCTTCAAATAGTGTCATGCCAATACTAGATTGACAGCTATTTTTGTATGCAAAAACAAAAGGTGGCAAATTATCTTCCTATGGTAACCCCAAATCAAGTATACAAGCTAAAATGGTTTTCGAATCATAATTTAAGTTGTGACAGGTGTCCTTTTCAAAATTTATTCTAAAGTCATTATCACATATTGACTTATACTTAGTAGATTATGTTACAAATTCTTAAATAATAAAACATCTAAAATAGTTGGTGTTTTAGAATTATTGATGTTGCCAATGCCAATGATGTATCCCTTAGAGTTATCTCCAAAGTTTACTATCCAACCTTCTGTATAAGTGATATCCATTAATAGCTTTGGATTTCCAGTCATGTGCCTTGAGCATCCAATATCAAGTATCCATTTTTCCTTTCAATATTAGATACATGTTTATTACTAGCCATAAAACAATCCTCATTATTTTCTATTTCTATATCAGTATAGCTTGATGTTGTTTTAGAATCATCTCATATTGTTGTGAACGCTAACTTTATTTTCTTGATTGAATCAGTGTTGGCCGATTCTCTGATTTCTTCGTAATTTGACAATATCGCTTCACATGTCTGTATTTGTCATATTCAAAACATTTTGTAGCGCTTCCATTTCCTAAATTATTTGTAGTGTTGTCCATCTTTCATTATTTGTTACATTTTTTGTATTTTAAGAACTTTTGAAATTTCTAGCCATGAATGTGATATCATCATCATCTTCATCTGAATCTTGATTCTTTGTTATAGCGTTGGATGGTAGAGTTTTCTTATCATTTGCTTGGATTTCTTTTCTTTTCTACAACTGTACTTTATATTACATTAAATCACCAACTAACTCTTTAAATTTATTTTGTACTAATACCATTGGCTTCTTCGATTGCCAAAGCCTTTTGGTCCCATTCACTAGAAACTGAGTTTAAGATCATATAGACTTGGTCCTCTTTGATGAAATTATTCCCTAAAATATTAGTGCATGCAATATATCCTGAAATCTAGACTACATGTCAGAAATAGATCCATTTGGTTTCATTTTAAAGAGTTGAAATTGGTTGGTTAAAATAAAAATCTTACTTTGTTTTACTTTACCAGTACCTTCTTGTGTGACTTGCAATGTCCTCCAAATTTCATATACATCTTTACAAATAGTTACTCTATCGACCTCAATCTTATCTAGGGCATAGAACAAAATACTCATCGCCTTTGAATTATTGATTGACAATTGGAGTTGTGGAGGCAGAATTTAGAATAAAAGGGTTTTAGGTTTAGCAGAACTAAAAAAGGGTATATGAAGTGCGAGTTCAGCGGTGTAAAGTCAGAGGATGGATGTCATTCTGGCCGGACAAGTAGTGCCCAAGAAGGAATCCTTTCGATATTTAGGGTCAATGTTGCAGTATGATGATGAGATTGATGAAGATGTTAGTTTTGGAATTCGAGCGGGATAGGTGAAATGGCAAGCGTCTGGCATTCTCTATGACAAGAAAGTCCCACAAAAACTTAAAGGAAAGTTCTACAAAACGGTAATTAGACCTGCGATGTTGTATGGTGCATAATGTTGGCCTACTAAAAGATAACACGTCCAGAAGATAAGTGTAGCGGAAATGCATATGCTGCAATGGAGCTGTGGTCATACAAGACGAGAACGAATTAGGAATGATGATATACGTGACAAACTTGGAGTAGCACCAATTGAGGAGAAGCTAATCCAACACCGCTTAAGATGGTTTGAACATCTCCAACGGAGGCCTCTCAAGGCATCTGTGCATGTTAGAATTATAGACCGCGTCGAATGCTCAAAGGGAGGTAGAGGTCGACCAAGGTTGACATGAGAAGAAGTAGTGAAAAGGTACTTGAGGGATTGGAATATATCCGAAGAGCTGGTGTCGGACAGGAGCGCATGGAATTAGCGATCCATATACCAGAACCATGAGCTAGGAGATATTTACTTAGGGTTGATTTAGGGGTAGTGTTATAAGTTTTAGATTATAGGACTAGTGAATAAGAGCCAAAGACGTAGTGCTTGATCTTTGGTCTCTATTACTATTATTACCATTATTACTATTAGTATTATTATTATTATTATCATGGTTTTTAATTTCTTTATCTATTTTTATTTTTTATTTTATTTTTATTGTATTCATTTGTTGTTGTTATTATTGTTATTTTTTTTAATTATTTTACTTTATTTTTATATTTATTTATATTTTCACCTTTTATAAATATTTATTTATTTAAATCTAATATTGTTATTATTACTTTTAAGTTGACTTTGTCATTTAGTTTTGGGTTCCATCTCTAGCCGACCCCAACTTGTTTGGGAATAATGGCTTAGTTGTTGTTGCTGCCTTTAGATTATTGAGTACGTGTGCCTTTTGCACATTTTTCCATTGCGTATATTAGTCTAGGGCTCAGTATACTCAGTTTGTGTGATGTTTCATATATCTAAATCATTAGATTGCAAATATATTTTCATTCACATGATCAATAAATATAATTACTACCTTTAAAAAGTGGTGCTCTAGTAGTGGATTAACCTTTTGCAAATGTATTAAAAAGAGGGGTATTTGTGTTACTGGTCATTTATTCTTTTTAAAAATCAGATGATAAATTATTTGAAAACCTAATGCTCTGATACCAACTGTAGGTTATACGAGATACTCTAATATTTGTGTGAAATGGATCTTAAGGCTATTATAAGACTAGAGAAAGGGTGAATAGTGTATTTAAACTTATTAATACTTTAACTTGTATTTTTAAACTTATCAATTTAGAATCACAATCACATGCAGATAACAATATAATGCAAAATAAAAGGCAATAAAGTAAAAAAGAGCAAACACTAGGAATTTTTATATTGGTTCAGATTCATAATACTACTTCTAGTCCTATACCCCATATAGAATTTCCACTATTAATGAAACCTTGCAGTTTAATGGGTGGCAAGAACACATATACAACTTGGCTCTGAATTAGGTGGCAAGCACACCTATCCAGACTTTCCATGGATGGCAGGGCACACTTAGCCTCTTAACTTTCTACGGGTGGTCAAGAACACCTACCCAATTCCTACCTTTCTATGGGTAGCAGGATACACTTTTACAATACAAATAATAGAGAATAATTCTATAGAAGTTGTATCTTTCAAATACAAAATTCCTTAATCTTCAGAACAATCATCCTATAGACCTCTGGTATAAGTTTATAATTGTGATCTTTAAGGAATAGGATGTAGTCAGATATAGAAAGATAAAGCATTCAAGTAAGAACTATAACACCCCACCTAAAGACCCACACTAACAAAGGATATTACTAAGTAATATCATCTGCTAGTGCAGAGAATAAGGCTAGTTAGGAGCGACCATCTACAGACTTTTCTTTAAGTAGGTATCGATACGTCGAAATATCAGGTTTTTTTCAAAGTGTACAATGGCTTATACAATTTTATTAAAACAATATATAATATCAATACACAGAACCTCAAAGTACATAGCAGAATATATAGATCATACAGCAAAAAGATCGACTGAATACATATATACAATGAGATGTCTAGAATAAAGGGAGACATAGATACAACATGAAAGAATATACATAAAACTAGGTCTCTATCCCCACATAAACATACAAGATACATAGACAAGTACTAGCAAAATGATACAACTGGAAGATGAATAAAAAATAGAGGCGAGCTTCAGGCTGAGTAGCTAAATGATAAACAAGAACGTGAAACTACTCGGTCTAACCCGAGTATTATTATAAAATAATAAATGGGTCAGTTGTGTACTAGATCAAAAGTTAAATGATGCAAAGAAAGATATAGAGTGTAACATAGATATGATGGCATGTATGTGTAAGGTCTATGTGTCATAATCATAGTAACTTAGGTGGTAATGCCTCAATTCATGAAATTCCCAAAATAGAGAGAATAGCATCCCAAATTGAAATCATCAACCAAAATCCTCAAGTTCCCATAAGTGGGAGAACAACATTCTCAAATCGAAATTCCCAAAGCCAAATCTGAATATGGCCTATCATAGGCGAAAACCATAGTATGGTAAAATCCCAAGTTTGCAAATCAAAGGTCAAAGCCAAAATCAAGTAACAAATCAGCGCCATCCAAAAGGGTAATCATAAGGCTATACCTAACGATCGATCGTATCCCCAAAGACAAGCACAAGGCAAAGCCTGACGACCATAAAGAATGCATCCCCAAAGATGAGCTAGAAAGCTATGCCTGACGATCACAAAGGATTGCTTTCCCCAAAGACGAGTGCAGAGACTACATCTGGTGACCATGAAAGGTCGACTTCCCAAAGACGAGCCTAGAAGCTAGGTTCGACGACCTTGAAGGACCGCCTCCCTAAAGACGAGCACAAAGATTGCGCCTGACGACCTCGAAGGACCGCCTTCCCAAAAGTGTCGCTTACGCTGAATTAGTAATTAAACAAATTTTGCCTAAGTGTCCCATAGTACCCAGCGAAACTCGAGTATTTACTGATAGATAATAAACTCCACGGTGACAAATGAAATGTAAATAAGTAAATAGCAATTAAAAATATTCATTCGGGTGAGTCCGGTAATTAACCATAAAAGTATACGAAAGCGTTCCACACCGTTTGTTTTACTAATCCGCTTAATTAGATTCTCCTCCGAACGAAATAATAGTTTTATTGTTAAAACTAAATTTAAGAAATATTCTTTTCAAAGATTTTCTTGTATGCGAAATTATTACCTTGAAAGTACTTCACCATATACGTATATTATAAGTATTAGTTTTAAAGCCCTGGTTATAAATAGGATTTAAAAACAATTCGGTTTAAAAATATAATTTGGAATAGGAATTTTCAAAAAATATTTTGTAAAAGCTTGTTGTAATTATATGAAGGCATATAAAACAAGGATTTCAGCATCACAAAACATCCAAAAGTAAGTTCCAAAACAAGAGAATTGAAATATCAAAACTGGAGAGCATTTAGAAGCATCTAAATCCATCAAAACGGCGCAACAAAAAAAGCAAAGAGTGCAATAAGTCGCGGCAAGAGAGGGACTAAAAGGTACCTGGTGCAGTGTTCCGGGCTTTTAGTCAGTCAGTTGAACCAAATGGCTCAATCGACTGAATGTAACCGGGAGCATACGCTCCAAGTGCTTCATTCGGTTGACTGAACCAAAGTTCAGTCGACTATATGTGTTGTCCTAGAGCTGTATAGCTCCAGCTCGCGTATTCAGCCAAGCCTTGGAGATTTCCAAACGACCAAACTCCGAATCTGGCAACTTTGTATGACCAAATGAAAGTATAACCTACATAAAAAACTATTAACATCGTATAAAAGCAAATTGAAAGAAAACAAAGATGATTTCACTTATGGATAGCAAGCATTTCTATTGAATTAAACCGCACTTTCTCATTCTTTGCAAATTCAAGATTAAAGCCATCAAAAACTGAGATTAGTAAGCATCAAACACCTGAAAACTGAAGCTAGTACAATATGTGAGAAGTTCTCACCTAAATAAAAGGATTCACAGCTGCTTTTGGGATGAATTGGAGCTTATTCTACCTTGATTTCAGCTCTAATGGTTCATGAAAAGGATATATTGACAATAAAAGCTCAATCATAAAAATTACTAAACTAAAAATGGACTAGAAATTTGTATAGAGTTGAGATTGTATACCAAAGTTGAGATTATATACTTGAAATGATTTCTAATTTGATTTCGGCAATTAATTCACAAATTTGTTGAGGAATTGGAAATTTAGGCCTAGGGTTTCTAGTTGATGGAGAAGCAGGTTCTTTTCTTTTGCCTAAAAGTAATGAGAGGAAATGAATGTACGGTTCATTTTCCTCAACTCTTACTTCTCTTCTAAATGGACTACCTCAACTCTTACTTCTCTTCTAAATGGACTATGCCCAAATTAATTTTATTTTAACTAATTAGGTCATAATTATGAGTTTATGTGTATATTTCCAAGCAATTTGACCTTAGTCACTAAACTTACAAGTACAAATAAAACAATATCAATTGTTCTCTAAACGCATAAATGAAATCATCTTATTCTACTCATTTCTTACAAATTACAATGAATAGTCACTTATTTATTTATTCTAAAATCCCATATTTTACCAAAAAGGTTTTATTCTTAATATATTTTAATTAACAAACAACAATTAACTTTTACTAAGAATTAAATTCTTTTCATAAAATTTAACTTAACAAATTTGCAACTGTTAAATTTTCAACATAACCAAATTACAAAATTATAAATTAAGTGACATAAAGGGATTAACAAATTGTTATATACTTATTTTATTTTTAAATTTTCCCCATTTACCTTATTCATATAATTTATCATAAAAATTCCCCTTCTTTATTTTTATTATTAATACAAGAGTCAAACCATTGAATTTTTATTATGAATTTCCAAGCGTTAGTTCATTGATAATCCTTATTTAATCTTTCATTGGTAATAAAATTCCAAATCCTCTTTGGTTTCTAAAAGAATAAATTAAAATTCCATATTTCACTATTTATAAATTATTATTTATAAATCAAATCATATTTAATGCTATTTCAGGTATACTTCAACCCAGGATCGTTACAAACTCCCCCGCTTAAGACAATTGCATCCCCATAATTCTCCGTAGAGGAGAGGATATAACAATAAGAACACGAATTTAAACTACAAACTCCCAAATTAACTCAAATGCATAAGAACCTTCAAAGGTGATACACGAATGAAGACTAAGTCTCCAGTAGAGAATTCCTGATCTCTCCTTCTATTATTAGCATAAGGTTTCCGTCTGCTTTGGGCCTCCTTCATTCTTTGTCTAATAAGATCAATATTATCGGAAGCCTTATGAACATAATCAGGACCTAAAACCAACTTCTCTCCTATCACCAGCTAACAAGAAGGTGATGGCATGGCCTTTCGAAAATGGATTCGAAAGGAGCCATTCGATACTGGACTGAAAGCTATTGTTATAGGCAAACTCTACAAGAGGAATGTGATCTTTCTAACTACCACCAAAGTCAACAACACAAGCATGGAGTAGATCTCCTAAAACTTTGTTCACTCGCTCCATATGCCCATCGGATTGGGGATGATAGGTATTACTGAGATTAAGCTTCATACCCAAGGCCTTCTGAAGACGTTTCCAGAATTCACTTGTGAATAACGGATCCCAATCGCTAACTATGGCACTGGGAACTCAATGTAATCTGATTATCTCCTTAATATATAGCTTAGCAAGCCGAGGAGCTGTCCGGTTGGATTTAATAGGAATGAAGTGGGTTGATTTTGTCAGTCTATCAACAATCACCCATAAACCATCATGACTGGATTTAGAACGTGGAAAACCATCAAGAAAAACGATAGAAGCCTAAAAATAGAGAAATACGATCATTGCTAGATCGATTCAAAAGAATTCAAATTTGAGATCATAAGTTTACACTACTTGATCCTACTTCCAACAGGAACATCCAATGGTTGTAAAAGCCTACTAGGTCTTTGATGCTCTGCCTTTACAAGCTGACATGTCGTACATCCCTTTACATAGCTTGTAATATCATGCTTCATCCCTTCCCAGTAGTAGAGACGTTTTATATCAGCATACATTTTACTACTAGGGTAGATAGTATACCTAGAGTGATGACAATCTTCCAAGATATCCTTCCAGAGATTACCGACATTTGGTACCATAAGTCTCCCACATCTCCAGACACAACCATAAGCATCAACCTCAAAATTCTTTAATTTATCCCTTCTGGATTCATCACTATAATTCTACTTAAGATAAACAAGGTCTAGGTCATGCTTTTGAGCTTCGTCTATTTGGTTTAATAAAGATGGACGCGCTTCTAAGCTTGCCAAAAACATAGAAGAAGGAGAGTCTGGAGTTCGATTACAAATCTCACAAGAAGACAATAACTCCAGATCTTTCAATCTGCCATCATCAAAGAGACAACCTCCTGATGCTTCCGACTCAATGCATCAACAACTCAATGTCCCTTTTTAGGAGTATACTGGATATCAAAGTCATAGGAAGCAAGGAACTCAAGCCAGCTTTGCTGACACATATCAAGCTCCTTCTGAATAAACAAACACTTTAGAGATTTATGGTCGGTATAAAGAACAAACTTCTCCCAAGAAAATAACGACGCCATATCTTAAGGGCAAAGACGATGGCTCCAAGTTCGAGGTCATGCATGGCATATCAGACCTCATTTGGTCTTAATTGCCTCGATGCATAAGCAACCACTCAATCTCTCTACATCAATACAACACCAAGACCTAATCTATTAGCATTAGTATAGACTACAAGGTCTTAGTTCCCTTCTAGAACACTTAAAAATAGGAGCATAGGTAAGAAGCTCCTTCAAATTCTGAAATGCTGCTTCGCATTTATCCGACCATACATATTTAACTCCTTTCCGAGTCAAGTTAGTGGGAGGAAGAACAATTTTGGAGAAATCTTTTATGAATTGACAGTAATAACCCGCAAATACAAGAAAACTTCGAATCTTAAAAACGTTCTTCGGCCTCTTCCAATCTTGGATGGCTTCGATCTTAGATAAATCGATTGAAATACCAGCTTCTGAAACCACATGCCCTAAAAATTTAACTTGCTTCTGCCAGAAATGGCATTTGGAGAGTTTTTCCTTTAACTGATTTCTCTGAAGTGCCTCCAAAACATTTCTAAGATGTACGACTTGGTCCTCTTTAGATTTGGAATAAACTAAGATATCATTTATGGAAAACGAGAAAGAATTTATCAAGGAATTCTCGGAATACTCAATTCATAAGATCAACAAAATAGGCTGGAGCATTCGCTAACTCGAAAGACATCATGGTCCACTCATAAGAACCATAATGAGTACGAAAAGTAGTCAGAGGAATACTGTCCTCTACTACTCGAAGCCGATGAAAACCAATCGCAAGGTCTAGCTGCGAAAAGACCTTAGTGTCGCAAAGCTGGTCAAACATATCATCGATACGAGGCAATATATACTTATTCTTTATTGTAAGCTCATTGAGCTTACAATAGTCAATGCAAAGTCGGAGGGTTCCATCGACCTTTCTTACAAATGCAACAGCTGCTCCCTAGGGAGATGAACTGGACCGAATAAATCGTTTGGCCTCAAGTTAAGATAAATGCCTTCTCAATTCTTCATTCTTCTTGGCCGACATCCTCATGGGAGGACGACTCATATCTTGAGCACCAGGGACTAGATCAATATGAAATTTTATTGTCTTCATGGGTGTTAAACCCAAAACAGGTTCGAAAATGTCAAGAAACTCATAAACAACTGGAATGTGAGATACCTCATCCTCCTCTTGAGACTCAAGAGCGAATAATGAAACTTCGGAGCTAAAATTACTAATTTGAAGTGTGATAGAAATAGGCTTTTTAGAATTTGGATGCTTAAGATAGATAACCCTTTTAAGATAGAGAATGTGAGCTTCATATTTACTAAGCCAATCGATTCCCAAAATCATCCCAAAACCCAGATATTTCATAACATGCAAATCAGCAAAGAAGAATAACCATAAAAGACTGAGCTCAACATCCTTACATTGCATACTAAGGGTTCCAGACCCTCCAATAAGGTTCGCAATCCTTAGCAAAGTAACCAAACATATAACATCCAAAGATAAGACATTGACAAGCTCTTTTGATATGAATGAGTGAGAAGCACCCGTATAACAAAGAACCTGAATAGGAAGGTTCCTAAAATAAATAATGCTCTCAAAATAGAGGAGGTGTACCTTTTTCCCACTAAGCACCACTCGAAGATCCAACCACATTCAGCTTCCCTACTTTCTGCTTCTGCACCAAAGTAGGACATGAGTCACGGAAATGCCCGGATTTCTTGCAGTAATGACAGACTTCCGGATTAGGACAATCCCTCACAAAATGACCTTTAGCACCACATTTGAAGCATCCCCCCGAACTAAGCTTAGAACTCTGAGAGGCTCCCCTTGCTTCTTTGCCTTTTTATTAGGAAAGGACTTAGATTTTCTACTGAACGGCTTCTTCTTAGGAATTACTCTTTTCGCACTAAAAGTCTCATCACTACTATCTTTCTCCTTCTCCGCCTTCTCCAATCTAAGGGCGGTGTCAACCAACTTCTCAAATGAAACATCCAACTTTAAGAGCAAAGCCTTCTTAAGATACTTCTTAAGTTTGTCAATGAACTTTTGATTCTTCTTTATGGGGTGTTAATGTGATTGACCCCATAATTAGATAAGGCTTCAAAAGTGGCAACATACTAAAAAACAAACGACTTTCCCTGCTTTAGATTAATAAATTCCTAGGTCATAAAAGCCTTCTTGGAATTGGGTACAAACTTCTCCTCGAAGCTTTCCCTAAATTGCTCCCAGGTAAGCTCTGTTTCCTCAACCTCGAAAATCAACGACTCATACCAATCTAATGCCCGCTCCTGCAACTGACTAGACACCACCTGAACTCGATGAAGACTAGAAAGGTTTATGCAAGAAAAGATGCCCTTGCATGATCTAAGCCATGCTTGGACCACTATAACATCTTCTGAGTCCTTAAAAGGCTTGCTCACCAAATGGAAAAAATCATTGCATATACGTGGTAAGCCTGATTTACGAGAAGGAGAATCGGAAGAAGGACCGTAAGATTGAGCATTTTTAACAAGCTCCATGAGTTGTTGTGCAAACATAAATACTCTGTCCTGGCTAGGTTCGCTAAATTTCCCAGCATCGGAACGGGTTGCTCTTCCACCAGCCATCTCACTTCTAAAATAGGTAAAGTTGGATTAAAGATTATGCAAAGATTATTTTATACAACGATAGAAGTTTGCATAAAGCTAGCAACCAAATGGATAAGTTCCCCATAAATCCTTGGATATTTCGATTTCTAATAAGGAGGAATCCTAAGGTTCTAAGGAAAACCTAAGTGACAATTCCTAAGACTTGCTTAGACCAGGGTTCTTGTCCTTAATATCGTATTTTGTTCTAACCTCAGCTCTGATACCAAGCTATAACACCACACCTCGAGACCCACACTAATAAAGGATATTACTAAGTAATATCTTCTACTAGTGCAGAGAATAAGGATGGTTAGGAGCGACCATCTGCAGACTTTCTTTAAGCGAGTATCCATACGTCGAAATATCAAAGAGGTTTTTCTCAAAGTGGAATCGACGTATCCAATCCGGTCTTAAAACAAAATATACAGTGGATTATACAATTTGATCAGAACAATATATAATATCAGTACATAGCACCTCAGAGTACATAGCAGAATATACAGAATACAGCAGAAAGATCGACTGAATACATATATACAACGAGATGTCTACAATAAAGGGGGACATAGATACAACATTAAAGAATATACATAAACTAGGTCTCTATCCCTATGTAAACATACAAGATACATAGACAAGCGTTAGCAAAATGATACAACTAGAAGACGAGTAAAAACAAGAGGTGAGCTTCAGGCTGAGCAGCTAAATAATCAACGGGAACCTGAGACTACTCGGTATAACCCGAGTATTGCAATAAAATAATAAATGGGTTAGTCTTGTACTAGATCAAATAGTTAAATGATGCAAAGAAAGGTATAGAGTGTAACATGGATATGATGGCATATATGCGTAAGGTCTATGTGTCATAATCATAATAACTTAGGTGGTAATGCCGCAATTCATGAAATTCCCAAAATAGAGAGGATAGCATCCCAAATTGAAATCATCATCCCAAACCCTCAAGTTCCCATAAGTGGAAGAATAACATTCTCAAATTGAAATTCCCGAAGTCAAATCCGAATATGGCTTATCATAGGAAAACCATAGTATGGTAAAATCCCAAGTTCGCAAATCAAAGCTTAAACTCAAAATCAAGTAACTAATTGGCACCACCCAAAAAGGTAAGCATAAGGCTATACCTAATGATCGATCGTATCCCCAAAGATGAGCACAAGGCTATGCCTTACGACCACAAAGATCGGCTCCACAAGACGAGTTAGAAAGCTACGTCTGACGATCATAAAGGATCGCCTTTCCTCAAAGACAAATGCAGAGATTATGTCTAACGACCATGAAAGTTCGTCTTACCAAAGACGAGCCCAAAAGCTACGTCTAACGACCCCGAAGGCCACCTCCCCAAAGATGAGCCCAAAGGCTACGCCTAACGACCACGAAGGACCGCCTTCCCAAAAGTGCTTCTTATTCTCAATTGGTAATTAAACAAATTTTTCCTAAGTGTCCCATACCATCTGGTGAAATTCAAGTATTTACTAATAGGTAGTAAACTCCACTAAGACAAATGAAATGTAAATAAGTAAATAGCAATTAAAAATATTCATTCGGGCGATTCCGATAATTAACTATTAAAGTAAACGCAAGTGTTCCATACCGCTTGTTTTACTAATCTGTTTAATTAGATTTTTCCTCCAAACAAAATAATAGTTTTGTTGTCAAAAATAAATTTAAGAAATATTCTTTTCAAATTGCTTGATATATATGAGAAATTGTTACCTTGAAAGCACTTCACCATATGTACATATATTATATGTATTGGTTTTAAAGCCCTGGTTTGAAATAGGATTTGAAAACAATTCAGTTTAAAAAATATAATTTAGAATAGGAACTTTTGGAAACCATTTTGTAAAAGCTTGTTATAATTATATGAAGGCATATAAAATAAAGATTTCAACATCATAAAACATCCCAAAGTAAATCATAAAACAAGTGAATTGAAATGTCAAAACTGGAGAGCATTTAGAAGCATCTAAATATATTAAAACAGTGCAAAAAAACAAATCAAGGAGTGCGATAAGTCGTGGCAAGAGAGGGACCAAAAGGTACCTAAAACAGTGTTCCAGGCCTTTAGTCAGTCGATTGAACCAAATGGCTCAGTCGACTGAATGCAACCTGGAGCATACGCTCCAGTTGCTTTAGTTAGTTGACTGTACGAAAGTTCAGTCGACTGGATGTGTTGTCCTAGAGCTATATAGATTCAGGTTGTTAATACCCTAGGTATTGATTTTGATGACAACAACCACATAAATATTACTACTAACGTATCTCCGAGTTATGCAGTCATATCAGATATTTTATGGAGACATTTACAGAGATAAACAAGAATACAGCGGAAGCAAATGAATTATAGAAGAAGGTTAATCGGAGCAATTGAAGAACAAAACCTAATTAGAGAAGAATGCTAAAGGATAAAGGTGTTTGAAGTGATGAGGAGTTGGTTGAACCTTATAATATCTTGTTAAAGATCTCATGGCAATTATACTTGAAGATCATTAACCATTGACCTCAACCGAATCACAAAAATCCACAAATATGAGGTAATTTGAAATGATGAAAATTTGCAACACTTATTAGTGCTGCTGTTCATTTTGCAACACACCCATGTCGACATGGGGACCTAGGATGTCGACATGCTAGTCGTTTTTCAGACTTTCAAATTTAAATGAAGAGACATTTCCCTCCACCTCTTTGCCAAAAGACACGTCTCTTCAACCACTATATAAAGGCATCTGAAAATGAATTTTAACGTCAAGAATTCTCATTTTCTCTTAGTCCTTCTCCAAACATTTGCAAAAGAAATCCATTGCATACTCTTCCAATCTCCTTGCAAATCGATACTATTTCACTCCAATTCTTCACCGATTTGCAAACTACACATTATCAGAGAGTTGTACTTGAATTCACATCATTCTCTCTCTGATTTCATCATATTCCTCAAAGAATTCAAAGATATATTGCCATTGGAGGTCTATAGGATCATTGTACTGCATCTGCTACGACTACTTGCTATAGTTTGTTGTTGGTGATAAGGAGAAGGTGTTCTTGTAGCCTGTAAAATCAAGAGGGTGTGTCTTGTAGCCCGTGAAACCAAGATTGTAAAGGTGTTCTTGCCACCCGTGGAAAGCAAGCGATTATAGTGGAATTCTGCACGATAGAGTGCGGGACTGGATGTAGGATTGGTTAATCCGAACCAATATAAAAATCCAGATGTTATTTACATTACTGCATTTTACTTTATTACTTACTTATTCTCTGGTTACTTCTTTCTGTTTGCAATTTGAGTAAATACAGTTTTATATTCATAAGTAGTTAATACACATTTCACCACTTCTAGTGTCTGAATAGCCTTAAGATCCAACATTGTGTTGTAGACACTCCAGTTTCCAACATTTGGTATCAGAGCATTGGTTTTCGAATATTCATAACTTGTTTTTTGAAAAGTATAAATGGCTAATGACACTAGTAACACATTTTTTAACACTTCTGTAGAAGGGCAATCTACCACTAGACCCCCTCTATTTGATGGCAGTAGTTATGCATATTGGGCTTGTAGGATGAAATGTTATTTGCAGTCTAATGGTTTGGATATTTGGAACATTACCCAAATAGAGTATATAGAGCCTCAAACTGAATATTCAAAATGGACACTAGACTAAAAGACACAAGCACTTAATAACTCTAAGGCCATGAACATTTTATTTTGCTCCTTAGATAGAAATGAATTATCGAGTGTCTATTTGTAATTCTGCATATGAAATTTGGAGAACACTGCAAGTCACACATGAAGGCACCAGTAAAGTAAAACAAACAAAGAAACTAACCAGTTTCAACTCTTTCAAAAGAAACCAAATGAGTCTATTTCTGATATGTATTCTAGATTTCAAGATATAGTACTTGCCTTAATATCATTAGAAAAGAAAATTACTGAAGAAGACCAAGTCAGAAAGATCTTGAATTCACTTCTTAGTGAATGGGATCAGAAGACTCTGACAATCGAAGAAGCCAATGATATTAGTACTATGAAAATAGAAGATTTAATTGGTAACTAATGTCCTATGAAGTAAAGTTGCAGATTAGAAAAGAGAATCGGGCAAATGAGAAGAAATCACTAGCACTCATTGCTATGATCGACAACGATGAACCAGATGATGATATCGAGTTTATGACCAAGAAGTTCAAGAAATTCTTGAAGTATTGGATAACAAACAAACTTTGAAAAACTAACAACAATAATTCTAGAAATGGAAATGCTGTTAAGTGTTTCGAATGTGATAAACCTGGTCATCTGAAAAGAGACTGCCCCAACCTGAAGAAATCAACGTACTTTTCAAACACTTTCAATAAGGAGAGGAAACAGGAATTCAATGCAAAATGGGATGATTCAGATACATCATCAAGTGATAGTGATTTAGAAACAGAAAATGCCAACATGTGCTTCATGGCAAAGAATGATCAGATATGGAATTTTAATAAAGAAATTACTAATGTTTTGAATGATATGTATCAGGGATATAAAATACTTAGGAAAGAGTACAACAATAGTTTGGCAGAGATAGATAGATTAAAAATATTTAATGAAAGGTTAACTGAAGAAAAAAAATGTCTAGAAGATGAAATTGAAAGACTTAATGGGTATAATGATGAAAAGGATTTGACGCTTGGAAGTTTTGAAAAACTAAAAAGTGAAAATGAATCCTTAAAATCAGAAAACACTACAAGAAAACTGATTTTTTGTAGCGCCCAAAAACCGCCACTACGTATTTTTAGTGGCGTTCCGATAATCGTTAAGAGAAAACATGCCACTAAAAATCCTCGAGTATTAGTTGCACTTTTTTAAACGCCACCAAATTTTTTTTTGATAGCGTTTTTATAACGCCATAGAATTCCTTTTTTGTAGCGCCTATTTACCGCCACCGAAAAGGTTTTCTCCTCCATGATACTTTTTTATGGCGTTATCTAAATTTTTTGTAGCGCCTGTTTAACGCCACCGAAAGGGTTTTCTCCTCCACGTTACCTTTTCATGGCGTTATATACATTTTTTGTAGCGCTTAATAAACGCCAGCATAAGTGTACTTGAGTTTTTAATCACTCTTTTGTAGCGACATTTTAACGCTACCAAAATAAATAATATCCAGTAGCGTTTGTTTCCCTCCACCTGCTACTCCGGATTTACCCCTGATCTAGCATCCAATTATATAATAACAGAATACGCAAGCACATACACTTTTGAACACAATATATTAAACAACTGCAAAATACGTATACGCATTGAAGATCCACAAGATACATAGACATTCATACATCCACATACATAGGTGTCGACAAAAAGCTACCCGTACACATACACAACCAAACTACCATAAGTGTTATAACGAAACTACCATAAGTGTCATAACCGTACATATACATCTGAAATAAACGTCTGAAATAACCAAAGTACCGAGCAAAACCTGAACCATCATAAAAACCTGAACTACCTGTCATTGCTGATGTCTTCAAAACCTGAACTACCTGTTGTTTGTACCAAAAATGGGCACAACACTCTTCGGGAGTTGTTTGAAGAGATAAAATGAAGATTGTAAATGTAAAACAGAGGTTATCTAACAAAAACTCCAACAAACAGAAATGTAAAGTGCACAGACAAGCAATTTAGAGTGGTTCGGCGTATAGCCTACGTCCACTATGAAGTTTTGATGATTTTATTGATTCTCTTTCAATGATTACAAGCGGTTACAGCAATGAATAGCGGATTACAGATTAGAATTCGAAATTGACAGCAAAAGTAGGATGCAAATCTCAATCCGGTAGAGTCTGGATGCTTCAGAGAAAAAAGATCCTTTTTCTGTTGATCCTGGGGCTCTATTTATAGGCGTAGGAGGATTAGATTTCGCTCAAACTCCGGGAGACTTGGTCTGACACGTGAGGGGACCCACGCGACCGTTTCTAGAAAGTTTCGCCTCGATCTGTGATCGGTACGAATTCATTTCGTATCGATCAAGATGATGTCCAATTGAGCTGAAATTTGGCATGGACATCCTCTAGCGTGCATGCAAGCTTCCCTGAAAATTTCATTGAATTTGGATTAACAGATCACGAGATATCATCGATACGAACTAAGATTCCTCATAGGCTGTCTGGTTCGCCTCCATCAATTCGACTCCATCTGTTTGCTTCGCTGGCTGCACGTGCTCTTGAGGTGAGGTGGCGCGCGCGCTTCGTCTCGATCCGGTCTTTACGCCGCATTGACTGCTTCGACTCCAGGCATCTCGCCTTGTTTACTTCGATGGACGACACGTCACCCTAGTTGGTTGACCCGTTGGATGTGAGCAAGTCATGGGTCGCGGGTTCGAAGCAAGGCTCTCTAGTGGATACGAGGCGTAGCGCCTAGATGGACACGAAGTGTAGCGCCTCGATGGATACGAAGCGTAGCGCCTCGATGGATACGAAGCAGATTTTGGCTGAAGGATACGAAGTGCTTCAATTGCTAATGTGTACGAAGTCCATCGATACGAGCTCGATGGATACGAAGGAAATCGAGTCGAACCTGGGTATCTCGATGGATTCGAGGCTGATTGGTGCGAACTTTGATCGATTCGAACCAGGGCTTCGGTGATGGATACGAAATTGCCCAGAGTGATGGATACGAAATTATCTAGGGTGATGGATACGAAATTTCCCAGAGTGATGGATACGAAATTATCTAGGGTGATGGAAACGAAATTGTCGTTTTTCCCTTCAATTTGACTCGATCATAACTTGAGCGTACGAGTCCGGATTGACTTGAAATTTGAGGTGCTGATCTCTATGGCTTTTCTTGTCATGTCCTATCAATTGTAGCTCATTCTGGGCTCAGACAAAATTCAGTGATATCCATGGCGTGCTATCCTTGTTCTCTAGTCGGCTCCTTGGTGTCCCGGCCTTGCCAAAAGGCGGGATAACATTTGCCCCCCAAAGTACGTCTTGTGAAAACATGACGTGCTTTGAAAAGCTGCGGGTCTTCTTTGAATAACTTGAAAGCCGTACTCTTTGACCATCCTCATGTATCGGTCCTCTCATGAATCGATGCTAAAAGTTGGAAATCTTTTCTTTGTATCGATGCGGGTCATCTTGATCGATACGAAATGGATTCGTACCAATGGTCGCAAGCCATGGTGGATTCTGATTCGAATTGGCGAAATCTGATGGATACAAATTGATTGTTCGTATCGATAGGTTCCGATGGATACGAAATCTACGCTCGTATCGATAGGTCTGCACTGTTGTGAGTCGATGGATCATAAAGTGGATGTATCGAATCGATAGCATCTGGTGAATATTTCGATTCGTTGGAGGCGCAGTCTGATGGATTCGAAGAAGGCGCTTGCACAGATCCATCATTTGACCGCTTGCGACCGGTTACGCTGACTGGGAGACGGATCGACCCAGTTCGCCTCCAGACTTCATATAAATACCTGGGACTTAGCCCATTTTCACTTTTTTACTTTCTACTTTTTACTGTTGCCTCCTGCTTTCGCATCGATCCGCATCCTTCGAGAAAGAAGAAGAACTCCATTCTGCTCTCGAATCGATCAGATTCATACTTTCAATTCTTCGAATTTGAACCTCAAATTAGGTAATAATCCGGTTGCACTTGAATCCAGGCGACCACGCTTGGATCTCAGATCCACTTTATCTCCACCAATCATCAAGCCCGGCAGCCTTTAAGGTTAGATCTGGGTCAAAGCTTGGTCGAAAATAGCCATGGCGGCGTCTCTGTTGATTGGAGAAGAAAGAGTGGACAGAATAAAAGTGGATCGAACTGTGTTTCGAGCAGATCTGGGGGCCTGTGTTCGAATCGACGTGGGCAACAACGTCTCCATTTGGATTTCGCATCGATTTCAGGGATATCCTAATGGAGGCGTTTTGGTCCGTGTCGGTGGGGATGGCAGTAGATCGCATCGTTCAACAACAATCGATGCGAGGATTAAACGAGCCATCGTTTCGAAACCCTCGGTTTCAGATCGATACGAAATTGATTCGTCTTGATCGATACGACAAGCATCGATTCGAATGTGATCGATGTGAAACCGTGGCTTTCCTGATCGATGCAAAATTGAATAGTGACGATCGATTCGAAGTGTGCCCCCGGTGATCGATACGAAATTCAGAACTTGAGGGATGCGAATAACTTCCTCACGATCGATTCGAACCCTCCCTTGGGTGGATACGAAATCCTCCGAGCACTCGATAATATAACCCCGATAGCTTCATTCTTGCATATCTGAACTTGATAACTAAACTGTACGCCTGATTCCTACGAGCTCCTACCTTGCATAATCGAACTTGATCACAACACTGCATGTCTGACTGCCCTTTGAAGCTCGTAGATGGAACTGTAATACAGCAAAGTGTAATGAACTTTAATCTGAATCGAATGAAAGCATTTGGATGGCGTGGTGGTGACGGTCAGCGATGACGGTCATCTCCAGCCGGACTCTCGGAGCTTCGTAGCTCACATACTTAAGCATATTCCGTAGAGATTTATTTGTTCAAGTCATGCATAACACATGCACTGCACAACTCATTCACACACTTTACACTGGGGAATGCACGGGCTTTTTATCATCTAATGATGGTTTCTCGTGAGTTAGCTAGTTATGGAACCGTCAAGTTCGCAGCAGCAAGAAACTCAGAACCTTATCCCTCCCAGACTTGAGATTCCGGACATCGAGGCCGAAGCGATTGGTCCAGCTCCGGATGAGTTGCCCGATGCGTCCTTCATTAATAGTCCACCTGACTCTATCCCGTCCAACATCTCTGAAGATATGCTAGGGAGAATATGTTTGAGGCATGGCTTATCGTTGGACGACGTGATGTTGCCTGGACCGGACGACAGACCACATAATCCCCCGGAGGGGTATACTGCTTTTAATCGACATGCGTGCGCAGCCGGCACACTTCCTCCGTTCAACGATTATATAAGAGAGGTGTTAGCTTACTTGGATATCGCTCCGTCTCAACTGCATCCAAATGGATACGCTTCACTCAATGGCTTGTTCATCGCATTTATGGAATACCTTTACCGACCTCCCCGCCCGACCGAGATAAGATACCTCTTCAACTTCAAGAGTCGAACTGACAGCCCATCTTTTACATTCTTGGAGTCTGTGAGAAACTGCCAAGTTGTCACGGGGTCGTGGACTAGGCTGAGCTACTTCAAGTCAGAGTGGTTTTATGTCCGATGTCCACCGGGGTTTGCCAGAAGATGGCTATTTAGACGTAAGCATTGTCTTTTTCCCAAGTAATTGACGGGGCAATTTTTGAATGAAACTAAACTCATATCTCCTATTCTTTTTCTTTCAGCGATAATCCAGCGACCTGAAGGCGGCTACTATAAAGAGATAGTTCGTGTTCTTTAAGAAATCCCTAGCGAAGAAAGGAATATCGAGTTGCTACTGACGGACCAGAACCTTAGAGTTCTTGGGTTGATTGGGCGGAGGCAGAGCATAAGGCTCGATGGTGCATTAAAGACCGTCTCCAGAAAAAAGGTCAAGCGGAAGAAACCCAGGGTTGTGATAATTGAGGAACCCGATTCCGAGAAAACTCATACCGACGAGGAACCGTTGGTCGGACCCGCTAATGCAACCCCGGAATCCGATGCAAAGAGGAAAGGCAAAGCAGTGGCCTCAAAACAGCCTAAGTCCGGGAGGCGGAAGTCTGTGGTTTTGCACCGTCCTTTGCCAGGAGTTAGGATTACGGAAGCATCCTCCCTGCAAGCTGAAAATCAATTCGAAGGGCCTGCTGACCCTCTAATCCCGGACATCGAGCCTGAGCAACACGACGTTGAATCGGGTGGACCGCGACATATCGTCGATGTTAGCGAGTCTATTCCTGCCAGTGCGATTGACACTTCTGGTTGGTCCGGGGGGTTACACATTCACACACTCTCCACGGCACAACACATTTTCCTAACCGTAAACAACATATTGCAAATGGTTACTGATTCTTCGTGGTTTTCTTTTCAGGTACGATGTCTGGGCAAGGTTCTGTGCTTGGTTGTTTGCGCAACAAGCGCCGTTATCATGAGCCACGCAGGAGAGAGGGCGAGAGGGATTACGACTCAGGACATTCTGGTCAGGAGAAGTCTGACAGAGATAGGGGATACGTTCGCCGATCCCGATCTCGCTCTCCTCCCCCCAGGACCTCTGCACCTCCTACGGCCGCAGTTACTCGTCCTCCTGAAACTTCACGGCCTAGGCCACCTTCTCAAGCTTCGAGGTCCGATCCTTCGCGCAGGACTGAAATAGCCACCTCCTCGGCTACTGTACCGGTCCCGACTGAAGCGTCTAGTGAAGGAGCACTTAAATTGGCACAGATGAGGAAGGAATTTCCCAACATCTGTTTTGATGGTTATGTCTTCCCTCCGCACCTGAAGAGAATTCCGCCAACCGCTGAAACCATTATTCATGATTATGTTGCGGACATCTTTTTCCAGTACAGGGAATGGGGACGGGCCGCGAGGAAAGCGTCCAAAGTGGCATTCGATCGGGGCGTCACTATTGAGAAGCTCGAGAAGGAGTTGGGTCACAACGACCGAATCATAAAAGCGCTCAACTCTGAGGCTGAGTCTTCCCGTAAATCTGAAATGGAGGCTCTAAAGAAGGTTGATGAAGTAAACGCTGCCATGACCAGGATGAAGCAAGAGCATTATACCGCCATCGAGGACATGGGTCATAGGAACACCACCATCACCGCCGAGAGGGATGATGCTCTCAAGGAGCTTAATGAGCTGAAATCAAAGTTTTCCGAGATGGCGAAGGAAAAAGACGCAGCTAATGTCTCCGCGCAGGAGGCCTGTGATCAGGCAGTGACGCTTCGAAAGGAGAAAGAAGCGGCTATCCAACAAGCTCACGAAGCTGAGGCTGGGGTTGACGAGAAGGTACGGCAGGCGGAGGCCAGGATTGAGGCCGAGGTGGAAGAGCTACTCGTCACTTATAACGCCAATGTGCTAAGGCATCGAGATTTGACATGGCTCGATGATTACCCCACGCATCTCTACAACGCTTGGAACTTACTGGTCGATGAGGAGAAGTCTGGACACCCTGATGAAGCCCTCGATGAATTCGAGCTGGAGAACCGCATCCTCAATGATGACGAAAAGAGGGTTCTCCATGACTCCATGATTTCCCACGATAAGGAGAGGCTTGGTGCCCAGACTCAGGAAGTCGGAGAAAGTTCTGGTGCAGAGCACCATGTTATGAGTTCTGAGATAGTCGTGTCATCTCAATCTGAGCCAACTCCGATGATCGACTCGCAGCACATCCCGGCATATGATCCAGACCGACCACATCTATCTCCTGTTAAGGAACATCCTTCCGAAGTTGTTCAGACGACCTCGAGCCAAACCGAGAAAGGTACTCTGAACTAACTTCTTGTATATTTGGACTGAAGGGTCTGTGTTGAAGTGTTGCTAATGACATGTCCTTTTTCTTTGATCAGTGACAGAAGTTGCACCAGTTGTGCCTTTCACCGCCCAAGCATCAGGCCAAGTGCCAGAAGCCATCATTTCTGAAGCGACCTCCGTCGCGGCAATGACACCAGTCGGAGTAATGCAGGGGAGCTCACTTTCTTTCGATGAACAGATGATAAACGAGCTCCTCGGCCGTCAGAGTGATCCTTTTGCGGACCTGCCGTTTGGCCTGGGTGGATTCTCGTCTACTTCTGACACTTCAATCCAGACTACTACAGCTCATAGCGAGGCCAGAGCGCAGCGGGAAGCGGCGATGTTGGCCGAGATTAACGCCGAGATGGCGGCCGCGGCGCATGGTGGCAGTGTAGATGGGGGAGCAGTAGCACAGTGCCCAACTCCTCTCATGATTGTGTCTCCTGGGGGCACGCTTATTGATACTAATGTACCAGTCCCTCCTCCGGCTGTGGAGTCTGTTCCTCCAACTCCTCCTGTGGGAAGCATTCCCATAGAGTCCAGCTCGGACGAGGACGTCGACATTATGCCTTCACCCGAGGGGAGCCTGCCTAAGGAGAAAGGTTCCAAGAGAAAGGGTACTGGTGGTTCCAGTAGCTCCTCGAGGAAGAAGAAGTTGAGGAAGCAGAAGGATTAGACACTCCTTTCATAGGCAGTTAGGGATTTTTGTTATTTTCTCTTTTTTCCCTTTTGTAGGCCGTGTTTAGATGCGGGTTCGGCCCCTGCTAGTAGGAATATTTTGGAAAAAACTCATGTATGAACCATTGTTTTTGAGTTAGTTGAAATAAAATTTTGTCTTCCAGTTTCAGCTTATGTTCCTTTCTATGCTTGAATATTGCAGTGTTCAAACTTTGGTCCGGTGTACTTGCATTATCTTATTGTTTCGAGAATAGCTCATTTTACTTGTTAAGTATGGAAATCTCGGACTTGAGTTGTGATAGGGGATCGCATCGGAGCCGAGCATCGCATAGTTTCGGGTAATGGCTAACATTTGCCTCTGCCCCCAGTTCCAGGGTTAAGTTGTGATGATCAACTTGTGATTGCATCAAGCGAGGACCGAGTGGTCGAACTACACTTGTTCTCTTATGAATCGTTTCATCCACACTCCGGGGATATATGTCATCTCGTAAGCGGTTGTTCGCACTCTGGGAACACGGAGTTGACTGATGTTTGTACTCCGTCTCGCACTCTGGGAGCACGGAGTTGGTCGTTTATACTCCGCTTCGCACTCTGGGAACATGGAGTTAGTTGTTTATACTCCGTTTCGCACTCCGGGAACACGGAGTTGATTGATGTTTATACTCCGTCTCGCACTCTGGGAATACGGAGTCGACTGATGTTTATACTCCGCTTCGCACTCTGGGAATACGGAGTTAGATGTTTATACTCCGCTTCGCACTCTGGGAATACGGAGTTGGAATGTTTATACTCCGCTTCGCAATCTGGGAATACGGAGTCGGATGTTTATACTCCGCTTCGCACTCTGGGAATGCGGAGTTGAATGTTTATACTCCGTCTCACACTCTAGGAGCACGGAGTCGAATGTTTATACTCCACTTCGCACTCTGGGAATATGGAGTTAATTGTAGGATTGTCGTGTGTCAACCCTATCAATATCGGTGTCATGGCTTGTCCCCGAGCTCGGGCTTCACCTAGTGAGTGGCCGGTCGTATCACAGCCACTCTCCATTTGAATAAGTCCCATTACATGATGGGATTTAGCTCTTCGTGCATCGTGATGTTGTATATCGTACTTAATGAATCACAGCTCTGGCTCGAAGAAGTGGCATTTTATTGTTGAAATAAGAAAATGCGGCAAAGTCAGTTGCCTTATTACAAAATTCAAATTTCGAAATGCAGAAACAAATTGCTAAATAGAATGAAATAAATAAAGCCTGTCATATGTAATAGCGGCGGAGACTTTCGCTGTTCCAAGCCCTTGGTAAATCGAGACCGTCAACAGTCGACAGCTTGAATGTACCATCTCCGAGCTTTCGTGTAATTACATACGGTCCTCCCCAGTTCGGTTTCATGTGTGAAGGAACTGGGTAGATTCTCTTGAGCACGAGGTTGCCGAGTTCGAAGGTTCGAGGTCGAACTTTGGTGTTGTACAGTCGGGCGACCCGGCTTTGATGTGCGGCTGCTCTCAAATCAGCCTCTTCCCGTTTTTCATCCAATAGATCCAAAGATTCAGCCAGGAGTATAGCGTTCGTTTTCGGATCGTAGTAAGTCACGCGATGAGAGAACACTTCTGTCTCGACCGGAATAACAGCCACTGAGCCATAAGATAGGGAAAACGGAGTGTGTCCGGTCGCGGTCTTGTGGGTCGTTCGATAGGCCCATAGTGCCATAGGAAGTTCGTCGACCCACTTGCCCCCAGCCTTTTCCAATCGTTTCTTCAGGATTGATTTTATAACTTTATTGACAGCTTCAACTTGTCCATTCGCTTGGGGGTGTGCGACAGCCGAGAACTTTTTGCGAATATGAAACCGTTGACAGAAATTCTTGAATTCCGCACTCTCGAATTGGGCTCCGTTATCAGTGATGATAGTATGCGGGAGTCCAAATCGACAGATGATGTTGCGAACCACGAAATTTATCACTTTCTTTGTCGTAATGGTTGCAAGGGCTTCGGCCTCAGCCCACTTTGTGAAGTAGTCAACGGCGACGATGGCGTATTTCGCACCGCCTTTTGCTAAAGGTAAAGCGCCGATGATGTCGATGCCCCACATTGCGAATGGCCAGGGACTGACCATTTGGGTTATTTCAGTAGGCGGAGCTCTCAGAATTCGGGCATGTATCTGGCATTTATCGCACTTCCGGGCATAGTTTGCCGCATCTCGGTTCACTGTCGGCCAGTAGTACCCATATCGGAGTATCTTCTTAGCGAGAGCTTGTCCTCCGGTATGATCGCCACACTCTCCTTCGTGCACGTCATGTAACACTCGTTTGATTTCCTCGTGGGCGATACACCTGAGGAGAGGAACGGAATAACCTCTCCTGTACATGACTCCGTTTTGGATGACGAATCGCGAAGCTTTTCGCTGAATTTGTCTCTTCTCATTTCTAGGTTCAGGCAGCGCCCCATTCTCAATGTAATTCCGATACGGAGTCATCCAAGATTCTCTACTGGGAGCGGTTTCAAATACAGAGTTCATTTCTATCCGATCGATGCTCGGGGAGGCCAAAGTTTCAACGGGGACAAGTCCCATTTGTTGCGCTTCACCTGTGCTAGCTAACTTTGCCAGTGAATCGGCTTTCTGATTGTGCTCCCGAGGCACATAATAGATGGCATAATAATCAAACTGGTTTAGTATTTCCTGAACTCGAGCCAAGTAAGCAGCCAGTCTTCGGTCTCTTCCCTGATATTCTCCTCGTACTTGACACACTACTAATTGTGAATCGCAATAAATTTCCACAGCGATAATCCTTAAGTCTCTGGCAAGTCTTAAGCCAGTTAGGAGGGCTTCATATTCGGCTTCATTATTAGTTGCACGAAAGTTGAATTTAAGAGCATAACATATGGACCGGCCCTCGGGAGTCTCAAGTACAACCCCAGCGCCCGAACACCGGTCATTTGATGCACCATCAGTATACAGCTTCCAGATGTATTCGGGAGATTTATTGGTCTCGGGCAAGTCTTCTGGAACGGTGAATTCAGCTATGAAATCTGCCAGGACTTGTCCTTGAATGGCTCTCCGCGGAGCGTATGCGATATCAAATTGGCTTAGCTCAATGTTCCACTTGAGTAACCTACCGGACGTCTCAGGCCGCGTGAGGACCTGTCGTAACGGCTGGTCGGTGTACACAGTAAGAGGATGAGCTTGGAAGTAAGGATGGAGCTTTCTTGAGGCAATGACCAGGCAATAGGCCAGTTTCTCCAGTCTCGGATAATTTCTTTCAGCTCCTGTTAGCCGCTTACTAACATAGTAGACCGGGTTTTGCACTTTGTCTTCTTCCCGGACTAGAGCAGCACTGATCGCATGTTCTGATACTGCCAGGTAGAGATATAGTTGCTCGTGGTCAACCGGTTTTGATAAGATCGGAGGTGTGGAGAGATGTTGAACTAATGATCGGAACGCGCCTTCACACTCCGTGGTCCATTCAAAGTTCCGTTTGCCCTTCCAGATCAGGTCGAAGAAAGGAATGCATTTATCGGTGGACTTTGAAATGAACCTGCTCAATGCTGCGACCTTCCCGTTAAGACTCTGGACTTGCTTTATAGTTCTAGGGGTTTGCAAATTTCTAATAACCCAGATCTTCTCAGGATTCGCCTCTATTCCTCGGGCATTGACGATGAACCCAAGGAATTTTCCGGATGCAACGCCAAAGTGACACTTGAGTGGGTTGAGCTTCATTCCGTACTCCCGGAGGATGCTGAACATCGAATTCAAATCTCTGACGTGATCTGTGGAGAATCGGGACTTCACCAGCATGTCATCCACGTAAACCTCCATGGTCTTCCCGATCTGATCAGCGAACATTCGATTGACTAAGCGTTGGTATGTTGCTCCAGCGTTCTTTAGACCAAACGGCATGACTTTGTAACAATAGAGTCCCAGATCGGTCACGAAGCTGGTATGTTCTTGATCAGGTAAATGCATGGGTATTTGGTTGTAGCCAGAATAAGCGTCCATAAAGGATAGTAGTTCATGTCCGGCCGTTGAATCCACGAGCTGATCGATTCGCGGAAGTGGGAAGCTATCTTTTGGACAGGCCTTGTTTAGGTTAGAGTAATCAACGCAGGTTCTCCACTTCCCGTTTGGTTTCCGAACTAGTACAGGGTTGGACACCCATTCTGGATACAGAGCATCTCGAATGAACCCGTTCGATTGTAGTTTATCAACTTCCTCCTTAAGGGCGGCAGATCTCTCTGGATCCATACCGCGCCTTTTCTGCTTTACTGGGACATGTCGCGGATCTTTATTCAGGGAGTGACTTGCAATGCTCGGCGAGATCCCGCACATGTCAGAATGTGTCCAGGCGAAGACGTCGAGATTCGCCCGAAGAAATTCGACCAATTCCTGGTGTGTCTGCTTGTTCAGTTGAGACCCAACTTTCAACATCTTTGAATCATCATCCTCACTGATTGGGATGTCCACAGTCAGTTCGGCTGGAGAAGCTTGACTCTACGTTGATTCGTCTTTATCCTCGTTATCCCTAGGGTCCAGATCTTTCAAGAACTGGTCGTGGTGCCCGGGCCGAGACCCAGGCATCAATTGTCAATTATCAATAGAGCGGACGCAGAGAGATTCCTCTACGCCCTTTCCCTTCTCTTTACGCTGTGCCCCGCGCAGCTCAGCAACATAACAGGCCCTTCCTGTGGCCTGATCTCCTTGAACAACTCCAATCCCATGATCAGTGGGAAATTTCAAAGTCAGACACCATGGGGCGATCGCCGCCCTGAACTCAGCTAGGGCTGGTCGACCTAGAAACGCATTATATGGCGAATCAATTTCTAGCACAACAAATTGTAACATTCGGACCCTCCGGCGTTCTCCAACGCCTAACTCGACTGGGAGTTCAGTTATTCCGATGGGTATCGTGGCACTTCCGTTGAAACCATGGATTCTGGATAAACAGGGTTTCAAATCCTTTGCCTCCATCTTCATTAGATCGTAAGCCCGTTTAAGCAAGATATTCACAGAGCTCCCACTGTCAACCAGGATCCTCTTCATCCAAGCAGGACCTACCTGGGCAGATATGACTAGTGGATCGATAGTAGGGGCTTCGACCTTATCGGCGTCTCGGCTTCTGAACACGATATCATCAGATATTATCTTTTGTTGTTTTGCCGAGGTTCCGTCTTCGCAATTACTACAACATTCGAAGTCCACATGCCTGATAGAACTAGCATACGACTCCATTTTCCCCCAGCTTCTGTCTGCCGGATGGGGACCACCACTTATTGTGTTAATGACCAATCTCCCGCCCGCACGAGCGGGTTCCTCCTCTCTTTCCTGATTTTGTGAACGATTTTGATTCGAGGGGCCCGCTCCGCCAAACTGCGGCGCCCGTACAAACTGATCTAGCTTCCTCTCTCTAATCAATTTCTCGATGAGGTCCTGTAAGTGCCGACACTCATTGGTATTGTGTCCATAGCTTTCATGGAACCTACAGAATTTCCCTGTCTGGACCTGCCTCTCCGACGAGGGCTTCGGAGCAGGCTTCTTATACTGTACAGTGTTACAAGTCTATAAGTATACGTTTTCCAATGACGTGTTTAGCGGCGTATAACTGTCAAACATCTGAGCTCTACGTCGTGGACCTCGGTTCTCGTCTCTCTTCTTATTCAGGCCATTGTTTCCTCTCTGCTGGGTTTGCTTGTTTTGTATATTCAGTTGAACTTTCCCGGAACTCTCGCCGGACTGTTTAACTGCCACATTGCTCTGTATTCCCTCAATGCTGGGCCTCGCATCGTCCTGCTTCCTAGACTGTTTTGCGTCCTCCTGCCGCAGGAATTGAGCGGCCTTGGAGTAAAAACGGTCCAACGATGCGGGCGGTTTTCCAGCTAGCCAGTTTCCGAATTCAGAATCAGGATCAATCCCCTTGGTCAGAGCCATCAAGATTGAATTATCGTTAGGATTGGTGATCTCGACGCATGCTGTGTGGAACCTCTCCAGGTAACGCCTGAGAGTTTCTCCAGGAGCTTGAGTGACGCTGGACAGGGTGTTGACGTCTTTTGGCCTAGCAACATGCATACGGAATTGCTCCACAAACCTCTTGGCCAATTGATCGAACGAAGAAATTGATCTAGGTGGTAGGCGGGTAAACCACATTGTCGCGATTCCCCCCAGAGAGATGGGGAAACTCCGACACTTCACTGCATCGTCGGCCCTTGCAGCGCTCATCGACCATTCATATTTCAGAATATGCTGGTTGGGGTCACTATTTCCTTCATACATCGGGAGAGTTGGCATTCTGAATCGCCTAGGGGGTTCAGCGTGTAACACTTCGTCTGTGAAAGGGGTATGACTACGAGAAATCCCCCAATCATCATTAGTGAGCCCCTGGCTCTCGCGGATCATCTGACATATCATGGTCGATATATCCGACACTGGCAGATTCTGAGCGTGATGAGCTAAGGCGTGGTCGGGTTCCATGGTGCGAGTTGGGATCGGGCGCTGTCGACGATCCGTATCTCGCCTCCTTGGCTCAGCGTCTTCTGGGACATAAGGTTCAGGAGTATGTCCACGCTGTTGATTGATCGGCTCTGATTGATTTCGGGTATCAACCCTTGTCTCTGCTGCGGCGGTTGTGGCGCGGTTATCCGTGGTGTACTGTAGGGCAGTAGTGTACTGTGGGGCGGTACCTCCTCGTGTTGAGGGACCCGTTTGGAAGCTGGCCGATGGTCCTACCCTCAGTTGCCCAACAGTTAAGGCGGGCTGATATTCAGCAGCTTGAGCGCGACTCCCCTCTAGCCGAGGACGAGTAGTTCGGTGGTGATAATCAGATGAAGCTGAGCTTTCGGTAGACGCTCTGGAGGCGTCATCTCTCCTGGACCTTCTGTGCCCCCGGCGGTTTAGCTGGTTGGTCAGCTCGATATTGGCGCGCAACTGTTCCGCCAACTGCTGACGGCTTTGGGTCAGCTCCTGGAGCAATACTTGAAACTCCTGTCGGGTGACTAGCCCCGTTGAGTCCGAGTGAGTGGTATTGTCTTGATTGGAAGAAGGCAGCTGTGTGGGATTCTTCCTATCTCGGCCTTCTTGCTCTGCAGCGGTAGCGCCAGTTCTTGTGCTGACCATTCTCGGTGGTGGAGTCCTCTCCTAGATTTTGAGCAAATCTGAATAGAATGGAAGGATTCCGGACTGGATATCTGGATCTTCCTCTTGGATTTGTGCAATCCGGTATCGACGGCAGATCCAATGAGCGGGACAAAAAACTGGTTTTTTCTCGGTGAAAGCACCAAAGTGTTTGTACCAAAAATGGGCACAACACTCTTCGGGAGTTGTTTGAAGAGATAAAATGAAGATTGTAAATGTAAAACAGAGGTTATCTAACAAAAACTCCAACAAACAGAAATGTAAAGTGCACAGACAAGCAATTTAGAGTGGTTCGGCGTATAGCCTACGTCCACTATGAAGTTTTGATGATTTTATTGATTCTCTTTCAATGATTACAAGCGGTTACAGCAATGAACAGCGGATTACAGATTAGAATTCGAAATTGACAGCAAAAGTAGGATGCAAATCTCAATCCGGCAGAGTCTGGACGCTTCAGAGAAAAAAGATCCTTTTTCTGTTGATCCTGGGGCTCTATTTATAGGCGTAGGAGGCTTAGATTTCGCTCAAACTCCGAGAGACTTGGTCTGACACGTGAGGGGACCCACGCGACCGTTTCCAGAAAGTTTCGCCTCGATCTGTGATCGGTACGAATCCATTTCGTATCGATCAAGATGATGTCCAATTGAGCTGAAATTTGGCATGGACATCCTCTAGCGTGCATGCAAGCTTCCCTGAAAATTTCATTGAATTTGGATTAACAGATCACGAGATATCATCGATACAAACTAAGATTCCTCATAGGCTGTCTGGTTCGCCTCCATCAATTCGACTCCATCTGTTTGCTTCGCTGGCTGCACGTGCTCTTGAGGTGAGGTGGCGCGCGCGCTTCGTCTCGATCCGGTCTTTACACCGCATTGACTGCTTCGACACCAGGCATCTCGCCTTGTTTACTTCGATGGACGACACGTCACCCTAGTTGGTTGACCCGTTGGATGTGAGCAAGTCATGGGTCGCGGGTTCGAAGCAAGGCTCTCTAGTGGATACGAGGCGTAGCGCCTAGATGGACACGAAGTGTAGCGCCTTGATGGATACGAAGCGTAGCGCCTCGATGGATACGAAGCAGATTTTGGCTGAAGGATACGAAGTGCTTCAATTGCTGATGTGTACGAAGTCCATCGATACGAGCTCGATGGATACGAAGGAAATCGAGTCAAACCTGGGTATCTCGATGGATTCGAGGCTGATTGGTGCGAACTTTGATCGATTCGAACCAGGGCTTCGGTGATGGATACGAAATTGCCCAGAGTGATGGATACGAAATTATCTAGGGTGATGGATACGAAATTGCCCAGAGCGATGGATACGAAATTATCTAGGGTGATGGATACGAAATTGTCGTTTTTCCCTTCAATTTGACTCGATCATAACTTGAGCGTACGAGTCCGGATTGACTTGAAATTTGAGGTGCTGATCTCTATGGCTTTTCTTGTCATGTCCTATCAATTGTAGCTCATTCTGGGCTCAGACAAAATTCAGTGATATCCATGGCGTGCTATCCTTGTTCTCTAGTCGGCTCCTTGGTGTCCCGGCCTTGCCAAAAGGCGGGATAACACCTGTCAACAAAGAACAGAACAAAAGAGTGAGAAAACAAAAACCTGAACTTAAACTGCATCACTAACATTCCACCACAATCCATACATAACTCCTCACCATCAATTATTTTCCCTCCCCTGAACCTGAACCACCAATCACAATCATTCAATCACAATTCGAATATCACACCCCTACTTATGTACTTTTATCATTTTACCAAAAATCTATCTGCACTTTAGCTGCTAGCATTCCTAATGTATATATAAAAAAATTTATATACCTTTCATTTTGACTTAATAATGATTTTTTCCATTGGCCAAGCTATGGGAACGCCAAAGCAATCATCCATGCACGTCAGACCCGATGTTGGTCTCCATATCTCTGCATCTGGAACTATCACCAGTTCAATCCAAACTTTTACAGCATTACGTCTCAATGGACGACAATGGACCATCGTTATCGGATCAGTTGATGCAATACTTCCTTCAGCCACTACGTCTGCTCCACCCAAATCGATCAACTGGCATTTGGCATCCTTTTGCATGGTTGCAATCGGCTGAAAGAAAAGAGATTATTATGCACAATGTATACATGCACATTAAATAAACTTTCATACACAGTTAACTTCTTCAAATTTGAAAATTAATACTTACATTTTGCGATTTATTCATGACCATATGTGCGGATTTCATGGGAGAATACACAACATTTTCAGTATCATCACGACTCTCATCTTGTTTTTCTTGATCAGCTTCTACTTTTGATCTTGGCCATGCTACTTTCCTACCAACTGCATCTCCAATGCATGACATATCAGATGTGGGTCGCCACAAATAAGCATCTTTATTTACTACTTTGTCCACCCAAATCACAACAGCAGATGGACCGAGTGGAATACCATTAACAGTATATTTTGGATCAGTGGCGTGGATTCTTCCTTCGGCAACTACACCTTCACCCTCAGTCCAACCGTAAATCTTGCAAGTGTCTTCGATGATGCTGGTACTCTAAAAATGAGAAGTGAAATTCAAGACTTTAGTATGCTATACAAAAACAACGAATATGTGTTAAATTTTTATTCAGATGGGGGGTGTGCTCGCTGCATTTTAGACATCAATAAGCTCGCAGCATATTACACTAATATACTTAACGTGAAAAAAATTACCGTACTGGCTGCACTACAGTTCAACCGTGTTCGCAGCGGGACCTTGATGCAAACTGATGGCCAAGCAACTACCTTATTCTTAGCGTCTGCTAAGACTGCCATTTCAGGTGTAGGCCTCCATAAATAAGTATCTGCTTTATCCACTGAATCTATAACAACGCTCCCAGCATTTGGTCCAAGACGAATGCCATTGACAACGTCATCTAGGTCCATGGACAACAGCCTCCCATGGGCAACAACTCCAGAGGTTCCATCCCAATTCAACAGCAAACATACTTCGTCGTCGCTCTACAATTAATCAACCGAAAATTAAATCAATTACTGGATTAAAAAATTAAAATATAAATTTCATTTATTGAGTAATATAAATATTATTTTTACCGAATCAGGTGAGTTCCTTCTCGAACTTTCTTTACCCTGCAGCGAAGCACGAATATAAATTAATATTTTACGAATATAAATTAATTTCCAAAAATTTACCTTCTGGTCCATCAGAGTCTGTATCATTCCCTTCAATTCTGCTATTTCCTCTCGACACCGAGACACTTGTTTATCTTTGGACTGGGCCAAAGCTAGCTTGGTTAAAGTGCAACCCCTACCCAATGCCCTTAACCGTCCCGGTTTATCTTGTCCCAGTACATGTACAAGAGCATCTTTTCCAATATCAGTCTGTGTCGAGCCGGATTAGGATAGGCTACCATATTTTTTGATCTCCTCCTATATAAATAAATACACATAGATAATGTACAATGGTAAAAATATCATAGTTTCAAAAAAAATATACCAATAAAATTAAAAACAATTTTACAATAGTATTCGCAGCTTCCATGTTCACTGGTTTACCATTTTTTTTAATGTGAGATCTAATCCACACATCAGCTCTACTTATGGACGATGGATCTACACTTTCTTTTTTCTAAAAATAGAATAACATTAAATTAATAAAATGACAGGTATAAAATAATGTTAAATAATGCTATAGTTAATTAACTTACCATGTCTTCGGTCTTTCTAGCCATTCCCCTACGACCGGTTGTATGCGGAAGTTGTGTGTACCTAAGGGCTGAATATTTCTCACTTTTTTGCTGAAAATATTGAAAGATGCTAGAATTTAACAACCAAAATCATAAAAAGAAAAACTATCTAATATTTATAATGCAGGGTAAATATGTATGGTGAGGATTGCAATTTATTTGAAAATCAATTCATCATGGTCATATACTTATTTGGTATTATTAATGCTGGATAACTCAGTGACATATACAACATTCCATATCTACTAATAATATTTATAGATTGAACTAACTTGCAAAGTGTTTTTTTTACTTCATTTAAATTGTTCCTGTGTTTGTCATAATGCATTTGTATTTTGTACTGTCATAGGTTCCTGCAGCTAATACCTAAACAGGAACCCTCAGCATCCACCAACACTTGGACTTCACTTCTAAAGAAATTTATCGGTTGCTAACTATGTAGATGGATTTGCAGAAACATGCCAGACGAGTTCAGTAGGAATGATTTACCTTAAACTCCAGACTTGTTTTCGCCTTCACAAACTTCCTCCAATCGGTTATGCCTTTTATGTTCGTAGGTTTCAGTTTAAGTCTTTCCTCATCGTTCTCCGCTTTTTGCAAATTTCGAACCAATTTGCTTTTTGACGATCTCCAAAGTACTCCCATTTGTTGAAATATAGCTTTTCTTTGCCATTCCTCTTCCAATTTAAATCTAATCTGCAACAATACATCAAAACATGATATTAGTAAAATTTATTTAATTTAAATACGACAGATTTAATTAAATCTGAAAGGTTTTCTGAAGTTATTAGAGGGCAATTTCAATTTATAATTGGCAAGAACTATTTTTCAATTTATCCAGAAGTTATTAGATGGCAATTTCAATTTATAATTGGCAAGACCATGCAATATTAGAAGTCATTTTCAAAACATATTAGAGTCAGAATGTTAAATAATAGATGCCTGCTTCATACCAGAACCGACTGCCACAAAACTTCTTTTAAGTCATCACTAATATTCCTCCAATCATCAATGGTGTATGGAACCTGCTCCCGCACAAGCGGTCCAAGAAAAGAGGATAAATATACCGACCCTTGCCCTACTGGTATACCTAGATCATTGAACTCAACTTCAATTCGATCCTGACTGCATGACGGGAGTCTTTTTGCTTTTGCTGGACCTCTACCGCCTCTTTTCCGAGATGTACTTCCGATTTCAGCTTCACTTTGTTTCCCAATTTCCAGCTCGGCATCAGCAGTTTGTTCAGGACGGGTTTCATTTTCTGGGCGGAGTCCTTCATTTGGGTCAGAGGGGATATCATCTAGTGGTTGTTCATCTTCTTCATTGTGAACAGTGGCTTGCTTCTTAGCATTGTCTGGTTGTTCTTCTATTTCATTTATACTAGCTGGAACTTTACGTTTTCGCTTTGACTGTTTGTTCTTAGCTTTGACTGTTTGTTCTTCAGCCTTTCTCTGCAAGCGGGTACGTACAGATGTTGTAGACATATTTTTCTGCAAGTGACAGAAAACACAGTATAAACCAATAAGCACATGTAAACAATAAGCAGCGATAAATATTAACAAACAACACTTAAATATCATCAACATGTAGCTGAAAAGAGATGTGGCAGTTTGCAAACCAAACAAGCAGGTCTAAAAGCCTTGAGATGATGAACATATTAGTAATTTTATGAGAAAATGTACATGTAATGCAAACAAAATTGATAAGAACACTACTCATTATCAAGCAATATATGCAAACAGAATTGATAAGAACATATAATGCTTTGTCTATGGAAGTATACAAAGATCAAAACACAAAGAACAAAAATTGAATGGTACATGCATTTGCAATGGATTAGAAAATTAAATGGTGCAAACTAACAGCCATTCGCAACATTAAAAAAACAAAGCATTAGTGCAGCAAATGAACAACAATCACTAAAGAAAATCAATACAAGTTCAATGAAATTTCCAAATAGCCCGGATTTAATATATAAGTTCAACCATCACTAAAGCAAATGAACAACTATGCTCAAGTAGAACATATAATCTACTCAATTATGCCCTCGCAATCCTCTCTAACATAGCAAACATCTTCATCATCCGCTTCAGTTATTTCATCTTCCACCACTTGAATATCTTCCTCGATGCAATCGTGCTCCTCTATATCATTAAAACTTCTTGATGGTGCTTTCATTACAACGTACCAATTAGAAACATCATTCTCTCTTGAATAAAATACTTGTTTTGCTTGAGATGCAAGTATGTATGGGTCTCGTGAAAATGATGCTTGATGTAAATTAACAAGAGTGAACCCATCATCATCAACTTTTACTTTATTTCCTTTATACGTCCAACGACACTTGAAAACTGGAATATAAAACAAATGATAATCTAATAAAATTATATCTGTCAATATTCCATAATAAGTGACCACATCAACCACTTGGGACATATCTTTAGCACTTGCTCTACACATAGTAGTTGCATCAAAAGTCACCCCACAATTCTGAGTTTCTCTCCCTAAATCTTTTAAATGAAAACGTTGCTCGTTGATGATATATCCTTTGAAAGACATGGCATCATCCTTCGGACCATAAGCAATCCATTTTAACATGTCATTATGATCCTTAGAGGTAATAGGTATCTACAACAAATTTCATTTAGCATGTAAATTTATATAGTAATATTGATAGTTGAATGAGAATATATTTGAAATCTAACTAACCTTCCTTTTAATCCAATCGACAAAACTTTTTGTATGTGTTTCCCAAAGTAAGGTCGCATTTTTTGTCATGCGTTGGTCTGAATTTTCTAATTCCTCCAAATGCAAACTAGTATTGAACAATTGATTATAAGTTATATATATCATTCCGAACACATCAAAATATTTAAAACAATATAACATAAACTTACTCTATAAACGGTTCCACCACGGCCATATTCATTAACACAGCTAAATGAGCACTTTCTTTCTCATTAACTGGCAATTTAATTGTCTTCGATACTGAAATTGGACGTCCCTCTAATATTCTACTACTTTCATAATCTTCATTTTGAGCTCCTTTCTCCTATATATGTCCTGATTTCTTCAAAAATTCATTGAAAAACAACATGCATTCTGTTGCAAGATACGATTCTGCAATACATCCCTCTGGTCGTGCATAGTTTCTGACATAATCTTTGAGTGTCTTCATATATCTTTCGAATGGGTACATCCATCGAAAATGAATAGGTCCACACATTTGTGCTTCTTTTCCAAGATGAATGGATAAATGTATCATTATATCAAAGAAAGATGGTGGAAAAAAAATTTCAAGCTCATATAAAACGTCAATAATTTCAACATTGATTTGTTCTACCTTCTCTCTATCAAGAACACGTTGACATAATTTGTTGAAAAAAGAACATAAGCGAATTATCACTTTTCTTGCCTTCTTTGCCATAAACCCTCTCGATGCTACTGGCAATAAATGTTGCATTAATACATGGTAATCATGTGACTTCAATCCACTAATTTTGCAATCCGACAACGAAATCCGATTTTTTAAATTTGAACAGTAGCCATCCGGTCCTTTGAAATCATACACTCTTTTGCAAAATATTTTTCTCTCGGATTTTGACAACATATATGGAGCCGGTCGAAGATATGTTTTATTCCCACGAGGTTGTGTATGAAGCTCACTTCGAATTCCCCAATCCTCTAAATCCTTTCTACAGTTGGTTCCATCTTTGGATTTATTTCCATGCAACATTGTGCCCAATAGGCTTTCACCAATGTTCTTCTCCACATGCATCACATCTAAATTGTGACGTAATGGAAGTTCCTATGAAAACCAAAACAATAATGCATTATTGGGTTTTTCTTGTATTAAAACAATGAAAAATAAATAAATTAACCACTAACCTCCCAATAAGGCAAATCAAAGAAAATTGATCGTTTTTTCCATCTTGATAGCTCTACTTCTGTAGAACTGTTAGTATCATCATATTCATCTTCTTTATCATAGACATGCTTTCTCTTCTTACTTTTCTCCTCTATTCCTTTTCCAAAATCATTTGGATAATCCTTCAATAATGCATAGATGTTTCTCCCAGAAAGCATTCTAGGAGCACCATCTGTCTCTATGGTATTATCAAACAATGCCTTTTGTTTCCTCCGTGAATCTGAAGGAGGTAGAAATCTTCTATGACCCATATATGCAAACTTTCGACTATGTTTCAACCAACGAGAATGGGTATTGACACCACATAATGGGCAAGCTTTTTGCCCTTTCACACGACATCCAGCAAGATTTCCATAAGCCGGAAAATCATTAATCGTCCATAACAAAATTGCATTCAGTTTAAATAAAGTTTTACTAAATGCATCATAAGCAGTAACTCCTTTAGACCACAAGTGATGCAAGTCTTCCACCAAAGGCGCCAAATATACATCAATATCATTCCCGGGTTGCTTCGGGCCTGGAATAAGTAAAGTTAACATAATATTTTCTTTCTTCATACACAACATAGGCGAGAGATTGTATGTCACAAGCATTATCGGCCAGCAACTATATTTCGAACTCAACATGGAAAATGGATTGAATCCATCTGTAGCAAGACCAAGCCTAAGATTGCGTGGATCAGATGAAAAAGATTTATACTTTTCATCCACCATTTTCCATGTCATAGAACCCACGGGATGACGGATTTTTCCATCGTTACTTTTATTATTAAAATGCCATCTTAATTCTTCAGCCATCTTTTGAGATCTATACATTCGTCTAAACCTCGGAATGATTGGGAAATATCTCAATACTTTAACTGGAACACCTTGTATAACCTCTTCAGTATCTTGATTTTTCTTCCATCTCGAGGAACCACATTTTGGACAACTTTCTAAATTTTTGTATTCTTTTCTGAAAAGGCAACAATCATTCTCACAAGCATGTATCTTTTCAAAACCCATGTCGAATGCTTTAAGAAATTTCTTGACTTCATATAAGGTTTTGGGAAGCACGTTATCCTTCGGCAGAAATAGATGTTGCACAGCTAAAAGCTTATCAAAACCACTATCGGACAAGCCAGTCTCGCATTTAAGATTATACAAGACGGTGATGGCAGATAATTTTGTGTGATCTGTGCAACCAGGATATAATGGAGTTTCTGCATCTTCCAAGTTCTTGACTAACTCATCCTCTTTTCTTCGAGAATCAACATTGTCTTTATCATCATCAAAAAAATCTTGATTCAAAAAATCTTCATCTTCATAGTGAATCATCTTGAATAGTTCATATACGTCAAACGTATTTGTTTTATTCTCTACATTTATCTCTTCACCATGGTTAAACCATACACCGTCAATGTATTTAGGATCCATTCCTTTTATAATTAAATGTTCAATGATGATTTGGTCATCATGACGACTAAGATTCCGACAATCCTTGCAAGGGCATAAAAAAATTTCTACACTTCTTACATTCCTCTTTGCAGCATGCACGAAATTCATTGCACCTTGTCGGTATTCTATACTAGTTCTATGAAAAAAGTAAAAAAAAAAGTGAGCTTTAGTATTAGATTATATGTTCTAATTCTCAAAATACATATTAAGTTAATCATGGTTTTATCACCTGTTTAAAAAAACCCAGCCTTTTTCCATTATCGACATTTGAAGGCAAATAAGTTTCCAATCTTTGACGTATAAATTGGTTATCTATTGTAATCAAAAAAATAACTAGACGTTGAAGTACAAATACTTGTAGCACTACTGCATATAACCATGGTGGTTTAGTAGACAAAGGTAAAGAATACTTTTCCAAAAATATAAATTTTACACTTATATTTTGCATTTAACCTCATATTTACATGTATTTATAATTAATCCATGCATGAATTCAAAGCCTAAGTCTAGCAAATTATAGAATTACTGCATATAAATTCAAAGCCTCAGAATGTACAAACCAACAGTTTCCTCTTACCAAACCAACAGTCAACTTCACCGCCTCCTCTTCACTACCTCACATCCACACAACTGACATATTTCCAGTGCCTGCCACTCCACAAAAGACTATTTATGCTCCAACATTTACCACTCTCAACCTTTGAGCCAGCCAATACCCAATCGCAAACAAACCCGCGACCTCCATCAATGCTACTTGAACCCACCAAATTCCCGAAACACGCAACCTCAACCTCCTCTCAGCAAGCAACCATTGATTCACTGAACCACTTCAACAGAACATTCATATACTCAAAGAAATCAAAGCAGATATCCCAACAGATCATTGCAATTAGGGTTAAATCAACCATTTCAGTAATAGTTTAGGAAAAAATACGAAAATAAGATGCATTTAAATTCATATAAAATCCAAATAGAATCACAAAGTCGATTTAAAAGATTCATACCTAAATATACCTAATCGATTTAAAAGATTCATACCTAAATATACCTAGATCTGCTGGCTGCCGCGACTCGATGTTGAGTAAGGGGGAAACAACGGAGTTGATGATGATATTTGAGTGCGATGAAAATTTAACACGATTAAAAGGGGAAATTTTTTTCTGAAGAAGAAAGCAAATTAGGGAAGAGAATTTTGTTAAGTACGAGAGTAAAATGATAGGTTATGTTTATTTAGTTCGCGCGGACTCTTTTTTTTAGAAGCGGGAAATGTGAATTATTTTTTGCCACGTTTATATTATTTGGTAATCTATTTTTTGTTGCATTTACAATAAAACGCCACCGATTTTTGCAACTATAAATGGTTTTTCTTGTAGTGAAATCTTTCAATGAAGTCACAGATCACTGATCTGAATGACTAAATAACATCTCTGGACAATGTTATTCTTAACCGTAATAAGGATTTTGACAAAATGAAAACTGATATTGATAAATTTAACAAAGAGAAGGATAATCTAGAAAAATTATTATCTGCATCTATACACACTAGGAATAAACATGGACTTGGATAGTCCCCTATGGCTAAATCAAAGAAAAATAGTACTCAAAGTACTAAGTTTGTTAAGGCTACCAAGTTCAAACCAAAACCTAGGAAATTAAAGTTAAAACCTCCAAATAGGTTCATTAATTTATGGGTTCCAAAAAGGTTGGATGATATTGAAGAAGAAAAATATATTGATAATTTTATTAATAAGGTTCATTCATCTAATGATTATATTTTGAAAGGACATTCAAACTCTTCATGGGTTTGGCATCCCAAAACTTAACCCTATGGACCCCAAAATAAAAAGGATACCAGTGTGCATATTTTATAATTTTTCAGGTACCAAACAATGTATACCAGATAGCGGATGCTCAAAGCATATGACAAGAAATCTATTGAACTTTGGATAAATATGAAAAGGATTTGTTATTGGCATTGGCAAAGTCGGTAACTCTAAAACTCATCTTATTATTTGATAAGTTTATTACATGTTTTGAATTGATTTGGTTTCCCCTCATATGTTTTATTTATATGCATTTATCTCTATATACAAACTCTACATATTGTCCAGTAGTGATTTAAGCGACTCTTTTTCACCCTTTTTGTTGATGACAAAGGGGGAGAAAAGGTATAGATATACTAGGAAAAATGAATAGGGGGAATGCATAGAGTTAGGGGGAGTCAAATATAAAAATATTATATTTTATCTCTCAAATATTTATATGGTTGTCATCATCAAAAAAGGGGAAATTGTTAATACCGTAGGTATTGATTTTGATGACAACAACCACATAAATATTACTACTAACGTATCTTCGAGTTATGCAGTCATATCAGATATATTATGGAGACATTTACAGAGATAAACAAGAATACAGTGGAAGCAAATGAATTACAGAAGAAGGTTAATCATAGCAATTGAAGAACAAAACCCAATTAGAGAAGAATGCTGAAGGATAAAGGTGTTTGAAGTGATGAGGAGTTGGTTGAACCTTATAATATCTTGTTAAAGATCTCATGGCAATTGTACTTGAAGATGATCAACCATTGACCTCAACCGAATCACAAAAATCCACAAATATAAGGTAATTTGAAATGATGAAAATTTGCAACACTTATTAGTGTTGCTATTCATTTTGCAACACACCCATGTCGACATGGGGACCTAGGATGTCGACATGCTAGTCATTTTTCAGACTTTCAAATTTTAAATGAAGAGACATTTCCCTCCACCTCTTCGCCAAAAGACACGTCTCTTCAACCACTACATAAAGGCCTTTGAAAACGAATTTCAACATCAAGAATTCTCATTTTCTCTTACTCCTTCTCCAAACATTTGCAAAAGAAATCCATTGCATACTTTTCCAATCTCCTTGCAAATCGATACTATTTCACTCCAATTCTTCACCGATTTGCAAAGCACCCAATATCAGAGAGTTGTACTTGAATTCACATCATTCTCTCTCTGATTTCATCCTATTCCTCAAAGAATTCAATGATATATTTCCATTGGAGGTCTATAGGATCATTGTACTGAATCTGCAAGAATTTGTATTGAAGATACGACTACTTGCCATAGTTTGTTGTTGGTGATAAGGAGAATGTGTTCTTGTAGCCTGTAAAATCAAGAGGGTGTGTCTTGTAGCCCATGAAACCAAGATTGTAAAGGTGTTCTTGCCAACCGTGGAAAGTAAGCGATTATAGTGGAATTCTACATGATAGAGTGCTGGACTGGATGTAGGATTGGTTAATCCGAACCAGTATAAAGATCCGAGTGTTATTTACAATACTGCATTTTACTTTATTACTTACTTATTCTCTGATTACTTCTTTCTATTTGCAATTTGAGTAAATACAGTTTTATATTCATAAGTAAGTAGTTAATACACCTTTCACCACTTCTAGTGTCTGAATAGCCTTAAGGTCCAACATTGTGTTGTAGACACTTCAGTTTCTAACACATGTCTCATATTCAGCCAAGCCCTGGTGATTTCCAGGTGACCAAACTCCGATTCCGGCAACTTTGTATGACCAAATGATAGTATAACTTGCATACAAAACTAATAACATCATATAAAAGCAAATTGGAAGCAAACAAAGATGATTTCACTTATGGATAGCAAGCATTTCTATTGAATTAAGCGGCAATTTCTCATTCTTTGCAAATTCAAGCTTAAAGCTATAAAAACCTGAGATTAGTAAGCATCATACACTTGAAAACTAAAGCTACTACAAGATGTGAGAAGTTTTCACCTGAATAAAAAAAATTACAGATTATTTTGGGATGAATTGGAGCTTTTTCTTCCTTGATTTCAGCTCTAATGGTTCATGCAAAGGATATATTGACAATAAAAGCTCAATCATAAAAATTACTAAACTAAAAATGGACCAGAAATGACTATAGAATTGAGATTGTATACCTGAAATGATTTCTAAGTTAATTTCAACAATTAATTCACAAATTTGTTGAGGAACTGGAAATTTGGGTCTAGGGTTTTAATAGGATGGAGAAGCAGGTTATTTTCTTTTTCCTAAAAGGAATGTGAGGAAATGAACGTACAATTCATTTTCCTCAACTCTTACTTCACTTCTAAATGGACTAAGCCCAAATTTATTTTAACTAATTAGGTCATAATTATGAGTTTATGTGGATATTTCCAAGCAATTTGACTTTAGTTACTAAACTTACAAGTACAAGTAAAAAAATATCAATTGTTCTCTAAACACATAAATGAAATCATCTTATTCTACCCATTCTTACTAATTACAATGAATGGTCACTTATTTATTCTAAAATCCCATATTTAACCAAAAAGGTTTTATTCTTAATATATTTTAACTAATAAACAACAATTAACTTTCACTAAAAATTATTTTTTTTCATAAAGTTTAACAAATTTGCAACTGTTAAATTTTCAACATAACCAAATTATAAAATTATAAATTAAGTGACATAAAGGGATTTACAAATTTTTATATACTTATTTTATTTTCAAATTTTCCCCATTTACGTATTTCATATGATTTATCACAAAAATCCCTTTCTTTCTTTTTATTATTTAATACAAGAGTCAAACCATTGAATTTTTAATATTTCACTTATGAATTCCAAGCGTTAGTTCATTGAAAATCCTTATTTAAATTTTGCTTGGCAATAAAATTCCAAATCCTTTGTGGTTTCTAAAAGAATAAATATAAATTCCATATTTCACTATTTATAAATTATTATTTATAAATCATATCATATTTAATGCTATTTTAGGTACCTCAACCCAAGGTCATTACAAGAACCATCTAATCTTTTATACTTTGTGAACTAGTGAAGAATTAAGTGAAAGAATATGAATTAACATAGTATATGCGTATAGTAGTAAGAGAACTTGTTTGCAAAGTTGTAGAGAAGAAAGTGTGAGAGAATAGAATGAGATTTTGTTGGGAAATTCATTTCTTCTGGATTTTATATAGGAAATAAAGAGAAGTGTCTTCTGGTGAAAGGGTAAAAGGATGTATGTCTTCATTTAAATTCAATTGTTGCAGCCAACAGCTAGTATATCGACATATCTCCAAATAGTATGTCAATATATACTTGTCGAATTAAAAAAACTTGTAATCGGCCGTTAACTTTCAAGGTATGTCAACATATGCTAGTTAATTTGAAAAAAATACTTTGAAAAAATTGTTTCAAAATTTTGTAATATTTAGAATTAATCGTTTTACTTTCATAAAAAAATTCAAAAAAGATATAAAGATTTTTAAAAGTGAGATTTCAAAGATATGCTACGGGGTCTTTAACAATTGTTTCTAAGACTATTTTTGACTAATTAAATGTCTTGTGCTCTTTGTCTTTGTTTCTTAATTCTTTTGTTCCTTCTAGCATACTCTTGGATTATTTGTCTCCATGATCTGCTTGATTCCTTTTGATCTCCCTAATTTCTCTTGGTTTATCTTGCTTTCTCGATTCATCTTATTCTCCTTGATTCAGCTTGTTCCCTCTTAATCATTTTGTTTGTTGGTTTTCTTGTCCCTATAATAATTGCAATATACTTGTATTTCCTGTACTATAGGCTACACAACTTAAGGAATCATTTATATTGATAGTTATATGGTTTTTGTCATCAAAACCAATACATATGGTTCCAACAATATAATATTTCGAGTTTTTAGGAGGGCATATAATAAGGAGTGAAGATTCGAGACTTCTTCTTTTTTCAAGATATTTCTGCTTTGTTATGATGATTTAATCTTTGAGTCTTGGCAGAGCTCTTAAGCATATGAATAGACAACTCTTTGATTTCTATGTTCATGGCATGGATTAATTTTCTATGCTAAGCATTATCCTAAAGTTATTCCTTAATATGCTCTAAAAGATGCTTTATATGATGAGATCTTAGAGCAGGAACCATGTAATATGGTATGTCATTTCCTTCTTTGTTATGATCAACGTAGCAAGGCATTGATTATTAACCTTATGATAAATTGGTTTTTTATGCTAAGAGGTGGATCTGAGAAGTAAGTTTCACAACTGGGATCATTGACTTTTGGAAGAGATTCATGACAGTTATCCAAATATTCACTGAACTTGAACAAGGGATAGAGGTTTGAGCCCTTGTTCTAGCACCAAGTTATTAATATATATTTTTGCTTTCAACAATAAACATATTGATAGAATTATGGATATGTCATAAGAGCAGTTCTATAATTTATTGTTAATATTGTCTCTTTAATAAAATTACATTCGAAACAAGAGGTGTTTTTCTTTCTATTATATACCTGTCTACCATGTTATGTTAATTAATTAGTTAATTTATGTATATTAAATAGAAACTCCTTACATAATATTTATGTAATAGCAATTACAATGTATTGTAATCATGAGAATCATCACATTAAAATAACATATTGTTTCAAATATTCATAGTTAAGATGTTCTAAGACAGAATATTGAAACATCCATTGAGACTATAGTACATAATGCTCTCCAAATGTTGGGTAGTGTATTACTCATGGCAGCTGAGGGCACCAAGGGGTTACGTCCTCATAATTATAGGATAACCATGGAATGACTCACTCGAGAGTTTTCTATTGGTCAATATAACTAAGGTCAAATAGAGAATTTCAAAGTGATTTTACTATACAATCTCTCGATTTGATAGTACTATTGAACTTCAATGTGGATACTCCATTTTGATTATAGTTAAATCGTAGCATGTCATCCATCGGATGACTATAGTTAGGTCTGATCAGTTGAAGCATTGGAAGTGAAACGTTATTCAATAGAGAATCCATCTCCTTAATTATATGAGGTTAGTATCACAGTCAACTCAAAGTCAAAGTCTCTGACTAGAATAGAACGTGTTAGAACTAGGCCAACACGTAGCGGGTTAAATAGGTGAATTTCAATATTTTTTAAGATTTTGGATCTTATTGGGCCTATGTAGTCTAAATTGATTTAGATACAATCTAAATTAATTTTAAATAAAATCATTATTTTATTTTATTTATTGATAAAAGGGCTTTATTTGATATTATATATGATATATAGTGTGTACATGTGTATCGCATATACATGTATGTGTACGTGAACACGTAACATATATAGTGTGCATGGTTTAACATTCCTGTATTTAATTACTGTAATTTACACTGCAACAGACATGTTTGCATCCATACACACACACGATGTCTAATAATACATTGATTATTAATGTGATAAAAGAATTATATTATTTTTTATTATTATATATATAATAATGTAGAAATAATCTTATATATATGTACACATATATACGTAAAATAATATTTATAAATATAAATATAAAACAATTTCAAATTCAAATTTCAAATATGAAATTAAATATAGATCTAAAAATATCTTTTAAGTTTAAATTCAAAATTTAAAAATTGCAAATAAATTATATAATATTAATATATATATATATATGATTTTTTTAATTATATAAATGTAAATATATTTATATATATGCATATAAATCAATATTTCAAAAAAATATTTATAATATAAAATGATGATGCATAATTAAGTGTGTGTTTGTGTCATATTTTCGACCATATTTAAATCTAAAAAAATCAAATATTTTTTAGTTTATAAATCCATCCGAAATTTATTCCTTTTTTATATAAAATAAAATTTATATGGAACTATTCCTTAAATTTGTATATTCTATAAAGTTTGTAAATTTGTGTATATTAAAATATATATGTATGTGTTTATAAATTATTAAAACAATTCTATACATTATGTTATAAAATAAAAACATATACATATATTTCAAATTTAATAAATAAATACACACACACACATTTTTTTATTTTTTAATAAAAATATGTGTAGAATTTAACAACAAAATTTATAAATATTTTATGTATTTTTATTTAATTTCAAAATTCAAATTTTTTTGATAACACTTTTAAAATTAGTTTTTAATTTGATTTTTTTAAAATTAGGACAAAAGTAAGATCATATATACATATGAATTTATTATTATTATTATAACCTATATATATTCTAGATTGACAACATACACATATGAGGATTCGTGATATAAAGCTACTATAACCAGATATAATAACATAGTAAATGACAAATGTATATTTAAAAAAATATGTATTAAAGTTTTACCTATACTATAGCCAAGTTATCACACCTAGAATGTTGAATTAATAAACCTCCTAAGATTGAATCCAATCTCTTCCATAATGCGCTACTAGTTAAAGAGACTGACGCACCTTTCTTTTATTTGATTTGAATTTGTGTTTAGCTTGAAAAAATGGAGAGGGGCTATTATATTATCAGCCAGAAGTTAGGGGAGTGGAGAGAGCAAAAGTAAAGTATAAAAAATAAGGGGTGATAGGTTTAAATATGAGAAAAAGGAGGGAGGAAAAGTGGATCTGATCCATCCTTTTCTCTACCAATTCAAACCCAAGAATATCAACATATTACCCCTTTACCCCTTATGCCTTGGCCGGCTAAACCATGGGCCCTTATGGGCTTCTACTCCACTTCAAACCAGATTTGATAATTTATATTTAAATCAAATCCAAATGTGCATCGATATCATATATCGAAACGTGTGTATATAACTTTTATATACGCACTATTTTCAATACTGATGAACACAAATCAAATAAATTTTCATAATTAATACTTCATAAATATTAACTAATTTAATTAATTTATAGCAATTATAATTTAAATAAATCAGGTAATAGTCAGGGAATTCAATATTGCTGCTATGCGACTTTTAGGTGTAAATTCGATTAGCGATTAATATCGAATATTAGCGTTCACATGTTATCTTAGCTAGCGGTATGGAAGTTTAGCCAAATTTATTGCTTACACAGTTTCGGTAAAATTGGTAAAATGCGATTTTACTTATTTCAAGCGGTCCCTAGTAGTAACAATTTTTATACCAATTCTCTTCATAAAAACTATATCACATCAGGACTTACGGAATTTGGTAATGGTCAAAATTCCAATATCACCATATTTAACTTGTATAGTCCAAATACAAAGTCATTGGTTCAATAATAACAATTGTTATTAACCAAACTACTCTGGCCAGAGACTTTGAGTTGAGTTCAGTTGACCGTGTACTAACCTCATATAACTGCGAAGACGAATTCTCTATTGAATAGTGTTTCAGTTCCAATGCTTCAACTTGACCTAACTATAATCGTTCTATTGATGCTGCACTATCATGTAACTATAATCAAATTGAAGTTCCCATATTGAAGTTCAACAGTATTCGCAAGTCAAAAGAACTGTGTAATATTGCCACATCGATATTATCTGTTTGACCAAAGTTATATTAACCAATAGAAAACTATCGAGTGAGTCACTTCATAGTTATCTAGTAATTGTCAATATGTAACCCCTTGCGCCCTCGATGGCCATGAGTAATACACTGCCCATTATTTAGAGAGCACTACATACTCTACTCTAAATGAATGTATCAATAATTAGTCTCGATACATCTTGACTAAGCATATTTAAAACGATATGTTTATTATATTGTGAGAATTGCTCATGATTACAATGCATTATAATTACTATCACAAAACAAACCATTTATGGATTTTCTATTAAATATACTTGAATTAAACTTAATATAGCACATTGTAACAAGTATATAATAGAAAGAAAAACAACTTTTACTTCGAACGAGATTTTATTACAAAGTTTATAATTCATAATAAATTATAGAATTGCCCCTAAGGCACACCCCTAATCTATCATTCTTCCACTTGCAATTGGTACCAAATATGGAATCTCAATCCCATCCATTCGATCAGCTTGACGAGAACTAATCGAGCTGGTCTCTTCGTGAATGGATCTACTCTGTCGTGCTTCGTATCTACTCTTTGTACCACAAACTCTTTCTTTTCAATGAATTCTCTAATCCGGTGGAACTTTCAGAGAATATGTTGTGATTTCTTGTATGCTCTGAGCTCCTTTACGATCTGCATCACCGCATTGTTATCATAAAATAATGCCATGGATTCTTCATGTTGGGAATCACTCCTAGCTCACTTAAAACTTAGCGCATCCAGACTACTTCCTTAGTTGCTTCATTGAGGACGATGTACTTGGCCTCCATCATGGAATTAGCTACCATTTCCTATTTGGAACATTTCTAACCGACGGCCCCACCGTATATAGTAAAGACATAACCCGACAGTAACTTACAATCATTGATATCACTCTAAAAACTAGAGTCTGTATACCCCTTCATAAGGAGGTCTCAATCCTTATATATTAGAAATAAGTCCCTAGTATTTCTTAAATACTTTAATATATATTTTACAGTCATTCAATGCTTTTCTCCAGGATTAGATGGGTATCAGCTTACGCATCCTAATGCGTATGGCACATCTGGTCTATTAAGTACCACAGCTTACATTATGGAACTATCCAAGCATATAGTATCCTCTTCATACGCTCTTTCTCCTTATCAGTCTGAGGAGCATCCTTCTTAGAAAGGACGATTCCTGACTATGTTGGAACATTTCCATGCTTGGAATTCTCCATACCGAATCTTTTCAGTATGGTATCTATGTATAGGGATTGGGACACTCCCAACAGCCTCTTAGATTTATCTCTATAGATCTTTATACCAGGTATATAGGTCGTTTCTCCCAAATCCTTCATGGAGAAATTCTTTGAAAGCCAAGTTTTCACTGAGTGCAACAACTAAACATCATTGCCAATCAATTGAAGATCGTTAATATACCCAACTAAGAACATGATAGCACTTCCTTGTTCCTTTCATTATACACACGCTTTCTCTTTCTGATAAAAACCAAACTATCTGATTACATCATCAAAACACTTATTCAAAATCCTTAAAGCTTGTTTAAGTCCATAAGTAGACTTTAACAACTTGCAATCCTTGCTCTCACTCCTACTGACCTCCGGGCTGCGACTTATAGACAGTTTCTTCTAAATCATCATGTAGAAATTTCGTCTTTACGTCCATTTTTCATATTTCGTAGTCTTAGAATACAACAATTGCTAGCATTATCCAAATGGACTTTAGCATTGCTATGGGTGAAAAAATTTCGTTATAATCAACACCTTGAATTTGATGAATTTTTTTCGCAACTAGCCTTTCTTTTTAAGTCTCCACTTGTCCATCCGCACTTAGCTTTTTCTTAAAAATCAATTTGCAATTGATAAGTGTTATCCCTTTGGGTATGTCTATCAAAGTCCATACTTTGTTTTCATACATGGAATTCATTTTGAATTTCATAGCTCCAAGCCAAACTACAGAGTCTTTACTCTACAGTGCTTGTTGAAATAAGAAGAGAGTGTCATCATATAAGACGTAGTCCTCCTTCTCGCCATCCAGAAGAAATCTGTAATATCTCTACGATGGATGAGATTCCCTATTAAACCTTCTAATAGGTTGCGTGTTATTATATACGGGTGAATTTGGTTCACCCAATATTTCGACCTCTATGTTAATTTCTAAAATCTCATCCAATTCTACAATCTTGTTACTAATTTCCTTTGATATAAATTATGTTCTAAAAAGACAGCATGTCGAGATACAATAAACCTTTGTTCTTTTGTATTGTAGGAAATATATCCCATTAAGTTCTTGGGATATCCTATGAATTTAGACTATGCCGATCTTTCATCGAGTTTATTGGTACCAACGTTCTTAACGAAGACTGGATGACCTCACACCTTCAAATATTTATGTTGGGGTTTCTACCCACACCATATCTCATATGGTGTCTAAGGCATAGAGTAAGTGGGCGTTAAATTCAAGACATGCGTTGCGGTTTTTAGTGCATATCGCTAAAGGATAGAGGTAACTCAGCTTTATTAATCATGGAATGAACTATATCTAATAGGTTTTGAAACACCCCCACACCCCTTAATATACCCAAAAAGACACATTAAGAGGCGTGGTGCGTTGTAGGTATAACTAAAGCTAACAGAAACTAAGATTCACAAGACAAAAATAGATAAAAACAACGGAAACTTTAAAATCTTAATTAAAACAAAACTTCATAATAGCTTCATAAATAAGTCAAATACCAAATACCATATACATGACTAAAAATCCAATATCTGTAACGACCCGATATTTTGGACCATTCGCATCCATTATAAGTGTATAGGTAGACACTCATGCCAGAGTTGAATTGCTCAAAATACCGCGTTGTTAATTTAAATTTGGCAAAACTGAACATATACAGTAAATAAATATAATCACAGATCACAGACACAGAGTAATAAATGCAGCGGAATTAAAAGAGATAGTAGTTCATGAAGCTACTATATGAATATATAAGATACATCAGAGTTTACAACAGAAGAGTAATACGATACATCAGAGTTAAACCAGATACAACGGAAGAGTAACCCAATACATCAGATACAAATCAGAATACATCACTGGGATCATCGAATACTGAAGCAGAATAGATGGCTGGATCTTCAAGCAAAGCTCTAACTTCAAAGGTGAGTCTCGAATACTGGTACACTCAGTCTGACCCGAGCGTAAAGCAAAAACACAAGACACTCGAGTCAGGATTAACATTCTTATATTAATAAATCCAACTCAAGTGAAATAGCAATTGAAATACAAGTAACTCAAAGGATGTTTGGAATAACCATCCTTTAAGGATCCTTTAAACTATCTACTAGGTAGTAATGTACGATAAGTAGATAATGTCTATCAGTAATATAAAGATATCAAAATAGTGTTAAGTCATGGCCCATTCCACCCTTAACACATTTTTATTCCCAAAAGCATATACAAGACCGTAGTTTCCCCAAAACCGGAAGTCACCAGAGGGCAATCCATATACTAAAGGTACAAATCAAAATCGTAGTGGTCGCGCATAAATGGAATACAAGTATGACAAGGCACATGAGGCAATACCCAAGGTAGTGATACTACCGTTCGCCTGATCCGGACTGGTGAGAACGCAACGCCGCAGCGCCCGCAACACCGTGAAACAACACTCCCAAAATCAAGGGTGCACCAATCGACAACAAATAATGAGTAGTTCGAAGAAGTGTGTTCACTTGAGGTAGCTAATCCTCCATTGGCCCGGCACGGCTCCTGTTTTAGTCATTTCCAATTTGACACAAGTGTCAAGGCTATCCATTATCGTTCTCTTTCTTCAGTCATCACGTACATCATTCCAACCACTTCATTCTGGATCATCACTCCGCGTATAGTTATTAAAGTGGTTTTCGGTTTAGATAGAGAGTATATCCATAACCGATTCCGGTCTCTTTAATAACTTCCGTAATTATTTCACCGATTGGTCGTTTATATATTTCAAAACCAAATCAAATTCAATTTCAATTTCAATTCGTAAATCAACATTTCACTTGTCTTTCAAAAACAATTTCCAAAATTTACGTTTCAAAACTTCCAAATTACCATTTCAAAATCTTATAATACAATTTCAATTTCATTTAAAACAATTCGAATATTGATTCAAGTTCGTATATAAGTTTCATTCCGAAATTATTTAAATTAAATTAATTTGACATTCCAAATCAGTTTAAATTCATTGATCGATTTCATTCAATATTCGTTATGTTACTTTATTATTCAAAACAATTTATTTAATTTCTAGTTCATTAAATCAATTATTTAAGTTCAACTTAATTATATCAAAACTTCAAATTGAATTAAATTAAATTCGTCAAATCAAGTTCTTTCAATTACAAGTCTTACATTAATTTCAAAAATCACATTTGCATTTCTTGATTTAAGAAATTCAATTTCACTTATTGACTTACTTAAATAAATTTCCAAAACTTAATTAATAAAGAAAACTTAATTTCAATTATTTACGAAGTAAAATTCACTTATTCAAAAGTTCAATTTTCTTATTAAGGAATTCAATTTTATTTAATCATTAAATAATTCATTATTAAATAATTCAAACTTAATTATTAAATAATTTCAAAGTTTAATAATTTCAAACTTAATTATAATTTCAAACTTAATTATTAAATCATTTCAAACTTAATTATTAAATCATTTCAAAGTTTAATAATTTCAAACTTAATTATTAAATCATTTCAAAATTTAATTCAATCATTTCTCAAATTAAACAACATTCTTTCATCAATTACATTGTTAATATTTTGTTTCAGATTATTAAATATTAACATTTTCCTTTCATTAAAATTTAAATTTCAACTTCATTTCAAAACCATATTATTTATTCAAATAAAATCTTCGTTTTATTTCTAAATCAAATTATTGACCAATCGGGTTTTATTTAATTTCCTATCCTAGGTCAAAGTTCAATTTGGGTATTTATCATTTCAACCCAATTCCAATTCAATTCAAAAATCAAAGCATAGCAAAGGGAACTTGCAGTGTGATAACTGGGATGGTGTCAAAGTAAATAAACAAGCAATAACAACAAACAATAACAATCCAATAATCAATTCAAATAATCCCGAAATAACCGTATTAATTCGTATTGTCATTTGTACGAATTAATATAATTATTTCTAGAATCTACACTATCATTTCATGTAGATTAAAGATTATTACATTACGGTTTTTCACTTGTCATCTATTACAATTTCATACATCATCAGTTTAACAACATACATTCAGTGGTTCAAAGTGAAATTACACAAATCCTACGTGTCAATAAAGTTAACAGTTTAAAGGGGGTCATATTATACAAATGTCAGTTAATCAAATTTAACATTTAACTATCCTATATCAAGTTCAATTGCATACTATTTACCATTTTAACATTAACAATTTAACGTCCAATATAAACATCAACAATCAATAAATTACCAGCCAAACTGTATTATCATCGCATAAATAATTAACAGATAATGGTGTCAGATGTCACAGGTGAACTGATACAGGTAATAGCATATATAACAGTGTAATTAACTTACAACATCATATTTCAATTGTCGTTTCAATTGAAATCAGATTTAATAAATAAAAGGACATTAATCGTGAGTGATTGCTCACCTTTCGAGGCTAGAGAAGACATGACAACACAAGGGATAAATCACGAATTCGACAATCAATCGATCCGAATGAAGAATCTCAAAACGAATTAAGCTGACACAGATTTGACCGGCGGAGCTGATAGATAGAAATTGATGAGAACAAATCCAATCAACTTGATATAACATAATATATATATATATATATTGTTATTATTATCAAAAATCAATATTAAATTTAAAACACTATTAATAAAAGAAATATATACATACATACACACACACACACACATATATATATATCATTTCAAATCCTTACATTATAAACACATTTTGATTTAAACCTTCATCTATTTCTAAACTTCAAACTCTTGTATATTTATATTTATATATAGGCAAATCTAAGGACTAGTTTATACTACCCATATGAACAGGAGCTTGTTAAACAACTATGACATGCAGATCTTATATTTTATAACTTAAATCAAAACTTTATGTAAACTAATACATAGAACTAATATATATAACCAGTATACATTTTTAAACCTTTATAGACATCATGAATAAACACATATATACTCTTCCCAAGTATTAATATAAATGTAAACCCAACATAAATTATAAATATACCCATACCAAACCCATACGTATAGCCAGAGCCATATTATAAAGCAATATATAGTAAGAGGTAAAACTAGATTATGCAGACTTGGCTTATATCAAAATATATATGTAAATATGAGACTAACATCTATATATATATACTGTTCCACATTATATAATTAACAGACATTTTCAACATTTAAACTTATATACTATATATATATAGACCGAACTCACCCATATAACTTATAATATAACATATGTATACACAATAACTTAAAATAAATTACATACTAAAAAAATGCAAACGCTTACCTACAAGTTATCTTTAACATTAATATTTAGTAATTATATATATATATATATGAAAAACCAGAATGTATGAGTTATATAACTGCCAAAGTATGCATATACATTATATATATTTGAACAGTAAATCTTAGTAAACAACTTTATAATTTTAAAACTTTAAAACTGCAAAATAAACAGAAGAGGGCAAAGCAGCATACGAGTTCAAATATAAGTATATACATTTCTAATACATATGAACAACCTTATAGCCTTACTGTAAAAAACAATATATATACAGCAACATACTATATATAACAGATCATGTGGTATATATTTCGCACTGTTCTACAGTTATTAAAACAAAGGTATTATATATATCACTATTCAAATAAACTCAGCCTATATATATAAATATGTATACTATTATATAACTAATATAAAGTAATATTATATATATAACTAATAACTTGCACACCACAAAAATATATTACCCACCAGAAAAATGGAAGGAGGAGGCTCGGCCAATAAAAAAAATGGAGAAGGAGGCGGCAAGGGTGGTGATGTGCTCGGTAGTGGGTACTATGCTCGGAGAGGGTGGTAGAGACGGTCGGGTTTTGTGATGGCGGTCAGCATGGAGGAGGGTGGCTCGTGTATTGGGAGGCGGGCTGTGGAGAGGCACGGTGAGGTTGAAGAGGCCATGAATGAAATTTTGGGATGGAAGAAGATGTACGTGAATCAGCAATTTGCAGAAAGGAAATGGCCTTCGTATTATGTGGGCTACCTGATTTTAAATTATATTACATAATATGATAAAGTAAGTAGAAAAGGTAAGGGTGACGAAAAATAACGGGGAAGGCGAACGAGATGAAAGAGAGGTGAGGAAGGAGGAGTGTTTCTGTTCTTTTTTTTTTCAAATTAAAAATGACAGCCGAGTCCAAGAGAAACGTATGGAAGGAGGGAAGGGGGCGTGAACAACTACTGGATGACAGCTCAAAATGTATCTTTCCCAAGGCAGACCAAGAATATGAAGAGCAATAGTTATGAACTAAAAAAAAATCTAAAGGAAATCGGTGAAAATAATTTAATCAAAAATGGAATAACAAAAGTTACCGATTGAATTCCAGAGAATATTAAAGACTGCTGTCCATTCATATGCACGGTGAGTTATAGAACGACACAGAACATATAAGAGTTCCAAATGGTTATCGATATGACTAATCATTTCACAAACTTCGCCGTGCACCGGACACCAAAATACAAGAATGAATATACCGTAGATATCAGTACGACGAGACGGTCACAACGGTATACAGATATCAGTGGTATGATTGAATTTATAAAATTCGAATTTTTCTACTGGCGGAAATGCCAGAAAAACGTAGAAAAAATAAGATCGACGGAGCCAAAGAAGTCCGAATTTGGAAAAACGAAAAGTGGCGTTTACTCAGAAGATGGTTTAGAATTTTTCTATGTAAAAATATTTAGGTTTCGAAAACGTTTTATTTTCATTGCTTTTTAACTGATTAAATAGAAGTAAATTTACGCGCGAAATAAACTTTCATATTTTAGGAAGAAAATTTACCAGTTGCTATGTTTAACTAAACGCATTCCAAATATCAATTTTATATTTCAAAATTTTATCGTTTAAAATTTCACAAAATTTCAACTAATTACGTTATTAAAACAGTTGAAATTTACGGGTCGTTACACTCTCCCCCACTCAAAACTTTTCGTCCCCGAAAAGGAACGAGGTAGGAGAATAGAAACAACCAGAAAGAAAAACAAATTTTGAATTATAAAATAACAATTAATTTAAACCATATAAATTCAAATTTAAATTAATTGATATTCAATAATTGATTTAATCCATTTGATTTCACTAAAATCAATCTCAACTATTTCTAAATTCATTATCATATTATCCAATTATCTTCAATTTACAATTTCTAAAACCATAAATTTGAATAGTCTTTTATTATAATCATAATTTTTTTCAACAATTTAAATTCTTCTTTATTCCAAATTATTGTTAAATTTATTCTACTTAATATATCTAATCACATATATTTAACCCATATAAATTAATTTAAACCATAAAAGTTTCAATTTAAATTAATTTATATTTACTAATTGCTTTTAAATTCAAGGTATTTTCATAAGTTGATCAAATTTCAATTTTATTAATCCTTCCAAAACAAATTTATTAATTCTTAACAGAGTTTTACTTATTATCCTATCTAACTCTATTAACATCTTTATATTCATAATTTAGTGTATAACATTTATTATAAACACTCACATTTTATTTATAAATACAATTTATAAATTATATATTATCCAATTACATATTCAACTCTTGAATGATTTAGGTAAGTTGTATTAGGATGCAGTTGAACAATATACAAATAAAAATTTTCCCAATTCAATTATTCAAGATTAAATATTTATTCCAAAATTTGGTTTTATTTGTAATTAAAATCATCTTTTACAAAATTTAAGAATTAGATTTCCGATTAACTTTAAACAATGTAGAGATATATATAATATATTTATATCAAATCAAATTAAATTTTAAAATAAGATCAAAATATACTGAAGAAATTCAAATCAAAATATTATTATTATTTTTCTTTTCTCAAAACAAAACCGTAGCAAAGCTACAGAATGGTTTCTCCACTTCGAAACTCGAAAATGAATGTCGATGGTGCGGCCGCCATCACCGAAATTATTTTCCAGCGATAAAGAGAAGAACACTGATTTCAACATTTTAAAATTCTTTGAAAACGATTTATATTCGAAAATATTTTAAATACTATACACTTTAAAACTTCAAATCAAAGTTTGAAATCACCGGAAATTAAATTCTCAAATTTTTATTTAAATTCCTTTCAAATCCCAAATCAATTTATAACCAAGTTTCATAAATTCATTTATTTATTTTATGCAATAATCAATGGTTTACAAAATAATAAATGAAAGTCAAATATTATTATTTCTGACAACAAATTTATTAACACTTTAATTTCAGAAAAATTTATACTTATATATAATATAATCATACAAAACTATTTTATTTACTAAATTTGAAAACAATGTTGTGTCAGTTTGCTCTGCTCAAGTGTTTTGGAGATCCTATCGATAGCGCTGATCAGACGAATCGATCAGAAACCCAAATCACATCAACAACTCAAACAACACAATATATAAAACATTTTTAATATAAATTTACAAATACATTTCTTTGCTCGACGATACAGGGATGAATTTTCAAAATAAGGATAGGGTTTCAAATTTGATGGACCCAAGTTAAAGAGAATTCTGATTTGAATACAAGTTCGAAAGAAAAGATAAGATGGTTCAATTAACAGAATCAGGTTGGATAAGCTTATTTAATTCACGGGCAATCTTAACCGGATCGTCCGTAACTTCAAGAATAAGATCGATGCTGAATTCCGAGGTAAATCAACACTTGATCTCAAGAGATGGAAGTCATGTGTAGCGGGGAATAGATAGCATCGTAAACCGAGGATACAGAAATCTCCGGTAAATCGATGCCTATTATAAAGGAGTTTTGCTCCTTTACGAATCATTCGAAGATTGGCGAGACCGCCGATCTATTATAGATATCATTCAAAATGGAGTTATGAGGTGCTCCAGAATTGAAAGAAGATGAATAGTGAAGGACACAAATGAATTTCGGAACCGAGGGGAACGTTCCAAAAATTCAAAGGAATTGAGTCAAAAGGAAGAGATTGAAACTCGAATGAGAGTGATTCTATAAATACATTTACCCTATATGTTAAGTTTTGCCTAGAGCTGCCATAGCTCTGATACCAACTGTAACGACCCGATATTTTGGACCATTCGCATCCATTATAAGTGTATAGGTAGACACTCATGCCAGAGTTGAATTGCTCAAAATACCGCGTTGTTAATTTAAATTTGGCAAAACTGAACATATACAGTAAATAAATATAATCACAGATCACAGACACAGAGTAATAAATGCAGCGGAATTAAAAGAGATAGTAGTTCATGAAGCTACTATATGAATATATAAGATACATCAGATATTACAACAAAAGAGTAATACGATACATCAGAGTTAAACCAGATACAATGGAAGAGTAACCCGATACATCAGATACAAATCAGAATACATCACTAGGATCATCGAATACTGAAGCAGAATAGATGGCTGGATCTTCAAGCAAAGCTCTAACTTCAAAGGTGAGTCTCGAATACTGGTACACTCAGTCTGACCCGAGCGTAAAGCAAAAACACAAGACACTCGAGTCAGGATTAACATTCTTATATTAATAAATCCAACTCAAGTGAAATAGCAATTGAAATACAAGTAACTCAAAGGATGTTTGGAATAACCATCCTTTAAGGATCCGTTAAACTATCTACTAGGTAGTAATGTACGATAAGTAGATAATGTCTATCAGTAATATAAAGATATCAAAATAGTGTTAAGTCATGGCCCATTCCACCCTTAACACATTTTTATTCCCAAAAGCATATACAAGACCGTAGTTTCCCCAAAACCGGAAGTCACCAGAGGGCAATCCATATACTAAAGGTACAAATCAAAATCGTAGTGGTCGCGCATAAATGGAATACAAGTATGACAAGGCACATGAGGCAATACCCAAGGTAGTGATACTACCGTTCGCCTGATCCGGACTGGTGAGAACGCAACGCCGCAGCGCCCGCAACACCGTGAAACAACACTCCCAAAATCAAGGGTGCACCAATCGACGACAAATAATGAGTAGTTCGAAGAAGTGTGTTCACTTGAGGTAGCTAATCCTCCATTGGCCCGGCACGGCTCCTGTTTTAGTCATTTCCAATTTGACACAAGTGTCAAGGCTATCCATTATCGTTCTCTTTCTTCAGTCATCACGTACATCATTCCAACCACTTCATTCTGGATCATCACTCCGCGTATAGTTATTAAAGTGGTTTTCGGTTTAGATAGAGAGTATATCCATAACCGATTCCGGTCTCTTTAATAACTTACGTAATTATTTCACCGATTGGTCGTTTATATATTTCAAAACCAAATCAAATTCAAATTCAATTTCAATTCGTAAATCAACATTTCACTTGTCTTTCAAAAACAATTTCCAAAATTTACGTTTCAAAACTTCCAAATTACCATTTCAAAATCTTATAATACAATTTCAATTTCATTTAAAACAATTCGAATATTGATTCAAGTTCGTATATAAGTTTCATTCCGAAATTATTTAAATTAAATTAATTTGACATTCCAAATCAGTTTAAATTCATTGATCGATTTCATTCAATATTCGTTATGTTACTTTATTATTCAAAACAATTTATTTAATTTCCAGTTCATTAAATCAATTATTTAAGTTCAACTTAATTATATCAAAACTTCAAATTGAATTAAATAAAATTCGTCAAATCAAGTTCTTTCAATTACAAGTCTTACATTAATTTCAAAAATCACATTTGCATTTCTTGATTTAAGAAATTCAATTTCACTTATTGACTTACTTAAATAAATTTTCAAAACTTAATTAATAAAGAAAACTTAATTTCAATTATTTATGAAGTAAAATTCACTTATTCAAAAGTTCAATTTTCTTATTAAAGAATTCAATTTTATTTAATCATTAAATAATTCATTATTAAATAATTCAAACTTAATTATTAAATAATTTCAAAGTTTAATAATTTCAAACTTAATTATAATTTCAAACTTAATTATTAAATCATTTCAAACTTAATAATTTCAAACTTAATTATAATTTCAAACTTAATTATTAAATCATTTCAAAGTTTAATAATTTCAAACTTAATTATAATTTCAAACTTAATTATTAAATCATTTCAAAATTTAATTCAATCATTTCTCAAATTAAACAACATTCTTTCATCAATTACATTGTTAATATTTTGTTTCAGATTATTAAATATTAACATTTTCCTTTCATTAAAATTTAAATTTCAACTTCATTTCAAAACCATATTATTTATTCAAATAAAATCTTCGTTTTATTTCTAAATCAAATTATTGACCAATCGGGTTTTATTTAATTTCCTATCCTAGGTCAAAGTTCAATTTGGGTATTTATCATTTCAACCCGATTCCAATTCAATTCAAAAATCAAAGCATAGCAAAGGGAACTTGCAGTGTGATAATTGGGATGGTGTCAAAGTAAATAAACAAGCAATAACAACAAACAATAACAATCCAATAATCAATTCAAATAATCCCGAAATAACCGTATTAATTCGTATTGTCATTTGTACGAATTAATATAATTATTTCTAGAATCTACACTATCATTTCATGTAGATTAAAGATTATTACATTACGGTTTTTCACTTGTCATCTATTACAATTTCATACATCATCAGTTTAACAACATACATTCAGTGGTTCAAAGTGAAATTACACAAATCCTACGTGTCAATAAAGTTAACAGTTTAAAGGGGGTCATATTATACAAATGTCAGTTAATCAAATTTAACATTTAACTATCCTATATCAAGTTCAATTGCATACTATTTATCATTTTAACATTAACAATTTAACGTCCAATATAAACATCAACAAACAATAAATTACCAACCAAACTGTATTATCATCGCATAAATAATTAACAGATAATGGTGTCAGATGTCACAGGTGAACTGATACAGGTAATAGCATATATAATAGTGTAATTAACTAACAACATCATATTTCAATTGTCGTTTCAATCGAAATCATATTTAATAAATAAAAGGACATTAATCGTGAGTGATTGCTCACCTTTCGAGGCTAGAGAAGACATGACAACACAAGGGATAAATCACGAATTCGATAATCAATCGATCCGAATGAAGAATCTCAAAACGAATTAAGCTGACACAGATTTGACCGGCGGAGCTGATAGATAGAAATTGATGAGAACAAATCCAGTCAACTTGATATAACAGAATATATATACATATATTGTTATTATTATTAAAAATCAATATTAAATTTAAAACACTATTAATAAAAGAAATATATACATACATACATACACACACACACACATGTATATATATATATCATTTCAAATCCTTACATTATAAACACATTTTGATTTAAACCTTCATCTATTTCTAAACTTCAAACTCTTGTATATTTATATTTATATATAGGCAAATCTAAGGACTAGTTTATACTACCCATATGAACAGGAGCTTGTTAAACAACTATGACATGCAGATCTTATATTTTATAACTTAAATCAAAACTTTATGTAAACTAATACATAGAACTAATATATATAACCAGTATACATTTTTAAACCTTTATAGACATCATGAATAAACACATATATACTCTTCCCAAGTATTAATATAAATGTAAACCCAACATAAATTATAAATATACCCATACCAAACCCATACGTATAGCCAGAGCCATATTATAAAGCAATATATAGTAAGAGGTAAAACTAGATTATGCAGACTTGGCTTATATCAAAATATATATGTAAATATGAGACTAACATCTATATATATATACTGTTCCACATTATATAATTAACAGACATTTTCAACATTTAAACTTATATACTATATATATATAGACCGAACTCACCCATATAACTTATAATATAACATATGTATACACAATAACTTAAAATAAATTACATACTAAAAAAATGCAAACGCTTACCTACAAGTTATCTTTAACATTAATATTTAGTAATTATATATATATATATATGAAAAACCAGAATGTATGAGTTATATAACTACCAAAGTATGCATATACATTATATATATTTGAACTAAATCTTAGTAAACAACTTTATAATTTTTAAAACTTTAAAACTACAAAATAAACAGAAGAGGGCAAAGCAGCATACGAGTTCAAATATAAGTATATACATTTCTAATACATATGAACAACCTTATAGCCTTACTGAAAAAAACAATATATATACAGCAACATACTATATATAACAGATCTTGTGGTATATATTTCGCACTGTTCTACAGTTATTAAAACAAAGGTATTATATATATCACTATTCAAATAAACTCAGCATATATATATAAATATGTATACTGTTATATAACTAATATAAAGTAATATTATATATAACTAATAACTTGCACACCACAAAAATATATTACCCACCAGAAAAATGGAAGGAGGAGGCTCGGCCAATAAAGAAAATGGAGAGGGAGGCGGCAAGGGTGGTGATGTGCTCGGCAGTGGGTACTATGCTCGGAGAGGGTGGTAGAGACGGTCGGGTTTTGTGATGGCGGTCAGCATGGAGGAGGGTGGCTCGTGTATTGGGAGGCGGGCTGTGGAGAGGCACGGTGAGGTTGAAGAGGCCATGAATGAAATTTTGGGATGGAAGAAGATGTACGTGAATCAGCAATTTGCAGAAAGGAAATGGCCTTCGTATTATTTGGGCTACCTGACTTTAAATTATATTACATAATATGATAAAGTAAGTAGAAAAGGTAAGGGTGTGGAAAAATAACGGGGAAGGCGAACGAGATGAAAGAGAGGTGAGGAAGGAGGAGTGTTTCTGTTCTTTTTTTTTCAAATTAAAAATGACAGCCGAGTCCAAGAGAAACGTATGGAAGGAGGGAAGGGGGCGTGAACAACTACTGGATGACAGCTCAAAATGTATCTTTCCTAAGGCAGACCAAGAATATGAAGAGCAATAGTTATGAACTAAAAAAAAATCTAAAGGAAATCGGTGAAAATAATTTAATCAAAAATGGAATAACAAAAGTTACCGATTGAATTCCAGAGAATATTAAAGACTGCTGTCCATTCATATGCACGGTGAGTTATAGAACGACACAGAACATATAAGAGTTCCAAACGGTTATCGATATGACTAATCGTTTCACAAACTTCGTCGTGCACCGGACACCAAAATACAAGAATGAATATACCGTAGAGATCAGTACGACGAGACGGTCACAACGGTATACAGATATCAGTGGTATGATTGAATTTATAAAATTCGAATTTTCCTACTGGCGGAAATGCAAGAAAAACGTAGAAAAAATAAGATCGACGGAGCCAAAGAAGTCCGAATTTGGAAAAACGAAAAATGACGTTTGCTCAGAAGATGGTTTAGAATTTTTCTATGTAAAAATATTTAGGTTTCGAAAACGTTTTATTTTCATTGCTTTTTAACTGATTAAATTGAAGTAAATTTACGCGCGAAATAAACTTTCATATTTTAGGACGAAAATTTACCAGTTGCTATGTTTAACTAAACGCATTCCAAATATCAATTTTATATTTCAAAATTTTTATCGTTTAAAATTTCAACTAATTACGTTATTAAAACAGTTGAAATTTACGGGTCGTTACAATATCTCTCATGAAACAAAAACTCATAATCTCAAAAATCAGAGTACATAATGTCCCTCATAATAAGCCAGTACATAGAAAGAACAAAAGCTGAAAATAAAAGAAATACATAGTAGAAATCTCCTACAAGAAAACTCCAAGCAACAGGAATCTACCGACTTCTCCTTAGATTGCCTAGGAGGGGGGAAAAGGGGAAAATAGAGGAGTGGGCCAGACTAAAAGTCTGGTGAATGATAGTAATTACTAGAGTCTTTAAGCAAGATAAAAGTAATAGACTCTACAACAGTTTTAGCATAAATAAGGATAACAAAGGAAATAGGAAAGAGATAGACTGGAAATAAGTACGATTAAATATTGCTGAATTTATAAGATAGGTTAACTTTGATTGCTTGCACTTGAACTTGATTGTTGCTTTGATTAGGCTGAATCCCCAATCTTGTAATTAGGTTGTACCCCTAATTCTACCCTTTTGATCGGCCTGCTACTCCATAGTACCTTTCTGCGGACTAGATGCTATATAACTCCCTACACAGAATGTTACTATGGACCAAACGACTTACATAGCTCTCTACACAGAAGGCATTTATTTACTGTGGACCAGATACTATATAACTCCCTACACATAATGTTACTATGGACCAGACGACATATATAGCTCCCTACATAGAAGGCATTTATTTACTGTGGACAAGATACTAAAAAGCTCCCTACACAGAATGTTACTATGGACCAGACGACATATATAGCTCCCTACACAGAAGGCGTTTATTTACTGTGGATCAGATACTATATAACTCCCTACACAAAATGTTACTGTGGACCAGACGACATATATAGCTCTCCCTACACAGAAGTCATTTATTTACTGTGGACCAGATACTATATAACTCCCTACACAGAATGTTACTGTGGACCAGACGACATATATAGCTCCCTACACAAAAGGCATTTATTTAATAGTGCCCCTTGTCCAAATCTCCCGTGATTTGAACATCTACTTATTGACCAATTACTACCACTATTAGCATAAGTGTGCCTCTCGTCTCACTTCAGGATTATGTGAAACACCGTGCCCATAAAAAATATAGGGGAATGCTATTTAGTACAGATCCTATTTACATTTTTGCTTATTAACTTAGATATATTATTTAAGTAAGCTTTTATTATCATTTCTACATTCCACGCTTATTAATTTATCCTAAATCTTAAAATAAGCCTTATTCTATTCTTTTTTATTATAACCTACGTTATAATCATGCTTATTACTTAACCCAAGGTTTAAGTGTGAAAATAAGCTTCTTTCATCTTTTAGTTATAATTCCACGTTATAACTAAGCCAATTAATTAGTCCAATTCTAATCATAATTAGGCATAATTTCAGTCCAATTCCATTTATATTACAGTCCTTATAATTTACATCTCATAATTATAAATAGGCCAATCTCTTTAATTCAGTCCAATTAATATCATAATTAGGTATAATTTCAGTCTTAGTTCCATTTTGTTATAGTCTTTATAATTTACATCTTATCTTTCGTTAGTTCAGAATTCTTATAATTTAATTAAATTTCGCGTTAATTCTATTCTAATCCATACGCGAAGAAGAAGGAGAAATAAAAAAAACTGAAAATAGAAGAAAATCAAAGGCGTAGGAAGAAGATGTAAATAACACATAAAAAACAGTAAATAAATTAAAATACTGTTAACTGTAAATAAATGGAAAATCTATAATTAACAGAAATAACTAAAATTAACTGAAAAGAATAGCTAGAAAGAAATAAATAGAAAATAATTCTAAAAATTGTAAATAAAACTGCTAAAAAGGTTATTCAAAAAATCATAGTAAAACTACAACTATTGGAAACCCTATTATTTTAAATTACTTAAAGAAATCTTAAAATAATTACAATCACTCACCTCCGGTCCTAAGCTCTTCCTTTGGTCTTCCCAGATCCACTTGGAGTTGTAAAATAATTTAATTTAAAACGATTTTATCCTTTGAAAATTATTCCGTTTAGGGTCCTTCCTAGAAAGGTGAACCCAATTGGAGAAAACCTAGAATGAGAAAAAGTGTTAGGTCTAGGGATCTATTTATAGGGGTAGAAGTGGATCTCGGACCGTTGGATTTGGAGATTGAAGAGGATGCATCCACCTTATAGGTTGAATAGGAGCCATCGGATGCAAAAATAGATGGACCGGATTGGTCAGAAGAATGCAAAACACGTCAATCGGTTAAAAAAATCGCACCCTCATTCGAACGAACGAACAATCGTTCGTTCGCCCCTAAAACAGCAGGTGGGTCGACCGGTCGGTCGACCTGCCTATATATATATATATATATATATATATCTTCGTTTTCTGCTTATTTTGTTTATTTTATAACTTGGTCATATTAGCTCAGATTTTGACGTTCTATATATGGAAATCGATCAGAAAATTACAACGGACACAATGGTGCAACTTCCGTGGCTTACTTTTGATGATCTCACAAAGTTATTTTATTATCTAATTAACTAACGGATTAATTATTATGGATTAAATTTCGAGTTGTTACATTCTCCCCTCCTTAAGTGATTTCGTCTCTGAAATCTCTAAGGATAAAAGAATGTACTAAATGTTTTCATCCAATTCTACAATCAACTGCTCAATCATCAACCATGCATCTATTGTCCTTAAGTATTTCTAATGCAATTTATGATACTTATGCAATTAGTGTAGTGTAAATGTTACTAACTAATGCAAAATATTAGGCGGTCCACTGATTCAGTTGACCTCCTTTTATGCAATCATGTCCATGCCATGTATCCAAATGAATGCAAAATTTTCCTAATGATAACTGATAATTCTATATGCGTGCTACAAACATCATTCAAATGCAACAATCATGTGATAAACATCCATTTATAGCGACCATGGAAAAATAAAAATGCGCACATATCCATATGCATATGCTCTAGTGTCATGGTTAGGCCGATCGCTAAAGAATAATAGTGCCTAGTGTACCTATATGCGTCCATTAGGATCCACTAGCAAACACTAGCATACATCATTCATAACATGTTCTATTAACATGTTTACATCAAATCCTACCATCCATAGGTTAAATCCTAAGTTCTACCCTCCCAAAGGATAATAAAGGAAAGAACCTATTCAAAACTAAAGATGGAAAAAGGAAATTCTAAAACCTATTATCAAAGAGACATGGATATGAGATACGAATTTTCTCCTAATCAAATTAGACTTCTCCGAAATCTCTCTAACCATGTCGAAACCAAGAAGCAACCTTTCCGTAGACTCCAACCAACATGAAGACGTCTTACACGACCTTCCCAAAAAGAGCTTCGGAAGGTGTCATTCCAATGCTAGCTTGAGAACTACTATCTTATGAATTCCGCTAAAGAAAGATGCTTTTCCCAAGTTCTTCCAAAATCAAGAATACTCATTCTCAACCATGCTTGTCTTACTATCCTACTAATTTCATTTTACTGTTCTTCATGAATCAACATTCCTAGGTTCCTACTAGTGTCCTATACACTTTACGGAAACTTCCATTATTACTTCTAAAAGTAATTACTGCTATCTACTTACACCTTTTTCGTTACTCCCAGGAAATGATTCTTATCTGCTCCACATTTAAGAGTTTTGTTTGGTATTTATCACCTTGTTTTAAAAACTAAGGTTTCTAAAAAATTTAAAACATCAAATCCCAAAATTTTAATCTTTAAAAGGGTTATCTTTTCAGTTTCTATTAATTTCAAAAATACTTGGTCACTTAATATTATTTCCCAAACCTTGAGGGAAAAACTTTCAAATTTTTAAGTCTAAAACTTATATCTCTCTTTCTTTTAAATACTTTTACAATTTTCTATAAAAATTTGAATTTTCAAATTTTACTTTTATTAAGTTTTTCATTTCAAAAACTTATTTACTTTTTCACCAAACCATTTTCTTTTAAAATATCTTTAAAATATCCTTTATGTGTTTTCAAAATGGCTTCTTATTACACCTAACAGTCTCATATCTTAATTTATTGCAACTACTTTCTCTTATGAGAAGTTATTAACGCTAAAATCTTCTATGAACCTTTTAAAAGAGAATTTCATGTTTATGTGAAATTACAAGGAACTTATTTTATATTTTTCGAAAATAGGCTATACAAAATATGGTGCTTTTCATACCTTGTATATCTCTTTCATGTATTCCTTATAACTTGCACAAAACATTTTTATCGGTTTCATAGAAAATCATACCATTATTCTTTTCATTCCAATAGATTAAAATATGTTTAAATTATATTCTTCCATGATAAATTATTTCTAATATCTAACTTACACATTTTCTTTTTAGAAAAACTCATCTTCAAAACTGTTTTAATATTTCCATAACTGCAAAAAAATTTCCTTATACTTATTAATAATAAGTGTACTTTACAAACCATTTGGTTTCTATACTTAGAAATTACCTTTTAAAATACATTTTTACTTGGGTTATAACGGATGTTGCGTAAAACACCGTTACTATAACCCAAAAAAATAAATAAATCTCATATACCTATGTAAAATATTTCTCTTGAGAGTCACTTACTATATTAATAGTGTTACAGCCTATTCTCCACTTATTTTCCACGAAAACATTTATTACAACAATAAAAGTTGTAATCTATGTTTTTGATACTTGATACACTCTAGGTTTTTATGTTTAAATCTTTGTTTACTTACAATGAAACTAGGGAGTTATATATATATATATACTCCATAATTCTTCAAAAAGAATTTCAATTTTTCATTATATAAAAACCAACTTAAATTTCATACCATTCTTCAAAAACCCCATGTTTATTTTCTAAAAGAAAATATTAATAATGAAAATTTTCAATTCCAACAATTATAATATTTTTTTCAACTTTTTAAATTCGAAAATTTCATTTTATTGGGCTTAGCATAAAGTGGGTCTTCCTACTTACTACCCCCGGAGTACTTTTCCTAAACTAAAGGCTTTTACTCCTATTCCTCTTGTATACTCATATTTATTTTAAGGCATCACCGTCAAATCCACTTGTCTGAGACAATTATAATTTTTGCAATTACCTACACATGGACTTTCTTCTCTGCTTATCTACTGAATTTTATTGTACATCTCTAACCTTTGCCTACCACTCTTTGGATTTCCATAATCCCAATCTTAAATGTACAAAACCATTTCTTAAATCCCTATCATGTGTAGACATTCTCTATGTCCCAATAAACGCACTTCAAAAGTGATACTTCAAGAACTCTGCTCTCAACTGACAAACACGAAGCATACAAAGAACCTCCTTTAGATGAATAACATGCTCTTCCATACTTCTTGGAAAACACCAAAATGTCGTCCACGAATGCAACCACAAACTTATTTAGGACTTCTCTAAAGACGCGTCTCATCAAATCTACGAAGTAGGCTGAGGCATTGGTTAGCCCAAAAGGCATAACCAATCACTCTTAAAATCCGTCTGGAGTCTTAAACGTGGTCTTAACAATGCTGTCATCAGCTACACTAAGCTGATGAAATCCAATGGCTAGACCAAGCTGGGAATATACTAAAGAGCCAACTAACTGGTCGAAAAGATCATCTATCCTAGAGAAAGAATAATGGTTCTTCTTTGTGAGCTTATTCAATTCTCTATAGTCAATGCAAAGTCGAGGAGAACCACCTGCTTTGGTAGCGAAGATGATCGGCGCTCCCTATTCCGATATGTTTCTTCTTATGAAACCTTTCTCAAAAGCTCACGGATCTGCTTTCTCAATCCCTTTATTTCCCTAGGCTCCAGATGCCCTACGGGTAATGCCACTGTCTAGCAAAATAAATCCTAAAGTCAAACTCTCTCTTAGGTGGGTAGTCTCCTAACCTCCTCAAAGATGTTTGGAAAAATCTTTGACGACAGGAACCGAATCTAGCTCCGATGATAATGAATCGAGGGAATAAACGAAGCTCAACATAACTGACCCTTGCGGGTCGCAAGAAATCTCGAGAGTCCTACAGATGGATGTCTCTAGTCTAACGACTCTCATCTCGCAATCTAATATAGCTCCATAAGTGGATAGCCAATCTATTCCCAAAATCATCTCATACCCCGAAAATCCCAAAATATAGGCGTCATAGTCAAATTCTACGCCTAGGATATAAATTTTCAAACCCCTACAAACCATAGACAAGAGTGTCGATCTTCCTATGGGGTTTGAAACAACAATGGGGTCTACTACTAAAGAGATGTCTAAGTGCAAACAATATACCAAAGAACTAGAGATGAAAGAGTGTGATGTTCTAGGATCGAGAAGAGTATGAATGGGAAAATCAGAAATAGAAACCAAATTTTCCTACCTCGATCCGGTCTTCTGCTGGAAGGTGTTGCATCCAAAGCCTGAATCTACGCTGCAGGTGCACTCGTTCCCAGCCCCATCTTCTGAGGACAAAACTTACTAAAGTGACCAAGCTTTCCACAATTGAAACACCTTCCCTTCATTCCTGCCTTCTTACAGTCTTTTGCGTAATGACCATTCATCCTACAGTGCTTACATTTTCTATTTTTCTTGATTCGCTTCTGAGATCCCCTTTCTTTCCTCTTATCCTTCTTGTCCTTCCACCACTGTTTCTTAGAGCTTGTAGGAACCTCCTTAAGTTCTCCGTTCAGCTTCCAATAAGTAGGTTGAATTCGCTGTCGGTCCTCCAACCTAACCGCCTAAACTTTCGCTCTGAATCTTCCAACCTAGCTTGCGTCTCCTTGAAATCCTTCGTGCTAGAAAACATTCTGCCTCTTATACTAGCGAAGTCCTTGCATAGCTCAGAAAAGGGGGCTAATGTGGGTGGATTAAAGAGATTTCCACCTATTGAAGTTGTATTAGGCAGTTGCCCTTGCACCCCGTAGCTCTACGAAACCAGTCAGCCGTACTATGCAAAGAAAAGGAAACTTAGGCTCGAAAGAATCGAAAGAAGGTTGAACTGGACTTTGAGGGGATTTTTATAAAAACTCTTTTATACTTAAAAACTATTTCTAAGAGTTCTTTTTTGAAAAATACTTTTAAAACAAGTTATTTTGGAAAATATTTTACTTTTAAAATAAATTTTTAGGAATCCTGTAACCTTAGGCTCTGATACTAAGTGAAACACCCCACACCCCTTAATATACCCAAAAAGACACATTAAGAGGCATGGTGTGTTGTAGGTATAACTAAAGCTAACATAGACTAAGATTCACAAGACACAAATAGATAAAAACAAAGAAAACTTTAAAATCTTAATTAAAACAAAACTTCAAAATTGCTTCATAAATAGTCAAATACCAAATACCACATACATGACTAAAAATCCAATATGTCTCATGAAACAAAAACTCATAGTTTCAAAAATCATAGTACATAATATCCCTCATAATAAGCCAGTACATAAAAAGAAAAAAAGCTGAAAATAAAAGAAATACATAGTAGAAATCTCCTCCAAGAAAACTCCAAGCAACAGGAATCTACTGACTTCTCCTTAGATTGCCTAGGAGGGGGGAAAAGGGGAAAATAGAGGAGTGGGTCAGACTAAAAGTCTGGTGAATGATAGTAATTACTAGAGTCTTTAAGGAAGATAAAAGTAATAAACTCTACAAAAGTTCTAGCATAAATAAGGATAACAAAGGAAATAGGAAAGAGATAAACTGGAAATAAGTATGATTAAATATTGCTCAATTTATAAGATAGGTAAACTTTGATTGCTTGCACTTGTCCTTGATTGCTGCTTTGATTAGGCTGAATCCCCAATCTTGTAATTAGGTTGTACCCCTAATTCTACCCTTTTGATCGGCCTGCTACTCTATAGTGCCTTTCTGCGGACTAGATGTTATATAACTCCCTACACAGAATGTTACTGTGGACAAGACGACATATATAGCTCCCTACACAGAAGACATTTATTTACTGTGGACCAGATACTATATAACTCCCGACACATAATGTTACTGTGGACCAGACGACATATATAACTCCCTACATAGAAGGAATTTATTTACTGTGGACCATATACTATATAACTCCCTACACATAATGTTACTGTGGACTAGATGACATATATAGCTCCCAACACAAAAGGCATTTATTTAATAGCACCCCTTGTCCAAATCCCCCATGATTTGAACATCTACTTATTGACCAATTACTACCACTATTAGCATAAGTGTGCCCCTCATCTCACTTCAGGGTTATGTGAAACATCGTGCCCATAGAAAATATAGGGGAATGCTATTTGGTACAGGTCCTATTTACATTTTTGCTTATTAACTTAGATAAATTATTTAAATAAGCTTTTATTATCATTTCTACTTTCCACTCTTACTAATTTATCCTAAGTCTTAAAATAAGCCTCATTCTATTCTTTTTCTTATTATAACCCACGTTATAATCATGCTTATTACTTAACCCAAGGTTTAAGTGTGAAAACAAGCTTCTTTCATCCTTTAGTTATAATTCCACGTTATAACTAAGCCAATTAATTAGTCCAATTCTAATCATAATTAGGCATAATTTCAGTCCAATTCCATTTATATTACAGTCCTTATAATTTACATCTCATAATTATAAATAGGTCAATCTCTTTAATTCAGTCCTATTAATATCATAATTAGGAATAATTTCAGTCTTAATTCCATTTTATTACAGTCTTTATAATTTACATCTTATCTTTTGTTATTTCAGAAATCTTATAATTTAATCCAATTTCGCGTTAATTCTATTCTAATCCATACGCGAAGAAGAAAGAGAAATAAAAGAAAACTGAAAATAGAAGAAAATCCAAGGCGTAGGAAGAAGATGTAAATAACGCATAAATAACAGTAAATAAATTAAAATACTGTAAATAAATGGAAAAGCTATAATTAACAGAAATAACTAAAATTAACTGAAAAGAATAGCTAGAAAGAAATAGATTGAAAATAATTCTAAAAACTGTAAATAAAACTGCTAAAAAGGTTATTCCAAAAATCGTAGTAAAACTACAACTATTGGAAACCCTATTATTTTAAATTACTTAAAGAAATCTTAAAATAATTACAATCACTCACCTCCGGTCCTAAGCTCTTCCTTTGGTCTTCCAGGATCCACTTGGAGTTGCAAAATAATTTAATTTATAAAGATTTTCTTCTTTGGAAAAATTATTCCATTTAGGGTCCTTCCTAGAAAGGTGAACCCAATTGGAGAAAACCTAGAATGAGAAAAAGCGTTAGGTCTAAGGGTCTATATAGGGGTAGAAGTGGATCTCGGACCGCTGGATTTGGAGATTGAATATGATGCAACCACGTCATAGGCTGAATAGGAGCCATCAGATGCAAAAATAGATGGACCAGATTGGTCAGAAGAATGAAAAACACGTCAGTCGGTTAAAAAAACCGCACCCTCATTCGAACGAATGAACAATCGTTCGTTTGCCCTTAAAACAGCAGGCGGGTCGACCGAGTGGTCAACCGGACGGTCGACCTGCCTATATATATATATATGTATATATATATATTCTTCGTTTTCTGCTTATTTTGTTTATTTTATAACTTGGCCATATTAGCTCAGATTTTGATGTTCTATATATAGAAATTGACCATAAAATTACCACAGACACAATGGTGCAACTTCCGTGGCTTAATTCTGATGATCTCACAAAGTTATTTTATTATCTAATTAATTAACGAATTAATTATTATGGATTAAATTTCGGGTTGTTACAGGTTTCGATTCCTTTGCTCCGAATACCGTTGTGTTATAGGGTTTATGGTGGAGTAACCTGAGAAATAATCCTATTATCTTTAAAATAACATTAAAGCTCTTGTCCAACATACTCACCTCCTAATCAGATCAAAGTATTTTAATCTTCCGGTTCATCCAATTTTTGACCTTGCTTTTATATTCAATAAATTTCTCGTAGACATCGAATTTTTTCTTCATAAGATACACTATCCTAGTCTTGAGAAATAGTCCATAAATGTTATAAAGTAAGAAAACTATCTTCGGTAACTATAGACATTTGACCACATACATCAGTATGTACGAGGCCCAAAAGCTCGTTAACTCTTTCATAGCTCCCATTAAAGGGGTGCTTTGATATTTTTCCTTTAAGACATGTCTCACACGTGTTAAATGATTCAAAATCAAATGAAGGTAGAAAACACTTGATTTTCAGTTTATGTAGTCATTTTTTACATATATGACATAGCATATAATGCCAAAGATAGTTATTGTTTATGTCAATGTTAAAAGAATTATTCACAGCACAGACATAATTATTATTAATCACATGATACCATTATCTAAAATATCATCGCAGACTTTCTTACCAGTTAACATAATGTTCACAACATTCTTAGCACAATGTAATATATATAACCAGTCTTAGACAATCTAGACACATAACTAGTACCACAAATAAATTCTTTAACATAATAGCAACTATTTAATATTAAAACTAATTCATTTGGTAAACTTAAATGGAAATCTCCAACTGTCGTTGCATCTACTAGAGGTACATCAACAAGTTGAAGCCTCATCTCTCCTTTTTTTCACATGATGCATCTTCCTAAGTCCCTATAACAAATTACATATGTGAGTTTCAGATCCATTATATAAACAAAAAATAATTTATTGATTGCAAACCAATTTGAATTATAAATATACCTATAGGAGCAGCAGAACTATTCTATTTCTTCTCTTTGACAATCTTTAAGTACTCTGAACAGTTCCATTTCCAATGACTCTTCTTGTGACAGTGATGACATTCACCCTTGTTAGTTGGAGCAGTCTTTCTATTCTTCTTATTAACTATTTGACGCTTCTTCGAGATTTTCGAAGATGATGTGTTCTCCTTAACCACGAGCACCGTGCCCTAATCTTTGGATAAAGACTCGGTTGACCTCAACATGTTGAGGAGCTCCACGAGGCTTACATTCAACTAGTTCATATTATAGTTTAATATGAGTGGCTCACACCGAGGAGAAAGAGATCCTAGGATCGGATCTACTTGCAACTCATTACCTATCGTCATGTCCAATTGAGAAATTTTATCAATATAGCCTTTTGTCATTGGAACGTACTCGTTCACTTTCATGCCCTTCGTCATTTTTATATTAAATAGTTTCTTCGTAAGTTCATACCTTGCGGAATGAGCTGTTCCCCAAACAAAGCTTTGAAGCCATCGAAAATTTTATGGACATTCATGTTTTCCTGTTGTCTCTACAACAGTTTGTCTAACTTAAACAACACGTTAACTTGGGCGATTTCAAGGTCTATGACCCATTTGTTATAGGCTACGTGTAATTTGGGGTTCGCATTATCAACGGGTTTTCCTTAGGAGGTTTGGTTATTGACGACCATAGACATTCGTATGTTAGTGCTATCTTTATTACCCTTAACCAGTCTATGTAGTTAGGTCCGATAAGTTTATCGTTTTTAGAAAACAACTTGGGTGTAGATATTTTTTGCAAATTTTAACTTAGTTGATTAGGACATTATTCATAGTAGATGTTCATAGAATATTATTTAGGTTAAACATTAATTTTCATTTTACTAACCAATACATTAGGCACGTCTGTTGTACGTGTGCAAAAAGCACCGGGAGAAAATTATTTTATTATCAAATAATGATTATATGCATAGATAGTACTCGACATAAATAAATTTGTGAGCTAATTTCTTTTTATTGTAAAGTAGCATGACCAAATGCACACAAAACTCAATGCTATATTTTTGGGCATCAATTTGGATCTTATGTAAATATTGAATAAGAAAAATATATTATGAGATTTATGCTTTATTCCTTTTTATAGGAATGTTGAATGGAAAAATTATTTTATTTCCTAGTTATTAGTAAATCCATACTCATACAAATCAACTCCTCCAGATTTCTCATCTCTACCATTTCCATTCAACCCGATCAACTAAAAATGTACTCAACTCAGATTTTCATTGTAAACAGTAATGAAATTACATCTTCAGATACAAATTGGATGGCACAAAACCATATAGAATATCAAATAGACCAAGATGATAACATTGTTTGAAACACAATAGCTAATTATGATTTTCTAAAGGGACTTTTCTGTCTAGTACAACCATAGGTAAAAATTGTTATACGTCTAGTATACCAAAACAGAGACTAATCAATAATAAACTCGTCTCACAGGTTTACAAATCAGATTTCCACTAATTTGGAATTTTGTATTAGCTATTTTTAACAATAAATATATTGTAAGTAATTACAACAACAAACTAACAACTATAGTAATAATAACTATAGCGATAAATCAAACGTTGTACTATTTAAAGAAATAGTACAACGTAGAAACGAAAATGATATATATATAAAAATATATAAATCAACTAGAAATCTAACCGGTTGAAGAAGGAAATTTCATCTGAGGCTTGTCGTAACAATTTCCTTAAGACTTTATTCAAAGTCTCCCAAGATACAATAGACGTAAGCTGCTCGAGATCGTGATGTGTATGATCTTCTGTGTGATAGGACTGATTATGATTTTAAGAAATGAAGATAAAGAAGAGATAATTCAGTTTTAAAATTGAGTGAGAAAAGTGATCAGGTTTCCTCCTTATTTATAGCTGATTTTCCAATGGCTACACCGGTTGAGAAAAGTAGCATCCCTTCATTTGCAATGCCAAAAAGCGTTACTGTTCGCAACAGCACCCGCACCCGACCCGACCCGCACCTGCACCCGACCCGGCCCGGTTCGGTCGGTCGGATGGGCGGGCGGCGGCGCGCGCACGTGTGTTAGTCCATGGCCATATAGGTTCTCCCCCTCGCACAAAATTACCTGACCCTAAGGGCCAATATAGGGATTGAGTGTACACAATATAAACAAGAAAATGTACTTATTTTTGGCGATGTGGGATATATCTCATTCACTATTTTTGAGGATTCCAACAATCCCCCACATGAATGACGATATATGTCTCCCCCACACAAAGTGTAATATCACATAGTTCATATGAAAATTATGCTATATCGAGGATAAGTAGATATTTCACTTTGAACTTTCCCTAGTTAAAACTTATCGGATATACTTGGCTAATCGGTGAATTATTTCATCTTGAACCGTCAGCTGTTATTGTATAACCAGACAATAAGCTTTACAAAGTATTATTTCCCTTCACATCCAATCTCTTGGTTGTGTTCATTTTGGTCCTGAACAATTTTTGGTTCTGCGAGTGTTTATAGAGAATAAAAGCCTTTAATATTCTCATAGAGCCGATCCAGCTCACACTAACATAGGTGATCACAACCATTAAGAGTATCCTACATATACCCCACTTGTTATTTTCAAGATATGGTCATCATTAAAAAACATAGTTTTATCCTTTTAATACTTTTGTAGGCATGCATTTATATTGTGCACCATAGGAATGGAGTAGGACTAAGTCCAAACAAATGCATTACATCTTGAGTTATTCAGAACTAGTTTGCCTATTGATCCTAGTCCGTGGGATCTCCAGCCGCTAGGATAGGTTTCCGTAGAAGATAACTCTTGTTGGTTTAGGCTTTTAAACCCATTCCCCTCGATGCGCAGTTAATTTTCTCTCTTGATAAATCTTAAGTAAATGGATCCGCTAGGTTATCATTTGTTCGCACATAATCTATGGAAATATTTCCATTTGAGAGTAACTGCCTAAATGTGTTATGGCGTCGACGAATGTGTCGTGACTTTCCATTATAAACAAAGTTTTATGCTCTGCTTAATGTTGCTTGGTTATCACAGTGTATGCATATGGCCGGTACAGGTTTAGGCCAAAATGGAATATCTTCTAAAAAGTGATGAATCCATTCTGCTTCTTCGCCTACTTTATCTAAAGCGATGAACTCCGATTCCATAGTGGATCGAGCTATGCATGTTTGTTTAGTATATTTCCATGACACTGCTGTCCCTGCTAAGGTAAAGACATAACCACTCGTTGATTTTGATTCCTCTGAATCAGCAATCCAGTTTGCATCACTATATCCTTCTAAGACGGCAGGATATTTTCCATAATGTAAGGAATAGTTTGTGGCAGAAATTAAGAGCATCGCATTAATCATATCTTTAAATGTTCTATTCTTTCTCTCGGCTATACCATTTTGTTGTGGTGAATATGGTGTTGTTGTTTGATGAATTATACCATTTTCGGCACAAAATTGTTCAAATGGTGATTCATATTCTCCACCTCGATAAGATCTCAATATCTTGATCTTTTTATTTAACTGATTTTCTACCTCAGCGTTGTACTTCATAAACGATGTAATTGCTTCTTCCATGCTATTTAAAAGATATACATAATCTCTGTTTTAGTGAAAACAGGAAAGTCTTAAGATGTTATACGTCTAGTATACCAAAACAGAGACTAATCAATAATAAACTCGTCTCACAGGTTTACAAATCAGATTTCCACTACTTTGGAATTCTGTATTAGCTATTTTTAACAATAAATATGTTGTAATTAATTACAACAACAAACTAACAACTATAGTAATAATAACTATAGCGATAAATCAAACGTTATACTATTTAAAGAAATAGTACAATGTCGAAACGAAAATGATATATATATATAAAAATATATAAATCAACTAGAAATCTAATCGGTTGAAGAAGGAAATTTCGTCTGAGGCTTGTCGTAACAATTTCCTTAAGACTTTATTCAAAGTCTCCCAAGATACAACAGACGTAAGCTGCTCGAGATCATGATGTGTATGATCTTCTATGTGATAGGACTGATTATGATTTTAAGAAATGAAGATAAAGAAGAGATAATTCGGTTTTAAAATTGAGTGAGAAAAGTGATCAGGTTTCCTCCTTATTTATAGTCGAATTCTCAATGGCTACACCCGTTGAGAAAAGTAGCATCCCTTCATTTGCAACGCCAAAAAGCATTACTGTTCGCAACAGCCGCGTCCGTTCGTTTGCAACGGTTCAGAACTGTTGCTGTTTGCAACAGTCGCATCTCTTCATTTGCAACGGTCACAACCGTTGGAAAATCCGTATCTATTTAAACACACTTATGTTTTAAAATCAGTCCATTTTTTAGGTAGCAAAAATATAGGACACAGCCTAATCTTATTGGATCCGCACCCGGCCCGGTTCGGTCGGGCGGCGGGTGTTAGTCCATGGCCATATAGGTCCTCCCCCTCTTACAAAATTACCTGACCCTAAGGGCCAATATAGGGATTGAGAGTACACTATATAAACAAGAAAATTGACTTATTTTTGACGATGTGGGATATATCTCATTCACTATTTTTGAGAATTCCAACAAAAATTACATCAATCAACATCCATTTCAGTATCCAACAGAAAATATTTTTGAGTGAATGCTTCGGTCGTTGATGTTTTCAAATGGCCCAATACATACAAAAGGTATTAAATTATGATGGTGCTACACTTCTTATTACAGACTCTAGATCTATCTCATAACAAAAAATCGATGGTTCTGTTGGCAAAGTTCATAATAAAGTTTACAAACAAAATTTACTTCATTATAATATTTCTGTCAAATCAGTGTAAGATATAGCTCGAATAGAAAAAACAGATTCAAATCAATAAATAAAATGAGGTAGATGCTTCAAATTTGGGTTTAGAATTATAATTATTTTATATAATAATTATGTATATTCTATAAAATGTGTTTGGGTTAGTGAAGTCTACTTGAACTTGTTATACATACTGTATAGAATTGCATTGTTGGAACTTCCCAATTGAATAGTAGAGAAAACCACCACTTCAAATTGCAAATACTAACCTAATAGTGTTGATCAAATTAAACAGTCATATTTCGAAGTAATTTTTAAAGCAAATCACTTTTAACCAACCTGGAAAGGATCCGATGGTTTAGCTTCATGTGCAAATCATGCAGGTTTCCATTAGTAAAATCAAGAACCATTCACCTACTCATTCATATCAAGTATACAACCCCAAATAATCTACTTGATGGAATTTCATAATTACATAAGCTTCATGGACACAATAGAGAAACTACTGTCAGCAACAGTTACAGTTACTGTACTCCACAAATTACATGTATTTACCAATTGAATGAGAGTACAAATGGTGGCATACTAATACCAAGAATTCATTTGCCTGATGAGTCTAAACATTTTCTATCATCCAAAACTTCATATCAATGAATTTTTTTAAATGGACTGCAATTTTCACTTCCTAATGACAGAGCTGTGAATAACCATCACTACTTCCATAGACAGATGAATGAAATTAGATTCTCACTGAATCCGAGTGTCAAAACTGCTATTGTAGTTCGTGGATCTATTCTTCTAGAAGGCATCTCCGTGTAATCAACATGACTACTGTTCCGTAAGCTGTTCTACTTCCTCTAAAGTCTAGACTATGTAAACTCAATATGTAGTGACCATTGCCTATCTCTGATGACAGCTGGAGAGTTGTTTCTTAATGAGTTTGGGCTCCTAAGTGTTACTTTCTATTATCATAACATGGCCATGTATGTCGTAATATATAATGAGGTATTAATTCTTATGAGAAGACATGAAATTTGGAATACCACCTGGATTATATTTAGAAAATTCAAAAAGTAGATACCCTATTTGTTATTCAGCATGCAGGTTCTTCAACAAAGGTTGCGCATTCTGTCCAGATCAAGAACCGTTTTTCCTACTCCTGCATATCAGTCTTAGTCAAATCACCGAATGCACAATACAAAACATTAAATTAACAACAATTTTTTTCAACGACATTTTTTATTTCAAAGGAGAAGTGGATGGTTAAAAAACCAAGTAAATTTGTAAAGCATATTTGTATGACCACATTTTGTCACTGTGCACCCTATAAGTTGCATCGTGTTTCATATGTCAATTCATTCTTGCTAATGACAATCAAAGTTTGGTATCTTTAATATGAGTCAGGTCGATAGATAGTGCTAAACTGTTGCAAGAATTTGAAGGTATATTTGAATTGATACAACGTATTCTTCATTCATTGTTATTATGGTAACTAAAGATATAAATAGAAAAGTAAATATGTGTTTCAACTGTCTATGTAAAATGAAATAATATAAAGAAAATTTGAAACATCAATGTGTGCTTTATTTAAAGGAAAAGGATTTAATTTAAGACATAAAGAAAAATCAAAATATTTCATAATAGCATTCATCCAAGTTTCTATCGTAGGTTTAACCTTTTATTTCTCTAGTCTTTGACTGCCATCCAACGGTTTACTATATCTTAATTTCTATATTAACCATAAGAATGACATGTATAAAGAAAAAACTAAAGGCTCAAAACTTCCCATTCACCTCTCGGCTTTGGAGTTACATTTCTTCTTCTTGGGAAGCTGAATCCGCAAAATCAGTATACACGCTTCTATTTCTACTCGATTTCAAACATTTTTGATCTCGAAGGTTTTGCATCTCTTAGACCATCTCTACCATGGTTAGGTCAAATCTAATTGAGATAAGGCAAATTCGATTTCAACATAGATAATTATTTAGTAGCTTGCTTAAAATAAATAAAATTTTAAAACTAAAATACTCGAAAAGTTGCGTACTTTCTTTCCTCTCAATTCCATTATCTTCTTATGTCAGTTTCTTACTGTCTAAACCACCACTTCTTCAAACTCCTAGTTTCTAAATAATGAAGAAAAAATTCAATTTTTCACTACTAAGTTATTTTTTGGGTTTATAGACTTTTTTAATTGTAGGTGAAGAAAAAATTCAATTTTTCACTACTAAGTTATTCTTTTGGTTTACAGACTTTATTAAGAAAAAATTCAGTTTTTCATATTAAGTTTCTAAATAAATGAAGAAAAAATTCTAACCCTAGTTTCTAAATCGGTGAAGAAAAAATTCAATTTTTCACGTTTTTGCATGATGTGAAGGATAGTTCTGGAAATGGTAGGGGCTACTAAGTTATTTTTTAGGTTTACAAACTTTTTTAATTTTTGGGGCTACTAAGTAAATACTCGGTTTGAAATAGAATTTGCCTTGAGATAATGGTTGAGGATAGTCGTTGATTGCATTAATCCGACTGATGTTGCGGTGGAAGAATTGCATTTATAGGGTTATGTTAGGGATTATGTTAGGTCGTTTGAGTTATGCGCTTGAAGAGCGAGGGAAGGAAACATATAAATTGGGGTCGCAGTTGTGCATAGAAACGTGAGAAAAATGAATTACAAAACAAACCCTATATGTAGTTAAAATTTGAAAGGATGTTTTAGTAATTGTTCAAATGGGGGTATCCTCCCAACAAATTTTCCTGGTAGACAAATCATGACAGCTGTTCAAAATAAAGGGGAGAAAGGTCCTAGGGTTTGCTTTAAACCTAGGAAGGTGTGGATCCTTTAATGTAAGGGGATCCTCTGGACTAAGTTAGGGAGAGGGGGACGGCTTCCAACCTGTCCAGTCATAGAAATGGAGAAGGCTTCAAGACCCTAGGCACGAGAGGACTTCAGGTAGTATGGCTATATAATAAAGGCCGATGGTTCAAGATGAAATAATTCACCGATTAGCCAAGTAGATCCGATAAGTTTTAACTAGGGAAAGTTCAAAGTGAAATATCTACTTATCCACGATAAAGCATTATTCCATATGTACTCTGTGATATTTCGCTTTGTGTGGGGGATATGTATGTTTTCATTCATGTGGGGGATTGTTGGAATTTCTAAAATACTAATGTGAATGATACTATACATAAGTCCCACATCGCTAAAATTGCAAAGCTATTCTAGTATTTTAATAGCTTTGCAATGAAGGGGTTGGGGCCCTGGGGCACCCAAATGTTTGCTTCGTTGTGAGGAGGGAGATCATGCATCACCACCACACACGTGCGCGCGCCGCCACCGCCGTCCGACCAAACCGAACCGGGTCGGGCCGGGCTCGGGTTCGGTTCTAATATGATCCTATTTTTACTGCAAAACTGGGCCGGTTTTCTGACAGTTGCAGGCTATACGAACAGAAGCGAATCTGTTCAGAAGCGGACGCGGATTGACTGAGGAGGTGCGACTTCTGAAGCGGGCACGGGTTTTTTGGCGAACAGACGCATCCATTAGCAGACGAAAGCGGGTACGACCCGTTAGACGCGAGCGGGTGCGACTTATGGTAGCAGCAGGTGCGAACGCAGAACCAGTAGCGAATGGGTGCGGCCCGTTAACGAACGGCAGCAATGAAAGGCAACGGGTGCAACCCGTCAGGCGGACGCGACTGTTCAAAGGGGTGCGGACGAAATTATAAATAGAAGAGAATACTGATCACATTCTCATTAAAATTCCAGTTCTAATTTCTTCTGCTTCTTCTTCTCTACTGCTCTATACAATATATTACAGAGTTAACATACTCATTGCAATCTCGTGCAGATTACGTCTGTTGTATCTTGGGAGACTTTAAATAAAGTCTTAAGGAAATTTTTACGACAAGCCTCAGACGGAATTTCCTTCTTCAATCGGTTAGGTTTATAATTGATTTATATATTTATATATATCTATCATGTCTGCTCTGATAAATCCATGTTTTCTACATATCAGAAATTCGATCAGAAAGAAAAACTCTACATGGGTAATTATGTTGTTTCCATGATCGAAGGCAGTGGCACAGTAGTCCTCAAGTTTACTTCTGGAAAAACTGTCAAGTTGAATGACATGCTCCACGTTCCAGACGTACGCAAGAATCTGATCTCTGGCTCGGTACTATCAAAGAAAGGATTCAAAATGGTGTTCGAGTCAGACAAGATGGTTCTGTCCAAAGCTGGAATGTATATCAGAAGTGGATATTTATGTGATGGCCTATTTAAGGCAAATGTAGCCATTATCGGCAATAAAACTATGTATTCTTATTGTACTATTAATAAAATTGAAGTTTCTTACTTGCTTGAACACGAAATTTTATTATGGCATGATAGATTGGGACACATAAATTTTTCGAAAAATGAAAACATTATCAAACTTGGGATTAATTCCGAAATTCCAGGTAGATAAGAACTACAAATGTGAGACATGTGTAGAAGCAAAAATGGTTAAAAAAACCATTTCAATCTATTAATAGAAGCACCGAATCACTAGGTTTGGTTCATACAGATTTATGTGATTTTAAATCGTTACCTACAAGAGGTGGGAAAAAGTACTTTAATACGTTTATTGACGATTATACGCGATATTGCTATGTATATCTTTTGAATTGTAAAGATGAAGCAATTACATCATTTATAAAGTACAAAACTGAGGTAGAAAATCAGTTAAATAAAAAGATCAAGATATTGAGATCTGATCGAAGTGGAGAATATGAATCACCATTCGAACAGTTCTGTGCCGAAAATGGTATAATTCATCAAACAACAGCTCCATATTCACCACAACAAAATGGTGTAGCCGAGAAGAAGAACATAACGTTAAAAGACATGTTTAATGCCATGCTTTTAACCTCTGGTCTACCGACGAACTTGTGGGGGGAAGCCTTAAATATGTCTAACCACATATTAAACAAAGTCCCTCACAATAAAACAGGAACAATTCCATATGAGTTATGGAAAGGACACAAACCAAGTTTTAAATACCTCAAAGTATGGGGGTGCTTGGCAAAAGTTCCAGTTCCGCCTCCCAAGAAAGTCAAACTTGGACCAAAAACAATAGATAGTTACTAGTGAATATTAAGCTCAAGTCCCTAATAAGTTTCAAAATACACAAAAACCCTAGTAAAAAAAAGTATGTAAATTAGGTCCCTAGAATTAAGTTACTAAGTAATTGCATATAGTTATGCGATTATTCACTGAATAATTGCAGACATTTATGCAACTATATCCAAAAGTTGCATAAATTTATGCAATTTTTCGGTGTATAATTGCCGAAATTTTTGCAATTTTTTTGGTGAATAATTACGGAATTTTCCGCAAATTTTTGAAAAAATTACAGAAATTTCCGCAATTTTTTGGTGAATAATTGCGTAAACTTTTGCCATTTTTCAGTGACTAATTGTGGAAATGTCTGCAATTTTTTAATATAATTGCATAAACGTCTGCATATATTCACTGAATAATTGCTTAAGTGTATGCCATTATTCGGTAACTTAATTCTAAGGACCTAATTTACAAACTTTTTTTTACTGGGGTTTTTGTGTATTTTGAAACTTATTAGGGACCTATGCCAAACTGTCCCTAGTTACTATCTAGGGCCAGCCCAAAATAGTAGTACCTATAGATTTTTGGTATTCAAGTCTGATATTCATGTAAATACAATAATGGAATCTAGAGATGACTCATTCTTTGAAGACGTATTTCCGCACAAAAGGAATGAAGGGAATAATGTCCCTAAAAGAACAAGAGAAGAATCAAGCAATTCACATGAAGATGAAACTCATCATGAGATTGAGGAAGTTGAACCAAGAAAAAGCGTAAGGGCTAGGACTTCCAAGACATTTGGTTTGGATTTTTTCATATATGTGTTAGAACACGAACCTCAAACGTACAAGGAAGCAATGTCATCTTCTGAATCTTCATGTTGGAAAGAAGCAATCCAAAGTGAAATTGATTCAATTCTAAGTAATAAAATTTGGGAAATTGTTGATATTCTACCTGGAATAAAACCTATTGGCTATAAATGGATTTTCAAGAAGAAAATGAAAGCAGATGGCTCTATCGACAAGTATAAAGCCAGATTAGTAGCCAAAGGATATCGTTAAAAAGAAGGAGTAGACTTCTTTGATACATATTCGTCGGTAACACGAATAACCTCTATAAGAATGCTAATAGCAATTGCATCGATCTATAATCTAGAAATTCATCAAATGGATGTAAAGACAGCATTCTTAAATGGAGATCTCGATGAGGAGATCTGCATGGGCAACCTGAAGGTTTTGTTTACAAAGGAAATGAAAACAAAGTCTATAGATTAGTAAAATCATTATACGGACTAAAACAAGCTCCAAAACAATGGCACGCATTATTTGATAGTATCATGATGAGAAATGGTTTTCGTATAAATGAATGTGATAAATGTGTTTATTATAAACAAATTGGTCAATCATATGTGATGATTTGTTTATATGTAGACGATATGTTAATATTTGGTCCAAATACTCAGGTAACCATAAAGAAGATGTTAATTAGCAATTTCGATATGAAAGACTTAGGAGTTGCAGACGTTATTTTGGGAATCAAAATAATAAGAACACCTAATGAAATTGAATTATCTCAGTCACGCTATGTAGACAAAGTGATTGAAAAAATTCAACGTTTTGGAATTAAAGGAGTAAGAACACCTTTTAATCCATCAGAAGTACTGCATAAAAACACTAATGAGAGTGTAATGCAACTGGAATACTCTTGTGTAATGGGATGTCTCATGTATCTCATGAATTGCACAAGACCAGATATAGCTTATGCAGTAAGTCGACTGAGCAGGTATACAAGCAATCCAGGAAAGGAACATTGGAAAGCACTAATGAGAGTGCTTGGATATTTAAAAAATACCACAAATTATTCCTTACATTATGGAAAATATCCTACCGTCTTAGAAGGATATAGTGATGCAAACTGGATTGCTGATTCATAGGAATCAAAATCAACAAGTGGTTATGTCTTTACCTTAGCAGGGGCAACAGTGTCACGGAAATCTACTAAACGAACATGCATAGCTCGATCCACTATGGAATCAGAGTTCTTCGCTTTAGATAAAGTAGGCGAAGAAGCAGAATGGCTTTGTCATTTTATAAAAGATATTCCATTTTGGCCTAAACCTGTACCGGCCATATGCATACACTGTGATAACTAAGCTACGCTAAGCAGAGCGCACAACTTTGTGTATAATGGAATGTCACGACACATTCGTCGACGCCATAACACGGTTAGGCAGTTACTCTCAAATGGAACTATTTCCATAGATTATGTGAGAACAAATGATAACCTAGCGGATCCATTTACTAAAGGTTTATCAAGAGAGAAAATTGACTGCGCATCGAGGGGAATGGGTTTAAAAGCCTAAACCACCAAGAGTTATCTTATACGGAAACCTATCCTAGCGACTGGAGATCCCAAGGACTAGGATCAATAGGCAAACCAGTTCGGAGTAACTCAACACGTAATGCATTTGCTTAGACATAGTCCAACTCCATTCCTATGGTGCACAATATAAATGCATGCCTACAGAAGTATTTAAAGGTTAAAACTATGTTTTTAATGATGACCATATCTTAAATATAACAAGTGGAGTATATGTAGGCTACTCTTAATGGTTGCGATCACCTATGTTAGTGTGAGTTGGGTCGGCTCTATGAGAATATTAAAGGCTTATAATTTCTATAAACACTCGCAGAACCAAACAAATTTTTTCAGGACCAAAATGAACACAACCAAGAGATTGGATGAGAAGGGAATCAATGCTTCGTAAAGCTTATTGTTTGGATATATAATAAAGGCCGACGGTTCAAGATGAAATAATTCACCGATTAGCCAAGTAGATCCGATAAGTTTTAACTAGGGAAAGTTCAAAGTGAAATATCTACTTATCCACGATAAAGCATTATTCCATATGTACTCTGTGATATTTCGCTATGTGTGGGGGATATGTATATTATCATTCATGTGGGGGATTGTTGGAATTCCTAAAATACTAATGTGAATGATAATATACATAATTCCCACATCGTCAAAATTGCAAAGCTATTCTAGTATATTAATAGCTTTGCAATGAAGGGGTTGGGGCCTATGGGCACCCAAATGTTTGCTTCGTTGTGAGGAGGGAGATCATGCATCACCACCACACACGCGTGCGCCGCCGCCGCCGTCCGTCCGACCAAACCGAACCGGGTCCGGCCGGGCTCGGGTTCGGGTCTAATATGATCCTATTTTTACTGCAAAACTGGGCCGGGTTTTCTGACAGTTGCAGGCTATACGAACAGGAGCGAATCTGATCAGAAGCGGATGCGGATTGACTGAGGGGGTGCAACTTCTGAAGCAGGCGCGGGTTTTTTGGCGAACAGACGCATCCATTAGCAGACGAAAGCGGGTGCGACCTGTTAGACGTGAGCGGGTGCGACTTATGGCAGCAGCAGGTGCGAACGCAGAACCAGTAGCGAACGGGTGCGGCCCGTTATCGAACAGTAGCAATGAAAGGCAATGGGTGCAACCCGTCAGGCGGACGCGACTGTTCAAAGGGGTGCGGACGAAATTAAAAATAGAAGAGAATACTGATCACATTCTCATTAAAATTCCAGTTCTAATTTCTTCTGCTTCTTCTTCTCTACTGCTTTATACAATATATTATAGAGTTGACATACTCATTGCAATCTCGTGCAGATTACATCTGTTGTATCTTGGGAGACTTTAAATAAAGTCTTAAGGAAATTGTTATGACAAGCCTCAGACGGAATTTCTTTCTTCAATCGGTTAGGTTTATAATTGATTTATATATTTATATATATCTACCATGTCTGCTCTGATAAATCAATGTTTTCTACATATCAGAAATTCGATCAGAAAGAAAAAATCTACATGGATAATTCTGTTGTTTCCATGATCGAAGGCAGTGGCACAGTAGTCCTCAAGTTTACTTCTGGAAAAACTGTGAAGTTGAATGACGTGCTCCACATTCCAGACATACGCAAGAATCTGATCTCTGGCTTAGTACTATCAAAGAAAGGATTCAAAATGGTGTTCGAGTCAGACAAGATGGTTCTGTCCAAAGCTGGAATGTATATCGGAAGGGGATATTTATGTGATGGCTTATTTAAGGCAAATGTAGCCGTTATCGGCAATAAAACTATGTATTCTGATTGTACTATTAATAAAATTGAAGTTTCTTACTTGCTTGAGCACGAAATTTTATTATGGCATGATAAATTGGGACACATAAATTTCCGAAAAATGAAAACATGATCAAACTTGGGATTAATTCCGAAATTCCAAGTAGATAAGAACTACAAATGTGAGACATGTGTAGAAGCAAAAATGGTTAAAAAACCGTTTCAATCTATTGATAGAATCACCGAACCACTAGGTTTGGTTCATACAGATTTATGTGATTTTAAATCGTTACCTACAAGAGGTGGGAAAAAGTACTTTAATACGTTTATTGACGATTATATGCGATACTGCTATGTATATCTTTTGAATAGTAAAGATGAAGCAATTACATCATTTATAAAGTACAAAGCTGAGGTAGAAAATCAGTTAAATAAAAAGATCAAGATATTGAGATCTGATCGAAGTGGAGAATATGAATCACCATTCGAACAGTTCTGTGCCGAAAATGGTATAATTCATCAAACAACAGCTCCATATTCACCACAACAAAATGGTGTAGCTGAGAGGAAGAACATAACGTTAAAAGACATGATTAATGCCATGCTTTTAACCTCTGGTCTACCGACGAACTTGTGGGGGAAGCTTTAAATATGTCTAATCACATATTAAACAAAGTCCCTCACAATAAACCGGAACAATTCCATATGAGTTATAAAAGGACACAAACCAAGTTTTAAATACCTCAAAGTGTGGGGGTGCTTGGCAAAAGTTCCAGTTCCACCTCCCAAGAAAGTCAAACTTGGACCAAAAACAGTAGATAGTTACTATCTAGGGCCAGCCCAAAATAGTAGTGCATATAGATTTTTGGTATTCAAGTCTGATATAGCTGATATTCATGTAAATACAATCATGGAATCTAGAGATGACTCATTCTTTGAAGACGTATTTCCGCACAAAAGGAATGAAGGGAATAATGTCCCTAAAAGAACAAGAGAAGAATCAAGCAATTCACATGAAGATGAAACTCATCATGAGATTGAGGAAGTTGAACCAAGAAGAAGCGTAAGGGCTAGGACTTCCAAGACATTTGGTTCAGATTTTTTCACATATGTGTTAGAACACGAACCTCAAACGTACAAGGAAGCAATGTCATCTTCTGAATCTTCATGTTGGAAAGAATCAATCCAAAGTGAAATTGATTCAATTCTAAGTAATAAAACTTGGGAAATTGTTGATATTCCACCTGGAATAAAACCTATTGGTTGTAAATGGATTTTCAAGAAGAAATTGAAAGCAGATGGCTCTATCGACAAGTATAAAGCCAGATTAGTAGCCAAAGGATATCGTCAAAAAGAAGGAGTAGACTTCTTCGATACATATTCGCCGATAACACGAATAACCTCTATAAGAATGCTAATAGCAATTGCATCGATCTATAATCTAGAAATTCATCAAATGGATGTAAAGACAACATTCTTAAATGGAGATCTCGATGAGGAGATCTACGTGGAGCAACCTGAAGGTGTTGTTTCCAAAGGAAATGAAAACAAAGCCTATAGATTAGTAAAATCATTATACGGACTAAAACAAGCTCCAAAACAATGGCACGCAAAATTTGATAGTGTCATGATGAGAAATGGTTTTCGTATAAATGAATGTGATAAATGTGTTTATTATAAACAAATTGGCCAATCATATGTGATGATTTGTTTATATGTAGATGATATGTTAATATTTGGTCCAAATACTCAGGTAATAGAGTCCATAAAGAAAATGTTAATTAGCAATTTCGATATGAAAGACTTAGGAGTTGCAGACGTTATTTTGGGAATCAAAATAATAAGAACACCTAATGGAATTGAATTATCTCATTCACACTATGTAGACAAAGTGATTGAAAAATTTCAACGTTTTGGAATTAAAGGAGTAAGAACACCTTTTAATCCATCAGAAGTACTGCATAAAAACACTAATGAGAGTGTAATGCAACTGGAATACTCTCGTGTAATAGGATGTCTCATGTATCTCATGAATTGCACAAGACCAGATATAGCTTATGCAGTAAGTCGACTGAGCAGGTATACAAGCAATCCAGGAAAGGAACACTGGAAAGCACTAATGAGAGTGCTTGGATATTTAAAAAATACCACAAATTATTCCTTACATTATGGAAAATATCCTGCCGTCTTAGAAGGATATAGTGATGCAAACTGGATTTCTGATTTAGAGGAATCAAAATCAACAAGTGGTTATGTCTTTATCTTAGCAGGGGCAGCAGTGTCATGGAAATCAACTAAACAAACATGCATAGCTCGATCCACTATGGAATCAGAGTTCTTCGCTTTAGATAAAGTAAGCGAAGAAGCAGAATGGCTTTGTCATTTTTTAGAAGATATTCCATTTTGGCCTAAACCTGTACCGGCCATATGCATACACTGTGATAACCAAGCTACGCTAAGCAGAGCGCAGAACTTTGTGTATAATGGAAAGTCACGACACATTCGTCGACGCCATAACACAGTTAGGCAGTTACTCTCAAATGGAACTATTTCCATAGATTATGTGAGAACAAATGATAACCTAGCGGATCCATTTACTAAAGGTTTATCAAGAGAGAAAATTGACTGAGCATCGAGGGGAATGGGTTTAAAAGCCTAAACCATCAAGAGTTATCTTATACGGAAACCTATCCTAGCGACTGGAGATCCCAAGGACTAGGATAATAGGCAAACCAGTTCTGAGTAACTCAAGACGTAATGCATTTGCTTGGACATAGTCCAACTCCACTCCTATGGTGCACAATATAAATGCATGCCTACATAAGTATTTAAAGGTTAAAACTATGTTTTTTAATGATGACCATATCTTGAATATAACAATTGGAGTATATGTAGGATACTCTTAATGGTTGCGATCACCTATGTTAGTGTGAGCTGGGTCGGCTCTATGAGAATATTAAAGGCTTATATTTTCTATAAACACTCGCAGAACCAAACAAATTTGTTCAGGACCAAAATGAACACAAACAAGAGATTAGATGAGAAGGGAATTAATGCTTCGTAAAGCTTATTGTCTGGATATATAATAAAGGTCGACGGTTCAAGATGAAATAATTCACCGATTAGCCAAGTAGATCCGATAAGTTTTAACTAGGGAAAGTTCAAAGTGAAATATCTACTTATCCATGATAAAGCATTATTCCATATGTACTCTGTGATATTTCGCTTTGTGTGGGGGATATGTATATTATCATTCATGTCGGGGATTGTTGGAATTCCTAAAATACTAATGTGAATGATAATATACATAAGTCCCACATCGCCAAAATTGCAAAGCTATTCTAGTATATTAATAGCTTTGCAATGAAGGGGTTGGGGCCCTGGGGCACCCAAATGTTTGCTTCGTCGTGAGGAGGGAGATCATGCATCACCACCACACACGCGCGCGCTGCCGCCGCCGTCCGTCCAACCAAACCGAACCGGGCCGGGCAGGGCTCGGGTTCGGGTCTAATATGATCCTATTTTTACTGCAAAACTGGGCCGGGTTTTCTGATAGTTACAGGCTATACGAACAGGAGCGAATCTGTTCAGAAGCGGATGCGGATTGACCGAGGGGGTGCGACTTCTGAAGCAGGCATGGGTTTCTTTGCAAACAGACGCATCCATTAGCAGACGAAAACGGGTGCGACCCGTTAGACGCGAGCGGGTGCAACTTAGGGCAGCAGCAGGTGCGAACGCGGAACCAGTAGCGAACGGGTGCGGCCCGTTAACGAACAGCAGCAATGAAAGGCAACGGGTGCAACCCGTCAGGCGGCCGCGACTGTTCAAAGGGGTGCGGACGAAATTATAAATAGAAGAGAATACTGATCACATTCTCATTAAAATTCCAGTTCTAATTTCTTCTGCTTCTTCTTCTCTACTGCTCTATACAATATATTACAGAGTTAACATACTCATTGCAATCTCGTGCAGATTACGTCTGTTGTATCTTGGGAGACTTTAAATAAAGTCTTAAGGAAATTGTTACGACAAGCCTCAGACGGAATTTCCTTCTTCAATCGGTTAGGTTTATAATTGATTTATATATTTATATATATCTATCATGTCTGCTCTGATAAATCCATGTTTTCTACATATCATAAATTCGATCAGAAAGAAAAACTCTACATGGGTAATTCTGTTGTTTCCATGATCGAAGGCAGTGGCACAGTAGTCCTTAAGTTTACTTCTGGAAAAACTGTCAAGTTGAATGACGTGCTCCACGTTCCAGACATACGCAATAATCTGATCTTTGGCTCAGTACTATCAAAGAAAGGATTCAAAATGGTGTTCGAGTAAGACAAGATGGTTCTGTCCAAAGCTGGAATGTATCGGAAGGGGATATTTATGTGATGGCCTATTTAAGGCAAATGTAGCCGTTATTGGCAATAAAACTATGTATTCTGATTGTACTATTAATAAAATTGAAGTTTCTTACTTGCTTGAGCACGAAATTTTATTATGGCATGATAGATTGGGACACATAAATTTCCGAAAAATGAAAACATTATCAAACTTGGGATTAATTCCGAAATTCCAGGTAGATAAGAACTACAAATGTGAGACGTGTGTAGAAGCAAAAATGGTTAAAAAACCGTTTCAATCTATTGATAGAAGCACCGAACCACTAGGTTTGATTCATACAGATTTATGTGATTTTAAATCGTTACCTACAAGAGGTGGGAAAAAGTACTTTATTACGTTTATTGACGATTATACGCGATATTGCTATGTATATTTTTTGAATAGTAAAGATGAAGCAATTACATCATTTATAAAGTACAAAGATGAGGTAGAAAATCAGTTAAATAAAAAGATCAAGATATTGAGATCAGATCGAGGTGGAGAATATGAATCACCATTTGAACAGTTCTGTGCCAAAAATGTTATAATTCATCAAACAACAGCTCCATATTCACCACAACAAAATGGTGTAGCCGAGAGGAAGAACAGAACGTTAAAAGACATGATTAATGTCATGCTTTTAACCTCTGGTCTACCGACGAACTTATGGGGGGGAAGCCTTAAATATGTCTAATCACATATTAAACAAAGTCCCTCACAATAAAACAGGAACAATTCCATATGAGTTATTGAAAGGACACAAACCAAGTTTTAAATACCTCAAAGTGTGGGGGTGCTTGGCAAAAGTTCCAGTTCCGCCTCCCAAGAAAGTCAAACTTGGACCAAAAACAGTAGATAGTTACTATCTAGGGCCAGCCTAAAATAGTAGTGCCTATAGATTTTTGGTATTCAAGTCTGATATAGCTGATATTCATGTAAATACAATCATGGAATCTAGAGATGACTCATTTTTTGAAGACGTATTTCCGCACAAAAGGAATGAAAGGAATAAGGTCCCTAAAAGGACAAGAGAAGAATCAAGCAATTCACATGAAGATGAAACTCATCATGAGATTGAGGAAGTTGAACCAAGAATAAGCGTAAGGGCTAGGACTTCCCAAACATTTGGTTTGGATTTTTTCACATATGTGTTAGAACACGAACCTCAAACGTACAAGGAAGCAATGTCATCTTCTGAATCTTCATGTTGGAAAGAATCAATCCAAAGTGAAATTGATTCAATTCTAAGTAATAAAACTTGGGAAATTGTTGATATTCCATCTGGAATAAAACCTATTGGTTGTAAATGGATTTTCAAGAAGAAAATGAAAGCAGATGGCTCTATCGACAAGTATAAAGCCAAATTAGTAGCCAAAGGATATCGTCAAAAAGAAGGAGTAGACTTCTTTGATACATATTCGCCGGTAACACGAATAACCTCTATAAGAATGCTAATTGCAATTGCATCGATCTATAAACTAGAAATTCATCAAATGGATGTAAAGACAGCATTCTTAAATGGAGATCTCGATGAGGAGATCTACATGGAGCAACCTGAAGGTTTTTTTCCCAAAGGAAATGAAAACAAAGTCTGTAGATTAGTAAAATCATTATACGGACTAAAACAAGCTCCAAAACAATGGCATGCAAAATTTGATAGTGTCATGATGAGAAATGGTTTTCGTATAAATGAATGTGATAAATGTGTTATTATAAACAAATTGGACAATCATATGTGATGATTTGTTTATATGTAGACGATATGTTAATATTTGGTCCAAATACTCAGGTAATAGAGACCATAAAGTAGATGTTAATTAGCAATTTCGATATGAAAGACTTAGGAGTTGCAGACATTATTTTGGGAATCAAAATAATAAGAACACCTAATGGAATTGAATTATCTCGGTCACACTATGTAGACAAAGTGATTGAAAATTTTCAACGTTTTGGAATTAAAGGAGTAAGAACACCTTTTAATCCATCAGAAGTACTGCATAAAAACACTAATGAGAGTGTAATGCAACTGGAATACTCTCGTGTAATAGGATGTCTCATGTATCTCATGAATTGCACAAGACCAGATATAGCTTATGCAGTAAGTCGACTGAGCAGGTATACAAGCAATCCAGGAAAGGAACACTGGAAAGCACTAATGAGAGTGCTTGGATATTTAAAAAATACCACAAATTATTCCTTACATTATGGAAAATATCCTACCATCTTATAAGGATATAGTTATGCAAACTGGATTGCTGATTTAGAGGAATCAAAATCAACAAGTGGTTATGTCTTTACCTTAGCAGAGGCAGCAGTGTCATGGAAATCAACTAAACAAACATGCATAGCTCGATCCACTATGGAATCAGAGTTCTTCGCTTTAGATAAAGCAAGCGAAGAAGCAAAATGGCTTCGTCATTTTTTAGAAGATATTCCATTTTGGCCAAAACCTGTACCGGCCATATGCATACACTGTGATAACCAAGCTGCGCTAAGCAGAGCGCACAACTTTGTGTATAATGGAAAGTCACGACACATTCGTCGACGCCATAACACAGTTAGGCAGTTACTCTCAAATGGAACTATTTCCATAGATTATGTGAGAACAAATGATAACCTAGCGGATCCATTTACTAAAGGTTTATCAAGAGAGAAAATTGACTGCGCATCGAAGGGAATGGGTTTAAAAGCCTAAACCACCAAGAGTTATCTTATACGGAAACCTATCCTAGCGACTGGAGATCCCAAGGACTAGGATCAATAGGCAAACCAGTTCTGAGTAACTCAAGACGTAATGCATTTGCTTGGACATAGTCCAACTCCATTCCTATGGTGCACAATATAAATGCATGCCTACAGAAGTATTTAAAGGTTAAAACTATGTTTTTTAATGATGACCATATCTTGAATATAACAAGTGGAGTATATGTAGGATACTCTTAATGGTTGCGATCACCTATGTTAGTGTGAGTTGGGTTGGCTCTATGAGAATATTAAAGGCTTATATTTTCTATAAACACTCGTAGAACTAAACAAATTTGTTCAGGACCAAAATGAACACAACTAAGAGATTGGATGAGAAGGGAATCAATGCTTCGTAAAGCTTATTGTCTGGATATATAATAAAGGCCGACGGTTCAAGATGAAATAATTCACCGATTAGCCAAGTAGATCCGATAAGTTTTAACTAGGGAAAGGTCAAAGTGAAATATCTACTTATCTACGATAAAGCATTATTCCATATGCACTCTGTGATATTTCGCTTTGTGTGGGGGATATGTATATTATCATTCATGTGGGGGATTGTTGGAATTCCTAAAATACTAATGTGAATGATAATATACATAAGTCCCACATCGCCAAAATTGCAAAGCTATTCTAGTATATTAATAGCTTTGCAATGAAGGGGTTGGGGCCCTGGGGCACCCAAATGTTTGCTTCGTTGTTTGGAGGGAGATCATGCATCACCACCACACACACGCGCGCGCCGCCGCCGCCGCCGTCCGTCCGACCGAAACAAACCGGGCCGGGCCCGGCCGGGCCGGGCTCGGGTTTGGGTCTAATATAATCCTATTTTTACTGCAAAACTGGGCCGGGTTTTCTGACAGTTGCAGGCTATACGAACATGAGCGAATCTGTTCAGAAGCGGATGCGTATTGACTGAGGGGGTGCGACTTTTGAAGCGGGCGTAGGTTTTTTGGAGAACAGACGCATCCATTAGCAGACGGAAGCGGGTGCGACCCGTTAGACGCGAGCGGGTGCGACTTATGGCAGCAGCTGGTGTGAACGCTGAACCAGTAGAGAACGGGTGCGGCCCGTTAACGAGCAGCAGCAATGAAAGGCAACGAGTGCAACCTGTCAGGCGGATGCGACTGTTCAAAGGGGTGCGGACGAAATTATAAATAGAAGAGAATACTAATTACATTCTCATTAAAATTCCAGTTCTAATTTCTTCTGCTTCTTCTTCTCTACTGCTCTATACAATATATTACAGAGTTGACATACTCATTGCAATCTCGTGCAGATTACGTCTGTTGTATCTTGGGAGACTTTAAATAAAGTCTTAAGGAAATTGTTACGACAAGCCTCAGACGGAATTTCCTTCTTCAATCGGTTAGGTTTATAATTGATTTATATATTTATATATATCTATCATTTTTGTTTTCTACGTTGTGCTATTTCTGTAAATAGTATTATGTTTGATCTATCGCTATAGTTATTGCTATAGTTGTTAGTTTGTTGTTGTAATTTAATTACGACATAACTATTGCTTAAATTAGCTAATACAGATTTCCAGAGTAGTGGAAATCTAATTAATAAACTTGTGAGACGAGTTTATAATTGATTATTCTCTGTTATGGTATACTAGATGTATAACATCTTAAGACTTTCCTATTTTAACTAAAACAGAGATGACAATAGTTGAACTATCAACAAAGGCTACTACACACAACAGACCCGATCCTTTTAAAGGAAATGGTGACGACTTTTAAATATGGCAGAATCAGATGTTATTTTATCTCACCACACTCGGTCTGCAACGGTATCTCGAGGAGGAGGAACCGATTCCTGCACCAGGCAAGGAATCAGATGTTGATACGTGGAAGCATTCTGATTTTCTATGCAGAAACTATATTCCGAATTGTCTCGACAAGGTGCTATACAAAGTATATCAACCTCTAAAGACAGCAAAAGCACTCTGGAATGCACTTGCCATGAAGTACAAGACGTAAAATTTCAGTCTTAAGAAATTCATTGTAGACAAATTCATGGACTACAAGATGGTCGACTCCAAACCGGTGACTGCTCAACTGCATGAACTGCAAATCATCATTCATGAACTCGAAGCGGAAGGTCATAAGGTTGGAGAATCGTTTTTGGTTGAAGCCATCACGGGAAAACTGCCGCCGTCATGGAGAGACTACCGCAACTATCTAAAGCATAAAAAGATAGAGATTTCTTTGCAAGACCTCATCGTACGATTAAAGATTGAGGTAGATAACCGCGGAATTACCAAACAAAGCGAGGAGGCGTTGGTAACAGAAGGGTCGAAGAACAAGAATAAAGGCCACTTCAACAAAAAGAAGAACTTCTCAAAGAAGAGGAAAGCTCCTGAAAACAAACCCAAAGATAATAAAACCAAGAAGTTTAATGGAGAATGTTGGGTTTGTGGCAAAATGGGACACGCCGCTAGAGATTGCAGACACAAGAAGAAACGCAACTCAGAGGAAAATTGAGGCTGATGTGTCAATGAAAGAAATAAGAATGGCCCTGTTTCAAACCAATGAAAGAAATAAGACCGGATGGATTTGGTTCTAATTTCTTTAAAGTTCACTGGGAGTTGATTAAGATGACTTGTATACTGCTATTTTATGGTTTTTACCTTAGGTTAATTCATAAATGAAATCAACCACACGTTTATTGCTCTTGTTGAAGGACAATCCTCAGTCCGTATCACATTACAGGTCCATATCCTGTTGCAATGTCATTTTTAAAAAAATTCTAATATTCTATGCAACAGATTTAAGGGGTACATGAATGAGATGGTTTCATACAATCATAATGCATTTATTCCAGGCAAAAGCATAAGTGAAGATTCTCTACTAGCATACGAGATAGTGAGAATGTTTAACAGAAAAGGTTCAAACAATTTATGTCTTAAAGTTGATTTGCAGAAGGCATACGACAAAGTCAGTAGAGAATTTGTTTGTCATGTATTACGCTCGATGGGGTTTCTACGTAAAATAACATCCATGATAAAAATGTGTATTTCCATCCCAATTTTTTCTATTATGATAAATGGTTCTCAATATGGTTTCATTAGGAGCAATCGGGGTTTGAGGCAAGGGGATCCGTTATCTCCATATCCTTTGTATTGACCATAGAATTCTTGTCTCTCTTATTTAAAATTGAACATTTGGAAGGTAGGCTTCTGCCATCAATAAAAATAACTCGGTCATTAACCAGTTATTGTATGCAGACGATTTGCTCGTTTTGCTAAGGCTACATTAGAAATGCATACAGTATCAAATGGGTCGTGTAGAAACTTGAGCAGTTTGCGGGACTAAGGTTAAATAAGCAAAAATCAAAGGTTTTCTTCAATAAAGGTGCAAGACTGAAATCAATCATTGCTGAAATTTTGGAAGTGGAGATACAAAACCTGCCAATCACATATTTAGGAACTCATTTAAGCAGCTCTTCCCTCAAGAGAGCTGATTTCAATAATCTGATCGATAAGGCGAAAAGAGGTTAAGTGGTTGGAGCGGAAAGTTGCTAACGCTGAGTGGAAGAATTGAATTAACTAAAACGGTTATCCACTCAATTGTCTTCTTTATGATGCAAATTTGTAATCAATGTAAAACAAGCGTGAGACTGAAACACCACTACTGCTACAAAGAAATCAAAAACAGGAGTGGAAAATTATACTAAAAATGAGAAGGATGTGCAATGGGCTGATCGAAAGGAATATTGGGAATGACTCTAGTATGTGGTTTGGCCCGTGGATAAATGGGAGTCACTGATAAATATGTTGGGGGTGGCAGCAACTGAGTTATATAGGGGGTTCGAACAAGGAGGTGTCCGCTTTAATCGACAATGCAAATTAAAGCCTCAATAACCTCAGTTTACAGTCTATCGTTCGCAATCAAATAAGAAAGGCACATATTTATACAAGTTTTATTTCTAATTTCTGGTAGTGGAAACCTAACCAAAGTGATGAATTCAGTTTAAGTTCAGCCTGGAATTGTTTTAGAGTTCACGAACCAGTTTATAAAGTAAATCATCATATATGGAACCGGGTACTTGCTCCAAAAATGTCAATGTGTCTTTGTCTTGCATATTTAAATGAGCTTTATACTTTGGATAGAATCAGAAAGTGGAATAATGTGCAATCGATAGTATGCAAGTTATGTAATGCAACAGAAGAACCAAATCAACATTTACACTTTAACCGTGCTTATTCCAATCAGATATGGCAGATAATTAAACAAAAATTGCAAATTTCTGCCCCAAATTTGAACAAACTTAGGAAATGCTTGGACTACATAAGGGACAACATCAACAAATAAGATTTTTATTCTGACATGGTGGATGTTGCAGTAGGTGCTATAGTGTGGCATGTCTGGATCGAACGAAGTGAAAGAGTTTTTCAAGATCAAGCTATTCCAGTTATAGTCAGGTTAGATCTTATCTTAAACGACTGCAAAATCATCATTAGTAAATCCAAACACTTGTCTAGAGCTGCAAACAAAGAAGATAATATCTATAAAAAATTTAAACTTATCTGATCTGCTTGTGTGCTTACAAAGGTTGATATGGTTGATAGTCTCAATTTTATACGATTTAATCGTTATTTCAACTCCTTCCATTTGAATATTGCAAAGATATGAGAAGATAGTTGTTGGTGTTGGATTAAAATCTCATTATGGACACACATATGTTTAAGTGTATGTTGCTATTATAATTAATACAAGGTAGAAAATAATAAAGTGTTATTTACAATTTGTTGAAGGGCCAAATTGTAAATATTACATAACTGATTTTTCTCCGTTAATAAAAACGGTTGGGTCCCCGAGAAACAGTACGTACTTTTATTTTCTCTTCTTTCCCGTCAGAGAGAAATTTTCTAGAAAAGTAGAAACTGTATTCTTGGAAGATCAAAATCTTCATACAAATTGAATCAATGGATTCCGGTACGCTTCCGCAAATCTTTGTTTAATTTATTGTTTTGATTTCTCATGAATTGATTAGGGCTAAAATTCGGATCAGTTTAATTTGACAATTGGTATCGGAGTCAACCCTAAATTAATTCTTGAGGGTTTATTATAGTTGTGTTATGATCTTCCATTCGGATTTGTTTTATAAATACCGAAACCTTTTTCTTTGGATTCTTTTCGCACTATTCACTGTCATTTTGTGAAACCGCCCACAATTTGCATTTCGAAAAGAACTTGATGTGAATTTGCAGACCATCATTATACAAGATGCATTAAATGTATGATAGGATGTTGCTATTATTTAATTATAATACCCAATGCATGTCCCCTTTTGAGTAATAAAGTACCTGTCAGTGAAAGTGTGAATGCTGAAAACAATTGTTTTCTCAGTTTTGATATGCGGGTGCATACATAATGCTTGAGTACAATTTTGTTCACACTTTTTTTAAAGTGTGAACAAAACACTTCCCTCCTATTGGAGGAATTTGGGGGGTCACGTATGAGACCCCCTGAATTCTTCCAATAGGAGCCGGGTGTTTTGTTCACACCTTAAAGAGAAGTGTGAACAAAATCACTCTCCATAATGCTTTGAGGCATATAAATGATATTATAAACATAATTAGGTGACAACATATATTTTGTTGTTACATGCCATGATATTGATAATGGATATCATACTCGGTCTTGTTTTATTTTATTCAAACTAGCCTCATGTTACAGTATGAACTGATACAGTATATGACAAAAAAAATTTTACTTGCATAAACTGGATGTTGTCAGTCAAATAAAGTTTGGATACTGTAAATCATGAAACCCAATTTTTCCCTGTTTAGTTTGTTAATCAAAATGTGATGTAGTGGCTGTTTTAAATTGTCTAGCCCGTAAAACTGTAGGGACGATTTCATTGTTTTTAGTGCTAAACTCAAATTCAAATTCAAATTTGGTTTCATATTTTCGTAAAGATATTTAATATTTTAAATAGTTTAATTGAAACAAAATATCGTCAAAGCGATCACTTTTGTGTAGATTATTCTAATTAAAATTTCAAAATAATTGTGTATGTAGTTCATGCATTTATTAACGAGCCCAAAGGTGAATTAATATTTGGCGGAATTTCATACATGCTTGTGGTGATAAATGTGTGACAATTATAAGGTACTTTATGTGAGCAATATGATAATCCAAAGATTGCATATTGTTTGACATAATTTATTGTCAACTTTTGATCGCTACAACAAGAGTACCGCTTACAGTTAATATTACTGTCCAAAGACTTGATATTAATGATGTGTTTGGTATCTTGAGATGTGATTAACCATTATTTGAATTTATTGTTTTATAAGAAGTCGTTAAGAGCATGTAATTTATATGATTTTATTCGTTTTCTATTTCAGCTGTTGCTACTGTATCTGCTAACCTTAATTCAGTACCGGTCCTTAATGGTAATAACTTTAAGGACTCGAAGGAGAACATATTAATTGTTCTTGGTTGCATGGATCTGGACCTTGCATTAAGGATGGATCGACCCGCTTCTCTTACGGATGATAGTACCTCCGAGGAAAGGAGAATTTTTGAGAAATGGGACCGTTCAAATCGCATGAGTCTTATGATCATTAAACGGGGCATACCTGAGGCTTTTAGGGGTGCGGTATCCGAAGAGATTACCGATGCCACAGATTTCCTTGCTGAAATTGAGAAACGCTTTGCCAAAAGCGATAAGGCGGAAACAAGTACTCTTTTGCAGAAACTTATTTTCATGAGGTTCAAAGGCAAGGAAAACATAAGGGAGTACATTATGGAAATGTCTCACATTGCTTCAAAATTAAAGGCACTAAAGCTTGAGCTTTCGGATGACTTGCTTGTGCATTTAGTGCTTATCTCGCTTCCTCCACAATTCAGTCAATTTAAGGTCAGTTACAACTGTCAAAAGGAGAAGTGGACTCTCAATGAGCTCATTTCATATTGTGTACAAGAGGAAGAAAGGCTGAAGTAAGATAAGACTGAAAGTGCCAATTTGGCAAGCACCTCTAAAGCAAAGGGCAAGAAAAGAAAATTTAAAAATGAAGCTGCTAAGGATCCAGATCAAAAGAAACAACAAAAGGAAAAAGACGGTTGTTTCTTTTGTCACAAACCTGGACATATGAAGAAGGAATGTACCAAATATCATGCATGGCGTGAAAAGAAAGGTATGTTTGTTACTTTGGTCTGTTCTGAAGTTAATTTATCTTCAGTACCTAGAAACACTTGGTGGATAGATTCTGGTGCTACCACTCACATAAGTGTTTCTATGCAGGGTTGCCTGAGCTACCGAAAGCCAAGTGATGGTGAAAGACACATCTTTGTGGGCGATGGACAGTCGGTAGAAGTAGAAGCAATTGGACATTTTAGATTGTTATTAGGAACTGGTTTTTATTTGGATTTAAAAGACACTTTTGTTGTACCGTCATTTAGACGGAATTTGGTTTCTGTTTCTGTGTTGGACAAATTTGGATATTGTTGTTCATTTGGAAACAATCAGTTTACTTTGTCTTTGAATTCAAATGTTGTTGGAACTGGTTATTTAAATTCTTATGACAATCTTTATTTGTTGGAAACAGTTGCATCTTATAATGAAACCTTGCATATAGAATCACATGGTACTAAACGTAAATTAAATAAAGAAAATTTAGCATCTTTATGGCATAAGCGCATAGGTCATATCTCAAAAGGTAGAGTTGAGCGCTTAGTATCTGATGGTATTTTAGAATCTCTTGACTTCACAAACTTTGACGTTTGTGTAGATTGAATCAAGGGAAAACAGACCAAAACTAAGAGATTAGGTGCCAATAGAGCTACAGATGTCTTAGAATTGATTCATACAGACATTTGTGGGCCATTCCCTACGGCATCTTGGAATGGTCAACAATATTTCATAACATTCATAGATGATTACTCACGTTATGGGTACCTATATCTCATTCATGAAAAATCACAGTCACTGGATGTGTTCAAAGCTTATAAAGCTGAAGTTGAGAATCAACTCAACAAAAGGATTAAAAATGTCAGATCTGATCGTGGTGGTGAGTACTATGGTCGATATGATGGCTCAGGTGAACAACGTCCAGGACCGTTCGCTAAATTTCTAGAGGAATGCGGTATTGTCCCACAGTACACCATGTCGGGATCAGCTAGCATGAATGGTGTTGCTGAAAGATGAAACCGAACTCTTAAGGATATGGTAAGGAGTATGATTGCTCATTCCACCTTACCCGAGTCTCTCTGGGGAGAAGCATTAAAGACAGCAGCTTATATTCTCAATAGAGTACCAACTAAAGCAGCTGCAAAAACACCTTATGAGCTTTGGACAGGTCGAAAGCCTAGTCTAAAGCACTTTCACATTTGGAGATGTCCAGCTGAGGCGAGGCCTTATAGGTCACATGAAAAGAAGCTGGATTCCAAAACAGTGAGCAGCTACTTTATTGGTTATTCTGAGCATTCTAGGGGCTATAAGTTTTATGATCCTACAGCTAAGAATATTTTTAAGACAGGAAATGCAGTATTCTTTTAGGATATTGAGTTTGGGGGGAGAAATAAAGTTAAAGACATTGCTTTTGAGGAGGAATTGGATTCAAATCCAGTTTCTACTATCACTTTTGATAATGTTCAGTTTCATACACCAATCATTGATCAAGAAGTGAATCCGGAACCTCAACAAGACAATGTTGATACAATTGTTCCAGAAGAACAAACTCAACAACCTCAAGAACCCATGCCATTAAGGAGGTCCATGAGAGAGGAGAAGTGCTATTTCGGATGATTATATTGTATTTCTCCAAGAATAAGAGAATGACAATGGAATGATGGAAGATGATCCAATCAACTTTCATCATGCCATGAAAAGTTCTAACTCTCAAAAGTGGATAGATGCCATGAATGAGGAGTATAAGTCCATGCAAGACAATAATGTTTGGGAACTTGTCCCATTACCAGAAGGTGCAAACCCAATTGGTTGTAAATGGATATTTAAAACCAAGAGGGATGCAAAGGGTAATGTGGAGAGGTATAAGGCACGTCTTGTAGCAAAAGGCTATACTCAAAAGGAAGGTATCAATTTTATAGAGACTTTCTCTCCAGTTTCATCGAAAGACTCTTTTAGAACAATTATGGCACTTGTTGCTCATTTTGACCTTGAGTTACATCAGATGGATGTTAAGACGGCGTTTCTCAATGGAGACATTGATGAGACAATTTATATGGTACAACCAGAAAACTTTGTGTCAGGAGACCCAAAGAATATGGTTTGCAAATTAACAAAATCCATCTATGGACTTAAGCAAGCTTCTCGTCAATGGTACCACAAATTCCATCAAGTAATCATCTCATTTGGTTTTGAGACGAATATTGTTGATGATTGCGTGTATCACAAGTTCAGTGGGAGTAAACATATATTCCTGGTTCTATATGTCGATGACATTTTGCTTGCCACTAATGATATAGGTTTATTGCACGAAACCAAGAAATTTCTATCAAAACATTTTGAGATGAAAGATCTTGGTGATGCCTCTTTTGTATTAGGTATCCAAATACTTCGAGATCGTTCTCGGGGTATTCTTGGATTATCACAAAAGAGCTATATTGACAAAGTACTTAAAAGGTTTGGCATGCAAGATTGTAGACCAGGAGATACCCCTGTTGCTAAAGGAGATAAATTCAGTCTTAGTCAGTGCCCTAAAAGTAATCTTGAAATTCAAGAAATGAAAAGGATTCCCTATGCTTCAGCTGTTGGGAGTCTAATGTATGCTCAAGTATGTACACGTCCAGATATTGCATACATTGTTGGGATGTTAGCCAGATACTTAAGCAACCCTGGTATAGACCATTGGAAAGCAGCCAAAAGGGTTATGAGGTATCTTCAGAGAACAAAAGATTACATGCTCACTTATAGAAGATCAGATCATTTGGAGGTCGTAGGGTATTCTGATTCTGATTTTGCTAGATGCCAAGATAGCAGAAAGTCTACATCAGGCTATATTTATCTGTTGGCTGGAGGAGCTATATCCTGGAAAAGTGTTAAGCAAACACTTGTTACTGCTTCCACTATGGAAGCAGAATTTGTAGCATGTTATGAGGCATCAAATCATGGAATATGGCTACGCAACTTTGTCACTGGGTTGCGCATTTTGGAGAATGTAGAAAGACCACTGAAGTTATATTGTGATAATAAGTCAGTAGTGCTATATTCTAACAATAATAGAAGCTCAACTAAGTCAAAGCATATTGACATAAAATACTTAGTTGTGAAAGAAAGAGTGCAGAGTGGACATATATCTATAGAGCATATTGGAACAAACTTCATGATAGAGGATCCGCTCACAAAAGGTTTACCACCCAAGGTCTTTCATGAGCACACTGCTCATATGGGTGTTGTATTGCTTGAGGATATTATGGTTTAGTGGGAGTTTGTATTATATGTGCCGTATATTTTCTTTAAGACATTTATGTGTTTGACTTTCTGATCAGAAGTAAAGTATTCAGTTCATTCACTCTGTTTTATTGTTTTGATTCTGGCCTCACTTAAGTCTAAGGAGGACCATTTGAAAATAGATTAATCTATGTCATTTGACTATATATGTATGTGACCACTGATGGGTTTAGTCATGATTAATATGGCGAGACTACTGTGATCCTGTATAAATATGGTTGATGGACGAGATTGTTAAGAAATACCTTTATGTAATAGCAAATTTTGAGCTCACAAGGTTGTACATTTATAAGAAAACATATGTTGTCCAAGTGGGAGATTGTTGGATTAAAATCCCATTATGGACACACATATGTTTAAGTGTATGTTGCTATTATAATTAATATAAGGTAGAAAATAATAAAGTGTTATTTACAATTTATTGAGGGGCCAAATTGTAAATATTACATAACTGATTTTTCTCCGTTAATAAAAACGGTTGGGTCCCCGAGAAACAGTACGTACTTTTATTTTCACTTCTTCCCCGTCAGAGAGAAATTTTCTAGAAAAGTAGAAACTGTATTCTTGGAAGATCAAAATCTTCATACAAATTGAATCAATGGATTCCGGTACGCTTCCACAAATCTTTGTTTATTTTATTGTTTTGATTTCTCATGAATTGATTAGGGCTAAAATTCGGATCAGTTTAATTTGACAGTTGGTGGCAAGAAGAGCACTTTCAACTTGTGGTATCAGAGCACTTAGAGCATCTCTAATAGCGCTCATTCAGTTTGAAAAATTCAGTCACCTCTCCAATAGCATACTTCAACCTGAAAATTCAAGTGAATATTCAGTTTTGGGTTCAGGAAATTGAATCGATCCTAGACGTCCATTTAATGGATGCCCATTCATAGACGACCATTTAATGGACGTTCAATGCCTCGTATAACGAAGCCATATCGGATGTTTAATGTGGCATAGTGAATAATTAATGAATAATTAATGTTAGACGCTCATTTAATGAGCTTTTGAAGCTGTACGTTATTTAATGGGCTTTTGAAGCTGAGCATCTATTTAGTGGACGTCCAACGTCAGACGTCCATTAAATGGACGTCTAATATTGGACTTTTATCTTCAATTCAGCCCTGAATATTTAGGGCTGAAGCTATTGAAGATGTACTTAGCAAAATCCTACTCAGGCAACTAATGAAGTAAATCTGGATGAGAAGTAATGGCCGGAGGAAAACCATAGATTATGATGTTGTTCTACATTTAATTAGTTGAATTTATAGAAGCTATTTGACCATTCTTTTCCATATCAGGTTTTAGATAAGAGAGGTTGGACAAGTAGGGAGTTGCATTGAATGTTTTTCTTAGGTTGGTATACTCACACACGAAGCATGGTTGTGGTATAGTAGTTGTTGATAGTTGGATATTACTCTTCCAGTGGTGTAAGCAGTATTTGTATTTGATATTTTCTTTATATTGGACTGTAGTGATTTTGATTTAGTTACTGTTCCAATACGAGGGGGTTCGGCTTAGTCATCCTCTGCCTGGAATAGGCCAGATCCTTTTTTACTTTTTGTTGTTAGTAGGGCTATCAATGAATACTCGAAATCCTCTCGCATCCGCATTCGAAAAGCGGATAAATATCTGATATTCGGAAAAACGGATGCGGATGCGGATACGAAGACATCCGTATTCGAAAATTATCCGTTCGGTTTTGTCAAGTTTATAGTTTAAATTATGTGTATTTTAGTACAGTGAAAGGTACTTGTTTATTATTTTATCGTGTTAGTAGTTTATATTGTATGCACTTAATGTTTTTTAACTGCTCGAAACTATTTAGTATCATCATATTTGTTAATTTTTAATGCTTTTATAATCAATGAGATTGAAAATTATTTATGTTAAACTAAAATTTTATTTTTATAATTCTTGATTCATCGGTCGTTAGTGGATAGGATAATTATCCGATATCCGTCCGTATCCGCGGATGCGGATATCCGAAAATGATTTCAGATGCGGATGCGGATATGGATATGCCACTATCCACATCCAAAATCATCCGTTGACCGACCTAGTTGTTAGTATATGGATATAATATGCACAATTTTCTCTTACAAGCCACCCATTGAGGTTATGGGGTTGTAAGGTTTTGATGAAGTATATTATTGAAATATATGATTGGTGTTAATAAAGTACCAATTTTCAAAAAATAAACTCCCACTAGTCTTTTATGTTTCTCAAAATCCTATGATGGAACATAGAAGTCTTTCGAATTCTTTAGTGGGTGTTAGGACTCATCTGTCTTGAGATTCTGACCTTGAGTTTGCTCAATAAAGCACAAGTCCACAAACGCTGGATAAACTTTATCTATTGTATCATATACAACTCCTAACCATGATCTTTGTCCTAGTCTCATTTCGACTGTAACAGCCCAGAATTTTATCGTTTTGATTTTGAATATTTAATTAATTTTAAGTATTTAAATAATTGGTTTTTAAAGTTTAATAACTTGAATTCAAATATAGGGATTATTTAAATATTTAAATTGTGAATTAAATATTAATTAAACGAATTTAATAGCTTTATTTAACTCCTTTTAATTAATAAATAATAACAGTGCTCTTATTTGTAAATTTGTTTATAATAATAAATAGTTCGAATAAACAACAAGAAAATCAATTGTTAGTAAATTGACTTGATTTTATTGACTTTTTTAAATGAATCTATAAGATTTTTTCATAATTTTAAATTTAAAAAATATTTAAATTATCGTTTGATGTATTTTACGACAAAAAATGGTATTTTTGAAATTTCATAGAATAAAATAATATGTGTATTTTATTATTATGATCGTGTCGCATTTTGGTGCATGTTCGTATTTTTATTTCTGTCGTTTGTAGTTCGTACGCGAACGGAATATTGTGTAGCAGAATACCGTGAAACCTTCTTTTCAAAATCTTTTTAATCAAAATCAAAATTCAAATTTTCAAAGTAACTTTTTGGTGATGTGATATGTTGCTTGGAAATTTTGGGTTACTTGAGAATATTGGTTTACTTGTGATTTAAGTAAGGAATTGATTTTGTTTATAAAATCAAAAATTTCAACACTTCAAACAAAAAAAATTCACTTTTTCCTTTCCCTCTTTTATCTTTACATTTTCCCTCCTCCTTTTCCATTCTTCACTCACAGTGAATAAAGGAATAATGGTCGTTCCTTAAAAATCCAAAAATCTAATGATCCGAGCAACGAAAAATCACCAAACTAGATTCGTTGAACTCGCAGTAAGGTAGGCTTCCTGTCCATGTCCATTTTGCTGAGTGTGGTGATGATTGGGGTAGTCATCGTGTTTAGGTAGTAGACTAGGGTTTGGTTTTCGAGGAGATTAAGGTGGAGTTATTCGAAATGGAGTTTGGATATGGGTTTGAGGAGGAAAATGATAGCTTGAGGCCAATTTTAGTGAAGCTCGGCTGTTGATTGGGTGGTGCGACCTTTTTGAAGTCGAGGAGGAGGGTGTCAGGTCGGATCTAAAGGGGATGGACCGAGCTTCAAGTGATGATGGGGAATCGGTTGCTCACACGAAGAGAGAGGTGATGGTGGAGTTGGATCGATGATTCATGGACGGGAGAATGGGTTTTGGTGTGCATGTATGGAGTATGTGCGTGTATCACTGTATGAGGAAGATGATTAGCGATTTTGGAAAGAAAGGTTTAAGGAGGGAAATTTGTTTAATAAGGATAATTAAAAAGTTAATTAAGTTATTAATTAATTTAATTAATATGAATTCTTATAAACTCAATAACTTTTGCGTACGAGGTCCAACGAGGCATGATCTTTTGCGTTGTGCTCGTAGGAGCGATATCTACGTGTTAGAACTAGATTCGTTGAATTTGGAGCTAGTGAAATTATGAGCTAAAATCGAGTGTCGTTTGATTTTGGACCAAACTGGAACGTGAAAGCGTCAACTGGAATTTTGGTAAGTTTACTCCTCTTTAAATAAATTATCTAATATATGTGTTGCTATAGATAACTGTTGAATGCTTGGATGAGAGTTGATAGTTTTAATAAAATATAACTTAATGATAAAATTATAGTGATTTAATTTATTTATTTTAGCAAAGCTAAGCGGGGTGACCTGAGCCCCTACCAGATTATTGCAAACACAATAAAAACAAGAGATGGAACATTACATGCAACATTCCATCAAGAAAACACAGGGATAAACAATCACAAAGAGAAAAACAAATAAGAGAGAAAATCAGAGAAGGAACTAGCACCATTGACATATAGTACAAGCGCTAAAACTGAAGGTATTGAGACTTATTCCAGTTTTTATAGCTTGTATCATGCCATACCACAGCTGCCTTTCATTCATAATTTCCCCACCAAACAGTCGTGCATTTCTTTGATTCCAAATTGCACGTATATACTTTTTCAACACAAGAAGCATCATCAACGTTTTTTCATTCTTCCATCTCGTAGCCTTGTAAATCAAATACCACTCAAACTCACTGTCTCTTCTAATATTCAGCCTACCTATTTTGATCATTAGTCTGTTCCATAGGGGAAATAGCGTACGGCAATTGAAAAACAAATGCAAGTTGGTTTCAAGCCCTTCATTACAATACACACACTGACCAGAACTTGCAAACCGAGCCTCAACATTCTTGCTTTTGTATTCAATGCATTTCTCATAACCTTCCATAGTAAAAAGTTGTCTCCTTCCTTGCAGTGAGAGTTCCAAATCCTCTTGTTCCAAGCAAAGCAACGAAGCTCAGGAGGATCAGAAAGACACTTGTACACAACAGAAATTGTGTGATCACAGTTTTTCCCAGTCCAGACAACCTTTTCAAATTGTGGAGACGGGATGTGTTGTTGTTGTAGCTCATTCCATAGGGCTTTAATAGCATTGTTACCAGTGAAGGGGAAATACTGAACCATCAAGGATGTAATCAGAAGCCTTAGCTACAAGTGGTATACCAGTTTGTATTTTTTCATTATATGACAAAATTTTGTTTAGTATGATCCCCTTCCTAACCCAAGGATCGGTCCAGAACTTAGCACTTCCTCCAAGAAGAGTTAAGACTCTAATATGTTGCAGGAAAGTAGCTCTTAACTTTAAAATTGTTCTCCAAATCTAACTTGAATTTTGTGGTGCCTCCATTAACCAGAAATCTTTATTTGCAATGTTATGCTTAACTATCCATTCCATTTATATGTTATTTTTCCTGTTGACAAGATTGTCGAAGTGTTTACTAAAGGCAGCTGTATTCCATCTGCTCAGATCAATGATGCCTAATCCTACATGCTTCTTTTTACTCTCCACTTGGAAAAAAGCAATAGGTTTTATTTTTTTGGAATATATATTACCTGTCCATAAGAAATTCCTAACAGCTTTCCTTATCAAGAGAATGAGCTTTTAGGCAGCAAAAAAGTCCTACACCAATAAGTTGTGTACGAAAATATTACAGAATTAATTAGCACAAGCCGGACAGCTTGAGACAGGAGCTTATTTGACCATATGTTCGTAGTTCTTGTGATTTTGTCATACAGACCAAGACATTGGGAGGTAGTGATTTTAGAAGAGACCAGGGGTATGCCAAGATAAGATGATGTCTCAGTCTCTTCCTCAAGCCCACTTATAGATTTTATCAAGTTGACATGATCAGTAGATACACCAGCCAATCTGATACTAGATTTCCCCTTATTGATGCAAAGACCAGAGAAGAGATGGAATTCCTTCGGCACATTAAGAATACATTGGATTGATTCAACAGTAGGCTTTGTAAATATGAGTAAATCATCTGCAAACATTAAGGTTGTAATCAATGGAACCTTGCATTTTGGATGGATGTGGATTAACCTGCTTTCTACATATAAATTAATCATTCTAGTCGGAACTTCCATGACCATTATAAATAGATATGATGGCATTGGGTCTCCTTGTCGTATTCCTTGGTTGCACTTGATGTAACTGTTGGTGGAGCCATTGTAACATAGAGAAAAGTGAATAGTTGATAAGAATGTGTATACCCATGCAACAAAATGCATAGGAAACTTCATTTTGGCCACAACACGCACAATGGCAGTCCATTGTAAAAAGTCATATGCTTTTTTTATATCAAGCTTTAATATAGCCCTAAGAGATGAATTAGCCCTATTGTAGTCTTTGATCAATTCATGGCTTATCAATACATTGTCAAGAATACTTCTACCAAGTATGAAGGCAGCTTGATTATTGGAGATTAAGGATGGGAGAACCTTCTTTAACCTAGATGCAATAATTTTGGATATACATTTATAGGTGATATTGCAACAAGCTATAGGTCTGAAGGAAGTGACTGCATCAGGGTGTTCAGTTTTTGCAATAAGGGCTAAATTAGTTGCATTGACTGCAAACAGCATTTTATTATGCTTGGAAAAAAAATTTATAGCCTTGATGAAATCAGCACTGATTATGTCCCAGCATGCAATAAAAAACTAGGCGTTAAACCCATCAGGACCACCACACGAATTTTTGTTCATAGAGAATATACTATTCTTCATTTCCTCCTCGCTAATTAACTCTGATAGCATATTGATTTGGTCAGTATCAAGAGTAGGAAGAGTGAGATCAGAGATTATATTTAATTCAGGAGTAAAATTAGCAGAGTTTCCCAACAGACTAGTGAAATATTCCAGCATAGCAGCATCAACTTGTTGTGGGGAATTAACAAGGTGGCCAGACTGATCATGTATGGAGTGGATGTGAGCTTTAGCTTGCTCAATCTTGAGGGACTCATGATAATATTTGGAATTCCTGTCTCCCAAAGCATCCCACTTCTGTCTTAGCTGTTGCTTCTTCATATTATCCTCAGTTACCAATGCCTTGTAGTATTGTTCAGAAAGTTCAAACTCAAAACCAGTATCAGTATTATCATCAGGATTTAGAGCTGCCATTTAGTTATGTTTAACGGAGTTAAATTAGTTATATTTTGTTGTGATATCTATTTAGCAAAATAAAACACCGTTCTGCTATAATTAAATTCAATAGAATATTTTGGACATCTATCGAGCAGAATAAATCACCGTTCTGTGCTTACAAAATAAAAGGATTATTTTTTTGAAGATTAATTAATATGTGGATTAATTAATAATATATTTGTTATTATTGTTTGATTTTTGTTTGGATTTGAATTCCCGCCTGAAAAGCGGATTGCATAAATAACCATTGTTTTGTAGGGACTTTTGTAGAGGGACCCTAAGGGGTTTTAAGCCATTATTAATTTATTGTTTTATGCATCTTACTTATATTCTTATATTGCTTATATTGATGTTTGGTTGAAATATTGGTGACATGCCGTGTAATTTGAATAAGGGTCATTATAGCGATTACTGCTATACCATCACCTATGAAATATCATCTTCTTAAATCTTTGTGTGTGTTGAATTTGTGCTTGTATTTTTATAAAATAAATGTTTGATCGTGTTTTTGCACTTTGAAAGTTGTTTAAACTATATTTTCAAGCATTTTGAAAATTTTGAAAATAAAGGATAAGTGTTGATTAAAATTTATAAAAGGAGTTATAAATTTAATTAATTATCTTTTGGGATAATTAATGATGTTGAAATTTATAAAGAGATTTTAAATTTGATTAATTATCTTTTGAGATAATTAATGTCAATTTAAATTTATAAAAGATTATAAGTTGGATTTAATTATATTTTGGGAAATTAATGTTGTTTAAATTTATAAATGTTATATACCTTAAATATTTTGTAAATTCTTTTCAAATGGATTTATAAGGATTGTATAAGTATTTGTAAAGAATTGGAGGTTTAAATATATTTTTAATTATTATTTAACTATAATAAAGTTAATTAATAAATTTATTAATGATTTTTAAAGTTAATTAACTGATTTAATAAAAATGTTTTAAAGTTAATTAATTGATTTAATAAAAGTGATTTAAAGTTAATTAACTGATTTAATAAATGTGTTTAAAGTTAATTAATTGATTTATTAAAGGAGTTAGAAATTTGGTTAATTGTCTCTTGGGATAATTAATGTGGTTTAAAATTTATAAAAGAATTATATCAATTATCTTTCACGGTGATTAACATTGTTCTAAACTTGTAAAAGCATTTTAATTGATTTATTACCTTCCGGGATAATAAATGTTGTTTGAAATTTATAAATGATAGTTTATATATGAGGAAATCTTTTAAAAGGGATTGTTTGAAAATAAAGCAAAGTGTAAATTATCTTGGACTTATAGTAAATAATGTTTTAATAATATTTAGTTTTTACCCTTCTTTTATCACACTTAGAAATATAATTAGCTCCTTAAAAAGAATATTTTAAAGAGTGTTTTTAAAATGTTTTTACAAATATTTGTGATGTGACGATCAAGTATAAGTGTGAGTCAAATGTTTTAAGAGATTTAATTTCCATATACGACCATTTTGTTATTCCTGATAATTGATTTATTGACTATCGATTCTGCTATATTCTTTGAGTTTTGTCAATGTAAGATGATTTATTGCTCATTGAAGCGTTGATATCTTTTGTCGGAAATGACTAAAATCAGAAAGTGAGTGTATGTAAAGCTATGTGGGATTGCTTCCATTAGGGTGTCTTCACATCTACTCTAGATTGGATTCGGTTGTATGCGCCTGGAGATGTGAAATACTCGGTAAGGTTAGCGAGCTTCGTCTTGTACATTTCCGAGAGAGTCATGGAGAATATGACCCTCTCAAGTATATTGTTTAGAGGTATACTTTCGTAAGGGGGTGCACCCTCATAGTCATTGTTGGAAAAATTCTTTTCCTTATTTAATTCAATCTTTGAATCGTTTTCTTAATTGCATCGAGAAGTGCCTGGAGCTCTTCTCGATGTTTAATAATTTGTTTCCATTCTTTCAAGTTTGATTTTGTTTCGACTTATTTTTATTCTTTCATTTATGGATGTTGTTCTTGTGAGGGTAAAACATGTTCTGTGTTTAGCGGCGTGTCTCGTGGAATTATTATATGTTCATTATATTGCTTAAGTTTTCTTATGCTGGTTTTCCAGACTGATCTGGGTGTTATTTTATTATAATGCTCGGGTTAGACCGGGTATTTTTCCAAATTGTCGTTTGGTGGGACATGGAGCTCATGGAGTAGAGCTGGATGTTCACCTGCCGTATTATTTTATTTTCCGCTATATTATTATTATTTACCCATCAACAAATTGTAAGCTCAAAAATTTATAACTGTCCAGCTAACAAGGTTTGTTTATAACTCTAATGTACCTTGTACCTTGGAGTGATAGTTTATACTGTCTTTATTATATTATATGTTGTCGTTTCCACTGTGAGATTTTGTATTCCCTATTTGTTCCTTTTATTTTACCTTAACAACCTGCCTTTCCAGCACTTGGACGCTCGACATTCGAATACCGTGGATGTATTAAGTGTCGACTTTTGAGGGTCGAAAAGGTGGGATGTTACATCGACCTTGAGTTTGCTCAACAATCAAAAGAGATTATTTACTTTTTACCTACCATTTCACAATGGCCTAAGTATAGTATATGTACCTTGAGTTTTCTCAATAAATACATATAGCTATCTTACCTCGTCTATTTTATAGATTAATAATACTACACATAACATCTCTAGTTGAGTTTGCTCAACAACCAGAGAGTATGCAAGTAATTTATTAATATGTAAATGGTAGATGACAACTTATTATATTAAAGATTCATAATCTTTAATATGTTCAATTGATTGATATCAACATATGGAATAATGTATTTTTTATGAAATAACCTCATGATTCAAGTGTTGGACACATCTAAAATCATAGTATCCGTACTATACGTATATAATGGTCTTATGTATAATCTTATATCCATATTATTAATTAAATCTTATTTAATTAATTTAATTTAGTAATTCAATTAATTAACTAATTAAGTAATTAATTAATTAATATTTTAATTAATTTTATATTATTCAATTAAACATTTTATATTGAATAGGTATACTATAACATTTATAGTTATATATATATATATATATCTTTATATATACATATGTGTATTATATTATTTATTTATTAATAATTTAATTAATTTATTTAATTAAATAATTTTAATTAATTATTTAACTAAATAATTTCAATTAATTATTTAATTAAATAATTTCAATTAATTATTAATTAATTAATTTTAATTATTTATTTAATTTTGAAAATTTCATATATACTTACATCAACTTAAATAATTCAAGTAACGTATATCATTATATATGTTATATAATTTAATTAATTTATTAATCTAAATTAATCAATAATTAATTCTCCAAATTAACTTGTAAATTTTCAAAATAATTTTGAAAATCATATTATAGCATTTAATTATATTTATCTTATTTTAAATTTAACTTTTAAATTTAAATTTTTATTTCAATTTCAAAACTGATTTTGAAAATTTACCCAAGACCCAAATTCAAATTTGGTCTTTTCTATTAGGGATAACTTTTGGGTTCACTTCACCTTTCGGGTCAAGCCAACAACCAAGTAGGACAGGGTATTTGATTATCCAACAATCCATCCTAGATACTACTTTTTAAGACAACGTATTAAATGCGTAATCGTAATTAGTTGGCCCTAACATTACTAATTTAGATCGCATATGTTATTAGCTCTTATACCATTTTTGAAACTGGGCTAGCATGTAGTGGGTTATATGGGTGAATTTTAATTTTTTTTACAATTTTGAATCATATTAGGCCTATAAAGTATAAATTAATGTAGTTCTAATCTCAATTATTTTTAAATAAAATCACTATTTTATTTTATTTATTGATAAAAGGGTTTTATTTGATATTATATATTTAATATATAGTGTATACATGTGTATCGCATACACATGTACGTGCATGTGCAACATATACGGTGTGTATGGTTTAAAATGCTCATATTTAAGTGCTGAGATTTACACAGCAATGGACATGTTAGCCCCTCCATATACATATATGATGTCTAATATGTGTATATATATAATTAATTAATTTGATAAAAAATATATTTATATTTGGCTATATATATATTATAATGTAGAAGTAATCCTATGTGTGTGTGTAACACATAGATATGTGTATTTATATACATACACATAAAATATTATTTATAGATATAAATATTAAAAATTAAAAATTCAAATTCAAAATTTGGAAATTGCATCTAGATTTGAAAATGTCTTTTAAGTTTAAATTCAATATTTAAAACTTGTAAATAAATTATATAATAATATATGTATATATATATATATATGTACGGATTTTTTTAATTTATTATATAAACATATATATATATATATGTATGTATGTAAAAATCAATACTTTCAAATAATATTTATAGTATAAAATAATGATGCATAATTAAGCATATATGTATGTGTGTGTGTGTATTTCATTTTTGGACATATTTAGAATTTGAGATATTCAAACATTATTTTTTAGTTAATAAATTCATACAGGATTTATTTCTTTTTTATTTAAAATAAGAGCTACATAGAAATTTTATTTTAAATTTGTAAAAATAATATTTTGTAATGTTTGTAAATTTGTGTATATTAATGTATACACGTATGTACTGATAAATTATTAAAAAAGTTCAATACATTATATATTATAAAATAAAAATACACAAATATATTCAATATCAATATATATATATATATGAAATGAAATTCGAGATAAAAATATGTTTAGAATTTAACAAAAAAATTTATAAATATTTTATAGGCCTCCTCAATCGTCGGGTGGCTCACTTTCTTTAGCAGCTTCGCATCTATTAAACTTTATCAAAGATCGAAGTGATAATCTCGCCCCAACCGACTAGGCTAGGGCTTTGCTCATCACTTCTGGAGGGGGTTCAGGGGAGGAGAGAGGACCTCGACCCGACACCAATTCCTATTCCCCGTCTAGTCCCTATTCCAAGTATACCCATAGGAGTAGATTCATGTGCTTGTTCGCTGTCCTACTTCTATCTTAGATTGTTTGCATGTTCGTCAATGCCTATCTATCAAGTGTGAGTCTTTTTATGTTCTTTGTTTGCAGTCATTCTATTTCACTTCTTCCGGTTCCTTTAACTCCCATCCCGACATTGCATTCCACCTCCATCTATTAGATGATAGATCATCAGAGGGAAATTTTACTATGCGACCAATGGGAAAGTCTGGAGAAAGGTTGAGTGACCAATGGTAGTAGGCACCAGTATATTAATTCAGGAGGTAACCAATGGGAAGAGGGATTAAGGTGCGTAGCCTCACACTATAGGATAAGTAGACGCTACAAGAGGTCGGAAAGTAGGACCAATCCAAACCTAACTAACTTTAAAGAGTTTTTCTTTCTTGCCTGACAGACCCACCTCCCTTCCCCTGACCGCCACACCCTAAGCTCAAGAATGAAGATTTTCGATGTCATCTACGAGTCAAGAGTTTCGCATCTATTCACGGGTTCCATCAAGTCACTTCATGAGCTCATACGTGTACATGTGTTTGTGTGTACGTGAAGCAACCAAAACCAAAGATGTCTGATTGGAGATAATAGAATCGACCCTATATTTTTATTTAATTTAAAAATTCAATTTTTTATTCAAAACCCTTCCAAAATTAATTTTTAGTTTAAATTTTTTTAAATTAGGCCGAAAGTGGGTTCATATCTACATATGAATTATTTTTTATTATAACTAAAGTATATATATATATATTCTAGATAGATAACATACACATATAAAGATTCGTGATATAAAGCTACTCTAATCGGATGTAATAGCAAAATAAATGACAAACATATATACACACAGAAAAATATGTAGTAAAGTATATTGTAGCCTAGTAATGGCACCTCGAATGATGAACCAATTGATCTCCTAGGATTGAATCCAATTACTTCAAGAAAACGCGACCAGTCCAAGAGATCCACACACCTTTCTTTTATTTGATTCGAAATTGTGTTTAGCTGAAAAATAATAGAGGAGAAGGGCTATGATGTTGTTGGCCAGAAGCTAGAGGAGAGGAGAAAGCAAAAGTAAAGTATAAAAAATGAGGGGAATGGGTTTAAATAAGAGAAATATGAGAAAGGAAAAAGTGGATCTAGATCCATCCTTTTCTCCATCAATTCAAACCCAAGAATATCAACATATCACCCCTCCTCCCCTTAGGCCTTGCCCGATCAAAGCATGGGCCTTTATTAGCTTCCATTCCACTTCAAACTAGATCAGATAAATTAAATTTAAACCAAATGCAAATGTGCATCAATATCAGATATCGATGCATCTGTATATTACTTTTATATGCACTATTTTCAATATTGATGAACACTATTTAAATAAAATTTCATAACTAATATTTCATAAATATTAATTAATTTATAATAAATATAATTTATTTAAATCAAGTGCTGTTCGGAGTATTTAACATTACGGTTGTGTGACTCTTAGATGTAAATTCGGTCAACGGTTAATGTCGAACAATTCAGATATTAATGTTTACATGTCACTTTAATTAGTGGTGTGACAGTTTAGCCAAATTTATCATTTACACAGTTTAAGTAAAATCCGATTTTTCATATTTTAAGCGGTCTCCAGTAATGACAATTATTTGCACCATTTCTCTTCATTAAAATTATATCACATTAGTACTTATGAAATTTGTTAATGGTCGAAAATTCCAATATCATACATATTCAACTTGTATAGTCCATACACAAAGTACTTGGTTTAATAACAACAATTATTATTAGCCGAACTACTCCGGCTAGAGATTCTGACTTGTCTTCAGTTGACCGTGATTCTCCACTTTTGAGTTGCACAATCGTAATTCTCCAAAGAAACACATGATTTAATATATTGTAAATTAATTATTATTTATGAAATATTAATTATTAAATTTTTTTTCTTTGGTTGAATGCCATTAGCATTTAATAAAGTGTGCATATAAAAGTTATATATGTATCGATATATGATATCAATAAATATTTAAAGTTGATTTAAATCGATTAATTGCTAGGTGGGTTGAAATTGTTGAAGGTCCACATGGCCCAAGCATGACTGGCCCTGAGTGGCGAGATCAAAGGTTTAAGTGTTTCAAAATGGTTTTGAAAAGGAAAAAAGGAAAAAGTAAAAGAAGGAGATAATTTCTCCTCCTTTACCTCTCTTAATACCACTATATAAACCACCTCATCTTATTATTTTATAGCATTCACTTCTTTACCTCCTCTAGTAGAAAATACCTTGTCTTCATAAACAAAATTCCCAAAGGCAATTTCAAACAATATCAAATACATACAACAGTGGTGCCTTAGATTTTTGCAATTTCTGGTAGTAGATTCGATCAGATCTAGGAGTTAATTCTTCATTCAAGATGCATTTCATAGGCTACATCTTAAGGTAACCTTTTCAATTTCATTATTAATTATACATACCTTAATTGATTGTGTAGATTAAATCACATATACATACATACATACATACATATATACACATACACACATACATATATATATATATGTAAGGTAGGATCAATAGCCTTTTTTATTTAACACCATTTTGTAGCCCCCGAAATCGGCCACAAGTTTATATTTAAATATATCTTCTTTCTCTTTTTTCACATAGACCAAATATTTAAATATAAACTTGTGGCTGATATCAGAGGGCTACAAATGATGCTAAATAAAGGGGGCTATTGATCCTAGCTATATATATGTGCGTGTATGTTATAACGAATTTATTTGTGCTTGTGTTGTCTAGATTAATTTGTGTATTGAATTGTTTAAATAAATAAATAAACACATGAAAATATCATTATAACACCTATATTATATTTGATGATATTTTAAATATTTGAATACAATTTTTTGAAATTTAAAATAAATTTTTGAATAGCTTTAATAATTTAATAATGTGATATATGTAATTATATGCAATTAAAATAGATATATTATATATATATTAAATTAATTAATATATATATATATGGATTTAAAAAATAATTTTTTTGTGTGCATATATATATTCTTTTAAATACATTAATGTACATGTTAAACTTTTTAAAAAAATATTTAGCCAAATCCATATGGATTTGATATAGAAAATATATTATATTTAAAGAAAAAAATCTTGTATCCGTAAACTAAATAAAGAAACAATTTGTTATATATATTTACGAATTTAATAATTTATACATAATTTAAATATATTTTAACTTAAAATATAAAACATATTCATATGTACATCTCGAATTAACTTTTTTTTAATAATTATATATATATATATATTTGTAATTTCAATTTAAAATTTAAAATAGATATTTACGTAAATCTAGATCAGTTTTTGAATTTTAAATCAACATAGGATTTTTAAGATGCTAAGTCAAAATATTTTGAATAGGTTAAAACTATTTAAATAAAAATCCATAATCACTATGATATATATGTATTAGGGTACATATATAATTTTTAAATAAAACCATGGATAAAAAAGCATATATGAAGGAACAAATGTGTCCGCTGCGGTGTAAATCCCAACATCTATACACACACATACATTAACCATGTACGCTATTTATATGTTGCACGTGGACTGTACACATATGAGTGTATTTGATATAGTTATAAAATAAATTTATATAAATTAAATAAAACCTTTTATAAACAAATAAAATAAAATAATAATAATATTTAAAATATCTTAGACTAGATCTAAAGTTAATTAGGCTTCATAGGCCCAACATAGACCTAAATATGGAATTTTTTTGAAATTCACTCATTTAATCCGCTGCTATCTGGCCCGGTTTCTTTACATATGAAGGCTGGCTTCAATGAGAGAGCTTCGATGTTTAGGGCCATTCTAAAGAATTTAAGAATAATACAATAGTAAATGCCAAGAAGATTTGTGTAAATGTCAAAATAGTAAAAGTACACCAAGATTTATGGTGGTTACCCTTATATCCACTTCTGTTGCTTTCCTTCTTTGGAGTAATATACGAAGATTACAAAATAGGGTTGAAAGGCATTATTAAGTTTTTACAATCACTATAATCTAGAACAGTATTCTTTGTTCTATATTTAGTATCTAAATTATTGCTTGATGGTTGTTATGGGATCCACACCTATTTATAGGAGTTTGGAGGTGGTGCAAAATGATAGTGCAACACACCAATCTAGAGCTGACTATTGGATAACATATTTAGCATTCATCCGTCAGTTTCTGCCCTTATGGTCGCAAATCGATCATGTGTTATCAGTCCATGGATGTCTCTCTCCATAAGTTTTATCAAATGTTGACACATAGCTGTTCGCAACCAAATTGGTCATAAGCACCCAAGAACAGATTTATGTAGAGAAGTAAATGAAGAAAGTAAAATTAAAACAGAGAAATAGAATAAACTAACAAGAAAATCAAAGCAATAATCAAGAACACAAGAATTTATAGTGGTTTGGCGATGTATGCCTACGTCCACTTTGAAGATTATCTTTATTGATTCACTAATAGTTTGATTACAGTAGCAAACAACAAGAAATAAGGAGAAAACTTGATTATAATAAAGGCTAATGTAACCAACAACATAAAAGAAGATCCTCAGAATGACCCCCTAGGCCAGTATTTATAGGTGAGGGTGACCACCAATCTCTCTGAAACTTCAGCTGTAGGACCTTCTTATCCATATGGGCCTACCAAAGGGGTCACTAGGCATAAATCCCAATAAAGAGGGATCAATATCGATCCCTTTATTGGTCGATTCTTGGGCAGCGATCCCTATGGTGGCTTCTTCATGCTTAGATATGTTGGCTCTCCATTACTCCACAGTCAACATTCTTGATATTAGTCGAATCTATCTTGTGCAATCAGTTCAATATAGCCGGGTCAGGATACCGGGTAACACTTGCCTCCCAAAGTACGTCTTGTGAGTAACATGACGTGCTTTGAATCGAAACAAGTTTGAATCATTGAAAACAAGTCCATCCAGCTTCCTGATTGATTGTTATTCCTTCGTCAAATCGTTCTCCCAAGGCATTGAATTCCTCATTGATTGCCACAACGCTTTGTCGAATTCCAATAATATAAATCCAAGGACATATTTCGTCAACATATATAAATCTGGTTATGTGAGACTTATAAGCTTTTTTATTATCCGGTCCAGTCTTGAACTCGAAGGTTTCAGGTTTGATTCCGATTTTCGTTGATTTCAAACTGTTAAACTTTTAAACCATTCACGTGCATATTCATATACACGTTCTGTTGTTGGTCCCCGGACGTGTTCGAAAACTCACGAGTCGTTGCCAATTTTTATAATGTTCTGTACGTTCACGTTTATGACCATACCTTCACAATCATTTTTCATTCATTTTTTTGTCTCATCTATAGGGATTGGCATTCATTATGTTGATCCATCCTAGTGGCCATACGAATAGGGATTGGCATTCATTATGCCATCCATCCTTGTGGCCATATGAATAGGGATCGGCAGGCTTCTGTGCCAACCCCTCTCCTGATGACTTGTTCAACTTTCCTATGGCCGAACCCTCTTCCATAGATATATATACGAGCCTTCCTTCATTTCCTTCTTCACTTTTCATCTGCCTTAGAAACCTGCTCATCTCCCCACCGAGCTCTCCTTTATTTCCTGCTAACCGAACCCTCTTCCTTTACTTAATCTTCGCTCCCACCTGTTAAATCATACCTTCATTTGTTCTTAGCCATCGCCATGCCTTCAACCAAACTGCAACCCAACTCCGTTCCTTTCAACATCTTTCTTTCGATCGATTTAGGTGAGCTTCACTTCTTACTCTTGATTTTAATGTAACATAATGGGTTTTACTTTGTTGGTGATAAATTGATGGTGTTCGATGCCGTGGCGACAAACGGCTTGAGGAAGATGGGTGATTGGCGACTCAATGGAATAAGTTAAGAGATAGGAAAAAAACCGCAGGTAGGCTAGGAAGGGGATCGGTTGTTTAGATGGTTTAATTGAGGATAGGGATCGGTAAGGAAGGTGTGGAGAGAGGGATCGGTAGGATAGGCTCTGATGGAGGGATCGGTAGTTGATTCAGGAGTTAAGAGTAGAGAAGGATAATAAAAGTGAGGGTTCGGTTGTTCTAGTTGTGAAGAGGAATCGGTATAGGATAATGGTATAGGGGTCGGCATTCCTTACTCTGAGATAGGGTTTGGTATAAAGGCTTTTGATGGAGGGATTGGTGGTTATAGTTAAGTAGAGGGATCATCATAGGAGTTCTTGGGAAAGGGATCGGTATTTGAGTCCTAGGGATCGACATGCACCATATAAATTAATTCCAACTTAACTTGTTCGAACAATTACCACTAGTTTGCCTTGCTGACCTTGAACATATGATGATAATGGACAATCTAACATGCATACTTAAACCGTTGAACTTGAGATTGAACAATCAAATTTCCAGGACTTTAAACACGAACTAAGTGAGAAACTTGCAAATGAACTTAAGTAACAAACTTCATACTTCGATATGCCGATAGTCGATCCCAAAGCTTTCACAATCGATCAATCCTTTTTGTCAGTTGAGACGATCAACGATGACAGTCTCTTTGAGCAAACTCCCAAGTCTCGTCATTTTATTTCATTTTTTCCAATTTCTAGCTGTTTATGTTTGTTATATACTGCACTGCACTACACTAGTTCACACTTAGCATGGGGAAACAGGTTATTTTTTCTAATCTCGATTATCTACTGAATACAGCTGATATAGATTCCATGTGCTTGAAGCATTCAGCTAACATGTCTTCTGATTCGGCCATGTAATACCTTAGTTTTGAAGCAAAGTCAAGTTCCACAACTATATCTGGAAGGTCTTCTCCAAGCCATCATGCGGAACAAATAAAAGTTTCTAATCCACAAGCCGATCTTTTTTCCAATATTCCAGTCCTTCCAACGAAAAACACTAGCCCTGCTCCTAACGCTGTAGAGGGAGCCATTCTTCTAGATAATCCAGTAGATTCACAGACTTCTCGAATTGGCAAGACTGCTCTCTGCCGGCTATGCTCCATTTACGGAATTCCATTTGGGGACGTCCTGATCCCTACAAGACAAGATAGACCTCACTTACCCCCAGCAGAGTATACAACATGCATTAAGTTTATGTGTTGGGGTAGATGCATACCGTCCTTTAATTCGTTTGTCCGAGAAATGTTGAGATATCTTGGGATCGCCCCTACACAACTTCATCCCAATAGTTATGCATTTATTCATTGAACCTTCTTGTTGTTCATGAATGTTTTATTCTGTCTTCCTACTCCCGAAGATATAAGATTTATCTATAACTTCAAACGACGATCGGGAAGCCCTTCTTAGGTCTTTCTTGAACCTTCGCCAAATTGCCAAGTTCTGACGGGCGTTTTGAATAAACTCTCACTGTTTAAGCATGAATGGTTTTACGTGCGTTGCCCTCCTGGATTTGCAAGACGATGCTTAGAAGGACGTAAGTATTATCTTCACCTCTCTCTTAAGCTCTCTAATTCAAGTCATAACTTTTCCTTTGAGTCCATTAACACCCGGAGTTCTTTCAAGTGTTCGCCCACGTCCTGAAGGTGCTAACTTTTCAAGAGCTATCGCTGCTATCCGCGCTACCCCTGTTGAGGAAAGGGACATCAAACTTCTTGTAACTGACGAGTTACTATCCTTGTTCGGGTTGTTGGAAGGTGGTCGTAGTATCGGACTTCTTGGAAGTGCGGCATTATTAAGGAATGTTGCAGAACAAAAAAGGGATACTGTCAACCTTGTCCTGCCCCTGCTGAGGGTACTCGGGATGATACCGAGGAGGGCAAGATTAAGGATTCTCAAGCCGAGAAACCAGGAGATGTGGATGCAGGCCTCAGAAAAGCGCCAACGGTTGAACCGTCGCAATTCGGACAATCCCAAACACCTATAAAGAGAAAAAAGAGGTTGGCATACAGGCTTCGTAGAAGAAAAACTACCTCGGACCCAGAGTTTGTTATTACTCCAGTTGAAGAGGAATCGTCCTCTCAACACTTGGAAAGCTCGTTAAAGGGATTTTCTAATCTTCAAATTCCAGACGAAAACATGTCCTATGACTTTCCAAACATTAACATTAAAGGACTCAACTCTCCCACCAAAAGTGGCGAAGGCATCCGACCTTCTGATAAAGGAGATAAAACGCCAATGAGCAAAGCTATCGTTACCGGTCTGTTGGGGGGTAACACAAGGACACTCATAACCACACACACTTCACTATACACTTTTTGTTAATCCTTCGTACGACAAGTACTAATAGCTCCCGTTTGTTCTTTACAGGTGCAATGTCTCAATCAAGAGCCTTCGATCGCCTCGGAAGTTATTCTGCATACCATCGATCAAGCCGGGATACAGAGTCTACCCGGTGCAGGGAGAAGGACAAGGGATGGGATAAGAATTATCATTCAAGGGAATCCTCTTCCTCTTCCAAACGCAAATCCCAATCCCATACATCTTGACAAGGCGAACAGTTTGACTTTCCTGTTCAAAGTAGAGACCAGCCTTCCTTTCATGGTCCTCGTATCGCTGCATCTCACGAGTAATACTCCGGCTCCTCAAGATCCAGACAATCTTGTGAACGTCGATCGGGCACACATCCACTAGCTACCTCTGATCCGCCTTTGCCGGCCACTGCTCCTGACGTTTCCACAGCAGAGAAGTTGGCCGAGCTCAAGGCCACTTTTCCAAAGATTTGTTTTGATGGTCTCAAATTCCTTCCTTCTATTCACATAATTATGAGGCATGCCAAGGAAAGTTCTCTCACGTGCGTGAATGATGTATTTGTGCAGAATGAATCATCTATACACTTGGTAGAAAAAGTTTTAGAAGTATCCATCGAGCGTCAACATGAGATAGATCGCCTCAAGTTGGAAGCTATACACGATAAGGATATAGTCAAGCATTAAGACGCTGAATTGTTAGAATTTAAAACCCAACTTGCTGAAGTGGAGCAGAACGCCAAGGAAACGACAGAGGCAGTAAGCCATTTGGAAGCTACTCATAAAAAGGAACTCAACGCGGCGCTTCATCGTAGCGGGACACTTGCTTTAGAAAAAGACTCCTTGCACAAGGAGAAAGATGCTTCGGCGCACCACATCGAGGAACTTGAAGAACTTTTAAAGAAGGAAAGGGTAGAAAAAATCGAAGCTCAAGAGGAATCGCAGAAATACTGCGAGGAAGTTGTTGAGGCTAGAAGCTTAAAGGCTAACCTCGATGAGCAATTCGCCAGAATTGAAGCTCTTAAAGAAGAAGCCCGAGAAGAGGGCCAAAGAGAGATGACCGAACAAGTTAACTCCCAAGTGGAAGCTTCCGTGGAATCCGATAGGAATGAGATTAAGGACTTATTTGATTTGTTGATTATTGAATACAATGCCAAAGTCCTGATCCATTACGACTTAAGCTTTATCGGGGAGGGTTACCTCGAATCGCTCGCTGAAGCTTGGGAGCACATTGTCGAGATGAAGAAGAAAGAGCCGGGTGAAGCTGAACTCATTGAGGAAGAATTAGTGAGGGAAATCTTCGCGAGAACGAGACTTCAGATCTAGCTGCCGCAAAACTTTGATTTTTCAAGGCTTCTGCACCAACTACAGGAGGAGAGAATATTGTCGGGTCTTCAGGGATTGATCCTAAAGGTCCTTCTTCATCCCAAGTACCTGGAACATCAATTTTTTTTGATACGGAGCAGGATCTTGGCTATGATCTTGACAGGCCCAACTTCGAATCCAAGATGTTATACCCCATTTTAGAAGGAGGCACCCCGGAAATGACGGAGAATCAACCAGATGCTGGTATTTCACTTTACACCTTAGGACATGAAAAGTTTTCGTTCTTCACGTGCAATGGCTTTGAGCTAATCTCTCTGCTTTATCAAATTTTGTAGGTCTTTCGGGCCCTAGTCAAACTCCCAAAAGTGGTGTTTTTGCAGAACAACATGAGGAAATAGTTAAAGACCCAGCTACCACTAATGTTCTAGGACCTGATGCTCAAGTCATTGGTGCCCTTGATGAAGATAAGACCGAGGATCCACTCCCGGCCGACGAATCTGATGACGTAATAATTATTGGTGCCTCGAGATACACTGATATGACCAGCATGAAGGAGTAGATCGAAAAGGAGGAACTGTTTAAAAGATAGGTTAAACTCGAACCCACCGAGGTGGACGTCGATGATCCTTATTATTTGTACCAAAATTGGGCACAACACTCTTCGAATGTGTTTGAAGAGCTAAAATGAAGAAATTAAATGTAAAACAAGGAAGATCTAACAAACACACCAATCGATAAACAGGAAAAACACACAGAAACACACAGATTTAGAGTGGTTTGGCGTATGGCCTACGTCCACTATGAAATGGCTAAATTTTATTGATTTTCGCTTGTTGGTTACAATGAGTTACAATAGTACAATCCAAGTACAATAGTGATTTCGGCAGAGTCTGGACGTAGGAGAGCCAAAAGTCCCTTTTTAGTAGGTTCTGGGCTGCTATTTATAGGCGTAGGCAGCAAATATCACATCCAGATCTCGAAAGACCTCTTCTCTCACGTGGATGGGCCCACGCGATCGATCCCCGGTTGTTTGGACTCGATCCGTGATTGATACGAATGAAATTCATATCAATCAAGATTTAGCCCAATCGAGTCGAGATCAATCATGAACATTTCTGAGGTTGCACGCAAGCTTCTGTGAAAATTTGGTAGCATTTGGACTTGTAGATTTTGAGTTATGATCGATGCAAGTTCGAGTTCGTTGAAGGCTTCCGAGTTCGCATCGCTTCTGTTCGTATCGCTTCCGGGCACGTGCTTGCTAGGTGACATGGCGCTAATTTTTAGGATCGATCCACTTTTCATGCTGAGTGATCGAGTCTACCACTTTTACATGCCTTCGTTCGTATCGATCTGGAGTATTATTTTCGTATCGATGGTTTGTAATCGCTTCGTACCGATACGAACACGTGTATTTCATATTGATAACCTGGATGCTACTTCGTATCGATCATTCCACTCATCCCTCGTATCGATGTCTTTAGTGGCAAGTTTCGTATCGATCGTTGGCCGATCTATACGAATTGAGTTGATGACGAGACCGGTACGAAATCCATATGGACAAGATCGATACGAAAGTGTTGCTTATTGATGGATACGAAATAGATGTAGGTGGATCGACACGAACAAGCTGGGGGATGATGGATGCGAAGTAATACAAATATGGATGGATACGAAGTGGAACATATCTGATGGATTCGAACTAACAGATATTTGGTGGATACGACTGAGGTTCCCTGGATGGATACGAATAAAAACGATGCGAAGGAGGCAAAATGATGGATACGAATGAGTTGATTTCCTTGGTTTGCATCGATCATACCTTGAGCATACGAACTCCGATTGACTTGAAATTTGGAATGTTGGCTTTCATAGCTTTGATTGTCATGTCATGTTAATTGCAACTCGATCCGGACTTGGGCAAAATTTACCAGCATCCATAGCGAACCTGCGTATAACCATTTTTTGGGATGAACCGTCTTTGATTTTCAGTCAATTTCTTGGTGTCACGACCTTGCCAAAAGACGGGATAACATTTGCCCCCAAAAGTACATCTTGTGAGAACATGACGTGCTTTGAAAAGCTGCAATCTTCATTCTGAAAAGTTCTATCTAACTTGTTGAACGGTTGTTGTCTTCTTGTCGAAAGATGTAAACTATGATTGATCTTTGGTAATACAAATAATAGATGGTTGACTGCTAATTGTTGTATTGCATATTGTTGTAACTGAGTGTCGAATGATAGCAAACCATTGTTCATTGTCGTAATTGCCATCAGGTGAGCATTTAACTTCTGTGAATTTTGAAAATTGAATGTTAGTCCGACATACATGCACGTATGTTAACCTGACTCCCGTTAACGTTTGTGCGTTCACGAGTCATTGTCAAGCTTTTTTTGTCAAGTTTTGTATCGATCCTCTCCAGGATCGATGTGAAATTCGAGTTGTAACAACGCTTGATGGTTGCTTTAGAGTGTCCCCTCGTATCGATCCTCTCTTGGATCAATTTTGAGAAGCTGAAAAAGTCTTCCTCGTATCGATGGCAATTGAACCGAATTAGCTGGCTCTTTAAAACATCTCATATCGATGGATATGAAGTCTGGCGGTCTTCAAAGTGATGGACACAAAGTTGTCACTTCGTATCGATGGAGTCGAACAATCCAAATATGACTTGGTAGTGGCGTTCGCATCGATGAAAGCTGATGGATACGAACAGCTGTTGCTTTTGATAAATGGTGCATGGATGCGAACTGCTTTCTTCGTATCTATTGGGGAGAATACTCGTGCTAACTGGTCATGGCTATAGGGAGTCGAATCGTTTCTTTCTTTGGTTTTGTACCCATATAAATAGAGTTTTGTACTTAGAAAATTTTTACGTTCTCTTATTTTCTAGTGTGTCTTCGTGTCGATTGAGAAACCAGGAAATAGAAATTACTCTTGCTTTCGAACTGAACCAAACATCAATCCCTTGAACTAATTACTGAAATTAGGTAAATAATCAATGAACTCACATTAAGAATGATGAGATTCGAGTCCAATTGCTAATCCATTCACGTACATGGCCGATCTCTGGCAATGTTGAGGTCGGAGTTGGTTCGGAGCCTAGTCGAGGGAGGAAGGAAATGGAGGTAAGGCCATTTAGGGAAGAAGGAGTGAGGAGGGATACGAGGGAATTGGTGGAAGGTTATTCGACCTTTGTTTCGTATCGATGAAGGGTTAGAGAAGACTTGATTTCGCGTCGACCCTCAACTGGGAACTTCGTATCGGTCACCTGCCCTGGATTTCGTATCGATTGTTGGTTCTTGGATTTTGTTTTTACCACCTCTAATTGATATGAATACGAAGCATATTTGTGATGGATACTAACTCCGTTGTAACCCGATCGATGCGAAGTCAATGTGGCCTGATCGATACGAAGCCAGTGGATTTCGATCGATATGAAGTTGAGGCTTCCTTGTTCGAATATGAAGTTAAGGTTTTAAACCGATACGAAATGAAGGTTCCTTGATCGATACAAAGCTAAGGCCTTTGCGAGGAACAATTCAGGTTTGGACTTCGATGGATGCGAAACTTCGTGCATACTCGAACACTTGATTCCGACGAGCTTCTGCCTTGCATAATTGGACTTAATCATTTCATCGCATATTTGACTGCCTTCGAAGCTGGTCGATGAAACTGTAACTTGACCAATCTTTACGAATTTTAATTTGGATCGGTTTCCAAATTCAGGATGGCACGGTTGTGACGTCAACGATGATGGTCATTCCGATTGGATTTAGAAATCTCGTCGTTCGAACACCTTGTTAATCTCTGTAGAACTTTAAGTGCTTTACAATATTGCATTGCACAACACGCTCATGCATTTCACATTGGGGCACACACGGGATTATTGTCGTCTAATGATGGTTTTTACTGAGTTGATTAGCTATGGAACCCGGCAGTTCACAGTAGCAGGAGGCTCAAAGTTCACTTCATTTGGTAATAGAGACGTCGGCCATCACGGCCGAAGTCATAAGTCCTACTTCGGACGAGCTACCAGGAGCAGTCTTTATCGTGAATCCACAAGATTCTATACCGTCTCCGAAGATATGTTGGGAAGAATCTGCTTAAGACATGGTCTATTGTTAGATGACGTTCTGCTACCAGGACCGAACGATAGGCCACATACTCCCCCAAAAGGGTTCACCACCTTTAAAAGACATTCGTGCACAGCTGGAACACTCTCTCCATTTAACCAGTACATCCAGGAGGTGTTATCCTACTTTGGAATCGCTCCTTCACAGTTGCATCCAAATGGATATGCATTGCTGAACAGTTTATTCATTGTTTTTATGGAGCATCTTTTATGGCCCCCAACTTCGGAGGAGGTCAGATTCTTGTTCGATGTCAAGAGTCGAGGAGATAATCCCTCGTTCACATTCTTAGAGGCGGTCAGGAATTGCCAAGTTGTGACTGGAGCCTAGACCAGACTTAGCTACTTCAAGACCGAGTGGTTCTATGTGCGGTGCCCACCAGGGTATGCTAGACGGTGGTTAGTTAGACGTAAGTGCCTCAATTTCTCTGGTGACAAATAAGATAGTTGCAATCGATGTTGAGCTTAATATTTTCTTTCCTTTACAGCTGCAATTCCATGACCTGAAGGTGCCCACTTTAAAGAAATAGTGCAGATTCTTCAAGAGGTGCCTGGTGAGATTAGAGAGATCGACTTGGTGCCGACAGATGAAAATTTGACAGCCGTTGGGCTAATTGACCAAGACCAAAGCATAAGACTTGAAGGAGCTCTTAGGGCAGTCCCGGCAAGACGGGCTAAGCGTAGGGCACCCGGGATTGTAATAGTTGAGCGGGGTGATGAAGAGGATACGCCCACTGAAGATGAACCCGTAGCCGGGCCCCCTGATAGTCTGCGACATTCAAAAGGAAATAGGAGAGGCAAGGCAGTTGCTCATAAGCTTCATAAGTCTTCAAGATGGAAATCTGTGGTGATGTCCCTGCTAGCCGCCGGTGTTAGAATTTTGGAAACTCCTTCCGCACAAATGGAGAATCCTTTCAAAGGACTCGCCGACATTCCTATTCCTGACTATGTATCACTTCAACATGACACCAGATTAGAAGGGCTTCAAAGCGCTTTAGATTTTGGTGAGTCACTTCCTACGAGTATGGCCAACACAACCGGTTGGTCGGGGGGTTTTGCACATGCATACATACACTTTCACGGCACTGCACGATTTCCAATCATAAGCTATTCATTTTTGGAGATTACTAACTCTGCTTCACTTTCTATTTTACAAATACGATGTCAAGATGGGAATCCATGCTTAGTAGCCTTCGCTTGGCACGCCAGTCATCTAATTCATACTATGAGTCCCGTAGAAGGGAGGGTGATAGAGACCGCGATCGTAGTTATTCTAGCCAGGAGCGTTACGAAAGGAAGAGGGACAGAGAGAGAGAGAGAGAGAATATAAGCTTCGCTCCCAGTCACGTTCTCCACCGCCTCGAGCCCCAACACAACTTTCCGGTCATGGTAAACAACCCTTGGAACCTTCATGCCAAAGACCGCCTTCTCAAGCACTAAGACCTGATCCTCAGCGTCGGAGAACCGAAACCAAAACTCTCGTTGCCACTGAGCAAGCTATCACCGAGCCCACAGGGGAGGGAGCGATCAGAATCGCCCAGCTGAAAAATGATTTCCCAAACATCTGCTTTGATGGTTTCATCTTCCCTCTACATTTAAAGAGAATTCCAGTCGAGGTAGAACAAACAATGCACGATTATATCCATGATGTTTATAGCCAATATCGGGAATGGATGAAAACCGCGGACAAAGCATCAGCGGTGGCCTTTGAGCGGGCGAAAACAATTGAGAAATTAGAAACTGATCTCGTTCAAAAGGACCGCATAATTCAAGTGCTTCATGATGAGAGCAAGTCCGCGAGAAACTCAGAGATAGAGGCCAACACAAGGGCTGATGAGGCTACTCGGGGGATGGAAGAGATGAGGTGAATGCACTTAGCTCTGGTGGAAGAGATGGGGGCATCGGACCACCATAGTCATGGCCAAAAGGGACGGGGCACTTAAAGAGCTTGAAGAGCTTAAAGCCAAATTTGTTGAAATCGTCAAGGAGAAAGACGATGCAAACAAAGCTACCTGGGAGGCATGTGAGCAGGCTATGATGTTTAGGAATGAGAGGGATGCGGCAACACTCAAAGTTCAGGAAACTGAAACCAGGGTTAAGAATGAGGTGAGAGACGCGGAGACCAGGTTGGAGACAGACATCGAAGATCTTCTTATCACATACAACGCTAATGTTTTGAAGCACCGAAACCTAACCTGTCTCGATAACTATCCATCACACTTGTATAATTCTTAGGGCCGCTTGGTGGAAGATGAAAAGACAAAACACCAAGCTGAATCAGTCGATGAATTTGAACTAGAGAATCGGGTGTTGAGTGAAGATGAGAGAAAAGTTTTCCACGACATCATGATCACATATGAAAAGGAGAAACTCGCTACTCAGCATTCAGAAGCTGGAGAAGGTTCTGGTGTTGAGCATCATGATGCGGGTTCCGAAACTCTTGTGGCAACCCTGTCCGAACCTACGTTTGTGGTTGATCCTCAGTCTATCCCTACATATAATCCTGATCAACCACAGTTATCTCCAGCTCGCGAGCATGTTTCTGAAGCTGCTCCGCCACCCGCGAGCCAACCTGAGGAAGGTATTCTGAACATTTCTTGTGCTCATTCAAAGCGGAAACGTTGATTAAAGTAATTACTAACTCTTTTTCTTTGTCTCTATTCAGTGATAGAAGCTACATCAACCGTGCCCCCTGTAACTCAAGAGCCGCATCACGTGTAGGAGGCCCTTATTACAGAAGCGACCACTACAATGGCTACTGCACCAATCGACGGAGCACAGGGGAGAAAATTTACTTTTGATGAGCAGATAATGGAGGAGCTTCTCGGCCACAAAGCGACCCTTTTGCTGATTTGCCATTTGTCATGAGCGGAGGTGTACCCACGGTTAGTTCCTCAGGCCCAACTGCCAGCATCCCTGCAGATGCCCAAACACTTTATGAAGAAGAAATAATAGCTGAGATCAATGCTGAGATGGAAGCGGCCGCGCGGGCCAGCGGTATCGGAGGTGGGATGGCAGGCCATGGTCCAGCCCCTCTGTGAATGATTTCTCCGGGAGGCACGGTTGTCAACACCGGTGTGCCTCCCCCATCCTCCAACATCGATCCAATCCCTCTAACTCCGCCTTCAGAGAATATTCGAATTCATGTGAGTTCAGAGGAAGAGGTCACCATAATTCCCCCGGTTGGAGATCAACTACCAAAAGAAAAAGGCTCGAAGAGGCATCCAAGTGGTAGCTCCAACGGGTCAACGCCGAGGGGGAAGAAGAAGAAAGTGAAAGAATAGGCATGTCTTTTCCCTCATTTTTAGTAGACAAATAGGAATTTCTTTTTGCTTTTTGTAGGCCGTGTATAGATGCGGGTTCGGCCCCTACTAGTAGGATTTTTTTGGGAATAATTTTGTACTTATCCTTCTCTTTCAAAGAATAATTGAAATAGAATACCATTTTGTCTTTAGCACAGTTTGTGTTTGTTTCGCTTAAGTATTTCAACGTTTGAACTTCTATTCAATGTATCTGTGAAGTATCAGTCTTTCAATCGAACCTGAGTTTAGTTGCTAAGTTCTGAAGCTACGGCTTCGGGCCACGATCGAACGTCAGGTCGAATTCCAACATTGCACCGTCTCAATCAGTAGCTAATACTTAAGTCCTACCCCCAGCTTCGGGGATAAATTGAAAAGATGGGTCGGCAATCGCTCTTCGCCTTTAATACATCGAGCTTAACTTCGTTGAATCAAGACTGAAACAAGACGAGTTCGGGTGGTCGAATCACACCTGCTCATCCATTGGTGATTGCATCCACGCTTTGGGGATTGTACTTGTACATTAGCGGTCGATCACGCTCGCTTAAGGTTTTGAGATATGTCCGCGCTCCAGGGACTTAAGTTATATTATGGGCGATCAGCCACACCCATTTGATATTTAGGACTTTGTCCGCACTCTGGGGACTTAGATTTATTCATGGGTGGTCAGTCACACCCACTTTGCGTTTATACTCCGGCCCGCACTCTGGGGCTCGGAGTTGTCCTACGGGTGGTCGATTCACACCCGGCTTGTGTTTAAACTCTAATTCGCACTCTGGGGATTTAAAGTTAGTTGATGATATACTCCAGTCCACACTCTGGGGACGTAGAGTTAGTTGATGTTTATACTCCAATTCACACTCTGGGAATCTGAAGTTATTTAACAGACAGTCAATCACGTCTGTTGTGAGTTTTAGAATTTCATTCGCACTCCGAGAATGCCAGATGTATCAGGATCGTAGATGGTCAGATCACATCCACCCTGAGTTAACAAGCGAGGTTGTTAGATGGATGGGTCCATCCTCCTCGAACTTGGTTTAAACACGAGAGAAGTCATTAGGTGGATGGATCCACCCTCTTCGAGCTCGCATGTGAAAATTTATACTCAAGTTTGCACTTTGGGAATCTGGAGTTAGTTAGAGGATTGTCGTGTATCAATCCTTTTTTGGCTTCAGTGTGATGACTTGCCCCCGAGCTTAGGTTTCACTTAGCGAGTGACCGGTCATATCACAGTCACTCCCTATTTGAATAAGTCCCACCGTACGATGGAACTTAGCTCTCCATGCATTGTGATGGTCGTATGAAGCATTTTCAAAATCACTACTCTGGCTCGAAGAGATTGCATTTTATTGCTGAAACAAGAAAATACGGCAAAGTCAGTTGCCTTATTACAAATTTAAACTTTGAAATGCATAAACAAATTGCAAACGAAAAGTAGACTGAATGAATAAATAAAGCCTATTATGTGTAGTAGCGGCGAAGACTCTCGCTGTTCCAGGCTCTAGGTAGAGTGAGACCATCAACGATCGATAATGTAAATGTGTCGTCTTCGAGTCTTTGTTCAATGACATACGGCCCTTCCAATGTTGGTTTCATATGTGAAGGAACCGGGTAAATTCTCTTGAGGACGAGATTGCCAAAGTCAAAGGTTCGGGGTCGGACCTTGGCATTGTACAATCGGACGACTCGACTTCGGTATGCGGCTGCCCTCAAATCAGCCTCTTCTCGCTTCTCATCCAATAAATCCAGAGATTCGACAAGTAATATAGCATTTTTCTTTGGGTCATAATATGTCACACGATGAGAAGGTACTTCTATTTCGACCGGAATAACGGCTTCTGAACCGTAGGAAAGAGAAAATGGAGTGTGGCCGGTCGCGGACTTGTGGGTTGTTCGATAAGCCCATAGGGCCATAGGAAGTTCATCGACCCATTTTCCCCCAGCCCTTTCCAGTCGTTTCTTCAGAATGGACTTTATCACTTGATTAACTGTTTCAACCTGCCCATTTGCTTGAGGGTATGCAACTGTAGAAAACTTCTTCTGGATGTGGAATCGTTAACAGAAATTCTTAAATTCAACACTGTCGAATTGTGCTCCGTTGTCAGTGATGATGGTATGTGGGAGGCCAAATCAACAGATAATGTTGCGTACAATAAAGTTGATCACTTTCTTCGTTGTGATAGTAGCAATGGGCTCAGCCTCCGCCCATTTGGTAAAGTAATCAACTGCAACGATAACATACTTCGCACCACCTTTGGCTAGAGGTAGAGAACCAATAATATCGATGCCCCATGTCGCGAATGGCCAGGGACTGACCATCTGAGTTATTTCGGTAGGCGGGGTTCTTGGAATCCGAGCGTGTTATTGACATCTGTCACATTTTCTGGCGTAATCTGATGCATCGTGATTTATAATCGGTCAATAATATCCATATCGGAGCACTTTCTTGGCAAGAGCTTACCCCCCAGTGTGATCGCCACATTCTCCTTCGTGTACATCATGCAATACTCATTTGATTTCATCGTGGGCGATACACCGGAGTAAAGGAACATAGTACCCTCTTCTATACATGATTCCATTCTGGATAGTGAACGGTGAAGCCTTTCGAAGAACTTGTCTTTTTTCACTCCTACGCTCCGGTAGGGTCCCGTGCTCGAGATAGTTTCTGAACGGAGTCATCCATGACTCCTTATCGGGAATGACTTCAAATACCCAGTCGGTTTCCATCTGATCGATGCTAGGGGAAGATGACGTCTCTACAGGAACAATTCCCATTTTTTGTGCCTCACCTGTACTGGCTAACTTTGCTAAGGAATCGGCCTTCTGATTGCATTCTCGGGGTATGCATTAAATGGCATAATAATCGAACTGATCCAATATTTCCTGAACCCGAGCAAGATAAGCAGCCAGTCTTCGGTCTTTTGCCTGATACTCTCCCCGAACTTGACACACGACCAATTGCGAATCACAGTAAATCTCCACAGCAATAATTCTTAAATCTCTGGCAAGTCTCAATTCGGCGAGCAGGGCTTCATATTTGGCCTCGTTGTTAGTCGCACGGAAATCGAACTTTAAGGCATAACATATGGATCGGCCTTCAGGGGTCTCAAGTACAACTCCGGTGCTTGAGCAGCGGTCATTCGATGCACCATCACTATGTAGCTTCCAAACATATTTAGGAGATTCACTGGTTTCGGGCAAGTCCTCCAGGATGGTGAATTCCGTGATGAAATCTGCTATGACTTGTCCTTGAATGGCTTGCCTTGGTGTGTAAGTGATGTCGAACTGACTCAGCTCGATATTCCACTTGAGTAACCTACCAGACGTCTCAGGCCGCGTAAGGACCTGTCGTAACGGCTGGTCGGTGTAGACGGTGATAGGATGAGCCTGAAAATACGGGCAGAGCTTCCTTGAGGCAATGACAAGATAATAAGCCAGCTTTTCCAGCTTCGGATAATTTCTCTCTGCTTTGGTTAGTCGTTTGCTAATGTAATATACTGGTCGTTGTATCCGCTCTTCCTCCCGAATTAGGGCGGCACTAATTGCGTTTTCTAACACCGCCAAGTAGATGTACAATCTCTCATGATCAATAGGCTTTGACAGAATTGGTGGTGTGGACAGGTGTTGAACCAGTGCTTGGATAGCTCCCTCGCATTCTGTAGTCCATTCAAAATTTTGTTTCCCTTTCCTGATCAGATCGAAGAAGGGAATGCATTTGTCTGTGGAATTTGAAATGAACCTGCTCAGTGCTGCTACTTTTTTGTTAAGGCTCTGAACCTGCTTTATAGTCCTTGGAGTCTCGAGATTTCTGATTGCCCAGATTTTCTCGGGATTGGCTTCAATTCCTCGGGCATTGGCGATAAATCCAAGGAATTTTCCAGACGCGACACCAAAGTGACATTTCAACGGGTTGAGTTTCATTCTGTACTCTCAGGGGATGTTGAACATCGATTCTAGGTCTTTGATATGATCAGTGGAGAATTGTGACTTCATAAGAATGTCGTCCACATATACTTCCATGGTTTTTCCCATTTGGTTAGCGAATATTCGATTAACTAGCCATTGGTAAGTTGCCCCAACGTTCTTGAGTCTAAATGGCATGACTTTGTAGCAGTAAAGTCCTAGATCGGTGATGAAACTGGTATCGGGCAAGTGCACGGGTATCTAGTTGTAGCCAGAATATGCATTCATGAAGGATAAGAGTTCATGTCCAGTCGTTGATTCTACGAGTTGGTCGATTTGGGGAAGTGGAAAACTATCTTTAGGGCAAGCTTTATTCAAGTCCGAGTAATCAACGCATGTTCTCCATTTCCCGTTAGGCTTTCTAACAAGTATAGGATTGGACACCCATTCCAGATATAATGCATCTCGGATAAACCCGTTTGACTTGAGCTTATCTACCTCTTCCTTAAGGGCGGCAGATCTCTCTGGATCCATACCACGCCTTTTTTGCTTGACCGGGACATGCCGCGGGTCAATATTCAATGTATGGCTCGCGATGTCTGGGGAGATTCCACACATGTCGGAATGTGTCCAAGCAAACACGTTGAAGTTTGCCCGAAGAAATTCAACTGATTCCTCCTGCATCTGTTGGCTTAGCTGAGATCCAACCTTTATCATTTTAGAATCGTCATTATCGTTGATCGGAACATCGATCGTTAGCTCGGCCGGGGAAGCTTGAATGTCTTTACTTTTGTCTTTGCTTTCGGTATCTCTCAGGTCAAGTTCCTTTGGGAATTGGTTGGGGTGCCCGGGCCTTGGCCCAGGCGTTAGCTGTCAATTTTCCGCAAAGCGGACGCAGAGAGATTCCTCTACGCCCTTTCCTTTTTCTTTTCGATGTGCCTCCCACAGCTTGGCAACATAACAGGCTCGTCCAGCAACCTGGTCTCCCTGAATGACTCCAACTCCATTGTTAGTTGGGAATTTTAAAGTCTGACACCAAGGGGTACTGGCAGCCTTGAACTCAGCTAGGGCCGGTCGGCCCAAAAAAGCATTGTATGGCGAGTCTATGTCCAATAAAACAAACTGTAATATCCGGACTCTCCGGCGTTCTCCAATTCCCAATTCCACTGGTAGCTCCACCATCCCAGTGGGTATAGTCGCACTTCCATTGAAACCATGTATGTGAGATTGACAAGGCTTCAAATCCTTTGCTTCCATCTTCATCTGATCATAAGCTCGCTTAAACAATATGTTCACTAAACTTCCACTGTCTACCAAGATCCTCTTCACCCAAGCGGGACCTATTTGAGCTGAAATGACAAGTGGATCAATGGTTGGGGCTTCAACTCTATTGGCATCCCTGCTCCGGAATACGATGTCGTCCGTCATCGTTTTATGTTGCTTGGCCGGAGCCCCGTCTTCCAAATTACTACAACATTCAAAGCTTGCATGCCTAATAGAGCTGCCATACGACTCCATTTCCTTCCAGCTCCGATCTACTGGATGAGGACCACCACTGACGGTATTAATCACTAACCTCCCACCGGTATGAGCGGGTTCCTCCGGTATGAGCGGGTTCCTCCGGTCTCGCCTGATTTGGTGTTTGGTTTTGATTCGATGGGCCCGCACCTCCAGACTGCGGCGCCCGAACAAACTGCTCAAACTTTCTCTCTCGTATCAACTTCTCTATAATATCCTATAAATGACGGCACTCATTCGTGTTGTGACCATAGCTATCATGAAATCTACAAATTTCCCCCTTTGGATCTGTTTTTCTGACGATTGCTTCGGAGCAAGTTTCTTATATTGAATAGTATTGCAGGTCTACAAGTACACATTTTCTAGGGACGTATTTAAAGGAGTATAATTGTCAAACATAGGAGCCCTATGTAGTTGCCCACGATTCTGTTCCCGTTTCCTGTTTTGATTTCCATTGCCTTTCTGTTGATTCTGTTTGTTCTATATGTTCAATTGCACCTTTCCGGAACTCTCCCCGGTTTGTTTAACAGAGACATTGCTTTGGATTCCTTCCACACTGGGCCATTCGTCATCCTTTTCCCTAGACTGCTTCGCATCCTCCCTTCTCAAGAACTGGGCTACCTTGGAATAGAAGCGGTCCAATGACGCAGGGGATTTTTCAGCCAACCAGTTGCCGAATTCAGAATCGGGAGCGATCCCCTTAGTAGTGCCATCAGAATTGAGTTGTTATTGGGATTGCTAATCTTGGCGCATGTGGCATGAAACCTCTCCAGATACATCTGAGTGTCTCTCCGGGAGCTTGAGTGACACTAGACAAGGTGTTAACATCTTTCGGCCTTGTGACATGCATGCCAAACCGTTCAACGAACTTCGTTGCCAACTGGTCAAAACATGAAATAGATCGAGGTGGTAGACGAGTAAACCACATAGTTGCTATGCCCCCTAGGGAGATCAGGAAACTTCGGCACTTGACCGCATTATCGGCTCATGCAGCATTCATTAACCATTCGTACTTTAAGATGTGCTGGTTAGGATCATAGCTCACTTCATAAATGGGTAAAGTTGGCATTCTGAATCGCCGAGGCGGTTCAGCGTAGAGTATATCATCAGTGAAGGGGGTATGACTCTGGGAGATTCCCCAGTCGTCATTGGTGAGGCCCTGACTCTCGCTCTGCGGATCATTGTCGGGATATCCGGCATTTGGATGTTCTTGGCATGCTGAGCCAAGGTGTGGTCGAGTTCCACAATGCGAGGATGGGCCGGTCGCGGTCGACGGTCCGTATCTCGCCTCCTTGGTTCTAGGTCTTCAGGAACATAAGCCTCAGGAGTATAATCACGTTAACGGTGGGTCAGATCCATTCGGTTCCGAGTGTCACCTCTCGACTCAATAGCAGCGGTAGCAGCGCAATTGTCAGTAGCATGATAAGGAACAGTACCTCCTCGGGAGGAGGGTCCGGTCTGATGGTTGGTTGATGGGCCAGCTATCGGTTGCCCAAGGTTTAAGGTGCGCTGATGTCCAGTAGCCTGTGTATAGCTTCTATCAAGTCGTGGGCGCGTGGATCTGTGATTAAAGTCAGAAGAGGCTGAACTTTCAATGGATGAATAGGAAGCCTGATCCCTTCTGGATCTCCTTCGTCTTTGACGATTCAGTTGATTGGTCAATTCTGCGTTGGCAGGGAGTTGCTGAGTAAGCCGCTGGCGGCTTTGAGTCAGCTCTTGCATTAACAGTTGGAACTCTTCCCTGGTGACAGGGCCTTGCGGATCTGAGGGTCCGGCAGCATTTTGGTCAGTAGGAGGAAGTTGTGCGGGGTTCTGTCTGTCCCATCCTTCTAGATCTGCAGCTGTTGAAGTAGTCCTAGTGTTGACCATGGTGGGTAGCGAAGCTCTCTCCTTGATTTGGTACAAATCTAAATAGGATGGAAGAACTTCTTTGAAAATTTGGTTACGCGCAAGCTTCTGTGAAAATTTGGTTGCATTTGGACTTTTAGATTTTGAGTTATGATCGATGCAAGTTCAAGTTTGTTGAAGGCTGCCAAGTTCGCATCGCTTCTGTTCGTATCGCTTCCGAGAACGTGTTTGCTAGGTGACGTGGCGCTAACTTTTAGGATCGATCCACATTTCATGCCGAGTGACCGAGTCTTCCACTTTTACATGCCTTCGTTCGTATCGATCTGGAGTATTCTTTTCATATCGATGGTTTGTAACCGCTTCGTATCGATACGAACCCATGTATTTTGTATCGATAACCTGGATGCTACTATGTATCGATCATTCCACACATCCCTCGTATCGATGACTTTAGTGGCAAGTTTCGTATCGATTGTTGGCTGATCGATATGAATTGAGTTGATGATGAGACCGGTACGAAATACATATGGACAAGATCGATACGAAAGTGTTGCTTATTGATGGATACGAAATAGACGTAGGTGGATCGACACGAACAAGCTGGGGGATGATGGATGCGAAGTAATACAAATATGGATGGATACGAAGTGGAACATATCTGATGGATTCAAACTAACAGATGTTTGGTGGATACGACTGAGGTTCCCTGGATGGATACGAATGAAAGCGATGCAAAGGAGGCGGAATGATGGATACGAATGAGTTGATTTCCTTGGTTTACATCGATCATACCTTGAGCATACAAACTCCGATTGACTTGAAATTTGGAATGTTGGCTTTCATAACTTTGATTGTAGTGTCATGTTAATTGCAACTTGATCCGAACTCGGGCAAAATTTACCAGCAACCATAGCGAACCTGCGTATAACTGTTTTTTTGGGATAAAATGTCTTTGATTTCCAGTCAATTTCTTGGTGTCACGGCCTTGCCAAAAGGCGGGATAACACTCATCTTGTGCCATTGCAAATTATTATATCGGGTGGGTTGATCTTTGATGAACTTCCTCCTACCTCTTCAAGCTCTCTGGCCAAAGGCTGCAAAGGGTCCCGAAAGAGAAGCACGAGTGGTTCTATCACCGAGAAATCCAAAAGAGAGAGGAAGTTGAAGAAGTAGTTGTTGCTTTAGCTCAATGTATATAGTTTGCATAGTCTTTTCTTTCACTAGTCATAGTTATAGGGGTATAAATCCCGACCTTTTGAAATAACTTGTACTGAAATTTTGGCACCTGTTATGTAAATAAGAGTTTTTGTTTTCTGTTATGCTTCGTGTGAATTGTTATTTGAGTAGTTGAACGATTACTTTCCATTCAATGTACTTGTAATTCGTTGCTTGTATATTCTAGTAACAATTCACCAACTCCATCCCAAGGCCTCTAAGTGGTCATGACCTCGAGTCATATCAAACACCAGGCTTGAGCCTCAGTGTTACGTTGTCGGACTCAGCGGCTTTTTAAATGACTGTGCTTCTGCCCCCGGCATTGATTTGGCAAGGCCAGAAGTCGAATGGTCGAATTCCATCCTTAGCGAGTTTATACTCCTCCTGTCGGTTATGGGCTAGAGTTTATGGAATAAAGAACGGTGGAAATCCACTCATCTATTCATTCGTGATTATATCCACGCTTTGGGGATAAGGTTCAGTTGATAAGTGGTCGGTTCGCACCCAGTTTATGTTTATACTCTATCCACACTTTGGGAACTCAAAGTTATCTTGCAGGAAGTCGGTCTCTACCCGGTTTATGTTTATACTCTAGTCCACACTCTAGGGACTCAGAGTTGTTTCGCTGGCAGTCGGTCTCCACCCGATTTATGTTTATACTTCAGTCCACACTCTAGGGACCCAGAGTTGTTTCGTGGGCAGTCGGTCTCCACTCGATTTATGTCTATACTCCAGTCCACACTCTGGGGGCTTAGAGTTGTTTCGCGGGCAGTCGGACTCCACCCGATTTATGTTTATGCTCCAGTCCGCACTTTGAGGACTTAGAGTTATTTTGGAGAGTAGTCAGGTCGCACTCTTTTTTGGCTGATTAATTTGCCCCCCCCCTCCCGCAGAATTTGGGGTTTTGACATAGTGAGCTATTGGTCGTATCTCGATCACTTTGATTTTTGTTTCAGTCCCACAGTCCAGGCAGGAATTTATTCAATCTCTAGATTGTCGACCACATTCGTTCCTTATTGCGTATCCTATTCTTTGGAATATGAATGAGAATTATTAAACGAACAAGTTTATTGAGCTCATCTTGATTGATCCCAGCGGAAGTTAGCACGATTGATTGATTCCAAACTCTGGGAGCTTGTTTATACACATTGATATTAATCAGTTTTGCTATGTAATTATCATGCAATGCAATAGCAAACATAAATACAGAGGAAGCCTAAAACTTTATTCATTAAATGGAAAGGAACAACATAAAATGTCTTATTACATATTCGAAAAATCAAATGCTAAAGAAAATTCTAAAAATAAATACAACTGAAATGCATGAGATAAGCTAAGTAAAATAGCGTCGTAAATGTTCACTATTCCACGCTCTTGGAAGTGTAATGCCATCGATAGTCGCTAGCTTGAAAGTTCCTTCTCCAAGCCTATGTTCAATGACATGTGGTCCTCCCCGAATTAGATTCATGTATGATAGGGTAGGAAAAACCCATTTCAGGACGAGATCGCCAATTTCGAAGGTTCTCGGTCGAACTTTAGTGTTGTAATACCGGGCAACTCGATGTCAGTGTGCGACTGCCTTTAGATCGGCTTCCTCGTGCTTCTAGTCTATAAAGTCTAGAGATTCCAAAATGAGATCTTGATTTGTTTTGGGATCATATTAAGTCACTCGATGAGAAGGGACTTCGAGCTCAACAGGGATAACGACTTGGAACCGTAAGCAAGGGCGAATGGAGTATGGCCAGTCGCGGACTTGTGGGTGGTTTTGTAGGCCCAAAGTGCCATAGGGAGTTCATCCACCCACTTGCCTCTAGCCTTCACCAATGCTTTTTTAGAATAGACTTGATGATTTTATTTACAGCTTCAACCTGTCCATTTGCCTGAGGGTGAGCGACCACTGCAAATCTCTTATCAATATGGTATCTTCGACGAAAATCTTTAAACTCAGTACTATCGAATTGAGTCCCATTTATCTGTTACAATAGTCCGTGGAAGACCAAAGCGACATATGATGTTTTAGAAAATAAATTTGATTACTTTCTTAGTCGTGATTGTAGATAAAGGTTCCGCCTCGGCCCATTTGGTGAAGTAATCAACTGCAACAATAGCGTACTTCGTGCCCCCTTAGAGATTGGTAATGAATCAATGATGTCTATACTCTACATGGCAAACGACCATGGGCTGACCATTTGCGTGATTTTTGTTGGCGGGCTCTCAGGACTTTTGCATATATTTGACATTTATCACATCATCTTACATAATCAGCAGCTTCTCGATTTGCAGTTGGCTGATAATACCCATAACAGAGTATCTTCTTTGCCAGAGTTTGCCCTCCAGTGTGATCGCCACATTCTCCTTCATGAACTTATTTGAAAACACGCTTTATCTCATCATGAGCAATACATCGGAGTAGAGGGACTGAGAAACCTCTCCTATACATGACTCTTTCTTGTATAATATATCGTGAGGCTTTGCAAAGGACCTGCCGCTTTTCATTTCTTTTATCAGGCACGACCCCGTGCAGTAAATAATCTTTAATTAGAGTCATCCACGATTCCCTGTCAGATTCCGCCTCCAGTATTTGATTGATTTCCATCATGTTTATACTTGGGGTATCTAATACTTCGACCGGTATCAAACCCATCTGCTGTGCAGCGCCGGTACTAGCGAACTTTGCCAACGAATCGGCCTCTCTGTTTTGATCGCGTGGAATATGTTAAATGTCATAGTATTCAAATTCCGTTAACAACTCCTGAACTTGGGTAAGATAAGGGGCAAGCCGTTGTCCCTTAGCCTGATAGTCTCCTCTAACTTGATACACAAATCACAAAATATTTCAAGAGATTTAACTCCAAGTTCTTTAGCGAATTTAAGTCCAGCAATCAAAGCTTCATACTCAGCCTCGTTGTTTGTTGCTGGGAAATCAAGCTTCAAAGCATAACAAATCGATTGATTTTCAGGAGTTACAAACACAATCCTAGCTCCAAAACAATGATCATTAGATGCTCCATCAGTATATAATTTCCATCGCACAGTAGGGATTTCACTTCCTTCTGGAAGATCATCATGCATAGTAAACTCTGCTATGAAGTCCACCAAAGCCTGTCCCTGGATAGCTCTTCAAGGGAGATGAGTAATGTCGAATTGGCTAAGCTCAATTTTACATTTGAGTAACCTCCCAGACGTCTCGGGTTGCTGTAGGACCCGTCGTAACGGCTGGTCGGTGTAAATATTGATCGGATGTGCCTGAAAATAGGGACGAAGCTTCCATGATGCAATCGGCAAGTAGTATGCCAATTTTTCTATTTTTAGATAATTCCTTTCTGCTCTTATCAATCATTTACTGACGTAATACACCGGCCTCTGGATTCGATTCTCCTCGCGAACCAAGGCGGCACTTATATCTTGTGCTGGTACATCCATATAAACATACAACTCATTATAATCTACCGACTTTGACAAGATAGGGGGTCTTTCCAAATGATTCACCAAAGCTTGGAATGTGTCTTTACAATCCTGCGTCCATTCGAAGTTCCTTTTTCCCTTACTAATCAAATCAAAGAAAGAAATGCATTTGTCAGCAGCTCTTGAGATAAATCGACTTAAAGCAGCAACCTTCCCATTCAGACTTTGCACTTGTTTAATGATCCATGGCACTTGGATATCACGGATAGCCTGAATCTTCTCTGGATTAGCTTCTATTCCACAAGCATTGACAATAAAGCCCAAGAATTTTCTTGATGCAACACCGAACGAACATTTCAAAGGATTGATTTTCATCCTGTAATATCAAAGGATGTTAAACATTTCTGCCAAGTCTCTGATGTGGTCGATCAATCGTTGTGTCTTCATGAGCATGTCATCCACATACACTTCCATTGTTTTTCCAATCTGATCCTTAAACATCCTGTTAACCAAGCGCTGATAGGTTGCTTCGGCATTTTTCAATCCAGATGGCATTACTACATAACAATACAACCCAACATCTGTAACAAAACTGGTGTGCTCCTGATCGGGGATATGCATCGAGATTTGGTTATATCCCGAATATGCATCCATAAACGATAACAATTCGTGTCCTGCAGTTGAATCAACTAGCTGGTCAATCCTTAGAAGGGGAAAACTATCTTTTGGACATGCTTTGTTCAAATCTGAGTAATTAGTGCACATTCTCCATTTTCCATTTGCCTTCTTCACAAGCATGGGATTAAATATCCATTCAGGATAGAGGACGTCGCAGATAAACCAGTTGACTTTTAGTTTATCCACCTCCTCTTTAAGAGCGGTAGATCTCTTCGGATCCATGTATCGTCTTTTTTTCTTCACCAGAACATACTTCGGATCAATATTCAATGCATGACTCGCAATGGCAGGTGAGATTCCACACATGCCAGAGTGAGTCCAAGTGAATACATCTAGGTTCGCTCGGAGAAAACCAGCAAGTTCTTTCACCATCGGGGGTTGAGCTATGATCCAATCACTCGTGATGGGTCGTCGTGGCTGACCGTGATATCAATTGTCAACTTAGTCGGTGCAGCCTTGGTCTCGTTGGGCTCCTCTTCATCATCTCTCGGATCTATATCTCTATAGAACCGACTGTAGCGCCTGAGCGAAGGCTCCGGCGCTGGTTGTCAATCTTCAGTAACTTAGATGCAGACAGCTTTGTCCACACCCTTTCCCTTCTCCTTGCGCCGATCTTCCCTCAACTCAGCTACATAACAGGCTCATCCAGTCACTTGATCGCCATGACAACTCCTACACCATTATCCATTGGAAACTTTAGAGTTAAACACTATGGGGCAAGAGCTGCTCGAAATTCAGCTAGGGTCGGTCGGTCCAGAAAAACATTGTACGAAGATTCAACATCCAAAACAATAAACGACAAGATTCGCACTCTCCTTCGTTCATCTTCTCCCAATTCAATAGGTAATTCCACATATCCTGCAGCCTCGGTCCCCATGCCATTAAAACCATGAATACGAGCTTTAAATGGTTTTAAGTCTTTAGCTTCCATTCTCATCTGATCATATGCCTTTTTGAAGATTATATTCACTGAACTTCCACAATCAATCAAAATCCTTCTCACCAACGTAGGACCAATCATAGCTGAAATGACCATCGGGGTAATTGTTGGAGCTTCTACCTTGTCTGCATCCTTGTTTCTAAACACTATCATCCGCCATTGTGCACTGCTGTTTTGCCGGAGTTCCATCTTCCGTATTCGAACAGCATTCAAAATCTACATGCCTTATCGCACTAGCATAGCACTCCATCTCTTGCAAACTCCTGTATGTAGGGTACGGTCTCCTAACTATCGTATTTATCATCAATCTTCCACCGGTCTGTGTAGGTTCCTCAGCCTACGCGGAGCTTGTCTTCGATTGGGGTCAGATGTCCCCTATCCGTCATCCTACAGAGTTTTCACAAATTGTTGTAGCTTCTTTTCCTGAATCAATTTTTCTATAACATCCTGGAGATGCCTACATTCATTTGTATTATGCCCATAACATTCATGAAATTGATAATGTTTCCCGATCTACTTCGGTCTCTTTGACGACTCTTTTGGAGGCGGCTTCCTGTACTACATGGTATTACAAGTGGATAGATAAATATTCTCCAGGGGCGTGTTTAGTGACATGTAGTTGTCATACATTGGAATCCTAGGCTTTAGACTCCCAAAATCCCTCTTCCGCTCTAGATTCCTATCCCATCTTTCTTTAGTTGACTCGGCTTATTCTGAACAATCACTTGAACTTTCCCGCAACTATCATCGGACTGTTTTATTGCAATATTACTTTGTACTGCTTCTCCACTCAGTCCTGCAATGTTCTTTTTCCTGGAGGACCCGGCTTCCTCCTTCCTCAGAAACTGAGCCGCCTTTGAATAGAAGCGCTCTAACGTGGCAAGCGGTTTTCTAGCTAGCCAGTCACCAAACTCGGATTTCAGATCAATCTCTCTCGTCACGGCCATAAGTATAGCATGATCATTTGGGTTACTAACCTCCGTGGCGGCGGTATGAAATCCTCCAAGTAATCTTTCAACGATTCCGCTGGGGCCTGGATCACACTAGAAAGGGACATCACATCTTTAGGACGAGTCGCGTGCATTCGAAATTGCTCTACAAACTTGGTTGCCAACTCATCGAATCTCGAAATTGACCGTGGAGGTAGTCTCGTGAACCACATCGTTGCTATCATGGAAAGGGTTATAGGAAAGCATATATACTCGGTTGCGTCGTTAGCTCTCATAGAATCCATCAGCCATTTGTATCTCGTGATATGCTGCCTAGGATCGGTTTTTCCCTCATAGGCAGGATTGATGGCATGTTGAACCTTCTTGGGTATTCCGCATGCAGAACATTGTCAGTAAATGGGGTCTGGCTTCTCAAGATTCCCCAGTCATCATTAGTCAACCCTTGGTTCTCTCTCACCAACTGTTTGACCATTGCTGATAAGTCCGACATTTGGATGGGTGGTGCCAGGCGGTGGTCGCGCTCCACCTCACGTGAATAGTCTGATCGATGTCTACGGGTCATTTCACGCCTTCTTAGTTCACCATCCCCTTGATGTGAACCTTGAACATTTATCTCGTTGTCATTCCAGTGGGGCACTTGGTCAACATTCAATCGAACTCCAACATCCAAGCTTCTGGGAAGTACTCCAGCGTGATTCCCTAAGTGTAGTGGGGGAATTCCTCCTCTAGAGGAGGAATTGGTATGGACTCCTACGGAGGGATCGACACCGGTCAGACTTGGCAGACCATATTGGTCTACCAAGCGGCGCTCCGATGTTTCTTCGTGATCTCCTTCAAGCCTGCAATCCCTATGCATGTGGTATTCATCCGATGAGCTTGAACTTTCTGATGCCGAGTGAGGAATGGGATCCTTTCTAGCCTTCCCACGTTGTTGTTGAGTAATCTGGTTCATCGAGCTAATATTGGTCTGAATCTGCTCATTTAGTTGTCGACGGCTTTCCATCAACTCTCTCATTAGATTATGAAATTCAGCTCGGGTTATAGAATCAGCAGGGTTCTGAACTTCAACCGGATCAGCATTCAAGTTTGCGGTTGGTTGCTTGGGCCTCCTTATTGAATGCTAACAGTCTCATTTCCATCAGCATTCTGAGAAGTAGATCCGGTATGTCTCACCATTATCAATCTCTTTGTTTAGATTTTAGCAAATCTAAGGGGTGTAAATAACTTTGTGAAGATAGCTATGGATCTCCTTCGGGAATTTTCCCAATCCAGTAGCAACAGAGGGGATCCTAACAGGCTGAGAATCAGTTTCTCAGTGAAAGCACCAAAATGTTTGCAACCAAATTGGTCACAAGCATCCAAGAATAGATTTATGTAGAGAAGTAAATGAAGAAAGTAAAATTAAAACAGAGGAATATAATAAACTAATAAGAAAATCAAAGCAATAATCAAGAACATAAGAATTTATAGTGGTTCGGCGTTGTATGCCTACAACCACTTTGAAGATTATCTTTAATGATTCGCTAATAGTTTGATTATAGTAGCAAACAGCAAGAAATAAGGAGAAAACTTGATTACAATAACGGCTAATGTAACCGGTAGCATAAAAAAAGATCCTCAAAATGACCCCCTAGGCCAGTATTTATAGGTGAGGGTGACCACCAATCTCTCTGAAACTTCGGCTATAGTACCTTCTTATCCATATAGGCCCACTATAGGGGTCGCTAGGCCCAAATCCCAATGAAGAGGGATCGATACCGATCCCTTCATTGGTCGATTCCTGGGCAGCGATCCCTATGGTGGCTTCTTCATGCTTAGATAGATTAGCTCTCCAAATATCAAGTCATTTGGACTAGTGGAGTTCATGTTTTGATTGGTCTTTGGCTCAACTTCCCTTGTAAGCTATTTTCTACCGAACCCTTCAAGTAGCTATGTGTTGATCCCTCATAGTAGGCTCCAGCATGCGGATCCCTACTACATATCAAACTCTGCCAATCCCTCTTACATGCTATGCCGATCCATACACTTCCATCTATGCTGATCCCTCCTTTGCTTTGACCATGTCGATCCATCGTATAACCAACTATGTCAATCTATAGGGTTCTACCAAGCCATGCTGATCCCTTGTTTGTCCAAGCTAATATTCATATTTCAAGCATCCTGCATCATCTATCTACCAATTCCATTCAATTTTGGCTTCATATACCCATCTGTACTTTACTTCCGGGTCCTACAGCCATTGCTCCGCGGTCATCGTTCTCGATATCAATTGAATATCTTGCGCAATCAGTTCAATATAGCTGGGTCAGGATACCAGGTAATAATAGCGTTGTAAATGGTTGGGATTTCATAGCAACATATTATTGTTGTCACACAACATATTATTGTTGTCGCATGATTCTAGGGCACTCCTTTGTATGTTGATCTTCTTTTGTTATTTGGCTAAGTACCCATGATCTGTAACCTTGCGGTGAATACTACATCTAGCCCTTGGCATTTGATGTCTTATAATATAACATTATTAGAACAATGAAGAATTAAGTATTACAATCCTTCGGTTGTTATACCCTTCGATCAATGACTATCTCGGTGTTCTTATTACATACAATCATATAAACCTCGGCATACAATCCCTTCGACATTTCAATTATTGACGTAAAAGATCTTTTAGCTTATTTATGGGATAGGAAATATGTTACCTTTTTTGCTTTGATATGTGAGAAATGCGGATTAAGGATCTTAAGGCTAGAATTAACACTAGAGGGGGGTGAATAGTGTTTTAAGAAATTTGTTAATCCTTTTAAGATTATCTTAATCTGTTAACAATGTATACACTAATCCGACACAGATATGAACACAGAATCAAACACATATGAAAATATAAAGTAAAAGTAGTAAAGGAAAGAACACACTGGATTTTATACTGGTTCGGAGTTACCCTACATCTAGTCCCGCACAACCAAGTACGGATTTTCTTTCAAACTCAATTCAACAATTACAACCCTTGGTTTCAAGGCTACGAGGTACACCCTCCAGAATCACAATCCTTTGGGTAGAGATACTTGATTTCCGGGGCAACAAGTTCACCCAATTGATTTCCAGGGATACAATCACACATTTTCTCGCTTGATTGATTTCCAAGGCTACAATCACACCGTCTCTCGCTTGATTGATTTCCAAGGCTACAATCACACCTTTTCTCGCTCAATTGATTACAAAAAGTCTATAACTCAGATTAGCACTTGGATCTTGTAGATATAGTGGAGAGAATCAAAACCAAAAATAATCGAGTATGATTCGATGTTGATTTCGGCAGAGTAATGGTATGATTTTGTATTAAGAAATGTGGAAGAAGAAGAGAAGTGAAAACCAGAAAAAAGTGATTAAATATTCGTTGAAACTGACCCTTATTTATAAAAGATCAACAGCCATGACCATTCATGAAGAGTTATGGCGAATAGACACTTCTTTTGAAATTTGAATTTGAACTTCAACTGTCACCATTGCGACATAGTGCCTAGGGGCATGTCGACATCCCTCAACCAAAATTGATGTTTTGAATTTCTATAAAAATAATATTTATCTTATATAAAAACTATTTAAATCTTTATAAATATACTTGAATATAGTTGAAATTCATAAGTAAATATAAAGAACAATATATATATTATTTAACTATAATTTAAATCAAAGTATAAATAATTTAAAAGTGAAATATATTATTTGAAAAGATAGTTTAAAATCAGAAGAAATTTTGACTCTGAAAATAAAGATATTTTGAGGCTAAAATTATTTAAAATCAGGATAGAGAGTTTTGAATCTTTTAAAAGGAAAGTTTTGAAATCATTTTGAAAACAAGATAATTTTGTAAAATCATTTGAATTAAAATTAGTGGATACAAAACAATGTACCACTAGATTTTCGTAAGCTCCATCCTACTTAGGGTTCCATCCCTTTAACGGGCTCGAAGTGGATTCCATTCCACGAATAAATTGGATATTAAGATGCCAGTGCTTTTCTATGAGTTTTAACAAATATTCCTAATGAAAAAAACTTAACCTTAAAATCTTGAACTCTTGATAATCTTGATACTCATGAGTCTTCTATCTCTATATCTTGAATCTCTATACTGTATAGTCTTCATTCTTGATACCTGCATGGTTAGATCATGCATATACATATATATCTAAACTTGTAATGTTAGTATTTATATTTTATAATCTATTCTAAGGTTGTCGTCATCAAAACCATCATCTCATGGACTAACAATCTCCCCCTTTTTGATGATGACAACCTTTGTTTATAAAATATTCCTTCTATCCTAATAACTCCCCCTAAAACTAACAACTCCCCCTTAATCTATGCCTAACTACCCTATTTTATATTTCTCCCCCTTTGTCATCAACAAAAACTTACTCTAAACTAGATAACTCCAAACTATATAACTCCCCCTTATTCTTGGACTTCAGTACCTGCATTGATAAACTATACAACGGAATATATAATATATAGATTAAGAAATAATGATACTTATGAGCATAATAACTTAATTAAAGACTATATTCATTTCAGTGTATATATATGTATATATGTTTCACACACCAAACTTCAAACCAAATAAAATCAATCCACACAAAGTATCAATCCAAACCAAATTAAATCAAACAAATTAATTCAAACAAATCAAACAAAGAAAGAAAATCAAATGTTGCGAGGAACATCAACCCATCCTTCTTCTCCAAAGATAGGGTCTTGTTTGATGGCATCCCAATTCTCATTATCAACAGATAGAGAAATGGGAGGATGTGCTTCATTATCATCCTTGTGTAGAGAGGAGATCATCCATCGTATTGCATCTAAGTGTCTCTCTTGTTCCTTGATCATCTGCATTTGACTCAATTCTAAGTGCCGCTGATTACGGAGAATGATAGAGAGATTATTCTTGAAGGAATTGAGCGTTTCTTCAAGATTTTCAGATAGATTATGAATAGGATTGGCCATAATTGAATTAGAGAAAGAAATGAAGGATATAGATAATGAGAAATGAATTTCAGTGAAGATTTCTAGAAGAAAAAGGTATATATATATAGGTGTAGAAATTCGTTTGAAATGAATAGACATTTGGTAGTTATTCAAATTTCAAATTCAAAATAAATAATCACTTCTGACCAGTACATGTCGACATGGTCAAGGGGGGTATGTCGACATACTTCAGTGAAAATTTATGACAACTTTGATTTTGTGAATAATTGTGTATATGTATATATTTATATAATATACTAACATTTATTCTAGAGATAAGATAAGATAGATAACAGAAAGGAAATTTCATTTCATTATGATAATACAAAGATTAAGCATAATGAACTACACGAACATTCGAAATAAAACAAACTAAGACAAATACAATAAGATACTAAAAGATAAAACTAGTTAGAAGATGAAGATGATGAAGATAGTCCAAGTTTCTTGCTGACTTTTGAAAAGAACTTGTTCATCTTCGAAGAAATGTTATCCAACTTCTTACTAACGGATCGTTTTAAAATCCGTTGATTCTCCACAAGTATCTTTTGGTTTTTGAGAAGAGTTTTGTTGGTAGGATTGGATGGATATTCGATACTTTCTAGGGATGTTTCTCCTTCTTCTTCTTCTTCAATTTCCATTTCATCCCCTTCTTCTCTTTCTTCCTCTTCCTCTTCTTCCATTTCCTCATGAGCCAAACGCTCTTCCTTTTCGGTAAGTGTGACGCCCCACCTCTATACCCATGCTAGCCAAGAACACTACAGTGTAATGCTGTCAACTAGCACGGAGAATAAGGCTGTTGAGGAGCGACCATCCGTGTAACTTCTTTGTGCGAGCAGCGATATGTCAGATAGTATAGAATGCATATCATTTAAGGAGGAACTCCGACATACCGATACAACTCAAAGCTATCACACAGTGGCTATATATATATAATCTTCGGAAACAAATATAGAAATAAACATAACACAAATCAGTCACAGACAATTCATATCACAAAGGCGGAAATAGATATGAATATTACACAAAGAAGTGTATATCAGAGTAATGGTCAAATAAGATCCACAATAACACAAAAGAATAGATACAAGTGCTAGGTAAAAGAATATGTATACATTAAGGAGTCTAATCTCAAATGTATACAACAAAAACTACTAAACTAGAGTAGTTAGCCCAAAAGTCAGAGGATGGCTCCAGATAAGAAGTCATGAGGAAGCACCTGTAAAATCTCAGTCTGATCCGAGTATTATTTAAGAAGAAAATAATAAACGGATCAGTCTAGCTATAATTATCAGATAAAATGAGATATAAGAAGAGATATAATAAAAACGTACGATAACCAAAAAGATGTCATACTATGATAAGTATACATTAGAAAATCAACAAAAGAAAATCATACAAATATCTCACAAATCTCATAGCATAAAAAGAATGCCATATTCTTTATTTAATTCACCAAGCCACAATAATGACATACATATTAATGCCAATTGTAAAGGTGGTGAAACATAAATCCCAGAAATCAATAATTAGAAATCCAGAAATCACAAGAAAAGGATGTCCAATCCCAAGCGGGAGCATGAAAACTCACAAACAATTTGGAACATTGACGCAGTGCAAACGGTACGTCCAATGAACCGAAAAGTCGAGACATCGATGTAGTACAAACGGTACATCAGGTGAATCGAAATACAAAACAATTTGGAACATTGACGCAGTGCAAACGGTACGTCCAATGAACCGGAAAGTCGAGACATCGATGTAGTACAAACGGTACATCAGATGAATCGAAATACAAAACAATTTGGAACATTGACGCAGTGCAAATGGTACGTCCAATGAACCGGAAAGTCGAGACATCGATGTAGTACAAACAGTACATCAGATGAATCGAATATTGACGTAGTCCAAACGGTACGTCCAATGAATTGATCATTGACGTAGTGCAAACGGTACGTCCAATGAATCGGAAAGACAATACAATTCAGAACATTGACGCAGTGCAAACGGTACGTCCAATGAATCGGAAGGTCGAGATATCGATGTAGTGCAAACGGTACATCAGATGAATCGAAACACATTAAAAGTACTTGGGTTGCCAGCCCATAAAGAAATGAGACGGAGCTCAATAAAATGAAGTACAGTCCTACACATGGACAAAGAGACATCGCACATTGCTAGTCTAAACCATAAAATGATCATCATCGACCAAAAGGAAGTGTCGATCACACTAAGCTAGTAAATATAAGAGTTTAGCTTCATGTCCCATAACCACTTGCTTAACTCAAATATTTACGAACAGATTGTAGATCTCCACTAGAAAATTGTCACAAGAGTTTCAATCGAACAAGTCCATACATTAACCAACGAAGTAAACGCAAGCGTTTCATACCACTTGTTTTGCTAAGCCGTTTAATTATATTTTCTCATACGAATGAGGTAAAGGTTTGTATATACTAATAGATTGGAAAACGGTTTTAAGGAACGAGCTTTGATATTGAAAATAGAGTTGAAATCGTTTTGATGAAGAGTTTTGATATTTAATACTAGTATAGAAAACCTTTATATTTTGAAGTGACAAATCATAGAAGTGATTGTAGAAACAATCAATCATAAAAATTCACATACGAAGACGTGAATAAAATCCAAAGGAATCGATATCAAATCCATCAAAGTAGAAATTCTGATAAATGTTTTTCAGATAAGATCCCCTACGTAGAGGGATACGGGGTTCGACCTGCCCGGTCAGGTCGTGGGGGTCCAGGGGGCAGCGCCCCGTCAAAACGGTACGACCTAGTGAAGACAAAATGAGGTCTAACGACCTAAGGGGGATAGGGTCGAGCGACCTAATGAGGTACCATCCCGAAAGAGGAGTCATCAAAGTCTTAAGAAATGATAACAACAAATAGGAGACAACACGAATCGATTAAAGTTGGAAATTCAAACAAAATAGGCAATATAGGCATAACTGGCAAATAGGAGCAGGTCGGTCAACCGGACTCCCTGAGTCGGTTGACCGAACCAGAGACAGAAGTGCTCGGGTAGCAGGTCGGTCGACCGGACCCTGAGGTCGGTCGACCGGAGCCTGTAACCTACACTTCCAAACAGAGGCAGGGAGATGCTAGAGTAGCAGGTCGGTCGACCGGACCCTGAGGTCGGTCGACCGGAGCCTGTTTCCAGCACTCCCATGCCAAATCAAATGAATCTAATCCCTTCCGAAATGCAATCGGTCGAGCAACGGCACTAAGGGTTTATGTCCATCGACTACCCGGCCATATAAGCTCTTCGATTCACCACCAAAAACATGATCAAAACATCAAAGCTATGATTTTCAAAGAATTGAACTCAAAACACTAAAAATTGGAATATTCACCAAATCAATCCAAACCAAAAGCAATTGCACAAGAATAAGTGTTAGGAATACATACCTAACAATCGAAGATAAATATAGATTAAGATGTGAGATAAAAATCTCACCTTTGAACCCAAACAAATGAAGAAGAAGCTTGAAGACAAGGGAAGATCAACCACACTTCAATCTCAACACAAGAAGCATGAATCTAAGCTAAAAGAGAAATATTTCCCAAATTAGGTTTAGGATTTTTTCTGAAATCAAAGAGAGAATGTGTTGGAGAAGAAGGAGATGAAGCTTACCCATGGGTTCTCTTTGAATTTGGAGCAAGAACTTGATTTGCAAATGGAAACTAGGGCTTGGGAATTCTAATTTCCCATTCCACTCACCATTGTTGTTCAAGAACTGAAATGAGGAGGAAGTGAGGGAGAATGGGAAGGAGTGGTTCAGATTTGGGGGTTAAGTTGGCAAAGGGGCTGAACCCAAACCCAAACCCAAAGTGCAAATGGTCAAATTTTTGACTAGCTCCAAACATATCAAAGTTTATACTCAAAAAGGCCGCAAACGGCATTTCGAACTCAATGGAAGTGGTCTCGAGTCCCAATTCGACCGTATGCAAAAAGTAGCTTTTCGGACTATAATCCGACGAACGATGTTATATTTAAATAAAATATTTAAATATAAAATCGATAAATATGCGGGTTGTTACAGTAAGGGTTTCATAAGGTTGGAAAACATATGGGATTTTCATGAGAGAAATGCTTGAGATATTAAAAACTTTTTGTGACGCCCCACCTCTATACCCACGCTAGCCAAGGACACTACTAGGTAATGTCGTGAACTAGCATGGAGAATAAGGCTGTTGAGGAGCGACCATCCATGTAATTGCCTTGTGCGAGCACCGATATGTCATATTAAATAACGTGCATTTCATTTCGAGAGGAAATCCGACATACCGATACAAACTCAAAGCTACTACACAGTGGCTATAATATCTTCGGAAACAAATATAGAAATAAACATAACACAAAGCAGTCACAGGCATCCATATCACAAAGGCGGAAATAGATATGAATATATAACACTTAAAAGTGTTTATCAGAGTAGTGGTCTACAAGATTCACAATATCACAAAAGAATAGTTACAAGTGCTACACAAAAGAATATGTATACATCATGGAGTCTATATCACAAATGTATACAACAAAATGAACTACTATTCTAAGTAGTTAGCCAAAAGACAGAATAATAATCCCAGACGAGGAGTCAAGCAGGAGCACCTGTAACATCTCGGTCTGACCCGAGTATTATTTAATAAGAAAATAATAAACGGATCAGTCTAACTATAAGTATCAGATGAAAGGATATAGAATAAGAGATATGACAAAAACGTATCATAACCGTAATGCCATACTGTGATAAGTACGTAATTGAAAATCAACAAGAGATTAATCAATATCACAAGAATCTTCTCAAAGATAAAAAGGAATGTCATACTCTTTATTTCATTCACCAAACCATAAATGTTGACAATTATATCAAAGCCAATCACAAAAGTTAATGACACACAAATTCACCAATGCACAAATATTGATAAAACTTACCAATGTAAATCACAAAAGTTGGTGAAACACAAATTCTAGAAATCATCAACAGAAATCCAGAAATCACAAAAAGGGGGAGGCCTATCACAAAACGAGAGCATGAAAACTCTCAACACGTGTATCACAAAACGGAACGCTATTCCATGGTTGCTAACCATTAATTTTGAGCCGAAGCTCCACAAAACGGTCCGAAGAACACGGGTTGCTATCCCGCCAAATTGAACCGAAGTTCCACAGAAACGGGGTTTAGTCTCCCTCGCAGACAAATAGACATCGCACATCGCTAGTCTAAATCACAAAATGATCATCATCGATCAATAAAAAGTGTGAATTACACTAAGCTAGTAAATATATGAGTTTAGCTTCATGTCCCATAACCACTAGCTTAACTTAAATATTTACGAACAAATTATAGATTTCCACTCGAAAATTGTCACAAGAATTTCAATCGAACAAGTCCAAAAATTAACCGACGAAGTAAACGCAAGCGTTTCATACCACTTGTTTTGCTAAGCCGTTTAATTACATTTTCTCATACGAATGAAGTAAAGGTTTGTATATACTAATAGATTGGAAAACGGTTTTAAGAAACGAGCTTTGTAATAAAATAGTGTTGAAATCATCTTTGTGAAAGAGTTTGAATATTTACTACTAGTATAGAAAACCTTTATAATTTTTAAAGTGACAAATCACAAAAATGATTGTAGAAACAATCAATCATAAAAATTCACATTCGAAGACGTGAATAAAATCCAAAGAAATCGATACCAAATCCATCAAAGTGGATATTGTCAAAAATCCCGAAGAAGAAGCCATCAATGTCGATAAAAGTGATAACAACTAATTGGAGCAACAAAAATTGATAAACAATGGAAATTTACACAAAACAACCTTATTAGGAAAAAATAAACATTTCCAGACGTCTAATTTGGAATCCAGACGTCTGGGTTTGTTTTCTGAAAAATAGTTCAGAAAGCCACCCAGACGTCTGGAATAGAAAATCAAACGTCTGAGTCAGGGGCAGACGTCTGGTTTTGAGTCCAGACGTCTGGTATCGTTCTCTGGAAAATTATCCAGAGAACACCCAAACGTCTGAAACCTCAAGTCAGACGTCTGAGACTCATCCAGACGTCTGATCTTGAATTTCAGACGTCTGGAAATAGTTGCTGGCATTTTTTAAATAATCTGCGTGCATACATTCTTGCTCCAGGTCCAAACCAGACGTCTGGACTTGGTCGCCAGACGTCTGGTCACCTGGTCTGGGCACCATTTTGCATAGGCCAAGTGGTCAAAACTAATCGGAAGTGATCGGGCGAGCGACGGCTACTAAGGATTTACGCCATGCGATAACCCGGCCTTAAAGGCTCTTGGATACACTCTGAATATCAATGTCCAAACATCCATAGAAGGATTTTCATAAAATTGGACCAAAACACCAAAACTTGGAAAATTCACCAAATCAAAAGCAAATGAATATGCATAAATGTTAGAAATTCATACCTAACAACAAAGATAGCTATAGACGTAGATGTGAGTTAAAGAACTCACCTTTGAACCCGAAAACAATGAATGAGAAGCTTGAAGACAAAGGAAGATCAACCACACTTCAATCTCAACACAAGAAGCTTGAATCTAAGCTTAAAGAGAAACATTTCCTAAATTAGGTTTATGAATTTTTTCTGAAATTAAAGTGAGAATGAGTTGGAGAAGAAGGAGATGATACTTACCAATGCTTCTCTTTGAATTTGGAGCAAGAACTTGATTTGCAAATGGAAACTAGGGTTTAGGATTTTAATTCTTTTTCTCTTCCTCCATTATTCTCTTTAGAACTAAAAAGGTAAAGAAATGGGAGTGGATGAAGAGAAGTGTTTCAGTTTGGGGTATTATGTGGACTAGTGGGCTGAACCCAAACCCAAACCCAAAGTGAAAAAGGTCTAAATTTTAGCTAGCTCCAAACATATCAAAGTTTATACTCAAAAAGATCGCAAACGTCATTTTGAACTCAATGGGGGTGGTCTTGAGTCCTAATTTGACAGTTTGCAAAAAGTAGCTTTTTAGACTAAAATCCGACTAACGATGAAATATTTAAATAAATTATTTAAATACTCAATCGTAAAATATACGGGTTGTTACAGACTCCCCTCCTTAAAGAAATTGCATCCTCGCAATCATAAGAAATATTTGAACAAAAAGTAACAACCAAAAAGCATATCAACACAAAATGAGAAATTTTGAAACAAGAAGTTCACCTCAAAGAGCTCAAGAGAGTAAGTCCGGATGCGTTTGCTTGATGAATTCTCTAGATTCCCAAGAGCAATCCTTAGGATTTGAGGACCATTGAACTTTCACAAGCGGGACATCTTTATTTCGAAGGCGTTTAACCTCCGAAGCAATAACACGAATAGGATGTTGCTCATATGTTAAATTAGGTGAAACTTCAATTTCTTTAACAACACCGGGCTCAAGAATAGTGTCGGAATCTCGACGGCATTTTCATAATTGAGAAACGTGAAACACGTCATGAATAGCAGAAAATTGAGCCGGTAATAAGAGGCAATAAGCTACAGAACCAATACGTTCAGTGATGGGAAACATACCAATGTATCGAGGCGCTAATTTTCCCGATCGACTATAACGCACGACACCCTTCATAGGTGAAACACGAACAAACGCAAGATCTCCCACAGAAAATTCTAATTTCCTCCTTCGGTTATCGGCATAGGATTTTTGTCTACTCTGGGCTTCTTTCATCCTATGGCGAATAAGATCAATCTTTTTTGTGGAATCACGAATAAAGTCTGGACCTAAGACCAGCTTCTCACCGGCTTCAAGCCAACAAGAAGGAGAACGGCAGGGCCTTCCATAGAGTGCCTCAAAAGGTGCCATACCAATAGTAGATTGGAAGCTATTATTATAGGAAAATTCAACTAGTGAAATATGATCTTCCCAACTTCCACCAAAGTCTAGAACACAAGCACGAAGAAGATCTTCAAGAGTTTGATTCACACGCTCGGTTTGTCCATCGGACTGCGGATGATAAGCGGTGCTAAAATTAAGCTTTGTTCCCAAAGCTTTTTGAAGACTCTTCCCAAATCCACTAGTAAACAATGGATCACAATCGCTAACAATAGAAGTTGGAACTCCATGTAATTTAACAATTTCTTTAATAAAGAGTTTGGCCATAAGAGGAACGGTCCGATTAGACCGAACGGGAATAAAATGGGCAGATTTAGTAAGTCTATCAACTATCACCCACAAGCTATCATGACCCGAACGAGAACGGGGAAGGCCGTCAATAAAATCCATGGAAATATGATCCCACTTCCACATAGGGATGTCTAAAGGTTGCAATAACCCACCGGTCCTTTGATGCTCGGCCTTAATGAGTTGGCAAGTCATGCAATGCTTAACGAAGTTAGCGATATCAAATTTCATTCCCTCCCAATAATAAAGTCGCTTCATATCCGCATACATTTTACTACTACCGGGATGAATGGTGAATTTAGAACGATGGGAATCTTTTAATATGTCTTTGCGAAGATCACTAATATTTGGCACGACAAGTCTACCAAATTTTCGAATACCGCCACGAGAATCAATATCAAAGTCTTTCATACCTTCAATATCAATTTTATCCCTAAAATTTTGGCCAAGAAGAGCCAACTCGGGATCTAGATTTTGAGCTTCAAGAATGCGGTCCAAAAGAGATGGATGAGCCTCAAGGCTACATAAAACAAGAGATGAACATAAATCGGATACACGATCTCGAATCTCACAAGTAGACAAGGTCTCGAGATTGTTCCATTCGGATATCATCATAGAAACAACCGCTTGTTGCTTTCGGCTAAGGGCGTCGGCAACACAATTTCCCTTTCCGGGAGTATAAAGAATATCAAGATCATATGATGCAAGGAACTCGAGCCAACGTTGTTGACGTAAATTAAGTTCCTTTTGAGAAAATAAATACTTCAATGATTTATGATCGGTATAGAGAATAATTTTTTCTCCTAAAAGATAATGGCGCCAAATTCGAAGAGCAAAAACAATAGCCGCAAGCTCTAAATCATGAGTGGTATATCTAGTCTCGGCTGGCTTCAATTGCCTAGAAGCATAAGCAATAACACATTCTCTTTGCATAAGAACGGCACCCAAACCAACGCGACTAGCATCGGTATACACAACAAAATCTTGGTTTCCTTCGGGAATCACAAGAATAGGAGCATCGGAAAGGAGTTCTTTCAATTTATGAAAAGAATTTTCGCATTTGTCCGACCAAATGTATTTAACGCCCTTCTTTGTTAAGCTAGTAAGAGGGACGACAATTTTAGAAAAGTATTTGATAAAACGACGGTAATAACCCGCCAATCCGAGAAAGCTACGGATTTCCGTCACACTCTCCGGTCTCTTCCAATTTTGAATCGCTTCAATCTTTGAAGGATCCATGGAAATTCCGGATTCAGAAATAATATGACCGAGAAACTTCACACGAGATTGCCAAAAGTGGCATTTAGAAAATTTTGCTTTTAATTGATTACTCCTAAGAGTTTCCAACACAATCCGAAGATGCTCTTCATGTTCTTCCTCGGTCTTTGAATACACAAGAATATCATCAATAAAGATGAGAACAAATCGATCGAGGAAATCTTTGAAAACTCGATTCATGAGATCAACGAAATAAGCCGGAGCATTCGTTAAAACAAATGGCATAACAAGCCATTCATAAGATCCATAGCGAGTACGGAACGATGTCAAAGGAATGCTATCCTCTGCAATACGAAGCTGATGAAAACCAGTTGCTAAGTCCAATTGTGAAAAGACTCTAGCACCACTAAGTTGATCGAATAGATCGTCAATCCGAGGCAATGGATATTTATTCTTGATAGTGAGGTCATTAAGCTTGCGGTAGTCAACGCAAAGCCTAAGTGTACCATCGGATTTCTTCACAAAAATAGCCGAAGCTCCCCAAAGCGAGGAACTAGAGAGAATAAATTGCTTCGTCTCCAATTCGTATAATTGTTTGCGCATCTCCTCATTTTCTTTATTGGACATGCGATAAAGAGGACGAGTGATAGGTTGAGCTCCAGGGATAAGATTAATTCTGAACTCAATTGCTCGCTTAGGTGGCAATCCTAGAATAGGCTCGAATATGTCGGAAAATTCACGAACAACGTGAATAAGAGAAATGACATCTTCCTCATCATCATTATCGTCATCACGAGGATTTAAAGAGTATAAAGATGCCGCCAAAGTGGAATCCGAATCTTTAAGAATAATCGAAATCTGCTTAATAGATAGAGGATGTCGAAGATAAATAGTCCGCTCAGGACATAGGATATGAGCTTCATAACGGTTAAGCCAATCCATTCCCAAAATCATTCCGAAGCCTAAGTAACGCATGACAAGCAAATCGGCTAGGAAAGAAAAATCACATAAAACAATCTCGACATCTTTACAAAGTAAACTGAGGGTTGCGGATCCACCAACCGGATTCGCGATCCTCAAAGAAGTCATCAAAGCAACAACACTTAAAGAAAAAGTATCAACAAGTTCCTTTGATATAAAGGAATGGGACGCACCCGTATCAAAAAGAACTCGAATAGGATGATCACGAAATATAATAATGCCATCAAGGATAGAATGAGATATACCTTGACCACGAGATGTGTTGCCAGGGGCTTGAGCAACATTTAACTTTCCCTCTTTCTTGTTTTAGAGTCTGGGGCATGTAGATAAATAACGATCCGGGCTTTTGCAATAGCGACAAGCGCGGGGCTTTGTACACTTATTCGTATAATGGTCCTTAGAACCACAGTTGTAGCATTGCCCACTACTAGAAGAAGAAGTCTTTGGCACGAGAGTTGCTGGTTTTCCTTTCTTATTAGGATACGGGCCTTTGGACCTTATAGGCCTTTTCTTGTTGTTGTTGAAGTTTGGTTTGGCACCCACCACTTCAACATCACTCTCCCTATCCGCCTCTTCAAGACAAAGAGCGATATCTATGAGTTTATCAAAAGAGACTTCTAATTTTAGAAGTAATGGCTTCTTAAGATTTTTGTTCAAGCCATAGACAAACCTTTGGTTCTTCTTCAATGGGGTGTTTATATATTCGACCCCGTATTTAGAAAGTGACTCGAAGGATGCGACATAATCTGCCACGGAGGATTCACCTTGAACAAGGTCTATGAAACGACGGGCCAAAGTCACCTTCTCAGCTTCTGGCATAAAATTTAATTCGAATCGTTCCCGGAATTGCTCCCAAGTAAGATCCGATTCATTAATTTCAGAAATCAGAAGCTCGTACCAGTCTAATGCCCTTTCTTGGAGCATACTAGAGGCCACCTGAACTCGGTGAAGATCAATAAGATTCATGCGAGAAAAGATTCGATCGCATGATCTGAGCCAAGCTTGGACTTCAATAATAGTTTCAGAACCTTTGAATGGCTTCCCACCCAAATTAGTGTACTCACTGCACAAGCGTGCAAACCCAGACTTAGGATGTGTGGGCTCAGGAATAGGTCCGACAGCTTGAGCATTTCTGACAAGATCAAGAAGTTGCTGAGCAGACATAAATACTCCATCCTGCGGAGTAGCACTAGATTGACCGGCGCTGGGACGACCAGGTCTAACCATTTCTTTTCTTTAAGAAAGAAAGAAAAGAGAAGAAGATTAATCTCAGAATGAATATCAAACAAACTTGATGGATAAAACAAGGAATCATAAAAGGAAATAGGATAGAACGGATCCAATTGACTCGAATAAAATCCTAAGGCACGATTCCTAAGAAAGACTTAGGACAATGATCCTTGCTAGATTATTCTACATTGTTCTGAAGTTTGGCTCTGATACCAAGCTATGATGCCCCACCTCTATACCCACGCTAGCCAAGGACACTACTAGGTAATGTCGTCAACTAGCACGGAGAATAAGGCTGTTGAGGAGCGACCATCCGTGTAATTGCCTTGTGCACGCACCGATATGTCAGATTGAATAACGTGCATTTCATTTCGAGAGGAAATCCGACATACCGATACAAACTCAAAGCTACTACACAGTGGCTATAATATCTTCGGAAACAAATATAGAAATAAACATAACACAAATCAGTCACAAGCATCCTTATCACAAAGGCGGAAATAGATATGAATATATAACACTTAAAAGTGTTTATCAGAGTAGTGGTCTACAAGATTTACAATATCACAAAAGAATAGTTACAAGTGCTACACAAAAGAATATGTATACATCATGGAGTCTATATCACAAATGTATACAACAAAATGAACTACTATTCTAATAGTTAGCCAAAAGACAAAATAATAATCCTAGACGAGGAGTCAAGCAAGAGCACCTGTAACATCTCGGTCTAACCTGAGTATTATTTAATAAGAAAATAATAAACGGATCAGTCTAACTATAAGTATTAGATGAAATGATATAGAATAAGAGATATGACAAAAATGTATCATAACCGTAATGACATACTGTGATAAGTACGTAATTGAAAATCAACAAGAGATTAATCAATATCACAAGAATCTTCTCAAAGATAAAAAGGAATTCCATACTCTTTATTTCATTCACCAAACCATAAATGTTGACAATTATATCAAAGCCAATCACAAAAGTTAATGACACACAAATTCACCAACGCACAAATATTGATAAAACTTACCAATGTAAATCACAAAAGTTGGTGAAACACAAATTCTAGAAATCGTCAACAGAAATCCAGAAATCACAAAAAGGGGGAGGCCTATCACAAAACGAGAGCATGAAAACCCTCAACACATGTATCACAAAACGGAACGCTATTCCATGGTTGCTAACCATTAATTTTGAGCAGAAGCTCCACAAAATGGTCCGAAGACCACGGGTCGCTATCCCGCCAAATTGAACCGAAGTTCCACAGAAACGGGGTTTAGTCTCCCTCGCAGACAAATAGACATCGCACATCGCTAGTCTAAATCACAAAATGATCATCATCGATCAATAAAAAGTGTGAATTACACTAAGCTAGTAAATATATGAGTTTAGCTTCATGTCCCATAACCACTAGCTTAACTTAAATATTTACGAACAAATTGTAGATTTCCACTCGAAAATTGTCACAAGAATTTCAATCGAACAAGTCCAAAAATTAACCGACGAAGTAAACGCAAGCGTTTCATACCACTTGTTTTGCTAAGCCGTTTAATTACATTTTCTCATACGAATGAAGTAAAGGTTTGTATATACTAATAGATTGGAAAATGGTTTTAAGAAACGAGTTTTGTAATAAAATAGTGTTGAAATCATCTTTGTGAAAGAGTTTGAATATTTACTACTAGTATAGAAAACCTTTATAATTTTTAAAGTGACAAATCACAAAAATGATTGTAGAAACAATCAATCATAAAAATTCACATTCGAAGACGTGAATAAAATCCAAAGAAATCAATACCAAATCCATCAAAGTGGATATTCCCAAAAATCCCGAAGAAGAAGTCATCAAGGTCGATAAAAGTGATAACAACTAATCGGAGCAACAAAAATCGATAAACAATGGAAATTTACACAAAACAGCCTTATTAGGCAAAATAAACATTTCCAGACGTCTGATTTGGAATCCAGACGTCTGGATTTGTTTTTTGAAAAATAGTTCAGAAAGCCACCCAAACGTCTAGAATAGAAAATCAGACGTCTGAGTCAGGTCCAGACGTCTGGTTTTGAGTCCAGACGTCTGGTATCGTTCTCTGGAAAATTATCCAAAGAACACCCAGACGTCTGAAACCTCAAGTCAGACGTCTGAGACTCATCCAGACGTCTGATCTTGAATTTCAAACATCAGGAAATAGTTGCTGGCATTTTTCAAAATAATCTGCGTGCATACATTCTTGCTCCAAGTCCAAACCAGACGTTTGGAATTGGTCGCCAGACGTCTGGTCACCTGGTCTGGACACCATTTTGCATAGGCCAAGTGGCCAAAACTAATCGGAAGTGATCGAGCGAGCGACGGCTACTAAGGATTTACGTCATGCGACAACCCGGCCTTAAAGGCTCTTGGATACACTCCGAATATCAATGTCCAAACATCCATAAAAGGATTTTCATAAAATTGGACCAAACCACCAAAATTTGGAAAATTCACCAAATCAAAAGCAAATGAATATGCATAAATGTTAGGAATTCATACCTAACAACAAAGATAGCTATAGACGTAGATGTGAGTTAAAGAACTCACCTTTGAACCCGAAAACAATGAATGAGAAGCTTGAAGACAAAGAAAGATCAACCACACTTCAATCTCAACACAAGAAGCTTGAATCTAAGCTTGAAGAGAAACATTTCCTAAATTAGGTTTAGGAATTTTTTCTGAAATTAAAGTGAGAATGAGTTGGAGAATAAGGAGATGATACTTACCAATGCTTCTCTTTGAATTTGGAGCAAGAACTTGATTTGCAAATGGAAACTAGGGTTTAGGATTTTAATTCTTTTTCTCTTCCTCCATTATTCTCTTTAGAACTGAAAAGGTAAAGAAATGAGAGTGGATGATGTTATCCCGCCTTTTGGCAAGGCCGTGACACCAAAAAGTTGATTGGAAAACTAAAGACAGTTCGTCGTAGAAGTTCGTTATACACTATTTCACCATGGATATCAATGAATTTTTTCCGAGCCCGGATCAGGCTACAATTGATAGGACACGACAAGCAGAGTCATGAAAGCCAAAGTTTCAAATTTCAAGTCAATCTGAGTTCGTATGCTCAAGTTACGATCGATGCAAGTTGGAAAGAGAATAGCCTTGTTTTGGTATCCATAACCCTTGTTTGAATCCATAGGCGGAGCCTCTATTCGAATCCATCGTCACGCACGACCTCGTATCCGTCAGTTAAAGAGACTTGACCAAATCCATCGAATTACCTCAACCCGCATCCATCAGTCAGCCAGTCTTCGTATCGATTGGACCATCATCATTCGTATCCATCAAGGGATCGATGCTGCTTCGAATCCATCTTGCTGTGACACTTTCGTATCGATCGACCGGAGTACATACGATTGATACGAACGAGACCCAATGTTCAAATCCATGTATGTCTATACTTTCGAGTCAAACGAGCCAGAGATGACGTGTTAAACCTTGGATGCGAACGTGGCAAAATATCCGGAGTGACTCAATTAACTCGGCGCAAAAGGAGGATCGAAGCGAGGAGTGCGCGCCGCGTCATCACAAAGCCACGTGAGAGGATCGATTCGAAGAGATCGATTTGAAACCATGGATTCGAACCAGACAGCATTCCGAAGATCACCAGCTCGTATCGACGATATCTCCCAAACCACTGGTCCAAATGCTATGAAATTTTCACAGAAGCTTGCGCATATGTTGAAGAATGTCCACACCAAATTTCAGCTCGATTGGACGTTTTCTTGATCGATTCGAATGGACTTCGAATCGATCCCAAAGTGGGCCTAGATTTCCTGAAGGCGGGCGCGTGGGCCCCCTCACGTGCCAGAAGTGGTCTTCCAAAATTTAGGCGAAATATCTGCCTCCTACACCTATAAATAGAGCCCCTGGTCATTCAAAAAAGGGTCGGACAATTTTAAGAGCTAAAGAGCGCCCAGACTCTGCCAGATTTACTCCAAATCCCCACTACTGCCTTAGATTCAGACTTAGATCATAAAATCTGTTGTACTACATTATAAGAAATTGTGATCTTCAAGTATCAAGCAATAAAGTCATCAACTTCAGAGTGGACGTAGGCGAGATCGCCGAACCACTATAAATCCTGTGTTGTTTCCTGCTTTCATCTAATTTTTTTGAGAGTTCTTCATTTTTATTTCGCTACATATTTGATATATGTGATCTGTGATTGGGAACTGGTGCTTTCACGACATTTGGGGTTTGTGACCAATTTTGGCGCAAACACTTTGGTGCTTTCACTGAGAACGCTTTAGAAGTTCTATCATTTGAAAGTTGAATCAGAAGGCTAAGAGATTTAGATCCGAAGAATCATGACAAGACAAACAAGTAGAAGACAGAGACCAAAGCAAAGTCAGCACGAAGGGAGTCAAGAGGCTTTCTCAGGGGCAAACCAAGCATCGATCTTCATCACCAGGGATGAGATGGAGACAATGATGAAGAGACAGGAGGAAATGATCCAGAATTTGCTTCAACAAATTGGACAACTTGGAGCGCAAAATCAAGGAACAACCAGAATCCAGAACGAAGGTAACACTCAAAGATCACGGCCTGACGACAACGACAGGTTGGCAGAGACGGTCAGACGGGCCATGAGAGGCAGACTAGTCAATAGAGATCTGGAGGATGTACATAGGAGTCCCTTTACTCCTACGATCAGGCAGTCCAGGAATCCACCAGAATTCAAGCTACCAACATTAGAGACGTACGATGGGCGGACGGATCCAGTGGTCCATCTAACGAAGTATATGAGGCACATGGAAGTGCTGGGGCATCACAGGAAGTCATGGCCCGGTGCTTTCCATTGTATTTGACGGACATTGCAGCGCTATGGTTTAGACAACTGGAGAGTGGCTCCATTGGGACTTGGACAGATTTGACAGAAAGGTTTATGAGACAATTCAGGGTTCACATTGCAAGACCCAAGAATGTGATGAGTTTAGCAACGTTAAAGCAGAAAGCTAGGGAGTCTTTGAGGAGTTTTCTAATAGGATTTAATGCGGCAGCAGCATCAGTGGATCGACCAAATCCATCTATGGTCATGATGGCAGCTGTATCTGGAATATCTGATGGCACGGAGTTCAAGAATTCACTAACTAAGGATCCACCTACGGACCTAGGGGAGTTTTATCATGAAGCCGAAAAGTTTTTGCGATTAGAGAATGCTCGCACAGAAAGAGAAGAAGAAATCGATGTCTACACTGTTAGAAGCGGTAATTCACCTGGAAAAGGTGTAGAGACTGGTAAAGGGAAGCAAAAGGCTGAAGAAAATGTTGACAAGTCAAAGCGGCAACGGAGGGAGCCACGTTTTACCACCTATTCAGAACTGAACGTGGGTTTGGAGCGAATCTACCAAGACACCCGAGAACAAGTTGCCTATCGTAGACCAATGCGACGGGATCCGACTACCGACGAGAGAAAATCAGACAAATATTGCTTATTCCACGAGCTGAATGGACATAGCACAAATGACTGTAGACACCTGAAGGATGAGGTAGAAGGGCATATCAGGAACGGTAGGCTACTTCAGTATGTGAGAAGGCGAGCTCCAACGGTGGAACCAGAGCGACCACCATCTACATCAGCCAGGGGTGACCCTGAACCGGGACACCGTATGATTATCAATTGATTGAAATAACGATGAACAAGTCGTAAACTTCTCACTAACACGGTTAAATCATTTACACATGTGGGAGATCGCGAACGATCCACAGGCATGCTCTGAATGACCATTGACCATGTCGTAATGAGAATTTACACTTTGACATCCTTGCTTTGCTTTTGTTTTGTTTTGATTCGAATGTTTGGACTTAGTTTATTTGGACATTTCTATTATGGAACTCATATGAACGTTAATTTGATAATTGCAATCCTGTAAAGAAGTTACTTGCATATGCGTTGGATCGCGAACGGTCCACAAGCACACCTTGTATGGCGATGAACCGCCAAAATCGTTAATTCAGAAATTCACCCGAACGTGATATCTGACTTTGGTAATGCCAAGCCCCCCTCAATACTTGATCGCGAACGATCACATCCTGCCTCAAACGGCACCCAGCCGCGAACGGTCACAATTCATAGTATGATATCCGATCGCGAACGATCACACTTTGCCTCGTGCGGCGCCCGATCGCGAACGATCAAATCCTGTCTCGTACAACGTTCGATCGCGAACGATCACAATCCGTCTAGAACGACATTCGACTTCGAACAGTCACAATCTGCCTCGTATGGCACCCGACCGCGAACGGTCACACTTCATCTAATATAACATTCGATCGCGAACGATCACACTCTGCCTCGTGCGGCACCTGACCGCGAACGGTCACAATTCATCCAGTGTGACATTCGATCGCGAACGATCACATTTTTCCTCGTGCGGCATCCGATCGCGAACGATCACATTTTATCTCGTGCACCATACGACCACGAACGGTCACAATCCATCATAATTCGTCTAGAACGACACCCGATCGCAAACGGTCACAACTTGTCTAGAACGACATCCGACCACGAACGGTCCCATTTCGTTATTTGCCACGAACGACATCCGACCTTGAAAGGTCACATATTACCTCAGATGACATACGATCGCGAACGATCGTCATTCGTTGTCAGGAAAGACTATCAAGTTCTTTACAGGTTGATGATAGGATATGAACATCCAGCTTATGGAACTACAAAACACACTTTTCTATCGCAAGGCATGTTTTGGGGGGCAAATGTTATCCCGCCTTTTGGCAAGGTCGTGACACCAAAAAGTTGACTGGAAAACTAAAGACAGTTTGTCGTAAAAGTTCGTTATACACTGTTTCACCATGGATATCAATGAATTTTGTCCGAGCCCGGATCATGCTACAATTGATAGGACATGACAAGCAGAGTCATGAAACCAATGTTTCAAATTTCAAGTCAATCTGAGTTCGTATGCTCAAGTTATGATCAATGCAAGTTGGAAAGAGAATAGCCTTGTTTTCGTATCCATAACCCTTGTTCGAATCCATAGGCGGAGCCTCTATTCGAATCCATCGTCACACACGACCTCGTATCCATTAGTTGAAGAGACTTGACCGAATCCATCGAATTACCTCAACCCGCATCCATCAGTCAGCCAGTCTTCGTATCGATTGGACCATCATCATTCGTATCCATCAAGGGATGCTGCTTCGAATCCATCTTGCTATGACACTTTCGTATCGATCGACCGGAGTACATACGATCGATACGAACGAGACCCAATGTTCGAATCCATGTATGTCTATACTTTCGAGTCAAACGAGCCAGAGATGACGTGTTAAACCTTGGATGCGAACGTGGCAAAATATCCGGAGTGACTCAATCAACTCGGCGCAAAAGGAGGATCGAAGCGAGGAGTGCGCGCCGCTTCATCACAAAGCCACGTGAGAGGATTGATTCGAAGAGATCGATTTGAAACCATGGATTCGAACCAGACAACATTCCGAAGATCACCAGCTCGTATCGACGATATCTCCCAAACCACTGGTCCAAATTCTATGAAATTTTCACAGAAGCTTGCGCATATGTTGAAGAATGTCCACACCAAATTTCAGCTCGATTGGACGTTTTCTTGATCGATTCGAATGGACTTCGAATCGATCCTAAAGTGGGCCTAGATTTCCTAAAGGCGGGCGCGTGGGCCCCCTCACGTGCCAGAAGTGGTCTCCCAAAATTTAGGCGAAATATCTACCTCCTACACATATAAATAGAGCCCCTGGTTATTCAGAAAAGGGGTCGGACAATTTTAAGAGCTAAAGAGCGCCCAGACTCTGCCAGATTTACTCCAAATCACCACTACTGCCTTAGATTCAGACTTAGATCATAAAATCTGTTGTACTACATTATAAGAAATTGTGATCTTCAAGTATCAAGCAATAAAGTCATCAACTTTAGAGTGGACGTAGGCGAGATCGCCGAACCACTATAAATCCTTTGTTGTTTCCTGCTTTCATCTAATTATTCTGAGAGTTCTTCATTTTTATTTCGCTACATATTTGATATATGTGATCTGTGATTGGGAACTGGTGCTTTCACGACATTTGGGGTTTGTGACCAATTTTGGCGCAAACAGATGAAGAGAAGTGTTTCAGTTTGGGGTATTATGTGGACTAGTGGGCTGAACCCAAACCCAAACCCAAAGTGAAAAAGGTATAAATTTTAGCTAGCTCCAAACATATCAAAGTTTATACTCAAAAAGATCGCAAACGTCATTTTGAACTAAATGGGGGTGGTCTCAAGTCCTAATTTGACAATTTGCAAAAAGTAGCTTTTCGGACTAAAATCCGACTAACGATGAAATATTTAAATAAATTATTTAAATACTCAATCGTAAAATATGCGGGTTGTTACACTTTTCTTGAAATAAATTCTTCTCCTTTGAAATCCACTCCAAAATAGTTGAAAATCCGAGTGAGATAAATTCCATGGTATAAAGTGTTTTCTCCCATTTCAAAATTTTTAGGACGAAGTTCATCTAAAATAACTTGCGCCCAATTGATATCATAATTTCCAAAAGTAGAAAAAAGTGCTTTGCACACTTTTGAAGTAGGATTGTTAAAATTTCCCGATCTTGGGGTCAAAGTATGTTGTAAGAGAAGATTGACAATTCTTGCTTTAGGACGAAAATTTCGGTTTTTAAATTCAAAGTTTTCATCTTCTTCAAAAATATGATGAAATGTCTCACGATCATGTTCATCGATTTTAAAACTAGAAAGATCCATTCCTGTGCTTTTGCAATTGAGAATGGTACCCAAAAGATCACAATTCAAAACAATCTGAGTGCCTTTGACACTACTCCAAATTTCATTCTCATTTCCAATATAAAAACCATGGTTTAAATTAGCATAGAAGATTTTAACAAGATTAGGATAGCAAACAAAATCATTTTGAGAAGAGTCAATAAGACTTAAAACACCATTGTTTGCAAAAAGAGAATCAATTTCATACGAAGAAAAATCTTGAAAATAGCAAATTTTCCGGGATGGACTTTGGCATAATTAGCATAATTGATGTATGCTTTAATTGCCTCCAGATCATTGAATAATTGCTCTTTGATTTTTCTAGAAATTCTCACGGTTGAGGGGTTGCTTGAAGAAGCCATTAGAGTAGAGAGTAGAGAGCTTGAAGATATGAAGAGAGAGTTTGAATTTGAAAATGAAAGTGAAAAGATATGATAAAAGATAGTGGATAAATAGACTTTCAAAGGACATATTCTCTGGTCAAAAGGTATCTTTTCAGATAAATAAATGAAGTGAAAAGGTGGAGGGAAATTCAAACATTTGAATTTAAAATTTGAAATTTAAATTCGGGTAGGCATGTCGACATCGTGGTAGGGGCCATGTCGACATGTGCCTTTGAATTTTCATGACATGATTTATCCTAAGATATCTAATATACATATATATAAATATTATTATTAATGTCTATATTTCTGAAATATTATTGTACTTATAATATATTTCAGAATGTGTCAAAAATAATTAAAATAATAATAAAATAATAAAATAATAATAATAAATTGAAAATAAATTTTAAAATTCAAACAACATTCAATTCAAAATCAATCAATCAAACAATTAAGCAACTAATTCTATGCAAGCAATTTCAACCAATTGTATTGTAAACGTGAACCTTTTTCTGAGTCCATTTCTCTGAATTCGTCGGAGTCGTGAACTGCGGTGAAACACAAAGTCGAATTATCCGTCTTCTGATCATCATCGCTGGAGGATGAGTCTGAGTCATCTAGAGTAGCAGTAAATGCACACTTCCGTTTCTTTGCTGGTTCATTGTTTGTAGGAGGGTTTTGCTTATCTGGATGCGGACAGTTTCTTTTGATATGACCTGGTTCGTCACAATTGAAGCATTTGATAAAGTTTGGTACTGTAGTCTGATTACCGGAATTCTTAAAGTTGTTTCTCTTGGAACTATTCATCTTTCTGTATTTCAGGAATTTCCTAAAATTTCTGGTCATAAATGCTATCTCTTCATCATTATCACTGTTTGAGTCTGATCCGTCGATTAATGCATTGAATGTCATTGATTTCTTTTCTGATGCTTTGCTTTCTCTTCTCTCGATCATTTGAACTTCAAACGACATTAGATTTCCAATCAATTCTTCTATCTTTAAAGTAATGATGTCATTTGCCTCTTCAATTGCAAGTGTCTTTTGATCCCATTCTGGAGTGAGAGAATTTAAAATTTTTCTGACTTGATCTTCTTCCGAAATTTCCTTTCCCAAAGATATTAAAGAATGCACAATATCTTGAAATCGACTATACATATCTGAAATAGACTCATTAGTATTCATTTTAAATAACTGAAACTGATTTGTGAGCATGGAAATTTTGGTCTGTTTAACTTTGCGTGTTCCTTCGTGAGTTACTTGCAAAGTTTTCCAGATTTCATATGCAGACTTACAAACTGACACTCTATTAAATTCATTTCTTTCAAGTGAACAAAACAGAATATTCATTGCTTTAGAATTATTTTGTGCAACAGTCTTTTGCACAGTGGTCCACTGTGCAAAATTAGTTGTGGGTTCAGAATATTCAGTTTGTGTGATATTCCAAGTATCTAATCCTACAGATTGTAAATATATTTTCATCCTACTTGCCCAATATGCATAGTTACTACCATTAAAAAGTGGTGGTCTGGCAGTAGACTGACCTTCTACAAATGAACTAGTGTTGGTGGTAATAGCAGTACTAGTGTTAGTAGCCATTTTGAAATTTTACAAAATTCAGATAATGAAACTTTTGAAAACCTCGCTCTGATACCAAATGTGAGAAATGCGGATTAAGGATCTTAAGGCTAGAATTAACACTAGAGGGGGGGTGAATAGTGTTTTAAGAAATTTGTTAATCTTTTTGAGATTATCTTAATTTGTTAACAATGTATACACTAATCAGACACAGATATGAACACAGAATCAAACACAGATGCAAATATAAAGTAAAAGCAGTAAAGGAAAGAACACACCGGATTTTATACTGGTTCAGAGTTACCCTACATCCAGTCCCGCACAACCAAGTACGGATTTTCTTTCAAACTCAATTCAACGATTACAACCCTCGGTTTCAAGGCTACGAGGTACACCCTCCAGAATCACAATCCTCTGGGTAGAGATACTTGATTTTCGGGGCAACAAGTTCACCCAATTGATTTCCAGGGCTACAATCACACCTTTTCTCGCTTGATTGATTTCCAAGGCTACAATCACACCGTCTCTCGCTTGATTGATTTCCAAGGCTACAATCACACCTTTTCTCGCTCAATTGATTACAAAAAGTCTATAACTCAGATTAGCACTTGGATCTTGTAGAGATAGTGGAGAGAATCAAAACCAGAAATAATTGAGTATGATTCGATGTTGATTTCGGCAGAGTAATGGTATGATTTTGTATTAAGAAATGTGGAAGAAGAAGAGAAGTGAAAACCAGAAAAAAGTGATTAAAAATTCATTGAAACTGACCCCTATTTATAGAAGATCAACAGCCATGACCATTCATGAAGAGTTATGGCGAATAGACACTTCTTTTGAAATTTGAATTTGAACTTCAACTGTCACCATGTTGACATAGTGCCTACGGGCATGTCGACATCCCTTAGCCAAAATTGATGTTTTGAATTTCTATAAAAATAATATTTATCTTATATAAAAACTATTTAAATCTTTATAAATATACTTGAATATAGTTGAAATTCATAAGTAAATATAAAGAACAATATATATATTTTAACTATAACTTAAATCAAAGTATAAATAATTTAAAAGTGAAATATATTATTTGAAAAGATAGTTTAAAATCAGAAGAAATTTTGACTCTGAAAATAAAGACGTTTTGAGGCTAAAATTATTTAAAATCAGGATAGAGAGTTTTGAATCTTTTAAAAGGAAAGTTTTGAAATCATTTTAAAAACAAGATAATTTTGTAAAATCATTTGAATTAAAATTAGTGGATACAAAACAATGTCCCACTAGATTTTCGTAGGTTCCATCCTACTTAGGGTTCCATCCCATTAATGGGCTCGAAGTGGATTCCATTCCACGAATAAATTGGATATTAAGATGCCAGTGCTTTTCTATGAGTTTTAACAAATATTCCTAATGAAACAAACTTAACCTTGAAATCTTGAACTCTTGATAATCTTGATACTCGTGAGTCTTCTATCTCTATATCTTGAATCTCTATACTGTACAGTCTTCATTCTTGATACCTGCATGGTTAGATCCTGCATATACATATATATCTAAACTTGTAATGTTAGTATTTATATTTTATAATCTATTCTAAGGTTGTTGTCATCAAAACCATCATCTCATGGACTAACATGATACTCGAAAGGGAATATTTTATTGAAAGGAAAAACAACCCTCTTAGTAAAATATGGTGTAATGTTTACCATTATACTTTTGTACTTGCTACTAAACAGTTATCCAACGCATTTCGAGATCTTAAATCCACAAAAATCTAATCTAAGATCACACTACAGATCTTAGGCTTTTTGTATGATCTCTCTTCAAGAGCATTTTTACTCTTCTCTGGTGCAAACAAATAACAGTCGAATTTATAATAGGCAAATGGATTTAGAGTTAAATTATTATATTTATTTTTCATATATTGTTTTCTTTATTTGGGCTTGAGGTCGTGTTTGGTTGTAAGAGATTCCCTTACCAATAATGCAAAAAAACATCTCTTTCAAAACTATAATAAATAATAAATTAATAAACATATTATAGCTTAAACAAACCCATGTTTGATGTGAATTACGTCTTAACTAAAGACATCACATTTGACACGAACATGAACCCTTTGAATTGTGATAGCGGAAATCACCATTTTCACCGTAGACGTAAGTGTTCATTTAGATATAGAAGTTGTCTTACATCATAATACAACTCCAAAACATCCTAAGTAAACCCTTAAAAGATGACAAACGAAACTAATGGAAATCATGTCAATTATTATTTGAAATTGTTTAAAATAATGCATAGTTTTTCTAATGGTGTAAGTTTATTAGAAAATTACTTTAATCTCGTAGAAAATTATTTTCAACCATGTAAAACTATAAATATAAATGAAATGTTTGACATGATCTTTTAGTAGAGTTGTATATGTAAAAGAAAGCTCAAATCCCTCACTTTGTATATTTTGTGTCCAAAATACCTCTAAAATACTAAGTAATTTAGCTACTCTCTGAAATTTTGAAAGGGTGAAGTAAAAAACCATTTGAATGAAACACTGTCGTAATCAAATTCAACTTTAAATTCTACATCAAGTGATCCATTTCAGTTTATAATCAGTTGAAACCGATGAAAACATGAAACATACAACTCCACTTACTCGAGCATAAAAACTATTAATGGTAGTAGAATTTGTTTCACCATCAGTTGAATATGATGCCATTAGAAAGTGAGTTTTATATCTAATACACTGACATATACATGGTTTATATACTTGAAAGAGATTAACAAGATTGTAAAATGTTTTGCTATTAGAACAAAATAAATCCAAAATCCGCAAATCCAATATAAAATAGCAAAGGAATTTAAATCTTACAGTTCTAAAGTAAAGATATCTTTAGGTGGAAAATCTTCAATGGTTTTCCTCGGATTCGATAATGGAGACCCTTTTGCATTTTCTTTTCTTCTTTAATTTTGTAAACTTATTGGACTTAAGAAAACATTTCAGAAATGATCCCTTAAATACAAAATGGGCAGAAGAATGTTTTAATTTTGGAATATCATCGGTCCAAATAGAGAAGGGGTCTATATATATTCTGAGGTAACCTTTGGGACCAGTATAATTATCAATAGCAATTTGAATTTTTCCATGAAAAATTCGGATGCTTTTTCATTAATTCTTTAGATGAAATTGGCACACAATAATAATATATGCCACATAACAAATAAATGTAACATTCTCGCACTTGACCGTAATGTTCTAACATAATAAAGCATACAACCAAAAGTGGCCACTATAGTTTTCATTAATTCTAAATCATTCAGCTATATATACCAAACCAAACTAATGTAATCAGAATAACAAATGCTTTTATTTGATCCCCATTAATTATAACATTAGCACTCTTTCCAAATAATGATTAATAATCTTCATTCGGTCCTCATTAGTAATTTGCTTAGATTAAATAAAATTATGCGCATCATATTAAGAAAATTTATAAATTCAAATTCAATAGATAATTAAAGATTTAGTGCATAAAATTATATATATATATATATAGCTTTCAACATCAAAATTATAATACATTAACTAAATCCATTTCGGCAACATGCTCCTTGAAAAGAGTGGATGGGAATGCTTTTGTTAGAGAATCGGCTAACATGGCTCCTTTATTAATATGTTGTATCATAATAGTACCATCTTTGACTGTCTCTAACAATAAGATATTTGATGTCAAACCACTTGGATACACCACTTGATTTATTATCGTTAGAGAAGAAAACATTAGCTTTGTTATCACAAAATAAGGTGAGTGAGCTCGCGATACTATCAATTACTCGAAGTTTTGGTATAGAATTCTTTAATCAAATTGCTTGACCAGTAGCATGATAACATGCCACAAATTCTACTTGCATAGTGGAAAATGCCCTTATAGATTGCTTAGCACTCTTCCATGAAATTGGTCCCCCTACAAGCATAAATATGTAACCTGATGTGGATTTCTTATGCTTGACACATCCAGAAAAATCTGAATTAGAATAACCAATAACTTCAAGGTTATTTGACCTCTTTTAAGTAAGCATATAATCCTTTGTCACATGCAAATAGCGTAAAACTTTCTTGGTAGCTTTCCAATGTTCCATCTCAGGATTAGTATGATATCGACCAAGCATACCAACTGCAAATGCAATATTAGGACATGTACAAACTTGAGCATACATAAGACTCCCTACTATCGAAGCATAAGGAGTTTGCTTCATTTGAGCACATTTTATTTCATTTTTAGGACATTGAAACTTGCTGAATTTATCACCCTTGACAATAGGAGCAACACTAGGAGAGTAATTGTTCATGTCAGATATTTTAAGCATTTTTTCAATATATGATTTTTGAGATAAGGCTAAGATCCCACGAGACCGATCTTGGTAAATTTCAATTTCTATAACAAAAGAGGCTTCACCAAGATCCTTCATTTCAAACTTAGTTGGAATGTTTAAAAAAATGTTTTGTCTTATATAACATGTCTAAATCACTACTTGCAAATAAAATATCATCCACGTATAAAATGAGAAAGATAAATTTACTCCCACTAATCTTGAGGTATATGCATCGATATTTTCTTTAAATCCAAATTCGGTTATAACCTCATCAAACTTGAGATACCACTGTCGTGAAGCTTGTTTTAACCCAAATATTGAACTATTTAACCTATATGCCATATGCTTCTAGCCTTCTACAACAAACCCTCCGGATTGTTTCATAAAAACTTCTTCATGCAAGTTACCATTTAGAAATGCAGTTTTCACATCTATTTGATGTAGTTCTAAATCATAAGAGCTACGAAGGCTAGAACAATTATTAATGAATCTTTCTTTGAGACAAAAGAAAATGTATTATCAAAATGTACACCTTCTTGTTGTGTAAATCCTTTAGCGATTAGTCTGGCCTTCATGTTACCTTTTGGAGTCAGCTTTAGTTTTGTAGACTCGTTTACAAATTTTAGGTTTAACCCCGATAAGTAACTCAACAGGATCCTTAACTTCATTAATTTCCATAGATTTCATCTCATCATTCATGGCTTCTAACCATTTAGATGATTTATCACTCATAATAGCTTGCTTGAATGAGATAGGATCATCTCCATTACCTATATCACATCCTTCCTCGGTAAGGTATACGATATAATCATCAAGTATGGCAGATCTTCTTCTCTTTGTGATCTTTGTAAAGGTTCTTGTGGCAGCATAGGAACTTCATCAACATTAGGAACATCATGAACATGAGTTTCTTCATTATCCTCTTGAACAAGAGGTATAGAATTTGTAACCTCTCAAATTATCAGAATTGGAACATAAGTTCAATTTCCTTAAAGGTTTACAGTTCTATTTACATTACTCCCTCTTTCATTGCCATCTTCAAAAAATACATGTCTAGTCTCTGCTATTCTAGTGGTATGTGATGGGCAATAAAATTTGAAACCTTTGGATATCGTTGGATAACCAATAAAATAGCAGTTAATGGTTCTGGAATCAAGTTTCTTTAGTTGCGAACTATAGACTTCTTCAGCATGATAGCTCCACACATGCAAGTATCCTAATTGTGATTTTCTGTCAGTCCATAGTTCATAAAATGTTTTTGGACAGATTTACTAGGCACCCGATTTATAATATGTGTGCTTGTTTTTAAAGCTTCTGTCCATAAATAATCCAGCAATGTGGTATTGCATATCATACTTCGTACCATATCCATTAGTGTACGATTACGTCTTTCAGCAACTTTGTTCTGTCGAGGATCTCCCGGCATAGAGTACTGATGAACAATACCTTTTTCTTACCTTTTTATTGAAAAAATAAAGGGAATGGGCCTGGACTTTGACCAAGGTCGTGTGTCTACCATAATATTCACCGCCTCTATTTGATCACACTATTTTAATTTTAAGGTTATGTCGATTCTTAACTTCAGCCTTCAAAATTTTGAATTTATCTAGTGCTTTAGATTTTTCATTAATCAAATACACATAACCATAGCGAGAATAATCGTCAATGAAAGTAATAAATGATTTATGCCCATTAATACCTGAAGTAAGAAAAGGACCACATATATCAGTATGAATAATTTCTAATAGTCCCCACTTCGAGTGGCTCCTTTCTTATTTTCCATGATAGATTTTCCTTTAACACATTCTACATAGGTGTTGAAATTAGAAAAATCTAATGCTGGGAAAATTTCATTTCTAACGAGACATTGCATTCTATCTCTTGAAATATGACCCAACCTGCGATGTCATAATTTGGAAGAATTCCCAACATCATGATTTCTCTTAACTCCACATTTATGGTTAAAACTAGTAATATTCATTGATAATAGAGATCCACAAAAGGAAGAATTCAAATATAATTTATATAGATTGTCACGTAATAATCCGTAACCAACAAACTTAGAGTTTTGATATAGTTTCAACTCATTGTTTCCAAACTGAAACGTAAAACCACATGCATCAAGTCTAAAAACAGAAATGAAATTCCTAATCACGCTAGGAATATAAACTACATCACGTAAATCAAGAATAAAGCCACTCTTCAAAACCAAACGAAGAGTTCCAACAGCTTCAACTTCGGCCTCTAATCCATTAGCAACTTTAAGTTTCCTTTCTCTCCTTTAAAACATCCTCATAGAATGGAATCTCTGCAATGAATTTGTAATGTTCACAGAGGCATCAGTGTCAACCTACCACGTATTTAAGGGAACGTTAGCTAAAAACGTTTCACAAATCATGAAATTTAAATCATTACCTTTTTTGTCGAGCCAATCTTTGAACTTCACACAGTCCTTCCATATGTATTCGTGCCTCTTACAGTGATGACACTTGGGAGCATGCACAGGTTCTGTACCAAATATACTAGTCTTGTTAATACCAGTAGAAATATTTACTTTATTTTTACCTTTACCATTGTCCTTTTCGTTTCGGACAATGAATGGCAATGTGTGCATAGTCAGGTTTCTCAGCCTTAATCCTTTCTTCTTCTTCAACACACATTGCAATTAATTCACTCATTTTCCACTTTTCTTTCTGTGCATTATAATTGATCTTTAAAGGATCAAATTGTGCAGAAAGAGAAGTCATAATGAAATGAACTAAAAAAACTTCATAAATTTCAATATCTACGCCGTTTAATTTTGCAGCCATATCATTCATCATCATGATATTTTCATGTAAACCGCTTGTCCCGTTATACTTGGTAGTGAGCATTTTCATAATGAGAGTATTTGCATTAGCCTTAGAAGTATTTTTAAACCGCTCTTCAACAGAAGCTAAATACTGTTTAGCAGTGAAAATATTATTTACATTATCCTTCTCAGGAATACCTCCTTTTATAGCAGCTGTAATAGTAATTTTTATAATTATGAGGGACATACGGTTTGACCGCTTCCATTTTGCAATAGCCTTTTCATCATCAGTAATTGTCACTATAATAGTAGATTTGTCTATTCCTAATGCCTGGTCAATATCCAGAACACCAAGACAAATCTCAATTTGCTCTTTCCAAGTGGAAAAATTAGCTCTGTTCATTGGTACTATTTCAGAGATTTGAGAATGAACATTATTCAATGTTGCATTAGCTTCATAAAAAATGAAAAGCTTACAATTATCAACTATAAATCCATAAATAGCATAACAACATTAAATCAACTATATATAGAGGGATCAATGGTAATTATACCGAAACAAATAATAAAACGTCAAATTATATTCAGTCCTATCATAACAGCTGTTGCATAAAATTCAATTTATATTACCATTGGATATAACCAAATTGAATTGTTAAAATAAACACATTCGCTTAATAAATTGTAACAATTCGCACTTCCCGACATGAATTATTCCAAGAAAAACAAGTTGTTGGGATTTTCAAAACATAACAGAGCATAATTATAAGGGTAGAGTTCTAAGATATTCTATACTTTCAGATCTCACAGCGGAAGGAATTAAAATATAAGTGCAGAAAATAACATTTCAGAAAAATAGTTTCCAAATCACTTGCTTACATATATGTGCTCAAAGTATAATATAATATATACAGACATTTAATACAATAGATGACTACAAGAGAAAATGAATAATATGATAACTCCAACATGAAGTTCCTTTCTCCACGTCCTATGCCCAATCATATGCTAATCTGTCATCCTGTGGTGCTGGGGGAAAAGAAAGAAGGGGGTGGGTCAGACAAAAGTCTGGTAAATGAGAATAAGACCAATGAGAAGATTAAGTGCAATTAATTCAAAATCTACTTTAAGTGTCGTAGAGTGTAAATATAACGTGTCAGTGCATTCCTAAGGTCATATACATAAGGATAATTATCTAACTCACTGGGTCAAATTTACAGGTCATAACCTCACACTATCGATCGACCAAATTGGGATCAACTGTCCCTTATCTACTCACATTATGCCTAAAGAGGGAGAACACGGTACGCAAACTCGCAGAGTGATTCATCATATGCGCCCGTGCTTATCTCTTAATCGTAGTTACAAACCTCTTCTTATTGCCTAATCCGGTGTTCACCGCGTGCGAATCACCACAAGGACTGGGCTCCCATCTATTATCGTCGTGTTTCCTATGGCCACTTATTGTCCAGCTCCAGCGTCCACCAGTACCACGTAGCGTAAGAAAACATGTTTCCGCCAGTGTTGCTTATCTCTGAATCTCCTGTTGGGACCTGGAACGGCCCCCCTCAGGAAGTGTTTCCGCCAGTGTTGTGTCCACCCGTACGTAACACTCCTTGTAATCAACATGAATAAATTGCCTGCATCTTACTAAATCTAGTTTCGACATCTGCCTGATGGACTGTCCAATTGCCTACCTTTACGGATCTTCTAAATCTTATCCACTTAGCAAAGTAAATTCGCCCTATAATTCAGATAGGAAACTAACTTCCCTACTCTCTTGACATACATCATGGCCTGAAATAGTGCAACAACAGTCCTCAGATCATCATTTTTCATTTCGTAATTGGATCTAAGGCCCGAAAATCAAAAATACCCAATTTACACACTGGACAGTCGACCTGAAATATCCATAGGTCGGCCGCATACGGTCGACCTAGGATATTCCACGGTCGACCATCACCGTTCAAATTTGTAGGGTTTCGATCTTCATTTTATTTTCATTTACTGTTCTTAATTTGATTATTGTTCTCATTTTTAAAATTTATTTGATTACTATTATGGTGTTATTAATAATATTTACCTAATTTACATTTTTAATATTTCATCTTGAAATTAATTTGGGGTCTAGATCAGGGTTTCACATTTTTAACAATAAATTCTAAGTAGATTAAAAGATCTACAATTTACTAATCTCAGTTTTTTTAGATTAACAGTTCAAATTAGGTGTTTAATGGTCTAATGAACCTATAGTAAATTTAAAATCAATTGTATTAATCATTTAATTAATTTGTGCCCACTAACCTCGGTCTTAAGCTTCGGATCTGGTCTTCAAACAACGTATTTCCCTTAGATCTTCTTGGACTCCTTTCTAATTGCTAGATCTCCTTTTTGACTTGGTTCTATACTGATTTGGGATTGAGATTTGGTTTAATTTGAGAATTAGGGTTTAGAGAGAGATTAGAGTTGAGTTTAGATTTTGGCAGCACTTTGTTAAGATGTCTAAAAATTAAGGTTAACCCCTATAGTTGGGTGTTAATTTATATGGGAACCTCACCAATACCAGCCATCAAATCAAGGTTGGATCCTATCTAAACGATTCGTTCAAAACTTGGCCTCGAACTAACTAATCTCGACCACAAGAACAAAGCAACACGAAATTAGAACCCTGCGATCAACATATGGTTGGGTTGACCGCCCTTGGTCGACCTTGGCCTTGTGATGGTCGGCCTGGCCCTTGTATTTTATTTTTAATTTTTCTTTTTCTATTTTTAATTTCTTATTATTGTTCCGACACTCGTAACTCTCTCATGCTAACTCGAATTTCGACAAGTTATATATGAAAATTGTTTAAAAAATCACCATGGATCCAATGGCATAAGTCCCGTAGCCAAATCCGGACAATTGTAAATTTTTTACTTTTAAGTCCTTGTTTAATTTTAATTCTAAATTCTCTTATTTAATCCAGAAAAATTTCGGGATGTTACATTCTCCCCCTCTTAAAAGGATTTCGTCCCCGAAATCTCTAAAGAGGGAAAAATGCAACTTACAAACAGCAATCAAATTCTACATCTATCTACTCATCCATCATCCATAGCAACCATAATCTTTATAATTTCTAATGCAATTATGTATTTATGCAACGTGGAATGCACATGAACCAAAACTGATGCAAAAGAGTAGTTAGTCTACTGATTCAGTCGACCTCTTATTTATGCAAGTATGCTCATGCTATGCATCCAAATGTTTGCAAGATCCTAATGATAAACTGATAATTCTACATGTATGCTCAACCATATAATCATATGCGACATCCATATGCATATCATCCATATATAGCAACAAATCAAGACACAATAAGCATATGATATGAGTGTGTACATATATGGCCGATTATCCTAACGTGTAAAAATGTATAAATGCAACTGATACATCCATATACATCTATTAGCATCCATTACTCATAACATGTCCTATTGACACGTTTATAGCCATTCCTATCGTCCAAAGATCTCTACCTAAAGGGTATACCACCTAAATCCTAAGTTCAAAGGTAATCTAAGCTTCTCTAGCTAAAATGGCTTGACTAAGGTAACTACCCCACATAGACACTTCCACAAGTATCTAATGACATCATCCCAATATTTATGTCGTATCATATCTCTCTTTGGGGATTTTCTACTTGCATGTTCTCTACCGTGAACATGGCTTCATGGACTCTATGTGGACTCAGCTCCATGGACTATCCCACGCCTCTTGTCGGTACTTGCTTCCTGCCTATTTGGTGTAGTCCTTATCTTTCTATCAATTGGATCTCGACTACACTAACCAACTCCTGCCACCATCCAAAACTTTCCATTTCAATCATTTGTAAATTGGTAACTTTAAACAATCCTTACTACTCACTCACATGGTGTCATCTTGCACCATGCTAAACAACATGAGCATGGATATGCGCTTTCTAACTATAGCTCCATAAAACCTCCAATGCACAACATACTGTCTTAACTCTTTCACTGGTGTACCTAATCACCTTTATGCCTAGATACCAAGTGGGATAACTCTATTATAGTTTTCACTTTCTCTTTCTACGGTACTTTCCACTTAGCCCTCTATTGCACTTCATGTTCCCTTAAGTTGCCCAAACTGGCGATTTCCTAAATATAAAAAGATATCATACCTTCTTTCCAAATTCAGCTTACCTCAAGTCATTTCTCTTTACTCTTGGACTGTTTCCCAAACTCTCTAAAATCATGGTACCTAAGTATCGTGATTATAGTCTACATGGATCTATTCCAAGTTCTACCAATGGAAGTTTGGTCTATCTCCCTTTAGCCTTAACAACAAAAGTCCTCAAATTTATTAGAGTTATAATTTAAGATCGTTCTAACCAAATAATATCCACTTAAGATTACTTCACTCGCATGTGGTTGGTACGCATATGACTATGTATTATATGTTAGCCTTCCATAAATTTTCTTAAGAAAATAAACTTTCTTCGATCCAAGCGATGTTTAAGAAAAATCCTTGTATCCCCTTATTCAAATCTTATCCAAAAAATTTTCGATCTTCTTTTACATTAAAATTTTCTTTGCGTTCTCAATGCATGCTATAAAAGCACTTTTTCTTGACTGAGACCCAAATTCTTGAATTGACTATCCATTCTAAAATCTGGTAATCTAAGCTTCTCTAGCTAAAATGGTTTGACTAAGGTAACTACCCCACAGTGACACTTCCACAAGTACCTAATGATGGATTCCCAATATTTATGTCGTATCCTATCTCTTTTTGGGGATTTTCTACTTGCATGTTCTCTACCGTGGACACGGCTTCATGGACTCTATGTGGACTCAGCTCCATGGACTACTCCACGCCTCCTGTCAGTACTTGCTTCCTACCTATTTAGTGCAGTCCTTGTCTTTCTATCAATTCGATCCCGACTACACTAATAACTCTTGCCACCATCCAAAACTTTCAATTTCAACTATATGTGCATTGGTAAATTTAAACAATCCTTATTACTCACTCAAATGGTGTTATCTTGCACCATGCTAAACAACATGAGCATGAGTATGCTCTTGCTGACTATAGCTCCATAAAACCTCCAATGCACAACATATTGTCTTAACTCTTTCAGTGGTGTACCTAATCACCTCTATGCCTAGATACCAAGTGGGATAACTCTACTATGGATTTCACTTCCTCTTTCTATGGTACTTTCCACTTAGCCCTCTACTACACTTCCTTTTCCCTTAAGTATCCCAAACTTGTGAAATATAGAAAGATATCATAACTTCTTTTCCAAATTCAGCTTAAATCAAGTCATTTCTCTTTACTCTTGGACTGTTTCCCCAACTCTCTAAAATCATGGTACCTAAGTATCATGTTTATGGTCTACATGGATCTATTTCAAGTTATACCAATGGAAATTTGGTCTATCTCCCTTTAGCCTTAACAACAAAAGTCCTCAAATTCATTAGAGTTATAATGTAAGATCATTCTAACCAAATAATATCCACTTAAGGTTACTTCACTCGTGTGCGGTTGGTACGCACACGATGATGTATTATATGCCAGCCTTCCATAAATTTCCTTCAGAAAATAACCTTTCTTCGATCCAAGCGATATTTGAGAAAAATCTTTTTATCCACTTATTCAAATCTTACCCAAAATTTTTTTCGATCTTCTTTTACATGAAAATTTCCTTCGCATTCTCAATGCATGCTATAACAGCACTTTTTCTCGACTGAGACCCAAATTCTTGAATTAACTATCCATTCTAAAATCTTGACTAAATTATCATTTAGGATATCCTCCTTGCATTTTGAATTTTCAAAAATTTTATTATTATTATTATTTATATTCTTTTTATCATCTCACAAATGGGGTTTTTACTAGACATAACCTTTTATTACTCCATTCCAAACATCCTATGGTTGAGACGGCCAAATATGAGGTGACCCCTTTCCATTTTAAACCAATTAACATAATAACAAATACTTTGGTTTCTACTTAGGGACTTTTGCATTTTAATGCATTAGAACTGCACTTTTTTTCCTTGAAAGAAAATGTGAACGTTGTAACTTTCTATAAATTATCTAAAAAATGATTTGTGCTATGTTAGAATTATAAGGAATTATTTCTTTTATTTATTTTTAAACTAGACAATACAAAATATGGTAACCATCCCTATTTTGTACATCTCTTTCTTTTGGAGTATATTCCTTGTTATTTCAAACAATACACTTTTATACTAAAATTGGATAATTTATAGAAATTTACATTACTACGTACTTCATTCTAATGAATTAAAATGTTACTTAAATCCCACTCTATTTAATAACAACTTCTGATTTGGTGTTTACTACGCCATATCAATTATTCAAAAAAATTGTTGCAATGACTAACTCTACATTTTTATTTACTCAAGTCATGTAAGTCTACAAAGCTGGAACTTATCATACCATTTCTCCTATGAAGGTGCTTATTAGTTTAGGGACTACTTCTTTCCTTATTTTCCATACTCTAATATATGTTATACTTAACCCTATAATTTCAAGATCTACATTAGGCATACGTAGAGAACATCTACACTGATATAAATTAATAACATAAACCAAAAGGCATACTTTCCCATCCATGTCCATATGGTCCGTCCGTAGCCTTCAAGGGAGCAACACAATACCTACACTGTCCATAGCCTACATGCATCCTATCTGTACCTATATGGTATCAACCTTGCTGCTATAGTGTTGAGCCTACACTTACTATTCCAATTAGATTGCTATTTGTTACTTAACATTATCTATAAGGATCGAAGTAGAGCCTACTTGGCCACCCTTTATACTGAAAAACTTTTCGCATCTGCAGCATGCTTGATGTAATAAAGCATTTTATCCTACTACTTCCTTACTTGGAAATATGTTCACCCAAACCAAACTTTTCAATCTTCCTTATGCATGCATCCTACAATTTCAACCATACTTAGGTGGGAAGATACATGGTGGCATTTACTCTTCACTATTTCAAAAAGTTTGACTTACTACTTTTAATCGTTGATTGGAAAGGTCATTAAATTCCCATTTTACCATTTTATTTTCATCTCGATCATTCCAATTCTTTCAAATTTCATAGTCAAAGTTATCTTCGTGGGCTATTTAATCCTATTTATCTAGCTCCAAATATATTTCTTTTCTTTTAAACTTTAAGTGATAGTCAAAATATTCTCACTTTACCCTTTTTTAAATCAAAATCTTTTACTTTTAACTTTCTTTTTCATAAAACCACTAAGTTTTATAACTATAAAGCTCTCTTTTCATTTTTAGCAAGTGTTTTCTTTTTACTAAGATCATAATATTTTTCTTTAACCAAATCATCAAAAATGATTAACTTAGCTTAGTAAAAATTCACGTAAACAAATCATTTTAAAATTTCCTTTCATAAATAAGAAAGTTTCAAAAAACATATTTTTAACTTATTATTATTACTTTATTATTTTCATTTTTAAAGTATGACAAAAACATTTATGGGATATTTTCAAATACATAATCATTACTTAATCGCAAAAGAAGTTCAAAAGTAAAGCCTTAAAAACTTTTCAAAATTTTTCACAAGTTCTATTATTAAAAGCAAAATATACATTGGGGTTAAGTATGATAATGTGCATTAAAGACAAAATAAAAGCTCTAAAACGATTATTGGAAAATAGTTTTCGCCAATTTCTCTACTTTTACTTCTTAAACAAAATCCCATAAAGTTTGTCTTACTATTTATATAAATTATAAACCAACATTTTTTTTCCAAAAATTTTGTTTAAATAAAACACGGTGCACATTGAAGGTAACTGTAACAATGTGCCTAAAAGGCAAAACAAAAGCTTCATAACAATTACTGAATTTTTTTTGCTTTTTATCAAATCCTTTTAATATCCCGTTTTAAACAAACTTTATATAGTTTGTTTGATTATGTTATAGAAAATTATAAACTAACTTATTTTCTTTTCTAAAATATCAGACATCTACTGCTTTCTTTTCAAAAGTTCTCTTACTAAAAGCAAATGCACATTGAGGGTAATTACAACAATGCACATAGAACAAACAAAAGTTTTATAACGGTTATTGAAAAATAATTTTTTACGAAATTCTTTAATTTTGCTATTTACACAAATCCCATGAAGCTTATCTAACTATTTTATATAAGATTGTAAATCAACTTCTTTTCTATTTAAAATATCATATATTTACTATTTCTAACTTTTAGAAAACATTTTCATTAATTTATCACTTAAATTGGAGTAGACAATATAAACCTAATTGCTTAAGTCCATTTTTACTTAACAATGCATTAAATGCATAAAAAATTTCGTTCTTCTTTCCAAAGGTGGTCAAATAAAGTTTTATTTCCAAATACAGTGCTTAACTTAAATATGGAAATGCTTCAGCTATTTCTTTAAGTAAATGTGAGTCCTTACAACTACTACCAATAGGGTTTCTGCTTTGACTGGGGAGATTTTTCTTAAGGTCATAAAGTCCTCATTCATATTCTTATGCTTTATCTTCATCTCGTTCTCATTATATGTATATCGTGGTGCTAATCTTCTTCATTCATCCTTAAATCCATAGTTCGTTTGTCACTACTAGTTGGTATAAGAGACCTCTACTAGCATTTCTTACCAAAATAAATATGAAAGGTCCATCCTCTTCACTAAAACTTATTCTCATTCTCACTATCTGTGTTTGAGAATTATTTTTCAACTTTCCCCACAGATCGTATAGACATGAATAGAATAAATTTTTACATATATAGATCAAATCTTTAGAAATCTCTTTAAAAAAACACACACACGCACACACACGCACGCACAACCCATTTTTGAAAACTTTTTGGAAAACCTTTTGAAAAACTGATTTTTTTTCTTCAAAAACCTTTCAAGTACTTTCTTTCAATACGTGCCTAATCCCTAGAGAATCCTAAACCCAAGCTCCAATACCAAATGTAACAACCCGCACATTTTGACACGAATCATGCTGAGAAATAGAAGGAATTAGTATTTTTAAAACATTACAGAGCATAATTATAAGGGTGGAGTTCTAAGATATTCAATATTTTCAGATCTCACAGCGGAAGGAATTAAAACATAAGTACAGAAAATAACATTTCAAAAAAATAGTTTCCAAATCACTTGCTTACATATATACAGTGTTCAAAGTACAATATAATCTTTATAGACATTTAATATAATAGATGGCTAAAAAAGAAAATGAATAATGTGATAGCTCCAACGTGAAGCTTCTTTCTCCACGTCCTATGCCTAATCATCTGCTAACCTGTCATCCTGTGTCGGTGGGGAAAAGGAAAGAAGAAGGATGGATCAGACAAAAGTTTGGTGAATGGAACAAGACTAATGAGATGATTAAGTGCAATCAATTCTAAATCTACTCTAAGTGTCATAGAGTGTAAATATAGTGTGTCGGTACTTTCTTAAGGTCATATACCTAAGGATAATTATCTAACTCACTAGGTCAGATCTATAGGTCATAACTTTACACTATCGATCAGCTAAATCGGGATCTACTATCCTTTATCTACTCACATTACGCCTGGGGAGGGAGAACATAGTACGCAAACTCATAGAGTGACTCATCGTATGCGCAACACTCATCTCTCGATCGTAGTGGCAAACTGCCTTTTATTGTCTAATCCGGTGTCCACCGCATGCGAATCACCGCTGGGACTGGGCTCCCACCTAGTATCGTCGTGTTTCCTATGACCACTTATTGTTCAGCTCCAGCATCCACTAGTACCACGTTGCTCAAGAAAATGTGTGATACCTGAATCTCCTGTTAGGATCAGGACCCCTCAGGAAGTGTTCCTGCTAGTGATGTGCCCACCCGTACGTAACACTCCCTAGTACTAATGCGAATAAATCGTCCACACCTTACTAAACTAGTTTTTCGACATTCGCATACGTTTATGGATCTTCTAGATCTTATCCACTTAGCAAAGTAATTTCGTTCTACAACTCAGATAAGGAACTAACTTTCCTACTCTCTCGTGCATACGTCATGGCCCAAAATTGTGCAACAACAATCCTCAAATCATATTTTCATTTCTTAATTGGGTCTAAGGCCCAAAAATAAAAAACGCCCAATTTACACACTGAACGGTCGACTTGAAATATCCATAGATCTACTGCCTACGGTCAACTTAGGATATTCCATGTTCGACCGTCATCGTTCAAATTTGGATGGTTTCGGTCTTCGTTTTATTTTTGTTTTCTATTATTAATTCGATTATTGTTCGCTTTTTTAAAATGTATTTGATTACCGTTTGGGTGTCATTAACAATATAAGTCGTCCAAATTTTTGATTCCGCCTAATTTACATTTTTAATATTTCAGTTTGAAATCGATTTGGGGTCAAGATCAAAGTTTCGCATTTCAACAATAAATTCTAATTAGATTAAAAGATATATAATTTACCAATCTCAATTTTTTTTATTAACATTTCAAATTAGGTGTTTAATAGTCAAATCAACTTACGGTAAATTTAAAACCAATTGTATTAATCATTTAATTAATCCGTGCCTACTCACTTCGGTCCTAAGCTTCGGATCTAGTCTCCAAACAGCGTATTTCCCTTAGATCTTCTTGGACTCCTTTCTAATTGCTAGATCTCCTTTTTTGTTTAGTTGTATAACGATTTCAGACTGAGATTTGGTTTAGTTTGGGAATTGAGGTTTAGAGAGAGAGATTAAAGTTGAGTTTAGATTTTGGCAGCACCTTGTTAACACGTTTGAAAATTAAGGTTAAAGCCTACAGTTGGGTGTTAATTTATAGGGGAACCTCACCAATACCAACCATCAGATTAAGGTCGAATCCTATCTAAACCATTCGCTCAAAACTTGGCCCTGAAGTAACTAATCTCGATCATAAGAACAAAGCGACAAGAAATCAGAACTATGCGATCAACACAGGGTCGGGTGGACCACCCCTAGGGCTAGGTTGACCACCCCTAGTCGACCTGGGCCTTGTGATGGTGAACCACCCCTAGGGCTAGGTCGATCGCCCCTGGTCGACCTGAGCCTTGTGATGGTCGACCCGGCCGATGTATTTTACTTTTAATCTTTCTTTTTCTATTTTTAATTTCTCATCATTGTTCCGACATTCGTAACTCTCTCATACTAACTCAGATTTCGATAAGTTATATATGAAAATTGTCTAGAAAATCGCCATGGATCCAGTGGTACAAGTCTGTAGCCAAATTCGAACAATTGTGAAAATTTTACTTTTAAGTCCTTATTTACTTTTAATTTTAAATTCTCTTATTTAATTCGAAAAAATTCTGGGGTGTTATATAAATCATAATGGCAATTAAAGTTGGTAAAATTATCGTTTATAATTTATTAAATATAAAAATGTAATTTCATGAAAATCAATTTGTATCACTGTTGGGCAGAAACAAATTGAGCCATTAAAACAAATATATTCACTTAATAAATTATAATGACAATTAAAGTTGGTAAAATTACGTTCATAATTTATTAAATGTAAAACATAATTGTGACTTTAAATCACAAAATTCATTTTAACAAAGTGGCGGTTACGCTTCAAAGTTGACAGAAATTGACAACAACCAATTATTAAAAAATGTCATATGGTTTAAATTATTTATATAAAAAAAATATAATGAACCATAGAGAATAATAATAAATTCATAATGCAACATATATAGACATATCAAAACTTTTCGTCGTGACCTATTTTGAATCAAAATTTCATACAAACTTAGTTGTATTAGATCCAACATATCAAAAGGAGGGTGCCTATGTGACTCATGACATGATGCCTCTTGGTTAAAGGTCTTCAACATTGCATCTTCATGGAAAATACATTGATTAATATCTATGCACATACATAATAGAAAAAAAATTCTCTTTTTAAATCTTTTGTCCAAAATTATAAGAAAATATTTATACATAAATTAGTTGAACCTATATAGCTTTTATACGAACCACTGAAATAAATTTCGTACAAAAATTGCATCTTATATGAATTTACAGTGGCTCCAATATCAAATGAAAGAGATTAACAAGATCGCACAATGTTTTGCAGTTAGAACACAGTCAATCCAGAATCCGTAAATCTAAAATAAAATAGCAAAGGAATTTAAATCTTACAGTTCTGAAGTGAAGACATCTTTGTGCTTAAGCTTTAATACTAACTTTAATGGTTTTCCTCAGATCTGACGATGAAGACCCTTTTGCGTTTTCATTTATTTTTTTACTTTTGTAAACTTATTGAACTTAAAAAAACCATTTCAGAAACGATCCCTTAAGTACAAAATAGGCAAAAAAATATTTTAGTTTTGAAATATCATCAGTCCAAATGGTGAAGGGGTCTATATATTTTCTGAGGTAATTTTTGAGACCAGTATAATTATTAATAGCAATATGATTTTTTTCATCAAAAATTCAGATGCATTTTCATTAATTTTTTAGATGAAATTGATGTACAATAATAACATGTACTACATAATACATAAAACTAACAATACTAGCATAAATAACTTTTGGTTATGGAATAATTCTATCTAGCATATTCACATTCATCAAATAAACTGAAACAAAATGAAAATTCAAAATATAAAAAAATTGAAAGAACAAGATTAAGTCAACTTGAATCTACCGCAAGAAGATGCAAATGATTGAGATGGAAAACATTTGAATTGAGAATGAAACTAATAGTTAATTTTTTTCACCAATTCATAACGCGCTTATCTTATTATCGCTTAAAAATAGGATCAAACAAATAAACTTTTTTTCAAAGTCGTTTTTTACTAATTGATAATAGAAATAAAAAATTTAACCATTAAAAAATTAAATTCATTCTTTAGTAATTAATAACAGAAATAAAAATTCAAACCAACAAAAAATTAGATGGTACAATTTAAAAAGAAAAATTAAAACTAACTACATACCATTTCAACGCAAAAACATGATTAAATATTTGTGCAAATTTTATTTTTTTCGAACGAGTTAAACTTATACAGTTTATAAAAAACAATTCACGCACGAAGTGCGATCCATCATCACTTCGCGCGTGCCATAACGCTCGTTTATGAATAGTTGGAATAGAAACATAATTTTTGATCCGATCGCGAAGTTCCAAAAATGCCCTTACATGCAAACAAGAGGTCACGAGTTCGAATTCAGCCGAGAACAAAAATTAATATATATTTTTAAATGGAAACCTTGGAACGCAATTAAGTTTACAAGTTAAAGACTCTGTACTAGCAAAAAAAATTACAATTTAATTCTTTATACTTTTCAATTTACTTTTATCAAAAATACGTAGAAATTTTAAATGTAATACTTTTACAAGAGTTTTAATATATGCATGTGCGTTGCACATGCTATAAAATCTTATCTTTCTATCTCAAATAATAATTGTAATACTTTTGGTGTCACGCTTTTTTGGTATCAACGTGAACTACCAAACATGTCCTTTTATAGTATTAACAAATCCTAATAGTCCTTAAAAATAGGATCTACCAGTTAAACTTGCCCGATATTAACAAATCTTAACATCCCCTAAAAATAGGATCTAATAGTTAATCTTCTTTACAAATTCAAAATGTCCATCTACACTTAAAATTAGGATCTAACAAATAAATATTTTTTCTTTAATTAACCACAAATTCATTGTTTATTAATTAATAATACAAATAAAATTCAAACTAACAATAAAAATTAGATGTTTTGACTTAGAAATAAAATTTTAAATTAGCTACACATTATTTCAACGTAAAAACATGGCTAAATATTTGTGCAAACCATTTTTTCTTGAACATGTTAAATGAAAAATAATTCATGCGCCAAGCACATGTCATTATCACGCGCGAAACGCATGCCCTAACGCTCGTATTAATAGTTGTAATACTTTTGATATCACACTTTTTTGGTATCAACGTGAATTACCAAAAATATCATTCTACAAATATTATAAATATTAATTTTACTTAAAAATAGGATCTACCAGTTATTTTTTTTAACCAATTCAAAACAAACTTATCTTAATATCACTTAAAAATAGGATCTAACGGATAAATTTTTTTTCAAAGTCGTTTTCTTACTAATTAATAACAGAAATTAAAATTTTAACCAATAAAAAATTAAATTCATCCTTTAGTAATAATAACAGAAATAAAAATTCAGACTAACAAAATATTAGATGGTACAATTTAGAAAGAAAAATTAAAACTAATTGCATATCATTTCAACGTAAAAATATGATTAAATATTTGTGCAAATTTTATTTTTTTCGAATGAGTTAAACTTATACAATTTATAAAAAAACAATTCATGCATCCATCATCATGCACAAAGCGCGTGCCGTAACACGCTTGTTTTAATAGTAAGCGTATAATTAGGTTAAGTGATTATCGAAAATGCGAAAACATACTTGAGCTAAGGCCCCGTTTGGTTTGTTGTTTTTACTTTTTTATTTTCATCTAAACAAAAATGCGCATTTCTTATTTATTGTTGGAAAACACACAATTTCGAAAAATGAAATTAACATAGAAAATAGAAAACAAATTTATTTGATTTTTCGTGTTTTGAGACATAACAAAAGGACGGAAAACAATTCATCTCCTCCATTTCCCGTCCGTCAACGCGATGACTAAGAATTGTAAAAAATATTCCACATTTTCTTGTATTTTGTAGTGTAGGTTGAAAACACAAAACACAAAATTCAAAACGAAACCAGACGGACCTTAACTTTTTGCGACTTGAAATAAATAAATTGAGATAAAAGCAAGGAGGATGTAAATGCGATTAAGCAATCAAACGGATCAGATCAAATCCCATTAAGAAAACTACTCGCAGCCCAATATATAATCCGCCCCAATTCAGTTTTCACGACGCTCCAAACCCTAGCTAGCCGCCATATCCGTCTTCACTGAATCCCCAGCTATCAGCCATGGCGGAATCACTAATCCCAAAAGGAGTGTTGCGCGGTCACAGTGACCAAGTGACTGCTATTGCCACTCCGATCGACAATACCAACATGATCGTATCCTCCTCCCGCGACAAATCTATCCTCGTATGGACCCTCACAAAGGAATCTCCAGAAGCAAACGTAGACCAGTCCGCCGCTAGATACGGTGTCCCTAAGCGCCGTCTGACTGGCCACTCGCATTTTGTCCAGGACGTTGTTCTGTCGAGCGATGGTCAGTTTGCTCTTTCCGGAAGTTGGGATGGCGAGCTGAGGTTGTGGGATTTGAATACAGGTGTGACCACGAGGAGATTTGTTGGACATTCCAAGGACGTGCTTTCAGTTGCGTTTTCCGTTGATAATAGACAGATTGTTTCTGCGTCCAGGGATCGTACTATCAAGCTCTGGAATACTCTTGGTATTGTTTTTTTTATATAGATAATTGTATTTGTTTCGTTGTTATGGATAAGTAGCAATTGAAGCGGCACAGTTAAAGAAAACGATTCTCTATTCCGGAGAAAAGCTGATTGGGTATTAGCTTAGTTTTATATTATTGTTTATTGATTGGGTGGTCGTTAATTTAGTTCTGTTTACATATTTTCGGTTGTTGCATTCTATGTCAGTCTGATCTTTAAACTAGACACTATGTTAAAATACCCAAGTCAAATAAATCCATTAGGCCACTGATAGGTGATGTATCATCTCATGCATATGTTTTGTCTAATTCCTTTTGGTGATGTGTTATGTAATGATTAATCAAACCTGCTGTTCAGTTGAAACTTGCACGAATGCAGTGTTCAGTGAGCATTATTACATCATAATTACATAGTATGCCATGCTGCTGCTGCTTACAATATAATTATGATGTTACCTATTCACATTAGTCCTTGTCTAGCTTTGGTATAATTTGTTGTTTATATAAGCATAAATATATAAGATGCCTGAACGATTAACATGGTTAAATTTCCTATTTCTATTTTGTTAACTGGAACAGGAGAGTGCAAGTACACTATCCAGGATGCTGATGGACACACCAACTGGGTGAGCTGCGTCCGATTCAGCCCTAACATCCTCCAACCTACTATCGTGTCTGCATCATGGGATAAAAATGTAAAAGTATGGAACTTGACCAACTGCAAGATTAGGTGTACTCTAACTGGACATGGTGGCTATGTCAACACTGTTGCTGTCAGTCCTGATGGTTCTCTTTGTGCTAGTGGAGGAAAAGATGGCATCACCTTACTGTGGGACTTGGCCGAAGGAAAGAAATTGTACTCATTAGATGCTGGAGCAATTATTCATGCTTTATGTTTCAGTCCCAACAGGTATTGGCTGTGTGCTGCTACTCAGGACTGCATCAAGATCTGGGATCTCGAGAGCAAGTCAATTGTTCAGGATTTGAGGCCCACTACTGAATCTTTAACTCCTGGCAAAAATCTGGTAAATTCTTATCTTTTCTTGAACATGCAACTTTTGTTCATGTTAGTACCTCTTGAATCTCTAAAGCAGCTGCATAACTTCAGCTCTATATTAATATCCGGTTTTGATGCAATATGGGTTGTTGTGAGTTGCCGCTAAACTTTTCTATGCATGCTTTTTTAGAGATGGATAATGTGGAGATGATGATTATATATTACTTTAAACATTTTCACCACCTATTTCAGCTAGTTATCAGTAACTGTTGCATAACTGCCTAGTTAATTGCCGTTTTGTTTAATGGTTGTTTCTAGCATCTTTGTTATCTGGTTTATATGTATGGATCATTCTATTAGCACACCTGTTTCCTCTTTTTCCACTCCATCAAATCATGAAAAAACAAAAATCATTCCCCGCCAATTTATTTTCTCAACCAGTTACTTAAATGCTCCTAGCTGTAACAAATGAAGATTGGATAAGCGAACGATGTGGACGTGGATCTTCAACAAATCACTTGAGTAACTCTGAAGTGTTAAGTAGTATCCAACAATGCTGAAGTTTTGATCTACAGTGGATGCCTGAGTTGATGATATAGCAGACTGTTTTAATCTGAAATGCGATCTGGTTTGTGCCTATGGGTTTCCCTATTATGAATGGGGTGGGAAAGGAAGAAAGAGGAAGGTTAATAGAATCAGCCCATATCCATATTCATATAGCCATTATTATTATGTTATCTGTCCATAGAACATTACTTGCTAAGGTTCCTTTATATGTAGTTTGTCCTTGAAGCTTGATGTCAATCCAGAAAATGCAACAAGCCAGATAACAGCAAGCCTCATCTAGTTGTTTTTTTAAGGTGCACTGTCCAAATTAAAAAACAGGCAGGACAATGATGATCACTTATCTTTTCTAGCTTTGTTTCAATTCTATACCAACAGAGACATGTGGCACCACATTTTTTTGGGTAATATAATAAACCAAAATGAACTGACGGTGTTGTTGTTAGATGGAAGTATGAACTTAAATCGAAATACAATACTGTTATAGTGTTGAATCTGTTAAATTTTACACTTTGCTGGATTAACATAAACGGAGACCAAACTATCTGTGTCAAAAATGCTGGAATAAATTTATAATGCCATGTTGCTGTGCTGGATTCTCACGAGGCCTCGTCGTCATTTGTTTATCTCCATGTATGTAACGTGTATATAGATAGATTTATACAATTATTTCTATTCTTTATATACATGTATGTATGTGTGCGTAAGTACACACATAATTGTATGTATGTATAATACAGAGTGATCATAATAATGGTTTCTCTAATTTTATCACTTGGCTGCAGAAAATGCTATACTGTGCAAGCTTGGCTTGGAGCTCTGATGGTAGCACTCTCTTTGCTGGTTACACCGATGGAGCCATCCGAGTCTGGGAGATCAGCCGCTATTAGATATCAGTGATCAAGCTCTATATTGTTTGCTACCTGGGGGGGGGGGGCTAGGCTTCAATCGCTTCCCCATAATTTTTTGAAGAACGGACCTACACTTTCTTGTTTTTTGTTAATTATCTATCTTTTGCTATTCAAATCTATTTATTTAGTATTTTGTTCTTGGAATATACCTCCTTATTTGTAGCAGTGTTTTTTCCTTAATTTTTCTAGTCTGTATTTTGGCCCTCGATATGAGTATGATGTTTGATTTTAAAAGCAATTATTCTGTTTTGAGTAAACGAGGTTGTCTTGGGTATGGTGGTTTGGATCAGCGAGCGGTTTTACTATATCATCCTCAGAAGTTTACCGGTCTGTCGGGTTTTTCTGGGTTTTCAAAAAAAAAAACGTGGTTGCCTCTGTTCTATGTGAATTCTAGATTTTTATTTGATTTTAAAATTTTAAGGTCTGGTATGTGGAGTTGGTACTATGAACTGCGATAAATGTTAAAATCAAGCATCATTAGTCCGTCCTAATTTGATGATTGGCTGTGGATTGGAGCCTGTTGGTATGTACTGGTCTTCATCCGTAATGCAGTTTTCTATGAGCTGAAGCTTATGATAATGGAGTACGCGGCTTTTGAGGTTTATTCAACTTTGTGATGAACTAAAGTTTACTATTGGAACTGAAGTTGGTCGTGTGCTCCTTTGCATCCGTTATGCAGCTTTGTGATGATTGTAGTTTTCTGCAGTATATTTTTTGAACGAAAAAAGTCGCTCTTAAACCCTTCTCATGTATGTGTGTGTAAATGAAGCAAAACATCCACACCTTTCAAGCTTGTTTAAAATTTTGTAATATTAGCGTATATACAATTATGGTATGCATAATTGTTAATAACCCCCCTCCTAAAAGGCCTATCAAACATCAAACGGATTGGATTGGGTTTGACGCAGTCTGTTTGATACATTTATTTAAAGGGCCTGTCTGATCCAATTCGTCTCATACACGTATCAATCTGTTTGACCAACTTAATAACTAGATGCCAATTCCTTAAAACAACGTATATGCTCTCAATAACAAACAACGTATATTGCAATAAACACTTAGCAGTGTTAAACGCATCTGATATTAAAAATAAACATAATCAAATTTGTATGTCCAACAACAATAGATATGTAGAAAATAAAAGGTTTCCAACAAAAAGGAGGTAACAGGAGTGAGATAAACCCTTTAAGCAACCATCAAACAATGGAGGTTGAGTTTAAAACCAAATTTGTCTCTAACAGCTAGATATCCGGGAACAAATGTTAAATCTGTTTCATATAACGTTAAACGTAAGGCTAACATACAAAAAGCATCATACACAGTCATTTTTAGTACAACTCCCACCAATATAATAACGCGAAAATGTAAAACATGACATTTGATAAGAACAAGCAGGAAAGTAAAGAAGTTTCACTAGTTTATAATCTCCATCTTATTCAAGATGTACATATAGAGTCAAATTGACTTCTAAGAGAATCTCACATTAATCTACAATAATTTTTATAACCATGTGCATTCACTTCATAATAACAAGTCCAGATAACATGTTTAATTGCTAAACTTAAAGTATCTTGATACCAAAGGTACCAACATATAAACAATAGATAAATTCAAGAATCTACAATAAGATTTTCACACCAAACAAAAGTGTAGCTGCAACAACCCGTATCTTAGTGGGTTTGAATTTTCGCTAAATCAAAAATTCAAGTCCACCAAAGTACGGATCATTGGTGTTGGTATCATATAAATAAGAAATATATCAAGGCACTGTCAATAAAACTAACAGTGAAATAGTAGTATAACAAAATATATGATTGCCGATCAAGAAAGACATCTTTAATTTCCAGCGCCCTCGTTAGTATCGAGCATGCATAAGGAAATCTGTGTTTCCACTGTTCCTGCTTTGTACTAATACATGTCCATCTAAAACTATCTTGTGGGTTGTAATGAGAAGGGGGTCAGAACAACGTTTTTATGACTGGTAAATTATACACTTTATACATAACACTAGTTTATGCTGATTGTCTTCCATTACATGTTATATTTATTGTTTTACTCAACCGTCTTGAGTTTATGTATGCGTACGATACACCCCATCGACTCGAAGTTGACAATAACTACACATACACACACATCACAGTCCCCATTGGATCAGGATACTTTCACCGCTAATATTCATAACTTATCACCTCGTCAGGATCCATCGTCAACGCAATATCACGTCCCCATCGTCGTGCATACCAAGGAACTCCCGTAGTGCCTAATAACATCATTGCAACTATTTAGCCATATTCTATTTATCTTGCTTTGTGTCATTGACTCAGCTCCACGGACTAATCTATCTATTTGAAAGACCTCCATTGAAGGGTTATCTAGCTACGCCTTCTAACAACAAACTAACAAACAACTGTGAGGCGGCATGTCCTAAACGTGGTCTACACTAGTAGGAGGTGCAGCCCATTTAGGCGTAACACTTGTCTTTCCGTTGACCGCTCAGGATCGATAACGATGTCGATGTATGTAAACAACTACTACTCCTCATATATGGAACCAATCTCACTGTCATAGCATCGAGCCTACGTTCACCGTCCCATTTTATTTGCCTAATGCAATTAAGGAAATGTCCATTTGGTTACTTAAAACGTTCCCCCTAAAAGGTTGAAACAGACTCTACTTGATCTTTGACACTTCGAATGGGACGAACATCCTACTTTGGTATATTCCCTTCACCTATACGCAAACGTATAATTCCACGGTCATATAAACCAACCGAGTCATAGTGTGATATCCCGTAATTTTTGGCAATATCAATTTAATAATCTGTATTGAAATTTAAATTGATTTAATAATCTTCTTTAATAAATATTTAATTGGTGATTTTATCTTTTTAAAAGCTAATAAATTGTTTTCTATTTATAATGTTTATATATTTGTATATATTGTAAATAGAAATCTTTGGTTTGAATTTAATAAATAAATAAATCTTGTTTTCAAATTCTAATATATTTTGGTAATTTGGAAATTATGATTTAATTTAAAATATATGGTTTTAAAATATTTAAGATAAATGTTTAATTGATTAAATTATATCTTAGCTTAAGTTCAAGATTAATTAAAAGGTTTGTTTTAAAATATTGTTTAATAAATATGATATATTAATTCATTTAATAATAATAGGAATTTATAATCTCTTTTATAAATGATTTAAATTTGACAAATTATTATTTTCAAATAACATTATTAATGTATTGTTTTATATATAAATATAAATAGACTTTAAAATAGAAGTGTTATTTTCAAATTAAAATATGTTGTTATATATGTATATATATAACTTGATTTTAAAATTGGATTTTAGAATTTATTTTGAATTTAAAAGTCTTGAAATTTAAAAGGGTAGATATTTAAAATGTTTTGGATTTTAAAGATATTTGTATAAGCTTTTATTAGTATATATATACATAGTTTTATTTTATTTTCTCTAAAAAGTAATTCATAAGTATAAAAATAAATAACTCTAAATGAAGTGTTTGGTGGTTTAAGTTTTAAAAGAAATAAAAATAAGTATTTAAGTTAAAAAATAGAAATAAATATATAAGAGAATAAGTAAACACATTACATAAATTCTAACAATATGTTAACTATAGGAATTCATGTAGATACAAGGCTGTAAGACATAAGGAAAAAAGAATATATTCATGTTTGTACAGGAAATATAGGATAAGTATGTACACTTGAAAGGAAAAAAATATACAATCATATAAGTACATACGAAATAAGATAAAGGATAAGTATTTGTAGACATGAAGGAGACTAGCATTAAATGTTATCATCTCTAGTACACTAATAAGATCATTTCAGCCTTCAAAGGAAAGAAAAAATCTCTGACTTTGTTGTATAAATAAAAATATCAGCCTGTATACTTGTTACACATATATCAATCTCCTCATTTTATTTTCGTCCATCCAAACTGAGTAAATCAGAATAAGCACCATTACAAACTTAAACAACAATTCAACTCAACAAACATGAAGATCAAAAAGGGTTTCAGCTAGCAACTTTCAAAGCATTTTCCAGTTTTAAAGATTCAAAAGCTATTTTCAAAAATTAAGATGCTCCGTTCTTCCTTTTCTAAACAGGTGAGTAACATCACTATTTAAAATTTAAGTATATAATTATGTTGCATTTTCATCTCTGAAAACAAGTATGTTTGTGAATATATTTTAAAACTTTGTGTGTATATATATGAATATTTTGTTGTGTGCATTGCTATGTGTCTGGATGCTTTCTCTGATTTTAGTTTTCCAGGTTCTAGATCTAACCATAAATCAATTGCTTTTGACCCAATCTTTATTAGTACTTAAGTCTTGAACAAAATATGTTTGTTATATCATAGATTTTAGTTTAAAAAGTTGTTTAAGTTAAAATAATTTGTATTGCCTCTGGAAATAATAAAACAACAGTGCAAACTTAAATAAGTTAAAATTCAACTATCATGATTCATGGATTCAGGTATATGAATCAAATGCTTTAACTAATTCTTGATTTTTGAAACAAAAATTACTATTTTTAGTAATAGGATTTGAGTGCAGTTCTGGTTTGACTAGAAATGGCAAATTGGGTGGTTTCTGGTGATCTCGATGGACTGGGAGGTCGGGGTTCTTCCTGGAGGTGGAAGAGTGATCGGAGCTTAGAGGAAAAATGCTAGGAAGGTTATCTAGGCATGGTGGCGATGGTGGTTGATGATTGGAGTCTGTAAACCTAGTTTGGATCTCGATCAGAAATTTGATCACTACGGCATATAGGGTTGATCGAGTGCAACAGGATTCTGGTGAATGGAAGTAGGTGGGTTGACGAAGGCTTGGACGGAATCTCAGACATAACGGTGGTCGGAGGCGCAAGAACGATGGTGTTCTAGGTTTTGCATTTGGGTTCAGATTTGGATTTGAAAGCTTGAATTCGATTTCGAGTTTGAGAGGATGATCTGATGGTCGGAATAGGATGCAGAGTTAATCGCTGATGTGGTGAGGCCATCGTGGTTGGCCGGAGATGGTCGGAGCACCATGCATGTGCATGGTGCATTCTTATGTTTTGGTGGTGCATGTGTTGAAGCAGGATTAAGAACTCGGGTTTTTACTCGAGTTATTTTGTGAAATGCCCGAAGTCAAGTGGGGTTGGACTCGAAGTTATTTGAGGGTGGCTCGAGTCATTTATTTGTGTTACAAGTTTTGTTTTAAACCTGTCTGTTTAAATTTTAAAATGATTTTAAAATTTGAAAATAAAGATTTAAACAAAGTTTAAATCAAAAGTTTTAATCTGGATTCAAATTTAATTTGTATCCTAGTTTTTAAAATAAAATAAAGTTTTTAAAATTTAAATTGTTTTAACTACTTTGAATGTTTAAAGCATAATCTAAATAGTTTGGATTTAAAAATGAATTTGGTTTCAAATTCTTTTAAACTTCTTTTATAAGGTAAGTATTTCTTTAACATGAGATTTAAAAGGGTTTTAAATTGTTTAAACTTTGTTAAAGTTAAATTTGTATTCATTTTAAATCTTAAATTTAAAATGGAATGTAAAAGTAAATTTAAAGGTAAATTGTTTTTAAAATGCTTTTGATAATGATAATTTAATCATTAATAAGAGTAAAGTTTTATCTTAAAGTTAATTAGAATTTAATGATTTGGATTCATTAAATTATTAAGATAATTAAAAATGGATAATTAATTTAATTAATTAATGATATAGGTGATTAATTAAGTAATTAAGAGTTTTAAATTAATTAATTAAAGTTTAAGACTAATTATTTAAGGAATAATTAATTTGTAATTAAGAATCATTAATTAGATAAGGTTTCATTTTAAATTAATGATTAAGAATTAATTAATGAAGTAATTAAGGATTAATTAAGTTATAGTTAAAACTTAAATTAATTAAATAATTAGAGGTTAATTAATTGGTTATTAAGGATAAATTAATTTGTAATTAATATTGATTAATCTAAGTTTAATTACTTAAGAAAAGAAATTAAGAATTGTTAATAGTTAATGAAGGTCATTAACTTAAGATTATTTAATAATTAATTAATGTGATTAGTTTTAATAATCAATTAGATTAATTAATTAAAGATAATCATTTATGAAATTGTTTAAGTGTAATTACTCAATGGAAGTAATTAAGGAATTAATTACTCAATGTAATTAATTGAGTTTAATTTGATTAGTTTAAGTTAATTAATTAAGTTTGATTAATTTTAATTAATCACTAGATGATTTGATAAGTAATTACTTAATATAATAAATGAAGTGTAATTACTTAGTGAAGTAATTAATGGTAATTACTGGATGTAATAAGTTGAAGATGATTTATTATTGGAAGTAATTTAGATTAAATTAATTTGTGTAATTAATCAAGGGATTAATTAAGATAATTAATTAAGGAGTAATTAATTTATTTATGAAGTAATTAAGGGTAGTTAATTACTGGATGTGATTAATCAACGGTGATTAATAAATGTGGTTTAATTAAAGATTTATTTCTTAATGTAATTAATTTAAATAGAATAATTAATTAAAAATGTAATTAGGGATCATTAATTTATATAATTAATGATGTAAGGATTGATTAATTAAAACTAATTAATTAAAATAAGTGCTTAAAGAGTAATTAATTAATGTGATTAATTAAGGATTAATGTAATTAATTTTAGTTAATTAATTAATGAAGTAATTAAAGATTAATTACTGTATTTGGTTAAGGCACTACAACAAAAAGTGTCTTTTATAGCGGCATATAGCCGCTATTAATCACAACCATAGCGGTTCGATAAGCGCTGTATACCGACATGTTTTAAAAAACTGTTGAATATTTATAACACAAAATATGCCGCTATGGTTGAGCTTGGTTTTATAACGCAAATTCGCCGTTATGGTACGTTAATTCAATACCTCATTATAGCCGCTATAATACAGCTAAATCTCAACGGAACTGGAAATCTTTATAACACCATTTCACTGCTATAAAATATTTATTCAATAGCTCATTATAGCCGCTATAAAAATCGTAGATACACTTTTCAAGAGCTATGCCTATATATTACATTTTAATAATAGCAATCAAACTAAATCTTCATAAACGAATAAAGATTATAATCAACAAATATAACACAAGAGCATGCTCAGAAAGAAATGTGATATATTTTTCATTATAGTGTACAAACATTAAAGCAAGTGCCTACTGTGAAACCATATTCACCAACTTACAGATTTAAACAATAAAAACTACCAAACAGTTGCCTACTGTGGAGTCAAATTAAATAACCATCTTGATATCCAAATCACTCTGCATTGACTATTTCTCCGCTACTGTCATCAAGATCGGAATCAGATTCCAAATCATCCATATCATCATCAATGTCAAGTCCATCATCAAAGTACTGGTTTATTCCACGCATGCCAAATGCAGGAATGGTTGCCTCTGTTATTATCTGCATTATCTCATCCTCGCTTTGCATTGGTTGCTCAGGCTCTTCATATTCTGAACTCATCATGTTTGCTTCTCTGAGATCGGATGGTAAGTTCTTCAGATTCCATGGGTGGTTTTGTATTTCTGGTACTGATATTCTCTGCAAATGTTACACAAACATATATACATACATTCAAATATATCGTTTTATTTATATAACATAAGATATAGCATGTATACTTTATCAATTATTACACATACCGTAGCAGGATCAGAGACGAATATTCTTGAAATCAGGTGCTGACACTCCTCTGATACATGCACGTAGTCTGGAACTGAGTACTGAACGTTTAATATCCGCTGCAATGTAAGAGTTCATTTCAGTCTATAGATATTCGATGAAAAACAGAACAAATTAACACAATATAAAACATTTTATAACACTAAAAAAATACGCTTGTAATGGTAGAAAGTAAAAAATCAAATAATAATACCTTATTTGATACCACATTTCACAAACCATCACTTGTAAAAATCATCCCTTGAATTATGAGCAGCAGCAGGTGATACAAGTGTTGGAAAAGATGCACCACTTTGCACCATTTCAAAAATTCTAAGAGAAAAGAAAGGTGAAACAACACGTTTAAATATTTATAAAATATAGAACTCAGTTTTTGCATATTACTTTTGAATCTATATTCCACATTATTCTCCTAGCACTTCTCCATTGCCTAAGATACATGAATTCACACTTAAGGCATTAAATTACCCACTAAATTAAGAACCACTACCATTTTATTATGGATAAAAGATGATAACATGGTTAACGATATAATGAGTTTGAAAATTTGTACTTACATCTTTAACATCAACACCTATAATAAGTAACAAAATATGAAATCCATTGCAAAAGCTAAAATCTAACCGGAGCCATCACCAAAAAAAAAAAGAAAAACAACCAACCTGCTTTTTTAGAATAGCTTTGATGAAGTAATTTTTTCAATTGCATGTTTATCAGGTCAATGACACAGGTATAGCATTTCTCTCATGTATGAATATATCACATAGTATTGTCTATTTACAATACACGCAAGTTGATGTTAAAATTTTATTTATATATGTAAAAGCTCACATGTACAATTACAAGCTCAAAATGAACCACAAGATTATCAACAATTCATCATAGTTCTTCTATCTTCACTCTTCCTTCTAATACTCATGAATTTAAAGGTAATTTTGATACTAATTAACAGAGATTATATCAGCATTTTAGCAGTTGTTTATGATCAATTGTAAGTTTTATAGGTGTTAAAGAGAATGATTACGACGATGCCTACTCTAAAGATGAGAAAAGAAGATGACGCTGAACATTGAGCAAGTGAGAACACTGGAAAAGAATTTTAAGGTTGGCAATAAATTAGAGCCAGAGAGGAAAATGCAATTGGCTAGAGCAATTGGATTACAGCCAAGGCAGGTTGATATATGGTTTCGTTTATTAGGACAGACCTGAAATCGATATAAAGATTTGTTAATATCTATAGAGTTGTCATTTTACACCTCTACTTATCTTTTATGTTAGATGAAAAATTTACAAACAGGCAAACAATAAGAAAACAAGTAAAATTATCTTGTACTACTTCGTTTGAATCTATGATGGGATGGTCTATAGTCTTCTAGTTGGATCTATCGGAAGCTACCTGCTGCTACTGGTGAAATTAAACAATAACGCTTTTAGAAAATTGGTTAACTTTTAGAAACTAAACAATAATTTTTGTAAAAATTAATTAATTTTTGTAAAAATTGGTTAACTTTTAGAAACTAAACAATAATTTTTGTAAAAATTAATTAATTTTTGTAAAAATTGGTTAACTTTTGTAAATTTGGTTAATTTTATAAAAAGTTTTATAAATTTGGTTAATATTTATAAACTTGGTTATTTTTTTATAAAACTTAGTTAACTTGATTAAACTTTGTTAACACTTGTTGATTTTTATAACTTTATTTAATTTTTATAAAATTTTGATAATATTTAGAAATTTATTTAATTTTTATAATACTTTTTACTTAGTTAAATTTTTATAAAACATAGTTAATTTTTATAAATTATTAAGTTTTATAAAGCTTAGTTAATATTTATAAATTTATTTAATTTTTATTAAACTTGGTTAACTTAGTTAAATTGTTATAAAACTTATTTTTTTTTACAAAATTAGTTATTTCATTTTAAAACTTAGTTAACTTAGTTAAAAATTTATAAAACATAGTTAATTTTTATAGATATATTTAATTTTTATAGATGCGTTTAATTTTTATAAGCATGTTTAATTTTAATAAACTTGCTCAACATGGATATTTTTGTAAAAATTAGTCAATTTTTGTAAACTCGGTTAATTTTTATGAAAATTCAACTTGTTAAATTTCTATAAAAATTAGTTATTTTTATAAACATATTGAATTTCATAAAATTCCAACAACATCTCAATTGCACGGATATTGTTTTCCCGCACACCTCAACTCAATATATATATTTACTCGATTAAACCAAGATTGGATTCATATCGTATATAATAAAATATACTCCATGATTGCACACTCTCATTTAAAAGCATAAAAACATACCTTTTATTAGCAGTTTTATCTAGCAATCTTCCATATATCAAAGTAATATTTTGTGTACCTATAGAGCAAAGTCAAGAGAATAATTGGGATGCAAATCTATAAATAGCCAAGTAATTATGTAAAAGAGTGAAATGCAAGCATGGCCTACATGAAGCAGAGAAGAGCAGCTACCAGACATCTGGGATTGAAACAATGAATCCTTCAGCTTTACCTACACAGACAAGTACCGTTGAAATGGACATAATCATCTGGTCCTCCATAGTATTTACCATATATCGCACATAATTAGAAATCAACAATGAATTATCCAATATTTTTCATGACTAATCAGTTTAATTTAACCTGCCCATTTGAAAAGATGCCAAACAAATTTAACAAGTGAGCAAACTTTATATTGCATTGTCTTCTCTAAAACCGATGGATCCTACGTATATTTCATCCATTCATGATCATTAAACATGCACATGAATATTATAGATATGGTAATCTGAACAATAGAAATGTTGCCAAGAGTTAAGGTAAGTATGTACATCATATCAGTCCACCAAACTATAAAAATATACCATGTTTTCAAGAAGTTAATCCCATATTAGTCCACCAAAATATAACGGATGGATATTTTTAACCAATCAATACGAAAATATGTATCATAGTCCATCTAAAGTGATTGATCATAGTTTATGATATACAAGCATAAAGTGTGAGCCATATGAAATGTCAGATCAACCAAAATGAAAATCGGTTTTGTTACCTAGTAAAAAAGGTCTGTCATGTTGAAGCTACATGCTGCAATTGATTGACGTTCCAAATCAGCAACATGAACAGCCTATGATGGCAAGAATAAAATTACCAACTGAATAATGAATGGGATGAAATAGTAAAAGGTCAATAATTGATCGATAGGCCTGCTTTTAAAACTTATTGGATTAACTCCATTCAAGCAATCATACTAAATATAAAATTCATGATGTACATGTTTAATATCGCTACTATGAATGAATATAAATTTCTACCATACCAAATATAAGATTTGATTAAAGTCTAGCATATCCTACTGACATAAGAAATTGAGATTACCAAATCCTACAGGTAATATCATATGGTAGATTTGATTATATCCTACAGGATATATCAATACAAGATTTGATTAAAGTCTGCCATATCCTACAGGTAATATTATAGGGTAGATTTGATTAAAGTAGGATATATATATATATAAATTACCAAATATAAGACCAAATATAAGGTTTGATTAAATCCAGGGAATAAAAATTACCTGCTATAAGATATTGGTAGAAATTTGATATGGCAATATAAATTTAGGCAATCCTATTAAATCTAAAATTGTGTTATATTTTACTTGATTGATTATATCAAATTTTAAACAACATTTAAGATTGAAACATAAATTTAAGACTTTTGTGTTTTGTATATAATTATGGAAGAAAATTAACGCACATTCATTTCTTCATTGCCTTGCAAATAAATAAAAAATCAATTATGATCTTATGATTTCATCTTTGGTTTAGCATAAATGTGAAGTACTATCATTAATTTACTACTTAGATTAAAAAATACAACAAAAATGTAAGTTAGAATGAAATAATTAGCAGGCTAGCCAGTAGATGAGGCACATGATGTGGATCGATTAATTAGGTGGAGCAAACATTGTAGAGGAGGGCAGAGGTTCAAATAATGGCTGACAAGAGTTGCGAGAGAAGAGTGAATAGGATATTACTGTTTTAGGTTTTCTTGAAGGAGGGGAAGACGAGGGAAGAAAATGAAGGCGAGGAGAATGAAATAATTAGAAAAAGAGCATGCCAATTTAAAGCATAGGATTAGTCACTCCCTATAAACAAAGATGAAGTTATAAATAAATCAGAATTAATTTATCACAAAAATGTTATAAAGTGAATAATTTTGTTTGATATAATTACTTATAGGAATAGCTGCTCCAAGGAGGTCTTATATCATTAATTACAGGAATAGCTGCTCCAAGGAGGTCCTATACAAAGATATAATTAGGTGAATTCATGGAAAGACAATTGAATTGCCAAGATTAGCAGCACACAATTATAGTATAATAACAACAAATGTAATCCACCTATATATCATTTGTGAGATAAGCACCAATGGTATAAATTGATGCATTCTCTATTCAACTAAGACCTCAAGAAATTCATTTAAAAGTAAATTATAAGTAAATGGAGCATTGAGCAATAACAGAGAACAATCAATGTAAAGTGAAGAAGAGTGTCATGCCAAGGAAGATGGTTGTAGTGGTTGCAACAATTCAATTCACTAAAGTTCAACAATGACATAACAGTACAAAATTAAGTTGTAATATACCTAGTCGGATATTCTTCAAAAGATAACAATTTAAGTTTTGTGTACCACATTTAGAATGAATATCAAAGCTTAGCTTCATAAATAAATTTTTCTAGTATATATTACATAGGGTTTCATGCATTTTTTTATTTACTAAGAACACTATCATCAGTTCTTGGTCAACATGACCTAAAATCATTTGATTAATAGATTATGTCCAAAAAAATGGGAACATGCACACTAACCTGTAGCCAATTCATGAGGAAATAGCTTTCTATGAGAATATGTAGTAAAAGAAGCATCAATTACAAATGGAATAGCCTTCATGGTATCCCAAGCAGGCAATCTAGGCCTAGGAATGTAGTCTTCACTTCCTACACTAGAGGAATTACTTAAACTGCCATTCCCAGTTGTTGAATTGTTCAAAGATTAGTCGCCTCCTCTGTTTTTTTTCCAAAACATCATAGTTAAAAGGCTATCAACATTCTGATGAACTGGTGTTCCATGTTTGAGACCTGATAGTGTATAGATGTAAGACAACCCTGATGTTGCTGATACCCGATTTTCAACTTAAGAAATGAATCAACAAATATAGGCTATGATGAATTGCTGTAGCTAAAGCTATTGATATTACTTGTTGCATCGTTGGATTGAACCTGAGAGTTGCACAATAGTCCCTGGATTAATATGACGTCACAACAAACGACAAGATAAAAGGGAGTGGTCCATAATCTACATGCAAATTTTAGGTTTGAGAACAATAAAAGAATATATAAGAAGAGAGCTACAATCACTTCTAAAGTATATAAACTATGTATGTCTTATAGAATTAACAAATAGTAGTATAGATACACGAAGAAACACAATATGTAATGTTATCACCGATCAAATTGACAATTTAATATTTGCAACCAATGAAACTCCATATTGAAGAGCATAAACCAAAAGATTAAATTATACAGTAATTAAGCAACTTTAAGGCGAAAAAAGTGGAGCTTTCAGTGTAATGCACATAAGTATGATGTTTATAGATAATACAAATCTGTTTGGTGTCAAAATAAAACAAATGCATTTACCATTTCTGTAAAATTAATAATCAATAGGTATGCTACTAGAAAACATTAAAACCAAACATAAAATTATTAATTCGGCCTTAGCTGAGGCAAATGCTCAGTTTAACTGAGACATTGCCTTAATATTGACTAAGGCAATTACCTTCAGATCGGACTTGGGTCGAAACCCGTATCAGACAGGCTACTTTTGAGTGCCGAATGAATCTATTTTGATAGATATGAGCCAATTCTTAGCTATCCAAAATGACAGAGAACAAGCCATCGAAGTAGTTAAAAGTTGAATATATGATTTATTAAGTTCAAAACTACATGTTTCATGCCAAAAATATTATAGCTACAGAGCCCGAACATTACCACAGCAAAGCTAGCTACATCAAAGTTCCCTTTACCCAAAACCTCGAAGAAACAAGTAATAACAAAATGAGGATACAAACTCATAACCTTGGAATTAGAGGGAAAATAACTATAGACTTAATTGATAAATCTTTTTATACTTAAGAAGAAGATTTTCTTATTTTTTAGGTAATTAAGTTCTCTCAAGAAATGTATTACAGTAAGTAATATAATTACTTGGAAGACTTTTTAAAAATGCCATGAAACAGAAAATATATCTTAGACAAAACGAAAATAAAATTCAATAGTAGGGGACTTTAAATTTAATAAGTATACATTTTATACAAAAAATGGAAAAAACAAACAAATAAATAAATTCTTTCGCCATTGTTTCTATGTCCCATTTTTGATCTATATGTTGTAAAGCACCTTCCAAACCTTACATACAAAATACTGTAGTAAATAAAACAAAAAGGTTTCTAGATCCCCAATGTCCATCTTGCCGAATTTAGGCTATTTCAGGTTGTAATCAAAAGATCATGATGAAAGTTATTACAGGATTGAACACTTTACTATAGATTTATCAAAATAAAAAGAGAAAATTAAACATGATACTATTGATTCATGAGTTTTGATTCATGACACAAGCTTCAGAGATCATACGACGAGAATACTATATGAAAGCAACAAAAAGAGAATAAGTGCATACCGTGCACTACAAAGGAGATAATCTTACAATCCAGAGATTAGTATGGATATTTTATTTTATTTGAGTCTTAGAACAATGTTAAAATCATTCCTCAAATAGTCACACACGCACACAAAACATTTTATAGCAAAAACAATGTTCACTGTGCATATAACACCAGGTCGGCCGACCGACCAGGATCCTCGGTCGACCGACCCTGTATCATGTGCACAGTGACTTTCTGTTTTGTATACGTTTTAAACTCAGCTGACCAGCCAGGTTTTCCGGTCGACCGACCAGAGAAAAACGGCTAGTTTTCTGAAGAGACGCGATCATTTCATGAAGAGGAATGTCCTCTATTTCAAGAGGTATGGACACAACTGTTAACTAAAACTCTTCATGAAAGATTACAACTCTTCTACAACTATATAAACATATTCAATTCACTTCTACAATCACCGATTCTTGTTTATATTTCTGAAATCTAATCTCTATTCATTTCTGCAAATAAAAGCATTTATTCTTATTTAATATCACTAGAATCCTTGAATTTATTCATATACTTTGATTCTACGTGATTATCTTCCTTCTAAATCTTCACACACATATATACTCTTGAGGATTTGATTATAGGAAAGCTGTACTATCAAAAGACAATCAGTGTTATTCAGAACACATTCGTCAACAAACTATTTGTATTAAGTTGAAGTCCTCTTCGGCTGTTGAGGCGGAAAAATTCCTGTTCGGCTACTCAGGTGTCGTATACCTATTCCTCCGGGTTAAGTGAGGGGTTTAGTTTAAATCCAGAGGGTATTCTGGGACTGGACGTAGAACGGGAAGTTCGAACCAGTATAAAAATTCCTGGTGTGCTTACTTTAATTTGTACTTTACTGTTATTACTAGTTTCCGCATTAACATACCATATTACACGATCCTTAGTACTATACTTGTACTTTCATTTGGTATCAGAGCAAGGTCATCCTATAACCATCACAAAGTTATTTGATATTTACTTTTAGTAATATGGCAACCACACAAATTAATGATGTTAACACTCACACTAATTCTAGTTTCACAGAAGGTCAATCGACTTCACGACCTCCACTTTTCAATGGTATAAATTACAATTATTGGTCAACTAGAATGAGAATATATATGCAATCAAGTGGATTTGATATCTGGAATATTATACAAAGAGAGTATACAACTCCTACTGGAGAATACTCAACTTGGAGTAACACACAAAAACTAGATGCTACTTCAAATGCAAAAGCAATGAATATTTTATTTTGTGCATTAGATAGAAATGAATTCAATAGAGTTAGTATGTGCACTTCCGGTTATGAGATTTGGAGAACTCTTAAAGTTTCACATGAAGGAACGAACAAAGTTAAATTGAGCAAAATTTCTATGTTGAAACATCAATTTGAAAATTTTAAAATGAGGCCAAATGAATCTATAAATGACATGTACTCTAGATTTCAGGATATTTATCATGCTTTATTATCACTAGAACAAAAGTTTACTGATTTTGATGTTGTCACAAAAATCTTGAATTTTTTAACGGATGAATGGGAACGAAAAGTCCTAGCTATTGAAGAAGCAACTGATTTGTCAACATTAAAACCAGAAGAGTTGATAGGTAATTTAATGTCCTACGAAGTAAATTTGCAGGCAAAACGAAATGGAGCACAAGAAAAGAAAATTGTAGCATTCCAAGCAGAAAAAGATGATTCCGACTCAGATAATGAAGATATGGTCATGATCGCTAAAAATTTCAAAAAGTTTTTGAAATTCAACAGAAACAAATTCAAGAGAAACAAAAATAATTCCAACAACAATTCCAATAGCAGCAAACCATCATCTTCAACAATGGAATGTTATGAATGTCATAAGAAAGGACACATGAAGAAAGATTGTCCAGATCGTAAAAAGAATAATTTCAAGAAGGACAAAACCAAACGAAAAGCTTTTTCAGTCACTTGGGACGACACTGACTCATCATCTTCATCAGAGAGCGAAAGTGATAATGAACAAGCAAATGTATGCTTCATGGCTTCATCAGACGATGTAAGTGATTTTACTTTTGAAGATTTAATTGAAATAAATTCTGAATTAGTAAATTTAACAAAACAACTTAAAAAGAAAAATAAGGAGTTGCAAAGAAAGTTAGATAGAACAGCTTTAGAAGTAGATATGTTAAAAGATGAGAAGGTAATATTGGAAGAAGAACTTGAAATCTCTCAACAATCGAATTCTAACTTATCTTCTCAAATTACGTCAATTTTTGAGGAACTAGAAATTCAGAAAAATAAAAATGATATTTTACTTTTTGAAAATAATAGTTTAATATCTAAGATTAAGGATTTAGATTTAGAAAAATCTAGTCTTAAAATAAAATTTGATGATATTTCTAAAAATGTTTCTAATTTCAATAAAGGAAGAGAAAATCTTTCTAGTATATTAGAAAACTCTCAAACTCCTAACAATAAATCTGGACTAGGATTTAAGAAACAAAATAATTTTGCTAAAAGTAAAACTAATAATAAAATTAAGAAAGATATTAGGAAAACAGTTTATTCAAATACTAAAACTATTAAGATATGGATTCCAAAAACAAATAATACATTGATAAGGAATAAACATATCAAAAGTTTTATTGAAACTGTTCATAATAACAAAAATTATGTCTATAAAGGGAATTCTGAACCCGTATGGGTTTGGCTTCCTAAGATCTAACTCTTAGGACCCTAAAAAGATTGGGTACCAACTTTTTATAAATTTTACAGGTACCACATAAGAAGAGAGGAAAATGGATTTTAGATAGCGGTTGCTCAAAACACATGACTGGAAACAAAGAAATGTTATCAAACATTATATACTCAAATGGAGGAGCAGTCACCTTTGGAGATAACTCAAAAGGATATATCATCGGCAAAGGCAATGTTAATAGCAACGGTACATCTAATTTACCTCTCATTACTGATGTTTTATTAGTTAAAAATTTAAAACATAATTTATTAAGTATTAGTCAACTATGCGATAAAGGTTTTAATATAACTTTTTTAGAAAATAAATGTAACATTTTTGATAAAAATCACAACATCATTTTCGAAGGAAATAGAGATAAAAATATTTATATCCTAAATATGAATGTGAATAATGATTCAAATTTGTGTCTAGTAGCTAAAGAAAACGATTCTTGTCTTTGGCACAAAAGATTTTGTCACATAAATTTTAATACCATCAACAAACTTGCGAAAAATAAATTAGTTAAAGGATTACCCAATATAAAATTCGAAACTAACATTTTTGTGATGCATGTAAATTAGGAAAATTAACAAAATCTTCTTTTAAATCAAAGAAAGTAATATCTACAGAACAACCACTTGAACCTTTACACATGGATCTTTTTGGTCCAACTCAAGTACAATCTATTAACCATAATAGATATGTTTTTGTTATTGTAGACGATTTCTCTAGATATACTTGGATTTTCTTTTTGAAAAATAAAAGTGATACTTTTGATAATTTTAAAGTTTTTGTTAAAAGAATTCAAAATATTAAAACATTAAAGATTAAAAATATAAGAAGTGATCATGGAGGCGAATTTGAAAATGAAGTTTTTGAACAATTTTGTAACAAGAAAGGTATTAACCATAATTTCTCTTTTCCTAGAACACCACAACAAAATGGAGTTGTAGAAAGGAAAAATAGAACGTTACAAGAATGTGCAAGAACTTTACTAAATGGAACAACTTTATCGAAACATTTTTGGGCAGAAGCTGTAGCCACTTCTTGTAACGTACTAAATCGTGTTTCTATTCGTCCATTAACTAAAAATACACCATATGAACTTCTAAATGGAAGAAAACCAAATATTTCATATCTAAAAGTTTTTGGTTCGAAATGTTTTATTTTAAATACTAAAGATCAACTAGGAAAATTCGATCCAAAATCCGATGAAGGTATATTCGTTGGATATTCAGAACGAAGCAAGGCTTATCGAATTTATAATAAACGAACTCAAATTATTGAAGAAAGTTTACATGTTTCTTTCAACGAAAATTTTAAAAATATAAATCCAAGTGTTACTATTGATTCTGATGATGAATCTACTCAGAATAAAAATAATAATGCAAATGAAAATTTTGATATTCATGAAACCAATACAAACGTGACGTCTAATATAATAAAATCTCCACCTAGAATTTTAAAAGATCATCCTGTGCAAAATATAATTGGAGAAGTTAATACGAATGTTAAAACCAGACATCAATTAAATCAAGTTGGTCATGTAGCTTTTCTTTCTAACATAGAACCTAAGAATATAAAAGAAGCTTCAACTGATGACTACTGGATACTTGTCATGCAAGAAGAATTAAATCAATTCGAACGAAACGAAGTTTGGGAACTCGTTCCTAGACCCAGTGACCAATCAGTCATCGGTACTAAATGGGTTTAAAAAATAAAGCAGATGAACTAGGAAATATAACAAGGAATAAAGCTAGATTAGTTGCACAAGGATATAATCAAGAAGAAGGTATTGATTATGAAGAGACGTTTGCTCCAGTCGCCCGACTTGAAGCAATACGAATACTATTAGCTTATGCGTGTTTTCATAATTTTAAACTATATCAAATGGATGTTAAAAGTGCATTTTTAAATGGATTCATAAAAGAAAATGTTTTTGTTGAACAACCACCTTTGTTCAATCATGAAAAATTTCCAGATCATGTATATAAACTTAAAAAGGCTTTATACGGTTTAAAACAAGCACCACGTGCTTGGTATGATCGTCTTAAAGGTTACTTATTAGAATCTGGTTTTGAAGTCGGTAAAGTAGATCAAACACTTTTTATTAAGAAAACTAATAAAGATATTTTAATAATTCAAATATATGTTGATGATATTATTTTCGGCTCGACAAATGAAAAATTATGTCAAGAATTTTCAACTATAATGACAAATGAATTTGAAATGTCTCATATGGGAGAATTGTCATATTTTCTTGGATTACAAATTAAACAAATTGAAAATGGAATTTTTATTAATCAAAAGAAATATTGCTATAATTTAATCAAACGTTTTGGTCTTGAAAACACTGCTGCCAAACCAACTCCCATGAGTACAACGGTTCATCTCGATAGAGATGAAGACGGCAAAAGTGTTGATCAAAAGTTATATCGTAGTATGATAGGTTCTTTACTCTATTTAACAGCGAGTCACCCCGATATTATGATGAGTGTCTGTTTGTGTGCTCGATTTCAAGCAAATCCCAAAGAATCACATATGAGAGCAGTTAAACGCATTATTCGATATCTAACTAAAACCAAAGATTTTGGACTATTTTATCCGAAAGAATGTCCTTTCGAATTAGTTTCCTATAGTGATGCTGATTTTGGAGGAAGTCGGACGGATCGAAAAAGTACGAGCGGAACGTGTCACTTCATTGGACGTTCCTTAGTTTCTTGGTTTAGTAAGAAACAAAACTGTGTTTCTTTATCAACATGTGAAGCAGAATATATATCTGCTGCTTTGGCATGTGCACAAGTCGTATATATGCAACAGACATTACAAGATTTTAATTGTCATCTTGAAAAATCAATAATTTATTGTGATAATACCAGTGCAATAAATCTTTCTAAAAATCCGGTCAATCACTCACGAACAAAAAACATTGATATTCGACATCATTTTCTTCGTGATTGTTTGGAAAAAGGATTAATTAATCTAGAATTTATCAACACTGAAAATCAAATAGCTGACATTTTTACTAAACCACTAAATGAGAATACTTTTATAAAACTAAGACGTGATTTAGGTATAATGTCGTTTAAAGACTTATGAATAAAAATATGCAAAAATATGGAAAAACAAAAATTATTTTATTTCTGACCAAAGCGACACTCGAACTCATGACTTTTGACTTATATGTTAGATGTTGTAGTATAGCCACTTGAGCTATGGGTGTTTCTTGTTCCAGCTCTGTTTCTAACTTATATCATTAAAACTTAATTTCAAAATATACTATTTTTGACTCTAAAGCATTGTATGTCATTCATTACAAACAATTTTTGTTTAAAAAGTTCTGTGATTAAAACCAAAATTTGATTTTAAACCACTATTTTTTTAGAAATAAATGGTTATATATACATACATATGTTTATTGAATAGAACATAAGATACAAAAAATCTACTTACAAAACAAAAACTTGAAACAAAAATGTCTTCTAACAATGATGTCTACAATTCTGAAAATTCTCATCTTTCTTATACATCCCCGGAAGACGACTATTCTGATCGCATCACTGAAAATGGTCCTCAACCTACTTTTCCAATGCCTAATCGTGTTTTAGAATTTCCCTCTCCAGATAATGACCCCCGACACAGGTGGAAACCATGGGAAGACTCCCATACAGGTTATACACCTGATAAAAAGAAAGGGAAAAAGGAAATGGTAGTAACTCCATCAACCAAACAAAAGATTGATGAAATTCATCACTACCAACAACAATAGATGAATATGCAAAGGGAACTTTATTACGAACAGAAAGTCACGACAAGACGTTTAAGCTTCCTTGAAAAGATTGCCATGAAATTTTGTTCATCTAAGAAGGATGATGTTGCTGAACCTTCTTACAGAACTCCATCTCCCTCTAACCATGTTCATTCTCCAATAGCTCCAATATGGTCACCGGTAGAAAACGTTCCATCTCCAAATTCATGGGAACGTCGATGCTGATGCACTATGGCTATAATTTACTGTATATATGTTATTATTTTGAATAAGATGTATAGATATATATAATGTAATAATATAATTATACTTCTATAATTCTTGCTTGAAAGACAGCATAAACTAGTCTGTTCACATGCCTCGGTCGACCGAAAAATCTGAATCGGTCAACCGAAGCTGTCCCGAGAGGTTTTTAAAAAACAGATTTCTTCTAAGTCGGTCGACCGAACAACCTGTCTCGGTCAGCCGAGCTTGTTTCCAGAATGACATTATAACATTTTTTTTAACTCAGTCAACCGAATACCCTGCACCAGTCAACCGAAGTTCTTCCCAAAAGTTTCAGCACTATTTTGAACCTCAACTCGGTCGACCGACCCAGGGATTTCAGCCGACCGAACGAACTTTTTCTGCTAAAATTGCCTACATATTTTAACCCAACCATTCACCTTTTTATCTCACCTCTTCACTTTACTCTCTCACAACAGATTTTAACCCTAGCCCCCATTAAAACCTTCCTAAATTTCTTCAAATTCTTCAAAGAAAAATGGCTCCCAAGAAGAGATCTAAGACTACTGCTGGCCAATCTTCCTCAAGTCCTGCAGAATCTCAAATTGCTTCTTGGTTAGTAAGTGAAAAAGCTTTAGAAAGATGGATAAGGCTTCAAGATGCAAAAATCTTTGAGGAGTCTTTTGTAAGTTATCCTGATTTTACCGCCTACGGTGTTGAAAATGCCGCTCTTGAAAGTGGTCTTGATGCTTTTCTTGACCATAGGAAAAACAACTTGAAAATTAATCATATAATGGTAAAGTTATTCCTAGCAAATCTCAATCTTGTAAATCCACCGAGAAACACTGAAAATTGTGTTTGGACATCGGTTTGTGGCACTTCAATTTTTCTCTCCATTGATCGAATGAATCATATTTTAAATGCTCGACCGGGTGGAATATCATTACATGATGTAGACTGTAATACATCAACTCGTGATCGCCTAAGTCATCTATTCTTTGAAGATGATGCTACCGATTTAAGGCAAACTTCATCTCTCCGACCTAAAGCACGACTTTTTCATCGATTCATGATGAAGTCTATTGTTCCACGAGGAGGGTCATACCACTTAGTATATCCCGAAAACTTCAAGGCGTTATATGCTATGTGTGGAAATATTTGGGTAAATTGGACACAACTTCTCATGGATGAATTTCTTACATTCAACCAAGGGAAAATGCTCCATATTTATTATGGAGAATACATAATGCGGTTGATTAATAACTTTGTCACCCATGCTCCGGAATCCGAAACATCCAAAGTTCGTACCTTTGACTCACGAACAATAAAATTAATGAAGTTACCCGATGCACCATCCCAAATCACCACCTTTCAGCAATGGCGTACCATTCCACGAGAACAACTACGTCGCAGTTATTCTACACCTCAACCATCCACTCACTCTACAGAACGTATAACTCGTCAGACCTCTATCCAAAGACCACCTCCCGGTACTAGCACAGCGGCTGCCATTGATATTTTAGCCCAAAATCAACTAGCTTTGGATTCTCGCCTTCGAAAAATTGATGGACGTTTCAAGAAGATCAAAGGCTTCTTCGTAAATTTATGGGATGCCTTATCATGCTCTTCTGAAGCCGGTGCTTCATTTGTTGCTCCTGGAAAAAGACCAGCACCAAATTTCTCTTGGTCTACATCCGAGAACACAAGTTCCAGCACATCGACAACTCCCGCACCCACCACTCAAAGACGGGGTAAGGAACCGGCTCCTCTCGATGAAAATCTTCATCCAGAACAGTGGGATACTGACGATGATGAGGAGTAATTGTAGTATTTTTAAATTTATTTTACTTTCAAGAATTTCTTGTACTTTATTTGTTTCTTAATTAATTGTTATGTTATGTTCTAAGCAAACATCTTGAAATTATTTCTAATTAAGCTCCAGAATGTACCATGTAAATTTAAAATGTTTTGCATTACTTTAATCTGTTATAAGTATTCCTTTTTGTCGATGACAAAGGGGGAGAAATGTATGCAAACTAACAAATTTTTGCAGAAAAGTCGCCATATATTCAGGGGGAGAACTATAATATATATGTCAATATTACTTCTTCACATAAGTATTGTCATCAATCAAAAAGGGGGAGAATGTTGATTCATGAGTTTTGATTCATGACACAAGCTTCAGAGATCATACGACGAGAATACTATATGAAAGCGACAAAAAGAGAATAAGTGCATACCGTGCACTACAAAGGAGATAATCTTACAATCCAGAGATTAGTATGGATATTTTATTTTATTTGAGTCTTAGAACAATGTTAAAATCATTCCTCAAATAGTCACACACGCACACAAAACATTTTATAGCAAAAACTATGTTCACTGTGCATATAACACCAGGTCGGCCGACCGACCAGGATCCTCGGTCGACCGACCCTGTATCATGTGCACAGTGACTTTCTGTTTTGTATACGTTTTAAACTCAGCCGACCGGCCAGGTTTTCCGGTCGACCGACCAGAGAAAAACGGCTAGTTTTCTGAAGAGACGCGATCATTTCATGAAGAGGAATGTCCTCTATTTCAAGAGGTATGGACACAACTGTTAACTAAAACTCTTCATGAAAGATTACAACTCTTCTACAACTATATAAACATATTCAATTCACTTCTACAATCACCGATTCTTGTTTATATTTCTAAAATCTAATCTCTATTCATTTCTGCAAATAAAAGCATTTATTCTTATTTAATATCACTAGAATCCTTGAATTTATTCATATACTTTGATTCTACGTGATTATCTTCCTTCTAAATCTTCACACACATATATACTCTTGAGGATTTGATTATAGGAAAGCTGTACTATCAAAAGACAATCAGTGTTATTCAGAACACATTCGTCAACAAACTATTTGTATTAAGTTGAAGTCCTCTTCGGCTGTTGAGGCGGAAAAATTCCTGTTCGGCTGCTCAGGTGTCGTATACCTATTCCTCCGGGTTAAGTGAGGGGTTTAGTTTAAATCCAGAGGGTATTCTGGGACTGGACGTAGAACGGGAAGTTCGAACCAGTATAAAAATTCCTGGTGTGCTTACTTTAATTTGTACTTTACTGTTATTACTAGTTTCCGCATTAACATACCATATTACACGATCCTTAGTACTATACTTGTACTTTCATTTGGTAATTACTTAATGTAATAAATGAAGTGTAATTACTTAGTGAAGTAATTAATGGTAATTACTGGATGTAACAAGTTGAAGATAATTTATTATTGGAAGTAATTTGGATTAAATTACTTTTTGTAATTAATCAAGGGATTAATTAAGATAATTAATTAAGGAGTAATTAATTTATTTAATGAAGTAATTAAGGGTAGTTAATTACTGGATGTGATTAATCAAGGGTGATTAATAAATGTGGTTTAATTAAAGATTTATTTCTTAATGTAATTAATTTAAATAGAATAATTAATTAAAAATGTAATTAGGGATCATTAATTTATATAATTAATGAAGTAAGGATTGATTAATTAAAACTAATTAATCAAAATAAGTGCTTAAAGAGTAATTAATTAATGTGATTAATTAAGGATTAATGTAATTAATTTTAGTTAATTAATTAATGAAGTAATTAAAGATTAATTACTGTATTTGGTAAAGGATAATTAATTTGTGAAATTAATTAAAGGATAATTACTTGAATGTAATTAAAGGATAATTAATCAAGGATGATTAATTAAGATGGAAATTAGAGAATGATTAATTAATTGATTTGTAATTAATTAATGGTTATGTAAGCAAGATTTATAATGATGAAGTAATTAATTTAATTTACTTTAAATTAATTAGAGATAAAGTAATTAATTTAATTCATTTTAAATTAATTATAAATGGTGTGATTATTAATCCTTGCTTATGTATGATGGATGATATTGATTTCCTTGAGTGGTTTGAAATCTCAGATATGAGATAAGTAATGCTGTGTGATATGGATGCTTTGGTTGAAGTGTGATGATAATATGGATTATCTATTTATGATGATAAAGTGAATTATCTATTTATGATGATAAAGTGAATTATCTATTTGTGATGATATTGTGAATTATCTATCTATGATATTGTGAATTATCTATCTATGTGTATATGGATAATGAATTGAATTGTTTTAACTTTAAAACAACTTGGCCTTAAAAGATACGTTTTGGATTTCGATGAGACCGGGATCGGGTTTCCAGATTTGGATATCCGAAAACCACATCGATTTAAATTAACGATAGGTCGTGAATCTCAAGTGAAGATGAAGATTCAGAGTGCAAGGGTTATTGTCGTTAACTCTGAGGGTGATTCTAAAATGAGTGTAACGAGATAATGCCTTCGGTTTTGTTCGAACCCGGAACGAACTTGTATGGATTGAATGCTTTTAGAACATCGTCAGGTGGACGATGAGCATTCTAAGAGATGTGTTCTCTAAAGGTAATCGTAGCCTCAAACCTCATCAACTGGGAATGGCTAAAACAGGGGAGGTGCAGCAAGGCTAAGTGGGTAGCACCCAAGTAGGACGAGATTTTCCCCGTCTAGATGTCCCTTTTTATTCGGCTGTGTGGGCAGTTGTTGAGCTCCAACTACCGGGGTTGTCTTGTTCGGGATTGTCTAGTATGGGATGGTTCCGGCCTTGTGTTGCAGGGGATTTAGGGTGGATCCTCGGTACGTTGATCTAGGCCACGTACTGTGACGGGCGGTACCCCAGTAGCCCTGCCATTGTATGGAATCCAATCTCCAATAAGTGCCATCAGATTTGATTGTATTACCCACTTGTTGGCTAGTATGCTGGAATTTAATCATGTAACAATTTCAACTATTTCTTATTTACTTGAAAACCCTAGACCTATTATAATATCATAGAATTTCCTATCAAAGTTTTGGTTAGCGTAAGGTAAAAACTTACCCATGTTTATGTGTGGGGAGTCTTACGTGATACCTTTTGTTTTTAAAGGATTTTCAAAGTTAAGCACCTTTAACCTGTTACTCACACCAGACCCATGTCTGACCCGGAGTTTATCTTCTGTTTTTCTTAAACTCTTGGGTACTCAAATTTTTACGAGTAGCCAAGGGATTCAGGTTTGCTTGGACGAATTGTGGAGGAGCAATGGAGCAGGAGGCTTTAGCGTTATAGATATATAGTTTTCCGCTGTGTTGGTATCTCTGTGTTGTATTTGAGTTGTAATAACTAGACAGGTGTTTATAACTGTCTAGTATGTGATGTATAATATTGTAACTCTGATTGATGTTGTATACTATGTAATATTTATGTGATTAATATAATTTATTCGTTCCGCTGTTGAGATTCTGATGTTGTTTCTTCTTTCTTCTCTATCTTTTCTCTTTTCTATCCCTTTCTTTCTTTAAGATGATACGATTTTCTGGTGATAGAAAGCCAGGTCGCTACAGTTGGTATCAGAGCATAGGTTGAGCGAATACCTAGGCTCTGGAGTGGTGTCTTTCTTGAGAGAGCGTATTTGTAAATTTGATATATATATATATATATATATATATTTCTACCTATCTGTTGGGTTACCTGTTCGGGTTTTCCGATATAAGTTATAAAGGTAGATAGGGTAGTGGTGTGTGTAACACGACTACCAATGGTTGGAATTTGTTGAGGTTGGAAGTGTATCTGCCGATACTGTAGACCCAATACTGTTTCAAGTGAATTTTTGTTGTGGTGTAAGGATTTCACCAATCTCTGAAGGAAACCTGTTAGGGTTCAGAGTCTATTTTTGAAGTGCAAGTTTGGATGAGTAGAATTTGGATTCTGACAGTTGAGCAGAAGCTAGTGATGGTATCTTGGTAACTTAGGAAGTAGTAGTTGTGTGATGAGATGCAGTGGCTATGGGTTATTTCCGAAGATGTTTCTCAAGGAGCTTTGGATAAGGAAGTGTGTCTGCATCGGTGTTGAGGCTGAGTTCAGCTGGGTGTTTGTGTTTGGCTTTGAGGCCTGAGTTTCTCGAGGAGTTTGGATTAGGAAGTCTTTAGCATCAGTGGCATCGTCGCAGCTCAGATTGTTCTATGTGCAGGCAAGGAGGTCATCTGTCAGCAATTTTCTAGAGGTGAAGTTCAGAAGCAGCAGCTATGTGAACCCATTTCTTAGATGGATTGGCTAGATAGGCTTAAGCTGTTCTGATTGGTAAAGAGAGAACAGTTTTCTTTGGATATTAGATTGGGTTGATCGCATAAGTGACTTGCGATAGTTGAGTGTTCTCTTGGTTTGTCAGAGATCTTTCAGGACGTCTTTGAAAAGGTTAGTGGTTTGCCTTAGCATCTGGAGATTGAGTTTTCATATCGACTAGGATTCCAGGAGTGGTACCGATGGTCTAGCTAGATGAAGGAGGGTTCCTGGAGAGGGGTTTTTGGGTGAAGTAGATCAGGATATCATGGAATTTATGAGTTTTCTCTTTATGGATTTGTTGAACCATATTTCTGGGATGTGTTGTCCAGTTTGTGCTCATGTGCATCATTAGCATTTTCATCTACTCCAGATCAGAGTTGTGCAGCGGAAGCAGTTTGGGAGTATATCTGTTTTTCTTTTCCGGGAGGAGAAGTTGTTATCTACTGATGATAGTAGAGGTTGTGTTCTTGATTGTTTTGGTCCAAGTTGTTTTGTGAGGCATCAGCGAAGGTTGAGCTGATCAGTAGGGATAAAGGCAGGCCAGGATCGTCCGAAGAGTTTGGTGGATAAAAGACGGAGGAATTTGGATTTTGAAGTCGGGGATTTGATTTTGGATAAGTTTTCTCCGATCGAAGGAGCTATATAATTTGGTAAGATTGGGAAGCTAGCTCCGAGGTATTTTGGATTTTCTCTATGTTCTGGTAAGGATAAGTGGTTTGGTCTTCTGGAGTGAATTGCCAGTTTGGATAACTGGGATTCGATGTGTTTCCCATATCTCTGAGGGAGTACGTGTATGATCCATCTCTGGTTTTGGAACCAGCAGTTCTAGAGGTTTGGTTGTTGAGTCATACTTGTCTATAATCTGATATCCTGTCTAGTTTTGTAGATCTAGATGGGTAGGAGCTCTATAGCTTAGTAGTATAGATTGTTTGGGTTCTGTAGGGCGAGTATCCCGGTATTATTTTTTACTTGGGAAACTCTAGGAAATTCTATCCACAATTTTGTCTGGATAGTTAGATTTGTTTGATTGGATGAGTTGGTTGCTATGGTTGTTAGCATATGATTAATATATGCTTGTGTTTTTTTAAAATTAAATCATTAATGAGATTATTAAATTACCTTTTTTTTAAATTTCGGGGACAAATTCTTTTAAGGGGGGAAGAATGTGATATCCCAGAATTTTTGGCAATATCAATTTAATAATCTATATTGAAATTTAAATTGATTTAATAATCTTCTTTAATAAATATTTAATTGGTGATTTTATCTTTTTAAAAGCTAATAAATTGTATTCTATTTATAATGTTTATATATTTGTATATATTGTAAATAGAAATCTTTGGTTTGAAATTAATAAATAAATAAATCTTATTTTCAAATTCTAATATATTTTGGTAATTTGGAAATTATGATTTAATTTAAAATATATGGTTTTAAAATATTTAAGATAAATGTTTAATTGATTAAATTATATCTTAGCTTAAGTTCAAGATTAATTAAAAGGTTTGTTTTAAAATATTGTTTAATAAATATGATATATTAATTCATTTAATAATAATAGGAATTTATAATCTCTTTTATAAATGATTTAAATTTGATAAATTATTATTTTCAAATAACATTATTAATGTATTGTTTTATATATAAATATAAATAGACTTTAAAATAGAAGTGTTATTTTCAAATTAAAATATGTTGTTATATATGTATATATATAACTTGATTTTAAAATTGGATTTTAGAATTTATTTTGAATTTAAAAGACTTGAAATTTAAAAGGGTAGATATTTAAAATGTTTTGGATTTTAAAGATATTTGTATAAGCTTTTCTTAGTATATATATACATAGTTTTATTTTATTTTCTCTAAAAAGTAATTCATAAGTATAAAAATAAATAACTCTAAATGAAGTGTTTGGTGGTTTAAGTTTTAAAAGAAATAAAAATAAGTATTTAAGTTAAAAATAGAAATAAATATATAAGAGAATAAGTAAACACATTACATAAATTCTAACAATATGTTAACTATAGGAATTCATGTAGATACAAGGCTGTAAGACATAAGGAAAAAAGAATATATTCATGTTTGTACAGGAAATATAGGATAAGTATGTACACTTGAAAGGAAAAAAAAATATACAATCATATAAGTACATACGAAATAAGATAAAGGATAAGTATTTGTAGACATGAAGGAGACTAGCATTAAATGTTATCATCTCTAGTACACTAATAAGATCATTTGAGCCTCCAAAGGAAAGAAAAAATCTCTGACTTTGTTGTACAAATAAAAATATCAGCCTGTATACTTGTTACACATATATCAATCTCCTCATTTTTTTTCGTCCATCCAAGCTGAGTAAATCAGAATAAGCACCATTACAAACTTAAACAACAATTCAACTCAACAAACATGAAGATCAAAAAGGGTTTCAGCTAGCAACTTTCAAAGCATTTTCCAGTTTTAAATATTCAAAAGCTGTTTTCAAAAATTAAGATGCTCTGTTCTTCCTTTTCTAAACAGGTGAGTAACATCACTATTTAAAATTTAAGTATATAATTATGTTGCATGTTCATCTCTGAAAACAAGTATGTTTGTGAATATATTTTAAAACTCTATGTGTATATATATGAATATTTTGTTGTGTGCATTGCTATGTGTCTGGATGCTTTCTCTGATTTTAGTTTTCCAGGTTCTGGATCTAATCATAAATCAATTGCTTTTGATCCAATCTTTATTAGTACTTAAGTCTTGAACAAAATATGTTTGTTATATCATAGATTTTAGTTTAAAAACTTGTTTAAGTTAAAATAATTTGTATTGCCTCTGGAAATAATAAAACAACAGTGCAAACTTAAATAAGTTAAAATTCAACTATCATGATTCATGGATTCAGGTATATGAATCAAATGCTTAAACTAAAACTTGATTTTTGAAAAAAATTTACTATTTTTAGTAATAGGATTTGAGTGCAGTTCTGGTTTGACTAGAAATGGCAAATTGGGTGGTTTCTAGTGATCTCGATGGACTAGGAGGTCGGGGTTCTTCCTGGAGGTAAAGAGTAATCAGAGCTTAGAGGAAAAATGCCAGGAAGGTTATCCAGGCATGGTGGCGATGGTGGTTGATGATTGGAGTCTGTAAACCTAGTTTGTAGCTCGATCAGAAATTTGATCACCACGGCATATGGTTGATCGAGTGCCACAGGATTCTGGTGAATGGAAGTAGGTGGGTTGACGAAGGCTTGGACGGAATCTCAGACGTGACGGTGGTCGGAGGCGCAAGAACGATGGTGTTCCAGGTTTTGCATTTGGGTTCAGATTTGGATTTGAAAGCTTGAATTCGATTTCGAGTTTGAGAGGATGATCTGATGGTCGGAATAGGATGCGGAGTTGATCGCTGATGTGGTGAGGCCATCGTGGTTGGCCGGAGATGGTCGAAGCACCGTGCATGTGCACGGTGCATTCTTATTTTCTGGTGGTGCATGTGTTGAAGCAGGATTAAGTACTCGGGTTTTTACTCGAGTTATTTTGTGAAATGCCCGAAGTCAAGTGGGGTTGGACTCGAAGTTATTTAAGGGTGGCTCGAGTCATTTATTTGTGTTACAGGTTTTTTTTAAACCTGTCTGTTTAAATTTTAAAATGATTTTAAAATTTGAAAATAAAGATTTAAACAAAGTTTAAATCAAAAGTTTTAATTTGTATCTTAGTTTTAAAATAAAATAAAGTTTTTAAAATTTAAATTGTTTTAACAACTTTGAATGTTTAAAGCATAATCTAAATAGTTTGGATTTAAAAATGAATTTGGTTTCAAATTCTTTTAAACTTCTTTTATAAGGTAAGTATTTCTTTAACACGAGATTTAAAAGGGTTTTAAATTGTTTAAACTTTGTTAAAGTTAAATTTTTATTCATTTTAAATCTTAAATTTAAAATAGAATGTAAAAGTAAATTCAAAGGTAAATTGTTTTTAAAATGCTTTTGATAATGATAATTTAATCATTAATAAGAGTAAAGTTTTATCTTAAAGTTAATTAGAATTTAATGATTTGGATTCATTAAATTATTAAGATAATTAAAAATGGATAATTAATTAATTTAATTAATTAATGATATGGATGATTAATTAAGTAATTAAGAGTTTTAAATTAATTAATTAAAGTTTAAGACTAATTATATAAGGAATAATTAATTTGTAATTAAGAATCATTAATTAGATAAGATTTCATTTTAAATTAATGATTAAGAATTAATTAATGAAGTAATTAAGGATTATTTAAGTTATAGTTAAAACTTAAATTAATTAAATAATTAGAGGTTAATTAATTGGTTATTAAGGATAAATTAATTTGTAATTAATATTGATTAATCTAAGTTTAATTACTTAAGAAAAGAAATTAAGAATTGTTAATAGTTAATGAAGGTCATTAACTTAAGACTGTTTAATAATTAATTAATGTGATTAGTTTTAATAATCAATTAGATTAATTAGTTAAAGATAATCATTTATGAAATTGTTTAAGTGTAATTACTCAATGGAAGTAATTAAGGAATTAATTACTCAATGTAATTAATTGAGTTTAATTTGATTAGTTTAAGTTAATTAATTAAGTTTGATTAATTTAAATTTAATCACTAGATGATTTGATAAGTAATTACTTAATGTAATAAATGAAGTGTAATTACTTAGTGAAGTAATTAATGGTAATTACTGGATGTAACAAGTTGAAGATGATTTATTATTGGAAGTAATTTGGATTAAATTACTTTTTGTAATTAATCAAGGGATTATTTAAGATAATTAATTAAGGAGTAATTAATATATTTAATGAAGTAATTAAGGGTAGTTAATTACTGGATGTGATTAATCAAGGGTGATTAATAAATGTGGTTTAATTAAAGATTTATTTCTTAATGTAATTAATTTAAATAGAATAATTAATTAAAAATGTAATTAGGGATCATTAATTTATATAATTAATGAAGTAAGGATTGATTAATTAAAACTAATTAATCAAAATAAGTGCTTAAAGAGTAATTAATTAATGTGATTAATTAAGGATTAATGTAATTAATTTTAGTTAATTAATTAATGAAGTAATTAAAGATTAATTACTGTATTTGGTAAAGGATAATTAATTTGTGAAATTAATTAAAGGATAATTACTTGAATGTAATTAAAGGATAATTAATCAAGGATGATTAATTAAGATGGAAATTAGAGAATGATTAATTAATTGATTTGTAATTAATTAATGGTTATGTAAGCAAGATTTATAATGATGAAGTAATTAATTTAATTTACTTTAAATTAATTAGAGATAAAGTAATTAATTTAATTCATTTTAAATTAATTATAAATGGTGTGATTATTAATCCTTGCTTATGTATGATGGATGATATTGATTTCCTTGAGTGGTTTGAAATCTCAGATATGAGATAAGTAATGCTGTGTGATATGGATGCTTTGGTTGAAGTGTGATGATAATATGGATTATCTATTTATGATGATAAAGTGAATTATCTATTTATGATGATAAAGTGAATTACCTATTTGTGATGATAATGTGAATTATCTATCTGTGATATTGTGAATTATCTATCTATGTGTATATGGATAATGAATTGAATTGTTTTAACTTTAAAACAACTTGACCTTAAAAGATACATTTTGGATTTCGATGAGATCGGGATCGGGTTTCCAGATTTGGATATCCGAAAACCACATCGATCCAAATTAACGATAGGTCGTGAATCTCAAGTGAAGATGAAGATTCAGAGTGCAAGGGTTATTGTCGTTAACTCTGAGGGTGATTCTAAAATGAGTGTAACGAGATAATGCCTTCGGTTTTGTTCGAACCCGGAACGAACTTGTATGGATTGAATGCTTTTAGAACATCGTCAGGTGGACAATGAGCATTCTAAGAGATGTGTTCTCTAAATGTAATCGTAGCCTCAAGCCTCATCAACCGGGAATGGCTAAAACAGGGGAGGTGCAACATGGCTAAGTGGGTAGCACCCAAGTAGGACGAGATTTTCCCCGTCTAGATGTCCCTTTTTATTCGGCTGTGTGGGCAGTTGTTGAGCTCCAACTACCGGGGTTGTCTTGTTCGGGATTGTCTAGTATGGGATGGTTCCGGCCTTGTGTTGCAGGGGATTTAGGGTGGATCCTCGGTACGTTGATCTAGGCCACGTACTGTGATGGGCGGTACCCCAGTAGCCCTGCCATTGTATGGAATCCAATCTCCAATAAGTGCCATCAGATTTGATTGTATTACCCACTTGTTGGCTAGCATGCTGGAATTTAATCATGTAACAGTTTCCGCTATTTCTTATTTACTTGAAAACCCTAGACCTATTATAATATCATAGAATTTCCTATCAAAGTTTTGGTTAGCGTAAGGTAAAAACTTACCCATGTTTATGTGTGGGGAGTCTTACGTGATACCTTTTGTTTTCAAAGGATTTTCAAAGTTAAGCAACTTTAACCTGTTACTCACACCAGATACATGTCTGACCCGGAGTTTATCTTCTGTTTTTCTTAAACTCTTGGGTACTCAAATTTTTACGAGTAGCCAAGGGATTCAGGTTTGCTTGGACGAATTGTGGAGGAGCAATGGAGCAGGAGGCTTCAACGTTATAGATATATAGTTTTTCGCTGTGTTGGTTTCTCTGTGTTGTATTTGAGTTGTAATAACTAGACAGGTGTTTATAACTGTCTAGTATGTTATGTATAATATGTGTAACTCTGATTGATGTTGTATACTATGTAATATTTATGTGATTAATATAATTTATTCATTCCGCTGTTGAGATTCTGATGTTGTTTCTTCTTTCTTCTCTATCTTTTCTCTTTTCTATCCCTTTCTTTCTTCAAGATGATACGACTTTCTGGTGATAAAAAGCCGGGTCGCTACACATAGCCTCCTTTACATAACTCGGTATCGAGTTAAAGGCATAATTCGGTGCCAAGTTATGTACTTAGCTCCATTTGAGTTGCAACTCATCATGCCTTTTCCTGCCATACTCCAGAGCCTATCTGCCAAGTTTCGTCCAATTCCGAACAACTTTACTTTCGATTTGCTCAATTCTCCTACCTACCTTTCTATGCAATAACAACATTAGCAAACAACATCAAATCATATCATTCAACATAGAATAACAAGCAATTTCATCCAATCAAACTTGTAGTCCATCAAAACAAGATAAACAAGGAAATTTCTAACATAGATCTACATTAGCATGAATATGTGAACATAAATCAAGGTTATTTCTAATCAATCTATATCATATGCATGGATTAACATGTCATTAAAGTTATAAAAGGTTTTTATGGCTAAAATCAATTTAAAACATGTTAAATCCTATAATTCTACCATATAAACATGTGTAGTATAGCGAGAAGGCATAAACCACCCACCAATTACTAAATTCAATCAATATGAATGTAGATCCAATCCGAACAGTAATGGAATGCACTTCAAATCAAACAAATCGATGATCTCTATCTTCTAGTTGATGATCTAATCAATAATCAACAATCCAATTGGATATAGAGAGAAATTTGGACGAATTGAGATGGATTTAGGGCTAATTAGCGTTTAGACCTGATATAGAGTAAGATGAAAAGTTTTCATTTGACTCCTACAGCCCCTATTTATAGTGATTCTCTAATTAGACTAATGTGCGAACTAATGGGCTTCACTAATTACACACTAAATTTGACCGAAAGTTTATAAAACTTAAAACAAGCTTAACTCCCTAACCGCAAGTTCGTTTTTCTATTTTGACCACTCTAAAAAATTACAGACCTTCATCTTGAAGTAATGAAACTGGATTGAGACCCTAATTTAACTCCCATCAAAAGTTACAGCCTAAACAAGGTTTTCAAGGTCAAAATGGTCACATAGAAATTTGGAAAAAATCATAGGTGTGTAAAATGCGCTTAAGAGTCATATCCCAAAATTATAGAATTATACGACCTCATATGAATAAAATAAAATATTTTACGATCCTCCAATACCTAAAATATGGGTCGTTACATAAAAGATTCCCCAAATTTAAGGTTAACCACACAATGCTAGGGTCAATCACATGTGTTAACTTATTGACCGAGTCCCTATTATGTTAAGATGTAACTTGATTTGTTTTTGAGGATGGAGTGGTAAATGTTTTGAAAAAATTATGGCCAAATGCATTTGAAAAAGTTTGTTTAAATTCTTTTGAGAAGTTGGGTTCAAATGCTTTTGGAAAATTATTGTTCAAGTGCTTTTGAAAAAAACTAGTGTATAAATGCTTTTGGGAACTCGATTTTTCAAACTATTTTTTAAATTTGATTGAAAAAGAAAAAATCTTTTTAGAGAAAACAAGAGAATTTTTTATTTTCAAATGCTACATACTTAGCCTAGAGAGAGTCGTTGTGTTAATGAGTATGAGTTTTATTGACCGATAAGGGTGATAGTATATAAAACATAGATAATAACAAAGGAAAAGGTTGTTTTAGCTTTGGAATTTCTATTTCCATACCTAGTTGATAGTGAAACGAAACTTGCATTTAGGATAATTCCAATTTAACATCCAAAAATAAGCCTCCTTATGCAAATTGTACATAGAAAAGTTGAAAAAGAATTAGGGACAAAAGATAACATTTCAAAGTACAACGGAATAGGTATCAAAAAGAAGGGTGGAAATGTAAATTAATTTCATCTTAATTCCTTTTTCGGCGTAGGAGTATAGATTAAAAATCTAACTTTTCAAAAATTTTGGATGTTAGAAATTGTATGTTGGGTATTGGATGGTAGAGATTGTATGTAAAATCGGTTGAACCATACTCCTGCTTGTCGAAATGTGGAATTTGTTATGTGAAGAAGAATTCTTGATTTTTGATTTTTGAAAACTAGCGTACATATAGAACTACCAGTATATCTATGTTGTTTGCATCATATTTTCAGAATGTTTTTAAAAGAATGTATTCATATAGGAGGTGTTGATTTAGAGTCATTCAGCATGCATATATTATATGTTGTGATATACCATGTATTTGTACACTTTTAGCTGCAAAATTGGTTATACACTAATTGATTGAATGGTTTAGATGCTTACGCGCTATGTTACATGATTCAACCCTTAGAGAATTTTGGGGATGAAATTCTTTCAAAGGGGAGAAATGCAACACCCCGTAAAGTTAATAGTAATTTATAAATAATTATTTAGGCTCAAAAATGAAATTTAAACAAACGTCGGAATTTGGGCATGAAAATTGCACCATTGTGTTCGTGGCGATTTTCTGAGCAACTTTCATATTTAGAGTTTCTTGATCGATGCTCAAACCAAGAAATTGTTAGCGTTTGAAGTTTCCAAAACTGAAATAATTAAAAACAAAAATAGGAAATAAATTATATTAAATGCAGACCCCAACAATTGACTCCCTCCTTGGGCCGGTCGATCGCCTATAAGGGAGCGGTCGACCGGTCTTCATAGTGGCCGTTAGAGTTGAACCTTGGCCGAATGACCTGAATTTAGTTATTTTAAACTAATGGATACGATTGATTTGACCTAACCCCTTACTTCTCTTTTCATATTTTCTGATCAGAGCAGCGAAACTCACATTTTCCTTTCTCCACTATTTCTAGAAATTATAAAATATTATATTATTGATATATAATTGGAGAAGGAAAGAAAATAAAAGAGAAAAAGAGAAGAAGCAAATTAACGTTGTGAAAGAAAAATGTAAATTTCATTATTATAATCTATCTCCCCTTGACCTTAAATCTCTTCTCAGATCTGTAATTCTGATAGTATGTATATACCTTATTATACATAATCTTTTGGATTGGAATGGAAAAGGAGTCAAGTAAAAAGATGAATTCAGATTCGGAAGATTTGGAAAGCTTAAAAGGTGAGTGAGAAATTATATAACTTATTTATAACATTGAAATTTATATCGTTAGATTTTATTTAATTATTATGTCTATATAAGATCTGATGACTTGTAGGCTTAAAACGAATGTATATGAATATAGCCCACATATTCTGTAAAATAGGTAATTGGAATCAGAATGTTATTTACATTCTAATCTGAAAATTTGAAGACCAGTTCGTAAATTTGTTAAAGTTGAATGTTGATAAGGTTGTAAAGTTTATTGCAGATTTATAGTTGGGTTGTAAAATGGTGTATCAGTTTAAGATTGCCCTTATTTGACTTGAAATGTGAATTTCTATGTTTTAATTTATTGGAAGCGGGGTGTAGTTTAATTATATCTATTTCCATTTAATTTTCATAAATAATCTAATTCCAAAAATATGTATAAAAGTGGGTCGTTTGAATTAAAAGGAATGTACTAAAAAGAAAAGAGATATGTACCCCGCAAAATTAATAAGGATTACAACAAAAACAAAAGCTTATATAAATTATTTTATTGCATCATTTATAAACACCCCGCAAAATGACTTATCCACCACATCATTTTCTTAGTAAAATTCATATCCCACATAATCCTTTTCACTCCTCAATAATTCCACAAATACCATTTTTCGTCCTCTGTTCTTTTTCAAATCCAGAAGTACGATCTTCAGCTTCTCACACTTTCTCTCTTTTGAATGATCACTATAATTATGAAAAAAAATCATACATTATGTCAATCAAAGATAGAAGTGATACAGAAGAAAGGGGAATCCAAATGGAACTTTGTTCATTTGCAATTTGTTTTCTACGTTTGGCCTGATATAAATGTAGTATATTTAACTTTTAGGTTTCTACTCATTTAATAAAATTGTTATTAATAGTTTGATTTGTGTTTAGATCCAAATGGAAATATGTTATGATATTCCTACTTTATATATTTAAAGCTCATAAATTCATTTACTTACGTGTTTATTTAGGTTTAGGACTTTTGATTTTAAGTGTTAAATTTGAATCTATTTAGCAAGGACAAAAATATAACAAAATGTTTGCCTTTTAGAAATGGAGGCATGCGGGGATAATTTCAGAATGTTAATAGGACTAGTCTTATTTCATGTGAAAATAGTTTTCATTCAATTCAAAAATAAAAACATAAACTCTCATAGGATGAATCCATTTACATTCAATTTTTTTTTAAAAACTTTAGAATGAGAAAAATTAATGTTGACTGAAATTTGAAATGACTTTAATTAATATTGATAAGAATGAGACATAAATGATAACCGCACGAACTGAAATATGAATTATAATGATAAATAAAATGATGGTTGCAAATAGGAATTTTATTTAACTTTAAGAAAAATATGAAAATGACTGAAATCTTTGTTGGACTAAAATATTGATTCGCATTTTGAGATAAAAAGACGGAATCTTTTAAAATAACTTTCATTTTCTAATTTTCTCACCCAACTTTTCACGATAACAGTTTCTATAGTTTTACCAAATAAAGTGAAAACTTATTGATACGATGAATTCATTAACGTTTATAAATTTAGAATGAGAAGTATAAATGCTGACTGTAATCTAGAATGACATATTGAAATATCACAATGAGTAATTAAATGAGGACTGCGGGGTGTATAATGACAAACAAAACAATATTTGCATGATTAACCTCCCGATCAATTACTAATAGCATATATGGTATGAAATAATTTTTGTTGCCAAGCTTTGATGGACTATCCAAACATAGTAGTATATGGGCTATTGATGGTGGGCTGCCTGCAAAAACCGATCAGTGCAATTGCTCCTAGTATCTTTTTTTTATTTTTGAAACTAGATAAGAACTGACACTGGCCCAACAGAACTGCTAGAGTCTTTTGAATAGTGGGAAATAACAAATTGAAAGCCTGAAAGTTCCAAGATGAATATCATGGACTAGGGGCCTAGGACTTAATGAATATCCAAAAAAATTGAAATCCATTCGCATCCGTATCCGAAAAATAAAAAAAATGTCTGAAATTCAAAAAGCAGATATGAATACGGATATGATGATATCCGTATCCAATAATTATCCGTCCGACCTTTGTCAAATTGGTAGGTGATATTATGTATATTTTAATACATCGAACGATTCATATTTACTATTTTATCAAGGAAATAACTCATATAATGTGTGTATAAATGAATATTCTTTGCGCAAAACTGTTTTTTATCATAATATTTTTTTATTTCTCGATGTTTTATAAGTTTTAGTGCTAAACCGGTTTTATGTGAATTCAAACTTTCGTTTATTCCTTTAAATTTATTGATTGCGGACGGAGCGAAAATATTTGATATCCGTCCATATCCGAAAAGTAAACGGATACGGATATCCGATATTAGAAAAAAGTTTCGAATACAGATGTGGATACGACACTATCCGTATTCGAAAGTATCCATTGATAGGCTATGGATACAGCTCATTGATAGGCTATGGACACAGCTCTGGACGTTGTTATTTTTAGCACTTAACTTTTTATTGGTTGACGAAATATTAGTTAATGGTTGCTTAATTTATAAGAGTTCAAACTAAATCAAAAAATTCAAAAGGTGTGGTGATTCTCTACTTTCGATGGAAAAATAGCCGACCCATAAATGGTCTCGGTACAGTGGAGCATTCTGATTGGTGAGTGATGAAATAAAAAGTGCATGTACAATTTGGCAATGTTGTAAGATTCATTCCGTGGCTATCATGAGTGAGTGCTATTTTGTTCACACTATGTGAACAAAACATCACTCCCCATTGGTTGAAATCAGTGGGCTCCACATGGAGCCCACTGATTTCAACCAATTAAGAGTTGTGTTTTGTTCACACTAGTGTGAACAAAATAGAATTCATCACAAGTCAACGAAGGAAAAGCATCGCATGTTCCTACGCAAAAATGGCAGGCGACGGTCAATCTGAGCATAAATGTTTTTGTCTGCGAGCATATTTGTTCTTCATTGGCTGCAAAAATTCAAAATTAGAAAAAAACATTTAGAAGTGATTATACCGCAGCATTCTTCATTATATTTTGGGAGTACGTGCATCCTTACAATTTTTTTAGTTGGGGTTCTCTATAAAGGAAAAGAATATCCATTCGTTGTAATTCACTGTAAAAGTTTTTTTCCTTTGTAACTCTACTTCGCAAACATTAAAATCTTCGATTTCTCTTCAAAAGTTCAACAAAACTCGCGTTTGAAAATAAAAAATGCTAAACAATATAGGCATATAGCAGACATCCATTTTGTGAGTTTTAACTAAATGACTTGATCAAAAATGGTAGTAATAGATATGCTTCCTGTTATCTATGTCAATCACTATTTGTTCGCAAGGATGCAGATATGAAACTGATGCAGGAGTGTCGTATCTCAAAGGATACACATCCCCCAAGTGATAGGTTAATCAGGGTTTATTCATCCAGTGACATAGACCGCTCTCCTGGAAACAATAAAAACCATTACCACTGCAGCGCTCCCTAGCGTTTATATCTACGCTACTGGATACAAGTACCCCTTATGCGCTACTCCGGACACTTCCGAAGGAATTGGTCCAAAACCATATAACAACATATGAACGAATGCGTAGCACTAGAAACACACTATGATCTAAATCTAGTCGCCTACTCCATGATTCTCATGATATGCACTTGCTTTGACCCAAACAGATCACTCAAGCACAACAACACTTCGAACCATTGAATCTATGTTAATCATCTGCCTTCATGCCTGCCCGATCTCGTATCAATCGCTGCCGTCACGTGCTCATACATATGTCTGAGTCTGGAACCAATTCCTTGCCGTTATGTGCTCCTTCCAACCGTACACACTCATCGTATGTGACCGTGAAACCGATCACTATCGCGATCTCGTATCCTGTGCAGTTAAAGCGCTCGGCGAATTCAATGCGGAGGAGGTGCAAAAAGTCATAGCGGGAATATAGCGAGGATATAGCGGGATATAGCGGATGACTCCAAAATAGCATATAAAACTCATACCTAATGTTTTTACAAATATATAAATGGTAATTAAATGAAATATTAACATTCAATTGAATTATAATTAATACATAAATAATTTTAAATAAAAACATGTGCGAACATACTATAAATAAATGTAAAACTGTTATATAACATAATTGAATTTAATAGAATATTAGAGTATTTTTATTTTTCAAAATATATTAAAAAATTAAATTAAATAAATAAATTTCATAATTTTTATAATGTATAAATGTCATTTTTCAATTCATTTCTTTAATGAAGATATAGCGGAGTTGCGGAATATAGCGGGAATAACGGGATATAGCGGAAATAGCGGGGCTTAAAACGGAAAGGCTATATTTGAGGCTATATGGAAAAATCGTAGCGGTAGAAATCCGCTATAAGATATAGCAGGGTTATAGCGGGGTAATAGCGGGGCATTAACTGCACAGCTCGTATCTGACTGGATCTCGATCGCTATCTCGATAACCTACTATTCACATGTAGGAATAGTCCATGCCCTGTATCCCTCACCTCGATCACTTCCTCGACCACTTGCCCGAATGCCTTATTGGTCATTGCCAATCACTTATTTACCTCTTATATTTGCATCCAAATCCCAAGCCTTGCATTGTCTTAACTCTTACGTCAAGCTGCATTCGGATCCGGGGGAAAAACCTTCGTTAATTGGCACCTAGCCTAGGCTTACTATCTAGGTCTATGCACCACCGGTGAACTGGTGGTAGCTTGTCCCAGGCAGTAAGCCTGGGGTAGGTGCCATCTGCCCATAACGGTCGCCGTATTGCACGCTGTTTCCTCCATTGCTTCGCCCGATGCACCGCCTAGCTTCCCAAGCCCGCCTTCACCAAATCGGATCTCTTCCATAGTTCATTGGTTGATGTTTTGAAAGTGGTTGCTTATATGTTCTAAAACCTATTTCGACACAAAACCCACTCTTTGCACGCGCAAAATTCTTTGGGCGAATCTAGCAACCCGGCTTCCTCTAATCCTGCCAAACGTACACAACCGGCCATCTTGCCTTATGTAATGCCTATGTGTGCCAATACACTCATTCATGCATATTTATACACATGTACACACACACACACACACACACACTTCACAACACAAATCACGTTTCGGACTTCGCCAGAATGATTACTCGACCCGGTTGACTCTCATGTAACTTAGCGCACACGATAGTTGCTATGGCTATATGAGAAGCCCACAACGAATTTATACACAAATATGTATTCATATACACTCCTACACACATACAAATACACATATATATTCAAACAAACATACACAACAATTCTAATTACAATATGCAAATTGTTTTGATTTTTATATATCTTCAAATACACGTATACGTATACCTACCCATATACATATATATGCATGTATGTTTAAATAAGTAATCCAATTATTACTTAAATCAAACCTTACTTTTATTTACTATATCTTTTCAATAAAAGTCCTATATCTCTTTCTACTTTATAAAATCATTCCATTATTTTATAAAATACAAAACTAGCTTATAAACTATTTTAAGCTTTTACAATACTTAACTTCTTCATTAAAATCAGTATTCATCTTATAATTATTTTATAAAACCTTATAACCATTTTATAAAATAATTCATGCCTACTATGTTATAAAATCTCACTCTCCTTTATTAAATACATCATTTATACCATTTTATAAATGTCACGCTATTTTATAAAATAGTTCTTTTACTTATAAAATTATTCCTTTACATAAATAATATTTATAAATAAGCCATTCATTAATAAGAATCATTTCTTTACTTTTAAATAATATCCATAAGTTCTAGTTAAGCTTCATCGATCCTCTAATCACTTTAATAATAAATGTAGAGTTCGAAACTCATTTAATTAGCTTACTAATTTTTCTAAATCCATTTAAATTAGTATCATTATTGCTAAATAATGGCATGCACTTAATTATGTTAACTAATTAATCTCTCATCCATTACAACATCACATATAATCATTCAATTAACCCAAAATCCATTTCCACGCCTATTAACTATTTCAAAAATAGTAATTAAGGTCTTAAACAATTATAAGCATGTTTATAACTTGAATACAAGCCTAAATCACCAAATAACATTCTTTAAATCATTACACATAACCTCATAATCACATAAACACAAATATACGAAGTATATCATGTAAAAATAGTTAGAGAATAATCCCACTCACCTTCTTCCTCTCCAAGTCAAGCTATAATCACCAAAACTCATTCTCTAGCTCTCTTGATATCTTGAATGAAATTCCAAACTCCGATTCAAGCTTATTCCTTGATGAGCTATGTGAGAAATTCGATGAGAGGAATTATAGTGATTTTTCATGAATTTAGGAATTTTCTATAAAGGGATTATAGTGGATTGAGGGACAGTTTTAAGAAAGTGATTAGGAAAAAGATTAGGAAATGAAAGTGAAATGTAACGTGCAATAAGAAATGAATGAAGAGTAAGCTAATTAATAAGCTAGCTTATGGGCCTTAGCCCAAATTCAACTTTCATTCCTTTCTAGAAATCACTGTTCCCTCCAAAAACTTATCAACTCCAAACGAAGCCGGCTTATACACATTTTTCTCACGATGGAATTGCGGTCTCAACGTAGGGTGTCTCGAGTTCCAATTCATCCATCTTTGATAAATCGAGCATAACAGACGTTCCGTTAATTAACGATTAAATATTTAAACTAATCATTTAAATATTTGGTCGTTAAAATCACGGGTGTTACACTTGTATCCTAAAGGAATATATATATATATATATATATATATATATATATATCTGTATGTGTGTGTATGTGCGTATGTATATATGTATGTATGCAATGGTAAAGTATATATAAAAACTTATTCTATTGTTTCTCTCTGATTATACTACATGAAGTTTTTCATAATTTAAAGTTCCCGCTCAAGTTGTTATATTTATGTTATTATCCATTTTTCTCATATTTTCTTTCATATTCACTATGTTGAGCCATAAAAATATGATTATATATCCATTACATTTCACTGTTTTTATTATTATAACTTACAAAGTTTATTTTTATGGACTAATAGTAGCGTAAATAATAAATTAACAGTTGCTAACATTTATTATGAGAAAAATGTTTATTTTTTTATCTTTGTTAGTTTTACCACAAGGATAAGTTATTAAAATATGAAATAATCAGTTTAAAACCAGAATATTTTGAAAATAAAATAGCAATATGATTCCTCATAATTTTTTTGAACTTTCAACATTTTTCTAGTCTGTAGTTCAAATTTTCATTTATCATACTTTCTTTATAAATGAATATTTTGACATTTGTCACTAAGTTGCATAAGGCATAATATATATTGATTAATTATTATTAACTTTTAGTTTTAAATTTTTTTATCACTAATATTTGGAATTAAATTTACAAACCACTTTCTAATAAAATGCATATATACTTATCATAAAATATTATTATATCATAAATTTTCAATCAAATAAATTAAAATAATTAATTAGTAATCAATAATATTAACGACGAAAAAACAAAATATCGGTGTATTTTCATGAACAAAAATGACAAATTTATTTCTTCAAAATATATCACCTAAAAAAAGTTATACAGTTTGACAAAAAATAAAATCAATTTTTTAGTGAATTCGTCTTAGAAAATTCAATATACGTTGCATTACAAATTACAGTTAATTTCAACAAAAAACATAAACTTAAATATTACATTTTTTACAATATTGTCATGTGCAATGCATGGTTTACACACCATTTATTTAATTATACATATGATATAACTAACTGATTACCTAGTTCTTATGTATAATTACACTCTTCAGGTTGCTGCTTTTTGGTGAATCACTTAAGTGATACCATTTGGTGAAGCATGTTGAATAAATTCTTATATATAGTTACATAATATGATATTTCTCCTAAGTATACTCATTAAAGAGTACTTTGGAGTATTAGTCTGTGTTTGAACCAAAAATGGCATAAACACCTAGAAGTTTATGTATAAAATAAAATATGAAGAAATGTAAATGAAAATGAGGAATAAACAAGACACAGTCGTTTATAGTGGTTCGACAAAGCAAGGCCTACGTCAACTTTAAGATTTTATTGCTTATATCTGACTTGGAGGTAGATGTTCTTGGGGGTCGGTGCAACTCCGACACTTGGAATTTCAAAATTACAAAAATATAGAGTAGGGAAGAATTAGAGCCAAAAGATCCTAAAAAATGAGCCCCACCTTCCTATTTATAGAGGTAAAGGCCTAAAATCTCGTACAAAATATCTCCAAGCCGTTATCCATGGTTTAGACCAATTCTCCCAAGAAAGTAGGTGCCAACTCTTCAGTTTGTATGGGTCGGTACAACTCCAAGAGTAGGGGCCGGTACCGACTGTAACGACCCTGGTTTGGAGATTACCATAATTATTAAATTATAATGAGATTACAATTTAATAATGGAGAAAATAATTTAATAAGGAGAAAATGATGTGAAATATTGTATAATTGAAATAAACAATATTGTATGAATAAATCTTGGGTGAAGGTAATAAAATGAGATTTATTTCAATTTTTAATGGTTGAAATAAATTTAAGATGGAGAAATATAAAGTTAACTACTTTATTTGAGAATTTGGGTGGATAAATATCAATTGTTGGTATTTATTATAGTTAATAAAAGGATATTGGTGATGTATACCAATAATCACCTTTTATTGTTTAATAATAAAAATAAAAGAAGAAACAATTGTGAATGTGCCTAAACATGATGAACATGTATGTGAAATAAAGCATTTATTTTATTTAATGAATCCGAGTGTAGTTAGTGGCTACATTTGATTAAATTGAATAATTTGAACAATATTGTGTTGGTTGCCAATATTGTCATTTTATTTAATTAAATATATATGAGAATGAGTAATAAAATAATTAATCATGATAAATATGATTAAAAATGTGAGAAATAATTTATTAATGTCTAAACATGTATTGTTTTGTTTTGGGTGCATAACATCTTTTTATTTAATTAACCAATTGTATTAAATTTGCAAGTTATTTTGCAATTATGGGAAAATCGGTTAAATTGAGTAATAAATGGAAATTAAATAACAAAATTGTTGAAACTTATATTTTGATAATTTTATTAAAAACTAGATGACTTAACTAATCCAACGCATCCAAAATCATTAAAAACGGATTAAAAATATAGAAGTTATGAAGATTTAAACATTGTATAAGTGTAAATAAACTTAAACAATTTTTTTTTGAGTAATTAATTTTGGGCCTAATTACCTAACTCATACCCATTAGTCCTAATGAGAAACATCTGGAGGAAAAGTACGTTCTTCTTCTCCAATTGTATACGGCTTCTCCTCAACAAAAACTTCTGAAACATAAAAACAATGGCTGCCTTCTCAAACCTTAGCCATAAGTCAATAGAATTTCAGGTCTAATTCAACAAGAAGGTAATCTCCATCCTTCTCTATCTTGAATTTGAGGAGAAATCCATATTTGTTTACTGTAATTTCGTTTATTGAAGATTTCTTTCTTTGCATGTCTTCTTTTCAGCTCCTTCAGGTACTTGAGAGGCATAACCAGCGGAAAGTCTCCATTTTGAAGCTCAAATCTCCTTCTTTTTGCTGCTAATAGGTAAGCTAAGGCTTATAGCAACTGTAAGTGAACCAATTTCAACAGCAAATAATCTCTTGCTTGAAATATTTGGTTAAAAATGTTGAATTTTACCTCTGTTCTATATTGATTGATGCTGAAAATGCCCTATCTTGTTTTGCTCATATCTAGCTCGTCCGGTGTCGGATTGATGCCATTTTTTTTAGATTGTAGAGGACTGATTATAGTTTGTTCATGTTAAATTTCATTGGGTTTTGATTCCGTTTGGACCTTCTTAGTTGCTGTCAAAGATGAAAATCCGAGAGGGATTAAGCCCAAAATATTCTAGTGGCTGATTAGTGTTTTCGCCATAACTTTTGCGTTTTTTTCCCAGAATTTCGAATTCTTGGATGTTCTGTAATTCTTGTGAAATATGCCACAACTTACATGTTTTCGGTTTTGACTGATTTAGAAGTCTACATAGTGGAAAATTGGCATTTTCATCGCTGTCCTGTGTTGACAGGCAGCGCAAATAATTTCTTTCTTAGTAGTATTTCGATCATAACTTCTTCATTACTGATCGGAATATCAAAATTTATGAAGTTTTGGAAACCTGAAGCTGTTGGCTACAATTTTTGTATTTTGTGTTTTGTAGAATTTTGAAGTTTGCATGGTGAAAAAATTGATGTTTTCAATGTTGGCCTGTTATGAACAGCCCCAATATTGATGTAATTGTTCGACTTTGATGATTTCATTCGCATGCTTTGGCAAGAATTTTACTACAAAATTTGATGCTAATATTTGATCATTTTGTCCAGCAATGGGCTAATCAAGTTAGGACGAGATTTGAATTTAAATTAATATAAATTTGATTTAAAATTGAATATCGGTTTAGGCCGATTAAATTACAAAATTGATGTTTTCTTGAGTTTGAAAAATCCGAATAAATTCTAGAGAATCTACTAACATCATGGTTGTAGTAATATATGTTTTTATGCATTTTTAGAGGTTTTTAAAATAATTATTCTTTATTCTTAAGGCATTTAAAAATTGTTAAAATCCTTTTTAATGATGTATTTTCTCTCAAAATCTTTTAAATAAACTTATAGAATTTGTTTTATAACCCCGTTTTCTCAAGTAAAATCTTTTATAATTTATTTTATTTATTTTAATTACTTTGATGCTTTTTCGGACGTATGAGGAAGTAAATTAAACGGTTTAGTAAAATTGCGAGGTATGGGACTCGGGAATTTACTTTATCGGTTAATTTCGGACTTGTACGATCGAAACAACTTTTGGGAATTGTTGAATTCCTCTTTGATGACAACCACTTTGTGGTATGTTTTTGATGTATTTAAATCCTAATTGAGGCAAGATTTTGATGGAATTTGATGTGTTTGGTGATTTTATGGAATTTCTACTCGTCGATAAGATGAGACGAATTTATCATCTTATACCATAAGCCGATGACATGAGGCGATTCTTTTGATGATGTGGATGATTTCTTAGTGTGTCACGAACTAGCAGCTTGAAAACCGCTAAGTGAGAGCCTATGGTATGGAACATACGTTACCACTTTCTGGGTTACTATCCGAGAGTTGTTGACACATTCCGGGGGAACCACCAGTACTTGGAGTCCCGATCGGGTTAAGTAATACTTGACTCGATCACTTTTGATGGCGGGGACTCAGTGGACACCGATTGGAGTGAGGTGCTCCAATCACTTTTGATGGCGGGTGTTCGTGGGGAATATAGATGACGTCATAGACCGGATTAATTTGAGATGATCCGGTCGAGAAATGGATATGGTACCATGATGGTGAACAGTACTGGTAAATAGCACGTGCAACATGCTTTTGCATGTAATAATTGGCCAATATGAGATTTCTCTTATGAGTTATGATGATTTTTATTTCACTATTTTTTTTGATGGGTTTACCTAGCCTTATAGATGTAAATAAGGCAAATATGATTTCTTTGAGGATTTTGGTGATTTTGAATTTTATGGATTTATACTTGGGATTTATATACGACTTTGAGAGATTTATTTATTCATGGATGATGTTTGAATGCTTTCCCTTTTATCATATACATGAATTCCCTCATATTAACCCAAGTATATGTGTATACAAACCACCATAGAGACATAGTGAAGTTACTTGATATCAACCCTAGATGTTCATATCTACTTATGTTATCCCGTTGCGAAGCTCTTCTCTTTACCTTACTGTATTTCCTTTCTAATGATAAGATTCAGTTGCCTGACCCGTGTGTTTATCACTCGGGTCAGACCGAGTTGCAGGTTAGGTGGAAGTCGATCTTTTGAGTTGGATCTATGTTGCTTTTTTGTGTAGAACGCATGACTATGGACTGGACTCCTCTTTTTACTGTTGTACCTGTTATCGACACTTTGTATATATTCTATTATGGGATGTGATGTATGTATTTGATATGGGCATACTAATATGTAGTGGTGTATGACACCTGATGTTTGGGTTTGTAGCTATATATATGTGGCTGCTGTTCTGTGATATGTATGTTTTATTTATTTCATTTTACTTCTGAATAGATCCTGTAGCCAAGCAGTATCGTATTAGCTAAATATTGGATATGTCGATTCCATGAGGTAAAAACAAATTCGACGTATTCAGTCTTCAGCTAATGCATTACTATATCGGTCGCCCTTAACCAGCCCTATTCTCTGCGTTAGTAGACAGAATTACTTGTTAATTCCCTTTACTAACGTGGGTCTCGGGGTGGGGTGTCACACCGACCCATAGGATGAACAATATGGCTGTCTTCAACTCTTCATCTTGGTTAGTCTTGTGGTTAGCTTCATGATTTCATTGTTGTTTGCACCAATATTAGCTTGCTTCTAGGTCCAAATGATGGAGTTGTGGAAGAACAGAGTTGCAACTTTAAGCGTTTGTGGAGATTGATGGAGAATTGTATTGGATCAAAAAAATGACATTGAAAATAGGCTTTTGGCATCAAGTAGAGAGCATGGCCAGAAGTTGGACTCTAATGGGGAAGAAAACATGGGTCGGGACCGACCCATAGGGTGGGGTCGGTACCGACCCTTAACTTAGGTAATTTTGGGGTGTGTCTTGGCTTGGGTTGGTTTGGCTTTGGCCTTGCGATTCTGTTTGTGTCTGGTTTCTGGACTTCTAGGCTATCTCTTTAGGCTTTCTGCCTTGATAACTCCAAGTTCGACCCGTTTAGTCTGTCCGAGTATGGCCTGGTCAAAAGGCCGGATAACACTCTCTCCCAAAATACATCTCATTTCAAACGTGATGTGCTTTGAATTGAGACAAGTTAGAGTTGCTGTGAAGGACTCCACTCTGAGTTTTGAATGGTCATTATCCTTCTTGTGAATCATTTTTGTGAAAAGTTATGTCCATTGTCATCCATCACGATGCTCTACTAGCATCCGGGATTATAAATCTGGAATGTATTCTCTTGATCGGTCATTCTAAATTTGACGATTTTAAACTGATTCCATCCTTATACCTCTCATGTTTGAATTTGATTTCCCTTTGATTCTGGTCACCGGGTATTGGATATATACACGTACACACATTCACGCACATGTTCTTGAGTGGATAGGAGTTCTTGTTCATGGTCAATCGTATGTATTTGCATAAGCATACATATGCAAACATACACACGCACATATATATGTATATATATATATATATATCTGTCTGTGTGTGTGTACTTTTTTTACTTTAGGAATCGGTACCGACTCATAATCTAGGAGTCGGTACATATTCTTGACTTGGGAAAAAATCCCAAGTTCAATGCTTACAACTGCGGTTCCAACGTGGGTATATAACCCATGCTTATCTCACTTCTTCCCTCACTTGTTCATTTGCCTTTGCCAAATTGAAACTCCGAGCTCCCCACTGAAGATGTCGCTTTCTCCAACCAACCTTCGCCTTTGTTCATGCCTAGAACAGTCGCCGCCCTATCCTCGCCTGCACCTGACATCACCCACGCTGTTGTGACCTCGCCTCACATTTGTAGACCCGAACCATCTTTCCATCGACCAAGCCTTAACCTTAATCGTGCAAATAGACCCGACCCAAGGCCTCATCTCGACTTGCATAGATAAGTGATGAATTTGGTGATGGACATGAGTGTGGATGAACAAATGTGGGCGAATATGGACGTGGATGAGATTTTAGATGACAGCTGTGGTTTAGGAAGCGGTGAGGGTGGAAGAAGAAGAAGGATGGAAATTTCTTTAAGTGATGGAGATGTACAACTGCAACACTTAGACAAATTTCTAAACATTTGGTTCATAAAAGAATCCCGCTTTGTAAATCAATATCTTCTTCTTAATCCCAAGCATTTTCCAAAGCATGACCGATGGTGCGAAACTTGTCGAGACAATCAGCGATGACGGTCATGTCGAGTGATTTCCAGAATTCATAATGAACTGTTAAATAATATCAGAAACCTGAACTGCACGACACTACACCGTACTAGAATCCGCTTTAACACAAGGGGTATAATTTGCAATTAATCTCATAATTTTAATTATCTTTGGAGTTTTTTTTATAGAAATGGATCAGAGACGTTCCAAATGTCTTACTGCTCAAGCCATAGGTACATCCACTTCGAGATATGTCAAATCCGACGTCGAGTCAAGTTCACCAACGACTGCACATGCCCAACAAACTCCGGTAGAGCAAGCACAACAAATTCTAATTCAGCAGGAACACCAACAAGAGATTCCATGGGTCGTGAAAGGGAGTGCGGATTAAGGATCTTAAGGCTAATTTAACACTAGAGGGGGGTGAATAGTGTTTAATGGATTCTAAGACTTATATGGACTAATTTAAAAATTATGTTATAAACCAATGCAGAACTTAATCACAGAACAATCACAGAATCAAACACAGATGCAGAAAGTAAATAAAAAGCAGCAAAAGGAAAGAACACACCAGATTTTATACTGGTTCGGAGTTACCCTATGTCCAGTTCTGTACCAAGGCAAAACACCTCATACAGATTTTTATTAAATCAATGTCGAGATTACAATCCTCAATTTCTAAAGGCCTTGAGGTACCCTCCAATCTCTCGAGTCCGGGGCAAACTCCCTTGATTTACGGGCCACAAGATTACCCAATTGATTTCCAGGCATAACCACAACTTATAGAGAGACTCGATAAACTTTTGATTACAAATTGATCCTATAACTTTGAATAGCACTTTGATCTTCGAGAGAGGGCATAGAATCAAACAAGAATGAGATTCTAATTTGATTCACTTGAGAATTCGGCAGAATTTCGGCACGATCTTAAAAATATGAAAATTTTAGAATATGGATTTGTGGAGAAGGAGTGAAGAAAATAAGAAAATAGTTATTTAAAAAATTCGTTTGTGAAGGCTATTTATAGACCAGTAACGGTCATAACCATTCGTGAAGAGATTTAAACGAATAGACACTTCTTTTGAAAATTGAAACTTTTGAATTTAACGGCCACCATGTCGACATGGAGTATCCTATGATGTCGACATCCTTTAGTTAAAAACAATGTGAAGTCTAAAACAAGAGTTTATTTAAAAAACAAAAACAAAGAATATTTTAAGGCTAAAACATTTTTTTGAAAAATCATTTGAAAAGATAATTTTTAAGGCTAAAACATTTTGAAAAGCAGTTTTGAAAATCATTTTGAAAAACCATTTTGAAGTAGTTTTGCAAGCTTCTTCCTACATAATATCTCATCACATCAGGACTCGAGAACTTGTACAAAACCAGGATGTTCGTGGGTTTGTAAGCCACTTGTCGTAGGTTTGTAAGCTACTTGTCGTGGGTTTGTAAGCCACTAAGAAGGTAGAAATGAGTTCCATCCCAAATGAAATATGGAATGAAGATTTCCGTGCTATTATGAAGTTTTAACAATAAACCAGACACTTATCTCGAAATATTGATCTTGATACTCATGAGTCTTCAAACTTGATTTCTTCATTCTTGATCTTTATACTGTACAGTCTGCAATAGTCAGTACCGACTTTATATATATCCTGCATAATAACATTCATATATATCTAGACAATAGTGTTAGTATATAAGTTATAATAAAATAAGTTACAAAGGTTGTTTTCATCAAAACCACTATCTCCGGTTCCTAACAATCTCCCCCGTTTGATGATGACAACCTTATAAAATGTACTTACCACTTCGATCATACCATAACTCCGCCTTACTCCAAGCCTATTATTTTATATAACTTCTCCCCCTTTGTCATCAACAAAAATAAGACCTAGAAACCTTGAAATTAATAGAAAATAAGATAAACAAACATATGACAAAAGAATAATAACTATGTATGAGTGAAATATAACATCCTAAGTTAAATGGAATTCAAGATTTTATACACCAAAGATTGTTTTTAGAAGAACATTAATTAAGATAACACTTATATACAAATTAACAAAACATTATATAATCAAGAAAGAGAAAAACGAAAAACGCTTAACGAGGACCCTTAACTACTGGTGATTTATGGACCGAGCAATTTGGATAGTGGAGACAAAAGTTTCCACATTGTTCGACCAAGTTCCCATTAGCGTCAAAAAGGACCTCTCCAACGCAAATCACGCCATCGTCTTCATCCATATGAACATCCAGATTTGGCAGAGGATGTTCTTCTTCTTGATCCTCTTGTGGTTCTTCTAGAGGCTCTTCTTCTTCAGAATCCATGGCTTGTGATGATTCTTCAATGACAATGGGATTGGCATGGTTATCCATAAGGAATTTTTATAAATTCCTAAGAATTCTGTCTTGCCTATCTTGTTCTTTAGCCATTCGCAGTTGACTTACTTGAATTTACGTCATCATTTGAAGCAAATCTTTCATCTTCTCTTGTAGTTTAATGACTCGTACGTGTGTGGAACACTGAAAAGGACTAGAATGAGGAGAAGTGGGTGAAGAAGGTTCATTATTAGAGGAAGAAGCCGTTAATTTTCTATTTTTAGAAGTTTATTACAGAGAATAGAACAGAGAAAAGGAGTAAAAGTTGAAATATATAAATATATAACCAAATAACTAATTTTAGAGGGAAATTTAAATTTGAAAATCTCGGCCTGTATGTCGACATAGGGGGATAGGTCATGTCGACATGACCAGTTCAATTTTTGAGAAATTTTTATTTATATTAATTATTAACTATTAACTATACTTGTATTATTTATAATTTATATTTCAGTTAATGAACATATACCTAATTCTCTTCTAAATTTAGTAAAGTTTTGTTCATTTAATGGTTTGGTTAATATATCAGCAATTTGTTTTTCAGTATTAATATATTCAAGAGTTATGACTTCTTTACTTATATTATCTCTAAGAAAATGATGTCTAATATCAATATATTTTGTTCTAGCATGATGAGTTGTCTTTTTAGATAGGTTTATTGAACTATTATCACAATAAATTGGTGATTTAGTTATAGTTAATCCAAAATCTTTTAAAGTTTGTTGCATATATATAACTTGAGAACAAGCCAAAGCAGCAAATATATATTCTGCTTCAGTTGTTGACAAGGATACAGTGTTTTCCTTCTTACTAAACGAGGAAACCAGAGAATGTCCTAGAAAGTGACAAGTTCCACTTGTACTTTTTCGGTCTGACTTACAACCAGCGTAATCAACATCACAATATGAAATTAAATCAAATACATCATTTTTAGGGTAAAATAAATCTAAAGTATGTTTTACATATCTTAAAATTCTTTTAACAGCTTTTAAGTGAGTTTCTTTAGGTTGAGATTGGTATCTTGCACAGAGACAGACACTATGCATGATGTCAGGATGACTTGCTGTTATATAAAGCAGCGAACCAATCATTCCCATATATAATTTTTGATCAACATTTTTTAATTTATCTTCTTTACTTAAAGCTACATTAGTTGTCATTGGAGTTGGTTTCCCACTAGAAGTGGTCAATCCAAATTTATTAATTAAATCCTTAGCATATTTTTCTTTACTAATGAAAATTCCTTTATCTAATTGTCTGATTTGAAGTCCTAAGAAGAAACTTAGTTCTCCCATATGACTCATTTCAAATTCTTTAGTCATTATATCTGAGAATTCTTTATTCATTATGTTATTTGTTGATCCAAATATTATATCATCTACATATATATTTGTACTAATTGAATATAATTTTTGTTTCTTTTAATAAAAAGAGTTGTATCTATTTTACCAATTTCAAAACCAGATTGTAGTAGATAAGGTCTTAGTCTTTCATACCAGGCTCTAGGAGCTTGTTTCAGACCATATAAAGCTTTCTTTAATTTATATACATGATTTGGAATTTTATTATCTTCAAAAAGTGGAGGTTGTTCAACATAAACATCTTCTTTTATAAAACCATTTAGAAAAGCACTTTTAACATCCATTTGATATAACTTGAAATTATTGTAGTTTACGAAAGCAAGTAGAATCCTGATAGCTTCTAGTCTTGCTACGGGTGCAAAGGTTTCGTCATAATCAATTCCTTCTTCTTGACAATAACCTTGCGCGACTAAACGAGCTTTATTTCTCACGACCTCACCAAGTTCATTCATTTTATTTTTATAAACCCATTTTGTTCCAATTATACTTTTATCCTCAAGTCTAGGAACAAGTTCCCAAACATCGTTTCTAGTGAACTGATTCAATTCTTCTTGCATAGGAAGAATCCATGAATCATCAGATGATGCTTCCTTTGGATTTTTAGGTTCAATAGTTGATATAAAAGCTACATTACTCATACTATTTAGTTGATTTCTTGTTTTAACTATAGATTCAATATTTCCTATTATATTTTCTACAGGATGATCTTTTAATAGCCTAATTCTTTTATTAGGTTGAATGATTTCAAAATTAGTTTCATTAGGTTCATTATTTAAAGTTACAAAATCTTCTTCATCTTTTTTTTGTACAGTATCTTTAAAATTTTCATCAAAAGATACATGCATTGTTTCTTCAATAGTGTTAGTTCTTAAATTATAAACTCTAAATGCTTTACTTCTATTAGAATATCCGATAAAGATACCTTTGTCGGATTTAGGTTCAAATTTATCTAAATTATCTTTTGTATTAAGAATAAAACACTTACTACCAAAAACTTTAAAATAAGCTACTATGGGTTTCTTATTGTAAAGTAATTCATATGGTATTATATTAGTTAATGGTCTAATTAAAATCCTATTTAATATATAACAAGCTGTAGCGACTGCTTCAACCCAAAAGTTTTTAGGTAAGTTACTATCAGAAAGCATTGTTCTAGCACACTATTGAATCGTTCTATTCTTACGTTCTACCACTCTGTTTTGTTGTGGAGTTCTTGGAAAAGAGAAATTATGAGTAATTCCTTTTTTATTACAGAAATTCTCAAAATTTTCATTTTCAAATTCTCCACCGTGATCACTACAAATAGTTTTTATTTTTAAAGAAAGTTGATTTTGAATTCTTTTAGCAAAATTCTTAAATAATTCAAAAGCATCACTTTTAAGTTTAAGAAAAATTGTCCAAGAATATCTAGAATAATCATCTACAATTACAAAAACATATTTATTGTGATTAATTGATTGAACTTGAGATGGACCAAATAAATCTAAATGAAGTAATTCTAGAGGTTTAGAAGTAGAATCATATCTTTTAATTTAAATGAACTTTTCTTAAGTTTTCCTAATTGGCAAGCATCACATATACTATCTACTTTAAAGTTTAACTTGGGAAGACCTCTAACTAAGTCAAGTTTTGATAACCTAGATAACAGTTTGAAATTTAAATGACCAAATCTTTTATGCCAAATCCAAGGGTCACTTGTATTAGCCAAAAGACATAAGTTATCATTTGAAACTTTCATACTAAGGATGTAAATGTTTTTCTTCCTAATTCCTTCAAAGATAATATTTGACTTATTATCTTCGATGTGACACTTATCTTTTCCAAATTTAATTTTAAATCCTTTATCACATAGTTGACTTATACTAAGCTGATTATGTTTTAAATTCCTAACTAGCAAAATATCAGAAACAAGAGGAGTTTTAGAATTATCGACATTGCCGATGCCAATCACATATCCTTTTGAGTTATCTCCAAAGTTGACCAATCCACCATCTTGATATATAATGTCATTGAGTATCTCGGGATTTCTAGTCATATGCCTTGAATAGCCACTATCAAGTATCCATTTATCTTTCTCAATTTGCACAGTTTGTCCATTGGTTGTTGATTCTTCAAAAGCCATGTAACATGTCTGTTCCTGCATAACAAACCAATTCGGTAGATAACTTGATTTTTCATAAAAACTATATGCAGACTTATGATACTTTGATGAAATGCATAAATTCAAACTAGTATTAACAAAATTTCCTAAAAATGCCATTTTTAACTTTTCAAGTTTCAGATTATGAAAACTATGAAAACCTATACTTCGATACCAATTGAAAGGGAGTGCGGATTAAGGATCTTAAGGCTAATTTAATACTAGAGGGAGGTGAATAGTGTTTAATGGATTCTAAGACTTATATGGACTAATTTAAAAATTATGTTATAAACAAATGCAGAACTTAATCACAGAACAATCATAGAATCAAACACAGATGCAGAAAGTAAATAAAAAGCAGTAAAAGGAAAGAACACACCGGATTTTATACTAGTTTGGAGTTACCCTACGTCTAGTCCTGTACCAAGGCAAAACACCTCATACAGATTTTTATTAAATCAATGTCGAGATTGCAATCCTCAATTTCTAAAGGACTTGAGGCACCCTCCTGTTTCTCGAGTCCGGGGCAAACTCTCTTGATTTATGGGCCATAAGATTACCCAATTGATTTTCAGGCACAACCACACCTTATAGAGAGACTCGATAAACTTTTGATTACAAATTGATCCTATAAGTCTGAATATCACTTTGATCTTCGAGAGAGGGCAGAGAATCAAACAAGAATGAGATTCTAATTTGATTCACTTGAGAATCGGCAGAATTTCGGCACGATCTTAAAAATATGAAAATTTTAGAATATGGATTTATGGAGAAGGAGTGAAGAAAATAAGAAAATAGTTAGTTAAAAAATTCGTTTGTGAAGGCTATTTATAGACCAGTAACGGTCATAGCCATTCGTGAAGAGATTTAAACGAATAGACACTTCTTTTGAAAATTGAAACTTTTGAATTTAACGGCCACCATGTCGACATGGGGTATCCTATGATGTCGACATCCCTTAGTTAAAAACAATGTGGAGTTTAAAACAAGAGTTTATTTAAAAAACAAAAACAAAGAATATTTTAAGGCTAAAACATTTTTTTGAAAAATCATTTGAAAAGATAATTTTTAAGGCTAAAAAATTTTGAAAAGCAGTTTTGAAAATCATTTTGAAAAACCATTTTGAAGTAGTTTTGCAAGCTTCTTCCTGCAGAATATCTCATCACATCAGGACTCGAGAATATGTACAAAACCAGGATGTTCATGGGTTTGTAAGCCACTTGTCGTAGGTTTGTAAGCTACTTGTCGTGGGTTTGTAAGCCACTAAGAAGGTAGAAATGTGTTTCATCCCAAATGAAATATGGAATGAAGATTTCCGTGCTATTATGAAGTTTTAACAATAAACTAGACACTTATCTCGAAATATTGATCTTGATACTCATGAGTCTTCAAACTTGATTTCTTCATTCTTGATCTTTATACTGTACAGTCTTCAATAATCAGTACCTGCCTTATCTATATCCTGCATAATAACATTCATATATATCTAGACAATAGCGTTAGCAGATAAGTTATAATAAAATAAGTTACAAAGGTTGTTGTCATCAAAACCACTATCTCCAGTTCCTAACAGGTCGAACAACAAAATCTAGAAAATCCCCCGGTTGAACAAGTTCCGAAGAATCTAGTAGAGCCGGTTGGTGGGCCAAAATTAGATCCAACACCTGACACCATTGAGGATGCTGTAATATTGGAAGATCCTATTGATTATGTTGCTTCCAAAATCGATGAAGGATCACTTCGTAGAATATGTGATAAGCATAGGATTCTGTTTGAAGGTATTTTAGCTCCTTCCCATCATAAAAGGCCACACAACCTCCCAAAAGGGTACACTGCCTGCAATAGATATATGTGTTTGGCGGGTAGTGTCCCACCATTCAACCAGTTTATCCCCTGAGTTCCGAATTTCATGCACTTAGCTCCGACACAGCTGCACGCGAGAAGCCATGCTTTCCTCTTCAGTACATACATGCTATTCTCCAAGCACTTGAACCGAGTTCCCAATGATGAGGAGATCCAATACATTTATAGCTTCAAGAGTAGAAAAGAGAGTCCGTCTCTAATTTACTTGGAACCGATCAGAGGTTGTAGAGTAGTTAATGGGGCATGAAACAAGTTGATTTACTTCAAGAGTGAGTGGTTCTACATTCGTTGTCCACCTAGGTTCGCTCGAAGATGGGTATCCGGACGTAAGTTCAATCTCATTTATATTGTATGAATCTGCCTTATAGTCTGCAGAATTAACTCATATCCTTGTTTCACTATCCAAATGTTCTGATGAGACCCAATAGCTCGACACTTTCAGATGCTGTTAACACTCTATGGCAATTCTGGCAGGATAAAGAGATCAAAAGGCTCATGTTAGATGAAAATCTTCTTGCCTACCGCTTGTTAGAAGAGGGCCATAGTACTGGCATCGTTTAATAGCTTCCAGTGATGACGACAACGACGATGATGATAATAACCCTCTCGAAGGAATCGAGATTGGTCCAGATTTGCCCCCAGTCCCAAGTCCTGGGGTTGGAGTTTAAGAAAATATTAAACAAGTACCAAAAAGATGCCGAGGAAGGTGAAGTTATTGGTGAAAGTTGTGAGGATGGCCAAGGTAACATCGATGCGGGTCATGAGTCTCAGCTTGAACAATCTAGGGACGATCAACCGCCTACTCTGAATAAGAGGTTAATCATAAAAATCTCCAAGGTGCAGGATTCTACCCAGCCCTCGCTAGTCATAGATGCATAGAAAACTCTATCTCTTCCTTCGACGAGCATATTTGCTGGTTTAGGGCCAATTCCCACCGAGTTTGGTTCTTTTGATGTCAATAACATCAGTATTAAGGGCATAAGTTCCCTTATTCGCTTCGAGAAGGACACCATCCCTACTAGTGCGGGAAAGGTTACTCCCATGAGTAAAGCTCCAGCTCATGGTCCGTTGGGGGGGGCACTAGGACACTCATGGATAAAAGGAAATACATATATCGATCTTTGGAGGGGAAAGCATCCCAAGCACAAAGGTCTCGGTCGATTTTGTACCATCAGGGAAGTGGTCATAGTTATGAGTCAAGCTACCGCTCTAGCCATGATAAGGATGATCGGGGTAGAAGTAGTGTAGCGACCCACCATTCCGTACCCTTTGATTTGACAATAAACCACACTTGTCCAACCCAAATGGTACGAAATGGCGAATTACTAAGAGAGAGAAAAGGATAGAAGAAGAGTAGAAACAAAATACAGAATCTCACAATCGCAGTGGAACAAACTATAATATATAATAACAGATCTTTATACACAAAAAACTGTAACTGTTAATATACATATCATTATCAGAGTACAACAATCAACAAATAAATCTGGACAGTTATAATAACTTTTCCTCACAAGTGCTGAATATACAACATACACTCATAGCGGAATATAATCAAGTACGTGTAATACGCCTGAGGCTCCTCCAGCTCGTCTCCTGAGCTCCATAACATCCTAACCTGAATCTGTAATACTTGGTCTGACCCGAGTATTATAATAAATAATACCCGAGTCTGTCTGGAAAACCAGCGTGAGAAAAAACACTCAATTTGAGTTATCACTGTTATCAAAATTCTTTGAAAAACAAAGGTATCTCATAAAACCACGCCGCACATAAATACGACGGGTTTTTACCTTACGATAACCAAAACACTTTTATAGAAAATTTAGTGACATTATAATAGTGTATAAGTACAAATACTTATTAAAATAGCTGAAATTGTTACATTAATTAAATTCCAACATACTAGGCTCTACAATCAAAACCGTAAAGGCTAGTAGTGGATATTGGATTTCATACAATGACTGAGCTACTGAGGTACCGCCCACCACGGTACACCTCTAGAAAAATGTACCAAGATCGTACCTAACGATCCCTGCCAATACAGGACCGACCTAACCTTTACTGGATAATAGCGAATATGTTATCACTCTGGGTGTTCCCACCCTAATCGAGCACTCTCTTTTCCATGCACAACCATATCCATAATAATAATATATCCGAGGGTATCTAGAAGAGTAATAACATACCCTACTTGGGTGTGACCCACTTAGCCCTGTTGCATCTCCCCTGTTTTAGTCATTCCCGGTTGATGAGGCTTGAGGCGACGTATTACCTTTAGAATAACATTCATATTTGGAATACTAACACTGCCTTCCAGGCAACGATGCAATGATAGCATTCATCCATACAAGTTGTTCTAGGTCTGAACAAACCAAATCTCCTTCAAGACCACCATCTCCATTATCTTCAAGATATCACAATTTGTAACACACAAATCGGATTGAAGTGGTTTTCGGATAATTAAATCTGATCCAGGTCTATTCAAAACAATTAACGAATTTGGCCAAATTTGATAGTTGGTTATTTAACTATCAAATAACATCCATAAGCAGTCACTAGGCCCATATTTTATAAATCTTTCAAAACATTCATTTCAAATATCTTCACAAAGATATATATTCAAATCTCTTTCAATATTTCAATATTTGAAAACAGTTTCCAATTCTTATATCCATAACAGGACGTTTTTCCAACCATATCAATACTTAGAAATATTTCCAAATTCCATTTTATAATTCATTACTGAGAAAAATATTTCTATATAAATCATCTCGTAAATAAAATATATCTAAAACCTACCATTTCAATATTTAGGAAAATATTATAAGTCTATTTTCCAAAATCAGTTCAAATATCAACACTTAAGAAATATTCTATAACTTATCCTATAAATCTCCAGAAGTTTCATTAATTCCTTTTTACAATTTCCAAAATCGATTATACTCATAAATAAACTAGTCTAACCATTTATAACTTCTTTTATGAATTCAGATTCATTTTCGAAGTTCTCGTCTCCAACATTTCGGAAATTTCCTTAAGTTTTCAAAATTCCGTTATAAGATTTCTTTTATAAAATCACATCTGTCCAAATAAATCCGGTCACAAATCTCGAGAGAATTTATAAATAAAAATCCAATCACTTACTTAAATTCTATATATAATAATAATAAGTATTTTTAAAGAATAATAATTTATTTTCAAAACATGTTTAAGTAATTATTTAAAATATCAAAACACTTTTCGAAGAAACTATGGAAACTAATTTCCAACTCATTTAAATAATATTAATCGACTTAATAAAGTTTATTTATAATAAATTAAATTTATTCGAACAGTTAACTTTTCCAAAATATTTTAAATACAAATAACGGTTTTAAAACAACACTGTTTAATAAATAATTTCTTTTTAAAACAAACTTTACTTCTTGATACCCAATCCATTTTAAAATTCTGATATAACCAATTTAACTTTATAAATCTCCCTTGATTTACACACATTGATTTACGATTCCAATTTCATAACCATTTCCAGTTCTCCAAATAGAATCCACTATTTCCCTCTTTCTAATCCAAATTTCCATATCTCGTTTTTAATTCCACGTCGTGGACTTATACTTCCAATTTATGAATCGATAATCATTTCACAGTATTTATAAACATCGGTTATAAATTTATAATTTCTAATTTTAAATATCCTTATATATAAAATCACTTTCAGCTCTACCCTTTGATAAATCTCATTAGTTTACCAAATTCATACAAATACCTATTTAATCTTTTCCTAATTTCATCGATTTATAACCATCCCACTCTATTTATAAATATCATTTATGAGTTCATAAACTCATTCTTGGTTTTTCCTTATTGATAACAGGTTCATATTATAAATCCATTTATAATCGATTTCTATTTAAAACTTCATTAAAAATCTATCTCTTAATAATTCCCAATTATAATTCAAATCCATTCAAAAACTTGATTTCAACTTCTATTTTATAAATTTCAGAAATATCATCAAAATCTCTAGTTTTAAATTCCTTATATAAAATTGATTTCAAAAACATTTATTCGAAATCACATTACGAAATAGCTAAGTAAATTTTGAAATCGAATCCTTTTATTTAATTCAAATCTTTCCCTTGTTGAATATTCCAATTCAATATAAAATATTTTTATTTCCAAAAATCGCCTTTGAATTTCTTTTTTAAATTCAAAAATATTATTTATAGTATTTAAAATACCAAAATTAAGGCCAGTGCTACTATAGCATCCAAACAATCAAATCACACAATAGTTCATAACGGATTATTCAATTCCATCATATATCACTATAAATGAAAAACAATTAATATATTTAACGAATCTAGTTGGATCCCTCCAACCTGTTTCCCTGCAACTACAGATGTTATATAACTTAAAATACCAATCCCGCTTCGAGGCGGGATATCGCGGTAATATAAGATCATCCTCTATTATATAGGGCGCATAGTGTCTCATTCGCTCCAACCGGCAGGAATATATCCAACTACTAATATATACACTACTATATATAATATAATATTCAATTGATACTAATTTATGAATTCATCCAATCAACCAATAATTAATTTAACATTTTAAACGAGCAATCCAAAAATGAGTGAGATTTACTCACCTTGATTTTCATTTGCAATCCGTTCCAATTTTAAATTAAATTGAACCGACGTTCAATTTAATCTAAAATTCTAGCTGACTCCAAAAATCTCCAAACCACTTCCAGAATGTAGCCTACGTCCCTATGAATCCAACACTGCCGGCTTCATACGATTTCGACCTCGAATAATAAGGTTATTAAATTTTCAGTTATCGATTTACAACTATAATTAATTTAATTAATTACTTAATTTATAAAATATATTACCATATTAACTTTTAATTTCAAAATCTTAATTACCTCACTGCCTCAGTCACCCGACCTCCCACTACATCACTATCATCACTTAATAGCTGTTCCAAACCCTTTCTTGCCATCACCTACTTTCATCTATGCACACACCAAACGAAGCAAGAACAACAACTTAAACTGAAGAACCAAGAATTCAACAGTCAACTCAATTTACAATCGCGAGCTCAATTTCCCATCACCCTTCCACGTCGCAGCCTAGGTCGATCACGATTGTTCCCCCATCTTCCCGATCGAATTATCGTTGCATCTCCATGTCGCGGCCTCAAAATCGCCTGCATCTTAACCCCAATCATTTGCCCTAGGTCGACGTCGCCATCAATCATGGCCTTTCCTACCTTGTGCCGAGAATCTCCAGGCCTCCTCGATCGACAATCCACTATGTCTGCCGTGATAGCACTCCACTGTGCACGCGCTCCGCCCTTCCTTCGATCGCGACTCGATCGCGAGAAAGATTTTTTTTTCTTCGAATTGAATTCGAATTGAAGAAGCAGGAAAAAGATAACACAATTTTAAATTGAAAGAGGGAGAGGTCTGCACGAGTATGCATAGGGGAGGGGTGGAACCAGTTTAGGGTGGCTGAGGGTTGACTTGATTATGTATATGTATGTAGGTATGTATGTATGTATGTATGTATGTGTGTGTGTGTGTGTATATATATATATATATATTCAAGCTATCTCGTTACATAACTCAAAATCTTGAACCCCTATTTAGGCGTGCCTCCTAGCGTTTCTAATGTTATACCCCTACTCTGAACCAAATGGAACTAGACACGAGGCCCAATTCGATCGTATGTGGAAGATAGCTTTTTAAATCGACGATTTTAAATTAAATTAATTCTGTGCGTTTTTAGCTCGAACGACCAAACGGTGAATCCAATCGCCACGAAATTTGAAATTCGATAATAATACACTGTTACGGATCCAATGGAACTGGTTTCATCAAATTCCGAGACTGTGCCCCGGATCGCTATATTTGAAATTTTAAATTCATTCTATAAATTCAATCAAAATCTTCATATTCAAAAATCAATTTATATTCTAAATCCAATATTTAAAACCATTTAAATATTCAAAATTAAACGACGGAAAATTCGGGTCGTTACAAGCATATACTACAAAGATAGCTCATCGCACGGTTTTGCTTCCAAGCATTGCCCTAGGTCCAGATCACCTCCTTCTAGAAGCCTAGATAGGCAACCTGATTGTCACGATGACATCTCGCCTAATGCTTCTCCCATTCCACCTCCAGCTTCTATCCATGTGCAACCCCTAGTGCCATCTCACTCCAGTCGATCCTCCCACCCAGACATCACAAGAGTGGCTTTGAAACTTCCCAGCATAGGCCTGGCAAAGAAACTGCTATAGTCCCACCTATCTCTACGAAGAAACAGCTTGCGGTCGATGCTCAAATAGCCAAACTAAAGGAAGGATTTCCAAACATTTGCTTCGATGGTCTTATTTTTGTGCCTAACTTGAAAAGAATCTTGGCTGACATACAAAAGATGACCATCGATTGTGTGATCGACGTTCACAATCAGTATATTGAATGGTCGAAGTTAGCTGAAAAAATTTCCATAGTGTCGAGGGATAGGCAGCTAGAGATTGAAAACCAGAAGCTTATCAAGGCTATAAAAATAAAGAATCATTGCTAATATCGATGTCGAGGTTGAGAATATGAGGAAATCTGAAGCTAACGCTACGAAGAAAGCCGAGGAGGACACTATCAAGGTACTCGAGACTGAAAAGACCAAGCATCTTAATGAAATTGAAAAGCGCATCATCGAAACTTCAACCTGGTGTTAGAGAGAGAGAGAGATGCTGCTAACAGGAAAGTGGCTAAGCTGAAGACCAAGATCGAGCATGAAACAAAGGAAAAGGATGAAGTGCGCCAACAAGCTCAAACTTATTGTGATGAGTTGCTCAATGCTAAGTAAGATAGGGACAAAGCACTCGAACGTGTTAGAGACATTGATGCACTCATCAAAAGAGAGGTTGAGGCCGCGTAACAGTGGGCTGAAGAACATGTGATGGAGATGTTCGAACCATTGCTGAACCAGTACAACGCCAATGTACTCAAATTTCGAAACTTGGAGTGGTTCAAAGATGATTATCCTAGAATCCTCGCCCTTGCCTGGGAGCGGATTGTTGAAGAAGAGAAATCTTTCCTCGAAGGTGGCCAGGTGGATTTGGAGCAGTTGGAGAAAGAAGTCTTGTTAGGAGATGAGTCGAAGATTCTGAAAGACGGCCAACTTATCCTTCATCCAGAGCTTGCCTCGATAGCACATAAGACTTCATAAAGGCTCCGGATCGATGCCACATGATGCTACTACCAGCCAAACATATAGGTCCCAAGCTACTACGGATTCATCCTTTGATCCTGGGTATGATCCTAAAAGGCCCGAGATCCATAGGCCTACCATTCTCTTTCAGATTCCTGAGGGTAACTCCAGCGGCATTCCGACCCGCACAGAATGCCAAATCGAAGAAGGTATCTCTTTGGCTTCTCCTGTATTTCAGAAAGTTGACGTGTCACCGATTAACATAGCTAATCACTCTATCTTTGTTTCTCAAGCTTCAGGTCAGCCCCATATTGGTCCGCTTCCCGACAAGGACTCTCAGCCGGGACTACAAGTGCCTGTAACAGAATCACTTACTATTACCACTTTTCAACAATGATTCCAACCATCCCGGTTGAAGATACTCTCGGCCTTGACAAGCAGATGATTGATGCTTTATTGGATGTAGGAGCCGGTGGGACTTAAGAAACTCAGATTGATGAAGATGTTGTTATTGCTGGGGTCTCCTAGCTTCTATCAGATCCCACCATGCACGAGCTTGAGCAGGAACTTGGGAATGACATCCACCTTACCACAGAGATCAAGCAGGAGAAGATGGAAGTCATCCCTCCTCCACTATCCATCACCTTACCCGGGAAGACTATCTTTGCTTCGGTCCATATTTCTCCACCCGGCAACACTCATAGCACGCCTGTGGTATCCTCACAAAGCACTCCAGGCTCCATTCCGCCACCTGGGAGCACTCAAAGTGTACCTGCTGGATCATCACAGAGCACTCCACCTAGTGGCAATGGAAGTGGGGGAAGAGTGAGAAAGCAGCTGGAAGAATCTAGCATGCCTTCTTCTATAGAGAAGAAGGAGAAAAAAGAAAGAAAGAAGAAACCCAAGAAGTGATCGTCTATCTTCTATCGTCACATTCTGCCTCCTCTTTTATTTTCTTGCTTGGGCGTAAATAAACTTGTACTTAGCTTTCCAAGTTTCATTTTGAATGTTAACAATAGAAACTTTTTTGTTTTGTCAAATCTATATGTGAACTTGCCTAAGCTGATCTAAAAATGCACTTTCCATTCAACGTACTTATGATCCATTCCTTTTAGTGATTATCGTTGACTAAATCCCTAGCCCGCTATGTAATTTTTCGGCCTTGCATCGCTCTTGCGAACGTACATCAATTATCGAAGTGCCAAACTATGGGCATTATTTGAGGTTTAACCACTTAGGACCGTGGTTCAGGTATCCTCTTCCAGGATAACAATACTCGATTGCATTGAACTCCGGGTGCTAACGTAGTTCGCACATCCTTATCCCGAATGTTTATTTCCAATGGTTCCTAACTTTGGGCATCGATTCAAAGTTCATAGGGTAAGGTCCACCTAACGTCGGGTATAGACCTTTCATTTTTCCTACTCCGGGAAAAATGTTGAAGATTGGACGGTCTTATCACATCCACTTAGGTTTATACTCACACCCCCAATCCGAGGGTAAGTGTTGAGCGAGTGAACGGTCGTATCATGTTTGTTTAGATTTACACTCCTGCCCCGACATCAAAGGTGAGAGTCAGTGTATGGAGGGTCATGTTACATTTGGTTTGAGCTCATACTCTTACTTCTAATTCGAGGACAAGAGTTGGCCGATGGATGGTCACGTTATGTCCATTTAGTTTATATTCATGCCCTCACTCCAAAGATAAGAGTTGGCTGATGGACGGTCGGATCATGTTCATTTAGTTTATACTCCTTCCCTCAGTTCAAGGACAAGAGTTGGTAGGTATCTATCTCCGGATACCGAGAAGAATTTTGTGGGTTCGATCATGAACCATAGAAGTTTTGGTTGGCACCTAACTCCAGGTCCCTGTACACCTGCATTATTCACATGTAGATTCATTCGAGTCCAAGTCACAACTCTTAAGTAATGAAAAGACAGAGTCTTGGTCTCGGAAAGCCGTTTTATCCATAAAAGATGGGAAATGACAGAATCTATCTTATTACACAGCTCCAGCCAATTATTTATGAATTTAGTTCTATGTGAAATAGCATTGGAAGTGCTCGCTATTTCATGCTCTCGGGAGCGAAATCCCATCTATCGTCGCAAGCCTGAAAGTTCCATCTCCAAGCTTTTGCCTTATTGCATATGGACCTTCCCAGGTTGGGTCCAAGTTTCCAGGGTTAGGGAAGATTCGGTTGAGAACCAGGTCGCCAACTTTGAAGGTCTGATTCCTAACCTTAGTGTTGTAATATCGTGCGACTTGGTGTCGGTGTGTAGCTGCCTTTAACTCAGTTGCGTCATGCTTCTCATCGATCATATCAACAGACTCTAATAAGAGTTTCTCATTAGTCCGTAGATTGTAGTGAATCACTCGAAGAGAGGGCACTTCCAGCTCAACTAGAATTATAGCCTTCGATCGGTTGGCTAGTGTAACACCCCATCTCTATACCCATACTATCCAAGAGTATTACAGAGTAATACTGTCAAATAATACGGAGAATAAGGCTATATGGGGTACATACATGAATATTCTCTTGGACTAACACTGGTACGTAATAAAACATCAAATATTAAACTCATCCGTACATACACAGTGTCGGTACAAAACAATAAACATGTGCGCCTCCAGGACAAAACAACACATAATATATAGTAAATCATAGAAAACACAGAGTCAACCGCAGCGATAATATATAATACAATAAAGTTATAAGAATACAATATAATTCATTGTTAATTATATATGTATATATACAATAAATCAGTATCATACAAATGTTAGAAAACTATCATAATAAAATACTTCTCTGAGCCAAATAAAATACAAGCTGGTTTTGCCGTCCCTGTACCTGAAATATCTCGGACTGACCCGAATATTATACGAATAATAAACGGGTTAGATTAAATAAAAATCAAAACATATAGATCACAATATATGTGAGTGTAAATAATTACTATAATGTCATCTCAACAATTCAAATATCATAAACATAACACCACAAACCCAGAATAAAGGTGTCATCATCCATGTAAAATAGATCAAATCAAAATCACAAAATTAATATAGAATGGGTGCATCATACATACCTAGAAATCGACATCAAATCCAATATTATCGGTAATAAGACATCCTCAAGGGAAGTCGGGCAATAATAAAACAACGCCAACTAACTCTCTCAATCTCATACTATAAAATACCAATATCAAATCAATAAGGAAGATCTGAGCTAGCTCATAACAATATCCAAATATAATCAATAATAAGTGGGCCACCTGCCTGTAAAAGATAGGTCGTTTGCCTAAGAAAGATACGGGGTTGACCATACTCTGGACACAGTCTCAAGTATAATCACTTCTATACATAATGTATGTCTATCTACTACCTACATACATACAAATACACCATATATACCGAACCAGACAGGAGATTGACAGCACGTCTGCTTGCTCCAGGAGCCATACGTGGTCTATATGACACGACTCCTATAGTCATCGGTTACCATTACCTCTCCCCTCTCGGTATCGTGACAATGATCTACCATAGGCTTGACAACGGATTGCCTCTTCGGTCACAACTACTGACATGTGCCCTTATGGTAACTGACTGCTGGCCTATGCGACATAAGGGGCAACAAACTATCAATCTCGTGATGCGCATCAAATATCATAAACAACAATGGTGTCGCGGATCTGGGGTGCGAACCCACGATCAAGCCGCCAGGGTGGATATTGGCCAATCCGGTTCACTCCCGAAACATAAAGGGAGTCGGACTAAGATAGACAGACATATATTGTACACAAACAATGTGGCTAACTAGTAGCCTCAATACGTGCTCACCACAACGAGTCACCCACACTTCACACACCCTCGTATGAGTGTTGTTAACGAGCAAAGAATAACTGAATAAATAATGCAACGGCGTCCCATACCACCACGTGTTACTAGTCCATTTATTCAGTGCTCACACATCACACTCGCTCCTCCAATATTCTATATAACGAGTCCAAAGAATAACCAAAAAAGTATTACCGAATGCCCCATCCCAAACGGTATTACTAATCCGTTTATTCAGATATCTTGTCATATAGAATAAATACAACAAAATCATAATAAAGATGTCATCACCATATCATATTAAATCAACAACTCAATCAATATCAACAGTGGATCACTCATATCATAAAAATCAATGTTGGGAAGATGAAAAATTAGAGAACTCGAAATTCATTAATAAACATTTATTTATACCCAATCGATATACAGGGAAAGAATGATCTGGAAATTATAAAAATAGATTATTCAAATAAATATAATTATAAAATAATTAAATTTATATCAAATAAAATCATTTATGTCATTTCTATTTCATATTGTTTTAAATAATATATTCACTTCATTTATTTAATCTCAATATAAGATTAAACTACTAAACTTTATTTTCGAATTTCCTATATATATATATTTTCCAAAATTTACTAAGTTACTTTACAAATCATAAATAATTATTGAAACTATGTCATAATTTTCTATAGCTAAATAATACTGTGAAATATATTTATAAATCTCCAAAATAATTCTTCTCATTTCAGACATAGTTTATAATTCAACTCCTTCACTATATATTCAAACCTCCAATATATCTTTAAATCCATTTCATAATTTTTCATATTACAATACTATATTAGATCATAGAATTTAATTCAAAATCTTCACTTTATACTCTAGCAGTTAAAATAAAATATTTCCCTTTAAAACAATTCCAAACCTTATAATATGTTTCAATTTTGATTTTAAATAGAGTTTTATAACCCATAGAAAGCTATATTTATACTTATAATTGAAAATAGTTGAAAATAGCTAAATTAAATAAAATTTAGTAAAATATTTATAAAATACTATTAATAATAATTTAACTCTCAAATCAACGCATTTTAACCATCTTTTATATTAAGAAACAAATAACTATTTATATGTATATATTGATTTATGGAACTAAATCACTTCTCAAACATCTCAATAACCATGCTATTATATATATATATATATACACACGAGTACATATGCACGCCCAGGTGGGCCTGCATTTAACCACAATGTGCATGCATTTTTATTTATACCTGTGGGAGTAGATTTGATAGTAGCATCCTCACATTTAAACGCCGCCTAGGCAGAAACCGCTATTTTTTTTGTTCTGACTGCAATAACTTCTTCATACTAACTCGGAATCAGGCAAAACTTGGACCGATGAATTCCTACCTAAATTACGGACAATATGGTAAACTCGGATACTTCATCTTGTGAATGCACACTGTAGTTTTCCAAGGGGACTGACAGTGTACTTAGAAAATAACATGGCACGACATCCTCATATTTGAACTCAGCCTAGTGCAGAAGCCGCTATTTTTTTTTATTCAGACTGCTATATTTTCTTCATACTAATTTGGAATCCGGTAAGACTTCGACAGATTAACTCCCACCTAAATTATGGACAATATGGAACACTCGGATACTTCATCTTATGAACGCACACTATAGTTCTTCATGGGGACTGACAGTTGTACTTAGAAAATAACAGGCTAACACATCCCCATATTTCAACTCCGCCTAGTGCAGAAGCCGCTATTTTTTTTTCAGACTGCAATAACTTCTTCATGCTAACTCGGAATCAGGCGATACTTCGACCGATGAACTCCCACCTAAATTACGTACAATACGGTATAGTTGGATACTTCATCTTGTGAACGCACACTGTAGTACTCCATGGTAACTGACAGTTGTACTTAGAAAATAACATGCTATATCCCCACTTCAACGCTCACTGTAGTTCTCCATGGTGACTAATAGTTGCACTTAGAAAATAACAGACTACATCCTCATATTTGAACTTTGCCTAGGAAAAAGCCGCTATTTTTTTGTTCAGACTGCAATAACTTCTTCATACTAACTCGGAATCAGACCAAACTTCGACCGATGAACTCCCACCTAAATTACGAAAAATATAGTACACTCGGATATTTCATCTTGTGAATGCACACTGTAGTTCTTCATGGGGACTGACAGTTTACTTAGAAAATAACATGCTACCACATCCCCATATTTGAACTCCGCATAGTGCAGAAGCCGTTATTTTTTTTGTTCAGTCTGCAATAACTTCTTCATACTAATTCGGAACCCGGCGAGACTTCGATCGATTAACTCCCACCTAAATTACGGACAATATGGAACACTCGTATACTTCATCTTGTGAATGCACACTGTAGTTCTCCATGGGGACTGACAGTTGTACTTAGAAAATAAGAGGCTACCACATCCCCATATTTGAACTCTGTCTAGTGTAGAAGTCGCTATTTTTTTTTCAGACTGCAATAACTTCTTCATACTAATTTGGAATCCGGCGAGACTTCGACTGATTAACTCCCACCTAAATTACGAACAATATGGAACACTGGGATACTTCATCCTGTGAACGCATATTGTAGTTCTCCATGGGGACTAACAGTTGTACTTAGAAAATAACAGGCTACCAAATCCCCGTATTTGAACTCCGGCTAGTGCAGAAGCCGCTATTTTTTTATTCAGACTGCTATATTTTCTTCATACTAACTCGGAATCCGGCGAGACATCGACAGATTAACTCCCACCAAAATTACGGACAATATGAAACACTTGGATACTTCATCTTCTGAACGCACACTGTAGTGCTCCATGGGAACTGACAGTTGTACTTAGAAAATAAGAGGCTACCACATTCCCATATCTGAACTCCGTCTAGTGCAGAAGTCGGTATTTTTTTGTTCAAACTGCAATAATTTCTTCATACTAATTCAGAATCTAGTGAGACTTCGACCAATTAACTCCCACCTAAATTACGGATAATATGGAACACTCGGGTACTTTATCTTGTGAACGCACACTGTAGTTCTTCATGGGCACTGACAGTTGTACTTACAAAATAACAGGATACCACATCCCCATATTTGAACTCCGCCTAGTGCAGAAGCCGCTATTTTTTTTTGTTCAGACTGTAATATTTTCTTCATACTAACTCGAAATCCGGCGAGACTTCGACCGATTAATTCCCACCTAAATTACGGACAATATGAAACACTCGGATACTTCATCTTGTGAATGTACACTGTAGTTCTCCATGGGGACTGACAGTTGTACTTAGAAAATAACAGGCGACCACATCCCCATATTTGAACTCCGCCTAGTGCAGAAGCCGCTATTTTTTTGTTGAAACTGCAATAACTTCTTCTTACTAATTCAAAATCCGGTGAGACTTCGACCAATTAACTCCCACCTAAATTATGGATAATATGGAACACTCGGATACTTCATCTTGTGAATGCACACTGTAGTTCTCCATGGGCACTGACAGTTGTACTTAGAAAATAACAGGATACACATCCCCATATTTGGACTCCGCCTAGTGTAGAAGCCGATATTTTTTTTGTTCAGACTGCAATATTTTCTTCATACTAACTCGGAATCCGGCGAGACTTCGACCGATTAACTCCCACCTAAATTACGGACAATATGAAACACTCGGATACTTCATCTTGTGAACGTACACTGTAGTTCTCCAGGGGGACTGATAGTTGTACTTAGAAAATAACAGGCTACCACATCTTCATATTTGAACTCCGCCTAGTGCAGAAGCCGCTATTTTTTTTGTTCAAACTGCAATAACTTCTTCATACTAATTCAGAATCCGGTGAGACTTCGACCAATTAACTCCCACCTAAATTACGGACAATATGGAACACTCGGATACTTCATCTTGTGAACGCACACTGCAGTTCTCCATGGGCACTGACAGTTGTACTTAGAAAATAACAGGATACCACATCCCCATATTTGAACTCCGCCTAGTGCAGAAGCCGCTATTTTTTTGTTCAGACAGCAATATTTTCTTCATACTAACTCGGAATCCGGCGAGACTTCGACCGATTAACTCCCACCTAAATTACAGACAATATGAAACACTCGAATACTTCATCTTGTGAACGTACACTGTAGTTCTCCAGGGGGACTGACAGTTGTACTTAGAAAATAACAGACTATGTTTCCATATTTGAATACTATTTCTCTATAAGATGTAAAAGGGTATATTTGGAATTTCAAAAAGACACTGAGTAAATCTATTCAATGAATTCTCTTTATTAGTAGTAAAGATAAAGATAGAGTGAACGATTTCCATTATTATAATGAGGGGTATTTCTGGTATTTCAAAAAGACACGGTTGAATTCCTATTCAAGGAATTCTCATTATTAGTAGTAAAGATATATCTTACGTGACCCAAGTCGAGCTCCATCAAACTTCGGTCCTATATAAAAATTCTCACATTAACATATAAATATCTATTCGTTTCAATTCACAAATGGCCAGAGTTCCGTCTGTAAATCGACACATCCACCAATTTCTATCTCAATATATCTAATAACCTAAACAAAAACAATCCCACAAATCCAATATGAACCAAATTAATCATAATTCCAAACAAACAATTTAACCAAGCTATGCATATAATCGGGATAAACTGATATATAAATATATGATGTAAATAAGAGAAGATATAGCTGTGAGTGAGGGTAACTCATTGAAATGGTAGTTAAATTTCCAATCAGCGACTCATCGACCTTCGCTGTTGCTAGCTTCATCTCAGACTAGTCGCTACAGCCCTCAACTCCACCTCATCGTCGCATATTCCACCTCTATTCAGTAGATGTAATTCTCCATCACCTATTTGCTGCTCAACTACACCACCAGCTATCTCCAAAATCGCAGCCACTCATTAGCAAAAGCACGCGCATCTCCTCCCTGCTCAGTTTGCTCAGCGTCGACCTCTGCCTCTCCGTGCGTTGCAAACCACATCGCGACAATTCAAGTCGCACTGCCAGGTCGTGCTCATCAAGTTGATCGGCCCCCTCCATGACGTCGCTCCACCCCTTAGCCCGTCGTTGATTCCTCCTTAGTCGCGAAGCTTACTCGTGAATTCGTTCGACCCCCTTTTTTTCCATTTGATTTCGAAAATTCTAGATTTGGGCAAGAGTAGGTTCGGGTTTGATATTTGCAAGGTGGTGTGGGCTTGCTTTTACTTTATTAAGGGTTCTTTTGATTTTAACTTAATTTAAATTTTAAATACTAATCCCTACCAACTATTTATAAATATAACCCGATCTAGTTTAAATTGATGCACACTTCATTCCATAAAACATATTTCCATAACTACACGATTTTATTCAATTCAATAAATTATTCAAAATGAATTCATTAGTTTAATCCAATTTATTTAAACAAAAGCTTTTATTAAATAAACTTCGAATAAATAAGAATTTATCAAAAATCAAATTCGAACAATTCTATTTTAATTTTAATTTATTTAATTTATGCAACGTAGAAGGTAGGGCTATTATTGTCTCCCCTCCTTAAATGAATTACGTCCTCGTAATTCCTATACAAGGAGAATCTCTAACAACATAATTATACACAACTTAATTATACCATTTTCACTTAATTTGAATATAAACTCTTTCCATAAGTAAGAATAATTTTATAAAATTTACAATAACTTCATTAACGAATACGCACACGCACACACATTACAGAAAATTCTAGTTCGTTACAAATCAAATTTGATTATAATCCAAACTTTCATCGAATAATCTTTAAATTATTTCATTAATAAAAATTTATAATTCATAACCGCTTAAATTAATAATAATAATTATTATTTTAACTCCTGAAATTCTGGAAAATTTCGGCAATCTCCTTTGTACGGAGAGACTTTTGCAATTTCATAAATAGGTTATACCCAATATACATCGACCACATAGTCGTAGACACAATATTTATCAATATTTTCAAACACTTTATACTTTAAAACAGTAAGCATACCTTTTAATTAGCAGTTTAAGCAATTTCTCTGCCATTAAGCGAGCAATGTCGAGGCAACATCGCCAAATATATTCAAAGATGCTCCAATTGTACCTATACTTAACTTAGTTTGAACATTAGTCACACATATAATAATTATAACTAGTATATATTCAAGTCGTGCAATCATTAATCAAACTGCAATGGAAAGTCCATTAAAAGTGAAACCAAATGAAAATGTAAGCAACTTGTTATCTTCATTTTATTAAATACTCTAATTCTCTCTCTCTCTATTTTTTTAAGGGGGGACTGGCCCGAAGGCCCAGTCTGACTTGGCTGTGCTGGGCCACAGGCCCAGCTAGCCACACCCTGGTCGTAACCAGCTCCGGCCAGATGATTAGTAGGGGTCAGGCCAGTTGGCCTAGCCACCCTTCTACATGCAGCAGCACATGGCTGTTGTGCCTGTCACTAGTAGCAGCTAGCAGAGCTAAAAATGCAATGTTTTCTTTTTGTAGGTGCTTTTTAACGTGTCGGCTCTTGGTACTAAAATGCTGAACACATGGAACTGCATGAATTGAATGAAAACAAACAACCAAACAACTATACTTACCACAAAATTAACATATGTTTATTGATTTGTTGAGTTGAATAAATGCTTGACTTTATGTTCATCAAACTAATGTAAAGAGAGTAATATTATACCATGCAAGGTGATGCAAAGCCTGTAATACAAGAAACCAATGATCTAGCTTTATCATGTATGTATATATGTGTGTGTTCCAAATGAATCCAAACATTATCATTATATTTTACCACTTAATAATCATTAGTTATGAGTTCATTTAATTATCATCATTATTATTATTTAAGTAACAATTCAAGCTCTTTTATTAATCATCTTATAGATGCAACTTAAAAAAAATCAAGACGGAACGAATATACAAGCACCAACATTTACCAATACAAATGCAGTAAACAAGCATTTCATGGCATCAAGTATATAACTCAGTTTCAAGCAAAAGCAAGGGCAACCCGACAAGTGCTTACAGCAATGGTTCAGGCCACTCATAGGACAAAGATACATGTACACAATACTGTACCTAGGAAAACATAAAAGTACAATGGCAAGGTGGAAACAAGATAAGGCGACATGTTCTAAATCAACTCAAAGCAAGAGCAACAGAGCGCACCAGTTTTAGACTACAACAAGCATACAAGTTCAGACTCAAGGTATATACGCACAATCAACACATATCAGAGCAAAAAGATATGTCCAAGGCAAGGCAGGGATCAGTGTTTGAAGCAGCAAAGTGAAATGGAACAACAACAAGTATGAATCAAAAGTAGGCATCATCATATATAATTTGAAGAGGACGTAGAAATCAGAAAATAAACACAAGAGGCACAATGTATTCAAAATATACACAGATCTTTCGAATATATATATATAAGCACGCATATCATAGAAAAGATCAAGTCTAAAATAAAATCATCATCCATCAGAAAATCCATGGCCGAAAAATTAAAAATCAAAAATATATTTGAAAATATAGGAAATTAATTCCTATATATATCATTATTAAACTATATGATTTCATTTGATCCTTATTTTTTTAAATTTCATTTCATAAAAATTCAGACACAATTAGAATTTAAAAGTTTCTTCAAATAACTTCAATTTGTTTAACAATATTCCAAAAATTTTATCAACCCAAAATTCCAACTAAACTCATTTTCCTTTTTTTAACAAAATATCTTATATTATTTTATCTAGTTTCATCATTTTATTTAACAAATTCATATTTAAATACTATTTACAAATAAAAAATTTCAGACCATTACAAATTTTCATAAATTACACAAACATTCAAAGATTTTACACTTGATATTAAGAGGGAAGTTTAAGTTTATTCACAAAATTCAACATTTTAAAATAATTCTACATTACTCTTTTATGTCCTATTTCAAAATTAATGAAGTGACTTATAAAATGCGTACTATACTTCATACACATAGTTTTATTAATTAATTCAAATTTAAAGCATCTAACTTAGTGACTTTTTTCCCCATTCAAAACACTCAATTCTCAATCAAAATAATTTAAATTTTCATAAATTTTTTATATGTTTCCCAAAACATTGTGTCAACATGTCTCATCAAAGTGTTTAAGAACTTCTATTAAATACGTGTGCACTCGCATCAATCAAAATTCTTAACACACTCAACGAACAAGTTAACACATTTTATTTTTAAAACTTATATAAATGTTACTTCCACCTATTTGCAATATACTAGTTCCAATATAACTTTACTACTTCAATTTCAAATCTTTATTTAATACTACACTTATAACTCATCTCTTCCAAAAGATTTCTAATTTAAATATTGACCTACCTTCCCTAATCATTTAATAATAAAAATAATCAACCTTTGCATAAATTATAAAGCTATTCAAAATATTGTGTCGATCTGCCTCGTATGAGCGTTTAGGAATCCCTATCGATAACGCTGATCGGACGTATCAACCAGAATTCTTAAATCACTCTACGGACAAACTAACACCAAAATAAATCATAAAATATTTCTATTCATTATATAGAATTAAATTCATTGTTTTCATTAATCATATTAGATTGAATAAATATTTATATTTCAATCTTCCATGTGTGTATTTCCATTATAAACTAAAATCAATATTACATTTAAAATACAATTGTTGTTTAAGTATATAACTTAGTAACACAATAAAGTTTTAAATCACACCATAATGTGAGGGAAAGAAATAATAAAATAACACACACACACGTATATATATAATAGGACAATAACAA